>CM076238.1:41255659-43787659 GCA_038380155.1 Pseudococcus jackbeardsleyi
ATGATGTGTTTTCTTTCTTTTCATCCTATACCTAATAATTTGCCTTAATGAATTTGTATAGGTGTAAGTTACATAATAAATAGTCATATTTGTAGGCTCGACTTGTCCTAAATATTTCACTCGATCGTAAACAAACATGATCTGACATTCGAGAAACGCCTAATATAGGTGCCTCGAAATTATAATCTTTAAATATCTATCTATTTATACACCAGAACCACTACAATCATTGTTTGCTCTCTCTTATTTTTCATTTTATGATGAATCGATCGAAAATCCTGGCGAGATTTTTTTTTTTACAAAATACCCGCATTTCAACATTTTTATTCGATTTTTTTCGGGGGATAAATACCTTCCCACACGTTGAACTTTCTTACGCAAGTTTACCATACCAACGCATAAATGCGATGTGTCCATCTTGCCAGTCGTGAAACGTTCGGAATTTAATGTTAATATTTGTCAAACTCGATTACGTTATTTTACTTCTTCAAGGCCCCAGCATTCGTATTTTATTCTCGTCACAAAGTCGACGCAATTAAAGGTTATATTGAGGAAAGGCTGATTGAGGTTTAAAGGTCATATCCATATATTCCTTTTCGATACATTTGATGTTCACCGCATGCCGCGTAAAGTGGTATTTTCAGTTATGGGAGGTTATGCGTTAAGTTTTTCTCCTTGCGAGAAAAGAATTACAGCGTACGTGCGCACGCGTTGCGTACCTCACGTAAATACCGTGTGCACAATCGTATCATTAATTTGCTCGATATCGTATCTGAATAAGTATGGCTGAACTGAGAGTAGGTATATTTGAATTTTAGGTTTTGATTAATGCTGTTTTGCAAAAGCCTGATGCGGGTTTTAGCATTGAACTTGACCAGCACTTGGATTCGTTGTCGTGATGTTTTAACAAACGTACCAATTACACCTGTGCCCCTGCATCCTGCGAAGTCTCAGAGCAGCGGCGAGAGCAAATGCGGGCTCGATGCAACAGAAATTTACAGCCCCCTACAAAAAATCTGAAAATTAATTTTATAGTCCTTTTTTGTAAATTTTTTTGATTTTAATTTTTTTTATCAACTTTTTCGAAAGAAAAATTTGGAAAAATTTTAGTTTTTTCGGTGAAAAATCATTTTGTGTGTTTTTTTCAGCATGTCTAAGGTGTCTACTTTCTGGTAACGCAGGGAAAATCGGGGAATTTTAGAAATGTGGAGAAGTCAGAGAAAGTCAAAGAAATTTTTATGTAATTACAATTTTTAGCAATGGTCTGGCCAGATAAGGGGTGAATTTGGCCCCCACTCCGATTCTCATTCTAACCCCCTTAAGTGGTGCCCCTTGATGTGAAAACATTCTAGAAAAATTTTTGACCCCCCACCCCTTCCCTTTCGGAGATATGGCCATTTTATTGGCTGATTTTCAAGAATTTTTAATTTCAACGGAAGTGAACGAAATTTTCTGTAGGTACTTTGGCACAAAGTTACTCGTAGAGGTGTATTTATGAAAATTCTTTCAAAAATTTTGGTGCACTTCATGTTTTTTCGGCTATTTGAAGTTTTCATCAATTTTTTGGTAAAATGTGCTCAAAAAAATGGAAAATCAAATTACATTCTATCCTGGAACCAGGTTGTGAACAGGATTTTAACCATGTAAGTCCTAATTTATTCCAATTTTTTTGAGTCCAAATTTTTTCAAGTCTACTTCCATCACTTCAATCGTAATTTTTTTCAAAATTTTACCCAATTTCTAATATTTGAATTTTTTCTTCAATAAAATTATTTCAAACCGAAATTTGATTTTTTCCACTTATTGTTCTTCAATTTTATGTTCTTGAAAATTTTTTCCAATTATTTACTCATAAAATTTTTTAAAAACATAAAGTTAAAATTCATTTTTTAAAAAAGGAAAATTTCAAAATTATTGGAAAAAATTTCTAAGCTGAAGAAATTTCAAGGAAAAACATTTTATAGGATCTTTTTTTAAAATAATGTTCAACTCGAAAATGACTGAATTTCAAAGATTTTCTTCAACATCTTGTTTTTCAAAATGCATTTTGAAAAAGATCATTTCATTTGGAAGACATATTTTCTTGAAAGAAATTTTAAAAAATACTGAAAATACAAGAAACGTGAACCTATTCAAATTTTGAGTAAAGATTTCGAAAAATGTGTTTCATTCAAAAATTTCAAACTTCCTCAGATTTTCCTTTCCAAAATCGCCACTGACACCTATATAACCCCCTCCAGTGAATTTGAGCGAAATCTGTGCAAAATCCCCCCTCCCATCCCTAAAGGATCCACCTTCCACCATCCATTTCGACGAGTACAAATTATTTTCCTAAATTGTAAGAAGACTTTTTTCGATTTTTTGAAGATTTTCAAAAAATTCGAGATTAGTGTCGTATTCGACTAATTTGAGGTCGCTGATTTCGAATTCGTAGTGCATTTTCGGTTTCGAATCTTTTTTCTCGAGTTACGGTCAATTTTCATCTAGAAAATGCAACATTTTTATATGCTGAGAAAATCTAACGATTCTTTCATGTAAAAAATTATGAACATTTTTTCCATCCGGGAAAATAACAGGATCTACAAAAAAGATTTTTTTTCCAACTCACGAGTAGAAATGGTGAATTTTCTCAACTGTATACTGAAAAATCCCAAGTTAAAGGAGGTAAATAAATTAAATTACAAAATCAAGCCATCTACCAAAATTCAAATGTTGAGAATTTCATTACCAATTATCATTATCTTCATCAAGTTTGTTCATCTCATGCTTGAAAATCAACAAATTGACGCCGACGAGTAGGAGTGTATTGTGTAGGTAGGTCTAGGTATCTCCATGCGTATCTGAATTGGAGACCATTTCGCAAGTTTCAACTTTGACGATATAATTACTTAATTAGACAATTTATCACCGTATAGAATCTCAACCATATAAATAAAGACAAATGAAACGGAACGAGTAACTGAAGAAACAGCAGGGCATTAAAAATGTACCCAGTATACTAATACCTATTATAGATCTATACACCCGCTTTCCGAATTTTTACTCACAGTAATAATAAAATTAAAGAGGATAATTGACAAAACAAAGTACTATAGAGGATGGAAAATGCAAGAAATCCTGTTAGAAACATACATTATCACGCAAAAATGATAGGTAGCTGGAAATATTGGGTGGTTTGCTGCATCGGGATGTGTTTCCAGTTTTGACTTTGTGTTCACTTTTTTCATCATCCTGTTTTGTGTTTTATTCCAGCTAGATTACTAGTTTCAAGTGACATGCATACAGTCCAATGAATTTTGACGAGCTGGATTTTAATTACCTATTTCTCGTCTTAATGGTTGGATGAATCGTATGAACAGGTCATGCAACTTACATTTTATCATTTTGTTTATGTGAAGAGAAAAATTATGTATTTTTTGATTTAAGGTTTGATTTCTTGCCAATGTTGCCATCCATCGATTGTAGGTACCTGCGAAGTTCGTACTAGAATTGAGAATCCTTGACTTACTTTTTGATTTTACCCCTTTTTCCTCAGTTTTAACCAACCCTCTCACGAATTAATCGTACATATCTTTTGGCTAGAACAGAAGGAAAAGGGTAAAATCAAAAAGGTAAGTCGATATTCGAATTCTACGGCCTTAAATTAATGACAATCCAAGTCATACGCTATTTTAATTTATTAACATACTTTTCCCAAAATTGCGGGGCTAGGAAGCATTGAAGGGTCAAATCCAAAAAATAAACAAATATTCCAACTCAGCGCCCTCAAATACCTCACGCACGTTATTTTTAATTTTTTCGAATTTTGGGGCTCATGAAGGGGGGGGGAGAAGGACCGGATGAAAAAAACAAGCACTTATTCGTAATCAGCGCCTTCAAATTAGAAGAAATCGATGTGCTACTGGAAGTCTGACTTCCCTAACTTCCTTTGGAAAATGGCCTCTGATAGGTGTAGAAATACTCCTCAGAAAATTTCAGCTCCTCAAGAGAATGAGCCATTGCTTCCCGAAATTGACATTCTCGTTAAAATTGACAAAGAATCCAGTTTTTCAGTTTTAAACCGGTTCTAAAATTTTAATTTTGAAAATTTTGGTATTTCCTGTTTACATTTTGAGATGTTTTTGTGTTTACCAAAATAGGTACATCGAAAACCTTGTTTTTTTATCATTTCAGGCAAAAACTCCCAAGTTTGAGAAGAGATGGCTCAGTCCCCTGAGGTTGAGAGAGACTAAATTTTTGGGGAGTAGTGCTACCCCTACATAATCCTCCATATGGATTTTAGCGAAATCGGTACAAAACAATTGTATTCTCAATAAGGGCTCCACACAGTGTTGGCCAATTTAAACATGTTTTTTTCCATCGCCTGTTTTTTTTGTTTTTTATATGCAAAAATGAATAAAATTTATAGTATTTTTAGCGCTGAGTACGAGAAAAATGATTAAAAAATTCTAGCACAACTGAGAAGTGAGAACTGACTTTTTCACGATCACATTTTCCCGAGTTTTCAAAAATTTTGGCAATTTTTGATACAATGCATAATGAAAACTGAAACCAATGTAACTGTAACCATATCTTATTAAACTTTTTAAAGGCCAAAAATATGTTTTTTTTTTGTGTTTAAAATTGTTTTTTTTTTTACGTTTAAAACATGTTTTTTTTTCAATTCTCAATTACAACAAGTTTTAAACAGAAAAAAACATTTTTAACGAAAAAAACACTGTTTTTGTTTTGTTTTTTTTTTCAAAAAAAAAAAGTTCTTTTTTTTCAACACTGGCTCTACACCCTCAAAAAGCTATAAGGAGCTGAAACGGTTCGACTTCATCACAGATTCTGAACATACCTTAAACGTTGCTATATTCTCCATTGAATTTGAGGTTCCTTCTCTAAAATTTCCATCCTCGCTTTGCTCAAGCTGAATTAGTCTCCTCATGTTCACATCGAAGCTTTAAAATTCTCGAAATTTTTCGTTCTTGCTTTGTTCTTAATGAATAAACGATTTCGCTGGATAACAACGATTGGATAAAAATAATAAAATTTGGAAAAATCAATGAAGTGAATGAGAGGGAAAATCAACTCTTTTAATATTTCAACATGAAATTTGGTTTAGGTGGTAAAAAAGAAGCTTTATGGGAGAATTGAAAAAAGTCTTACTGATGTGGGTATCAAATATGGTTGAAAAAAAAAATGAAAATCTCTATTGAGATTTTCACAAATTGAAAATTTTTTGATTAATTTGTCAATCTAATGTACAATTGTGCATTTTCCATACCTGGAGCATATGTTTGAATTTTTTTGAGTCTTATTGCGTGACAATGATCTGTAAACACAGCACGTGGAGTTACACATGTTGGCCATGATATCTGTAAAACTACATAGAAAATTATTGAACCGCAGCGCCTTTTCTCCTTCTGTACCCGTTTCATGGAATAATGTTTTGATTTATTCTCAAGTTGAAAGGAAAAACGTCGGCTTTATGAGTTTCTCGATGAAGAAATAAATATAAATGCTGCTTATCTCACTGAAACCGATAGATATTTCATAAATTGGTCTACTAAAAATATTTTTTTAATGTTACAAAATATATGGGCTTAATGATCTAAGTAAGCCTAATTACTTTTTGATAAAAAAAATATGAAGCACTTTCATTCATCATTATCAATAATAGTTTTTTGGTTCAGTTTATTTGGACTTGGGATCATTTTTATGTCGAAATTAATGGAAATTTGTAATTCCATTACTTTTTTTTCATACTTTAGTAATCTTTCACCTCTACGTTAAATATAGTCCTACAGTGGTATCCAGATGTGCAATTGTGCACCGAGATTATGTAACGATATGAAAGTGTCTCCCATATTCGTGGGAATTTTTAAAGGAAATTTCGTTTTTCGACGACGTAATGATACTCATTATACGACGAATTTTTGATAATTGCCATATTATCTCTGTAGGTATTTTTTGCACTGGTTATTTTATTATGTGCGGATAATGGCATATAAATTATTTTCACTTACGTACTCGGTCGTACTTATATAGGTACTTATATCATTTTCATTTTATATTCGCCTCACCCGAGGTATATGTACGTAGGTAGGCAAAGGTATATAACTTATGTTGTTAAAAATTCGAGTGATTTATTGGCGTGTGTTGAATTTTATTTATCCGCTTAGTTTATTATCTTTTTGCCTCCGTGGAAAAAAAAAGTGTTGAAAAGAACATACCTACCTGTATAAGTATGATTATTATATTCCTATCTAAGTACCTATGTAGGTACTTAAAACTCGAGTTGAAAACTGTTCTCACTCTGACCAAGCATACATGATTTTATTACGATTATTGTTACCAAAAATGAGAATTATTTTCCACTTTTCGTATTACGTACTTGGCTACTCGAAACGATCTGATAATAAATTATATCAATCTAAGAGGTGTTCATAATTAATGGGAACAATTCAGGTAGGTAAAGCGAGATAGCTGCGGTGTTAAATGCTCACTCTGATGTTTCTAATTTGGTGTGTAGTGTAGTACTATACGTTTACAACCACCTGTTGAAAAAAATGTATAAACATTGGTCATTGTTAAAAGTTATCCGTTCCAGTCAAGGACCATTAAGTACGAACCAGGTGTATAATTTTCTGATTTAACAGATTAAGACGTTGCTATCTGATTATTTAGTCCGGCATTTCCTCGACGATTATGTTTTCACGGTGAGAGGGTCTTAAATGGAATTTAATCCGTGGCTTTGTATGTAATTGGTGGTTGAAGGGCTGAAATGTTCGAATTTGCAGGTTTTAAAGGCAACATTTAGGTATTGATTTCGTTCGGGGGATTTTGTTCTGGAACAAGTTGCCATTCTCTTTGTGGTCTCCAGCGAGTTAGAAAACGTACGTAATGGTCGATTTTTTCACAGTGTTTTTTTTTATATTGGGGGGGGGGGGGGTGGTAGTAAGTACCTTTCTAATTCTTTTTTTTCTTTATTTGTAAGTACCTAATTATTTTATGGTTTTAATCTTGACGAGGATACTTTTTTCTTAAAGCAGCAATATAATGGTGGTTAAAAAATTCATTTTCTCAGAAGGAAAAAAAATCTTCGAAAAGTAGAGAGGATGATTCAACTTTTTATTGGACAATTCATGATTTTTGAGATATTTTTCAACTTCGAAATTATGACTTCATATTGAAAAATATTAAATTACGAAATTGCGATATTTTCTTAAAATTATCCATTGGCTGAAAAATGAAAATAGAACTTTCTTGGCAACTGAAAAATAAACACAAAAATGGAACATTAAATTTAAAAAATATTTAGGGAAAGGAATGATTTTTTTTTGGAAAGATTAATTTTTTTTGAATTTTTCCAAAGGTGAAACATACAGATGAATTTTGAAATATTTAATTGATTAATCTTCTACAAAACGTGACATTTTAATATTTTATTTCAATGCTCTTTTTTTTTACCATATCTTTAGAGAACCATTGTTGGAATTTTGATAATGGTATGGGAAGAAGGAGGGGGTGAACATATCTGACTTGGGTTGATTTTTTTCAGGTTTTTTATCTTTAAATTTTATTTTGTCTCAATTTTCCCAGCTTGAAATGGCAAATGTGACATTTTGAGATTTCTCTCCGGTACGAACCATTGTTGGAATTATAAACAAGTGCCTATGAGAAGAGGAGGAGGGATTGAACATGTGTGACTCGGGTTGTTTTTCTGGGTTTTTATTTTCAAGTGTAATTCATCATAATTTTTCCAGCTTGAAATGGCGAAATTTCTCAAATTACTTTTAAAAATGGACTATAGGCATCACTTTTATGAACTTTTTGGATTAAAATCTATTTTTGCTCTTGATTGTGGGGGGGGGGGTCGTCAATGTCGAATATTTTACAATTCTTCATTAGAAGATCTCATTTCGAGATTGTCACATTTTAAAACTTATGAAAATTTTTAATGAGGTATATAAATAATTTCATTTGAGAAAAACCTAGTTTGAAAAAAAATATCTATTTTTTGTGAAACCAGAATTGTTGAAAAAAATTAGTTTGAGGCTTCAGGTACTTCTTAAAAGCCTCTAAATCCTAAAAATTTGAAAATTTTGATTTTGTTTCAAAATTTTCTATTTTTATAGGGTTAGAATTCTTTTTAGGGCGCTTGGAGGTGAACACGATTCGGTTTTTTGATCAATTTTTTCAGACTCGTTACAAAATTTCGTTCAAAAACCAAAGTTTGAAAGAGAAATTGAAATTCCTGAATTTTGAGGGATTTTTTTTAGATCTCACGAGGGCATTAAATTTTCATCAAATTTTACATTGAAAATTTAAATCGATGATGAAAACATTTTTAATGAACATTTTTGAACTGAATCTGTGTTTCGGGCTTTCAAGAATGAAATCCGGTTTTCAGATAAGTTTTTTTTCGGATTTTTCAACGAGTTTCCTATCAGAATAAAAAAAGCTCACATCCTCCATCTTCCCTTCTTTTTTTGTAATCATCTCGTGTGTTACTTTTTTGACACTTCAACATTTTTATCAATGTTATGGACATAATAAGTAAAATAGTATCGAGTCATTTGAGCGAGAAGAAATAAAGGTTTTAACTAATTTAGATATATTTATTTGAAAGATTTTTTCCGTTTGTTGGTATCATTTTAAAAAATTAAGTACCCACGTTGGCTCAAAGCTTATTTGAAAAAAAAAAGTACTTTCCAATAAACCTTTTACCTATGTACCTATCTTATCACTCTAACATTCCTTGTAAAAATAATAGCCCAACATCAAACGGTACTTAGCATTTGTATAATTTACACATTCGAAACTAAAAAAAACTACTCTTTTAATCTCGCTGCCGAAAATGTAAACTGGCAGTAAAACACTCGTACTACAGCGATCGTGCAATCAACATTAAACTCAAGCAAAGACACCGTACCATTCTGCAGGCCAGGAAAACCACAATATTGAGTACCTCTATACCAGCGATGCGCGAAATAAAATATTTTATATTTGTAATTTACAGGAAATTAATAAAATTTAAAGTTTAATAGCGTTTTCGAACGCAACCGTGTTATAAATAACAGGTACTCGTTCCATGCTTTAGGTAGGTACGTATATTTATGGAAATTCGAATTAAAAGAGAGAAAAACACCATCGAGCATCGGATATGACTTATAAAGTGGTGGGCGAATAAAGATGCATCAAGTCTATAAATTTTTATACATTTCTGATTGTAGGAGTGCTTCGAAGAGAAAGAATCAACATTATGTTCACAGATTTCTTTCTTTGGTACCTACATCGACTGTTTCGTTTCGGTGCGGAACAATTTATTTCTCATTCGAATTATCGTTTTACTTGATCTTTCTGAAGAAATGGGCATATCATATCATGAAATATTTAATAAAAATTTTCAACGTACTCATTTCATATGTAAATACTTACCTAAGTACTTAGATGTTGGATGTTGCTTGATTCGATCGTTTCAATGATTTGTGTAAGTGGCTCAATTTGACCTTGGGTTTTTCGATTAAGCTCAAAATTTTTCATGAGTTTCTCTTGATGATCTAAATGAGGAATAGGCACCACTTCGATCTTGAATCCTAATCCATGGGAGGGGGGGGACCTTTTAATTTTCGTAAAATTGAGATTTTTTGTGAAATGGTTCGACTTTGAAGACTCATATCTCGAGAAGGGTTTGGCCCAAAATGAATCTGTTTGTGCAGCTAAGTATGTATAGGGAATTGAAAGAAGATTCAAAATTTACCATGCCATTTTGAAAAGTTCAAAGTTGAACTTTTGTGATGGAAGTTCGACTTTCTTGATATGTACAAGAGATGAAGACTGCTGCCATTTAAAATTAAAAAACATTACAGTGAGTATTTTTTTTTCAACAAATCACTGTTCAAGATGAGGTATTGAAACCCTTTGGGAGCCAGGGGTCCTTAATTTTAGTCAAAATTCAAAAAAATGTAAAAAGTGAAATAACACGTTGATTTCTACTAATTTGAAGGTACCACTGAGTTTGAATATGTGCCCAGTTTTTTTTTCAGCTGCCCTTTCTGAACCCCCTTTCTTATCAGGCCACTCGATAGGGTCAAAATTTTAAAAAAAGTGAGGTGTGACGTGTCTTTTGTTCAAGATTTTAAGGATTCTGAGTTTAAATATTTGCTTTTTTTTGGATTTGACCTTTTGGTACCTTTCTAGCCCCCCCCCCATTTGCATGGAAAAAAAATGAAAACAACGTGTAACGTGTGACATATCGATTTCTACAAATTCGAAGGTGCTAAGATTGATTATCAACTTACTTTCTCGATCTACCTCACCCTCGTCCCACGCTGACCTCAATTAAAAGATATGTACATTAATTTTTGGCATAAGCGCACCCAGAAATTAATTAAGGGAGGGGCTGAGAATTTGAGAAAAATCGAAGAAGGGGGTCAAATTTCAAATTATTCATTTTTTTTTACTGATCTTTCAATAAAAATCATTAATTTTTTCTGTCAAACTGGGAATTTATCGTGGAATCAGTGATTTATGACTCAAAAATTGGTCAAAAATTATCAATAAGTATTTTTAACATAAAAAGACTAAAATACTGCCCGAGTGAAGCGAAGGCAAATTTGTCTGAAAAAATTTTGTTTGAAAAACAAAAAAATCACTTTTTTAATATTTTTAAATAAAAAAAAAATTTGCGCGGGGGGGGGGGGCTCAAGCCCGTTGAGGCTCCCTTCCTTGGGTGCGCCTATGATTTTTGGTAATTTGGGGGCCAGTATCAAGCATAAGGTAGGCAAATCAAAAAATTAAGTTGATTATCGAACTCAGTACCCTCGAATTAATAGAATTCGATATGTCGAAGGCTATTTTCATGTTTTGCGTGTATTTTCTCAAATGGGGGGGGGGGCTAGAAGGGTACCAAAGGGTCAACTCCAAAAAATAAGCAAATATTCAAACTTGGTGCCCTTAAAAACCGAGCAAACGTCATACGCTATATTAAAATTTTATTTTGAATTTTAGCTTTTTCAAGGAGGATGGTGGGGAGAGGGGAGGGTTTCAGAAGGAGCAGATGAAAAAACAAAGCACGTATTTAAACTCAGCGCCTTCAAATTAGCCGAAATCGATGTGTTACGTCACTTTTTCCATTTTTTGGCATTTTGGCCAAAATTGAGGACCCCTGAACCCCCTAGCCTAGGAGTGTTGAGATGTCATATATCATCCTGAAAAGTAATTGGTAGAAAAACACTGTAATTTTTTATGGTAGCTCTCATACTTTGCACGTATCATGAAAGTTGAGCTTTAATCACAAAAGTTCAACTTTGAACTTTTCCAAAGATGATTATCAGTTCTGAGTCTCATTTTAATTTTCTCTTGTATCTAAATTTAGCCAATCTCGAAATTCATGAGCCTTCAAGGTTGGGTCGTTTCACACAAAAATCCTAATCGTACGAAAATTACAATGGCCACCTCCAACCCCTCCCTTTCCCTGAGAGATGAAAATTGAAATTACGACCGTCCCTTCATTAGACCTTCACGGGGAACCCGTAAAATTTTTTTGAGCAAAATCGGAAAACCTAAAATCAAAACTAGCTCGAGTTGACAATAGAATAAGCATAAAAAAATAGACGCCGCCTCTTATCTACAGCATCGAATTGGAAATTTAGATACCTCTTCATTGCTCTTTCTCTGTATTACGAAATGTTTCAGGAAAAAAAAAGCCTCGAAGAATGTACCCATTTTACATATTACGATTACGTATGTAAAACAGCCGATCGTTTTCTCAAATCGGTCTAAATTTTTCAACTCTATCACACATATAATTACAAATAGTCGATTGGAAATGGATTTTTCTTGCATTTGAAAATATTTTCGACTAGTTTTTTAGGTTTAAAGGCATCGCCATCGTAGACCAACACATAGATAAATATTAAAAAGAACGAAAAACTAAAACGATTTACTTTTTTTCCAACTCGTTTCATTTGGTGGGACCGGTTTCATCCATACTGCCCTGGAACTGGTTTCTGAAAATTTTCAACGTTCACATGGCCGCCTATCGACGATGGTAATTGTAACATTTATTTTAATATTCGCCTCGCAAGTATTTCAGATATCATTCAGTATGTTAAACTCATTAGCATGGCGATGTTATGTATATTTTTTGACAACATGAAAACGAGCTTCGTACAGGTACCTTCTAATGAAATATTTTACTCTGAAAAAAATCCTGTATCTAGATTTTTTTTTAGCGATTTTTATGGTGATGAAAAATGAAAACTCTGGTCGGTTTGATTTTTTTAAATTCAACTATTCTAAGAAACGACATTTAGGGGTTCCAAAATTTATCGTTGTTTGCAAATTTATCCGCATCAAGGTGAAAATTTATGTAGATGCGAATAAGTGTTTGCCAAGGTATTTAGCGTTCTGTGGTACCATAGAAGAAGCGGTTTCCATTCGAGCAAAGTGCACCTTGTGCTGGTAAAACGCGATACCTGTAAATATTAATAAAGACACACCCTAACACACCTTTTTTATTTTCTTCGTTCGAATGGCCAGAGGAACAGACGGGGATTTTTAATAAGTAAAAAAATATCCGCTCTTGGTACGAGTTCCAATTAATAAAAAAAGTAGCGCCACTACGTACGAAGGTACAACGAAGGTATTTTTATTGGTAATACTTATTATAGGTATCTGTACTCGGGCTTGTGTAGGTCTTTGACGTGTTACGTCTTCGTTGTTAATGTGATCACGTTTATGTGATTTATTATTTACTTACAAACGAAACGAAGTTTTGATTTATTTAATTACCCCGCACCGTGGCTCGGCCAGCCTGATGAAGAAGTCAAAAAAAAAGCACGTTCACAAATTTATCGATTTGAATGGTATTTCTGATGGTGTTGCGCTTTGATCAGCCAACGTATTCGGAGCGACGATAGGTTTTTATATTCTGGACGCAGTGTAATTGCAACTGGATGTTGGTTTACTGCACGAGGTATATGAAATCACAATTATCATTACGATAACGCGTCGTGTACGAGAATGTATGATACGGCAGTGATCGTAAGCCAACTATGAAAAAGGATATTGAAGATACACGTGCTTGGTGTTGCAAATGGGCCCTCATTATGTACCGGAGTGATACGATGTTTAGAATGCGCGCACAATTTTCGAGGATGTCAACTTCGTACGCGGCATGCTAAGAGGAATACCTCTACCTGGCTCGGATGGTATTCGTGTTGTATGGATAAAGGAAGTGGCTTAATGGTAGAGTCGTCTTCTGGTTCGGAAAATAAGAGAAATCCGATAAGTGCTTGACGAGTGTTTTCGATGCAGGCTTTGATCTAATGGTATGACTGAAGTTTTAGTATTTTTCAATGGGAGAGAATTAAATTGTGAAATATTACCTAATTTCAGGTTTTCAGTTGGTGGCACTGTTCAAAAAAAAGGCAAAAGTCCAATTTTTTCGGGAATCATTTTATATTGAAATTCCTGAAATTCGTCCCTTTTTGGGCTGGGAAAAGACTCGGAATTTTTTTGGGGAAGTCTTTCGCACACAGTGAACACGAACAGTCTTTCAATTTTTGTAGAAATCCAGCATCTGAATTCAAATTTTTTTCCCAGTGGAAGTATCTCGATATCAGTCTCCAGAGTATGAGACAGGGTGTCCATTCTCTGGAAAACCGGGAAAAGTCCGGGAATTTTGAAATTTTTGGCATTTCCGCATGGAATTTTGTAAAAATCCAGAAAAAAAATCAATTTTCTGAAGTTTCTGGACTCTTTTTATTAAAATTTTTTCGAAAATTTTTTACTTACCTTGCTCTGCTCGAGCCAAATTATTTTACCCAATTTTTGTATTCATCATTTTTTTTTTATCGATCATAATTACACATGCAAAAAAAAATGATATTTAAATGCATGTTTTTGTCTATTAAATTATCAAATTTTCAAAAAAAATTTACTCGTTTTTATCAAAATATTCAATATTTTACTCCTCATCAATCTATTATTTACTTTTCCAAGCCGAAAAGAAAGTCTTTATTGGAATTTATGAATTTGTGGTACTTTTTTGGGAGGGGGAAGTAATTGGATTGTGAAGAGAATTACCATTTTGAATTTCGAGACTGCTTTTCATTTCAAACTTTTTCTGTTATGAAACCAAGGTCTCAAATTTTTGTACCGAATTGCGAGAGAGGAAGAGAGAGAGAGGGAGGGAGGGAGGGAGGTGGCGTCAAAAAATTTCCAAAACTGAATTCAAATTGTTTTTGTGGCTAGAAAAGAGAACATCGAATAATCTCGTTAGAGGTTATGATTTTCGAAAAAAAAATTGTTGGACACACCCTTCAGGAATAACATATTTAAAAGGGCTGGAAAATTTCTAAAAATTGGTCTGGAAAATCTGGAAAAGTCAGGGAAAATTATTTCTGAGATATAGTGGACACCCTGTAAGATTGTCACCGGGATTCACAAATAGCTGTGGCGTGGGGGGGATTTACTTCAAGAAATGTGTAATACCTAATTGAGCTGGTGGAAGAAAAATTTAAAAAAAATGGAAACGAGATACAATCATTCATGAACTCAAAATCACAAGTTTTTTAGGGAGAGGGGATGGGAAGGTGGTGAAAGAGGTTTCCAGAATGGCGACGCGACGATGCTCAAAAATGAC
Source organism: Pseudococcus jackbeardsleyi (assembly GCA_038380155.1). Taxonomy (NCBI): domain Eukaryota; kingdom Metazoa; phylum Arthropoda; class Insecta; order Hemiptera; family Pseudococcidae; genus Pseudococcus; species Pseudococcus jackbeardsleyi. The sequence goes on from CM076238.1 coordinate 41,270,298, forward strand.
AAAAATTCAATTTTTCCCAAAAACATTCCACGTTGAGTCGCTAAAATTCGACCTTTTTTGGGCTGTTGGACTCAAATTTTTTAAAGAAAAACTTCTCACTCAGAGTAAGCAATTTCACCAATTTTTGTAGTCAAGAGAAGCTTGGAATTGGTGAAAAAATAGGGGGAGGGTCAAAATTCATTGAAAAATGAATATTTAATTTGTTATTCATAGTCATAGTCAGCAAATTTTTAACAAGCAAGTAGGTAATACCAATTTGAAACAAACAATAAAGTACTTATTGGTACTTTCTGAATCTGATGTTGAATGTCTGAATTAGTCAAATTGAGCAAAATTCTGACTTCTTGAATCAAAGAAAAATGCTCGATTTTTTCACAGGATTTTTCGCTTTTCTAATCCAAAATTAATAATTTTTTGGCTTATTAAGAATTGATACAAAAATTAGTGATTTTCAATATTAGAATGTTGATGAAAAATCGCTGATTTTCGGTAAAAGTTATTTTGTTGAATCAAAAAGACACGAAGTTTACCAAAGTTGACTGATTCGGATTTGGCGAGATGGGTAGGTACACTTCATTGATCATGAAAAATTGGGAGGGAGTTGAAAAATGCTATTTTAAAACTATTTTTAGGAGAAATTCGAAAACTAGAGTTGAGAGATCTCAAATTTTAAGGTCTTTTCCACTTCTGAGTTTTGAAAGGAATGAGATTTTTGAACTCAGCGGGTTTCAAAAAAGGGCAAATAGCCTAATTTAGAAAAATGAGGGGCCAAATTTCCTATTTTTGGGCTCTCCTTCGGTCCCCAAAAATTTTTTTACAGTGTGCTTCTTTACCATACCAAATTTCATGCCTCTATCATTATTTACCATTTACCTACTTGTAATCTTCTTCCAACTGGATTATAATAGAAAAAACCAAATGATGATTTCGTAATTTTTTTCACTCAAAATTATAGTAAGCAGGTAAAGACATCCTAACGGTGCGGTGTATATTTGATACCTATACCTGTCCTCTAACAATTGTACATTCTAACTTATTAGTATTCTTGAAAAGATTTACCCACCTGCTGGAAAAAAGGTATAAGTATAATCTTGAAACGAAAAAGGATTCCAAGATCAGTGTCTAGACAAACCTTATAACGTAGAATTCGGATAGGGGTTCGAACATGGCAACATTAGAAAACAGGTTAGCTATACACTTGTTCGCCTCAGGATTTTCAGGTGATAAAGAAACTAAAAGCGTACCTACACGAGATTCGAATTATTTCGATTGAATTGCCCTGTAATATCGACCAAAGCAGCTTACTCCGCGAGTATGGATATTGTATGTTTCTACGTCCGTGTCATCACATCGAAATGTAATTTTTAATACACTTTAGATGTATTTTGAGTTTAAACTTGGGAATTTCAACCTTGTCCCTTTTACTCTCTCGCAGCTCAAATAGGGAAACTTTATTCGTGAATCTTTAAATTTGATTTTTATTTGTATAAAAATGATATTTTCTGCAGAAAAATATTTCTGAATCAAAAACAAAAAACAACAAGATAAATATTTCGAAATTTTTTTGAAAATTTTTTGTACGTCAGTGCAGCCAGTTACAAATTTTGACGTGCGACACTATGCGGATGATAAAAAATTTAATCCTTGATTGACGTAAATTCCACAGTGTCGCACGTTACAATTTGTAACTGGCTGCACTGACATACAAAATTTTCGAAATAGACGTTTGTCAGTTTGCTGCGGGTAGTATTTTCTCCTTAAACTAAAATACTGCGCATAGGTTATTTACATGTTACGAACTTATCAGCGGAAAGAACATGTTTGTTTACTTTTTAAGATGCGTGTGTTAACCTATGTGTGGTAATTTTGTTCAGGGCGAAGGATAGACTACCCGCATCAAACTGACAAACGTCTATATTTATACTTCTGGCGAAAGAAAAAAATTACACAATATTTTTCGGCGAAAAAATAATCAATTTGAAGTCGATATAAATTCCGTATTTTGGAATTTTACGATTCGCTGTTGGCTGCACTGGTGTGTAAAATTTTCAAATTTTTTCTCCAAAATTTACTTTCAGTGGTTTTAAAAAAATTTTCGTTCAATTACTCGATGAAAAAAAAATCATTCCAGCTTCGTGAAAATTTCATATTATTGGAATATTGTAATCCGCAACTTTTCAACCCCCTGGTAGCGCTCTGAGTTTTTGATCGGAGAAGGATGGCGATGGTTCAGGGAGATGTATAAACTCAAATCGCAACTTTCAAGTACCACGACAGCCTCTCACACATTTTTTTTTGACTAAAAAAACACAAAAACAGCGTTTTTTTCAAAATGAGGTGCACTTTGAGCACCCCCTGCTCCCCTCCACTTGTCCCTTGGGCTTGGGGGCTCAAATCTTTTTTGGGTGATCTCCCACTCAAAGTAAACCATTCCACCAAATTTGGTCGAAATCTAAGATGTTTTTTTTTTTCACTCCACCCTAAAAGTTAGTCTGTTTTGTAAAAAATTCGATTTGTACGAAAATCATAAGAGCTACTTCCATCCCCACCCTAATACGCCTTGAAGCAGAGGCGATTTTCCAAAGGAAATTAGGGAAGTTAGACTTCCATCAATTTTTCCTCCAAGAATGAGATTTTGAAGTATTAATTTTTTGGTAAATGTGCCCAGAAAAATAGAAAATCAAATTAAATTCAATCCTGGAACCAGACCATAAACCAGATTTTAACGATTTAAATTCCAATCTATTCCAATTTTTTTGAGTCCAATTTTTTTCAAGTCTAAATTCCTTCCATCACTTCAATCGTAATTTTTTTTTCAAAATTTTGCCTAATTTCTAATTTTTGAATTTTTTCTTCAATAAAATTATCTCAAACCTGAATTTGATTTTTTCCACTTGTTTTTCAATTTTATGTTCTAGAAAATTTTTCCAATTATTTACTCATAAATTTTTTTTCAAAAGCATAAAGTTAAAATTCATTTTTTAAAAAAGGAAAATTTCAAAATTTCGAAGTTGAAGAAATTTCAAGAAAACATTTTACAGAATCTTAAAAAAAAATGTTCAACTCGAAAATGATTAAATTTCAAAGATTTTCTTCAACATCGTGTTTTTCAAAATGCATTTTGAAAAACAAGATCATTCCGTTTGAAAAACGTGTCTTCTTGAAAGAAATTTTTAAAAAGAAATAAAAGTACAAGAAACGTGAATCCTATTCAAATTTTGAGCACATAGTTATTTTTATTTAATTAATTCGTATTCGAAAGATTTTTTAAAATGTTCAGTTTCTTTCAAGTTTCAGACTTCCTCAGATTTTCTTTTCCAAAATCGCCACTGCCTTGAAGGATTAAGATCGAGATGACAGCGTTTCCTTCATGAGACCTTCAAAAGAAACCCATAAAAAAATTTTGAGCGAAATCGAAACACCCAAACGACTCAAGGCTAAAACTTGTTCGAGTTGACATGGAATGAGAACCCTTCTTATCTCCCTCCCTCAAAATTAATTAGGTACATTTTACACATTTTCTTCAAAATCCACTTTTTTTTTTTGCTTTTCACTACTCCTTATATCAGTACTTGAATGAAACAAGTTCGTCCATACATTGTATCCAAACTATGCATTTATTCAACCTCGAAGGAAATGAGGAGAATGATATTGAAAAAGTAGTACAAATATTTACATTTCTGCACTTAGATACTTCATTCATAAAACATATTCCCTGTTTTCAATGTGTAAATTGTTGCGATATCTAATGCAGCAACATAATATTATGTAAATACGTAAATTCGATTACAATTCCTATTTGTAGTCCACTGTCTCCAAGATGAGGGGTATAAAAAAGGGGCTTTACAGATTTCACGAATACATACGCGCACTTGCATATTATTTTCATAGCTAAATGCATACAGGTATTGAAAAATTACAACATTGTGAGGAAGTTATCCTCAACCATGACAGCTATCAATTTAGCACGTATAAGTATAAAACTATAGGTCGACATACGCTCGGTCACAGATACTCATACACAGCGCACAGCGCACCGTGCAGCAGTAAAAACATAAATACGTTCATAAACGAAAAGTTTCATTTCCATTAGCAAATACATCCCTATAAGCGAGTTGACGAGTACACAGTCGTTTACATTATGATAATAATTTCTGTATAAAGAAGTACCTAGATACATAAATGTAAATGTACTGTACATAGGTACGTAATACAAATACGAATGTATCGCGCGTGTGTACATTATGGTAGTAGTAGAGATATAACTAAAAGTAAACGAGATTTTAGCGATTTGCTAGTAAAAATTGTAAGTATTTATTCAGGTGCATTAACGCGATAGCGTACTTTAGTGTTAATGAACTCGCTTACTTGTCAATTTTCCTGTTTACTTTAACATAAATCAGTCAATTTTAAACGAAAACGGTATTGTGTCGGCGTCCTCGTGTAGGTATACCTTAACCAACTACCTATACCTACACTGGAGTGTACCACCGTGTACAGCATTTTGAAGTTCACCGGTCTTTATTGAGAGAAACTAGTATTACACGTTTTGGCGGGCTCACACTCCGGTTCTATAATCTGCTGTATTAATATGAAAAAAATGACGTAGCGTTGCATGCGAGTAAAGTATCGTTTCCACCAAATTATACGAACTTCTGATATTCGGTAGCTGTTTGTGTAATTTGATAAAGTATTCCAGCTGGAGAAAAAAATCGATTTTTTAAAACAGAAATTCGATATTGCTAGGTATTTTTACACCTACCTTTGAAATTATCGTACCTTTGGGTATTCAAATTCTAACAAGAGAGGTATCCCAACCCAGGGTAAAATTTTATACCCAAACAAAAATAAATTGAAAGTATATCGTAAAAGAATTCCTTACCCAAAATTTTAGGTGCTGAAGTTCATTTTTCGAATTTTGGTGAATTTTTGATGAGTCCTTTGATCGTAAAAAGGAGGTTTTTTGAAGTAGTTTGAGCTGCTGAACACGAATGTGTTGCAGTTTTTTACACATATTTATTAAAAAAAAACTCGTTCATTCAAAACTGAATTTTCAAAATTTGAGTCCTTTGATTGTAAAAACGAGGTTTATTGAAGCAGTTTGAGCTGCTGAACACGAATATGTTGCAATTTTTTTCTTATGGCAATTTCTTAGGCAAAAAAAAGTGATCAATTTTAAGCCTTTGTGCTGTACTTATTTGGACTTGAAATTACAAAAAAATCACGAAAAAGAGATGAAATGAAGCGAAAACCAGACAAGTGGTGTATAAAAACGTATTTTGGGATATTATTACCTGAGAAATTTTTTCAGCCAAAAATGACCATTTTTATGTGTGAAAAACGTTCTGAAAAGGTGGTATTTCGCATTTTTCAAGGTCTTCCACCACCTGAAAAATTCTGAAAAAAATATTACGTTGTAGATATGGACTAGATACATGAAATATATTTTTTTCAAAATCGCACCTCCGAAACGTCAAGTAGAAAACTTGATTTCAAGTTTTGACAGTGGCGTAGCCAGAAGAGTCCGAAAGGGGGGGGGTCTGGGTCGGAAGCTTTTTTTTGGGTGGCTGCAAAATAAGTACAGCGACTTGAAAAACGAGTAATTTTTAGGGGGAGGGGAAGAGGGAGGGGTAAAAATGAGCCTTTTTTGCACTTTAGTCTTAAATAGTCCGCAAAACAGCGAATTAATTTACGCCCGAGCGTAGCGAGGGCGAAGCTTCGAAAAAATTGGATATTCAATGCCCAAAAAAGGTATTTCTGAATGATTTTGTGAATGCCCGAGCGAAGCGAGGGCGAAGCTTTGATAAAATTAGATTTTTCAATGTCTAAAAAATACATTCTTCACAAAAATTCTTGGCCTCAAGGGGGGGGTCCAGACCCCCAAAACCCCCCCCTTGGCTACGCCTCTGAGTTTTGAAATGCGATTTTGGGCTAGAAAAAAATCAACAATTTTTTTTTTCAAACCACCCACTAATACCCCTCAATATAGTGTATAAATCACGTAAATTTGAAAAAATTTGGTTGAAAACTCTCGGAGATGAAAATTTTTAATTAAAAGGCTGAAAAAAGTAACGGTTTGCCCGATAACTCGAGCTAGAGGAGGGGTAGGGGTCCAAAAATTTTACCAGGTGGTTTTCAGACCCTAAGAACCAAATACCGTGGATTAGTTTCAAATTTCAGCTCTGTGGGGCAGATTCGCCTATCTTGACCGCCGGTACCCTTTCAATATGATCTTATCGCCCCGATAAAAATGAGAATTTGACCTAAACAACGAAAGAAAAGAGAAATTTGGTACATACCTTATTTTCTACCTGTCGGATGGTCTGGGTAAAGTTTAAAGACGTTTCGGTGCCTCCAGAAAATTTTGAAATTTTTCATTTCTAGAGAAAGACCCATATATAGTACATTGGGATTTCGACCAAATTCGCTGGAGTTGTTGGGTCACTATCGGAGACTATCCCAATAAAATTCTGAGCCCCCTAGGTGAGGAGGGAGTGGATCTAGGGGTTCTCAAAGGGCACCTCCTTTTGAAAAAACGTGGTTTTTTGTGTTTTCAAGGTCGAAAATATGGCATGGTAAAAAAAAGTGCGATTTGAGTTTCTAAACCCGTCTGAACCATCGCCATCCTTCTCGGATGAAAACTCCGACCCCTTCCAGGGGGTCCAAAAGTTGCAGATCGCGAAATTTCCATATTTTGAAATTTTTACTGCCCCCTAATTAATTACTTTTGCGCCAGACCGAGTAGTTTTAATTTTTTAAAAATATTTTTGAAGAAAATGTCGAGAATTTTTTTCCGCGGTCAGTGTAGCCAACTGCGAATTGTGATATTCAAATTTCTGGAATTCGTATTGATCTAATCATGAATTTGCTAACTGTATCTTATTGCTAAAAACTCCACAAACTTTTTTTGTTTTTTCAATAATCAGAAATAAGTTATGGAGACAATTTTTTACACCAGTGCAGCCAATTGTTAACCATGAAACGCTTATGTGTGGAATTTACGTTAATTTTAAAAATTTTAAACCAATACCCGTCCGAAGGACGGGTTCAACGTTGCTAGTTATAACTATGCTGGGAAAAATATTTCTAGAATGCTTAGAATGCCTAAAATAGTCTTTGTAGACAAGGCAAATAATCGTTTTTATCCCACCTTCAAAAATAAGAAAAAACTCAAGTCCCTAAAACTTTTTTTTGTCATATGGGAAAAAAAATGATGAATTAAAATTGGTTTACTTTTACTTTAAAACTGTTGACCAAGAAATACGATAAGCCCAAGCGCAGCGTTCAAAGCTTTTGAAAAATTTCATTTTTGAACATCAATTCATAAGTTTTAAGGAGGAAAAATAATGATAAAATATTACGAGTAGTTGAAATAATTTTTATAAAAAATGTAAAAAACCACTTTGTAGATGTTTTTGAAAAATTTAGATTTAAAAGGTAATTTCAGATTTGGATTTTGATTTATGAAGGGAAACGTTTTTCATCCAATTTTTTTAGGGAAGAGGGAGACTAATTTTCCAACTTTTCTCATTTGAGTCGAATTTGTCAATTTTTCCCACTAGAGTGGGGGGGAGGAGGAGGCTACATATGCTACACAAAGGCTGCCGCTTTTGTCCACGATTATAGGGACAATTTTTATGAACTTTTGGAAAATTCCAAAATTTTCTTGAGGTTTCAAAATGTCTTGAAGCCGCTTCTAATCGATTCAAAAGGTCAAAAGTAGGGTACATATTAAATTTCAACTCATTCCATTTATTAAGGAAATCAAATTTTCATAATTAGCAGGTCAGTGAAGTAATTTTGAAATTTTAAATATTCACCAAAATTCAAGACATGAACTTGAACCCCTGAAATTTCGGATATGGGATTCTTTTACATAAGATGTACTTTCAATTTATTTTTATTCAAGTTCTATTAAAATTCATTTCAAATTGAGATACCTTCTTTATAGGTACATTTTTTAAATTATAAAACGAGGACATTTTTTTTCAAATATACCGAATACCTACATCTCGAAATACGCAAAATCGCGACTTTAATCTTCGCAAAGCATAATCGATCGAGCCAGAAACGTATAAAAAGGGAAAGGAAATGCATATCTCTCACGTAGTCGAATATTTGAATTTTTTTCCATCTACGCGAATTCGAAAAGGGGTTAAAGAAGGTGAGTTTTTCGAAACAAAAGCATTTTATAAGTGTATCGCATTGTTTGAAATATGAAGGGTATCAACCCTTTGAATACATCAGACAATAATCTCTTAGCAGGCTTTTATTCTTTCGCTTTTTTTCTCGTATTTTCCATATTTCTTTTTTTTTCGTTCTTCTCTCTCGTCGTGGATTTTTTGCGCATGTGGCATTATTATTACGGTATTTTTAAAAAATACCTACTTTGTACATGCTTGCGTCAGAGTATACTTACCTACCTAAAGGTGAATTACTTACAGTGGATGATAAATTCGTAGTACGTAGGAGAAGTTTACTTACCGCTATCTCACATGGCGATTGAAAGTATATTTGTATTTTTTTTTGCCATATTCGATACTGTACTTGACATATAGGTACGTGATACGTACTGCACACCCGACAAGAACATCAACTTTGACAACTGACGAAGCGTAAAATCATCATGCCCCATGGCGTGAATATAGTCTTTCTAGTAAAAATTCAATCAGGATCATATTTCATGTTATTTTAGATCGTATTTCTGAGGGTTGTGGATGTTTATACATGGGTGAAAGTTGCACAGAATGAAAAGACAGAATTTCGTATGCATTTGAAAAAATTTATTTCGATTCGCTTATAAAATCAAAAATTAGTTTTATTTGTGAGGCAATGGCTGTTTTGGAATTTTAAAAATTTCAGTTTTCCGAGTAACCGAAATTTGAATATTTGTATTTGGAAAATCGACTGATATGTTTTGAAAAAATATATTTGACTCCATCTAGATCGTATGTACCTTGGAAAAAGTGGTTTGACTACTTTTCGAAATTTTTCGGAATTCTTTGTGTTGAAAATATTCAATTGTTGAAATTGTTAATTGAATTTGATAGCAGTGAAAAACCAGTATTGATTTTTCATTTTTAAATGACTCAGTATTTTTGCAGAAAGTACTGAATACGAATTTAAAGTCAAATTTTACATATCCTGGGCTCTTTCGGAGGAGTGGGAGATGAGATACGGGAGAGGGGTAGAGCATTAAAATCTCACAATTTTCCCTCCAGACGCTGAAGTTTATAATTTTTTTTCGGTACAAATGTTCGGATTACATCGGATATCTTCGGAAATACTTGGTTCAACTTTTTCTGCATCTTTTACTACGCTATTCATCGAATTTTAGACATATTTTCTGTCACAATTTTTATTTTTCTTATGATCTTGGTTTTTTATACTCGACAGAAATTTTCATAAGTTAATAATTTTTTTACCTATACCAAAAATATTTACTTATATTTTTTTATTATTTAGATAATTTATTTCTTTGCAATAAAAATTTCTGTCGTACCTAATTTTTTATTTCCCAATAAAATTTTTACTTGTATTTTTTTCTGTGTTGAAATTTTCACATTTGTCTTATCCTAAAATTTTTTTCGAACTCGAAAATGAGTTCTTCTTCTAACATAAAATATTTTTGAACTTTTTATTCAAAATTTTTTCAAAATTTGGTACTTTTTTGTGTGTTAAAATTTTCACATATTTCCAAATTTCAAGCAGATGGCAAAAAAATTTTCCAATAAAAATTTTGACAGAAAAGAAAACTTTATGGTCATGAAAAAATATCATGATTGAACATTTTGACAGAGTAGAAAAAAATTCATGATTGTAGAAAAAATGAGAATTTTTCAAAACAAAAAAGAATGAAGTAAATCTTTTGAAAAATTATTTTTCTGCGATTCTGGTTGAAATGGAAGTGAAAATTACCTTGATGTACTTACATTTTACTCCCAAGCTAAGAATGGAGAAATTTTCATTGTGATGAAAAATGTATATTCAAATCTAGAATAAGTTCTCAGAAAGAGGAACTTTGATCCAAACATAATTTGAGAGCCAATTTCATCCTCTTCCAAGGAAATTATCTTATGAAATTCTCAAAATTGCGTTCTTCACAAGTTAGAGCAATAAAAAAGAAAACTTATCTTTTTTAAATACCAAATCGTTCAACACAGGGTATGTGACCCTCACAATGGTAAAACCCCTATCCGAATTCGAACTAAGCTCGGCGTCTCGAGTTCAACTGAAAGAGAAAAAAATGCCCATACATCAATTCCTCCCCATCCCTGCTTCTTCTCAGATTAAACATATACACCCATGCCTTTATAATAATGACGAAAAAAAAATTATCTAATCCTTTTATACGGTCGATTATTCCAAAGCGACTTGATAGTACCTATGAATATAATACCCATAGAGAGAAGTAAAAAAATTACACTTCATTTGGAAGTCATTTCTTGCCGATAAAAATTCCATATAAGAGTGAAACTGTGTATATCGAAAGAGTAAGTCCAAATTAAACGTTGTTAACGTTAATAAAAAGAAACGCTTTATTTAAATAATAGTAAAATAGGATGAACGTATAACGAGGAAACAGATACCCGCATAAAATTACCCACATCCGACGCTAGATAGAGTTCTCGGACCTCTATTAAATTTATTGCCCTCTCAGAATGTAACAAATATGGAGGGGAAAGGAAGAGAACGCTGTGGCTTTAGATTGTTAACGTTTAGTGAACTTTGGCCTCTCAATTCAACTTTTATTACAGTTAATGGATATTTAACGTTTTTTCTTCTTCATAATGTGTGCGTATGTCGTTACTTCATTTGGTCGTTTTTCTGCACATACTTGTATAATATTCGTTATCTATTTTATGAAAAACATTAATTGTTATTGTTTATTATAATGGCCCAAACGTTGGCCGATTTTTAGCCTTTTTCTCGACGATTACTGTTATAAATATAAGCAAAGGATATTGTCGTGCAAATAAATTTTCTTTTGCGTGTTGTTCACTTTTTTCTCCTTAAGTATCCGATGTGTATTTTGATTGCATAAATTTTTTTTTATCATTGAATTTTATTTAAATATATTTGCGAGTACTTACTTACCATTACAACATGTATTAATGATTACTTTTATAAATTAAGTGCAGATTTTTTCATTTTTTTTTTAATTTTTAAAATGTGTTTCCTAATTTTAGAAAAAGGGTAAGGATGTCTAATTTCAGTGGCGCACGCCACTGACGCCAATTTTCAAGTTTCAATTTTTCATTTTCACAAAAAAAATTTCAATGAAACATGAATTTTTAACTTGGTATCAGAAAATCAGAAGCTGAAAAATGACTCAATATCAGAAGTCAGGATGACAGGAAAAATTATATCGATGTTACCAACATTTCCTTGCAAAAGAAACTTTTCAATTTCTGTTAATGCCCAAGCGAAGCGAGGACGAAGCTTTGATAAAATTGGATTATTGAATGTCTAAAAAAGGCATTTTCCACAAAAATTTTTGACCTCAAGTAGAGGAGTGCAGACCCCCAATCCAATTGGCTACCCCATGTTCAGTTTCGACCACTTTTTTAATAACTTTCAATAATCGAAGTCCATTTTGGGCTTAATGCGAATTGAGTCCCGTCCTCAGAAAGCATCATTAAAAATGCAATGCGCTAATGATACTCGAATTGAGTCCTATGATGATTGATTTCAGTAGTTGAGCAAAAATTACTGATTTAAAAATGAAAATTCACCGATTTAATCAGTAAATTTTTCATTGATTTCTACAGCGACATAATTCTGCCGATTTCATCAGTCAACTTTGCCTTTTTTCAAATTAATCCCTTTTCCCCTGTCTAACCGAAAGATATGCACGATTAATTCGGAGGGGGGGCGGCGGTTAGAACATTTGAAAAATTGATCGATTTTCAGTGAGAATAATTCGTTAATTGTTTGTTTAAAAAATTTCATTTCTTCGAAGTAAAAATTTTGAGCTTTTCATGCCATTTTGCAATTCAATTTGTCAATTATTTGAGAAATTTTTACAAAAAGTTGACATTTTTGTTTGTACATTTGAATGCTACCAATTTAGGCCACTAACAAGATTTCCTGATTTATTGAAAAAAAATTTCTGACTAGGTGGATATTTTTGATTTCTAAATAAATTTGACAATTTATAACGGAATTTGCCGCTTTTTTGAAAAATTTCAATCAGTTTCATTATAAAGAGACCACTTTAAAAGCTTAGTGATGGCAAAATGCGCGCATAATCTTTTTGGTTGCGCGCACGTGAGAATATTCTCGCATATGCGCGCATATTCCCGCGCAAGCAAAATAAAACATCTGGAAAATGCTCTGGGGGTCCAATTATTCATAAAAAAGTGAGCATATTCTATTTTCCTGCATTTTAAAATAAAATAAAATGAGTTTTACTCCAATGGAGTCTGATGCAAAAAAACAAGTAAAAATATAACAAAAAATTGTTTTGAAGACCTGTTTTGTGCCCTGTGACGAACTACAATAATTGAAGTTTCAAAAAATCGATATAATTTTACAAATAAATCAAAAATAATGTTTTTTTAGTCAAAATTTTCAGATTGCTCGAGAATATGCGCGCATATGCGAGAATATTCTCACGTGCGAGCAACCAAAAACATTATTTGCGCAACCAAAAAGATTATTCGCATATTTTGCCATCGCTCTAGCTTTCATATTAATCAGTGTTGCAAGACGAGTATTTAGAGGTATCACTCAACTTTTTTGAAATGGGAATTTTCGCGCATTTTCCAAATTTGACCCGGAGAATATGCGCGCATATTCGCGAATATGCGCGCATATGCGCAGTGAGAATATTCTCAGTGCCATCACTATAAAAGCTTTAAAGCACGAAATTCGTCACATTTTTAATTTTTCTTTTGAAAATCTTGTATTTACCATTTTTTTTTTAGGGTGGGACATGCATTCAAAATGATTGAAGGGAGGGGAATAAATAATACTTTTATATCTAAAAATTTTTTAAAATTAAAAAAATGATGATTGCCAAAAAATATTAATTTAGTCATTACCTAACCTTAAAATTAAGGGATGTTCTCCTAAAAATTTTTACCTACTGTCTGTCAATTTACATTACGCAGTGGGAATTTGTAAAATTTTTAGTGCTCGAAATAAGACTGATCAAATTGGATCAAATTTGAAATATACATTTTTCGAGATAGTCTATAAAATCGTACGTATAATTTTCTCCTTACATCGAATATTTTACAAAAAAAAAAAAATGATTTGAAAATTACTGTATTTTTTCATTTTTCAAATTTAATTTTTAAAAAAATGAAGCATTGTAAATTATATGAAAATGTCTAAATTTCTATAGGTGAAATTGATATCTATTTTCAATTCATTGATAGATGAACAAATTGAACGTATTTTTTTTAAAATTTTATTTTTAACGCCATATACAGCAACTAAGGCTAGGGGCGTAACTAAACTAGAAACTTCTATATCTTCGTTTCTTTTTTTCAAACTTAAAATCCGTTTGAAATTCACCATGGTTAAGGGACAAGAGACACAAACACCACACACCATAGCCGGCGTCTTGGGTGTAGCGGGTGTAGCGCTCGCTACACCCGGCAAGATCCAGGTGTAGCGTCGCTACACCCGGGAAAATGAAAAAAACACCCCAATCAGGAGCGTAGCTATGTGAAAAATGTCTGTTTTGGACATTAAAAAATCCTATTTTTTCAAGACTTCGCCCTCGCTTTGCTCGGGCACGAATAAAATCATAATTAAGTATATGAACTATGTAACGCGCCCCCCCAAAAGCACTTTGATTTTTGTCTTTTACCCATTTTGCACCCCCACTCCCCACCAACAAAAACCACTGGTTCTGACCCCTCCCTTTAAGAGGTTTCTGGCTACGCCATTGAAAAGTTTCAATTTTACATTTTCACGAAAATAACATTTTCTATGACATGACATATAAAGTGAGTGTTTTTTTTCGCTACACCCGGGAAAAATTTAAGTCGCCGGCTCTGCCACACACAATCTTTACAGAGAAAACAAAGTCGAATTTAAAATAGATGTAGACTTCAGCCTAATTTTCTATAAGCAACTATGTAAGCAACTTTATGTTAATTTATTCTGGAAACCTGTTCTGCAATGTTGTTCATTTTTAATCATGGATATTAAAAAAAAAAAAAAAACACAGCATCTGAACCTGAAAATATTACTTGGTGTAATGGAGTTCGCATTTTTTCTATGTAAATGTAATAAAAAAATTTAAAATACGATTAAATGAATAAAAAATCAAAATGCTGATACGAAGAAGTTATACAAATAAAATTTAACACTTCAACAATTTCTCGCCTTCTTATAAAAAAATCTGCTTTAAATGGAAAAATTGTTCTTAAATTTTTCATAAATATTCGAAAATCCACATCTAAAATGGAAAATTTGAAACTATCAGAAAATTTTCAAATTAGTAAAGGGAAAATTGTATTTTAAAATTGAGAAATTTTCATTTTTCAACTTGGGAAAGTGAAAAAAATTATTATTTATCTGCATCTTAGGCTAGAGAATCTCAAAATGAGCTGTAAAATTTGAAAAATAAAGTTGTTATAAGATTAACAAAAAAATTACAATTTAATGTTGGAAAAATTGTAGAAAAAGGTTGATTACGATCGATTGTTTTTATGTTTTTTTTAAAAAAAGTAAAAAATCTCACATCTTAACTTTTGAAGCAAAAAGCCGATGATTCTTAAAAAAAAAAAAACTAGAAAAAGCGAGGAGTTGAAAATTTTATTTTTTGGAAGATTTCAATGTAGAAAAATTCGCAAATCATTAAAAATTGATAATAAACTTCTTTAAAAGCAAATTCGGAAAAATTAAAATTTTGAATATCAACTTTATTTCGTTCGAAAAATCAAATTCTTTCCAATACATTAAAAAATCGTTTTTTTTTTGAAAATGTAGAAAAGTAATTTCCTATGTGGCCTATTTTGGTTGTCCCCCCTCCTTCGAACAAACGCTGATGTTATCTTGAAAAATTACAAAAATAGAGTTCAACTTTGGGTATCACAACCTTTGCATCTTCATTAAAAGCATTTTAAATAGAGAAATCATTAATCACCATAGATAAACTACATTTTAGATAAAATAATACTCTATAATGAAGCTATAAGATATGATACATTCATGGAAATGAAAAGATTTTCACATAGCTATAGATATACTTATGTAGATGTAGTTAGTTGGTAGGTACCTTTATAGTGATACTTATCGAATTGACCTTTGATTTTACTCTTTAATTTGTGTAAGTTTCAAAACCTATTTGCGTCTGAAAATGAGCAGATAAACAATATATCGATACAACGATACGCTCTAAGTATATTACTTTTTGATATTTTTCTATAAAATATTCCTTTAATTTGAATTACACCACTCGTTATTTTCATAAAAGCTTCACGATCCGTTAGAATTTAACTGTAAGTATAGTTAGGTCAAAAGGTGTAGGTATTCTCTGATTACCTTTATAACATATACGATTGAACGTACCTAGAGCGAAAGTAAGACAATTTCTGCGTATTAATTCGTCGAAAGAGGCGTTATTTTTCCAAATGTCAGTATGTCAGCTTTGACCTTTTCTTCGTTTTTTCCCATTGATTTATTCGTTTCGTATGAGAAATTGCTAAA
This sequence comes from Pseudococcus jackbeardsleyi, assembly GCA_038380155.1. Lineage (NCBI taxonomy): Eukaryota > Metazoa > Arthropoda > Insecta > Hemiptera > Pseudococcidae > Pseudococcus > Pseudococcus jackbeardsleyi. The sequence continues at coordinate 41,285,967 of CM076238.1, forward strand.
TATATTATGTACTTACTTTCCGGTTTGAAAATTTGTTTTTAATTATTTTTGCATTTGAGTTTGATTAATTTTTTAAACAAGTATATTATAAATGTACTGTGCTTGATTGGTATATAAGATCTTTGGGCTTCCAAATATTATGTAGGTGTAAGTTTGATTGCACAAATTATAGGTATCTACAGTGGTTTGAAATTTTAATTTCAAAATAAACATCATTTCTAAGTATTGTAGTATGTAGGCTCATTGGTCATTACTGTTAATTTGGCCAACTTTTTATCTGAGATCTTCTCATTTCGCTCAAAATTGAATAGATTTACAAATCACGTCGCTCAAGATTTTTGATTTTTTCATTTTCGGGTATGATTCCGGTCAATATGGAGAAATTTGAATAAGGGTAGGGGTTAAATTCAAGTACTGACAGAACATTCAAACACAACAAGCCAAAAAAATGTAGGTACCTACTATTTTAGGGCAAGAATGTTTTTTAAATTTTCCTGCCTTCAGATTTTTGAATTTTTTTTTTTGAAAATTATTAAATACTTACTTACCTTTGAAAAAATTTTAAACCGAAATTTTTTCCTCATCCCATTCTCGTGGCACCATAGCGAGGAAAGCTAGTTTTTCGGGACAAAAATTGTTCGGGATAAATTGAAAATACTTTTGTTCGATTTTTGTCTCGGTGGTATTTTTTTATTCGCTGAAAAAAAAAATCGTCCTTGGACCGGTAAAGTCGATATTTCCATAGTTCAATTGGAATATTTCGTGGCCATGGCCGAAATAATTGGAGCTTTATTCGCCTTTTCTAGGTACATATAAGAATACATTAAAAATATAATAAAAAACAAAATTATCATTCAAAATCATTGTAATTTTATTACTTATTCATTAAATATTAAACAAACTTAATTTTATTTAAATAGGTATAGTGCACGGAAAAAACAAAAGTTACGAAAATGAATACATTTTACCCCAAAAATAATAAATTTTATCAAAAAAAAGATAGATTTTATCAAAAAAATTAATAAATTTTACCAAAATAATAAATTTTAATCAAAAAATAATAAAATGTATTCAAAAAAATAATAACGTGTTTCAATTCACAAAATAGGCGAAATTTGTTCTAAAAAATAATATTTACTATCAGAAAAAATGATAAAATTTGTCAAAAAAATGAATAAATTTTACCAAAAAGAATGAATTTTATTCTAAAAAATGATAAATTTTACCTATTTTGAGAATTGGGATACGTTATTATTTTTTTGGATAAATTTTATCATTATTTTTTTTCAGTGTACCTGATAGTTCATAATTGAAAAGAATAATGAAAAAATAATGTATGGATGAATAAAATCCATCTAAAATTCAAGCGTTCATCGTCCAAACTGATAATAGTGATAACTTACCAATTTAGAACGTGATAAATACTTGACTTAATTACTTACCTAGAAAGATACTCGTTTGAACTTTGAAATTTTTGATAGATAATTCGGAACATGTTTTGAATGCTTTTCAGTAGCGTAGCTACATAATAGATTTTATGAGTTCAACTCTCTCCCCCCCCCCCCTCTTGCAACTTTCATTACTATAAAAAATGGATATTTCTCTTCATATTGATTTTTAAATATTTTTACCAGCTTTTTTTTTTACTTCTTGAACGCCTATTGTGTGTGTTTTTATTTTTTGAAAAATCGCCTTTTGTTCAGGCACATTTAGCGGAATCCCGCCTCCAAGAATCCCGACTTTCAATTTTCCCTTAATTTTAAAAGAAAACTCATTATTTTTGATTAAATATGTTTCTGAATGCAAAAAATAATGAAATTTAGAGTAATATTCAAAAAGTTGTATTGTTGTCGTGTATTTTTTTGAAATTTTAAAACTTTTTTTATGTTTTTGTTTGCGACAATTTTAAAATTTTTTGCTCTGTTTTTGGGCTCTCGTGCTAAAATTTTGATTCTAGACATCAAAATACATCACCTTGCTTTATTCTGGCTTCCAAAACTTTCTTGGGGGGGGGGGGTGAGGGGGCCAAAAAACTGATTTTCGAGAGCAATAAGTCTGAGCATTACAAAGAAAATTTAATTTTTTTGACCAATCTTGTAGAAAATTTTACGGCGAATCCAATGCCGCAAACCGCAGACCTCCATCTTTTTTAGCAAAAAATTTACAGCTCATTCTTTTCAAAATTCTGTGAGAAAATCGCCTTTTTTTTAGGGATTTTCTCGCAAAAAAGTGAAATTAATTTGCGAGAAAAATAAGGGTTTTAAGGGCCATAATGACCGTAGTGAGAGTTGTAGAAAATTTCATGGAAAATCGAATTCCGTAAACCGCGAACCTCCATCTCTTTTAGAAAAAAAGTTCCAGCTCATTTTTTCCAAAATTCTGTAAAAAAATCGCATTTCTTTTTTTCGTGAGAAAAGCACAAAAAATGCGATTTTTTACAGAATTTTGGGGAAAATGAGTTGTAACTTTTTTCCTAAAATAGATGAAGGTCTGCGGTTTTCGGCATTGGATTCCCGTGAAGTTTTTCATTAGATTAGTACGAAAAAAATTTTTCTTATATATATAGCGGGAGCAAAGTGCTATTTTGCTCCCTCTCGCGGAACGCTCGAAAATTCAAATTCGCGCTTTTCTTCTGCTAATAAGGAAAAATTTCGTTTAGAACTCGAAGAAAAATTAATTTTTGACACGTGTGAATTGTTACCCTCACACTCGTCAAAAATCCGTTTTTTCTCCCTTGGTTGTTGTGAAATAGGTATACTATTTTCAATTTTTTTTTGCCCTTGAAAAATCAGTTTTTTGCCCCTCTCACTCTCTAAGCAAACTTTGGTCAAAAAACTTTACTTTCATTAGTTACTTACATAAAAGCAACCTCAATTTGGCAATCGGAACCCAGAAACAAAAATCGTGTCGACCTGTTTTTTTTTTTTTTTTTTTTTTTTTGTAGCAAAGACATTAGACATAAGCATAACTTTTTTAAAAATGTTATATTTCGTTCTTCTTTTCCTAATTTTAAGGGAAAAAAGTAGTGTTTCTTATTTGGAAAAGCATTCAACCAGAATAGCAAGGTTAAAGTGAGTTCAAATGCATGTTTTTTTAATCTCCAGAATTCATTCCTCAGATTTTTCCAACTCCTCAATCTTCAATCAAGACACATGTAGGTACCTGCCAAAATTTATCGTTCCACTGAGTTTTAAAAATTGAAAATATTTAATGTAAAAATTGATATCGTAGGAATTACATAGAATGATCAAATATAAGATCAATTGACTTGTGGATTCTACACATAACACTTACCTACCTGATGGGATGTGTAAAAGGTTCTTTTACCTACTTATTAGTTGTTTATTTTGAATTCCATTCATCGCGAGCACTTACCTATTTAAAATCTAGAAAATAATGGGCGAATGCTCATTTCAAAACGTTCATATGCTCGTACAAGATACCGGATAACTTACCAAAATAATTGTTGGGCAAAAGGAAAAAAATTAAATTAACAATTGGTTTAAGTATTTGATGTTATGGGTATGATGGTTCATAAATAAAAATGTAATTTATTACGTTCACCGCGTTAAAGGCACTTGGGTATTTTCGACCGCAATCTGATTGCAGTAAACAAATAAACGATATCCGTTTTATAATACCGCATTGTCGAATATGAAATTCGACCTTACCTGTTCCGTAATTTATTTATACCGATAGGGGTAATGATTCTCAAAATTTGTACTGCAAACATTGCAACTATTGATTTTTGAAATCAATTATAGATTCTTTTTTTTTCATCGGTATCAACAATTTTTTGAAATTTCAAATAAAAAAATCGTTTCGATTTTTCGAGCAAAAATTTTTCAATTCCGAGACCCGTATTGATATAAAAATTGAATAAATTAAATGATATTTCTGCGCAAAATCTTCTACAAAGATGCACTCTTCATACATAATACAAAAAGCATCCTATCTCCGAGGTTATTCATAATAATGGGCGACTTTGGCGGGGGTATCATCTGCGCCAAGATAATGCATGCGTATGCGCTTTGTAAAGTTTAAATAGGTTAATGGAAACACTTTCTTTGAACGCAGGTACTCGAGCATATTTTTAATATTGCAATACATGCGGGAATGCTTATCTAGCATTGGAAATTTGCATACAATAATGACAAATATTCCGCTAACGTATCTTTACCGATATTTTACGCGGCGGTCGCGTAGGTATTACGTAGATTTCGACATGAGCCATTATAGCAAAAGGACCATTGTCACGTCGAATGATTGGCTGCGACCATGATTTCGAAATCGATTTTTCATCGTCTTCTCAATCGCAAATAATTGAGATTTTAAATTCGTCTCTGATTTTTGAACATCTCTGCGGCGAAAAATTTTCCTCTTGGAAGGTTTCCGCATAAAACAGGTTGGTCAAGTATACCTGGAAGCCCTGCGAGTATTTTTGATATCACACTACGCAATCAGATTACTAAAAAACAACGCCATAATGCCGACAAATTGCATTTATCTGATCTTCATTGTTATAAGCTTATAAAGTTATCATTTTTGCCACCTTAGTGCCTGAGCCTACCTTCGTAAGTACTTGTTGCCTTGTATTTATTTTGGTAATCCCTAGCACCGTGTAGTTTTATCCTTAGGTTATAAATCGAGTGAAAAAAACAGTAACAGAAAAGGATATCGGAGAACATCGAACGCTTACACATTTTAATACCATCGAACTATCGTTTTCTGATCATTCAATAGTGTCTAAACTGCTCCTTTTGTTATTACCTTAGAAAAGAACCCCTTTACCTGATTAATGGCTTTCGCACACAATGCCATTGTAAGCCAAAAAAAACCTTACACGTACTCGAATCGGTGGAAATTTTTTCGTGTTTTTTTTTACCAACTTACTCGTATTATGCGATTCTTTATACGTAGAGGTAGATTACATATAGTCAATGCAAGTGTGTACGCATGCGGTAGATTATTATTACCTCGTATATAATACACGGAGATAGACACCTCGTTGTGTACACAATTACATGTATATAGGTAGAGGTATCTACTGCTGTGGCCAAAGTGATGAATTACCAAGTCTACCCAGAATATAATATTTTAACGTTGGTGAAATTAAAAATTACTGATAAAGATGGGCGTTTTATTCGACCCTGTATGCTGTACAAACGATACATGGTTAGATAGAATTTCAAGGTAAAACTGTAGGTATGTGTTTTATGAAAGCGTGCGAGTTTTTTTAACGCGCGTTTTTCGTGTGCTCCTACACTTTTTTTTTTATCTATACTAAGGATGTATGTTGAATAGGTTGCATAGTTGGTTCCTTGTAATGAGTGATATTATTTTATTAGCATTTTACTGGACAGTATCTGGCTGAAAGGATTTAAATTTGGGAGGACAGAGTACCTAGATAACATGTAGAAAAGTGAAGGAAGAGTCAATGTCAACAATTTTTTGGTGAAAGTACATGATATACATTCTTAAAGGGAAGGTATTCTAACTCAAAATAAAATTTTTAGCTCAAACAAAAATAAATCTAAAGTACAGCCTGAAAGAACCCCACATCCAAAATTTCAGAGGCTGAAATTCATTTCCCGAATTTCAATGAATTTTTTTAAACTTTTAAACTTACCTCATCGTTCGGCAAGATAGAGAAAATGTAATTAAATCAATGAAAAAAGCTGAATTTTGGTGTATATCCTATTTTAAACTTCCTTAATCGATTGGAAGCAGTTTCAAGGAGTTTTAGAGCCTCCAGAAAATTTTGAAATTTTTCCAGTGCTAAGAAAAAGCTAATAAAAACTGTCCAGGTGAACTTCGGTACCTACCTATAATCGCAGAAAATCAATATTTATGAATTATATGATTAATCGAAGTAAAATTTTTTGAAATTAGTAACTTTGAGCACAAAATAAATCCATATTTTTATTGCCAGACAAGTTGTCTGGTAAATATTTGTGCAGAATTTTTGCAGAATTCATGCCATTTTTTTGTAAGATTCACTCAGAATTTTTTTGCAGAAGTTTTTCAGAATTCATGCAGAATTTTTGTAGAATTTTCATAGAATTCTGCGTCATTTTTGCAGAATTCGCGTAGCATTTTTTCGTGCAGAATTTGTAATAAATTTTTGCAGAATTGGTGAAGTATTTCTGCAGAATTTTTCAGAATTCGTGCCAAATTTTTGTTAGCATTTTTTTTGCAGAAGTTTTTCAGAATTCATGCAGAATTTTTGTAGAATTTTCATGGAATTCTGCATCATTTTTGCAGAATTCACGTAACATTTTTTGCTGATGAATTTTTGCAAAATTGGTGAAGTATTTCTGCAGAATTTTTCAGAATTCGTGCCAAATTTTTGTTAGCATTTTTTTGCAAAAGTTTTTCAGAATTCATGCAGAATTTTTGTAGAATTTTCATAGAATTCTGCATCATTTTTGCAGAATTCACGTAACATTTTTTGCTGATGAATTTTTGCAAAATTGGTGAAGTATTTCTGCAGAATTTTTCAGAATTCGTGCCAAATTTTTGTTAGCATTTTTTTGCAGAAGTTTTTCAAAATTCAGGCAGAATTTTTGTCGAATTTTCATAGAATTCTGCATCATTTTTGCAGAATTCACGTAACATTTTTGCTGAATTTTTGCAAAATTGGTGAAGTATTACTGCAGAATTTTTCAGAATTCGTGCCAAATTTTTGTGAGATTCACTCAGCATTTTTTTTTTTTGAAGAAGTTTTTCAGAATTCATGCCAAATTTTTGTAAGATTCACTTACCGGTAGCATTTCTTTGCAGAAGTTTTTCAGAATTCATGCAGAATTTTTGTTGAATTTTCATAGAATTCTACATTATTTTTGCAGAATTCACGTACCATTTTTTGCAGAATTTGTAATGAATTTTTGCAGAATTGGTGAAGCTTTTCATGCAAAATTTTAACGAATCTACGCAGCTTTTTTCACAGACGTTTTGCAGAATTTATGCAGTATTTCTGGCAAATTTTTCGCAGAATTTATACACGATTTTATGGTGAACTTTCACAAAATTTTGCAGGATTCGTGTACCGTGTAGAATTTTTAGCAGAATCCACACAGAAGTTTTTGCAGAAGTTTGGCAGAAATTATGTAGAATTGTTTTTTGTAGAACGTTTGAGAAATGTTGTAGAGTTAGAACTCCAGAATTTTTTGTAGAGTTCAAGTAGCTACAGTGTATCTTGCAGAATTTATGCAGCAATTTTTACAAAATTTTTGCAGCATTCACACGGAATTTTCGTAGAATTGACATTGCATTTCTTACAGAATTCAAGCAGCGTTTTTTGCGGAATTCATGCAGAATTTTTTTAGAGCTCATTCGTCTTTTTTTTAGAAGTTATTCAGAATTCATGCAGCATTTTTTGCAGAATTTTGTAAAATTCTTACAGAACTTACTTACTCAGTATTTTTTTTTGTAAAATTCATGCAAAATTTCTAGCAGATTTTACACAGAATTTTTGCAGGATCCACGCTGCATTTTTTTTGGCGGTATTCATGCAGCATTCTTGCTGAATTCATGCAAAATTTCTGATGAATTGACACATCACTTCTTGCAGGATTCATCCAGAATTTTTATAAAATTTGCTCAGAATTTCTTGGATAATTCAGCAGAATTTTTGTAAATTCACGGAGCATTTTTTGCTGAATTAGGCAGAATTCAAGCAGCATTTTTTTTTTGCTAAATTCATGCAGAATTTTCGTAGAAATAACTCGGCCTTTTTTTGCAGAAGTTTTTTTTAGAATTCATGCAGTATTTTTTGTGGAGTTTGTGCAGAATTTTCGTAGAATTCCTTAAGTATGTTTTGCAAAATTTTTGCCGAATTCATGCAACTTTTTTTACAACGGTTTCGCAGAAGTTATGCATTATTTCTGTGGAATTCATGAATTATTCTCGCAGTATTTTTCGCGAACTTTATGCAGAATTCACTCAGCATTTTTTGCATAATTTCCGCCGGATTTTCACAGAATAGGTGCTGAAATTTTGCAGAATTTTCGCCGAATTTTGATAAAATTCATGCAGCATTTTTCTGCAGAATTTTCTTGTTTTAGAAAAATTTTTGCTTTCCTAAAAATGAACCAAATCTTTTTGCCATTGCGGTACCTACCTATTTATTTCTGTTGTTTATAATTTCTATCCATTTTTCTTTCGACATTTACACAATGTAATTAATGTTTTGGAAAAGTTTTCCATATTTTTAATTTCAAGTATCGTTCCGCTGATTCTACAATCCAATCAAAGGCCTTTCAAAATTTCTAGTAGGTACGTAACATTAAATTTCACTCCAGTTCATAAATCATACCAGAGGGTCAAACATTTTATAGCTAACCCCGTACAGGCAGAATGAAATAGAATTCGATGAAAATTCCAATCATCGATTTGATTACTTCCTGAAATCTCATTTAAAAGCGCGCACATACTTACGTGTTACAATATCGACATAATTACTCAATGATGATTTATTCAGCGTAATAAAAATATCGGACATGCTTCATCTGCGGTCTCTACGACGTTTGAGTTCAAAAAGAATAAATTTTTATTTCGTTTGGCGCATTACTAATGCTTACTGAAACGTCGTTGATGGCATTTAGTGAGTCATTAAAATAAATTCCTTCGTAGATGCACAACACGAGCTTGCATCCACATCTGGGTAATCAGGTTATCTGTTACACGACTTATTCAATATCGCAATAATTAAACCCATAAAGCCGGCTGTTACAATCCTTGTTATTTCTAATTCGCACTAGCACCGCATGGTTCAAAAATCGAGATGCATTGTGCATGCCCGTGGCTCGAGCCGATCGAAGCGGTGCGATTTTACAACTCGCGAAGAGAAATTTTCACAGCGCGCGATTTCTGGGGTCAAACGTTTTGGCCGATAATATAAACATTTATCAGCATAAACAAGTGTGCTATTTTTAAATCAAGCTTATGATAGCCAATTTTGTCGGTAACGCATATTTTTCCTCTGAATTTTGGCCAAGAATATATGTACGAGCAGGCTGACTATTTAACTGTGTTCATTTTCATCGTTTCGACGATATTTCATTTAATTCTTATTAATTTGTCGATGCTTTCAAAATAATCACAAATTATATTTCAGAGAAAAAGCTTTTATAGCATAATTTTTTGAAGATACTTTCATTGAAAAAAATGCAAAATAAATGAATCATTTTCTTTTTTTCGATTTGATGAATTTGTTTAAAATGTTTTGTTTGAGTTGGCATTTCTGACTGAGGGGCTTGGGTCGTCTGAAGTGTTTGGCTGCAGCTTGAGCTGGTTGAATTTTCCAATACCACTTTGAATTTTTTTCAGCAAAATTTTTTGACAAAAAATATGAATTTGGGCTGATAATTCAGAATATAGGAAAACTGCACTAGAATCTATTAAAATCAAATAGGTCACTCGGGTAATCAGCAATTATACCTGTTAAAGTTCATATGAACCATTTTAAGATGAAAAATTCCAAAATTTTCTGTAGTTTCGAGACATCTTGAAACCGCTTCTGATCAATTTCAGGAGGCAGAAATGAGGTAGGTATATTCCTAATTTCAGTTTTTCTTCGTTGATTAGATCAAATTTCTGTGAAAAATCTGCTAGAAATTCTGCATGTATTGTGTAAAAATTCTGCAAAATGTCTGTTTAAAAAAATGCTGTGTAAAATTCTGTATGAATTCTGCAAAAAATCTGCACGAATTGCGAACTTTGCAAAAAATCTGTGTAAATTCTGAAAAAACTTCTGTAAAAAATACTGCATAAAGCCTGCAAAAATTCTGAAAAATTTTACAAAAAATTATTTCGTAAATTTTACAAAAATCCTGTGTGATTTCAACAAAAATTCAGTGAAAAATACTGCACGAAGTTGGCAAAAATTCTGTACGAATTCTGCAAAATTCTGAAAAAAATGTTCCACAAATTCTACAAAAATTCTATGAAAAATGCTGCGTGAAGTCTACAAACATTCTGCAAAATTCTACAAAAAATGTCCCGCAAATTCTACAAAAATTATGCATGAATTTTGCAAAACTTCCGCAAAAAAAAATACTGAGCGAATTCTTTGAAAATTCAGCTGGAATATGTTTATCAGGAAAATTGTGTGGCGCTCCCGGTTGCGAATTTTGGGATTATTCTGTTTTAATTTATGTACCAAAAAGGTCACCAATATGTGTTGGTTTTCTGCGGTTATAGGTAGGTAGGTACTAGGCACTAAAGTTTGAGTTCATGGGCATTGGACAATTTTATGAGCTTTTTTCCAGCACATAAAAAATTTCAAAATTTTCTGGAGGCTCCGAAACACCTTGAACCTGTCTCCAATCAATTCAGGGAGTCCAAAATAAGATATAATATACCGCGTTTTTTTTGTTGGTTTAATCAAATTTTCTTTGTTTTGCAATACGATATGGTAATTTTGAATTTTCAAAAATTCGCCAAAATTAAATAAAGGACTCGAGAACCTGAAATTTTGAAGATGGGACTCTATTATGATATACTTTTGATTTATTTTTGCTTCAGCTCGTAATTTTACTCCGAGTGTTTTCAAAAATTTTAATAAACCAGAGCTGGGACACTTATTTAAAATTCCTGAGCCGGAGAGACTTCAATTAAAAATCTCGAAGCTGGAGTTGAAGTGATCAGATTCCCTCCCTCAGATTCCTGATTATTTGAGGGGGTTTCCAGATTGCGTTTCATTTCCTAAAATTTTTCAATAAGTTGTTTGGTGGTCTTCGAGTTTCGAATTGAAATCCCCCCAGACGATTTTTAAACCTCTTCAGATTATTGACAATGAAATTATTTAGTTTTCAATGTAATTTTTTTTTGAATTGTGTTTTTTCGACCCTCTATTCCTCCGACCAACATAATTTTTTTTTCATTTTTCACGAATAAAAATTACAGTTCCAGGTAAAGGTCATCGACTCATCGACCGAAATAAGCAGGTGACTTCTTTTTGATTTAAACGGATGCTTAGAAATGCGGTAGATTTAACATGTGACATTTTTATGTTTTCTACGGACAGTTCACTAGTAATAAAGGAACATAATCTACTGAAACTTTTATAGTCCATTGCATTTGCATGTAATATTTAATACCTATGGCACCCATGGTATGTGGAAATTAAAAGACAGTCGACTTAAATAGGTATTCTCGGACACTAGAAAAATACTTACATCTGCGCTGGTGCAACAGAACCGAAGACAAGTCAACAGGATGTTTTGAAAAATTGAGAAAATTTTTCTATCTACTATCTAACTACGTGTACCCAATACCCCTTATGTAATATTGCATTTCAATTCAATTCAGATGTTTATTACATGCGATTATCAGCAAATAGGTATCACATCTTGACTGTAATTTAATTAATTGTGCTCAGCTCGAATAATTAAATTCTACATGTATGAAAACTAAAACGTTGAAACATGTCAGCTATTTTTTGCGTAACGCAATTGCTCGCTCATTTTTTTTCAAGAGATCAAACGAAATGATAACGCTCATTTCCGAAAAGGGTTACGAGCTAAAAATGAAAAAAAAAACATTAACAGCGATAATTTATGTAAATTTATATGAGTTTATATGCGATAATCGTATCCGATATTCAGGAATATGCATTCCTGTGTAAAACTGTACGAAACACCATTATGTGGTATCAGGTCTGTTACAATTCATCGGCATTTGCATATTCTTGGCTAGTTGGATGTGTATGCTAAAAAGTAGAATATCTCAAAACGTAAGTCATAATTGATAACATCAATTTTGCATTTATGCGGTTAATCGCGCTAATTTTCTCACTGGTATGAATGTACAGATATAAAGGTACGTGAAATGTCAAGTGCTGCGCAAGAGTATTTTGCGATATGAATGCATGATGTGAATGAATGTACGTACCCGCGAAATAATTGTTATACTGTCGTATTTTTTTTTTTTTTTTAAGAATTGTAGATTTAAGTTTAATTTTACCTTCTGAATGAAGAATTCTTTGAAAAAATTTAAGGCTTCTAGTTCTAAGAGAGGGGAAACTGGGAAATCTCAATATTGGGTCGATTTTGAAAAAAAAAAGAACAAATACAGAAAACGGGGTTCATCTTTTCCTTATTGGCGAACCTTTTGCTTTTTCCTTTTTATCAAATTCAAATCGCTTTTTCAAATAATGTTGGTCTAGATATGTAGATACCTCAAAATCTAGAATATATAGGTATTTTTAAAATTTCATGCAATTTTCATAAACTTTTAGTTAGTAGTTGAATTTTCAACCCATTTGTTGTAAGTAGAAATTTAAAATATGATGTTTTTTTAGGAGTAGGCTGAGGTTTTCAGAGGATGGAATGTACCTACCTACATAATATCCATGAGTTGAAAAAACTTGGCTGTTTCAATAAAAATCTCACTTTAAAGACGCCAACTCCGCCCTACTTTTTTTGGGAGGAGGGAGGAATTTTTTGAAGATTCTCCACTCAGAGTCAAAACTTCTGTGAAAAATTAAGTAGCTCGTTGTTTTTGATCTCAAATTTTCGGTGAGAGATTTTGACAGAAAAAAATACACACTTGTATCTTAATTTCCCTATTTTGAACCATCCTAGTTCGTTTTCCATTTTTTTGAGAAATTTTTGAGCTACCTACTTACTTACCTATTTTAATTTTTCCAAAGTGTAAAAAAAGTGTTTATTCAATTTCTCTTTTCAAATTTTTCAACTTTTAAAGGTACATTTTAATGTTTTTTTTTCTCAGAAATTCGCCAAAATTCAACTTTATTTTTCGGTTTGAATTTTAGATTATGATTTTGAAATTTTTTTGAAATGAGGTTTTAAATACTTTTAGAAGATGCAGTTTTTTTCATCAAAAAATCGTTTTGTTTAAAAAGATACCTACACATAATTTTTTTGAAATTAGAGCTTACCATATGAAAATTAGTGAGGAATAGACCTTGTAGTCCAAACCCATCACAAACACAAAAAAAGAAATGATTCACAGATTAACCTTCAAACTTTTATCCCTGAAATGGAGGATTTTTTTTTTAAAACAACAAATCATCGAAAAATGAATTGACATTTCGTAGAGAAAGATTGAAGTTGAAGATTTGGACATTTCAGAATTAAAAAATGTAGGAGCAAGTAATAAAATTTAATTTTTGAACCAGAGATCAGAAATGAAGCTTGATTGATATTTTTCTTACTTCCTAATGAAGCGATGAGGTTGAGTCAAGACCCCACCCGATGAAAAAATTCCAGATCTGATCATATCTCAAAAATGTCCCAATCTAATTTTATCAAATCACATCAAATCATATCTCATTGTATCAATTCACATCTGAAGGTTCAGATCCAGTTTGATATGATGTGATCAAATGACATCTAATTTGATCAAATCATATCTAAAAAAAATCAGATGTAATTAGATATAATTTGATTAGGACATTTTTGAGATCAAATTTTATCTGTTTTGATAAAATCAGATATGATTTGATACGATTTGATCTAAAATTTTTTCATCGGGCAGTTCAAAAATATCCTAGTTATCTTTTTCACTGAAAAATTCAATAAAAAGAGTAAAACTTTCAACCTTTCTCTTTCCTCGCGGAATTTAAAACGCTTAAAATCAAACTCACGTCACTGTTTGGTTCAAAAAAAATTGAAAAATTTATTTTTAGCAGTTTTTTTTGGGGGGGGGGGGAGCGAGTCATAGCAATGTAGAGCTGGCAACTTTTTCGAAAATCACCCAAAATGCAAAAACTAATACATTTTCGGAATCGTCTCGTCAAGCACTGAAGAATGGTTTTTTCATCATTCAATTTCGAGCATTTGGTTGAGAGATATTATTGATTTGCACGGATTGTAGATTGAGGAAAATGCTGGTTATTCGGTCGAGAATTTCTCAAAATGCAAAAAGTAATAAGTACAGTTTCGGAATCCTCTCTTCAAGGACTGTGGAATGGTTTTTTCATCATTCAATTTCGAGCATTTGGGTGGAAGTTGGTTTTTTGCTGTGAAGGGTAGATTTTTGGGGGAGACCTCGCGAGGAAAAATTCTGGCAACTTTTTCGAAAATCACCCAAAATGCAAAAACTAATACATTTTCGAAATCCTCTCGTCGAGACGAATCGAATGGGTTTTTTTACGAATAAATTTGGAGCATTAGAACGAAAGTTGACTTTTTTCCGGTGCGGATGGTTGATGGATGGTCGGCGCCGCAGAAAAATGCCCGTAACTCGGCCAAAAATTGTTCAAAATGCAAAAACCAATACATTTTTGGAATCCTCTCGTCATGAACAAACGAATGGTTTTTTTACCATCCCATTTCGAGCATTTGGACGGGAGATAGCTTTTTTGCGGCTGTGGTTGTTGATGAAGAAAAACGCCCGTAACTCAGCCAAAAATTGGTCAAAATGCAAAAACCAATACATTTTTGAAATCCTCTCGTCATGAACAAACGAATGGGTTTTTTACTATTCAATTTCGAGCATTTGGGTGGAAGTTGGTTCTTTGCTGTAAAGGGTAGATTTTTGGGGGGAGACCTCGCGAGGAAAAATTCTGGCAACTTTTTCGAAAATCACCCAAAATGCAAAAACTAATACATTTTCGGAATCCTCTCGTCGAGACGAATCGAATGTTTTTTTTACGAATAAATTTGGAGCATTAGAACGAAAGTTGACTTTTTTTCCGGTGCGGATGGTTGATGGATGGTCGGCGCCGAAGAAAAATGCCCGTAACTCGGCCAAAAATTATTCAAAATGCAAAAACCAATACATTTTTGGAATCCTCTCGTCATGAACAAACAAACGGTTTTTTTACCATCCCATTTCGAGCATTTGGACAGGAGATAGCTTTTTTGCGGCTGTGGTTGTTGATGATGAAAAACGCCCGTAACTCGGCCAAAAATTGGCCAAAATGCAAAAACCAATACATTTTTGGAATCCTCTCGTCATGAACAAACAAATGGTTTTAGTCCTATGGGACCAATTTTGGTAAGTATTATATCCATCCCAGTATCTATTTTCATGGTGGATGACAAAAGGGCCTAATTTGAGTTAGGTCCTTTTATCATGCAGTTATTCAATTTTAATTTGAAAAACAAAAATGATTTATTGAATCAATTCCTTTTTTCATTCAATTTTATAAAAGGTGGTTTCGACATTTTATTTGGTAGTACCTATGAATTCAATTTATAACCAATTTCATTTTGTTGTTGTTGTGGCTGACACAGACTAATATCTCGTTTGATCGCGGAGAAATCTTGAGAACGAACATAAAAAGTTGATTTATCAAACACTGGAATACAAGCGAGTGCGTTATTGTAAAATGTAACATTAATTCTATATTTGATTCGAATTTTTGTACGAGATCATCGTTAGTTTTCAAGTATGATAGTCGAACAGTGTTCCACCATCGTTGAAAATATTGTTATATTCCTCTTTTCTTTTCCATTTTTAATCGGGTTCTTATCTACGAGAATCCTCTTATACTATAAGGTGACAGAGCAGCGTATAGGTACCTATACCTACGCAGATATCTCGAAAATAACGCATTTTTTATCCAAGTTTTATATTCTTGTATAAGTATTGCGACGTGGAGTAGTACGAGTACAAAGGGGGAAAAAATAAGTGGATTTACATTTTCCCTCGTTTCCAGTTATTTGAGCTACGCTCTAACGTGGATGGATTGCATTAGCTTTTTCTCTTGAAAGTGTTCTTTTTTTTGCTCCTCTGTTTAGTGCGCTATTACACGCTTCCGCTCCACTTGACAAGTTCCATACAGGAGAAAGGTAACAGCCAACTCTCGTGCAACTTTTCGATAAATATACTCGAGCTTTTGTTACAGAGGGTGGCTTTTTTCGCGCACGAGTTTTTCAGTGGTGAGAAAATTATTGTGATGGTTGTGTATGGTCGTCGGTCGGTGTGAATTTTCCATTGAATTTGGTACCTTAAGCACTGCTAGTAAAATGGAGAAGTAGATATATAGGCATTGACAATTGGCGGAAAATAGATTACAATGAAATAGAATGAAGTTTGAGATGATGTTACATCATGAAATATTTATCATAAATAAGTTTGTTTTTATCCAGGAATTTTATCATTTCAAATAAATTCCTGTATCTAGCTAGAGTTGAAGAACAAAACCACGAAACAGACTAGAACAGAATTGCTAATGAATTTCATGATTCAATTTTATTTACTGAAGTACTATGAGAGATCATTCTATCAAAATGTGAACTCATGAATTAAAAAAAAAAAAAAAAAAGACATTTTATATTAAAAAATAATAGTGAAATTGGATGCTTAAATAAGGAATCTCTGGACTCCACTTAGCTCGTGTGATAGAAGATGGACACATCAAATTTGCCTCATTTAGTCATCAATTTTGTTGGTTTTTTGAACAACTGCACTGAACTGAAAATTGAAACCTGAAACTGAAAACTAAAATAGACCAAATAAACTTGAAAGAAAACAAAAAAATCATTTTATTTTTTAAAAAAGCGCCAGAATGATTCATTCACTTCAACTAATCGACGTTCTGTTCCATCAGCTTCATCCAATATAGTAAGATTGTTTTTGAAAATTTTTTGAAAATAATTTGTCGGTTTCTGTTGAAAAAAACAAGTCCTAAAGATCCATGCTCTTTTTTTTTTGTTTTTGTTTTTTATTTTTTATTTCCTTCTTCAGAGAACAGAACAAAAAAACTAGACTATTTTTTGAGGGGAAATCCTATTCATTTGCATAGAAAAAAACCAAACCATCTTTAAAAAAAGTGCATATCAAGAATACAAATTACATTTTCAGAAACAGAAAAAAAAAACTAGAAAAATCATTTTTGAGAAAAATCTCCAAAAACCCCAATCTATTTTTTAGGAAAAAATATACATTGGAAAAAAATTTAAAATTCAAGAATTGAAAAAATTAAATGTGAAAAATGAATTCATTTGCAAAAATAACCAAATTTTTGGCATAAAAATCACGTAGGAAATTAAAAATTTCAACATTTGGCTCAGCGAACTTGCCATAAGAAAACAGAATACTCGCCTAATTCGAAAAAGCTAATTCGTGCTAAAAAAAAAACCATTTTCGTTGCTCATAGCCCTCATAGGAATATAAAATTCACAATATTTTACTCATCTAGTGAAAAAAGTAAACCTTAAACTCGTCAAAAATCACTTTTATCTCGCTAGTTGCGTAACAAATTTCCAGAAAAAAGGCAAAAAAAAACTGATAAATTTCTAGAAGAACATCTTTTTTCCAGAAGCCAAAATCTGAACCCTTGAAGAAAAAAACAAGTCTTTTGTTTAGAAATAAAAAAAAAAATTAAAAAAATCATTCTCAAAATCATTAAAAAAATAAACTTCAAAAAAAAATACCTATGATGAAAAAAAAAACAAAAAATCCAATCAGTTTTAGAAAAAAAAAACAGTAAAAAATTCAAAAGAACCCTAAATTTTTTGAAAAAAATACTATAATCTCGGAAGAAGAGGTGAAAAAGAAATAAAACCAAATAATTCTCAAATAAACCCAAAAAGCTTGACCTTTGAAATAAAACAAAAAATAAACCATGTTTCGAAAAATTCCAAAAATTTTCATCAGAAAAAACGAAAAAATAACTTTGAAAAAAATAATAATTTTCAGAAAAAAAAAAGTTTCCAGGAAAACTCAAGAGTCATATTTTCACGAAAGAAAAAAAGTCAAAAATCGACCCAATCACTCAAATATCAAAAGATCCAAACAATTTTTGAATAAATGGTAAATCAATTATTTCTTGGTTTTTTGTTCACTTTTGCAAAAAAAAAATTGAAAACATCGAATAATTTTCAATTGAACATTTTCGAAAAAGAAAACTTGACAATTTTTAGAAAAATCTCTAATCATTAGTTATCTTTCTGAAATCAGTTGTTAGGTCGTTTATACCTCCTCCTTCCTCCTCTCCCCTCTCTCCATTTACAAACGATACTCATTTTTGGCCATCTTTTTTCGGAAAAAATCGAACGATCACTGGAGCGAATTTCAATTCGCTGTCTCTGTGCACCTGCAACCTCACCCTTCCCATACCTCCTTCGTACTGGTAATGGTAAATGAACTTGATAGGTATAATACTTCCAAGTCGTATATTTGGTCTATTGGCATGTAGAGTATTAAACGCAACGACCTATCTATCCATTAAAAAGGTAAGAACACGTCCTCGTCCCATAGATTTTGAGAATACCGCAACGAACTTTAAAAACCTTTATTGCCCTTCATTATTATACATGAGAGAAACACCGAACATCGGGTATCATGCGTCTAATTTCTTGGCACCATTTCAACTTTTATTTCAACCTGTGTAAATGCTATTACGCTGCTACATATTTCAGCTGTGCAATTTTTTTCAACTTGGTTCTATGTATATTTCCGCTTCATCAATTCTATCCATATCCTTCCCGGCTTCCCATAAAAAAAATTACCTACGTTTATAACGAGCTCGAAATTTCCCACTTATTTCTTTACTTCTGACTCTAAAAATCTCATTTTGATAAAATTTTTTTAATATAAAAAATATAAAAACACATACAATACGATAACACCGAAAATAAACGAACGTCAAGTTTGTTGTGAATAAAAGTGTGGCGCTGAAAAAAAGTATACGGGTAACTGGATAGGTAGTTGTTGTATGAGAACCTATTTCCCTGATACATAAAGTACCGAAGTAATATTAAAGGAAAAGTCGTGATGGTGTACGTGACACGTTGCCAACCAAAATAGGAAGAAGAAAAAGAAGAATGGAAGAATAGAGGAAAAGAAGCGCAGTTAAAATGTAAATGAGTATATTTCGAAAAAGAGGCTTTTTTATCCCGGCGGTATAGGAGTGTACTTTCTTCGCCAGCTTTTCGAATCATTTTCCGGGTATATTTTCCAGACCCTGCAATATGTTTCTATTCAAATCAAATCGATGGCTGGGTCTGGCGAAAAGAAATTTTTCCTTTCAGTAGGAATTAGGAATATTCGCCTTAGGACGTTTCGATTAACTTGTTTCTTTTCAAGATCAGTGTCGATCTTGATTCGGTCAAGTATTAATTTTTTACATGGTTGGTTATTTTCAACCGGTTTCGGTCGATGCGCAGTGAAGAGAGGTATTTTTAGCCAAAATGTAAATATTTTTTTTTAGTTTTTTTTTTTTTTTTTAATTTATTGGTCAAAATATTAGTGCATTGTCAAAGTACTATCCATAAAAAAATTGATTTTTTTTTTGTTGAAAAATTATTTTTGGATGCCATTTTTTATTGATTGATAAAATTATGAATTTTCATTTCCAACATACCCTACAATTGCATTTCTGGTGCCAAAGGCAACGACGTCAGTAACCTTGAGCACATTGGAATAATTAGGTTCTTTATTGCTATTCAGAGCCATTACATAGACCGACGAACCTACCAACTGGACAATTATGTCATTCCAAGTTGATTAGTTTAATTCGAAGTCGCTCAGGTATTTATAAATTCCTTCTATTATTCTGTATGAAAAAATTCATTTAACGACCATCCACCGGCAGCATTCAATACACAAATCACTGGCAATAGCATCTGGCCATTGTTTGAAGTTAGCTATAAATGAAATGGTATTCGTACATATGAGATCGGATGCCATTTTGCGTACTTTTTCTTCCTTCTAATAGGTACACATATTTCCTTTTAGTTGTGAAAAATATGTGTATGGGTACCATAAAGTCCGCAGTATAATGTAAGCGAAGTTCACTATATCGCATTATGCTGCGCATTTTTAATGTAATCATAAAAAACCTACCGTCTTTAGAACGCACAATCAATTTCATGCAAGAACTCCTGAGTAATATCTTTTTTCTGGAAGTTTTTTTTTTGCTTTTGTGATCGCTTTTCTCCTGCTGTTTTCTTCGTTTTCCTCGGTCTCGTTATTACGTATACTCTTTCGCTCCCTTATTTTATATTACGTCGGAAAAAGGAGAGGAATGTCTCGTGCGTGTGCAATGCGAACGCAAAAAATTATGAAAAATTATGAAAAAGTTATTCGAATGCCATGTTCGGTATGATTTTTTTATCGATTGTTTGCAGCGTGTTTTTTTTAGGAGGCGTGGCGTTAAGGGGTATAAATAAGAATTATTTTAGGCATATGTGAGTTTGAGTTATGCATTTTTATATTGAGGGAAAAATTCGCAGGGGTTCGGAGTATTTTCGGAAAATGGTCGAAATAGATTCTAGATGGCTATTGGCTAAAGTCGTACGATTTTTACTCACACGGAAAAAACAGAAGTTACGAAAATTAATACATTTTACTCCAAAAATAATAAATTTTATCAAAAAAATAATAAAATGTTGTATTCAAAAAAATAATAACGTGTTTCAATTCACAAAATAAGTGAAATTTGTTCTAAAAAATAATATTTATTATCAGAAAAAATGATAAAATTTGCCAAAAAAATGAATAAATTTTACCAAAAAGAATAAATTTTGTTCAAAAAAATGATAAATTTTACCTATTTTGAGAAATGGGACACGTTATAATTTTTTTGGATAAATTTTATTTTATTTTTTTCAGTGCAAAAATGTAAAAGAATCTTTAATCGAACGAAAGAAGCGTTTCAATGGGAAAAATTGATCAAAAAAAAGATAGGTCGTTTTTTCGCAACAGTCGTGAAATGGATAAAAGCCCTAAATTATAGATTATGGGTAAAATGAAAATCCTAGGGGGAAAAAATATTTAAAAACGATAAAAATTACATCTGATTAAAATCATACCTTTATTATCAAATTATCCCAAAACATTAGTCGTTTACCTACCTACTTTTCATCTTAAATGGGGGAAAATGGTAGAATATTTATGCCAATAGGTCGTTATGCAAGTCAACTAACAAAATATCTGCATCTGTTTATCTTCACGATATTGATAATTTGTTTTGCAGGCTTTAACGGTTCTTAAAGAATAAGATAGCTGGAGAAGAAGAAGAAGAAAGAGAGAAGTAGAAACAGATAAAAAAGGGAGCGACGTCAGAAACGCCTTATTACCGCGAAGAATCACTGACGTAAGTAAATTTCCAAAAGGGTCGCAAAATCAATTAGAAACCGGCATAATTCCCATTCCTCTTCTTTAATGTTTGCAATAAACAGGGTTGCTCAGTTTATTACTGGAGGTGCTGCGGAGAAAGTGTCGTCTTGAATGGTTTCTTTGCTCGTGTATGTTTCGGTTTGCAGTCGAGAAGCTTCCCGAAATCAAAATTTTTTACCAGGATTCTTTTTTCAGCAGGAATTTGTGAAATTGAATGGGTAAAGCGTGGTCGTTTTTTTTTTTCAATTAAAATGCAATTTTCTCCATTTTTCGATTCGATGAATGAATTTTTTTACAAAAACGGTTATACATCGTTTTTCAAATTATTTTCTTTGAATGTAATTTTTCCAAGTAAAAATAAAATTTCTGTCAGTATTTCGGGAGGAGGAGGAGGAAACAAAAGAAATTCTACTCTCATTTCCTCGAATTTTTAGGATTTTTTCCAAATTTTTTCAGCTCTCTATTTTTTAATAGTCACACAAAAGTCGAATTCTCTTCTGCTTTTTTTTGTGAGATTTAATTATGGATCATTTTATGCAAGCCTTTGAAAACATTTTTTGCTTGAAAATATCTCTAAAAAGGGAACCACTTCAGGAGTCGGGCACCTTCATGTGAAAAGCGGCGATTTTTAAAAAGATCATGTTTTAAACCCACGCAGATAGTTAAATTTCAGTGAATCAAAATAATTTTACCTTCATTTGTGGAGAATTTTTGAAAATTAAAAAAAAAATTGAAAGGGTTCAGTTTTTGAAAATAAAAGGTCTATTCGCCATATTGGTCGATATCAACTTCTTTAACCAAAGTTTGACCATTTTCAGCCATTCTAGAGCCTTCATCCCCTGTTCTGATACCCTTTAGTATTTTTTAAAAAATTGACTTTGGTGACTTAAAACTTGAGTTCTCGGTCTCTTTAAAGTAGTTAAGTAGAAAGAAAGTCCATATTTGCTCCGATTTCTACGCGAACACCTCAACTCTGGAAGAATCTGCAGAATTGTGCAAAACGAAAACAGTTGATTATTACTGAAAATAACAAAATTCTGCTTAATATTGACTCTTCAAACCAGATTTGATTAAGTATGGTATTTTATTTTCTGATTCTGTCTATGAACCAAAAAGTAACAAAACTTGAAAATTTGATGTGGTGGAAGAGATGGGGGGGGGGGTGTCAATGCGAAATTATTTCTGGTCGATGTAAAAAAAAAAACGAAAAATACAAAGAAAAAACCAAAATTTACAAATTTTGAAAACTGAAATTTAAATTTTCCATGAGAATTTAAAATATTTAGTCAACTTTCTCCTTCCACCTTTCGAAAAAAATCTTTTGTAAAAATCACTCCATTTTTTCTTCATAAAAAATTTATTTCTGTGAGATTCTTGAGCATTTTAAAGTTTATGAATTTTTAAAATTTAAGAAATTACTTTAACCAACTTTTATCCTTATTTCAGCCCGTCTCCTTTCTGATTCAATTATTTTGAATTTTTTCAATCGAAAATTTGGTCCAAATAATTATAGACAATTAAAGTGTCCGTTCGTCTAAAAAATCGCAGCAAACTTAGGTACATTTCTTATGTTTTCTTATTATGCAGGGTATCAAAAGGAAACAACAAACTTGATTTTTTATTGTCTGACTTGATTTGAACGCCTGGAAGGATTTTGAAAGTATTTGAGGATGTGAGGAAATAAAAAATCTGGAGATCTATTGGTGACTCGAAATGGTCAAATTTGGGTTCAGGAGATCGATATTTAATAGGAACCTTTTCTGAAAAGTCTGCCAAAAATTGATTTAAAAAAATTATCATTTTTTGCATAAAAATCTATTTTTTTTTTTTTTTTTTGGAATGTTGAGAACGACTTTGGACAATATTATAGAGTAGCAAAGGTAATAAACATTTGGAGTACTTGGCTGACGTGAATCTTTCATCTCTTGAAAAAGATTCAGAAGTTTTAAAGAACCTTTTCTGAAAAGTCTGCCAAAAATTGATTTAAAAAAATTATCATTTTTTGCATAAAAATCTATTTTTTTTTTTTTTGGAATGTTGAGAACGACTTTGGACAATATTATAGAGTAACGACAAAAGAGCAAAGGTAATAAACATTTGGAGTACTTGGCTGACGTGAATCTTTCATCTCTTGAAAAAGATTCAGAAGTTTTAAAAATTTTGATTTTTTTGCTGTTTTGCTGATTGTTAATCGCATTATGATGAAATTTTTTCACTTAAAATAATATTTGATTAATATTTTTAAGAAAAAGTTCGTGGTAGTGCTGTCAAATTCTTATCTACTTACATTTTGGTTCACCTGAGAAATTTTTTTAAAAATTTAGTTTCTTACACTTTTACAGTGGATATTTTAAAAAACTAATTTGAAAATTATTTTAATGACCAAAAGCTTACTTTTCAAGTCACTAAATGAACACCTAAAATTTCATGGGCACTAAAAGGGTAAAAGTGCAGTTGGCAGCACTGTCAGAATTTTTTTTAGAAAACCTCATCAAAAATTTTTCTACGAGGGTAAAAAAATATATTGATTTGTTTTTCAAGCATTCAAGCAAACGATTTGAATTTGGTGGTATTTTTCAATTTCCTTGTTGATGGCTTAAAAAATCCAAAAGCCTTGAAATGTGAAGTTACTGATGGTTCAGGGTAAATGTGAAAACTCAAATCGCACCATTTTAATTTTAGTGGATAGAGAGGGCAAGGAAATTCCAGCAGGTGTATATCATACATCTTACATTTTTCATCCTGCACTCCTTTTAATTTCAAGGCATGGAATAATTTATATCCAAAAGAGGCAAAAAACTTTTTTTTCTGAGATAGCTTCACTTTGAAGTTCCTTAGCTTCACCTCTTTGGACTTTATGGGCTCAAAATTATTCTAGGAGATTTTCCACTCAAAGTAAATGAAAATTTTCTGTTTAAGCTTATTCAAAGTCCATTTTGGCAAATTAAAAAAATGGCTCGAGGAGATTTATAAATCTTTCGCTTCTGCCATACTTCAAAAATAGTTTTTGGAGGAAAAATCAACCAAAAGTTGAGAAGAGGTATTAAATGGTCTCAGGCTCTCAGTTTGATACCTGTCACTATTGAATGATTTTGCTTTGTTATAATGTAATAAAATTTAGACATCAATTGTTTAAAAATTTAAGAGTTCAACGAATTATGCAGCCCCTTAAAAAATTTCTAGGAAGCGAATTGCTCATTATTTCATTGGGAATGATTGCTGAAAATCCTGCTTTAGGCTCGATTTCATTTTATTTAAAAAAATTCGTGATTAAATTCGATAGAAATCTTATAGGTACCTACATTAAAGTCTTATCGATAAGTACTCATTAAAATTATCTAATTCAATCAAATTCTTTCTTCAAGATATGTACAACTATTCGGTTCCTAATTCCAAAACCGTCTATTCCACTCTCCGAAATTAATTTTCTTTACACAAAAATTTTCACCATTAATCGCATTCGCAAACGTACCATTAAAAGTACCTACGTCGAAAACAACCTTGAAAATTTTTCTTCCAGCTTAAAACTTTCCAAAATTCATTAAACTTGAATTTCGCACCGGATAAGTAATTTTTAGTTAGCAAACTACAAGCAAGTCTTTGATGTCTAAAATAACTCGAAACAATTACCAAATATGAAAATTCAAACACTCCTGTATAGAGAACTTTTCATCAAACGCAGCTTTCATAAACACCTTTTATTCTCACCCAAGACCCTAAAAAAAAAAGAAACAAACTCGTAATTAGCCTTCTACAAAATAGCAAAATAATTTCACACTTGTACGAAATCTACGGAATGTAATTAATATTAATACACGTCGACGATACAAACGCCATCGTCGACGTTTAATTAACGCTCGGTATCATTTTGCGAAGCACTTGAAAAAACAACGTCGGAAAAGCAACAAGAGCATTGCGAGAAAGGAAAGCCGACGGTATCAATTAACGTTTAGAAGCGCGAAGAAAGTAAAAGGAAAATAAATGAAAATCGAAAATGAAGAGCAGCGGCGGCAGGGACGAGGGAGAGAAGGAAAGATTTCTCTTTGACTTGTCTGCTATGCAAAAAGGGAGAGGAAATCTTGCATTTAATTACCTCAGGGTAGAAAATGTTATCTAAGGTCGGGCATTTAATTGTGTCAGTGGCTCATTTCAACAAAAGGGTGGAATCAACTGTGTTAAAAGAAAAAAAAAATGAAAGAAATTAAAAGTTCTTTTCTTCGAATGGCAGTCCGCTGTTTTTTTCATTTTTCCGTTTTTTTTTCTCTTTCCTTTCTCTTTTTTTTACATTAATAAAAATCGTCTACGTCGTAAAGTCTCAACTTAATTTTACTCGTTTTTTTGTTTTTTTTTTTCTGCTGCCATTTATTAAAAGCGCGAATAAACGAGGAACTTTTTCAAAAATTTGCGTTATTCGAATGGACGTTTTTTTTTATTCGTTTAATGAGTTTTATGATCTCGATTTCGACGTATTTTTTTCGAAATAATTACTCGCGTGTAATTGGGGTATTTTTCCACTCGAAATGTCGTAATAAGATAACCGGATAATTTGTCAATAGGCCTGTAAAAATGAACCGTACTCGGGTTACAGATTCTGGTTTTCGATTAAAATTGAAAAAAACAACTCGGGTACACCTTTTAAACTATTATTTATTCGGATTAGCGTTCTGAAGGGGATCGGGAGCGAAGAGCTGGTTTAAATGCGAAAAAAAAATCAGCCATTTTCCAATTTATTTTTTCTGTATTTTGGGGTAAAAATACATGTTGTATAAAACATATTTTGTACCGAGCAGACAAGGCTAATGTAAACGCGAGTTGAATAGAATTGCTTTTTCAGGGTACCGAGGCTGCGGCTGGGGGGCAGGGGTCGGTGGGAATGGCTCGACAACGCCCAAGGATGATCAGGAAATGATATATTAAGGCGAAAGAACTCGGCTGTGCGGAGAAAAAGAACGAAAACGCGAAAACGGAAAATAGGATGAAAGCAGAATAAAGAATATTGGAAGAGAAATGCTTGCCAGAAAAATTATATTAATGGAAAATGTAAGATAGGAAACGATGTAGCGTATAGGGATCTCGTCTTGGCCGAGACGCGAGGAGGGATTAACGTATAGGAGGTTTCTGGTGTGTGTAGGGGTAAAAAAGACTGATACGAAATCAAATTCGGTAGACGACGACAAGAGGGAAAACGGAGATGAGTTTCTTTTTTACCCGAGTTTTTCTTATTTTTATTTTCCCTTTTTTTTTCGCTTCGCTTTTTTCTTCGCGTCATCGACATTATGTGCCTTGTGCTATGTTCTTGTGCTCGCATGTATTAAATAAGTTTTTCGCCTGGATAAGGGCACGAAGCATGCGCTTTGCTTTTTGTCAATATTGAACACATGTGAGTTACCCCTTAAGTGAACCTTCATATTCATCCCTCAGTGAAAAATTCTTTTCCAAAGTTTTCTCTTACTCTTATACTTTCCCTGTTCGTTGCTGCCGCCGAAGCTCCTTTTCCCGCCTTTCTTCTCGTCATCTTTTTTTCTCTTACTTGGAGTTTTTTTCACCAAAGCGACGCTCGAAATGTTTTACTTCGTCATCGTTTTGTTATTACGAAATGTTGTAAAGAATGAAAAATAAGCAGACGCGTTCGATGCTATAACATAATGAAAAAATGTATATTGAAATAAAAAAATATTCGAATTGGGTGGAAACTAGAAATTTTTTGCTGCCTTTTTTCGCTTTTTTGTCGGGTTTCGTATAGTTCAGGGGGGTTTTATTTACTTATTACTTGGATACCTGCTTGCTAGCGAAGTATTGTTATTTTTTCATTTTGGAAGCCAATTTTTCGAGTGGTATGAGGATGTGCTTACGTTGCATCGAGTCAAATGTAATTATGTGGTTGTGATTATAAATGAATAGATTGAAAATATGAGTTAACTTGCTCATTTTGCTTCAGTAAGTTGAGCGTGGTGTTTTTTAAGTTGAATGATTCATTCATATTTTGATTTCTTAATGAGTATTATGAATATAAATTAATATAATGAGGGGTTATGAGGTCAAGTTTCTCCTTTCTGGTAGGCATAGTTATATTTTGAGGCAAAAATATGGTAAATTATGATTTTCAAGTTGAAAAATTAAAGTATAAAATTGAAAATTTTCTTTGCCTTTCCTGACCCTTTTTTTGACAATCATTTTAAAAACAGCAAGTTCTTTATCGATGCAAGCAGGTGCATAAAAACATTAAAACATCACCAGGGATGAAAAGGTTGCAAAATTGCAACTGGTTATAAAAAAATTTCTTGATTAGACCGCATAGACATGAATTTGTGCTTTAAAAATAATGTTTGAAGCACTTTTTTCGATGAAAGTGCCTCAGAATTGTCAGGTATTGAAAATATGATGAGTGGCAGAGAAAATTCCTTGCTAAATTTATGGAGATGGAGAGAGATGGAGAAGCAAAAATGGCAACCAGAATCATAATTTTTTCGAATTTATGAAAAAAATCCAAAATGAATATGACTGAAGAATTTTGTTTGATAGATGCTTAGACGGATCTTGATTTTTTTTTTGCAAGGGCACAAAGTGCCAAACTTTGGCCAGGTGGGTAGAATATTGATTTTTTAGGAGGGGGAGGGGGTGAAATGTGAGGGGATTATATGTTTCATAAAAAAGATCTCAAAATGTAAAAGTTCAAGTCACTTAATTAAATAAAAATAGATTCACTGAAATAATTTTAAGTGGTTTTTTTGGTCACTTGGGAAAATATTAAACGTTCTTCAAAATTGTTTGGAAAAAATCGATCAGGCCAAAGGAAATTTTAACGGAACCTGGCCCACCCTGGCCCGCTCATAGATCCGCCTACGGATAGATGGTTTGTTTTCATATCAAAAATTTTAAAAAATTCCAAAAGTTTACTAGAGTGAAGAGGATGAAGTTTTTCGAATGATGTGATACTTACTTGGATGAAAGCATGTTCTGAAAACTGAATAAGAGTATTTACTTGTTTTGTATAATCAAGCTGCAGAAAATGTTCGGTGATCATTTTAATTTAGCGTCAAAACTATGAGTACTTGTTAAGAAAAGAAGAAAATGCCTTAACAGTTGGTAAAATTATTACCATCAGGGTAACGAAATGATATTGAAATATGCAATGATTAATTTATAACAGGTTAAAAAATCAAAATCAATTTTTTTTACTTTTTGTATTAGTAGGTATAACAAATAATTCCTTTTAAGTAATTAAAATTAGATTATGTGGAAATTATGATAAAATTCTACCTATTTGAAAAAATATTATTCAAAAATTAAAAAAATCATGGTTTTTCCGAGGTGGATTGATCACTGACCCTAAAATCATAGATTTTAATTTTGCATTTTTCAGATCAGTTTTAGTTTACCTACATCAATTTTTTCCTGGAGCCATTCGAAAAAAATGTGTACTTAAAACGATGTATGCTTTCCCTCCACAATATTTCAGCTT
The DNA here is from genome assembly GCA_038380155.1 of Pseudococcus jackbeardsleyi. Taxonomy (NCBI): domain Eukaryota; kingdom Metazoa; phylum Arthropoda; class Insecta; order Hemiptera; family Pseudococcidae; genus Pseudococcus; species Pseudococcus jackbeardsleyi. Next base: position 41,314,468 of record CM076238.1, read on the forward strand.
AAAAATACTTCTTCAGATTTTTCACGATTTTATAAAATTGACAGCCTTCTAAGTTGTGCTCTGGGAAGAATTTTTTCACGGTTCTGTAACAAATGAAAAAACAAACAAAAGGTAACTTTAATGCGATATGCTTCAATTTGAAAATTATGGTAAATTATTTTTTCATTTTTTTTTTTTTCAACATAAGGTAAGTATGTGATACTTCTTTCATAAAAACATCTAAACACCCTACTTGAGCCGGGAAAAAAATTTTAGAAATGAAAAAATTATGTCTTACATATAAAAAGTAAGAAGTTGAAAGTTGTCCCAAAAAAGTTTATGTTGAACATACATTTTCCCAAATTCACTCTACCAAAAGACATTTCTCAAAAGACAAAAGCTCGAAAATTTTTTACCCAATCCAATAATCTGAAAAATACGAAAATTGTATGTAGAAAACCAAAAGTCAAAAGGCGAAATGTTGGAAATCAAAAATTGAAAGTCACAAAATTGAGACTTGATAATCAAATGGAAAAAACTGAAAACTCTATGTTTTTTATGTTTCAATTTCTCAATCAAACCACAAGTATTCTAAAAAAAAAAAAAAAAAAAAAAGGTAACCTATTTGCCCTAATTTCCTTCTTAAACCTAATTCTTACGATTCATGAGCTGAAAATGCAATTTTGTAATTTTTGAGGCAAGATACTTACCTCGAACTCTTCGTTTCTTTTTGGTCTAGCCCTGAGAATCAATAGATCCAAGAGTCATTATCGTATTTTTCAAAAAGAAAACGAAAAAAGTTTTCTGATCATTTGACTCAAACTGGACTACAGTGGCCCTTGTATAATTTTTTTTTCATGAATTTTCGGGTGTTCGGCCTTCTAGAAACTCATTATTTGGGTCCTCGGGATATTGGATTTGGGTAAAAGTTTATTGGAATTTTGTCCATCGGAGAAATCACTTTCGGAAAAATGAACAGATCTAAAATATATGAGATGAATCAGGCAAGCTCGAATCCATCTGGAGGGCAGGATATTTCCTTCGAAAATGTTCAAAAATGTTGGGTAAAAACACAGCAGATCCAGCAGGATATTGAATTTTTGGTATCAATGTTCTATTTTTTTTTTTTTGAAAATGAAAAAAATTATATCGAGAATGTAATGTTGCTGTTTCTCTCTTTTTACTAAAATCTTTGTCTAAATTCGTAGCTAATTCTGAATAATGTTTTTGTTGAAAAAAATTAGTACTCGTAAATTCTTTCTCTTTTTGGGAATTTTTTTAAATTCAATTTTTAATTTTTTTTAGGGATGAAAACCAAAATTGAGATTTGGTTCAGGTTTCATTTTTTTCCCCATTTCGGGTTTGGTTTCGGTTACAGCAAAAAATAACGTTTTTGGTTCTTCAATTTTTTTATTGAAGTGAAATAGAAACTAGAAGTCGAGAATCTTTTCAGAACTTGAGAAATTTTGAATTTTTAACCGATTAGAAAACAGGGATGTAAACCGAAATCGAAAAAATATGGTTTCGGTTACGGTTTTTAGCCTATTTCAGCTGTTTGAATCGAATGTTTTTTTATGTTTCGTATTCCGTACTTTTTTCAAGGAACTATTGAATTTCATCTGGTAAAATATTTAGATTTTTCAATTTTTTCATTCTTAAAATTTAAGATTTAGACTTCTTCTGGGTAAACCTGTTATTTTCGAAGGTTCTCAAGAGTGAAATTTTAAAAATATTTATCAAGGAAGGGAATAAGAAGTTCAAATTTTCGGTTACGATGCTATTCACCTCGATTAAAAAATTCTCAAACAAGAACGTATTTTTTTGCAAAAAAAATTGAAACTTTTGAAAATTAATTTTGAACTTTCTAAGATTCATGAGTATCTCACAAATCAAGGCATTCAAAAAATTCACGTGATAAAACTACATTTATTTTCAAAATTAAGAAAAATGCCAAGTGCAAATAATGAATTGCAATTGTTTTTGATGCCTTAAACAAAAATGAAAAAGTCATATGCATTTTACATTTTTAGTTTTTGCCAATTTTTCATTTCGAAGTATTAGCCAAATGCAACCAGAACTTGTCAAATGTACGATAAGCAACATGCATTAATTACTTCTCATGCATGTTAACGCCAAACCTTGGCTCGTAACTCTTTCCATTTTTGAAATATGCAATTTTCTCTCATAAATTTTTTCGTTAGATAATCTTACAAAATACAAGCTCTGAAAACCGAACCACCCTGCGTGATGCTATAGATATCGACTTAAAACCAGCCTCGAATTCGAATTTTCTCCTACTCAAGGATCGTACCGTATGAAAATAGCGTGCAGAAGCCCGCCTCTAGAAAAAAGTTGAACTTTAAACTTACGGGGGTAGAAAAAATTAAATTGAAAAAAGCCAAACAAAAACTCCGGCGTAACTTTTTTCCATTTCACTCTGCCATGCAGTACGCGAAGGTAAAATTCATCAAAGGTGTAATCGTCGCATCACGTGACTACATCACATTTACGTGCCGAATGAGAAAACGAAAAAAAAATATGGAATAAATGTAATTTTTGAACAGTTTTATTGGCTGAAAAATAAATGACTTCGGAACCCGAGGTGGGGATTTTGGCTAAGGTTTCGTATTCAATTCGTGTGTGGGTAGCGATTGATGGAAATTTGTTCGATGTTGAATCGTCGAACCATGCCATTCCTATGCAAGATACATACGAAAAAAAAATAAGAAAGTAGAAAAAAAAGGTGGAGTCTTGTGAAATCTTTTCCCTAAGAAAATGTTTTCCTACTTTCGACTTTTTTCTTTTCCCGATACGTGTGCGCATCTTTTACACGTATATTATAAGGGACACACGTGTGCACATGTGCCTTTCCTTCTTTCGACGATTTTTAAACGAGTCAATGGCGCTTTTACGAGCTTTCATGCCCCTGTTCTTCGTTCACGTATTACATCATTCGTCCTTTTTACTTGATACGCGACGATGCGATGGGGTTTTGGCTGAAGCATTTTTGTACGATTTTCATTCGTACGTGTCGAAATATTTTTGTAACGAATGACGTGGAAGAAGGTTAAAAGTTTGCTGGCGAGCTGAGAATTCCATTTTACGTTGTTATTTTTCCATTTATATTAGTAACGTATATGGAGGTGCTCGGCTCGTTTGATATGCTCGTAGCTTATGTAAATATTTAAGAATGTACTACTCGATTATTTCACACAATTGGGAATAGGGACTTTGCCAGATAACTGAAATATCAAATGGGGTGTCTTTTTTCTTCGCTACCTGCGTATAAGGGATAGAAAAATCAAATGATGAAAGAAAAAGATAGGTATACAAAGTACAAACATACCTACACATAATGCAAGTATAAAGGGTAGATAGATTATTATCAATGTATTTTTACATAGAAGTAAACAATTTCCTTTTTGGATATTTACTGTTTACATAATATTATCCAAGGGTAATTAACATCTAACCAGAAAATATACTCCATTGGGGAAAAATTACCACCAATTTTTGACGAAGAAAATTGTAGAAAAGAAAGGATACCGTGAAAGTATTAAGATGAAACTAACGACTCGAGCTGTCCCATATTTTGGAAACCCTGAATGTACTTATAAGCTCTGGTATTTTATTAAAAATAAAAATTCTTAAAACAGAAGCGTTATTGCGCTCCATAGCTATGGGAATTTTCGTTGGAGCTTTTTTTCTTGTTTTTCGCCTCCCTCCAAGAGGGCATCATTATAAAAATGTTTTATTTCACTTTCGTTCATTCCGTTTTAAGAGAAAATTACCTTCATAGTTATATCTACACGCATACGAAATAGCACAAAAGACTGGATGCTTTCACCCCTGTACATATTTTTCGTGACTTGGAAAATTTCACGTCTTCGGGATGGGCGTATTTTTGAAAATTCAAACGCAGCGCTGTGATGGCCGTTTTTGTTGCTGTTCTGGGCTTATATTTTTCAGGGTGTTTTTCTGTGTTTGGGACCTCGTTTTGTTTTTTTTTCAGAAGCACATATACATATAAATGAAGGAAAGCCATTTTCATTATTAAGTTTTGAGGATTTTTCAAATTTAATGTGGTAAATGAAGCTTTATTAAAGGGAAAAAGAATATAAGTAGAGTCCTTTCATCCAAGTTGGTTTGTAGATATTTATTCAGAGAACAGATGAAATTTCTCGGTTTAAAAAATAACAATAATTGATTATTAGGTAGGTAGTTAGGTACTCCCAACTTTTTTCTGAAAGTCCCCCTTTTGATGGTCTATTCATAAATCCATTGCCATTTTCCTTCTGTTCAGGAGGGGAGGGGGCTTAATTTTATGCAATTGCGATTTTTTTAACCAAATTACCCAACTTTGAAAGTCCATATCTTGAGATAAGTTGTACTAGGAGGACCGACGATTTGCAGGGTCTGAAAGAAAATTGATGAGAGATTCAAAACAATAATCACATTTTGAAAAGCTTGAAGTTGAACATTATTGGTGAAATTTCAACTTTCTCAATGAATACAAATGGTGAAAGCTGACGTTGAAAAATCTGAAAAATTTCTTCGAATAGCTCTTTTTACCTTTTTTTTAAATTAGTAGGTAAATTTTTGAGATGAGATATTTACACCCCTTTAAGGTACAGGAGTCCTCAATTTTGACCAAAATTCAAAAAAATGGAAAAAGTAATGTTACGTATTGATTTCTACTGTTTCGAAAACGTTAAGCTCGAATATGTATTCAGTTTTTTCATCCAACCCCTCTAAACCGCCGTATTAGCCCCCTTGAAATTCTTGAAAGGCCGAAATACAAAAAAAAAAAAATGAAAAATAACGTGTGACCTGTCGTTTGTTTGGTGTTCGAAGGCACTGAGTTCGAATATTTGCTTATTTTTCAAGCTTGACCTTTCATTGCCCCTCTAGCCCCCCTCAATTTTGAGGAATATTATGTGGAAAAATTGAAATACCGTGTGGCATATCGATTCTCACTAATTTGAGGGCGTGAAATTCAAATACCGATTTAATTGTTGATTCGATCCTCTCTCCCATAAAACTAATGCTTCATTCGATTACTTAGAGCAAGGGGAACTGGGGAAGGAAGTTGACTATTTTCTAACTTATACTGAAATCCTTCAATATTGGAGCTACTCAAACTGTTCATCTTCCTAAATTGATGTATAATTTCTCATTTCTGGCCCTAGCTATTTCTGTTCTAAAGTTATGACTTTTTTCAACTTATTTATAAAACAACACAGACAGGTAATGAAATTATGAAGCTTTGGGGCAATTCTTGGCGACAATTTGATTTAAATTTGCACTTAAATACGTCCATAATTTTGAATTAATTGAAATTTTTCCAACGATGCTTCGAAATTTGATTTTTCTGCTGTGATTCTCTCTTGTTTGGTTTCTTTTTATGAGAACAGTTTTACTATAATTCCAAGCCTCTCCTTCCCTCCCTCCCCTCCCACCAAGTAAAAGTCCAATTAAAAATTGCAAACCATACCAAGAAAACGTCATAAAAATATAGGGAAAAAAAGTTTTCAAAAGTATTAGAATTATTTGAAAAAATTCTTATTTGAACGACAGTTGAAATGGTTTTCAAAGATCCACTCGTGGTAACATTGAAAATTTCACCGCGAGTGAGATACCAAAAATCGATATTTTTAGACTACTTGAATTAATTTTTGAAGTCATTTCTGCTTCAATGCTTCAAACTTCAAATTGGACTCTGAAGAAAAAGGAGTGAAATAAAAATTGAAACATTTTCATTCCTATCGAGCGATGAGGCATCGGTTCCATGTTTTTTGATATTCTGAATCCATTTCTAGGGTTAATTTGACCTTGAATCTAATAGCCAACCCTTAAGGGTAGCTACACGAAAAAAATGAAGTTGTGAAAATTGATACATTTTATCAAAAAAAATTAATAAATTTTACTTGAAATTAAAAAAATAAATCTTATTCAAAAAAAATCATAAAATTTATCAAAAAATAATAATATTTTTTGCATAAATTTTGTTTTGTTTTTTCAGTGTAATTGTGGATGTTTAACTCTACCTCTTGCTCTAAAAAGTTAACTTTCATGCTCAAAGTCATTGATTCGGGGGTAGTGGGGGTAAGGCAAAAATATCAATTTTGGATACTTCTTTTTTTCGATAAAATTAAAAAATATCAATTTTGAGTCTCATCTCCCCTTCTTCAAAGTTCTTTTTCAGGAATTCAAAAACTTCAAAAACTTCCTCACAAACATTCTAAAATTTGTTTCGACTTTCGAATCATTTTCTGAGTTTTTTTTTCTAGTGATTTCTTTTTTTTTTTTTTTAATGGTTTTTTTATACTGGGCGTGTATAATTGCCAAGATTTTTACGCCCAGTGTCGGAGAGGGTTAAATTTGGTGTTGTATTGGAGTTTGAGAGTTTTGATTAGTTGTAAAATTTTTTCGATTTCTATTTTTGAGTCTGGAATGGTTCTAGTGTTTTCAAGGATATTGAGGTTTTGTCTTTCTTGTTTTAGGTTTGGGCAGAGGAATAAAAGATGTTGGGCTAGTGATTTCTTAATCTTATTAGTATTTGAAATTTAATTAAACTTGCTTTTCAGGGAGGGGAGGGGAGGGGAGGGGGGGAGGGGAGGGGGGAATCTGAAAAAATTTTCGGTTCAAAAATTCTGAGAAATTGAAGGCTATAAATCTGAAAGCTCTAAATTTATGTTTTTAGGTGTGTTCGGCGAAATTTCAAGTTTTGGATACCACTAACAAAGTACCCAGGTAACGAATTTTTTTTCCATGTTTTTTTTTTCGCACTTCTATACTTAGTTTGATTGGATTCTAGTAATTTGAAGAGAGGAGTAAATTTTGAGGGAAGGGAGGAATTTTGAAAATAATTCTTTTATTTGACTCTAAAAAAAAAAATCATGGAATTAAGTACAGCTGTTGACCATGTTCCTACATTGATGTAGCTTTGAGGATCCTGCATGTACTCACTCTAATTTAAAATTTAAAAACTTTGAAATTGGATGTTAAAAAAATTCACAATCTTTAATTTTCGAAATTTTTAGATGAAATGGAGTCATTTTCGTCGATTTATTAAAGAAGAACGGTCATCTGACAATGAACACCTATTCAATTCCTTTGAAAATACCCAAAATACATAATCTAATCGCAGCCTACCCTATTCAAACACTCCACTTTTTTATTCTCATTTTTTCTTTGATGATAACACAGGTAGGTAAAATGTAAATACTGAGTAGATATGTGATGTGACGACAAATCAAGACAATTACGAGATAAAACTGTATCAATATTTAAATATTTGATCACATCGATGGGCGCCTAAGTAAATAAAACTCGTTCAAATTTCGCCAAAATTTTGCACTCGATACATCCACAAAAATATTTCACGTCGGCGAAAAACAGACGACTTACAGTTATCGAATAAAACGCCAAGATATAAAAGGTCGTTATCGCCGCCATCTCCATCGCGGTTCCCAGCTATAAAAATTCTCGATGAAAAATTATATCGAATTGGAACCGATGATACGAAAAATTGTTCGATATTAAAAACAAATTGAAACTTTTTACGATGCGGATATTTTAATTTAGGATAGGAAAAAAAAAGCCCGGCAGAAATCATCGATTGCGAAATACCAAAAGAGAGAAAAAATGTTTATCAAAAGCGTTCTGCAGATTATACTGGCTGGCGTACAGTACACTATATTTCGTAGCAGTAGCAATACGTCGACGCATTTTAAATACTCCTGCGTTTCGTTTCCTTTTCCGCTACACTGTGTGCAGACGTTGGAAGCCAAAAGCTGTGCTTTTTCCAATTTAGCAGTTTGACATCAGCTGTCAAGCCGTTACGCTGGTGGAAATTTCTTTTTGCTTTTACGCAATCGGGAATTCGCCGGGTAAATGAAATCCATTTGCCGCGCGCGACAGAAAAAGAAATTCATTACCAAATTCCAGAGTGATAGTTGTACATATTTTTCAAAATGCTGTTCGCATTCCCTCTCCGGCGTTCTTTCCCTCGTTCTCAAATCTTAACGTGCTTTGAGAAAAAAAAAGTTCTAATTTTTTCTTAAATGTCTGTCAAAAAAACTTTTTTCAATTTAAATACGTAAATATTTCAGTGGCGTTTTTCGAGTAAACTGAAATATATTTCCAGAATGTATCCTGGGTGAGCGTACTATATACACAATAATGATACGCGGGCAAAAAAATACACAAATTGAAATGTAAGTTTGGTCGGATTGTATTATGCATATAAAAGTAGTATAAATGTAAATAAAGATTTTCAACTGCGTCCCGATGCTTTTGTACGTTGGAAATTGAAGTTTAAATTAAATTTACCTTTTAAGGCTTACTGATAATATATTTTCAACGGTATAAAATTTCCAACTTTTTAACTCTCATTTGCGTGTGTATTCAACTTTTCATCTTTTTGGTGGGTCGGCTCGACTATGGTGGGGTTTTCGCTGATCCTCGTGTCGTAGGTTTCAACTCGTGCTGGATATATCGAGCTTGGAAAATGATTAAAATGGATATGTTTTTGGATTTTTAAAAAAGGGTCTTAAGAGTGGGGCTGAGAAAATTGAACAATTCTGACTGAATTTTTATTGATCGCAACATGTTATAGTCTTTGATTTATTTCATTTCAATAAAAGATCAATGTTTGGAATCATTGAGTTTCAGGGAAGAAGAAACACTCAGAAAAGTCCCAATTGCTTTCTAAGAAAATTAAACGTAAAAAGTCTTTGAAAATCTTACTAGTTAATAAAATTCAGCTGAAGAAAAGTCATAATGTCATAAATCAATGACAATTTTTATTTTCACTTAGGTAGGTACCTATTATTTCTCAAAAAAGATTATTCAAAAAATAATTCAATGAAAATAGAGATTGAATCATTATACTAGATGATTTTTCATCTATTGTGAACAACCAGAGTAAATGAAGTCATAAAACAGAATTTTCATATGCAAATAAATATTTGAGGAGGGAGGGGGGGGTCAAACTTTGAGAAAATACCCCCAAAAAAAACAATGAAGTAATGTAACATTATAAATTATTTTAAAATCTGAAAATATTTTAAGAATGAACAAAGAGTTTATAATAATCCTGGTGAAACGAGGTGGGGGTTCCAGTAGCTTTCAGATTGGGTAAAAATATCTAAATAAAGTGCACTTTTCCACAAATGTTTACTGTTTTGTGATTCTGAAATAAAAATAAAAGTATTATGGACTATTTTGGACAAAAGTGAATTGAATAATTCGGGGTTTAGGATTAGAAAAGAGAAGAAGCTACGATTTTCTAAATTTGAGAATTTCGCTTTGGCTTGTTATCAGTGAAAAATTTGGAATTGTGATATCTTAATGATTGATGAATAAAATATGTACTTACTTCACACTTGAAATGTGCTTCAGTTCAGAATAAATTCATCTTTTGAGAAGTTTTGAGATATTTTCAAAATTTTTCTTCAATTTACAAAAAGGGTGTTTCAAAAATAATTTTAACTAAATATTCTGTTGTTTTTGCAATTTTTTTCGATTTTTTTTTCAAATTTCAGACGTGGAAAAAATTTTGAAATTATCAAAATCCTCGTTGAATTTTTCATTTTTTTGATTCATCGAGTTTAGTCTTTAAATTGGCCTTGGCCAAAATTGTTGAAACAAAAAAAATTCAATGAATCAGAAATGAAAAAAAAAAAAAAAAAAAAATGGAAAAACTACAGAACTCCTATAAGAACCAATGTTAACTTTTTCGTCAATCCCGCTTTTGAAAATGTAAACAAGCTGATGATGTGCATTTGTGGTAGTAAATTCGATGTCACACTTGGAAGTCGAATTAAATTAAAGGAGGGGGAGTTGGAGCCACCAAATTATGAAGAATCATAAATTTGTCAAATCTCTCAAAATTGTAATCTCATTGCAATCAAAATCTACAAAATTTCAATTCTGAAATAATGAAAAAAATAGTGAAACAAATTACGTAGCTGATTTCCAAAATTTGGAGACTTCTAACTCTCCTCTCTCCTACTCTGATTTTTCCAAAACCCCAAATGAGGAACGTACCTAATAGAGATTATTTTTGTAGGGGTACTAGGTACCCAAAACAAATTTTGACTGAATGGCTTAAAATTGATGATTAGCTCCCCAAAACGCATTTTTCTTTTTTTGAAGGCAGGGGGGGTGCTAGGTCATTGAAATAAAATCTTGAAAAAAATTCGAAACCACTGCAAGAACTGAAAAAATGAAGTACGTTTTTTTGAATTATTGGTTTTTTCCCTAGAAAAGGAGAAAAGAATGTTTTAAAGTTTTGAACATTTTTTTGATTGGAAATCTGAAAACTGTGAAAACCTTGCATATGAAAAAAGAATTGAAAATATGAATCATCTTCAATTCTATAAAAATAAATAGGTCATTAAAATTGAAGAAACCCAAAAAAATGAACGCATATTAGAAAACCAAAACTAAACAATGAAATTTTTTCTAAAAATCCAAAAATTGAAAAAAAAAAGCAAACCGACTCACACATGGAGGAAAAATCAAACAAAACAACCATACTTTTAAAAAAACCTTTATCACTGGAAAATTCAAAAACTAACTGATATTTGGAAAAAACCAAACCTGCCCTCCTCTCCCTCCAAAAAAAATGTTTTCATCTAATTTCAGACCAAATCAGCTCATATATCATAATGAGATAAAGAACACATTATAAAAATCGATACCCTCCCCCTCAAAACGCGATATTTTTCGCCCCCTCCCCCCAAATAACAATCACCTTTGTAAAAATCAAACTGATTGTACAAAATAAAAAAAAAAACTAATTCATTAAAAAATCAAAACATGAATCAAAGAAAATTAAAAAATAGACCAATATTAGAAAATAACCATGCCTAGAATTGGAAAAATACCAAATTGGGCATGAGAAAAAAATTTAATCAGTCTCCTTTTATTACAAAAAAAAAAACACACAATAGCTAAATGTACCAAAATTGCCTCTGATTCGCTGATTTTCGCTATTTTAATACTTCAACATCGATCGTTTTTTTATCTAAAAATAATTTCACGAGCAATTGATGAAATGAGCCTTTTTTGAAAATTGTGGAAAAATGGAAGAGTACCCTAGGACCGATTTTTAAATTCGGATTTCCGGGACCTGTGATATTAATTTTTCATTCCCAATTTTAATATTAAAATTATAATTTAAAAAAATTTTCCACCAAGATAATCAATCTCTCCCCTCACTTCACAATTCTAAAACCACAGCTAAGAATCGATCGAAGCCTGAATAGGTGAATACGTTCGAATGTGTGATATATGTAGAAATAGAATCGGATCTGGTTTATGAAGTCGCATAACAAAGTAGGTAATTCGAATCTCGTTGAGATTATTTCAACGTTCTCAGTTTACACTTACGTTGGTAATCGTTTCTTTGTGGAAATTATACATTACATTAATCCAAATAATAACTCTGGTAAAGTGGTAATGCGACAAAGCATCAGCTATACAGAGTTGGTGACTCGATATAAACGTGTGAATAGATTATACCTACGTATACTCGGGGATAAGGGGAATGTACCTGTTTTCTTGTGTCTGTGCACGGAAGCTTTACCTACTCATAAGGCCACACACATTGAAATAAAAATACAATCTAGTTAATCAACGGTAAAGTTGTAATGAATTAATTTGAAAAAAAAACATTTCGTGTTCGTAGTACTACGTCGAACATAATCGCAAATTTTTCATCTACATAGAAAAAACACGTGTCTGGGAAGTTGAAATTTTAGCCCAAAGGTAATAATTTTCGATTCAATTAAGCGTATAAAATTTACACTTACCCGAAGCGTATTCCAAACTGAGATAAACGATAATCATTCAAACTGAATTAAATGGAAAACGTATATAGGTTGATTTTCGGTCACTAATTCACAATAATGTTTAACTAGGTTTACGATTACGGCGATGACGACCAAACTGTGGAAAATACAGAGATGCAGAATATATAGTCGAGTACGCTGGTCTAAAGGTACCTCAATGTACAGGAAATTATTCACCAGTCGAGGAATTCAAATGAGAAGTATTACGCTAGGTTGAGGAAATAAAAGGGTAAAGAATTAGCGTACATGAGGAGACCACCTGACGATTATCTCACGAAGAACCCGGGCCCATAACGCAGGTAAATGAAGTCTAGATATATTTACATGTTGGTTGAAAAAGAAAAAAAAAACATTTATTTGTTTAACCCTTTCTTCTCGTCTTTTTTTTTCTCTTCAATATGCAGATATGCAAACAAATGCCGTATTTTGTATACTAAGACACTACCAACCTTTGTGGACTTTTTACGCTATTTTTACCCCTTTTCTATTTCTTTGCGACCGAAACGAAATTTTCCCCAGCGTAATGACGTGGAAGAACCGTTTCTTTTACACGTTACACAGTCTAACACCTGATGACCTTTTCTTTTCTTTCTTTCGGCTTCGACGTATCTATACGTACGGTAAAAGAATATACACGCTCTTTTGCATATATTTTCACGCTTTAGGTTAAGCACGTCTGTGGTTGTAAAACTCGATAATTTATAGCCACCGTTGCAGTCGAAACCACGCTCGAGTATTAAAGCGGAAGGATAAAAATTTTTTCGTATAATCTCCCATTTCCATTTTGTCGCCGGGTAGTCTCATCGATGCTTTTCGATACGAGTTTTTATGCGCCATCGTTGCTCATCGTGGTACAGTCCAAATGCTCGGTACCGACGATTTTATGGTGACGAATGGATTTCGTGTTTCCGTGTAAATTCTATGATATTATAATCTTACATTGAAGAGAGGTTTCTTTCGATTCGAGTATTTTATATTCAGAGTTGTAAATTTTCTTCGGTCCATCTGCCTCGGATGTACATTGTATAGGATTTTAACCCATTCATCTTGGTAAACTGAATGAAACTCAAAATATGGTCTATAAAGTTGATTGTGGCCTAATTTGTGTTCATTTCTATTGATTCGGTTGAAAATAGGATCCAATTGGATCACGTGTCTATTTTTGGGTCTTGCGCTTGGTGAATATTGGTAAAATTGAAAAATGGAGTCATCTTATACAGCTGGATAATGACAGCAATTTTGAAACAAGGTGTATGTGGATGGGTAAAACAATTCAATTTGCAGAAATGATCGTGTAGGATGGTAAAAGGTTATTTCCTTTCACAGAGTTCATGAAATCACATTTTTTTAAAGGAAAAAAATGGATTTCAATTTAATAATACAACCCCAAATAACGCCAAAAATTGAAATTTTTGCCTCATCCACTACTATCTCATTTTGAATCAGTGAAAAAACACTGAAAAAAAAAAATCAGAATTGCATCTTAGGGAAAATAAGTTGAAATATGTGATTTTTAGCGGATTTTTGCTGAATTTTTCTTAGAATTTCACTGATTTATTGAAGGAATTTTGCCGATTTTTCAGCAAATTTCAGATATTTTGATGGCTTTTCAGTGAATTTTCACTGATTAATTACTGTGCTGCAATTCTGACTGTTTACCAGCGATTTTCGATTAGTACGATTTTTTAAAAATTTCTTCAAGAGTTGAGGGGAAAGAATATAGGTAATGCACAATTTTTTATTATTTTCATGATGAATTGCACTTCAGTAATTATATCAAAAAAAGGTCGATCAAAATTTGTAAATGAAAAGTTGATTTTTAATTTTCTTAATTCCGTGAAAAATTATTCTAGAATAAGCCACGAGAGTAATAGTCGTAGAGAGAAAAAACGTGAAAGGAGGAGTAAAAATTGAAAATTTTCAAAGAGAATTATTTTTGAAAACGTTTTTGATTTATACATAGTGTAAATTTTTTTGAAATTTTCTAGAAAAGCTAGGACTTTCCATTTTTTTCAAAAATTTCCGATGAACAATTCAAGTTTTTGTTTGGAATGAAGTTCTAACTCCCAACTCTCTCTCTTCTCTCTCCTCCCCCTCCCCCCTCATTCAGTCCGAAATCAGTCGAAACACAATTATTTTTATCCAAAATATAAAACGCCCCCCCCCCCAAAAAAAAGAGAGTAAATCATGATCAATCATTTATGAAAATTGCAATCAAAAATTATAGAAAATAAAATTTTTGGATTCAGGAAATTGAAGCTTACAATGAGAAATTCTCATTATCTAAAAAAGTATAAATCTTACAGTCAGAAACTGGAGCCCAGTTATTGATTTTTCCATTAGAAATTCTAATCTGAAAACCGATTATGAGGGTCATCCGGCCAAAACTGCCAAAAGGTTTGCCAAATTATAAGCTGATTTTGCTCATAGACCAATAAAGAACCGAGTAGCAATATGGAACGAGTGAAGGGAGGGGTTAGCGATTGAAAATTTTGGACAGGTAGATTGTGGTTTTGAAGACATGGAGGAAAATTGTAATTTCTCCTTACCAAAAAGTTATGGCTCTTGAATAATTGTACGAACAATTTTTATGCCTTTACCTACTCTCTAAATCTGAATCAGTCAAAAAATTGAAAATTCACTGATTAAACAGCGAAAAGTGTGCAACTATTAATCGGTGAAATTTGACTGTCAATCAGTGAAAAATTACTGATTCAATTAGTGAATTTTCATTTTTGAATCAGTAATCTTTTTTCAACTACTGAAATGAATCAGTAAAAATCAAAATTCACTAATTCAATCAGTGAATAATAACTGATTGAATCAGTGATTACTCACTGATTCAATCAGTAAATTACAATTTTTACCGATTCAAAAATGAAAATTCACTGATTGAATCGGTAAAATTTTCACTGATTTCTTCAGTTGCACACTTTTGTCTTATTAATCAGTGAATTTTGACTAATTCAAGTTTAGAGAGTACTCAAAAGTAATTATATTATTGATTTAGGTATCTTTGAAATTTTCTCATCAGGTGACCAATCCTACGAGTGATGCTCTCTCCCTTTTCCCTTTTTCAAAATGGGCTAAATTCTTTTCTGACTTTCCCATTTTATAGAAAAAACGGAGGGTAAGAATTGTTGAGAAATGAATAAAAAACCGAACCATTTTCAGGAAAAAACAACCCTCCTCCCCCCCCCCAAAAAACTACAGAAAATCAAACCGCCATTAAACTCTTGATGTTCACCTTATTTTTTTTCAAAAAATAATACAATTTTAATATTCATTACATTTTTGGGGAGAGGGAGGGGGTTAAAAAGACGAACGTAATTTTGTGAAGAGCCCCAACAATGCAGGGCAGTTTTAGAGTTTCTTACAAAAGCCAAAAAATGAGCCATCTATGGGAGGAAAAAGTTGAAATGGAATGATGTTTAAAGAATAATCTGGAAAAAAGAAACCAAAAATCAAAATTTTTCTGATCACAAAAAAACGGAATATTAAATGCTTAATATTGTTTAAAAAAAAAAAAAAAAAATGAAAAAGCCCTCTTATGTAATACGTATTCTTGGAATATTTAGTGAATAAAAAAATTTTGAATCATCTAAGTAGGTATGTGAAAAATAAAAGAGAACTGCAAAAATAAATCAATATTTCTAGAAAAATTTCATAAAATTAAATCCATTTTTAGAAAATAATATAGAAAAAAATGAAACAAAAAACAAATCATCTATCTATACTTACAATGCATTCAGAAAAAATCAAAAAAATCTGAATCATTTTCTGAAACAAACCCACACCCACTATTGGATCGAGTAGGATCGAGTAACATTACAAAATTGCATGGAAAATATTTCAAAGTTGTTTTTTTTTTTTTTTAAGAAAAAAATACCAAAATTATTTTTTATGAATCAACTCCAGTCTTGTAGCTCTAATCATCCTTGGGTTTTCTCAAAACGTCAATTTACTGATAAAAAAAGAGAAAAAAAATTTAAAAAGCAAAAAAAAAGTTATATGCAGGATAAATCATCACATATTTTTTAACTCAAAATTTGAATTACATTCCTTTCAATTGCACAACTGTGTTCAATTATGGCTCTCATCACATACATAGGTATTATTTTATTATTTCCAATTCCGAATTAATAAAATATTTTATAAATTAGTATAAATTTCAATAATTATTCAATTGGCTCGTTCGATTTTAAATTCCGATTCTATATTCCAACTTATTTTACTTTTTTCTTTCATTAGTCTCATTTTTTACACACCCTCATATTTTCCACCTCTCGACGAAAGAACTAAAACAATCACAAAAAGATGCCACCAATCAAAAAAAATAAAAATAAAAATAAAAATAGGTAGATAAAAATCTTATACTCACAGGTAGACCTAACTCGATGGAAAATTTTTAATTTGGAACGAACGCCAATATAAAAATTCGCCTGATAATGTTTACTAAAAACAAACTAATTTTTGGTAGGTAACAAATGTCGAAGCGTAAAATTAATTGTAAACAAAAAAACGAAGGAGTGGTTCGAGAGAAATACTAAGGCGGAAAGTTTACCTTTACCAGCTTTGGTGTCAACAAATATACGGTGCCTGGCTGCCTGAAGTAGTTACTTGGACCATGGCATTATTGCTAGTGCTGCAGGTAAACAGTAAACTAAATTATCGAACACTCTCAAATTTGATCCATACGCTAATAAACGTTTTAGGTGGTACCGAATACCAAAGTACCTAACTACGTATCTCTATACCTACATTTAACGACCCCCAATGTACGAATGAGTATGGTAAGTAGTTCTACCTTACGAGATACCTTCACACAAGTCTAAAATAGGAATAAGTAATAGGTACGTATTTAATAGTTAACACCTTGTAGGCATTACCTATGCACCAATTTTACCTACAATATACTTATCGATCGATGGTTAAAAATATACCAATGTTGTCACCTATCCGGAAGGCTAAAAGGAATTTCATCCAATTACTGCACCCCTGGACCCCTGATCACCGCGGCGTTGCGTATCGTTAATTAAAAAAATATAAAAAACCTTGTCCTAGACTAGAATATTTGCGTTGTGTTTCTTTCGATTATTCTTACCAATAATGAAATGAAATTCATTTAGAGCGTGGACCAGATGTTAGGTAGATTTTGTGAATTAATAGAAAACAATGCACGTTCGACGAGGCCAGCCAGTGTTTTTTTGTAAAAGGGTTCTCCTTTTATGTGGTCAACCACCGGGGGATAGAGCGTTAATGTGAAATGCTTCGAGTTTTGTTTTTCATCTATGCACACCATCTCGCCATCGCTGTTAATGAGAATGAATTTGTGAATAGTTTGAAATTTCAGGGGTCTTTGGATCGAAATACGTGTCTCGGAGATCATACGGAATTTGTCGGTTTGAATTTCGCCACGAGGGTTTATTTTTTCTAAAGTAGGCTGTTAAAAAAAAATTTAAAATAATTAGGAAATATTTTTCCAGGTGAATAAAAATAACGAATTAGGTAGATTGATTTTATTGTATATTATATTTAGCGCAGGAAATGCGATTTTTTTTCATCAAAATTTCTTGAATTCGCGGTGAAAAAAAAAAGAGGAACGAAGATTTATTCGAATTGCACATTTCGTATACCTGCGCTGTACAGAATCGAAGTTTAGATTATAGAATTATAATTTATGGTCGGTTTGTTCTCACGAATGGAAAATATTGCATATGGTAATGGCGTTAAATATTATAAAGGCAACTTCCGTACTCAATAACCCTTTTCATTTATACTATTACCATCTATCGTATTTTGATTAATTGCGCAGTTTATCATAGGGGGCGCTACATTACACGAAAAAAGATTTTTTCCTGCGTGTGCTATCCAATTGAATTAATTTGCGGTTTTATAAATCCGACATAGCGAAACACGAATACGAATTTTCAACATTAACAGGAAATATTATATGGGTTTTAATTTTGCTAGACCGATATTATGATTGTTTTTTTTTTCATTTGGACGTTTCGTCATTCTGGCTGGGTATTCGAGATACCGAAGGTGTATCCAATTGGTGATGAACGTGATTGCAATTTTAATGTATGCAGTTTTCAAATTTTATATTCGAGGTTTGATTATTTTTTAGTGGTAAAAATAGGTATTCTGTTTCGCTTGCTTTTTTTTTTTGAAAATTTTGGGAGTAAATTATTCATAGACGGTACTGAGGGAGGGGTTCGGGGGTGAGGCTCTATTTTGAGCTCGATGAGGAGATTTTTTTATCATAAAAGGTGTATTTATTCACTTTTAGAACCTTGACTTTTCAAGAAAAAAAAATTATGCCGCGATGTTTTAGCTTAAGCTTTCAGCTTTTCAAAATTTTAAAAGCTAGCTTTGGCTAGCTTTCGGCTTTTCACGTACCTATTTGGCTTTCAGTTTGATTTTTAATAATTTTCGGCTTGAATTTTTGATTTTTGATTTTTTTTTCAAATTTTGAGGATTACACATTGTAATTTATAAAACTAGCTTTAGACTAGAGCTCGTCAATTGGCCTGATAGGCGTGAAAATGGCATACAGTATTCATTTTTTTTTTTTTCTAAGTTTAATCAGGTTGGACAAAAATTAAAAGTAATGTGCATTTTTAAATGCATGATTGTTCAAACTAAAAACGTGAAAAAAAACTAAAAGCTATTGAAATAATAATTTTCGGCTAGCTTTTTGAATCAAGTTCATAAAACTTTTCAGCTTTCAGCTTTTTTCAAAAATTGTCAAACTTTTGAGTTTCAGCTAGCTTGACATCCCTGGGGATAAATGAGACGATGTCTTTTATGATTAAAACGTTAACGCATTTAAATTCTCCCACCCCCATTTCCCCGAAATTTTCACACATTTTTTCCAATTTTTTTTCTTATTTTTTCTTATGTTTTTTCTCAAAACATACTCCACTTTATATCTCAGTTTTTTTTTTTACATATTAATGATTTTATGTTTCGATATAAAAACGTTTTGTTACTCAAATTCATTATCTACTTTACAAAAAATCATTACAAGTAATCGTTGGACATTTCAGAAGTCACCCCTTCCCCCTCCATTTAAAACCTAAGACGTATCGTGTTAAAAAAATTCGTCTCTAAATCAATCAAAATTGATGAAACTCTGCTTTTTTGAATCTGTGAAATGATTTTCTCTGAACTTTCAGCCAAAAATCATTGATTTCTTAGTTTATTTTTCATTTCTTTTTTTTTTTTTTTTTTTTAGAAAAATCATTAAGTAATGTTAATAACTGAAAACACATCAATTTTTAATTGAATTGATTTCACTAATTCAAAGAGATAAAATTTTACCAAATTTGACTTATTTTGACTTTCAAAGTCCAGAGAAGGCATTTTTCATGTTTTATTGTTTTGAAAGTTCCTATCTGGTGTAATTCGGCGGGGGGGGGAGAGGATGTCCTTTCGAAATTTATTTTCTTGGAATGATGAAAAGCAGGTAAGTACCTAGATGAAAATATTAATAATTTTTTCAGTCAAAATAATAGTATAGAATCCACTGGATCTGAAAAACGGGAATTTTTTTATTTTCTAAATTTTTCTTGCCATTTTTCTTGTTTTCTTATCTATCTACTAAAAAAATTATTTAAAATACATTCTATTACTTTTCAATTTTTCTGTACTCGAATCTGTATGTATCTATAATTCTTCCTTGCATAGATAATATTTCTGATTGCGCTTATGTAATCGATTTAATTCAAAAGATTCCCAGCGACAGTTTCTCGAATCCTCATATTCTCCAAATAGCACACTCTAAAATAAAAACCTACTTATCAAATTTTCAATCCCGAATGTACTTACAATTTTCCTAACAGGTACTTTTTCCTGAAAAAAATTCTGAAGTCAAATCACGAAAAAGTTTGGAAAAAATGTTGGTTAGAAAATTTTTAATTCGAGATAATGGATTCGGGAAAGGAAATTATCCGGATACTGTTTTTATTCAGAAAATATTAGGTAGGTATTTTTTTGAAGAAAACGGACATGTTTAGTATGTGAGTGAAAAAAATGAACGAACATACGAGATTGTTGATTCAGATTTAAGCATAAAAGTTGTGGTATCATATTTTATTGAAATGATTCAATTTTTGTTATCATGTTCTACGCATTAATATTTCGTTGAATTCGATAAAAAAACAGCTGCCAAATCCAGTAGATAAAATCTAAGTATATAAAAGAAAAAAGTCTGAAAAATAAGTTTCTTCAAACGTACCTACCAAGTTCCGTTTTATGAAATTTTTTCCGAAAAAATTTAAGACAAATGCCTACTAAAAATATGAAATGAAAACAAAAACGAAATTTGATTATATTTTTTAAAAAAAGTAATAAAAATTGATCTAAATGCAAGTAAATAACTGAGAGTAGGTAAGTGGTTAGGTACTAAAATGAAAACTGGAAAACTCGATTTAAAAAAATGCAAAAAACACGGACACAAATTTACTGTAGGTGGATAATAACACAATAACACGTAAATTCGAAAACTTGCATCGATTCAAAATACCACATTTTTTAATTATCGCGTTTAATCTTACGGATGTACACTGAAAACGTGCGTCAAATTAGAATCACTAGATGTTGAGTGCTATTGACGTACTCGTACATGTAGCGCTATCTGTTTGGCTTGGTCGAGTGGATTTTTCGTAGATGTTCTTGAATTTAGGGCCTATTTACGTGGCTTTTCGATAGAGAGAACCTTTGTAATGGTTATTAGATGGTAAGGCTACAATGAGAACGTGCAGAGAAAATATGTTTTTAAAAAATTGAGATTCGGTGGCCAATTTCTGTGCAAGTTTGTAGGAATATAAAGCCAGTTTGCAGGAATATGGAGTAGGCCTGAAAATATTGTACTTCATTGATTTTTTTTTGTTTTTCGAATAAAATCTATTTTTTTTTTTATTCTTCAAATTTAAGAATAATCATTCTCGAATTTTCTCTGGTAACTCTTCTTCTTCTTTTGAAAACAGATTGTTTCATAATCAACATTGTTATTACGTGCATTAATAATGTTGAGGATTCAAGGGACAATTTATGTAACTGGAACAACTCATTCAACCTGAATGCATGATAATTTGCCTACTTTTATTTTTGAAGGCAGTGTTGTGATTGAGTACAAAAATGTTCGCCGTTTTTTTTTTGCTTTACTAGCACTCATGGAATTTTTAAATATTGAATTTTTCTAGCTCAATTCTTTGATTTTTTTTCTTTTTGGGAATACCCAACCTATCTGTAGCAGAACCAAAAGGATCAGAATAACGAAAGAATCATTTTTAGACAAATGTAACAAAATTGCATTTTTTTGTAAAAGTGACAAAACTCCCACATATTTGCCAGGTATAAACAAATCAATTTCCGGAAAAAATAAAACACCAGACTTTCAAAAAAAGAAAAAAATAATTACGATATGAGAGGGAAAATTAATTTTTAAAAAAAAAAAAAAACAAGCAACACTTCTATTTGAAAAAAAATCAGGAAGAACAGTAAATCAATTGAAAAGAAAATGAAAATTACAATTGAAATATTGAAAAAAATTATTATTTTCAGAGGAAAAAACGAACAATTTTTGCAAAAAAATCCTATATTCAAATCATTATCAAAATAAAAATCAGTAAAAAATGTTTAAGGAAGAAACAAAAACTCTCAGAAACAAACAGTTTTAGAATTTATAAAGAAAATGAATTTGATATTCAAAAAATTAAATCAATTTATTCAAAAATTTTATCAAGAAAAATTGAAAGCATGAAAAATAACAGGAAAAAAGCAAAGAACCAAACCAATTTAAAAAAAAAAAAAACAGATTATTTTTGCAAATGAAAATGTCAAAACTGATCCATTATCTGAAAAAAAAAATGAGAAATTATCGTGTTCAAAAAAAGATACCCAAGCGATAAAAGTTCAAAATATTTTTGAAAAAGAAAACGGAAAAGACCAAATTCTAAAAATCATTAAAAAATTTTATTCGCTCTCAGAAAACATCAAATCGATTGTAGAATGAATAACTAAAAAAAAAAATCCAAAAAAAAGGGGGAATATCAAAAATAAAAACTGTTTTTTGAAACAAAAAAAAATATGGAAACTCCAAATATTTTGTTTTTTCGAAGAAAGGAGCAAAAAACGAACCGAGTTTTGAAAGAGAATTATGTTTCAGAAGTAGAAAAGCAACAATTTTCGAAGTGAAAAATTAAACAATTCCAGAAAAAATAGGGTATTTTGGCCAAAAATCAAGAAGAAAATTATAAAATAGGAATTATCTCCAGTTTTTAAAAAAATCTTTTCCCGAAAAAAAAAGGTACTTACCTAATTAAAACAAAGAAAGCAGTTGATAAAAGAATTACCTAGTTTTCAGTGCTTTAATTTCATTCATTTTAGAAGAAAATTCGAAAGAACTGAACCTAATTTCAGAAACAAATTATCATTTTCAGAAAAAAAAAAACCTTCCACTTAAAAAAAAAACCAATGTGTTTGAATCAGTCAAAATTGGCGATGTGATGAAATAAATGAAATTGAGTCATTGTGGAAATCTGTGAAGTTACTGATTCAATCAGTAATTTTTCACTGATTGGTGAGCCTAGTGACTTCATTCTGCTCATTTAAAATCAGTCAATCTTCGGTTGTTGACTGATTCAAATTAAGAGAATACTTAGCTTCCTACTTTGAAAAAACTTTACGCATTTTTTCCTTCAGAGTAAGAACGTTAGATAAATTTTTTCAATAATTTTATTTAAATAGATAGGTATTTAAAATAAAAAGAATGTCTATTTACGTCATCATCCAATCGGAAGGCATTTTTTCTAGATATAAGCTAGGTAGGTTTAAAATGTTACCTACTGCCAAATAAACTGCAAAACCATGTCCAAATAGAGCCCGATTCAGGATCTGGAAATGTATACTTCAACGTTGCTGGGTTCGAGCAAGTATTACTCATCGAATCAAAAGTAAAAACCAAAATCAAGGACCAGTCCCTGTACTGTATTGGCATCTTAATACTTTACGTTTCTGTTTTTCATCAAACCCTTGTGAATTTTTCAATTCTACCCAATTATGTTTTTCGCATCGAGTATGCTTATTTATCATTTCATCTGCATAACGATACTCGGGTAATATAGACACTTCGTATTTCAACGATAGGCAAACTTCTTTCAATTTTTTTTTCATCGCTGAATCGGTGCATATGCTAGAGCTGAAAGGAAAAAGTAATGAAAGCTATGATAATCGTTTGAGAGGAGGAGAATCGCGTAGGTAATCGATAAAAAAAATTGTAAAATTTACCATTTCCAAGTGTTGAAGTTGTAAAAAGTAATGTCCGTAGAAATCGAATATGATATCAAAAAACATAAAATTACTGATAATGGTATACAAGAGCACATTGTACGAATAGACTCGATGTATTCAAATTATTTCAAAAATTATGAAAGACGAGAAATGGCACTGCGCGAATTTTTTTATGGAAAATTTTTCGCCTTACTCGGCATTTTATAGAGTAAAATGTACTTGCGTCAGTACGTCACGTACTATGTGTCGATTACAATTAAGGTTTTTTCAGTAAGAAAATACTCGAGTAGTTCATTTTACTTACGAGAGGTAGGTATGTTTTTTTCTTATGAGGTAAATTACACTTCATTGGTATATTATTTTGTTGCTGCGCGATCACAGAGTCATCCACATGTTCATTAGTCCGAATTGAATGATTGGCAGTTGGTGAGAATGAAAAACCGCTGCTTTTTCTTCAATTTTTCGAAAAATATTCTGCTTTGCGATTACTAATCGTGATGTTTGAATAATTTCGAATTTTTCAAGGTGAAATTCACCGATGGAAAAAAATTACTGATGCGTGGAAAAACGAATTTTTCATTACAGCCAGAGAGAATTGATTATGGCAGGTGGAAGTATGCTTTTGAAAGTTTTAAAATGTAAACTTGCGAATTGTGACAGGCCAACAAAAGAAAATGTTGTTTGAATTTTAATGGGTAATTTTAATTTTTATATTTTTTGTTAGGATATTCCATACTAAAACGGACCAAAAATGAAGTTGACCGACTAAATCGAAAGACCCGGATCTTTCGATTTTGCTCAAATTTTTGTTACGAGTTCTCCTTGTTGGTCTATTCATAAATTCATGGTAATTTCCCTACAAACCCTCAAGGGGACTGGAACTACTGGAAGTAGGCTTCTTAATTTTTAGGCAATAGTGATTTTTTTTACCAAATTACCTAACTTTCAAGGTTCATATCTCGAGATGGGGTATATTTGGAGGAAAACTGTTGGCGGAGTCCGAATGAGAATTGATAAGAGATTAATTGCAGATGAAACAATAGAGACAAAAATTCATAATTTTTCATCATCAATATATTGATTTATAACACATTAAAATACGTTTTTCATTTTTTTTTGTCATCTTTTGATTTTGAACCTTTCTTTTGCATTTTTCACGTGAGAAAAATTGTTGATCGTGTTTTTTGCATGTAAAAAATGCAAAAGAAAGGTTCAAAAAATGGGGAGAAAATTGAAAAATGCATTTTAAAATGTTGAAAAAATAAGAAAATTTTTTAAAAAATATAAATTGATATTTTGATAGAGAACCTTCGTGGCAAAAATAGAACTTTTTGCTCGAGTAGATCCTCGTGAGACTTCACAGGTCATTAAAAAAACGCGAGCCTGGGAAAACCCTCTTCATCCCTCTGCACAGACTTGTCCTAAAATAGTCCTTTCTGGTCGTTTCCTCAAAAAATACAGGAAACGACTATTTTTCAGTATTCTGTAACGGTAGAATGATTCTGACTTGATATTTTATCCAAATGACATTATTTACCAATTACCTACTTACATTAGATTTTGATATAATTTGTTTGACTTTGCGGAAAAATCATTTTAAAAAAACTCGAACTTTCTCACCTATTTGCTTAGGCGGGGATATAGGGGGCATGGAGGGCTCAAGCCCCCTTCCCTATGTTGAATAAGCCCGCAAAATCATTTTCTGCGTATCTGTTTCACTCATGGGTGCCGGCAGAGGGTAGCGAAGGTAGCAGTCGCTACCTCATAAACTTTTCGGTTTTTTTTTTGCATTGGATAGGTTTTCATTACTTTAATAATTAGATTTCAGTCATTTCAGTCAATCAGTGAGTAGGTAAGTTTACTCTCTAAACTTGAATCAGTCAAAATTCACTGATTAATAAGACAAAAGTGTGCAACTGAAGAAATCAGTGAAAATTTTACCGATTCAATCAGTGATTTTTCTTTTTTGAATCGGTAAAAATTGTAATTTACCGATCGAATCAGTAAAAATTTTAATTTACTGATTGAATCAGTAAGTAATCACTGATTTAATCAGTAATTGTTCACTGATTGAATTAGTAAATTTTAATTTTTACTGATTCATTTCAGTAGTTGAAGAAAGATTACTGATTCAAAAATGAAAATTCACTAATTGAATCGGTAATTTTTCACTGATTGACAGTCAAATTTCACTGATTAATAGTTGCACACTTTTCGCTGTTTAATCAGTGAATTTTCAGTTTTTTCACTGATTCAGATTTAGAGAGTACCTTACTAGTGTAAAACTAGACACACTGTAAACTTGATATCGAACAAAATATATTTTTTAATTTTCAAATTGTCATAACCAGTAAGACGGATGGACGATTAATAAGGCTGACAATAATATTTATAACCTCGAGGAAATTTTTTTTTCTGTATTTCTTTTAAAAATTTTGGATGCAGTTGCTTGAGCAAAAACATTTTTGCATGCGCTTCCGAAAAACGATCTGACTAACGATAAAATATATGTAATTGGTCAAATCGTCAATATAGTGGGCTTGCAAAAAATTGCCATTTTTTCCCTTTTATTTGAGTCACAACACTCAAATTAGGGTACTACTACTATGATCTATGTAAACTGAACGGGCATTAATAAAAAATTGGATTAGGCACTCGTCAGCACTTTTTCTTGCTACCTCGTAGGAAAATCCTGCCGGCGCCCATGTCACTTGAAAAAAAATTCGCAAATCCCTTATTTTCATGAAATAAACTATCAATACCTATTTTGAAATTAATTTCCTTTTTTCAATCTACTGAAGAACTTTAAAAATCACAAAATTATTTCTGCACCAAAATGATCGAATTTTTTCCAACAACAAACTACAATTGCAAAAATTAATGATTTTCTTTCAAAAAATCATCAGCTTTTCAAATCTTTGCTCTCGCTTCGCTCGGGCGTATGAAGATTGAAATATAGGTATTTAAATGTAAAGGATTGAAGATATCACCCCAATCCCAATCAATACTCAGGATATCTACAGATTTTTAAAAATCAAAATTCGCGACTTTTTCGCGATTTTTTCTCATGGGATCTCTCAATTCTCTCAATTCCCCCTTCTCCTCCCCCTTTCTAATTATTTTTATTTCTATTTTAGGTTTAAAAATAATTGAATTTCCATATGAAAATATTAATTTTTTATAACTTTTTTAAATTAAAATATGCAATATTAAAATTTATTTAAGTTGAAAAAAATTCATTTTGAAAATAAAATTATATTAAAAATTATTAATTTTAATAAAATGCCTGAAACACCATCCCCCCCCCCAAAAAAAAAGTGATGCCATAAAATTTATTATACTAAAAAAAAATCAAATCGGAAGAAGCAAGAGCAAAAATTGATGGAAAAAGGGTTTTAGAGGTTGAAATAATTTTTAAATTTTTTGCATTGTACAAAGAGAAAAAATTCAAGAAATTTGAAAAAATTCGCGACTTTTGATTAATTTTGAGTGAATTTCGTAACCTTTTTTTTAATTTCAGCGATCAAAATCAAAATTTTCGACTTTTTTGCAATTTTTGTGACCTGAAGACACCCTAATTAGTTGATTTTAAAAAAATGGAAAATTCATCTTTTGAATCATTTTTTTTTAATTTTTGCCTTGACCTCGGTTTGCTCGGGCTCGATCTATTTCCACAAGTCATTCTCAAAATGATGATGTGATATGAACCTCCATTCCATCCATCGATTCTTCATATGTAAGTATTTAAATAAAAGTTCGAGTAAAAATAACGTTATGGTAAAGGTAAAAAAATTTTATAAGGGTCAAAAATCAACATTTTTGATTTGTGTTTTTTTTTACCTGAGGTTTAAGCCCCCCTCCTCCCTAAAAAAAGTTACATTCCATCTCCGCCTATGTCTATTTGAATTCCAAAAATTCAGTTAAAAAAGTAGATAGGTAAGACATATTGAAGCGGATTTTTTGGGAAAAATTGTTTTTTTTTCATCAAATACAATTTCAGGATTTCAAATTCCAATAATTATACTTCTCCTGTTCTCCTCCTCCAAGTTTTATTATTTTTTCAGCCAACCAAATTTTAAAAAATCACTCGTATAAAAATATCGTCAAGTTGTAACACAATGTAAGCACTTTATTGTTTCCCAACGTACGTTATTAGCAGTTGAACGCTCCAGATTCTCATTCTATAATCATAATTTTCCAACGGATTTATCCTTTCTCATTCATCACTTCATATTCGCTCTATAACCACATCCAAAAAAAAAACTTGATTTATCAAAAACAAAAGATGAATCTTTTCCAGGTCTTCGGTTCATTTAAAAAATCCATTCTTCGGCGTTGCTTTAGGGAAAAGAAATGAAAACTAGTCGTTAATTAATGCATAATATATGCCCGATTCCGGGGGGCTTTTTTGTTTCATCGGGTTAGCAACAATATTCTGATAGAGCAGGTAACAGACCACCATATTCGCATTGAAATTCGCTCGATCATCGTCGTTCGTTCTCACTCGACCGAACGTGAAATTTGACGCTGGATCGTTCATAGGGTACTTCGTTCAATTCTGGTTTTAATTTTTTTTTCAAGCGAATGCGATTTTAAAACAAAAGCTTGTACGAAGTTAGCACTTCCTTATGTGATTTCCAAGATTGAGCCACCTGGCAGAGGTGCTCGGATACATTGTTTCTTTTGACAAGCTACCATGTCGGTGAAAAAAAAATTATTGACCCTTATTACATCGGGCTTATACCTGCATATGTGAAATAATACTGATAGGTGTTCGTGTTATCAACCGGGGAAGTGGAAATTACCACACAGATGTTAATTAGTACCCATGTTTAATGAGTATTGTTTCAATGTAACGTCGTCGATTCCCGTAGAGACTTTTTTAAACTGTGGTCGTCTGTGTTCTGAAGAATGAAAAAAAAAGGGCTTCGGGTTCGTTGGATATTAAAATTACCGTAAGTAGAATTGAATTTAGAAAAGTACGAGGCGAAATCCAAGCTGAACCTAACTAAATTACGTTGAAATTATTAGCTGGGTAAGTGAATGTTGAATTTCGAGTGTACATTGGCCACCTTGAATATCTACACGCGGATTTAGAAGCCTATGTCCTTTATTTATATTCTCTGTAAATGCCTCCATGTGTTTTCCTCTTCTTTCAAACACATTCGGTCAATAGACAGTGAAAAAAAAAAGGTAGGTTAAAGGTTGTATGTAGGTATCATTAACCCTGCCCATATTCTGGACACTTTTGTTTTTTGTCGTGTCCTATAATCACCTCTAAAAACATAATCCTTTTATAAGCTTCGTAATGTCCAGATGTCTACCTTAAATATAATGCAGTCTGTGTATAGTTAGGTAGCTAAGTGTACTGTACAAGCGATTGTTTCTTCAATGGCTATTTTAACCACGTATTACCCTAAAACGTTGGTTACTGTTGGTTTATATTGTGGACTGTTTGCTTTCATCAAGGTGTACTTAATACCTACGTTTCGTTTTCCGTACGGTCGAATTATTTGGAAAATAAAAATGGACATTTACAGTCGGATGGTTCTTATGTGTTTATGCAAAAACCATTCTATCTTTTAATGGTAAACGTAGGTATTAGACGTGTTAAGTATTATGTGCAGATTATAAAACAAAGTAATCTGCTGGGCTGATTATACTTCCTTTTAATTATTCTGTTTGGCTACTGTTTTTTCGGTATGGGTAAAACGTCTGGCTACTTAGGTAATAGGTACATGACTGTTTTGTAGTTTTTCATACGAAAGGGATTTGAGTTGGCTAGACTGGAATGTAATTTTTTTAAGGGCTTGGTTTGTTCGAAATTCAGGACAAAAGTCGAGCTGGCGAGAAAATAGAAATTGGGATTTATGATAATTTTTGATATCGAAGAACAATTTTTTGACTGGGAAAAATTACTCGAGATATAAATTAAGAGCTGAGAATGAAAATTTATAGGTATTTATCAAGAAAATCGCAAAAAGTACGGATGCTGATCCTCAGGTTAATTGAGACCTGAAAATAAGATTCCCTGAAAAAATGGCTTTTTTCGATCTCATCTTAAAATGGAAGGGGGAGGATGGCAACAGGCACGGTTCGAGCGGGGGTGTAGGGGGAAGTTACACCCCCAGACAGTTTTCAGTTGGAAAATAGTTGGAAAATGGTCGGGAAATCCGTGAAAATGATTTCCAGTTGGTAAAATCGAAGTGAAAATATTTTTATTTTCTAAAAATAAAGAAAGGTAATTTAGTTTTACGAATAAAGTTTTCGCTTTTGTTAACTTTCTTTTGCAGATAACTCGAAATGCACGAAAGGAATTGTGTCAAAAATTATAATGTTTGAAAATTCTGGGTTCAGTCGAAAATTTTCGTCTTGCCACAAAATTGAGATTTTTTAATTTTCCGACTGAAATAATTATTTTGTCAACTTGAGATGGTAAAATTTGAAGTTTGAAAACTCACCTTGAAGTGGAAAATGAGTCAAGCTTGTTTAAAAATTTTTTTTTACATTTATTCAGGCCCAGCGTGAGGTGGCACAAAGGATGCATTTGTACCGGGTTCGAATTTTTTTAATATTAAGAAGACCCTGCATGCGGGCCCCTTAGGCCCTAAAGAAGATTTTTTTATTAAAGGAATGCGAAAAGTGCATTTTTCTGGTCTTTAGGCAGCATTTTTTTTTTTGGAAAAATTTTCGCCCTCGCTTCGCTTGGGCAGTATTTTAATTATTTTATTTTAAAAATTATGATTTTTCACTGATCTTTTCACCAAAAATTATCAATTTTCAATTCATTCCCAATTTGTCAAAAAAAAATCAGTAATTTTGTCTGAAAGATCTTTGAAAAACCACTGCTTTGAAATGACATGAAAAGTAAGCAAAAAATTCACATGGTTTTTTAAAAAACGTTTATCAAAAATTTTCGCCGTCGTTTCGTTCGGGCTATAATAAATTACATATGTATTAAAAAAATTTTCATTCAATTCTGACTCGATTCGGAAAATAAGAAAATCCATGGTTCCCAGTTTCCAAATGTTTTTTCAGGTTCACGCTCAAATTTATTAGGATAGTGAAAATAACTTGAAAAATGATTCGAAATTTTTCACTGGTAAAAAAATTGGCGAAACCGAATTCGAAAGATGGATATTTCTTGTTATTTGAAATCTTCGCCCCAGTTTAGTCATCTTCGAGTAAGGATCCTGCTTTGAAATGCATAAACTAGGGGCAAGGATGGCAAAAGACTTTTTTTTTTCAAGCTCAATAAAGGTTCACATTTTTTTGTAGCTTCCAAAATGAAAGTTATGGTTTTGATTCCGGTTTTTAGAGGTACTTTCTGCTGTGAAGGAAGCAATTTAGGCAAAAATGATTTCAGCCATGTTGCAGAGTGTAAAATTTTCCATCAGAATTCACGTGAAAATATTTTTTCAAATTTTTGGCAGAAGTAAGTTTTGATTCTCAATTCCTCAGATATGATATTTTAAAATGGATTGTCAACATTTTCCTAATAAAAGCCCAACAACAAAATTTTTTTGGAAAATTTCCATGTTCCCATGTTCGAAATTTCAAAAGCTATAAATCACTTCTCGAATTTTGGTGTATTTTTGAGAGTTTGAAATTTTTATCGCACTGTAAAATAGGAAAATTGGATTTATCAAAGAAAAAGTTGGAATTCAGTACATGCACCTGTTTTTTTGACCGCTCGAATCGATTGACAGTGCCTTTGAGAAATTTTTTGAGCCTCCAAGAAATTTATGAATTTTCCAGCAGTGAAAAAAAAAACTATGAAAATAGTTCACGTCAGCTTGAGTAAGTAGTAAGTACTTACCGAAAAACTATCAATTACCAGTGATGATGGAAAACTAAAATGATATCAAATCCAGTTTCAGTTTCAGTTTCAGTTTCAGATCTTAATTTTTTTTAGTTCCAGTTTTCAGTTTTAGTTCCAATTCCAAATATCACATCCAAAATTTCATTTTTTTTTTTTTAATTTTGAGGAATAAAAAAATCAAAAATTTTCTAAAAAAAATTGAACTTTTGTTGTTTTTTTTTTCAAAAACAATTTTTTTATTTTTCATATTTTCAAGCTCAACGCAAAAGATATTAATGAAAAAACTGGGAAGTGTTTATACCTACTTAATAATTTTTTTCAGAAATTTTGCGACTTCCGACATTCTGAGTTTTTCAGCAAAAAATTTGAAATTTAAATTGTGTTTGAGAGGATGTTTTTAATTGAATAAAATTTTCAAATATACAGCATAATTTTTTTTATTCGCTTTCCTACATTGTAAATTTTTAAGATTTGTTTGGGGTCGTTATATTGCGATTAAGTAAAATCCAACATCTAAATTTTGTACTTTTCAGTTTTCCAAGTCAAATTTTCAGGATTTTGCATGGGGGGAGGGAGTTACTCCATTTGGAAATTTCTTGACAAAATCCTGAAGTTTTCAAAAAAAATTGCTCTAATGTCAGAGAAAAACGAAGAGAATATTATTTTAATCGGATGACCTTTTTTATTCACATTTTGATCTAAAATTCTATTTTAATAAAAATTTTGCATTTGGGTTTTCAGTTAAACAAAATTTCAACTTTATGAAATAAAATTTTTCTTCTAGTGAAATGAATAAAATTTGCAAAAAATAATTTTGAGATTTTTTAACGTTGGAAAATATTCCAGGAACTTCAGATCAGCACTTACAAAAATTCGAATTACCATTTGCAAAATTCGTAAACGTAAATAAAATTTCAAATTTTACCTCAGAATTTTTTTCCTAAAATTTGAGGAAGCTAAAATTTTCAAAGGTTCCAAATTGGCTCGAAAATGTTGGCAATCGATTCGAGCGGTCAAAAAATAATAGAGCTGGTATAAACCAAAATTCACTTGTTTTTTTTTTTACATCGATTAAATATATTTTTCATATTTTCAAACTTAGGTATATGTAAAGCCAAGTGTTAATTTAAATTTTCAAAAAAATTACCTAACTAAAATTCAAAAAATGGAATTAAGCGCTTGAAATTTTGGATAGGAGGTTTTTTCTTATGTATTTTTAATATATTTTCGTTTCGCCTAAATTTAACTTCATAAGATTACGTAGGTTAGGTATCTCAAACTGACATTAATTGAGGGAAACATTAAGAAGGTAAAGAATTATTAAAAATACTTACTGTTTGAAATACCTATCAAAAAAACCCTCCGTTTTATTCATGTTCATCATCTTACCTGTTCAAGTTTTTTTTTTCATTAAAATTTTTGAGCGTATAGAAACCACCCTTAGATGTCAAAAATGGGTTTCCAAGTTGACACTGATTTTGTTTTTGTTTTTTTTTTAAGGGTTGAATCAGGGAGGAATCTCAAATCAAAAAAGAAACCCCAATTTTTTTACACTTACTGCTGATTTCTCATATCTTGATAAATTTACCTACCTACTTATAAAATTCAATAGCTAAATACTAATTTTACTTTTTAATAAAAATTTTATATTTCTATGGATAATTTTTCTATAAAAGAAAGAAAACCCATGTGATTAATCTAACCTATTAATTTAGTTTCAAATGTAACATGGAAAGGGGATTAAATTTTTGTCACTCAATTAATTTTTCATCAGATACCTCATACTGCGTGAAAATTGAAAATTATTCCAACATAATACGCATTTAATTGATTTCCACGTCATCCTATCCTATTAACTTTTACCTACCAATTCATCCAACCAAACGAAACCTACACTATGTGATTAAGCAACATATTCTTTTTTTAAAATAGACCCCAAAAATGAAGATATTTTCATTGGAAACTCCATCAACGTACCCGAAGTATGGCGTCTTTTTCATAATTTTCCTCGGATCTCACCCTCCATTCGTAACAAATCTTTCGCTTTTTTCTCCCCCTTTTCTGGCATCGAAGGAAAGAACATGCCCTCTAGTTACAGTAAAATTTTTATCACAAATTTGCTGCGGCGTCGAGCACCCCTTATTCTTTAGTTTCTAATTTGAACTAGCGGTGAAATTCTTTTGATGAAGTCTTCTTATGGAAGGAAAAAACTTCATTTCCTTAACAATCCTATTTCTCGCTTTGTATATTCATATTTCAGTTTTTTTTCTGCCTTTTTTTAATGGGTTACCCCCACGATTGCAACTCTTTCTCCCTGTGTATAAATAAAAACCAATGGTAACACTTTTACGGTATTTGAAGTGAAATTATCATTTTTAAATCGAAATTTTTAAGCTGTTTATTTCGCTGGGTTACTTTGTTTAATTATGCAAGTAGGTAGGTCGTTAGTTTTGATAGAGTAATTGTGTTCGTTATTTTGTTGGGTAGGTTACTTTGGTAGGTATTGTAATTTCTCGATCGACCAGTATTTTTCATATAAATATGTGGAGTAATTCTTGTAAAAATTTAACAATGTGATGCGATCTGTGAAATAGGGAGACAAATCGGAAAAGTAAATTTTTCAGCACAGCGAAAAAATCGAATTTTGGGCTAATCTTTTAAAATTTTTTTTCAAATTTCGAAAAAATTATACTTTAAAAAACATTTTGCACAAAATTTTGGGTCTGAAGAATTTTTTCAAAATCAAAACTTTGCAGTTCCATACCTTCGTTATTTTAAACCCAATTTTAGATTTATTATTTTTTTTTTCATAAAATGTTCAAAATAAAATATTTTATAATTTTTCCTCTATCAATTGGACCAAAAAAATTAATTTCGATTTTTCTGACTTGTGTCCTTGTTTCACAGATCGCATCATATGTTCAATCCTAATCTCAATTTTTTTTTCATCAATTCTGATTGAAACTGAAAAAGAAAATATTTTTCACCCTGGAAATCAAAAAAAAAATTGATCCAGGAAAAGATTATTGACTAATAATAATGAGTTTATGAATTTTTATTTTTTCAACTCAGACAGGTAAGTAGGTACTTCTTCAAATTAAATAATTTTTAATTAAATATTTTCCTTTGCTCGATTACGATACGACAATCTTGAAATTTTGAAATATGTTTCACGAAAAAATGATAGGCACTTGTAGACGATATTAGAACTATTTTCATCTCGTCTTATTTGCTCTCTCGGCCTCTCTCCCTAATTCAATATTTTTTTATAATTCCCTCTCAAATATTACTCCTCCTCCCTTCACTTGCATTTAATCAAACATGAAAAAATTAAAAGCAAGTATTGCATGATCAAAACGTGTATTTTCCGAATTCATCTTACAATAAGTAATTTTAATCCTTATTTTTCCAAGACTTTTAATCAAGGGGAAAATGAACGAGAAAAAACGGACAATAGGAATACGCGCCATTATAAAACCTCCCATGCCTGGGCGAATTTCTTTCCAAAACACGTACGCAACAACACTCTGCTCTCACCCTTCCGTAATCAGCGAGGAAATATCTTGACAGAGAGACCCGATCCCCGATCATTTATTTATTGACAGAACAATACAAAATGGCGGCATTGTATTCTTCCTTGTTTTCAAATATCCGACCAAATGCAAAATGTCTGGAATTATTCGTTTCCTTTTCCGTTTCGATGAAATGCTCCATGTTGCTGTACAAAAACCAAAAAACCAGTTGCAAAAAGTTGCGTAATGGTTTTTATGGCTGACAAGCATTATACTTGAAGTATTATTTTAAAAATAAAATTCGACATGAAAAGGCAACCTAAGTAAGCGTTAAAAAATGCATGACATTTATGGTAGGATCAGTATAGTGGCTGTTTGAAATAAATAAGCTTGATTGAATGTAGTACCCAGCAGTTGAATGATTTTTACATGATTTGAGCATAACATTTCAAAAAATAAGTTAAGAAGTTTTTTGTAGTTTTTTTCCTTCAAAATTCGTAGATTTAGAAAATTTTAAATGAAACTTTATTAGATATACCAACTGAAATTTAAATACAAAATTAAATATTTCAAGAGATTAGTATGCATTGGTACTTATTATTGAAAAAAAAAATGTATTCTACAAGCCAAAAAACAACTTGAGCATGAAATTCTATTTCAAAAATTAGAAATTTTCTTTCCTCATTTTAGTAAGCATTAAAAATTTTAAAAAAATCAGATTTCTTGAAATTGCTTATTTTGAATTTATAATTTAAATTTTTTAATAAAACCTATGGGACAACTATTTAGTTTTTACCAACTTATTTTCTTCTTTGTCCTCAAAAGGAATAGAAATACATTATTTTCTTTAATTCTTCAAGTTTTTGAGATTAGGTCTATATACTTTTTAATTTTCTAAAAAAAATCCCTCAAATATAGTCTTATTAAATGGCACAAATTATTGGAATTTTCTAAAATAATTACTCTAAAAAAAAAGACCAAAACTGGTTTATTTATTTTGAAAAAATCTATGATTTTAGAAATTGTATCTTTTTAAACAGGAGTTCTCCCTTTCCTCAAAAAAGTAAACAAAATAATTATTCTTATGAAATCATAATTTAATTTACCTACCCTGCAACAAAAAATTCTCAGTTGGAATACTTGCTTACTTAGGACATGATTTTAATTCTCATATTTTAGGCTTTTGCAAGATTATGGGAGGTTTTGGGACAATTTTATTAAAAAATTCGCCAAAATTGAAGAAATGAAGTTCAGCACGTGAAATCAAGGATAGGGGTTGTTTTATGATGTATGAACTTAGATAAAATTTTTTAAAATTTTACTGTTGGGTCGAATTTAAAAAAAAAAAAAAAGATGTGGGGAAACTACGTTATCTATTTTCTGAATAAAATATCACTGCGAAAGTATTTTTATATGCAAATTGAGAAAATTACACAGAAGTGCACAACTGCACAATTTCATTAAAAAATACTTACTTTGAAAATTGGGACACGTTATTATTTTTTTAGATAAATTTTATCATTTTTTTTTTCGGTGTTGGTGCTGGTGATCAATTTGTGAAAAATGAGACTAATTCTTGATGATCAAATTATATTTGAAATTAAACTTTCTTAGGTACCTATCTAGGTGTAAAAAATTGAATTTTTTAATAATATAACATTTTATTGGGCTCAGAGAAACTTGGGAAAATTCTTGGTGAAGATGGAATAGCTGTATCAAAAATTCAGATAGGTACTTCCCATATAAATGTCAAATTTTACAGGAACGTTTTGTTCAACTTAAAGAACAGAAGTTAATCGAGAAATCATCAATTCGAAACATCAAAACAGTAAAAATGTTTGCTCTTTGGTCAAACTTTTATAATTTTCGGAAATTTTTCTATTTTTCCAGAAATTTTAAACCTTAATTGCAAAAATCAAAAAAATGCAAATTTTTGAAAAAAAAAAAGAGAGGAACATTTCAAACAAAAAATAATGTTTATTATTTCTACCCAAGTACCGACACGGTTTTTATGATTTTTTACCCTAAACATACTTCATTCCTCCAAAGAATCGACTTGAGCTTTTTGAAAAAGTATAAGGAGGAAATACCAGTTTTTTGGTCCAGTTAAGAAATGAAAACATTTGTAAAAATTGATATCATAATTTGAACATAATAATTGATGTTGTACTTATGAACTGAAAAAACTTGGAGATTTTTATGTACAAACGAGAAATGCATGAAAATATTTCAGTGCAAAACAAAAAATTTCAATATTCTCTCTCAAATTTTCGAATTGAAAGATAGAAAAAATTACTTACACGTTGATTTTACTGATAATTTTCAAATCTGTAATTCTACAATCCAGAATTCCAGATAGGTACTTAAATAAAATGATCAAAAAAAGTACCTGAAATTTTCTAAAAAATCAATATACTCGTGAAAGGGGGGAGGGTATGTTTTTCAACAAATTTGAAGCCTCAAACTTTTCAATTTTTCAAATTCAGTAAACATTGAGTTTTTCGAACCCATTCACTTCTTCAAGTGTAATCTATCAAGATTTTTTTTTAATCAAATGAATTAAATTTATGCATTCGCCTACATTTTTGAAATAATTTTTCAAGCGACAGTGGAAAATTTGATTATTTTTCACGTAAATTCATTCGCAAGTACCAAACTTCGTTTCAATTATTTTGATACTTTGTAACAAAAAATACCGCATTTAAAATCGCATACCGAATCAAAAAACTAAATTTATGTCGTCAATGTTGCATATTTTCGTTAAAAGTGTCGCATGCTCCGCACCAACTCCGCAACTTCCCCATCCTACGCCGATTTCCCCTTAATTTAATTCACCGACGAGATTTGCAATTCGAAAAAGCAGGCGAATTCGGATTAAAAATCCCATTCTTAATGACTGGATTGAATTTTACATTTCTCCTCATTTATGGTTGAATATAAGGAGAGAAAAAGACACGATAAAAGAAAATAAATTAAAATTAAAAGGGGGCGAGATTATAACGCGATGACAGCGAGTGACGCCATTTGACACGTGATTACAACGTCGAAATGGGGTTCGAAGATGAAAAAAAAAAAAAACAGAAAAAAGATTAAAAGATGAAACGTACTCAGAAAAACACGCTAGTAAACCCTCTAATTAAAAAAAAAGATGAATCTCTTCAAGCAACTTGAAGCAAAAAGCATTGACGAATTGTAAGAAAATATAAAAGCGCTAAGGTACTTCACTCATTGTTAAAAGCTACCTCTTCTTTAGGTACCTCTTGTTACAATTTGGAAAATTTTCCAAGTTTTTTTTCCTTCTGGGTTACTTGTGTGTATGTGTATGAGTTGGGAAGATACGTTTTTGCATTAACGAGATGGGTTTGGCTTGGCTTGGCTGGCTTTTGAGTCTCTAAAAAGCTTCAGATCGTTCAAGAAGTTCATTAATCAGAATAAGTTATGAATTTTTATGTTGACTTTGCTGCGTCGTCTTGAATTTTTACATTTTCAGCGAACTGTATAATTTTTTTCTTATTGTAAGTATTTTTTTCGTACCCATACCTATTCTCCACTGAAATTATGTTA
Source organism: Pseudococcus jackbeardsleyi (assembly GCA_038380155.1). Classification (NCBI taxonomy): domain Eukaryota; kingdom Metazoa; phylum Arthropoda; class Insecta; order Hemiptera; family Pseudococcidae; genus Pseudococcus; species Pseudococcus jackbeardsleyi. The sequence goes on from CM076238.1 coordinate 41,352,504, forward strand.
GAACAATTGAAAAAAGAATTGAGAGGTTTTAAAAATTATGGTTTTAGGTAACATTCGTATCGCTATAATTGCTTAAATAAATTATTTTTTGACATATGAAGTCGTGATGATGTGTTACCTACTCGATTTTCTACCAGAAAAATGTCAACATTATTGATTCGAGATGAATCGAAATTTCCCAGAGACCAATGTAGGTATATGTTTCCAAGAATTTTGTGAAAAACTGAAAATGGTTCACTTTTTCTCAATATAGGTAATTGTTTTGTTTTCTTAAATAACACAGGTCGACACGATTTTTGTTTCTGAGTTTTGATTGCCAAATTTAGGTTGCATTTATGCAAATAATGAAGGAAAAAATATTATTTGACCAAAGATTGCTTTGAGGGAGGGGGGCCAAAATCCGGTTTTTCGAAGGCAATAAGCCTGAGCATTACAAACAAAATTGAAAAGTTACAGCTCATTAATGCGATTTTTTCGAAGAATTTTGGAAAGAATGAGCTGTAACTTTTTTTCTAAAAAAGATGGAGGTTCGCGGTTAGCGGCATTCGATTAGCCATAAAATTTTCTACAACTCTCACCGTGGTCATTATGGCCTTAAAACCCTTAATTTTCTCACAAATTCACTTTTTTGCGAGAAAGGCCCAAATAAATGTAATTTTTTTCACAGAATTTTGGAAAAATGAGCTGTAACTTTTTTTCTAAAAGAGATGGAGGCCTGCGGTTTGCGGAATTGGATTCGCTGTGAAATTTTCTATACGATTGGTCCAAAAAAAGACTTCATTTTTTTTTTGTAATGCTCAGGCATTTCCGTTGAAAAATCACTTTTTGGCCCCACCCCCCTCTCCCCCCCTAAACAAACTTTGGAAGCCAGGATTGAGTAAGTTTATGTATTTTGATGTCTAGAATTAGAATCTCAGCATGAGAACCCAGAAACAGAGTAAACAATTTTTTGTCGACTTGTGTAAGTACCTAACATAATGTCATTTTGGTTCGGTTTCTATTTTTGAAGAATCAAAAAAACCATAGATAAAAATATTAATCTTTGAAATTGCTTTTTTCGTAAAAAAAATCAATAAATTCAGGTACCTGCAACCGTCTAGAATTTTATTTTTTTATTTGAAGAAATCTGTATAAATAATTACTTTATTTTTCGATAAGTATGAAAATTTTTTGGTTCTATTGTATTTTTTTTCCAAATTTTGTAGTTTTTTTTTCTCATTTCCAATGCAAGTTATTTTTTGAAAATGATTTTGTTTGTAGCGAATAATAATCGAAAATGATGGTACAAAATTATTTTTTTGGCATCTTCTCGTGGAATTTGTTAAGAAATTTTATTCGCAGTTTGAAGGGAGACGCGAGTTCTGAAATTGAAAATTTTGTGGAAAATAAGTATCCTACCTATCAATACAAGACCCTGTTTCAAAGAAAAATCATTTTGCTGAAAAAGGCACTGATTATTTATGCTAGGAATGATATTTTCAGATTTAATAGGTATAGAATGTTATCTATTTCTGAAAACTTTCATACAAACGAAACGATCAAGTTCAAAAAGTATGATGCTTATTAAAAATTCGGATAATTTTTTAACGCCCCCTTCTAGTGTTCTCACGACTGCATTCGAAACATTTCAAATTTTTATTAAATGGATAAAAACACTGAAAAGTAATAAAACCACAAAAATATTTCAAAATCGGTAATTATTCAAAATTTATTAAAATTGCGATTTTTGTTTTTTCATATTGCAAAATCTTGTAACCTATAAACAGATACGCAGGTACACATAGGTAACTGAATTCGAAATTTGTTGCCTCAGAGGGTAGAAAAGTAACTTTTCAACGAAATAAAATTGTTAAAAAATGAAAAATTTCCCGTATGACATTGGGTAAAAATATATAATTTTCCGCTGTTTTTCTGTTTGGGTTTTGGACTCGAGTTAGAAAATTTTCAAGACGTTTTTTTGTTTGTTTCCACAGCAATTGTATAATTTTTTTCATCTTTTCTCATTTTTGGGACCGGATCAAACAAAGAAAGAGCACAGCAGTGAGAAAAATTGTATTTGAGTTATAATATTTTTCTAAAATAATGTTGTTTTTTTTTTGAGAAATTTTATTTTATGGAGTTGATAAAAATAAGAAAAGGTGTAGAATCAAGTTACTTACTAAAGATTCAGTGAAATTTCACTTCCAAATTTTGAATCAGTAATTTTTTCAATCACTAGGTACTGAAAATTACTTGCATTTACTGATTGAATAGGTATCTGTTATTATGAAAAAAAATCATCGATTCAAAATTGAAAATTCAGTAATTGGATCATTAGTTTTTCATTGATTTGTGAAAAGTAACTCAATCCTGACTGGGTGAATTTTCACTGATTAAATTTAAGAAAGTCAGGTAAAAAAATCAGAAAAATTACAAATTTCAGCCGGGCATTTTTAATTTTTAGCGGACTTCCCGCTCTAGCGGGAATCCGCTATTGCAATCATAAAGGTTTTTTTATTTATTTATTTATTTATTTATTTGTTTGTTTGCTTGTTGAAGCCTTTTCGTTCTGACGCGATTTCTTTCGTTAAACTGAACAGATCGGGCTGAAATTTTTACAGTAGGTGTAGACCATATAGAAGCAGAGCTGATTAAATTTTGGTGCAATTCTGTGCAGAGAAAGCTGAGCTTTTCAACTTTTAAGCTCATTATTGGGATATTTCTTTCTGACGCGATAACTCACGTTAGAGTTGACCAATCGACTTGAAATTTTTATGGTGATTAGATGATATATTGGAGAAGATCTGATTAAATTTTGAAGTCGATCCGTGCTTTGAAAGTTGAGCTTTTCGAGTTCAAAGTTCAGTTAGTTTTTCGAAAATATCTCACGAACGGTGCATTGTAGAGAAAAACAGAGGTCATTTTGATGGTCAGGAATTTCAAGCTCTACAACTTTGGTTCTTATAAATTTTTCTTAAAAGCTCACCATTTCCGAGAAAATTGAGTTCAAAGTTTAAAGGCCTGTGATTGGTCAGTTCCTGTGATTATGTGTTATCTTAATCGAACTGATTTTTCGAAAATATCTCGCGAACGGTGCATCGTAGAGAAAAACGGAGGGCATAATGATGGTCAAGAATTTCACTCTCTACAACTTTGGTTCTCATGAACTTTTTTTAAAAGCTCACCGTTTATGAGAAAACTAAGTTCAAAGTTTGAAGGCTTGTGATTGGTTAATTCTGGTTATAATGTGTTTTCTTAATTAAACTAATTTTTCAAAAATATCTCGCGAACGGTGCATCGTAGAGAAAAACAGAGGCCAAATGCATTGAAAGTTGAGCTTTTCGAGTTCAAAATTTATTTCTGTTTTTGAAAATATGTATTTCGCACGAGCGATGCTTTGTAGGGAAAAACAGAGACTAAAAGAATAGTTAGGATGGATGCCAAGAGAAAAGAATTGGTCTGAAAAGCTCACAGTGTTGGAGAAAAATGAATTAAAAGTTTGAATTCTTGCGATTAGTCACCAGTTTGTATATGTTAGGAAGTCCGCTCTTTTGACACAGTGTGTCTAGTTTGTTTTTGTAATACATAATTCCAAATCTGGTTCAAGCCTCTTTTTTTTATTATATTAATTTATATAAGTATTTTAATTATATTATAAATAATTAAAGTTTATTTTTATTAAATTTGATATTTTTCTTTTATTAAAATTTGATATTTTTTTTGAAAAAATTTGATGAAGGGAGGAAAGAGAAGTGAATTTATAGAGAATTTTTTAGCGGAGAAAACCCAGCTCGGATAACAAATTTTTGAAGTCATTCATTCATATTTCAATCAATTTCCTTGCTAAAATTTTCGTATGTACCTATTTCAACATTAAAATTGAAAAATGCTCTTTTTGACATTTGTGAGGGTATTTTCTTCTAGATTTTAACTTTTATGAGTACATAAGGTTTGGTTAATTGTTGACGATTTAACTTCACGTATTTAAAACTAGGCTCATTCTACGTATGTACAGCTTTGCTACTGGCAACAAATTAATACCTAATTTTTTAGATCAAAAATTGAATACTTATTCTAGGTTCCTAACCAAACGAAGCAAAGAGCAAACATCAAAAAAATTGTGATTTGAATTTTGAAATTAAAGTTTTCTGTATTCTAAGATGCTCTTGATTAATTTTTCGAAAAGAAGCAAGCTTTATGTAAATTCGTATTCTTCACCCCTTCCCCCTCTCACAACCCCAGATCCAGAAGTTCAAGAACAATGAGATTTCAAATCCATTAATGTACCATAGAAAATACGAGAGATTTTCATAAGAAATTTGAACCGTATCATTGAGAAGTCTTTATAAAAATGAAAATTGCAAATCGTAAGGCTTACCTAAGTAAAATGTTAATCAATCTCAATTCTGAAATTCTCGATTGCTGAATTATGCCTATAATTCGAATTAAAATTGCCACCAAAATCACTTGTGTATTAATGAATTATAGAGCAAAATTGAAGTTGATCAACACATCACCGAAACACAAACTGCACCAAATGTTACGAAAATAATGAGTCAAATAATGATTCGATCTTAGGTACGCTGGTACATATTTTACACCTCTATGTATCACTTCTGCTCCAGGTTAATTATTCCAACACTATGTCATGGGTCATGGCACCAACGAAGAAGGCATGCTCGGCGTGTAAAACAAAACCATACAGAACAAAACAAATTCGAAGAGGGATCATAATTTCAAAAGATGATCTAGAAATGTAGATCGAGCAAAACAGGTGTAAATCATGCATCTAAGGTACCTATACGCGGAAGTACGCATATGCTTCGTGGGAAAACTCGATTACGAAACTACATGCCCAGATATAAGATTGAAACTTAAGCATCACGAAGGAAATCTTAAAAGGGAAAAAAAAACTCGTATATCAAGACAACGGAATTTCGGACAACTCGTCAACGAGTCGCGTATTCAAATTAAAAGGTACGTAGGCTTTTTTCATACTCTGGTTTTCGTTTTAATCTTCGAGTGATAATAAAAAGGGCAGTTCTTACAATAGTTAGTGCCATACTGAAAGCGTTAGAACTCGTCGCTTATATATTTTGTAGACCGTTCATTAGGGGAAGAAGGGTCGTCGAAAATAAAAGGTTATAATTAGTGACAGGTCTGAGGCTTTGTTTTTATTCGGGTTCTGTTGGACACAAAAAAATTCAACCCTTTTGGTGCCCGCTTCTGTAAGCGTTTGCGTGTTTAAATTATGTTGTAACATTTTCATACGAACGATTGTTACTGTGATTTTATTATGTGAGGCCTTGTTTTATCAGTTGGTTTTTGGATCACGTATGATGATGATTCAATGAGAGGAACAATTTTGTTGTCATAAATCAGTTTAGTGATCGATTAAAATTCAAATATTTTTTATTTTTGATAAGTTTTTTTCTCAAGTGTAAAGTATACCATTGTAGTTGTATTTTTGAAAACTTTTATGTTTAAATTAATTTGAAACTTAAAAAAAAAAAAAAATTAAGTAGGTATAAATAAATGTTTGCAGAAGTTTAATTATAATTATCCTTTTTTGATTGTGATATTTTTTTTATTTGTGGATGTTTAGCTTTTTCAATATTTCATTTAAGTACGAGTAGGTACTGGGTATGAAAAGTAGGTCGGTAGGTACGTATTTATTGATTAAAATAAAAATTTTCAATATCCTGTGATTTCAAAATTGATGATACCCCGTAAAATTTCTAAAAGATTATAAGTAGGTATCAATTTAGTTTTAAAATGACGCCTGGTCGTTTGGTTCTGTTTGTCTGAACTCATGGCGCTTGGATCTTTGTGGCTGAATTAAAAACATCCATTTTTGAGTCAAGTCAAAATGAACCAAGGGCCATGAGTTCAGCCAAAGAGAACCAATTGACCTTTGATATTGCTTTATTTGAGAAAAATGAATAAAATTTTGATGAGCTCAGAAAGAAAATTTTCCGATTTCATTTTTGCTTTCTTCTTTTTCTTGAAAATTTTTGAACAGATCGGGCTTACGAGAGAAAAATCCTATTTCTTTCACATTAATTATGATTTTGAAAGAACGCCTCACAAATTAGTTGATTAATTTTTGGTTCGAGGTACTTAGTACCTACCTTATGCCAATAATACAGTTTTTTTTTTATCAATAAAAATTATTTTTGTTCAAATTTAAAAAGGTTTACAATTGAATTCGTAATAATGATTAAAATGATGTCCCTTGATTCTGTTTGGCTAAACTCAAAAGTTGAGGGTAGAAGATCACATTATTTTTGTAACTTCTGTCATGAATAATTTTTTAATATTTTTCATGAAAACAGATATTTTGGGCATATTTTAGGGTCATTAGTATCCAAAAAAAAATTGAAATCTTTAAATTTTTTTATTTTGTCGTTTGGTTGCTTTAATAAATAGGTACCTAGTGATTTTTTCAGATTGTGTTTTTTAAAACACTTACAAGGGAGCCGGAGACATTAAGTAAAATTTTAAACCTAAACAAAAATTAATCAAAAGTACATAATAAAAGAACCCCATAACCAAAATTTCAAACGTTGAAGTTCATTTCTCGAATTTTGGCGAATTTTTCAAATTTTAAAATTAAGTAGGTACCTCATTACTTACCCTGCAAAATAGGTATTATGTACCTTTATGAAAATTTAATCTAATCAACGAAAAAAATCTAAAATTTGGTATCTTAAACCTTATTTTTGACCACTAAATTCAAAATTGGAAGCGGTTTCAAGACAATTCGGAGCCACCAAAAAATTTTGGAATTTTTCAGAAACTCATAAATGGTCAACATTAATTTCAGCTCCTGTGATCACGAGTTAAACAATATTGGTGGCTAATTTGATCAATTAAAACAGAATTTTCTGAAATTCGCAAATCCAAGTTCAAATCCACATTTTTGACTGACAATTCTTCTGTAAAAATTTTATTTTCTACCAAAAAATGTGAATTTGAACACGAGTTGTGAATTTTGAAAAATCCTACTTAAATCACTCAAATACCTAGGTCATTATTGTCATTAATATTAGATATCCATGGCTATAGGCGCTGAAGAGGTTTTTCTTCAGCACTGGAAAATTACAAAATTTCCTGGAGGATCAGAAACGTCCTGAAACTTCTATGGAGTCGAAATCCAGGCATGTACAAAATTCAAGCTCTTTCAGTTAATTACATACATCAATTTTAAAATTTCAAAAATTCGCCAAAATTCAAGAAATGAACTTCAGAACTTGAAATTTTGGATATGGGTTCAATTTATAATGTACTTTTGATTTATTTTTACTTTGGTTCAAAATTTTATTTCATGTTTGGATACTTTCCTTTTTCCTTGTAAGATTCTGCTTTAATTAAAATTCATAAACTTCCAATTTCACCTTTTACTGCTCGTTTTCAAATCTTTCAGTTCGATTTTTATTTTCTCCTATAGATATTTAAATTTTTGCAAAAGACGTAAAGCTTAATTTGAGGAGCTTAAAAATCGAGCTCTGCCTTATTTTTGAAAATTCAACTCTTTGGATAAGTAATACATGTTTTTTCGTCAGTTTTATAATAATTGAGGGAGCAGAGAGGACGAAATCATGGAAAACGGACAGTTGTCCAGAATTGAATTGATGTAGGACAGAAAAGATGCATTCGTGAGGGTGCTAGAATTTGTTGGAAATCGAAACGCCTAAAATTGTCATCGAATTCAAAAATAGCGGCCCCAAATTTCTCATATTTGACTTCAATTTTGAATATTTCACTTCAAAATGAATTGTAAAAAATGAAATTTTAAAAAAAGATAATTTGTTCCGAAACTGCAGTTCATTTCCTATGCCTCACATTTTCGATGCAAAAATTCCAATTCTCATTAAACACCTGCAGGGGTGAAATTTAATATGAAATTTATAGTCAACGATCCCAAATTTTTCGAAAATTACGTATTAGTTTTTTGAGTACCTATTCATAACTTGATTCCCCTAGAATTGTATTTTTGATGCAAAAAATAGCTTTATCTTCATAACAAACACACGACGTCGAAAATAGATACTGGATATGAAATCAGCGACCTCAGATCAGGTAATCATATTTGACTCCTATTTCAAGATTTTTCACTTTAAAAAATGGCTAAAATAGATAATCAAACAAATTTTCAAAATAAGTAGGTAACTAGGTAGGTACGTAAAGGAAAAAGGCCATTTTTTCGTGTATCAGAATCATGCACAAAGGAATTGGTATGTGAATTCGAGGCCGCTGAAGTATATTATTTATTTGCACCAAAAAACTCAATGTTGTGATTTTTTCTACCTAGGTAAGTACTATTTTGAATTGCCTACTTCTTTAATTTTTTCAGCAACAAGTACCTATTAATTGAAGTCGAATCTGATTAATTTCCAGACCGATTATTTCGAAACTTGGTCAAAAATTTAAGAGAAATTTGTAAATTTCTTGAGATTTAACAATTTAAAACAATAGTTTTCCATTTTTTAAATAAAATTTCTCAATTTATAATTATAAACTTGACTCAAACTTGAGAACTAAATTTCAGGCTAAATTTTTCAAATGAAAAGGGAAGAAGGCAGACCACCTCTATACCTATCATGCTATTTTTTTTGATCTTGCAATTTAAGAATACTTATCTACTGGATAATTCGTTCGATCTTGACCATTTTTCTATTTTTACTTTAATAATTATTTTTCTAAGTTACCGATTCGACTATCTTAATCTTATGGAAAATGATATATGTACTTAGAAACTTCACCTAAAGGCATTGTTACTGATGAAGATTTCAATTACCTGTGTTATAAAATTTCTCATTTCTATAAATTTTTTTCAATTGTCTATAATTTTTCAATTTTACTACTTACGTGTGAAATTATCCACATAAACACCGATCTTGAAACAATAATAAAAAAAATCATCTTCGATAAAATCGAAAAAAACCGCCATATTTAAAATATAAAAAACCCAGGGATTGACTGAGTCAGCAAAGGTTCCCTTCGATAAAGTCAATTGGGCGTGACCCTCCCCCAAAATATAACAATATTACTGGGGGAGGAATCTATTCCTTGGTAAAAACGCAGGAAATGGCACACGTATATAACTTCAGAGTGCACTCAAGCGTACTTTTTATTATTTCGTTTGAAACGGCACAGCAATGGCTACCCTAAAGAAAGACTTCCCTCGTACCTTCTTTCTTTCGTTTTTTTTTTTTTTCATCAGTATCTAAGGGAAAAAACAAGGGAGGGTGCTTCATTAAAATGTTAACACCGATATGGACTAATGAATGTGAGGGTTGTGCGAATGTTTAAAGAAAATTAATAAAAAATTTTAGCCACAAATTACTGGTATATTTTCCGCTTGGCGGTAATCAAGTTGTAAGTTTCGAATATTTAATGCTCATAAAATGAATTTACGTGGCGGGATTTTATCAAATTTCATTTCGTTTATCTGTTGAAAATAGGTCTAAGAATGTACCTATTAAATTCTGGCAAAATAAATGACCAATTTTATTTGAAAATATTTCAAGCGATGTTTTTTAGATTGAAAAAGGGGTATACTGATACAAAGCTATAAATCAAGACATGCTCAACTCACGCACCGATCGAGCTTTTTCTTCTTTATTTCTTCATGTTTGTTTTTGTTAAAATAGACGCTTATTTGCGTTTATTTAGACTTTTTCATTTTTGAGGCAACTGTATTATTAAATAAAACCTATTATTAGCTTGGTAAGTATTGGATTATTGCAATTATTCAGCGTTCTTTTTTTTGTTTTATAGGTACCTATCTATTATCTTTCCTTACCTAAAACAAGTTTTTTAAAACCCTTTTTCTATTTTTTTTTGGTGTAGGTAGCGATGAACTTTAACTTGCAGTAAACCTAGATCGATTACTTAGTGAAAAAAGTAAACAAAAATTTTCTTCATGTCATATCTAAATTGCCAGTTCTACAGAATGAAATCAACGATTCAACAGAACTTAACTGAAATCGTCCTTGTTTTAATTCCCCCCCCCCCCTTCTAATTAAAAAGTAGATAAGTACCAACATTTTCAATCACGTTTGAATTACCATTTTGTCGATAAAAAACCATCTTTTTTTTTTTTTTTAACTACAAACTAATATTTCACAAAAATTAAAATTTGAAATTACAAAACTGGTTTATTTCACGATGAAATTATTGAACAATGTTATATTTTGTGACTCAAGAACCATTTTCTCAATTTTTCAACAAAATACAGCTATAAAAACATTATTTTACAAAATTAAATATAGTAATAATTATAATTTTTACAAAGTTGGCTTATTTAGAAAATTAAATTATTGAACAATTTGATTCTTAGTTTCTGTAAAAAATTGTTCCTTTTTACATCATGTCGTTTTTTTTTTTTTAATTACATGAATTATAGGTACTCAAACTGTTCTCGTAACTCCATTCAGCGTCACATACTCGTCATTAAACGTAAGTATTCATCTACGAATGTTTAAGAAAAAAAATTAAATTTTATGGTTTAAAAATTAAATAGGTACATAGGTAACGATTTCATAGAAAATCATTCATAAAAAAATCATTAGAATGCATAATACTCGTAGAAAAATTTACTTTCACAACATATAATCAAATAATTGGAAGTTCTTGAATGTTCTTGAGTATGTTTCATATTTCAATCATTCAACAACCATGGATTCGATACCTAAATGTGGAGAAAAAAATTTCTCGTAATGATTTTCAAAATTTTACAAATATCAAAAGAGAAACACTTACCACTGGTTTCTAAATCTTCTTCGTGGAACATGTATTCATCTTGCAATTCCCTCAAATACTGCATTGAGCGTTTTTCATCGACAAATAGACTGTACACTTTTTTAATATCTTCAATGTTTACCTAAAAAAATGAACAAAAATGGATAAAAAATGTTCGTGCATTCATAGAACAAGAAATAAAATCTAGTTGAATTTACTTCAGTCGCTTTTCTTTTTCGTGCCACCAAACTTGCTGTGGTGATTAGTTGAATTGCATATCGTAACGTCGATTCTTTAGCGATTTTGGTAAGAACTTCTAAAGCACCTGAATCTAAATCACAGTCTTCTTCCTCTGATCTGTAATGATGAAAAAAATTAATAAAGTAATGAATCAAATTTCTCTCTATTTTTTGACTTACCTTATTTTCAAAATTTCTTTCAAATCGCTATCTTCGTAATGACTGGTTTGAATTATAACCATACGATCTAATAAGTCACAGGGTATTCCATGAGGCGACAAGTAATTAGTTCCACGAATACGGGTTACTCCTCGATTCGTAGCGACAATAACGATAGGAGCCATTTCATCTTCCAAGGCACGATTTAGGAACGAAAAACATTCGATATCTAACATGTGCACCTATAAAATATATTTCATTAGTATTACGAATTTTTTTTTAAAAAAAGAAGAAATTGAAAAGGTTCTGATAGTTACCTCATCGATGAAAAGTACACCAGGAATGAATTCGGCTTTTCCTTCTTCTCTCCATTCGCTTACTTTGAAATTAATTTGTTCGCGAACTTCTGATTTTATTTCACCGGTGTCACCTGTCGAATTAAAATTACAGAATGATTTTTTACTCTTGTTATAATTTTTCGAACTGCATCGAAAGATGAAACATACCCGAGAACAGAGCTAAAAATCCGTGAGTACGAGAGTTAATAACGTCAATTTCGTGCAAAGTAACTGTATGAACGACTTCTTTACGTTTTTGTAATTCGCCTTCAGGGCACTGAACAAATCTGTAGAATGAATATTTCGAATGTAAATTACAGGTAATAAAGCACATTAAAGGTGAAACGAATAAATTCAAGAAATTAATACTACCTAGTTTGCGGACCAGCAGCATCATAATCTCGGGCTCTCGTAAACGAACGACCAATTCTAGTTATTTTACCGGTAGCTTTATCTATGGTGATTACATCGCCAGCTTGTACCTTCATAACACAAAGTAAAGAGTTAAGGTTTATCATTTCTATCGTTAAAGAATCAAAAAAGTAAGTAAATAATACAAGTTACCCTTTCTTTCATCAAAGCTTCGATCATTTTGTTTCCCAAATCGTAAATAGTCTCCATATCAGTTGATTTCAATGTCAATTTACCAATTTTTGTACCTACTCCGGTGGCTGGTCTCTCTACCTGAATTTCAACTACCTCTCCTTCAATTATTTCGGATTCTTCTCTACAAATTATAAAATAATTATTAATTCTGTACAAACACAAACACAAGTGAGGCATATGGCACATTACTTACTTTATTCGAATACCGATTGATTTTCGGAACGCTTGTGTAAGAGCTTCGGTTTTACTCATTTCCAAACTGTACACTTCCGCACCAGACATACTAGTGAACGGAGTATCAGCTCCTAGAGCTTGCGATAGTCCCATAGCTATAGCAGTTTTGCCTAGAAATACACAAGAATATTAATTTTTTACCTCATCGAGTGATATTAGTGATAACCGGTTGAAATATACCTGTGCCGGGTGGTCCAGCTAACAAAACTGATCTTCCGGCAATTTTTCCTTCTTTGATCATACCCAAAACTATTCCAGCAGCTCTCCGAGCTTTAAGCTGTCCTACCATTCCTTGGGATATCTATTTGCGGAAATAATAACATTACTATTCAATAGTGTTTGTGCGGTTTGTGTAGCAGATCTTGAAACTTACTTTACGTGGTTCGAAACTTTCATCTAATCCCAATCCTCTGATGTGGGAATGTGCTCCGATACGTTCCACACGAGCGATATCTCTAACTTCAGATAATTTTACGCCGGCTGTGCCCTGTAATTATTAATATAATCGAAGGTGTTTTTTATTCAGAAAATACGATGTGATTTGAGTTACTAATGAAATTATACGAACCGCCATGATTTCTGCAGGGAAGAAGGTTCCGAAATATGATCAGCTTCGATTACTTGTACGTAACAACTATTGAGGAGACAATCATGCATTAAAAATAATTAAATTATTTTGGAAAATCGATTTTCTTTGATGTTTTTCGTTTTCCAGCGTTTCCCGGACAATTGAAAATAATATTTTTGAATTTTATTGGCTAGCAGGAATCGCAAAAATATACAGCATCAATTTATAAACAATCAAAAATCAGTGTTGCCAACATCAAAAACACTAAAAAAATTCAGTTTTAAAATTTTTGAGAGGGAAAGTTTTCTCTTTTCTCCCTGAAAAAGAGAAACAAAGTAGATGAAAGAGAAGAATGCAACAGTTTTCGCTTTTCGCTTTTCGCATTTTCGCCGGTATCATTTCTCAAAAAAAATTTAGCCTTTGTGCCAATGATTATGATTTCAGAAGAAATTGTAACTATTTCGAAACATCAACTATTCGATCTAGTCTTATTGTTCTTGCGCGTGATTCCTAGTTAACAAATTTGTAAAATGCGTCTATTTCGTGAACTTCTACTTGAGTAATATTCTATTGTAGTACAGGTTATCTCAGGATTTCGTCATACATCTTTCTATCATCGACGTACCTGTACCTATACCGCCATGAGTTTGTCTTCGTTATGGTCAGGGATTTGTTCCCTGCTTTCGAAAAAGTCCGTAGAATTTACTACGGAAGAGTACAAAACCATCCTTTTCTCCGAAAAACAACAGGAAGAAGAAAAGGTAAGCCAGTCAGCTTGCATTCTTGCTGAGCTACGATCTCGTATAAATTTCCGGTAACTTACATCTGAGATTTCAATCACAATGTTTTCAGGAACCGGAGAAACCAGAGGAAAAATTCGATACCTATTCTCAACACCGCATTGGCATGATCACCAAAATGCTTCCCGATTATTGTATGATTGATCATAAGTATTATGTCGATAGATCAGAGCTGCATGGGGAAATGAAGCAAGGCGATAAAGTTAAATTCATAGCGTATAATGTGGATGTGAATCGTGAATTAAAAGTTACGAACGTCAAGTTGTTAGAAAGAGATCAATGGGAAAGAGGACAAGACACCGAAGCCGAATCATATGTTATTGGGTAAATTTTCATTATTTACTACGACTTTTTATCGGTATGAAAATTCTATAACTATTCATTTGATTTCAGAGAAAATGCTACGATAAGAAAAAACGAGCCGGGCCAAATTAAAGGAAGAAATGGCAGAAATTTGAAAATCGACCCTCCTGGTATTGATTGCAATATGGACAAGGTCAAAATGGAATTTATACCGATCGTTGGTAAGTGTAAAAATAATATAATACACATCTGTGTATTCTGATACAAATTCTGTAATGTATATTGTTTTCCTCAGGTGACCACGTACTTCTAACTGCTATCGTCGAAATGGTAGAGAAAAATGGTAGATTCGAAGAGAACATTATCGAAGTAAGAGAGATTCTGTATCGAGGTTGTAAAACGATAGATGGACGAGTTACACATATCGAAGTTGATGACGAAGATATCCGCGGTATCATAAATAAAGAAGTATATTTTACCAAAAATGATTGCGAACCGGGTTATACACCAGCGTTAAATGATGAAGTGAGCATAAAACATGTTTTTTATTGCGTTATCGATGAAACTTCTCTATAGCATTGTTTTTTTACAGGTTGCTGCTACGGTGATCGAAAGTGATCAAGGAGAGCTTTTGTGGAGAGCTATTAAAGTTATCCCACCGCCGGAATCTGATCAGGGTCCTGATTACGCTCAAATATTTGCACAAGAGAAACTTTTCGAAAATAAAATGGGTATAGAGATCGAAACAGTTAGTCCGAAAATGAATATCAAGATTGGAGATAGTGGCATTTATCATGTACGCATTTATACTATTTTCGGTGTTGTCATTTCCGTTCAAATTTCATCAAAGAAATTTTTTCCACGAATAGGTAATCATCAAGAATCGAAACCAGCATAACGAGACTCTGACAAAAATAGTTTTACGTAATTTTCAAGGTAGCAATGTTGTAAAAGTAAAAGCCGATTTTACAGAACCTATTGTTATTCCTGCCAGAAATAAAATAACTGTCGATGTGGAAGTCAACCCAGAGTAAGTTCTCAGATAATAATAGTTCTTCATTATGCTTCTTTATGTCTAATAAAACATGTATTCTCAGTTCGCCAGGATGTGTTCGAGAATCTTTAATATTACATTTTGGAGGAGATTTTGAAATAGGCACCGGAATAGAATTCGTTGGCGTTGATGATCGTTGTACCGATGCAGCAGCGAATTTCGAGCCACCGCAAAGATTAGGGGTTCGAGGGAAAAATATGGAAAAACGCTCCGCTGCTGTAAAGTGCGTGTTTCTTTAATTTTTATGGTTTTATTTCGAATTGTCCAATATGATGAAATATTTTCCAGGAAAATAACGTTACCGACTAAAGTAGGATTCATTGTTCCTGGCGTGCGTCCCATTAAACCAGCCTCGTTTATACCCAATAGATTAGATTTGTATTCGATTCCGAAGAATTTGTCTAGTATTCTCCTTGACGAAGAAGATACATTCAAGTACATATCTTCCGATTTTTTCTCATCTCTTTATGGTGTAATTTAATATCAATTTTTTTGAAATTTTTGCGTAGAAAATTTTCTGAAATTGAAAGTGCTATCGTAAAATTGTATCCTTATATGATTGAAGAATTGGACGAAAAAAATTATCTCAATAAATTTCACAATCTTTTGCATATCGAAGATCAAGAGGCAAGTATTTTGTTCGAAATACGAGTCGAAGATGATTCCAATTATTGAAGTTTTTGTGTTTTTTTTTAGCTTTCAATTGCCATAAAAAAATACGATCGAGATCGTGCGAGCTTCTATAGACGAGAAGACTGTTTAGCTCTGGACATTCCGAATTTATCTGAACAAAGACCTTCGCTCGTTATCGGCGATAAAGTAATTGCCACCGATCCTGCTATTTTTGGCAAAAGTGGTAAGTTTCATAATAAAAAATATTTAGTCGATTTTACCAAAAATATCCACATTCATTTCTTTTTTAGATACCAAATACGAAGGTTATATTCATAGAGTAACCGCTAATTCGATAATGCTGAAATTCAACGACTCTTTTCACTCGTCCTACAACGGAAAAGACTACAGTATTACGTTCGTCCACAGTCGTACCGGAATTCGTCGTTGCCATCAAGCTATCAATCTAGTACACCAACATTTAGGACGCGATTGGTTATTCCCTGATACCCTGAGTAACCTGAAACGACCTCAAGTAACTCTAACCAGCGAATACCCACCGATTGAGGTACAAGTCGAAGAAAAACACGTGTGTGCGGATGAACAAACGGAAAACGATGAAACCAAAACTAAACCGGACTTCGAATACCCAACTGCTGAAGATTTTGCTCGTAAAGACGGAGTTCTACGATGGATAAACGTTAAACTGAACCATTTCCAGAAAGAAGCCGTTCGTAATATTTTACAAGGAGTAGCCAGACCCTTTCCTTACGTTATATTCGGACCACCGGGTACTGGTAAAACTGTCACCGTCGTCGAAACGATATTACAAATCAAATTACAAATACCATGTAGCAGGTTAGCAATCGACGGTTGTTTTAAATTCAGCTCGGAAAAAGTATCATTCTGAATGACGATGTGATTTATGTGTTTTAGGATATTAGTTGCTACCCCATCCAACTCTTCGGCCGATTTAATTTGCGATAGATTACTAAGTTGGAATTTACTAATGCCTGGCGATTTAGTGAGAATTGTTGGCTTCAATTATATCAACGAAGATAGAATACCTCCTCATGTAAAACCATTTTGTACGGTTGTTGACATGAAAGGAGGTAACAGTGTGGGAGATGGGACGTACGAAGAAAACGGTACGAATGGTAGTTTCGATCGATTCAAATGCGTACAGAATTTTAATTTGGTTCTTTTGTTTTCAGGTATAAGATATTCGAATAAACAAGCCATAGGTCGACATACAATTACAGTTGGAACATGCTGTTCAGTTGGTATACTTTATACGATGGGTTTTCCTAAAGGGCATTTTACTCATGTAATTATCGATGAAGCTGGACAAGCTACCGAGCCTGAAATTTCCATCCCTCTAGGTACATTTTTAATACCCTCATTAGATGAGAATTTTTTGTAAAATTTCAAGGAAAGTGGTCTTCATTGAGTTTTAATGTTGTTTCAGCATTTTTGAATACCGATAATCAAGCAATTTTGGCCGGAGATCCTCGTCAACTGGGACCAGTTATTACGTCGAGAGTTGCCGAAAGCTTGGGTCTAGGGGAATCTTTACTGAGTCGATTTCTCATGAGGTTTCCGTATCATCGTGATCCCGAAAGTTATCCTGATACTAATGGCTATGATCCTCGACTGGTTACTTGGCTGTTGTATAATTATCGTTCGTTGCCTCAGATCTTGAATTTATACAGCGATTTGTTTTACGATGGGAAATTACGACCGATGGTATGTATTTTGAAGTTGAAATTAATTCGAGCTTGTTGGTTCGAAATTATTCACTGCTGAATTTTGATATTTCAATTTTTAATCGATGAAATTTTCTGAAGATTATTTTTAATTGCCGAAACCTAAATTTACACGGGAAATTTATCAGGCCCCGAAGTCGAAAATATTCCAATTAACTAAATCGTTTACTTTTTTCTTATCAATGTTTGAAAAATGCATGATTTTTATTACTAGATTTCTTCTTAAAATTTTATTAAAATTTTTATGTTTCATTTTTTACTTCAAAATTTGTCAAGTTCAATTTCGTGCAAGTTCTATTTTTTTTTTTTTTTACTTATCATGTATATAAATGCAAAATTGAATTTTTCATGATTTTTTCAAAAAAATTTTATTCGAATTCAAATTTCTTCAAATTATCTGAAACCAAGAAATTCACAAACTCATATTCTTACCATGTTTTAGTATTCTTCAATTTTCCAATTTTTTGTTCATTTCTATTTTTATTTTCCAATTCAAATGTTCTCGAAAATACAAATTTTTTCGAACTTATCAAAAGATTGAGTGATAATAATAAATTTTCTAATAATTTTGACGTCTATTCAAATCGAGAAAAATTTTAAAGTGAGAAAAAACAATTTCAAGAAAATTTTAGGTGGGAAAATTTTTTAAATAATGTGTAAATTGGAAAAATTTCAGCTCGAAAATTTTCATGGGAAAAAATTACTGAAAAAATTGCAAAAATTAAAACAAGAATAAAATTTTAGGGGAAATTTTTTGAATTTTTGGTAATATTTGAACTGAAAAAAATACAAAAAATGAACTAATTTGAGAAAAATATAAAAATGTGATCTTATTGGTAAAATTTTGAAGCACGAAAAATTTTAAATTGAAAAGTATTGACTGAATTTCGGAGAAAATTTCAACTAAGAAAAAGTGAAATAACGAACTTGAAACATTTTGAGTACATATCTAGAAGAGAAAGAAAAATTGACAAACTCGAACTAAAATACAAAACAATGAATATTTACTTCGGATTTTAAATTTAGTGGTTTGAAGCTAAATCGTTTTTCGACTGTTGACTCTTGAGAGAATTTTAATTTTGCAAATATTTTTCAAAATTGATAAAATAATGAAAAATAAAACAATCCTAACGTTATGTGACCTTTGAATCACAGGTATGCGATAAATGTAGCGTCGAAGCCCAAATATTGCAAATTTTGAGCACCGAAGTCAGCAACTTGAAATCAAAATCCGGAACCCCTTCGTCAATCATATTTCACGGAGTTCGAGGTGTAAACGCTCAAGAAGAAGACAGTCCATCGTGGTACAACGATCACGAAGTAATCAAAGTAATCGATTACCTGCAAGATTTGTATAAATGTGGTCTCACCAACGCTGATATCGGTATCATAACCCCGTATCAAAAACAAGTCCGTATTTCCATTAATTTCGCTCTCATTTGGTTGTTGATTTCGAATTTATTTGCCTGCGTATTAATTCTACATTTATTTACAGGTCATGAAAATACGCGAAATGATCAGAAGATTCGAATTGGATTTACCAAAAGTAGGCTCTGTCGAAGAATTCCAAGGGCAAGAACGTAAAGTGATTATTTTATCGACAGTAAGAAGTGACGAAGGATTAATAGAAAGAGATAGAAAACACGCGTTAGGTTTCGTAGCGTGTAAACAAAGATCGAACGTAGCTATCAGTCGAGCTCGATGCGCTTTGGTGATTATTGGCAATCCTCATCTACTTGTCAAAGATATATCATGGAGAAGTTTGCTGAAAACTTGTGTTGATAGTGATTGCTATACAGGGTGTGATTTACCTCTTCTCATGTCCCAACCGAAGTAATTTAATCCTAACGTTGACGTTTTTTTTGACTGAGATACTTCGATTTTGTATAGATTTATTTGTTAAGTTTTATTTTCTATGATGAATATTGTTAAAATTACCTGGAGTTATTTTCACCGGGTAGTTTCTTTCAGTCAATTTCTTTCTCGTTTTGTCTTTCTAAGAACATTAGTCTTTGATTATTTTTTTTTTAAATGTTAAAGTTTAATTAGATTTAAATTACTTATTCGATGATACGAATTGCCTAAGTCAAAAATTTCATCTTTTTTCATAGCGCTATTTTTCTACATTTTTATAAAAAACATGTGTATTTTTTTGATGAAAATATTCAATTCATTGAATAAGCGAATAATTTTTTTTTTTATTGATGACCAAAAACCATTTTTGTACATTGTTTTCATTTTGTTATCGTTAACTCTATTCGATGAAATTGTTATTACTACAATGAAAAATGACACTCTAAAGCATTTTTGATCGCCTGGGCATTGCCGAAAATGCCGAAATCCCTCCGAATATGTCTAAGTTAGTTACAAAATTTAAAGTAAACTGTTGAATCAGATACACCAGTTCTAGCAGTTTCATGTAATAAGACTAATATTGTGTTGAAAACGAGTATTTTTATTTTATTGAATAAAATATCCTTGATTTGTTCCTCTTTTCTTCTAAATTAAATAGTATATTATGCAATGAGGGAGATAAAGTGATTTTCGACAAATTTTGAGGTTTATTGCCCGAGCGAAGCGAGGGAAATAATTCAAAATTGTCGGAAATCATTTATCTCCCGAGTTGCATACGATATTTTTCGTTGTAGTGTGAGTAAAAGGCGAGTTTGAGCACTCGAGCGATTCGCGAGTGTGAGTAAAAGTGCACTTTTACTCACACTACAACGAAAATGTTTTTATTTAATTTTGCGTTCAAGATAGATACGCTGAAATCACAAAAAAAATAAAATTGAAACATCTACAAATAACACACTAAACAATAATATTTTATTAAAATAAAATAGATACAATTACAAAACAAAAGAAAAATATAAAGAAATGAGAATTTAAATTATTCAACACTCATTTATATAATTTGAATACGAATTTCGGATATGACGATTTAAATTGTAATGAGATGAATAAATAGTTATAACAAGTAAAATAAAAATTTTCAATTTTGTTTATTTTGATATGAAAAATTACATTTTTTGAGTGATACGTATAGCAAATGAGTTTGATATGTGATAAAATTTATCCTTGGCATACAAAAAAAAGAAGCTTAATACGTATAAATCTGGATAAGTTAAAGATGGAGAAAAATCAACATTCCATTTTTAAAAAACGAGTTCATAACCCATCGAATAAATAAATAGAAATATAAATTATAAAATCGGATGAGGAGAGAAAGAAACGAATAAAAAGTTAAATATGAGATGTCATAATCAGACTCCAGAATAAAAATTTTCATGCCGTTGAAAATAAAACCTTACTATATTGGCTCTTATCCTTAAAAATTATTATTGCATAAAAGCGTCATACAACAAACTACTTATTGGCTTTTTTTTTTAATTCATATAAAAAATTGTGCGCTTAACGTACAAATGCACTTATTAGTAAGGAAAAAAAACAGTTAAAAACGTTAACAAATTTTCTTACAACAATAAAGTGGAAGACTTGAAAAAGGAAATGTTTTGCAATAAGATAAATAAGCTAAATAAAAATATAAAAACGTTAAAAATCTTTTTCAACACTAAATTGTAGGTAGTAAAGTAGCTAGTTACTTTCGACTATACATAACAAAAAAAAATTCAAATAACGCGAAAAAAATTTTCGTGAAATTTAACATTTTTTGCCAATAAAATTACGTACAGTGAAATCGTTGTAAAATTATTGGAAAAAAGTCACAGCTCTGGTATCGATCTGACGAAATATTTTATTCGCGAAATCCTAAGTATACGATACAACTAGAATGTAAATCATTGTAACTGAAAACAACATGAAAAATTTCAACACGAAGAATACAATGAAAATGATGAATTGAAATTGATGAAATGACTCGATATTAGAGAACTTATCATAGACGAATGAACAAAAAGAAAAAAAAAAATGAAACGATTTACCTAAAAATTAGGAATGAATTAACAAAAATAGGTATTTTAAAGGGTGGATCAAAAAAAATCAATTTTGTTAATTTTTTGATAAGTTGTCTAATTTGAGTGGGTGACCTTTCAGAAAAATTTTGAGCCCCAAGAATTCTTTTGGGCAGAGCTATGAGTTCCTAAAGTAGACCATTATTCTTTTCCTTGAAAATTCTAGTAGAAAATCACGGTCGAAAATAAAAAATAAATAAGTGGATTTTTTAAATGAAGAAACGATCAAGTAGTAAAACCAACATCAGATTTGTGTTCAGCAGGTCAGATAACCCCCTTATTTTTTTATTTGAACGACTTTTCTGCTCAAATTCTCAAAATTCATTTTATTTACGTGAAAAAAACAATTTTGAAGGTTCGACTCAAAAAATAATGTTCTTTTCGAAAATGGTCTTTCTTTTCAGAAGCTTATAGCTCTGTCCAAAATAATTCACGGCAGCTCAGAATTTTTCCAGGAGGTCCCCACCACAAAATATTGAAAAATGAGCAAAATCAACAAATTTTTTCTTTTTCGATCCAACCTATTATTTTACCAAAATAATCATACAGCAACAACAATATTTTCTACGTACAGTACGTATGTATATAACAACGATATTTTCCATTCGAATAACAATAAAGATTGTGCATTTTTAAAAAGTGAAATTTAAACTTTGAAAGGTAGAGTAGTTTTGAAATTATTATATTTTAAAAAATGATATAAGTTTTGATATCAGTCTTACTTGGTATTTTATTTTTTCAATTTTTTAAAATTTAAAACTAGGTAAATTTTGATATTGTCTGGATTTTCAAAAAAAATTCTAAATTTAAGGAAGAACTGTGACAGTGTAATAGTAAGTAGATAATAAGAGATTGATTTTTTTTTTTCAAATAAATAATAGTTATTGTACTCGTCATGGTAAAAAAAAAACAATAAATTTTGAAATCGGTGTCATTGGACCGATTCAAATTGGAAAATGAGGAAAAAGATGTCTTACACAATCTCTAAATTTCTAACAGAAATTCAGAAGATATCACAATGAATCGTAATTAAGATATTTTAGACATTAACAAAAGCGAAATAAAAATTGCGTAAAAAAAGGTGTAAGAAACATTTTATAACAATAAAAAATAAAAACACTTGTCGACTTAATACAAACAAATACAGTAGGTACATGTTTTTTGTAGGGCATTGTACGAAAAAAAAAAAAAAAAAAAAAGGAAATACATCAGTAAATGCGATTTTGTTTCAAAAGCGTACCCACCAATTTCAGGGGTTACAAAAATATAAAAATTTATAAAATTTTTTAGAACCGTTATTAAATTTTTATGTAGTCTGTCTAGTTTCAAAGGGAGGTAATAATGAAAAATATCGGTCTAACAAATTATTTTCTAATTGGTATTTAACGAACTACTTAAATAATTTTGGGCCATTATTTCAGGCGTAACGTTAACATTGAAAAAAATATCGTAGATAAATTAAATAATGATTACGCTAGAAGAAAAATTTCTAAATAAAGTACAATTTGAAAGTTAAACGATTTTTTTATACATGAACAAAAAATACTGTAAATGGAAGAAGTAAGATGTACGATGATAAAATAATTCGATAGGCTTTTCCACATTGTAGGATTTCAGATTCCTGAAATTATTGGAAATTATTATTATTTAATTGATAATACAGCTTAAAAAGGTCAGAACAATGGGATGATCATTTTGCATTTTTTTTTCAAATGTTGAAAAGATAGGAGGTCGGAAGTTGTGTCTAGCTTTAGATCCAAAAAGATGTGGTAAAAATTTCACCTCCTCACTCCATATTCATCCCTCCACAGGGGAATTTGAACCTTATCAAGTTCGAAAACTTTTGAAATTTTTTTTTTCAGAAATGATTTTAATAATTGAATTTTTCACTCAAAAATAAGTACCATTAACACTGGATTTTTATCATCACATTTTTTTAAGGGTCCTTGAAAAATATCAATTTTTCACGATTTTTTTAAAAATATGTGACCCTGCCGGAAAGAATGAGCCTTGTGTAAAAAAAAAATCAACGTCTCATTTTTCATGTTTTTGGTCAAAAGTCAAAATGACACAAAATCTGGACCAAAGACCAAACACATAAAAATAAAAGGCATCGATTTTTTTACACAAGGTTCCTTTTTTCCGGCAGGGTTACATATTCAGAAAAAATTCAATAAAAATTGAAGATTTCCCCTATAACATTAAAATAAATATTTTGACCCATCACACCCCTCAGAAGTACCATATTCTCCTCTTACTATTGCTGGATATGTCCTAGCACTGGTATTCTTATTACCTTCTCTTCCAAATTTCAAAAAAAAAAAGAGGAAAATTATATTCTTCGGTAAAAACTTACTTCTGGATGATAATTGACGCATTTGGAACGTCTACGGCGATAAAGACTATCGTATTTAAAATCACATTCTTTTTCATTCACGACTTCTTGAGGAGTTATACTGAGTTGTTTACTTCCGCAAGGGCATAACGTATCGACAACTAATAACATTAAATTACTGTGCGGAATTTTTTGCACGCTGAATGGTCTGGAAATTTGTTTACAAAAAAAATTATATATGAACTCAAAATAGGTACCCATGTAACAAAGTAAAGGAATCAGTTTGACCCACCTTTCGCATCCTGTTGCGTGACAGTTTGTTAATTTTCCTTTTAAAGGATTCGACAGGCCGCTGTTATTTAAACGACCAGGTTGTAAAATATACAATGGTACTTTTTTCGTACACCTTTTGACTTTGGAATTGAAATTACTCTGCTGTCGTCTTATTTTATGAGGACTGGGGACATATAAAGGTGGAGGAGTGGGTATCTCGTTTTCGGGCGCTGTGGTGGTAGTAGTTGTGGTCTCCGAAGGGGTGTCTTCGAAATATGGAACGTTATTGCGTGGTTCGGTATCTTCTCTAGAAAAATCCACGTTATTGGGGTTGCCAAATTCTGGGACGTCGTCTTCTTTGCCACCATAGTCGTCGTCTGAGTAGATTGGATCTGAAAATGGATGGAGATGGAGATTATAGGGGTAAATATAGAGATTTTTAGATATTTAAGTACGAGTATAACGTTTAAAAATTTACTTTCGTTTTCTAGTTCATCGATACCGTGTATTATGTCTGGGAATAGGAGATGGTAACAGCTGAGTTTTGAGATGAACCAGAAGAATTGCATTATACACCAGCTCGTCAATGATAATATTGATTTGAATGGCTGAAATATTATTCAATTGATCAAATTACTGATGAAATATTTTTTCGCGGAGTAGATTTTTCTCAATTTATTGAAAAAAAATTTATTCTTGACTTTGCCCTTCTTTCATTCCTCTCTTACTTTCTTTTAAAATAAAAATTGTATTCTAAAAAAATTGACTTTACAAAAATTTTCAGAAAAAATCCAATTAAAATTTCATGCATAAAAAAAATCATTCAAGACATCCACATCTGATAAAAACCCAGTCAAGATTTTTGGAAAAGGTATGTTTCAAAATCATCACAATCAAAATTTCAATGAGCCAAACTGATTTTTGGAAAATTTTTGAAAATTGAAAATTAGACAGTACCTAATTTTTGCATAAAAAATGATTGAAATTGATGAGAAAGAAGTGTTCACCTAAAATCAACCCCCTCGGAATTGATTTTTACCATTTTTAGCCTTCCTGAACTCTGCAAAAAATTTAATTTTCCAGCATTTTAAATTTTTTCCAGAGAACGTAAAAATTGATTTGAATTTGAACAAATTAGAAGTAAATTTTTTTAACTCCTTTCAAAAAATTAAACAGGAAACTTGACTGATAAAAACCATGTTAATAGAATTGCCTAACTGGTTTGCCGTAAAAGCATAAGTGGCACCCGAAGTATTTACGGCGAATTCGATAGGCAACTTAAATAACGCGATCAAATGTTTTTTCTAAAAAGTATAAAGATGGATGCGGGCTGTTAATCTGAATTAATTAGGAATTCTTCTCCCTTTAAAATACAATAATATTAAGTAGCACAATGGAAACGATAAGTTTAATATTGCAAGTTTCTTTGAACAGCTTTAATTTCAAATAGGTAAATCTGAAGTATTGAAAACGGTCGAATTCGTTTCAGAACCAATGGGGATAGATTTTCATCCATAATTTTACGATTTCGGAGTTTCCAGTTTCTGGTAAGCATTTAATTTTTTTTCCTACTCGAATTTCTCAAAAATTTCAGAACTTAACAGTTGAAAATCGAACTTCATGCTTTCTTTTGAGTATTTCAATGAAAAATTCTATCTTGGCTGATATATTTACAGACAACACTTCTTCAGAGTTATTCGACCAACTTCGTAATTTTGAAGAGAAAGTATCCGTTTAGGATTATTTTGAACAACAATTTTCTTATATTAAGAAAAATAATTTTAAAAATTTTACTTTTTTTTCACAAAATTTGAATAAGGGGGGGAGCTATTGAAAGCTGTATCCAAACCTCCGGACAACTTGCTAAGTTTACCCTGACTTTTATACCCCCTCCCCCCACTAAAAATTAATATTTTTAGAAAATAAAAATTAGAAAAAAATGGATTTTTCAAAAATAATTTTAGTAGAGGATATTTCCTTTCAAAATTACATTTCACATCAATTTTTCATGTTTACTCCATTTTTAAGAGTCCTATGAAAAATATCGCTTTTTCACGTTTTTTTTTTTTTTCACTGTACGTAGAAATAGATACCTATGTAATGAAAAATGAAAAAAAAAGCAATAAAATTTTCTCTCGAACATAGAGGCACCTAAGAGAGGGTTCAGGAGGGTTGAGCCCCCCACCCCAGCTCGGAAAAGATTTTTTTTCTTCAAAAATATAAAAAAGTGCATTTTTTCGCTTTTCAAACAGTATGTTTTCAAAAAATTTCGCCCTCGCTTCGCTCGGGTTATATGTATTTCAATCATTTTATTAATTTTAAAATTTGATTATTTTTGACTAAGTATCTAATTTCTCAGTCAAAAATCACAGATTTCTTAATAAATTTCCAATTTGCCAGAAAAAATTAATGATTTTTGACTGAAATATCAATGAAAAAGGACTAATTCGAAATTTTAACCCCTCCCCCTATTTTTTCAAATTTTCAGCCCCTTCCTTAATTAATTTCTGGGTGTAGCTATATGCTCTCGACGGTTTTGTTTCTGCCCAACAGATGAACTTGCAGATATGAATTTTTGTAACAAAAAATTTATGGACATGAAAATTTTTCGGTCAAGTAGCTCCTTCAGAAATGAAAATTCACAATTTTAAAGAAACCCTTCTTTCGATGTGTAAAGGTAAGGGTCTAAATTTCAACCTCCATTTGAAAAACTGTCATCAACTTTGAACTTTTTGGATCGGAAACTTCTGAAATGTGCTTAAAAGATACTTTGAAGCGTCCACCTTAAATATTTTCTAATATTTTTAACAAAAATTTTTTCCATTAAGGAAGTCAAAATTCAATTTTGAAAATTTGGGTTCCCAATTTCGACCCTCTCACCTGAAAATTCATCATTCAAATCCAACATTGAATTGGACATAGAATTTGAAGAAATGATGTAGAATTTTCCTAAATTAAGTATTCTCAGTTAAGATTCTCGAGGGGGAAGTTGCCAAGGTAACAAAATTTTCAAAAATAGCTGATTTTTCAATCAATTCCCAAATTTTGGGAAGAACAATAATATTGACTAAAAGATCAGTGAAATATTCCTGATTTTAAATTTGGCCCCCCACCCCCACCCCCTTCTCTCTATTTTTTCTTGAATTTTCTGCCCCTTAATTAATTTCTGGGTTACGCTTATGACTGCTTGCGACAATTCGGAAAGTAATCTCCGACAGCGTTATAGTGCTTAGGGTAGACTTTTCTTCAATTAAAATTACAAAATTCTAGGTGCATCATTTCGGAAGCTTTAGGCAAATAATTAAGAGACTTACGAAAATTGAAGAAGCTGAATCCAAAATAGGCGATTGGTTATCTTCACACGTAGCTTGGTGGTCATAAACGAATACTTTCTTATAAATTCCATCTTGCACCAAACTATCCATTATTGTGCCATCAGTTTCACCGAAAAATTGTCCAGCATGTTCGGGTCGTTCGGATATGATAATGAAACCATTGTCATCTAACACATAACAATCTAAATCCTCAGACGAACATTTCTTTTTGCACGCTGCTGCTGCAGCTGAACCTCCAGGTGTGCACTGAAATCAACAAAAACATTTGAGTCGAGATTTGATTTTCAGATAGATTATTTTAGCTTAAAGCGTGAAAAAGGAAAAGGGGTATGAAACCCAAACAATTCCTATACATTAATGAATATTTTTACTTAAAAGTAGGTACCTAACATACCTATATAGATCATATGTAGGTATTATATTTTGGTCATAAACTAGATTCGAGTTATAATATCGATGCTACGCGGTGCAGATCGAGGCTCTATAAT
This sequence comes from Pseudococcus jackbeardsleyi, assembly GCA_038380155.1. NCBI lineage: Eukaryota > Metazoa > Arthropoda > Insecta > Hemiptera > Pseudococcidae > Pseudococcus > Pseudococcus jackbeardsleyi. Next base: position 41,380,310 of record CM076238.1, read on the forward strand.
AATAATCTCGTTGCGCAAGCAAACTATTACTTTTTTTTCTACATTACAAACACATCTTACCGTCGAAGTTATGTTCAAAAATTGCGCTGCTAAAGTTCTATATTGGAATTGTATACCGACTACAGCTACAGGAGCTTTATATCCTTGATTTTCAACGAATATGGCATGGGTTGCAATGATTTGTGGGTTAGGATTACTGCCACCTACGAATTGGAATGAATATTGAAGTTCAATAGTCTGTTTGGTTTTTTCAATTTTGAATTTCTTTTCTTTAAGGAAAAAAAATGGGATAGGTAAATTACCAGCGTTGAAGGGTATCGAATAAACTAGACTATCTTGGTCGATATCGTGATGATCGACGGCTCGTTTATACCACACTTCATCAATAGCTCGACGATTCGTTTGACTAAAATGCCTACGAAAATTCGAATTTGTTTTTTTTTTCAACATTGATCTTAAACTCAGTGATTTAATAGGTAGGTATAGTAGTTGATATGGTGGTCTTACGGTTTGCTTTGTTCGGCGGGTGGCACAAAATCATGCCATCTCATTAAACCACTTCTCGTAGCGATAAAAATCATAGTTTCCCCAAACTGTTCGTATCCTTGGCTGCATTAAAAAATATACGTAATTAGGGTACGATAGTTACTTTTTGGAAAATTCAATTTATGCACGTTATAATTATGGCATCAGAATGGCATGGAAACAATTATTTAAAAACATACACATATAAGAGGTTATATGCCCTCCCAAACTTTATCTCGAGTGTAATATTTTTTATTCAAAATTATTAGGTAGGTAGGTAGTCAGAAAATAATGAGTAAATGAGTAAGTTGAGGAATTGGAAAGAGAGAAGTAAGAAAATAATTTCTTCGAATTCAAGAAGGCCGGGATCACCGACGATCTCAGTTGATTCTGAATTTGAGACTCATACTCATTTTGAAAAATAATAACGAATATAACAATAAACTGTCCTTTCAGATTCTTTTTAGAGAGAAAATCGCAAAGTCTGCTGATTCTCTGTTTCTCAAGTAAAAATGAGAAAAGAGGAGTGAAAAAAAAATTCATCACTTACAAGGGAGGTATCCCAACTCGAAGTAAAATTTTGAGTCCAAACAAAAATTAATCGAAAGCGCACCATGAATCCCGTAACTAAAATTTCAGGTGTTGAAGTGCATTTTTCGAATTGGCGAATTTTTGAAATTTCAAAATATCTTATAGCCTGAAAAATACCAAAATTTGAACTAATCAACGAAAAGAGTTGAAATTTGGCATATACCCTATTTTCGACCCGCCAAATCGATTGGAAGCAGTTCCGAGACGTTTCGGAGACACCAGAAAATTTTGTAATTTTCCAGCGCTGGAGAAATGCCCATAAAAATGGTCCATTTGCACTTCAGCACCTATAATCGCAAATTACCTATATTAGTGACCTATTTAATCGATTAGAGTGCAATTTTCCAAAATTCGCAACTTTTGAGTTCAAATTCACATTTTTGTACAAAATATTTTTCAGGAAAAAATTTAAAAGTAAGTATGTCCAAAAAAATGTTACGCCCTGAAAAGCTGAAATTTATAGAAGATACCCCATTATCGACCTGTCAAATCGATTGGAAGCGGTTCGTGACGTTTTAGAGCCACCAGAAAATTTTGGGATTTTATTTTGAATTTTTTCCAGAAAAATTTTCTATTAAAAAATTTAAATTTGAACTCAAAGTTACGAATTTTGGGAAATTTTGGTCGAATCGATAAAATAGATCATCAATATGGGACTGTGTGCTGGAAAATTTCGAAATTTCCTGATTTTTCCGAAACGTCTCGAAACCGCTTCCAATCTATTCAGCGAGTCAAAAACAGGAATAAAACCTTTCAACTCATTTCGTTGATTAGTAAAAATTTTGGTATTTTTCAGGCTGTATTTCGAAATTTCAAAAAATCGCCAAATTTTGAAAAATACACTTCAGCACCTGAAATTTTGGTTACGGGGTTCTCTCATGGTTTACTTACTTTTGATTAATTTTTTTTACTCAAAATTTTATTTTGAGTTGGGACACCTCCCTTGTTAATATTTTTTATTCAACGAAATTTTTTTAAAGAATACATGAATAATCTGATACGTATTTCAACACATTTTTATGATCGATCTCTGCTATAATGATGTTCTGCTATACTTGGAAGGACTTATATTGAAAATTCATAGAAACGTCAAATTGTAGGTATTTTTTTTTACTGGGTATCCCGTATCAATTGCATGTAGTGATTTGGATAAAATATTAAAGATTTACAGATAGGTAAGTCGAACGGGCACTTAAATTTTTTGTTGAAAATACTTATTCCTTTCCTCTTTTTTTATTTTCATTTTCAAAATTGCTATTTCGTTAGAATTTTGGAATAACGTTTTCTTTTCTAAAATCCAGAAAAAAATGATAAAATGTTACACAATATTTTTCATTTTTTTGAATGCCTAAATTCATTTTTCAAATTTTGGAAAATTTTTGAATCATCAAAGTTCCTGCATAATTGCAAAATATGAAGATTTATCTAATCACCGAAATAAACTGAAATTTGAAATATGGAAGATGTTTTGAAGCTGTAAGAAAATTTTGAATTTTCTAGCATTAAAGAAAATCCTGTAAAATGATCGATATATTGCGGATAACCCACATCGATGTCATGACGAGCACTTTTGAAAAATAAAGAAAGAAGAACTGACATGCATCCAATTGTACTTCAACAAAAAGTCAAAAAAAATTCAGGACTTACCTATCTGACATTTTTGTAAAATTTCGACCTAGGTATCGTCGTATTTAAATTTCGCGTGAAAATTTCAACACCATAACATATCCAAGTTGATAACACTCGGAGGATTTCGAAAAAAGTAAGTAAAATTAGTAATCACATTTTATTGAAAATTGGGAATATTTTCCTCTCTGAAAGTTTTTTCGATAATTTTACAGTTTTGATTAATTTTCTCAAACACTGGTTCCTAATTAGAATATGTGTGAATGGGTAATTCAACTCCTTTAAAATTCTAATATGTACATGAAAATATAGGTATCTACACACAGGTGTAACACAATCATCACATACGAAAATGTCGAAAACGATTTACATAAGTAGTGAAGATGACAGATGCAAATGTAATATTTTTTTTTAACTTTAAAACCAATACTTTACCTTCGAAGCATAACCATTAGAAAAGCTAACGGGCTTCAGAAAATTAACATAAAATTAGTGCGTTTCAAAAGAAAAAAAAAAAAAATCAAGTGCAATAAAATCAATTCATATTAGTATCACATAGGTAGATAATAAAAATAAATTTCCAAAGAATATTCTCCATTCGAGGTACTGTACAAATACTCACAAATTTTTTAATTTTACCAAAATTAATTTCAAAAAGAATATTCAATGGAATACACTAAAGCAAAATGTGCGTTCTATGCTGGTAAACACAAGGTGCACATAAAATCAATCAAATTAACTTTCGAATGTATCATTAAAATGAAACGGATACTTACTTGACGATAAATTTTCAAATGATCGATTCACAATATTTCAAAACTCATGAGTTATCCTACCATTTCATTTTAAATATGATCTACGTCAATTTTTGTGCTTCGAAGCAAAATCATTAAGCAAATGATTATTTCTATTTTACACTTACTGATTGCTCTGCCTTGTGTTTTCAATTGATATGATATTCTTCTCGAATTCCTGAGTTAGTTTTGCGTCGAAAATTAAAGATTGGAGTAAATTCTTATCGCCTGAAATTGAAAAAATACATAAATGTCAGAAGTTTTATTCAAAATTAGATTAATATTCAAATTTCCATTATTTTTTCTAATACTCACAAAAATAAGAATTAACGCTCCTCGTTGGTAATTCTTCTCCTAAAATAAATTTATTAAAAATCCATTAAGTATTAGGTAAGTATTTGATATTCATCATCTCAGAAAAATAATTGATACTTGACTCACCCATATATAAATTCTGGTCCAATGGTCTTGGTCGCATTGACATCCATTTCCAGCCAGGCCCTGTAGCCTGTTTCAGGAAATGTAACACCTGCTCCTCGGGAGACTGAAAATCTCGATATGCCGGATAGTGATATTCGCAATACACCCAGTCAGGGTGAACTTTCCAATTACTCCCTTGAAAGAAATCCGTAACTGTGGACCGAAATATTGAAATTTGTTATATTTTAACGATATGGAAGAAAAAGGTAAACATTTTTGAAAGTTTTCCTCACCATTAACCGGACTTCTTTTGACTTCCTCTTCGGCAAGTATTTCGTACATACCGTAATCATTCGGTAAGGCTATGCCGAGAGAAAAGGGAGTTTCGTATATTGGATGAAAAAAATATTTATACGATCGGAAAGTAATGCGTTTCTGTAAACAAAATTATTTTCAGTTTTTTAAAATATGAAATCACCTTTGAGGAGATTGGTAGTTTTACTTACCACTGAATCGAAATGTAATTTCGATCGGATATCGAGTTCTCCTTCTTTAAGATCAATCATATCTTGTCTCAGCTAAAAAAAAAAACAAGTTTTATAAGTAAGTACAACTTTTTTTTAAAATGAAAAATCCAATTCTACGTGTGCCCAACGAAATTAATAATGATTTTGTCTAGTGGCGTCGCTAAAATCGAAACTGGGGGGAGGGGACACAAAAGGGGTCCTGTGTTGAACAACTTTTTTTGTTTTTTTCGAAGTATGGGGGGGGGGGTAAGTTTTTTCAGTGGCTAAAAATGCAAATATTCAGTGGCATCGGAAACTTTTTCGAAAGTGTACGTACAAGTGGGTATGAAACACATGAAATTTTTGAAAGATTTCAAAGAAAAGGGGTGAAAAGGAGCCTTTTTTGCATTTTTTTTGCCTCAGATGGATCATAGAAGTAAACTTATTCATGCCCGAGCGAAGCGATGGCGAAGCTCTGATAAAATTGGTTTTTTAATGTCAAAAAAATTTTTTTTCAGGTTGTAATGCTTTGAAAATACATAATTATTTTGATGAAAATAGATTCACATTATTGTATAATTTTTAAGTACAACAGAAATTTTCTGAGGGCCAAAGGCTAGCATTTTTTCAGGGAGAGCAGGCCCCCTTTGGTCCCCTTTTGACGACGCCACTGATTTTGCCGAATTAAAAAAACTCACCTCGAGAAGCAATGTGTTATTATTATAGTCGGAACTAGTGTCTAAAAACTCTACATCGGTTAGATCAACGCCAATATAATCATGTTTCAATGAAACTCCATGCTGTAGAACAAAAAAATCAACGTGGAAATGAGAAAATTATATTTTTTGTTGTTTACGATCAACAGTAATTGAATACTTACATCACTTTTATAAGGCTGCATCCGAAAATAGGAAAAATAAAAACAAAAACAAAACAAAACGGATTAAAAATAGAACATTAATAGGAGGTACTATTTTTACTCAATTGACAAGCATATGACATTGGAAGATTTGACTAAATAATATTAAATAACATTTACCAGTGATTGGAATTCCGGATGATAGATTACATGACCATTATTGTTTATGAGAAAAGAGTAGCCATTGACTCCGAGCTGAAATAAAAATAAAATTTCATTGATTAAGTTATAATTTTAATATGCAGCATCCCGTTGTGCTTGTGCAAAACTTTTTCTTTTTTGAAAAGTTACTCAAGTTTGTTTGAAAAATTACTAGAATTTTTTGAAAAATCACTAAGATTTTTTTAAAAAATCACCACGTAAATACAACTTTTTTTGAAAAATTAACAACATTTTTAATAGTTTTTTTTTTTTTTTTTTTGAAAAGTCATCTGCTAGAATGTTTTGAAAAATCGTTAGAATTTTTTTAAAAAACTACAAAACTTTTTTGGAAAATAACAAAGCTTTTTAAAATGTGGCGACCGTACGTGTGTATGCTGCAGGCTATATGCATGCGCATACACACGTATACATCGCCACCAAAGCGCGCGAGGTACCTGCTCTCTCTCGACATCCGAGTTCAGAGCAACCCTCGCATTCCAGCGGCGATTCGTCACGCCGAATCGGCCGCCCCCGCGAACTCCGCGGCTTGCGCTTTCTCTTCTCGGACTGCAGTGACAGCTCCAACCGAACCTTTGCACCCGTGTTACGCATATCGTTGATAGGCAATGCGGGTGGAAGGGAACCGGTTGGTGGCTCGGAAATCATCCCTCTAGCGAGAACGAATGTATATATGTACAGTAGTATTAGCCTGTTTAACTTCGCGTACGCATCTCCGTGTAGAAGTGCTCCCGTATGCCTTCCTACCTGAGTACCGCGAACAGCTAGTATTTTTCCACCTATGGTGTATTTTCTTGTACAGTCTTTAATGTGCTCATTGTACTTTCGCTGAATATACTCGCTTCTCAAACCCGCGCATTCTTATTACTCAAGTACATTCTGTAATATACTTCGCACCTAGCCGCTCAGTGTCTCTCGCGCCAAAACGTCAACCAACTAGGGAAAAAAGGCGCGAACGTCGCGATCGCGTTTAACCGCCTTTGGCGTAGAGTGAGAATAGTATTCGCGTTAAAAAGAAGACAAACGTAGGCGCTTTACCTACAAAGTGGTAACAAAGCATCTACAAAGTGGTGACCTCCGACAGTGAATTATTCCGCGAATTTTTTCTCACAAATTCTACAAAGTGATCGCGATCTTTTTCCAAGCTGCTACTCCGAAGTGGTTCTCAACCTGTACCTCAGGCACCAAAACGCCGCAGAATGGCCAACAAGAAAGATGGAGAGCCCAGTGGCACCAATGAACAGGAACAGCTAGTGGTGAATGCTATCGCATCCAAGGTCGATCTACCCATTTTCATTTCCAAAAATCCAGAGCTGTGGTTCACATTAGTGGAAAGTCGATTGCAAGTATCCAAGGTGAATTCTCAAAGGGACAGGTACGACTTGGTATCATCTGCTCTACCGCCTGACGTTGCTTGCCAAATCTGTGATTTCCTCATGTCTCCGCCAACTGTCGAACCATATACGGCGTTGAAAACTCGCATAATCAAGGAATTCCAGGATACCAATACAGTCAAGGCGAAAAAACTCCTAGAAGGATGCACCTTAGGCGATCGCAAACCCACAGAACTGTCTAGAGAAATGGAAGCTCTCGGAAAAGGTATCGTTTCAGACCAATTTTTACTCGATCTTTTTCTCAAAAAACTACCCGAATCCATCCGCACTGGCCTGTCCATCCTCGGAGTTACAAACATTCGAGAGGCAGCAGACAAGGCAGAGAATTCGTTGCAGTATGCGGAGCCCACACCCCAGGTTGCAGTGGTTAAAACCATGACAGCTTCTGAACTTTTCATCCAAAATACAATGGCTACAATGGCAGAAACCATGAAGCAATTTTCAACAAAACTGGCCGACCTTGAAGCCAAATTCGATCGTTCCCAACAATTCAACCAAGGTTCCGGTTCCTGCGTCTGCAACCACCGCTCCCGCTCGCCATCTGCGTCCACCTCGAAGTACCGATCACGTTCACGTTCCCGCAGCCAGTCTCAGCCCAGGGACAAGGACGTTTGCTGGTACCATCATCGTTTTGGTAAGTCCGCGACCAAGTGCACGACTCCCTGCAAATTCTCTGACAAGAATAAGCAAGGGGGAAACTAGACTGCACATTGGCCGCGGCGACAATCAATGTGCTTACTCATAAATCGCGTCGCCTATATATTGTCGATAATAATAGTAAAAAAGGGTTCCTAATCGATACAGGGGCTGAGGTATCCGTGTTTCCCGCCTCAGCTGCAGATCGTAAAAATAGTCCGGTCGATTTTTTGTACGCAGCGAATGATACTAAAATTCCAGTATTTCGTAAACAGTTACTCGACCTCGATCTCAATCTGCGCCGGTCTTTCGTTTGGCCTTTTCACATCGCCGATGTCGCAACCCCTATAATCGGTGCTGATTTTTTGGAGCACTTTCACCTCCTACCAGATTTGCGAAATCGCAAATTGATAGATGGCGTTACGCTCCTTCGAACCCCCGCTACCCTCCACACCACAGAGGTTCATTCGATTTCGACTTTCTCCAAAAAGGACGCGTTTATTAAATTAATACAGCAGCATTTCCCAGGTATTACTCGCGAATCTGGTGAACTACCTAAGGTGAATCATGACACGGTTCATTATATCGAAACAGTCGGTCCTCCTACCACAGCTCGAGCTCGCCGTTTAGCCCCTGACAAGCTCAAAAGTGCCAAACTGGCGTTCCAGGAAATGGCTCAACGTGGTGAAATTCGACCTTCAAATAGCCGTTACGCTTCGCCGATTCATTTAGTGAGTAAAAGCAATAATACCTGGCGCTGTTGTGGCGATTATCGTAAATTAAATGCGCAAACGAAACCCGATCGCTACCCGGTACCGAATATTCTAGATTTTAATTATCTACTCGCCGGTAAGCGCAAATTCACAAAACTGGATATAGTTCGAGCTTATTATCGTATTCCAGTTGCACCACAAGATATCAAAAAAACAGCCGTTATCACGCCTTTCGGCCTTTTCGAGTTTCTTTTCATGCCTTTTGGTTTACGCAACGCCGCTTCCACATTTCAAAGATTCATCGACGAGTTACTCCGCGAATTCGATTTCGCATATGCGTACCTCGATGACATCTTAATTGCATCCGAATCTGAGGAGGAACACGAGAAACACGTCCTCGCAGTCATCAAAAAACTGCACGAGGCGGGTTTAACTCTTAATGTAGATAAATGTCGTTATTCAGAGGACGAGGTGCCATTTTTAGGTTATCTGATCAATGGCCGTGGCCTCGCCCCCCTCCCAGAACGTGTTTCCTCAATTTCTTCATTCCCTCAGCCGAAAACCATCGAAGAACTTCGTAGGTTCCTCGGAATGATTAATTTCTACCGCAGGTGTATTCCCAAAGCAGCACATTCGCACGCTACTTTGAATGCCCTGATCACTTCGAATAGAAAAAGGGACAAAACTCCGGTAAAGTGGACGCCTGAGGCAGAGGAGGCATTTGACAGAGCGAAAAAGGAGCTTTGTAATGCAACTCTACTCGCTCATCCGCAACCGGACCTCCCCTTGACCCTCACAACTGACGCATCAGAGACAGCGATCGGAGGCGCACTCCATCAGATTCGTAACGATGTACAGGAGCCTCTCGCATTTTTCTCCTGCAAACTTTCCAAACCTGAGGTGAATTACAGTACGTACGATCGTGAATTACTAGCGATTTTCAAATCGATCAAGTATTTCCGCCACCTGCTAGAGGGACGCCCCTTCACAATTTTCACCGATCACAAACCACTGGTTTATGCTTTCGATCAAAATCCCGAAAAGGCATCCCCCAGGCAGCTCAGACAACTCCAATTTATCTCAGAATTCACGTCTGATATTCGTTACATCGAAGGAGATAAAAACATCACAGCCGACACTCTGTCACGCATTTCCGAAATTCACACCCCTCCGGTTGTAAATTTTGAGGAAATTGCAAAAGCTCAACAGAGCGACCCAGAGCTAGCGAAACTCATCTGTGATCAGAAAACCAGTCTCAAACTCGAACTCAGGAAAATTCCTGAATCTGAGCTTCTCCTAACTTGCGATGTTTCCCTAGGAAAAAATCGTCCCTACATACCAAAGCAATTTCGCAAAACGGTATTTCAATCGATTCATAATATCTCTCACCCCGGAGCAAAGGCCACAGCAAAACTAATCGTCGATCGTTTCGTCTGGCCCTTTGTCAAAAGGGACGTCGCAAAATGGACCCGGTTCTGCAGGAATTGCCAAAAGAGTAAAATCGATAAGCACACAAAAGCTCCCGTTGGCGATTTCCCTGATAGCGACCGTTTCGAGCACCTCCACATCGACATTGTGGGACCACTGCCCCCCTCACAAGGAAAAACGCACGTGGTCACAATGATCGATCGATCCTCACGCTGGCCAGTTCGAGTCAGACCTCCTCAAGGAGTTATTCAAATTAATCGGTGCGTCACGAACTCGCACCACAGCGTACCATCCAGCCAGCAATGGCCGTATCGAGCGCTGGCACCGCTGTTTAAAGGCCTCAATCATGGCAGTCGACCCGGTTCACTGGACGAACGTATTACCAATGATTCTATTAGGGTTACGTTCGACCATAAACTCCGACCTTCAAGTTTCTCCGTCACAACTTACGTATGGTAAGCAGTTACGCCTTCCCGCCGAATTCTTCTCTCCTTCCACAAAAATCGAAAATCCTCACGATTTTATCGAAAATCTCCAGAGGAGTATCCAAGAATTCATTCGACCCACTCGCCGACACGGCACTCCAAAATCGTACGTCCCAAAAGCATTAAGCACCGTTTCTCATGTTTTTCTGAAAACTTTCGTTAAGAGAGCGCTGCACCCACCTTATATTGGTCCATTTCGGGTAATAAAAAGGGACGATAAGACCATAACGATTGAGAAAGGAGGCGAGGAGACAACTGTATCAATTGATCGAGTGAAACCGGCTTTCCTAGACTCTGATATCGATAATGAGCCACTCACACCTGTAAATACGAGTATAGCTAATGATAGTGTTAAAAATGCAACTCAACCGCAGCTACGAAGATCAGGACGCAAGGTCACATTCCCTGATCGCTACGTTGCATCTAAATAAATCTTAGTTTTTGTACATTTCACAAATCTCATAATTTGACAAGTATTCGTGCATTTCATGTTCTGTTTTGTATATTGTACGTTTCTTAGCATTACTTCTCATTAGTCATAATTTTTTTCATAATCATAGTCACATTTGCATCAATTTTCTCATTTTTTTGTAACGCTTTCGCTAGGGGGGGAGTACTGTGGCGACCGTACGTGTGTATGCTGCAGGCTATATGCATGCGCATACACACGTATACATCGCCACCAAAGCGCGCGAGGTACCTGCTCTCTCTCGACATCCGAGTTCAGAGCAACCCTCGCATTCCAGCGGCGATTCGTCACGCCGAATCGGCCGCCCCCGCGAACTCCGCGGCTTGCGCTTTCTCTTCTCGGACTGCAGTGACAGCTCCAACCGAACCTTTGCACCCGTGTTACGCATATCGTTGATAGGCAATGCGGGTGGAAGGGAACCGGTTGGTGGCTCGGAAATCATCCCTCTAGCGAGAACGAATGTATATATGTACAGTAGTATTAGCCTGTTTAACTTCGCGTACGCATCTCCGTGTAGAAGTGCTCCCGTATGCCTTCCTACCTGAGTACCGCGAACAGCTAGTATTTTTCCACCTATGGTGTATTTTCTTGTACAGTCTTTAATGTGCTCATTGTACTTTCGCTGAATATACTCGCTTCTCAAACCCGCGCATTCTTATTACTCAAGTACATTCTGTAATATACTTCGCACCTAGCCGCTCAGTGTCTCTCGCGCCAAAACGTCAACCAGCTAGGGAGAAAAGGCGCGAACGTCGCGATCGAGTTTACCCGCCTTTGGCGTAGAGTGAGAATAGTATTCGCGTTAAGAAGAAGACAAACGTAGGCGCTTTACCTACAAAGTGGTAACAAAGCATCTACATAAAATTTTAGAAACGCTGTCAATTTTACTAGAATTTTTTTTTGAAATTTGGCCAGTCTTTTTTTGAAAATTTTTATGTATTTTTTTAAAAGTTACCTCTTTTTTGAATTGTTACAATTTAATTTTGAAAATTGATCTCGCTGAATACTTATGAAGTTTTTTGATTTTTTGATTGAATAATTATATTTTTTGAAAAAATAATTTCGCCTTTTATCAAGAAACCAGTGTCATGATTTTTTTTTTCAACATTTACGTAAACAATTTTTCAGACAATTTACTGAGCGAAATATCATTCCAATAATTTTATTAAAAAATTGTTTCGTAAAATTGTTATTTTGATACACGAAGGAGCTGATCAGCATCACGTTATTGATGTTGCCTATCGAATGCGCCGTAAACACCTAAAAGCGAGTTGCGTATTTACGGCGAATCGGTTAGGCAATTTCATTAACACCATTTTATCTTCGGAACTAATACGTTTGATAACATGTTGAAATCACGACAGCACGGGTAATTTTCTTTAAGCTACATACTCGTAAGTACTTCAAAGCAAATGGGGTCTCAAATTTTTTTAAACCGATTTTAATTTTCTTGCCTTCCATAGGGATTGAAAATTTGATTAGAGTGTCCAAAATGACTGGAATCGAAATTCGACTTCGAGACGTAGGTGGTAAGTATTATAGATTCTTCAAAAAAAATTACTTCTACAATTTTGCATTTTTTTTAATTCGCAAAAAATCAATTTGAACATTCAAAATTTTGATTGAAGCCGCGTTGAACAGTTCTTTTGTAATACCTACGTATGATTTTTGGGAAGATTTCGTATTTTTTTAATCGATTAATTTTTAAATTGTTTTGAATATGGCCTGAGAATCCATTTAAGGTAGAGAAACAAATTTCTACTCTACCTCAATTCCTTACCCCTTGATACAGTAGAATGGAAAAACTTTTTCATTTTTATAAAGATCTTGAATTCTCAAAGAATGTATGTAAATAAGTTTTTTGTCCAATAAAAATACACAAAATATACAAAAATCATTTCAAAATTCTTTTTCCCCTTTGGTGACTTATTGCCAATCATTTTCTGATTTTTTTTTTTTGTAATAGGTACATGGAGTGTTGGAAATCTCCTCCTCTCACTCTGAGGTGATATATTTTTCTCTAAAAATAAGATTCCTTACCTTATTTGGCGGTACCAATTTTTTGATTTCTTGTACCGAAATATCTACTGCAGCGACACCAAGAACATTAGCAGTTCGTTCCTGAAAATAATTATCAAGTTTGAGATAGATACCTACGTATAATACAACGTGATTTTCTTTTCAGAAAATTCGAGTAGTCTGAATAAATGAAACTTACAGCATGATTTCGTTTATCAAATGCGGCTGCAGAAACAGTGATGACTAAAGGTCTTTCATTGGAATCGCTCGCATAGTAGTTCTGAGGAAACAAAATCAATATAGGATGATTTTATTTTCAACAAAATTCGTCGTATCTTATTGAAAATTAACTCAATAATGGAAACTCACTCTACTGCTCGGATATACTGAAGACCAATGGACTGGATGATCGTTTTCGTACATGACCAATGGACGAGCCATTACTAAAATATAATTCAGAACTTTTTCTCGAATTGTATCCACCGATCTGATATGTTCGTAATACCCTGGTAATTAAAATCACAATCGTATTACATTGATCAAATCCGTAGAATAATAAACTAAAAATCGAATTATCGACAATTTTTACCTTTATTATTACAGGCTATCGTTTTCAAATCATCTTCTTTCGATTTACCATTACCAATGAGGTAGGTAAAAACTCGGACTGGTTTATGAGGCCAATTATATTCTTTGAAAATTTCACTATAATCGGAGGGTATTTGGTTCATTATGAGCATGATGGCTTGATTACATTGGCTGCCTTTTCCTGTCCTATTGTACTGTAAATTTAAATTCAAAATACGTATTAAAAAAATCGAAGCGATGTAATTTTCTTAATTTTTCACCGAACGATAATCACCCTATGTAAAATTTCAAATGCAGCTGATAACGCTCCTGTTATATTTGCATCATTGGGAGATTTTACTGTTTTAATGGCTTCCAACAATTTACGTTTATTTTTCTCATTACCCTGAAAAAATATTTAAAGTATATTAAAGATACCATTTTTTATTCGAATTTTCCACAACGTGATGATTTATTCACCTGCACTAATAGATCTCTAAAACATGGCACAATCGCTTGCTCGGCGCTATCCAACGAAAACACATTTACAAAATCGTTATCACCCAAAGTATCCAAAATAGTTTTAGCAGTGACCCTGGCTAAATGTCTGGTCGATTCCGACAGCGACGTCGACGTATCGAGTAATATCACAATATCTTTTGAACTTGTCATGGCTTCCACGAACCATAAAGAGAGCCTATATTCGTCGATGTTTGGTAATGTTGCTCCATCCGACGACCATTTTACCGCTGTAAAATATCGTTAATGTAAGTACACTTTTATGCAAATGTCATAAAAAGTAGGTATGATTTTCTGGGAAACATTTATTTGAATTTTGTCATTACATATTTTTTTTCTAGGTATGAAAATAATTCACATTAGCATAACTGGTGGTAATGTGTTTGAAACATGCATGACCTAAAATTTATTTAGACACGTGAATTATTGGCTTCAAATCGAATATCGTCAATTTACTTTTTTATAATGTCATTAAATATCGGGTACGTACCTACCTACTTACCTAGCTAAGAATTATAATAATTATACTAACCAGGGTACCGTAATAATGCTCCTCTTGGTGAACCGAAGTATTGCCATGCTAAAAACGGATCAATTTCGTAATTACTTTTGAAAATTGCGTCCAAATCTTGCATCCATTTTATATCATTTTGGATTTTTGATTCTGGAAAAAATTAATTCATTGTATGTAAGCAGAAAAATAAAATAACAAGAGGTATCCCATCTGAACCAGTCGCAATAAAATTTTAGGCAGAACAAATATATTAAAAGGGCATCTTAAAAGAACACATTATTTTAAATTTCAAGTGCTATAAAGATAATTTTTCAAATTTTATAGATTTTTTGTAAATCCAAAAATACCTTATAGCTCTAAAAAGTAAAAATTTGATCAAATTACCCAGAAAATAATGGGCTTTAGTATAAACTCCAATTTTACTTCCTAAGTCGATTTAAAATGGTTTCAAGACGTTTCGGAATCTTCAGAAAATTTTATCATTTTCCGGTACTAAAAAAAGGTTCATGAAAATGATTCACATGAACTTGAGCACTTTAAAATCTTATTTGAACGATTAAAGAACAATTTTCCAAAATTTATGAATGTCAGTTTAAATCAAAATATTCCTCTGATTTTTCGAGACTTTGAAACATGTTGACACCGCTTCCACTGGATTTGTGAAGGTAAAAATAGTGTGTCAATCAATAATTTTCACTAAAAACTTTTGCTGAAAAAAAAAAAAAAAATACATTTGAGCCGGTAGATACAAATTTCGAAAAGTTGAGCTTCAGTCGATCAAATACGAAGATCCACCATTTCAGGTGCTAAAGGTTTTATTAATCATTCTCAAGTATTTTTTTGATGCTAGAAAATTCAAAAAAAAAAAATTAAAGGCTTCGAAACATCTTTTAAACCAATTTCGTTTGAATGAGAGGTCAAAAATAAGATTTACCCATTCAATTTTTTTTTCCTGTAATTAGATCAGATTTTTATATTTTGCTGGTCGATGGGGTAATTTAAAATTTTTAAAAATTCGAACAATTAACTTTGGCACCTAAAACATCAATTATGGGATTCTTTGATGATGGGTGCTGGTGTGTAAACTTGAAAGCTCGGCTTACATAAACATTTCAAAAAAAAAAAAAAAACGAAGAAGAAAAATTTTTATCAAAGATCAAATTCTGAATTCAAATCTATTCGCGGAAATCATATGTTGGTTTCATTTGGTTGCGCATGCGCAGAGATATATGTGGGTAAGATCTTCAGAGCTTTGTATCTTCTTCAATATCGCATTCAATCAAAATGTGGTTATTATTCATTTTATTTGGAATTTCATGATTTATAAAATAAGCTATTATTCGTTTTTAAATAAAATTTGAAATTGAAAGAGATGATGGATCAAAGATTTTTTTTTAAAAACGGGGCGTGTACAATGTAGATATGAACTCTCAAATTCAAGAATAACAATGAAGTTGCCCTCTCATTATTTAAATTCCGAGCAACACACAAAAGAAAAAAAATTATTACTTATTCAAGAGAAAAATTTCCCATTAGAAATTCCCTTCAGGCTCATGTATAATTAAGATTTTTTTTAAAGGGTGATTCTTGTATTGTAAAAAGTGTGATGATTGGGAGAAGGATGGAGTGTACCTCCTCCCCTCCACACCATCCTGAGGTTGCAACAGTGGAGAAAATTGGGGGGAAATGGATAATGTAGTGATATTTGATCTTTTCCCAATTTGTCCCAACTTTTCCAAGTTTGGATTTGGGAAAGTTGAGAAAATTGAAAAGATTTTAGAATACATGTTGAAAACGAGATATGTTTAGCCAAAGACGATGGTTTTGGTTTAATGACGATTTATTAATTAAAAATGGTTTCCGGTTCTGGTTTTTGAATTGTTTTTTTAACGATGGTCTGGGTTGCGTTCAGGATGGGTTGTGTATACACAAAAATGACGTCATTTTTGTGTATAAACATGCAAAAAAATTCAGAGGATGTGCGAATTCATTCCTTTCAAAAATAAAAATTGAAAAACTGATGGTTAGCAAAGCACCCTTTTGCCTTGAATTTACATTGAATGATTTTAGTTTTATTTTCTTCTCATGTTTTTATCACTATTTTTTCGGATCTAAATCTGTCAGGAACGAAAACAATCTGATTGGTTAATTTTTGTATACACCTAAAAATGACGTCATTTTTGTGTATACACAACCCAACCTGAACGCAACCCTGAAATCTGAAATAGTTGCTTTTGGCTCTGATGATTTTATTTTTTTGTACTTACTTATCAATTCAGATCTTAAAAAATTCTGTTTTTTTTTTCAAAATGTTTTGATTTTGGGCTCAAGTTTGAAAATATTCATCGTACCTAGTGTTTTTATGGTTGCTCTCAAAATTAAGAACCGTTTCAATAGGTTCTGGTTTTTTCGTTTCCATTTCGCCATTCAATTTTTTTTTCAAATTTGAACCAATTCTCAAAAAATTTATAAATATTTGAATCACGAAATGACCAGTACCAGTTTATCACTACACATCATCGTTTTTTTATTTTCAACTCCATACATTTCCAACCACTCTTCAAAAATTTTTAATTTTTCGTCTCATTATTTTTATCAAAATTTTTTTAATTCAAATTGTTTTTCTCATCATTTTTTTTATTTACTTCGTTATTTCAATTTTTTTAATGAAATGAGACTTTTTCCTACACTTAAATGTCTTGGTCTCCCATTTAATAAGAAAAATCAGTTCATACGTTGAAATTTTTTTTGAAAAATGATATTTAAAAACTTCAAATTTTGTAAATCCTTTCAAAAAGTTGTAAATAGGCAAGATTTTTTTAGTCAAAATTAGTTGGATTTTTTTTTGAAAAATAGTTGAGATTTTTTTTAGAAAGTTGTTTGAGAAAATATGAAGTGCACTCCCCTCCACCCACTCCAAGAATACATCGCTTTGTCACCCCTCTCTATTCAAGTTCACATGTAAAAACTTGGTTTTTCAAGCAAAAAAGTATTCCTGACTGGATGAAAATTTATTGCTTACCGTTCATACTTATCTCAATTTTTTTTTTTTTTTTGATCATGATTATAGCATAACTTTTTACACTTTATTTTCAAAAATTTTCGAAATTGTTTAAAATTTGACGGAATTCTCTGCAAAAAATATTTTGTGAAAACTTTAAATAACAAAATTATGAATTTTCAGTGGAGAGACACTGACGAAACAGTGCTACCAAATTGTTCAATTTCTCTCTCCATCTTTATACATAAACTCCAACAAATTACACGAAACTTTAAAGTAGATAAGCCACAGGCAACTATATTTTGAACCCCTACTTTGTAGAAAATTTCGGTTGAATTATTGACCTAATTTTCGTACACATGCCTACGTTACAAAAATATGACAATAATTTAACCCCCTTTTATCTCAAAAAATTTCAACTCCGATACTCCGGGATGATTATACCTATACATTTCTCAAAGTACCAAAATTTTTTACCCTCTTTGCCTCTCCATTCTGGAATTTTGACAATACCCCGGTAGATAATTTTCTTGAAAATTCTGCCGGCGAAAAATTTCCATGAACTTCGTCGACAATATCGACCGCATTATAGGATTACACGACGGAGAAGAAAAAAACCGCGAAAGAACATCCATAAAAAAATTCGATACCGTAACTCGCGAGAAAACGGTTCTCGCTAAGAATTAAAACTTTTTTGTTTCATATTTAAGACGCGCTATATACCAAAGCGACGCAACTTACCTTCGGGGGAAACTGCGGATGGAAATAAAAGACAGCTAAAAGTTGTATTCACGTGATAATTTTCAAAATGTCGGTTTTTTTGAAAAGCCATCTCGTACTCATCGGCCGGCTCTTCTCGTATACCGATTTCCCTCAGCTGTTGACATTTTCCGACTCTGATCTTTTTTTTATCTTCAGAAAGTTGTGATAGCGCCGCTTGCTCCGCTGAATCCATTATTCTCTGAAATATCGAATCGGTTAAAACTTTTTTTTCTTCTACGTCTCACAAAAATTAATTAAAAGAAAAAAGAGGATTCTTGTGTACGTGATTTGAATATTACTTCGGAGGAAAACCTTTAGGAATTTTTTTTCCAACGTGGTAGCGAACGATGGATAAGTATAAAATCAAACTTTTGTTTGAATAAACAAAATAAAAGCCAAAAGGATATGGATATGGGAGAGATTCGATAATGTGTTGTGAAATATACGCTTTGTATGGAGGAAGCGACAATACGGGTTACTTTGTATAATGTTTTATCAATGGTTTGGTTTACGAATTCGTATTGTAACTTCGCCGCAGATATGTTTGAAAATTCGACCGATATATTGGTATTTTATGGATCAGACGGAAATACTTGCAGGATGTTGTAATATTACATTAAGTACCCTTGGTGACGGCATTTAACATTTTCCGATGCTCGGTTTGTGGAACGTCAGAATTGCATGAAAGTTACGATAAAAATTTATCTCACGAAATGAGCCATATTTTAGGATAAATATTTTAAAGGAATTTTATGTAAAAAATAGACGAGTAGATAAATATTTTCTTACCATTATCGAATTGCGTTTCATGTCCATTAAATTTCTTATTTCTTGTGCTATTTCTCTGGTTAGCAATACGCCATCTTTTTTCTTCACTATGAGACCACTGGCTTTATAACGCTGTAAATAAAAAACAAATAATTTTTTTAAAATTGGTGGATAATTCGGAAATTTTTAAATCAAGTATTTATTTAAAACTGAATTAAAGGATTCTATTTAGGAAAAAAGTACTTTTCAGAAGGTACTTAATTACCTACAAAAATTCAGCGCAAAGATTCGAGAAAAAATTTAATAATTGCATCTGATTAAGGAAACTATCTAATGGTTTGCCTATTCAAGAACTCAACCAAAAAAAGATAGCTTACTCCTATCAATTAACGTTGAATCTAAAAATTTTTTAAATTCGATTACTTTTTTGAAAAAGAATTTTATTTAGAGTCGGAAAAATGATAAAAATTTGTTAGCTGAGTAAAAAAAACCGGAAAATATCAATTTTGGTCGAAAAATTTTGATTTTTTACTTCCTCATTTATGTAAATTCTTTTTAGGTTCAATTTATTCTCCCACATTTTGATTCAACTCAAGGACAGTAAAAAAAAAAAGCGACGAACTCACTTTCTATTTTTAGACAGAAAATTTTTCTAATCAAAATTTTTTGCCCAAAAATGTGACACCTGAAATTTTGGATACGGAATTCTTTAATGGTTTTGGTACTTTTAATTCTTTTTTTGGTTCGGGTTCAAAATTTTACTTTGAATTGAAATACTTTCTTTGTAATTGCGGATACTTTTACCCAAAAAATCATCACCTGTAATTTTATGTAGTTAGGTGCTTTTCTTCTTGTCCATTTTCTAAAAATTATAAAAATAGCATTACCTAATTTCAGAATCTAAAAAATATGGAAAAATTGCCACCGATGATTTCAATAAAAGTACCTGATGGTTGTAATAAGACCATTTCAAAAACTTTTTTTTCATTTAAAAATTTTTTTGAATAATGA
This sequence comes from Pseudococcus jackbeardsleyi, assembly GCA_038380155.1. Classification (NCBI taxonomy): domain Eukaryota; kingdom Metazoa; phylum Arthropoda; class Insecta; order Hemiptera; family Pseudococcidae; genus Pseudococcus; species Pseudococcus jackbeardsleyi. Next base: position 41,400,136 of record CM076238.1, read on the forward strand.
GAGCTCTTCCATCCCTTTTTGTAACATTTCATAATTTTTGGCATTATTGCAATTTTGATTCGTTTAGGTCTTTTTATGTTGACTCGTGATCACTTTGAATCTTGAAAATAAATATGACAAAATAAAAACCAAAATGCTCCATCATTTCATGGAGAACGTCTAACACAAAAACACTAATTACAAAAACTACATAAATATATTTGAAAACTCGATGCCTATATCTTAGCTCCTGATTCAATGGTCAATCCTTAACTGTCAAAACAGTCATTCAAGAACTGGAAAATAAGTCCAAGTATGCAATTTGAAATATTTTGTAATTCTGGAAAAAAAATTTTGAGCTGAAATGTGCCAAAAGGTCAAAACTCCTCAAATTAAAATTTTAACAGTTCAAATTAATTTTCCAATCTTTAACAAATTGGTGATTTAAAACCATTTTTCAAAAAACAAGTCATTAAAAACAATCTTCAAATACAGGGGCGGCGCGATGGGGGGTATGGGGGGGTATAATACCCCCCAGTCATATTTTCAGTCGGCAAAATCGGAAAAATTTTGGAAATATAAGGTGAGTCGGCAAAATCTCAGAAATGTCAATTGAAAAAGTTGTAGAAATTTTGCAGCATAATCAATAAAAAATTGAGCCTTTCTATAAGTTTGTAGTCCTCTTTCATAAAACACAATCCAACTTCAAAATTATTTACTTTCCAAACCGATATTTTCCAAAAATTTCGGCCTCGCTACGCTCGGTCTCATTGATTTTTTTCTTTCATACTTTTAAAACAATCCATTCAACAAAAATGATATTCTTCTTCAAAATTATTTCAACTTGTTTTATCAGATTTTTTCTCATCAAAACTCATTTTTGAAGTCAAGAAATTAAATTTTTCAAAAGCTTTGGCCTCGCTACGCTCGGCCTTTTATCATTTTTATGTTTGAACATTTTTTAAGTAGGTACAAATGGTCGGTTTTTTTTACTCAAGTTAGATAATCATTTTATAACATTGTTTTATTGGACTTGAAATTAAAGAAGGTATTCCGCTCAAAATTTTCTCCCTCGCTTCGCTCGGGCCAAATTTATTTACCTTCTATTCACATTAAAACTATAATCTTCGAAGCTAATCTGTTGCAACAAAAAATTTCAAATTTCGGAATTCTTACTCGGCAATTTTGAATTTTTTAGTCGGCATTTTTGAACATCATTACCCCCCAAAAAGTTTATGCTCGAACCGCCTCTGTTCAAATAGTGAGTTTTAAATTCAAAAATAATATTGGTAGGTATCCCTTTTTTTTCATTGAACCAAATTTGAATTTTTCTTCGAAATATTGGCCTTGAATTTTGAAAGGTGTGAAAATAGCGAAAAAAAAAACATCAAAAAACAAGTTTTTTCATAGTTTTTATTTTTTTGAACATGTTGCACCCTCTCCCAAGGGGTCTGAAAAAATATATGTTATTTATACCTAAAGGTGAGACCAACTTTTTAAAAAAAAATTCCATCGAAGGGTTCCTCCGATTTTTTCTGCGAATTTTTGAAATTTTCAATCCCCTCCCCCCTCTCTCAATATGCGAAAAAATTGAAAAAATTAACTATTTTCTGTGAAATTTCCAACATTTTTGAACCACCCTCTTCAGTGATATGAATGTTTGAATTTTGGGGATTTATGACCATTTTACTCGGGTTAGGGTGGGGGGATCGAACCAAAAAATTTTTGGGGATGTTTTACATCAAGAGATCAAGACTAACATTTTGAGGGAGTTTCAGTCCCAACGGTAAAAGTGCGAATTTCACCATCTTATTAGAACAAGCCAACAAGCTCTTTTGTTTTTTTCAAAAATAATCTGTAGACCTTTCATTATTTAAACAAGACGAAAAATTATTCCAGCAAAATTTATTTAGTTTCCAAAATACCTACAATTTCTACGGTCAAAAACTTACTTAGAATATGAACATTAAAAAAAATACATTTGCCCTCTAATTTCAAAAGTTACCTAGATGGTATTACGTTCGTACAGCTTTTTCTCTCAACGGTACTCGACCATATCTAAATCAAAGAGGTAAGCATACACTCGTCAGACATATTCCACGTACTCGTAAAAAAAAGTTCTAATTATGCAAAATACGACAAGAAAGAGGAGAAAAATCCCAAATGTCAACTTTATAAGACCATATGCCATATGGGAAAAAAGTCTAGTTGATTTGGGAACGGTGTTTACACTTATCTCATATAATGATGTGAAAAAGTCATATGTACCGAGGCGAAATTAAAATTAAAAACACTGTCCCGTCTTTATAGCGAGCGAGCTTATGTACTTGAACGATTCCCCTTCAACGCCATCCACTTTTCACGCTTTTTGATTTTGTTCATTATTCGTATTTTCATTTACTTGCTTCTTTTTTTTTCCTGCTGTATTAGCACTTCAAAGAGAACTTTTCAACAACTCTTGTTTGCATTGTTCTTTATTGTAATTTTTTTTCGCGTCTTCGTTTTATTCTACACTTTGTTATTTTTGCTCGGATTATATGATTGTAATTTTCTTACTTTTTCGCGAGTTTTTTCAAAGAGATATAATGAGCAAAGAAAACCCAATTTACGGTGAAAAAAAATAGCGTAGCGGATTCGAATACGAACGTAAAATGAGTAAAAATTTATTGCCACGTAAATTGAACCGTTGAACTTGGATACTTCTCATTTTGAAACATACTATACCTACTACCACGGCAGATTAAAAGTATAACGCTCGTGAAATACATTTTTCAAAAAGATTCCAAGTAATGTCAAAGTTTCTCTAATATAAAATGACGTTCGATTCTAATCGAAAAACTTCTGCAATATTCTTTTCACATCAGCTATACAGATTTTTAAAATACGGACATCATTTGAGAGAAAAAAAAAGAAAGGAAGAAAGTACACAATAAAAAATTTGAATTACCGCAACTTTTTTCATAAAAATTATTTGAAACTTATACCTATATCTGTGTAGCATATTACTAGATATTTTTTTCTATTATTTTTGAGTAGGTAGGTATCGTCCATCGTGAGATTATCTAAAAAGTCAGAATCAGAAAGAATCCATACTGGTCATTGGTTTTTCTCCAGTTATAGTGGTCAGATTTGCAGCAAAATTTAAACAGCTTACATTAAGCTGAAATTTATGCTACGTATTTTTGAGGATCTGAATATAAGCTGATTTGATTTTGGCACAAAAGCAACTCGATTTGTTCAGCCATGGTCGATTATTTATGAGAGATATCGAAAATAAAACGACAATTAAAAAAACATCAAGATTTTTTCTAATAGTAGTCTGCTAAAAACAGAAGAAAAAACTGATCAGAAAATGAGAAGAAATTGTTAAATATCTTTTCGAGTGCAATTAAGTTTTCTTTCACCTGTTCTACTGACTCCTCATATAAAATAAAAATACTCTTATTTGTAACGAATTTCATATTCAAAAGAAGATTACAAATTTCAATTCTAGAAAATTATCATTCGTACATTGTGGCGTTTTTGCCAAAATTGTCAAAACCCGAGACACGTGTCTACTTTTGTACTCGAGAGTTGACACGTGCCAGCATATTCGTACAATTAAAAACGGCGAGAAGAATACGCAGCTATTTTTCGTTCTTTCATAAATTAATTAATTTTTTGGTATAAAACGTCACCGAACTCAGTTGGAAACCAGAATTTGACAATATCTTGGTACGGTTAAGCTAAGATACTTTCACTTTTGGAAATACGATTCGAATGAGCTATGGGAATATTAATCGTATTCGGTAAAATGGCGTCAAATTGAAAATCGAGGGATTAAAACTAGACTCAAGGTTGTTCCTATCTCGTCCGTACCGCGATATTTCACGTCCGAGGTAAACATTCTGCTTCAACTTTATAAAACGCGATTAATCAAACCTTTTGGATAAGCTTGCCGTGTAAAAATTTATCTCTAAAATAAGATGAAAAAGTATCGATGGAAAAGGGTGTTTTGTACCTGAGGCGTCTCATTCGAAAAAGAAAATGTTACGTTGGAAAAATTTTTCGTTATTAGAGTGTGTAATTTTTTTTCAAATTTTACCACCCATTTGAGAAAGATTTTCCAAAGGGACATGAAAATTGTTATCTTCTTTAACGGCCAAAATTTCAGCTTTCTCCATTACATCTTACTCAAATTTAAAATCCAATGGTTCATTAAAAGAATCTCAAATCGAGTGAGAGGGATATCACATAACAATTCTCAAAAAGATTTTTCAAAATTTAAATTCTGGTCAAAAGAAAACATCGGAGATAATATTCACCTGGAAATCGTAATAAAAGTAAATTTTCTTATTACAAATGGGAATTCGATCGAGTTGAGGTGTGAAATTGTAGATTGCTACGATTTTGTAATTTTCAAAAGAAGAAGGGGGAATCAAATGATGAGCTGTGCAACTTGATTTCATACTACTTGGAAAAATATTTTTTGCACGCGCTTCTAGCCAATATCAGCGTAGTGTCACTCAAGTTGCCTATCGAATTCACCATAAATGCACGTGTTTCACGTATTTACGGCGAATCGATTAGGCAATTTTAATAACGTGGTTTTTTTTTCAGCTTCAATATTGAAAAAAATTAGCGTTTGCTGGGAAATCACGAAATGGGAGAAAGGAATCCAATTTTTAGCTATACGCGATGATTTTTACAACCTCTAAAAAAAAATCTATCATTGAGGAGAAAATCGAAATTGAAGGTTCAGAGTGGCTGGAAATCTTGAAATCTGGTTTCAGGAGGGTTATACCAAGCACATGGACATCCTTTTTTTTACAAATCTCGATTTCAAACAATTTTACCAAAGAAAAAAAATGATAGTGATTTTTTTTTAATCTTAAGCATACTTCAACTGAAAAGTCGATTTTTTAAATTCTCAAAAATTTGTCAAAATTCGAAAAAACAATTAGTATGATTTTAAAAAAATTGGACATTTGAATTTTTAGAATGTAACCTTTCCAAAAAAAAAAACGTTGGCCATTTTTAGAGAATTTTCCTCAAAGAATGTTTTCCAAAATTTAAACGGTTTTTTAAAGTAAGGTCAGATTTTACTCACGATTGAAAAGGAAGTGAAAGTTATTTCAAAAAAAATTTAAGTGGATAAAAATGATTGATGTCTCTAATTTTTACCTGTATCCACACTACTCAATTCATCACCCTCCCCCTCTCCATTATTGGGAATCTAATTATAAACCCACTTCTCTTCGAGTTGAATTTTTTAGAACTTTTAATGAATTAATTGAAGAAAATTCTAAATTTAAACCAGAAAAATAATTCAGATTCACTTTCTAAAAAATCAAACGGAATACGATTAAATTCAATTACAACGACTAAAATATAATTTTTTTTTTGAAAATGTGAATGTTAAAAATACGAAAATTTTAAATCAGATGAGTACTTTTGAAACGAAACATCAAGAATTTGATTTCCATCCAAATTATTTTAGGTCTGAACCTAAAAAAAAAAAAATTGGTGAAAAACTGAATTCTTTTTTCGTATTTTCTTTTGATATAAAAAGTCAAGTTGAAAAATTTTAAAAGTAGCCTTAAACAATTTTTCCACAAAAAATTTCATATACAAAATGTTGGAAACGTCTCAGGAAATTTTCATTTTAAAGTTATTTTAGAGGGATTGAAAACAAATAGGGCCTTATCTTTTAAAAAATTTCATTTCTTTCATCTTACGAGGTTATTCGGTCTTCTGAAAGAAAAATCATCAGAAACAAAATTATTTTCACGTCGAATTTCCGATAAAAGGCATCCCTCAATTTGTGCAAACAAGCACGAGCAGGGTGAAGAACAGGAAAGGGGAAGAAACTGGTTGTGGAAAGATGGAACAAAAAAGGAACATGATCAGAATTTTGACCAAATTCACAGAAGTGGTTCATTCTGATTTGGAAACTTACAACAATTAAAATAGAAATTTAGCTTCCCTATTCAAAGTGAGGCAGTGATAAGGATCCTCAAAGTAAATATTTTTGAAAAAAAAATAAACTTTTTTTGTGGATAAATAAACTCCAACTAAAAAAAAATCGGCAAAAAAAAGGGGAAAAGGACTAGAAAGGTGCAATATTTTGAGTTTCTAAATTTTACATCTCCCTGAACCGCTGGTGGTATGATTCGATACTTCTTTATACGAATTCAAGATGGTCACTGCTGGTTCAAAATTGTTACAAATTCTTTAAAAAGTCATGAAATGATGTTCATATGTTCAGTTTAGATTGGAATCAATTGGAATACTTAAATTTGACGTTATTTTTAGACATGAACAAAAGGGCAGCCAATCAGATTTTTCGTTCCAGCAGGGTCGGCGAGAAGAAATGCGGGCCCTGTACAGAGTTTTTTGTAAGCTTCTTTTTTTCCAAGCCGTCTTCATCACTCGAATAAACTCGAACAAAGATCTGAAGTGACACAGGATTTTTTCATTCTTTGGATCATGTCAAACTCGAATAAAAATTCTAAAAATAGGGAACATGGTGTAGCTCGAACGAAGCATGGGCCGAAAATTTTGGTAAAAATTTGAAAAAACTGAAATTTTGGATTCAATAGGGTATGTGATCTTTTTTTGCTCATTTTTCATGTTATTTTATTTCAGTAATTTTTTTATTGACATTTCATTCAAGATTATTGATTTTTTTGACAAATTGAAAATTATTTGAAGGATGTGATTTTTTCGAAAGGTCAGTGAAAAATCAATAATTTTTAACATAATGATCAAAATACTGCCCGAGCGAAGCGAGAGTGAAAATCTTTTTTAAAAATGCTGTTTGAAGAACAAAAAATGCACTTTTTTGAAATTTTTGTGATTGAAAAATCTCCTTTAGGGGTCCGTATTGAAAAAATTGCGAGTCCGGTTCAAATGTACCTACCCCCCCTCCCCGTACTCCCTCTCGCCGAGCCTGCGTTCCAGGCAAATTTTGATCGATCAATTTTCACCCTACTAAAATTATACGACTGTTTCATGATAAATTAAAAGGTAGAAAAATGTTCTGACCAGAATTTTTTGATTTTAAATGAACGATTTTTCCCAGTCTTTAATTTTTTTACGCATAATTTACCAAAAAACGACTTCAAATTTGAGTACACCTAACCCAAACTAAACGAACCCTTGACTAAAATTCCAGCAATTAACATAAAAAATCTGTTTTCTTGTAGAAAAATTGAAAAAATTTTCATTTTTGTGGTGCCCTTGACAAAAATTAATTTTTTCGGTGAAAAATTAGTAATACCTTAAACGGAAATAAAAAATATTTTCACTACAAAATACCACCGCCAACGAATTCTTTCCATTTTTCGGAGAGGAGGACGGGGGTATAGAAAAACACAATTCACCTCCGATATGAAACACCCTGTATAAACAGGAACAACGATAAAGGAAATTAATTCGCCCCAGCGACATTCGTTCTATCAAGGTACCGGCGAATTCGAACCGAAAATACAAACAGGAAAAAATCGACGAATTTTGAAAGCAGCAAAAATTCACACGGGTATTTTTCGTCAAAATAATCTCACCTAAATACGAGTTCAACTACAAGAACGCTCTATACAACTTTAATCACGTTCGGTATTACTCACAGACACAATGAATGTCATTAAGTGCTAGACAACGAAAGGCAAATGCCAAAACATTTCGACCTAATCCACACTACGATGAACAGGATTGTAAACTTTGTGCACAATGAAGTTTCCCTTTTAACCGCAGAGATTAAATAAATTGTCGTGAAAAATAAAACGATCTCGTGGCTTTCCGTAATGTTATTTATTCGATATTGGTGGTGGTATTGCTGAATACGAACTTACTTCTTGTATTGCCTTCATGTTTGTGAGCTGTTCTCCGAATTGCCATATATTTACGCCGAATCTTAATGCCCAATTTTTCACCCTGGAATTAAAAAATCATTAATTAATGAGAATTATAGGGTTGGAAATTCTATTTTTATTTAATTATTATGTATGGGACGATAGTCCGAGGAACGAGGAAATTGACGAATTAGATTCTCTCGTAGCAATTTTTGAGCTTCTATTTTTTTTCCTAATGGTATTTTTCAGTTTAAAAAATTCAAACGGTGTTTCCCTGTACCGATGAAAAAATTGGTAAAATTAATTTCTTCGAGAATTGCGAAAATCTAGGATTTCAGTTGCCAAAACAGATTCACTCATTTACCGAGATAAATTTTATTAAAACAGTTATTCGGATATTTTGAACATAACGCTGCTCCTTGGTACCTACGGTGTACAGAAGATACGGTCGATAAGATACATAAATAGGTTATACGGCGGCAGCAGATAGCGAAACGAGGACGGGAGAGAAATTTTGAAAAGCGGTTGTGGCGGTAGTGGCGAATTTTCAGATGGGGTCGTCGCGAGAGTAGCCTTTTCTCTGGCGGTGGAAAACGTGGAAAACATAACGCCTTGCGCGCTCTCTTTTCTTTCGTTAACGATTCCTCAAAATAAAGCACCAATACGGACGTTTTAACGGTACGCAGCCAGCACACACATACATACGCACATTGTATCATAATGCAATACAATGGCACTCAACCTTCTGTTTTAACCTCGGCCCAAATTTGTGGCACTGTTCCAACAATGAAAAACGCCAAACGCGGTCTGCGGAGACGAATTTTGATTTCGGTTATTTCACCCCCGCCGATAGCTCGTATATTGTATACGGATCCAACGACCTGATAATTAAGACTTTCCACTTTCTGGCATGAGTCATTTTTGCTTATTTCAGCCCAGCAGCGTCGCGAATTCCCTCGCTAATTTACGTCGTCTTTTATTTTATTCTCGCGGGCAATTCCCGGAGAAAAATATTCTAGGTTTTTTTTGCGTCATTTTCACCTCGTAATGGGGGTTCGATGATGAGACCGAGAGCCCGGAAGTAGACGAGTAAGGGGTTGGTAATTTTTGTTTTGTAATTAAATTGAATACCGAGCCTGTTAATCAAGTTGCTCGTAAGCGTTGCCATGACGAACTTTTCTCCAGCATTTAATTACTTATATAGGTACCTATACCGTAAGTAGCTAAGGTTAGCTACTATAAATGATTCTTATTTACTACCTTTCGTGGCAAGGGTATACCTCGACCGGGTATAAGCTTTTGTTTTCGCAAAAATCAAGAACCTAAAGCATCTTTGAGGAAATACCATCGTATATTTTCATCGTTGAACTTGATGCTTGAATATAGTGTTGGAAATTTACCTAGATTCTCGACTCGAACGTGGAAAAAAATTTAATGCTGGGTGCAATAACGCAAAGAGGTAAATAGAAGAGAGAGGATGTATAACGGTGAATGTTGCATACGAGGAATTTCTTTGCATCCGATGCAGTTTTATTCCTTCAAGAATCTATTTCTATGGTGTTTACTTTTCCTTTGTTTGCAGTTTCTTCGAACGATAATGCTGAGTTGATATTGTTACCTATTTTAAATTCCATTCGGAGAATATTGGAATTTAGTTCAGCCACCTAACGTTTTATTGCATCTGTCTGCTGAAAATTTTCATTGCAAGTATTAGGTATAGAGGGGAGAATTGTATCGATTTTTTGGGTCCATTTTTTTTTTTCTATCTATGTGGTTATGAATTAAAAATCTTTATTTGTGACCCTGCCGTAAAGAAGGGACCTTTTGTGAAAAAATCTATGTTTTTATTTTCATGTGCTTGGTTCATATTAGTGTCATTTGGATCAAAAACGTGAAAAATGATATAGCGACCTTTTTTTTACACTAGGTCCCTTCTTTACGGCAGGGTCACATCCCCCCCTCCCCAAATTAATCTGCGAGTGATTTTCACATCCATTTGGATCAATGAAGGCGGATGAAAAATAGAAAATACAAATACCTATTTACTGTAATTTACTATTTTTCAATAGTTTTTCAAAAATTCTATAGAATATTTCCGTAAAATTACTCTAAATAATCTACATCACAAAACCTCTCTTCTTCCCTAAAATTTCTCAAAAAAAAATTCTCACTTACAAAGGTACCCCCACCTACTGACTATTTTAAATTAAAATTTCAAAAATTTTGAACCTCTCACTCCTCCAAAGATGTCATTAAATATTGAATTGATGATTTTTACGGCCATATTGTTCAGGTAAGGGTGGGAGAGGGGCCGCAGAAGTCTTTGAAAAATTTCTATCGGCAGGTGGTCTCAAACTCACAAAAATAACCTTGTTTGACAAATGGCATTTCAACAAAATTATTTTTCAATTTTTTGAAATCGCTGAGTATTTTTTATTGAGAAGGAGAGAGGGGGTTGAAGTGTAATTTTTTCGCAGTGGATATTAGTGGCCTTCTCAAATCTTTCAATTTTTTCTCTGAGAAAAATTTGAAAAACTTGGTATAGTAATGTTTTCATCAATCTCATATGAAGATAAAAATTGTGTTCAAAATCGATGAAATCACTAACAAAAAAAAATCAAATTATAAATTCAAATAATAAAATTGTTACAAGTTTGATTTTTACCCCTTTCAAATCGATACACGCAACACAAAATACAGCTTATAAATTATTATCACCTAATTGAGGATTATAAGGCACAATTATATCGAAAAAGCAACTTGTTTCCTGATCTATTTTGGAATTATTTTGAGAATTGGAAGCTTAAAAAATTTACTTGAAATGTTTTTCTTATTATATAATTTCAAAATTTTATTTTCATTTTGAAAATCATCGATTTTGATCTCTATGTTTCAAAACCAATTCTGCAAATTCTGTGTAAATAGGTACGCTTTGAATTATATGGAAGTTATTTTTCTTGAGTCTAGATATTGTTCGTTTTTATTCTTCATTTCAAAGGGCTCTACTTAAGTAGAGCCCGTAAAAGATCTATTTCATTGGACCGGTATGTTGAGTGGAAAAATTCCTCTTTCCATAATTTTTATTTAATATGCAAAAAAAATGATTGAACTTGAAAATCAAATAATTTCAAAATTGAAATTAATTATGTACTACATATTTTATGAATTTTCAGGAATTTTCAATACAATTTTTTACTTTATATCTACGGCTGGTAATCTCTCATTATTTTTTGTACCTTACTTATCAATATTTCGAAAATAGTTTTTGAAAAGAGGAATTTTTTGTTCGCAGCGGTTGCTGTATTCACGAATTTACCCATTTGAATTTTTTAATGAATCATCTCTCACATTTCAATTTTTTCACTAAAATGAGAATTTTGAACGATTCTCCCAAAATACAAGTACAGAGGTGGTTTTTTTTGGTAAAGTGAAAACAAATTTTATGAAAAATTATACATTATGAAAAGAAAAAAATTGTCATAAACTATTTTGGACAAGTTGAGAAAGACCCCTCCACCGATAGATTTCTATCTGCCTTGCTATTATACCCCTCCCTCCTCCCCCCGAAAAATGACAAAGGGCAGGGCTGATTTTTATAGGTACTTGTGAACAATAATTTGCTTAGGTAACCTTCTTTTTTTTCGGAAGGAATCAATTTCGGTATCATTATATTAGTACTTAGTGTTGCTCAAATTTAAAAATCTCCTACAAAATAGAATTTTTTCGAATTACAATTTGTTTTACAGTTTTCAGACCCAAACTACAAATATTCTGAAGAATAAACTCTCTCTCAAATATCTCACTCAGATCTAATTATTTAAACTGGATAAACCCTCTTCAACTCCTCTTACTTTGACTTGACAAAATTGTATTTTTTATTCAGAAAAAATGCTTCAGTGATTTACACATTTTTCCCGTTTAAGCAGGAAAAATTAAAATTTCTTTTCGCATCAAACAAAATTTTTAGTTTCTTCTTTGCATTTTGATGATGGAAAGTTGTAAAAACTACAAAAATAATCTTTTCAATAGAGGCAACATTATGGAAGACGATCCCCTGAACTGAACACCCGGTAGATATTCACGAATATTGTACTTGGGTAAGTAGTAAAAAAAAAGCGCATTCGAAATTTCCAATGATTTTTAGAACTTATGTGCATAAAATCCCCATTTTATCACATTTCAACTGAATTCGCTTCAATTACCAATCAAATATAGGTAAGTGGGTATCCGGGTCCGGGTAGCATTTTCAAAAAAATACCTACTTCTTCTCAGTTTACTGCATCGTAAATTTAAAAAAACGGAAATTTGAAGAATTAATTTCATTTCGAGAATATTCTATCGTTATTCCTTTATATTGTAGTTACTATTTCTTAGATTCTTATCATTTAATTATGTTGATTTATCTTATTCACCAATCTTGGGTCAGTAACCTCTATTGTGTCTAGTACATTTATCTGTAATAGGCACTTCCGTAGACCCTTATCTATTTACATTTGATTTCCACCGGCGAGAATCTCATTTGATGACGAATACAAATAATAAAAAATCAATTTTTCTTGATTTCTTTCAAAAATAATGATCAATGAATAATGTAGATACCATATTCTATCAATATCTACCCAAATGAACGCGACTAACGGAAATATAGGTACTACGATACTCACTCATTATGAGGGATATCTTCTTCTTGAATGGAATAACTTGGAGACACTGTTAGAAATCCAAAGAGCAACAGTGACTGCCCAAGACGAATCATCATTCCCAACTACAAAAATCGTCGGCAGATTAGCTTACATATTAGACTCATTGATGGCCCAACGCATTCAATTTGATCGAACCACAATTTACGTACGAATATGAATCGATAACCGCGAGCACAACCGAACACAGAATATCTAAGTGATGACCATTTTGTAATAAATTCAAGCCAAAGTACCGAAACGTAGGAATTTTGAAAAGCGGTCACATTTATCTAAACACAGTCGCAACGTGAAACAAACGGTCTTCGACGCTAGTAACGTAAAAAGCGTTTTAAACTAGCGCGACAGCAAATTGTTGGTAGCGCATGATCCGAACTACACTTTTCTATATTGATTCGGAAAATGGTACGATAAATAGTAAAGTCCTACTGTGTATAATACTTGAAGCGGCATAATCCGTAGGTATATTTTTCCTCCCCGTCTTACTCGACGTTTCTGCTTTTCCGCACCGCGTATATGGAAAATACGCACCAGTTGGTTTTTTCATTCGTTTAAACATTTTACGAAAATAAAGTATTCGCATTTGTGTTCCCGAGTTTAAAAAGACGCATGAACGGAAGCGCACGCGTTCTTCGGCGTCAAACTGTCTTCGAAAATTTTCTCACGACGGTTCCTTATTTTTTTGAAAAATTTCATCATGGCGGAAATTTTTTTAAAATTGGCGCCGTATCGAAAAAAATCAATTTTGGAATTAATAATGATGAAACATTTAGAAACGATGACGTGATATAATAATTTTAAAAAAAATACATAGAATTACATAAAAATTGCAGCGTTAACATACTTACAACAATTTAATACAAACACTGATACAAATAAAACTAAACAAAATTCGACTCGAATTCTACAATCGTAGTTTTTTTTAAAAAAAAAATCATTTCACAGCATTTTCATTTCATTAATAATAAAATTTACAAAACTATCTAATTTTACTAAAAATAGACCCATGTAATACTTGGAAAAAATGAAAGAATCGAGAAGGCTACATCAATATCTAAATAAAACAATGAACTCGACGATCTTAAAATTTAAAATAGAAACACGCGTAAGTATATCATATTCCTAGACTCGTTTCAACATGAAACATGGAATTTGCTTAAGGAAATCGTAATTTGTCACTTCATGACGACAAAGGTGGTATGCAATTGTGCTAAATGCTAAATGCTAAATTAAAGTTCATCGTGTTGGTCGATGACCGTCTCTCTGACGTCCTTCAATAAGCAAGCTGCCGGTGTGTAGAATTCTAATAAATATTCGCATCTGCTTGGTTCCGAAGCTCCAACGACCTCGGTGGTGGTACTACAGGTTAATCTCACCTGAAAATAAATTTAAGGTGAGAAATTGAAAGGGATAGGGATAAAAAAAAATAGATAAGGAAGTGAACGTACATGTGCTTGTCTTTGAGGACCATTCCAGCATGATTGGCCACCGCTGTAGAACATCACTTCGTATTTATCATCTACCCAGCTGTTCCAAGATCCAAGACGGGTTTCAGCTCCTCCATTCATTGGACGTTGGCTCACCTAAGAATCAGATTTAAAAATTAAGACCGTGAATGAGTTTGATTTCAATTTCTTTCAATGTGTTATTTTTTGATTTACCTCATCGAATGGACATAATTTGTAAGTATATTCTCTATCTGTGTATTCGTAACATTCTCCAACAAGATAGGCGAATTCGTCCTCTTTTCCATAATCTTTTCCGAGAGATTCTTCGATCTGTTTGATTTCACGTTGAATATCTTTCAAGTTACGAACAGCATCGTCGAATCCGGTTCTGGCATCGTTTGCCTCTGAAACAACAAATGATTTTTATGAAAATATTACCAAATACCGGATGAGTAGTTTATGTCGTTACTCAAACTTGGGGGCATACCCAAAGCACCAAAAAGAGGGATTTTTTCTCAAGTTGTAAAGAGGTTTTAATTTGAACCCAAATCCGAAAGTTGACCTCCTAGGATGAAAGATAAGACTCAAAATTGAAAATTACTATTCGGCAAAAACAATTCAATTTTGAGATCACTCCAGCCTTGAGGGTTGATTTTTAGATGTGGGACAGTTTTGACCCCAGAATGGATTGAAAAAGTTAAAAAACATAAATTTTGATAGGTACCTTATTCCATACAAATTAATATTTTCAATTTAATCTTTCCATTTTCTTGAGGGTCCACTATTGAACATGGAGTTGAAATCGCCCCAACAATAGATTTGGGGGCTAAAAAACATAGATGTGAATGCCTCACTTAAAAAGTTGAAAAATTTTCGATTTCGGTCACATTCAGCCTCTTTTCAAGAATAAATTCTCGGTTCGGAACCAAAATAATCTATGAAATGGATTCAGGTGCTTTCAAACCCTCCATATTTCTCGAATAATTATTTTCTACTTTTTCCTCTCACGTTATTTGTTGGTTCAAAATTTGATGGAATCCCCTCCCCCTCCTCACAGTAAAAATTATTTTTCAACTCGAAAAATTTTGAAAAATTGAATACGATAAACTTGAAAACTACTTTACTTCCTTTTTCAATGCCTTTACCACGTCTTGGAATCTCTGGTAAAACGATAATTGGCTTACTCCCCCTTCCCCGCAAAACATCAAAATAGTGAAACACCAACCATTGATAATTTTAGAGGTTTCTTCATCGTACTCTTCTTTGGGTTCTTCTTCATGAATGGATTCTACGTCGTCCGAGTGTGATTCTGGATCTTCTGGTAAATCATCATTATCTTCATCGTCTTCTTCGTTATCACCTTTAGACTCTTGATGTTCTTCTGTGGTTTCTTCTTTTTCAATATTTGCTTCTGGTTCGGGGTGTTTTTGTTCCATATCCATCTGGAATTTATCATAAAATTTTTGAATCAGGTCTTCAAATTTTCAAATTAGGTACGCGATTTTCATTACATTTTTCAAAATTGTCATTTGTTTGATGAATTCCCAACCGGTTGACAGGAAATGCTCGAAAGGAATTTGTGACTCTGTGGTAAGAATAGTCTACGGAAACAGCATCAAAATTAGATTATCAAATAATTGAAAATTTGTTGACTTTGGTACTACCATTACTAACTTTTGTTTCATCTTCAGAAACGATGCCATCTTTATTTTGATCTAATACTGATAATTTTGAAATTTCAGCAGCATCCAAGCTAAAATGATCAATCGAATGATAGAAAACCAATATAGTGATCAATTTTACCAAATAGTTGATAATACTCACTTTCCATCTCCATTCAGATCAGCTTCGCTGAAAACTTTCAAAGCTTCCTTTTCATTTTTCAACCGGTCTTCTTCTTCGCGTAACCTTCTTTTTTGTTCTTCCAATTGTTTGTGCGCATCTAAAGCCTCTTTTTCTTTAGCTTCGATCTGATTCTTAATACCTTCTTTTTCGTTTTTCAAAATTTCAGCTTCGGATTGTTCTTTCATCAGTTCTAAAAGCTTGTGCTACAAAATCATACCAAATATGAATCTTAATTCGATGTTTGTACCTAAATTCGGAGATTATCGAATTACCTGTTTGTCTCGTTTAATTTGTTTTCCTTTCAAGCTGAGTTCACTCTTGATTTTACTACCTTCTTTAATTATGGCTATAATTCGGGCTTCTTCTTCTCTAGCAGCTTGACCCAACTCGTAGCAGTTATTATCACATCGTGTTTCAGTGGTATATTCGTCGGAGCCATCACAGCAATCTTGAAATCAAATCATCAATTAAAATATTTATAATAGGAGCTTGAAAAATAATGCATAAGATGATACATACCACAGATACCATCGTTTACTCTAGAAGAAGGTATAAATGATGGTTTATGTCCAACATTGTTACAGTAAAAACTACCATTGGGACATGCCGCTGTACCGGGTTCATCGCTACCATCGCCTAGGCAGTCGCAGTAATCGTCGTTGATACGTTCATAAGGAATTGTAGAACTGCCATCAAAGCACGTGAAGTACTTATCTACTGCATACAATGAAACCACTGCAAACAAATGAGTCATGATTAAAACAATCCATTTCAAATAGGCTCTTTCAAATTGTCTGATTATTGATAGTTTTTCAAGTCTTTTCATGGGCAGGCAAACTTTATGATTAAATAGACAGTCTAGAAAGGTTTTACATAAGTTCAAAAATATTTTTACTTGACAATGATACTCCTCTGGGTCTCTGTACTGTATCCGAATAACATGCAACCACAAAGTGGCAAATTAGAAGTAATTTCACGAACATGATGAAGTGTGCACTATTTCGATGAGGGAAAAAACCAACACTAAATTGGGGAGCTATTTAGATTCGATTTTAAAACTAATATTTGACATTGATTTTCTATATCATTTTAAAAAATCAAATCTCTGGGGAACATTTTTCCGAATTATTTGTCGCCGCATCACAAATTTTTACACTGTTATCTTTTTTGATAAAAATTTTGATGTGTTTCGTGAGATCACGCATAGGTCGTGATGGCACGGTATGATTGGTCTAGGTTATGTGACGTCATGGTAGCAGTACTGTAATTTACCGGTTTTTACATATTTTACCACAATTATTGTATTTTTTCAATTTTTTTCTTTTTTTAATTATTGTTTTCATTTTTTTCTTTTTTTAATTATTGTTTTTCATTTTTTAATTTTTAAAATTTTTTTCTAATCAGTTGAATTATTGATCGTGCTTGCTTTTTTGGAAGCAAAAAATCTGGAAAATATTGTTTTTATTTGATACAGAAACAGATACAAAATTCTGGTCATTTTGATTGAATAATTGGAAGAAATCAGTGGCTGGGAAATTTTTTGTTTACACTTTACCCAGGGCATTAAAATTTTGAATTTCTGAAATGATAGAAAAAAATGTCTTAATTTCAGATTTATCTACAATTTTTGATAAAAATTGTATTTATTCATAGTGAAGTGATAAAAAAATTCGAAAATCAGTCAAATTATGTTTCGGGGATATTTAAAATGATAATCAATTAATTATGTGACTTCCAATTTCAAATCAAACACAATAGGTATCGTCAATAATTTCTTCGCGATTGAAATGTGATTGAAATGATTGAAGCTTTCTTGTTTTCTATTTCAAAACACCTGATATAAAACATAAAGCAATAAAGAATCAACTAAACTGTCCATGTAAGTAGTATACTAGTGCATATTTTTTTATGTAATCGAAGATTCCAAATAAGAAGGCGAAAACACATTCATAAAAAGTAGAAACTGACGTTTCAAGTCCTAAATATAGGTATAGCCGTTAGATATCTGGTTAAAATTTCAATTTCATTATGTGCAATGCAAAGAATACAAAATATCTCCTATTTTGAAATACATAAAATTTTTTCAAATAAGGGGAAAATAGGTTGGATAATGACTTCCATTAGCTAGAGAAAAATGAGTTATATAATGATGAACTGTTGGATGTTTGTGAATCGTGAGAATTTTGTATGCTTTTCAATGCAAAAATAGCGAGTGAGCGAGGTTATTTGATAATTTCAATTAAATATGTGGTTACTGGTCAGTAAGGTCTTAAAACGCTTAGTTTATATCAATGTGTTATCACTTTTTTATTTGAAATAAAATATGTATACTGTTTACCTACTGAATTTTGTGTTAGTTGTTTTTTCGACCATGTTTCCTCATTGATTCGCCTTGTTACAGATAGCCTCAGCAACAAGTCACATTTCCATTCAGCTAATTCTGTCCACTCATTGGTCGCGAAACATCGCAGCATGTTTTCGCGTAGCGCTCTACTGATGCTGCAGGTCATTCGACCTTCCACCATAACCACCTCGGTGACCAAAATCAGTAAACGGTCGATTACCTTCAAAGTACAGCTCAGACAGTTAGACGATCATTTGGTGTATGAGACCAAGATCTATTTACGTCAGGAAATGTGCCGTATGCTGCTGTCTCCTAGCTCACAATGCACGTCGCCGCCATTCGAGTCGTCTTCCGATCATTCTGCTGATTGGAACAGAGCGCCGGTCACTACCGCCGCAGCTGGCCGTAAAATTGAGACAGCGTTGACGACCAAAGCCAGAAGCATATTAAAGGAATCGGCGTCGGGTAGCGGCGGCAGCAGAACCAACCCATCGCGTGTACCGCTCGATCCGAGTGTGTCTTCGCTGGAACGTAATTTCATAACTCCTAGCCGGGCGATGGCCGATTTCATGTTAAAAATGGAACACTTGGAAGGACTGAAATCGACCAAACGTCGCTCGCCGCACATCAATCAGCCTCCGATCACCGTGTATTGGCGCAAAGACGTCGAAGCCAAAGCGTTGGAAGTGTGGGGCTCCAAAGAAAACCTGGTAAAGGAAATACTGCGTCACCAGCTGGAACGTAAGCTGCAGGAAGAAAGTAATGTCTCCGCTAAGCGTCAGTTGCGTAGTACTCGACGTGAGAGCCTCGAGCAAGACCAAATACATCTGAAAAAGTCGAGCGGCTTGCTTAGTCATTCAGGACGTGTGGTGCTAGTGGCTGTCGCCATCAATTTCAGTAACTTTTTGTTCAAGTTCATCGCGTGGTATGCCACCAATTCGCACAGCCTGTTCGCCGAGTGCATTCATTCGTTGGCGGACACGATGAACCAGGTGATACTGGCATACGGTATCTACAAATCGGTGCAGAGGGCCAATGCTGACCATCCGTATGGCTACAACAATATGAAGTATGTGTCATCGCTTATCTCCGGAGTTGGCATATTCTGTGTGGGGACCGGACTCTCGGTATATCACGGTATCGTCGGATTGTGGCAGGAATTATTGTTGAGCGAAATTCAAATGGGCGTCTTAAGTCTGGCTTACTCACTGGTGACCGAAGGCGCCACATTTGTGGTGGCCGTCGGCTCGATTCGTCGCGGCGCCAGAAAACACAATATGTCCGTCAAGGATTACATACTCAGCAGTCAGGATCCGAGCGTGAATGTGGTACTACTGGAAGACTGCGCTGCTCTGCTCAGCATTCTTGTGACCGGTACATGTATCTTAGTTGCCCGCTTCACTGGAAGCCCGATCCCAGATGCGATTGGTTCATTACTGGTTGGCTTCATCCTTGGCGTGGTCGCCTGCTTCATCATACAAACCAATGTTGCCTCCCTTGTCGGCCGATCTATACCTGAGGAGTTCCTTGACAAAATCAACTACGAGCTGGAGTCAGATATTATGATCAGAGGAATTCACGACGTCAAAGGTATCGACATTGGTAATTCGCTCATCAGATACAAGGCCGAGTTGGATTTTGATGGACGCGAACTTACCCGACTATACCTCGACCACCAAGACCTGAAGAGCATGTTCGACGAAGTCAAAGCCATGAAATCTATCAACGAGTTCGAAGCTTTCGTGTTGAAACACAGCGAAAACATTATCGATACCATGGGCGGCGAAATCGATCGTATCGAAGTCAAATTACGAAAGAAATTTCCCCAAATTAGACATTGCGATTTGGAGATTCTCTAGTCCCTTCAGACCCTGTATATTATGTTTATTTCCGCGAAGATTGTATACTTTTAATTACGGTTGTATTTTCATTTTGAGATCAAACACCAATTTGTCAGAATTTCAAATAAGTTTGCTTTATCATTTTTTTTAAATTTCGCACCCTCCAAAAAAATATGCTCAATATTCATCCAACGCTTGAGAATTCGGTGCCATGATTTAAACGAGTCTACATGGACTTTTTTTCAACTAAAATTTTCTGGAATCCCAAAACAGATTAGAAAACAATTCAAAAGTCAATAAATATCTGAGGAATAGAAAATTTTCAACAATGGAAAGAATAAAAATTTGAATTTAAAAATATTTTAAGACCAATAATTTCATATCAGAAAAATTGAAAAAAAAGTTAAAAATAATTTTGGTTTGAAAAAATTTGAATGAAAATATATAATTTAAAAAAATTTAGAGAATTTCAAATTTAAGAGTCTGAAAAAATTTTGACGTGCGAAAAAATTTTAAAATTGGTAAAAAGTACTGACATCACACTAGAGATGAAAAATAGATATAAAAGAATCAATTCGTAATCATTTCCATTTCATTCGTTTCATCACAGTTTTTTTTATAACAAATAGGTAGGTAGTGTAAATATAAGAAGGAATGTGTTCTAATGTACTTATTTTTAGAAACATTAGCTACGGTGATTCACCGGCACGAAATAACAGTCGGAATTTGCCCAAAAATATGAAAACATAAACAGTCATTAGTCTAAAAATAAATTTTAGAACGTTTTAAATAAGCTCAACGACATAGCATTTATTCAAAATTGACCGTTTGTGTATTGTGTGTGAACTGTGAACCTCGAAGTTATAAAATTCGATAATTCAAACGTAAGAATAGTGATTAAATTTAACGTTTTAATATCTGATTTTTAAATCGTAAAATTAATCAATTGAAAAATTGTTTAGATGTCGTTAGTTCCTTTGTTATTCCGTGATTGGTGGGATGATTTCGACAGTTTCGATAGAGAACGTCCTAGCAAATTGTTGGATCAACATTTTGGATTGGGATTGAAAAAAGATGATTTGTTGACCAATTGGTCATCATTGTCATCGCCATTGATCAGACCAGGAAGATATTTCAGACCATGGAAAGAACTGATTCCTCGTCAGAACAGTGGCAGCTCTTTGATAAAAACTGAAGGAAAAGGATTCGAGGTTTGAAATATTTTTGTTTTTATAACAACCAAAGCCGAAAAAAGCAAGAGCAAGTTTTTTTCCTTGAATAATTCAAAAAATCAACGTTCGCTTTCTTCTCATTTTTAAAACTATAAAAATTGTTGGCAATTTTAGATTCACAACATTTTGAAAAATTTCAATTTAATTTTAATGCGATTATTTAATTAAAGGTCTCAGTATCAAAAAATCTTTCTTTTTTCAACTATAAAATTTAGTGCTCTTTTCAATTCCTGTAAAAAAAATTTTAAAAAAACGATTTTTGGATAGAAAAAAAATTTTGGACACAACATTTTTTCTTCATCCGGAATCATGAAAACCTACGCAACAAAATTGAGTCAAATAATTTTATTTAAATAAGAAGTCGATTCAAAGATGATATCTTTTGTTAAAGAACATTTCAAAGGTTTTTTTTTTTTTGGTTCAGCTCCTCTGAAATATAATGCATAGACAACGAATTAATCATTTTTCTTTCAAAAAAATTATTTCTCAATATTTCAGATCGTTTTGGATGTTCAACAATTTGCACCGGGTGAAATCACAGTAAAAGTATCCGATGGCTCTATCGTTGTCGAAGGAAAACACGAAGAAAAACAAGATGAACATGGATTTGTTTCACGACACTTTGTAAGACGTTACGTACCACCAGCGAAAGAACTGGATCTCGATAACGTAGTTTCCAGCTTATCATCGGACGGAGTTTTAACCATTTCAGTTCCCAAAAAAGTAAATTATTTAGCATTTTAAAATAAAACATTCGAAATCATAAAAATACTCATGGAGATCTGTTTGTTACGTTGACAGAGTATAACTCACACCGGAGAAAAAGTAGTTCCTATTGT
Organism: Pseudococcus jackbeardsleyi; assembly: GCA_038380155.1. NCBI lineage: Eukaryota > Metazoa > Arthropoda > Insecta > Hemiptera > Pseudococcidae > Pseudococcus > Pseudococcus jackbeardsleyi. Next base: position 41,422,196 of record CM076238.1, read on the forward strand.
TCAAACTGGCACTCCAGCAATCAAACCGACTTCCAATGAAACACAAATAAAAATTGAACAAGAACCAAAATGAAATAAGAAAAAAATACCCAATTAATGAACGTAATGAAGATAAACCCGTATGAAATTGACGTCGATGATAATTTTGCCTAACTTTTTATAATGTAGCTATAATGTACTTTTCAAAAATGCAATAAATTTTTTAAACAAATATTATTTCATTTAGAACATTTTTTTGCAAAAATAAAAATACTCGTATGAAAAACATAAATAGGTAGGTACAATAAAACATGCGATTAAAAAATACGAAACAATTGTCATTTTCATACTTTACAAACAATGAATGAACCCAGAAAAAGCCATTGAAGAAAAATTATTACTAACTCTTACCAATGGAAAATATTGCAGAAATTCATTCTTCGAGTGAAAAATCCAAATATAAAATCAATACCACGGCGATTTCATGAACAAACGTTTTCTTCATCGTCACCTTCGAAAAAATTCAATCATTTCCACGCATAATTTGACGTAAACATAGATTTAGGTACTATGATTCATCGTTCTGCATTTTTTTTTCAAGTTGTAAAAGAGAGTAAGACTAAAAAATTGTGTGTAGACCTCAAAACGACTAAGCACTTCCCTCCCACACACACCAATTTACCTCCATTCCACTCGTACTCAGTCTTGATCTTGAATTATAAAAAAATAAAAATTAGAAAACATTCCCCCCCCCCCCCCCCCCGAAAATGTAAGTGGTTCAAATGGTTTTTCAAATGTAGAAAAACGCCGCCGATTGAAAAAAATATTAATTTTTTCGACTTTTGTTTAAATATAGAAAACCTGAAAAACCTCATTATTTCGAAAAATCACAGAAAAATGAAGCCAGGATTCCAAAAATTGAATTATTTTTGAAAAAAATTTCAATATTTTTGAAGTTGACGAAAAATTTTAAAATCATGACTGAATTTCCAGGCCGAATGAGGAGGGGGTAAAATTTTGTCAAATTGACACACAATTTATTGATTGTGTTGATTGTCCCCTCTTCCACTTTCGAAAAAAATGCCAAAAGATGTAATCTTCCGTTGAGGACAAAAATTGATACTCACTATCACTAAATTCATCCGAATCACCTCCAACTGCATTCCAAAATGCTTTGACAACTTTTTCAGCTTGATCAAGTTTTTGCTCTGTTGATAAAGATGACATTTCACTTTTCATGGATGCTAAATTTTTAAAAATAATGGCCAATTGTTCCATATTTTCTGAAAAATTTACCAAAGTTTATTAATCATATTGATGAAACGTTAAATGTACACCTTATCATGTCTACAGATTCCCAACAGATTACTCACCGAATTCTTCCTCATCTACTGGAAATCCGTCTGCATTTTGATTTTTTGCATTATTGCTGTTCTCAAAAACCTGTGTTTTTATAACAGATTCTTCTGAGCTTTCACCATTCGATACTTTGATATTATGAACATTTTTTTCTATAAAAATACATCAAGAGAATAGCTATTTAGTATTCGAATTTGAATTCTGATACAAATGAACGCGAATGAATAATTTTTTTCAACCTTTTCTTATTAAGTTCGGCCATTGATGAGATTGCAAAATTTCGTTAACTCGATCTATTCCAATAGCTTCTCCAAAAGAAATATCATCTCCGTCTTCAATATCTGGCTCAAGTTCGACTAATTCATATTGATTCTTAACGCACCAATCATTCACTGCGGAAAACAATAATAATAAATAAAATGAAAATTTCGTAAAAGACGGGTAAATTATTGGCATTATAAATGACCTGCATCTTTCTTAATTTCATTCAATCCTTTGCATGTTCTACAAAGTAAAATCTTTTCAGCAATGTGGAACTTTTCCAAGTAAGTCAACCATTTATTCAAATCATTGATCAAGTTTTCCTGAAAATAAATACATTCTGCTATAAAACTCGAGTTCAATTTTATCCGTAAAAAAGTTGAAAAAATTTACTCGATCAACATCGAAGTGCAAAATTACAGCCTCCACCGAATTCTGAAAATCTTCTGCGAATGTAGTCTGCAGATTGGCAGGGCAGAAATTTACATCAGCTTGATAATATTTATTATCGATTCGCCACTTGAAACACGATATACCGTTTGGAATTTCATCCGTACTGATATTTTCGGTATTGATAATAACTATAAAATGAGAAATAGAAGGTCTCAATTGCATTGTAGAATAAAATCACAGCTTGTAAGGGTCGAAGGGATACTTAGGTGAAAGCTGGATACGTACGTTTGATGATTTCTTCTGCTTTATTTTGGTGGATATCTGCTATCAGAACACTTGGAAGCAATGCCATTGTTCTGCTTTAATCGAATTTAAACTGCTTTTCTTCTTTTGTTAATGCATAATTTCTTAATTTTCTAATAATTTTTCACAACTTTCAATTTTTTAAAAAAATGTCAAATTTTTAGATAAGATTTATAAAATGTAAACAAACACTGATAAGAATCTTATCAATATCAATAATTCAAGCGTGGTGGTTGATTAATATTTTAGAAAAATTATTGCATAAAAAATATATATATTTCTAATGAGATGATGCGAAATTTGAGTTTAAAATTCACACACTCAAGTGTGATAAAAGTAATTTCCTCAGCCTCTTCGTATTCAATGATCAGACACTCTTCCAATTCCAATGTACCTGTACCTGTACCTGTGCCTGTACGTTACCGCGATACCCAAGTCAAATCAGAATTTCTGACAAAAGCTGCCGGTATGTTCAATATTATTATTTCAACATTAAGTAAAAGAATAATGATAATCCAAAACTGTATTTCATGAACGATGATAGTCAATCTTCGAATGTAACAATTTCGAATTCTTCATCGAACTTGTGTATTTGATCAGAAACTGCTCAAAATCGAAATTTTCCTTCATTATTTACTTTGAATCTTCTGTTTCAGGTCTACCGCGTGAAAAAGCATTATCGTCGATAAGGTCAATTGAAATACTTCGAAAAACGCCACTAGATTCGATGAAACAATCATTCGACGTTCTTAAAGTAAATCTATTTAATTTAAAAATATCTCATTCATTTTTCAAAAGAAATGTATAATTCTATATATTTTTTAACCATAGGACTTGGGATATGGTTATGCTGTTAAAATCCATCCAGAATTATTGTGCATCAATTGTGCAATCTTGAAAAACAGAATTCTGCTTTTAGAAGATTGTAAATTTAATAAAAATAAAATCCCTGAATTATTAGTATGGTAAGTGAACATCCATCCTAAGTACATAAGATGCACATTATTGTAATCCATCGTTAATTTTTTTCAGCTTCGATTCTCTTACGGCGAAAAAACTGTCCATTTTGAAACATTTTGATATTTTGCCACCGGAATCAAATCTTATTGAAAATTTTTTCCGTGTTTGTGATATACCATTAAGAGAGAATACCATAGAATCCGATGATTTGGATGATTTCAAAACCGTCTATTGCAAATTTTATAAATTCTACGTTCAGCGCGAACTTGGGTTAAGTGATGAAACATTGGAAAATGTTATAAAACCAGTCAAATGGATCAGTTTCAAATACCTCAAATATAATATAAATTTCGCACGTGATATTTTTCACATCAATAACAAAGATGTAAGTAAATTGAATGAACAAAAAAACATAGCTACTTTTTTTTAAAAATAATATTCATATATTACTGTTTTTGTAGATTCAATTTTTAAAATACGTGCTGCACGCTTATCCTGATGCCTTACTTTATCTATACAAAAGTTTACAAAGTGATAGGATGAAGAAGATGGTTCGGAAAAATCCCAAAATGTTTAACGTTTCTGCGGAAGTAATCGCAAAGAATTCTCGATTTTTAAAAGTAAGTCTGAATAGTTCATGTTAATATTTAGATCTTATTTTTATACTCATTTTTTTTTATTCAAAGGAAAAGAATATTAGTGAAAAGGTGCCTTCATACATAGCACTACTTACAATGCAGTCTGAGCTGAATCTCGATCGATTATCTAGAATATTGGATAGTTACGAATTGAAACCTTACATTAACCATCCCAGGCTTCTAGATTTAATTAAAAAAGCTCCCATAGCTAATGAAAGACTCGGCATATTAAAAGAGCTCAACATGAGATGCGTCACATTGAATCAATTAACCAGTAAAGATGAATTATTCGTCAGGTAGGGTAGGGGGTTATGATTTTTAAATTTTAGACCCCTCAATTTCACCTGATATTAATCTTGTATGCATTTTTAGGCACATATCAAACGGTATCGATAAAACACGAGCCAACGATAAGTTTACTTTTCTGAGTTACGAACTTCCTTACACAAAACATGAGATAAAAGCAAAATTGTTATTGAATCCGTATTATGGTTATGTACCGTTGTATATTGTCGACGAAACTTTGAAGTATTTAAAAACAACCGGATTTTCCGCCGAAGATATCTTCATTTCGTTACCCCTCGTCCTTTATCACAAGTTGGTATTATAATAATTTATGTTTTTAAAACAATTATTCATCAGTTTAACTATTTCGTTTAATTTTTTAAATGTGACAGACCTGTGGTGGAAAACGCTGTGATGGAATTAGTTCCGAAATTACTAAAATCAATGGACTATCCTTCTGATTTCGAGAAAACTGAACTTAAACCGTTTTTACCTCTTGCGTTGTATTGTATTGAGAAGCAGCATAATTTTACTGGTAATGGTGTCTGGATCCAAAAAAATTCGGATACAGAAAGTTTAGCTATTGAATCAGTTTAATGAAATGTGTATTTTTTCCTCAATTTTTTGTTGTATGATGTATATTTTTTTACGAATCAACTTTCAATCTTAGATATTGATACAAATAAAAATACGATGTCTTTCAAAATTTATTTTTTACAAAAAAAGAATTAAAGGTAAGAATTCAACAAAATTTGGTATTTTTTTTCTATACAGGTAGAATTAAATACGTAATAATTTCTCACATCGAAAATATGATGTTATTATTTAATAAATCGACGTATTTCAGAAAAATAATCAAAAAAACTATGTTTTAAAGATACTGAGATATGTTTATGTTTGCATGAACATATCAAATAGGGCCACAATAAAATGTATCCTATTTTTACATGAAAGTATTATCAAAGCGAAAGAGAAAAAATTGATTATATGACACATAAAACACATAATTTGCCTAAAGGCAGTTCTCAGGTTATAAACTGAACCGTACAAAGTAGGGAATCTTTGAAAGAAAAACAAAGAAAGATTAACATTTTTGGCTAAATTTATAATTAACTGATTTTATTAAGGTAATTGTAAGTACAGAGAATTCTATCAATTCAGAATACCACACAATTACACCAAATTCAAATTTCATTCTAAATCCCGAGAGATTTGAATTCCGGAAAAAAGTTATCGAATTCATCATAATACAAATAACTAAGGATATGAAAAATAAAATTCAAAGTTGGTTTCATTATGTGTACGTTGAATCAATCAGAAACCCTATGGGTGATTAAACATTTATCAACAAGAAAACGAAAAGAAAAGAAATAAAACTTTAACTTGTGACTAGTTCAAGTTTCAGGTCGAAAAAAATACCTTTTGTAACGTAGTCTAAACTTTACCACCATATTTAAAAAATCTTTCCAGCAATAAACATCGCATCGGTCATCTTCGTAAAAGAAACATTTAAAAAAATCACATGATTTACATTTCAGTTTATCACACTTCAATTTTTTCCCTGCCCGCTTCGAGAATGTTTTTTGTTGTATTTCGGATTCGTACTCAATCTTTTCATGTCATTTGAAATCGAAGAAAATCCTTCGAAATTTTCTTGATTCGCTGGTTCGTTTTCAGCAGACTTCGGAAGCTCCTCTGAAGTCAGTTGCTGAAAATCAAGACAACGACGGCGATTAAAATATGGCAATAGGAAATTCGTATTGGATGAAATTTTTAAAATTACCGGTTGCAAAGAAGCTAATATTTTGTTAGCTTTTTGAGCTTTGTGCGAAGCGATTACTCCGAGTTGTTCGTTACAAGGTATCATTTTTAATACATTTCCAACTGCTTTTGTCCTTCCTTCACGAAACACCAATCTTTGGCCAACTTTTAAGTATTCTGGGTATTTGATGAAACGAAAATGAACCGTGGCTCGTTCTCCTGTTCGTAAACTTCGCGAAGACATCTTCAGAATATAAGCTGTCTGCCGAATACTTCCGCAATGGACTATAAAATTAGTTTCATTAGTACGATAGAAATAAAGGCGAAAGGGGAAAAAATATGGATTTTGACGGAAATTGATGAAATAATTAACTTGAATGAGGCAGACTTTTCAAAAAAATTTCTAAGTCCTCCAGTCCAAAGAAAAACAAACGTAGGAAACTTCAACGTGGGGTCCTTTTTTTTTTTTAAAAAAAAAAAAGTAGGTCTGTATTACTGATAGCATAACTAAATGAGAAAAAACTTTTGAAAAATATTTCCCTTTGAAGTTCCTTACGTTCGACCTCTTTTGGTTGAGAAGCTTGAAATTTTTTCTGGAGATTTCCTTCTAAGGTAGTTACAATACCTCAAAAACAAAGGTCGGCACGGAAAATGGTTCTGGTATTCAAAGTTCGAACTCTATTTTTTGAGTATTTCCCTCCAATATTACCTTTTTAAAATTAACTCTTTCATCAATTTTTGTCAAAAACCACATAATTTAGTTCTACTTCATTCTAGTAGAAGTTCCTACAACAAGTAACCACACAAAATGAAAAATTTACCCATAGCTTGATATCGAGGGTTGATCGTAGTTGGATGATGCAATACTAAAATATCTGCTTCGAATTCTAATGATGCAATCGGTTTCAACGAAGGTGAAACCATCACCATTCCTTTTCTTATCTGCGATCTTTTCACCTATAAAAATGCAACAATTTTCAGAATCCGGCAATCGATTTATTTACCAGGTATATTATTGCACTACTTTATGAAATTAACACGAGGTAGCACCGAATAATCGGCCTACTTCGGTTATTATTTCAACCATTGTAAACAGTACGTCAAATTTAATAATGTTTACACAGATGAACTGGAATATTATAAAATCGATCAACATTATACTTGTAATTTGTATACCTTTTTTAAAGCAAACGAAGCAGTCTGACCGCCTCGAACTTCTTTCACCAACATTCTCTTCCGATGAATACTACGTATTGATGTCGAAATAAAATGTCCTACGGGATCAGGCCCCAATAATAAATTATCGTTGACCCGAACAACTCCTTTCAACGTTATTCCCGAAACAACTACACCGACACCCTGAAATTGAACGATAATTTGATTAATAAATGAAAAAAAAACAATCGATTCGAAATTACAAATCGTTGTTATAATTACTGGGACGGTGTAAATATCGTCGATTTGAAATTCGGCAGGATCTTCGTTATTGAACGAAACTCTGGTAGATAGCAAGTTCAAAAACATTTTGAGAAAATGTAAATTCTCTCCTGTAACGCTAGATACTAAAAATATTGGACATAATCTGAAAAAAAAAATCAAATCAAGGTGTAAAATAGGTCAATTCGGAAATAAATGTAAATTAAGCTAGCAGCCTACCTCTCACATAACATATTTTTAGCACCCATTACAACATCGTCAACACTTTTAATCATAATTGGTACTTTTCGACAACCTTGCGAACGTAAAATTCTATTCAACATTTTCAACGTTTCGTCGAGCACATTAGGAGGACACATATCAATTTTTGTAACGACGACGAAAACTGGTACGTTCAAGGCCAACGCTAAGCCTAGATGTTCTTTAGTCATGCCAACGATTCCAGCATTCGCACCGATCTGAAACATCGCAATAAAATCATTTACATTCGATAGACTATTGAACTAAAATGTTATGAAAATTCTCACCATCAACATGCCAAAATCAGGAGCATGGCCGGTCATTCCAAATACTGTAGTTTTCAAATAACGCTCATGTCCGGCGAGATCGATGAAAGTTATCACTTTAGTAGACCGCTCGCAGATTTTTACCCAATCTAAGGATCCGTGGTCAGCTTTATTAACGATATTCCCTGAACGAAAAGAATAAAATCGAAATAAATAAGCACTTTGATTATCGTTACGTCGTTAACAAACATTGTTATCAGTACCTTCGACATCAAAACCTAAGATATCGTTCCCCACAGAACTTGTCCTTCCTGATTCCATTTCGTGTTTATGGCGAAATAATTTCTGTCTCGCTTGCCCCCTGCCATTATCAAGCTCACCATGGGTCAACACCCCCAGCAACGTGGACTTACCGGCGTCCACATTTCCGACCACCGCAATCCTGGAGAAAATATGACGTAATTTTATTATTTTGTTGTAAATACATTTTTTTATAGTAAAAATACGGTCACTGAGTCGTTAATTTACCTAATTTCGATGAAATCTTGCTCAGAAAGCAGTTTTCTAATTAAACAATGGCCAGCGAACCCTTCGTCTACCTTCCGCCTATTCAGTTCGATACAATGAGCGTTTATTTGAGACGATAATGATTTCAAATTACTAATGGAGGATTCGTATTCGTCTGTGCTCAATCCAGGGTCCTCAATTCCCGGTACTACACGTAAAAAATCATTAATCAAAAGCTTAGATCATCTTAGGTTTTGTATGATGAAATACTTACCATCTCCGACGCCAACTTCAAATAATACGTCACCATTTCCTTCGATTAAAAGTTCATTCAGACGATTCTCCCATAACTTTGACTCTTCCTCGTTCGGTTTTACCAACGATTTCTAAATGCAGATTCACATCATTACTATATTATACTTCATAGTTTGATTATGTGATGAAATTCCTTACCTTCCCAGAGATACATCTGTACTTCTCCAAGAAATTCGTTAATGTGTCGGAAGTCCGAATGGAAAACTGCGACGACTTCGCTGTTGAAAACATTGTCGATTTTGGAGCAGAACTCATTTTGATAGCATTACTAACCAAACCACAATCACAAATTGAACGATAACACGCTACCTGTTAATAATAATAAAGACGTATGATTATTTCAACATCGGTAAAAGTCGAGCTTTAGAGACAAGTTTCGATTTGTTGAACTTGACAAAGATTTTAGAAAATAAATAAACACATACGAACGTTACTCAATGATCCGTATCAGCTGATATTTACATTTTGAAAACGAAACTGAAAGTGAACAACTGACGATCGATCAATAACTGCAGTTAATTTTTTACAATTGAAACATACGCGAGAAAAATCACTATTGGAATTAATTCTATTCAACGTAGCAAATTACATAATGCAACTAGGACGAATTAATTCATCATCAATTTTTTTTTACATTCGCTTTTCTGAAAATTCTTATCAATGGACGCGTTGCCCTTATCACACGGTCAAATCGAATAGTACGTTGACAGGTGTACTAGTTTCGCTAGTGTTTCGTTATTTCACTTGCTTGCGAAAAAAATTTCATTCAAATTTTTTATTTTTTCTGCTAAAGCTTATCGATTTTAGCCGGTTAATTTTTAATGCTTGACACTTTGAACTTGAAGATCACCTTGAATAACATGAACGTTAAGAATCAAAGAATGTAGGTAGTAAGCAGGGCTGGTGGAACGGAACAGAACAGAACAAAATGAACAAAAAAGAACACTAAAATTTCTGTTCTGTTCGGAACAATAAAAGGAACTGAACAAAATAATTCTCCAAGAAATGAACCGGAACAAAACAGAACAGAACGAATCTCAATATATTTTGTTCTGTTCAGAGCGGAACGCTACATTTGATTTCGTAATTTTTGATAAGGTAAACTTGTTTACAAAATCCCTTATCAAAGCAAACTTGATTAGTTCATTCTTATTTTTTACTCCAACTTCGCCAGTCTTTTCTATTGCTTTATTTCATTATTTCGACCAAATTCATCTTCGTGGCACAGTAGAATAAAAAATCGAGTACCGTCTGCTAACCAGGATTCGTAAACCATTCTACCAACATGGGTAAACGTTACTACTGCGAATATTGTGATCGATCTTTCGTAGACGAAATTCAAGCTCGTAAAAAACACCTCAACGGTACAGGTCATGCAAGAAATCGAAAAATGCACTACATGTCATGTAGAGGTAAGAACTGAGAACAAATTGTCGTTATTAATATTAATACCCCTAGCTTCAAGTTTTCACCATAATTTGTTTCCAAAATGACAGATCTGAGAATATTAATTGAAGAGGAATTCGCCAAAGAAGAATGCTTCAAGTATAAACGAACCGGCCAATGCCCTTTTGAGGAAAACTGTTACCGCAGCCATTACTCACATGAACAATTACAGTCTTTCAAGCAACAACGTAAGCCGGCGATTTATATCCTTTTAGCGGGCGATGCGATCGTAGTACAGCCGTTTCTAACATTTTCCTTTTCTCACAGTAGATGAACAAGAACGACAAAGAAATCTTCGTGACCTGTCTCAAATAAAATCCATCGAATCCTGGTTAGATAAACATAACACCGTCGATATTGGAACTAGCGAAGATGCCGACGCTAGCCATACGCCTTACGTTCCTCTAGAATCGAATTTCTATAATTCACTGCCACCTTCGTTGCGTCGTTTAGATTTCACCACGTTTGCTGACCCGGAAATACCGGAGTGGGGTTAATATTACACGTACATCGTATCACTGGGACTAAGAAAAACTCCGAGATGTCGCGTCGTCATATCTCAACATCGAACTCCAGTCTTCGAGTTGATTCCTCGGTTAGAAAGAGAAGATAACAAAGAGTGACCTACGTTGCGTTGTGTGTCAATAAGCTATTTTTACTTTGAACCAGATGAAAAACGATTAAATTGAAAAATTCGTATACATCCAAGGGTCGTAAATTTTATCGTGGAATATTCTTATCTAATTATGTTAAAAATATGTTATACGTTGTATTCGTGATATTTTTACCACATTATCTCGTTTAATAACGAGTACACGTTTATTTGCATTTCTCGATTACCTTTGTAAACTAATTTTTTATATTTTATCGCGATTTTTTTAAATACTCGTTTAATTTACTAATAAATATATGTAATCTGTTTATACGAAACGTTTCTTCCTATTTAGACATGTTGACCCCTAATTATAATTATGAATACATTATGTTTTAGGGATAACTTTTTGTTGAAATGTTGTATGTTTGAGCCTTTTTCTCTTCTAATTTTCAAAATTACAAAACCGCAATCAATTTGATAAATAGCAACAGTCAAACACATTTCCGCAACTTTTCGATTTTTTTTTGACTTCTGAAAATAACGAAAAAATCGTGCTCGTAACTTTTTTAAGTTACGCCATGCCGATGCCATCCATTTTATATGTTCTTAAAATTTTGATAATCTCGTCCTCTCAGTTATCATTTGATTCCCAGCACCAAAGTTGTGAAAGAGAAGCACACTGATACAATCAGGGCTCCTCTTACCCGATAGCAACAGTCGTAAGAAATAGACAAAGGGTCCAGGTTCGAGCGAGTATTTCTTTATTTATAAAGTACAATTCAACAAACTGACACAATCTACAAACTTATGAGCTACGTGCGGCATGCGCCGATATTTATACTTTCGGAAAGCGCTGCGAGTGGCAATAACAGAAACTAACTTACCTGTTTGGTGGCGCTCTCTTGATGGTCACTAGCGCCACCTGGATCGTTGATAACATTACCTGAAACCGGCGTCTCGGTTAATGCGAGGCAAACCGGCAGCATTCCGCTCTCCCTTCATTGCCCCCGTGGTGTAGCGAGATGGCGGCTTCTGATTGGCTGACGTCGAGTGGAGGCACGCACCGGCGGGGAGGGGGATGCCCCGCAGACATCGAGTTTGAGAATTTTTCGAATTTGAAAACCTGGATGTTTGTTTTCTTTCGCCGAGACGCCATTTTCCGGATTGATTACACTTTTCCTTTTCTACTTCATTTTCGGCATCGGTTTTCACTTTTAGTTCGAGTTTTCCATCTTCATTTTCAGCCCCCTTTTTTCACCGGTACGTATATTTTCTGACTACCATTCATTTTCATTCTCTTTTTTGCTCACACCATTTTCATTTCAGGTTTCAATTTTCCGAGTCGTAGTTTCAAAACATCGCCATTATCTCACGAGCCTTCGTCGTTCAGACTTTCAGTATTTCCATAAAGAAAAAGTTCAATTTCACGGTATGTAGTTTTATTCTTTTACTATTCTAACATACGATCCTTAAATTATCCGAGGCACGAAAACTTAATTTTAATCCAGTTATCAGTTCGTTTTAACCGATAGCGACTTATAATTAGTTGGGGACTTTTCTTCTGTCCCTTTGAAAAAAAATAATCAACAAAACAAAAGAATATAAACTAAAAAGATCAACTGAGATTGCACGAGATCACGATTTTCCGATTTCTTATTTAATAATATCTATTTTCCTTAACTAATCGTTCGTTTGTTTTTCCAGCGGTTGGTGGATAGTTTCCCAGAGACATTTCGATATTGATCGGCGAGTATTTTTAAGATTCCTGGTACCTATATCCATTTTCCGGTACGTATTTTTAATTACTTTGTCCGATTTCGAAGTGTTATTTCCCTATTCGCGGTTTGTTTATTTTCTATCATTAAAGTCGAACGGTTGGTGTCGCGAATTGGTGACCATTTCTTAGTCCCTAGGTCATCGATCTTTTATTACCTTTCTAAGTTTACCGACTAATGACTTCGATTGTTTCTGTTTCCAGTTTATTCAATCAAACTCTACCTACGAACGTACGACGACTTTCAATCGAATTCCGGTGAGTTTTTCCATTATTTCTGTTTCGCCCTTTGTTTTTTGATTCCCTGACCACCGCTGGAATTTCCTTCGATTGTTTTCCGATTATTCTGACGAACGACTAGTTACACCTAAGACTGATGAGCCATCGAGAAAAGAAAAAAAAATAAAAAGCTGGGAGCTTCCTACCCGTTACATTTGCATTTTCATGCTAGATATTAGCGAATAGAGCAAGACATCATAAATTTAATTTGGTCACGAGACCAACGAAATTTTTACTTAATTATACGAAATAATACCTCGATTCGATATATATCACGATCGTCGTGATTCTTCTTCGGTTTTTTAATTATTCTTTTTCTTCTTCTAGCATCCCGTCGCAGCTCCCCATGTTTTGCGCGTTGCTCTCATTTCATCGACGAACGGCCGGACGATCTCGGGCCGAAAGCTGCGCCCGAGATCCTGAACCACCCAGCCTATAAACGAAGGGTGAGCTTTAAATATTTTCCTACTTTCGTCTAACGCATATTTACGTTGCGTCTTTTCTCCCATCGTTTCCCTATCATGATATCTAGATAATTCATCGAATAGCTCCCAATAGGTAGTTCTAGATTGGGATGGTGCCACCGCGTCGATAAGTTCAGATAGCTGGGCGTTGTAGCGATCGGCTTGATAATCATAGGGCGGGAAGCCGGTGTTGGACGGAAGCTGAATCACCTTTATATCCCGTACCCCTTTCGACCACAGCTCTCCGAGTATGGCCGCCGCATCGTTGATCGCGTCAATCATTTTTTGGCGTGTGGCGGTGATCGTTTTTTCGAGGACCGCTTGAACGAGCTCATTATGTCCGAACGATATGGCGACGGCAGTTTCGGTTATCGGAGTTGTTTTTAACCTCTCGTAGACTTCTTTGTCATAGAGGGTGGCCTTTGAGAGCGGATCATACGAAGTTAACGAGCCGAAGTAGGTGCCCATTTCGGCTAGCGCTCCCCAGGGTCCACCCCCTATGATACGGCGAGTACCAAACAGACGTCGTATCCTTCCCTCGACCATCATAACTACAAAAGGATAGCGTTCCTTGATGATACTAACCTTGGTGGTCTTGGCTTCCTGTACCACAACTTCGCGCAGTTTTTCCTTCAATCTCCTGGTCACTTCTCTTTTGAATTCCATTGACGTTTCCGGTTGACCTATCCATTTGTTCTTGTCATCTTCTTCACGTGGCTCCGGTGCTGATCTGCACCTGTTGACATACGCGGCGTTAGGGGGTATCGGCGGCGGGATTTGACTTGTTTTTTCGGTGTACCTCGACATGAAATGTTCCTTCATCACCCTGGTCGACGGTCCGGGGAGGGGTTCGTTTCGATTTGCGTTTTCTAATCCACGACCTAGGCGAGATTTATTCGGTTCCGTTCTCCTGTAATAATTCTGGTTTTTTATTTTGTTTCAGATGCGCGGTTGTTTCGACAGAAAAAAAATTTGCATACCTCTTTTCTCTTATCGGTTCCGGTTCCATTTTTGATGGCGCAACGTATGGCGGCGAATACGGCTCGACATTCGGACGATTTTCAGGTACTCTCTCCTCCTCTTCGAGTTCAGCCTCTGTTTGTAAAGATTTTCCAATTTATATTTTTTGTATCGTAGTTTTAAGGTTTTCGCGTTTTTTTTTCTTACCTATCTGTCGGATTTCGTCGTCTTTCTCCTGAGATGCTTTGTTTTCCCAGTCCCTATTCGATCCCAGCGCTATTATTTTATCAATCACCGCTCTAAGTTCGTGCTGTATTTCCGGCGGTATCTGTTCGCTACTTTCAATGGTTCGCGCCAACGTAATTAGTGTATCTTTTATAGCCTGGAACTGGATTAGTATGAAGTTGTAATCACGTTCCCATTGCTGGGCGTCATTAATGGTTATTTCTACAATCGACTGCAAGCCGCGCATCTCCGCCACCACCCTCACATGCGCCTTGTCTTTTTCCTCCGCTACCCTCGTGAGTTGATTCAGCTTGTGCTTTAAATTCTTGTTTTCTAAATCCATGATAGTTAACATTGCCTTTAGTTCGCCGACCGTCTTCGGGTCTCTTATCAGAGAGTAAACTGATTCGATCGCCGGTAGGGAGGGAGCGGGTGGCGGCGCTGGTTGCGCACTTTTGACTGCAGACGATAGCGGCGACTTTGCATTGGAGGCGGCGAATGGTTGCGTAGATTTTTCCTGTCGAATTTGAGCTTTTAATTTCTAACCTATTTTCTCGAAAGGATAATTTCTAGATTTTATGGCTTACTTTCATACGAACGAGATTTTCCCTTTTCTCCGGAGGCGGTATTTTTTCATTTTTCGACGACGTTAACGGTTTGTCTTTCTTTGCAGGTTTTGCTGTTGATTTCCTGGCGTAGCTTTTGGCTGAGGAATCCGAGTTGATGGACGCGCGCGATCTCATACTAATTTGAGTTTGAGCCGACGAATTTGACGAGGTGGACTCCAGCCTCCTTCTGTCTTCCATTCGCCTGCTTTTTGACGCTGGTTTCGGCGAGTCTATTTTGAACAACGGAATCGATTATTTCGCGGAAGGAGGTGTGAGTTTTCATTAGGTTTTTTAATCTCTCTATTTTATTTTACTCACTTGATTTTCGCTGTTTCTTTTCTTTAGGTTTTGTTTCGATACGCTGGTTCAACGGCATGTCTTCCTCCGGAAAATCGTAATTATCGGAGTCCGATCGCGATTCCTGCTTGATCTCTGTTTCCGGTGACGACTTGGAAATTACGACCTTAGTATCGGACAGGCGACGCGAGGTATATGTTTCCGAATTTTCCTCCTAAAATATGTAAAATTTTATTTTTTATACGTTTATTGTCTAATCTACGCTAGGCTTATGTTGTTCTGTCTCGCCTATGCTTTTTTCGCTTGCCACGTGGCAGCACTTGTTCATGTTCGTTTGCGTAATCTCGTCTCTCGATTCTTTTCATTCCTAACGATTTTCGCGGCAGGTTTGTACTCTCACTCGTGTGTGTTTATTTCGGAGTTCGTTTTCGCGTATATATCACTGTCTTATTTTTGAAAAAGGAATTTCACATAAAAAAAATTTTTTACCTCGCTTACGTCTAAATCGATTTCCAGTACATCCTCGGTCTCCTGACGGGTTTTCTTTTCCTGATATTCGTCCTTTCGCGGTTTTTTCTGACGGCTCGCTGATCTTGACGTGCCTGATGACTTCGGCGATTGTCCCTATTTTTCAACACGCGGTTATTAATTCATCAGTATTTATTTCCGAATTTTTTACGTATTTAATTTACCTTCTTTATTTCTTTCGGCATTTCTTATTCGTCCACGTAGACCAGGAGCTTAATAAACACAAAAAAAATAATAAAGTATAACCACTCGATTTACCAAACTATTCAGTGCACAACTTTGCCACGTTTCTGCGAATTTTATTACGGTAAGAAAAAGTTAACTTTTCTTTTCGAATTCATTCAACGTACTAATTTGCCGGTCGTCTCGAATCGTGGCTCATCGCTGAGCCTTTGGGTTTTACCTTGGGTGATTAATTTGGAGGGGATGACTCATTTCTCTTTGGCGCCATCCGGCTAGCCGGATACCGATACCGGTTGCGCACAAAGCCACACTCACTTTTACCTACTTTCATATTTTTGCTCACATCTATTTTCGTGTTTATTCTCGTTCTTTAAAGTTTTCCTGGAAGTTCCAGTGATGAAAAATTTCGTAGTAGTCTCTTTTTGGTATTAGATTTGAGTTTCGTAGTTCATTACTCATCGCGAGTCGTGGTTTATTCGGATTCTTGAGTACTCCATCGATTATTAATTTGCTGAAATTTTCTCCGGTCATTTTTTCCGCGACTTTGAGCCATTGAGCGATGACGTATGGTTCAATGTTTGGTTCCGTACGTTTGACAACACTGTCAATTTGTATTATGACCGGTTCATTTTTCTTTTTTCCCAGTTCTTCTTCGAGTTTTCTTTTTTTCTCTGCTATCTGCTTTGCGCGAGTTGCCTCCGCGATTTTCCGCGCCGCCGCTAGATTTTTTACTTGCAATTTTTCTTCTTCATCAGCGTCTTTTGGTTCTCTTAATTTGTTCGTCCATGTGCCCGTTTTTATGAAGTGTTTTCTCGCTTCATCTTCTTCTCGCAGTTGGGCTTCCATTTGCGCGTATTTATTCTGTATTTTTCTTTGTTCTTCTAGCCGTTCCTCAAAAAATTTATCTAACCCTTTATCGACACCCAATTCTTTTTTCCGGCGCTCTTTTATCGCTTCAATTAATGGTCTGTTTTTTATTCTTTCCAGGAATGTTTTATGGTCTTCGATGGTGCGTACTCCGATATCATTTTCGATCGTCTTGATATCATTTTTGGACACAAAGGGTATGATTTGTCGCAAGTTTACCATTTTCGTATCTGTTCCGGGCTCTTCTCCATATTTATCCGCCAGGTAAGCGTTTTCATGCACCTTTTTCGTAATTTGATAGGGCCCTATGTGTCTAGGAAATAACTTTTTGGTTGTGAAGTCCTTCTTTACACTGTCTTTATGTAATCTTACCATTATCAGATCGCCGATTTCCATTTTTTTTCCTTTTGTGACTGTTTCATTAAATTCTTTCTCTATTTTAATTAATTTCTCGCGATTTTTCATTCGAATGTAATTTCTCATGTATTCGCGATCAGTGTTGGGTTTCACGTCCACCAGTTCCTTAATTTCTTCGCCATATACTGCGGCCTTTGCGAGTTTGTCTGAAATTTCGTTCCCATAGTCATAGCCATGGGCGCCGACATGTCTGAGCTCAAATTTATTGAACCGTTTTTTGAGTACATTAATTCGTTCCAAAATCTCGCGGTGGGCTACGTCTTTTCGGCTTGTGTTCTTCCACTCCCTCTCGATGTAGACTTCAACCCTTTCGATCGTATCAATCGCGTATTTCGAGTCGGTGAACAGTGCTAGGCGGGTGTGTTTTGTTTTCTCTAATACTATTCTCATCGCGTGTAGAATACCCATTAATTCAGCGATGTTATTCGTTTGTGTGTATTTTCTATCAAGACGTTGGCTGATGTTAAATTTTCCTTCAGGCTTGAAGCATATTCCGAAACCCGCGAGGGCCTCGGGTGTACCATTTTTTGTACATGCCCCATCAGCTGTTGCCCACAAGTATCCGCGCGCGTCAGTGACGAGTTCATTTGGCGGGATTTCCTCTAGTGCGTCGACTTCGTGCATTTCTTTCGCTTGCGTTAACGACCTCATTTTCTCTTGCATTTCATCGTGTATCCTTTTTATATTTGGCTTTTGCATTTCAAACACTCCCTCTCCCGGAGTTTCTAAATTCAGACCAAAAATTTCATATGGCGAAAACCCATATTCTGTCGGCTGCATATTGAGTACCCTTTCGATGTCGCGTATATAGAGGTGCCAGTTTTTATGGTTTCCTTCGGCGGGGTCTTCTTTTTCTAAATTTATGGCCATTCTGAGGTGCATAGCGAGCTCGCGCATCACTCTCTCGCTGGAATTTGCCTGAGGGTGATGGGAGGAGATGAGGGTGGGGGTGATATTGTGTGCCTTACAAGCAGTTTTCCATTCATAGGAGACAAACTGTCTCCCATTGTCTGAGACTACCCTTTTCAGCGGATATCCGTATTTTTCTAAGTTCTCTTTCACCCTAAGGAGAAGTGTTTTCGCTTGAAATGCTGTCTGATCTATCGCTGGCCGCAGCCAGATTCTTTTTGAGAAAATGTCTTTCGCGACCACGATGCATTTTGGGCCCCCATCGTCGTTGGGTAGGGCGCCGCCAAAGAAGTCCATCGCCACTATTTCTCCAATATCTTCCGCGATTACTTTAGAAAATTCTGGTTGTTTGTGTATTCCATAAACTTTACTTTGTTTACAGGGGAGACACCACGCGAGTACCCGACGTATTTCGACTAAGCAATTCGGATAATAAAAACACCGTTCAAAAATTTTGGCCAATTTGTTGGACCCCGGATGACCATACCATCGGTGGAGGTGTAATATTACATCGTCAAGTATTTTCTTTGGTAAGTATGGTACCTCGTAATCTTTTTGTTTGATAAATAACACTCCCTCTTTTATTAGGAATTTGCGTTTGACTTGCTCTATACGTAGTTGTATTGCTTTCCGGCCGCGCACGTGTACTTTTAGTTCTACTTTGCCTTCAAATAATACATCCCGAATTGGTTTTGTTCTTTCATCCATTTCCTGCAGAATTTCGATGTTGTCAATTGCAGTCTTTAGGTCAGGTGTCAGCGGTTCTCGAGAGATTGAGAGTTCGGCGATGTTTACGTCTATAGTTACATCTCCTCGTATATCTTGCCAGTATTTAATTTTATCTCTAGTAATATCGAATTTTATTTTGTAGGAGTTCATTATGGTGATCCAGTACGCGGCCTTCATGTGCGCATCGGCAACGTCGCGCATTCGAGTCATACAATTCTGGAGGTAACTTGGCACGTGAATTTGATTTCCGATCACCCACATTTGGGTTTTTTTCAAGGCATGGATCAGGGCCAGTACGCGTTTTTCTATGGGTGAGTAATTTTTTTGGTGTGGTTTTAATTTTCCACCCAAAAATAAAATTACTTCCGCTTTCTCCTTTTCCATTTGATATAGAACCGAATTTACGGTAGTATCTGTATAGGTAATTTCGATGTAAAAGTCTTTATTCGGTTCTGGTGATCGTAAGTGAAAATCTTCCATGTACGCGTTGTAGATATCTTCGAACGCGTCAGTTTCGGCTTTTCCCCACTTAAATTCCTTGCCGGCAGCGGTCAAGTTTATCAGTGGTTCAGCTCGCGACGAAAAATTGGGTACAAATTTCTGATATAAATTCGTCATGCCGATAAATTGCTGTACTTCTTTTACGTTTCTCAAAATTACTTGTTGTTGTTTTTTCTTGAAATGTTTTTCGCGGAATTTTTTCATCTTTTCCAATTTTCCGGGCTGTTTTCCTATCAGGTTACGTTCGATCGTGTAACCTAGGTGTTCGACTTTAAATTGAAAAAGTTTCGTTTTCCGCGCATTCAGTGTTAGACCAGCTTCTTGCATCGCGTCTAAAATCTGGCAAATCAGATCGATGTGTTCTGAAAATGTCAAACTTCGCGCATGTATGTCATCGACATAAATTCGTTTGCCTTTTCTAATTTTATTTAGCACTTTATTTATCATTCGAATAAATTTCGCCGCCGCTATCGATACACCGTACGGCATCACCATGAACTCATAAGTTTGACCTTCTACTTGAAAACCAGTATATCTCATCGATTCTTCTGATAACAGCATCTGCCAATATCCACAATTAAAGTCGAAAATTGACTGAAATACTGTGTCAGCATTATCTAACACGATTCTGTCTAATGTTTCAGGTTCTTCATAATCGTCATCGAGCAGTTTATTCAGTTCCGGCGGGTCCAGACAGATACGAATTGAGCCATCTGATTTTGGTCGCGAGACGATGTTATTTATGAACGGCGTGTCTGACGGTCGTATTTTATTCGTGGCGAGCATATAATCTAGGTGAGCATTCGTTTGTTCGACTTTACTTTTTGGCGGTTTGTAATTTCGGCCTTTCCAGCGATGTTGATCTGGATCAATACCCGGTCTAAATTTAAACGTGAGCTTTTCTTGTTTCCACCGGCCCACTTCACCGCTAAATACGCTCGCGTATGGTTCTAATCGTTTTACCGCTTCTTGTTTTTCTGACCATGATATGTTTTTATTTTTCTTAATCATGTCGATTATTACTTTGAAATTTTTGAATTGTGTGTTGTTTTGGAGGTTCGGTTCCTCCGGCATATCTTCGAGTTCAACGACTTCGCAGATTCGAATATTATTTATCATATTTTTATCTGTTGAGTCTAGAAAACTCAGGTATTCCGTCTTATCGCCTTTCGTGCACTTGCATCGTTTTTCCGACATTTCGGTATCGATGTGGTGCTTGTGCATGTGCGCCGAGCTGATTAGATAACCACTCGGAAGGTTTTTCAGCACATAAAATCGAACTTTCATCTCAATTGTACCGAACTTCATTGTTATTTCAGCCGATAAATTCACCGCCGGTTCCTCTGCCCCGTTGGCTACTCGAATTATCACACGATGACGTGGTAATCTATATTTTACAGATTCAGGATGTTTTCGTTTCATTTCGCGTAGATATTCATGATCGATTAAATTTGCCTTGGCTCCAGTGTCTAAAACTCCGGGCCAAATATCATTTTCAATTTTCAACGGTATAATACATGTTATCTCTTCTTCGTCTGTTTCAGATCCGGTACCGGTTTCGACTTTATCGATTTCGAGAGTATCATATTTTTTCGGCGGGTCTGTTGATATTTTTCCTGCCCCGAGTACCAGATTCGGCGTCTCTGATATGCCATCATCAGTTTCTTCGATGATTGTTGCGAGTTTTACCGGAGTTGATCGAGGTAATTCGGTTGTATTTGAGTTTGATCTTATCTCTACGGTACTATCGTGTATTTTATCTTTGTTTTGTACCATTTTCTCGATTTTCGTTTCTATTTTTGTAAATTCGTGTTCGATTTGTTGACCAATTTTTCCAATCTGAGCATCAAGTTTCGATTCGACACTAACGAGGTCGTTTCTTATCTCAATGATCTCGTCGGTGATTTGATCAATTCGTTCAGCCGGAGCCTGACCTACGTGTCCAGTCAGGTTTTCATGTTCGTCTTGGTCTTCACCCGGTACCGACAGAACCCATTTTTTGAGTTCGTCTACCGTTAGAATTTTCTCTGGCTTTGATTTTTTGTTCACTTTCGATTTATTATTTGCTTTTATTTCTTGCACGAATTTACTTATATCTTTTTTCGCTTTTTCCAGCTCGATCCGGCAAGCTCCGTATAATCGTTCCTGCAGAGCACCTTCGTAGGCACCTAGCAGTTCCTCAAATTCAGTTGACGATATATCCGGTGTTTCAGAGAGGGTAGTGTCGCTATTGGATGACCGCAAGGGGTCATTTTTACCGTAATTGAGTAAGCGTTTTCGATATTTACTTTTTAATATCTCTTTTATTTCATTTTTATCTTCTTCTCGTTCTTTTTCGATATCTACTTTCTTTCCGGTCGACTTTTTCCTCCGCTTACGATATTTTTTCTTCCGCTTTTTCTCCTCCGGTGGTTTCTCAGTTCTGAGTACACTGGTTGGAGAATCAGTAATCTGTACGTCGTTTGAATCGGTCACGAGTTCGTATTCGGGTTCCGATTTTTTGGCTGATTCAGATTCAGACGACGTCAGTTCGAATTGGCGTTTGAGATTAACTGTCTCGAGATTTTGCTCGATGCATCGTTTTTGGAACTCGAGTGCTCTCAAGACATTTTTCCTCTCGTCTTCCTCTGAGCTAGCGGACTCAGTCGGTATATTTTCGTATACGTTCATTTTTCCGGTGTCGTACATTCGTTCCTCTCTTCTTTTTAATTTTCCTTTCTTGCTAAAGTACGCCTGGTTCATCACAATTATTGTTCTGAATTCTTTTTTCGGTCTTTCTGTCTTGACTTCCTGCTTTTTTGTCGATTCTGCTACTTGAGCCGGTACTATGTTGTTTACTTCTGCGTACTTTAACGGAAAATATTTTTTCTTTTCACTTTCATATAGGTTTCGCCAGATTTCGTTTTCTAATAGTTCTTTCATTGTTTTCAGGGCAGTGTTGTTTAATATCGGCGAGCCGTTTTTGAGAAAGAAGAAGAGTGAATTATTCACCGGAATATTACCGTCATTATCTCGAGGAATTGGTTTTCCTGGCCAGTAGCCATTTATCAACGTGTAAGTAGGTTGCATTATTAATGTGACATTATGCCACCCACATACAGTTTCGTAGATCATTTTTAATTTCCAATATCGATTGAATTTTCGCGCACCGTTGTTGTTTCGCGTATCGGGTAATAACACAGGAAATACCAAAAATATCATTTCGGCTCCCTTTTTGCTAATTTGTTTTAATATTTCATCGAGCTGTTTTTCCATCGGCTCGAAATCAGTATCTCGCGTGTTTAATTCTCGTTGACCTATGCTTAAGATTATGACTTTGTTTAGTTTTTCAACCGTCCCGATAAATTCTAGGTATTCACCCATCGTCTTGTTTATCGCGTTTTCACTTAAACATTTAATTGCTAAATCACCAAAAACATTTATTTGCTGGTTAAATAATACAGCGGTGCTTAAAATTATTCTATCAGTTAACTTATGACTAAATTTTCGTGCCTCGTTTACGCGTTTTTTGAATTCGTCGCATCTCCAAATCCTAACGGTATCGCTTCATTCACTGGTACCGATTTCGTTTCCGGTGGTTTTGTTTGATCCTTCGTTTTCCAATTAATCTTACCCGTTCGATCGTAGTTGCTGGTAGAATTCGGGTTGAATTTTGGGTTGAAATTTGGACCATGGTAGTTTGAGTTTGGCCAGTAGTATATCTTCGTTCCATCCGGCGCCGTCTCAATTCGTTCCGGTTTAACATTCGAGGGGGTGGGTCTCTGATCATTATCGTTTTTGTACCTATTTTCGTACCTATTATCATACCTATTCGCGTAGTACGAGTTTCTTCGCCACGGTTGTTGTTGTGGGTTTTGATACGGTTTGTTTTGCTGTATTGGTTGTTGCACCGTCTGTGTTTGTGTCTGTGGTGCCAGCGATTTCGTTATTTCCATTTCTCGTATGACCTCGATCTTTTTTAGCAACGATTCTTTCGTTTCTAGACCCTCTGACGTTACCCCGTTTCTCAGACTAGCCGGTATTTTCATGAACACCATCATCAATGCTTGTACTTTCGTGAACCGTTTCATTGACTCCAGAGTGTCATACCAGTTTGAGGCGTAATCGAGTAGCTCAGCTCCTGTTTTAGGCGGCGTCATATTCGCGAAATGTATTTCTACTTCCCGCTGCGCGGTTTCATCCCAAAATATCTTTTTGAAATCCTCTATTAGTAAATCTAGCGTTTTTGTCTCCGTATCCATTTGTATCCATATATCGTTTTCTATCTTTATGCCTGTTTTAAATACTAATTTTTGCATTTCAGGTGTTACGTATTTGCGGAACTCTTTATCATCGAATTGTTTGCAGTAGCGAATCGGATACATTCTACTCGAGCTGTCATACGGTTTTAATCGCTCTCGGAATAAATCGACGTACGCTTTATCTTCTTTTTTAATGGTATTCATCGTGTCTGTGATTGTGGCCGCGATTACTGCTTTTTGATCGTTGACTTTTTGCTCGTACGTGTTTTTAAATTCCTGTTCTATTCTTTCTTTTGCAGCATTTAGGCACTGTTCGTACTCTCGTTCCATGTCGAGACGCAGTTGACGTTTTATTTCGGCTATCAGTTCTTGGTTTTGTGCCATCGTGTTCGCAGTCTCGTGTGACGGAATTTCTGAACCTATACCGCTAGATGTTTCGTGGAGAATCGCACTTAATTCAAGTAGTTTTTCTCTCTCTTGTGATAATTCGTGTTCCTGGAAACCTCTGATCGGTTTTCCTTCGCTTTGTGTGAGACTTATATAGTTACAGTCGATTATCACCTCTCTCCGTTTTGCTGGTGTCGACGTGTTTCGTAATTTTAATTCTTCACTAATTAGAATCGATTCAGAGGCGGTTATATAATTACCTTGTAATTCTTCTCTGTTTGTTTCAGGTGTTCGGCACTCCTGGTGTTGATTCACGGTACTAATCGATAGGTTGTTTTTGTTCTTTTTCTTTCTTCTTTTTGTTTCAGGTAGCTTGATACTGCTATCAATCTGCAACTTCGCGCTTCTCAGTTTATATTTCGGTGAAAAGATTCTTGCCGGCGACAAATTTTGTACCGTATTACTTGGCATTTACTTTGTCAACGAGAGGATATTTGTTTGTTGGATAAACGCGGATGGAAGTTGATTCAGATAAGTTAATTTGTATTTCTATGAGCTATTTCTTTGTGTTGATCTGGTGTTTGTTTTGTAGGTGATATGGGTTGGAAACTGAGAAGATTCAGGCAGATGATTTGTTAATTGGGCTACTTTGTCGGTGAGTTTTCCGTTCGATCTCTTTTACTTGAAATGTTAGCCGCGTTTATTCTAACTCTTTTTTCTTTCCTAGGGAGTTCAGGAAAGTTTTTCGCGTACGCTGAGCTGGTATTCACTTCCACTACAGGAAAATAGGTTCGATAGGGCACGTTATAGTCGTGTTCAACTTTCCACATACGATAATGCGGTACCGTGGCGATTTTCCACGTATTTATTTGCGATTCGTTGACAGTTTCGGTACGATCTCGTGCCTGATCACTTTTATCTTTGGGTACCGTGAGTTGCCAGAACGCTGGCAAGAAGTCCGGTGAATATTTGTATTCGTTTTCTGATGTTTTTACTCTGACGTCGTCTACGTATTTGTAATTTATTAGCCCTATTATTATCTTTTCGAGTAGACTTCGTATATCGATGTTGTACCTTACTACGGCCGAGTCTTTACCTAAGGTTTTTTGATATTTCCATAGGTTTAGCACCCAGAATTCGGGATCATCACTCGCACCGTATAAGTATGCAGAATCAGTTTCTAATATTACTTTCCACAGATTCGTGCACCAGATGTTTTCCAGATAAAAGGTTTTTGTGCTTAATTCACCGTTTTCGTTACGAAATCGCCTTTCGATGGTACTAGGATAAATTACTGCGAAGACTGGGTCTTCCGATTCTATGTTTCCTTCATCTAGGAAGTCATTTACCAGCTTTTGCAACTGTTTTTTCGCGATACTTCCAGTCGACATGGATTATTTCTTTTACCTGAAAAGCCTAGTTTCGAAAAAAAAACTCACACAGACGTGTTTGGGTTTTATTTTCTTGATGTTTCAGGTGTTTAGGTTTTTATTTCAAGGATTTGGGACACCCGTATCCACAAATTCACGAATTTTCTTTGTTCAGCGCGATGTGTTTTCAACTTCACGACGTGTTCGATTTCGCGTTTGAACAGAGATGCCAGGTTTAAAAGTCCCTGGAATTTCGTGGATTTTTGATTTTTGGAAAAAGCACTCGCGAAATTCCACAAAGGGTGCCAATGAAAGAGAAGCACACTGATACAATCAGGGCTCCTCTTACCCGATAGCAACAGTCGTAAGAAATAGACAAAGGGTCCAGGTTCGAGCGAGTATTTCTTTATTTATAAAGTACAATTCAACAAACTGACACAATCTACAAACTTATGAGCTACGTGCGGCATGCGCCGATATTTATACTTTCGGAAAGCGCTGCGAGTGGCAATAACAGAAACTAACTTACCTGTTTGGTGGCGCTCTCTTGATGGTCACTAGCGCCACCTGGATCGTTGATAACATTACCTGAAACCGGCGTCTCGGTTAATGCGAGGCAAACCGGCAGCATTCCGCTCTCCCTTCAGTTGAATCGATTCTTGTCAGAGGGTGATCCTAGTGGTGCCGCGGATCTAACCCTTTTCACTCTACACACTACTCGTCATCACCGGGCTCTATACTGAGTCCGGGTACTCGTATGAAAAGCTAGCTCTCCTCAAACTCGTAGCTCCCGCCGTTCAGAGGTTCAACGGATCAGCCAGATCATATTTAATGGTTGATAAATCACCTCGGTAATGTTAGGAACATGGTACCTACCTGGTTCCTTAATCGTCATCCAGCTGTACTAGTTATACGTCCGTAACTCGAGGAGACGCTACCTGTGGTTGGTCGACGAGAGTTTTATTATTAGAATAACTGTCAATGCGTGCATACGTTAGTTTGTCATCTCGTTGTTGTAAAGTTAAATGTCAAGAAGTTTAAATAAAGATTTATACGAATTACTTAAGAATTTATCTTCGTTTATTGATGAAATAATTACGGTGATTCAAAATAGGTTAACAGGTAAATTCCGGTGTGAATCTCTACGTGAGGTTTACCCATAATCCTAACATGGCAGCATTCGCGTTCGTTCGAAAGCATGGCGGTGCCCTTTGCACCGAAATCTTCGAAATCGTTATTAGAATAGTTACACTTAAGTTAATTTATGCTTTGCTTTTTGCTTTAAATTAGCGATGGATTACTCATATTTATATGGTAAATCGCAGCAACGCAGTGGCAGTTAGATTAACTTAGGTTATTTTTGTTGCACGTGTCACATGGTGCAATAAGTCGCGAGAATCAGTTTCTGCGACTTATTCAGTTATTTCGATCATTAATTTCCATCTCTCAGTGAGAATACGGAAAAACTATCAGGAAAATCGAAAAATCGCAGCGGAATAAGTTTCCAGGCGATTTCTCACCATGCTAAGTGCGTAGTGACACCAGATGATGCAACATCGTGCAATATGACGCAATTAGCTATAAAATGACAATTAGGCGTAGCTCAGTGTTAAATACGATTTATTTAGGAAATTTCTCCATCAGCTAAGTGCGATGAGTAAAATCTGTAATTTTTCTCAGTGAAATTCAAGAAAAATCAGACCTACGTGTAGGGTATACGTACGTTGAAACTTATACTTTGTGTTATTCAAAGTTTCAACACCGGAAAAAGCCTATTAGGTAACGATCGAAGTTTCGTTTCGAGTGTTTAGCTTACAGTTCTTTTCAAGCAGATAAAATTCCGCTACTTAGTCCTTGTTGTTCGGACTGATTTTGCCTACGGCGAAATCAAGCTACTCAGTGTAAGCTCCGTTCCAAGTTTACACCTGTTTCGTTTAGTTAGCCCTAAACAGTCCTTTGTGGAAATTTGAGGTACACAAACCATGGTGCTCCTTTTACCTATAGCTAAGGTACAGTTATCTTGCAGTTTACAAGGTACAGATACGGCACGTAGCGAGTACGGTTCCGCAAAGCTACAGTACCCTATTCCAGTGCCTCGGAATAGCTGCTAGCTTGAACAACTGTCCAGCCTAAGCTCGTTACACAGTTTCGCTCTCAGTACGCGACAGTCGCTGGTATTTGAGGTTTAGGCCAAAACCTCGAGTACGCCGTTCAGAATAACACTCTAGTACTGATTTAAGCATAGAATGACACTCGAAACACGTAGACCTGTTAAAAGGACGGTCTTCGAAGAAACTTTTCGTTCGTTGCGTGCGAGGGAGGGCAAGAGGTTAGCTGTAGGACTGTTTCCAAGCTAATTCTCGAACTTTTCCCTCGGGGGTTCTCAGCGGAGGAGGTATGTCTACACTTCCGTTGTGTAACGCCTACGTAGTTCGTTTCAGATCCTCAAACGAGTTACGTACTCGCCGGTCTCCATCTTAGCTAGTTCTAAGATCTCCCGTACTCTTTCGATACAAATGTCTCAGTGATGCTTGCACAGTTCAATTCAAGATGTCGCGATCGAAAACTATGATCAGTCTTTCGTAGTTTATACTCCGTGCAGTTTTTCACCGAGTTCACTCTAACTAATACCTTGTGTATTTTTCAGATGAGTGGCCGGCGCAGCAGCAACATCATGCGCCGAAGCGCCGATCACGAAGACGGCGAAACCGGTCGACGCCATACCAACCATGGCCGACATCTCGGCGACAGACCATCGCCAATGGGTTCCAGGGCTTCCCGCCCCCGCCCCCAGTCAACAATCCATCGACCAGCAGACACTGGCCCGACTGGAGACGCGAGAGGTTCAGATAACCAGGGTTCAGCTCCATTACCGTACATAGACCCAAACGCTCTTCGAGCTTTGCAGAATTCGATTCCGATGTTAATCCAAGCAGCGGAAGCGAACGAAATGGCTCAGCACCGACCCATACTAAGTGAAAACGGGTTGGAAAGCCACGTTCATGTCAGACGTGCGGATAATGTACCCGTAGTAAGTGTTACGTTTTACAAAGAACTATACTTACCCAGGCTCTAAGTGCGCCTATAAACTTTCTCGCTTAATTTTTCTCTATCTGCTTTGCAAGCTTATTTAAAAGTCGTATACCGGGGCTAACGGTTAGACTTCAGTACGGGAAGACCAAAATTTTGTCGAAAATTCTAGATCCAATCGACATTTTCCACGTTAGGTCGTCTACGTCTATCGACAGTTAGCTTAAATTCGATTGACGGTTTGACGATCGAGGATCAGGTACAGATTTTACTAAAGTTTTCCTAATCCAGCCCCGCCTACAGTTTAGGCGCGTGCTCAGTCCAAAATCTTAACCCCTTTTCTCATCTTTATTCCTCGCTCCTACGCCCGAGGACAGTTACGCTGCATCCAGCGTCAGGAGTAGCTTTCTAACTTAGTGGTATCGCAGTAAGCTTTCCTCAGCCGCTTAGTACTCCTTTTGGTGATTTTGCGGAACTCCAACTGTACAATTCACAGCAACTAACCTCAGCACAGTTTTATTTCAGTACTCAGTGTACTAGTCGCAGTTTATACGGAATTTGACAACCGCTCGACTTTGCTGTTGATTCTTATGTTGCGGAATCAGGTACCGGTCAAGTTCGAGTCAGTTCTACCTTTGTGGATATACTCAAACTTACTTTGCTGGCTTTGGAACCTTGCAGTAGATCAGTACCTCCGTCTAATCAGACTTTCTACTTGCACAGTAAGTACGTCATTACCTCAGTTCAGGTAGCTGTCAACAGTCTCCCTCTTGAAAATTGCGTCCACGCTCAGTCCTAGCGCAGGCACCAGTGTACAACTATTCGATTCGAAGATTTACCTCTGAGTGGTTCACACAGTCTAAGTGACGATTTTGCAGTCTCCCAAAATCTCAGTTTTTCGCGTCGACATTTGATACCTCAGTGGTACATTTTTCGATGACTAGGTGTCAGTTACTCATCACCTAACATGTGATCGTACAGCACTCTTCCCCGACAGTCTTCTCTGGGACTACGAGCTGAGTTCGTTTCTTCGGGATCCTAAACTTCACGAGTACTCTAGTGACCAGGTAGCCGCTGCGAAGGATTCTTGGCCTTGAACGATTCCTTCGGTCAGCGACATTTCACCGGCCTAGACTCAACACGTCGATTGACGATCCTGATCAAACAACTCGGGACCACTAAAACACAACGATGACATTCAACACGCATTTACTTGAGCTTAGTGATTTTTCCCTCAGTGGGTATACGTAATAGCCCGTAGACAATTAGTTTGTTCGGCTAACGTACAGTTCCTTTTTCATCCGAGATATGACTCTTAGTCATCAGCTACTCGCGCTCAGTTTGATACTGACAGTTCAAAACAAAATCCCCTTCTCAGTGGACGTAGGAATACAGCGGAATGCCTCAGTCCTCCCTAGGCTACATATTCCTTTCTCTCAGACCCGTTTGTCTCACCCTCCTATTAACAGTTCTTTTAATAGTGGGTAATTCTTGTTCGAAAACCGTCTCAGTACACAATTCAGGAAAATTGCTAGACTAAATTCGACACAGTTTTTGGCGTTAAAAACCTCTCTTCCGTTCGTTAGACTTCTGGCTCAGCTACTTTCTTCTTAGTCATACTCAGTTACTCTTGATCGTAAAACTTACTGTTCTACCCATCTTTTCAGAGTGATCGCGCAGACCGCGAATCACAACCAGTCGGTGCCAGACGGCCCTCAGTGCGCCAGCCAGCTGGTAATGCAGTAGAACGACCTCTAGTTCAGTGCAAGAAGTGCAGAACACTTCACGTGAAAGGACTTTGTCCCCTTCGCCCCAAAAGATGCTATAACTGCAGAGAATACGGACACCTGGGACCCGATTGCAATCTCCCAGACCGGAGAATTCCGCGTCCGAGTAAGTTTAAGCTTCAGTTTACCAAGCTTCGATCACGGTATGAACTAACTCAGATTGGCAGTTCTTCCCAATCACAGTCAGTTGAAATTCTAACCGTTTGACCTCAGCTAATCAGAATACCTAGTACCTTTTGAACAGCATCCACATGCTCAGAGCAGTTCTCGATGCCCTCAGTAACCTGAGGCTCCTCTAAGCATTCTAAACTGTTACGTTTCCTTTCAGGGTCGTTGTCAGCATCACCTGATCACGTTCGAGATAACCATATCCCCGGCAGATCCCGCGGCGATATATCGAGCGTTCAGGATAGACTGTTCGCAGCCCAGGCCAACTTTGGCGCAGCACGGGTTAACCCGTTTCAGCCAACGGCTGCCGAGCACCGATCCGGAGGATACGTAGGAAGCAGCGGAAACAGCGGAATGGATATCCTCAGTGGAAATTCCATTCGAAACTCCAATGTAGCGAGCATTCCACTCCCACAGAATTTGGATCAAGAGATGGACAGATATCCGCCCTACTCAGCCGTAGTTTCAGAAAGCGGCGCGAAAACAGTAGTTCGCCGACAGTCAAAGCGCAGATTACGTCGTGATAGTCTTAGTGACGATTCCGGTTCCGATTCCGATATCCATGAGTTGGTAAGGAAAAGGTCCGCAGATCCAGAGCCATACTTCGAGGTTGGCTACACTTGCCTGTTGGAACAGTTCGACCACATCAGACACAGGAAGATCACTCGAACCTGTGCCAGTGAGACAGAAAATCTCCTTTTCCACAGACAACGGGAACGTGCGCTCATCTGCCGAGCCATCGCGAAGATGCACTGCGTCTTTCACATGATCGACCAGGAGTGCTCGCAGCTTTCGACCACTCTTGCTAGCCAACGAGCTACAGAACGACAGTTGGAGGAATACAGTTCGACGTCGTTATCGAACATTCCGTCTCCACAGCATTGGCAAGTTCTTCCAACTCCGGCAGATCAGCTTACCATCACGACTCCAGCGCCTCAAGCATTGGTTCAGCAAAACATGCCACAGCCTGGCATGTCACAGCCAATCGGTCCGCCAGATAACGCACTCAGTTGGTCGTACACACCGTCAGTGACCACAGCTCGGATTCCCTGTTCGAAGCCTCAGTGGCAGAACGGGCAGCTCACACAAGTGTAGTTGACTCCAGTGTCACCTCCGCCGCCTCCTCCCCCTCTCTCTCAGTACAAGGTAAGGTCATCAGAGCACGGAACTGGTCCTTTGTACCACTCCACGCCACAGCCGTCAAAGACAAACGTAACAGTCAAAATGCCCGCAGGACCAGGGCAGTCCACTGATGCCAAAATGGAGACGATCACTAAGTGTAGATCATCCTCCTCAGTATCTCAGCCAGTCACTAAAGCTCGACAGAAGATTCCTTCCGTTCCGTTCGTGCCGAAACCAATCGAAGAGATTAGGCTTGGCCCCAACGATCATCCAATGCCGATAGCCACGGCAGGCCAACAGTCAAACCTAATTCCACGAGCAACGGCAGTTCCCACCGGTTCAATTCCGTCAGTCTCTCAGAAGCGGATCGAACAAAGTCTTGGACCCTTCCCGAGTACGCATGGAAAAGCCACTCCGTGTACGCAGCTTTCCATCGACATGGCGAAAGTTAACGTGTCTCAGTCTCCAGAAACGTTCAACTCGGCGCTTAGAGGTTTAGAAACGGCAATCGCAGACTCCGAACCGTCAGCTCGAACCACTCGTTTACTGACACCGGTCGAAATTCAAACCGCCGCAGAAGTCACAGTCGAAACGACAGATCGCTCAGTGCCACCGTCCAGGGACCGTACTCCGAGTAAACAGAAGCCGTCCTCGACTTCCGCCGAACCTGTTCCTCAGACGTTTGCGCTTGCAGTCAAATCAAGGTCCAGCAAGCCCTTGACCAAAGCCGAAAAGAAACAAGGTTCCGTCTCAGTGACGCAGAAAACTCAGTCAGTCGCGAAGCCGTCTTCCACCGTTCAGAATGTGACTCCAGAAGACGAAGACTGGGATAAAGATTACAATCCTTCAGCACCAGTCCGAGTTCACATTCAAGACGAAACGAAGTACGCCAACACGTTTGTAACGGACGAGGTCATAACGCAGCAACGTTCAGCAATCCTGGCGAAGTGGATTACGTTGAGGAAGGAACAATCCTCCAAGAAAGCCCGCAGTTCCTCGGCAGAAAAACGTACAATCCCTCCGGATTCAGACCTCGACTTTGCGACTCAGGCGGTGACAGGTAATAACCAGCCTCAGTACATTACGCTTTATGACGAATCAGGTGCTAGCTCTCGCATTTTTCTCTTTGGTTCTTATCTCAGTGAAAGTACTCAGTGTACAAACGCTAGCTCAGCTCCTATTCTAGCTTCTTTATTAAACCGAAACAGAATCGGAAGTATGCTTGAATCGGGTACGAGCCCCAGTGGCTCAACAGGTAACAATTTGTGTAAATCAGCAGTTACTGATCACCACAATCTCGGTCAACCTCCAGCTCGAACCGACAGTCGCAACACCGAAGATACCTCAGTGGCTCTTCCTCTCGCTACCTCACGTACCAACGCCCGTCGCTCACTTTCTCAAGTATTTGCTCAGTGCACAGACACCAACGACACGCGACGTACATCTCACAACTCTTCTAACAAGAGATGTTGGACCTTCTCGCCTCTTTCACCAATCAGGTGCAGTCCTTCTCCGAAACGCGAGAAACTCGATCAGCAATCATCGAGCAGTACGTACACACCCTCACCAAGCATACCTACCAGAACCAGACAAGTTTCTCAGTCTTCCTTCAGCTCCGAGGTAGAAAGAAACTCAGACCAGTTCTTCGCTAGCCCGATGTCATCAAACGTATCAGAAACTGATAGTTCCGCAGCTCCGGTGATTCCTCAGCCAGCGACACCGTCGGACCAGTCTCGTTCAGTTTCTCCGCCTCTTCCATTCGTTTTCAACGAATCAGACGAAGATTCGCAAGACCAGCCAGTATTTTCTCCTCAGCCAGAACGTACTCCGATTCAGAAACCCAGAGTTCTTCGTTCAACAGAAATTCCCGAAAGCGAGGAACTTGACGATACGACTCTGCCGAACGAAATCGTGTCACACATGTACGGTCAACGAGATGATGACTCAGTGTTTATCTTCTCCAGTGACCACCTCGAAAGTCGTTCTATAGAAGAAATCACTCAGATCTGGCACTATCGTCTCGGTCACATACCGTATAAAACGATGTTAAAAATGCAGAAACGGTTTCACTTCCTTCCGCAAACACAGTTTATTAAAATTTCTAAGAAATCCTATACAAATTGCAGTGCCAATTGCGATGCAATCACAGTGCACAACATCATGTTTAAGGAAGTTCGCAGACAAACGAAAATACCGTTCAGACGCATTCATTCCGACCTCATGGGCCCCTTTCAAACCAAGACGCCGGTAAAACATCATAAGTGGATTATATCCTTTGTGGATGACGCCACTCGGTTCGCTCTAGCATACCCAATGCGCAAGAAGACAGATTCTCTTGCCTGTCTCGTTCGATTTCTCAGTGATATTCAACGATACACAGCTGACACGGCTAGGGTTCGTTTTCTTCGTTCAGACTACGACGAAGCTTATTGTAATCCAGAATTCACCAAGTTCTGTGCTCAACAAGAGATCACACAGGAGCTTCCAGAAGACCTCTCCGTACACTTCAATGGTACTGCAGCAAAATTCAACCAGACCATCTGTAACAGAATGTACGCGATGTTTATAGATTCTCAGCTACCCTTGATCTATTGGGACATTGTGCTAGCTGCTGCAGTTAAAATCTACAATCGATTACCGAACCCCAGCTGCGACTTTCAGTGTCCGTTATCCAGAGCGTTCCCAGAGATCGATCCGAAGTTCGACCAGCTCCGCAGATTCGGATGTGTGGCGACAGTACGCAGTGATTATCGTACCCGAGCTTCGGCAGTCCGCCGCTCGTTTGAAGGAATTTTCGTAGGTTTCGGTGGCTCTTATGCCAAAATCCTACTACCTAGGTCAGGCAGAATACTCAGGGCACAGCAAATAACTTTGAAAGAGTTCCAGAATTTTACTCATCTCAGAAATATGCCCACTGACCGGGTTCCTTCGGACATCAGACCGGACTGGCCCTCACAGTTTACCGAGGTTTTCCGACGCAAAGAGGACGGAACCCCCAAAGAAAGCTCTCCAGCTTACCTCGACGAGCATATTCGACAATTGTGCAGCGATTACATTTCGTGCTTACAATCGGAGGGAGCAATCACGTCAACGACTGCAGACATTCTTAGTGAACAGTCGGTGAGCTCCACCTCCCAGTTGTACAGATCGGAGGGAGAATATCTTAGTGAAATTCTTCCTGACTTTTTCATGTCGGAAACTACAGAACATAGTACGACATCAGAATAAACACAGTCGAATCAGTAAAATACTCGCACACCACGTTGGTCAGACAATCAACGTCCACT
Organism: Pseudococcus jackbeardsleyi; assembly: GCA_038380155.1. NCBI lineage: Eukaryota > Metazoa > Arthropoda > Insecta > Hemiptera > Pseudococcidae > Pseudococcus > Pseudococcus jackbeardsleyi. Next base: position 41,457,074 of record CM076238.1, read on the forward strand.
CAGAAAACGATCTCAGTCATTCGTTTCAGTACCACCATTTAACTCCTCAGTTCCTTGGAGAATTTCACACGCATCTTAGCCAGTTCCAACCACCGCAGTTTGTACCAATCAGTTAATCAGTCTTCACGAACGAAACATCAACTTCAGCCCTCAATCACTGACAGAACACGCAGTCCTCATAAAACTCACGGAATTCGGTGTTGGAATTTGCAAAAAGATCAGATGTCACGTTTCATCGATGCCCTTTTCCATTACTCAGTGACTCAGCAGTGTCTAAACACTAGTCAAAGTAATTAGAGATTCAGTTTTACCCCTTTTCTTAGTGAAATACAAAGACTTCACTCGATTCAAGCTTCTTCGAGAAAATACCCAGTCCAAATGCTTCAGCTTAAGCATGTTCGCTTCTAGTCTTAGCGATGGTATTTTAGTCTTTTACTTTAAAATCTCTAATCTCGATTTCATTTCAGGAATCAGAAAACAGACCCACTACGGGTTAGCTCTTGAGAAGCTACAACGGATCAGTTCGCAGTGGGGAGTTCCCTTAGTGAACAACTTCACCACAGTCCGCAGTAACATCAATCGAGGCATCAAAGAAGCCGCGCTAACTCCGGCGCAACGAAAAACCGAAAAGAATCGACAGAGCCGACAGCGGAAAAAGAAAAACAGCGGCTCAGCGTCAGCCCCTGCAGTCCGCGAACAGCCGCCTGGCCGATCAGAAGCTGAAGCAGCTCAGATTCAAGCCGCAGCCAATCGAGCCAGACAGTCGAACAACAACGATTCTTCAGAAGAACCTTGCCTAGTAATCGACGAAAATCCGTCATTTGACGACGATCAGACGGAGCAGTAATTCTCTCCATCGTCCGGCAACAGCTTCTTCGAAATCCTCAGTGGATCAAACAACTTAAATCTTCGGCATCCTCAGTGGAAACCGCAAGCAGTAAATCGGCCAGTTTATAGTTTCGACTCAGCCGATTCGAGACAGTTTTTCTCGCAGTAAATACTGACGGCAACCTAAGTGCGTGCCAAAAGTCAGTACAGCCTTTTATTATTGTTAAGTGTATGTTCCAAACATCACCAAAGGCTAGTTACTAAGCGTTTCGTTCCTACTTAGTGAGACTGAAATTGGTACCAGTAATTTCCGTATTTGCTAAGTTGTTAGTTTTGTTTTTGTGAGTTTTTCTATTTTTATACTTTTATAATCGTGTTCTTGTCAGTTAGTCTTAAGAAAGTTAATTGTTTTCTACAAGAAAATAAATATTAATATTTACTCGAAAACGAGTCAGTTATTGTGCTTTTAGCACATCGAAGTGTTATAACTTACTTACTTGGTAAGCGGTAAAAAGTCTTCAGGTAAAAGACTATTTGGTTGTAACATGACTCAGTAAAAGTCACAGTAACTTCGATCACTCAAGTCAAATATCGAGCAGAGCGTTTTAATATGCACTCGACTCAATTCGAAAACAGTTCCAGTTTTATAAGGATCAGACATATCCGATTCAGGAAAATTAGTAAGTATTCGTAGACTTCAGATACTACAAGTCACGTAAGTACAGGCCTTTGTGGCAAAACTCTGACCGTCTTAGTGTACGGAGAAGAAATAGAATTCGTACCTTATGCAGATACAGAGCTTAAGTTCAGCTCTACAGTTCGTATGTTTCAAATTTCAACAACTTTGAAGATTCCATCTGTCCGACGATACGGAAGGAGGGAGTGTTAGGAACATGGTACCTACCTGGTTCCTTAATCGTCATCCAGCTGTACTAGTTATACGTCCGTAACTCGAGGAGACGCTACCTGTGGTTGGTCGACGAGAGTTTTATTATTAGAATAACTGTCAATGCGTGCATACATTAGTTTGTCATCTCGTTGTTGTAAAGTTAAATGTCAAGAAGTTTAAATAAAGATTTATACGAATTACTTAAGAATTTATCTTCGTTTATTGATGAAATAATTACGGTGATTCAAAATAGGTTAACAGGTAAATTCAGGTGTGAATCTCTACGTGAGGTTTACCCATAATCCTAACAGGTAATTTATCTGCTCGCTTATATTCTCGTATTTCGTCTTGTTCGTTAACAATTCTAAAATGGCCGGGACAATCTGAACGTAGACAATTTTCGGGGTTTTTTCTTTTAAATTACCTTATTCGATTTATTTTTTCAGCCACGTTTAACTTTTATGAAATTTGGTCCATAATATCTCATGCGAATAATTGATGCTCACTCACACTTATTACGTGTTGCGTAGTTATTCGATGAATTGTCTTATCTCTGCTATGAAACGCCCTTTGAGTCATCGTGAAAATAAACTGCTCAAGAAAGAGAAAAAATAATCGCTTCAATGTACCCATCAGCGGAGATAGAATTTTTTGGGGGAAGAGGGGCTTGAGTCCCAGGAAAAAAAAAACTCGATTCAGAAATGTTGATTTATGACCCTTAAAACATTTTTCTAGGTACCTTTACCTTTACGATATTTTACTTGAACTTTTATTTAAATATGAAAAATTGATGGAAATCATATCATCATTTTGAGAATGATTAATAGAAATTGATCGAACCCGAGTGAAGCAGGGGCGAAAATTTAAAAAAAAAAAGAATCCAAAAGTAATTTTTAATTTTTTTTTTTAAATCAATATTTTTGTATCAGGGTATCTACAGGTCGCGAGAGTCGCGAAATGGACCCCAAAATTGAAGTCCCAAATTTTTTCCAAACTTCTACAATTTTTTTCTTCTCATAAAATGCAAAAGAATTGAAAAATTCAACTTTTTGAGCATTTCTTTCTGGAAGAGGTGGGCAAATGGAGAGAATTAAGAGTTGGATACAGTGGGAAAAAATTTCGAATTTTAATTTTAAAACATCTGTGGACACTTTGAATACTAATTGAGATGGAGGTGAAACCTTCGTCATTTGCTTTAAAATTTTTCTAATTCTCATATGAGAATTGAGAAATTGAGAATTATGAGAAATATAATAAAAATTTCAAAATAATACCAAACCAACCTTTAAAATTGCCCGATTTTCGAGAAATTATCAAATTTTTGGAAAATGTACATAGGTATCAGGTATGTATTAAAAACTTCATATTCTTACTTCAACATCAGAAACTCATTAAATTAAATTTCTAAGTTTTTTTTTTGAAAATTTTAGGAAAATAATGATTATTGTTGATGTGTAGGTAATTAGGTACTAGAGTTACCTATTCAGAATCAATGTCTTTACTACAGTACAAGAAATTCTTTAAAATTGAAATAGGTACTTCCTTTCCAACATGATAAAATTGATTACAAAAAAAAATTCAAAATTACGATCATTCATTAATAAAATTCGATTTTTTGTGAAACTGATGATGCAAAGGGGAATGGAAACAAAGTTTTAGCAGGATCAAAATCATAATTATAATAGATGAAAAAAACTCGATTGACCTTACGAGATTTTTTGACTTTCCAACGAATTCCCCATGTTCGAAAAAAATCTAAAAAATTGTGTAATTCTGAAAAAATGAATTGTTTATATCTATTTATAGAAAATTGTTCATTGGGACAAAATCGTTCAATTTTCATTTCACTGCATTTTTTTGGGAGGGGAAAGAAGGGAACATTAAATTTCTGGGAAATTGTTTTGTTCAGTTTTTCAAATCTGGGTAACGTAATGCATTTTCCAGATTTTGAAAATTTTTCATCTCTGAAAAAGTAATTATTTACTCGTTTACACGAATACTATAACTTATTCACATTCAGTTTTGAGAAAGTTACGAATTGAGTAGGCTATATTTAGAATTGTTCAAAGTTGAGAAATTTTTCACTAGTTTTGCAAAATATGTATCTTCAATTTTTGGACATTTTAAAAACAAAACTCACAGTTGAAAATGAAACCATCTAATTTTTTGAAAAATTATTCAATCGCATTGAATTTTCAGAAATTTTTTTTTCGAGAAGGTTGAAGTATTTTATTTAAAAGGTAGAATAAGGAGTGAATACCAAATTGAGAGAAAAATTCTCAAATCTTAAGGTAGGGTCAAATGTGTATTGAACTTCGAAAAAAAAATTAATTTTCAAAAATTAAGACAGATTTTATTTTGATTTTCCTGTGTGTTGATATGATGTTTCAGTTTATTCATTCACATTTGATTAAGTAAATAGCTTTAATGAGTACTTTTTTTAGTTTTCATTGGCGTAATATTCGTATTTGGATTTCTCAAAAATGAAAATCCAAAATGAAAATATTATGCTTGACAAGGCTGAATTTTGATGCGAAAATCACAAAATGGATTTAGCTAAACTAGTGAAAAATTTACTGATCGTCACCGAAAAAAAAAATCCATCCAAAAAAATTATACTCAAAAACAGTCATTTATATTGAATCAGAATACATTAAGAAATATATACACAATTTGCAATAAATAAATTAACTAATAATTTAACGTTAAACAATTATTTTTATAATAAAATATTCAAACAATAACAAATAAAGAAAATTTTTTTGGTAATAAAGCAGGCGTATACTACGAGAATTTTACATAAAACATAAATAATACCGATTACATAATAAACAGAACATCTTATTTAGCACAGACATCATTTTCTTAACAAAAAAAAAAGACATTAGTTACATTAAAAAGTACGAATAAATCAGTATAGTATAAACATCGTTACATGAGAAATTTTCAAATGATATATGGAACATAATAGCCTTAAAAAATAACAAATGACCATAGTTCCCGAAGAAAGAAAAATCATCGAACAAAAAAACTACCTGTACTAATACGAAAAAAAAAAATAATGAAAGTTATTTCTCGGCATGAAATAGAAAACAACAAAAATAATAACAACGAATAAGTAAATAAAGGAACAAAAAGTAACTTGGAATAAAAATCAACATATTATTATCAAGTTGGAAACTTCTTTTTTTCACAAACTTTACCATTGATATTGATTTTTCAACAACGCGTTATTTTTTATAGTTTTACAGCAAGAAAACCTAATTGGTACAAGAGTAGTGTTAAATAAACGAAATTTTTTCATTTTTTTTAAAATTGATTTTTAATAAATTTTTATAACAAAAATGCATAATAAAAATGGAAACGAGTTAGGTACCAAGAAAAAAAATAAAAAAGATGTTATATAAAGAAATATACAATTTAGCTCAATTTAGAGATATTTTTATTTAGAATAAACGCGAAAAGCTTAAGTACAGATTTTTAAAAATACATACACGTCTATATACGTATTACGTAATAGCTTTATTCACAACAGATCAAAGAACCAAGTACCTAAAAATATCATAAGCGTAGAAAGTAAATTTTTTTTACAAAAATTCAAATCAAAATGTTGGTAAATTCAGTGTTTGAGAAGATCGTCTTTGGAAGTTGACACTTTTAAGAATTAAATGCGAGAGAATAAATTTCAAGTTGTCACTTGGCAACTAGAATTTCTGGATCTGATTTCAAAATTCAAAATTTATGGGTCGATAATAATTTCAAAATGATTATACGTCATGATCAAATACCAAAATTTGATGGATAGGAACTCATACATATGAAGTGTAGTTAGATTATTCATCAATTTTGAACTACTGTACATTTTTCTATAAGATAAATCGAATTGAGAAATTTTTAAACAGGGGTTGGCAATATAGTAAAATCTTGTAGCTCAGATTTAACTGCGTCAAAAATGGGTTTATGATTTTCATCATTACCACTGCCACTACTATTGCAAAGAGTTTGCAGTTTACTTAGGTAATTATTGAAGTTATCTCCGCCGGTTTTTTCTGCAGAATTATTTGGCATTTTCACATGTTCCAGTAATGACATCACGTTATTCCGGAAGCTTTCGTAATATTCGTTTAAATTGTCAGAGCGTTGAAACATTCCTTCATTTTCCTAAATTCAAATTCAAAAATTGATCATAAAGACAATAATTTTCATTAAAAAAAAAAAAATTAATGACTTTTTTTACTGGTCATTCTTATTAATGTTAATGATAAGTGACATTTTTTTTCACCATGTCCAAATTTTCAAAAAAAAAATCATGATCGAAAAATATTACTAAAAATTTGATACTGCAGACGAATATGCGTATCATTACTTAATCATTGCACAATTGTAATAAGCAGACCAGTGATTGCTCTACCTTGGTCCTACCTTGTCCCCGTGTTTCAAATGGGCCTCCATAGCATTGATATCAGTTTTCAAGCGTAACATCTGCGATTCAACCCTGGCATTTTCTCGTTGTAATTCGGTTATTTCAGCTTCCAAAGTATACAAATCTTCTCCATTAGCACCAACACCGTTATTTCTAACTGCACACTCAACACCTACAATCAGAAATATTATTTCATTCAACATCAACCATCTATAAAATATCGATTAAAAATATGATAGGTGCTTACTATTCAATCCTTTTTGATAAAGTTGATACAGATCGTTGTGGGTTTGCCCCGGGGGAGGATATTTCGAAATGGGTTTTTTATTATTTGTACAATTGGACATGGCTCGATGGGATAAAAAAGAACCGTTTAGATGGCTGGCACTTTCACAGCTTGTCATGCATCCGCTGATGTTTTCCAGCTTTGGAGTTGATCCGCTGACAACATTGACGGCTGCTAGGGCTGCTTTGTGTTGTTCTACAGCGTTGTAATTTTCCATCACTCTCATTTTGTTTCGGTTCGCGATTGGGCAGCCGGAAGCGCTGTGGAATTTCAATTTTAAAATTTTCTGATACGAAAATTATCAAAGTTGAGAAAAACTTACCTTCGATGAGACAAAAATTTGCCAGTGGCATGTCCAGAGCCATCGCATCCTTGAATTGGACATCTGAAAATAAAAAATATAGAAATAAAATTTGATTCGAGATGAAAATCGTAAAAAAATTTTCAAATTAATATTCACCTCAAGGGTTCCGAATCATGTCCATCACGTGGTTTACTTTTAGGTTTATTCGCTCTGGGACAACCAGACAGAGATCTGTGAGATGAGTAATTACCAGTGGCATGGCCCGATCCATCACATCCAGGAGTTGGACATTTCAATTCTTGCGAATGATGAGTATTTAAATTGGTACGTTCAGAACGTGAACCTCCCAGCAAACTGAAATTCATAAAATAAAATTATTATAAAAATTAAATTTATATGAAAATAAAAATTTATTAAATTTAAACTAAAAAAAAATTATATCCAAATATTCAATTAAAAATAAAATCAAAAAATTAATAAATATGAATTGAAAAGAATAATATGTTTCATTAGACGAAGGGGAATTTCAATTCACCTGTCTTCTTTCGACGAAGATGAAAGTTTACTATGTTGAGGAGGTGGGGGAGGCATATTATAACACGGACTTTGCGAATATCCGGATGCAGCACTAGGATAAGCATTGGCTGAATATCCACAAGCGTAACTTGCTGCCGAATACGAGCTGTACGCGTTACTCGGATATTCTCCGGCACCAATTCCTGGATAACCGATATGAGGACTCATAGCAGCGTATCCTAATAAATTTTCAAAAATATTAATTTTTCGTAGCTAAGAGAATTTCAAAATAACATAATTTGACAATAATTTACCATTGACACTTCTATAAGAATCCATATAATGAGAAGCACCACTATCTGGTGTAGAATCTCGACTATACGCACTTGGACCAGAGAACACAGTATTTCCGGAAGACCTAAATAAAATTTTGAAAAAAAAAATTATTCATTTGTATAGGAATTTTCTTGGTGTACGTGGTATAGATAAATTTGATTAATTACCTGCTTATACTGAGATCTAACGTTTGGGCATGAGGACTAGGAACTTGTGGACTTCCGGAAACCACGTGAGGGCTTGCTTCAGACTGGCGATCTGTGTATTTTTGAGGACTAGTTCCATAAGCCGTTGCCTAAATTGATAAGTGCACGAGGTAAGTAGATGAAATATGACATGAAAATATTTTACAATAATATTTCAGCTCGATCACTCACATGTGGACTAGGAGGAGTAATACTAGATGTCGAGAGATCCATGACAGACGGTGGTCCATTACCAGAACTGTTCGGTGATCGAGAACCCGTAGAAGCTACACATTTTACTGATAAATTGATGGCCGACGATGATGAAAATCCTGAAGATAGTGATCGATTCGCGACCCCTTCGTATTGGTAACTAGGCCTGAAAAATTTTAATTTGAAATTAGGCATCGAGAGAACAGTTCATTTTTTCTTAAAAGTCAAAACAACATTTATAAAAAAAAAAAAAAAAAAAAAAAAACTAGATCAGAAAATGAAAACTGGCAAAGCAAAGAGTTTTATTTTCATCAAGAAATTACATTTTGATTCAAAAAAATTGGATTTTGAACAGTAAAACATTTTATTTAGAATCAAAAATTTTCTTACATTGCCCTTCCTCGAAAAATATCAACTTTCTTTGGTAATTTCCAATCATCGGAAACATTTTCTCAACAAAAAATTCAAAATTATTTGGTTCATTTTATAAAGTACGTATTAGTCGTTTGCTTGCATGATAAATTTTTAACGATTTGGCAGCTAGTGAGTAAAAAAATTGAATAACAGAGAAGATGGTTCAAAAGTTTTGTCGAGGCTTTGAAATGGCCTAAGAAAAATTTCAATTTTCTAGCTCAACTACCCCTACCAAATCCACTGCAAAATTTGATTCCATTAAAAACAAAATTGAAAAATGTTTCCCAAATTGGAATTTGTACCTACTCAAAAAATAAGAGGATTTTTCAATTAGGTACATTCGAAAAAGAATGTCAAGGAGAAAAGTAGTCAAAAACAGTGCTTTAGGGTAAGAATATTTCGAAAATTTGGCCAGACTGGTCACAGGTCGCTGAGAAATTGAAAATTCATAAAATATCAAGATTTATAATTTTTTGCCATTTCTTTGAAAACCGAAGAACTCTTGAGAAGTAACCAAAATTTAATCTATTATTTGAAAATAATTCATGTTAAAAACACCATTTCAAAGTAAAAAATTGAAAAATTCTCAGTTGAGTTTAGAGTGTCAATTTTCAATTTTTTCAAACGTAAATTTTTACAATAAAAATTGAGAAATTCAGGTCAGTGTTTTTTTTTTATTCAACAAGTCAGAAATTGGCAACCATGGTACAAAATTTTTACTTGGTCGAGAAAAAAACTCACGTTAATAGAATTGCCTATTTGATTCGCCGCAAATAGACATACACGCGTTCGTGTATGTATTTACGGCGAATTGGTTAGGCAACTCTATTAACGTGATATCTTCATCGGTTAAATACTTGTTTCGGTAAACCTGAAAATTTCAGAATTCTGTTTTTTATTTGTCGCAGGTTTTCGATTGAATGTACTTTTTGAGGGCTCAATGTATTTTTTTCCAAATTAAATTTTTTTTCGAGTTCGAATTTTTTCTCGACTACTTTTTCTCAATTAAATTTTTTTTCGGAATTCGAATTTTTTCTCGATTTTTTTTCGATTTTTTCCAAATTAAATGTTTTTTTTTTTCAGAATTTGAATTTTTCTTCCATCATTTATTGAAATTTTTTTCCGAGTTCGAAATTTTTTTCAGAGTTCAAATTTTTTCTCGACTACTTAATTTTTTTCAAAATTAAAATTCGAACTCGGAAAAAATTTCAATAAAATAATGATGGAGAAAAAAATTCAAACTCTGGAAAAAAATTTTACTTTGAAAAAAAAATGAATAAAATAATCGAGAAAAAATTCAAACTCTGAAAAAAAAAATTCGAACTTGGAAAAATGCAAGTGGACCACTTGAGTCATAAAAATGGAAAAAAAAACGATTCAGTCGTTCACAGGATATTTTTAATTTCGTGCCTGAAGCCTCTTTCGTGTAGATTTAGTCATAGGTAAATTTTTGTATTTTCAAAACTTGATGTCAGAAAGTCAGAAGCTGACTTTTGAAAACTTACAAATTTTTCTTGCTTCAAAATATAAATATCAGAAAGTCGGGAAAAGAAAATTGACTTAAGATCAGAAAGTTAGAATGACCATGAACATATCAGAGAGCTAAAATCTGATTTTTTTTCAAAATTTAATTTCAGAAAGTCAGAAGCTGATTTTTGAATTATATTTTCAAAATCAATTTATTATATATCAGAAAGTCAGAAGCTAAAAATTGACTTGATATCAGAAAGTCAGAATGACAAAAAAAATATCAAAGAGCTAATAGCCGATTTTTAAATTTTAAAAATGAATTTTCATTTTTTGAAATGAGGTAACTTAATATCAGAATTCAGGATGAGAGGAAAAAACATATCCATGTTATCAACATTTCCCTTCAGAGGGAACTTCACTTCATTTTTTTTTTTTGTATTTCATTGAAATTTGCCTTCCTCTCCCTCGCCTATTTCTTCCCAAATTTTCAGCCCCTCGCTCGACTAAAACATTATAAGTAAAAACTAAAATACCCTGAAAATTTTTTTCTAAAAATAAATTCCCATTATCCCATTACATTACCTGGGATAAACCGGCGTAGTACTCTGATTGTTCTGCTCGTGATGCTGACACTGATCAGATTTAATACTCGTCTGCAAATGCTGCTGCTGCTGTTGCTGTTGCTGATGCTGATGATGAAAACTGGCAATATTCTGGTCACTATACTGCGACGGGTATCTTTCGCAAGGCTGGGACGGAGTTTCGTATCGGTCGTAAGGTGTCACATTAGCATCATAAGTTCTGCCATCGTATCCGCAAGGGATCTCGTTCGAATACGACGGTACAGGCCTATTTATACTATTCAACGTAAACGCACGATCGTGCTGCTGATAAATGTCTTCGGACGCGTTACTATACACCATGGAGTTGGTATCATAAGTTCCATGGTGCTGCTGAAGTAATCGTTTTTCATCCAGCATGTACACAGATGGGGTGGAATTATGGACATTGTGCGAGGTCGGTACGCTGGAAGGTGTTATTTGTAGCTGGCCTTCGGGATTTATTTGATAATGATGGTTTTGATTCAACGTATCCATACTGGAGACCGATGACGAATTCGAATCGTGATTTATATACGAATCGTAATTATTGGCCAATAAACCGGCGTTGTGATTGGACAACGACGAACGACACACCGACGAATTAGCCACCTCCGTTTTGATATTATCGCTCGTCCTAGACACGCATTCGGTTTTCGTCAACAATTTACTACTTTCTTCGCTCTTGATGGAATTCTCTTGCAGAAGGATCTTCGTAGGACGTAGGGTCGGTTTGGCAATATTATTGGCATAGTACGAAGACGATATGTAATCTATGGAACGTGAATTCGCCGTATTATCGGCGTACACCGGTAATGGGTACGATTGTTTTATATCATTTATGGCCATCGACGGTATCGGCGTAGGTTGTCTGATTTCTTGCTTAAAAGGCAGTTCTAACTGATTGCTGGTGGATACTGAAAAAAATTAACGCAGAAGAATTAATTTAACAAATTAATAAAATCTAAACCAAATCCCCTAAGTTATTTCTGGTGACTCTTACTCGAGAGTTGTCGATGATGAAGAGATTTTTTAGACTTTTCGCGATTAGCTGCTCTTTTAGAAGCAGCTGCTATGGGGCAACCGGAAAGACTGCGGTGTGTATTGCGATTCACGCTCACATGACCACGACCATTACAACCGGGCGTAGGACATTTCAAAATAGTTTCGTGCATCGCCAAAACTAAGTAAAAAACAATGTTACCAACATCAGATAGATATTTTTTAATTACTCGTATAGTCGAATTTTATCAATTATACGAGTAATTTCTTAAATAGTTTGAGTATAACTTTTTTTCAAAAAAAAATCAAGTCAAAAGCATGATAGAGAGAAATAAGTTGGCAAAAAATAACCGAAAAATTTTTCGGTTTTTTATTTACGATTAAATTTTGTAATGTACCTAAAGGCTCTAAAATCGAATGGAACATATTTTTATACTCAAACTATTAAATTGTTGGTTTCATTGGTTTTTTTTCTGTTTGGCAATCGCAAATGCACTTGTTTTTCATTATGGACAACTCTTAACTCTCTACCACGCTTATTAGACAAACAATCGACTATTTTTAATATAAGTCGGTTTTTTTTTCAATTTCAAATTCTTATTCGACGGATATTCATTTCATTAAAATACATTCTCGCTCGTTATCTCTCCTCCAATTTCTTGGTAAAAAAAAGGGATCTGGATTTAATTACTAATTGATATCGAAATCATTTAGGACGTTCTCGTTATACTTATTGGTCCTCCTCTCAAATTATGCTAATTAAATTACACAATCTAACGAAAAAGGAAATATTTTATTTGGCAAAGATATAGGACTAATTACTCGGTATTTTTCAAGTTATTAGAGTAGACGATTTAATCTCATTATCTACGTGGTATAATTGTTAAACTTATGGAAATACTTACTTTCTGGCGTCATTTTGTCCTTTCTAGGACATCCAGAAATGCTGCATGAATTAACATATTACCATTTGGATTAGATTTTTTAAATAAAAATTGGAGAAATATTTCGATGAAATTAGGTACACGTGTCTATTATACTGGCGAAAGAAAATTTTAAAAATTGTATAGACACTTGGTACCCAAGTATAATAATAATTGTTATTCTTTAGAAATTGATTTCGCACTTAATCAAATACTCAAATAAAATTTAGTTCTATTTTTTTTTTTTTTTTTAAATTTACTCAGTTGAATAAGTATATAAAAATTAACTAAATTTTGAAGAATTTGAACTAATTATGCCACAGTTTGAAGTATCACTAACCAAAATTTAAAAATTATTTACCTTCGATGGTGAGGGTATAGCCCAGTCACATGGCCTTGTCCCGTGCATCCAGGAGTGGGGCATTTTCCAGTATCTAGAATTAGAAAAAAGAAAGAAATTAATGTTGTAGGTAATTATATTTGCATTAGGGTGATCCGAAAAAACAATTTTTTAGATTTTCAAAAGCATACCTCGCAAAAGTTGTTTGCTAATGAGACTTGAAGAATAAAAAAAATTCAAAATCGATTCATATCTTCCGATCGCGCATTGGCATTAAAATTTTCAAAAATTGGCAAAAATTCAATGTTTTCAAAAATTTTAGAAAATTTTGAAAATGAAAAAAATTGAAAATTCATTTAAATTGGTTTCAGAGCTCATCTAGTAACTATTCAAACCAAAAAGCAGAATTTTTTTGAAAAAAAATTCATGTTTTATTTAGGTACATATTTTTTAAATTTCTGCTATTTCTTCGCTTACAAAAAAAAATCAAAAAATATATATAAGTATAAAACGTTGATTTTTTTCAATTTAAAATTATGAATTTTTGCTAATTTTGGAAAACTTTAACGCCTATAGGAGCGATTGGAATATATGCGTCGATTTTGAATTTTTTTTTTAATTCTTCAAGTTTCATCAGCCAACAACTTTGCGGGGGGGGGGGATATGTTTTTGAAAATCAAAAATATTGTTTTTTCGGTCCACCCTAATCTGCATGTAAATTTTTCCATTGATTGCATAAAATTTTCATTTTAACGATATCAACAGGTGATTAGAAAAATTTGACATTTTCACCTCATTTCTTTGTATTTTTCATGCTAATTTGAAGAAAACTCAGTTTTAGATATCTTTCACAATAACTTCTTTGGAAGAGGATAATATAAGGGAGAGTAAAAGCAAACGCTCCTCCCTCAATTCAAATTTCAAATTTTTGAAAATGATTAATTCTTTTGAGTTTTTTTTTTTTTTTTTTTTTGAAAAATATAAAAAAAACATCGTACGAGTGGTCAAAAAAGTCATAAAAGATTAATTTCAGCAGGAATTTTTTTTGAATTTTTGCTCATCCAATAATTTAACTAGAGATGCCCCCCATTTCTAAAAATTTTTTCTAGAATTTTTTTTGAAATTTTATGACTACATATTTGGTACAAATGACTACTCCTTCCGTATTTATAATTTCAAAATTTACTTTTCCGTTTTCTTTTTTGGAAAATCAATTGTGCTTCGAGGCTTTCAATTTTGAAGACATGAAAATTTAAAAAATAGTTACTCGATTCCCACCCATTTTTCCGAATGTATTTTCTCAAATTACCGAATAGAAAAAAGTTGAACTTGAGTTCTACATTTCTGACTTTTTTAAATCCTCCCTCACATTTTTTTTCCCCCATAGGAAATTCAAAATTACCTCACAATTCAACAGAATATGTGAACCTCGATATATGTAGAAACCGCCCTTGAGCGTCAGAAATTAGTTTTTGTGCTGAGGTCTTTCTTTGGTTCTACTCCTTTTGAAACGTCCAAAATTAGTGTCAATTCGAATCCCAAGGAAATCGAAAAGATGATAAAAATCAAAATTTCGGCTTTTTACCTCGATCAGATTAAATTTTCATATTTTTCTCTGTTGCAAGGCCATGGATAATTTTGAATTCTCAAATTTGACCAAAATTAAAAAAATGAACTTCGGTGTTTAAATTTTTGGAATTTTTTTTCAGTCTAAAATTTTACTGCCAGTTGCTTTCTGCGAGTTGAAAAATGGAGAAATTTGCATTTCAAGCCGAAAAACATCGATCATTTATTTTTTCATGATTCACCCCCCTCCCCGGTTTTTATATGCAGGCTTACATATCATATGAAAATTTCATTATTATAAAGATTCCAGATCGGCTCAATACGTCAAATCAATTCGGAAGATTGAAAAAAGCTGGTACCAGGTTTTAAATTTCAGATTTTTACCTCGATTAAATCAAGTTTTCAACATTTTCCCGGCCATAAAATAATAATTTCTGATTCTGAAGTTTGTAAAATAAATTTCAGAACCAGAAATTTCAGATGAAGTAAGTATCTACGTATTTAGATATCCTTTCGACGCACTTTCCAGGTATTTTTTCGATGCAAATTTCTCTGCTTATGCTTCGGACCTGAAGTACTTCAAGTTGAAATACCTACATCTCTGCAGATATTTCAGAATAAGTTGATTACATACCCACATAAATTCACTGAAATTTTTTTTTGAATTTTTCGCATGACACAAATAATCCAAATAAAAAAAGAAGTCAATGCACTCATCATCCACCAATTTCAAAAAAAACTTTTTGGTTTTCACATTTTCTTCGCACTATTTTAAATTTAAAAAAAATACACGTTGAAAACAGAAGTCACATTGCAACCTGGCTCATCGCACAAAAAAAATTGAAATATTCGTTCTAAAAACATCGAAACAAATTTTAAATAAAAAAAAATACACGTTGAAAACAGAAGTCACATCGCAACCTGGCTCATCGCACAAGAAAAATTGAAATATTCGTTCTAAAAACATCGAAACCAAATCATGTTTTCGCTGATCACGAAAAACGATTCAAGGTAGAAAGCTTTGATGAAAAAAAGGGGGAAAGAAGAACATGAACAACATTTTTGAAGTGCGCATTTCCATTCCTAGCAACATCACAAAGTGAGAAAGCAAAATTCAGTGGGAATTTCACAACGCTGCAAGAGGGTTGTTTCTTTTTTTCCATTCTGAGAGTTTTGGTATAGTACGTAGAAATCGACGATTTTATTTTATAGAAGTAGGCTACGTAATATAGAAGCATCAAACAGATTTGGGGTATGCAAAAGGAAAACTTTAATAGCCATAGATTTTAATTCACGAATTAAAATTACTTACTGCAATTAAACATGATTTTTCAAAAACATAAAATAAAATCTGTTTAATTTTTTCCTATATTTTTTCTACTTTTTTTTCTAAAAAAACATACGAAAATTAAGAAAAAAATTAAATTTGAAATCAAATTGAAGATACAACATAGACCTACTCTAATCACCCCAAAAAGTCAATTTTTTCAAAATTTCAATCAAAATAAAATTACCACAAAGTACCCAATAAAAAAAAGCCACGAGGATTTTAATCCTTCGCACCGACATAAAAAACACACCTCGGAAGAAAATTTAGGGTGCGAAAAAAATTAAAAATAAAACAGCGATATGCGTCGGCTTCATGATTAGTTTTTGGTGCAGTCGTTTGCGGGGAAGAAAATGCAGCATTAACCAAAGCCAGGGCCAGGAACGCGCGGTATGTTGTCGAAAGTACCGCAAATTGGATTAGAAGACGTGACGCCATTAGCGTAAAGATGAGAGTTTTTGACTAGAAAAGATTCCCAGTGGCTCTCGAGTTGTTTTCAAAAAGTTAAAGAACGTGCCCTAGAAGTTTAATCGCTAGATTTATGGGCGTCCGGGGACAACGTTTTGGCGCCCTTAACAATTTCACTCCTTCTATCATTATTACTTCATGCCAGCTTCTTTATATAACCCAACGTTCCAGCAGCCTTTTCTAAATGATACGTAGACTGGCTTACGTACGTAATTATCGTCTTTTATGATCGAAGTCCATTTTTGTGTTTTTCCTTTACCGCAATTTTCGGAACGTAAGGTCTGTACAGATTCATTCTATTTGAAATTCAAAATTAATCAAAAATTAGAATTTTTTCATCTATCATCGCTGAAAAAATTATTTTCCCATTTAAAAAAGTTTTAAAATCTTTCATCGTAGACTGCGAAAAAACCTGTTGAACCTCCAAACAGAAAATCTTCGAAAAAATGATAAATCTGATACCCACATTCGATACATTGAAAAAAATCGACTCAAATTAAACTCCATCAATGCGAAAATTTGGTAGGATTGTAGAATCATTATATCGAAGGGTCGTCTTTTTTTTTTCTCAACTCTTTGCTTCTTCTTCACCCGTGGCATTCGAACATGGCGCAAAGTGGCAGTAGGGTGTATAAAAGAACGTGATTTGGTTCGAGATTTAGTCTTTAACACCAAACTATGACAAGTTCTTGGGTAAATCTTTTTGTACGACGAAAAGTCGCAAATACAACTGTCAACACTGTGTAACCAGCGCTGAATATTAATTAATTTTAGCGACAGTGTAAAGAACTTTATATAAGTTTTATCCTTCGGATTACCAAGAAATTTTGGTGGTTTTTAAGCTCCAACGAATTACAACTTCCGCTCAAGAAATTTAAATCTAACTCGCAGGTGAAATATAATGTGACAATTACAGTTATTATATGCAAAACCAGCCATTTTACTCCTTGGTAATTTAAGCTCGCCTCCTTTTTTTTCTCATTCTTGACTAAATTTTAAAGTAAAAATTTTGCTACGTGGTTTGTATATTTTTCTTATAGTTTTGTATGCGCTGGGACAATGTACGTTGTCAACATTATAATTTTTTCCAAGTATTTTGTTCAAGAATGAATAAAGAATTAGGATAATAATCGTGAAAATTGTAGGTACCTACGCAGAAGGTATTAGCTCTATAAGCTGCTCGCTCTAAATATGTACCAAATCAACAAACTCGAAAGTATCTATTTTATTTGTTTACATTATGAGTATAGAATGCAATGTAGACCAAAGTCGTCCAGTTATTTTTATTTTTTCTAGCAACTTATTGTCCACGCAATAGTGAATTATTAAAGATCGAACAACAATGTAAGTAGTCCGAGTACTTTTCGTTTATATTTCAAATTGAAGTG
This sequence comes from Pseudococcus jackbeardsleyi, assembly GCA_038380155.1. Lineage (NCBI taxonomy): Eukaryota > Metazoa > Arthropoda > Insecta > Hemiptera > Pseudococcidae > Pseudococcus > Pseudococcus jackbeardsleyi. The sequence continues at coordinate 41,474,551 of CM076238.1, forward strand.
TTTAGTGAGATCCTTTAGGGGTCGAGATGTCTAGACCATCGGTTATCTTTTAATAGCTCCTTGTTGATCTAAACTGAAACTGAATGTGAAAATACAAAAATATTTCGGCAATTTTTTTTCTATTTCATTTTTTTTTTTAAATTCCACGTGTATTCAAAGTCAAACTGACTGAAGAGAAAGGCAAAGAGATTATAAATGTTAAATGAACCAAAAAATTCGGCCATGATTTTTTTTCTTTCATATAATGACAATTATAAAAAATAAAAATGATAAATTTTTTAAAAATGACTTTTTATGAAAAAAAAAGAAATGTTTTTTTCTCAAACTATGGACTTATTTGGGTGCATTTTTACTTCAAAACCCCTTTGGCACCCATTTTTTATCATTAGATACTCTTTTTCTCGAGAGCCTTTAAAAATATTAGGTACCTATCTTTTTATTTTTTTTTTCAATGGTCAGTATATTTTTCAATGTTTTTGAAGAACTTTTCCGTGAAATGACACGTTAGGATGAATATTTTAGAATAAAAAAAATCGTAAGTCCTATTTTCTACCCATTTCAATTTTTGAAAAGATGTGTGCAACTGTGCACTGCATTTTTTTTTTATTTTAAAAAAAAATTAGCTAGATGAGAGAAGGGCGAAAATGATGGTGATAAATTGCCACCGATGATTTTCATGGGCTAATGTACCTAGATAGTAATATCATTTCAGAAATTTTTTTCATTCTATTTGTTTTTGATTTTTTTTTTTTGAATATTGTAGAATATAAAAAATGATACCAAATAGGTATTTTGAAATATCCTTCAAAAATATGATGAGGATGAAATGAGAACCAACGATAATTTTTAAAGAAAGGCATCAACCTTACTCAAAAAATTTTTTCCGTATTTCAATTTATTACAGTTTTGAATTTTTTATGGGGAAAAAACGTGGAGCCAAAGAGATGAAATTTTTTTCCAAATCGTTTTGAGGTCAAGGTACAAGCTTCTAACTCGCTTTCTCAGCAACTGTCCAAGAAAGTAGGGTCGATTTATCCATAAAATGGAGAATTAAATTGCACTAGACCTACGAACTTTCTGAGGTCTACGAACTTTTTTTTTTTGATTATCGAATTCTACCCAGTACAACAGCAAAATTCAATGTTTCTTGAAAAATTCAATTTTTAATTTCACTTCTCTTGCAGTGGCTTTGAAAAGCAAGGTACAAGGGGTGTATTGTACCCTCTCCCTCTAAAAAAATTCTGTCACGGACAATGTATAATTTCCCCCTCTCTTCCACACATAAATTACATCAGATAGAAAATTTTAAAGCTACATCATACAAGATTTTTTTTTTGACTTTTGACACACAATTTTTTCAAGCTTTGCCCTTGCTTTTCTCAGCCATGAACAAAATCACAATAATATGAACTATCGATTGAAAGCAACAATGCGAAAGAAAGTTCCTTTTTGCCCCCTCTCCCAAAAATCCTTCTGCTATTTCAAGTTTTTGCACTCAACTTATACCCTTCTTCCTCACCCTCACTCCAAAAAAAGATTTCGATGCCACTGATCTTAAATTACTATTATGAAGGAAAGAAATTAAAATGAAAACTGTTTTGGGCCCACAAAAATCATAGTTCGGCCCGAAAAAAAGTGCGAAACGATCATTCCTGATACATTGGTTAGGTTCTTACACTCACGTGAAAAGTTTTGCAGATTTCTACATTGGAAGGAGCAATTTTCGATATCGGTTTGATCAGGTAAGTACACATTCAAATAATGGAATTTTCCTAATCCATAAAAAATGTCAAGTTAAGGCGAGAGAACGAAACTTATTTCAAATATATTTAAATTTTGTTATTTTCAACCACAAATTTTACAAAAATTCTATTGGTCAACCTTTTTTTTTTTTGATAGAAAATAATTTCTGATTCTTTTAGAGCAAAATGCAATTGCATTTCAGGAAGGAGCACTGAGAAATTTTGAAATGAAAATAAATACTTTTTCAACTAAAATTATAAGTTTTCTAATTCTTTAAACTTGAATTAGTAAATTTTTCTAAAAAAAAAAATGAATTCTTTTTATAAATTTTTCGACATCAACTCAATTTCCTCACTAAATATAAATGTAATAATTATATGAGTATTGAAATCTAAGAGGCATAAAGGATACTTCCACTGATGACCCGATGACCGTTTCAAGTTTAGCTCTATTTTTTTTTTTTTTGCTTCGGTATAGAATTTTGAGGAAATATCTCCGATTTTCAATTATTTTGGTATCATGAGAAAGGGCAAAAAAACTGTTTCAAGTTTCAATTTCTTTACAAAAAATACTTTTTTTCATCTTAGGACCCCTGAAAATATATATTTTTTTTCTAAAATTTCGACCCACTAATTCTAAAGATTTTAACTAAGTGTTCGAATTCAGTGATTCAAGCTGCATCGATTAAAATTCAGAAAAATCTAAAATAATTAATTTAAACGCCGTTTGAAATATGAAATGTCCATAAGCGCAATGTAAATTTTGTTACGTTTTTTGGCTTTCCTGTAAAAAAAAAAATCAATTTGGCACTTGGACGGCTTCAGAATTAGTGGGTCGATTCGTTCTTTTTATTTAAAATCTAGGATTTTAATTCTAATAGAGATGAAATTGGGTAGGTAACTCTACCAGAAAATATTATTTTGAGAAGTGCTATAAATCTAAAATAGTTAAGTAAGTCAGTATAAGAATTCCAGAATATGATATTTTGATAAAAAATCAAGTAAGTAAGTGAAGTAAGTACTTACCCAATTTTTTTTCAAGATCATTTTTTTCAAAGAAATTTCAAATAAATTCCTCCCATTCAAAAACCTACTTAATCATGTTTGAAAAATATTTTTTAAAAAAATTTCAAAATTGTACAATGAAACGAAACGTAAAAATATTATTCTCGATCATCTATTTCAAAAAACAGATCAAAACGTAAAATCAAAAATTTTCATGAAAAAATTAACAATCCTTCAAAGGAAAAAAACCTTGCAAAAACTGCACAAATACGATCAAAGAAACGTTCCTCGTTCAATAAAAAAAATATACGAAGATTTCAAAACATTTTCCAAGTTTTCTTCTCCCCTCCTTATCAAATTCTTCTCCTCCGTCTTATGATACGATACAGAAAAACAGGCAAGCATACATACATGTAATCAGTCTAATTTCATCATCAAGTAGGAAAATTTCATTTAACCGCTGCAAAATGATCACCAAACTCAAACACACAAAAAAAGTAAATCAATCAAAATCCCACATGATACGTAGGCCGAGAGAGAAAAACAGCGAAAAAATATTTCCATCACGTACGCCCAAAAGACAATCAAAAAAAGACTGTCGAAAACATGCCGTATCATAAAATAATTTTTTTTCACCCAATAATAACAGAATTACATGGGACTCGAACCGTGTATCTAGTGTAAAGATACTTCCGTTATTATTCACCCTTCGTATGAAAAAATTTAATACACGAGCGGCAAAAAAAAAGTCACATCGAGGGAAAATTCACACTCGATCTATCGCTCAGTAATAATACCGAGACACGTAGAATACCAAAGATATTTGCCACTTGAGAAAAACAAAAACGTAACCCTCAAAAACACGAAAACAATTACATACCTTTGTTCAGTCCGCCGGGCACTAATTGTTCGGCGTATCGTTGCGGTTCTAAAATATGCTTAGACGACGGTTCCAGCGGCGGCGAACTCATCGGCGAAGTTTCGAATTTCGTCGGCCTTGATAAATTAGGCGCAACTGGAGACTCGCTGCTGCTGCTATCGACCGAAATATTTCTCGAGCTGGACGATGAATTCTTGGACGATGATCCGGCCGGTTGCAAAATTGTGTATTCTTTCTGCATCGTTTCCGGTGATTCGGCGGATCGACTTTCGTTCGATGAAGCCGTCGACATCGAGTCGTCCACATGATCGTTCATCTTGGTTCTAGGTTTTGGCTGCAAAAGACATATGCTAGGGGGTTGTTTTCCAGAGTTAGATAACGAGTGCGACTGCTCTTTCTCCGGCGAAGCTAGGCCACCGGTATCTGGATACCCCACGAAGGTGGCGCCGACCGGTGGATATGGTCCGAGGGGTGACATGGCTGCGCTGACGGCGCTAGAAATATCCATACTGGACTTGGACAGCGAATCTTTATTGGTATCGTTGATTACCGGACGGAAAGCAGACACGGATGAGAGTTTGGAATTAGCGTTGTTCGTCATCAAACCGTGCCTCGGACTAGAAAACGCGTGAACATCTTTGATATTTATATTACAGTTATCGATTTTGTTGTTGTTTTCTTCTTTTTTGATACCATTGCCGTCTTCGTCGTCTCGAATCGAACCGTTCGTCGAGTCCGATATTTGATGCATTTCTAAAGCAAACCACAATTTTTTGTTAGTAGATCAAAAATCAAAAAAAATGCGACGATTTTTCATCGTCGTTAAATATATCAATTTTTTACCATCTTCGGTCTTGATTTTTAATCCTGGTTGAGGAGGGTAATGACCGGAGCGATCATCGGTGCAATTATTCGTACAGCCATATGAATTGGATTTTTTACCACTCGACGTGATCTCATCACCTCGTTTCTGATCCACCTCTTCTTTTATCATTTTTGAGCGAAATTCGTCCGTTTCTTGAGTTCTCGATAAATTCGTATTTTTGGATACCTGCGTCGAGAAAAAAAAAACAAACGTGAATTTTCCCAAGTATAAAGATGAAATGAATTTTATATCTTAGGTGGGCTCGAGTAATCCCATAAAAAAAAGACCAACATTCTCAGATTTCTTTTAACGTCGAACGAGTCAAGTAAAGATATAAAGAAAAAAAAAGGGAGAAAGAGTTTCTCTTTATTTTTCTGCTCTCTTCGTCTTAAAAAACACTCGAGAACAAATAAAATCAGACTTACTTGTTGTTTGTCTTCAAATAAATTTTCAAAGGCTGGCGGTTCAAATTCATTATCATTCGTCATGTCGCCGTTATAAAAAGAATTCCTAGACGTAGGCCAACTACCAGATAAATTTTTTAATGCAACCTCCGCTTCTCGTATTAATGTTTCGTCATCAGTTACTTCTTCTGCGGTACTAGAGGTTAAATTAGATTTCCCTGATTTTTTTACAGGACTTTTATTCGGAGAAGAACTTCGTGCGATTACTCGTTTTTTTTGAGGAAGATTAACGTGATTTCCTTTTAAAGGCTCTTCCGACGACTGAAGCTCTAAAGTTTTCGAATTTAATCTGCGTCTTTTAAACGAATTCATTCTTCCAATTCCGAACGAAATATTCAACGGTTTCAGATATTTCGGATTTTTTATACAAACGAGCTTCTCCGACGTTTTATAACATTTCCCATGCGATCTGTAGTTATTACTCGATCTGCAAAACAAAAAAATATTTAATTAAAATAATTTATTAAAAGTATTCGCCGGCGGGATTTCTTTATAATATATTTTCTGTTATACGTTTATACAATTTACAGATAAATATTTATAAAATTAATATATTTTTGTGTTATACTGCCACAGGTGGTAGGAAAATTTTTCACGGGGTAATATTGGTGCGTTTTTTGGACTAGATTTTTGTTCATCTTCAATAAGGTTCGAAATTTTTTCCACAGAATTGCTGGTAAACTAAAAAGTAATAATTGATCTGAATTTTTCATTTTTGATTACTCAACATGTAACAATTTTTTTTCTTGAAGTCTAATTTTAAAAAAATATTCTGCTCATGAAATAAATTGCGCAGAGAATTGAAGAATTTTCAATATTTTTTATCCCTGGTTTGGGTATGATTTTTGCGATGAAAGGAAGACAAGAATTTTTTATTTTGAAATTGACATAACTTTGGACACTCATTACATCCAGTTTCAAGAGTCGATGAGATTTAATTTAAAAGGTACAAAAGTAATCATTTTTCTATTTTTTCTTTTATTCGATTAGAGGAAAGTAACGTAAAAATTGTAATTGGACATGAAAATGAACTTGCGAAAATTTTTAGCCCCTAAATTCAACTCTTTATCCTTAAAATCTAATGAAGTATTCGAAAATTTTAGAAATTTTTACAACAAAAATAGATGTAATAGTTTAAAAAATCACGCAAAAGCATAAAATTTTGAAAATCACAACACAAAATTTCAAAATTGTAAGTTTGGTAAAATAAAAAATTGGCAAATTTCACAAAATATTTGTTGGAAATTTTTAAAAAATTCTACGATTATAACTGTGGATTTTTAAAAAGTTATCAATCAAAATTTTTAAAACAAGGAAGAAAATGAAAAAATGAATCAAAATATTAAAAGAAAATTTGGAAAATCTGTACAAAAATGAAGAGAATTTTCGAAAATAGATCAATTAAAATTTATGAATTAGTATTAAGTTCGCAAAATAAAAATGAAAAATTTACGAAATAATTTCAGATTTTCGATCCTTTATTCCAAAGGTTGTTTAAAATTTTTTTTTTGCTCAATCTAATTTTCATAAAAATGATGATTTTTTGTTGCTTTCCTTCTCTCCCTCCTCCTGATAACGTACAAACATATTGTGCATATTTTTTTCAGAGGCAGTTGAAAATATATGTACCCCTTCAATTTTTTTTTGTTGAAAATTTAAGAAAATTTTTCAATATTTTTGAGTAATGAGGTATGAACTTCAGAAATTTTTCGAACACATCAGCCAGGATTTGGAGATGAATGAAAATTAAGGTTTGAGTCAAAAATGATGTTTTTATCTAAATGTAATTTTTTCCAGAAATTTTTTTTCCTGAAAAATATGAATTTTAACGTCAAAATACCAATTTCAGAAAATTGTGCTCAAATTGATCAAAGTAGGTCAAAATTAGCACCTCTCGGTGTTAAAGTTCATATGAATTTTTTTTATGAGCTTTTTACCAATTTTACCGCTGCTGGAACATTCCAAAAATTTTTGAAGGCTTTGAAATGTCTCGAAATCGCTTTCAATTGATTATTTGATTTCGGAGGTCGAAAATAAATTTAAGCTTTTTCATTAATCAGATTAGATTTTCATATTATGTAGGGCGATGAAATAATTTTTGATAACTGAACATTAAAATAATTGAAATTTTGGATATGAAGTTCATTCTCCTTATAGCGGGAGTGAAGTGCTACTTTTCCTCCCTCTCGCGAAACGCTCGAATGTTTTCTCCCGCAAAAAGAAAAATATCGTTCCGAACTCGAAAAAAAAAAACAATTTTTGCTCCCTTGTTGTGAAATATACTATTATGATTCACTTTGGATTTATTTTTGTTTCGACTTAAAATTTTATTTCGATTTCGAATATCTTTCTGACAAATGCAGAAAAAAAATGTAAATTTTCCCCATATTTTGATAATTCTACTCCTTCGCTCCTTCCTCATCTTCTGAAGGAACCTCTTAACTAGGTTAAAAATACACGAATTCTGCAAAATAGAAGAAAAAAGAATCCATATGATATTCGTAATTGGAGCTATTTCGTCTACGCCTAAAACACGTAGAAAGTTTACTTCTCCGAAGAACGGAATTTCAAATAAAATTAAAGGCTGGAAAGTTTTTTTTTTCAAGTTCGACCACCGGCGATAACTGCGTTATAGGATTGTAAAATGACAGCCACCGGGCGTTACTTTTAATTCCTTTTCTTCACTGGTGAAATGTACTTAATAAAAGGAAAATTCCTGAAAACCAGCTAATGAACTTAAATCTGTGAAAGGGCATTCTGCGTTTGGCTCGTTACTAACGCTTGCATAGAGAAAGAAACGGACGATTTTGTGGTAGTGTTAAAGCTAAGGGTAAATGAGTGAAAGGCTAAAGATTAACTGGAAGGGTGCACTGAAACTATGGCTTGGAAATTAGATAAACCGCGCTATTTTCCTTTTCACTTCGTTCAACATGCACCAGCAGTACAGTCTTAACTAAAAATTACATTTTCCTGTTTATTTTAGCACTTCGTTTCGAATTTGTGATGTTGGGAAAATTTTCGGCTAGAATTCTACGCTGTACGACGAGTGAAAATTTTTACCAAGGTTTCTCTGCCTGTAGATACCTTTGGTAGGTTTCCTGAGTGGATTGGTTGACCCCTAAAAGATTTTCAATCTCTTATACAAACTCCTGCGATAATTTATTTTTTTGGTAGGTACCTACTTCATAAAATAAGTTCATTCGATACAGATAAAATCGAACCCAATTTAATAAATAGATACTGATCATATTTTCCTCTCTGAAAAATACAATGTATACTTTGAAATCTTGCAGATACTTAAGTATTTGTTTAACCAAAAATCATCGCTAAAATGTGTATTATTTGAAAAATGTCCGCATCATTGCACAGTCGCCAAAATACCTAAAAAAAAACCACCGCGCATTTCAAAAGAATAATACAAAAAGAAACTTCCGCTACAAACCGAACTAACCATCGTTTTTTTTAAAACAAAAGAAAACTTTTTTTATACTCAAAAGGAAATTCCTTTGCTCTGTTTTGTATTTCTGCTACGTCAAAAGGGAATTGTAAAAGCGGCGATTTTCCCCTATAGTATTAGCTCGTTGATGAAAAGTAACGTAAACAGGAATTTAATTGTTTAATTAGTACCACAATAGCCGGAATTATGAGGCTTTCATTTTTTCTCTCTTTTTTACAAGGGTTTTAAACCACTATAGAAAAAATAACAATTTGGAGGTGTGTTGAAGGTGTAGGTACTCGTTTAGTTCTTTTTTTGTACTCGACTTGATTGTTTACATTATTTCGCGATTAAATAAATTGCCTATTGTTTTTTTCAACTTGGTGTGATATATTTGGTCATATTTTTGAAGGAAAATTTTAATAACGTGAGATGTCGTGAAAAAGTACGAGGAGCTTGTTTGTAGGATGTCAGAGGTTGGATGGATCTTTTACACGAGAGTAGTTCCAATGTGTTTCCTGGACCCTGAGAAGTCCACCACTCTTGAGTCTTGTGTGACAATTTGTTTGTATTCATTCTTCAACGCAGGCAATCAATGCGTACAAAAAGAGCACTAAATTGTATTTTCTCAAAAATAAAAAAAATCTAATTTTAGATAGTGCACCTGATTAAAATTTTTTTGCTGAAAATTTTACAACTTGAGTTTTGCATGGCGTCATTTTGAAGAAACTTCGTATCTTTTCGAATGAAAGGATCAGATCTGGTGGGGGGGGGGGGGTCAAATTTAGCCACCGATGGAACTTGATCAAAATTTTTATGCCTTTCGATTTTTCTCGATAGAAGATGACTTTAGAGAGCATGAACAAATTTTTATGCCATACCAGGGGACTGGGGTCTAAAATACTCGATTTCTAAGGTTCATTTGAATTATTCTTTGATTATTATTTTATTGTGATATTTTTTCTCAAACGTAATTTTTTTCAAGGTTTTTTTCATCTCCGAAATTGTTTTCATCCCAATATTATTCCAATTTTTTTCAACTTCATATTTTCTCAAATTTTCTTGAACTTGATTTTTTTTTATTCTAAATGGTCATTAAATAAATAGCAGTGAAACCAGGGTCACCAGTGCAAATTGATCGCATAAAGGCTAACTCTGAGCTTTTGAAGTTATGTACATTTTTAAAAAATTTGTGAAATTCACCTTCGAAGTCTTGACGTAACAAATAGGATTTGAAAAGGAGGAAAAGTGTTGAGAAATGCATCTAAGTTTATACTTTTTAGAAATTTGGATGGAAATTGTTAGATCAAGTAAGAAAAAAGTTTCGAATAATTTTTTTTAAAACTCGAAAACAAAATTTTTTTGAATATTTTTCTTTTTTTTTCATTGCTGACCACCGGTGATTCTGGCGTCATTGTCATTTAGTGACTTTTCACTTGAAACCCAAATAAAAGTTCAGTTAAGTACAGAACGAAAAAGTATGGTTTTGAGTTTAAAATTCAAACGTCAAGTTTCGAGATCAAGATTTTTACAAATCAACTTTTTGAATCGATCACGATAGTACCTAATTTGAGGCTGAAATACGTATAAAAAATTCAAGAATGAACACATCATTTTTAGATGAAAAAAATTTTTTAATTTCGAAGTTCAAGAAAATTTGGAAAGTAAAAAATAATTGAAATAACGTTGGGATGAAAACAATTTTGGAGTTGGATAAAACCTTGAAAAAGAAATTGGACTTTGAAAAAAATGTTATATTTTGTCAAAATATTCAAGAGCAGAGACGAAAGAATCGTTCAAAAGAATGAATTCACAACGAAACAAAAATTTCTCTTTCCATTCACTCCTGATTTCCAAGCAAAAAATTTCATCTCCGCGAGTTTCCAATCAATTTTTTTTCAAATTTGACACGTAGGTGTAGGCATTAGAGTGGAGTACCCTGCAATTTTTTCACCTTTTTCCAATCTTTTTAATGACCTTGAATTTTATTTTGAAAAGTTTAAATCGCTCAAAAAAGTTTCGAAACTGTTTCCAATCGATTCGAGTGATCGAAAATAAGGAATCTATCAACTTTCTGATTTCCACTTCGATGCGTAAGCTGTCGCCTGTTTTCGAATTTTTAAAGGATTTTTCGCCAAAAAAATATGGATTTGAATTCGGAGTAACGAATTTTGGAAAATTCTACTGAAATCGATCAAATTAATCGTCAATATGCTTAAATTAATATTGACCACTCTTATGGACTTTTTTCAGGGACTGAAAAATTCCAAAATTATCTGAAAGCTCTGAAAAGTGTCGAAACTACTTTTAATCAATTTGAGAGATCAAAAATCGGGCATAAACTAAATTTAAGTTTTTTTTTTTGTTATACTTGGATATAATTTTCATATTTTGAGGGGAAAGGTAATTTAGAAATTTAAATTTTTTAAAAAAATTCCAGAGATGAACTTCAACGTTTTAAATTTTGAATTCTATGACTTACTTTCGATTTATTCTATTTCAAGTTTAAAATCTTACTTCGAATTGGATTGCCTTTTTTGTTGAATTGAAGAATAAAAATTATTTGAATTATTATTTTTTTTTTAGAAAAAAAATAAGGTAGGTACCTTCATACACTTCAAACCTTCGATCAAAAAATACGATGCAACCATTACTTGGAGAAATGAATTTAAGAAAAGCAAACTACTTAAACTTTGCTTAATTCGGCGTCATTAAAAATCCACTAGAATTTTTACACTTTGATATCCGAAATACGTTGGGTAAAACGTTACCTACTCTCGACTTTCAAGAAGCTGATTTCTGGCAATTATAAAGGGAAAGAAATTAAGCATGAAATACCTTATAATATTTATTTGGTACGTTAATTAGAGGCTTGAAAAGCGTTAGTCAGTATGTCTATCAAACGTAACTCCTTTTAGAGGGAAAGCATTCGCGAAGAAACAAACTTAGGGGTTTCGTTTTGCGATAGTGTGTGACTAATGTCAAGAAAAAGGGTTTTACACGACTGCAAGTGTTTGTCGGATTTTGTGGCAACGAGCAAGGTTATGTTAATGGTTGTACAACAAGCGGCTCTTTTTCTTATAATAGGCGTAATTTTTCCACCGCCGCGTCTCTAGTTCGCTTAAACTCGAAATCACAAAACGAGCAAATTACGCTTTTCTTAATACACGTCTGATTTATCAATCTAACATTTTACAGCAGTCGCGACGTTAATTCGTTTCTGCATAATTTGCTCGTCGAGACGAGCAATTGTAGAATGCGTTCGACTGCGAAGTGACAAGCTGATAAAGTATAACGATGATTTTTTCCCATTGCCGGTAATTGTTCGTTCTCTCTTATCCCGACGAATCAATTTTATTAACTTATTACGATACAGAGCGGCATGTAGGTATTATGCACCAAAAGGCTAAGGTGACGTTAACTAATATTCTAAAAACACGCGATTTACGTTCCAAGCAGTACTATCGTAATTGTTTGCGTGATGCCATAGATACACAAGATAATAACTCGGGATGGATTTTTTATTTTTTCTTAATATCGATGAAATTGTAGATTAATTGTCTTCATATACAAGTACACGAGAAGGGATTGGATTTTGTATCAAGAGTTATAAAACTTTCTTACAGAAAAAAGAAAAAAAAAAATTGAAAAATGAAATTTTACTGGAAAAGAAAGGAAATAAAAATTTGATAGAAAAGTAAACGGAAAGCCAAATTTTGTGAAAAGAATCGAGTTTTACAAAATAAATTGAATATTTGAGACAACCATTTTTTTCGAATAAGTACCTTATATTTTAAAATATTCATAAATTTAAAAAAAAAATCAGTAAGTGCACATTGAAATCAAGTACATTCATTTTTGGAATTTCGACATAATGAAACTTGTAAAAATTTGCAGCAGCTCAGGGCTTGAAACTAATAAACAGGAATTTTTTAAAAAAATTCTACGGCTCGAGATCATTTTGGACTTGAATGCCCTAAAACTGTTTTATGTTTTTGGATCCTCTGAAAAGATCCATCCTAGGAGAGTGAAAAATTAAAAAAAATTATGTAGCTACTCAATGATTTTCTTCAACATTTTGAGATTCAACTGATCAATTTCAAGTAAAATGAGGATAAGGAAGCCAATGTTCAAAAATCTTGAATTTTTTTGCACCTTTTTCGATTCAGACAAAAATATGTTAAATGGTTTAATGGTTTGAATGCATTGACCTCTGTGTTAAAATTTCACCCAAATTAACTTCCTCCAATATCAAAAAATAATATTTTCGTTTGTTTTTTTTTCAATTTCCCCCTATTTAAAAAAAATCGAAAATTATAAAAATTGAGGTACCTAAGTATTTAAAAACAAGTAAGTACTTATCTGCATAGTAGTTACATTATGGACGATTTTGTCCAATCAAAAATTTAAAGGGACAAATAATTCACGAAAAATTCAAGTTTTCTTGTAATAAGCAATACTTCCCCCTTTCCAAATATTTTGAGTACGATGGACATTAAGACAATGTGGAATGATTCCGCTCTAAATTATTAAAAAAAAAGGTGACATTCCGAAATTTTGGGGTCACCCTGTCAATAAGTGCCACGAGCTTGAAATTTAGTAGGTATAAAGAGTTGATTTTTCGAAGAATCGATTTTTAGAACCTCTGGAAAAAGTTCAAAAGCTAATTTTTCTACGTTGAAGTGTCAAATGTCGTAAAATAAGTTCATTTTCATGATTTCTGATTTCCGTTATCATTTTTTACAAAATTTTCGAGGAAGGATAAAAATTTGTAAAAAAAAAACGAGCAAAAAACTGTTTTCTTCAAAATCTGTTAAAATATAAGTTCCCATCAGTATAAAGAAATCCTCAAAATTTCGTTCTCCTTTTTTATGGGGCGAGGAGGGGGAGGGTAGTAGTAAAAAATTTTGTCTGATCTACCACAAAAAAAAAACTGGTAAAACCATGGGTAAAAATAATTTTCACCAAGTGTCTACGTTGTATACTGCCCACCAGAATTTGAAAAATAATTATTTTAACTATTTTTTTTTCAAAATTTCAAAAATATACTTACTTTTTTATGCTCCTCTGTAACCATACCAACCACAATAAAAAATTTTCAGATTTCCTGTTGCTTTGAATTCAAAAAAGGAACGCAAGGATGCTCTTGAAATGTTTTGATTTTCTTACCCAATTTTACACGAATTTAGCAATTTTTTTTGAACTTCAGATCCCCACAATTTTTCGACTTTTTGCAAATTTTTGAGCCAAAATCTAATTTTTGTTGAGTAATTTTTTTTTTTTAATAGTAGAAAAATGTGATTTTTTATGAAAGGAAAAAAAAGAGGAGGCAAAAAAAGTGAAATTTAAGCCTTTAAACACCGATACATCGAGCGTTCGATTACATACTGAGCAAGTTCAGAGTGAAAAATCGCAAATTTTCTGTTACAATGGTAATAATTTTTCAAAACGAAAATAAAATTGTCCACGAAAAAATTAATAAATTAAATTAATAACGAAATCTGAACATTGCCTAAGATTTGAACCATTTCCCCCTCTCCTCTCTTCCTTCTCAATTATGAATTTAAACCCAATCCCCAAAAAATTAATATTTCAAAGAAATTAAACCTAAAAAATACAAAAATTACACAGTTCGACTTCTGCAGCGATTTTTTTTCATCTCCGTCTAAAAAAAAATCGCAGCCACTAATTAACACAATACCGACACCGGAACCAGCTCCAATAAAAAATATAAGACAGCCCAAGCTTTCATTTTCATTTTGTTGCATCGTAAAAAGAGGGTTTCCGTTACAATTAATTAATCATGAAAGGTATTTTTTTCCTAGGGAATTATGGAAAACGGAAAAAAATAAAAACTTGGCATACCAAAAGGGGTTGCATTTTTCCCCACTGTAATTAATGTAGACGTAGACATCGAAATGATTTTAAAATAAGAGAGCGTACGTTGGGCAATCTGAGATTATGGGCAATAGCAAAGCGTCACGGTTTCATTAAGGTGTTGTCACCGCAGCCACCATTCTCCATATGTTCACTCGTATTTGTCCTCCTGTAGTGGGATTTTTTCTGATGGATTCTTTTGAATGAAAAATGAGAAATTATTTTTCACTGTGAAAGATAGTGATTTCCCTATTCGTGATGACAGCATCGAGACCGATGAATTCACCCGAAGTGGAGCTAATTTTCATCATGTGAAATGAAAGCTGACTTTGAATTAAAATTGAAAAATTTTTCAGTTTTTTAATTGAGTCCTAATCCATTATAGGAAAAAAAATATTAACGAAATCTCATATGGATACGATGACAAGTAAAAATTTTCATTTCTCGATTCGTATCATATTCTCAACCATACCGAACCCATTACTGAATTACTCGGGCGACAAAAAATCAGCAGGCCCAGAAAGCATTAAAAATTGCATTTGAGTAATGTGTACCATACATAGTGAAATTATAACACTACCTACGCACTTCCGACATGGTCGTTCGAAACGATCCTTTGTCGAAGTTAAATTTCGTGATATCAAGGGTTGATAGAAGGAACAACAGACAAGTTACCCTTATTTTTATTTTACTAAAAAACAAAGGCGCCGCCGGAAAATACATTTTTAAGTTACGATAGGGTTGGGTTACAACGAACGGCAGATATCAGTGTGGTGAATTACGACTGCGAGGAAAACTCGCAAAAAATTAACGCTTTAATTACTATTTCTAGCCAAATTGGAATGTTACTCGGTACTGCAAAGAATACTTTTTATACCGTTTATGGCATCTTCGTTTTATTTTTTCCTAATTTAATTTCGTTTCCCCATTTTTTATTCGCGATAAATTATCGCTTTGTGTAGTCGAAAATATTAATTAAAAAGAAAATTCATTTTTTTCAAAAATCATTTCCCCATATCTCACTGTAGAACTTATACACGTATATTTTTCAATTCGTAAATGAGCTTTTGATCGGAAAATGAGCCAATGCTGTTCACTTTTACTGTCGTATTTCGTAAAAAATTCTTATTTTTTTGTCTAAGTAGGCGGTGTTTATCTAGTTGATGGGAAATGACATATACTCAGTGACATTTACAAAAAGCTCTTTTATTTGACGTCTGCACGAAAACGTTTTACGTCTGAATTAAGCATAAAACTTAATAATAAAAAGACCTGCTTTACTTTTAATATACCTACTTGACAAATCACAAGTGAGTTTTTAAAATTATTTGTGTGGCAGTACCTACCCTCTTGTAATATTTTTTTAAACCACCCAATTCGAGTAAAAAAATTAATTAATTTCTTTTTGGAGTTTTTAAATTGGAAAGATTACTCGAGCTATGAAAAAACGTAAACTGTATGAGACAAACACCGACGAGGAAATGTTAAAGGTGATGGTGATTGATGGGAGAAGGAGGTATCTACCTGGTATCAATATCATTTTTTTTAAAATAATAACGTCAGGAACACTAACACGTAGCAGCAGAATGATTCGAGAAAGTGTCAAGTACATAGGAGGTTAAAAAATAGAGGGGAGGGGGCGTTCAACTTTTTTTCTCGTGTCTTACATATGTGACTTTTTTTCATTGGTGAGCCCGTTTGGAAACAAATTTGCTGAAAATAAAAATTATACTTATTCATGAAATCCAAAAATCAAATCACGAAAAAAATGGAAAAAGTCTCGAAAGGAGAATTGAAGTGAAGTGGGGGAGAGAGGAAGGACGCACAAGAAAATTCATAATTCTATTTCAAATAAAAATAACGAAAACGAAGGTTGCAATATTTGAATGAAATAAATTTGAGAATTGCAAACTAAAGATGATCTGAATTAGAAATATGAGAGGAAAGGAGAGGTACAGTAAAAGGTACAGAAAGTAGCAAAATTTAAAAATAAGAACCCGAGGAAGTTCATTTTATTCCATGCAAGGGAGCCTCCTCTTTCGCCTCCTATTTGAACGAGACTGCGATTTTTCGCAATATCGAGTTCAACCTCAGTAGCCAAAATTTCAGTAGCTCAAATGGAAATCTCTATTTATTGAGTTTTTGAAAATAAAATTGAGCTTTTCAGACAAAATAAGGTACCTATTGTTGAAAAAAAAATGAATATTTTGCTAAACTTGATGAAAAATTCAAGTACGATATCTGAACAAAAATCGACATTTTGAACTTAGACTAGACCATTTCCAATTATTTTCGAAATAATTGACAGGACACTCGAAAATAGTCAAATTTAGGTACCTACGAGAAGTCCATATTTCATAGAAATCTAAAATATCTTCGAGCTGGATCGAATGCATTTTTTTCATTACTGAGGTTAAAATATGTATGAATAACAAAAAAAAATATTCATTCTACAAGCGAAATATCCAAAACTGATATCGATATCATTCAAAAAAATTTTGGTTCAAAACAATAATCATACGAATAAGCTCCATTTTTTGAAGATACCTATTTTACCTCAAAAAATGGAAAAACATTTTCCAAAATCATTCATCGAAAAACTGATACGTGATTTTTTTCGGATTTCCAATTTCAGGCTTTTATTCGGCCTTGCCACTTCTTTACCCAAAACATAGTCTAAAAAATAGATTTTGGCTAAATTGCAAAAAAAAAGCTAAAAATTGGGACAAATGGCTAGAATTTTACAGGGGAATTTTTCAAACATGTCATGAATTCTTATGAGAGAAGGGAGGGGAAGAGACAGAAATTTTCTTTTCACACAATTTTTTTATCAAACGAAAAAAAAATTAAAATTAATTATTCTTAAAATCCTGGTATTGAAAATTCCAAATATTTTGAGAACCTCTGGCTGCGTCTAGATGAAAACGTTTCTATTGTTTCCGTTTTTCACGATGAATTTAGCTGAAGATAATTTTTCGGATTTTGACCACTTCAAGACACAGGGGAGGAGGTAATTTTAAAAAATTTTGGAGGTTCAATATTTCATTCCTTGCTCATAAAAATATTATGATTTTTTTATGCGTAAATGGCTAGGCATCTTCAATACATACGAAGAAAGTCATCACTTTTTTGAGATTATAGAAAACTACCTGAAATTCAGTAAAAAAATTTGGTGTAAAAAATTTAATGCAATTTTTTTTTCAACATGGATAATTGGATTTTTCATCACTTCTGAGACTACTTTTTATTAAATATCCGATTGTATACTTTCTTAATCTGAAAATTTCTCAATTTTTTCAAACCAGAATGTCAGATTTCGTTAAAACCTTCAAATCTTACAATTTTAAAAATTTTCTGTCAAAAATTTAATATTTTAACGTTATTAAGTACATATGTAGAATTTAATTTGGATTGTTAAAAAATAGATTTTTTATATTTTAATATACCTACCCAGAACAAAATTAAATCACTTACAATTTTTTTTTTTGTATTTTCATCATTTTGTAGAGTACTTGAAAATAATTTTTCTCTTGGATGCATTTGGCCGGCATTTTTACTCACAACTTTTTAGCACGATAAAAAACTCATTTTTAAAAAAAGGTAAATTTTTCAAAGGCCCGAATAATTGCACCATTGTAAATAAGATTCTGCTGATTGTACGCTATAAGTACTTAATTCGTGAAAATTATGCGCATATGTGTTTATACAACGTATACCTATCTATAGTGGCAAGATTATGCAATTTCATGAACGTAACCTCGCGGGTATTTTCCAACACCAGAATGTTTATACAATTAGGTACCTACTACCTAGCTATTCGAAAGAGGGAAACCGAAATTATTGTAGTAATGTAAGCAGTCGTTTAATCGCAGTTTAAAACCTATTAGCCCACGAAAACGTGAAAAACATCACCTACTTAAGCACGTTTGTTCTTCATATGTTGCATCGGTTTTAATAATTGTACATGTGATCCTTATTCGCATAAAATGAATATTTTCAGAACCTATTTCAAGCTTTAAGTAGACTTTTTTTTTTTTTTTTTTTTAAAAAAACTTCTAGAGTCGAGATATTTCTTCCATTAAAATTTTTTTTCACGTCGACTAGTTTCGTTTTAAAAATTTATTAAAAACCAAAACCCTCATCCAAAAAAACGACCAAAACAACACAGGAAAAAGAATTAGTCCGTTGAGGTAGTTAAAAATAGTATAAACTTGTTATAAATAAAAGAGATGAAGATTTACAAGGTGTGATAATGTCTTTAAGTGAAGCTATGCGGAAAGAAGAAAGAAATGGAAAAAATACCAAAAAAAAAAAAAAGAAAATACGCACGCACGCACACACGTACAAAAAACAAAACCTTCGCCGTTGTAGTTTATGTGCGTCTACATAGCAAAAGTACTTTAATCTCGACGTTTTAGGAGTAATTCTTGGCTGTTTCACCCTTGTGGCCATAAATTCAACGACCCCATGACTTCTAACGCCTACGGAAATGAGGGACGGACCAGGGAAAACAGAATAAAATCTCAAGATAAAGCGACAAAAACTGCTTTCCCCTTATGTAAATATGGGATACCTTTCTGTAATGAAGTCATCCTTGATATTGTTAGCAAACACTTCAGATTACCTGTCCTTTTGTCAATTTTAGCCTTATTCTTTATTCGTATTTACTTTTCTGTGTTTGTAAGATGAAACTAGACGCAGATTGGTGTGATTTTCGAGAGAAAAATATCTTTTTATGAATTTCAAAATCGTCTGACCGAAGATTATTTGAATTCTAGAGCCATCCTTAAGCATACCTATTTTTTTTTTTTTTTTTTTTTTTTTTTTTTAGTGAACAATTTGAATATCAAGTTTTATGATATTGACGTAAAATAATCTAAAATGAATACAAACGAGGATGAGGGGGGGAAGAGGCGAGGTCAAAATATCATTGGAGGGGGGGGGGGGGTTACGAAGGTGAAAAAATCGAATTTTAAAAGAATACATAGAATAATTCATCATGCAAAGATAAAACATTAAAACCCACAGCTGCCTTAATTTTAGTCAATCTCCTTACCCATCAAAATTGGAAATTCCAAAAAATCGATGATTTTAAATGAATTTTTCGACGAAATGGCTTCCTAAAAAAGTTACAACTATGGTGAAATTTAATTTTATTAAATATTTCCTTACTTTTAGCTGACAATTCTTCTACACAACTCTGAGCATCATACATTTTTTAATTTTTGGTAAAGATAAAAAAAATGTTGAAATTGACTTCATTCATTGCAGCAAAATCGGAGACTGTCCAGAAATGAAGTTTCCATGTTTTCTAAATCTACACACTCATAATTAGCACACCGTACAAGAAAATATGATGAAATTTGAAAAAAGTGATGAAAAGATGTTTTTCAGTCTCGAAAATCTCAACTATTTTTTGAAAATTTATGTAGCTTTTTAAACCTTTTCTCTGAGAAATTAATTTTTTCATCTGTTTCTCCCATTTTCTCCGAAAATATGCGAACGATTTTTTTGTGCGCAGAAGTTTTCTTTATAATAATTTAGCAGAAGTATTTCTAAAACTGATTTTTTTCTTTTTAATTATTTTACATAATATTGTGCTGATTTTGAAAAAATTGATGAAATTTTGGGAATGAAATTGGGATTTTCCCAAATCTTCATAATAAAATATGGTTGAGATATTCTCGAATTGAACTGTAAAAAACTGAATGTTGAAGGTTATGTGATTTTGTGATTTCTGAGAAATAATGAGACTTGGAGTGAGATCTCCATTTTTCCATGTTTTTTCCCCTACCTTTTTCTCAAAATTTTTTACTTTTGAGAAATACAAAGAAATGAAATTTAAATCAATCTTTCAATTTTTAAAAATTTTTTAGGATCAAAATTGTTTACCATTTTTTCACTACTTGAAAATACTTTCTACCTTACGCTGCTGTGCATGAAACCAGAACCAGAAATTTTTAAAACGTCCTCCCTCCCCTTAAGGGAAATCATACGTTCCCCTCCCTTCCCTTATCATCTTTGTAGACAACGAAGTAACCAAATGTAAATCTCAATACGAAATATTCCATAAAAATTGACCAAAAAAAAAAAGAATAAATAGGAGATTGAAAGATGCAAACGTTTTATGGAGCAACTAAAATTTTTGAGTCCTCCAGCACTTGAGAAAAGGCAATAAAAATGGACCGACTTGAAGCATTCCATAACCGCGGAGTACCCAATTGATGACCGAGGTCGTAAAACGGGCCCCTATCAACATTCTCTGTCAAAAAATATGGATTTTAACCTGCAGTGATGAATTTTGGAAAATTGTGTTTTATTTGATCAAATTCAAATTGGACACCAGATCCATTGAGAAATACAAAAATAAATTTAAACCAACTCCATTCAATTTTTTTTTTAGTATTTTCCCACTTCTCGAAAATAACTTCTCTCCTACGTTTTGCATCGAACTAAAATTTTTCACTCTCCAACCCCACCCCTTCAACTACATCACCGTAAATTATTTCATTCGGTTCTTGCTGAATTCCCATAATCGAATTAAGTCTACGAAAAGCAACTTTTAAACGAACTCGCCTAATCGAACGCTACTTGTAAATTTTTATCTGCTATTTAATTCGGAATTTTTCAATGGCAACTTTGCAACAATGGTTTACAAAAACGACATGCAGCAAAACGAGAAAATTCAGCTCGATTTATCGTAAAAGAACTTTACAATAAATCCTTCATACCTGAAACGTCTGATACAAGTTTCGACTACGTACATTTTCTACATGATATCAGAAAATCTCGATTAAATTGTGTTTGTACCACTTGCGGACCGAGCATTCTCTACAGCGCGGTAATCTTATACTACTTCGGGGTTTATAAATCAAACAGGCAATATCTTTAACTCGAGTTTTTGTATAAGGGTTTTCGTATAATAAATCAAGCACCAAAAGAAGCTGCCGATTTCCTAAGGTCACACTCCGCTTTGCCGGTTCCATTTCATATAGAAAGAGTATATCTTCGCGCCGAATGTTTTTTTTTACTTGTTTAAATTAGTTTAGAACGATTTCCTCTCAAAATGTGATGAAAAATAATGAATAATGGGAATAATTTGAATATCTACGTTCATAAAGATGCAATAACGTGGAAAAAAATTGACAATATTTTTAAAAAATTAAAAAATTTTGAGTTTCAAAAAGGTCAAAATTTTTTACCTCTTCGATAAAAGTATCAATACCTTCCTTTGTAGGGAAAAAATTTAAATTAAAAAAATAAATAAACGTATACAAATGAGAAAGTCCAAGAGCCAAAATTTTCCTTCCACTTCGATTAAAAATATTAAACTTCCCTTCAAACAAATCAGTTTCATATTTTAAATCCAACTTTTCCATACCCTTTGGAAAATTCCACCTCTTGAAATTTTGTTTACTTTTTTCAATCATACCCGGTTACAGTATTTTATTTCGTCGCAAGCGATAACTAATACCCGTACTCGAGTTAACGATTAAACGCATATGTTACACGACTGAAGAATATTTGATTAATACATAAATGGCTCCGAGCAGGGGACATTAAAGATACGAAGAAAATAAGAAGAAAACGCACCAACGCCGGCACAAGTCTGCGGACCAGCGCGGCGTAGAGGAAAAGCGGTTAAAAATAGAATTGGTGGAAAGGGAGGAAGAAAGTTCTTAAACCAGGAAAAGCAGTTCCCATTAATAAAGTTTATGGCTTTTTTACAGAAGTAAAAAATCTTCTTTAAATTTTCAGAAATTTCCTGTTTCTTTTGTTCGTAACTTAGGGGTATATTCTGCAGCCCTATTTCGCCAAATCAAGTCAACAGCGCGGAGTACGTTTTTACGTACAGGCGTAAAGGGATTTCGCAAAAAGATACATAGGCTAATTTGTAATGATTTACAATGAGAAATATATAAACTTTAGTGACCCGTTCACTTATGCAATGAATGATGCACGATAAAACCTCATGTACGCATTTATATCTACCAAGTGTACGAAATCGAAACGAATCCCATACCGAACACATACCGAGACGATCGAATAAATTACGTGCTTAATTTATCGAATAAAAACAATGTAACGGTAATATAGTGGTTAAATTTTTGGAATATTTCGACTCGTTATTAGGTTTCTTATCTCATTTTTTTTTTTTTTTTTTTTTTGAAAAAAATATTTATAATTTACGAACATAATTTTAAAATAAAACTACAATAGTACTCAAAACATGGATTACTCACTTATTCGATTGTAGGCACAGTCTTTCTCGGTCTATTACATTCGTGAAGTTGCTACGTTCGTTCTGTAAAATAAAAAGAAATGTCCATTAATTAATTTCAAGAATGTAATAAAATTTGATCTCAAATTATTCACTTGTTACATAAAATACATAGTTCTAAAAAATAGTTACTACTAAAATTGATAAACATTTTTCTTTCAAAGGCAATGGCGTCGGGAGCTTTTTTTGGGAGGGTACAAATGAGTATCAAGATTTCAAATACTTACCATATAAATTTTTGAGAGAGGGGAAAAAAGTGGCACTTTTTGGCTCTTTCACCTCAAAAAATTGATATACTTAATCGTAATTTTGTTCATGCCCGAGCGAAGCTCGAAATATTTGATTTTTTAATTCCCAATGAAACGCATTTTTTCACATTTTATTGCTTTAAAAATGCCTATCTGGTGCGATTGAGGGGAGGGGGTGGTACAAATTAAACTTTGTACCCCTGCCAGAATTTTTTTGGGGGGAGGGTACAATGTACCCCTTGTACCCCACTTTCCGCGGCACCATTGTTCAAAAGGACAAAAAGGAAATGTTTTTTGAAAAGTGTACTTTATTAAAATTTGGTGAATTGAGTGAGGGAAGGGGTAAAAATACATCACATTTTGAAAAATCTTACCCTTTGAATCGTGATTTTTCAATAATTTTGAAGCATTGTCTGCAGAAACGAAACAATAGACGGGGTGGAGAAGTGGTCCACCCACATTTTTTCAAAAATTTGAGAATTTTTTTTACAAATTGGTATGAAAAAGCATGAAATAAGAAAAAAGAGAAATTTTTTAAAACGCAGCATAAAAACGTGAAAAAAATTACAAAATTTCGAGAAGCACTCTCTCATTTTGAATGAGTAAAAAGTCACTGAAAAAAGCTAGAATTGCAGCACAAGGGAATTAATAAAATTCTTTAATTTTCAGCAAATTTCAGATATTTTACTGACTTTCGAGTGAATTTTTACTGATTTTCCAATTTGCTTTCAGTAAAATTTTCAAAAAATTTCACTAATTTTTCAGTGAATTTCAACTTTTTAGTGAATTTTCACTGATTTTCAAAAGTATTATAATCACAGAGGAACACAGCCATCCAAGCGGCATGACAAATCGCCGGCACGCCAATTTCTCGGCAAGACAGTGTCATTTTATCGGCACGACATATTAGCGGTATAAATTCAAACCAGTGCAAATGCCATAACAGCGGCATGCCAAATCATCTGTACGTCATATTGTCGGCATGCCATATTGTAGGTACGCCAAATTGTCGGCATCACTGTCATAATTGGTGTAGGTACCTTCATGTATAGGTGTGGTTTAGGTAGGAATTGATTTTTTTTTAATAAACACACACCTACTTATGTATTTTTGGGGATCTAAACAACCCCCAAAGTACATAATTGGTGTCGGTACCTTCCTGTATAGGTGTGGTTTAGGTAGGAATCGATTTTTTTATTTTTAAAAAATACCGATAAAAAATGGCGTACCGGCGTTTTGTCATTTCCTATTTTTTAAAATTATACCGCTAAAATGGCATACCGCCAAAATGACGCTGTCGTGCCGACAATTTGTCGTACCGACAGAATGTCGTACCGACAATTTGTCGTACCGACAGAATGTCGTACCGCTCAGATGACTATCTACCAGAAACGGAATATCTAATAACTTTTCATTGTCTAATCAGTAATCACTATTTTTTCAATACCATTTTCACTACATTTTTACTTTTAGAAACCTTTCAACACAATCATCACCCCCCCCCCCCCCCCAAAAAAAAAAACCATAACGAGATCAAAATTTATAGCAAAAAAATTTCATTGCTAATCTGTTATTAAAAAATTTAACGTTTGGATGGGGAGAAGATACTCAAAGAATAATTTTTGTGGAAGTCAAAAAAGTACCTAACACAAAAAGCACTTTTTTTTATTTCACTTCAACTGGTCAGCCAAATTAATTTTTTAAAAAAAAGGAGTTTGTATTCGGTAAATTTTTCATTTGCCCCTCCCCTTCGATATCTTTGCCCAAGTTTCGTCACTGATTGTCTCAAAACAGTGTCGAAGACGGAGAAGGGTAAATTACTCATCGCGGATTCAAAACTAAAATCGTCCATATCTTTCATAAATGAATGCCCGTTTGATGTAGTTTTTATTTATATCTTTTTTTTTTCATATTTGAAATCTAAATTTCTGAACATTTTTTCACCCTTGGTTTTGGCCCATTTTGAGATTTTGGACAACTTCGATTCCAAAATTTTGTGACATCAGACGTTAATGTCTGGTAACCGTGGTAACCCCTGAATTTATAAAAGATTTTCTTTCTTGTTAAAATTATTTTTTGATCAAAAATATTGAAAGCAAGAAATTCATAAAGAAATAATTACACTTCCCTCCTTCCTAAATCATGTTGAAGCAGAACTTCCCAAAATGACTCCGTGAAAAAACTAGTACTCACCTACCGAATTCCTTTGAATAAAAAAATTTTCGGAAGAAAAATTTTACTCATCCATTCTCTTGTTTTCTATATTTTATTTCTAAGGGAAAGGCTCAAGAGGCTTCAGCTCCCTTTCCTTAGGCATGACAAGGGGATTCTTTACATACTAAAGTCGAAAAGAATTTTTTTGCTTTTAAAACATGGTCTTTAAAAAAAAAAAGCTTCAACTTCGCTTGGGCAGCACACTTACTTCAATCATTTCATTTCTTAATTTGCATCAGTGATGAAATTTTATTTTTTTGAATCAGTGAAATAATGTTCATTGAAAATTTATGATTTTTCACTGATATTAACGGTCAATAATCACTGCTTTCTTAATTAATTTTCAATTTGTCAAAAAATTATCAATTTTGACCAAAATGATCAGTGAAAAATCGCAAATTTTCAGCGTTTTCACTCTCCCTCCTTTTTTTTCCACAAATTCTCTTAGCTGCTTCCCTGCATAATTTCATGGAACACCGATGCAAATCTCACAAATTCGTCTGTCGAATAACTTCGCAATACGATTTAATTGGACATTCGATCTCTAAACGTCGAGCAAACCCCTTCGCAAACGGAATGCACGTAAGGTAATTACATCTTGCGGCAACAAAATACGAGAAAAAATATCGCACATAATTTGTTGGAACATGATTAATGGGCTTTTGGAAGGGTTACAATATGACGCCAGGGCTGAGCTAGGTAAAGAAGCAAAGTACACCAGGAGCTACCTACGACTACGAGGAGTTATGTTGATTTTAAGAATATTTCCCCTTTTCCGAAAACTTTTTCGCATATAGAATACGGTCATGAAAAAATATTCAGCGTATTCGGTTATTATGAAAATAAACCAGGATTTTTTTCACATTTTTACGCAGCCAGTTCAACGAGGGTCACGATTTTCACCACAGCAAAAAAATAAAGATCAACCCAAATATAAGCCTACAGTTCAGTAAAATCCTAACAAAGAACAGTAGCAATTGAGGACAAAACCACCGTTTACAAGACCGATTGGACAATCGAGAAGAACATTTGGAAAATAGCAATGTTTTAAATGCAAACACTACAGCCAATTTGTTACATCAGCATAGCGGTTAGTTGGGTTTCACGAAACACCACGTCAGCTGGGAAATTTATGTTTCGTTCGCTAAATGTCGACTGGTGTTTCTCTGTTTTACACATTGACAATCACACGGTAGTATAAGTGAATACCCAACTCCGGTTTACTTCATCGGCTTCGTGATGGATTGGTTCGGTTTAACCACAATACATCATTTTCGGACGTTCTCCAGAGAGCAATACGTCTTTCGGAGGCGCATTATTATTCAACGATAACCATCAAAAATAACACTGGAAATTTTTCACATTATTATCGTCAAAAGGTCACTTTTCTTAATATAGATGAATTTGCGACAGTGACAGAATCGCGTTCCAAACACAACTGTGTTTTTCGAGTTGTCAAACGTATACGACGTATTTGCTGAAACTTTTCACAATGATTTTTTTTCCAGCCTAAATCGAAAGCTTCGGTGAAAAAAAAAACATGAACCGGAAAAGCCGCCAAATGCCAAATCTAACTTCCATGTAAGAAATTAAATCGGATTCGTGTCAACAGGATCAGAAATTCATGCAACAATGAATAACATATTTTTCATATTATAAAAGAATATAATACCACAATTCCCTAACTTTTTTTTCCTTCAAATATTTCAGCTTGGAAAATCTCCTTCGCCCTCCTACAAATTTAAAGATGTCGATTGAAACACACAGAATTAGGTATCTATTTTTAACCACACAATACAATTTTTGTATTTTTAAATCCATCAACAAAAATGTCGATGGTTTGTGAAAAATGAATAAATGCCTTCCAGCCTTCGACTCAACAGGGTGACGAATCTCGTATGTATTTGTCGTTTGTTAATCATTTATTTGAGACCTTATACCAAATAGGTGAGCTTTTCAAGCAGTTAACGATACTTTAAGCTTTGAAAATAGCGTAGGAATTTTGTTAATGTTTAACCGGAGGATTTAGAATTTCAATTTCCTGTTTGGTACGTATGCAAAGTTTGGTGTCAGATTGTTAAGCGACAGGCGATGATTGATAGTTATATTGATGATACGCTGCCGACTTCGTTCACCACCTTGAATCATTCTTTCCACCCTTGACAATTTTATTTCATTTTTTTGGGCAACTTCGTTGGTACAAACGATTCTCGTTTTTCGTACATGGAATTATTTCGTCTCCATGGTTGCCCGTAGAATTTTCTGATGAGGTAGTAAAAAAAAATTCTGAAGAGCATAATTCAACTTTGAGAAAATTTTGGATAGTTTTTTCCTCTCCTTCCACCCCATCATTACTTCTGAGATGAATTCGATGAAAAATTTCAAACTAGGAATCAAAAGCATTTTTTTGAGGGAAGGGGGGAGTAGGTCCAAAATTTTAAAAATTTAATGCTATTTTATTGCAGAGAGATCTAAAATAATTAGAAAAATTCTCACGTTATTGGCAGGTATTTCTCTTAATTTTGCTACGTTTTAAGAAAACATCATAAACTTGAATCTCATTAATTTCTTACTTAAATTTCAATTTTTCAAAAGTAGAGGAGAAAATCCAAGCTGTCCTCAGTTCTGCTTTTATAGTTCCATATTTTCTTGTTTTTTGTAGTGTTAATTTTTCAAAATTGATTAAAATTTCTCCATACTTACAACAAAGTTCAAATTTTTTTTGAAGTTTTGAAAATCCGAAAAAAAATCAAAAAATTGGATTTGAAGAACAATAATTTGAAGAGAAGATTAAATACCTTTTCTTTCTTTTTTTTTTTTGATTTCCCAAAGAATGGGTAAAATAAATATTGGCAGTATTACCAATATCACAAAATGAAGAAATCGAGGTGCGCGATATAAATTCAAAAATGGATTTGGATTAATTTTCCAAAATTTAGAAAGAGAGAAAGAAAGTTTCATTTTATCGTAACAGCGACTTTATGCGTTTTATTGATATTGAATAATGTGGGGTCTACATCGAGGTGGGTATTTAGGGGTAGGAAAAAGTTTTAAAAACCTACAGATTTAATTAGATGCTTAAAATTTTACCAGACAGTCAAATCTGGAACTCGAATACTTTCATGACGTCACTGCTCATACCGCTGAATGTTGTTTCGACTTTTTTTTTTCAAAGTCCAGAATATTTACGCCATTTTTAAACAGTTTAGAATTTTCTGAAGAAGTTTTCCAATTTTTTCCTCGTAATTTTCTCAACTGAATTTTTTTCTGATGTTATTCTTCCACGATCAAATTTTTTCTCATAATTTTCTCGCCAGAATTTTTTCTGACATACTTAATTGTTCTTCGCTGAAAATTTTCCTAAAGAATTTTTCCATTGTACAACTTGCACCTTTTTTGAAAAAAATGATTTCTGTTTGATTGACGTAATAAAAATTTGGAGGAAAAAAATCGAGTTGAAAAAATACTGAGAAAAAAATTTAGATGCGGAGAAATTATTCAGAAAAAAAACAGATGTGAAAATTGTGAGAAAAAGGAAAAATCTTCAGAAAAAATGTGATAAAAAAATTTGGTCATGGAAAAATTCCGTCAGAAAAAAAATTGACCGGGGAAAAATGACATCAGAAAAAAATTTCAGTAGGGAAAATTCTGAAAGAAAATTAAGAGTTTAAAAAATTAAAAGGAAAAAATTTGGAAAACCACTTCAGAAAATTCTCAACTGCTAAAAAATGAGGTAAATATTTTGCACTTTGAAAAAAAAAAAGTCGAAACGACATTTAGTTGTATGAGTAGTGACGTCACGAAGGTATTCGAGTTCCAGGTTTGACTGTCTTGTAAAATTTTAGAAGTTTAGATTATTAATAACAATCTTGGTGGATTTAGATTTTCGATAATAGGGAACTAGGTAATTTTTTTAACGAGTACTAATTTTCACCTATGGCTTTTATCAAATAGAAAGAGGCTACGTATCCGGCGAGAAAGTGAAAGTGGCTTTGTTGTATTTGTTTGACAGGTCTATTATTATAAGCGAAATCAAATCAGAGTCTATGCTGACTGAAGGAATAATTTCGGCATAAGTAGTATCAACAGGGGAGACAAACGAAGGGAATCGGAATAAATTAGCGGTTAAGACTGCGAATAAGGGTCTGCAAACCCTTACTGAAAATCGCTTCGGCGTCTCTTTCTCCGTACTTCTAATTTTGTCGTCATAACTGAATCAAGGATATATAAAATTTTGAATATGAATGGGAAATTTTGCATTTGTAATAAAGGAGAGAGCAGTTTGTTGGCATTATGACTGTTAGAAAACATATGCGCCCTCTGAAGTTTTTCTCTGCGAAACATTTTCTTATCGAATACCTCTTAATAGACCAACGAAGAGCAGCGGTGGTTCCAAAATTGTCGTTTTATTTAAAAAATAATCAGATTTGTACGAATGGTATTTTTTTCCTTCTTTAATACATGAAAATTATCCCTTTTCGAATGATTTTTTTATCCTATAGAGATACTTTTGTACTGTAAGATGTTCAATTGAACGATTCCATGGCTTGAAATCACGATTTAAGAACCACTTTCGCATAACCGAGGAAATCGTCGAAATTGTCTCGCAAATTTTACATTTATAATCAATCTGGAGCTTGAAGGCAGTCGTGAAATAATTCAAACGTACGTGCGTGACATTTGTAATAGAATAATTAGCCTTAATTTTCTGTTAATTCGAGACATTTCCTAATATAAATTACCCAACGTAATTATTATTCGAGCCGGAGACATGATTACATTTAAAATTGATTCATCCAATAAGACATACCCATTTGAGAACATTTTTAGCTCTTTAAATACTTATCCTCAATTCACCAAAAACCTCGTTTCAAAAAATGTAATCGGAAGTTATTTTTAAAGGTAGACAATTTTTTCCTACGTAAAAATAACGTTTTCCTCATTGAAAATAATGAACAATTTTTTTCGCATTAAACTCGGTTTCACTTTAAGTAAAAAAGAAACTTTCGAAGGGTCAACAATGCGAAATTTTTGCGACATTTACTTTCTAATGGTAACGAAAAACACGAAAAACATCTTGAAAGGAAACAGTGAAAAGTATCTCCTGCGAGGGCAGTTGTGCCCACTTAAATAAACCAACCGTTAAAAAGACACCTTCGTAGTTCGCAGCATACGTAGGTAAAGAAAAATAAACTAGGTATACGTCCTTTTAATGTTGCTAAATTACATCTTCAGGTCTCCAGTGTACAAAAAGTAGAACTGGAACTTATACTTTTGTTGCATTCATTTCTATAACCATCTTTAATGATTCATGTGCCTTGTCTGGCCCCTTTTAATGAAAGAAAAAAATTTCCAACAGTGGTATGAGCAATAAGTTAACATGTCATCGTGGAGAGGAAAAACGTCTCGGTATACAGGTAAAAAGAAACGCAGACCTATTCGTTTAAAATAAATTAAAGAAAAGTGTTCAACTACAGTACATTTTCTTACATACAATTACAACGAGAAGAAAGAAATGAAAAACAAATCTGTAAAACAGATTATTGTCAGCCTTTACGAATGTTTTGTGGTTGAAGCCTATCACCCTAAATATTGGCTCCCTGCTAAGAAGCAATCAGCGCACATACATCGAAAACATTCACAAAACAGAGTTATACACGCAAACAGGAGAAATATCTCATTTAAGATCGAAAATGTTACAAACGAGACGTATTACAAATTTCTTTCTTTCTTCGGCTCTTTTTTTAAGACAAAACTTTTTACCAAATAACAAATGAAAACAGAAATCCGAGTATTAATGCTGCGCTGCTGTTTACCAAACCGTCTTCTTTCCCGGGTACGTATGCACCTTGCCTACCCTTTACAACAATATCACGTAAGTTTGAAAATTTGTCTCTTTTTTTCATCACACGTGCGTAAATCATTGAAACTTATATGAGAATTGTAGCTGATAACATCTTTTTAAAGGATAAAAATGGCACCTAACGAATTAGATATGCTATGAATTTGTTTGTTATATTATCAGATGGGGAAGTAAAGGTAGAAATTGGAAAATTGTGTCATTTTCTATCAAATTACTACTTTTTTTTTTTTTTTTTTACAGATGAATTCATTTTTTCAAAGAAAAAATTCTGCTTGGTAAATTCCAAAATGAAAAATTCAATTATTGATGAAATGATAAATCGTTTGAGCATCAAAGTAGATCATATGACTTCTTTTCTTTTAGACATGTCTCAATTTAATTTGTAGAAAATTTTTTTATGTATTTAATCTGAGACAATAAAGGTAATTGAAATTATCATTGAAAATTTTCACAAAATTAGAAATACTTACATCATCTAGGCATTTTCTAAATCAAAAAAATAAAATAAAATAAAGAGCCCGAAAAATCTGCAGACAAAAATGGGTTACCTGAACACAAAAACTTTATGGATAGATATTATCCATGTGATTTACCACAGTTCTATAAAGTTTGAACAGCTGGTAATTTTAATGGATAACTAATAACCACGAAATTTGCCACATGTTCAAACCTTTTACATTTGTGGTGAAATGTATGGATAATTATTATCCACAAAATTAACCACAGTTTTATGGGTTTCCCCTAATTCTAGAAACGGTAATTTTGATGGATAATTCCTATCCACAAAATTTACCACATGTTCAAACCTTTTACATTTGTGGTGAAATGCATGGATAACTATTATCCACAAAATTCACCACAGTTTTATGGGTTTCCCCTAATTCTAGAAACGGTAATTTTAATGGAAAATTCCTATCCGCATAATTTGCCACATGTTCAAAATCTTTTACATTTGTGGTGAAATGCATGGATAATTATTATCCACAAAATTCACCACAGTTTTATGGGTTTCCCCTAATTCTAGAAACGGTAATTTTAATGGAAAATTCATATCCACATAATTTGCCACATGTTCAAAATCTTTTACATTTGTGGTGAAATGCATGGATAATTATTATCCACAAAATTCACCACAGTTTTATGGGTTTCCCCTAATTCTAGAAACAGTAATTTTGATGGAAAATTCCTATCCACATAATTTGCCACATGTTCAAAATCTTTTACATTTGTGGTGAAATGCATGGATAATTATTATCCTTAAAATTAACCACAGTTTTATGGGTTTCTCCAACTCTCGAATCGGTAATTTTGATAGATAATTCCTATCCACAAAAATTGCCACATGTGTAGAATCGGTAATTTTGATAGATAATTCCTATCTACATAATTTGCCACGTGTTCAAACCTTTTACATTTGTGGTGAAATGCATGGATAATTATTATCCACAAAATTCACCACAGTTTTATGGGTTTCCCCTAATTCTAGAAACGGTAATTTTGATGGATAATTCCTATCCACGAAATTTGCCACATGTTCAAACCTTTTACATTTGTGGTGAAATGTATGGATAATTATTATCCACAAAATTAACCACAGTTTTATGGGTTTCCCCTAATTCTAGAAACGGTAATTTTGATGGATAATTCCTATCCACAAAATTTACCACATGTTCAAACCTTTTACATTTGTGGTGAAATGCATGGATAACTATTATCCACAAAATTCACCACAGTTTTATGGGTTTCCCCTAATTCTAGAAACGGTAATTTTAATGGAAAATTCCTATCCGCATAATTTGCCACATGTTCAAAATCTTTTACATTTGTGGTGAAATGCATGGATAATTATTATCCACAAAATTCACCACAGTTTTATGGGTTTCCCCTAATTCTAGAAACGGTAATTTTAATGGAAAATTCATATCCACATAATTTGCCACATGTTCAAAATCTTTTACATTTGTGGTGAAATGCATGGATAATTATTATCCACAAAATTCACCACAGTTTTATGGGTTTCCCCTAATTCTAGAAACAGTAATTTTGATGGAAAATTCCTATCCACATAATTTGCCACATGTTCAAAATCTTTTACATTTGTGGTGAAATGCATGGATAATTATTATCCTTAAAATTAACCACAGTTTTATGGGTTTCTCCAACTCTCGAATCGGTAATTTTGATAGATAATTCCTATCCACAAAAATTGCCACATGTGTAGAATCGGTAATTTTGATAGATAATTCCTATCTACATAATTTGCCACGTGTTCAAACCTTTTACATTTGTGGTGAAATGCATGGATAATTATTATCCACAAAATTCACCACAGTTTTATGGGTTTCCCCTAATTCTAGAAACGGTAATTTTGATGGATAATTCCTATCCACAAAATTTACCACACGTTCAAACCTTTTACATTTGTGGTGAAATGCATGGATAACTATTATCCACAAAATTCACCACAGTTTTATGGGGTTCCCCTAATTCTAGAAACGGTAATTTTGATGGAAAATTCATATCCACATAATTTGCCACATGTTCAAATCTTTTACATTTGTGGTGAAATGCATGGATAACTATTATCCACAAAATTCACCACAGTTTTATGGGTTTCCCCTAATTCTAGAAACAGTAATTTTGATGGAAAATTTCTATCCACATAATTTGCCACATGTGTAGAATCGGTAATTTTGATAGATAATTCCTATCTACATAATTTGCCACGTGTTCAAACCTTTTACATTTGTGGTGAAATGCATGGATAATTATTATCCACAAAATTCACCACAGTTTTGTGGGTTTCCCCTAATTCTAGAAATGGTAATTGATGGATAATTCCTATCCACAAAATTTGCCACATGTGTAGAATCGGTAATTTTGATAGATAATTCCTATCTACATAATTTGCCACATGTTCAAACCTTTTACATGTGTGGTAAAATATTATCCATAAAATTGACCACAGTTTTATGGGTTTCCCCAACTGTAGAATCGGTAATTTTGATAGATAATTCCTATCCACAAAATTTGCCACATGTTCAAACCTTTTACATTTGTGGAGAATTTTGTGGATAATTATTATCCACAAAATTCACCACAGTTTTATGGGTTTCCCCTAATTCTAGAAACGGTAATTTCAATGGAAAATTCCTATCCACATAATTTGCCACATGTTCAAAATCTTTTACATTTGTGGTGAAATGCATGGATAACTTTTATCCACAAAATTCACCACAGTTTTATGGGGTTCCTCTAATTCTAGAAACGGTAATTTTGATGGAAAATTCCTATCCACATAATTTGCCACATGTTCAAATCTTTTACATTTGTGGTGAAATGCATGGATAATTATTATCCACAAAATTAACCACAGTTTTGTGGGTTTCCCCAACTCTAGAATCGGTAATTTTGATGAACAATTCCTATCCACAAAGTTTGTCACATGCTCAAACCTTTCACATGTGTGGTGAAATACATGGATAATTATAATTTTTACTGATTCAGTGATGAAAATTCACCGTTTGAATCAGTAAATTTTTCACCAATTCTCATAGTGATTCAATTTTGTCGATTTAAATTAGTCAATAGTGACCGGTTCAAATTTAGAGAGTACCTATAGATCTTCTCAATAAATTATGAAATCAAAATGATGATTTTGGAGTGAAATAATTAGAACGATTTGGATTAGAAGTGCTGAAAAGGTGGATAAGTCTTCAATTTTTTTTTTCAAATTTTTGTTTAATTTCGAATACTTCGGTTTTTTTTTCAAAACTTTATTCCGGTTTAGACAGAAAAGGAACTCATATTTGACAAATTTTCAGAACGAAGAAATTGATACTCAAATAAATAGGTAATCCATTTTTCTCCGCACGTTCCATGGAAACCCTGCCAATGGCAATACCAACACAAAATCAATCAATTTCACATATCGAAGAAAATGAATAAGATGACATATGTAGGTGGACACCTCGCTCAAAATTTCCTCAATCTTTATTCCTCCATAATACAGACGCACATTCTATTAAAAAGTAATCAGCAACGAAGGAAAACCCGAATCTACGGCTACCAGCAGCAATCACGAATTTTCAAAAATACGTATACGGCACCGGCAAGGGCATAGCACGTTTTAATACGTGCGCAGTGTAATAATAATTTATTTTGCGTCAGCCGAAGTTACCTCGCTAAAATATTGTATTTCCATGTCTCGCGGTTTTTACGGTTTCTTAATGTTTCTCAAAAGTTTATGAAAACTTTCCGAAACGTTACTTTTGAAATGAGTTTTAGTTTATTATTTTCGTAGCAACTTTCGAGAATTACGACGTATCTTAAAGAAGAAGCTACGGCGCGGCGCGTCCCGATCTTACGGAGGAATATTCCTTTCCCCTTAAAATCTACAACTACGGGTTGAAGCTTTCTTGATTATAAGTTCCGGTAATGAGCTGCCAACCTCACCTGAAACCACATCTTTCACTTACTAGACGTCACAAGCATATCGTTTAATTCTCCTTTTTCCCTCTTCTTCGCGGATACCTCATCAATTTTCAACAAAACTGTATTGCTAGGCAAAAAAATATATACTGCATGATCAACAGTCTGATCACTTTCCTAAACTTAATTTTACTCCGGCATACGAGTAGGAGTATGTAAAAAAAATTTGCAAGACGAGACGTCGTTGATGGAGAGAGTACCCATTTATGGAGATGTTGTACCTAAACCTACACGAGCTCCTATACTAACTTGTACAACTTTATAGGGTACTTTACGTCCGCAAAATATTTATTCCTAAGGTTTCGGAAACTCGAATAAGGTGAATTATACGTTTTTTCGAGTGACATATCGTTATGTTCTTTTCCAAGGACAGTTTTCCCTTTTCCCTCGAATGTTAAGTTTTATCCCGTCTTTTAGTTTAATCTGTAAAAGGGGTAATTCTTAACGACACCCTAGTGCCTATAACATAGATAGCGTGTTAAGCGAACGCCGCCGCGCCACGTTCTCCGCCGGTGGAAATTCCTTTTAAACCAACGCATTTTCAACCCCTTATTTTTTCTTGGAAATTTTTTTTTAACGCGAGGTATTATCAACGGTGTACCAAAAACCAGTATGACAATTTCCATCCCTTAAAGCGCAACTGATCCTCTTACTCGATTCTCCTACTTCGGGGATTCACCGAATTCCACATCTACACGAGCTGATTATCGAATTAAAATCCGATGCCAGAGGTTATCACGTTTCTTTCAATTTTGATTCGTATGTGATAAAATTACCTATAAATACGTAAAATAAATCTACATTATTTACCTCTAAGTTGCTGAAAGTGCTACTGCAGCATTTTGTTGGTAAGCTTGCTTCTGAAACAAAAAAATTTAGAAAAAAAAATTAATTAAATAATGTAAAAATTAAAATTTTACACCACCTATAATATATTTTTCAGGAGCTGATACAAAATCACGAATAATTTCCAATAAAAATTCATCCCACAAAAGGTTATCAGCCAACAACACCTGTTGACAATGGTTCAGTTCATCTATTAAAGAAACTGAAATGACCTGTTAAACGTCATCGCGAGCAAGTATCAGATTCTTCCTTACCAGCCTATTTACCCACATTGTTCCTTGTATAACTATAGTCTTTCGGACGCATTTATAGATGATTCTTTTTTGCTTGGGGGAAAAAAAGGCTTAAAGAGGGTTAAGAAGACAAGTGGGAAAGACATTGAATGCGAGCAAAAATCTCGCCAGAAAGCGTCGGAGAGGATTTCATTTCTTTTCATCTTCAACGTTTTTTTTCCTTCTTTTTTTTTTCTCTCTTTGGAAAAAAGTTGGAATTATACTTATAAAAAAATCGACAATTCATTTTTCTCCGAGCATAAATTTCTTCTGGAACTTATTTCTTCGGTGTGCTATTCGCTTGAATAAATCTGGAGGCCAATTTTAACCGAGTATCAGACTTCGTGGTTGGTCACCGAAGTCATTTTTTTACTAATAAAATGTCCTGTGATGTTTGAAATAAGGGAAAATGTGTGTTTTTGTACGTTTATATTTCGTGGAGTCGTGGTTTGTGGTGATATTTTTCGTTCGGTTGGACTCTTCGTAGGTCATGATGGAATCGTGAATTTTAATCTAATAATCTTTTATTTTATATAATGTTTATTTTCGCTACTTCAAAGTAAAATTGAATAAAATATTTTGAGTGAAGGGGGGAGGGGGAAATAATGATCTAAGACAAACCCAACTTGGCATTATTTGAAAAAACAGAAAATTGAAAATTTTCAACTCGAATGACATTTTCTCTTTAAAATTGGAACTTGAAGTAGGTATATCTACAATAAATTTCTTTAAAATTTTCCATCTCAAATGAAAAATTTTCTGAAAGTTTTCATATTCCCTAAATTTGCAATTAAAATTCAATTTTTCGTTCATAAATTCAATATTTTGTAGTTGATCTCAAAAATGAAATCTCATACTTTTTCATTCTTTGGAAAATTTTGAATTCAAGAGAATTACCAATCAAGAAAGTGATAAATTCTGGCCTCAAAAATTCCATAGATGTAAAATTAAAACGTTGAATAATTGATTCAAGAAAATAGGGCTGTTGAAACTGACGTCATAATTGAACTGGTGGGAAAATTTTGAATTTTTAATGTATTTTTTTTTCTTGCTACAAATTTTATTATTTTCACAATTGTCATAAAACTTCATTTTTTTGGCAATAATTGATAAATTTATGAAAATTTTATATAAATACGCACGAAATGAATGATTTTTTATTTTTCCCATCAGTTCCTTATCAAATTTTTTGATAAGGATGACGTAGTTTCAACAGCCCTATGAACACTCTATTTTTAAAAATGCACGAATTTATGGAAAATAGATTAATAATATGCGATC
Organism: Pseudococcus jackbeardsleyi; assembly: GCA_038380155.1. Classification (NCBI taxonomy): domain Eukaryota; kingdom Metazoa; phylum Arthropoda; class Insecta; order Hemiptera; family Pseudococcidae; genus Pseudococcus; species Pseudococcus jackbeardsleyi. The sequence continues at coordinate 41,512,316 of CM076238.1, forward strand.
GATCAAAACGTTGGATTCAAATCAAAATCGTAAAACTGTGGGTAAGTTGTTCTTAAGCAAATAATGTTGCAATAATTCTTTTCCCAGTTTTTTTCTCAACAGAAGTCTTGCTTTTTGAAGGCCATTTTTTAAAATAATTGTGCCCTTTTTTTTCTTCCTTTAAAAAGGATTGAATTTTGAGCATCTTTTTGATAAAATTTTTTCAAATAAGATGGAATTAGCATTTATGTACGTTGCAGGGAAAATGTGCCTAAAGTCGGATTTTTCAAAAATGAGTTTTTGGCCTAAATGATAGAGGAGACTATGTGAAACATTTCAAGACTTGGATGCGCATCCCAGGTCAACTTTTCGATGAGATAGAGGCATTTGAAAATAAGAAAATCATGACTTTCAAAAAAAAAGAAAGAGAAAATACGTTTGAAGCTGTTTAGAGATCTAAAGTGCTTAAAAATGTATTTAAAAAATTGAAAATCGCCAATTTTTCATATTTTTGGCTCTAGCGCAAAATTATGTTTTCTGACTTCAGGTACCCTCCTCTCCCTGCATGGTTCACATTTGAATAATTTTTTGATCAGCATTTATTAACCGTTTGTTATTCAAAATCAACATTCTAACGTTATATTATAATTATTTTTTATTTTCATAACATTTTATTATTTGTGGCACCATCAATGAAAAATCCAATACTTTATAAAATTATTGAAATGTTTAAAAAAAATTGTAAATTTTTTCCTAATGAATTTGAAAAATTGGTAAAAATTATTGAAAATCCACAAAAATTTTAACCTCATGATTGACAAATACCATGAATTTTACTCAATTTTCTCAATAGGAATACTTAAGTTTGTACATTTTTTTTAAAGTTTGGCTTTAGATTTTTCGTAAAAAAATTTAAAAAATTTTTTCGAGTAAAAAATCAAGAGTAAGAACGATTTTTCAAGTTTTAAGTAGGTATATGTTTAAATATTTTATTTTGAATCAGTAAAAAGTCACTGAAAAAAGTCAGAATTAGAAAATCAGCAAAATTCTTTGATGTTTAGCAAATTTTCGAAGAATTTTCAAAAATTTCCGCTGATGTTTCGAAGAATTTCACTGATATTTCAGTGCATTTTAGATATTTGACGTTATTTTCAGTGCATTTTCACGGATTTTTTTTTCATAGTTTGCATTTTGTGATTTTTTTTCTGAATCTTTATTGTGCTGCAATTCTTTTCCTCAGCGATTTTAGTTAATTTTCTCTGATTTACCTAAAATGAGAGCATACGAGGGGAGAGGAAGCAGTAAAATTGTAAAATTTATCAACTCTAGAAATGACTCAAACGAATTTCAAACTATCTTTCACATAATTATATTCGACACAATTTTTCTACCCTTATAAACAACAGAAACTGAGAACCACGATCGGTAACATTCTTTCACAGAATTCAAAATCAGGAGGTAATTTATTAATAAAAAAAAAACCAACAATACCAAAACGAAAAAAAACGAAGAAATTCCTTTTTTCTAAAGATTGAACTTTTTTTTATTTTGAACCCCCGACCGCATAATTTACAAACTTCCGTTCGGAGGAGAAAAAAAAGTAGGTAAACGTTTAAATATCAGCTTTTGTGAAAAGGGGAAAAATAAAAATAAAAAGGGTTGTTGATCAGATTTGTGTCTAGTGTCAAGAATAAGCTTATAAAGGCTTTACAGCCCTCATCATCGTTTCTTCATTAAACCCTTAGTAGACTCCTTCCGTTTTTTCCTTTTTTTTTTTCGTTTTATTATTATTTTTTTTTCGAGGACGAACCACTCGGTTTTCATTATTACCACTTTATTTACAAATTAAACACAGCCGTTTCCGTTATAAAGGATGAAATAAAATACTGTGTAAATTGTTTGTACAACACCTTTCTGGGGACTATTAATAAACCGTTAGTTGGCGGCTTTTTTTTCGCTTTCCGAATACTTTACAGATGATGAAAGCGAAATTAGATTAATCTGTTATACGTAGATATAATTTCGAATATCTTGAGAATTATTTTTCCATCGCGAGAATGCCAATGGGTTGAAAAATTCGCAATTAGGATTGATTAGGTAAATATGGATTCTTCAGGGAAGATTTTTCGATTGAGACGTGGCGCAATTTCGCAGCATTCGTACATATTCTCGACGTCTGAGCGACTTTGAGTTGCCTCTATTTCAGAATTCATTAATTTTTTGCGTAACGAATGTCAACTAAACGCGAACGAATAAAGATGAAACTTTACATTGTGAGTTTTCTTCATTCTTGGAGACATTTGAAAGAAAGGTCCCGCAACTTTCAAATAAAACCGCTTCTCGACTTTTAATTACCCTTACGGACTCATGCCCCTATCCAAATGTAAATACTAAGTTCGAAACCCGCACCTACATCTAGTCTTTCTCTTTCACCGTTTTACGTTTCTTGCTTCGGCAAAGTTTCAAGAAAGAAAATTTACTTATAAGAGTGAATTTACCTTTTTAAAACAAAATAGTGTATAAGGTAAAGCGGTGTCTAACAGAGACTATAAAATGCAAATTTCCAACCCAATCCCGATGCGAATATTACGACGAAACGTTGAAATTCGAAGCGTCTTAACACGAAAACGACGCTCGAGTGAAATTGTGCACAGAGGTGAGAATAACTCAGAGGAAAAAATTGACACGAGGAGCTAAGATCTTGAAATTAAATTCGATCCCAGAACACGAATATACGATTTAAAAAAAAAGAACTCGAATTTTAAATGCAGCTTCGAAAAATTACAACCCTTAAATACATCAAGGAAACATGCACCTTCGAGTAGCTAATGCAACCAGAAGCGTGAAAATGTTGCTAATAAAACAAACAGTACATTTTGCGACGATTAACTCGGTTGTGGTTTACTTTGATGTGCAACCAACAGGAATACCTACAGATAATTTAGGGTGTTTCACATATTATAAATCATGTCGCGTGCCAACGCTGGTTATTCGTATTCATCTTACATGGAAATGAAACAATTATTTCATTTTTTTTACCCTCATCGCCCTTGTTTTCAAGACTGCTGCCTAGAATTTGAAAACAGCGGTTAATATTTTGGGCTGAGGCCATTTTAAATGAATATTTCACAGCTAGATTATAATAATTTGCGAGGCATACGGGGCTCTTGTTCTCGCCGTGAAATTGGCAGCAAACGTGAAAAACTCGAGTAAAAAGCAGGGAAAAAGTAACGCCATTGTAACGAAAGGGTAACAAAGGAAAAATTCGTTTAAACTTCAATTAATACTCCGATGTAAGAAGCAACCCGAGCCCCAAGTAGTTAATTTTTAATCAAAGGGTTAATCATGTGCTTCTTGGAATGAATAAATGAACGAAATTTTTAATAAACTTTATATTATGTCGCGGTGTTGGTTCGTCTTTTTTGCTTCTCTTTTTTTTTTTATCAAATTACAATGGTGGGAACTATACATACACCGAAAAAAGTAATAAAGGCTGTTTCTATTTCAAGCCGGTGTTTCTAAATTAACCCTTTTTTATGAGTGATTTGGGACCTATAAAAGAAGTAAATAGAACAGTGATAAGTAAGTCTTGCACGGGGTATCACTATCTCGAAAGCTAAACGAAATTCTGAATCTGTTTCCAGGCGAAAAATTCTTTCTCGATTTGAGGAAAACGATGCATTTCAAATTTCAATAGAAACTTCGAGCAATTTTCTTTGTATGGTACACGTGTTTAAATATGAGTTTCAAAAAAAAAACCTCGGCTCGTTATTTATTGTTGGCTTTAAATTGTTTTAAAACTTGAATCACCTAATAGAATTCGAATGAAAAATGTAAAAAAATAGAAAATTGCATAATTTGGCTCCAAAAATGTACCAATATCATAAAATAATAATAAAAATTAACATCTTTTAAAATTACATAGACATCGAATTCAGTAAAATTTTGCTTAAAATTTGACTTTTTTAAAACAAATGTTCAAAATCAAAAAATTCAAACTTCAAAATGAAATTTTTGAAAAAATGAACATTTTTTACAAGAAAAATATCAGAAATTTGGTTTTTAGTTCTAATTACAAAGTCGGTATTCCAATCAAAATGAAATTTTAGGTCATCAAGATGAATTCACCAAGGTCAAAAGTGCATCCAAAAATACTTTGATCAAGAATAATTTTAGATATCAAAGTTCGTTTTTTAAATCCCAGCAAATTTTATTTCAAACAAAATATGAAAAATTGAGGAAATCGCAGTGGAAAACTGAAATTTGCTACGTATTCCATTTTCGACCTCCTGGTATTATGCTCCTGAATCAATTATAAGCAGGGATCCGGAGCGGAGCCGGAGGGAGAGGGGCCCTTTCAGGAAATTTTATGAACATTTCAAAGCCGCAGCTGGAGCCGGAGCCAAAACCACTTTTTAAACAATCTAGGAACCCAAATTGGAGCCAGAAACACTATTTTAAAAGCCTTGGGCCGGAAAAATTTTGGAGCAGAAACCGAAGCCAGAGAGAGGAGGGAGGAGAGTCCCCTCCGGGAGATTTTTGAAACCAGAAGAGGAGCCTTTAAAAAGTCCTGGAGCTAGAGGGACTTTCATTTTTTCAAGTTTTGAGAAAAGTTCATGAGAAGAGTTGAATGAACTTCAGCATTTACGAAAGTGGCTAACTGGTGGCCCTCTTCGATCCAAACATTATTCAACAAAATCCGTTCCTTTGAATTTTTTATTGTAAAAAGTTATTGTAAAAAATTGAAAAATTCATATGTAGCATTTGAATCGGTTCGAAACCGGGTTTAAATTAATTTGATGGATCAATAATAAAGCACGTGTTTATCAAATTTTAACTTATTACCTTGATTAAATCAAATTTTGATGCTTCGCAAAAAGTATCTAATTTTCAAGGTATAAATTTGCTAGAATTTGAAAAAAAAAATTTGAGCAATCAAAGTTTCCAGACAGAATTTTCTAATCCAGTTGTAGTATTTTTGCAAGATTTGATCCGACAAGACATTAGCCCCCCCCCCCCACTTGCTCCAAAATCGCATTCTCAAAGAAATTGAAATATTTTGATGTGAGCAAACCTATTCAAATACTTTTTAAAAATTTTATTGAGTTGAATCTTAAAAAAAAAAAAAAAAAAATATGAATGATGAAAAGTGAACAAACCTAGAAAAAATCAAAGATTAATTATTTTAACATTTTAATTTTCTAGAGAAGTAAATCGGGAGAAATGAATTTTTAAATGAGAAATGGAGGACTTTTGATCCAATAAAGGACTTTTCAGCAACGCTTTGTCCAATGCAGGACCTTTTGACATCATTTTCACATCCAGTTGCAGACCTGATACCTGAAATTTCCGATGAAGAGGAGGGGGGTAGATGTTTTTTGATTCAAGTATATTTCTACCTGTAATTTTTTTGCTAGTTCAGATACTTTTCTTATTGATTTTTTGAGCCATCTACGCAGAAAAGTTTTTTTGTGTGTTTACTTACATGTTTCTATTTTGAAATTTGTTTAAAAAATTGTTTAAGGGCTGGTCAAGAGTTCTTAATTTTTTGTCATAAGTTCAAATGGAAAAAATCAAAATTTTTTTTGCAATTTGTTGGGAATGAAATAACAAAATCTAATTTTATCCTTTTCAATTTTCAAGAAAAAAAAAGTATGTAAGGATAGGAACAATGACAAAAATTCTGATAAGGAACTTCAAACCATCAGATGTAAAATATCAAAAAATGTAACGTAGCATAAATTTTTTCATGGCGCTCATTACCAATTTCTACTCCAGTTTAATTTCAAAAAAATGAAGGAATACCATGATTGAAATTTTACTTTTCTTATCAAAAAATGGAAGAGAACAAAATCGTTACCTATGACAATTTTTGGTAAAAAAATTTCTTTATACATCACAACAATTTTTATTCAAAATTTTCACAACAATTCATTCAAAAGTGTATACTTTCCTTTCAAACCAGAGCTCAACTTTTTATACCTAACATTTTTCAAATCATTTCAGTCCACTTGAGAAAAAAAAATGAAAATGAAAAAAGACCCATTCAAGTACCAACGTCCACTCAAACAATCGACATTTAATAATTTTTTTTAGAAAGAACGAAAGGGAAATATGCCCCTATAAGAGCTCAAATAACGTTACTTTCATGAAGCCACTGGTCACCCTGTTTTCCAAATCCTCTCTGAAATACCACTGCGAATAATATAAATCACGAGAACACACACACGATGAAAAATACGCATAAAAATCACAATCAAACGTATACCTAGGCCTAATTATTTATTAGGCGAATATTCAGCAAAAATTTTCTCTACGGTATACCACTGAATGAATTTATACGCGGTATTCGTGGTATTCAACATATAGATTTAGTAAAGCAACGGGAACCTTAACGTACGAGTGGTTATAATAGGATGCGTTTTAGGGATAAGCAAATATCATGGGATATAACACCTAGGGCAGCATTGATCAATTAAAAAGACAGAGGTCCTGGTGCAGATGCGTAGCCCTTGACCTTTGGGATTCGATCTCGGGCTGGAATTCCATTTCTTCTCGATTTAGGTATATATCTTTGTATGTTTATTTATAATAATCACTTTTGGATATTCGATCAATACCAGAGGTGATTTTCCAAGGGAAGTTAGGGAAGTCAGACTTTCGTTGATTTTCAACGATGGAGAGTTTTTTAAAACCAATTTTTTGATAAAATGTGTCGAGAAAAATATACGAATTAAATTGAATTCCATTCGAAAACAAGGTAGAATCTTTACTTATTTTTGCCATAAATTGGATTTCAAATTAAATTTTGTGAAGCCGAATTTTTTTCTATTTTGAACTTTTTAAATTAAGTACTTAAATTATAAATTTTTTTCCAAATTGTATCCATTTTCAATGTTTAAAATAGTAAAATCAATTCAAATCAAATTTTTTTCAAATTATTTTTCCAATCTTTATTTTTCCAATTTTTTTTTCTATTTCATGTTCTAAAAAATTCCCAAGTACCAATCATTCAGTCGGAAGACAATTTTTTAAAAAGTTGAAATTCAAAAAAAGAGGGATATTTTGAGAAATTTCAAGAAATATGAATTAATTTTTTTTTAAGTCCAAGTTGGAAAGATTTTGAGAAAATATGAATTAATTTTCGTTAAAAAATGTTTCCAAATTCCAACTTGGATTTCTTCAATTTTTTTACAATTTTGTCCAGCCCTAAAATGATTGTTTTTTTTTTTGAAATTCTCAAACATGTTTTAAAAAGTTTTTTTCATTGAGTAGGTAATTGAAATGAAATTCAAAAGTACCTTATATAAGTACAAGAGACTTGGACCAATTCATTTTTTTTTTTTTTTGTAAATTTGTACCTATTAGAAAGATTTTGAAAAATTTCAGGGTACTTTAAGCTTCCTGACTTCCACAGGTTTTCTCTTCCAAAATCGCCACTGATCAATACCCCAATGTCATCTCTGCCTTTTTTTTTTTTTTCAACTTGAAAGAGTATTTCACCCATCTCAAAAGTTTCCACATTGTTCATAATAATTATTCCACAATTTGATGAAAATCTTTGAGATTTAAATTCGCAAGTCGAATGCATATTTATTAAGAAAATCTGGAACCAAAAAGCTGCTTATATTGCTGTCGGCAATACAACGAAAGCCTCTCACACAATAAAACGTCGCTCATTTTTATGAATAGATTAAGGATTTGTACGAGTATTTGAATTAACCCTTCTACATAATCGTTCCCTTTTTCATTGTCACTTGTTTCAGCTTTGATATATTTCGTTCAGCTTTTGCTTTTAAGATTATTTGAAAAATATACCAAAGGTTGATTATTTTTAGGAGGTAAAAAGTGTACCAACTGGGTCAAATTTTCATTATAAAAATGAGCAAAAAAACCACCAAACATTGTACACTTGAATGGGTGAAATTCCACACCTATTTCCAGAAACTTGGAAAAACCACTTCAACCAATACGAATATTATATTTCTTTCGGTACACTTGTTACCTTTCGGGACCGGTTTTAAAATTACGTACATCTTCGAGTATAGTTTTTCTTTAAAAACGGAACACGGTTAGCATTTCCAATGAACGGTTTTTAATGCTGGGCCAAGTATAAGGGAATGTAGAATGCAGGGCGTTGAGTGTTAATTACTCGGCTGTCAAAAACAGGGAAGCGGCTCACAGAGGCAAGAATTTCAGCTGCCATGCAGAGAGACCAGAAGTCTCCACGTTACAAGACAGCCTTGAACCTACCAGCGCCAACGCCGCAAAAATAATCCTTTTTCTGTCCTTCTTGACAGCGAACCACATTCAACACCCGGAAGCCTACGTAAAATACGTTTTCGCTGCGATGCTTCCATCTTTTTTAAATAATTGAAATTTTTTACTCGCCGAACTAACGGATTGTGTAATTAATTGCGCGAAACTTTTAATTCGCATTTTTATACTAGCACACGTACAATATCCGACCGACGTAGGTACATACGTATTTTCATCTTGAACGCTTTTCAGCTCGGCAAACACACGGATTTATTCGTGATCCTTTAAAATTTGACAGAAATGAGTTTTTAGTTTATGAAGTAATTGTAAAAGGATAGAGAAAAGCGTTTTTGTGATAAGCTTACTAAATCTATGAAAAGCTTTAATCGTACGTGGAGTCGTTTATCCCGGCCGGATTAAATTGGATTAATACTTTCTTCCGATAAGCGACGAAAATATCGCATGCTCGGTTCGTGTAAACTTTTCTGCTGGCGTGTTGGTGCGTGATTAGAATCTATCAGATTTTTTCACCGTTGTTTTCGCAGTCTGTTTTCTAATTTATATTATACTTTCATCATCACTCGATCGAATCGTGTATCGAGATGAGATCACATATCCATTTCCTTTTTCCAAAGTACATAGACTATGTGCATCTTTATTGAAGACGTGCAGAGGTCTTTATGACTCGATGTGCAAAGTGCACGTGCATTGTTTTCTTGAGATGGTGACAAGATATGGTTCGTCTTCAGTCTCAAAATTTTTGATGAAGGGGGAAGGTATGGTTGAATTTTGTAGAGGAACTGAATAAAAGCAAGGGATCAAGTGAAGCTAAAAATGAACCGCAAAATTATATTCGTAACAAAATCATTTTCAAAGGAAGAAAGAATGGCTAAAAAGTTCCATTTAAACTCAAATTTCTAACTTAATTTTGATTCATCTTATTTAAAAAAAAAATCAACATTGTTTTTTTCAAGGTCAGAACAAATCCATCATTTTGCGAGAAAAATCTTTGCATAGATATGAATTTTGAATGGAATGACTGGTATTGAAATATGAAATTTTGGAATTGAGGTGGAGGCATGAACAACATCTTTGGCCAGGGGCAAAAAGAAAACTGTACAGACAATTCGCAGCAAAAAAATTTTAAAAACTGAACAGAAGTAGGAACTAAAAATTATGCATGAAAAAAAAATTAAAAAAATTAATATTTTCATATGAATATTCAATTATTTTTGAGCTTAAATTTAAGATAGAAATTATAAGTTCATGAAGTAAAAAAATAATTCGTGTACCTAGCCCTATTATTGAATTTTTTTTAGATATTATTTATATTTATGTTAAAATATTTTTTTAAAAAATGTGCTTGATATTGAAAGGTAAATGAAAAATAATTATGAATCTGGAAATAAAACCATCCATAAGTGTCAAAAATTGGTTTTTGATTTGATATTTACTTTAGTCCTTTTATAGAAAAGGTGGGATCAAGGGAGAACCTCAACTCGAAAACCAATTTTTGACTCCCAAAGGAGGTTTCTATATTCAAGCTCACATAGAGTTCCCAAATATTATTTTAAGTCTCAAAATTTTTATGCTGAGGTTTGGATTTTGAGGTCCATCAACCCAAAATGGAATATTAAATTGTACAGATGATATTCAAAATTTAGGCAAAAACTGATAAATCTAATGAGCACCAATCTTGTTAATTTTTACCAAAATTTTCAAAACTATACACAAAACAAAACTCTGAGCAAAATGTTCTTAATTAGAAAAAAAATATTAAACTTGACAAAATAATCCCAAAATTTGACAAAAATTATCAAACTTAATAAAATATCTGATTTGAAACGTTTCCTCAGGTATAAATTGAGTGGTAAATATTAAAATTTGATGACATGAGAAAAATTTGAGAAGTTTCCAAAATCTGACCAGGTTTAATATGCCAAAACTAAATAAAAATACAATGATTTTTTTTAAATTCACAAAATGTTGAAATTTAGTAAAATTTGTAAGATCTGGAGAAATAAAAAATAATAATAATAATTAGGAAACTTTTCTGGAATAAATTGGAACAGAGTGTTCATAAAACAGCTTATGAAAGACTTTGACGAAATGTGGAAATTTCTGGGAAAATGTAAAATGTCAAGAAACTGAGGAGTTTCGTTTCAAAACGCAACAAAAAATTTGTTTCATATCAAAACGCAACATCTTTTTTTTGCACCCCTCCCCTCCAACCCTCCTTGAGGTACAAGTGCGAAATGACCCCAAAACATGTAGCTGGGGTCCTAAGTTTTCCAATGAAACCACCCCGAGCCAAAAACCCCCCACCCAATTTTGAATGACAGTTTTTTTGCGATTTCCCAAAAATCAGGTCTTCGGAGATGTTGCGTTTTGAAACGAAACTCCTCAACTGGCAAAAATGTACAAAACTGGAGATCGGAGCTAATCATCTCCCTTATACAAAAAAATATGACACCATTCACCATTTGAGACCTTTTTGAATGGTATTTTTTAGCTGGACGTGGTTCCCATAAGATTTATGGTATTTTTCAATAAAGAGATAGACATTAGGTTGGGCCGAAAAAACAATTTTTTCGATTTTCAAAAACATACCCCCGCAAAAGTTGTTGGCTGATGAGACTTGAAGAATAAAATTAAAAAATTCAAAATCGATTCATATCTTCCGATCGCGCATTGGCGTTGAAGTTTTCAAAAATTAGCAAAAATTCAAAATTTTAAAAATTTGGAAAAAATGAAAAATTGATTACAATCAATTTTAGAGCTTATCTAGTGACCACATAGACCGAAAAACACTTTTTTTTTTGAAGAAATCGACGTTTTATAATTTTTTTTTGATTTTTCTTCATGCGAAGAAATAGCAGAAATTTAAAAAAGATGTAAAGCATGAATTTTTTTCAAAAAATTCTGCTTTTTGGTTTGAATAGTCACTAGAAAAGCTCTAAAACCAATTTAAATGAATTTCAAATTTTTTCAGAATTTTCTAAAAGTTTTGAAAATATTGGATTTTAGCCAATTTTTGAAAATTTCAATGCCAATGCGCGATCGGAAGATATGAATTGATTTTGAATTTTTTTCTTTTTTTCTTCAAGTCTCATCAGCCAACAACTTTTGCGTGGGGGTATGTTTTTGAAAATCGAAAAAATTGTTTTTTCGGCCCACCCTAATAGACATATCTATGAGTAAGATCAATTTTTCAATAGTTCACAACACATTTTAGATCCAGTTAAGATGATGTTGGTGCTGAAAACAGCTGTTTATACAGGTTCCAAGTGGCAAATGCAGTCACGAGGCAGGTTCAAAACGCAGGTTTATTAAAAATTACTTTTAAAAAACTTAGAGAGCTAGAAACAAAAAGAAAGTAGCATCGGACTCAGCGTGCTTTTCTCAACTGAGTGGAATAATTTTCAAAAAAAATCGAACAATTTTTCGATTTTATGCAAATTTTTGAATAAAACTCTTGATTTTTTCGTCGTCATTGTCGCCAAACCAGGTTAATCAATATTTTTCATGCATCTTTCTGATTTTCCATTTTGGTACTTAAGGTTATTTCTGATTGTTCACTTGGAAATAAATGAGCTGGAAACAATTTCGATGCCGCAGGTGTAGGAGTTGAAATTTTTACTAAAATTACTATCAAATCACAAGTTTTTTCCGTTAGTTTGGCAAAAGTCGCACCGAAAAAATAATTAAAAAATTTGTATAAATTCGAGAAATAGTTCGATGCCATTTTTTTATTGTTTCTAGCTCTTTTTTTGATGAATTTAATTAAGTAACTTCCTTTTTGAACCTGTCTCGTGCATCCCTTTTAGCATTAGAGAAATAAAATGTAAAAATTTTGTCAAAATGTGCAAAATTTCAAAAATCGGTATTTTTTAAAAGTACAAAATTTGAAAAAAAAATATTCAAACAGATGTGGAAAAATTTAAGAAAAATGAAAAGAAATTGGTCAAATCAAATGTGCAAATTTTGACAAAATTTTCAACATTCATTTTAGTTTAGACGAAATATTATTAAGAAAATAAAAAATGCCAAGATAAGTATTGAAAACGAGACAAAACTTTTGATAATTAAAAGTATTCATAAGATTCAGTGGTTCAGTGACATTTCCAAAATCATTTCCAATAGATTTTTTCCAAAATTGAAAAAAATTTCCAAGATTTGACAAATATTCCTCAAGAGCAAAAACAAAGGATGCTAAAAATGTGTTCGAGTATGTACCTACAAAAACAAAATACATACATAAGTCTGGTTGTGAAAACCATCCTTAAGGTGTGAAAAATCGGTTTTAATTCGCCAGTATTTTTGAGCACTTCTTTTAAAAGCACAGAACTCCCATCAACCTTTTTTTTATCACCAACTTTAGGCTTAGCTTTGTGTAGACACTTCAGCAAAAAAACCAGAAAAGTTTCAGTTCAGGGGTTCCACTTCTCAGGGACTTTTCAATTAACTGAATTAATCCGCGCAAGAAAAATAAATCCAAAAAGATCATCGATCGGCGAATAATAAACGAAAGAAAATATATGCCATCGTCTAGCACACATTCGACTATCCCAGCACCGGAATTCCATCAGTTGTTAGCCGAATTAATAAAACAAATGAAAGCGAAACTACGCGGCGCGGCAGTGGAAGAAAATCAAACTCAAAATTAACGACAAAACTTTACCGACTTAAACTTTGGCAACTTATTTTTTTCATAAGTTTGGCGGGAAAATTCGCAACAAAAATTTATTCCCTTCTCCTTCCTCCTTGTACACAAAACAATGTTCTCTCAACTCACTTTACCTAGTTCGAAGACCTTGAAACACACACCAGGCTGATTGTTGTACTTTGTACTCAGCCGGTATGCCGCATGCCGCATGCGACACCGATGTTGATAATTTACGAATAAAATCGTCATCTCGGGGTCCGAAAAAATTAATATAAATCTTCGACGCAGTAGGGCCCATCGACCAAGAGGTCGTTACTTTTAAAACTTGCTCTCACTGTGTCATATTTTACGCCGCAAAACCATGAAAAAGTACTTATATCTTTGAATGTTTTTCTATAAAATCATCGTTACGTGTTCTTGTAAATGAAAAACAAATAGGGTTGTTTTACACGGAAGTGGTCGTACAAGAAGTTAGTTTCCAGTTTATGGCTTATTACTTGTTGCCTACGGTTATGGCTTAAAAGGCGTATATAGTGTCTAAGCGTAAGCCGGCTTGTCACGAAAAGTGTTTAGTCTTGCGGTGCAGCTGATGAACTTTTAATATCTTTTTACCTCCCCGAGTGGCGCGTCGCGGTGCGTTTTTTTCTTTCTTTTTCCTCTTCATCTTTGGTATTTTTTCTGCATTCTTTTTTTTTTAATACGATACCGCACCTTTTCTTTTTTTTATCTCGAGAAATTTTTTCTTTTGTTTTTTTCTCCTTTCCCTCAACGAAGATAAGATTAAATATTAAACAAAATGAAGGGGTTTTTTCAAGGGTAGCAAACCGTAACAATCTGAAGAAGCGTAAAGGTGTATCGAGAATATGAAAAATAGTCTGCGAGCGAGCTCTTCTTCTTGCACTTATGTAGAGAAAAAAAAATACTATCGTACGGGCTCTCTCCCTATTAGAAAGATTATTTTTTGTGTTTTGTTTAAAACAATTTTATGCCTTGTTAAACGCCGTTCGTGGTTTTATACAGAAGTGTATATTTACGTAATAGCGTAAAAAGCTGTTATAAAAAATTTCCAAATATCGGTTTATTCCGAGAATATTGTGCATGAAACTGTAGAAAACAAGGCATACTGCTTATGTATTATGCATGTAGGTATTTACCAAAACCTTGGGAGAAGTAAAATCGTATCCTACTGACGTTATTTTGTTTAATTAGATGAACCAACTGATGATGTAGAACTGATCAAAAATAAAGAAAACCCATCCACTGGTTTAATACCTTTTTTCTCAATATCCAAGCTCAGCCATCATACATCAATGAAAATCATTAATTTTTCGCAATTTTTTTCTTCGCCAATTACTTTTGTAAGATCAGGTATAATTAAAGAAAAAAAGAGCAAAATCAAAATCAAAATACATGTACAATTGTTTTACTTTAGATTTTTTAAAGAAGACTCATTTCTATCGAAATTTCCAAGCCAAGTATTAAGTAAATGAAAGAATATCTATAATTTACTGTTCGATTTGTCTGTTTTTTTTTTTTTTTATATATCAGAAAAAAAGCAGAATAAATAGAATTAATTTTTTAAAGTAAAATTACAAACAGTTATCAAAAAAAAAAAAAAAAAATGCCAAACCGAATGATTTTACACATTTTTTTTATCATCATGGGTAACGTATGAGAATCTGAATTTGGTTTTAAAATAATGTACATAGGACAATATTTTGATACATTACCACAACTCACCTAATTATTTTGTTTTTTTATTCATTTGATTTTTCCTGAAAAACTCAAAATAATCAAAACTGAATATTATTATGCCTTGTCACAATAGGATGCCAGGTAATTAATTTTTTCACAGGCAGATATCTCAAATCAAAGTAAAATTTTGAGCCCGAACAAAAAAAAAATCGAAAGTACACCAAGAGATAACTTCATATTCAAAAAATCGGACGCTGAAGTTCATTTCTCAAATTTTGGCAAATTTTTGAAATTTCAAAATTATCTCATAGTCTTGTTAAATATATAAAAAATTGATCTACAGTTTGGTATACTCCATTTTCGACCTGCTGAATCAATTGGAAGCGGTCTAAAACTGTTTCAGAGCTACCAGAAAATTTTGAAATTTTCCACGATAGGAGAAAAACTTATAAAAACAACCCATATACGCTTCAGCACCTGTAATCACGAGTTAATCATATTGGTGGCCAATTTGACCGATTAAAGCGCAATTTTCCGAATTTCGTGACTTTGAGTTCAAACTCGTATTTTTTTAGTAATAAGTTTTTGGCAAAAAATATGGATTTTTTCTCGATTAACGAATTGAAGAAAATCGTTCTAAAGTTAAAATAGGTCATTAATTATAGGTAATCCACGATTGTAGAAGCTGAAGTTCATATGGACCATTTTCTGGAGGCTCCGAAACGTCTTGCAATCGCTTTCAATCGATTAGGAAGGTCGAAAAAAAGGTATATACCAAATTTAAGTTTTTTTTGTTGATTGGGTCAAATTTTTTCAGTTTATAGAACGATAAGATAATTTTGAAATTTCAAAAATTCTTCGAAAAGAACTTCAGCACTTGAAATTTTGGATATGAGGTTCTCTTATAGTGCACTTTTAATTTTTCTTTGGCTCAAAATTTCACTTCGAGTTGAGATACCTTCCTTGTAATGTGTATGGTTTGGGGGTAAGATTCAATATTAGAGGGAAAGAAAAACAGAAGAGCTAGTTTACCTTCCTCCTTCACTTCTCATACGTCAAATGAATTTTTTTAAGAAGAGAAAATTGAGTTCAAAAACTATATTACAGAAAAGCGAAGACTTTTTGATGTTTTAGCAAATTATTATTTTAATAGAAAATTTACAGCTTGAGCCAAAAAATTTAAAAAAATTGTATTTCAAGTCAAAAAATTGAAATAGTAGTATGAGAGGTCAAAATTCTCATTTTCCCCCTCTAAAGTTCCAATTTGAAATAATTTCAATTCGTTTTCGATTTCAAAATTATTTGTGCGCCTTATAGCCCTTTTTTAAGACTAATTCAGTACGATTCGGTTTGGACGTTTTCTTAAAAAAAAAAAAAAAAAAAAAACGAAGTTGAGAAACCTCAAAAGTTTTTTTCAAATGCAAAGCTGCCGCATGAGAGATCAATTTCCATTTTCCCATCAATACAGTGGAGGAGGCTTGATTTTTGGTGCCAAAACCAATTTCACATTTCTGATTTCAAAACAATTTCATATACGAGTTAGGTACCTATTGAAGTTTTTTTGTTTCAATTTTTCTAGTTTTGCTCTCCTCCCTCCCCCCCCCCAAGAAGACAAAACTGAATGAATCGTGAATACTTTTTTTTTTCATTTATTCATTTTCATTTTCTTTTCCAAATTTCAAAAGTGTTTGAAACTTACCTTTCTATTTTTGGGATTTGGATGAATTTTACAGTACAAATCAGGGAAATCATACAAGTCTCATTACAATGATGAAATTCGATTTTTTTGACTCCTGCCTCCCTTCACCACAAAAAATGAACTTAATTAAATGAAAGCTACTGAAACATGGATGAAGATCAAATTTGAAATTTGGAAACGATTTTTCACTTCAGAAAAGTCAGAAAAACAATTCAGAAATGAAGTAAAGAACAAAGACTGAGAAATTCAAATGATACAAATTTACTGAATAGGTAATTTTTTACACCATAAATGATTAATTTTCTAAATTGAACGTATCAATTCAACAATTGATCCATTTTAGGAATTTTCATTCAATTTCCACAAAATGACCATTCTTCAGAATTCACTAATTGTGTAAAAATGGATTTTTTAAAAAAAAACACATTAAACAAAAAAAGACAAAAAATGTATCCTACATATAAAAAAATACAAAATTCAAATTATTTTAAAACGAAGTTTTTTTTTTATCTCAAGTTCAATAAAATTCTCACACCAGAGGTTATTTTTTTCATTTTTTTTCTCCTATTCGAGGGACCTTCGCTGGTGTAAAAAGTAAACAACTCTATCACAATAACATAAAGAACTTGTTAAGAAAAAGAAAAGGAAAAGAAAAGAAAAGAACTTTGGCCCAGCAACGCCACACCGAACGTACACACTATATTGCATGGCTTATATCTTCTTTTACAATAGACAAGGGACTCCCAAGCCTGTTAACACTATGACGCCACTCTGCGCCGCTTCATTATAATGTAGTACGCGCGATACGAATGTACCATAAAAAGAAAATAACCAACAACTTTAACCCTTACTTGTATTTATTGCTTGTTCATTTGTATATACAACAGATAATATCATGAATTATATTTGTATCAAGATGACATCGCGTTGAACATGGTCGAATTCTTGGAGAAAAATTTTTCATTAATTTTTTTTCAAAATTTTTCAAAATTCAATTCTCAAGTTAAAATTATTTTTATTCGAAAAAAAAATACTTCACCTAGTTTCAATTCAACTTTAATGAATAACTCTGTCAATAAAAAAACCACCTCATCACAAAACATGCACCTCTAAGCCAAGCTACCTAATCGTTATCCCCCCTCGTTTCCAAAAGTCCGGCCTATAAATCAAAAAAACACTAAATACCAAAAGTAAACACCACGAAAAAAAAACTAGCCGGCTTAATGAGCGAGGTATATGATAGGAAACGAAACCCTAGCGGAATTTTTTACAGTCTAGTCAACGGTAAAAGATAACTTCAATGGGAGGGTCGTTAAAGGACGATACGCGCTGATACTTGAAGGATACGGCGCAATTTTGAAGGGTGGCATGATTAATCTCCAGACTAATTGTATGATCGATGAGTTGATTTTCTATCACCGGTTTCTACGCGTACATCGGAATGTCAGAAAAATCGACGTTTCAATACACGCGCCATCGTCGTGACTTAAAGAACCTCGCCAGATATTAACCATCATCCTCGTTCCTGCCTTCGGCTCCCTTATCTATTACGAGGGTTTTTTTTCCTACCACTTTCTCTTATTTTCAACTAATTATACTGGTCGTTGCGGTTGAATTAGCAAATACTTAAACTCGCTTGGCAAATAGCACTCGAATGCTTTTTAGGCGTGAAATTAATTTCAAAACGGGTAGAAAAATTTCCTAATGTTGCATACGATCTGGACACTTGAGGTTTTTTTCCTCGCGAAAGTTTATAGGCGAGTTTGAATACTGGTCAGATGTAGAGAGGTAATGTATCGAAAAAAAGGTTAATTACGTGTTTGAAATTTTCCAGAATGGGTAACGCAATCGAAACTAAACGGTAATAATTTATGATCTGTTTGCAAAATAAGCTCTGAACTATTTTTCATGGAAAATTTAACGGAAAGTTATCAAAAAATTGATTTCGATGATTATAATTTTTAGAAAAAGTGGTTTTAAAATTTGATACTTCATTTCCAAGAAATTAAACGGAGTGGCGAACCGGGAAATGAGCAGTGTGGGGGTGGAGGTCTGAGAGAAAAATACCATCGACCTAAAGCTTATAAAAGTTCAAGTTCAGATTTTTATTATTTTTTCAACCTTAGTGGAAACTTGTCTAAAAATCTTCCTTTCTCAATAAATTCAGGTTGAAAATAATTTCAATGCAAAAAGTATTGAACAAAAGATTTTTCAAAATTACTGATTTTTGAAAAAATCGAACAAATTTTGAAAATTTTTTGAGTTATTAAAATGTTTTCTATCATGTAATGTTGAAAACTAATTAAAAATTTGCTGATTTGTAATCCACTTTTCCAAATTTTTGAGAAATTTTCTCATAAAGCCAACAAATTTGGATGTAAACATAGAAAAAAACGCAAAAGTTCTCCACAAAACAAAAAAGCGTAAAAAAAAGTAAAAAATTTTGTTTAAAAAAACTTTAAAAATCTAAAATTTTTGTTCAAAGAAATGTAAAATTCTTCCATACAACAAACCGCTAAAAAACGAACACTTTTCTTCCTTTAAATTCCCAAAGCATCGATTTAAAAAAATGAAAAAATTCTAGCTTTGGTCACTTTTTTTTCAAAAATTTTCGCCCTCGCATTCAGTGAATTTACACAATTTTAAAATAATGGTATGAACCTTCTTCCTTTCCAGCCTAAACAATCGCATTTCAAGGGGGAAAATGGTTCTTTTTATTTAAGAAAGGACTTGGCGACAATCTCGAATGGAATTTTCAAAAATATGGCCAATTTTCTAGGAATGGGATGAACTCATAAAGGAATATTATTTTTCTAAAAGTCAAGAAAATAGCATAAAAAATACGAATTTTTGTTTTTTATTTTCAATAAGTACGTCTAGTTGGCAAATTTTACTTTTTTAAAAATAGACAAATTTTTAATTTTCATCCCGAGATTTTTGTCCAATTTTTGAGGGAACTTTGAGTTGGCAAATTTATAAGTAAGTTTCGAGCCAGAAATTTAGTGGGTTCCACTATCACCACCACAACTCCTCCCACTCAAAAGACCTATTTCGTCTGGGAGGGGGGAGGGAAGATAAATTAGGAGGTTCAAGAATTTCAAAATGAATTTTTCTGGAAAAGGTTTCAAAGTTTTTAAAAATTCACTAAAAAATTTTACATTACTCATTTTCCAATTCTTCCAACAATTAAATTTATAAGATGAAACTCGAGCAATTCTTTGACCCCTCCCCCTTCCAACACCTCCAATTTAAGTAAAATCGATCCAAGAAACATTTTATGTCACACAAAAAATTGAATTTTAAAAATCTGAATATATTTTAGTCCTGGAGGATGAATCGACGAGGCGAGGGCTCATGTCAGACCAACTAACGGTGCAGGTACCTACACCTAACTATCAATTATTTTGGGATATCCTTTTCAAAAACGTATTTTCGTTTGTAAAAATTGAAATAAAATTTGAATTCAAATTAAGTATATACCTAAGAAAGTTGGAAAAAAGTTCGCCCGGAAAAGAAATTTTTATTTTTTTCTCTTCAGAATTCCCAACTTTGATATGTTTCTATGATCGTGATAAGTTCAAAGTTGTAATATCAAATGTTTAAGAATGAATCAAAAAACAAATAATATTTTTTTCAAACTCCATATGTAATCAATAACCTGATGAATTCATTTCTTAGATGAAATACTAAATTTTTAGAAAATGAACGAAGGATTTTGGGAATCTGAACCCTCCTTCACTCGAGGTCAAGAATTTATGTAAGAAATGCTTTTTTTGGACATTAAAATACAATTATGAAAGTTATGACCCCCTCCCCCCTGAGATGTTTCTGGCTATGCCTCTAATATGAAGCTCTATTGAAAAAATCCCCCCAAAAATTTAGAACCTCATCATTTCTCACAAATCTGACCACAATATTCATAATTTTATTTGTTCTCGTATTTAGAGCAGTCCACCAAAACGAAAAGCATAATTAAAGAGGCTAAAAGCTAAAACGACGAAATTTTCCAATGTAAAATTTAAAGCTCTCCGTTTTTTAAAATTTTGACCTGAGTTCGCGAGTTTCCATTCGATTAAATCTCGTTAGCCCAGAATCGCTGAAAAAATCATTAATGTGACTTCCATTTTTCAGTAAATTTTTTAATTCAGAAATTTTTGATTCATAAAAATTTTAAGCAATTTCAAAAAAAAAATGAAAATTTTCCATTCAAAAAGTAGAAAAGAGATCTGGTAACAATTAACAATAAGTATGATAGCAATATCGATGATCTAATGACTACTTGAAAGTCGAGTTATTCTACTAGCAAGTGCAATCTTTAGAAAAAAGTTATTTTACGACAATGTACAGAGTTCTAAAGTTCACCATGCATTCGAATAATTTACGTTATCAAAATTTCAAATAATTTTTGATTACAATGAGCACAGAAACTTTTTATCTTTCGTTTTTCAGGAAATACCAATATACAGAACACGAGTATACTTACGTACAACTCAAAAAAACAAAACAATTTATTGGAAAAGTTTGCCATACACATACAACTAAATAGGATATTTTAAAAAAGAAACATATAGCAAAATTTAAACAGATAGCGGTTGTACATAGGTAAACATGTCTTTCACTAGCAAAAGTAAAACGAACAATTTAAATGCAAATTTTACCCGTCACTAAGGACTATTTTTATAGATGCGGATTTTTCAAACGTTAACACCTCAATTTGACTACTTGTCGACAAACGTTCCCTTTAAACTTGCCAAATGTTTTCCCCCTTGTCTACTTCGTCTCGCTAGCTGAGAATGAAAAATAGTATATTTTTCGGGTAAGACGAGACGAGGAAATATTTCTCGAGTCTACGGTTTTCAAACATTTTCTGCTGGTACGATACGTAACGTCGATGTTTAAACAGTAATTTTACAGGCACGGTGCAAGTACAATGCCAATCATTTAGCGCGTTAAATTAATGCTGTTTAAACATGTAAACCGCCGAATGATTTGGCGAAACAGCTTATACTCATTTACCGTTCGTTTCGTCTTGTTTGGCTTGCATCTAAGAAGACATCGGTTAATTAAGAAAGAGATGCTAAGGAAAATCGTGTTTGAAAGGCAAGTAATTAGTTGAATACGAAGGAGAAAGATTTTGTACGTTGCAACCAATAAGGAGGGTCACTAAAGCTCCGTTAATTCAATTTGAATTTTTCATTTGGCTCCTTTCAGAGATTTTAGTGGACTTTACGACTCTCTCTCGGAACGTTGGCCGATGTTTGTTAAAAGCTATTTTCCCGATAGTGGAAAGCCTCTCCTTTCTGACTGCGCTTTCGGTTACATTGGAAACTTCGTTTATAAAAGGAAAGTTGTTACTTGATTACTATAATCAATGTTACCATTTCAACGAACTTTCACTTAATTAATTGCTCATGTTGGTTTGTGTGATGCTGTTCCTGTTCGTCGTGTAATCAGAGTAGAATTACAATCTACCTATGTGTCTAGCAAGGAGGGTATTCCAACTTTGAGTACAATTTTGAGCGAAACCGAAAATAAATCGAAAATAGATTATAAAAGTACTTCATATCTGAAATTTCAGATGCTCGAGTTTATTTCTTGAATTTTGGCGAATTTTTGTAATTTCAAAATTAAAAGTATACTTCATCACTCTGCAAAATCTGAAAATTTGATTTTATCAACGAAAATAACTGAAATTTGGTAATGGAAGTGGTTTTGAGACATTTTTGAGCCTCCAGAAAATGTACTCGTAATACTTTTCAACCCTGGAAAAAAGTGCATAAAAAAGGGTCTATACTCGTATGAACTTCAGCATCTATTATTGATCTAATAAAACACGATTTTCCAAAATTCGCAACTTCGAATCCATATTTTTTTTACAGAAAATGTTCCTGAAAAAAAATTAAAAATACGGTTATTCTTAATGAAGTTGGTCTCCCAATTTCATTTATTTTTTTAAAAAAATTTCCTTGATGATCTACTGAAAAACCCACGAGCTTCTGAGCTTTGAGTAACTGGGGGTGTGCCTCATATTTTTTAATGAAATTACGATCTTTGCCAAATTATTCAACTTTGAAGACTCTTATCTCAATATAGTTTGTACTTGAGGGAAAACTGTTTGCGAGATTTGAAAAACGATAATCTTATTTTTAAAAGCTTGAAGTTGAACTTTGGTGGTGAAAGCTCAACTTTTATGATAAGTACAAAAGATGAAAGCTACCATTTAAAAATCCGAAAAAATTATAGTAAGAAGCCCTTTTTACCTTTTTTTTCAACCAATAAATTTTCAAGATGAGAGACGAAATCTCCAAATCCCGAGGCGAGGGGGGTGTAAAGGGGCCTTCAATTTTGACCAAAATAAAAAAACAAAAAAATGAAAGTAAAACGTCGATTTCTACTAATTGAAAAGCGCCAATTTCAAATATGTACTCTGTTTCTTCATCCAACCCCTCCGCCTCCCCCCCCCATTAGCCCCCTTGAAAATCTCAAAATTCCCCTCAAAAAAACGAAAAGTAACGTGTGACCTACCTATCGTTTGTTAGGTTTTTGAGAGCACTATTCGAATATTTGACTCTTCAGTACTTCTTCAGGGTGTCCAACAAAATCTCAAACCCCAAAAGAAGGACCTTGGAAGGACTTTCAGCATGACATTTTCAAAATTAATATGGTAATACCACCCCCCCCCCCTCATTTTAGGATGACAAATTTTTCCTATGTTTCAAAATATTTCATTAATTAAGATGAAAGAGAAGAGTTTTTACAATAATTTCAAAAAAAAATCACTGAGCCTAAGCGAAGCAAGAGTGAAAATGTTTGAAAAAAAGGGTATCCAGAATCTAAAAATTTCTTCATTAGGTAAAATTTGTGCTTTTTCCCCGTGTTTTGTTTATAGACTTTCGAAAAAAACAATCTGATTTCTTTTCAAAAAATCACAACATTTTTGAAAATTGAAATCGAGATTGTTACGAATCTTTCGATAAATGAGAAAAGCAGCGTTTTCTAGGTTGGGAAATGAAAAAATTCCATCTTTCATACCATCATTTTGAAAATAAAATAGTGTAAATTTACTGAGACCGTGCGAAGCGAGGGCGAAAATTTTTGAAGAAAAGAGCATTCAAAAACTGAACGTCTTGAAACCGCTGTCAATCTACTGGGGAGGTCAAATGTGGCGTAAATACCAAACTCTTACTTTTTCGTACGTTAGGTCAAGTGTTCGTATCATTTTGCAGGACGATGAGGTAATTTTAAAATTTCAAAAATTCTTCAAAATTCGAGGAATGAATTTTAGCACAAAAATTTCTTATTATGAGGTTATTTTCATTTCCCTTTTGACTCAAAATTTCACTCAAAGCTGAGATACCCACCTTCCTTGTAAATTCGTCAGATGCATTCATTTTCGTTCCTACTCAGATACGAGTACCTACCCACCTCATCTAGGTACCATTTTCAAACTAAATATTCCATAAAATAATCTCAACTAGCCAGAATGCAAATATACCAAGTTCATAAACCAGATTCCTTTGAAATCTCGAAATAATTTGCAATTCTCGGGAAAAATAAAATTATAAAAAACTTTCTGGAGCAAAGACAGATGTATAAAAGCGTACAAAATGGATTTTGTCGGTATACGTATAACGAACGAGGCAGGGAACTGGAGTAATAAAGGCCTGGAACGAGACGAAGAACAACGTTTTCGTCATTCTGCATTTTATATGTATTTACTACGAAAGTTCCCTTAAAACTTTTAACGCGCTGATATTTTCAAAACGAAACCCAACCATGTCGTCTCGACAAATCTTTTCCTACTTCTCAGTATTGATTTAATATAAGAAAGCAAGAAGCCACGTTTTATTTTAAATTTTGAAAAAAAATAAGCTAAAGTACAGGTAAGTTAATAAGAAAGTAATTTGTTGGTAGGTACGTATCACCATCCACATGGAAATTATATGATACCCCTCATACGCTGTCATAAATTAGACCCATTCTTATATACTCGAATTCATTCAAACACCTTGAGTGCGCCTTCTGCTAGTAATAGTGAAATAAAAACGTGATTTTAAAACACGTAAACGAAAAAAAGGGAGCACCATCTCGATCACAACATAAGTACGTTTTAAGAAGACGAAATTCAGCATCGTCTCGGTCTCACCTTCGAATTAGAATTGCGAAATTGCTAACTTATGGTAAAAATTGCATCTCGTAATTCATCATCACAGACTTGAACAGAGCAACATTCGCGTAAACCCTAAATAGTATTTTTATTCGAATCGTTTTCCCTCCATCCATCGTGTTGCGAACGAATTTTAGCGCGGGCAATGGGGAAAAAGTCGCAGAATGAGAGAAAAAAAGTCGAGGGTAAAACTGCCCCAGAAGAGATCAGACGAATGAATAAATAAAAAACTTTTGATTTATTAATTAAATTACTATACCGTAGACAAAGAGACCTTTTTTTTCCTGTCCCAATTCGAGAGAAAAAAAAACGATGTGGAAAATTCATCTTGGTGTCAATTTTCCGAGGGTTTTCTTCAATTAGTGTTTGTTGCTCTTATAAGGGGTTTGAATTTTAAGTAGTTTTGATCGAGGATTAATTACTAGTTCGGGACCGGAATACCTATTGTTTTGATTTTCCTGACCTAAGAGGAAAGAATTCCCAAGTTTTAGTGGTTTCTTTTTTCGTGTGAATTTGTTTTTTGTGTAGGAGATTTTAAAGTGCCTTGCGTTAACTTTTAAGTACTTACTGATTTCTGTGATTTCATTAGATTTATTAAAAAAAAAATTAAGGTTATGTGAAGAGGGCGATAAGAAATGCTCAATGGGTAAAAAAAAGATGATTTTTACATGCTCCAAGTATTCATTGAAATTCGATGAGTTAAAAATGATAAAATCTGTCGTTTCTTATCAATACTCTCTTTCAAAAAAAAAATTTGAAAGCTTCCAATTTTGCACAAAATTAAAAACTAAAACTGGAAGTTGCATTTTTTTCAACTCATATTTCACAGACAAAATGTACGTGTAGCTAAATTTTTCATTCTCTTGATTTAAAAAAAAATTTAAATTCCAATACATTTTTTGTTTAAAAAATTGCGAAAATGATTTCTATAAATTTTAAAATTTTGAATTTTTTTACTGAGACTTGAATTTGAAACATTTTTTAACTTATTTCAAATTTTTATACACTTGAGCCAAATTTTATTTCGAGGTAATCTCAAAATGACGAAATTAAAATTTGAAACTTTTGAGTCTACATATGTTTACCCCAACCCCGCCCCACAACCATCCTAAAAAAACATTCATTTTGTAAAAAAAATTAAAATTTTGAAATTTTGAGCATTTTTCTCGGGAAGTGCTGATTTTGAACGAAAAATTTCAAATTTTCATCACCTTTTTTTTGGAGATTTATTTATAAATTTTTGGCAAAAAAATAAGAAAATTGTTGCCTCCTTCTTCCAACAATGAATTACTTATACAAAAAATTCATCTTCGGATTATTTAGTCGGGTATCTAATTTGACGCATTTTTCATTCAAATTTCAAAAAAATCATCAAAACGATTTTTCTGTTTTTTTTTTTTTTTTAAATTTAAAACCAAAAAAAATCATTAATTTATCAGTTCGTAAAACAATCGTACATTCATAAAAACAGGATATTTTTTTAAATCACCTCTTCTTCAAACATTTACACTTTTGAAATCACTTCAAGTTTGCTGTGAAAAAATTCTAAAAAATAATTTATTAATAATCACTTTATTCTCAGCTACACTGGGATTTTAACCACCTTAACGCTGCAACAAATATAATGAATGCAAAAATATGCAAATATTACAGAGCAGGTGCAATGAAGCTGGTATTTTTGAGCTCGAGAAAGTGTGAAATTTAAAGCCTATTTTCCGCACCTCAACCGGCTGCGTTATGAATTTAAAAATATTCTGATATTTCACACCATACTTTACATTTTTCTACACAACTACTTTGTACATAAACTAGATAAGTAGCAGAACAGAAGGAATTCGCTTGTATGTATTATTTCAAAATCACCCAAACTTCGTAAAACAATTTATAATTAAAATTTAAACGAGATGAAATTTCATCTTACGAGGGTAGGACTCGAATCCGCCACAAAAAATTCAACAGAACCGATGCAATGGAATGATTTTTTTCCAGAAAATATTCGCGACGAAATAAGACGAATTTTCCCGCTCCATTTCTTGATTAATGTGCCATCGATATACGAGAGCAAGTCGCCGGAATCGTTTCCAGAGGGTAAGATTCGACGATGTTAGAACCAGGCTCAAAACAACACACCCATATAATTTCGAAAGCGAGTTAAAGGGTAAATGTAGAAAAGTATATGAGGGTGAATGGATACTCACAGTTGCAGGAAAAGGTACAGCGGTAAGATAACACATTACACGTGACCAACTCCTCGTAAGTTCAAAAATGTGTAACAAAGTAGTTTAAAAATATCTACCTACATTCTTGTACGTTTTTTTTCTCAAAAATTCAATTATCGCAGCTGAATAAAAATACACAGCCGAAATTTTTGAAATTTTGATTAGTATCGAAATATAGCGACACGACCAGTCCGAAAATATAAGTCGAAAAAATCTTCGTAAAGCTGCAAGTTTTCGAATTTTTATTTTATTTTTTTCAAACTTGATTCGCGTCGAAATGGCAAAGGGGTCCGAAAAAAAGGATCGCAGTGGAAAAATAACCATTGAAACAAGGCTACGTTGTTTGGTCGTCATCTGATCTGGCAGTTAGCCTAAACGTTGCTGGTTATGAGCTACCACTTCGTTTCACCGTCATTCTAAAGACGCCTTCGAATGGAAAGCAGGAAACCAAACGGCAGCAGGCTGGGCGTTATGCCATTCTCTTCGGCAAACAACACAAAAAATATTAATTAAAGTTATTAACACGAGAACCCCTTTGTATTTTATAACAGCCGTTATCATAAATCAGGCTAACTCGATAGTCTAGCCTTCGGCGTTGCTGTACTTCCCTTCGCCTAGCGTTTCGCCTTAAAAACGCCGCTAATCTGAAAAACAAATATTTGGAAATGGCTTCCGTTGTTCTTCCAATTGCTATACGGAAAATATTAACGTTTATTGCATGCCTTTAAATTCGATTACGTCGTAAAATTTCTGTCGAATAAATCGAAAGATTTATAACGTTGCTCGTAACTAGTAAAAAAAAAAAACATTTCTTTACAACGTTCGCTAATTGAGAATTTAATATTTTTTGTTAATTTGATAGATATTTGTTAATTGAAATTGGCTGTGTGGAATTTTTAACCCCTTGGTATGGATTATCCGTGAAAATTTACTATGAACGAAAGATTGATTGAAGGGTTTCATAAAGTCAATTTTCCAAACAAAATATAGGTACCTACATTATTAAAAAATCAATGAAAAACAGTCTTTTTTTGGGACCAAAAACACATTAAAAATTACCGAAAATAAAAACTCATTTGGAATTCTCGATCTAAGTACTTCTCGAGAAAAAAAAAAGTAGTACAAATCCTCCTCTTTTTACCAAGGCGACCGGGCGGAAGAAAGCATTTAATTTTTTCCTCTTCAAATCTAGTTTACAACGAAGATAAAAGCATGTTAATGAAAGGGTAAGATCTTTTTGAATCTTCTTTGGTAATTAATAAAAAAAAGATCAAGTTTAGTACCATCATAAAATGAATCCACTAATCTTTATTACCGACTTACCCTGCTTTTAGCTTTCTTCACCTTTAAAAGAGCAAAAATGGATTTTTTGTTTCTAATAAAATTCTTTTTATCTTCCTGTATAAAATGGAATACCTAGCTTTTTTCTTTTCAGAAAAGAAAAAACTTTTTAAATGGCCCATAAAGGGTTAATTTAAATGTTATAACGCGTAAAGTGGGAAATTAGAAAAACTCTGAAAAATGTAGGTATATACTTTGTATTATGTACCTATATAGTATAATTTTGCGAACAAGTTTTAATTTTAATCTTTTTCCCCCTCCTTTTTGTCGGCTTTTTAGAACTTAAACCGCGGAATTTGATATTTTATTGGGTCAAAGTGTATGTAAGTACCTATAAATGTTCTGAAGGGCAATAGATGATCTGATGACGATGGTCACAGATTTAGGTTCAATTCGAAAGAAAGGTATTTTAGAACATAATTAAACATTTTTATTGATGCATCTATTAAGCAAATCAACTTTTTTTTCATTTAGGTAATTATTTGTCACAATAAAATATATTTTTAGGGTGACAATCAAGGAAGTTTTGACGTTTGAGATTCTATGAGACCATTTTTTAAGTCACTTGCATGAAAAAAATATATATGTATATTAAAAGCTTTAGATTTTTGAAAAAAAAAAGATTATAAATTGATTTTGAAAAAATCAAAAATATGCATCCAGTCTTCCAATTCAAAAATGTTAAAAATCTCAAGTTGATCCGATGGGACTTGGACCTTCCCCCCCTCCTCCGGAAATCAAGCAAAAATGAGCCTGAGCTTCAGAAGTCAGAACAAACATTTGGTTCATGTTTCCTGGAGAAAAATTCAAAATGAAATTTTCAAGTCTTGTTCCCATCATTTTCAAAAATCAAAAATATAACATCATTCATTGAAGTTGCAAGAGTAAAAATTTTCATATTTCAAGAATTTTAACAAATTATAGACAAAATGTTTGAATCATAATTCAGAAAATAAGTATACGAAACAGTGATCCAAGTAAAATTAAAATTTGAAAAAAAAAATAAAAATGAAAAATGATCATAATTTTGGTAAGTAAACTTTTATGAAAATTTCTCAATTTTTTGTAAGGTTTCCATCTTTTGAATTTATTTTTCAAAAGTTCAACTATTTTGTGTTGATTTAATATACTCATTTGTATTGGTAGTTGGAATTCATTTGAAATTTTATAAATTTACATAAAGACTTCAATTGGATTTTTCTGATTTTTGAAAATTTGTTGAGCTGAAAAAAAAATAAAAGCAATGTTTGATCTCTCTTATCAAGCTCTATTCAGAGATAAAAAAGACACCATATTTCGAAACTTCGCTCAATTAGAGTCAAAAAATATTTTTACCCTCCACCTAAATGGTTCAATTTTTGAGTTTGATGTCACCAAACATGGACCAGGGTTTTGAAAACTACCTTGAAATCATCTTTTAAATTTATCTCCAGATGACTTCATTTAAAATTTTTTGGAATCATTTCGCAATAAATTTTTTAGTTCTCCTTCTAAGAAGTTGAAAATGTTGTATTTTCTCATTTATAAATCAGCGAAAATTATCGAACATCTTTACAAAACAGTCAGAATTGCAACACAATAATTAGTAAATTAGTGAAAAACTATTCAGTGTAGGCATACAGCAAACAAAAATACTCGAAAATCAATGAAAATTCACTGGAAAGTTATCAAAACACCTGAAATTCGCTAAAAAAATCGGTAAAATTCTTTGAAAAGCCAGTGGAATTTTGAAAAATCAGGAAAAATTAGATAAAAATCATCGAATTTCGTGGAATTTCCTTGAACTATAATTCTTAATTTTTTTAACGACTTTTACTGATTTGAAAATCAGGAAAATATCACATTGAATTCAAAATCAAAAACCTCCAAAAATTCGTTATTTTTGTTGATTTTTTTGCAGCAATTCAGTCTTTCTCTCAGAAATTTTTCACTGGTTCAGCAATTTTGAAGAAAATAACAATTTTGTAGAAAATGACAATTTTGTAGAAAATGATAATTTTGTAGAAAATGACAATTTTGTAGAAAATGACAATTTTGCAGAAAATGACAATTTTGCAGAAAATGACAATTTTGTAGAAAATGACAATTTTGTAGATAAATCATCTAATCTGGGGCTACATTCGTTTAATTGTACTTTATAATTTTATCAAAAAAAAAAAAATCGAAACAAAGGCAACCAGTTTCTAGAAATGATGCAGAAATTGTTGAAAAAAGTATGAACATTGAGAGAGTGCAAAAAATAGGAAATCGATAATTCCCACACGTAAACTTCAGTTTTCCAAATTAAAATTCAATTTTTTCCAATTTTTCAGCTTTTCGATAAAAAGTTTTCACGTTATCACCTATAGAAAATTTTCAACTAGAATAATTCAATTCTGCTCACTCAGCAAAATGAAACGATGAAAATTGTTTCACTCCCTAGATGTTTGAAACAGATACCTACCGACTTAATTTTCAAAATTCTTCAATCAGCATCCATTTTCTAGTTTCATAAATTTACCTCCTCCTCCCACCTTCGAACATTTTTTTCAGCAAATCCAAAAATTTCGATTGCAGTGGATTTAGAAACCACCTTTAATGGGGATCAAAAATTTATTTTTGAATTTAAGTTCTCTCAATATCCTACAGATCTCATTTCTTTTGAAAAACTCAAAATCAGTGTCAACTCAAAAACCAATTTTTAACCCCTAAGGGTCCACATCTGAAGACAGTTTCAGTCTGGAATGATTTTTCATCATTTCTTCCTCTTCAAGTAATTTAAGGGGAAGAGATGAAAAAATAACGCAACAGGCGATAAGATTA
Organism: Pseudococcus jackbeardsleyi; assembly: GCA_038380155.1. Taxonomy (NCBI): domain Eukaryota; kingdom Metazoa; phylum Arthropoda; class Insecta; order Hemiptera; family Pseudococcidae; genus Pseudococcus; species Pseudococcus jackbeardsleyi. Next base: position 41,543,143 of record CM076238.1, read on the forward strand.
GCGAAAATTCAACTGAGGGCCATGCACAAAGCCATCAAACCATAATGCGGAGAATTCGTCTGCTGGGATGACTTCAACGTGTCAAGAAAGAAACCCCTACGAAGCTGGTGCTATGTTGTGGGTGTACATAAAAACGAATACGTATTCCGCATGTAAATGGTAACTACTCATTACCTAGAACCGTATTCATTCAGATAATTCATTTTCCTTTCTTTCGTGTTGAGGTTTTATCTTCACACAAGGTAGAACTTGGAAGGAAACGCGTGGAACGTTTATAATGGCGCGGCGTCTGTGCCTTTGCCGACGCTGGCGTTGCTCTCCTTGCGCGGCATCATACATATAAACATTCTAAAAGCGTCGGTCGGGTACATGATCTATAACTATATCGCGTTTTACTGTTAAGACAAAACTAAGTTAGTTCTAAAGATTCAACGTTGTGGAAAAACCTAAAATTTCCGGACACGGTATAATGCACCGGCATTGTTTTAAAATCCCCTGACATTCTGCTGCCCCTTTAAGCGCGTCAACAAAAATCTCCATTTTCCGAACTTCGTCCTCCGCGGTGGCGCGAAATCTTCTGTCTCTTTTCGGGTCGGGCGTGTTTTCCGAACGCGTTTTTCCGAGAGAAAGCGGGCGATGTCAACAATTCAGCAAGAGGAAAAGTTGTTGAAAGTTTTGAGCCGTCATGTGCTGTATGCAAATTTGAGTCTTTTCCTTACTCACCAACGGGTGTTGAAGGCGCCCGTACCGTACTTCGTATGTAACGAGCTCATTGCCGGCTTCGGGTTCATTTCTGCCGCCTGCGTCTCCCCTCCCCGTCCCCCCGCCGTCGCAACTTTTACACATGCGAAAGTATTTCTCACACATATCGTTCATCCCGACCTTGCCGCACCGCCTGTCTCGTTATCTACTTTTCCTGGCGCGCAGCAAGGTGGTACGAAGACCTTTCGGCGTAATATTATCTACATTTTCTTCTCTTCTTCTTCTTCTATCGCGTCGTCTAATTCGCATAAATACCCACGCACTTCTGTCGCTTTGTGCGCGCTTCTCATGCTAAAGCAGCTTTACTTCAACTATATTTCTAAATGGTAATACAATGACTGAGCCATATGTGATGACGATACACATACCTACACTTTGAAAAATAGCGAGCTTACTTCTTGAATCTTAAAATAACCTATTTCGCTCCCTTTTAAAATGCTTTTCGCCTAATATATGCCGAATAAATAAACAACGAAAAATATATACATTTTTTTTTGCCCTCCTTCTTCAACTTTTCCGCATATTCGCGCGAGGTAACATAACTGAATATACGTCTTGGAGTAAGAAAAAAAAAGCCTTCTTTCGTGCCGTTTTAAAACAACAGAGGATCTCCTCTTCGGATGGCGTTGATTTCGTATAAATTATCGCAGGTGCATTAGGGTGGCATTGAATTGAAGAATGAGACTTATATCTTTCGATTTTGCTAATTTTTCCATGGGTTGCATAGGTTTAGGTACCTCGAGTTGAAATCTTATTTTTAGCTGCAACAGACTCTGGTGTGGAGTTTTGGATTCTCAAAGTTGAATTATTTTTGAAGAAAAAATTAAAAAGAACAGGTTTCAAAAAATTCTTTCCACTCCATCACTTCTTTCAGAGAAATAGTGCTAAGTAAGGCAGTCCTTATGTACGAGATACATATTTTTGAATTCGGTTCAGTGGTTTCCAACCAGTTGTCATCAATACTTCAAAAAATGGTAATAAAGTTCCTCTTTTCAAAAAATAGTTTGAAAAAAAATGATAATAATTTTTCATCTCTTACAACTTTTGTTTGAAACTTTCTGCTGTATTTTAAATTCGGATATCCAGAAAAAAAAGTGAAATTGACATGGAAAATCACGATACGAAAAATATTTGAAAAAAATAGCAGGCGATTAAAAATTATGTATTATTTATTCCAATTTCTTTCCCATTCTTTATTGAAGAAGGATTCTTTTTTTGAGATAAAAAAAAATAATTATTCAAATATTTTTCACAAATCGTTTCGGAAAATTTCGAAAGCAGAAAACTATTCATTTTCAATGCTCTATGATTATTTTTGAAAATATTTTTTTATACTTCAGTTTTTGGATTTATCCAGGTAAGAGTATTTCAAAAATACTTTAAAAATGCAATTTTCGAAAAAAACAGAATGAAAGTACACACTTCGTGACACTTCAAGGTATCAATCCACGATGAATTTTTTTCGGTACCTCTACGCACTAAAAGTGATTTCACCTTGGATTGTGGATCTGGCACACTGTGCGGCGTGGCGTTGAAATTTTAGAATTCTTTTGAAATATTCGCCCTTGAGTGAGGAGGTGAAAAATTAGAATTTTGAAATACACGGAATAGGGACAAAATGAGTTTCAAAATGTAGATTTTGAATGACGCTGATTTTAATTTTGGTATTACATTGATCCCAAAAAGGAGTGAGAGTGTGAAGTGCAAAGAGTGAATTTTCGAAGCAGTGAGACAGGAGTGAGAGTGGACTGCATAAAAGCACAATTTTGATTCTCCTCACTTCCACCTTTTTTCCTCCTATTTTACACATTTTGGGATTCAAAAAATTGGAAATAATGAGACCTGAAACTCCTCGCAGTTTTTTCCTTCTCTTCTTATTTTTTAGACAAAAAATGAATTGGTTTTTTTCCTTTTTTTCAATTGGTATTGAAAAAAAATATCAATTTTTGGTAATTTTGTTTCAATTTTGAAAAAAATATATGAGTGGGAGTGAGAGTGATTAGAAAAAAAGAGTGACGTGGAGTGGAAGTGGAGCGGAAATGGTAAATAATGAGTGAAGAGGACTCCTAAAAGAAAGTTTTGACAGCCTCTCTTGCAATACTGCCCAAAAACCAAAATTGGACCCTCTAAGGAGGGGATCCAAAATTTTGAAAATACTAAAATGGGTATCGAAAGATAGGTTTTTAAGGGCACTAAAATCTCATTTCGACTCTCATTTGACCCAAATACCAAAATTGAGCCCAATTGGAAAGGCAAAGGTCTCAAAATTATGTAGTTTTTCGAATGCGCCGAATCTAATTCTGGCACTTATTTAACCTGGAATCCGAAATTTAGCCTCTGATGAAATACGATAATGATATGGTTTTCAAAATGAAGGTATTCGGAAGCTTACTTTTTTTTAGCAACTGGTGAATGATTTTTTTTAAAAAAAAAACCTAAAAAGAGAAGTAGGATCAAAATTTTGAATATTAAACGATGATGAAATCAATTTTTTTAAAGGAGCTAATTTCCATCTCAAAATTTTTTGATATTCAAGATTTTAGATACAACGATACAAGGAAAGTGAGATGTTCAATTTTGAGTCTTGTGCTGTAATATACTTATTTTTCAAACCACCTACTAATACCCCTCAGTATAGTGTACAATTCAGGAAAGTTTGAAAAAATTTGGTTGAAGATGAAAAATTCCAATAAAAAGGCTGAAAAAAAGGAACGTTTTGATCCATAACATGGGCTAGGAAAGAAGTAGGGGAAAATTTTACCGCCCACGTGTTTTTCAGACCCTAAGAGCCAAATTCCATCTATTCGTTTCAAATTTTAGGTTGGGGGCATTTTCGCCAATCTTATCCACCGGTATACTTTTCTTTTCAAAAAATCGAAAAGAAAATGGCCAAAAATTGATTTAAGCACAAATATTACCTATTTGATGAAAAAAACTGAAATTTTTATACTTTAAAAAAATCAGAATAATTAAAAAAAAAACATTCCATTTCTTCTCCAGTCTTCTTCCTACCTTCCACTCTGCACAATTTAATAAAAAATCGTCTAAAAATCTGATTCAAGTTTTTTAATAAGAGATTTCTTTTGAATTTTTAAAATTCTTCACAATATAGAGAAATGTCTAAAACATTCATGAATCAAGATTCAAAAGTTTTTGCTTCAGCAAAGAACTTTGAAATTTTTAAAATTCATTTTCGAAATATTCCAAAACTAAAATATTTTTCGCCTCACAAAAAATACATCCGAATACCACCAACAAAAAAACGCAAATTTATGAAAATTTGAAATTTAAAATTTTTAAACCTGAAAAAAAAAGCAATCAAAATTCCACGTCTTTTTTCAAACCCTTCAGGTATAAAATTGGATAATTTGCAAATTACAGGTATACTTTAGGGAACGATATAATACACACGTTGCCAATACCTATACTGTCGCATTTCACCGTCGGCCTATTATCTTATCCGCACAATATCAACAGATGACTGTAAACGAGGATTTAATACGTGAATTTCAAATAGAAACAGACTGTAACTGAAAATGTTACACTGTGTTAACATAAACCCAATTAACATAAATCGAACTTCCCTTCTGCAGGCTGTTTGAGAACCTGAGATTACATGTCCTGCGGTATGCTTTATTAAGACAAGAGGTTAATAGGCGAGGTTTCTTGTCACTAAACTTCGGGTTTGTAATTAAAGAGCATGAGTTTAGTTGGCCTATTACATTTGTTAGGCCATTAATGATATCATTTAACATAGGTACATCAAAGGATGCTAATTAAAGTTACAGCTTTACTTGCTAGTGTACCATCGACGACGACGACATTTTAGCGAGTGCTATCGCGTATGCACCTATAAGAAAAACTTATTTACGCCCTTTTCCTGAGACGTGCATCGTGCATTATAAACATAAAGCAGACATACTTGCGCAATGTGTACATCAAAATAGGAGGGGAAAAATACCATCAGAAGGGTGAAAGGCCTACACAGTGGATTTTTTCAAACATTAATTACTCTGTTAATTTCAATTTAAATACAAAATACGAGTACAAAACTTCCATTCAAAACGAAACGTAATTTAGAATCTTAATTTTAAATAGGGATATTCGATTAGATATCTTAAATAACGATGGGAGTTTTTTTTTTTTATTTCCTCAATTTTCTACCCTTAATATAAATCAGAACTTTTTTTGTTCGCAATTTCGTTTTAAATAACAGAAAAAACGGCTTTTTTGCTCCATTCAATCTCTACACTTAATTCTCTTTTTTTTCTTTTCTCGTTTTAAATGAAACTGAAATGAGAAAAATAAATAAAATTCGAAACAAATGACAAGGACGGAAGGAGTTTCATTGGCGGCTAAACATATTTAATACCAGAGTCTCCCTGCAGGTATAACTTAGAAAACCATCTTTTCTCGTTCAACCTTCCATCGTTCTGTCCCTAACGTTTTAATCGACATAATACGTAAAAAGGGCGATTAAAACATCATTATGTCAATTTTGAAACCATTTTTGTTATTTTTATCCATAAAGTTAATGAGGTGAGAATAGTTTTAAACATAATGAAATTAAAATAGGCTGGATTCATTTCATGTGTTTTTATTTGAGATTTATTATTTTTAAAGATAAAAGAAAGCGGAGATGGAGAAAAGAGAAATTATTTGATTGAGTTTTAGTAATGAAATTTATTGAAGGAAATTGGTTACCTATTTATTCATTATTTATGAAAGGACGGTGGCTTGAATCTAATTTTTCCAAATGGAAGAAAGGTAAGGATAGTAAATTTTTAATTTTAATCCATGAAATAGAATTGGAAATTTACATTAAAAAAAAAGGGTTGGAATTAAATGTAACCGAGCTATTATATATTTAATAAATTCATATCTCATATATCTAGTAGCTTAATTCAAATTTAATGAAGCGATAATGATTTAGCTGGTAGTAAGATGCCTCAAGTTAAGTATATGAATTGAGGTAACTGTTACATTAATTGGTAAATTATTACCGACGGGAACTCTTGAGTGCGCAATTAGCTTTACTACAAGCAAACGTCGTTTATTATTTGATCTGAGCTTATCTTTCAACTCGGTTCCTTCATTCGTTGCTTCAGTTCACATGAAATGCTTTTGATAAACATCTAATAATGTTCTCGTCGTATGAATATCATTTTTTTTTGTCTTTTCACGTCAATTTTTATAAAAGCGTATATTTTTTTTTTCAATAGGAATTTCTTCAATTGAAATGGGCTATTTTAATTTTACTAATTAATATAGATACTAATTCGATAATAATAAATTCTACATTTGATTTGAATTTCTTAGAACAAAAAATAATGCATAAATAGGTGCGAAAGTAATTTTAGAAAAAACACAATAATGCATCATTTTTTTATATTGAAAAAAGATTAAAATTGCACCACCTGGAACTAAAAATTTTGACCTTTCGGATTTCAAGAAGCAAAAATGTTGAAATTTTAGAAAATTGTACTCTCCATCATAAATTCTTTTAGAAGTTTTCACGACAAAAAGAAAAGTTCTATGGCGAGAAGACCTATCTTTAAAACTGAAGGGCCACATATGAGAGGATTTTCGTACAAAGAAGTCTGCGAAATTTTCTTACCAAAGTTTCAAGTAATTTGAAATTCTAGAAGGTCAATGAACTGTTGGCACAAAGCCATGTACATTTTTTCCAGTCTTTCATTTTCAAGAAATCAAATTTAAAAAATTCACTTTGAAAATTAATTTCGTATTTTTGTTGCATCGGTATCTTCGAAATAAAAAATAGGCAAATTTATACAAGGTATTTTAAGAATCGTCTGCCAAACTAATTTTTTTGTGTGAATAACCGGGTACCTAACCTATCAGCCTACTAATAAAAAAAAACCTTGAAATGAAGTGATAAAAATGTTGCCGACCTTAAAAATTGAAGGAGAAAATGCTGCCGTCGTCTGGGGTAATATGGAACACTTGCGTTTTTATAGGTTTTCATCACTGATAAGGTTTCAGTGATAAAAACGCAAGTGTTCCATATTACCCCGGAGTGTTCCATATTACCCCAGACGACGGTGCTTAAAAAAATTTCATTAAAAATTCGTTCAGCCATTCAAAAAAAAAAAAATGATTAAAAAACTTGTAAGGGATTGGATAGTATGTACATTAAAAACTGAAAAATTTTGTTCCACAGGCTATTTGCCTGACATTAAAAATTAAGGGGCTAAGAGTCATTCAAAATTGAAAAACTTTGAATTTTTTTTGAAGGCCATTTATTTTGAGTAACTCGTCGATGTTGGACAAAAAATCTTCAGAACAAAATTTTTTCAGTTTTCAACGAATGTACTATAAATTCTCTCAATTAGTTTATTTTTCTATAATTTTTAGCGCCCCTTTTAATTTCGATGTTAGACAAAAAATCGTAATGTAATAATTTATTCATGCATTACCACACAATTTTTTCGAACCGTTTGGCAACTCTGCAATCAGAACTAAAAATCTTTTCAGATGGGTAGATATGAAAATTTTATATGCTTTCAAAGAAATTTAATGCAAAAGAGTAAGTATTTCAGAGAGAGAAAAAAAGGGGTTCCCACCCTCTTACCTAAAAAATTGGTAAAATTCCATTAATTTAATCCATCTTTTAAAAAAATTCACCGAGGCAAATTTTTCTCAAATAAAAAAAAAAAATTATTATTGTTCAGTGTTTCAAAAACATAACCGAAAAAAACCCTATCTATTTTCTGAGAAAATGAAAAGAAAAAAACACGAAAAATCGGCCTTCTAGATAAAACGTAGATATTCGATGTTTTTCGTTTTTTTTATCAGGAAAATTTTTTAAAAATTGTTTTGTGTTTGTTGGTTTTCCTGGTGAATTTTCCTTCAAAAAACACAAGAAAAGAAATTTTGGATAATTATTCATTTTTTTCTGTTTTTGAGAAGAAATGAGTCATTTTTGAAAAACAATGATGTAAAATTAAATGAAAAAATTGGATTTTTTCAAAGGTTCAAAAGTGTTAAAAAAATAAAATAAAAATTTTGTGTTATTTTTCAAAAAATTTAAATTTTAAAATAAGTACCTATTCTACTAATAAAGCAATATTGAGACCACTGAATCGAACAGTTTGATTTAAATCGAGGGTAATCCAAGTACAAACTGTCCATATAAAAAGGTAGAGGTTACGTTGAGTATAGATCCAATGCAGAAAAAATTAAAACGTACAGGGTACTAAATTTTCCTTTAACGAGCTACTTCCGCACAAGAACGGAATATTGGTAGCTTTACATAAATTTAGTATTCAGATTTTCTTATTCCGCAATATTTCTCATTATTTTACTAATCAAGAGGGCGACAAGGAATGATAACGACGGAAGAAAATGTTACCATAAGGAAATGAAATAGAGATATGCGTAGGATGTTCGTAAAATTCGTCGCCATATAAATTGATGAAATACATATTTCATTTCAAAATGGGATACATCAAGAATTTGATACATGAAAATTATACGCAATGGTATTAATGACAACCTAAAATCCACCTTATCCTGAATTACAACTCAGCATATTTTAATTTCCTCATAATAAACCAGCTAACAAAGAGATACCTACCTACAAGGTATCCATTAAAAATCGCACCAGCATTAACTCGTACACGTATCCTAAACCCAGGGATGAAAAATAGCCAACGTTTTTCTTCCTTTTTTAAAACGATTCATGCGGAACCTGGCATCATAGCGTTGCCGTTGATAGACTTGGTCGACGAAACAAAATGAATTTTCAAACGTTAGAAAATCCCACACAGACGTAAACATGGTGAATAGAAAACGGAACTGGAGACAGAAGGAACTCAGAACATGTTGGATGGTAACGTCCAGCTCTACTTCCGGAATCAGCCTCTATTCAAGATATGCCACGAGCTGAGGTCACTACTCGCTGAATAAATGTCTTTTAAAGTTAGTAACCCGTCCTTCCTGTTTTTCAAAACATCCACCGTTCGTTTTAAAATAAATGCATTACGTTTTAACAATGAAAACTTATATTGTTGATTTGCGATTCTGCTGGCAGAAAACGAACTCTCGTGAAGATATTATTACCAGCCAGTCAGGACTGATAGACTAATATAATCTATACCGTTTTATTGTGTATAATACGTAGACGTACGTTACGTATATAGTTTTGCCAAAGTTTCCAAGTTTTAAAATTACACCGGCAACCTCGATCCGAGCTCGGTTGAACATTAAAAATTTAGTATTTTCAGACACAGAGTAAGTACATCAATAAATCGGTAGCTTAATTTTATCCCTAATTTAGGAACATAATGGATCGTTTGTTCGTATTCAGCTCTCATCGTATAGTCAATATATCGATTTAAAATGAATGCAGAAGCACCGAAATGATTTTATGGAGATATTGAACAAAAGTAAATGACTAATTTTTCAAAGGGTACCGGTGGTTAAAATTGGCGAATCTACCCTCCAGCTGAAATTCGAAACCAACCGATGGAATTTGGTCTTTGGGGTCTGAAAACCACGTGGTAAAAATTTTGACCCCGTACCCCTCCCCTAGCCCGAGTCATGGGGCAAAACGTTATTTTTTCAGCCTTTCCATTAAAATTTTTCATCTTCGCGAGTTTTCAACCAAATTTTTTCAAATTTTCGTAAATTTTACACTAAACCGAGTGATATTAGTGGGTGGTTTGAAAAAAGAATTGATAATTTTTTTCGAGCCAAAAATCGCGTTTTAAAACTTCAAATCAAGTTTTCTACATGATGTTTCTGAAATGAAATTCTGAAAAAATATATTTCATGAACCTAGTCCTCATGTACAATGTGATATTTTTTCAGAATTCTTCAGGTAGAGAAAGTCCTTGAAAAACACGAAAATCTGTGTTTTCCCCACGTTTATTGCTCAAAAAAATGGCCATTTTTGACCGAAAATTGTTTTCTTATTTTGAGCTGCTGAACATAATTCTGTTGTAGTTTTTTTGTATGACAATTTCGTCGGCAAAGAAAATGAGATTTTCCAATTAGGTATTAGCCTTGTGTTGTACTTATTTGAACTTGAAATCACAAAAATCACAAAAAAGTGATGAAATGAAGTGAAAATTGGCCAGGTCGTATATAAATATGTATTTTAAGATATAATTACAAGAAAAATTTTTTCGGTCAAAAATGGCCATTTTTTGAGAAAAAAACGTGGGAAACACACAGTTTTTCCGCGTTTTTTAAGGTCTTGCTTCACCTGAAAAATTCTGAAAAAAATCTCACGTTGTATAAAATGACTAGGTGTAGGTACATGAAATTTTTTTTTTTCAGAATTGCATCTCAATGACATTATGTAAAAAACTTGATTTGAAGTTTTTTTAATGGAAAGGCTGTAAGTAAGTTTTGCTCCATAACTCGGGCTAGGGGAGGGGTAGAGGGCCAAAATTTTTACCACGTGGTTTTCAGACCCTAAGGACCAGATTCCATCCGTTAGACCGCCGGTACCCTTTGAAAAAAAATTCCAACAGTGCAACAGTCGTCAAAATCAGTGATGGCCAATTGTTTAAAACACTTTTGTTTAAAACGTGTTTAAAAAAAGAAAAAAAAACTTTTATTTTAAACAAAAAATCGTTTTAAATTGTTTTTTTTTGTTTTAAACATGTTTTTTCCATCTGCCTGTGGTTTTTTTTTTTGAAAAATGCGTTTTTTATATGCAAAAATGAATGAAATTTATAGTATTTTTAGCGCTGAGTACGAGAAAAATGATTAAAAAATTCTAACACAACTAAAAAGTGAGAACTGACTTTTTCACGATTACATTTTCCTGTGTTTTCAAAAATTTTGGCAATTTTTGATACAATGCATAACGAAAACTGAAACCAATGTAACTGTAACCGTATCTTATTGAACTTTTTAAAGGCAAAAATATGGTTTTTTTTGTGTTTAAAACAGTTTTTTTTACGTTTAAAACATTTTTTTTGCATTCTCAATTATAACAAATTTTAAACAGAAAAAACATTTTAAACAAAAAAACACTGGTTTTTTGTTTCAAAAAAAAACCGTTTTTTTTTCAACATTGGTCAAAATTGGTGGGAAAATGGTACCATAAAAATTTTTTAAAAACTTCTCCAAAAAAAGCACTTTCACATTACCCATCTACATTTTCAGTCCCTACTAAGAAAGATGCCAATTTTTCTCCCACGTTAAAATACCACCTTTGAAATAAAATATGGCAAATTTCAGCTCTAAAAATTACCTCCAAAAACAATTCTTCAAAATGTAATAAATCCAACCCCATTTTTACGCAAAAATCCTCGTCCTTTTTCTATTAAAAAAGAATCGCTCGTATCAAGAACCAAAGCTACAATTATGTGTTAAAGAAATGAATACGAAAGGCTTTGCTGACGATGGTAGGCAGGCACTTTAGAGATAAATTGTTTTATAAAATGACACAGAGGGAAAAAGAGCACAGAATAACGTGTCGTGCCACCTGTTGGGCACTTCATTCTTTTTTCTGGGTTTTCATTTTTTTTATTCATTTTTCACCATATGTGTTGAACAAATATTCAAACAGACAGGAAAACAAGTAATAAAAACCTATTTTAACCATGACATCCCCTTTAAAACATAACTCTCAGTTTAGAGGATTTTTACATAAAGGCGAAGACAACGTCAGGAATATTAATACATAATGGGTTGTAACTGTGTGTGCGTTTTTTTTTAACAACCATTTTTCCCTCGTCTTTTTTTTCTATTGCTCTGTAATCGTATGTGATATTTCAACATACTCGGTATGAAAATTTCCACAGGATTTTATCGAACATGCGATCGAATGTAAAAAAAATTTACGATTTTTTATATTTTCATCTATGGTAACGATAGAAATCGTCTCGAAACGACTGTATCATTCATTATCATTGGAAAATGCAACATTTCCGGAAATAAAACGAAGCCGTTAATTTTACACTCGATAAATCAGGCAAGGAAAGAATATTCATAGGGAATGTTACCAGTATACCGAGAGCTTTCCAGCTATCAACCGAATTAACTGTTAAAAGTATAGGTTGGGTGCACCAGCGAGATACAACTTAGGAAGTCGGCGCTAATTTAAATAATTGCAGGAAACGTTACTGTGCGAAAGAGGAATTTTCGCGAAGGTGGGGTACAGCAAGACGAAGTGATACGGAGCTAACACGTTGGTTGGTGCTTGTTAAGATGTTGCTTCGTGACGTTAATATACATACACAACTTGAAAAAAGTTTCTTGAAAGAAACTCGAGAGAGTATTTTTTCTCCTTAAATGTTACTGGTATGGAAATCATAACAATAATAATAAATAAATACGAAACGAGAAAAATTTTAATTCTTGATAAGGGTGAAAAACGAACGGTACCGAGCGTTATTAGAGTGAAAAAAAAAGAAGAAAAATAAGCCAACCAAGAATGAAAAGTATAATATCGTTAAGAAGTTGGAATTGTTCCTTTTCGAGACTCGGAATTCAGGCAAAAAAAAACCAATGCGATGAAAAAAAAAACTTGAAAAAAATTCCTCCATCGTGAAAAAATACCCATTCGAGTATGGATAGGTATTATAATAAAATCAATTCCACAAATGGAAAATCGTCTGTTTTTGAAATAATTACTTTTATTTTGGAGTACCTAGTTATTGAACCATTGCTGGTTTCCATTTATTCTCCAAAGTAAAGTATTAATTTCGGCAAGTAAAAAATAAATAGGGATAAAAAAAGAGGCATAAGATGAAATGACAACCCCTCCCCTCTAACAAAGAAATGAAAGAAATAAACAGAGAAATCAGCGGAAACTATGGTTGTTAAATTACCATTTCTTGTCGTAGATTCTTCAATACAAAGTTCAAAATTTTTAGTTAAAACAGTCTTCAACCAAAAATACCATACATTGCATGAATTCACTTTTTAGTTGAATTTTTTTAGTTTTTCCTGTTAATTTTGTCAGGAATTTTAGGCTTAGAAGGTATTTTTGACCACAGTTTTGTATAGAAATACACAAATTTTCCTTTAAAAAAAGATGCCTGTAAAAATTGAGTTCAAGTTTTCTTCGAGTCTTCAACATTTTCCAGACTACTTAAAAATTCATAGATTTTAAAGCTTTAAATTCGGGATCATTTTTAAAAATTTTCAGAGTTACTTTTACATCTTTCTCATACCTCCGCAATAACTCATTCATTAAACTTTCAAATACGATGATTGATCATATTAGACAAAATCAACCGTTCGAGCGTTAATTTAGTACTTTTTTAGTAAAATAAAAATTTCAGATGGAAAGAACGATACTTATAGGTATTTGAGGTGGAAAAAATTTTAAAATTGAGAAGCAAAATTGGAATTTGTAAATTTTTCATCGAAGTAATTTCTTTTAAAAAATTGATTAAATTCTTTTACATATAAATGATGCTCATCACATCGCACTAAATACCTACGAGAGACAGGCAATTTTCTCAAAATCGCGTTTCGTCATAAAATTTTATTTTAGGACTGCTAGAATGAAAATAAGATTTTTTCAATTCTTTCGTATCCTTAATACCTAACAACTACATAAAAAAATATAAATTGAAAACATCCAGATAAAAAAAATTAATTACCTGGTAACTTTGATGAAGATTCTCGGTGAAAGTTGTGCAGGAATTTCGTTTCTGACAAAAGTTTCTCAATTGACGGATCGGTATATCGCTGAAAAAAAAAAAAGAAAAATTATGAACTTTTCTTCTTCAATGAAACTGATTTTTTAAAACCTATTTTCTAGAAAAGTTACAACGCTGAAATCATTATTTTTTCAACGTACATTTTTACAGTCTGTATTTTGATTCAACCATACCAAGAACACGTCAAAATTACGATTGTGGGAGGAGGAGGAGGAGGAGGAGGGTGAAAAACACAATTTTTTGGCTAAAAATAAGGATTTCTCCAAATTTTTTTTATTCGATATCCAAATTTTTTCAAATTCCAGGTAAATTTGCCCACTTTAGTTACATTAAATTATTTTCAACATGAAATGTAAAGGAAAAATATTTTTCTCATTGAGATGTTTGGATAATTTTTTGAATTTTTTTAGTTTCTCTTTTACGTATATATTTGCCCTGCTCAACGTTCAAATTAGGTACAGAGACAATGAAAAGTTCATATTTTCAAGTAGGTAATTTTTTCAATAAATGAACTTTGATTGGATTGCATGTCTGTAGCGTTGAAAGAGCTGCCAGATTTATGAAACATTCAGCATATTAGAAAGGATCGAAAAGTAAAGCATGTTTCTTCGATTTCGTTTATTTTTTGAGTGTAATCTTATTCGAGTGGAAAACCTAGAAAATTTTGAGCCTCCACGAATCCTTTGGGCGGAGCTATGGGTTCTCAAAATGGAGCCATTTTTGAAAAAACCAAGTTTCTTGAGTTTAACCCCTAAATCCTCACTATTTTTCAACAAGGCAGAACTGAAAAGATGTAATTCGAGATGCCGAATCACATAGTGTACTTCGTTTTTTGATTTGAGCTCGACTAACTTTCCCTTGGTTTCGAAAATCATTGATTTTTCAAGCAAAAAAAAGAGAGATTTTTCCATCACTTTTATTGAGCAAAGTGGTCGTTCAAATGGTGTTCAAGGAGGTTATCTGACTTTCTGAACACAAATCTGATGTTAATCTTTATATTCGATCATTTCTTCTCTTGAAATTCGATTTTTTTAATTTTTTAGGAGAAAATCATGGTCGAAAATGTCATCTGTAATGTAACTAGAAATCCAAAGGGAATGGGGTAGAAATCAGAGCAAAAAGTTACTTTTCAAAATTTTCCAAAATGGGTATGAAGACTTGGAATACTATAGACGCATTTTAAGAGGAGAGGGTAAAAAAGAGTCTTCATTTGTACCATCACCTCGAATACGACAGCCGTTCAATAAGTAATGTAATTAGTTCGATTATAGAAAAGCTGAAAGAGCCAGAAACAAAAGATAACCTTATTTTTCTTCATTAATCAATATGGCTGAGAAAAAAATTACCAATAATTCTTCATAGATTTTTGAGAAAATTCGTTCCTTTTTGTCTCCGATTAAGCAAAGTTAATTTCATGAATTTTTTAAATTTCCAGCCTTATCAATTAATCTACACTTTTAGTGGTGAACGAACAGAAGGAAATTTTTCTCAAAAATCTGTGTAAAAATGAAAAATTTATGAATTTTTTTCAACTTTGTAGATTGGCTGAGAAAAATACTCTGAATTCGATGTTGTTTACTCATCTATCTCTTTTTCTCCAATTTTTTCGGCTTCTCTGCGATCAATTTTGTGATCATACTTTTTGAACAGCCCTCGTAGTTTACAGTTTTTTTATGTCCTAACACTGCAATGGACAAAGCTTTGAAAAAATCTAGATTTTTAAAGCCCAAAAATTAATTTTTGAAGGTTGTCTGGGTAAGGTTTGGGCCGTCCTTTTTCGATTTATACACCATCGAATGTCACGTTCAACAAAATAAAATAAGGATAGCCTTGAATATCTAGAAATTGAGGAACATAATATTCGAAATAATTCAAACAGAAATTATCCGTCTGATATTTTCCACCGTATTATAATAAAGATATAATCACAAAATAAAAAAAAACTATCAACTTCCTCAGACAACCTCCACATACGGAACGAGGAACGACAAAATTACGATACAACAAATCAAAAATTCAGTTCTCTTTCCAAACCCAACCTTATACTGGGAACTCGAAAAACAAATTTGCTTTATAAATTCTTGAAAACGCGAAACAAATACTAACTTACACGTTGGGAATACACATAGGTAGGTACTAGCTAACTATATATACGGTAAAAACGGATGATTTTTTAATACCGGCGAGAAAAAACAAATAATTCTTAACGCAAAACGAACAGTTTTACCAAAGTAAACAACGTGGTTTTTAGGTAAATAAAAACCGCCTCGGAAATGTACACAAAATGGGTAGCGTGTTTATCACATTGCAAACAATAGGCACTTATTGTTATTAATACGTAACGAGAAATTGTGATGGTAATTTATGTCATCGAGTTGTCATATTTTATTCCTTTGAAAAAAAAAACCTAACACACAAGAAACACGTAAAATTTCATCGCCACCCTCTCACCCTGAACGATTGACTCTTCTTCCCCGCCCCCTTTACCTTGGCTTTTGGTACATTCTACTCGTATGGAACATCTTTAGGCACCTCAATCCTTTCTTAAATCATTTTCGGCGCTTTTAATTCACGAATACAAATTCCATTAAAATGTTTCAAATTCTTTAGTATATAGATAAGAAGTAAAATAAAAGAAAATGCGAATTGAAAAGGGTAAAAGTGGATGGCATTGTATCGAAGAAAAAGGGAGTGACTAGCTGTCGAATTCAAACCCAGCGATCTATTCAAGCATTTATTCTTAAAGCTGCTGAGTTCCTTTTTAAGCTTTGAATTGTAATTAACAAAAATCTTCGGTTCCCTCTCAGTGGCTTTTTCCCTCATTACAGTAATTAAACGTTCTGTCAAGCATGTCAGATTTACAGTGCAATGCGCACAATACCATTTTTAACGAATATCAGCTGCGAAATTAAAAAAACTGATTATTCCGGATTAAAATTAAAAGTGAGAATTTCCGATTTATTTTTTTTCTTCATCCGACACCGCCGCGCTTAATTGCACTTTTTTTTGTTTTAAGAAAAAGTAACAGCCTTTGCGCGGATTAATTTTCTTCGCGAAGTATTAACGGTTCGAGAAATTCGACGGAATTTTTTTTTGCGAGTCTTTTATTCTAAGAAGGGTATCAGTTGTTGCTTTAAGAAAATTTGCACGCCTGACAAATTATCGCGGATTTAGGAGAAAAAAACGCCAGAATTGCTGATCTTGGAGTTTTTTTTTGCGTGTTTCTAAAAACTTGACGAAATCAAAAGGTTGGAATTTTAACCAAAAGACTAGGTAGGAACTTCGATTAATTCGTAAATTTACACGGTGACAATTTTTCTCTCGTTGGTTGGTTTTAATACACGAAGAAGAATCCGCAAACTCTTACGTTTTGTAATCGTGCTAACACTAGAACGCACTTTATACACTTATCACTTTCCACTCGAGTATTTGTTGCAAATTAATATTTTCGCATTTCGCAAGGTTTCCTTTTCACAATGCCTTTTTTACCCTAGTGAACTCGGCTTACAAATATATTATACGTAGGTAGCTGTATTCAAAACGGTAGGTAACCAAATGTGCAAAATATGTATAGCTACATCGTGTTATACTCGAAGCAACCGCGAAAAGGTGCTACGCGATTTCATTTGCCAGTTGGCTTCATTATTAGACTGAAGAAAGGGAAAATAAAAGACCTTCGAGTTAAATGAGAACACAGTTACGGTGTATTCATCAAAGAACAGAAAAGACTTTAATCGTTTATCATGTACTATGCGTTTAAAGCGATCTTCATAGCTGACAGCTATTTGCCAGCCTAGCGAAAATTAATAGCCGTTTAATTGCAAACATGAAATAAGCTGTAGTAAAGGACTAATGCTTTGTTGACCTTGAAGAGAAATTTACGACGATTTCAATTATGAAAAGTTCAAAAATACGAGCGTTGATCTCAAAAGCATCCAAAAATTTTACAATACATAAGCATCTGATAGAATAAAACTAAAAAAAATATACCTAAGTGAATATGGTGCGTATTTTTCAAATTGGAGGAGAAAAATATTTTTGAAAAAAAAAAACACAAAACAAACAATAATTGTTTAATTATATCTACGAATAAAATTAAATTGATAGTATTGGAAAAACAAAAGATAGAATTTCTATTTGAAAAAATCAGAAACTGATGTTTTGTAGTCGTAGGACTGTAATTTGTTTTTATGATTATTGATTTTGTATATTTCATTAAATTGGATGCGAAAGAGCTACAAACGATCGTTGAATGATAAAAATTTTATGTTGAAAAAGACAAATTCAAGAAAAAAATTATCGAACTAGTTCAAAATACTTTAAACTTCATACGAATAATTTTTTACATAAGGTTAAAATTGAAGTAGGTAATTCCAATATTCATTCTAAGACTTTTTTGAATTTTCAAGGTTGGATGACCTTGAGTTCTCCTAGACATGAAATTTTGAAAAAATATATTGGGATAAAAATTAAATCCAAGTTCTTCCCAAACTTGGAATTTTGAAAATTAGCTTGGGATGAAATTTCATTCAAAATAAATCTTGGGACAAGTTCATCCCAGACTTGAAAATTCGAGAATCTGATTGGGATAATCATTGGGATGACAATTCAGGGACTAAAAGCAATCTTCGAATAAAAATTTTACATTGAAAAAAAATCAAGGAAATGAATTGTGTTTTTTTTTTCAACTGTAAAACATGAAGGATTCAAATATCAATTCGAATAATAAAGAACTTGTAAAAATTCTGTAATTTCGAAGGTAATAACTGAATAAGCGAATTGTATCCCCCTCCTCCCCCCCCCCCAAAAAAAATAATAATAAAAAAGTATTCGAAATAATTTTCATATACTTTTCAATTGATCTTTGAATTATTGGACCACCCTTCAACACTCCGTTTCTTTTCAAAATAAAAGTTGAAAAAAAAAAACAAAGAAATTGTTTTAATGGTAACCCTGATACATGAGAAATAATACTGATAAAATTTTTTTTGGATAGTATGTCATTTTCCCATTTCCTATTTCGCCACAGTTTCATTGATAAGAACCAAAAAATTTTTTTGGACTTGGAATTGCATCCGAGATTAAGTTTAACTTTTTTTAAACGTTAAATTGAGATAAGAAAACCTTATTCGAACATTTCATTTTTTCTTGTTTGTCAAATTGAGGATCCAGTTCGATTTCAGGGTTTCTGAAGGAAATTTAGTTTGAAAATTCCATTTTTCGCCCCTTTAATACAAAAATTATTGATTTCTCATGCTAATTATTTGATTGATATGTTTGCTGTCCTCCCTCCCTCCCTCCCTCCCCCTTCTCAATAAATTAATTTGGGTAATTTCAATGTTGATGAAACAAAAAAATAATGCATCACTTTATACAAACTAAGTAGGTATACTTTTAATTTTGAAGGAAAATCAGGAAAAAAGAAACATTTTTCTCCCAAAAATTTAATATCAAATTCAAATTTATGCAAATGCGCAGATCTTGAGCCAAAGTAGAAGTCATGAAAAAATTAATGTTGTAGAAATTCAAATTCTTTCGGAAATTATTCATTATTCTATAAAAAATTATCAACACAGATCTCCATGATGATTTTTACGAACGTGACGTGCATAGCATTTCATCTTTTTTTTAGCATGCCAAATGGGTTGCATAAGTGGGTCTGGTATGGCTTTTTTCAAATTAGAAAAATAATTTTAAAATACTTATTTGAATTTTTCCAACAATTTTCATGGTGTTAATCAAGCCAGAAATGTGGCCGTTTCTTTTATAAACAATTACTAAAGATGAAATTTGTGAAATTCTGTAGGTAAGCAGTAAGTATACCTCTACCTATGCATGGTTAATTTTATTAATGGATGTGAAAATTTTTTTAAAAAAAGTACAGTGTGAAAATAAATTTTGTAAAAAAAAGTATTTGCAAGCTATCTCTGCCTCGACTTTCCCCCTTTCCTAATCATCTTCGCCCAACTCATTTTGAAGAGATAGTTACGATTAAAGTTATGTCGAAGATGAACTTTTGATCGAAGAAAATTCTAACTTCTTCAAGCCTTTTGGATAAAAATGTTTTTTTTTTTTTTTAAGTGTAAGATTCACTTTTTTCATCTCATAAAATTGAACTTTGGATGAATTGAAATTTTATTTTTTTGAAAAGAAACAAAACATTATTTATAATTTTTATAGATTTTTATAGATCAATGAGGAAAATTTGTAGAAAAAGCTAAATTGTCATTTGCTTCTACAATTTCACAGTACATTCATCTAACTCAATTCAATCTTGTATCACTCGGTTTATCTAAACTTCAAAATTATTCTCAAAATTCATCACACTAAATAATACACACGAAATCCATACTAATCTACAGTTCGACACCCAACCAATCAATAACGATCACATATTAAAAAACCACTCTTTTTCGCAACTCTTTCAACAGGCCCGAGAAAAACCGCAGGAAAAAAGTTTGAAAAGAATTATTTGCGGATGAGATTTCATCATTCGTGGATAATTGATAGAAAAGTTTCAAAGTGAAATCGAGTACTGGTGGTGCTAGTGCAAAAGTAAATAATTCAGCGACGTCAATTGAGTCTTGAGCAGAACTAGAGGAAAGATAATTGGTTAAAGGGCCCGGGCTAGTCCTCAATGGCCCTTAGGGACTTATCTAACTCTACCAAACTATCTCCACGGATGCATCGTATACTCATTCTATTTCTGATCTTTTCGTACAAATTTTCTTTTACACACGTTTCCACGTTTAATGCCCCTTTCATGCTTATCGATTCCACCCTTATTTGTATTTCTCGCCCTGTTTTTACTTCATACGTTCGAAAAGACAATGGAATGTAATGTTGCCTCGTATATTCTTTAATGTACATCTAAACCTTATAACCATGATACTGGCTAAAAAAATATTGCATTCGGGTAATGCATAAAAAAAAAAGTAAAAATATGTTTATTATTACAACGAAATGAACAAATGATTTATGCCTATTCAACTTGTTCATTTTCGTAGAGCAGAAAACTTCGTGACAGCGTATCGTAGATAAGAGTTATTATTTCGAATTTTACGTTATTTCCACGTTTTACGAAGAAGTATTATCAGATGGATGGCGAGCTGAAAAAACACCCCAAGCGTGATGGGAATATTAAAAATATGCACGTATACTTGCGGTAATATGTCACTAGAAAGGGTAAGTAAGAAGAGATTCGACTGGTCAACATCTGCGATCACCCTTCTCAAGCTTTGACTTACATATAATTTTAAAATAAATCTTCTCTCGGCGTTATGAGATTTCAGTTACTGGCACGCGGCCTCGGTATAACCCAACCGACGATACACAAATTTTTATTCACGTAACGTTTGATGAATATTAAAATTTTTGTGGTGTATCGTTTTCATTTCAACATGTTGTAGACTTATACGTGGCGAATACGAGAGTATTATACTTATAAGAAAAACACACCCTGGCGTCAGCTTTGCTATCGCAGATACGAATGGAATAAGATAAATTAATTTAAATCGTGGGCATAAATTTTAGGGTTATTATCGAAGAACGGGCCGGGCCAGCGTTTAACGATGATTAAAATTTCTCTGATAATTCAAAGATAAAGGTTAGACTGCGATGAAATATTACCCAGCGTTTGTAGTAATAATGCGAAATGGACTTAGAATGTCAACGAGTGATTAACGCCGATAATTAACAATAAATAATGACCAGTGTTTCACCAATGCAGTTTTTTTTTGCTTGCTGAATATTCAACACTTGGTTTTAAATACCTACAGAGCTACCCTTTCGTACGATTGTGGTTTGTCTGAGTGGTTAGGTCAAAAGTGAAGTGGACTGAATTTTACCACCAGAAATATTAGTTTTATTTCGATTTTGCTGGATTTTTGCCCCTTAAAATTTCAATATAGGCAACATTTTTAACTAATGAACATATGTAAATAGAAATGAATTTTATAAAAATGAGATCTTCGTTTATTAGGGACTCTGAAATACCTACACTGACTTGAATCAAATTTTTTAATTCGAAAATAACTTTTTTTCGAGGAAGGGGGAACAAAATTGAATTTTCAAATATTCCTTCAAAATCAAGAGATATGAGCAGTTTGATTTTTAGAAATGAACACTTGGTCCCTGCGGCCTTGAGCCTCTGAAAAATCATCATAAAAAAGTTCTAGGGATCTTGATAAAAATAATGCATTTTAACTCTTTTTATCCAGTTTGAGGGCCTTTTGAACTCCCTTAAGATGATTCCTAAATTGGGGTCTGAATTTCATATCTTATAATCAGAATTGAGCCATATTTTAACACTTTTAAGGAATATTTTGAATTTTTTTTGGTATGGATATGTTTTAGACCTAAGGTTGATTTTAGAAAAAAGTAACATTTTCGTAAAAAAGCCTTTTTAAGGCTTTACACACCACTGACAAAATTATATGAATTTCGTTGGACTTTTAAAAAATTCTGATGATGATCTTAAACATGATGGCACTCTTTCGGACTCAAAAGAAAAAATGAAAATTTCCTTAACTTTACAACATCTTATCATAATTATTTATCAGTAATTTTGAAAATTTAAAAAAAAAACATGAGAAAATACTTCGATATTTTGTTCATTTATTCAATTTTTTATTTTTTTTTTCAATTTTTAACACATTGTTTTCATTTTTTTCTCATTTCAAAACATCAGAAATTTTTTTGAGTAATTTTTCTCTATTTTTTCAGCATTTTTCAATACCATTTCAATTGTTCCCATTTTTATTTTTTTCTCATTTTTTTGGAACATTCTCCTTTGTTTCATAACATAACCTAAAACAGATTCGCACTTCTTAGTTCTTAGATAATTTTAGAGTAAAAAGTGCATCAATTTTTGCCAAGAATTTCAATTCGTATATTCAACACTACCTCAAAGATGAGATTTCTAAAATTATTCGAAAAAAAAAGTTGATAATATGTATTAGAAGAAACACTCCAACCTACAAAATTTAAGTGAGTAGGTACCAAATTTAGGAAATTTATCCGATAAGATTCCATTTCTACTCTATTTATCACCAAAAAGCGTAAAAAAATAAGTTCCATAAAACAGAGAAAAATAACACGAAGTGAATCAAACCCCCGAATAGGAAATTTACAAACTATAAAAACTTTTTAAAATCGAGAATACGTCCACCCTCAAATCCGTATTTCAAATTTCGACGTGTACAACGTTCTTACATACTGTCCAAATTTACTCGCCAAGAAAAGGAGCAAGGAAAAAAAAAAACGGAAACCGAAGTTAGTGTCGTACCATTCCTTCGTACTAAACCCTCTTGCCAAATTCTTCCGGTCAAATTCGATTCCAGTCTCATTTTGCATAAATATATTACCAGAAAGAGGAGTAGCTAAGCGTCACAATGCCCACTGGTCATCGACCACAATTGACGTTATTATTGCCGTATGCAAATAAATTGTATAAAGCGACTACTATTTCTTCTTCGGTAGCTTTTCTTATTGATATTTTTTCATCTTGCGGGCAAACATTACTTTTGCATTGAGAATACGTTTGCATTCTATTCGTGTTTTATTTCTTCTTAACCGTATCAAAAATAAAAATATTCTTTAGATGCCATAAAATATTTCCCGAGTAGATCATCGAAAGGTCTATGGCGACAGCGCATAAAATTTTCGCCGCATTGCAATAAAACTAGTCGAGGTTTTTTATGGTGTGGATACTAAAATTTAATCATTTTTGACGGGTAGTTTCAATGTATTTTGGATGTCTTTCTAGTTTGGGAAGTTATCAGTGACTGAATGGATCGTTTGGTGTATTACGTTCTTTCCTTCTTCCTTATTGTGTTATGAATGAAAAAAAAAAAAAAAATAGTAGGTACAAATATTAATCTCAGAACGGTATTCCAACCAGAAGTAAAATTTTTAGCAGAAACAAAAGCACCAACATTAAATGTACAACCAAAAAGAATCCATATCCAAAATTTCAGATTCAAAAGCTGATTTTTCAAATTTTGACGAATTTTTAAAAATTTACTCTCGTGGCTTTGCAAAAGTGCAAAATAGGAGGAGTTGATTTAATCAAGAAAAAAGCTAAACTTTCAGATATATACCCTTTTTTCAATTTTCTAAATTATTTTGAAATGGGTTCAAAATCAAAACACTGTCAAAATTTTTTGGAATTTTTTAGCTTTGAAAAAATTTCTAAAAAAATATTAATTAGATCCGGCAACAATTTTGAAAATTGTATTTCAATCGATCACATAAGTAGATCACCAATATTGATGATCAAAGTTTAAAGACACTCAAGTTCATTTGGGTCATTTTTGTGGGGGTTTTCCGAAGCTGAAGAACGCAAAAATTTTCTGGAAGCTCCAGAACGTCACAAAGCTACTTCTAGGAAAATAAATACTAATTTTCGTTCTTAAAGTTGATTTAGCACTTTCATAAAATCATGGAGGTAATTCTAAATTTTCAAAAATTTAAACAAATTGGAATAATGAACTTTTGCCCTAAAATTTTGGATATGGGTTTTTTTCTAAATGTACTTTCAATAAACTTTTGTTTCAATTCAAAACAAATAATAATAATAATAATAATAATAATAATAATAATAATAATAATAACATCGAATATAGAAATATCTTTCTTGTTAAGTTGTTTGGTATTTCGACCTTTTTTTTTTTTTTTTTTTTTTTTTTAAAGAAATTCCAATTTATGATTTTCCTTTAACCAATTTTATACAGTATGTTGAAAATGAAAAACGAATCTACATACTAAAAAAAAAAAACTGGTAACTTCATTCATTCGAAACAATTTACCATCACGAGTCATCAACCAACCGAACATTATTAGCAGGAATACTTTCCAACCCACAAACAATGAAAAAAAAATATGCAAAATTAACCACGATCGTTCTTGGAAATATTTTTCAAACTAGAAGTATCTCTTTTTATTTTAAATATAATCAAGAAAAAGATCCAACGACGGTTAAAATATCATGGGAAATTACTGTTGAAATTCTGGAGGTAAAAAGCATCCACTTTCTAAGTAAACAACCTTAATATCGGTTAATTGAATAAGGGAAAAAAGGGTAAAAGTCAGTCAACTTTGTTTTTTTCATTGTTATTCAGAAAAAAAAAAACGAAGAAGAAAAAAGGGGAAAGAAAAAAATATATATTTCGATTGGGGTGAATCAAAAGTAATTCATTTACATACATTTCACGCCGTATTCTCGAAATGAATTCAAAATGAAATCTGCGCGACAGCTTCTGCTAGTTTTCAAAAACGGATAGCCTTTTCTTTTCTTCACATACAAACATTATATACGAGAGTATTTTTTCTTGCAATTTTTATGGGTTTTCGGAAAGCAATACTTTGTAGCTATTTTCTTTCGAATTATTGTTACTAATGCGATTCGGCTCGTTCTATTCGAGTGGACACCCTTTGCCGATATTATCTTATCAATATCAACACTACCATGTTATTGATTTCGGTAGAAAAATTTCTGTTTATTGTTGTATTACTTCATATTTTCAAAAACGCGTTCTTCGGGTTATAATGAAATAACCGAACTATCTGAAAAGTCCATTGCCGTTTTTATCTATTTATAGACTTTTTTTTTCGGACAAGCTAACCGCATTTTTATGTTCTATTAATGATTAAGACGACGAAAAAATACCCGGAGTAGTTGAAAATAAATGTAGATGGTATAAAAATTACGACCATTTTAATGGATTATTTTGTAAAATTTATCGTAATAAAATTCCACTAAGTATAAACTATAATCGTTGTATACGCCGAGACTCATCACACTCATATACATGAACAAACTATCAAAATATTGTAACTGAATCCGAAATTTAATATTTTTGTACAATTAAATTGAAAAATGGAGTAGCCCAAAAATGACCAAAGCTAATCGAATTTTTCGTATAAAAAGTAGCGATCGGGGAGAAAAAAATCCGCGCATGTCAAATTACCACTCTTTAATCTGAAAGCGAGAAAAAGTTTGTACAGAAAATTTGTAAATATCTCTTCTTAACGCGATTCGGCGCTCGTTTAAATGAAATAAAAACGCGTGAAAATGTAGAAGTACGTCGTTAGAGGAACGTTGATGACCACTAGTGACCAATACGCCTCCGAACACCCTCATTTTTGCAAGGTACTTCAATGTTAATGCCCTTTACTTAAGAACGTACCGTCGAGCTAGGGCTTTGGGGAAAATATTCTCGATAGTAATAAAAGTTGCAAAAATTTATTTCCCAATCATTTGCCATCATTGTTTGGACTTCTGGGATACGATGAGATGACTTAATTCGCTCGATACCGGCCATAAAAAATCAATGGATGATAATTAGATCGTAAAAAAGGTTCATTATGCTGGTGTGAGTTTCATATTTTGGGCTGCAGCTATAGTATCAAAAATAAGAAGATAATAGATATTCCATTTTAGTACAGTGTTATAAATATGATATGACGATACATACTTTAATTGGAAGAGAAAGGGTGATGATGTATTTGTGAGATTCAAAGAACTTCATCACGATTGATTACTCGATGAAAACAGACTACTTGAGAATTATAAAGTACGTCTTGGAATCTTAGATCTAAATGAAAACGAAATCCTTTGCACTTCCAGAATCCACGAAAATGAACACAGGTTTACAGGAATGAGATAATTCGAATCTTCAGTAATTATCATAATTAGTCCGGTAACAAAAAACGAAACGTATCACCAATTCAATATTTGAGCTGGACTTCAATTTAATTTAATTTCAATTTCACTTTACATTCAAATTTATTCTTATCAGAGTTATCACCTTTATCACACAATCTCAAATCATTCCCTGTTTCCCTCAGTGCAGTCACGTCACATGAGGTTACAGTACACAAATTCAGTTGGATATTTTCCCATTCTTCCCACACTGACGCTCCTGCACCTTCAGCCAATCAAAATTCAGAATCATTTTACGTCGCACCACTCCACTTCTTCACTTCATCTAAATTAATTTATTTTTTGCAGTTCAAATTAGACAAGATTAACGAAAACAATGGTTCTTTTCACACTGCGTTTAGTAATTCATTCAAAGTTGATAAAACTTGAAAATTTATTGTGCATTTTTATTTTCGTTTCAAACGTTTGAAATTTCCAAGTTAGATGTGATCTTGTGTTCTTAAAACGTAAATTATAGTTCGAGTTATGCTTAAAAAATGCTTTATCGATCATGTTGTTGTAATAAACAACCTTAATAACGTAGACTAGTGTTAGTGAACTATGAAAGCATCATCGATGGAAAGCATTTGAAAATCTCTACGGTTCTTGTTCTGCAAAATATTGGACTTCTCATCGGAAGCACTGCAATCGTATTCATCTTCGATCTACGTTGCGTTGGAATGATTTCATTGAAAAGTAAGTAAATAGAAGTATCTACGTCAATCTATGATATTACGTCAAATGATCTTCAGAGAAAGACTTTTTATGAGTTGGTTCACGTTATCAATCATCAAGTCGATGATTTGATTCATCTTTTATACTTATTATTCTCGATATAATTCCAGCTCTAGAATTTGTATGAATTGAAAAAAGAACCCATATCCATATCTACTGATCATGTAATCTCTACAGTATCTTCCCCCGGTAATGAGACCAATCATTGATACCAAGTACCAACCATGCTACCTGTTGGAGGAACGATATTGACGTTACCGTTGTACGTACGAGCAGAGGTTAAAATTGTAAAAAGTGTGGGATAAAAGCGTTTACGAAAGAAAGCAATATACTAAAGCTCTTACGATATATTTTAGTAGTGAGTTTAGTCGTGCGTGATTCTTGCGAGACACGATTTAACCTTCAGGAAAATTCGTTGATTTTATTACAACAAAATGGTAAGCTCGTAACATGCTACAACGCAATATAATAAAATAACAGTTTAGCAATAAATGCAATAAAAAGCTTTACGTTCTCTACTCTCGCCTCCTAGCTGTAAGCTGATAGTAAATATTTTTTAGAGTCTTGTTCATCCTGTGTGAAAAAAATTTACACTTTGATTTGGGTAAATTTCATCAGTAGAAGTCCTATTACAGAAACTAGAAGGCGGCTGTCGGACTCGTGTTCGCTGTACCTGGTACTGGTACGATAAATTGATTAAAAAAAACATAATTTTCATCGTACTAGTCAGATACAGGTATTTAGATAATTTTTGCATACTGAAACTGAGGAAAGTACTTGATAATAGATGGTTCAAGTGTCCCAAGTAGGTAATTTCGTAACACCTAATTTTGACTTTTGTGAAAATTTTCACACGATAACAAAAAATGATTGATAACTCTTCATTTTGACATGGTTGTGTCTAGGGTAAAAGCCTGAAAGGAAGCGAAGGCGATGATTGAACCGAATCCGGATATCACTAAGAAAGAGGGAGATAAACATGTTGCCTATTTTTAAAATTAAAGGAGCAAATGTCTGTTGGAAAGAAATGGATGATTTTTTCAATCAAGGGAATGGCTAGTAAATACCAGTGATGGAAAATTGGAATCGGATTTCGGGATTTGGGACTTAAAACCTGAAAAAAAAAACTGGAACTGGAATGATGGGAACATTGGGAACTAAAAACTGAAAACTTGAACTGGAACTAAAATGAATTTCAGTTTTATACCAGTTCCAGCATTTTTTCGCAAATTGATTTTTTTTCTTTTTAAAAAAATTTCAGCCAATTAGTTCTTCTCTTAATTACACACCAAATTTTTTTCAAAAAATTCAGGGTTTTGTCATTAAGTAATTTTTAAATGGAATACTCGTAAATAACTGAAAAAATTCAAAATTTTGAAAAGTTGACTTGAAAAAGCAAAAAATGTAGGTTTGAAATTTACTAAAGCACAATATTCAATTGAAAATATTTTTTGTTGAAAAATTCAGGCCTCAGGAGGTCAGGAGTCACAAAATTTCTAAAAAAAAATTACTACGGAGTTTTTCTCCAGAAATCTTTTGTGTTGAGCTTGAATGTGTGAAAAATGAAAACATTCTGTTTTTTTTTTTTTTTTTTAAAAAAAAGAAACACCACTAAAGTTTAATTTCTGCAGAAAATTTTGGATTTTATACCTCTCAAATTTTTTAAAAAAAGGAGAGAATTTTGGAACTGGAGCTGGAATTCAAAACTGGAATTAAAAAAAATATGAAGAACTGGAATTGGATCTGGAAAAAGAATTTGAAAAGTTTGAGAACTGGAACTGGGACTGGGACTGGAATTGGAACTAATATTATTTCAGTTTTCCATCACTGGTAAATTAAATACTTGGACGAATCCCGTTTAGAATATTTTTTTGTCCAGCATCAAAATTGAAGGGGCCATAAATCTTCAAAGTTGAAAAAATTTAAAAAAATGTCTTGACGTCTATTCATTGTGTATGATTCGTTGCTCCTTCAAATTTGATGAAGAACAACAATATTTTCAGGATAAAAATTTTTCTTACTTTTTATTTTAGATTTTTTGTAGCTCCTTCAATTTTCAAGTTAGGCAAAACATAATAATAGAATTTGTTAAATTTTCAAACTACTTACCATGTATTCATTCCCGTGATTAAAAATTTAATCAACATCCATTTTTTTTTTAAAAAAAAAGACATTTATCCTTTCAATCTTCAAGGTAGGCAATATGTTCATCTAACACTTTTTTCTTGGCACTCTGTTGTATGTATTCAAATTTCAAGTTGTATGACCACTTGTCGAGCACCCTGTACCTATTGAACATGTTCGAGTAATGAACAAGGACGGAAGGCTAATAAGCTGTCACTAAAGTAAAAAAATTATTTCATTTGACACATAATACCAGAGATATTCCACAAATTTAATTTTCAATTTTTTTGAATAGTTAGGAAGAGAGGAGGGTTGAAATGAAATTCCCTACCTACTCGTGGATTGTTGTTATAATTCTTTAAATTTTTTTCAAAGCTGAAAAAAATGATTTTTTTTTGGTTTTAAAATTTATTTAATTACATATCGTTGATAAAAAATAAGACATTTTAAGTTGAAAAAATGATTCAATTTATCGATAAATTGATAAAAATGACCATTTCATTTCTATCATTCAATACACCCAGCTAATTTTTGTTAATCGACAGTCTTGAAAGGTGTTTCTATATTCTCTTCGATGTCGAATAGTAATCAATTTAAAGGTAACAGAATAGAAAAGCAATTATTAAAAGAAGGTTATTGTTTTAATCAGTGTAAAATAGTTGTAAAGCGGCCAAACAAGGTTGTTCTGCTTGTTGGACACAATAAATTTGTACCCTTTTAACTCTTCGTGCCCTTCTTGGTATATCTCACGGTAAAAGGTATTGTCTTCGTCCAAATAATGGACGATTGGCGGGTAGGAAGAAAGGTACCGTAGGGTTCGATGCAACGTACTGTCCACGATTACTGGCCACTCTAATTTCACGCGTTAACCTCTTTACGTCTTTCGCCACCTTTATCGTTAACAAAAGCTCGTCTGAAAGGGAATCTCTTAACAGCTTTGCTGAGTGCCAATAGACCGGCTTTTAGCTTCCCGTTAATTACTGGTTCAAACGGTTATTATATAATAAAGAGGATGCGGCTTTGTTCTTTAGGGGTGTATAATTAAGTTTTAATCGTTATATGTTCCATTTAATGGGTATTTCAAAACAAGATGCTAACTTTGAAATTAACCAGTTTCTTTGTTTTCGTCAAGACGTTAACGAATTTATTTGCGATTTGATTTCGTTTAATGGATGTAATCGGGTAAATTCCAAATTAACTTGTATAACAGTTGCCTAAATATAAGGTATTCGAATATCAATGTTGACTTAAATTTCAACTTTTAGATCAATAATGAAGATAGAAATATAATATTTCTCCATTTTTCGAGCAGATACGTAAAATCATACGTTGATGAAAAAATGTTAATTGTAATATACTTTGGGTCTGGGTAGATTACAAATGCGAGAAACTATCAAGTTTTGACAACTGTCGAGATCAAAACGGATCAACCTGTTGACTAATAAGTTTTGGAATTCTATTTGAACTTCAGTAATCAACATTCAAGTTCATGATTCTTTGCAAACAAGAGTTAGTAAATAAACATCTCTGTTAACGAATAGTTTATGGTGTTAGGTAAGTGTTATTGCGAGAAACTTTGATAGTAATTTTTGTCGGCAATGGGTATAACGCGATATTGTGAAACTCGAGCAAAATGTTATTGCTCCGAATTATAATTTAGTTCGAGTTTTCCCAAATAGGTATATGGCTTTACTCGGAATAGAAATCATCGATTTGGTTGGCCCATTTGATCAGAAATTGATCGGTAACCGCTAAAAATCCGCAGGTTTTTTCTGCAGCGTTAAAAATCTGCGCTAACTAAATTCAAACAAAACCTCGTGATTAAAACGAAAGATTCCTCTTTTGTGTAGCCATTTACAAGAAAACCGCTGCAACTTATCGTTAAGTAGACCGTTTTATTTAAAAGGTTGCCCGGACGGCGCGGTTTCAAGACTGATTCTTTGTAGCTGCGTAGCCGAAATATCCGTCATTCTGGCGTGTTTTATCAGATGAATAGTATTCATTAGCTAAGATCATCGCCGCTTACACCTGAGGGAATAAGCTGCCGCCTTTTACCATTCTCTATTCCCTATATCCCTTCAATTTGTTTCCCAAGTTTACTGCTTGATTTCTCTTTTCTCTTTTCTTAATAACTTATAAACCTCCCTGTGCCCGTCTTCATTATAACCAGAGAACCGATGAATTTGCTCTTCGAGTACCGAAGAATTTTTCTCGAGATCGGTGACGGTTTTGGCAGCGTAATATGATTTAATAAAAATTTCCACAAATGGTAATTTAGCTATATTTCAACCTTCGTACCTATGCTGCTCCGGTATATGACATTTACGTGAGCTTTTCAAGTTCTTTTCCTTTTTTTTTTAAATACTTAACGTGGAAAAGAAATGTTACAAGTAAACAGCAGAGCCAAAAGCATATAAGAGTTATTTAGAAAGTGAATTGGGGGAAGTAGCTGTGTGACATTATTCACCTGCTGTCACATTGTACTTACTCGAATAAGAAAGCCCCTTTTTACGAGGGAATGTTGACATCTGGTTCAGTTACGTTCGTTTAATGTCCAAATTGACGTTAAATTTGGTACCGTGAGATAGTTCTAAGCATGATAATGTACTTGTATACGGACGGATTCATCGAATACGATATTCAGCTAAGATTTTGACCTCGTGGCTTCCTCCAGTGCAGAATGAAAGAATCTGGAAAATGTGCTTATTACAAGCGTGCGATAAAAATCCCCGCGAATTAAAGGGTTATTTCAAGTAGCGAGATAGGAGTTAAATGAGACGGATTTTCCGACACCATCGTCGAGAGGAGAGATTTTGTTAACCGTCGAGTTGGTTTTTTAACCTTAAACAAAAGTCGATGTGTTTTTTCTCTATTGAAACAGATTGCTTTCGTCGTCGAAGAGAGGGGCCGATAAAAATCTGAGTGGTATTTGCAAAAAAAAAAAGAAAAGCTCGCTAGCTGTTGTCTGTGTAACGATGTTATGTTTTGATACACTGTCGCCTGTGGCGAACATGTCAAACGAAAAGTGCCGGAAGTTGTCGTTTTTCCGGTGCGACGTGTGAATAAAACTTTCGAATGGTGTGGAGAAATCCGACTACATATTTCTTGCGAGTATGAAAAAACGTTACGATTTCTATTATTTTCGCAGGCTATTCTGTGCGAGCATTTTGCAAGCTCGATTGGCTGACGAGATTGACGGATGAATGAAAGGAAACTTTCTGCGGAATTAAGTAGCAAAACATATTCCCCTATTTTTGATTTTTTTATGGAGGTTTTTTTTGCCCTGGCGGAAATTTCTTCGCCTCTATGGCTGTTCGGGTCATTGAAACGGATCGTATGGGTGATGGGAAAATTGGAAAAATGTGGAAAAAATTACGCATTAGCGAGTAACGATTCGAATGGCGAATTGGTGATTTAGATTTATTGGGGTTAGTTTGGAGTCTGAAATTGTACCAGTTTTTTTTTAGAAATGTGAAATTTAAGCTTTTACTCGATGATTTCTCAAATAATGAGGCTCTTATTGAAAATATATTAGAATTTTTTGAGGATCGATAATCCATTGATTTTTTTCATCATTTCCTCGCATCATAGTCATGTTGGAAAAAAGTTGTATCTTGATAGAATAGCATGATTTTTTAATACTTTTCAATTTTCTGCAGCAATGAGAGGGAGAGAGGCTGGTCCTTCAGTCTCCAGATTCAGCTCCAAAAAATCTTCCGAAGGGGGCTCTCCTTGCTCCGAATTTCTGACCGTCCCAGACATCCAGAGGGGTCCCCTCCCTTCCGGCTCCAGCTGAGCTCTGGCTTTAGGATTTTTAAAGAAGTCCCTCCAGAACTTCAAGATTTTTTTAGAAGTGCTCCGCCCCTCCAGCTCCAAAAATTCGTTCAGAGGGAGGTCCCTTCTCTCTCCTTCCTCCGACTTCACGTCTGCATCCCTGATTTTCTGTTTTAGTTGTTTTTTTTTTATAGTTATGGCGATGAATGAAAAAAAGGTGGAGCGAAAAATGACACATTTAAAATTCTCATCATTTTGATTTTTGATTTTTCTCCTGTACGAGGCTGCGTTCAAAAAATGGTCAACAGATCAACAGAGAGAAATTTAATTTTCAAATTTTGAAACAGTTATTCTGATTGAAAAATTCGCTTTAATTCAAATGAAACATCATTTTTTGGTCGCAGAAATGTATATTTTTTAAATTCTAGATTTATATTCAAGTGAAAATTTGAAATGAAAAATTTTCTTTGTTGATCTGTTGTTCTGTTGATAATTTTCTGAACGTCACCCTATTTTGAAAGAAAATCTTCGTTTGTCTCACCAAAAATGATTTGAGAAATAGTTTAATTTTTTTTTTGAAAATCCGAAGGTTTAATTGTGAGCTAATTTTTCAATTTTATTTACACTTGAATTATGGAAAAAACTGGACTCGATGAGAGGAAGGAGGAATTTTCAGCAAGTTTGAACTGGAAATTTTTCGGAACTAAAGAGGTGATCTGATAGACTTTTTTGAGAAAATTTTTTTCAAGTGAAAAAAATTATAATTATTTTTATTTTAAAAAACAACAGAAAAATCATTTCAATTGAAAATTTTCATTTTTGCTCGCTCCCCCATTTTCCAACATTTGAACTTCAGCTTCACCTGGTCAAAGGTTTATTTTGCGTATCCTGATATCAGGTTTTAAATCACCTCTCCTCGTCCACGAAAAAATTTTCAATTTCTCCTGCAACTGAGTGCGAAGATTAAATTCAAGCTAGTTGTTTCAAACTTCGTAATTAGTTGGGGAAAAAATTCAAACATCGTACTTTCTACCTCCTTCCTATCTACCTACGCAGATGAGATCGAATAAATAAGAACAAAAATTTCCAAGTTATAACCCTTTTACGTTGTTCGGACGAGAACTGTCATTCACAGCTCGTATACGTATAAGGGGTTCGTTTCATCAGTCTTCGTCGAAATGAACGTGACTTCGAATCGACGTTATTCGCCATTTTAAATTTCCACTTCTTATATAATTTCGCAGCAACTTGTATGTATACCTAAAGGTTGACGAATATGGAAAATTTTCGCCGAAATTAATTTTTCATTATTTTTTTCGGAAGCAAAAGTTGAAAAAAATGTCAAACGTGGGTATATATTTCACGATTCGTAGGTATATAGGAATAGGAGCGACGCGTAAGATCAAAAATATGGAATAATTTCGAAAACCCCCAACTTTTGGAAGTATTTCGACGAAGTGTAGACGTACGGTTTGTATTTAAGAGTTAACCTGTCGGTAGCAGGAGAAAATATCTTTTTAATATAGGGTGGAAAATTAAAATTAGAAAGTCTGATTTACATAGAGTAATGGGAAATACGGCAAAGCGTATAAACATTTCCCGCGTACTAAACGATAACGCCATCACCTAAATAAACTTCATTACACAGCAAGAAGAATTGCTTGGTAACCAACGTATATGCATTGTTTGTTAAAAAAACATCAACTTTGTAATATTTTAATTTATTTCGTCTTCTAGCATTATAGAAAGGTATATGGGAAAAGTTGTGAAAATGGTGTGGATTTTTTGTAGCCTACTTCCATGCGGATTAATTCATTTTTTAATGGAGATTCTCTTGAAATTATAAGCATATTGAGGCAATATCTAGGTGGTTATGATAACCCTAGCAAAAAAATTCAATTTTAGACCCTTTTCGTCGTACATTTTTTGAAGGAACGAAGAATTTGCTCTCGATGGTTTTATGCTACATATTTGAGGCTAAGGTGTGGAGAGGGTATAAATTCTTGAAAGGAATTTTTTGTTGTTAATTTCATAGAATTGGATGGTTTTTTATGTTTCTATAGGTCTTCAAAATTGAGGTTTTTTTTGACACTCGCTGATATTATTTTTTCCTGAAAGGTGTTCTGTCCTCCCCTCCCCCTCCTATTTTATATTTTTTTGTAAAAATGAAAATGAGTTATTTATTACAACTTTACCTGAGCTGAGATTCTCTCAATTACTTTTTAACCAAATTTTCTTCTTGAATCTGGTACGTAATGTTGGAAAAGAGTTTTCATATTCAGGAAAGCAGTTTCAGAAATTTCTCTCAAGTATAAAATCTAGACAATTGACAATTTCCCCGTTTCGCACGAGTTTTATATTGGTTTTGTTGATTTATTCTTCAATTTTTGAAAAAAAAAAGAAAACTTTTTATATTTATTGAAGATGTAGAGATGCATGAGATGGGGGGGGGGGGGTGATATCCTGAAGAATTAGTACTGATACAAAATATATCGAAGTTAGGATATTAAAAAAATTCTTTATTCAAAATAAATGATACTTTTCAAAAATTTTGTGAAAATTTTTTTTCTCGCAGACAAACTTATATATTTGACCATTTATGATGAAAATATAGTTGAATTTAGGTATTCGTTTTCATTTAATTTTTTCAAATGAAAATGTCAGTAAAACTAAATCCATTTTTTTGTGAAATTTGCTTATATGAGCCACCGGTACCGCTTTCTCGTAATAATGTAATGTTTGAAAAGTTTGGGAGGAAATTTCGGCAAAATTTGAGTGGAAATCGTTTTTCTTAATTTTGTAATTTCGCAAAATTTACACATTCAAAATCTAGACAACTTGAAAAATTGAACTCAAATACCTTGAACCACCACCACCACCACCACCACCCCCCCCCCCCCCTATAAAAAAATGAATGAATGAAAAAAACAGTGCGCAGATTCAAAAGAGTACACCAGCCGATGATGTGCTGAGCCCTCAACTTAATAATAAAGTAGACTAAAATTAATTATGTACTACCAACAAAAAAGATTGTAAGAAATGAAAAAAAAAAAACTTGATTTATTCCATTATAATTTTTTTTTTAGTTATGACCAAAATTTAATCGTTTCATTTTTTTACATATTTTTTTTTTTGGAATCGTAATAAGCTGAAAATAAAGAAGGTCTCGCGACCCATAGTATTGAAAAATTTAACAGAGGTAGATATCAATGGGGGTTTCAAATTTTCACTCAAATTTCTAAAATAAGTAATTTGTCTCACTTCAGCTCAAACTCGAAATAAACTTTAACAGAGTTCCAATACCTAATCTTTTATTTCGAATCAGTGGAAAATCACAGGAAAGCCCCAGAATTACAGTACAAGGGGAGGAAAAATCAGTAAAATTCTTCGACTTTCAGCGGATTTTCTCAGATTTTTCAAAAAAATTTACCAATTTTATAGCAAATTTCAGATATTTTGCTTACTTTTCAATGAATTTTCACTGATTTTCCAGCAATTTTTACTGTTGGTTTTCAGTGAAATTTTTTCACTATGATTTATAAAAGGAGGGTGTTTTCAATTCCCATAAAATTACATCAAATCAGATCAAATATTTTAAGATTGGCACTTTTCTTGGCACTGATTTCTGATTTGAAAAGTAATAAATTGCACCTGCTGGTGTTGAGTATTCTTTTTATCAACTTTTTTTTGCCAAATTCCAGAATGATTAAATGCTTAAAAATTATTTATAATTTTCTTTGAAAAAGGATAAAATTAACCTTAAAACTATTTTTGAATTTATACTGCATTTCCTTAAGATGGCGTCATGACTTTGATTTTCGAAGCTGCACGAAATCGAAAAGTTAGGTAATGATATGAAGTATTTAAAATCTGGTTTCATCCTCATTCAGATCAATTTTCAAAAAATTTTCAAGCGGCTTCCTTCTGAAGTTCAAATCCAGAGTATAGGTATGACCCTATTGATCCTTAAAAATGATTTTAAAAAAAGTTTTCTGAAAATTTTACCACTGATTTGAGTTAGGAAAAAAAACGAAGATTTCGAGGTTATAAAAATTCTAATATAGCTACAAAAAGAATAATAAATAAATAGAAAACTGAGATCATTTTGGTTGCATCTTTTCACAAATGATGGGGATTGTCGGATTGAAGATAGATTTACATGAATTTATGTAGGAATATAAATCTAATGGCAACATTTCCCCTTTAACATTAAAATGTGTCGATTTTTTACGTTTTTCAAGAAAGAATTTCTATGATTATGCGTTTGTGCTCACAAATTTTGAAAAATTGATCTTATTTAGATATTCTATCGATTTTTCTCTTTTTTTTGGGAGGGGGGGGGGAACCAGGTAATTCTTACCCAAATCAACTCTGTTCGCCATTCATAGGTTTATAAAAACTGCACCGTGGAAAGTTGAAAGAAACGACCGAGAAAACCCAAATTAGGATCTAAAAAACGTTATCTCTATTGCTGTATGCACGTGAAGCTGTGCGTATAATATTTAAAAGCGAAGATAGGCGAAACCATATTTAATGAAAACGTCTAATAAATCACAATGACTACGTTTTACGCTTTTGGCTTTCTTTCTTATATATTACTTACTTATATTTTAAAGATTACAGCGCGAAGCCAGTACCGAGTGAGGATTTTATTTATTTTTTCCAAAATGAGCCTGCGAGGTGTGCTGCGACGCCAGCGAGTAGCGACCCTTCCCGCATATGCTTTTTATTGTTATGTTTTAACTACATATTTCACACCGGTACACCTGCTTTAAAATACGATGCTAACCGGTAGCAGAGATTCGCATTTTTCTCCTCTTTTACATAATCAGACGTAATATTACGCCTAACAATATGCAAATGAATTTACTCAAAGTGCAAAATAATAAAGATTTTTATAGCTTACCGACATCTTTGATTATATAATAAAAGGGTGAATACATAATGTTACGGATTAAGGTTTTAGTAGGCGGTTTTGAACTTGCCGCTGGTATCAGTTATTTTAATTATTGCGGAATTTTTACACGTCGAGTTGAGCTTATTTCGCGAATTGCGTTGGTACGAATCTATATACGAGTTACCTCTTGATATTTTGCCCTTGCAAAACTTGAGAAATACTTGGTCTGGAAGGTTGAGAACGAGAGCATATTGTATACGTACAAATATACCTACATCTATTTGAAATATTATAATGAAATAGTATAAGGTACCTACGTGAGAATATAAATTATGAAGGATGATTGTACGTAATTCGGCAACATGTTCTAAGGGTTTTACGACTTTTAAAAGGCCTCTCGAGTGTGTTTCATTATTCGTTGCAAGCGTACTTTTCATTTTCTACCATTACCAACATCTACCGTTCACGGATTGTTACACTGAACACGTGAGCAGCATAAGAAGAGCGATTTTTTAGCGCCCACTTTTCCCATGTACATGGCTTATGAGGTGATTTCGATCGTTTGGAGTTTTGTTGAAAGCAAATGGGGAATAATCGAAAGATGATGAATAAATTTTATCAATTTTTGGCTGAAATTATGCCTTTTCATCGAACAGATTTGACTTTTTTGGGGGAGGGGGGAGGAGATCCCCTCAGTCCGAAATGTGAAAAAAATCCCAGCTACTCCTTTATTTTCAATTATCGTAATTTTTATGTCCAAATTATTCGAAAGTTACGTCGAGCCGAAGAAACAAACGTCCGAAAATTTCGTACGCAGAATTCAGACGTTTTGAGGGCATTGAGAATTCCGAGTGTAGTCGACGACTGTACCAAAATTTTGCAAGATTCTCAAACGCTACGGATATTGAATTAGAAAATTTTCGCTTTGATTATGATTTCATGCAAAGTAAACATCTTTACGGGACTGGTCGGTGTGCGACATTCGACGCTGCTTCGAGATCGCCTCGCGAACGTGTGAGGTTTTCAAGAGGTTGGAACAACCTGACATTGGTTGTGTACTCGGTCGGAGGCATCCCAGAAAGCCGGACAAAAGGACGGATAATGTATTTCTTTCGAAAGTTTCTCCCCACTTTGAGAATTAGTTAACGCAAGAGTTGACACTTTGAATTCACCAACAGAACTTTATCTTGACTTAGTAAGTAAGAGTAAAGAGACTCGTCTTAGTAAAACAGGATTATAAGGGTAGTCCGGAGGAGACTAACCTTTACAGAAAATCACCCTTAATAAAGGCTAAAGAGAAATGCCAGCGAACGTTTTTAATATATTAAACCCCTTTATAATTATTCGTAAGCCATTAAATAACTTTCTGCCGAAGTCTTTACCTGCTTTCTTAGTAACGTGATTGAATATTTTCTAAATTAATTTTCTTAACAGTGTAGAAAACTTGAAGCGTTAAATAATGACTG
This sequence comes from Pseudococcus jackbeardsleyi, assembly GCA_038380155.1. Classification (NCBI taxonomy): domain Eukaryota; kingdom Metazoa; phylum Arthropoda; class Insecta; order Hemiptera; family Pseudococcidae; genus Pseudococcus; species Pseudococcus jackbeardsleyi. Next base: position 41,582,254 of record CM076238.1, read on the forward strand.
GCAAAATATTAAATAAATATCTTTCGGATAAATTGCTGCCGAAGTTTTCGCCTTCTCGTGTACAAAGCGAGCGTGTTTTTTTTATTCGAAGAGGATAATTTTATCGCTTTTTAATTAATTGTTTTATTACCGTATTGTGTCTAATATGAGCTTTTATTGAGCTTTCAACGGAATGTCTTTGTGTGTAGGTGTATCTGAAAGAAATATTTCACTTTTTTATTCTCGAAATCTCAACCAGTTGTATAAATTTTCATCAAGTTTTTTATGTATTTTCTACAAGTTGTTAAAAATTTTCAATTCGATTATAACATAAAATTGAAAACTTAGTTTTCATAGTTTAGTTACAATCGAAGTTCGAAGTTTTGCTGGTGACGTCATAACCAACTGTGGAACGTGCGTATAAGTTGAAAACTTGAACTTGCACATTGTTTCGTAGCTGAGTTACAAAAATACGAAAGAAAGGGGAGAAGAGACTGTGGAGTCGAAATTAGTGGAGGAATATGGTGCATATATTTTGTATAATAAGTCTGATAATCCCATATTAGACGTTTGGTTATCGTTGGAAGATTTTCTTCAGTGGAGAATTCTGAACCATTTACAGGGCTGAGTTTTTCAACTGAGACTCAAAATTTCATTTTTCACATTTTTTGATACTTTAAAAGCATTATTCGTGGATTGGAATTACAAATTGTGACTGTGCAACTTGAAAAAAAAATTGTGGATCATTTCGTCAAAAATCGAGTTGATAAAAATATCAGAAAGAAGAAGTGAGGGGAGGGTGTAAAGAAATACCAGTATTCTTAGTCATTTTTTATTCAAGAACTTTGCAAATTTGGAGAATTTAGGAAAATCTTCTTGAATTAAAAATTTGGTGAAATTGTGAAAAACTCAAAAAAAACTTCTCGTATTTTTTAGCTACATTTTATTGTATTTCATGAATATTTTTCGAGCCACCTCGAGCTGTTTAAAAATTGACTGGTATTGTTTCATGAAAATATTCATCTATATTGAAAAATTCTTTCAAATATCATTCAATTTTTTATTTTTCCTGACTTGATAGTCTGAAAAAAATCAAAAAAATTGAGAATTGATAACGACGTTGGCGATCATGGAAATAATCAAAATCGTATCGTATCGACAAAAATGTAGAAACCTTGTTAAAGTGATGGATGGATAAAACAATATAACTAAAACTGGAGGGTCTATTTTCGGAAAAATGAGGAAAATTTGAAGAATTTTTTCCTTTAAAAAATGTTTTTAAACTACCTATTTAAAATCAATTTTCCAAAATCGGAAAAAATTTTAAAATTTCAAAAAAAAACTAGAAAACAAACAAAAACCAGTAAAAGTTGAAGGCAGCAGAAAAGTTTGGACGAATGGGAGGGGAGAAGTGTTCAAACAACTTGAAAAATTGAGAAAGTTATAGCTTGAAAATGTTTTTCCAACACTTGAAAGATGTTTTTTAAAAATAATTTTGTGATATTCATTCTCTTCTTTCTTGTAGAAAACTTTCACTAGGTATTCTTTGAAATTAATTATCTAAATTTTTTTGTGTGTGTAAAATTCGTCCTCAGGAAAAATTTTCCATCCTCTCTATGTATTTTTGAAAAACGTTGAGAAGGGAGGAAGGAATCCTATAAAATTCTCATTAAAAAGATGCTAAAATATTACTTTTTGATAAAGAAATTTGCATAGAACTTTGATTTTTCAAAGATTTTTACTAATTTTTCAAAAATTTTACTGATTTTTCAGTGAATTTTCATTGATTTTTCAGTGATTTTTCTCACTGATTTTTTCCTGTGCTACAATTCTGACTTTTTCAGTGATATTCGATAATTTTCACCGATTTATAAATGAGAGAGTAGGGCTTCAAACAACTGGTGGAATTTTAGCATTCTTCAAAAAAATTTCTATCCAAAATTTCAATTTTTTTGCTCGAGTACCTTTGAAAAATTATTTCAATCATTTATTCAGTCAAAAACATCAATTTTCATTCGTATCTTATGAAAAAATATTTTTTAAAAATTGCCTCATTTTTTTCGAGCCGAATTCATTTTCCAATAGCTGCCTAAAAAATAACTAAACGTAACGAAAGAATGAATAGCCGAAAACTGAGCAGACAATTAAATTAAATTTACTTTACCAAAAAGTCGTGCCTTTACAAATTCTGTTGAAAACTTTCAGCCTTAAGAATAAAATTCGCCAGATAAAACGGTTCATGTGCTTTCTGAAAATTAGCTCCATTTAAAGAAATAATTAGTTGAAAAAATTTCAATCTACCCATATACTCGCTGAAGGTATCCACTGAGAAAAAAAAATAACACCGCGATAATTCCCATTCAGATACGCCTTTCTTTTACATCGAGTTCGAGACGGTGCCGGGAAAATCGACACGACAGGAGCGCAGGGTGCGAAGCAAGGTAAATTTACAATTTCGACGACTGCGCTCAAAACGGGTGAAATTTTGCCAGAGTACGTGCTTGTTAAAGAAGAAAACATAACGCGCAAGTGGGCAGTACTAGTTATTTAAAAAATACGCCAGCAATGTTGGCAATGAGTGGGCGTGCCTTTCGTCTACCAAATAGCAATTTTAGTTCTAAAAAAAATTATTTTCAATGGGGTATCCTTCGTTGTATACAAATACAGGTAACAAATGCAGGTACACCATCGAATATCATTTATCGCAGATTGAAAATTAACAATTTGACCCACGATGTAATAAATTCGCTGTTTGCCGAGCTAACCGAAGGAGAGTCGAGGGTGAAAGTAAATTTAGCGAAGTCGATGTTATTTATTTGTTTGGTTTTCATTTACACTTTTTTCTTTCAATATAGCCGAATTCGTCGATTATTAATTTGATGAAGCGGATAATTTTTTGAACTGGAATAAATAAAGCAAACGCGAGAGTTCTTTGGTTTTATCGTCGTTTCCCTATAACGAAAAAAAGCTAAAGAATTGTAAAGCTCGAAGGCGTGGAAATGATTTGAGTACGAATTACACAGATCATTTCTTTCGTTTGCGGGGGAGCCGAACACCTACCATGAGATAACTGCAACGGTGAAAATCAAAAGCTTTGTTTAATGCGGTAGTCTATAACAGAGCTTCTCAGATAGGTATCTATTTGGGACGAAATAAAAACATTTTATCAAGAAGAAAACATTTCTATTTGTTCTACTTCCAGAGCTCTAACGAGATACGATTCATATACTGCTCCTTTCCAATAGAAATAAACAATTTGATGAAATCTATGTCGATTCTGATGGAAATTGGACATGTGTCCGAATAATTTTCTCCTCATGTGGAATAATTGGACCGTGAGATTTCACTGTTATTTCGTGGTTCGATACGTGGCCAAGATGAAATATTTTCTAAAATATGGGGGTCTCTATATGGATAGCCGACGTTTACGCTTTTTCGACGAAAATTTACACCACCGCAGCATTCTACATAGAGGAAAGTAATAAAGCTAAAAATCTTGTTATAAGTTTGTTATCTAAGCACGTTTATAAACTACGCTGGCAAAGTACCCACCGCTGCTGATGGTAAGAAAAAATGAAGAAGAATAGCGCAAAATGAACGAAGGAATGAAAAATCAAAATTCTTTTTTGAAGTGCGGCAGAAAAACGAGAAAAGGCATAGAGAACGTTGGTATAATAAAAAATGAAAGTAAATTTTAAGAGTGGAAGAAAAAAAAACGCACCGACGACGAAGTCCTGGAAATATTTTGCACAAATTACCTAGCTATTCTTATTGTGGAATTCCACGGAGAATTGAACAGACAGAAGGAGAAATCCGCTACCCCAGCAGAGAGACGGTACATATCACACTTCGTAACGGCGACAGAAGTACAGTCGATGCTAACTCATCAACAACTAATGTTAATAATAAGGCGGCGGTCTTTTCCGTTGATGGTAGGCAGTATTTGGAGGGATGGAATGCAATTTGCTACATCATGTTAAGTAGTTAGGTAACATCGGCTCGTTTTTCCCCAACCGCTAAAACCGTACTATACTCGTCCCGACGATATGACTTCTTACGGCGTCTTAATGCGCCGCAACAAAAGTTAGTCTGTTTAAACGACGAAAATATAAGACTTGGAAGCTTTTCGAGTCGGAGATACGAGAGCTTTTATATTTTCCTGCGGTTGTCGAGCTTTTCAATAGGTATGTGATGGCGAATTTATGCAGCCGAGGAGCTCCACGACGTGGTTTAATTTTTGCCTGATTTATCTAAATTACTCTTGGTTACGATGATGGGATCTGGCTGGAGAAGATGGGTGAAATCGGCTCCAGCTTTGATTCTCGATCTAACACATTGAGATGGTGTCCCTTGATGTTATAAAATTGTAATGAAAAAATTTGACCTCTCCTCTCCACCTCACTCTCTTTTGGTATTATGGCTATTTTATTGCATTATTTTTCAAGAGTTTTTAGTTTCAACGTAAGAAAATGAGATTTTCTGAACTGATTCAAAACTTTTGAGTCTCATTTTATAAGAATGCATATCGTGATGAAGGGCTGAACGTTTTGCTAATTTTTGTCTACAATTTCCCTCCAATTTCCTTCCAACCACTTTTTGTTGAAATTTCAAAAATATGGTTTTTACAATTTTATCTTTCGCCTTACCAGTGTTTGTTTTTCATTCAGATGTGACCCTGCCGTAAAGAAAGGACCTTGTGTAAAAAAAAATGTCTTCATTTTTATGTGTTTGGTCCAGATTTGGTGTCATTTGGACCAAAAACGTGAAAAGTGAAACATCGATTTTTTTACACTAGGTCTTTTCTTTAAGGCAAGGTCACATATGTCACGGTGTATCTGATCTGAAAAGAAAATGTTGTAAGCTTACTAGAAAATCATACTTATCTTATTAGAGAAAATTCAAAATTTCAAACTAAATGACCCACATTTATGCAACTTGAGGGCAATAAATTGAAAAAAAAAAATGAAAAATCGAGAATAAAGAATTTTTCAAAATTTTTCTAAATTATGATTATTAAAAAGCTGAAAACAATAATTAGAATTGAAACCAAAAAAAATGGGATTTTTTTTCATTATCTAAACATGAAGCTATGCAGTTTACAATAAAGTAGGTACAATAGAGGAAAGAAAATTAAGAAGTGATTGTGCAATAATTTCATTCAGTTAGGGAAAAAAACAAGCATCCAGTTCATGTTCAGTTCTTTTTTGTAAATGGTCGTTTATTCATATTATGTCCTTTGGACGGATGTTTCGTTAATATTTGTACATATGGATCGATTTTTTTTTTTTTTTTTTTTTTTTGAAAAAAAATCACTTAGAACCATAATGTGTCACTTTTAAAAATACAAAATCGCCCATAACTGTATCATAAATAAATCAAAACTTCAAATCGAATTTCGTGCTCTAAACTCTGGCAAAAATCGATCAAAATTCAAAATCGAATATTCCATTAGATTGTGCCTATAACTTTGAAAAAATTCTATGAACATTCCAAATCGAAAATTTCATCATATTCGTGCCCATAATTTTGGCAAAAATCGATCAAAATTCAAAATCGAATGAGCCACTACATTTTTGTGCCCATAACTTGGGTAAAAATTAATCATGATTCAAAGTCAAATATCCCATTTTTTCAATCTGACCATTTTTTGCAAAAATGATATTTTCGGAAAATAATCATGTGTTACTTTTTGAAAATAAAAAATCGCTCATAGGTAATTCGGACAAAAATCGATTGAAATTCGGAATCAATGAACCATAAATCATGAAAAATCATCGTCTTTGGCTCGGACAAAAATCGATCAAAAATTCAAATCGAATATCTCATTAGATTCGTACCTATACCTGACTCTGACAAAAATGGATCAGAATTCAAAATGGAATATCCCTTTAGATTCGTGCTTTAAACTCGAACAAAAATAAATCAAAATTTGAAATCAACGAACCATTAGATTCGTACCTGTAACTCAATCAAATATCCCATTTTTCAATTGGCTTATTTTTTTTTTCAAAAATGATGTTTTTGAAAAACAATCATTTGTTACTTTTCAAAAATAAAGAATCGCTCATAGGTAGGTAATTGGGGCAAAAATCGATCAAAGTGCAAAATCGAATATACCATTAGATTTGACCCATCGAGACAAATCTAAACATTTATGATAACTTTTTAATCTTAACCATTTCCTTCAAAAAAATCATTAGGTATGTGTTACTTTTTCAAATAAAAAAATTACCCATAACTTGGGCAAAAATCGATCAAAATCCACCATCGACGAACCTCAAACCATGAAAAATCATCATTGATTGGACAAAAATCGATCAAAGTTCAAAATCGAATATACCATTAGAAAGTAAGTATATGTTCTGTTTTCAATTTTGACCATTTCTTTCCAATTTTTTCCTCCTGAAAAATCATTCTGCGTTACCTTCAAAAACACAATTTTTGGAAAAATTGGTCAAATTAAAAAAAATGGGATATTTGATTTTGAATCATGATCCATTTTTACCCAAGTTATGGGCATGAATGTATTGACAATTTCCTTCAAAAATGATTTTTGGGTCATTCCACGTCAGTTCAACCACGAAGTGGAAAGTGGGGTCTTCGATTTTTTTGATTTTTTGCATGTGTGTAGACCTTGATAAGAGATGACGAATGGCGCAAACCGGAGCTTCCAAAGTCTTTTTGGAGGGCAGCCACGAGCCCTCAAAGTTTTGAGGATAAGTTGGATATGGTAAATTTCGAGCGTGGATAACTCAGAATCGGTGCTTGGTAGAAAGTTGAAACTTTTTGTAATGTGTAAGGCCTTTGATGAGCTTTTTGGCGATTTTTTCGAAATCAGTGTTGCCACTTTTTATAATGCCAAAAATTAGCAGGAAAAGTTGAAAAATGGTATTTTTGCATGAAGGACACCTTCAAAAATTCTGAAAAAAAAAAATATATGATGCAACTTTTGTGCTGAATAACATATAAAAAACTGAGATGGCGTTATTTTTTAAACTCGTTTAAAAAATTTTTAAGTTTATAAGAAAACATAATTTTGTATCCCAAGCAGTGAAAATTTTCTAAATTGGTTAAATTACATTATTTTTACCCTATTTTCATCATATGTTGAAAAAAAGTCGACAAAAATATTTCTATTGAGCCGATCTTGAATGATATGTACTGTTTAGGTAGGCTTTTGTACTTTCCCCTGTTCAATATAGCAATCCAACATGAAAACATCATCTTTATACAAATTTTACGTGAAAATAATTAATATTCAATAGAAAAAAGACATTTTTGAAAATCTGTTATCATTAAGGTACAAGTAACACCTTTTGTATCGATAATGCATACAGTTTTCACAACCATGAGAATGTTTCGGAACCAGAATATTCATAAACGAATCAAGTTTTTAGTTCTAAATTTAATTTTAGTTTTGTGATGAAATTTTCCCCTATGGTAGTGTTAGTTAAAAATACATATTTTATACAGGACTGCAATATTGAACAGAGGAAGTAACAAAAGCCTATCTATACAGTACATATCATTCAAGATCGGCTCAATAGAAATATTTTTGTCGACTTTTTTTCAACATATGATGAAAATAGGGTAAAAATAATGTAATTTAACCAATTTAGAAAATTTTCACTGCTTGGGATACAAAATTATGTTTTCTTATAAACTTAAAAATTTTTTTAAACGAGTTTAAAAAATAACGCCATCTCAGTTTTTTTATATGTTATTCAGCACAAAAAGTTGCATCATATATATTTTTTTCAGAATTTTTGAAGGTGTCCTTCATGCAAAAATACCATTTTTCAACTTTTCCTGCTAATTTTTGGCATTATAAAAAGTGGCAACACTGATTTCGAAAAAATCGCCAAAAAGCTCATCAAAGGCCTTACACATTACAAAAAGTTTCAACTTTCTACCAAGCACCGATTCTGAGTTATCCACGCTCGAAATTTACCATATCCAACTTATCCTCAAAACTTTGAGGGCTCGTGGCTGCCCTCCAAAAAGACTTTGGAAGCTCCGGTTTGCGCCATTCGTCATCTCTTATCAAGGTCTACACACATGCAAAAAATCAAAAAAATCGAAGACCCCACTTTCCACTTCGTGGTTGAACTGACGTGGAATGACCCTTTTTAGTAATTTTTCTGGATACCTAGTCGCACTTTGCCTGTATGGCATTTTTCAGGTCTAAAAATTTCAAATGGCTGAAAAAACGTGAAGAAGTGCTTAAAAATTGACGAAAGAATCACAGCAGAAAAACCTCTACAGGATGTAACTGTATGCTGGAGAACAGAAAATTTTCTTTTACTCTATTTAAGTTGGAAATTCTAAAAAAAAATAGTCATAATTCCAAAAGGAAGGAGCTGAGACCGATTTTATCAATTTTATCCAGCTAGACCCTTTTTACTTACGTGAAGTATATGGGCTGGAGCTTCATGTGCTAAGACGAGATTTCGTTTCGATTCAAGTTGGCAAACCATGAAAACGAAACTATTAATTTTCACTCTCTCGCCGTTTACCATACGCGTGTGTAAGGTACCTTTATATGCATGACGTGCTCAGAATAGACATTAAGCGAGCGAAACGGTGCGACATGCAACTCATTGTTGTACACTAGCACCTTTATGTACCTTGGTAGTTGGTACCTGAATCGTATAATCGCTATTAGCTCTAATCATCGATACCCTAAAACCCAAATTCTCAACCCTTTTTCTCAACACCCAATTTTTCTATACTTTTTTTTCGTCCTAAGGCTGGAATTTTCTTTCAAAGTGTATTTTGGTATTGGGTTTCGCTCACGTTGTATCGAACTCTTTCGTGTTTTCGTTTAATTTTATTCAAATCAATTCCAAGTGAATACATTAATTGCGTTAATTTACCGTGTTACGAGTCGATTTTGATTGCGTGTGTTGGGTTGTTCGGCGGGTAGTATTTCACGACGTTAACACTTCTCCGCTCGCGACAACCTATGTTAATTAGTTTTTAGCAATGGAAAACGCGCGTCTGATTAACTCGTGACAACTTGTACCATCATGATGGAAATTACGAGCAATACATGCTTGGAAATCAGGAAATTGGAGCATATTTTCCAAGAAATACGAGAACCTTTGCCCGATTTAGGTTCCTGGTCGATGCCAAATATCACACAAAACGTATTTTCGATGCTCGTATTATAATTTATTTATCATGAAGGATTCGAACTGTCAGAAAAAAAAGAAAGGTCTTTAATATCGGTGATTTTATATTTACGATTACGAAAAAAAAATACCATCGATAGGAGGTTTGAAAAAAAATAACATGTTATATTTTCCGTTTCGTTGAAAATTAAAGTTCGTCTTGTCTGCTCCTATTTCCCAACCCAAAAATTTCCATTACGAATATTCCTCCGTTTGAGATGGTGAAAAGCTCGTATAGGTTTAGGTTTGTCACATTCATAATAAAAGTTCAATAATTGCAATGTACATATTTGATCATTGACCATTCGAAAACATAAACCGGTGTGACTGTACTAAATTATTCCTAAGAAGTAAACTGAACCCTAAAAGGAGTGCCGCTTTTCCCACGGACCTTTTGTACAGGACAATTGCCTAGCGTTACAAAGAATCATTCTTTATTATATATTAATGCTCGCTGGACACGTCGGACTCACGCGATGCTAATTTAATACAGCTCCGCGAAGTGCTTAATGATAGAGGTTGATACTTCATTTTCTTCTTTTTTCCTCAAGCTATGTTACAAAATTTCGAGGGTATGTGGTGAGTGGTGGGGTGATATTTTTTCGAGTGGTTTGGTATTTGTAGTGGAGAAGTATGGATGAGGTGGCCAATTGGTGAGTTGATGTTATTGATTGGTTGATTGAAGGTTACTCAGAAAGGAACGGGAATTGTCTGATTTAAAAGTCGAAAAATTTTCGATTGAATTGAAAATTTTTATATTTTTTTGGAAATTTTGTCTTAAAATACGATTTTTGATTTTTTTTTTGATTTTTTTTTTTCGTTCAAGTAAAATCAACATTTTTTCGAATTAAAACTGATTTATCTTGGAAATCAAAACCGAAACCAGACATTCATCATTTAATAAGAGGTTAAGAAGTAGTTTACTTATCCTTATTTTCCAACGGCACTTCAACGGCACTTTGGGTGCTCGGCTCGGTTCGGTCACTTTCGTGTGACTTGCGTTTTTTACGTGATTATGTGAGCCTGTTTTACGGATGATTTTTTTCCAAAGTCCACATTCCGACGTTTTTTTTTTAATTTCAAAATTTTTCTTGACGAGGTCTGAATTTTTTTCAACTTTTAAATAACATTTCTTTTTCTTGACGAGGTCTAAATTTTTTACGATTTTTTTTTTCAACTTCAAAAATCAAAATTCTTCTTGACGTGGTTGATTTTTTTTCAACTTCAAAATTTTTCTTGACGAAGTCTAAATTTTTACGATTTTTTTTTCAACTGAAGCATAATTCGTACAAAGGGTATAAGTCAAGAAAGTGAAGAAATACAAAAAAATGGTATAAGTCAAAAAACTGTATATGAGAAAAGAGACTTTGTTGTTTTGTAAACAAAGTTACACTTAAGTCCCTTTTCAATTGAAGTTTGGAAAAGTATTTAGAACAAGTCAAAAAAATTGAAGTTGAAAAAAATTTCGACCTCGTTAAGAAAAATTTTGAAGTTGAAAAAAAATCAACCACGTCAAGAAAAATTTTGATTTTTGAAGTTGAAAAAAAATCGTAAAAAATTTAGACCTCGTCAAGAAAAAGAAATATTATTTAAAGGTTGAAAAAAAATTCAGACTTCATACCTCGTCAAGAAAAATTTTGAAGTTGAAAAAAACGTCGGAATGTGGACTTTGAAAGAAAATCATCCGTAAAACAGGCTCACGTAAAAAACGCAAGTCACACGAAAGTGACCGAACCGAGCCGAACACCCAAAGTGCCGTTGGAAAATAAGGATAAGTAAGAAGTTTTTGTATTAAAAAAACTGCAAGTGTTTAGGGGGGGGGGGTGTATAATTTTCATTTTAAAACGGTCGTGCTAAAAGTCCTTCCAAGGTCCTTTCTATGAATTTTTGAAATTTGTTAGACACCCTGAAATGGCATAAATTTTTAAATTTTTAAAAATTCAAATTGAACAGCTGAAAGATAAATTGAACTGGGGAGGGGGTGTTAAAATATGCTCCAAAAGTCAAACGCTTGTTCAAATTGTAAACAAACACTTTGAATGATTTTTTTGTAAATTTTGAGTATCTGTGTATCTAATCATCGCATTTTGTAAAAAAAATTAGTCTGTTGATTCGTTATTTTACTCGTGTTGAAATTTTCAATTATTATTCAGAAATTGAATTTTTCTTGATTCGAAAATGTTTTCATAAGTTTCACAACGTGATATTTCCATCTTCGCCAGACTAATTCAATTCCATAAATTCCTAGACTGTCGTTTCATACAAATATTTATTGTCTTCTGGAAATTCGAAAATCAAAAAATTACCGAAAATATTTCTTAACCCTTCTGTATGAAAGAAATTACCAATCCTACATCATTTCGTTTCCGAACCAATTCGCAGAAGGCAAAGAAACCCTTAATTTTTTCCTCTTCGACGCGTATAAAAATTACCAGTAACCCGAATACTCGACGTTTTTAATTTTCTCGTCGTAATTTTAATCGTCACGCCGTCGACGAATTGTAAAATATAATTGCATCGGTTCAAAAAACCGGGCCGAAATTAAACTTGTCGCCAGTGCCAGTTTAACTCGAGAGTGTTGAAAACGAAACTCCCGTTTCTTGAAAATCTCTTCAATAATGGCCTACTTTAGTTATCTCGCGATTCTTTTAATCATTTAATCGTTTAATTGGCAAAGAGGAATATCGCATAATCTTGATAATTGAAATGAAATCCCTTCGAAACTCGGGAGCGTTTTTACAAACCCTCCAGGATCCAATAGCTGTGGCGAAGAATTCACGGAAACTGCTACGTAAATCTGAATTTTAAAAAACAATCGTCTCAATAGGTTACGGTTTTTATTTAGATCATTTTTAAATATAAGGATCTTTTTGAGCTGTGTTTTAACGTATTGAGATATAAAAAAAACGTGATTTTTCACCCTTGTCTCAGCATACTTGAAATATTTTGAAAAATAATTTTATTTAAATAGGTCCAAACTAGGGAAGGAAAAAAGTTTAATAAATTTCTAAACAAAATATCTTGTAGTTTAAAACAACTCGAAAGTAAGAAAAGTTAACTTTTGAAAAACTTTTGTTAACTTTAATCAATAGTTCTAACGACTCAGATTAAGTTCACCGAGCGCAGAAGTAATAAGGTCAATGTTTTGTTGCTTTCTAAAACAAATAGTTGGAAAATTTGTTTGATAATTTGCTAAGTTTTTTTGGGGGGATACGCGTTTAATTTTTATCGAGAAATTGCATCGTGTATTAGCGAAACGTATAGCAAATTGATTATTATCAATTATCTTTCGTTTTGAATTTTCAAAAACATTTGTCTCAGTTTAGGCTCTGATTTATATGGTATTAATTTATAAATTGAAAATTTTGCGAGCCGGATTGCCCTGCCGAGACAGTCACACCACGTGACAAAGCGTGTAATGTGATAAATATAAAAAGTTTGGAAATCTGTTCCCGGGTGAAATAGATTTTCGACAGTGGCGAAAAAGACTCTCCGGACGCAGTTGTTATCTCTTATTAAGAATTATTGCAGTGCTACTGTAGATACGAAGTGCTATGATAATAGCGTCGTTTTCATCTTTGAGAACTCGCGCGCGAAAACTCTCTGCAACCCTTTCTACATTTTCTACACTTCGTGCTGCTGGTTCGTTAGCATTTTCAGCAATTATTCTTGTTTATGTTGTCGCGCTGAATTTATTTATTTATTACGTTAATTTCATATATAGTCGAGTTATGAGGAGATTTTTGGCTTTTTTTTCTCTCTCAATCTCGATCGATTGACCGGATCGGCTATATTTTGTATTCCGCTCGTATTCTTCGCCTAGGTAATTCGTTAAGATTAGCGATTTTATGTGGTGAAATTTCGTTCGTGATTTTTATCGATAAATGGACCAAGGGGGAAGACGATTGTTCGGTTCATTTGTTGTATTTTCATTTTATTTATCGTCATGGTATCGTTGCGTTATTTGTATCATTCCTTTGTTACGCTTACGGTACGAAATTGCCGAAAAAAAGATCCGAATACCACCTGATGATACGTATATAGGCATTAAACACGACAATACCTCCTACAATAACCCTACGGAGCAAAAACAGTAGCAATTATGAATACCGAATAGACTGTAGAATGAACCGACGAGCCGAGAGCTTTCGGTTTTCTTGTATGTGTTTATGTATGAAAAGGATAAGAGTTGTAGAATGCGGTGCCCTATTGGGTTCCGAGTGTAATGCCCTGTTTCACCCTAATTCATCAACAGTCGTGTGCCACACGTCTTTTATTGTGAGTTTCTTTCCGAAGTGCTGCGACTAATGTCAATGAGGTGAATTATTTATCGAACTCGGTGTCTCGCGTACATATTAATGATTTTTTTCCCCTTCTGCGTCTTTCGCATTGTCTTTATACGTGGGATGTCACCTGAGCAATTAGGCAACTTGTTATTTTTCCCGATTTTGTGAATAATTAAATTCGTACGCATATTAGCTCGGTTTATTTTCCGAATTTGAGGGGCCACGATGTCACAGACGGGAACTTTGGCAGAATTTTATGTTAGGAGGAATCCTTGATGTCAATGTCTGTATTGCGAGATAATTTATTAAAAATTGAATATTTTTGCACCTTTTATTTGCTTTTAAAGGGGTTTGTCCTTATGGATGAAATTTCATAGTGATTGCTGATTGAAATTTTTTGACTGCAAGTTTTTCAGTTAGAAATGAATCATTTTAAAATTTTTTAAAAATTTCATGTTTAATACCTATAAAATTTTCATATTTATTGTTCTCTTCACGTGGTGGTTTTTGGCAAAAAAAAGTCTCCTGAGTAGCAAGAAAATCAGAAAATAGGGAGAATTTTAATGTTTTTAATGTGTATTCTCTCATTTATAAATCAGTGAAAATGATCGAATATCACTGAAAAACAGTCAGAATTGCAGCACAGAAGGAAATCATTGAAACAATTTTCACTGAAAACGAATCAGTGAGAAAAATCACTGAAAAATTAATGAAAATTCACTGAAAAATCGGTAAAATTTTTGAATTTTACTGAAAAATCAGTGAATTTTGATTGTTCATCAGTGACTTTTCACTGATTTAGAATGAGAGAGTAAAGCAAGAATATTTTCATTATCTTCCTCTTTCTTTGAATTATTTTTTAACCGGAAGAAAGGAAGGGTTATTTTTGGTCAAATTTAAAGCAAAAAAAAATGGAATATTTGCACAAAATCTGCATAAGTTGGGCTCGACATTCGATTTCTACATAGCTGCCACTTTGTAAACCACTTGGAAAGTCTGAAAAAAAATCGTAAAAAAATCAAAAAATTTTCTCAAGTTATGATTTAAAAAAAAAAAGATTGAGAATTGATTGTTTTGTCCTTTGTCATCACAAATTTTCAATTTTATAACTGCTTTGGTCGAGCATATGAAGCCTAAATACCGACAATGCCTTCTATCTAATCAATACCTACAAAAAGAGGGGAAAATTATGAAATATCAATTTTTGAACACACTATTCTGCAAAAATTTTTCCTCTCGTTCTCTTATTTTTTTTCAATACTTTTTCCTTTTCTGATGATCATAATTCTGTGATAAGGAAAAATTCGATTTTTGAACTGATGTTGAATTTTCTCATTTTGAACCAGTGATAGGTAAGTCACTGAGAAAAGACCAGAATTGCCACATTAGATTATCAGAAAAATTCTCTGATTTCAGCACATTTCCGCTAATTCATCGGAGAATTTTACAGATTTTCCAGAAATTTTTTTCACTAATTTTTTTCTAGCTCTTTTCACTGATTTTCACTGATTTATTACTTACTGAAAGAGTGTACATGAAACTCTCTCTGCTTTTTGAATCTTTTAAAATGGGGAAAAATTGTTTTTTTCCTTTAATTTTTGAAAAATGGTATAGCTACCAATGTTTGATAAACAAACATCCATCTTTAAAAGAGAACGAGAACATTTCCCTCCTCAGAAGATTCGAATTCAGATATATTTTCACTAATGGGGGATAGTGCCTTAGCAGCTGAGAAAATTATCTCCGTGTGATTTTTTCAGATTTGAAATATTGCTTCATATCAAAATTTAAGAAGCTAAAGTTAGAAAACTTGCAATAATTGTAATTATTTTTCCATGCATTATTAGTATACTTTTGGACTCCTTTAATTTTTATGTGGAACAAAAAAACATTTCAGCAAAATTTGTTCAATTTTCAATTTGGATTAATTTCTACGATTATTTCCATACTTTTTTTTTCAATTTTCAGAATATTATTGAATTTTGTGATCGAAAATATTTTTATCCAAAATTTTATATTTCAAAAATATAGGTGCCCTTTTATCTGAATTCTGATTTTCTATGTAGATTCTCCAAAATTCGAGAAATGCACTTCAGCACTTTAGATTTTTGATGTAGGTTTTTTTTATGATGTCCTTTCGATGTATTTTTTGTTTGAGCTAAAAATTTTACTTCGAGTTGGAATATCTCTCTTTTGTTGATTGTAGAATCATAATTTTGTACCATCTTCTTGATGAGAAGTTCTCGAAAATAGAGGGTACGATGCGACGTTATCATACGGTCGTAGTCTTTGCACTGTTAAAATGAAAAAAGAACAACAAGTTGATAAATATCACCACAGGAAAGGTAATTTTTCGCTACATCGCCGACAAAAGAAACGAAAACGTTTCGCCAAGGAATACAACCCCAATACATCGCACGTATAAACTGCACGATAAACGATTACAAACGTTCGCAGATACATGATCTGAACAATACCGAAAGAAATACTCGAGTCTCCTCTCAAAGGAAAAGAAAACAAGGCGTGATAATTTTTTGGGAAAAGGGGAGAAAAGAAAGAAGAACACGATTTGAGAAATGGACCTGCTTCGTTCACTTACCCCTTAGGCAGGTGACCTGAGAAGATCATTTTTATTGAGGGTCATGAAATAAGACATGAAAGTCATGAAAAAAGATCAGTTTACCAAATTCGTTCAAAAAATCCCTCCGAAGAGAGATTTTTCAACTTTGAAAAAATTTATTTTCTGAATAATTTTAAAAATTCAATTTTTTTCAAATTCAGATTTTTAAAAAATTCAATTTTTTTCAAATTCAGATTTTTAAAAAATCCAATTTTTTTCAAATTCAGATTTTTAAAAAATTCATTTTTTTCAAATTCAGTTTTTTAAAAAAATCAAAAAATTGTCCAAGAAGTCGTGAAATTTTGTCCTTGGGTCTAAGAAATGAGTTACTACATTGAATGTAGATTGAAAACATACCCAAGATGATGAATACTTTGAAAAATGCTGTATTATTGAAGTTCTAGCTACGAAAATAGTCCTGCAGACTCGCTGATGTCGAAAAGTTGTGACCCTCACCATCAAGCATATTTGGGTAACTGGGGTACTGGTAAAATGTACTTTCGCCACAAAATCGAAACTCGTAATCTAACCGATGACCAATTTTTAAAAAGTTGAAAAAAGTACCAAATGACTGAAATATCTCCAAGATTTTGGACCGAGATAACGAAGCCGCCGCGGCCTGGCGAAGATACGAAAGGCATGTACGCGACTGAGATGACGTTGGGGTGAAAACAGCGCTAGGGACATTGTTTTGGGGAAAGGGTTTCGAGAATGAGATCTTTTGCGCCCTTATAAAATGTCGGTAGTGCGGTGTATCTTTAAACGGTAACTCAAACAGACCGGAACCAAAGGGAAATCTTTGAAGGGTTTAACTCGTTATATTCCGCACAGGATATCTTATCTCTTACTTCTCGCTTCGCTCGCCTCTGTTTTACCCTTCTGCTACTTATATTATTTGATAATAATGAAAGAAGCAGGTATAAACGTTAACGCACCTAAGGACTTTTACCGTGTTCTCCTTTTTTTACGCTCTTAAAATTTAGTTTCCGTGCCATAAATTATTATTTATTACAGTCGCGAATCCAAGTGAAGGAAGCTAAAATGAGCCCGGATCGGTATTTTATCGTTAAAATGACGTAATTTAAATGCTCCAGTGTGCGGTTGATCTGTACAACGATAACGCTGCTCTCTCTTACTTACGCGTTAATTGCCTTATCAGACTTTCAGAGAGGTGTGGAAAAGCGCGTCGCGAATGATTCGTACGTAAATTAGTGTCACGTCGTGACTAATTGTGCGTATTTGGGTAGAATCCCGAAATTGTTGCGGTATTTGCGTGTGAAAAATGAATCAATGGTGCTGAAAATGGTCGTGATTTTTCAATCGAATACTCGTTGGATTGAAATTGGCACAGTGGAGGAAAATTCTAGCTGGTTGAAGAATAAAAATTCGAGGGAGGGGAATGGGGAGAAATCACCCTATGCTTCTTTCTCGGTATGTCGAATCTCGTTGTAATTAATGAATCGTTGGAATTTTCGAACTGGAGAAATAAGAATGAATGGAACGAGCTAGGAAGCCCAAAATATCTAAACATGAATGTAATGTAAAGGTCAATTTTGAAAGTCCAAAATAAATATGAAATATGCATAAATATCGAAGACCAATCTAACGTCAATATTTGGAAATCTGGTGTATGGATATCAGAGCCCATTTATCTCCATAAAATAATATTTTTGCAGTATTTTAGAGTATCCTTCGTATGCATAGAATATTTTCACCCGCATGTTCATAATCGAAAACAGTATTGAATATTTTGTTGATAACTGATTTGATTTGTTATTGAAATTTCAGATTACCATGGTTTTTGAAGGCTAAAGCTTAAAACACATTGAGATTTTGTGTTTTTTTTTTTTGCAAATTTCAAAGCTGAATTTTTTAATTTTTTTGCTTGGCATGAAACCAGTTGAATTGGTACTTATATTTGAATTTTCTTTGTTGATTTGATTCTGGTTTTTTTTTTTTGCTATTTTTACTAATAAAAAATTTCAACGAATTTTTGTGAAATTAAAAAAATAGTTCCTGTTGATTTTTGGTAGGCTGAACCAGTTTTTTGGTTTTTTCATTAACTTTCAGTTTTTAAAATTTGCATTTCCAGTTTTCGATTTTAAATTTTTCAATATTTTCACTCAAATGAAATCACAATCAGGGTAATTTATCATAGTATAAAAAAGCAAATTTCAAATGATGATTTTTTTCTGATCTTGATAATAATTATTCGCATAAATTTTTTTCTATTCTGCCATCCATTATATTGGATAAGAAAATGAATAAAATTCATTATCAAATTTTGTCAGTTGCATACCGACTTCCAGAATGTTTCTCACCGAAAGTATGCCTTCTTCAAACAAAATTCTTTTCACGTGTAAGTAAAAATATTTGCCTATTTTCAGAATTTCAGGAGCGAAAAAGCTCTCCAATTTCTAATATACCTGAAATTTTTCAAAGATCAAGAGTTGATTTACAGAATTGAAGGGCGCATTGGTTCAGTTTCCTTTTTCATTTCTGTTTTTTTTCTCTTTCCGGTATCTGTTTGTTGAATTTGTTTTGATAGAAAGGTGACAAATGTCCTCAAACAAGCGAAAAAATTATCAATTTTATTCGTATTCAGCAAGTCAAAATACCTCGATTAACAATTTTCTCGCAATTTTTTAACTCGAGGTCTCGAAATTCACTTTTTTTCAGCTTTTTTGCCATGAAAAATCAGTGAAAAAAGTAAATTTCGAAAATTCAAGCAAAACGCTTGCAAAAAATGCGTCCATCGGGGTATTTTCACCTGCTAAACACGAATATAGTGTTGTTTTTTCCGTTTGGCCATTTCTTTCTTCAGGAAACGCTCAAAATTTGAAAAATCTGCTAAAATTTTAACGTGTCTGTACGGTTTTTTTTTTCGCAATTTTCGGTTTTCAGTTCAAAGAATCGGCCAGAACCGAATGCACTGTGAAATTCTATATGAAAAAACACATTTTTAGTAATTATTCTTCCAGTGTGGTCTCTCTTCGATTATGGTGTTTTTTACGATTAAAAACTTCAAATAGTCGAAAAAACATGAAGAAGTGTCCCAAAATTTTTGAAAAAATGATCTTAAAGACACCTCTACCAGATGTAACTTTGTGCCGAAGAACTGAAAATTTCTTTCACTTCCGTTGAAATGAAAAATTCTTGAAAATTAGCTAATAAAATGGCCACTTATCTCCAAAAAGAAGGGGAGAGGTCAAAAAATGCTATAGAATGTTTTTAAATCAGGGGGCATCACTTAAAGGGGTTAGAGTGAAAATCGTAGCTGGAGCTAAATTCATCTCACCCTTTTATGTATAAAATCAGTCTTTTTCAACAAGTAAACTGCAGATTTATAATTATTTTGAATTGAAAGTTATTTGGATTGTTGAAATATTTTTTTCAAAATTGTCCAAAAAAATGAATTTTTTGTATTTGAAAAGATAGGCAACCATGCAATTTAGGAATTCAGATAAATTGCCTCTTCGGTTTACTGAAGAAAGTACTACCTACGCATGAACCTCTTTGTATATCCAATCTAATTTTTTTTTCGAGTTTGGATTTTCTTTTGGCAAATTATCGTTGAAATTGTAAAGCACAAAATTTTAAGCCACAATATGCCTGGTAAAATGAAATAATCGTACTTGTAAAACATTCTCGCGTAATCGTCGTTTTAATTATTTGTACATCTCGAAACTTTTTGATTTCTCGCATAAACGAAGCTGCAGCAATGAACCATCACGTGGTGTTTTTTTTCGCGATGTTTAAACGTATCCGACGTCAATTAAGGATAACATTAAAGTTGAAAGGCGAAAGCTAGGCAACGAAGGCAATAATTACAAAACGCGATAACAATAATGCATTACAAGAACGCCGTAATCGTTTTTACAATATGCAGCCAACATGGTAACACGATCATTATTCATAGGACCTGATATTCGCGCGTACTTTTACCATCCGTTTTTGCTACGCCACCGAAGGAAGAGGAGAAAAAAAAAGTATAAATTGAAGACCGAAAAACGGCTCCTAACGTGCCTGCTGTTCAACGATGAATATACGAACGGTTTTGGAAAATTAGTAGCAAAAACTGAGCTTATAAAGGATATCTGCTTTTTCAGCCGTTGTCGCCCGAATATTCGTGCTTCGAACGTGATCATTTCGAAAGCTACCTACGTGCTCATTTAATCTTAGTCACATGTTATACTAAACATAATACGGAGGTACGAGAAATTTATCGCTATCAGGTAATAATTTTTTTGGAAATGAGGGTATGGTACCTAAGGTAACCCTCTGATGCGTAATTTGCTTCTCGATGTGTAAAAGAAGGAATGATCTGAATTACGAAGAGATTTTGGTTTTTTATGGGTGTATTTGGTATTTGAGTATGAATGTAATATTTTGTGAAATTCGAATGAAAAAAATAATATAAAATTGAGAAATTCGAATAGAAAAATTAAAATCATGAAATTTTCAATTTAATGTTGAACAGGTGCACTGCTTCATTATTCCATGTAACTATTTAAAAATCATCTTTCAAGATACAGTAATGAAAATCAAATTTATGCCAGTAATGTCTTTTGTGTTTTTTTTTGTTAATTTTTTTTTACATGAAAATTGTACAATTTTTTAAATAATTACATAGAAAAAATTTCCAAAAGAAGTGAAATTTCCTTCTAGAAAGAACAGATTTTCTAGAATAAATTCGTACAAAACTACTCAAAATTCGAAAATATTTTTAAAAACACTTACTAATTTCTAAAACCTAAATCTAATTCGAAATTTCTTAGTTTGATTTCATTGATTTATGTTGAAAGAAATTTTTAAAAGAATTATATTTCATCATTTTTGTGAACAGTGATACAGCCTACTCACATGAAACCTCATCAATTTCGGAGCATAATTTACACTTTTTTTTTGATAATAATTCATTATTTTTTTAGTGAAATTTTTTGGTCATTCGAAAAAATAATATGTTCATGAATTTTTCCATCCAGTGTGTAACGTAAAAGTAAGGTACCAAAAAATACCAACGTCAATATTTTTATAAAAATGATGAACGATTTCATTTCTTGAAACTTATTTCGATTTGTTGTCTGGTAGTGAGTCGTAAAACCAAAACTGAATATTTATTTAGAAAATGAATGCTGGGGTTAAGAAATCATAATTCAAAACTGTGAATGAAATATGACCATCTAATTCTATATGTTGAAAAAATACATTCAGATTTTTTTGACTAATTTTATTGACATTTTTTCACCTTATTAAGAAAAAAAAACT
Source organism: Pseudococcus jackbeardsleyi (assembly GCA_038380155.1). Taxonomy (NCBI): domain Eukaryota; kingdom Metazoa; phylum Arthropoda; class Insecta; order Hemiptera; family Pseudococcidae; genus Pseudococcus; species Pseudococcus jackbeardsleyi. Next base: position 41,603,580 of record CM076238.1, read on the forward strand.
GGAAAACATTAAAAATTTTTCTTGTAAATGATTTTTAAATTTTAAACTTTTGCTAACTTCAAAAAAATGGACTTTTTATTAAAAAAAAATCAAATTCGACTTATTTGATTTGTTCATTGTTCGAAGTGTTTTATGCCTTACGAACAAAAAAAGATTGTGAAATGTTTGAAGTCACTTCCTTTCAGCTTCGCGGCATTCTTTAAAAAACAAAAATTTTAATTTCGAGAAAACGAGCTTTCTTAAAAAAAAAAAAAAAAAATGTTCTGAGGTATGGTGCGGAATTGCTCAGACAATCACTAGTTTGAAAAAAAAAATTGAATCATAAAAACAAAACCTTACATTCAGGAATAGTACAAAAGTACTTTTTTTTACATTATGTGGATAATTTACGAGTGTTCCTTGAAATATTACTTATCGTAGCCTAACCGTGTACAAAAAAAATTATTTGGCATTATTGAGAAGAATCAATATTTTTTATTTTTTATTTGTATTTGTGATATGTGCCTATTCAATTTTAAAAGAAAAATAATTGACAAAAATGGACTACATATTAAAATGCAAATTATTTTGAATGAATTTTCCTTTTTTTCAATTCGTGAGAGAAATTTTACTATATAACGGAAGATTCTAGACAATGATATACCCTCTCTTCATTTTTTTTTTTTTTTTTTTACTTTTGAAGAAAATATTTGGCCGAAGAAGTGAAAAATATGAAAAATATTTATATTGAGACTGGGAAATCAAACATGCAAATATATTCATATAATGTGCCCAAGAATTGCATTGGAGTTGATACTTTTTTCATATTTATGATTAAGTTTATTAAGAAATGGATAATTTATTTGAAAACAAAAGAGTAAACAAATTTTTTAATTTATTTCAAAATAATTTATAAATATTATATTGTAGGTACTTGATCAATGTAATCATCTGAGCTTTTATAGACAAATTTTTGTTTCAGTTTTTTAAATGAATGTTGGTCAAGATTAAAAATTTTATTTCATAACGTCATAAAAATGAATAATGAAAGTCCTTCTTTTCATCGAGTAACTTTGGTACCTAAAATTTTTTTTAAAAATTTAATTTTTGGTTTGTTATTTATAAAATGATGAGCTTTATAGAATCGATTGTTGAAATTAACTAAATAGTTGTTCAAAAAAGAAACAGTCCAATTATTGTTCGTCCAAAATAGCATGAGATGAACTGTGTCAGTTTTGTTGGTTCAAAATCTGAAATAAAATTGCTGTTGTTAATAAATGGAAAAATTCAATTTTTTTTCTTTTTGCTAAGGAAACTAACAAAACGTATCTCATGCTATTTTGGAAGGACAATAAAATATCAAAACCTTAAATTTTGTTTACCTAATTATTCTAAAAAAAAACATTTTAAAAAAATTTAAAATTCATTTTTAATGTAGCATTTCAATCTATTTATTTACTTTTTATCAAAAAATTCGCTTCCAGCTTGATTGAAAAATAATGAAGTGACGTCGGAAAATTTCAAAATGGCCGCCAATGAATTTTCTCAGAAAGTAGTGCCGCACCCGAATAGTTTTTTAAACTACCTATTTTAATACACATCAGTTTTTTCATCTCATGATTTTAAAATTATACTGGTTAATCACAATTGCTATTTCTATTTTTATACGCTTATTCATTGAGGGCATTATTCTTCCATATTTTTATTACCTGCCTGAAGTTGTTTGTAAACATAATTCGTTAGGCTAAAATTTTTCTTGTAATTTCCACAATTTTCACAGGTATACTTTTTAAATTAGGTTTAAATATTCTTTCAAATTTAAACTCGCGAAATATATTTTGAAAAGAAATGAAATTATTAAACGCTTATTTTTAGGTACCTATAAGTCTGACCTATTGATTTGATCAAAAAAGCACGATTGTTTAAAATCAAAATAAGCCCATTTTATAGCGAAGGGAATGTATTTTACGTTTAGTAGAACTACAGACTCTAAAAGGATTTCAACGCTGGAACATTTTCCCGCGTTTTTCTTTCGTATACGATTCAGAATTCACTTCTAGAATATGTTCGCGTTATAAATCGGAAAATTACTGATGAAAAAATTGAATTGAAAATCAACTTATGGTTCGTAAATACTTTGTTTTGGAATTAGAATTGATTATTTTTGATTTATTTCAAATTTTTATGTAAATTAACCTCTTGATTAAACCAGATAGGAATAAATTTCGTATGAAAACAAACAAAACTGTTTTAACATTAATTTTTGTCCGTAAGAAAACAAAAAATTCACAATTTTTATGGTTTTATTATTGATTTTTGATATTACTAAACCGGTTTCGATCCATTTCTAACTACCACGAATTTTTAAATTAGCACAATTCTTTGAAAAAATATCGTATTAGCACTCAGAAGAAACCTTCATCTCAGTATTAGATTAATTTGATATTTTGAATAATTAGGTAAATTATGCACATTGAACACAAAAACGAAAACAAAAGAGAAACCCGAAAAAAAGCCAATAAATTAATAATTCTATAAATCTTAAACTACGAATAAATAAAAAATAATTTTAAAAAACTTTGATTTATCGTAATCAATTATTGAACTCACTTCTAAACTAAACACACCTTCCCGAACACTAAAAATTACATCAAAAACAAAGTTCATTTCAAAAGGTCACTTTTGGTACAGCATGCGTGTCCATTAAGAAAAAAATTACGAGTATTTGTCAAAGTAAAACTCACCTCTGTTTTATTGACAAGTTGTTTTGGCGGCCCTCCGCTGCAATTTTGTAACGTTTTCTAGTTGCAAAAGTTTCAACTTTTCTAATACATCTTTGAAATACCCAGTCATTTGAACTTATTCGAAATCCGCGCTTTTCGATGCAAGACGGCGACACCTGCCGAATTCGACCGAGTTAAAAGCACGAGGCCAAAACGTCTGAGCAAGAACAATGCTGGAAATGGTTTAAGGGGAAAAAGGCGTAGGATAGCGTGGACTCGCCCTTATTGATTGTGAGGGCAGGATTACTTTAAAAGTTTTTCTTCGTATAGAAACACCCCACTACTCGCAGGGCGGAGAGTACGAACGGGTTAACACATTAAACTTTTAACCAATCCAAAGTTCATATATATAACGAAACTTTTTCTTCGAAAGTCGAAAGGAAGAAAGGGAGTTCAGGAAAAAAAAGTATAACTTACATTATTAAAATGATATTTTCGAATGTAGCCGAGGTACCGTTACGGATATTTTTTACTATTTTTACCTTTGTAGATATTGGTATGAAATTTATTTTTGAATCGAAATTTTACCCTAGTTGCCGTTAGGTAATTAGTTTAAGGGGAAATTTCGATTTAATTTTTAACTAATTGCGATCAATTGGTTGAGAAAATTTTTTTGCTAGGTTGACCCTTTTTGGAAGAAAATAGTTGGTTGTGAAATTACGTCATTTGTAGAGTTTAAAGATGGAAAAAACGCCTGTTTTCTTTCATATCTTATCGATTTAAAGTTGGGTTTAATAAAGTCAAAAGTTTTAATAATTGTTTAAAACTTGCTAGACTGGGGAAAATAAACCAATTTGTTTGCGTCGTGGCTTCAACTTGCTTTTTTATGGCTCTAATTAGGAGTGTAATGCACTTTAGATTCTCGAAATCAATATTTTCCAAGTTTGGATATACGTACGTATTTACAAAAGTGCCAAAATTTGAGTTGATACTCGATAATTGTGTATTTTTTAATATAAATTGGTCATGCTGCCGGATGGGTTCCGAAAATTCCATTTTTGTTGTTGAGAATTTTCAAATCTTCTTGGTTGTTCGTGTTGTAAAAAACTGAACTTATAGTCAAAATTGGTTTCTAAAAAATCATTTTTTCAGTTATGATTCGTGTTTAAAATTTCACCGAAATTCGTATTACTTCTGAAATTGTATAATTGATTGAATTATCAATGATTAAATTATCATTGATTAAAAATCAGACTGAAAAACAAATCCCTATCAGATATTGAAATTGTTTATTTGATTGTTGGAAAAAGAATCCATGAATACGTCATAATTCATATAGAAATAGGAATGTGAGCTTTATTATAAGAAAATTTCGATTTGGAACTATTTTTTATCTCGGTTTTATCGATATCTTAATATTTTGATTTTTGTAAATTATTTTTTTTAAAAAAAATAACCCTTTTAAGTTGTGCGTGATTAAATTTAGATGATTTTTGATTTCTGATTTGAGAATAAAGTTGATAAAATTTCAAAAAAATTCAAAAAAACTGTATAAAATTACGTCTTTACTACATCATTGAATCGTTCATTTTTTCAACAAATTTTACTAATGCAATGTAATAAAATTTCATAATTTACGTGATGCAATTAATCGAATTTTCAAAAAATTTGTAACAGATAGTGAATTTTAAAGAGATTTTTTACGAGTCCTTCTTCTAGTACTTCTATATTTTCAAATAAAAAATGAAGGCAGTGAGAGCAATTTGTTGATTTCAGTTCAAATAGATAAATTTCGATTGACCCCCTTCTTTCAACAACATGTTGGTGTTCAAGTGTAATAAATTGCATAACTCAATACCGTAAATTTACGAATTCGCAGAGTTGTATTTACGGCGTCCGCTATAGGCAACTTAAGTAACATATTTTACTATTCCATTATTCCTTCCATCTTGACTACGTGTGATTTTTTAAATATTTCTGTTGTGTTGAAAATGTTATTCAAGTTCATGCAAAGATGGCTCGGCAATGTTGATATAGTATTTTGAAGTGATTATCAAAGATATCTTTTTGGTAATCTTTTGACAAAATGTCAAAAGATTACTTAATAAAAATCAAAAAGGTCATTTTCATGATTTTTCATTGTGCCAATAAAACATTCAAATTTGGCATTTCAATGGCTTTTAGATTTTTTCAGAATTTAGAATTTGAAAAAAATTGTGATCGAAAAAATTGCTCAAGTTTTACTTTGAGCTTGAGCAAATACGTTTCAAATGCGATTTTTCATTTAAACATTTTGATACTTCAATTAATTTTTTTGTAACTTTTTTTCAAAATATCACTTATTTAGACCTTTTTTTCAATTTTAAAAATTGCTTTGCTATTTCATTTCAATTGCCTGATTGAAGAATGGCAATCAAAGACATTTTTATAACATCTCCACATTTTTTTTGGACTTCGGAAAGCAAAAATTTGTTGTGAGATTACACAACTCTTTTTGCTCAAATTTTCAATTAGAAAGTGACTGCTTCTGATAAAAAGAAAAATTCGACCGAAAGTAATTTTTCATAGGAAAATTGTTTAAAGTTTCATTTTGATTTTTGACTTGGGGAACTGAAACGACCTCCAGTTCATTTTTGATTTTTTTTTTACATTAAAACATTTTTTACGTCATTACGTAAGTACATACAATATGTTATTTTAAATTTTGAGAAAAAGCCTCTCTTTGATTCCAAGTCCCCCGTTCCCTGACCCTGAAATTGTCTTAGACATGGAATAACTCGTTAAGTTTCAATTTCAGGGACTCGAAACTATTTCCAATCGATTTCTAAGAGTTTTTTTTTTTTATAAGAATAGTAAAAAAAAAATTAAGAAAAGGGATAAACTATTTTTTTTTGTCGAGTGGTTTCTTTTATTAGAAGCTGTTGCATAATCACCAAACAGTTTCAAGGAACAATTTGAAATTTTTTAAAATTTTTTGAACAAATTTTTAATTTTTTTTCTTAATATCTGATGAAATTTTCATGTTTGTGTTTTAATGAAAAATTCTCAATTTTTTGCATCATTTTATCTCGAACTTTTTCCATTCCTCTTTTTAGCTGACATTTCTTAGTGTTGGGGGGAAGGTTCTCTTGAGGAAAAATTGAGTGCTGACTTTCTTATTCTTCAAATTTTTTCCCAACTACACTTTTTACTTCGTAAAAATTAATAAATGTTATCTAATTTGAAAGAAACAAAGATTAAAGTTTTGCCAAAGAAAAAGATTTTCAGAGTCAAGAATTCCTTTTCGTTTTTCTGATTTTCAAATCGTGTGAGAGATACAGATCCCTTCCTTCAGTATTTAATTGTATGTTTTTAACTTTTTAGTAACCAGTCTTTTTTTATTTTTAATAATCTGCAGTTCAATATTTTATTCAAAACTTCTGTTACATCATTTTTGAAGAATAATGTTGAAAAAATTTAAAATTAACCTAAATCAATCGAATATTTATTCATTTTCAATCGTTTTTTTTTTCGATTTTATTGAGTTTGGATTGCGAAGTTTTTCAATTCAGTAGTAATATTTTCAACTCAGTTGATTCTTTCTTATGGCTGTTGGAAAATTTTCTAGAAATCTCATTTTCATCATCTCTCTTCCGCTTCTCACCGAAAATGGCCAACGTGTTGGTGGAAAAAAATGGCTGTTTAGGAGGCTACTCGTGAAAATTTGCCTCGAAAAATTCATCTTCTGCCGTATGCAAATGTATTCCTGGATTGCAGGAATTGCCCATGTCCATGCATTGCATAATCCTTATTTTTATAGAGCTTCGAAAAAAAAAAGATGAAATTCGAATTACATTCATATGAGTGATGAACGTACCTTGCAAAGGACAAAAAGTATAGGGGTAGAGGATGCAAAAATCCTCGAAACTGGGTGAACCATCATGTAGAAAAGGCGAGTTGATATCTAGAAGACAGAAATCGGTTGGGCTTCATCAGCGTTTAATCCTCTTAATAAGGGTCGTAAGTGCACCGGCTCGCATTTTGGTTTTAAAACGAAAAAGGGTTTACTCTAGGAAAAGCTGTTCCAACCAAAAGCCACTTTTCAGGGCATTAAGAAGCCGCTTAAAGCAGTTTTAATAAAATCAACATTTTTCCCGGTGGACGTTACGAAATCGGGATGCCGGCTTGTTGGTCGTATATACTCGTACGTCTCTGGCAGTCCATCCCTTTATCCTTTTATCCTCGATCTTGCGAAAACGTTATAATTTTCTTTTCATTAAAGGTTTTTTCGCGGATTTGTCAACGTTAATTTACCGCTAAACGAGCCGGCCGCCGTCATTCGTTGGCTCACTGCTCAAATAATTAATCACCAGAGACTGCGGCGGTGCCATCGGTGCGGCAAAAGGTGTCGGTCTAATGTAATTTCGGAATCCGTAGTCCGGTCTCGAGCACGTCTTCGGTATTAAAATTTCAAAGATCGTCGTGTATCCTTTCTCTCATTGTGGTCGAAGGAATGTCTGCGATATACGACCAAAGTGTAAGCGAATGCAACGCAACGTACGTCAAATTTCGTTAAACCAGGCTCCTCTTCGAGCCAAACCAAAAAAACACACCGGAGTTCTTCTGGTTCTTCGACGCCTTCGTCTGCGTACGTTTATAAAACACCACAACCGAACGAACTAACGCGTTTAAAAATAAACTAACCGTTGTTTATGCGCCGTTGACGTACTAATTGCATTATAATGCAAATTCGAGTCTGGTATAAAAGTGTGCGTTTTGTTTTTAATACGAAAGGTACTCTTTTCTTGGGTCGCGCACCGCGAACGTAAATTATTTATAATTTCAGCCGTACAAAAATTTCTCAAAGTAGGCGTGTGAGACTGCGACGACGACTCGAAGCAAACGCCAAAAAAAGGAGAAGAAAAAAAACCGTCACTATAAACTTTTCCATTCAACTTTTGACTCGATTAAAGGGAAAAGACTGAAGAAACTTAAGTAATTTTTCGAGTTTCTTGCACGCGAATAACTTAGATATCACTGGAAACTTTACGTTTGCAGAACTTTCAGTTAACAGGTTTCTGTGTGAAAGTTTGTTTGCAACCATTGTTGACCTAGGTAGCGAATTAAAAAAATTTCGGTCGATCGAACTGTGTAGTATGTACTTTTACCATGTTCAAACATATTGTCAATTTTATCAACCGCAGCCGTGTGTTCGTTGCGACTTTCAGCGAGTTTCCGAATCAACTTTTGAGTCTGATGCGAAGTGCACTAGTCATAAAGACGCGACGGGCTGGGTAGTTTTAAAAACCGATTAATTATGGATATGGTCGTATTTTATGCAAATACTGTGCGTAATGCGATTTCTCTCCTAAGAAAACGTTTAGTTAATTGGTTGCAGAAATGAAATGGTGTTTTTTCTTTTCAGATGAATTAAGTGAAACGATGTTTTTAAACGAGCTTTTGAAAAATATCATTAATAATGTATCTTCAATCAAGGGTCACGCTAGTGACCCACCCCGCCCTACAACGTCAAAAACGTAAATGAAACGTCGGAACTGCGTGACACTTATAATTCTCTGAGTACTTCGAGCACAATTTCCGTGATTTTTTTGAAATTTGCAATTGATTTATTTCGAGAATGACTGAATGAATTTTAAAAATGTTTACGTCAAATTTATTCATTTTTCAAGTCCTTTCTTTTAAATCTAAAATGAAATTGATACCTTAATTATATGCGGAGATATGAATTTCGTTTTTTGTTGAAAAACTCTTGTTTTGGCAGTTAGTTAAGCAAAAGTTGAGAAAAATTGGTTGGGCCAAAATTTTTGAAATTTTGGATAGGGGTATTATTCATCCATGCGGAGATACTGACGGAGCCGGATTTTTGAAATTTTGAAAATTGCCCCTTCACCCCCCCATTTGGGGGCTCAAAAATTTTCAAAATCAAAAACTGGCCCCGTTATCTGATTTTGTGGTTAAAAATACATATTTTTTCGAAAATTCCAGTTCAATCGAGTCATATTTCTTTATTCTAGAGCTTTTCAAAGTTTTTGGAAAATGGCGAAAATCTCAATTTTCAAACTTCAAATGAATAAAAATGGTTGATAGTTGAACGTTGAGAATAAGAAAAGCGATTGAAGACATGTATGAACTGTACATGTACAAAGTTTGGTTTTGATTGATGCTTTCAAAAACTCTGTAGCCCTGGCTAGAGGTTGTATGAAAAAGTACAGTGAAAGTTTTCGTAAATGAAAGTTTTTCAATTCAATTTCAGTGTTACCAGTTGTCGAATTGAAAATGTACATGTTTGTACTGTTGATAATATAGTGTTGATAATAACAAGGTTCAAGTGATGATAAAATTCAAAAATCGCTGGTTACTGGTTAGCATATTTTTAATAAGATATAATTTATTATGAAACAACCGTATACTGTCAAAAAATCATAAAAAAGTTGAACTTGGACTAAATTTAGACTCGAATCGACTTTAAATTACCATTTCTGATATTGATATTGACAATTTTCACATTTTTGTTTCTATTTTGCCATCATTCGCCGTTCCTTCACCGCGAAAAATCATCGGCGGCGGCGTCGGCGGCGTATACTGAAAACTTATTGTATCGATTGAAGAACAATTTTGCAGAAACGGTTAGTTCAGGATCAAAGTTATATTTTATTTTTCTTTAGATTAACAACTATTTGAAATAAAATTGCGAAAAAAGTGTCATTACCTCTAAATACAACCAGATTGAAACGCGTATAAATCTGGTCATTCGAAAAGTTTTTACAAGCAGAGTTTTTATACCTATATCACGATTTCAGTTCTACAGCGATCGGAATCATCCCAGAATTGATAATCCCTTGAATCACAGAAGAATCGCAGAAAAATCCCTGAACATCTTTGAAAAATTGTCGAAAAATCGTTGAAAATTGAAAAATTTCGATGATTTTTCCTGTGCTATTTACCTATACAGTGTCGCTTTAATGCGGTAACTTGAATAATAAAATCTGAATTGTAATGTAGAAAAGTTTACCTTATACTGAAATTACATTTTTGAATGTTCAAATTCCTAACTAAATTTTATATTATGTAGATGTTTACCAAAAACGTTTGAAAGTGTGGAAAATAAAAATTCAAGATTCCCTGTACAGAAAAAAGATTTTTCAAAAATTGTTTAAAATAGTGACAAAATATTGAAAATATGGATAATTTAGGTAATTTCAGTATAAGGTGAACTTTTCTACATAACAATTTAGATTTTATTATTTAAGTTATCGCAAAGGAACTGAAAACCTTGACCATCCGAATTAATTTCCCACAGCCGTATTCACGAGGTGAAAATATCTTCTTTTCCATGATCAGTTTATATCAAATCTTGGAATTCGTTTTTGGGGGGCGATTAGCTGCGAGATAGTAACCAGTGGGGGCTTCTGAAAGGATTTGTCTTTTGTGTAAGACTTGGCAGTTGGTATAGTGAGTTTTGGAGCGTTCTCGCGTTTCAATTAAAAAGAAATAAAAATGTTTATACGCCTCACAAAACTGAAAAAGTTTAGAAATTTTCATTCAACAGAAACATTATATTTTCCAAATGTGATTTTTTTTTTTTGAAGCGATGCAAGGTAATCTAACTAATAGACGTTTATTCATTTCATCCTCCTCCTTCCAGGATCAAATTATGACGATTTTTTATTGCATTATTCAACTAATATTTATCTGCGATCGTTATTTTCCCGCAAACAAATTTTATTCGTGTCATTTCATTTAAATGTGAAATTTTCTCCGCTGAAAATTTATTTTGAAAACTTTCCATTGTCAGGGTGTCTCTGATTTTGATTAGAATCACTCTTTCATTTGAAACACGATTCGAATTATCAGGTAAGTAGAAGATGATTCGTGATTTAAAATTTTTGTACCTGAAAAATGTTTTTGAATCATTTCACGAATCATTAGTGTAAATAAAAAATATAAAATAAAGTTGGATTGTTATGTAATGTTCTTTACAAATACCTAATTCAATGAAAATGGTCAAAAATACCAAAATACAGCCGGAGTTTGGAATTTTTGGCCGTATTGGCGTTTACATAAAATGATTTGAAAAATAAAAATAACAAATCATTAGGTACATAGTCTGGGGAAAAATTTTGAATTATTTTCTTTGGAAAGTTGGTGATTCTTGCTCCCTGCTTCCTGATTTAAATCAATTTCATGCAGATTTTTCAAACTATTTTCATATTTGAAATTTTCTTCTGAATAAGTTACCCACTCAGTGGTGGTTTCTCAATGTAATGGCTGTAATCGCCAATTACACTAGAAAAATTGAAAATAAAGTTTCAAAATCATGGCCGGCGAACTATTTTTTTCCAAGTGGTGCAAAAAATTTTTAAGGAAAATTTTTTCCTGGCAATTTTTTAATGTTTATATTTTCAAAGTGTATATGAATTTTTATCCTCAATTTTTTCCCAAAAATTTTAGACTTGAAGAATTCACCTGGCTCTGTTTTACGAATTTGCTGTGACGCAGACGTTGAAAATATTTTGATAAAAAAAATTAAGTAACTTGAAAAATTTTAACGCTGAAAAAATTTGTTGGAAAAATTTCAAAATTGACAAAAAATTGAGAAGTTTTGAACCAAATTTTAGTAAATTGGACTTGAAAAATGAACGTTGAAGAAATTTTTAGGAAAAAATGTTGAAGTTTTTAAAAAAAATCGAAGTTTTGAAAAAAATAAGAAGGGAAAAATTTTGGACTTGAAAAATTTCAAAACAAGCGGACTTGAAAAAAAACGCTCACCGACCAGGGGAAAAAGAAGTAAAAAACGAAAAAAACCCTGGATTTTTCACATAGTTGCCTCGAATAGTTCATATTGTACACATTCGGCCACGCTCAAGCAAAATTGTAAATTTTTTTCAAAAAATACATTTTTTTTCTAATTTTAATGCTTTGAAAATTCATATCCTTTGTAATTTTGGGTATAAATGATATTTTGTACCACGCGTATTACTCGCACAATCCCATCAATTTTCCAAAGTGGTGCATGAGCACGGTTGCACCACCGCGAACGCCGGCCGTGTTCAAAATAATGTTTATTTATTCAAATATAACTAAACCAACGAGGTATTTAAAATACAAATGTCGATCATCTACAGCTGAAAAAAAAAAAAAAAAAAAAATGAAAACCCATGCTTGGGCATTTTTGACTGACGTTCGGTAATTGTCATACTGAAAATGATTTACGTGTGTATGGCTTATGATCAAAATAATACAAGGATGATTGTTACGCTATTGATTTTGTAACCTTTTTTTAGGGGGGAGGGGGGGGGCTATTTCAGCTCTTTGCTATCAATAAATAAAATATTTTTTACTTCAAAATTTTGATTTTACGAATTAAAATCAAAAAAGCGGTTTCATGACCTCAAACACGTGATTCATTCAGGGTGGTGTAATCGTTATTGTGAGCGATTATTTATGAATTAAGTTTGCGTTTTAAAGCACTTTTGAAGATTATTAAATGTTCCTAGGATAAATTATGAATTTTAGGTCAATTTTTCTCATTTTTTGATGATGAATCAATTTTTTTTTGTTGATGTTGAGAAAATCGAAAATATTACAAACTCAAAAAAGTTCTTATTTTGTGTTGGATAAGAGAAATGAAAAATGTGCTGCATTGACAGAAATTATCCATCACATGAGTATTTAACTGAAGTTTTCATTGACACTAAAATAGAATTTATGTGTACAATAATTGACGACGTACAAAAAACAACTGATATCCGCAAAAAAATCTCTGATAAAGAATGAGTCCCCGCCCTCTTGGGACCATTAGTTTGCGGCCAAAGCCTGTGCCAATAAAGTTTATCTACGAATGATACCTAGGTATCACATTTGAATATTTTCAATGTCACCGGATAAGTATTTCGATAATAAAATTTTATGATATCAAGGTAAAATCCGCCCCAAGAAACATCCTTCCATTTCAGCTTACAACAATGAATTGTCCTTCCAAGATATAAGCTCTATTAAATTATCGGAAATTCTTATTCAAAGCTTCAACTTGCATTATAGAGGTGAAAAATTTCAAATTCAGTTGTAATTTTCAAAAGTTTTCGAAAAAATTGTGGGGCGGACAGATAACCCAAATGTTTCTACATACTCAGGAGTATTTCAGAGATGAAGGTATCAGGAAGCGAACCCATTCTTTGAGGCCTAATATGTTTGTCATCTGTCCGCCCCACAATTTTTTCGAAAACTTTTGAAAATTACAACTGAATTTGAAATTTTTCACCTCTATAATGCAAGTTGAAGCTTTGAATAAGAATTTCCGATAATTTAATAGAGCTTATATCTTGGAAGGACAATTCATTGTTGTAAGCTGAAATGGAAGGATGTTTCTTGGGGCGGATTTTACCTTGATATCATAAAATTTTATTATCGAAATACTTATCCGGTGACATTGAAAATATTCAAATGTGATACCTAGGTATCATTCGTAGATAAACTTTATTGGCACAGGCTTTGGCCGCAAACTAATGGTCCCAAGAGGGCGGGGACTCATTCTTTATCAGAGATTTTTTTGCGGATCGTGATTTCTCCGAGGATTTTATTTTACCCTTGATTTTAAATTAAAATTGTGATTATTATGGGGAAAAAACGTCAATATGGGTTATTTATTTTTTCTCGGATTTCCAGAAAATTTTCTGGTTTTCTATAAAATTGGACAAAATTTTCAATTATTCGGAATCATGTATACTTCGTTATTTGCAGTGTGAGAAACTGTTTAGTATTTTGATAAGAAAAATAAACTGAAAAAATTCCAAGAACTGAAATTCTTTGGAAGAATATATATGAAACGATTTTTAAAAATACATAGGTATTTCAAATTTTTTTCTAAGTAAATTTTGAATTTTTTTAGGAAACTTTTTATTGAAATGTCAGAGATAATAATATGTACTTGTACATTCTTTCCCACTCAACTAAATTTATATTCTTCATCCATAAAAATATTTGGTCGCTGCTTTCTAGAAAACCTGACAGTTTGAAAAAGTGAGATGATAATTTTGCAATTTAGACCCAACAGTTTTAAAAAATGAATTTTACCTGATAAATTTCAAAAAATTTCAAATTTTTAAAACTTGGGTGATTCAATGATTTTGAAATTACATGAAACCCCTCTCCCTTCCAACTTTCTAAAAAGTATGAATGTTTGGAAGCTGAAAAGAAAACTCTCCTATTCTATAAGAAGTTTGAATCCTTTGCAGATAAGACTAAAAAACTTAAAAATTTGGAAAATAATTTATTTCTTTTGACAAATTGTGGCAATCATGGGACATGGTATATTGACATTTTATTGAATTTTTAACGTTCTAAATATCTTATTAAATAAATATCAGATTCTACGGTACATAATTTTCAACATTTTCTAATTGAGTGATTTCATCTGACTTTTTGTTAAATTCTCGAATTTCATTTGTATTGAGAGCTAGGACTTTGGTTACAAAAATTTGCCTTTCATGACCCCCAAAAAGTCATTTTTAAAAATTTTCCAGGAAATACCTTAATTTTAGTAGGGAAAGGGGTGGGTGCGGAGACGTATTTCAGGAGCAATTGGAAGAACTGCATGCCATTCCATCTCTCTTAATCTGAATCAGTCAAAATTGATGGATGGAATCGACAAAATCATGTCACCGTAGAAATCAGTGAAAAATTTACTGAGATTCAATCAGTGAATTTTCATTTTTGAATCCATAAAAATAAAAGTTCGCCGATTCAATCAGTAATTAATTAGTGATTCAATCGTAAAAATTAATGATTCAACCAGTAAATTAAAATTTTCACTGATTCATTTCAGTAGTTGAGCAAAAATTACCGATTCAAAAATAAAAATTTACTAATTGAATCGGTAATTTTTCACTGATTTGATAATCAAATTTCACTGATTAACTGTGAAATCAGGGAAACACTGCCAACCAGTGACATGGTTCCGTCTTTTTCAATCAGCCAATCATCAGATTTTGACTGATTTTAAGTTTAGAGAGATGGTTGGTGAACACTGAACAGTTTGATTCAAATCAAATCATTCTACCACTATTTTTCATTAGTTGAAATGTTTCGAATCATTTAAATTCGACTAATCCACTATTCAATTCTTACCAAAACTCTCTTAATTTGAATTAGTCAAAAATGCCAAAATTGATTGATGAACCAGAGAATCAGTGAAATTTGTCTGCCAATCAGTGAAAAATTACCGATTCAATTAGTGAATTTCTATCATTGAATCAGTAAAAATTAATTGACTGATTAAAATCAGTTAAGAATTTTATCCATTTTACAAAAAAAATTCGCCTTTTTAAACCATACTTTTGATTGAATTCAAGAAAAGAAAAAAACGAAAATTTCTCTCAAAAGTCATGTTCGAAGCCTGAAATTTCATTCTTTTTCAATTTTTGAGTCTGGGGAAGTGCGGTTCAAATTTTTAGAGTCCTTTAGATTGCAGTAGTACTCTCTAAATTTGAATCAGTCAATTTTGACTTATTTAAATCGACGAAATTGAGTTACCATTGGAATTAGCGAAAAAATTCACTAATTCAATAATAAAAATTCACTAATTGAAATCAGTAAATTATTTCGGGTAATCGAATTCGGGTAGATGTCCTAGAATCGTTGTACCTATCTGGGTTTTTATTAATTTGAGATGATCGGAGTCTACCAACATTCCAAAAACGTAGACTTCTGCAGAGGACTTCAATGTGGAATTGTGGACATAGCGACGGCGTTCACTGGAGATGATCGTTCTCCTTCTGTCTTTTGTCTTTTTGCACAATTTTAGTGGAAGAGTGGAGCACAAAAATTCTCCTCAAAAATCTTGACAAAAATTTTTCCTCTAATTTAAGCTTCATCTTTCTCTACTTGGTCTTAAAATGGGACAATGATTTTAAAAAAAAAAACAGAAATATTGAGAATTTTTTTAAACAAAGATTTGATAGAATTTTTTTTGAACGTTCTTACTTGTAATTATCAATGTTTTTATCCCCTTTCAAGCCCTTTCTCTTCCTCTCGCCTTCAGCAAAAATCAGTCAAATCAATTTTTATCTTTCAGAAGTCATAGAGCAATAGAGCATAAAAATATTTCAACCTATCAGCCTCAAATTTTCACACTTTAAATTCAAAAAAAAACCACAATTACCTACGTAATTTACAATGTATCTTTTTTGATTTTTAAAACATGATTTGGGCAGGGAGAGAAGGAGGCAATGATGAAAAATCACCTCTAATTATTTTTATGAGTTGAAAAATTAAAGTGTCAATTCTAACACCATTTTTAGAAAAAAAGTGGATGAAATGTGGCTTCCAAATTTTTAGCATTTTTTATCTACGAATATTATAGATACATAGGTAGATTAGATACCATTAAAAGTTGGTACGAAATTGCAAAATATCAAAAAAACAGTTGTTTTTGCCATTTCGACTGCGAAATCTGCCACCACAAAAAAAATGAAATTACCCTCTTATGCCATTTCCAAACGTAAAAGTTAAGCCCAGAGGTCAAAAAGTCACCCAAGGACATTTGCTATTATTCCGTGTATCTTGCGTATTTCGATTAAATTAAAAATTCAGTTCATTATTCATCGTAATTTCATATTCCAATAAAGTATAGTATACGTACGACGTAGGTAATAGGTATATGGACGAATAACCCAACCGATAACGATAATTTTTCAAAACACTCAGACTCATTGGTTGTCCCAGATGAATTTGATATACAATGTAATCGTATTCCAAGGCAATATCACGAACGATTGTTGTCTTCGGGATACGTTAATTTGTATTATCCAATCAGATATGAAATCAGAAATGACCGAAGTGTTACACCGTTGAGAATATAGTGAGATTTACCTCGTTATAATATGTAAATTTAAGCCCTGTTCTATCGTACCATAAAACATCATTATACCTATGCTATCGTTCTGTATACCAAATATTATATTATCGAATCGCAATCTTGAAATTTTCGTTGTTTACATTGTAAACCGGAGGAAAAAACAGCTAATTTATATTTCGTCAAATTACCAACGCATATATTAGCCTGGTTTTTTTGCTCGACTTTTTTTTTTTGGTAGAGTGAAATGAACGGAATGCTGGGAAAGTCACCCTTTTTCGAACAGTTTCCCTTCTGGATGAAATTCGCGGGCAAAAAAAAAATATTTCAAAGCTGTGAACGCGAGCTGTATAACGACGTCGCATTCCCCTACTTAGATTCGCCCTATATATAGGAGGTAGATCTCTCGAAGAAGCTATAGGAGTGCACGCAATAAACGAACCGTTTTCGTGTTTCTTCTCAGCGCTTGTAAATGGACAATCAGTGTCAACAATTAAAATTAAACTTTTCCCAAATCGGGTATTTTTGTACTTTTTTGCGGCATTTTTACCCCCCTTCGGAACGCCTTATGGACATTACATGACAACTGTCAATTATTGTAAAATCAAATTAAACATTTAGAAAGGAAACCATCATCGATGAACCTAGACCAGCGGTAATGACCCTTGATTCTTTAAGCTTTTTTATCACTTTTTTTTTAAGGAAAGAAGGTCGGAAATACAAAAAGATGGGAAAATATACGACGGGGATGAGATTGGTATACAATGAAAGTGCTATAAATGTCGATTTCCTTTTGAAGCGAGAGCAATGACAGATAGTTTACGAAGGGCGCAAACATGAGATTTTATTTGTGTCGTTGAGTGCATTTATTGCGCTATTTTGTTCTTGTTTTTTTTTTCTCGATTTTTCTGGCAGAATTTGGATGTGTTTGTGAAGAAGCAAAGTTATTCTTTTTTGAAGGATTTGACTTTAATGCATATAAGAAGGTAATATTTTCGAGAAAATTGTGAACGAGAATTAGTAAAAGTTACCTTCCATATAATTTAATTGGGCAGCTGAGATTAGATTTGATTAAACGCGATAATTAACGTCGCCAAGATGAAAAGGATTACGGTGCAACGGTAAAGTATGTTTAAGATAGAGCACGCCGGGCTTAACATATTATTTGTTTGTTGTTCTAGACCTACGTTCGCCTTCACTGCCGGAGTAAAATTTATAATTCTTCTTTTGTTGGCTGTCCTGCATTTAAGAATGTATGTGCGGAATTATGTGACTGCTGGAAACTTGGTACAGAGGTTTTTTACCCGGTTGCTACGATGGTACTATGCAGTATGTGATGCACGAGTATTCTTAATAGCCTGAATGGGTAAGTTTTAAAGCATGCAGTATTTTGTTAGTGTAGCGTGAAAGAAATATTTGTAATGATTGTGTTGAGATTTTTTAAAACGATATGCGAGCCTATAAATATTGAAATTACCAATGATGGAAAACTGGAATCGGAACTGGAACTGGAATTGAAATGATGAGAACTGAAATCTGAAAACTGGAACTGGAACTAAAATGAATTTCAATTTTATACCAGTTCCAGAATTTTTCCTGCAAATGCAATTTTTCTTTTTTTAAATGAAATTTTCACAAAATTAAAAAATCTTCTCCATCATTACACCTTACACCAAAATTTTTTTTCGAAAAATTCAAGATTTTGTCAATAAAAATTTCCAAAATAAAGTACAAAAACAGAAAAAATTCAAATTTTTGAAAATTTGAGTGAAAAAGTAAAACATGTAGATGCAGGATGCACAATATTCAATTCAAAATTTTCTGAATTGAAAAACAAAAACGACCTCAAACGAACCTCAAAAATTGATGTAGAAAAAGTGAATATAGAAAAAATGTCCTAAAAATTGAATACTCCATCAAATTAAAAACATCCTTGCACACATTTTTTAAATTTCAATTTTTTTAATTGAATAATTATTCAGGACTCAGGAAATCAAGACCAAAAGTCATAAAATTTCTAAAAAAGATTATTGCACAGTTTTTTTCTCAGAAAACTTTTGTGTTGAGCTTGGATTTATGAAAAATGAAAAAAATGTACCTTAAAAAGAAAAGTAAAAACAATAAAGTTTAATTTTTGCAAAAAATTTTGGATTTTTTTCGTCTCTTAAAATTGAAAAAAAAAATTGAATTTTGGAACTGGTATTTGGAACTGGAACTGGAACTAATATCATTTCAGTTTTCCATCTCTAGAAATTACCTTAAAGTCAAAATTTTGTTTTTAGTTGACTTTGATTTTAGGCCTTTCAGGAGGAGAATCTTGGATTTCCAATTTGACCAATTTCTCTTCTGAAATACGTCTAAAATTTGAAAAAATTCTCGTTGAAAAAATAATTTTTGGAAATTTGAGTGAAGTTTTGCTGTAAATTGACCTCTTGCTTCTGGTAGAGGGTCGAGAAACCTAATTTTTTGAACACCGAGACCTTTAATAGATTGGGAGCATCAATTCTGGAATTACCTTCCTCCCCTTTTACTACCCGTCAATCTACGAGTATTATTGAAATCATTCTCAAAATCGAAATTTTTCAAAAATTTCAGTCTTGCTCTTGTATTTTTCCTCCCAATGTTTTAAAATAATTGAAAGAAAAAGAACAGTAATCAAAATCGTATCAAAGTGATTTTTTTCGTACATTCCCTCAAAATTATTTCATCTTATTTTATAATGATTTTTTTCTCCTTAAAATCTATTTTCCATGTTTGAAATTGATTTTTTTTCAAGTTTTGGTGTTGTTGTGCTTAGCTTTGTTTTATTTCTTTTTTATTAATTAAGTATAGCAAAGGCCTATTTTTTATTCAAGTTTATTAATCTAAAAATTATTTTACTACACTTTGAATTAAAGGTGTATTAAATTTTAGCCCTCGCTTTGCTTCAGCCAGATTT
The DNA here is from genome assembly GCA_038380155.1 of Pseudococcus jackbeardsleyi. Classification (NCBI taxonomy): domain Eukaryota; kingdom Metazoa; phylum Arthropoda; class Insecta; order Hemiptera; family Pseudococcidae; genus Pseudococcus; species Pseudococcus jackbeardsleyi. The sequence goes on from CM076238.1 coordinate 41,623,072, forward strand.
ATTTCCCTTGCATATCCACATTAAAAGTATAAAAATTTATTTGGAAAATTACAATTTTTTTAGAAGTTTTCCTCCCCTTTTTTTGCTTGGGGCTAATAGACATAAGAAAGAATTTCATTGGATATTCTCCTAGTTGAAAAAATCCCGCTAGGAGCGCTGAATGAAATTACAAAAAATTGAAATTATGCAACGCCTGTTGTAGGAGGCAGACAAAAATTTAAAAATTTGCAAAAATGGTTTGTAGACAACTTTTGGGAGCTGTCGGAAAAGTTCAACCATTTTCGGGATGTTTTCTTAACGATCATTTCGTCAAAGTGAAGCTCTCAATGTCCTCTTCAACCTTATTACCAGAAAAAAAAATAGTCTCATATGACCAAAATTTGAAGATAGATTTTTGATTCGCCCTCTCCCTTATTTTATCATATTTTCGGCAATAAAAATTATAAACAATTTGGTTTACGTATAGGGGAAACATGAAATCGATTTCATAAGGAGGGGGGAAGCAAAAAAAATAATTTTGAATTTTTTTTACATTTTTTGACTTGAAATAGAGTGAAAGCCAAAATTTTCTGATTCGAACATAATTTTCTCTACTAAAACGAGTGAAAAATTTTTGGTTTTAAACTTTCATCGGTTCAGCATTCGTGTAATTTTTTTCGCGCGTATTTCGAGTTTATCCAATCAAAAAATTACACGAGACAAGATGGGGTCCAAATATAAAAAATTGACATAATTTTTCCAAAGTGAGAGGGTGACGGAAAAAGTGTATCAAAACTTCAAATGAAAATCACAAAAACGGTTTCTTTGATCTTGGCCTGTATTGTACTATTTTCCGATTTCTTCACTTTGGGCCAGTTTAAGGACTACATCGAAAAGAACATAACTTAATTTTTTTCATCAAGTGCTAAAAATGCAAAAACGTATTTCGGTACCATTATTCGAATCATTCGCATAAAATTTTTACTCCAATCGCATTTGGTATAAGCTGCAGTTATAACCCAGGAGAATTAGCATCAAAAAATCGCTTAAAAAAGAAATATATGTTAGTCGAAATTTTATTGCTGAAAAAGTTTCTATATGATGTCCAGAGTATGTGGTAAAAACCCACCACCCCCACCCCTATTGCTTTTTGAGGGGGGTGGACCCCTTGTGGGGGAAAAAATTGTTTTGCACCGATTTTGCTCAAATTTGGGTGGAAGGTTAGGTGGGTGTAGAAGTACTCCCAAAAAAATTTTCAGGTCCCCCCGACCTCAGGGAGCTGAACCATCGTTCTCTAAAGTTGGGAATTTTTGACAAAAATGAAAAAAACCTAGTATTTCGAGTATAAAATCACCCCATAATATCAATTTTGAAAACTTTTATGATTTCTGTGTACATTTTGAGATGACGAATCCGACTAGCACATCAACTTTTTCATTTGAGGTGTTTAACTACCCCTGCGGCCGCTTTCAAAGTATACAGATCACGGTTTTTTCAGATAAAAAAACTTTAAAAAACACGATCTAAATACTTTGAAAGGGGCCGCAAGGGTAGTTAAACACCTCAAATGAAAAAGTTGATGTGCTAGTCGGATTCGTCATCTCAAAATGTACACAGAAATCATAAAAGTTTTCAAAATTGATATTATGGGGTGATTTTATACTCGAAATACTCGGTTTTTTTTTTCATTTTTGTCAAAAATTCCCAACTTTGGAGAGCGATGGTTCAGCTCCCTGAGGTCGGGGGGACCTGAAAATTTTTTTGGGAGTACTTCTACACCCACCTAACCTTCCACCCAAATTTGAGCAAAATCGGTGCAAAACAATTTTTTCCCCCACAAGGGGTCCACCCCACTCAAAAAGCAATAGGGGTGGGGTGGTGGGTTTTTACCACATACTCTGGACATCATATAGAAACTTTTTCAGCAATAAAATTTCGACTAACATATATTTCTTTTTTCAAAGTGCATTTCTCCTGGGCTATTATGTCAAAGCAAAGTGAAAAAAATTGAAAGAAAATTCCATGTTTTAGCACCTCAAAAACTGTGGGATGAGTTGAGAAGCTGAAATTCGGATATGTTGAGAGACAATTAAGTAAAAAGTTGCAAAAAAAATTTGGTAGAACGAAATACCTACATGCAGGTTTCCTATTCCCAATATATGAGCTAATTGGATTCATCGGGCTCAAAAGGCAAAAGCCAGAATCCAAATGACGAAAAACAAGACGTAACAACTACCAAAGAAGCCAATGGAACCCCAAAATAGCTGAAATTTGAGTATGCAATATAGAAAATATCATACCACTTATCATTTTTATTGATAAAAATTCGAAAATTGTCTTCACTTTTAGACTAGTCTTTAGTTTTTGAAAAAATAGTATGCATGTATATAAAAAATTTGTCTAAACTTTCAAATTTTATGAAATTTCGACGTAAATATCAAAAATTTTAGAAAAATTTTCAAAATTTCCCAAAAACCCTTTTTTACGACTCTAGATAAAAATAAAAATCAACTTTTCGATATCGTCGAATCGGTGTATTTAGCGGACAAATTCTTAGCATTATTCGGTATAACTTCGGTCTGGTACATAACTAAGACCATAATAAACTTAATGTTCGGGGACAAACTAAAACGTTTATAAAAAGGACCGATTAAAGTGCAATAAGTGTGTAATGGGCCATAAACGATACGACTAGGACTATATAAGCTTAAGAGTATCGGCCAGCAAAAGGATATCTCTGTGGCATAGCATAACTTTCGAAAGCAACGTTATCAATAATTGTTTCTGGCTAGTGTACGCGGCGTACATGGTATATACATAAATAGGAGAACCATAACAGGGAAAACGACAAACCTGAGACAGCTCTTGGGAAACCGTGGCTACCATCTTTATGATTGCAAACCGCCTTTAGTGACATTGACGACTTACAGTGCCCTAGCCGCATCTTCACGCTTCCTTGCTCTTTTGGTAAACAGTGGTTGAATAATACTTCTACTTGTTTGCCTCAACTGTAGTTGTCATTTATGCTCGCCAAATACGCGACGTTGGTTTTTTTTATCCAGTCTTACGGTATTTTTTTCTTTTTTAGTTTTTTTTTTTCTGTTCAGTCCGTCCTTTTTTGCTTACCCTGCGCGATAAACTTATTTCGTAATCAACTCTTCGTGGAGAAAATTTTCTCAGCTTTTTTTTTTCGTTGGCGCGAAAAAGATGAAAAAAAACTCGAGAGTAAATGCTATTTGATAGGAATACCTAATCTAGATCTTTACGTTTCTCTGACCATCACTATATTGCAAATTACATTTCAACGAATTTGAATACGTGTAGCTCGGGCGAACTTTCGTCGGCGAACGTGACTTGTAAACTATGCCAGTATCGATGATCGAATAACTGATGTGTAAAGTGAAAAGTTAAAAATGTAAATTTTCTTAAATTCGCAAAAACTAAAATAAAATATATTCGTTGTGAGGAGCAGAGCGGATATTTTTATGCATAGCTTATTGTACTGCTACAACTCGATGCTGAAACTTTTTCCCTTTTTATATCTACTAAAAACAAGAGAACCAGAATCATAAATTTTTCATAAAGTAAACAATACCTTGTACTCGTACTACGAAATTCGCCTCCGTGTCTGGTTAAACACGTAATAAAAAAATTTCCACCAAGAATACACAAACGCGCTTCGTCTTGGAGCTCGTATAATTATTTCTTCGTGATTAAAAACCATTTCCGTGAAACCGTAGGCGATCTTTGCATTGATTATTAAAAACCGATATATTGGCGGTTTTAAAGAAATTGCTAATTTTACAAAATGTATGATATGCACTTATATAGAGAATAATATTTTTAGTATTTTCGAGATGCTGCTTCCAGAGCAATGACTATCAAATTATTAACCGAGTTGAGAGAAATAGAGGGTGGAATAAGTAGTTTATCATCATCAATTCTCATTAACGTTATCAAGAAGACTCTCCAATGTAATCATTAAGCTTTTCTCGCAGGGCTGTTCGATTTCAGAATATGCTTTTCTTTCTCTTTTTTCCCTCAAGTATTAAATTATCTTCGGCTAATTTGCGTTCAGGTAATATTAATAATTGGTGTATTTTTCAATTCCGGTGTAACCGTTTAACGATGATTCCAGTTGCTGTGAAAATCGATGGGAAAATAAACGAATAAATTCAAAAACGTTTGAGAAATTCATACTTTTTCATGTTTCAGCCCCAATCTTACTGTGAGGATTTTTTCCCTCTCAAAATATGGATAAATTGTAAGGCATCAAGATCGGAAATTGGGCCAAGGACGAATTCTTTACCAAATTGAAGTCGTAAAAATGAAATCTTGATTTTTTTATTGCCCAGATAGACCAGTTGGAATTTCGAACGAAGTTTTCTTGCGAAATTCCTGATCAATAATTCAAAATGACTCGATTTTTCATACAATCTTCGTTCTTTGTGAATAGTTTGAAATTCATTTTAATGAAAATTCTAAAAAGGTTTCATACTGGAAAATTCTTGAAATATTTTCTCTACATTCAAAAAAAAGTTGGATATTCATAAGCAAATTTTTCGCATTTTGATGAACGTAACAAATTCTTCAAAATCTTTATTGCTCTGAAGAGGCAGGAAAAACGATGTACGTATTTTGGCTTAACAATCGAAATTTTCTCACTTAAAAATAAATTGACAATATTTTCTGTAAAGTATTAATTCTTCTTAAAAATCAACTTTTATAGTCAACAGTCATCCGAGTAAAAAAATTTGTAAGTTTGTAAATTCTCATTCTCTTTTTCTCTATAAATGGATGACTTGGTGAAGCTTAAAATTTTATAAATCAGTTAACCAGCTTAATTAGATCTCAAATGAGGTGTCGCAGGGTATCCTGATCAATTTCCAAAAATGCCCACTTATTTTATATGATGGGAGAAAATTGAATTGAATTTTAATTATGAAAAACATGTTTCATTTATTACGTTTTTTGTTTTCTAAACCGAAAAAAATGCGTTTCTTGTGGATGAAAATCTGATATTTGATAATTTTAATTTTAATAATTGTGAAAGGAGGGGGTATTTTAAAATTTATAATGAAAAATAGTCACTTTTTGACTCAAAAAAGGTTACTGAAGTTGCCATTTTTTCGCAGAATTTCGCCACAATGATTGATCATTAAAAATTTATTTTTAAATAAATTAAAGTTTTTATGCAAAAAAAATTCAATTAAAAATTCTTCCGGGTTCATTTTTTGTTATACTTTGAATAATTTATGAAATTTTGAAGTATTTTTTTTAAATTTCAAATTTATCAAAAAGTTGAATTTATTGTCACCTACTTATAATACTTTTTTGCACAGTGAAATCGGTGCTTATCTAAATGTGTTTTTTTTTTGAGAAATTCATGAAAATATTGTGCCGTTGCTGATCATAACCTTTAAGGAAAAAAACAAGAAAGAGTTATCATAAAGAAAAAAACAAAAAAGTATATCAAGAGTACCTAATATTCACATAAACATAACGAATTTTTGCTTTTTTTGATTTCAAAAAAGTTATTTCGGAAGTATCTCAACGAAGCCTGCAAACATTTTAAGAAAGGCCTGCGAAGTCATGCAAAAATTACCTGTTTGAATCATTGAAACGAGTTTAACTGAAAATCAGTGATTTTTCACTGACATTTCAATCAAAATTATTGATTTTCTCTAACGAATTGGAAGTCGTTTTAGAAATCAGTAACTTTTGACCGAAGATCAGTAAAAAATCATCAACTTTTAATGAAAATATTCAACTTCACTGATTCTAAAAGTAGAATTTTATCACAAACTGATTCCGATTTGGAGAGTTATGATTACCTATGTTCATTCTAGAAATAAATAACCAAAATACTGCCTAATCGAAGCCGACTTTTTTTTTTGGAAAGTCATGTATGAAAAAAAAAACCGTTTACGATTCAAAAATTGATACCTACCTATGTATTTTTTCAAACTCTCAAATAATTTTTTTTATGTGGTTCTGGAATAGATTTTTGATTAGTTTTTGTGTTTTGAATTTGATCAAATTAAATGTTCTAAAATATTTTTTAATGATATTGAAATTGTCCTGTTCAAACAATGAAGGCCATTCAACCTTCTGTTGGATCATTCTTTTCCTAAATTTTAATTTATGTAGTTCTTGACAATTTTGACAGTGTAGAAAATTTTTAACTTTTTTTTTTAAATTCAGAACTATTAGATTATTATTTATTTTTGATGTAAAACGGTCATTATGAGCCAAAGGTCATTTGAAAAATTATACGTACAATATGTTACCATTTATCCTATCGAAATAAAAACAGGAAAACATAAATTGCATAGAGTCGAGATACACCCTGGCTCCGTCTTATAAAAAAGAATTAATGCAAAAGGATGAAAAAGTTGCACGACATTACATTAATTATCTGAACGAGACTTTAGACTTGGACACCGTCCGTTTTTCAGCATGCAAAAAAAGTAGGTAGATAGAAAAAAAAGATGAATATTACGAGCATAAAACAAAATTATGGTCCACCTACAAAATAATATTCATTTCCAGTTAATTGGTTAAAGCTGCTTTTAATGAAGACCAAATACGTACTTTTTTCTAATTGTTCGAATCAGTTTTTTTTTATCCGACCGAACAAAGAAAAAAAAGGCCAGTTAAATGTTTAGCTCGTGTGTATTCCACGTAACATATTTTTCTTTTGTGGGATTTTTTGTGGTAATTAAAAAAAAAGGGTTTCTCTTACTTTAGAATTGATTCTGGGAAAAAATATTCGTATACTTGGTCGTTTGAAAAATACTTTCAAAGGGTCTTTTGTTTTCGCGTATTTTTTTTCCTTCGATTCGATCAGAAGGGTTCATCAATTTAATCATTTATTCGACGTCGAGACGTTTGAAACGAACCCGAATAAGGATTTTTTTAAAATAATCATTTTATTTCGACTCATCTACGTTCTTATATAACGATAAGGATAAACTGTAGTTCTTTGAAAAAGCTATTAAACGTTTGGAATTCGGTCCTAAAAGATGTCATTGATAGTGATAGAAGAGCAAAGAGCAATAAGGGCGTCGTTTGAATTTTATCTGTTTCGGATAGGAGGGTATAGCGAGGCGAAGTGGAGCGGGGTAACATCGCCTAAAGGCTGCTGCGGTCTAATGCGGTACCATCACAGCGGTAATTAGCCGTCTGAGACTACAAGATAATGTACTTGCCTTGCATAAATCTTCCTTTCCCCCCGCTCTTCGTACCATCTCTTACTTAAGGCTAAACAATCCCCCATTTATTCTTTTTAAACTTCACCCCTTGTACCAAATATTCGCATATTCTTCTTGCCATCGTAATAAGCGCCGTTGCTTTATGCGAAGTACGGCTGCGGATATAGAAAATTCACGACGTTTGCTAATTTAAATTCTTATTTCATAATTTTATATGTTTCGAATTTACATGATGATAGATTAATGACAACTTTCGACGACGACGAAGCCGACGAGAACGTGTTAGAGGACGTGAGTTGAGTATGGATTGCCTCAAATGTACCTTGTTCGTCGGGAGAAAAAAATGAATTCGTGATTTTTTTCTACTTACGTTATTATTATAAATTTTATGAACCGAGTTAATCGTTCGAGGTGCGTTTGAATTATTCATTTTTGTTGGTTCGAGTAAGTTTTTCGTTAAATTGGTCGTCTGCATCTTGAAGGATATTTTTCTCGAGTATTTTATACCTATCTGGATAGTTACGATACCTACTTTTACGAGAGAGAAGGTGAAATAGAAAAGTAAGCAAAAGCTCTGGGAAAATAATTTCTTATTAAACGTTCAAGCAAGAAGATTAATGCTCGGTAACGCGAAAGATAATTTGAGAGGATGTATTCGTTGTAGTCGAGTTTGAGTGCTAGACAAGTGGACAGCAGACCCAATGTAATTTTCTCGTCTCTCCCATCAGCAGAGCAAGAGCGAGGTACGCGTTATAACTTCGCTTATGAAAAACTAATATAAACTCGGCGGTAATGCGATTATAACTGCCGTTTCTAACTAACCAACATAAATAAAGTTTCGTTGTACATTTCCACCGGTCCTAGTAACACATGAAACGACGTTAACGCCATTTACCTGCTGTTATTCGTATACTACATCGAAGTGAAGGCTGTTTTAAAACTAATTTGACGCTAATTACGTGTACACGTATTATTTCAACGGTGTCCAGTTGGTCATTGTATGCGGTTTTTGAGAAATTTAAATTTGGGTGTTGAGATTTTGAAAAATATTGTTTTTTTGGAGGGAGGAGAGGACTATTTGCGTGTGTTGGAGCTGCGTGTTTAAATAGCGAAAATCAAAATAAGGCATTTTTCTTTCGGAGAAAAAAGTTTAAAATCCATAAATCTCGAGGGAAAATTTTTTTTGATGTATTAAAATCATGAAGTGACATATTTTTGTCAAAAATCAAAATTTTGGAATATTCTACAGTTGAAGGTCCGTTTAAATGAGTCTGGTGTCAAACGAGCTGATGTGATGAGGAAATTAATAAAACATAAGCCTGAAGAGTTCCTTTCAACTATAAAATTGAAAACAATGCTCTTAGCAAAATATTGGAAAAATTCGAAATTCTGTGCATATTTGAAAATTTGAAATTATTTGTTTATTAAAAAAACAAATAAAACTTTCTTCTTCAAAGTGTAAAAAAAAATTCAATGTCGAAAATTTGATGCAATCAACGAAAAAAGCTAAAATTTGGTATTTACCTTTTTTTTGATCACCCGAATCGATTGGAAGAGGTTTCAAGACGTTTCACAGCCTCCTGAAAAAGCTTTTACCGATTTTTTCTTTGAATATGGTGTAAAATTGATGAAGTTAATTTTACGCAATTTCGACCTTTGAAAAGAAAAAGAGTATTTTCTTCTCATCTTTGGAATTTTTCAAGTCGAGAATACGAAAAAACGTCATCTCGATTTTTTGATATGTGACGCGCCATGAGAAACCGACCCTTAAGGTGAAAAATGAAATTTCGCGAAAAACGCCAATATATGAACTTTTTAACCAATTTTTGCGTTTTTCTCAACATTTTATTTTTCATCTTAAGGGTCGGTTTCTCATGGCGCGTCACATATGTTGATCATCATGTAAAGTTGCACTTTGGAGAATTTTTTCAGATTTTTTGAAGGTGTCCCTGATAGAGAAATGTCATTTTCAAACTTTTACAACTGATTTTCGGCAATAAAAAAAGTGGCAACACTGATTTTCAAAAAATCGTCAAAAAGCTCATCAAAGGCCCCTACACAATGGAAAAGTTTCAACTGTCTACCTATCATAGTTTTCGAGTTACCATGCTCAAAATTTACCATATCCAACTTTACCTCAAAACTTTGAATGCTCGTGGCTGCCCTCCAAAAAGACTTTGGGAGCTGCGGTTTGCGGCATTCGTCATCTCTCATCGAGGTCTACTCGCATTAAAAAAAATCAGAAAAATCGCCGACCCTCCTTACCACTTTGCGTACGAACTGACCTAGAATGAGACCCTACTATCTCATTTCGAATCTGTGAAAAGTCACTGGAAAAAGTTAAAATGCCAGCAAAGGGAAAATCAGTAAAGTTCTATAATTTTCAGCGGAGTTTTGCTGATTTTTCAGTGAATTTCAGTTAGGTAGTTGATCGACTTTTCAGCAAATTTTCACCGATTTTTCAGCAATTTTTTTACCGTTTACTTTTTGACCAAAAATTGTAGAGGAAAGGGGTGTTGTGATATTTTTTAGCACTTCCAATCCCTCCTCCTTGTCGCCCAAAAATTTTTTGTGTCAGATTTTTAGTCTACGGTCTCGAAAACCTAGCTTTTGACATCTACACAATATTTTAGGTAAATTTCAATTTTATCACCCCTCACTCCCTGGTCCCTCCTTCTAGCCCCGTACATATTTTCCATTGTCAAATTCGTAATCGATGACTTCGAAAATCAAACATAGACTTCATTTTACCGCCTTTAATAGCTCGATTTTTTGGATAGTGAATTTCATACGTTTTGAGAAGCCTCCCGGCCCAATGAGTGTTGTTAGAGTATTTAATAAAAAAAATTCCAGAAAAATTTCAACTTAAAAATATGGATCTGAGTTATAAATTATGAATCTCAGAAAATTGGGCATTGTGAGATTGAATTTTTTATGTGTCTATTCTTCCTTCATGCTGAAAATTTCTAAAAAATTTTGGAAGCTCTAAAACACCTTGAAACCGTTTTAAAACGATTCGGAAGGTCGAAAATAGACCTTTTTCATTTATAAATCAGTGAAAATTATCGTAGATCATTGGAAAACAGACAGACTTGCAGAAAATAAATCAGTGAAAAAATTTCACTGAAAGCAAACAGTAAAAAAAATGCTGTAAAATCAGTGAAAATTCACTAAAAAGTCGATAAAATTCACTAAAAAAAAATCAGGAAATATCTTAAAAAAGTGGCAAAAATTCGATGAAAGTGAAATAATTTCACTGATTTTCCCTGTACTGCAAATCTGACTTTTTAAAGTGACTTTTCAGTTTCACTGATTCGAAATGAGAAAGTTTCTACTCGATTTCAGTTTTTTTTCTCGATGCCAAAAAATTTGGATTTGAAATGAAAATTTTGAAATATGGAAAATAATTGTGTTTCAAATTAAATCGATCATATGTAGGTTACCAATATGTGAAATCCGCGATTAGAGATGCAGTATAGTTTACACTTTACATGGACCATGTTTATTGGATTTCCTCCAAAGCTGAGAAATTTTATAATTTTCTGGAGACTCCAAAACCTTCTCGAAACCACTTCCAATCGATTCAGAAGGTCGAAAATGGGATGTATACCAAATTCCAGCTTTTTTTGTTGATTATACCTGGCCAGGGCAATGTGGTAATTTTAAAATTTCAAAAATTCTTGAAAATTCGAGGAACGAACTTGAGCTCCAGAAACTTTGAACATGAAATCTTCTCAAAATGAACTTCCGATTTATTTTTGTTTCGGCTGAAAATCTCACTTCAAGTTGGGATACCTCCCTTGTCAGAGTCAAATATTAAGTATAATTTCTTTAAATCTTACCCTTTGAGAAAAGAAAAAAAGATATTAAAAAAGTACTTCCAGCTCTCATTATTTTAAAACATTTAATTCAGCCTGGACTGAGGGAGAGAAGAATGTTTCAATTCGTTTCAGACACGAGATGGATCTCGTAGATAAGAAACTGTCAACCGCAGATACCATAACCGATAATTAAACAAAAATTGAACGTGAGCAAAATTTTCACCGCATCTTTTTTTTTTAATTTTCACCCCGGCAAAGTATCCGTTCAATTAGGGAAGAAGTGAGTTAAAAAAGCGGAAAACTGTAAGGACTGAAAAATGACGCTAGTATGGGAGTAATGAGGCGAAAGAATATTTTCCGTCAAAATAGCCAACACAACGAACGATATTAGAAGCTGATGAGTTGTGAGATATACTGAAAAATGACCTCAATTCTGAATGTCGACCCCAAAAATATAAAACTTATGTTCGCTTCTTTTCGTATATACTTGTAGATTTGATAATTTTTAAAATGTCATCTTTCTAGTTTCGGTAGGGGCGTTCGTGATGCGCGATACGAAGGTTGAAGAATGTTGAAATTGATGAAAAGTTCAACTAAGTATATCAAAGGAGAAATTATTTTGTAAATTTTTATGAATTTTTTAGGGAGCCAGCTCACTTGGAAATTGCAAAAAAAAATGTGATTGATACGAAAAAAATTTAAGATGACCATTTAAAAATAATTTTTGTTCGACGAGTACATAATACATAATTTTATTTGATCATCTCCGCATTTGTGACCCTGTCGTAAAGAAGGGGCATTGCGTAAAAAAAAAAAATCGATCTCTTCATTTTTATTTGTTTGGTCCAGATTTGGTGTCATTTGGACCAAAAACGTGCAAAATAAGATATCGATTTTTTTTTACACTAGGTCCCTTCCCCTTCTTTACGGCAGGGTCACATTTGTTCTTCAAACAGACTTACGATTTTTAGGGAATTCGATAAATTTTTTTCAAGAAATGACATCGAAAAAATACTTATTCTTTTGCACATACCATCATTTTTTGATTTTTTTTTTCAGAGATGACATTGCAAAGGATATAACACAATTTTATATTTTTTGGGCTCTACGCTCAAAGGCCTTACTTCCAGGTTTCATTGAATTATTTGAATTTATTTACTTTTATCATAAATTCATTCAAAAGACCATTCAAAAATCAACCTCGTCAAAAATTCAAATTACCCATATCCTTAACACTCTTAGATACAGAAGGGAATTCGATTCGATAATTGCATTCTACACTACGTTGATCCTGGTGAAAATGATCCAAACTTGAATGTGCATACTTCTAAAAGGACCAGAAATATTCGCCTTTTGTACATGATTGCTCCAGCGTATGCGGCGCACCAAAAGAGGAATTGCTGTATACTGCGAAACTTGCAAGTTTCAAATGATACATTCTAGTCATCTTACCAACGTAGCTATGCATTGTTTATATTTCCATTGTGCAATTTCACCTTTTGTTTCCCACTATCGAGTCTTCTCTCATCGATTATTACCTACCATCTAAATTACTTAGCTTTTTAACCTTCAAAGGATATCACTTCTTTGTTACATATATCTATACATTACCTATAAATATATAAGGACCCGAACACCTAATCCCTCAATCGTACACCTGCGTGATAATTCATACCACAAGCCATACGCACTATAGCTGCTAATGCTACGAAATCGATTAATAAAATTCCCCGTAATTGAATTTTCATTGCTCTTGAGAAACCATCTAGGTGAAATAATTTATCAGTTATTGCCGCATTTTATCACCACTCCAGTTTACCAAAATATCTACGTAGGTACCAACTTGTCATATAAATTTCACTTCCGCACCGCGCCTATATAAAAATTACATAACAAAAATACTATAGGAAATCTTCTTCCATTAATGAGGACAATATGTTACACGCTCGACTATTCCGCACGATCCTTTAGCCATTTTCAGATTTTTTCTATTTTCCACTTTAACTGGCCAAATATATCACGTAAAAGCAATATCTGTTATAACTGCGAACAAACAGCCATTACCTTTATGTAGCTCGTTAATAGGTGTTCAGTTGTTATCGTCGTTATCACATACAGGCTTTAAAAAGGATATAACAACAATTTGACTGTTTTTACCCGTCCTCGTAGAACACGTTTTTGCCAAAATGAAATTACATAAATTGATTTTTTTTCCACAGACGGACTAATGATTTACGCAGGAACTTATTTTTGAGATTTTTTCGGTTTTTGTCAAATCATCTGAACCGAAAAAGGCGAGCGAATCATCAATAAAGTTTTCGTTTTAATTTTTTTTTTCAATATGGGTGAGCTTTAGGTTTATTTTAAAAATTTAGTCAACTTCATTCGGCTGATTTAGATTTTTCAACAGCTGCATAGCTGCATCGAGATAATGGTATTGAAAATTGCAGAGGCGGAGACTTGGATTTTTTTCGCATGTCATGTCGCAACATTTTAATCATAAAAAATGAAATGATTTTTTGCAGGTACCCTATTTAATTTTTACAGTCACAAGAAAATTTGGCATGTCGCCAAAAAATTTCGCATGTCGCATTTGCGACATTCGCGACACGAAAGTTTCCCCCCTTGGAAAATTGAAGTTCATCATTGTTTAAGAAGGAATTGGGATGAAAGATTTTAACCTCTTTTTTTTTTTTTTTTTTTTTTGTAAAAACTAACACTGGTTGTGTGATTTTATTTTTAAATTCAAAATACCTATTTTTATCTTAAAATTAAGAAAACCGATTTTTAAACATGAATATGATAATTAAAAATGAATCAAAGTTTTTGAAATCGAGGAGAAATCTATCAAAACAATCGTTAAATTTTTTCAACTAAAATTTCAATTTTTCAACATAATGAAAGAGTATTAACAATATATGTACTTACTTATATGGATAGGAATTTTCCATCAAAATTACAGTTCATAGACTTTGAGAAACCCCCGCAAATCTGTGGTGAATTTTATGGATAATAATTATCCACGAATTTCACCACACAAGTAAAATGTTTCAACATGTGGTAAATTATATGGATAGGAATTTTCCATCAAAATTACAGTTCCTAGACTTCGAGAAACCCTCCCCCAAATCTGTGGTGAATTTTATGGATAATAATTATCCACGAATTTCACCACACAAGTAAAATGTTTCAACATGTGGTAAATTATATGGATAGGAATTTTTCATCAAAATTACAGTTCATAGACTTTGAGAAACCCCCGCAAATCAGTGGTGAATTTTATGGATAAAATTATCCACTAATTTCAACACACATGTAAAAAGTTTCAACATGTGGCAAATTAAACGGATAAGAATTATCCATCAAATTTACCGTTTCTAGAGTTCCGGAAACCACCCAAAACCGTGGTGAATTTCATTGATAATAATTATCCACAAATTTCACCACACAGGTAGAACAGTTCAACATGTGGATAATTATATGAACAGGAATTTTCCATCAAAATTACAGTTCCTACGCTTCGAAAAACCCTCCGCAAATCTGTGGTGAATTTTATGGATAATAATTATCCACGAATTTCACCACTGATGTTAAAGGTTTGAACATGTGGTAAATTATGTGGATAGGAACATTCCATCAAAATTACAGTTCCTAGACTTTGAGAAACCCCCGCAAATCTGTGGTGAATTTCATGGATGATAATTATCCACGAATTTCACTACACATGTAAAAAGTTTCAACATGTGGCAAATTAAATAGATAACAATTATCCATCAAAATTACCGTTTCTAGAGTTCCGGAAATTACTCAAAACTGTGGTGAATTTTATGGATAATAATTATCCACAAATTTCACCACACAAGTAAAGTTTCAACATGTGGAGAATTATATGAACAGGAGTTTTCCATCAAAATTACAGTTCCTACGCTTCAAAAAACCCCCGCAAATCTGTGGTGAATTTTATGGACAACATGGCCGCCGGCAGAGGGTAGCGAAGGTAGCAGTCGCTACCTCATAAACTTTTCGTTTTTTTTTTTTTTGTTTTTCTTTATTCATGCGTATGTACTTATTCTCCTATGCCTTAAATAAAAATTGTTTGAAGTGTTCTCTATGGAATTCTCATCGCTCCTAACCCTTTTGCAATGAACACTCAACATGCACAATCCTCAAGGCTGATAATCGAAAGCTCTATTTTTTTGACTATTTTTTTTCAATTCAGTGAAATTCTGAAATTCATGATGTGAGAAAATCTACTGAAATATAAAATTTAAAAAACTCAAATTTTTAAAATTTTACAAAATTTAGGTTGAGAAAAATTACTAAATTGATGGAAATTTTTGGGAAAATCAATTTTTAGAAAAATATTCAAAAATTGAAGCCAAAAACCGTAAGTCATTTTATTCAGCTGAACCTCAAAAGCCAATCATTTTGATTGAAATCCGAAATGTGCTGCGTTTGCGTGATTACATAATTCGTCAAATCGTCGATATAGAAGGTTTGCGAAAAATTCTCCATTTTTTCCATTTTTTTTGAGTCACAACACTAAAAGTTAGGGTACTAATAAATCATTATTGTTGCAGTACAGGATCTACGATTGAACGGGCACTAACAAAAATTAAATTAGGTGATCGTCAGCACTTTTTTTGCTACCTCGTTGAAAAATCCTGCCGGCGGCCATGATGGACAATAATTATCCACAAATTCACCACAGAAGTAGAACAGTACAACATGTGGATAATTATATGAACAGGAATTTTCCATCAAAATTACAGTTCCTACGCTTCGAAAAACCTTCCGCAAATCTGTGGTGAATTTTATGGATAATAATTATCCATGAATTTCACCACACATGTAAAAAGTTTCAACATGTGGCAAATTAAACGGATAAGAATTATCCATCAAAATTACAGTTCCTAGACTTTGAGAAACCCCCGCAAAACTGTGGTAAATTTCATGGATAATAATTATCCACGAATTTCACTACACATGTAAAAAGTTTCAACATTTGGCAAATTAAATGGATAACAATTATCCATCAAAATTACCGTTTCTAGATTTCCGGAAATTACTCAAAACTGTGGTGAATTTCATTGATAATAATTATCCACGAATTTCACCACACATGTAAAAAGTTTCAACATGTGGCAAATTAAACGGATAAGAATTATCCATCAAAATTACAGTTCCTAGACTTTGAGAAACCCCCGCAAAACTGTGGTAAATTTCATGGATAATAATTATCCACGAATTTCACTACACATGTAAAAAGTTTCAACATTTGGCAAATTAAATGGATAACAATTATCCATCAAAATTACCGTTTCTAGATTTCCGGAAATTACTCAAAACTGTGGTGAATTTCATTGATAATAATTATCCACGAATTTCACCACTGATGTTAAAGGTTTGAACATGTGGTAAATTATATGGATAGGAACATTCCATCAAAATTACAGTTCCTAGACTTTGAGAAACCCCCGCAAATCTGTGGTGAATTTCATGGATGATAATTATCCACGAATTTCACTACACATGTACAAAGTTTCAACATGTGGCAAATTAAATGGATAACAATTATCCATCAAAATTACCGTTTCTAGATTTCCGGAAATTACTCAAAACTGTGGTGAATTTTATGGATAATAATTATCCACGAATTTCACCACATAAGTAAATGGTTTCAACATGTGGTAAATTATATGGATATGAATTTTCCATCAAAATTACAGTTCCTACGCTTCGAAAAATCTCCCGCAAATCTGTGGTGAATTTTATGGATAATAATTATCCACAAATTCACCACAGAAGTAGAACTGTACAACATGTGGATAATTATATGAGCAGGAATTTTCCATCATAATTACCGTTTCCAGATTTCCGAATATCCTGCAAAACTGTGGTGAATTTTAAGGATAATTATTATCCACGAATTTCACCACACAAGTAAAAGGTTTCAACATATGGTAAATTATATGGATAGGAATTTTCCATCATAATTACCGTTTTCAGATTGCCGGATACCCTGCAAAACTGTGGTGAATTTTAAGAAAATAATAGATTGATATTTCGCAAGGAGATGTGGTAATTTTGAAATTTGAAAAATTCAAAATTTTGTATATGAATTCTTTTACGATATTTATTTAGGATTTATTTCTGATTCATACTTCTAATTGGGATACCTCTTTGGAGAGGAAGAATCGTATAAAAAAGGGAGTTAAAACGCAGGATAATTTTTCCAGCACAGGTGTTGAATTTTTCATAAGGTTGGTACGCGTGCACACCAGTGACGCCATAAGTCATACGTTCATTAAAATGATAAACAAGTACATGGACGATAAATCACGGCTAACGTAGCTCGAGCTTAGTCAAAAATAGTCTGGGTGATGATTTAGTAAGAGGCTTTTAATAAGCATTTTGCCAGAATCTTGAGCAAACTCGCAAATTTTACGCCACCTCTTCGGTAGCCTGCGTTAATATGAATGGTCGTGTATCGCGTCGTCGAGGATGAGAATGACGACGTAGCGCGTATAAATATTTGTCTTGATAAGAGAATTATTCTTATTAGAGTTGTATATTAGCCGTGAAATTAATCTATTCGTATGAGCATTTTACGTGTTACGTATATGCACATCATGAATTTTACGGGGCGGTATTAATGCTGTCGGTATTTTGAACATTGTTTTATGCGTATATATGTGTAAAAGTATAGGTAGGTAGGCGGGGGGACGAGGCGACGGGTCGTATGTGCGCGTAAAACGCTCCGTATATTTGGCACATTCGTTTGTCAGTGTACGGTGTAGATGCTATTTACAAGCCGGCTGGGTAATTTGGTGTAAGGGTATTTTAACCCTTTCGAGACAAGAACATAGCCCACTACGGACCGAGAGATAGTTGCCTTAGCGAAAGGAAGCATCCATGTTAAATGATTATTACAACCCCTTAATTTGTCTTAAGGAACAGTAACTCATTCTAAGGGCTGCAGGCCGGGGAGACGCGAAGACAAAACCGTGCGTGTCTTATGAATTCTTGACTTAGGTTCTACATGCGAAAGTTGACTCGCTTTTATCGAATTAATCCTTCTTTATTTCACCGGTAACCTGGCTGGCGCTGGGCGAGCTACGAATCTATTCTAAGGGCATGCTAATGGTATAATACGCCAACTTTTATACTAAATTATTGAAAAGCTAGCGTGAAATTTTGACAGTGGCGCGTACTAGATGCGTCTCGAGCCCGCCTTCTTCAGTCGAAATTATTATTCATCGACGAATACCTCGTTGTACGAAATTGTAGTAAGAAATTAGCTCGGTGTAGTCGAAATTATCGTGGTCTTTTTATGTACCTCTTGGCAAAGCAACTCTGAAATTATATCTCGACACACCTATAATTATACACCCTAATCGATACCGTACGAATAATTCGAAACGTGACTGTACTTTTTACTCGTCATCTAAGCTGCTGGCATCCTGTAAAAAATTTCAAGATCGACGCATCCAAACAAGCGTTAATGTTCAGAACACACGTTCGCGTAGTTTTTGGAAAAAACTAAAGCAGTACCAAATGTTCGCAGCAGTTTTGCTGCTTGTTCCCCTGCCAAGCTTACGATGCGACCGAAGTGTTAATTTTTCGCACTTTTGGCTGTGTTTTGTGTGCGGATGCGTGCGAAGGCGAAAACGACGATGTGATGTAAGCAATAGCGAACGTCCTCTACGTGACATACCCTTTTCATATATACCGAACACGAAAAGAGTTTAACGACGAAAAGGTCAGAACGTCATTTATCATTTTAGATCCCATTCCATCGTCGTTAAAAAGTTACATGCGAAATGTCTTTCTAAACCAAATATGCGTGTCTGCCCGGTTCTGTTTCGGATTCTGCTCTGGATTCCCGCTCATCCAATGAATTTTTTTCGTCTTTTCTATCGTTCGCGATGATGGTTCGCATAAAGTTTTCTATATTTTTTTTTTATATTTTGATTTACTGACAAAATAATTCGCAAAGTTTATTTCTTCGGAGGTTCGGTCGAATGTAATGACAGCGTGTTGGAGGAAGCAGATAAATGAGGATGAGATGTTTTTCAACGTTTATGTGATTTCTATATAATCAAGTTGGTTCGATTAAACAAAGGAGTTTAACTTGGATGTCGATTTGTCGTTTGTCTGGCCTTGTTCGAGAAATAAACGTCATGTTTGGTTGAAGATTTTTTTTCTGGAGTCCGAAATATGCTGAGAGAAGAGGGAGAGATTTTAGAAAGTGGGGGTAGTCCATCGCGAGAGGAAAAATTTAGATGGAAATTCTGATTCGATAACAGATTTTTGGGTATTTTCTATTTTTCTTGAGTATAATATGACCCTGCCGTAAAGAAGGGACTTCGTGTAAAAAAAGAATCGATGTCTTCATTTTTATGTGTTTAGTCCAGATTTGGTGTCATTTGGACCAAAAACGTGAAAAATGAGACATCGAAATTTTTTTTACACTAGGTCCTTTCTTTAAGGCAGGGTTACATATTCAAATTAGGTGTTGTCAGCAGAATATTATAACAAAAAATGGCATCGCTTTTTTCATTGAATTTTAAACTTCACTGTTCAAAATATAAAAAATGTCAGGAATTTTTAATAAAAATTTTGGACAAAAATTGAGAAATTTCACAATAATAATAAAATTAATACCTACTCTATCCTCAAAAAGTACTTGGTAAGTAATTATACTACATTGAAATTTTCTAAATTTTATCAAGTCTCTTTAATTCTGAACTTGGAAAAAATTCTCGCTCCTTCGAATTTGTTACAATTTATTTTTCTAGAGAAAAAATTGCTTTCCCTTTTTTTGGAACAATTTTTTTCATTGTAGAAACGCTGACGTTGATTCCACCAATCAGAATGCAGTTTCGAGATAGTTCTAAGACGTCATAGAAAATTTTAACCAATGAAATTTATTATTTTAATGACTTGGAAAAATTCATTGGCTGCAGGTTTTGAAAAAAGGGAACTTGTGTTCAAAACTCGTATCAATTTTTCAGGTAATCTCCTTTCTCTGGAGTCTGAAGCCTCTTGCCTGTGTTCAGTTTAAATATTGATTAATGTGAGACTCAACAGAGCTGACGAGAATAAAAGTTTTTTTGAAGCTTTTTCTGTTTAAAATTTTCTATGGTTTTTTCCAACAATTATTCTCGCAAAATCAACAATGCTGTTCAATTTTATTAAAGCCAGAAAAAAAATTGGGTAACTTTTTAAATTTTGAAAATTTCGTAAAATTACTGTCAAAATTTTAAAAATATCGAGGTAGGCAAATTTACCTTAGATCTGAAATTCGAGATTAATCACCAGGGAGCGGATAAAAATGCGGTTAAAATGGGCAAAATATGCGCTTAAATATGCGCTAAAAAAAACCAAAATATGCCCTAAAAACGTAAAAATATGCGATAAAGATATGGGTGTCTATTTAAAGGGCGTAAAGAGCTGAACCTAGTTCTAACCTTTTAAAGCTGAGAATTTTATTTAATTAAACCAGTGAAAATCACAAAATTTTGGCAAAATCAGACGCAGAGAATGAAGGTTGAAGATCTGGATGAAAAAATATGATTTTTTTTTTCAACTCTGAAGTAAAAAAGAATCCTTTTTTTTTTTTAAACGCATGTGTGATAAATATTTTTAAAATGTGTATTTTTTCGATTTTCAAAAATGAAATACTGAAAATTACGAAAATATGTGCTAAAAATGAGAAAATGGAGAAAATATGCTTTAAAACAGTAAAATATGCGCTAAAAATGGCCAAAATATGCCAAATAAGGCGTTTAGAGGGAAAATATGCAAAATATGCGGTAACAAATATGGCTCATTTTGCTCAGAAAGACTTGAAACGTAAAAATAGCTTACATATGCTGCTTCTTACTCAAAACAGAAAAACATGCATTTACATTAAAATCCGCTCCCTGCTAATCACATAAATTTGGTTTTTATGGCCTAAAAACTCGTACTTAGTAAAAATACTAACTCACTCTTCATTCCTTCCTTGTCTTCTATGGGCTGAAATGTTACTTTTTTGGTTTCTTTTTAAAAAATAAATATTTTTATTTTCGCGAGTTTTTTAACTGATTTTTTTTCAAATTTGCAAGGATTTTAGACCATACTTGAGAATATTCCTTGAAAATTGTAAAAGATTATCTTTCAACAGCGCTGTTTTTTCACCATTTTCTAATATACCTACCTCAAACTGCACATTTTCTTTCCAAAATTTTTACCAGAGGATTTTCAGACCATGAGAACCGAATTCCTTTGATTGATTTCGAATCTTCGCTCCGTAGCGAATCCGTCTATCTTATCTGCCGAAGTCCTTCGGAATACTTTTATTTGTCTTTATCACAAAGCAGCATGCTAAAAATCTCGAAAATCGGCTCGATTTTTTCAACGGTTTACCAGGTTTTTTCCTTTGAAAAATCATGTTTATTTTATCAGAAATTTGGTAATTTTTTTCTAGATATGTGCCAATATTTTGTTAATGGATCCTTTGACTCTCATGCTGATTGGCATAGTGACCACTTTCTAAAAAAAACTTGAAAATGTCACGAGATCTCGAAATTTCATTTCTGACGTTGATTTTTTTTTTCAGAATTATTGTTGTTTTTTTTTGAAAATTACAATGTTTAATCTCACTTCTTCTTCAAAATTGAAATTTTGAAAAAAAAAATCATTTGCAAAAATTTTGCCTTCGTCACATTTAAATTCAATGAATTGCTCAAGTGTTTGTTATTTAAATCAGAGTAATAATTTTAGTTGAAATCTTCCCCTATCAAAAAATTTGAGTATTTTGAAGGGGCAACCTCGATTCAAACCAAAAATGTAATTTGAAAAAACTGCAATCCTGGTAAATTGGGGGGGGGGAATGAAATATTATTTTTGGAAACTTGTGGCAACTATAGTTAGGATACATTTTAATAAAATAATGTTTTTGATAAATCATGTTTTTCAAGCCCCATTTATGTAGATTCAGATCTTTCAAAGTTTCAAGGGCTCTCAGACGAATGCGAATGTGGTACATACCAAATTTTTTTGCACCTCTATTTTCATCCTCGCCCTCCTTGACACATTTATTGTCTATTTGAAATGTAAAAAAACATGCTGGACAGCTATTACTAAATTAGAATATTTCTTCATCGAAACTTTCAGATTTCCATAATTTTGAGCATATGATAATAATTTTTTCAAGATGTTCTTCAACCATAAATGAGATTGATTTAATTTGATTTATGCAACATTCAAGTACAAATATGTTATTCCCTTATAAGACCCTAGAAATCACTTTCCCTAAATTGATCAAATTTTACGTATTTTATTTAAAGATTCTACGATCACTTTCTCTTTAAAACGTACGTAGAACGAAGCATTGATATGTGTCAGTCGGTCGATCAAGTATTTGCTTTTCAGAAGGATAGATAACTGGCAAAGAAGTGTTTAATGAATGAAGCTATAAAAACTAGGGTGGAAAAAAAGAAAGAAAATATTCAAGAGGGAGTTTTGTTTCATAAAAAACCGGAACGTTTGATTTTTCCCAGCTATCCCAGAATGTTTATAGCCAATGAAATATTTATTGTAAATATACACGTATGGAACGTACGTACACTGCGTGCCATTGCACAAAAAACCTTTTTAGGAAAAAAATGAATAAATTAAGGAATCAAAGAGTTGCAAAAAAAAAAAGGAAAAAAAAGACAAATGTCCTTTTGTGTATTGACTTTGTATCTTTACATATCGCAGATGTGAAAAAGTGCGTGATGGGAATGTTGATAGTAAACGTGCGCGCCACCCTAAATTTTATTGCTGGCGTAACTTGGTCGTAGATATATTTCTTATTTTGTATATTTAGCGATAATATATCACTCGTTGTCGCTAATGTGAGAAGATAGGTGAATAATTGAATTTCGACCACTTTTTTTCCACATCGAAGTGAGGCATTCGAGTAGGTAAATTTTACTCAAAATATCGTGAAAATTATTTTCAAATAATATAATTTTTTTGAAAAAAATTCATGGTTCGAGCAAAGCGTAAAAATTTAATTTACGTGTTTTTTTCTTTTTCTTACGTTTTTATTCGGGACCGAAAAATATTTCTTACTCGCTAAATTAATTAATTTGTAATTTTCGAAAACTGTAAGAGTTAATTTGAAACGGTAAACACTATATTTTGAAAAATTTACTGGTATTTCTTTGCTTACGGTAAAGACGCAAACGAACCATTTCAGCATTAAATATGCATTAAGAAAACTGCGCGAAATATTCGTCGAACCGGGCTAAAAAAGGGTTACAGCAGGACTTACGTACGTTAGCTTCCGCTAAGAATACGCTTTTCCGTGTTTTATCCTGTTTTCAGTCCAAAGCAACGGTTCGAAATACACGTAAAACTATATACGCGTACATACTACAACGCGTTTATACTTTATTGCAAAGCAAGGACTGAAATGATTTAAGTACCATGTTGAAAATTAAGTTAGCAAAAGAAAGTCCGCGTGCACTTGAGATGGGAAACAGTTTTTAATGTCGAGTACCTCTCCGGGCCAAAATTGTTCACATTTTAACCCCCTAATTTAAAGCCCATATCTGCTAAGAGAACATTGCAAGATATTTTAAATCGAAACTCCAGCTTTAATCTCGATTTACTTTTTAAAGCAGAGTACTCTTCGTGCCATATTCATCTTTTCGCCCGGCTGTTTAGCCTCGAAATTTTATACAAGAAAGTGGAAGATTTTGATGATCGGAATTCAATCATTGCGAGAATAAGGGTGAGTCCACTCGTTGCTTCTGTTTCACTATAAATTGTCGAACAGGGGAGAAAAAAAAGTAGTCCGAGTAACTTATAAAAGCGGCATTTTTTAGTCGATATTCTCATCACTGCGCGCGTTATTATTCAAAATTAGTTTAGTTTCCTTGTTTTTATCTTGATTTTCATTATTATCAAGAAGGAGAGAGAGAAAAAAAAAACACAAAAAAAGTAATTTCCAGTTTTAATGATTTTTTCCTCGACTCTCGAGAAGGTGTTTTGTTTTAATGCAGAAAAAAAAAACGCGAAAGAAAGAAAAAGGGGTAGGCGGACGTTATAAAGAAAAATTCATTGTTTTTCTATAACAGAAAGTTCGGTGAAAGAACAGTTATTAAAAAAAAATTACGAGGAAAAAACCGGAGATTTTGGAAAATAGGGAAAATTAAGTCTAAGCACATTCATCGTTACTTTCAATTAAGTTACTTTACTATTGTTTTAATATGACTAACTGAAGTGTGAGCAATTTGTGTCTCATTTAGCCCAGTCGCCAAACTGAACCCTTTTCGATCTTTTTCAACTTTTTATAATAAAAACACCCTTTAATAGAGTCGCCGATAATGAAGAGAGGAGAAGCGTTTCACTCGACACTTTGGTACACTAGCTTAAAAGTTTCTTTCACGATTTTTCTGTTTTTTGTAGCGAATAATTGAATAAAACAGTGTATCATCGAAAAAACGCGAATAAGCGAGTAATATTCGAATAAAAAAAAGAGAAGAAGACAATTTTTCGTTTAATATTAATTTTGTTCGGGTTATGGAGAAGACGAAGCGTAATGTGTTTTTAATTTGAAAATTAACGAAAGAAAAGGGTTAAGTAATGATGTACGGTGGTAAAAAACAGGTTTTCCAGCTCGAAGACTGTTTTTTTAAATTTTGGGCAAAAAATACTGAAATTTAAAATTTATTGCAATTTTTAATTTATTTTATATCTTCTGCTCCTACCTCAGATAAAGATACAGATTTCACTTTTCAGTAATTTTAAATATGGGTTTGTCAAAATGTAACATTTCAACATATTATCATTTGTTTTTTCATCATTTTTTCAACTTTTAAGTTTTCATTTTCAGATTTTTAATATTTTTTTCCATCTCTAATTTTTATTGAATCGTGAGGTTTTCAGCAAAGATTTAATATCTTCTTAATTTTTTTTCCCAGTTTAGGGGCCGAATTGAACACGAATGACCTAAAGCAGGTTGAATGTGATATCCATGATAGGGACCAGAGATGTTGCTTTCCTCGAAAAACCTTTTTGGAGGGTAAAATGAATTTCCATGCAGAATCATTCGATGAATTTTTTATCGCTATGTTCGAAGTAGGTATAATATAACTCAGATGGACGTAGGAAATGCTGTTTGAAGTTTGATGGATGAATTCTATAGGTAGCATTTTTCATGCTGATCACAAGAAAAATTGTGTAAATTTCATCACCCAAGGATTTTTGGCAATTTCAATTTCTTGTTTTGCATTTTTTGATACTTTTGACCTTTGAAGTCGATTTTCTGGCTAAAGGAAGCCTTTTGGAGAAAAAATGAATGGAATATAAATTGTGAAGCTTCAAATTTCATTTTTGTGGAGTCCTATTAGTTGTCTTTTAGGAGGCTAAACTTTCGAGATATTTTGGGTCAAAGTTCAACTTTTTTTAAAAAATTGAAAATATCTCCAAAACTGGGCTTTCTGAGAAAAAATTAATAGGACTCTACACTTCTCCTGATAGAAAAATTTACGCTTTATAATTCATGTTCTATTTATATTTTTATTTGGAGGCTTAGGGTCGAATGTTAAAACATACCTTAAGTAAACCTTAAAACGTAAGGATACCTTATTTCAAGGAATGGTTTGGTATTTTGAAACTCTCCTTAGGAGAACTTTGCTAAGGGCTTCCTTAAAAGTCGTATTTTAAAACTTTCCTTAATTTTGCATACTTATTGCTTTGAATACCATGTTGCCAAATCTAAAAAGATGATTCAACCAATCAAAACGTGTTATTCAGATATAAATGGCTATATTTACGTATTTGTTCTTAAAAATTCATAAACATTTTTCATTATCATTGCTACCTAATCAATGTGTATTGCAATATTGCATCAGTGTTTGAAGTTTCTCGGAATTTTCAATGATTTTTTAATTTCGTTTCAATTTTTTTACATGAATGAAAGAAAAATAAAGAAAATCGACGTCATTTGTTAATTTTTTCCTGAAAAACTAGATTTTAATTTTTTTATACCATTAAAATTTTTCAACTCTACCAAAGTATATAGAATTTTTTAAAAGCTTTATCGCCTCCAAGATGAGAAATGGTCAAAAATGTTCCTTACGACTATTTTGTAAGTCTTTTTTGTAAGTTCCTTTGTAAATTTTCACAATAACCAGCAATGGTCTAAATAGAAAATATAATATACCCAAAGTGCTGCTTCTCGAAGCAAATTCTCATTTTCACGCAAAAAAATAAAATTACATTTGAATTCAGTACTTTATATACGAGTAGAAAAATGGACAAGATCGACGAGCCCCTTCAAAAATTGACAAATGTTTCATTTTGAGTGTAAAAAATTGAGAAAGGTTTCATTTTAGGAGTAAAACTGAATAATTTTTCAGTTCTCAGCAACAACTACACTCTTTAGGATGTGTACAGAAATGTCTATAACGTTCATTATTGATAATATTTTGAAGTATACCAGCGTATTTTCATTTAAAAAATCTATTTATAATAGAATTCAAGTATCACAGTAGTAAACCCGTAAAAACAAAACCATTTTGTTACCTTAAGGAATTCCTTGTACTTCGATCGAATACGTGTTTTAAATTTTGTTAAGAAGCGTTTTAAAATACGAATTCTGTCTAAGGTACCTTTTAAGGAACCTTAAAAACTCCTTAAAAATAAGGTATGTTTTAACATTCGAGCCTTAGTGTTCCCGAAAAATCTACTTATTGTTTCCCATTTGTTTCAATAGAAATACCAAAGGCTGACAAATCAACAATTTTTTTCTGTACCTATAATTAATTTTGATTTGTGATTCTGAGTTACTTTTTAGTGCTGAGTGCGAATATGATTTCAGTTTTTCTCCTGGCGCCAAGATTTTTTCATTTTGTTTGAAAATTTGTTTTGTATTTTTTATGCATAACTTTTGATCTCTAAAATCGATTTTCTGGGCAAAGGAAGTCTCCTAGAGAAAAAATGAATAGAACAAAACTTATAGTGTCACATTTCCGATCTGTAAAAGTCCGATTAGTAGTTTTTTCTCAAGAAGCTTAATTTTCAAGATAAGTACTTTCAATTTTTTAAAAGTAATCGAATTTTGAACCTTGAACCAAAATATCTAGAAAGCTCAGGCTCCTAAGAGAAAACTAATTGGATTCTACAAATAGGAAATTTGACGCTCTACAATTCATGTTCTATTCATTTTTCTGCAGGAGACTTCCTTTGCACAGAAAATCGACTTCGAAAGTTGAAAATTATCAAAAAAATTTAAAACAAATGCAAAACGAGAAATTAAAATAAATTGTGAAAAGTCCTTGGGAGCTGGGATTTTTTTCACTAATCATTTCATGATCAGCGCGAAAAATACTATAGAAATCACCTATTGAACTTCAAATAGCATTCCAAAAGTATTTAAAAATTTACTTTTGAATTGGCTTTCTTTTAAGGAAATGAAGAAATTTGAACATTTCAATGCACGAGTTCCATTTCGAATGTTTTTCATTGATTCTCATTTACAATATTTTGAAAAATGTTACAAAAATTTTCAACGCTTTAATAATAATTATTAATAAAAAGTCCATAAGACGGGCTGAATAACTTCGAATTTACTGTTCCAAAGTCTGGTTTTTTATGCTTCGCTCGGGCATGGGCATGAACAATGAACATGGAACACAATTATCATAAACATTCACTTTGTACCTTCCAAACTTATTATTTTTGTTTTTTAAGGTTGAAATAATGTAAAATTACATTTTTATAAAAACCTTTTTTCAAAAATTATGAAAGTCAAGATTCCCCCCTATGAGACATTTCAATTCAAAATTTCGAATTAAATTTGTAAAAATTCAGGGCCAAATCATTAGGGAAAACATGTGGATGATTAGAAGCGTCAGTTTGCTTCTCAATAAAATTGCAAAATCGCATTTCTGATTGAAAAACTGACATTTATACTCTTTCCACGGTAAGAATAGCATGACGTCAGATACGTCAGACCAACCGATCTGCACAATATTGTGAATTGAGCAGAACGGTTGGTCTGACCTATCTGACGTCATGCTATTCTTACCGTGGAAAGAGTATAGTCATAAAATTGTGATGACTTCTATCTGTTGTTTTAAAAAATTAGAAAAATGTCTTTCAAGATTCCCCCCCCCCCCTATGTGATGAAGTCAACTATTATTCTTATCGAAAAGGCTTGGTGGGTGATATTTTGATTTTAATTTTTTACTTTCTTGTACGTAACCGTAGCCTATGGGTTTTTTTGCATGGGGGATTGGGGGTGCTACTGTGCTAGCGTACCTAAGCTTCCATTTTTGTATATTTTTATCAATTTGTTCACTTTTTACGATTTTTAAAACAGTCTTTTCTCGTATATCGCTCAAAAAGTACTGGCTGTGGCTGAGATTTGAATTATGCATCTCTCTTTAGATGGAACTCCTTCATCAAGTCTCGAAATCATTATTTCGGAACTTATGAAATTTTCTCCTGGAATTCCAAATTAGACCACATGTACGTTTGAATGAAGTTTTACCAGTCTGGACGAATTCCATCACCGCTCGAAGGGCGTTCGAAATTCCATCTCCGTACTCATGATATTCAGTCTTAAGATTTCTTGCGTAAAATGTAAAATACGTAATGAGAATATCGATGCGAATTAATGCGAAATCCATCAAGTATTAAGAAAACCTTATACTTAAATACTCGTACTTAATACGTATTGGAAGGCGAAAACGTAGAGAAAATCACGAATTTCATTATCTATATTTAGACATCGACGCACTTGGCGTAAAAGGCGATAAAACAAAAATAGTATTCGTGTAAAAATTTCGATTATCCCAATAAAATAATAATTTGTTAGATAAGAAATAAAATCTAGTTTATTGGTTGGTTTTTGAAAAATGTAGGGAAAACGAAATATACTTACGTAAGAGATAAGAGAAAGTCCGAAGTTTATATTGCTGAGACAGCAGCATCCTTAAGAAACGATTTTCAATCTTGATTACGAGAGGACAAACATTCCCTTACCAATACTATTCAGCATCATAATCGAAGTTCGATTTGTATGTGTGGATTTCGGTCCACGTTGAGAACCATACGAGAGTTCTGCTTTTATAAATACACGTAGTATATGGATACTTTGTAGTTTATACGTTATTCCGCGTGTATCGCTCAAGATGCTGCGTTTATAGTTTTTGGAAATTTTAAGCAACTTTTTGAAAGAAAGGAAAAATACTTGTCGAAACGTTTCGCCGCGTTCATTATATATTCTAAAAATGTTCTAAAATATGCGGTATTATAAAATACGTTTCATCTTAATATTTCACCAAAATCCACCGTGCACCAGCGAACCGAAAGGTGAAACTATATAACATTTTCTCGTGTTCGGACGAACCTGTTACGCATACTAAATTTAAAATAATCGTTTATACTTTGAATCAATTTTTATCGAGGTGTAAGCGGGTGATTTTTCATTTCAACGTCTCGATGCATAGAAGTAAAGCTGAGCAAGTAACCTAGGTGGGTTTTTTTCCCGACGAATTAATTTCAATATTTACCTAATTTGAATTTTTCGGGAAAATACGAAAAAAAAAATCGTAATTTATAATCGAAAAAATCCTCCCAGGCAGGAACGTAGCCAAGGGGGGTCGGGGGTCTGGACCCCCCTTGAGATCAGAAATATACGTAAAAAATGCCTTTTTTGGACGTTGAAAAATCCAATTTTCTCAAAACTTCGCTCGGGAATTGAGATACCTAATCATAATTATATTAATCCATTTAATGTGGCAGCCAAAAAAAAATTCTCCCATTTTTTCCTCTTTGGTATTCCAACTTTTTACCCTTCCAAAAAGCTTCCTTCGGGGGGCGAGGCAAAAAGGAGTCTTTTTTCACAATGTTGCCTCAAATAGTTCATTATAATTGTAATTTTGTTCATGCTCAAGCGAAGCAAGTGTAAAGTTTTTCAAAAAAATGGTCTTTTCAAAGCATTAAAATATTTAAAAAATATCTTTTTTGGGCATTAAATATCCAATTTTTCAATACTTTGCCCTTACTTTGCTCGGGCATAAATTGAATCATAATTACATATTATAAATCATTTAAGGTAAAATAGGCTCTTTTTACCCCCTTCTCCTCACGTCCCAAAAACTTTCTATTTTTTCGTCTTTGAACTCATTTTGCACCGACCCCTCCCCCAAAGGTTCCAACACCATTGGTTCTGCCCCCCCCCCCTTCAGACGTTTCATGCTATGCCACTGCTCCCAGGAATAACACGTTTGAAAAAGAACCTCAAAACGTTGCCGATTTAGAAATCTATACAAAATTCTAATCCATTTGTGTATAAAATTTTGCCCAGCGCGATTATTCGCCGTTTCATAAATTCACGTCGATTCATATTTTTCTAACCGTCGAGTCGCGCGCCTCCTGCGAAAATACCAACGCAGCATTCCGTATCGCGAGTCGTTTCGCCGAGTCGTATATTTTTACATTTAAATTATGGTATACAGACCAAATTCATCCGAAGTGATTTGCGGACTAGAGATTAAAACGGGAGAAAATCGAAAAAGCGTACCGAACAGAATACTTTATGCGGAGGAATTTCGTAGAGTTGAACTTTTCTTAACGTAAATTTTCATTCGAAACGAATGCCCAAACTAAAGCTCGATAGCTTCTGTCAGACACATTTTCATATTGCATACGTTACTGATAACTCACCCTTTTTACATTTTCGCGTATAAATCATCGCCTAGTTTAATAACAGTCTGTGTTATTTTTACATAAGATTTTCAACGATACTTGCTACGAGCTAATTTTCAATTTCAATCGGACTCGTGATGTGGGTCGTAAAAGGTTTTATGGAGGAAAAAGGTCGAGAAGGAAGGCGTACCTACGATTTACAAAAAATTTAGACGAGTTGGAATAATTTCACTTGATGTGTAGGTGTGCCATTTTCCGGCCGAAAATTTTTATCCGAAGGGTTGAAATTTTTTTGTTGAATTCAAATGACGTATAGTGTTGTTTCTTCTGTTATGTTTTTTTAATATGAAAAATGCCTTTGGTTCGTGAGATTAATTTTTGTGTGGATAAAAAAGAAAGAAAAATACGAATGATATTCGTGATGAGTTTTTGGACAAATAATGATGAAAGGCGAAAATTTGTTTTCAAGTGAGAAGGGAGTAGTCATTTCATTGTTCCATTTACTTTTTTGTTAAATTTTCCTGACAGTTTTTTAAAAAAATTTGATGCAATGTTCTCAAATTTGAAAATTTTCAGTTTTTACATTTTATTAATTTTTTATAACTTCAATCCCAAATTTTTTAATTTAGGTATATTGAAAAAAATATGAAAAATTTAAAATTTCCGAAGTCTTTATCAAATGATTTTTCAAGTATGAACTTTTTAAAATTGAAATAATATCAAAGCTATAAACCTTTTTTAAAATTAGAATGTCTGTTTTGAGATCAAACCCCTGAACCAAGAGTTGCAATTATTGCTAATTGATTTCAAATGCATAATTAAGCATTTGAAACCAGAGTTGAGTAAGTATTCTACTTAAATTAGTGGGTAATTTACATCTTATGAATGAACCTAGGTAAAGACCTAAGCATCTCAACTTTGAGAATCCTTAAATTAAATTTTAAATTTCTCATGAAAATTTGCCCGCAATTTTGGAATCAAAGGTCCATTTTCAATGCCTACATAAAATACTTACTTTTTTTTTGAAATCAACGTATGGTACTTATTAGTCTTTTTAAGTTCATAAATAAGGCTAGCAATAGCATTTATCATTTTGGTAAAATTTTAAGAAATCATTTCAACGCTCAGAAATTCTTATTTTCTCTCAAAATGTTTTTCTTAAATATGAAATTCTTGTTAAGTAATTTTTTATAGCGTAAAAAAGTCTCCATTACAAAGATGTAATTTTTTTTTAAATTTTGTCTGAAAAAAAATTGAAAAATCGAAAGGCAAAAATGATGAAAATCTTGAATAGAAAATTTACAAAATTATGATTATGAATGAAAAATTCATTTTCAAATTCTGTAGCTCCACTTATCTAAAAAGATTTGAGAGAAATCTTGAAATTTGGAAAAATTCTCATCATCGTCGCTTCACAATGACTGTTTTAATTTCACTTGAAAATGTCCTATTCTTAAAATTTATTTTTATTAATTTATTTAAATATAATCAAATAAACATCACAAATGAAATTATTAACTTCATTTTTTGCTTTTACGAAAAAAAAAATCCTCAGGTATTTCGAGTTATATTCGAGAAAACGAACAAGAGAGTTATAATTATTCGGATAATTTTGAAAATTATTTCATATTTTTGACTAGACTTCCAAGTTGCGACGACCAAATGCATAACAAACTAAAAACAAAGTTAACCTTGATAATAACCCAATTTTTGTCGCAAAACTTTAATATAATTACAACATTCTTAAACTTTTAAAGTTGGCGAAAACTTATACTTTTTGAAATTCGAAACGACTCATTCAGTTTTTTCTACAGCAGATTTCTGTTGGTAAACTTTTTCGTCATTTCGAGGTTCAAAATATGGAAAAACATCTTGACTTGGCCTCTTTAAAGATCTGGCATGTGCTGGTGAGCAGACGATTTGAATTATCGAGTCGAGTTTTTATCATTTTCGTGATATTTTTTGAATTGAAAGTTTTTTTTAAAAAAAATTCAAGCGTGCTTCTATTTTAGATTTTTTTCTAATAATTTTGCTCTTATGTATTATCATATCAATTAATGAATTTTTAAAATTATGTTTCAGATTTCATATTATGCTGTTGTACCAAAAATACATACTTGGACGTGATTGAGTAAGTACATACCAAAAAATAATGTATAATTATATAAATGCCTACTGCATTTTTAATTATTGGAAACCTTCGACTTGGTGATTTACATTTTCATGGAAGTAATGTTTGAAAATCCTTCGCCTTATTTTTCAATAGAAAAAATGAAGTACCATGTATGTACTATGAATTTTAGGAATAAAAATGTTATTGATTTTTACAAGCAATTTAAGTAAAATAGATGAATGATTGGCCTGTTTTGAAGATGCCTTTCTCATTTTGAATTGATGAAAAGTCATTGAAAAAAAAGTTGGAATTGCAGCACAAGAAAAATCAGCGAAATTCTTTGATTTTCAGCGGATTTTCGCTGATTTTTTGTAGAATTTCACTGATTTTTCAAAAAAATTCAGATATTTTCCTAATTCCTCGGAAATTTTTTCATTGTTAGCTCTTGGTAAATTTTTTCACTGATGTACGAATAAAAAAGTGATTTTAAAACCGAAAAAATGAGAATTTTCTCCTTAAAAAATATGGTTATTGATTTTAATATCTTCTTGTCTAGATTTTTGATTTTTTCTCTTCCATATCTTTTTCTTCTCTCTTTTATAGATCATTTTAATTGACCAAAAATGAAATCTTCGAAAAATCTAAATTTTTGCGTTATTTTTCTCCACAAAACAAGTTGATTCATACCCACCACAATCTCGTATCCGAAAAAAGTGACTTTAAGTGCTTTTTTTTCTTTTTACTGTTCAATTTTCCATGTATTTCACTTGAAATTAAAGAATTATCAAATCAAAATGACTTTTTGTTTCAAGTTTATCTTTAAATTTCCTTATTTTCAAATTATTTTGGTTCTTACCTCTGAGTGCACTTTTTAAGGTTCCAATCTCAATTTTACATGAGCTTAGGAAACCAAAATTTTTAGGAAAAAAATCCAAAAATTTTGAGTCGTACGTGAAGTTTAAAAGCCACTTCCTTGAAAAATTTTTTAATGGACTAAAGTGAAATTTTCAATAAATTTGTGAAAAGCCCTATCTTTGGCAGACTCGGAATAAAGATTTCACACGTACCTAGATAGTAGATACGTATTTTAGCTGAAGAAAAAATGACGTTAATAGAATTGCCTAACCAATTCGCCGTAAATACATAAGCTTGAGCTTGATGAATTCGTATGCATTTCTGTAAAATTATGAATGATTTTCTAAATATGAAGTGATCCTGGGTTAAAGGGTATTTTTTTTCTTTTCAGATTCTTTTTGACTATACGTCACGGTGAAAAAATTATTTCGTGCAAGTCTTTAGCCCCAGTTATTAGATATAAATTATCAATTTTTATTTTCGCACTTTTACCAATCATAAAAGATTTGATTTGCGTTGAATAAGTTTCCTTCCGGTAATTTTCATATCAGGCAAATAATAATTTAGTCGCCATTTTTTAAATAAATCAAAATTGAAAAAAATATTTAAAATCCATATGAATGTACCTTTGAAATACGAAAAAAAATTTTTGTTTTCGAATTATGTGAATAATACCATCTAAAACATCGAATCCATTTCTGCTAGCTCTATTCTCGAACTACGTCGAAATGCAACGCAAATTTTTGACCCAGAATCGCTGTATACATCTTGTAGAAAATTTGGCTAGTTTCAGTTTTGAACTAGACCATTTTCATGATGTAGTTAACCTTATTTTGAAAAGTTGGAAGTGAAAAACTAAGTATATAATTTGGGTAAGGCTGAAATCTATCATAAAGGAAGCATTACCGGATTCATTAAAACTTTTAATATATCGGAAAAGGTATTAAAATACACGTGTATAATATATTTCAGCTTGCTTACAAACTTTACCAGCTAAAATACTCGTTTACCCTGGCTATACTTAAATATTCGCCTTATGTAGATGTATTTCTTCTCGTGGCTTTGCATTTTATTTTTACCAAATTTTAAAATAATTCGTTGGTGTAATTAATCCCTAAACTGGATAATTCAATATTTTTAAACGTGTAATAAATATTTCAAAAAAATTCGGAAAATTATGAATCTGATTTTAATACAGATAATTTTATTTTTGAGAGAAATTTTCCATCTGTATAAACAAACCATTCTGGAGCATGAAACTGGATGCACTGTTCAATTTGCCATAAATAGACTAATAAACCGTGTATGTTAGACGTATATAATATGGATTTTTTTACTTTGAAAATTTTGTAAAATTAAATTTTTTCCTTTCCTTTGAAATTTTTAAAGTTTACCTTTTCTGTCAAATCTTTTTTTTTTTTACAATATTGATTTTAGACCAACTTTTGGCTAACTTTACACACGCAGCAGGGGAATAATAGATGGGCAAAACTTTTAGCACAGAAATAAGGTCAAACTTTTCGTTAACAAACAGAAATAAAAAAAAAGTTTTTCTTCTCCCACCCATAAGAAGTAAATAGCTTGCGCTGGTTAAAATTGTTCCGCCCTTATCTAGCTGCGGGTACGCTCGCATTGGATGGGCCGTAGACTAGCGCTCAGACGATGTTGCCTATAAACCCACCTACCTAACTTTATATCAAAACTTTTATCTGTCTCTCTCTTTTTCCAATACTTTCTCTTTAATTTCTACAGATTTGTCGTTCACGAATGATTTCTATTTCCGTACAAAATTTTTGGTTCGATGAGAATCATAAAAATTCATTCGGTTCGTATCTTCCGTGCGTACGATAAGGTGTGAAAATATACGTACAAATGTAAATATGTCGAAGGAATCGAACGAACGTCGGAAGTGAAAAATTTGAAATTCTTGTTTATTTTTATTCGGTAGGAAAATATTGTCGAATAAGGTTGTTTGGTGGGAAGAGCCTAGATGTATTTGAAGAGTAAAGGGAAAGGGAGTGAATCGATTATTTGAATTTGGAGGTTTTGAAAATTTTTAAGGTGGGCTGAACTTCGTTGAAAGGGTTCTTAAAATGAGTTTATTATTTTTTAAAATCAATAATTTCAATTTTTTCGTATTTTTTGGTAGGGGGGTCGAAATTTTTAAGCCGGAGGGTTCCTAATTTCTACAAAATTGGCAATTTATCTAGAAAATTTTTACAAATTGTAATATTTTCTTCGCGAAGCTCGAGAAATTTTGAAAACAAACCTTTCAATAGGTATCGATTTTAACTCGTGCTAGGTGAACACGATGGAACCGAACGATCGAAAAAAAATGAATCAAATTATCCATAAAAGGTTGCACGTATAGGCGTTCTGCGAATTTCATCGTTCTTACGGATTTCTTACTGGAAGAATTTTTGTTGCTTTCGCGTCTATCCCTCGATTAGGAGTATTTTTTTTCTTTTTCGCTTTATTCGTCGCCCACAATGTAATTACTTTAGTACAAGAGGAAAACTTGGTATTTTAATTAGCGTCGAGAAAATTTCTACGACTTGGTCCATTCCACTATGAATTCCGCACATCCTTGGGCATCCAATATTTTTAATTAAGTTCTAAGCCTTGATTAGTTTTATATTAGAACGAAAAAAAAAAACACCGCGTTAAAAGTAACGAAAAACAGAGCATACTTTAATTAGAAACCAAACTCTGGATTTGTAATTTACGCTCAAGTAAGCTAAATCGTCGCCCAAGTGTACGTTTTTACGCTGCTATTGGCTAAATATGAACGTGCAATTTCTCTATAAAATTCGAGAGAGAGAAGAAAAACACGTATAAATATCGAAATTTTTAATAAAAAAACAAAAGGCGAAGTGTATTCAAAAGTTGCAAAACTCAGTGTAACGTTTTCGACTTTTATTAAGTTCTTTTCTTTACTTATACGTTGTGTAATGAGTGGGACGTATAGTAGTTGTCGTCGACCTTACGAAGAGATTTTAATTAATTTGTATAAAACTCTGACGTGCCTTGTAAATGAAACATGTTAATGTCGAAATTCTATTCTACCTTAACGGACTTTTCTTAACAACTAGTCATTTTACTCGTAGTTTGCGTTGCACGTCTGAAACATTTCGCCGTATTTAAAATTCGTTACGTAAAGTTTTATAGTTTTTCCGACCCGGGATGTAAACAAAATTTCAATTAGGAAGTTGAATTTTTGAACGACGAAATTCGGTGCTGGATTCGAGCTCGATGATAAGGGTGTATTGGAACCGTGGGTTATTTTTTGTTCGTGCCCACGAAATTTGTTGGCAAGTTTACCAGTTTCGCTATTGTCACGTTTCTGGTCAATTTGGCAATTATCAAACGTTGTGCGAAATTGGGAAACTGGTGTTTTTCGGATGTTTACAGCTGTGACCTGTTGAAGTTGGCCAAATGTGGCCAATATTTTAAATATTTGGGCTGATAATTTGGTAATTTCGTAGCAGACGGTTTTGAGGATTTATTCGATGATGATGCCTAAATTGGAGAATTGCAAATAATGTTAAAATTATTCGTAATTTTATGAGAAATTTTTGGCCAAAAAATGGCCATTTCTTGGTCGTCAAATATGGAATTTTTAGATAAAATTGATTGATTAGAGTATTAGTCAGATCGATAATGATGCCTGAATTGTAGAGTTGAAAATATTACTGAAATTATTCGAAATTTTAATATGGTAAATTTTTGGCCAAAAAATGACCATTTCTTGGTCCTCAAACATGGAATTTTTAAATAAAATCAAATGATTAGATAATTATTCGGATCAAACAACAAAAAAATGTCTTAAATAATTCGGGTTTTGTCCAATTTTCCAAAAAAATAGACAAATTTTAAACAAGTCTCAAAAAAAATGGTATAATTTGACACGATCTTCTAGGTACTGGATGTTTTCGCACCCAAACAAAACTTTGCCAAGCCTAGAGCAACAATAAACTGCAGAATTGTAGAATTTGCCGAAATTAGTACTAAAAAGTGAAATATTAGTAAGAAAATTGATTCATAATGGCAGACGTTACGCACGATGTGCCTCGTACATGTAATCCGCGTCGAGATCATTGGCCTCCTTATAGGAAAAGAAACTTTTTAAAAGGGCGGAAGCAAAGTTTTAAATGTTTGTACTTATTAGTTTGGTGATGAAAGTTGATAAAAGTTTTCTGAAAATTACGGTCGCAACTGTCTGAAAGTCAAGGTCTCTAAAGTTTATTTTGGAAGTAAATCGAAATAACAAACTTAAAATTTACAGCTTAACTCTAACTAGTTTATGGAAGTTTGAATCCCAATTTATGTCCCACTTTTACTGTATGACGAAGTAAAAACAAAAATCAAAAGAAAATATTCTCAATAGTTATTGAATAGTGTGAAAATGAGAATTTTCCTGCGAAGTTTGTCGGTGTAAAACGAATACTTGCGACTTGTTGGAGTGAAATCGCGTATTGGTGTAGTTTTAATGATCTGACGTCGTTTCAACGGTGGAAATTTTTTTCTTAATGAGGATCCAAGTAGAATTAGATGTGGGGTTTGGTATTGATTGAAATTTTCGCTTGGAATGTTTAATTTGTTTGGTTAATCGATTGGGTTGAGAATTTGTTGAGTGTAATTTTAACGGTAGTGTTGGTTTATTCGTTGATGATAAAATTGTTCGTGTATGTAGTGCAATCACCTTCTTCAGGGACTGCGAATAAGGAGAGGGACGAAAGAAGCGTTTCCCCTGGGTCCAAATTTTTCTAAAAAAATTACGGATGCTTTGTAGAGGTTCAAAAAAAAACATTAAAACCCTTTTAAAAACTTATGCGATGTCAAATGAACTTGACAAATGCCTCAAAACTCATAATTTGAAAACAGCTGAAGAAGTTGATAGATGTTTTAAAGTAACGTTTAATTTTTGAAAATGTTGGTGAATTTTAAAATATGCAATGAATTTTAGAATGTCTCTTGAAAAATTGGTTGAAAATTTTTTACAAAAATGGGGGGGGGGGAGGTAAAAGTAAGTAGGTAGGTCTGGTATTTATCCGATTATAGAAAAGCTGAAAGAGATAGAAAACAAAAAAAATGGCATGAAATTCAGTGTATTTTTTTCCACTATGGTACTCAATATAAGTAGTTGAGAAAAAATTCATCAGTTTTTAGAATTTCTACAGATTTTTGAGGAAATTTATTCCTGTTTTTCTCCCACAAACTCAGTTAATTTTATGAATTTTTCAAGATTTCAGTTTTCAAGGTGTCTAACAGGTCAAGCTGTCGGATAAGTTGAGCTTTTCACCTCTGAAAAATCAAGCTTTTTTACTAATTTACTCAAAAAGTCAAGCTTTTTTCAAAAATTTCAAAAACCATAAAAATTCCATTCAACATTGATGAATATTAAAAATTTCTTATTAAAAAAGGAGTATTTTTGAGGGGGGGAGGGTGGACAAAAGTACTTGAAATTTCCTTTAAAACGAATACACGCAAGGAGGTCAAAAAATTGGGGTAGATTGTCAAAAAGTCATTCAAAAAGGTCAAGCTGAGTCGAGCTTTTTCTCAAAAAATTTTATTAGACACCCTGGACTTCAATTTTTTTTTATTCATCTACCTACACTTCAGATCACAACCCTATTATTAAGTTCACTATTTTTAAAATTAAAACAAATTGTTGCCTGAATTCTATTTTTTTTTTTAATATTCTAAATTTTTTCATGTCAAGTAATCATTTTCACTGATTCATAAGTATTTTTTCTCTAACATTTGAAGGGGATGCACTTTTCGGGATTTTATCCAGAATACTAAACAGATAATAAAGTAGATATGAAATTTTGAATTTGCTTTCAAGATAACCCAACATTTTTATTTCCCATACTTTTCTCCTAACACATCCTAATAACATGAATTTAGCTACCATACACTTCTAATTCCGCCATCTATTTCCCGAAGCAAAAATTTAATGTTCACGTATTCCGCATGAAACGAACTACGAAGCTATTCGATTGGATTTTTACTGAATATCTATGCTTATGCGTTTAGCTGGTATCAATTTTAGTGGTTTTTCTCTCAACTTGGACGAATTTTCCTATGTAGCTTACAGCAAGGTCGCAACCTTTTAAATAAGTTTTAAAGCACGTAGCTTAGTAAATTGTGACAGGACTGACAATATTTCAACTTTATGCTGTTGCGTAACTTATAGAAATCTCTATTATGCTCGTTTGAAACAAACTTTTGAATTAGTATCCCCCGAAACTGTATCACAAATGTCACTTTGAAACGGGTGCTATTTATTAGCAAATATTGTCTTGTTACTTTGTAAAATAATATGCTATACGGATATTTTGTTTAATGCATCACGTTGGCTACGAAAAATGACAGAGGATAAAATAACCAAGAGATTCGTGTTTGGTAACTTCATATAACTCCTATCTACGTGGTAGGTATTTTTCTTGTAAAATGAAAAATTACACGGGTATTTTAAATTCAGCTTGTAACAGGTGAAGACTATTTAGAATTTAAGTTGGTTTAGGGTAATTGTAACATTTGAAGGGGAGAAAGGGATGCTATTATTCTTTGAAATTTGGAACTAAAAAATTGAAGCAAAAAATTATTAAAAATTTAAAATGGTAGGATTAGATAGAAAAACTCGATTGCTTGATCAAAAATTATGTGAGTGTGCAATATGCATAAAAATATTCTTCTTCGGCGTGAAGCTCAAATTTTACTCAAAAAGATTAAAGGCAAATATTTTGAAAAAACTGCAACCTTCAAAAATTATGAATATCTTTAAGCTCTGCTAGAACTAACATGAAGAATGAGAAAGTCGTTATAAATCTTGGTTTAGTCAAAATTTAAGCTTTTTTGAAATTCTGGCGATGAAACCTATAAATTTGATAACTAATAAATTTTTGAAACCCATTATTTATCACGACTTGATCAATTTTTTCATTTTGGTTTCAGGAGGATCCTTTTAAAAATTCATTTTAAAAAGAATTTCATGTTTACATTTTTAAGACAAAAATTTTCCAGAAAAAAATTTAAAATTAAGTTCATTCTGCACGTATTGAAAAAAAATCCGAAAGTTAGTTGATACCTTATTTTTTGCATGCCAAATCGATCGGAAACGATTTTGAGGCGTTTCAGAGTCAGCAAAAAATTTTGGAATTTTCCAGCTGGAAAAATCCCCCAAAAAATAGTCTATATGAATTTCAGCACCTTTAATCGCAGATTGCCAATATTAGTCCCTTTTTTGGTCGTTTAAAGCACATTTTTTTCAAACGTATCTTCAAGTTCAAATCCACATTTTTCGGCAGGAAATTATTATGAAAAAAAAATTGAAATTTCCTGCTCAAAAATGCGGATTTGAATTCAAAGTTACAAATTTTGAAAAATTGTGTTTTAATCGATCAAAAAGGTCACCAATATTGGTAATTCGTGATTATAGATGCTGGAGTTCATAATAGACCATTTTTGGGGGCTTTCTCTAGTGCTAAAAAATTACAAAAATTTTTGGTGACTCTGAAACATCTCGAAACCGCTTTTAATTAATTCAGCTGGTCAAAAATAGGGCCTCTAACAAATTTCTGATTTTTTCGTTGAATAGACACGGTGTCTACCGGGCATGAAAATCATGAGAAACATGAAAATGGCATAAATTTTGATTATTTTTGACAAAAAGCACAAATGTCTAACTTTTTCCTCTTGAATTTTTAAATCAAAGAATTGCTTCTAAATCATTTTTCAACTTTACTTTTAATTTAAAAAATTGTCACCTTTTTTTTTCATTTCATAATTTGATTCTTCAATTAAAATCTATTAATAATGATTTTTTGGTCTGAATCCTGATTGCTTCCATTTGTGGGGCAGATATTTACCCCACCCGTACCCCAATGTAGTACAAAATATTTTGGTCTAGGGGTATTTTGTGGGGCAGATCATTACCCCATCCATACCCCAATGTAAAATGAAATATTTTGTTTGTTGAATCAAATTTTTTGGTTTGTAGGGTACATATTTTGTGGGGCATGGGCAGATCGTTACCCTGTCCAAGTGTCCATACCCCAATGTACAAAATTAATTTTTTTCCCAATGTTCTGGGAATATTTTCTATGAAATTCGTTTGAAAGCACCTGTAAAAATCCTGCCTGTTGGCTTTGAGAATTTGTTAAGACACCTTAAATATTTTTATTTTGCTTGTGTCGTACCTATTTTTTACTCAACAAGTAATATCTCAACAGAATTAAAGTGTTAGAAGTTGGAAAAGTGCTTGAAATCTCTTTTAAAATGGGTATACGTGAGGGGGGGATTTTGGAGCAAATTTGGAATCATGAAAAATTGTTTTAAAATGGTATGCAAAACATGAAAATTCTTTTTCTCGATCCAATAGACACCATGATAAATCAAATTTTAATTACATATGTGTCATGTGTTTTTCAGGGCTATGAGATAGTTTTGAAATTTTTAAAAATCGCCAAAAATCAAGGATGCTTTTAAGCTTTTGAAATGGGGTATTGGTTTTTTTAATTATGTACTTACTTTCGATTTTTTCTTTGTTTGGGCTCGAAATTTTACTTTGAGTTGGGATACCTTCTTCATAAAGATGTCCCTTTTGAGAAAAACTAGGCACGTATTTTTTTCCTGTTTGTGCCTCTCTTTCTCGAGTTCCTTCATTTCTCTAATTAAAAATCGAGGAAAATATTATGGACTTATGAAGTGATTGGAGAAAAGTACTTGAACTATGAAAATCAACAAAAAAATCCACACCCAGACATTTTTTTGACAAAACTAATCCAAATAGGTACACCTATCTACATACGTACGAATCCATCACAACGCAAACAATCTGTAAGCTACACTTCTATAAAATCGAATCTCGATTATTTTAGGAAATTGGTGAGCGTAAAAATTGAAGTGGCGTTCCGTTGGAACGCCTTGAGATTTTTATCGTGACAGTTAAGAAATAAGTGTTTTCAATCGAAATAACTTAATAGCGGCAGATTAAAGGAGGCAGTAGTAATCCGTGCGACAAGATGGAATGTATCTCTGGGGGCTCGTTGAAGATGCCAGGCGACACCGAGCATTCCCATTAATTTTTTTCGCTCTTCGCCTTCTCGCCCATTTCGACTGTAGCTCTTCGTTATGTTGGAAATTATTGTTAAAAATTAATTCTAGTTATCTTCTCGGGGTTTTTAAAGGAAAAAAATTGTTTCTATGCGCTGCGGGTTTAAATTCTCTTTCTCCTCCTCCCCTATTTTGACCAATTCTACGTTTCATTGCAAATCTCCTTATTTCATAAAAAAAAATCAAATCAACGAATTTGTCTAGCGAAGTGAAGGGAAATGATTTGTTTTTATGTTTTCTATGCAATAAGGCGTAGTATTGACTGCGTATTACGAAATGAAAATATTCATATGAAATCACGTTTGCACATGTTCATCAAAAAATAGAAAAATACAATGCCGTTTACCGAGTTTGATTTATTTATATGCATGCATTTCTAAATCGAATGAAATTCCCAAATGCGTCCAGTGTTTGGTCGCAATATGTCAAAATTTGACGTGTAAAGAAAAAAAACTCGGTTCATCTCGAAGGAATAAAAGTCCGCATAACGGCTCGCCTTGCCTTGTCGTGGATCTTTACAAATGGGCATTATTCTTGAAGTGTCCAGCCGTCAATCGCATTTTACCCTATGATTTCTACCCCTAAATATTATTTATTCTTTGACAGCAAAACATCTCATATTTTGAATACTAAAAAATTTGCTCGTCTTTCTCGCACCCATTTGGTATCCGTTATAAATTAAAATACGATATTAGCCTATGATATATCAATATGTGCGCAGTACGTTGTGTTTAGCCTACACCTAACCTACCAGATGGGGCGAGGTGAAATTCGGTTTTATGCTATTAACATAAGCGATACAACGCGAAAAGTTTATACCTATGCGAATCTAAACTGTACGCATGCTACACTAGATTTCTGTAACTTTCAATTATAATGAAATCTTTCCAGCGAATTTAACGACAGAAAATTCAAAACCAGCTTTTCGTTAATTTTGTTTCTGACCTAGCCATCGAATGCTGTGCATTGTTTTTGACAGTAACTTAATCATCATTTTCTCCGCTGCTAATTCGTTCAAACACGATATACACCTGACATGTTCATACATTTCGGGGTTCTCTTATTTGGTAATTTGTTTCAATATCGTATAAGTGTATCGAGTCTAGCTTGGCATTATTCGGGAACCAAAATGGTGTATTCTCTTGATACATAATGTGCTAAGAGTAAATAGAGTTTTATTACTTCATATGGTAGCAATGCCATTTCAGTGTAGGTAAGTTATGCTATTTCTATATGCTGATCAGTTGTTTTCCAGACTAGTCGTTTTTGTCTTCATGATATAGGGAATAATTATATTTTTAAACAGTTTCTCCAAAATTTCTCAATATTTTTCTCGCTCAAAAATTTTTTCCGAGATCACACTGCATAAGTAGGTAATTATATATTTTTAAAAAAGTCAGGTTCAAATTTCCATATTTTTTTCACATTTGAATTTTCTAAAAACAAAAAAAAAGTTTTTCCCAGGTTGAAATTTTTACAAGAATCAATGCAAACGTAAATTTTCAAAAACGATTATTAAACTTGGAAAAAAATTTGAGAATTTTAAATATTGAAACTTGAAAATTATTTTTCTTGTTGGAAAATATTTTGAGGGAATCTAACTTGAGAAAATTTTCAAAAAAGGATTGTAAAAATTTGAACTTGGGAAATTTCTTGAGAAAATTAAGCTTGGAAAAAAATTAGACGAAATATTTTGAAGGAAAATAATGAAATTTTGAGCTTGAAAAAAAAGGTTGCATGATAGGTATCGCGAATATTCATAAATTATTTTCTGAAAAATTTTTAATACCTAAACTGAAAGTGAATCCAAAAGAGAAGAAAAGTAGGTATAGGTACTTTTTGATAAGAAAGCTAAAAGAAACTCGATCGACGCAAAAACAAATACATTTTTGAAATCCTCTCGTCGTGAACAATAGAATGGTTTTTTTATCATTCAATTTCGAGGATTTGGACGGAAGTTGACTTTTTTTGGTTAGGATAATTTGATGGATGGTCGACATGCACAGAAAAATTCCTGTAACTCGGCAAAAAATTGCTCAAAATGTAAAAACTAATATATTTTTGGAACCCTTCCGTCGTGAACAATCGAATGGATTTTTTATCA
Organism: Pseudococcus jackbeardsleyi; assembly: GCA_038380155.1. NCBI lineage: Eukaryota > Metazoa > Arthropoda > Insecta > Hemiptera > Pseudococcidae > Pseudococcus > Pseudococcus jackbeardsleyi. Next base: position 41,667,979 of record CM076238.1, read on the forward strand.
TTCAATTTCGAGTATTTGGACGAGAGATAGCTTTTTTGCAACTTGGAGAGTTGATGAAGAAAAACGCTCATAACTCGGCCAAAAATTGCTCAAAATTCACAAACTAATACATTTTTGGAATCCTCTCGTCATGAACAGTCGAATGGTTTTTTTATCATTCAATTTCGAGCATTTGGGTGAAAAATGGATGTTTGTTGCATGGATAGATGATGAGGAAAAATGCCTGTAATTTGAACGAAAATTGCTCAAAATGCAAAAACTAATACATTTTTGGAATCTTTTCGTCATGAACAATTGAATGGTTTTTTTATCCTTCAATTTCGAGCATTTGGTCGAATCATAGGCGCACCTAAGGGGGGGGCTCAGGGGGCCCGGGCCCCCCTTAGGTCCGGAAAAAATCATTTTTTGCTTCAAAAATGAGAAAAAAGTCAACTTTTTTGCTCTCCAAAGTATATTTTTTCAAAAAATTGTCGCCCTCGCTTCGCTCGGGCAGTATTTTAGTGCTTTTATTTCCAAACTTGACAATTTTTGATTGGTTTTTCAGTAAAAAATCACCCAATTTTCAATAAATTCTCTGTTTGTCAGAAAAAATTGATGATTTTTGATTGAAATATCAGTGAAAAATGACTCAATTTGAAATTTGACCCCCTCTCCAATTTTTTTTCAAATTCTGAGCCCCTGCCTTAATTAATTTCTGAGTGCGCCTATGGGTCGAATGTTGACTTTTTTTGGTTGGGATAATTTGATGGATGGTTGAAATGCGCAGAAAAATGCCTGTAACTCGTCTAAAAAAATCTGTTATCATAAGTAATCAATTGTAGCCTTAGGCTGTTGTAATTTAAAAGTAAAATAAAAATGATAATTTTTACTCAGAGAAAAAATATTAAATTTATATATTTGGGTATCAAATATCAATATCAAATATCCAACTGAACCCCCATTTTCATTCCACCATAATATAACTTTTGTATGGAGAATGTGACACTCCCCCCTCCCCCACAAATCGTTAATAAATTTTATCAAAATTTTCCTATATTTATGCTTATTAATGAAAAAACAATTCCCACTTAACGTAAACAACATCAAGCCATGTTTCCGATTCATCGTTATTTCGCATTCCCATGGGCGAAAATGTTTAATTAATTCTGTGCGATTAGAAACCAATCAACCACAATCGATTACGATTCGCTACCTCGGTAATTGAAAGAAAATTCATAATCACGAATTGTAAACTCAGCACGTTTTAAGGGCACGTCACCGAAAGAAGTTTCTCATTTTCATCATTTTATATCGTCGATGAAAGAAAGAGAGAACTTTCAGTCGCGCAGTAATTAAAAGAAGATATAACTTTTCCACAGAAGTAGCAGTAATTAACCCTCTTTTAATCTAATCGCTATTTTCTTTAATATCTGTTTATAGCAAACAAGAGTTTTCGATTTTTAAATATTTTGTTGATAGAGACGAAACGTAATATTAAATTTCGCTGATTCGTCGACAAAAAAATATTATTTACTTTCAGTCAAAAGCGTACTTCAAATCAAAACATCTTTACCGTTCAAGCAATAAAAAGAAAGTTAAGATTTGAGGCCCGCGTTTTCAAGTTGGAAATGTTGTATAGAAATATCTTGTAATTTCGAGAGTATCTGGGTGCTGAGGCGGAGTTGAGAGATGAAGGATTTCTGAAGCTGAAATTTATTATTAATGATTTTATAAAAATGTGTTTTGGTTTGAGCAGTTAGATGGGTTGGGTTGATGGCAAATGTGGGATAAATATTCATAAGTGAATGTTTTTTGAATAATTTTGATTTGGGCTTGAGCTCCAACTAATTTTTTAATGAATTTTTGCAAAAAAAAATAAGAAAAAATTATGAATTTTATCCAAAAAAAATTTTCAAAATGAATTTTCAAAATCGGAGCACTGAAAAACACTTTTTTATTGTGTCTTTGTTTTTGTTTTTCATGGGAATTCTTAACAATGAAATGAAAGAAAATTGAAGTAAAGCAGAGAAAAGGATGAAAAATCTTAATTTTATGGAAAAAAATGATTTGTTTTAATAAATATTTTTGATAATCTTTGGACACAAATCAAATCGCGAAAGTGGGGGAGGCGCATAGACGTCTGGGTCCTGATTGTCTTTTTGATGAAAAAAATTGTACCTTAATAGTTTATTTTTCAATCCATTTGAATTATTTTCCTTGAAATTTTTTGTTTTACCCCCTTCCCCCTTTCTGAATCATGCTATTTTAAACCAAATTACTCCTAAGTTTACGTGATACTGAAATGATTTCAATGCTACAGAATTTTTCAAATCAATTCCAATACAAATTCACAATTGAACCAATTATTTATGACATTTTTTGTACAGGCATAAATTTGTGATTTTGTCAGTTGATGGTACTTTGAAAAGACCGACAGATTTTAACTAAATTACCTATGGATTTTTTTACGAAATCATAAATTTACGATATCGTCGATTTATGAAACTTTCTTCTTAAAATTCATAATTTTTGCCAGTCATGAATTCATGACTCCGACAATTCGTGGAATTTTCTTTTAAAATTATCATATCCTGATTCCACCAAATTAAGATTTTGACAATACAATGTTTAATCATAGAGTAAGTCTATGGTTTAATATTATGGAATTTTTCAATTGGTCATTGTTATGATTTCATCAATTATTATGGAATTTTTTATTCAAAATTGAAATTTTTAATTTCATCAATCTATGGAATTTTTGCAGAATCGTAAATTCATGACATAGAATTTTTATTGAGACAAAAAATCATATTTCGGTAAATTTAAGTACAAAAAAATTTATGATTTCATCAGTTTTCAAAAATCACTGTCAACATTGAATTTATGGTATTTCCATTAGAATCATTAATTTACGACTGCACCAAAAATAGGAAGCCATAAAATTATTATGAGAATTTTTTTCACCCAGTTCAAAATTTTAATACCTGTTGTATTGAAATGTGGAATTTTTATGAAAGCCAGATTTAAAAGTTTATCTGAAACAAAATCACCGATTTCAGCAATTTATTCATTTTTAGGACGTTTATTATAATCAAAATGTTTGAATTTTGTCAATTTTATACAATTTCCATCAAGATCATAAACATAATGTCGCCAAACAATGTAGTTTTTACCAAATCGATGATCCTATGAATTTACGGCATTTTTCTTAATATGAGGAAATGAAAAAATCAAGTGTAACATTCAAACGTAAAAATTTTCATAAACATTTGCGTTTTTTTCTTGAAAAATTGGGCGAATTAGCAGAAAATTTTCTCCTCGTTTCTTGGTTCATTTTCCGCAATGAAAAAAATAATTATTCGTGGTAAATTCATATGTTATGATACCATTATGAAAATAATACTACTCACAGATACCAGTCTAGTAAAGTTTCGTACACTGCCGAGGATCATCGGTGAAAAAGGATTCCTGTAATTTTTGTCTCATTATATAGACGCAGCAACTTTACTCATTTATGCAGAAGAAACGCTCGAGGGAAATCTTCGTGTTTTGGTGACTTTGCATAACTTGCCAAATGGTTTTTACAGGGCTGCAATTTTCTGAGGAAAATTCTAAGCTGTATAACTTTTCTAATGATTGATATTTGTATCTTGGGGAATAAAAAAATGCATCGTGTTATGTACTTGTAATGCTACGTTGAAAAAATGTTAATTTTTCGATCAAGTGTATGATTTTTCTTCATGAAATTATCTCACGAGTGGGGGGAAAAAATTGAAAACTCGACTCTAAATGGTAATTTTTTCCCAAACTCTTGATCTAAAGTACATTAATAATGCATAGACGAAGGTACGATAGGATTTCGTACGTGTAGGTATATTCGTTTACTTTGAAAAATAATAAGATTTCGACGTGCGGCTTGGTGCGGCGGTTTTGCGAAAAACGCAAACACAGTACTCTAGACGATTAATTATTTTAGAATTTCCAGGCGAACGAAGTTGATATTAAATTTATATAAGTACAACGGCTACGAAAAAGCACGTATGAAGTCGCGGGCAAAAAGCAAGTGGAAGTTCGCGCTTGATCCATATGACGAGCGAAGGGTCTAGATAATGAGAACGAGTGTCAAGTAAATTAAAACCGCGGTGCCAGAATATCAGATTATATTGAAAGACGGGCGGGGGATTAGCAGTACAAGAAGAAACATAAGAGTTAAAGCAAAGGGCTAAGGTTTCGTACTGACGTTGCGAAGCTGCGGAACTCATCTTGTATTCCGAACGAGTGAAAAGACGCGGACAGCTTTAGAATGAGACAAAGGGACTAACGCGAACTCGGGTTAGCGATACCCTTTAAGAAACGACCTGTAGAAAACTAAGAAGCATCGTAATTTCTTCGAAAACTTCTGCTCAAATACTGGTCTAACTTACCGCCGCGTACGTTATTGTACTTTTATAAGACCGATATCGCCAAAGCTAAACCGAAATTGCGTAATCAGCAGTTGGGATTAATTTACTAAGCGTTGAGTGCATATTAATATGCGTTTTCTTCGGCTTAGGCGAATCTATATTCGCATGCTAATTTTTCATTGGACTGAAGTTTGGGTGGCTGGGTGAACGGGGTGTTTTGGAAAAGTTATTCTTGTGAATGTGACGAATCAATAAGATTTTATTTTCTTATTTGGTTCATACATACAATAAGTCTCAAAAATTGTCAATGGACCTTGGACATTGGCAAATATGTATTATGAAATTACGACACCGAAGAAACGTGATGAAATAGACGATTTTGATTAAAATTCAATTAAGTGCCTCGATAAAATTCCAAAGTTTCAAAATTCGGATTTTCAACCATGCAACCATGGCTTTCACTCAAATCTTTTTTATTTCAATAAAACTACTAAAAATGATCATCTTTAGGTATATTGGATGTGTCGTTTCCTGTCGTTTCTTTGAAAAACGACAGTTTGAAAAATTTTCAACACACTAAAAGTAACAAATTCCACTCTAATCTTTTTTATTTCAGAAAAACGACTAAAAACGATCATTTTTTAGTATATTTGATGCGTCGTTTCCTGTCGTTTCTTTGAAAAACGACAGTTTGAAAATTTTTCAACACACTAAAAGTAACGAATCCCACTCAAATCTTTTTTATTTCAATAAAACTACTAAAAATGATCATTTTTAGGTATATTGGATGTGTCGTTTCCTGTCGTTTCTTTGAAAAACGACAGTTTGAAAAATTTTCAACACACTAAAAGTAACAAATTCCACTCTAATCTTTTTTATTTCAGGAAAACTATTAAAAATGATCATTTTTAGGTATATTTGATGTGTCGTTTTCTGTCGTTCCTTTGAAAAACGACAGTTTGAAAATTTTTCAACACACTAAAAGTTACAAATTCCACTCAAATCTTTTTTATTTCAAAAAAACGACTAAAAACGATCATTTTTTGGTATATTTGGTGCGTCGTTTCCTGTCGTTTCTTTGAAAAACGACAGTTTGAAAATTTTTCAACACACTAAAAGTAACGAATTCCACTCAAATCTTTTTTATTTCAGAAAAACGACTAAAAACGATCATTTTTAGGTATATTTGATGCGTCGTTTCTTCAAAAAACGATAGAAAGAAAATTTTCCAACTCACAGAAACCATGTTTACTTAGTGCTCAAATCTTTTTATTAGGTAAGTATTCGAAAAACGACTAGATAAACGATCATCTGGAAAACGATATACTTACCTACAAAATTTTTTGAAATTTGAACAGAATTTGTCTTATAATAAGAATTTTTAAAAATTTTTACTTTCTTTTCAATATTGAAAATTTTAAAAACTCTATTTTTTGGTGGGAGGGGGTGTCATGGATGCAAGTTTGTTTTTCGCTGCACTTTTTTTTATGTGGTCAATGGCCATGCATCACCACGGACGTCATTGTACGACGTCAGTGTGCATCACACAATTTTTTTTTTTAGATATGTAGGTACCGAAATTTGGTACAACATGCTCAAAAAAAACAGTGCCAAAAAATGAACAGTTTTCTCGCCATTTTTTCATGATTAACGAGCCAAAACTGGAATAAATTTATGGTACATTATTAAAAGAACCCCATTCCAAAATTTCAAGTGCTTGAATGTATTTCTCGAATTTTTTTTTGAATTTGAAAAACATTTTTGGTCCATTTAATCCGATTCAGGATCAATGGCAGTTTTTGACTCTTATCAGGAAAGGCTCTTTTATCTCATTTGATCCATACATATGACAGGATTTATGAATTCGAAAGCTTGAAAATGAAAACTCCTCCCTTCAAAACTCCAATGTAATGCTTCACAGATTAGCGATAATTTTTCATAAAAATTTGCCTATCAAAAGGGCAAACGACAGGTGTCTACTTTTTTTTTTCATTTTGGAAATTGAATAAATCGAATTTATTTAAAATTAAATCTTTGGTAGCCCAGAGAAAACTATCGATTAAAAATCAAATATTTTTAGTTCGTTTAAATTCATTATAACCCTTTTTGATTTCCAAGGTACTCTGGGAGGGGATTCCAAATCCAATGTATAGCCAATAAAATATCAAACCACAATAATGAAACATATCTCTCTTTCTGATGAAAATTGTCAAAAAAAAAATTCATTTTTGGTCATCAAATGATTCTATTTCCTGGCGCAGATCCCCCCCCCCCACCAAAACAGGGCATTTAGCTTCGTTTTCTAGGAGTAAAATTTATTGTAATGTATTTTATCATTGATTTTATGGTTGGAATTTGAGTGATCACGATGTGCCTAGCGACCTATCTATCTAGTAGCTGCCTAGCCACGTTTTTTCTTCAAACATCCACTTTGCAACAATTGTAAAAAAAATTTAGGTCGGTATTTCGAGGAAATTCACTTAAGGAAAATTCGAAACACCTAAAATACAGTCTCGGTTGTAACATTCTTAGAATTGTACGCTTTGAAAAATTAAGAAACGAAACCCATCAAAAGTGAAAATAATCAGATAACCGAAACTGTACGTTGAAAAAATAACGACGACGACGAGAGTAAAGCATCGAGCAATATTTTCAACGCAGATGGAATTTCCATCGCTTTGACGGTTAATTCCACCTCAACAATACTACTTTGGTAAAAGTTTTTAACCGAAAGAAAAGAGATAAAAGAACATTTGGTGTACGTTGGTAGGCAGGGAAGGTAGCTAGGTAGGTATATCATTTCCAGAATTGTGAAATACAACAAAAAGTAAAAGCACAAGAATCAAAAACAAAAACACCAACACCGAATATACAAAACTCGCGAAAGAATGACTGAGGAAAACGAACGATTGAATAAAATATGGTTGTTGGGAATAATGACTGAAGATGTGCGCGGCGGCGACACGCGGGTTTTTGCCAACATTTGAATTAAAAAGCCGTCAGCGACGGAATTGAATGAATATTTGAATTAACATTGCGGACGGGTTCTTTGAAATTCGTAATAAGTTAATTATGAACTTTTGGAATAAGTTGCAAAAGAGATACAGCTTTTCTGCGCGCGAATTTGGGGTGCCCCGTATCTTTTGTAGAAAACGCGACCGCGACAAATGAAAACTGCTTCGCAATGACAATAGTAATAACGATGATAATATGACAAGAAATAGCCTCCACTCCTTCGCATCTTAATAATTCCACCTTCTTCGCGAATACTCGTCTGTTATTCACCTGATATCGTAAGTTAACACTTCTATGCTGGAATGACGCCGCCTGTGTGAGTTTCTCGTTTACTTTTTTATCACGAGAATGAAATTTTATTGTGATTTTGAGTTGTTCGAAATGAAGTGTGTTGTGGTTTTTTGGTTTATTTGTGAGTAGCTTTTGGAATATTGTAATATTGTTTGGAATTATCTGTGAAAATTTTGAAAATGTTGAATTGATAATTATTAAAATCGTAACTTTTTTTCATATGTATTTTATGTTAATTTACTGACAAGGGATATAACTCAAATAGTAGTAAAATTTTGAGCTGAAACAAAAATGTATCAGAGTTAAAAATTTATTTCAGGTGCTCAACTTCATTTTGAAGAATTTTGAAGAATTTTTGAAAATTAAAAATAACCCCATGGCTCTGCAAAATATCAAAATTTGATCTTCGAAATCGATTTGAAAATGGTTTCTAGATGTTTTGGAGCCTTTATGATTTTTGGAAACTTCTACCAACGAAAAAAAGTCCATAAAATTGTCTATAAGCACTTTGAAACTCGAAAATGTTGATCACTCATGAAAACAAATTCATTAAAAATTTGCATCTGTCATATCGGTTGAAATCAATATTTTTCTTCTGTAAAAGTTTTTGGAAAAAACATCAATGGGGCTCCATATCTTGAAAATGCTTCAATCGATTTGGAAAGTTGAAAATCAGTTTTCTACTGATTTTCAGCTTTCTACCCAGATTCATCGATAAAAAAAGTATATTTTTCAATTTTAGCCACAAAAATTTTCAGTTGGAAAATTTATGGATTTGAACGAGCCGATAAACGTACCCAGAAATTAATTAAAGAGAGCTGAAAATCAACAAAAAAAAAAAAATAGGGAAAGGAGTCAAATTTCGAACCAATAATTTTTCACTGATCTTTCAGTCCAAATTTTTGATTTTTTTCAACAAATTGGAAATATTGATTGAGAAATCAATGATTTCCGACTGAAAGAGTGGCGAAAAATTATTAATTTTCAGTGATTGTAAACCATTTCATTGATTCTCAAAGGCAGATTTTCATCAAAGATTAATTCTAATAATTTACACATTTGTACATTTTTTATGTTTTTTTCCAGAAATAAAATAACTAAAATAGTGCCCTGGCAAAGTGAAGGCGAAAATTTTTTCTAAAAAATTGTTTGAAGAGCCAAAAAATGATTTTTTTTACATTTTTGTACCATAAAAAATCCCATTTTCAAGCTTAGGGAGAGGGGAGCCTCAATCTCTCTCCTCCCAGAGTGCACTTGAAGAACCAGCAATGAAGAATTTTGGAAAATTAGGTTTTGATCGATCACGTAAGTCATCAATAGATGCAGTTCTCTTTTTTTATGATTTAAAATTTATTTGAACTAATTTTATGGTTTTTTGAGTGCTAGAAAATTCGAAAAATTATTGCTGGTCTAAAACTTCTCAACACTACGTTAAATTTATAGGAAATAGGTACCTACATCAAAATTCAGTTTGTTTTTCGTCTATTAGATCAGATTCTCATAATTATTTTGCAGAGTCATGGCATAATTAAGAATTTTCCAAAATTCTTCAAAATTCGATTAATGAACTTTAGTAGGTAAGTACCTGAAATTTTGAGTATGGGTTCTTTGTTATTTACTTTCGTTAAAATGAGCCTGAATGTAGAAACCACCCTAAAGGGCCAAAAATTTGTTTTTTGAGTCAAAGTTTTCCCTTGATTTTACTTTTTCCAAAAGGCCAAAAATCAGAGTCAACTCAAAAATTAATTTTTGACCCTTAAGGGTGGTTTCTATATCCAGGCTCACTATGTTCATTTTTGTCGAAATTTTTATCGCTTTCTTGGGATATCTCTTCTGTAAAATTTCAAACTAAATTAAAAAAAATTATAAAATCGAAAATGTTTTCAAAAAAGTGTGCATGAAAGACATAAGACAGCAATGTACTTTTGTCCTTCAAATAGATTCGAGTCCGCCGCGAAATTACATTTCAAACTCAAAATCGAATTTCGGAAAAAAATTCAAATCGACCGACATTTTTTTCTTATCCAATTACATAAAAATTTTTCCATTTCATTTCGTAAGAAAAAATCCGAAAAAAAAACTCAACCCAGCGAAGAAAAATTTCTGCGAAAAACTCGTAATAAAAAAATGTAGAAGTAGATATGATTTAGTAGATTGCGACAGTAAACACGAAATATGAAGTAAAGAGGAAATGAAATTGAGGAAATAGGATAAGTGGTTGAAAAAATATGAGTACCGGAAACCTTAAAAGAGCAAATGTTGGGGAAAGTTGTAACAAAAAAATCACCCTTATATAAGACGTTGTCCTCCGCTTTCGGTAAAACTTCTTAATATCATCTTAAATCTTCAAGAATTCTTCTATGTCTTAAAATGTCTTCCACTTTATACAAATTTATTATTTCGTAACGTGTTTTTTATTGCAACGTTTTCGTCGATATTTTAATCAAAATGTCTGGTAAACGAAGGAAATTAGTGTCACATTAGCAAACTGCGTTTATAAATTTTGATACTACGAATTGAAAAAAATTATATCGTTGGAAAAAAAATATAATGGTGGGTTTTTTTTCTTCACTATGTATTTACCTATGGTAGAATACTGTAAATTGATAAAATTTGAGTGTTATTGCCGGCTGCTCATACGAAACGCATTATTAACGTTAAGACAAAGTTTATCAGGAAGTCGGACCGAAGTTAATGGTAAACCACATTTCACGAGCATGAGTAATTATAAAGTCGAGCTTAACTGAATAGTGAAAAGTACGTGCGAAAGTTTCTGAAACATGATAATATCTCGCGTGAAAACAAAGGAATGTTAGTAACTAACTGTTGGACTCGGTTGCATTGAATTCAACTATCAACTATAGACTTTTGTTTTATAAAGCGATACAAAACATGATCGAAGGCTATGCTTTTATAGTATTTCATGCCCAGGCCGAGATTTCATCTCGAATTTTATTCATCAAAATGCACTTAGTTTAAAAATGTTCGGTGTGATTTTTCTCCGACGACACATCGTCATTTGTATCTGCGTTTCTCCAACTTTCCATATACCTCGAATATTTCCCTTTTTAGGCATAAAACAATCTGTTTTCCCTGCTTTCATCGGATATCCGGAAAGGATTGAGGTAAAGGTGTTGCGAAGTCTAATCGTTAAATTATGGTTTACCGCGGTTAAGTTATTCGTGATAAATTGTACGTTTACCTAGTCCATTTTCAACCCTTATTGTCCATCGAAAATATTCAATTATTAAATGTACGTTTGTTTCAACAACCATTTAACATTTCGTATTGCTCTGTGAAGAGAATATATCTTTGTGGAGGGAAAATCGTCATAAATTGGACCTTCCAATTTATTTTCGCGTGTATCTAGAGGAAGGAAATTTTTTCGATAAAAATAAGATATCGAGGTATAAACCATTGGGAGAAAAAAATTGAGGAAGAAATTATAAGGTATAATAGCAGATATTAACATTACGTTACCCCTCATAAAGATCGTATTTATAACGTTAATTGTTACAGAGATACTTTACCATTCACCCTTGCGTGTAATTAAACAACTTATTGTATACATATTGCGAAACCCTTATTCTCTACTGGAACTTGTACTATTTACGTTCTTATTCGTGTGCGCAATGATACTCGTTGGAAGAAAGTGTTGGGGTGAAGTCAAAGGGTCCGAGGAATTCGTTTCTGAAACGCCTCAGGGCACGAGGCTGATAAAATTTAATTATTTCCGGAATTCTGTGCTAATTAACTTTCTGGGCTGCACATTATATCGACTGGTAAAATTTTCTGCCTTTTGTTGGCGGCTGCGAGTTTTAACCGAGTTAAAAATAAAAAGATCGCATCGAGGTTTCGTGGTTTGAGATAAGAAATTCTTCTTCGTTTTAACCTCGCTTGCGAAATCTAGAAATAATTCGTTGCTAAGGATTTCGTATTAATTCGAATGCGATAATGGGGTTTGTAACCTGTTCTGTTGTTTCAGTCGAGTTGATTTTTCTTCTTGGGTTTGTGAATATGTTATATGCTCATTATGTTCTTGATGTGTGAAATTTTTAAGGGTTGAGTCCCAATTTATAGAGATGCCAAATCGAAATCTAGAAATTTAATTGCTATTATCTAAGAAAATCTTTCAAACTTTTCAACTTTTTTACGATTTTTTGTATTTTTTTTTTGCAAAATCCCTCTATATTAATCCCTCTATATATTATATATTATATATATTAAAAAATCAAAACGGTCTAGACAGTCGCGAAGTGTTTCCGAAGTCGGAGATGTGTTAGTGTAGTAAATACACGAACTCCGTCGCTGTGTTAGTGCTAAAACCAGTTTCAAGCCAGAGAGAATGTTGTGTCCGATTTACACAGAGCGTTGCGTTTGTAGTGGTGAACTGGTAAGGGTAGTATGACAGAACGGGGTAGGTAAAGCAATTTCTCTACGCACATCCAACATACATGTGGACATTGTGGACACGTTTCTTTTTCGCGGTTCGCGATACAGATTAAACGAACCACTTTTTTAGAGCTTGATTTATCCGGGTACGAAATAGATTGTTTTTTTGGGGGGGATGATGATGACATAACTTCGTAGACCGAACTAAATTTTTTGACCACTTCTCAATTGAAAAGACTTGAAAAATTATATAGGTCTCGAGTGAAGTAAAGGTGGAAAATTTCAAGAAAAACTATACTTCAATCTAAAAATTTTGAATCTCAAGCTCCAGGCACAATTAAACCAAAAATTGGCCTGAGGGAGATGAATTTGACTCAAATGAGGCGAGGTCGAGTCTTAAAAACCCTCAAATTCAAGGTGAAAAAACCCAATATGTACCTTGGATTAAAAACCCTGAATAAAAACAGTCATTTCCACATATTGTCTCTCTAATGCTAAAAGCCTGATGAAAAAATTTCAGATCTGATCATATCTCAAAAATGTCCCATAGGCGCACCCAGAAATTAATTTAGGGAGGGGCTCAGAATTTCTGAAAAAATGGGTGAGGGGTCAAATTTCAAAATCCCAATTTTTCACTCATCTTTCAGTCAAAAATCATCAATTTTTTCTGGCAAACGGAGAATTTATTGAGGAATTTCTGAGTCTAAAATTATAAATTTTTGAAATAAAATGATTAAAAATATTGCCCGAGCGAAGCGAGGGCGAAAATTTTTTGAAAAGATTTGTTTAAAAAGCGAAAAAATGCGCTTTTCCCACATTTTTACTATTAAAAACATATTTTTTCCAAACTTAAGGGGGGGCTCAAGCCCCCTGAGGCCCCCCTTGGGTGCGCCTATGGTCCCAATCTAATTTTATCACATTACATCAAATCATATCTCATTGTAACAATTCACATCTGAAAAAATTATGAAGGGTTAGATCCAGTTTGATATGATGTGATCAAATGACATCTAATTTGATCAAATCATATCTAAAAAAAATCAGATGTAATTAGATATAATTTGATTAGGACATTTTTGGGATCAAATTTTATCTGTTTTGATGAAATTTGATCTAAATCAGATATGATTTGATACGATTTGATCTAAAATTTTTTCATCGGGAGATTGTATAACTCCAAAACTTTACTTTTCACATGAGAGCTTGAGAGCTACAAAACTACTTGTGCTTTTTGAATTTCGTAGAGAAAGTGTTGATTTTACCATGATTTTTTAGTGTTGAGAATGAATTTTCAACTATTATTTTTTCAAATCACCGATTTTTAATTTTTGAAATGCAGTTACGACCTTTTGCACTTGAACTAAGAAAATTTTTGGAGTCCCGCCAAATGTTTTTTAAATCAAAATTATTGAAAATTCATTGTGAACACTATGAAACCATTTTAAAATCGTCACATCTTTCATAAAATTCAAAAATCATATTATGTAACGCTGTTTTTTTTATCATTTTTGTAAAGAATCAACTTTTCGATTTGTGACCTTTTTGCATTTTTGATGGAGTTGCGCCACATACGTATCTTTTTTTTTTAATTTTAAGGATTTGTTTGATGTTTAAGCTAAAATGATGTTATTAGCAGAAGTAGATAGGATGTCCCATAATTGCCGTTTCAGTAAAAAAAAAAACACGAAAATTTCTAAATTTTGGAGTTACGACCTTAACAGATAAAATTTGATCTCAAAAATGTCCTAATCAAATTATATCTAATTAGGTGCATCTGATTTTTTTTTTAGATACCTACCTATGATTTGATCAAATTAGATGTCATTTGATCACATCATATCAAACTGGATCTGAACCTTCATAATTTTCATGAATATGAATTGATACAATGAGATATGATTTGATGTAATTTGATAAAATTAGATTGGGATACTTTTGAGATATGATTACGTAGATCTGAAATTTTTTCATCAGGCTATTAGAGGAAAAATTTGCGATACAGCCACATGCAGCGGCGGAGCATATACATAGATTTATTAAAAATTAATCAAATCAGCTAAAAATGAGAGGTACTTGAGCGAGCAGCCCGAGCGAAGCGAGGGCGCGAGCCAGGGGTTGAGGCCGCGGAGCGGCCAAGGGGGCGGAGCCCCCTAGTTAACTTAAATTTTCATACTTAGGTACCTAAAGCGAAAAATAGATAATTTTCTGTTTTTGATAATTTGAATCAGAATCGGAAAAAATTGAAAATTTTCAAAAATCTTCATCAAAAGGAAATTACGTTTTGAAAAAAAAAATCCTCAAAGTAATTTCAATTAGAAAATCTTGAAGTTGGCAATTCTGAATAACTGAAATCGTTCTGAGCTGCTAACCCAAAATTCCAGAATTTTTTTTTTCAGGTACCTATCAATCCTCAACCTTTTTTTCGTTTTTAAAATTTTTTTTCTTTTGGAAAATGAATTCTGAAAAAGTGGAAATGGCCATTTTTAAAAAAAGTTTGGAATCAAAATCGTTAAAAGTGATAATTCTTTTGAAAACATCTTTAAAACTAATGAGAAACATCAAATACCTAATTTTGAACCGAAATTTAGAAAAGTTGGCAGTTCTGATCTGAAAATTTAATGGTGTCAGTGATGAAGTCCATTTATGCAATCATGGATTATTTGGGAGATCTGAGAATTTCTTTCAAACTAACCAAAACATCCATTTTCCGAGTGGTTTTTTATTTACGTACTAAAAATGATGTTATGAAAAATTTTTAGCTTTTTTTCTACGGTTATAAAATGTACCCATATCTATGGAATTAAGTATAAATGTTCAATTTTTCGCTAATTTGTACCCCGTATCCCCTCAAATAAAATTCTGGTTCTACTTCTGCAAATTTTTTAGAAATTCGCGAAAAAATTATGCACTTGGTATTTTTAAGGCATTTAGACGACTCTACATAATTGATAAATTTTTTCTTCTTCGAAGAGAACGCTCGGCTATATTGAAAATTGGATAATGCAGGGGAGATTGATTTTTTTTGGAGTGAAAAAAGTAAAGGATTAAATACGTTTTTTATGACTTTTAAACAATTTTTTGATTCTGAAATATTTTCTGCTTTAAAATATTTCTTTTCTTTATTTAAGATCTAAAAAGCCAAGAATTTTTAATAGTAAACCCCGAACATTCTAATAAAATTGGCCGATTTTTCATGCTTGGAAGATGACATTTCACTAATTCTCAGTTTGGACAATTTTATCACTCTATAAGGCTTTTCATCATTTTATATCCCACTCAATTATTTAAATTCCTATTATTCATTGAATACATGTATTTTCATTGTTCAGAATTCAGAAGCACAATGAAGCAATTCGTCAAAAGAAAAGAGAAGTTGCTAGATTTTGCAAATTCTGATCTGATGCATGATTTTTCAATAGTTTTTCTGCAGCTCTCTCCCCCTTTTAAATTGGTTTTTCGGACAAATTTTCCAAAAAAAGAAAGAGATTGTTTCGAGAAAACTTTCAATTTTAAAGATCGAATTGAATTGTTTAGTAAAAAAAAAAAAAAAAAAAAACACCATAAGTCGTGATCATCCAAGGAAAAGGTTTTTATCAAAAAAAAAAATGGTTCGATATCCTACCATTTTTTTTGAAAACTCGAAAAGAACGTAATAAAAATCAAAGAAAAATCAAGAAATCGTCTTTTCGCATTCATTTTTTTTTTGGTGTTAATAAAATTGCATACCCAGTTCGCCGTAAAAAAAAGAGATTATGTATAATTTTTGATCCTGAAAGCTTATAAGATTATGGGTTCAACTGTTGACTTGCCACTTTTTTTTCAGTTTCTAAACGCAGCTTCAGCTGAAAATCCGTTGAGGAAGGGGTGAGTTCTTTTGACATGTCCCTTGTCGCACCTCTGCGAGCAAGAATTTAATCAATTAAAGAATCCATTTCTCCTTCACTCGCTGCATGAATTTTGGAAATTTCTTCTGTACTCCTTCTGGGGTGAATTTCGATCATTTAAAATTTATCCTGAATTCCTCCTCAGGTTGAATACCTATTTTTGTAATTTCAACCCTCTCCTGAATGCCCTTTCAGCCTGAATTTTTAATTTCAAATTCCTTCTCTCCCTTTTCTAGGCTGAACTTGGATACCTACTTTCAAATATTTTCTTTAACCTTTTCGAAACAGCTTTTTTTTTTAGGTACTGTTGAAAAATTTTCTATAACTTTCCTCTTTCCAGTTTTAATTTCTAATGTTTCAGATTTTTTCTGTAAGTATACTTACTTACATCCTTCGTCTTTCCAAAAAAGAATTTTCGTTATTTAAAATTTTTCCTAATATATCTCCTTCCAATATGATTTTTTGTAATTTCAAATTTCTTTTATACCTACCTCAGGTCGAATTTTTGTTTACAATTTTTCTTCTGCATTTTCCCTTCTCCTCAAGCATTTGGCCATTTTAAAATAGTAAAATTAATAGATATTGTGTTGTTTTATGTTGAAGATTTTAGTTTTCTGGTCATTTTATTTTGAATAGAAAGTAAAAATCAAACGGAAATTGTGTATTTTTACTCTTTTCTTCTCTCATATCTGATAAGCCGACTTCGGTTTGTCCTTGATGCTAACGTGAATATCAATCATTATTTTAGTTAAATGTGGAAGATTCTAAAATTGATTCGTTAGATTATTCCGAACCTTTATCGAAAGACAGTATGGTACCTTTTAAAAACCTGCTTTATTTAGCAGACTTCCTTTGCAAAAGAAACTTCAGCTCGAGCGCGATATTATGTAAATTTCAAAGTTTCGGGTCGATTACAAATTTCAGCTGTAATCAAATTTTACTTGTTCGATTTTTATCCGGGCTCGGTAAATTGTTGGATTTGCATTAGAATAAGCAAGTACATGGGAAAGTGTTTAAACCATAAGGTAAAGGTAAAAATCGTAACGGCGAATGCAATTTCCTCGGCAAGTTTCCGACGTTAAAGGTCTTTACCGCAAAAGGAAAACATCTTGCATAAAGCGAAGAAAGAGGTGGTTGATTGTTCGAGCAACCGTTATCAAAGAATAGACCTCAATGTATATAATTAATGGTATAAAGGTTAGGAAAACGCGCTCATAAACGAGTTTTATACAGACGTACGCGGGTGCTACTCACAAAAGGCGTTAGTGGTATTAAGAAAACTGGCGGACCTTCGAATAAAAACATAGGCCCATTAAAGGAAATATGGTTCGTCTTTTGTAGTGGGTCAACTAAACCGTGAACCGCGAGAATAATAAGACGATGGATATGGTTTTCCTTCAAGGAACTTACAACTACAACGCCGCTAAGCTTGTGTGTTTGAATAGGACGAAAAGCATATAAGGCGAAGACCTTCAATATAATCAGCGTTCCATAACCGCAAAACCGGGCCAGAACGAATAAACGTCCCCGCAACCCGAAGGCGAGCGAAACCGACCTCGGCTGAAATAAAGGGTTAAAGACAATACACGAAATGGCTTTCTCTTCTGACAAGAAATACTCTTAAGTTTACCCCCGTACCGCAACAACGTTTCGTCACTCGGCGAAACCATATTTTCTACTATCTCATGCACGCTTTTCTTACTAATTAGTTTTAAGTCGTGTTTTATATTTTGATCGTAAGCCTCGGGACGGCTCTGGATAATATTACCAGCGTATATGTATAGTATACGACGACGGTTCCGGCGTATTGCAATATCCTGTCTCAGATTTACAAATTAACTATAACTAAGTACTCGCGGAATATCTAATGTATGCGCGTATATTACGTACCAGCATTGGATATTTTTGCTACCGCAGCAGGTTCGTATGTTTTTGGAAATTTTAGCTAAGGAGAGAGGAATCCCAATTCGAAGTGAAATTTTGAGCTTTAACGAGAAAAAAATCAGAAGTACACCTATAAAAATCATTTCCAAAATTTCAAGGCCTGAACTCGGATTTTGAAGAATTTTTGAGGTTTCAAAATTATCTCATGTCTTTGTAAAATGCATATGAAAATTTGATCTAATTAACAGAAAGATCTGAAATTTGATATAAACCCCATTTTCGACCTGCCAAATTAATAGGGAATAGTTTCGAGACGTTTTAAGGGCCGCTAAAATTTTTTAGAATTTTCCAGCTCTGGAGAAATGGTCTTAAAATGGTCCATATTAACTTTAGCACCAATATGATGGCGGATTACCATTCTTGGTCAGCAGGTCAAATACCTACCCCAATTACCACCCTTTTCGTGATAGCTTCACTCAAGGTCTCGAAATTCACTTTTTTCATTTTTTTTTGCCATGAAAAATCGGTGAAAAAAATAATTTTGAAACTTTGTGCAAAATTATTGCAAAAAGGGTGTCTAATCGTCTATAAAGGTATTTTGATCTGCTGAACACGATTACCTATAGTAATGGTTCATTTCTTCATTTGGATAAATCTTATTGTATAAAACGCTCAAAGTTTGAGAAATTTGCTAAAAATAATTACAATATTGCTCTCTTAATTTGAATCAGTCAAAAATGACTGATTAAAATCGACAAAATCAAGTCACTGTAGGAATTAGTAAAAAAAAAAGTACGATTCAATCAGTGAAATTTCACTACTAAATCAGTAAAAATAAAATTTCACTGATTCAATCGTTAATTAATTACTGATTCAATCAGTGAAATTTTTTTCACTGTTTCAATAATGAAAATCCACTGATTTGAATCAGTAAATTTTTACTGATTTCAATCAGTCAACTAATTTTCACTGATTCAACAATCAAAATCCACTATTTGAATCGGTAATTTTTCACTGATTGGCAGTAAAATGACGCTGATTAACTGAGAAATCAGTGGAATTTGACTGATTATCAGTGACTTGATTTTCACTATTTCATCAGCCAATTCAGGCATTTTTGACTGATTCAAATTAAGAGAGTGCTGTGAGAGCTTTCGCAATTTTCGAATTTTAGTTTTAAAAGAAATCGAATTAAAACCGAGTGCACAGCGTTTACGGTTGAAAACTTTCAAATGACTGAAAAAACATGATAAAGTGCACCAAAATTGTTGAGAAAATGATTCATCAGTCGATGTTTAGTAGCCTAAAAACGCCAGAGGCCATATTCACTCCTTATCCAATCGCTCATAACCTTTTTCATACTTTTCAGGGCTACTCTCTTAATTTGAATCAGTCAAAAATGCCTAAATTGACTGATGAAATAGAGAAAATCAAGTCACTGATAATCAGTCGAATCCACTGATTCCTCAGTTAGGTAATCAGTGTCATTTTACTGCCAATCAGTGAAAAATTACTGATTCAGATAGTGAATTTTGATTGTTAAATCAGTAAAAATAAACTTACTGATTCAAATCAGTGAATTTTCATTATTGAATCAGTGAATTTTATTTCTACTGATTCAATAATGAAAATTCGCCGATTGAATCAGTAATTTTTTTTACTGATTCCTACAGATACCTACTTAATTTTGTTGACTTTAATCAGTTAATTTTGACTGATTCAAATTATAGAGTCTATCATTATCGTAAATATTTTGATAATTACTCTCTAAATCTGAATCGGTCAAAAAACTGAAAATTCACTGATTAAACAGCGAAAAGTGTGCAACTGTTGATCAGTGAAATTTGACTGTCAATCAGTGAAAAATTACTGATTCAATTAGTGAATTTTAATTTTTGAATCAGTCATTTTTTTCAACTACTGAAATGAATCGTTAAAAATTGTAATTTACTAATTCAATCAGTGAATAAATTACTGATTCAATCAGTGATTAATTACTGCTTCAATCAGTGATTAATTACTGATTCAATCAGTGATTACTTACTGATTCGATCAGTGATTAATTACTGATTCGATCAGTGAATAGATTACTGATTCGATCAGTGAATAGATTACTGATTCAATCAGTGATTAATTACTGATTTGTTCAGTGATTAATTACTAATTCAATCAGTGAATAAATTACTGATTCAATCAGTGAATAAATTACTGATTCGATCAGTGATTAATTACTGATTCGATCAGTAAATTAAAATTTTTACTGATTCAAAACTGAAAATTCACTGATTAAATCAGTAAAATTTTCACTGATTTCTTCAGTTGCACACTTTTATTTTATTAATAAGTGAATTTTAACGGATTCAAATTTAGAGTAAATTAGTACGTGTAATTATCGCGTACCTACGTAAAGAAGAGTATGCCACGGGAAGGCGAGAGGGGTAAAGAGTACGGAAAATGACCATAAATATTTCAGTAATCACTGTCAGGCCCATGCAGAGAAAATCCGGGCCTCAGAGGAGAATTTATGAGCAAAAAAAGGTCTTACATAAGGGAGGGGGAGAAGTTATAAATACCAAATTTTCATTTTTGAGTCAACTTGATTCCAGAATCCAGATATCCAGTATTCAGGGACTAAGTAGACCAAAAAGTACAAATTTTTTTAGAAAAATCAATATTTTATAGCTTTTTTACCTTCTTTTATTACACGTCACTTCATCTGATCCAAAAAATGTTATAAAATGGTGAATTTTTCGAAGAATTGTATTTTTTGGTCTGCACAGTCGTCAGTCACTCAATGATTTTTAAAATTGACTCATAATGTTCATTTGAAAATGTTGGATTTTTACAACTTCTAAAAAGAATCGATATAAATGGTTTTTTTTTAGTTCTGAAGGGCCCTCGCGGGCCCTACAGGCCTCCAAAAATCTCGGGCCCGGGGGAAATCACCCTTTTCCCCCTCTCTGCACAGGCTTGATCACGATAAATTAGGTATCGTAAATATTTTAATAATTACTGTGAATTATTGCAAACATTTTTAATAATTACGGAAAATTACTGTAATTATGGTAATAATTAAGATAATAGGTAGGTGCTTTAAAATTTTCCAATCTTCTAGTTTCAAAAATTTGCCAAAATTCGAGAAATAGAGAAATGCACTTCAGCACTTGAATTTTCTGATCTGGAGTTATTTTACGATGTACTTTCCATTTTTTTTTTTTTTTTTTTTTTTCATTTTGGCTCAAAATTTTAGGTACTTTAAATTGAGATACTTCATTTGTCAATCTTCAAAAATATAAAAAATTTTGTCTAAAAATTTCGATCCAATCTTCCATCACTTCACACATTATTCTTTCACATTGAAGAACAAGATGAAAATCTGTCGAAAACGCCATCTCTTTCGAAAGATATATAGATACGTGCTGAGAAAAAAATTCCTTTCCCATGTACCCAGCTCGTTGCAAACGAAGGAACGTGTACGATTGCATATAGATTTAAAGCACTTCTGTGTGCAGAGCTAATGCATGCGGGGAAACGAGCGCAGATAAATGTAAGGAAGGCAATATCGAAGTATATTACAATTCCGCGTATTTACGATCTTTACAGTACCCAAAAGAGCAATAGAGACATTCTTGCCTGCGTATACCCTTCTGTCTGGGGCAATCAAAGTAGACGTCTTAACCATGTTCTATCGCTAAATTCATTTCAGCTAATACATCTGTAATCCGCGCATCTACGCTTTATTCTCGTTGTTTTCGGTTCGATATTGGATAACCGTTCGATATCTGCTAATAATTTTCTATTCTCTAAGTGCGATTTCTTCTTTTATTAAACATTATGGGTAAGTTGGTTTCGTCATTGGAGATACTTAGATTTGAGAAGAAAATTAAATGCGATGTGTGGTTTTGATGTGAATTTAATTTGGGGTGGATTAGCGTCGATGAGAGAGATTGGAGATGTGAGGTTTTTTATGGGCACCTGTTTAATATATGTGATTAGGCGGGGCTGCATTTTATTTTCTGAATGTCTCAAGAGCACAAAAGTTTTTTTATTTTGTTTGATTAGAGATAATCCAGTAAGTCCACTCTTTTTCTTTGCTTAAATAGAACAATAATAATAATATTTTTTTGTGTGATCTGGCACATCTGATATCCAAAATTCATTCGAAAAAGTGTAAGTTTTTTTCTTCTCAAAGGTTCCAAAAATTTTCTCTGGTTTTAAGCTAAATCTAAAACTTTTTTATCTGGACATTTCGATCTTAAATTTTTGAAACGTAATGATGGGGCTATGCATTGAAAATTTGAAAAATAGCTACCTTTTTTGTACAGAAATGTCATTAATTATGTCTATATCACAGGTACCTATTGCAAGAAATTGAAGAAATTTCAAAAAATTGAATAAGTTGTGCACTATCTTGGATTTTTTTTCGTTTTTTGAATCAATTTTATTCTTTCTCGATTAAAAACATAAACAGCACCTATTATGAATGCCTGGTAAGTAATAATAAAAAATTGAAATGCTTAAAAAATGGGGAAACCAAATAATTTGTGAACATTTCCTTGTCTCTACATCAGAGGATATCAAAAGAGGTGAACAATCCGACCCCTCTCCCTTCCAACTCATTTAAGATTTGTCAAATGAAAAGTAATTTAAAAAATGTAAAAAATAATCAGTTTTAATTTTTGGAATTATTGAAAATTTTCCAAAAAATCTATGAATGTAGGATTAAGTATTTAATTTTTTTTTTCAAGATCATCCAATCTTTGCAATTGAAATTTTTTTGGGAAATTCACAAGTTGAAAAATCTTTGTTGAAAGTGAACAAAGCAATACAATTTTTGCCAAGTTTTCAACAATTATTAGTTTTTTTTTTCCTATGAATTATTCGACAAAATTCTTGATCTTAAAAATTGCCTGCATTTTTTTTTTACTAAATAATTTCAATCTTTCAAAATGATTAATTTCAGATTCGTTCGTGCAGTAATTAAAAATTTGTCTTCGTAGATTTCGGAATCTGGATTCAAAAAATCGAAAAAAATAGTATAACTATTTGAAACTCATTCAAAAAGTTTTACCACCCCTTACTTCGAGGATATGGGTATAGACGCACCCAAAAAATAATTAATGGAGGGGCTGAGAACTTGAGAAAAAATGGTAGGTGGTCAAATTTCAAATTAGTCATTTTTTACTGATCTTAATCAGTTAAAAATCATAAATTTTTCTGACAAGCGGGGAATTTATTGAGAAATCGATGATTTTTGATTGAAAAATTATCAAATTTTAAAATAAAACGAAATTTTTTAGAAAAAATATCGTTTTAAGAGTAAAAAAATGCACTTTTTTCACATTTTTACAGTAAAAAAATATTTTTTCCGAGATTAGGGGGGCTCGAGCCCCTTGAGCCATCTCCATTTAAAAAATAATATAATTTGCACATGTGTGAGCAAAATTTTTCTAAGGTTGAAATTGCTCATAAAAAATTTGGTTTTAGCCAATTTGAAAACCCTTTTAATTTTTTCACTAATGAGCAGAGGAGAGATGCTTCAGACCTGTAAAACTACCCCTATGAGGGAAATGAAAAAAAAGTCTGGAAGTTATTCCTTGATTATTCCTTTTTCCTATGAATAGGCATTTTTTGGTTGGGAAAAAAATTTTATTCTGGGTACTTGAATATTTCTTTGTTTCCAAACATTCTGAAATTGTTCAAGATCTAAAAAAAAAAATTGTAGAAAAAATAGGTACCATTTTTGCACTACAATACATAATTGAAATTTAAAAAAAAAAATGAAATTTCTAATCGAAAAATTTCTCATTCTTCCTTCCGAGATTTCAGATTCAGTGTTGTCTGTGTTCAAAGCTTCAAAATTTCTCGATTATGCTGACAACTGTTTCATGCATTGAAAATCTATGTGATGGAAGACTTTTTTCTGCCCTTAAACACCCTGCATGTTTGGTTAATGATACTTTTGTTTACTCCAAAGTACTTCTTAAAAATGCTCAAAATTCTAAAATCGAATTATTTTTTGGTCATTCGAGATATTTTACCTTACTCCCACCCTTCTAGATCAAGGCCATGGCAAAATGATTTTACATCATGGATAAAAGAGAGCCAAGTTTCAATGAAATCATAATTAAGAAAAACTTCGCTGCCTATTTATTTTGAAGCAGATATTTCTGTAGGTAGTGAAAGATTCACGTAGGAGCAAAACCCACCCGAGTTTTATTATGCCGAGAATAGGAAAAAAACAGAAGAAAAAAACACCTACCCCCGAAATCTCGAGAAATATGCAACGGTTGCAAAGTTTTACGTTTCCGAACAACTTTCACGCTCAGCGATTCCTTAATTAGAAAAAGTGAACCTGCATACTCTGTTCTTGATTTTCTTTCAACATTTCTCCATTTCTGCCAGCTTCATTGTGGAAACTGAATTTTCCTTTCTTATCGGCGTTAAAACTGTCGTAATAAGATTAATATCTTTTATTATGCTTATCTCAGTGCAGACGAAGGGGACTAGAGGTTTAATTTTTTTTCTCGGCTGGAATTACTCATTTAAATGAAACCGAGACCTAATGAACCTTTGTTTAGATTCGTCGAGTTCAGGATTTTTTTTGAGGAATACGTGCGAATAATATTAGATAGATGGGCTCGAATGAGATAAAATTGAAAAACCGAGATGCGCGGAGGTGCAGGTAGAATAATTTATGGGAATAGGACTCTGGTAAATTTTAAACTGTAGTTGGGCATGTTTTTAAACGACAAAGGTGCGGTATGAATTTGATGGTGTGTAGTTGAGGTATAAAGCGAAGGATATACCTGTCGTATAACAAATACCACGAATTATTTGCTTTTATAGGGTCGGATGGAAAGAAGTTTGGTCGATTATTGGACTAAGTAGACACAACGTTGTATAATATTGAGAGGAAAATCTAAAATAGACCGAGAGACCGGTGCGGGTAATGTAGAAGGATAGTCGAAGTAGTTAAGACGACCTGGTACAACATAAATCTTAAAGTAAGAAACAGTTATGCAGCCGTAGTATTACAAGGGTTAGGTGACCCATTCATAAATAACCGCCAGGCAAAGTGAACAGGAAAGCACCATCTGCCTAAGAACTACTACTACCCTATGCTCGGCTGTAACGCCACCTTTGTGCGCTAAAACTATTTCCAACGGTTCACGGTATTTGTCTCCATCCTAATTACTACCAATTATTCTTTAAGATAATATCCACCGTCTTGCCAGTGCTGCCGCCGCCGTCAGTATTTTCTGCTCCGCTTCGTCGTACTATACGGTCTCTATATGTACGGCATTTCGTCTTTCCTTTCCTTTCGGTACTTATTAGCGAGCGCCATTTACCCTTTATCCGAAGCAGATGACGGCGCCACCTCGTATTATTATCTAATACCGCTTTTGAGATTTATTATTTACCAAACCGCAACCGGCATCTAACTTCTTACCGCCTTTATCTTCTCATTTTACCGCTATCTTACCACCTCTATCTGCATGGCGAAAACCGAAACAATGGTTCGGATGCAATTACCTAGCTACCTTTTCCACTGGATAACGATATTATTCCATTAAATGATATTTTAAAACCTTCTGTTCGCTTTCAACGATGTGGTCAGCCGATTAATTCGCCCGGTACTTTGCATACGAGAATCTAAAGTGTTACGTTACTTTTAAGCGTCTTTCAATTACATCACGTATTGTGGAAGTAGCCTGTTTCGTGCAGGATGACTGTAATGCAGCCGAATACGCGATAAGCGATTTGATTTTATATTCGGAGTTTTCAATGTGCCATTACCATTGGAATACGTTCTGAGAACGTTCAAATTGCTATAGTTTGAGAAATCGATAACGTATTGGAAACAATTTGACGATGCTTTGTTTTTCTTGTGCGAAGAAAATGGATTTGGTGTTTTTCTGAGAGAATGTAGGGATGGCTGGGGAAAATCACGTGTAATCATACTAACTCACGTCGGAAATATTCTAACGAACTGTCTTGTCTCAGGCCAGTGGAAAAATGCATTTTTCTATAGACAGAAAGGTGGATGCGTATGGTGATTTGTTCGTAGAGTTTAAAATTCGTGATAGGTGATAGAAATTTGCTTGGAAAATTGTCAAGCTGTGAAACATTGGAAAAGCGTAATTTTTAAGCAATTTTGGGGAGAAACGTAAAAACTCGAATTGAGGAATCTCAATTTTGAGAATGTCATTTTTAAACTTGACAGGATTCAATCATATGAAAATGCCCCTCCCCCCCCCCCCCTCCAAGGTCCGATAGATCAATTTTGAAAAAAAGGGAGGCTGAACTTCATTTTGGATATTTTTCTCCTATGCGGTTGGGTGATGCCTTCTGGACGGAGGGAATTTCCTATGACGCCCTTGTTCGCCATTGAAAATTTCCAAGATATTTAATAAATTGTGAAATGATGAAAGTAATGAAAAAGTTGTGAGTTTAGAAGAAAAGGCTGTGAAAAAAATCCAAAGACACGAAATACATATTTTTTCAATTTCAAAGATTTTTCATTTTTGACAAAAACGGGTAAGTATTAGATTTTTTGTGAAATTGATAGCACTGCTGTATTGGAGTAAAGATTTTGTTTCAATTTGGATTTTTTCTGTAATAAAAATATCTTTTTTGGTGCTGGAAGGGAAATCGATTTTTTTTTTTTTGGGGGGGGGGGTCCGAGTTAAAAAAAATTGACAATAATGAAAAGGTAGCGAAAAAAACAGTGAATTTCTCCCTCCATCGTTAAATACCATGATTTCATACCTCATTTTCATTTGTCGTTTACTTGCAGTTTGCCACTGGACACTGGACTGTCTAAAGGTGGCTTGCAAATGCAAGTCCTTTCAATAATATAAAACAATGTCAAATCATTGCTAAAACTCAAACTCTTTGATGGTTTTTCTGATTTTTATAGATTCCAATAATTTTTCTTTCTCAAAAATTTTATTTTATAAATTCATTATTTCACTCATGATGCCAAAAGCCAAAGGCTCAGCTCTGGAGAATTGAAAATAAATACGTTTGTATAATAAGTATTTCCATTATTATGTACATATTATACCACTTACCAGTGAATATATAAAAATTTTTAGCCAAAAAATACTATTTGATAATGTGTAATCAATCATGCATACTTTACCTGTTACCTATTTTTTGCTGTTACAAAGAAGGAAAAGATATTTCATTTCATAGGTTTGCTCTAAAATGGCAAAATACATCATTTAAGGTGTTTTAACAAAATCCCTGAATTGAAATATGGGATTCTCGAAGGACTTTTGACTAGAAACCCCCTTCCTCAATCCCTCGTTTTAAAAATTGAACGTGCAAAAATTAAAAATATGTACCTAGTTTTTATATTTTGCTGACCTGCTTGAATTTTTTTGAAAAAATTTATAAGTACATGTAAAAAAAAGTTGAGGAGATGAAAAAAATTCAATATGTTTTGTTAGGTTTTATAATTAATTTTTTTCAAGTTTTTCTATTTTAATCAGGATTGATTAGGTTTCCGGCAAAAAAAGGAAGAATGAGATTTTTGCCGCAAATAGACGTTCATACTTCTTGAGGGGGAGGGGTAGAAGAGGAGGGAAGGATTCATGTTGCAGACATTCAGAAGTTGAATATTTGTAATTTTTTCAATATTTAAGTCATTAAGAGAATGCAAGATAGCCAATTTCATTTTTTTCAAAGGCTAAAATTTGGAAGATTTCAATTTTCAAAAACAAAAAAATGATGAATTTTTTAGTGGTTTGTGGTTATTTTATCAAATTTTTTTGAATTTTCTGGGAATGAATTTTTAATAAAATGTTAATTGGTGTCGTTAAGAGAATATGGCTCCAAAAAATAATTTCTGAACTTTTTTTTCTCAATTTATTGTAGCACTTTTTGCTTTTTGTTTAGATTACTCAAAACTAGATCCTTATTGAAACGAAAATATTGATTCGCACAAAAAAAGGGATCTGAAAATTTACACTGATTGTAGGTATCGGTTCAGTATTGACAAAAATTGCGGAAAAAATTTCTAACCCTATGCATAGAATAAGGGGGGAAGAGGTGTTTTCGACCTAGGTCCGGGTAAAAAGATAAAGCAAACTTCGATAAAATGGTCTCCCTCGATATTGAATATGTACATAAGTACTTTTTTGCACTAGGTTTTTGCCCTTTTTCACTTTATTGTGGTTCCGGATTCTGAAATGTGACTGAGGGCCGATTTCTTTCATCATAATATTTTGTTACATCGTATCAGATATTTACACATGCAAAACCGCAATATTGATAGAATATTAGAGGCACCTCTCCCATTTTCCATTTTTTTCCAACAAATGGCCATTTTAAACTTCTTCTTTACAGTATTCATTCAGAACTGAATTAGTTGTACTTATGAAGTAGAATTATATTTTTTAAAACATTTAAATCAATTTGCATTGAAATCAACGAATTTTCATTGTTGTTCAATCAGAAATTACTGATTTTTCTGACAAATTAGCTGTAAATTTATGAGAAATCACTCAGTAAATTTCCACAAAAAATAATTCTACCGAAAAATGGGTTAGGTACTTTATTTAAAATTAATAGGTAAATCAATGAAAATAAATTTTACCCTGATTCAAAAAGGCAGAGCTACAAATATGTCTACAATTTGCTATTTTTTGGCCCCAAGATATGGTCAGCAATATCAACTCTCAGGGTACCAATAGACCACTCTGACCGTTTTGGGATCGATTTTTTTGGGAAAGCTTTTCTGCAGCCAGCGAAATTTATTTTTGAATTTTGGGAATTTCATAAAATAATGACAATTTTTGGAAAAGTGTCTAAAATTGGGGAATGTACCACTCTTGTCTCTGCTTCATTTCAGCTCCCCCTCCCTCAATTATTATGACCATTTTTTGGATACTTAGGTGTTTTGAAAAGCTTTTTTGAAATCTGTGGAATACATTTTTGAATTTTGAGAATTTCATAAACGATCGGTGGAGTATGAGAATGACTTTTTTTAAAAATAGATTTCAGAAAATATGAAGGTTACGAAATCAAGTTATTTGTGGGATTATGTTGGTTTATTTAAGTAGGCGTTATAATATTTCTCATCAGCGGAAATTCTTGAAACAATATCCATGATCTGAATAAACTGAAATTTTATGGCACTGCAGGTGTTTTTCAATTTTTTGATTCGAGTATAGTTGGTACCTAGGATCCGAAATTGAAAACGGTTGCTCCATAGCAAAACATGCGTAGTTTTTTACGTTTTTCTATAGAAATTTTTAATCAGGCTGTTGTTCTTGAATGCTGAATTATGAAAAAATTGAAAAAAGTATGAATTTTGCAACAAAAAAAAATTTAAAAAGCGATTTTACCAAAAAACAAAAGGCAGCATTCAAAAATTTGGATTTCTTAGTTTTGTAAAAAAAAGAAGTTAGAAAATAGGTACCTAGGCTAAAACGATGAAATATCCCTTCCTTCATTGAACAAATCCGTCTGCATTTCTAAATTCTGGAAAATTATGGAATATCATAATCAAAAATATGGTTATGACAGCGAACTCTACTACACCAAATACGAATTAAAATCAAGTTACACCGCTTTCTAAAAAGTCGGTCTGACATTAAATGTTTGGAAGATCGCGTCGCTTCTGTTGAAGTAAACAAGAGTGCGGTAGGGATTCTTTATTGTAAAGAAAATATTCGGAAATTGTAACACGAGCTACGAAATAATAACCGCTTCTGAGTTTAAGAAATAAAAATTGATTATTCAGATACTGTATATTTTAGAAATTTCTTGTCGTCAGTTTTGTTCTTCTTAACATCGCGTACTGTATCTTCATGTTGAACTTATGAAATTTAAAGCGAACGTAATCGATAAAAGTCTTGGAAATTTAAGAAAATTCTCGTAATTTTTCTTATGCTGGTATACAAAGCTTACCTTTTCGGGTGCGGGCGGTAATCTTAGTTTGTATTTTATAATAAACGAAGGCATCGTCGTGGCGGGTTTCAAGATATCGTTTTCTTCGGTGGTTAACATTTTTGGCGGGGTTTTGGGCGAGCTCCGTGAACAACGGCTGGTAATTTTCCGTCGATCTATTTCTGTATTCATTTTGAGATTAGCACATCTGTAAGAAATGAAATCTTATGTGAGATGGTAATTTATGAATGAAATAGCTACTGCATGTAGAAGAGAGTTGAATTTTTTATATCTGCGTTTCGAGTAGGATTTAAGGAATGGACGATGGAGCAAAAAATGCATGAAAATTGCCCCCATTCTTATAATGAACCGAGTAAATATATTTGAGAAAATCAGATAGACAAGTGCGTCGCCGCGATTTCAGCGAAATGAACATCTATGTTTCTCGACCGACCGTAGCGCCCAAGTCGACTGATTTTCTTATCTCGCCGCGAGTAATATTTTTTCCCGTCGTGCTGCTGATTCATATACCGCTATCTTCGATTTAAAGTATTTGGTGGGGTGTTGAAATTTTTTTGCTCCAGAACTTACCAAATTTGTATTTTGCTACGCGCTCGTATTCCGAGCACGCTGAATTCTGGGTTTGTATAGGTTTGTGCATTCGAGGGCGATATTTAAGAAAATGAAATTTTTGTGCAAGACATTTGCATGTTAATTAGAGCTTCGATTTTTCTTTACCCTTTTTTGTGTAAGTTGACCTGAGCTTTCTTCAGCCTGATGATTTTCCTTACCGTAATATTTTATTATATTTGCGAGGTTTCTAAATTTTTCTATGTTGGAAATTTTTTTGGGAAATTTTACGCCGACCTGCTTTTGGTATGAATGTGTCAAGATGACTTCAATTTTTTCTTTTCTAAAAAATTACTAAATTAATCGAAACTTTGAAAAAAAAAATCAACTTTCATTCGCATTTATGATGTTTTTGGCAAGAAAAGCAAGAAACTCAGAAAACAGTTGAAATTTCATCTGAGTAGTAAAAAAAAAAGATTGTAAAATTTGGTAAAATTTATTTCTGAAACAGAGAATGGCAAAAATTTCAATGATTTTACTAAAAAAGCAAGTATTTTTTCAACATTTCCCCTTTTTCCTTGTATTTTTTTTATTGAAGGATGAAAATTAGCCTTTTTTTTGAGCGAATTTAAAGCAAGAAAAATGCCATGAAAATGGCCAGAAAAATCCATAAATTGGCGAGAATTCTTGTGTTTATTCAGGCATGCCTTACGCGTAATTTCAAAAAAAAAATACTCGGAATTTTTAAAATTAAAATTGAATTTTATTTCAAGAGATTCTTTTTAATGACTCGTACGCCTATATGAATTTTGAAAATGTATTGGAAAAGCCTCAATGTGCCAGAAAAGGATGCTACAAAAACTACATATTTTTAATCTTTTATTTTATTCTGTTTTGTTTCAGAAGTGACCTGAAAAATTTTCTTACTATGAAATAAATTCCACATTTCGCATATTCTACTGGAAATTATAATTTGAAATATTTATATCCACGTTTGTATTCTGGTGAGTTCATAAGTTAAAGTTAAACATTATTTATAAATGTAGAAGGATACAAGAATAACGTTTTTTACTACCAACTTTTTGCAACACTGGCAATCTAACGAAATGAGAAAAGCATCCGACGAATTACATAAAAATCCTTGAAGTTGAAATGTAACATTTTCCCAGAAGAATATAATATTTGCTTGATTGCCATTTCGAATGGTTCAAAATTTGTTTTCTACCATGTTTTGTATCTGTTGCAACGTTCTTCGTGCAATTGTGCATACTTGAATTATTTTTTCGTATATGCTGTCTCGAAAAATTGAAAACGACTGGATCTTTCTTTGCTATAAATGAAATATTCGTACTGGGTTATTCAAAAAGTACAATGTCCAGTTTTAAATAATTGAAGTATTTTTTCAATTTCTTGATTGTGCTTAGAATTATTGACTTTACAAATTTTGATACTAAAGGTAGTCTGAACTGAATTTTCATATTGTAAATTTGTTGAAAGTCGGTCGATATTTGTAAGAATAAGAAATTATGGTTTGTGTGAAATCAATGAAATTATTACGAAAAT
Source organism: Pseudococcus jackbeardsleyi (assembly GCA_038380155.1). Lineage (NCBI taxonomy): Eukaryota > Metazoa > Arthropoda > Insecta > Hemiptera > Pseudococcidae > Pseudococcus > Pseudococcus jackbeardsleyi. The sequence continues at coordinate 41,699,861 of CM076238.1, forward strand.
TTTCTGAAGTGACGTGAAAAATTTTAAAGATTTCTTTCAAAAAAAAAAAATCCTTCTAAATTGAAACGATTGAAGTAAAATATTATGAAATCTGCAAACTCAAAGATTTTCACTGTGATCTTTATATGTATTTCAGTAATATTGAATTAATTTTTATGATTTTTATGGACAAAATTTTTAATGGTCTTCATTTCATTCCGTTGTTTAAGTTCATTCATCAATTTTTTTCTAAAGTATATTTTAAATGATTTTAAACAATTTCTATATTTCATAGAATTTTAATAATTTCCGTGTAATTTTCATGGTTTAATTATTCACAATATGTATAACATTACATCCAAATTTTATAATTTTTCAATAATTTTTTTTATTCTTTCAAAGGATCCAAAAATTGAGTTTTTAAATTGGTACTGATGATGGATACCTTTTTTATTGATTGGTCAAAATTTTATCCCGGAGAAAATCTTTTTAACTAGACCACGAAAAAATTTCCCCCTTTCGATGCAACAATCCTTACCCCATTTTAATTTCGTTTAAAATTTTACCAGATAGGTAAGTTCAAAATAAATTTTAAAAATGTTGCCAAAAATTTTCTAAATATAGATTTTTTGTAGGTATGACAAAATATCAAATTGGTGCCCAAACTACCCTCTGTTCATTTACCTTTACTTTATTTCAACAAGAATTTGTTTTAGTACATGGGGTCAACCTCAAAACGATTAGTTTTTCGGAGATAGAAATTTTAAGACCATCTAAACTGATATAATATCAACAAGTTGCAGAGGTGAATTTCCAATTTTTTAAAAAGAAAATAATGTTCTACAGTTTGACAAAATAGAACCCAGAAAAAATCTCAACCATTTTTCTAGAAAAAAGCAACCAATCTCAAAAAACAATTTGAAATTTTTCCTCGATAGACTGAATAAAACAAAGATTTATTCATTCATTAAAAACAAAAAAGTAAAAAAACTAAGTTAAACTAAAAAAAAAAAAAAAACACTAAAAATAAATAACCATTTTTAGAAAAACAGAGATAATTTTCAGGAAAATCATCTCTGAAAATAAGAAAAACCAGTTTCTGGAAATCTTTGAAAAACTAGACCTTCTCAAAAAAAATGAATAAAATGAAATTAAAATTTTTAGCTAAATTAAAAATAAATCTAGAGTGTGTAAGCACATCATAAAAAAGCTCATGTATTCAAAATCTCAGGTGCTAAAGATCATTTCTCGAATTTTGGCGAATTATGGAAATTTTAAGATATTATCTCATCGCCCTCTTAAATATTATAATTTGATCTAATTATCAAAAAAATCTGAATACTTATCCTATTTTCGACCTCCTTAATCAATTTTAAGTTGTTTCGAGACATTTCAAAGCGACCAGAGAATTTTGAAATCTTTTAGCGCTGGAAAAATGGTCATAATAATGATCCATATAAATTTTAGTACTTGAATTTGCGGATTACCCACTTTGGTGATCCTTTTTATTGATTGGAACACTATGTTCCGAAATTCTCAACTGCCAGTTCGAAGTCTTCAATGTGGATTTCTCATGATTTTTGGGGCTAAAATTCATATGAAATAATTTTATGAGCTGTTCTCCAGAGCTAGAAAATTCTAAAATTTCCCTGAGGCATCGAAACAGCTTGAACCCGCTTCCAATCAATTGGAGAGATCGAAAGTAGGATACATCCTAAATTTCAGGTTTTTTTTTCGTGGAATAGATCTTTTTATATTTTGTTGGGTGATGAAGACACTAAATTAATTGTGAAATTGCGAATTGCAAAAATTCTCCGAAATTTACTTTAGATTCTGAAATTTTAGATGTGAATGTTCTTTTGTAAAGTACCTACTTTCGATTTATTTTTGTTTCGGCTCAAAATTTCATTTCCATGTGAAATTCCTCGACCTCTCTTATCAGTAATGGAGAAAAAATTTTAGTGAGGAACATTTTTTTGCAGAATTAACCAGGTATTCAAATGTCTAGTTTTACATTATATTTTTTTGAAATGTGAAAAATGTAATATGATGATATTTTTTTGCAATGTTCAAGAAATGGACAAAAATTTTATGATCAAGATTTTCATACTCTTGAGAAAATTCTATTTCATTCAAAAATCAAAATTTTGTTTTTCTATTGGCATGAAAAAATTGAATTAGCTCTCAGGTTATTGGTAAATTTGACCATAGTTCTACTTTTAAAGAACAATGCATGATTAGAAATTTTTCTCTTCGAGAAAATATGTACTTCGGTTTATTTCATTTTTTCATACCATATTTGAAAAAAATTCACTTTTCATATTCTTGATTCTTGGATGTCCTGTAAGAAATGAAAAAAAATCTCGAATTGGTTTTAGTACCTATACAGATATTTCTACCCAAAAAATAATTTTTATCATTTCCTCAATTTCTAAAAATTCACATTTCGATATAGTTTTCCGAAAGTGAGGAGGCGAAGGAGGCAGGTAACAAAAGATAACTGCCATTTATTGGTTAAAAATATCCATGTAGAAACCATTTCGATTTTCTTTTTTCAAAAATAACGTGAAAAATAAACGTTGATTGAATTTTGTGGGTGCAAGCATTTATAAACTAATTCTATGTTTGACTTTTGTTTCTATTTTTCCAAACTTTTTAGAATTGTATTGCCATTTTCTTTTAAGGCAATGGAGGTGGTAAGAGCTGAGTTGAGAGAATAAAATTTTTATCAGATATTTTTGACGTTAGGACAACATTTTCTGACTTCTTTCCATTCTATTTTTTTTTTTTTTTTAAGTAAAACAATCCTATTTGAAATTTTAATTTTGGTACTTGAGTATCAGGAAAATGTTATTGGTTCCTGTAACTGTCATTTAAAAGAATTTCAGTTTTCAAAATATTAGATATTCTATTCTTTTATTATTATCAATTTTATAGATTTTTTGTGTTAAAATTTACGTATGCAGTCCTTTCGATTTTAAAAATGGGTCAAAAATCATCATCAATTTTTGAAGTACTACCGTTCAGTTCAAGGATTAATTAGCCAAAATTTTTTTTCAAAGATGCTGTTTTTCTTCAATTTTGGAAAATGTCTGTTTCATCTAGATTTAATTTCAAATTCTGACGGAAAAATTAAGTTGAAAAAAAAAAATCAGAAACTGAATATTTCCGTTTTCTTGTGAAAACATTTCCCATGTTTCTGATGGAAGACATCACCCTTATAGGTATCGGTTACCCGTATGAGATGTCAATTAAACATGCAAAACCACTCCTAAATCTATAAGTTTGAATAAACTTCAAGATACAGTATTTCTCGTGGTAATTCAAAATACCCTCGAGGTGCCTCATATCTTAGATACTCCTTAACTTTCGGAAGGTTTGTTCTATAATGGATGATGGTTAATAACCTTTTCGTTTCAGTTTGTAAAAATGGACTCGTTTCGTTCCCATTTAAAAATCCTTGACAGAAAACTTTTCAATAATTTCTATGTATGCGTAATTGAATTTCCAGATAACTGATTGTTTCATTTTCAGCAATCAGTAAAAATAGTAATGAAAACTTAGAATTTCATTCGAAAAATACAGAAAAAATTCCTTTTAAATTCAAACTACGTCTAATAAGAAAAATATTTCGACGAGAAATATTCGAGGATTTTTCGTGCTTCGAATTTCATCTGCAAAACTTTACTGTATTATTTTTTAACGTGTAAATGATATCAATATTCCAACCTGTGTTTATCTTTCTGGCAAGAATGTCCAGGTTTTCAAATGCTTTCGTTTTAATTCCCTTCCGAGACTCGAGTTTTTTACGTATTCGAATCATCTTGGGAATATTTTTGAAAAATAAATGAACGTACGAAATTATCAAAACAACGGCGAAAAAAAATCGCAGATAGAAAGATATTATAGAATGTACCTGCAGATACCTCGGTTAATTTTCAAAGACGAAATTATTTTTAGCGGGTAGAAAAAATTTTCAAAAGTGAACGAGAAATCTAATTTTAAAATTCGTTTCGATGTGAACCCCGATTGAGAAAAATAAGCGAAAAAATATACAGCTTTGAAAAATTCATCAACGTTTTAAAATTAAGCGAGTCGAATGAAAAGGTCGGGCGTCTGAAAAGTTTCGAGTATTTTCGTCCCTTGACTATCCCGTACATATACGATCAACACGTGAATAGAAGAATGAAGAAGAAGAAAGAATAAAAAAAACGTTAAAAAGTTGAAAAGTTTTTGCGTAAGTATTCGATCGAAACGGACTTAATACATGTTGTCGTTGACTTTGTACGACTGATTTTAATAACGAACGCGTTAAACTGTGAAATTGAGGCAGGGTGCCAGAAAAAGCGAAAGTTGTATGCGTGGCGCATGCTCGTTATTTATTATTTTGGAAAAATCGCAGCACGAGCACAGCGAGACGAAATAATTGTATGAGAAGTACTTACCGAGTTGAGAGAAAAAACCAGAAATGAATGTAAAACTAATCGATAACTTATAAACTTTTTAACCTGGAAAAACTTTTCGCGAAAAATTTCGCGGCGCGTTCGCGAGATTACGAAATTCTTCGACTTTGAATTACATACTGGCGAAAAAAAATTTAAAACCGAGCCGGCATCAATTGTTTCGTGTGTAAAAAATATTCCCTTAATTTGATTCGAAAAGGGCAACAAAAACAAGAAAATACCGAAAGATCGCGCTTCACGGAGACGGTGTAAAAGTTTCATCATAACAGTGGCAATACCCGGCCCTACAATTCGTATAAACTTTCAAAACGTTGTAATCTCTCTCACAGTATAACTTCAACTGAAAACTTTACACTGTCTCTCTCTGTTCCGTGTTTCTTTCTCTTTTTTCTTTTCATCTGCGTTTGATTTTTCCCCTTTTTTTTCTTTCGCAGTGTTTCCTAAATATGTATTTTTTTCGGTAATAAAAGACGAACGGAATGAATTTCTTGGCGAAAATGGTATATTTTCTTTGGTAATATTTAAATTCTTTCGGAGATTTTGACGTTGCTGGGTTTTGCCAGAATGTCGTACTGTGCTCGTATTGTTTTTATAACCGGTGCAGCGAGGGGAAGTTTTAGAGTGAAAAGTTTTTCCAACTTTCGACGAAGTTGCGGAATTCCCATCATTACCGGAGCCTGTTAACAAAATTAGTCTTGACCTAGTGAAAGTTTTGTTTGTTTATGTCCTCGATCGTATGTGTGGGTTTTGCATTATCTAGCTCGCAGACGTCGTTAATTTGTTAAATTATATATTTTTCATTTTTTGCTGTTGTGCGACATTTTAAATTATGTATTTTTTTTCTTATTTTTAAATTTTTCCATGTCGTGGGTTGAGAAATAGTTCATTCGAATCGTGTTCGTTTGTTTTCGAGGTTTTGAAATTTATGATTTTGATTTTTTTTAAAAATTTTGATTGATATTTTCTGGAAAAAAGGAGTTGTTTTAATTTCAAAGGGGTTGAAAATGAATTATTTTTTTGAAGAGCTCATCGATCTTACACTAAATGGATATTCAGCGATAGCGATTTTAGTGGGTGTTTTGTCGTCAGGTTAAATCAGGAGGGGATCGGCGGATTTCAATCTGCGCCGGTTACTGCGCATTGATAACAAGTGAAAAATCCGAATTTATTTCCATTTTTAAAGAAATAAACTAATGGGGATTAATTGTATCAAAACAATAGCCAAATATTTATTCGATTTCACTTTTCCTATTGGTTGAATCACAATCAAGTACAATCAGGTGGCTAGTAAAGTTGAAAATTTTCGATGAAATTTGAACCATTTGAACATAACATATTGAAAAGGGAAAAATTAAGGTACGTAAGTTCATTAATTTATTCGTTTTTGGAAGCGTTAAGTAAATACCGATATCATTATCATTGATGATTGAAATGAATCAATTTAGTTAATTTTTGTCTGATACATTTTCTCGTGGTATCTTCGTTGTGGTCACAACACGCCTTATCACCGGCGCAAAACGGATGCGTGCCGATATGGCTCATTTATACTTGACGAAAGTGTACCCTGGTCGCTGCATATCCATTTAGTGTAAGATCGATGGAAGAGCTCAAAAAACAATTTTTTAGAACCAAATTTTTTTGTGAAAAAATTTGAACTTACTAAAGGTGTTCGTGTGACTTTTTTTGAGAACTTTGAATCAAATTTGGACGAAATGTTCATGAGTTATTTTTTGAGGTTATCGTACTCTCTATCACTGTTCATTGGCTCTTTCAAATTTTTATAAAGAGCCTGGTCGGATATGGAGTGAATTTGGCCTCAGGCTGGATTTTCGTTCCAACCTCCCCAAATGGTGCCCCTACTTTTTTCGTTTAGTCATTTCTTTCCGCACAAAATGCTCAAAATTAGAAAAAATTGCTTTGAAAACAACATTTTTTGTACGGGTTTCGCGTTTTTCGGCCCCTGTGGCATCGAAATCGACAAAACTGAATCACGTGAATCTATGTTTAAAAAACATGTTTGTGGGATATTTTCAAAAATTGGTCGCTCTTTGCTTCTGTGGTGTTTTTTGAAATTGAAAACTTCAAATAACCGATAAAACATGAAGATGTGCATCGAAATTTTTTAAAAAATATTTATCAATACATCTCTACGAGATGTAACTTTGTGCCAAAGTACAGAAAATTTCCTTCAAAACTGTTGTAATCAAAAATTCTTGAAAATCGGAGGGGGGGAGGGTAAAAATTGTTTTCAGATTTTTTCATCAAAAGGTACCACTTGAGGAGGTAAAAATGAAAATCCAGTCTGGGGCCAAATACACCCCTTATCCGATCAGACCTTTGAATTTAAGAAGAGGAAAATCTACGTTTGGCGCAGAAAATTTCCTAGTTCAAAACTCCTTCAATTTTGAAAATAGGTAATTCATTTTGGATTTTTTTTTAAATTTTATGAATGTTTTTATGATTGTAGATTTCATCGAGGTACCTTTTTGAATCTGCGGTTTTTTTTTTTCAACTTGATTAATTTTCTTTTTTTTCAAATTCAGAACAAGTTTTCGATTTTTCACCCCAAATTTTTTTTACAAATAGATAGGCGCTTAATTTTTTATCTTCGTTCTAAATTAGAATTTCATTCAAGTTTGAAATATTTTCTAATGCTGACCACGCCAATGACGCGAATGATTTTAATCGAAAAACTAATCATTTACATTTTCATTCAGAATTGACTTCGTTGATAATGAATGTAAGACACGCTTCAAGTTCGCAGCCTATCGCGTGTTAAAACTGAACAAATGTGTAACCTAAGTGTGGTTTTGAGCTGATTTTTATCTGTCACTTTGATGCAGGTGCTAATTGATATCTATTTCGTTCTCTTTTTTTTTGGATATGTAAACGTTGCGTCGTTAATACGTAGGTAGTTTTCCTTTAAAAATTTCTGCGAGTGTTTAAATTTAAAACCATCATTACATGTAAGATGTTGAACTAATATTCATGTGATTTGAATGTTTGGGGTCATATGAGATGGATTCCGTATCAACGAATGGGACAGAGGGAAGGGGTTGATGTAATAGTAAGGCTTCTTGTGTCGCCTCTCTGATAATATAATTTTCTTTTCTTTGTTGGATTTTAATTATTTTGTTCCAAACTTACAAAAAATACATTTGATATAATTTCCTTCAGACTGCCTGTCAAAGTTGATAAAATTACATTTCGAGTTGGAAAATTGCTAAAATCTGTTGAATGGGAAGTGTAAATTTTTAGGGAGCAACATATAATTTTTCAATTTTCTTTTTAAAGATTTTTTTGAAAATTTTTTGGAAAAGGGTAAAATATGAGCAGCAATCATGAAGATGCTAAAAGAAATGGATTCGTGTGATTGAAATTGGAAAAATTACATCATTTTAATTTTTTTTTTTTTTTCAAATTATAGATATTTTTGGAAAATGAACGCCGAGTGACCATATTGTTTGAAAAATCACTTTTGAAAAGCCAAAAATGACTAGAAAGATTTTCCACACATTTTACCAGACGTGTTGACCTTTTGAAAGGAAGGAAGAAATTTTACATTCTGCATTTTCTCCTTTATTTGTGGATCTACACCTGAATGTCAAACTTGTAAAAATTTTATAGATAAATATGAAGTAATCCTGAAACATCTAAGAAAGTTGAAGTAAATAAAAAATGGAGTATTGAAATTGGATCTAGATAAACCTGAAAAAGTAAAAAAAAAAAAAAAACTGAAACAGAATTGGAACCAATTTAATCTAAAAAATAAAAATAAAAACTGAAACTAATGCTATAAAACTATACTTACTACCGTTACCTAACTGAATTTTAAATTCAGGTTTCCGTCTCTTCAAAATAGATACTTAAACTACAATTTTTAAAAATCAGTGGTGAAAATGAAGAAATCGTTTTTAAGACCGATGTACAGGGTGTTTCATGGCTGCTAAACCAACTGTAGTGCGTGTTCTTTGAAAAAAGGTGGAGATTTTTTTTTGCGATTTTTCAAAAAAGTAGTGGTTTAGTGTGTACCTACTTTTTTTTTTTTACCAAAATCACACATTTTGCTTCGCTTTTGAAGTAATTTCGATGATTGAATTAATTTTTTTAGCCAAAAATCAAAAAAATTAGTACATTAGTCATTTTTTCAATGATTTTAAATTATTTTTTAAGGAAAATTTTATCCTTCTTCTATATCAGTGTTAGCAGCCTTCGGGAGTTTCAATTTTTGTATCCTTCTCATTTTAAATCAATGAAAAGTCACCGAAAAAAGTCAGAAGAAAACCAGCAAAATTCTTTGATTTTCATTTGATTTTCACTGATTTTTCATAGGATTTCAGTGATTTTCCAGCAAATTTGAATGTTTTACCAACTTTTTAGTGAATTTTTTCACTGATATATTGCTGTGCTGCAATTCCGACTGTTTTCCAGTGATTTTCAATAATTTTCATTGATTTATAAATGAGAGAGTAAGTAGGCTACTTCATCTGGGGTAAATAAGAAAATCTATATTCACCTGTTCCTTGCATTTCTAAAACAAAAATCATTTCTTAGATTATTCTGTAAAAATGTTTCTATAATTTTGAATTTTCACGAGTTTGAAAATCGAAAAAGAAGGCATTTTTAAAGGATTATGAGACAAGCTGTGAAAAAAATAAGAGATTTTCGATACTTTCTGATTACCTATTTTTTTTCATTTTTTTTTTTAGTAATTTTGAAACGATGATTTGCTGATATGCCTGATGGATATTTTTTCTTCATTTTTAAATGTGGCTATGAACTTATCATTTTTGATACGTGGATTGAGCAAAAGTCCTATTGTTTGGTTTTGAAATTATCTTAGGTTTCCTGTTTTTTCGAAATTGAATACCTAAAAATTATTTCGAAACGAAAAATTGAAAAATTTTCTACCCCTGCAATTTTAAAGGTCGGCAAACATACATACGTATTTTTTACATATTTATGTTCAGGATTGAAGGAGACACCTATTTTAAAAATACTGCATATGAGCCTGGATGTAGAAATCTCCCTAAGATATAAAAAATTGATTTTTGAGTCAAGGTTCCCTCCCTGATTCTGCCTTATTTGAAAGGCAAAAAATCAGGGTCAACTGAAAAAACAATTTTTGATCCTAAAGGTGACTTTTATATCCAGGCTCACATATGTTTAGGGGTGTGAAAAGCATCAGGTTACCTATTTAGAAACATTCCTGTAGTATTGTGTATAGAAATCCTCGATTAAAAAACTAAAGCTCGATACAAAAGTATAAAATCGCTTTTGAAGGCGCGTGTTGAAATCTGCATAAAGATTATAAATTTTACTAAAATCTTGCATAGATATACGCTTTGTAACTAGCTAAATTGACGTATAAATTATGTTAATATAAGCGTGTTTCTTTGTATACAACATTCTCATTATATTTAGCAATGCTTGCTAATGGAAAATTTATTGAGTTTTCTCATAAACACTGTTTCTAAGATGTTCGTACAGCACTCGGTACACCTCCGACGAGAATACACATGTGATAAGCATTTTCACATGCAGACCTCTCTCTTACACTTTATCTTCGAATTCAAAATTAATAGAGGGTTTAGAAATATACTCGACGTCATAATTTTTGTTTTATTAAATAAATAAGCTCGGTGTTTTGAAAATACCAGCATGTTGGAGTGTGGAAAACTATACGTGTTTTTGATTATGCCTTTATCGAGGTTTTGGGTTTTGGTTTTCCAAGATTTGTCTGAGAATTGAACTTCACTGAAATAAGTTCTTTGTGTTTTACCTTATTGAGGTGTTCGAAAATTTTATGTGCTTTTTGATAGGTACGTGGATTTTAATGATATGAAATTGTCGTTTCATTATTTAATTCTTATGATCGAGGGAAAATTTTCCATTCGGTTTTATTTTTCCATTAAAAAAAGAGAGAAAACGTGTAATTAGAAAAAATATCATTAGATAGGTTGATGAACTAACGATGTCTTACAAGAAGCATAAATTTGCAGTTATCAATGTCATAATTCTTCCTGAATATAATTAATTTCATTCCAATGAGGAGTAAATTACTTTTTCCGAAATTACCTAGATAATTACAATTCATTTTTATATTAATTTTTATGCTTTTCTGAAGTGAAATGTGGGAATATTATGTACTCATTTCATTGAAGATCTAAGTACTTGGTACCTACCTATACCTATTATGAAAAATATTGAATAATTTTGAAATGTAAAAATAAATTGAGGTACTTACTTACTTTCATGAGTTGAAAATTAAAATTAAAAAATTTTCTTCATTTGTCTTCTTTTTAAAATGCCAGACTCTTATTGAAAATATTTAGAAAAAATTCAAATTTAGTTACCTGCCTAATAAAATACAAAAATTCTCGACTTGAGAAAACAAAACAGAAAATTTTTTCCAAAGAAACCATACTAAAAAATAATACCATCTCACACTAATAGTAAGTCTTTCTACTAGAAATCAAATACCCTAGGGGTTGCATAGAAATAACACACTTACCAGCAATAAAAATATTTCCAGTATTTTTTTCTCCATGTGAAATAACTGCGAACAATGTATGCATATGCAAATCTCCAAAGAGCAAAATAATAAATACTTGTACGAACCGTATTGTGCTGTCCCGACGAACAAACTGGATGATATTAGAAATTGTTCAGACACTAAAGATGTTTTAACTGATAACGTGGTGTTTCCCTCTTTTATAAACAATTTTCACAGGAGCTTACGACCTACCGCATTCAACAACTAATTCGCCATGTGTTTAGGTATTGTACTCGTATGTACGTGTGGGTATAGAATTTCGCTTCTTTTGGTACTTGGGACGAGTATTTTTTGCCCTTTTTTCCCCCGAAAGTGCCAAGTGGTACTTTAGTCCCATTATCATCTTTGATTCTTTTTGTTTTGAAAATTATGCGGAAAAAAGAATTGTGGTGTGAAATTAATGAGTAGATGTCGAAGGTAATGTTACGTGAAATTTAATCGATGTTGGTTGCACGTATTTATGAATGAGTGTTTTTTCTCATTATCGATGGTCTTTTGATTTCTTTTTCAATTCGCAGAATTTCTCGGATGTGCGTAAATTGGAAAGTTGCACAAAGTTTTGAAAATTGATTTGAATTATCTGCTAGAATTAGTTATCAAAGTTTTGAACGGGTAATTAAAATTTTTCGATTAAATGTATGCATTTTTGCAAATTTCAGGGTGTAGGTATCATAAATAAGAATATAGCAGAAAATTTGACTTTTTTTTTGAGGCGATCGAGATGGATCTAATTTTTTGTTTTTTTCTTTCACCTGTAAGTACCTTTGTTTTGAAATGTTTGAGTTTGAGATTTTAATGTGGTTTAATTTTGTGTTCAATTCATCACTAAAAATGAGAGTCTCTGGTCATAAAATATGTACATACAAAAGCATACCTACTTCATCTATTTTAAAGTCTCAAATATCAATCTCCTAAAATATGAAAATATTCAATTTAAAAAAGAGGAAATAGTTCATATGTAGGTATCAAAATGCAAGATTTTTAAATCGATATGAGGTTCAGGATATCACATTTTGTAGAAATACAATCGAATCAGGCACTACACAAAACTTGAAATTAAAATTTTTCGTTTTTTTTCGGCAAACATCTTTTTGATGGGGATTTTTTTAGAAACAGATTTTCAAACAATTTGTAAAATAAATCGAAGAAAAATACCAAAATTATATTTGTACAACGAAAGAAGATCTAAGAACATCAAAAAATGTAAAAATAATAATTTACTCGAAATATTCAAAAATGAATCGTTTCACTCAAGTTTTCATGGTAATGATAATTATATTGTCAATATTCTTACAACGAATTAGCAAGGAAAAATAATTAAAGATCTGGGTACAAAAAAATTCATAACTTACCCTACTTTTACTTTTTATTTTTATTTTAAGAGATTCTCAAAAATTTCTAGTGAATTTTGATAGAAAATGAGAGGTGGGGTACCTGATTTGCTTTCAGCGTTGTTTTTTGTTTTTGATTTATTATTGTTGAAATGCAAGGGGCTTTCCTCCTTGTTTATCATGGAATTTTCATTTTTGGTAAAAATTCTTTTTAATCAAATTTTTTGTTTTTATTTTCACTCATACCTTTCCTTGAAAAAAAAATACCTATGCAGAATTTTTGTTACATGGGCTAATATTTTTAGTTCTCAAGTTCGAAAAACTTTTTTATCAAATTTCAAATTAGCCGTAAGTATAAAAAGTGAGGAGATTAAACCAAGAGAACAATATTTTAAAGTAATATTTTTTTACTAAAACTTTGAAATTCATACAATTTTTTTCAATTCTGAAGTATCAATCATGAAACTGAATGGAAATTCTCGATTATCACTCTTACAAGATGATAATTCGTTTTTCAATGTTTTATGTTGTAAACTTATGGAAAAAGGTTTAAGGGTATGCTCTATCTTTCTTATCAGTAAAAATATTAGGATCAAGAAATCATGAGTATTATTGAATAAAATCTGAAAATTTAATAGGTGCATTAAAGCAACATTATCTTTGAAGGACTTTTGAAATATTTTCGAAATATTCGTTCAATTTTCAGGAAAAAAGAATTTTCAAAAAAATTGGACAAAAATTTTTGTTATTGTTTGTTTCAACTTTTTCCGAAAATTACTTTTTTTCAAAGATGGAAAACATTCTTTGAAAATATCTCAAAAGTCCTCCAAAGAATAATATTTGGTTCTTGATTTCGGCCAAAACTGGAAACATTAATCTGATTAATAATGCCTCAGTTCAGTAATAAAATACTGAACGATTTCGATTTTTGGTTTCAAACATTTTGAATTTTGATTTTTGATTTTTAAACAGCAACTACCATAAATTAAAAATACTACTTTTTGATTGTTACCCTGTTAGCTTGCTAAAATTGAGTCACCTTGATCAAAAAAAGAAAACACGTACTGTTAATACAGCCACGGTATAGTTAACGTTGTTTTAGCGTATTTTTTTTTCGCTTTCGTTGTTATTTCAACTCTCATTTTGAAATAAAATCAAATAATACAGACAAAGAACGTAAAAAAAAAATGAAAAATATTATTTTAAAAATTTTCTAATGCTAATTATGTTTCTCGTTCTATTTTTTGCTTATCAATTGAACAATTTTAAAATGAGTCGATAGTGAAATCGAAATCTTCATATTGAAATTTCTCAAATAAGTGTTTTAGTTTTTAATAAAAAAAAATTATCAAATTCGACCTGAAGTGATTGAAGATGATGCTGTGAACTATTTCATGATATCAAAATTAGTTGAGAAGAAATGTTTATACCTAATTTAAGAGAAAAAATCTGTCAATGTAATTGAAAATTCTTCTCAAAATATTTAGGTAAAATGTCGTTCAAGTTGTTGAGTAAAAATAAGTATGTTTGTAACAAATAGCTTTACTTACTTGAAATGAATCAATGGTTATAATTATCTATTTATTATTTATGAATAAATGAATTTCATGCATTAATCATCAAATCTATAAATAAAAAAAATGAAGAAAGAAAGAACTAATGTTGGAGAAAGTAAAATAATTCGGCTTTTATTTCCTTTTTTGAAGAATTATTAATCTCATGTGCGGAGATTCATTTTTTGTTCAAAAAATTGAAAAATACCATTTTGTTTTATTTTTTTATTCGCCTATTTTTATGATTCTGGCTGCATATTTTAAAAATTAAAAATGAATAAAACTAAAAATATTTTAATTTTTTTTTGTATGCTTAGAGGTAGAAATATAATTTTTTTTATGGAATACAATTGCATCAAATTTTCAAGTTTCTGTTGCTTGGAAAAAATTCAAACGTAGAAATATGACGCAATAAAAGTAATTTGCAAGGTGAAAAAAAATAAAAATAAAAAACAATTGAACCACTGATTGGAAATTGTCTTCTGTAAAATTTCCAAGCAATCGTCAGCTTTTTATCAGTAGGTACGGATTAATTTCTTTCAATTTCTCGAATTACCCACATTGAAATACAAGCTTTGACGTATCTTTAAATAAATGAAATCTGATAATGATTTTCTTTGATACGTAAATACGGTTTTACGCAGTAGGTAATCAAAATTAAAATAAAAAAGTCAATTTAATAACTAGGTTTTAAATATTATGTAAGCGAGATAAAATTCGATGAGCCTCGTAAGTACTTACTCGATTAAGTATTTATGAAACAAAAATGTTCCACGTTTCGAGATTATTGCAGAATTGACGATGTAAAAAATTATCAATGGCAGGTCATCTTTTTATATCGACTGTGAAATTGAAGAATTGAAGAAAGTGATCAGAGATTCTCGTCTAGATTGTATTAATTCACGTGGTTGCGATTTGGGTTTTTTTATTCTTACACACGTCTGGTACATGATTGGAGTGTTGAATCACACTTTTGCGTTGCTTTTGCTCTACTTACATAGGTATTAAGTGTATTTACAAACGCGAAACAAAAGATTACATACATATGTATGTACTTATTTAATTATAAAAAAATGATAATTTGACAATGAGTGTATCATTGTAGGTATAGTGGATGATAATTTGAGTATTAAAAAAAAAAAAAAAAAATCGTCAACCTGTTTATGATCCGCATAAATATGCCTGTCTCGTATATTTTAAATATCGAATGACGCGAATAAAAAAAGTAAAATTTTTTAAATTACATGTGTACAGTGACCCCTTACTTGAGTAACCTTGAAAGCAACGCGGTCAACTTCAGAATGGAAGTACATACAATTTTGTTAAATGTGCATTTACCACTTGAACGTTAGAAATGTTGCCTAATTTTGCGTAATTTAACGCCTACAATGAAAAAAGACCACTTTTTTTTTATTTCACCAAATTAAAACAATAGGCTACGCGAATTAATCATGGATTTTTTTTGTTTGACAAATTCTCAACTTTGAATCATCGAATACCCGAGTTCGATATTTTCACAGCAATTGTAAATGACGTCGTAGGTCGTTCACTGAAATATAGATATATTTTTTTTGTATTCTACGTATCTTTTTTTTTTCAACAATGTTGATAAAAGAGGCGAAAAATTGGTTTGAAAAAAAAAAAGTGTAAATTATTGCCGCATGTGACGATACGTATAGCAGCTTGTGAGTTTTGAAATAAACTGACGTCATTGTGATAATTTCAAAATTTGTCATTTTTGAAATCAATTCGTTCCCGGTGGTTTGCAGTAGCTAATTTATAGTCGAGTTGGCGGTGGGTGGTGTTCAGGTGTCATCATTCTTGATCGTATTTATCATCATTATTCTCGAGTTGAAAACTGCGTAATTAGAACATTTTTTTACGTCGAATCAACGAATGATTAAGTACAGTTGGATAGCAGCTACTAGGTAGATACGTATTGAAAATATTGTGAGTACAATATGAAACAAAAATCGAAAAATTATTGGTTTTTATGTATTTTCAGATGTATTTTCAGTGATCTGGGAATTTAGTGATTGCAGTGCTATCGTATTTAAGATTTGTTTTATTTAAATTTTTGATAATTGAACGATGATCGCCGATCAATATCAAGTTTACAGTTCAGATTTTACCAATTAAACCTTTGAATTATCACAGATTTATCGATTTTGAAAAATTTGTTTAAAAATAAGAAAATTATCGATTGATTACGTATTGATAAATCTTAATCGTTATCAATTTTGTAATTGTGATTTTGTGTACTTTATCGGGTATTGAAAAATGCAAAAGAATCGGAATGGGCATCAGTGGAGTATCAAGCAAAATTGTCGAAGTAAGGGGTTTTTTGAAAAAAAATCGCCGAATTTTCGATGTTGAAAACTTTTTGAAAAATATCCTCCTTGAATATGCCTCTTGTTGGTTATTCAAAAAATTGGTTCGTTTTTGTATTTTATACATTTCAATCCCCCCTCCATCCGCGATACCATCGTGAAATGATCGATTTTACCGTTTAATTTAGATTGATTTTTATTTTATTAAAATTCAACTTTATTCAAGGTTCCTACTTTCTACATCTATTTTTGAACCACCAATTTTCGAATTCTTGCTCATCTATTTTTCAAAAAACCGACTCAAATGTTCATGCCATTAGATTCTTGATGGTATGAATTTTTGATATTAATAAGCTATTGGTCATTTGCAATTTATGGGTATAGGGTAAGTAGAAATCAATGAAAGCAAAAATTAAGCGATGAATATTTTGCTTCGAATTGACATTTTTATATGATAAGGATTTTAAAGTATTAGACTTTTTGATTCTTCAAAATCGATTTGATTTCAGAATAAAAATATCAATTTTGTAATCGAAAATATCTTAAATCGATTTCATTTAAAAATAGAAATATCGATTTGGTAAAATCTTATTTTTCAAAATAGGAATAAAATTGATCTCCTGCCATCGATGTTATTTTGGAATCGAATTATCGATCAATAATCGATTTTAATTTACATTTAAAATATTTCGAACTCGAATTGATTGATTTTGCTTAGTTCAAAATAAAGTATAAATTGTCAAACTAAATATAAAATTGTACTTAGGTAAGTAATTATTGATTTTTCACTTCAAATACTTATATATTTTTTTTAGTGTTCACAATTACCCCCAAATTGTCAGGTAATGGTGAACGACCCCCAGGTAATTGTGAACACTCCTGCCATTACTTAATGCGCAACGAGTTTATAAATTCGGTCTTATCTCATAAAAGATTAATTCAGCTTTTCTCTTCACAATGATACTTTCCTCGACACCCGAGCTCATATTTAAAACCAAATTTTATGCATTTGAAAAAAATCACTTTTTTGTTTGTTCACAATTAGACGGCTTGACCTTGAGTGCCTGATTGGGTTTATATTACCTATAGCATTAATTTTCAAATTTTCAAAAACAATAATAGTCAGCTATTGAAATTTTGAAAAATCGAATTACAAAGATAAACGATTTTAATTATTTTAAAGTCATTTTTTTTTTCGATTTTCAATTCTTTTCCATCTAATGATCGAATTTTTAAATGTTGGAAAATCGATTTGATTACCTAGTAATTATTTTGTTCATCAATTTTTCAAAGCCATTTTCAAAAAATTGACCTTGAACAATTGAAGCAATGAGTATTTAATTTTATCTGAAGATGAATAATTCTCTTTATCTTGTAGGCCTTGAATTTCTGTTTTTCTTCAATTTTTTTTTTCCAATCAAACTTTGTAATTTTAATTGTTGATTTTCATTTGCCTGCGAAAAAAGCAGTTGTAAAAAAATTAAATTTCTGTCCTTTCACCCCTCTCTCCACCCCCTTCCACCCGAAAAAATTGCGAAATGTTTGGAAAATATCCTGCTAAATGTTTTTCATTACGGAATTTTAATAAAATAGATTTTTCAAAGGTTAAAATTCTCAATATCTCTTATCTCATATTCACCTACCTACTTGATTTAATTCTGAAGTATCAAATTCTTATTAGGTATATGAATGATCAATTCAAAATTTTTAATAATCAATTTTAATATTTTAATGTATGCGTATGTACTTATATTTATATAATTTGTTTTACAAGAATTTCTTCGAAAATGAAAAATCAATCTTTGAAAATGAATTTTTATTTTGATTTGGAAAGTATCGAATTTTGATTTTTTTTTTTATTGTCAAAATTTGAATGATTAATCAATTTTTGAAACCAAGGTAATATTCTTTCTTAATGATTTTCAAAATTTTCTATCTCTTTCTTGAAAGAGTGAATGATTTTTCATTTCTCTTTTGTGATCAATATGTTGGTATGATTTTGAAAAATCAAACGTGAAAAACAATTTTGAATTTTTTAAAGAAATATTTTCAGTTTTCAGTCCAGAAGTTTTTATTTCTCATAATCAAATTCATTTAAAGACTTCGATTTTTTTTTTAAATAAAAATTAATTTTTGTGTTTTTGTTAATAAACGACGATTACATTGGCGCCAGAAGTTGGGTTCAAAGGGTGCACTTCACCCTACCCCCTCCCCAATTAAAGCAGAGAAAGAGTTTCATAGCAATGAAAAAATTTTAATGTTTTTTTGGAGAGGGGGGGGGCATTTTCCTCCGATTTTTTTAAAATTGCAATTATATGAGTGATTTGAGGGCTTAGTACAGAAAATAGCTCACTTTTATTTCCCCTCCCCCGAAAATCCTTCTGCATGGTACTTCAAGTTTTTGTACCTACTCACTTCGTCGAACACACCCAAAAGAATGGTCTTTCGACACCACTGGTTGATTATTTTTGCAATGTTTTCAAAAGATCAAATGCAACAACTTATTAAAATTTCAAATAAAATATTTCCATCGTTTTTCAAGTTCCAATTTCTCATAATCAATTTTATAGTGTACCTATCAGTTTTGATTTTTATAATATTTTCAATTAATTTTTAAATTTTAGAAGGCTTTAAAAAAAATCTTGAGTATTTACGAACACATAATTGGAATCGATTTTCTGGAATAGCAATTTTTACAAAAAATAATTACTTAGGTACTTAAATTTTTGAACAAATCGAATCTAAGTGATCGATATGATCGATTTAGGTTGAAAAATTTTTCAGACGATTTTCAAATTACAAAAGGGTTTTTTTCTTCGAAAAATCACTTCTTCCAATACCAGTTGAATTTATTTTTGGGAGTATTGATAAAATTATTGAAAAAAAAGAATAATCGGATGATCGATTTCTTATTTGATTCTAATTGATTGAATTCGATCATTTTTGAAATTATTTTTCCCCATCCACGTAATTTCAATCCAAAACATCATGTTTAAATTTCAGGAGGTTTTTTAAATAAAAATCTACTTACGAACACAAAATTGGAATCGATTTTCTGGAATAGCAATTTTTTAAAAAATAAATACTTACTCAAATTTTTGAATAAATCGGATCTAGTGATCGATATGATCGATTTTGGTTTAAAAAAATTTCAGACGATTTTCAAATTACCATTAAGTTTTTTTTTTTCGAAAAATCAATTCTTCCAATACCAATTGAATTCAGTGACGTACCGAAGGCATTTTCGGGGGGGGGGGGGGGGGGTCATGAAAGTCCCAACTCAAAATGGATGCAACTTGAAATACCAGAACAATTTTATGTAGAATGAGTAAAAAGACACCTTTTTTGGCCCTATCATCTCAAATAAAATGCACATAAACATGATTTAATTAATACCCGAGCGAAACGAGGGTGAAGCTTTGAAAAAATTATATTTTTAATGCCTAAAAATGCCATTTTTTCTTATTTTAAGGCTTTCAAAATTCTTATTCGATGTAATTTGAAAGGGGGGAGGGTAAGAATGTAGCCATTAGATATTCACAATCAATGGTGTTGAAAGCTTTTTTGGGAGCGTAAAAATTGAGAATAAAAACACAGAGTATCAGATCAAAAGTATTTTCAGGGGAATGAATAAAAGGAGCCTTCTTCAACACTGTAGTTACTTGAAATAGCTTGTTGGATTATGATTTTGTTCATGCCCGAGCGAAGCGAGGGCGAAATTTTTAAACTAACAAGTGAAAATTTTATTGATTTCCAACTTGGAAAAATGATAAATTTTCAGTTGGGAAAATGATGAATTTTCAGTCGATAAAGTGACTAATTCCCAACTGATGTGTTGAATTGCTCAATTTTCCCAACTCACAAGTAGAAAATTTTCTCGGGGGGAAGCTCCCCCCTCCCCCTATCGGTACGTCCCTGATTGAATTGATTTTCGGGAGTAATTGATCAAATTGTTGAGAAAAAAGAATAATCGAATGATCGATTTCATGTTTGATTCTACTTGATCAAACGATCATTTTTGAAATTATTGTTCCCCATCCACGTAATTCCAACCCAAAACATCTATTTCGATCCAAAATATATCTTACAAAAAAATAAAATCAGACAGTCAACACCTACGCCTTTTTAGGCTCTCGGATTTACCTCGTATTTTTAGCATTCGCTTGGAAAAAAATCACATAAATCAGGATCGCGGCGGCGTTTTCTTCTATTTTTCTAGCGGCCTACAACCTACATGTGTGATCGACACTGGCAGCATGTTGCGAGTAATTATAAAATTAGTCTGTTGCAGACATATTGCAAATGTGGTGCAGAAAAGTCAGCAGTCATTCGACTGTCGAATGAAATTTTCTGCGCTAAAGACCGTAGACCGCCACCGTTGTAAATTACTCTTGTACTCGCCGTGGCCGCGCTATGATTACGGACGTAATCATTCGAAACACGCTGCGTCGCCTTCGTTAAACGCCGCCGTTTGCATCAACGAACTTCAAACAGTCGAGAACTTCGTTCACTAGTTCAGTTTTGCTTTCCGTTCGGAACACGTTGGTCGTGGTTGAACTCGTGAGCCTCATAAAATAGGAATACCCTCGATTCGATTTTTATTTATTTTTTCTCCTTTTTTGTAAATCTTGATATTTGGTATTTGATCTCATTTTTTTACCGGTGTCAATACGGAACAGTTTATGAGAAAGCAAGATAATGGCTGACATACAAGAAAACGCATCTCTTCACAAACCCACCGTAAGTTTTTTGCCTCATTTTTAACATTCGGTCGAGTTATAACGCGTTGAGCACGTGCATATTTGACCGCCGTACCGCTAACTTTTCATTTTTTTTAGGCTTTTACTTTTTTTTTCTTAGGCTTATTTTTTTTCACCTCATTCGTTCCCTTTCAAGTGCTTCATTTCCAACTGTTCGCTTACGTTAACAAATTATCACGCTGCTTGATTTATTAAGAATATAAATCTATCACCCTGCGCGGTTTTTATTGTTTTCTGGAATGATATCGAAATTTTTTTCGGTTTTATTATTTTTTTAATACCTAGCTACCTACGAAGACTGAAATTAGCTGTGTAATGGATATTTAGGTAAAATACAATCACCACCCTTCCGGTGCCGGTGGTGAAACTAAATAAAGCGATTAGGCATTTCGAACGGCGCGGTGTAGACACAAAAACACATGTGAAACGATATTCGATGACTATGTGGGGTAAGAAAATCGTTAAAAATACGCGGAAATATAACCTACTTGGGGGAAAAGCTGACGAGGTACCGAATTGGCAACTAAAATGAAAAGTGCATTCGGTTAGCGAAAGTTTCAAAATATTGTATCTTCGATTTAACGTGTTGTTGCAAAAAAGTAAATACCGATTTCTATTTTGATCGTAAAAATTGGCGGTTTGGTAAATTGCTATTAGAGAGGGCAGGAGTAGGAGGAGGGTAAAACAAGGGGTTATTTTTACTATGTGTGTATTATTGTAAGTAGGTGTGTGTTTAAGTGTAATTTTTTTTCCTTTTGGTCTTGTTTTCAAAATAATTTATCAGATTGAAGCCAAATTTGAATTTGGACGGTGATGAGAAGTGTTTACATTTGAGAGTGATTTAATTATACGGGTTATTTTAATCTGAGCTTTGAAGTAGAATTTAGGTGTTGAGAAGTTTTTTTCGGATTGAAATTTTATTGCTGTATTTGTATTTTGGTGCTGTTTATTGTTTTATTTATTTATTGGTGAATATTTTATTACAGCAAAGGCCTCTGAAGATCTTAGATTCAGATTAGAAATCTGAATAATTTAAAAAATGAATTGTGGATTTGTGGAGGTCGAAAAACATGCAATTTGAGTTCTCAGTGGAAAGAATTTCAATTTTGCTCCCTTAATTTAACCCATGTGGGCCTCTTCTGTTTTCATGTGTTTTTTTTTTTTTGGGGGGGGGGGGGCAGAAATGCACTTGGAAAGGCTAAAAACATTGATTTCGATACCTCATTCGATATTGTTATCAATTTTGGTTCCTCCCCCCCCCCCATGAGCCGCTTTTGATTATTTTGGAAATATATGTAATTCTGGAAATGAGCTTTGGAGATCAAAAAATATAGATTTCGATACTGCCCTCGATGTTGCTAATATTTTTCTGCCTTCATCCCCCCCTCCTTCTCTTATTTTTAGCTTTGAGCTTGAGCTAGCTGAAAAATTAACTCCAGATTTATATTCAGAGGCTTTTCGAAGTTCAATTTTTAATATTTTTCCGAGTTTTTCGTTTTGAAATATTTTTACAAATTCTTTGTTTTTATGGACTTGATTTCTGGTCCTCTAATTTTAGCTCGGGAACAAATTTACGTATTGGTACCATTGGCATAAAAATATTAAAAGCTGAAATTACATTGGCTGAAAACATAAAATGAGAAAATTTCGAACTTTTTTCCAAATTTTAGCAAAATTTCATATTTTTTCCCAAAATTCTAGACTCATTTACGTAATTTTATACTGTTTTTTGGAATTTTTGGAGAACCTGTCGATTTCCACTGGATACAAAAATTCTAAAAATACGAAAATTCCAAAAATTCGAAAAAAAAAACTGTATAAAATTATGTGAATGAGTCTAAAATTTTTGGGGAGAATATAAAATTTTGCTAAAATTAGGAGAAAAGTTCGAAATTTTCATTTTACGTTTTCAGCCCATGAAATTTCAGCCTTTGTTTTTTTTTTCAAAAATATTTTGGCATATCTCAACATGCTGGAGTAAGCCAGAAAGTTTTCGTAAAATTTATGAATTCGAATTATCCGGATTTGCCCAAAAAATTCGAAAATGATGAAAATTTTGATTCTTGTAAAACATAGGACATTTTGAGTAGTGAATTCTATTCCAAAAATCGTATTCAAATTGACCGAAAAAAAATCTCGAAAGAACAAAATCATTTGAATTTGGCTCCGCTTTGTTCAGAACATTTTTTTAAATTGAACAATTCGACTCCAAAAATTTCAATGAATCGAATTTCTCAAATTCAAAATCTCTATCTTTAAAAATCTCAAAATTATGTCACATAAATGACTCTCCTCCCTCTCCTTCCCTGTTTAAAGAAAAAAACTCACGAATTGATTTTCTTATGATAATAAATTTTTACCTAGCACAGTTTACGAGTCTGAAATTAACCCCATTCATTCTTCTATCGACTAAATTGGTCAACCTGATCGTTGGTCTCTCAATTTGGAAAAAGAAGGCGACCAAAAAGTAATAATTTTTACTCTTCGGTGTGTTTTTTTTTTAAAGAATTGTTATCTCGACGAAATGGTAAAAATTACCTACGATATTTTTTCCATTTAATTCACGTTCAAAAGCTATAAAACCGAAAGATTTACGAAGGCGTAAAAAAATGTTTGTTTTTTTGTGCAACAGTTACAATGCTGCTGACATTTCACATTTGTTTATGTTTCACATATTTCGACCTGCTCGGGAAACCAGTTCGAACTAGTTGCGTTTATAATAAGAGTAGACAAAGTACACAAAAAAAAATCCTTCGACTTTTGTGGCGCTTTTAACGGGAACAAATGAATGGGAAAAATATACACTCGCAGGTAGCACGATGCTCCGATGGTATTGTATAGTTTCGGATCATCTTTTGTACGCGAATGTTTTGGCGGGCACCAAAGGCGTTCACCTTTTTTAAATAGGTTCGATTCCTGGAAACGCACGTTTCACTTCAACACCAAAGAAATGTTCGGCGGTGTGAAAAAAAAAGAGGGTCGGTGGACGATCCTTTTTGTAAATCTAGGAGGTAAAAAAAAGACTAAAAGGAGGACAAGTTGGAAATCGAATGAATCGAAGGTATTGGGGAGAAAAAAAGGGCCGAAAAATTAAGCTTGCTGGCCGAACCGATGAAAACACGATCTTTTGAACTTTTTGTGTGCAAATTAATTGGTGATGTAATTTTTTCGCGGTGTAACATCATTAAGAAGCCATATACGTCGAGAAACCAAAATATACGATAGAAAATTAATGTTTCTCTTTTTCTCGGATTTTTTTTTTCGCGTGAAAATCGTACATTAAAGTTATTAAACGAGACGAGCTTGGTGGTATGTTTCACGTAATGTAATTTTGATAAAATACGATATGATTTTTTTAATATTCGAGAATTCTCGAAGATTAGTGTCCAAGATAAAAATGGAAGGACGTTATCTGGGGTCGAAATTTACTTAATTTAGTGTATTCTCCGAAAGCGTAGATAAACGAATATCGGAAATGATCGGTGATATGGAAATTTTCAGAATGGCTAAAATCTTTGGTAACGTGTGATTGAGTATCGACCGATTGTGATGCGATATCCTACGATTATGAATTTAAATCACCTGAATGATTGGTGTAATTAGCCAAGTTGTAATGGTACGAGGAATAATGGAAAACGACTTGCCCAATTTGAGATTAACCTCGTGAGATGCTTTGCACGTGATCAGGGTAAACAGTAAAGATGTATTTCCATGTGCTGGCCTGATGCAGCATTTGTTAGGTTTAGGTTGACTGTGCGTGATTGAGTCTAGATTTTTTTTCACCCATTCGCCGCCAAAATACGACGTAAATGTGGGTGACTTTCAGAATTTCGAGAAACGAAATGGAATTTGGAAAATGTGGGTCGCGATGGGTCGAGCTTCGTGCAAGGTTAATGCTCGTTTTTAGCCGAGTTCACGAGAAGGGTTTCGATTTTCGAAGGTGTTTCGGAAGTTACAAAGGAAAGGTAGCGTAGAACGTGGAATTGTTTTCAAACGTCGCTTTTGCTTTCACTGCAGTTTTATCCTTGTAAAAAGTCGAGCTCTGGGTAATTATTGTTGGGCTAGGAAGGTTTTTTAGGGAAAAATTCGCATTGCGAGGAATAAATTAGGAGGGAGATTGGAATAGAAGCACGTGTTGTGCAATACACGTGTATTTTTTTCAAGAGAATATTTTTTCTCAAAGATAAAATTTACAATTGCTTCCAGGCTGGGTTTTTTCGACCCGAACATATTGTCAAATTAGTATTTATTTAATCGAGTGTTGAAAATAAGACTATAAAAAAACCACCCAGTTTTCGCCGATAGCGTATCTACTTTCAAAATACGTCAAACTAGATGTAGGTACATGGAGAGGAATAAACACGTAAGAGACAGACGATTGTACTTTCTTCACTTGAAAGGAAAAAAAAAATTGAAAATATTTACCGAATGTCGATGTATAAAGTGTATTAATTTAGAAGTTATATATACCGTAGCCGTTGGCGAAATACACATTATAATTATATGTTGAAAAATATCCATAGTTGAAATTGGAATTTCACATTTTTATACATAAAAGTGAGCCTAATTTAGAAACTCAGTAGCTTGTCGGTACTTTTATGAATGAATTTTTACAACTTGCCCAACGTAAACCTGATTTGATTCGATAAACTTGGCAACATTTTATTTAATAATTCTGTTTAGATTTTGTCGTTGAATGGGATTTGTGTTGATGGATTGATGGGTTAATTCAAATTTGGACGTTTTAAAAGTCCATTTTGAGAGAAAAATTTAATTTTGTGGTCTTTGATGATTTTGGGATCTGAAATTTTTCTTCAAATTGACGTAAGAAAATTTTTTTGAGTTAATTTTTCATTTTTTAAAAGTGATTTTTTGATAAGAATTAGCCATGGATTTTCCTCATTTATCTTATTTTACAGAATTATTGAGAAATGCTCAAAAAATTCATCAACTTGGGTGATTTTGATCGTGAAATTTGCGGTTGTTCTAAAAAGTGTGGCAACACTGTGGGATATCTATTGATATTGAGAATTTGTTGGTAGTTCTGTGATGATTTTATCGTTAGGGTCAAATATTCTGTGTTAAATGATCTCATTTTTCTTATCGAAATTTTTGGTTTTTTTGAAATAACTTGAAAATGAAGCAGTTTTGGAAAATTTCATGATGACGTTATTGAAAGAGAATGAAATAAGCTTTCGAATGATATGCTTACTTTTTAATTTTGAAGTATTTTTCAAATTTATGACGTTCAAAAATTGATGAAATCGAGTAAAATCAAGAAATAAGTGTATCATTTTCAAGAGCTAATTTTATTCTCTTCCAGAAAATTCATCGCAAAAATTTTCTAAATCGTTTTTTTCTCGAGTTATTTCAGAAAAGCTAAAATTTCTGATAGGAAAATATCAAGGAATTGAACACTGAATGTATGACCCTAAAAAAGATAAAAATTCTATCTTAATACGAATGATTTTGTACAAAAAATACTTGGTAAATCGATCGTAAAACGATACCCTAATTTAAACGTCAGCTGTGAATCTCTGATCTAGTGATTTATGATTCAGAGAGTGATGGTTTCTGTAGCAAAGAGTTTACAATGCAAGATTGAAAAAATTAACCCTAGGTAGACCACCAAAAAAAAACCACCTGGTGCCAAAAACGGCACTACAATGCTTTTTTAAGAAAAAAAACCACCTCGTGCCAAAAACGGCACTACAATGTTAAGGAAATACATTTAGTGCCGTTTTTGGCACCAGGTGGTTTTTTTTTCGAAAAATGCATTGTAGTGCCGTTTTTGGCACTGGTGGTCTATATAGGGTTAAATGAATAATTTTTATCGCCAAAATATCATAAAGCGCTAAAATTGAATACTTATTGTGGAACTTTTAGCATCAAACTGCCCTTTCTCAAAAGTAGTCAGACCAGAATGAAGGATTTCGAAATCATGAGGTATGCAAAGGGATAAGGCAGAGGCCCACGTGTAGGGAGATTAATGAATACCCATCTTGGTCGTATTCATGTTATTTGATAATTACTTCCATTGTTTCAAAAAAGTTTACGATTATTTTACGAGTGGTCCAATCGTTTTTGGAGTGTTTCATCAGTAAACCTGTCATATTGTGATGCTCTTGAATTTTTATTTGTTCGTAGAAAACAAAATTATGCATCTGGTGTTGTTGGAAATTCATGAAAGTGCCAGGTACCAGATGCTCGGTCAATGTTGACAATCTCTCGGTGTTTTTTGGGGAATAAAATAATTATATTAAAAAAGAAAATACGACCAAAATGCTTTTGAAGATTTGAAGATTTATTGAATCTTAAAGAGCATAAATTTGGTGATTTTTTTTTTTTAATTGTTTGCATTTTGAATGCTCATTTAAAAATGATTCTCGTAAAATAATTATGTTGGCAATACTGAATGGAAAAATACGAAAGCTCGTTATTCAACTGTGTTTTTATTGAGATCAATTTTTTTCTTTACTTTTTATGAAAAGTGTTGAGGGTCTGGTCTAGGGCTGAGGTACAGTTTTCTTCCTCATAATGTCAAACTTTCGTTTTGAGTTGGAAAATTCGATTTTTGGGTCAAAAAATTTTCAAAAATGTTATTCTTTTGTAAAGGAAATTTAGTTTTTGAGTTTGAAAAAATAAAAAAAATTATAATATTAGAGTTGGATAAATCAGAAAAAATTCGTTTGAATCGAAAATTTTAATTCTCCTTTTCTCAATAATATGTTTTTTTCTCAGACGAGATAAAATTTCGGGGGAAATGTTTCTTTGAGGGGAGGAAACGAAGTTGAATTGTTGGAGGATTCAAAAATT
Source organism: Pseudococcus jackbeardsleyi (assembly GCA_038380155.1). Classification (NCBI taxonomy): domain Eukaryota; kingdom Metazoa; phylum Arthropoda; class Insecta; order Hemiptera; family Pseudococcidae; genus Pseudococcus; species Pseudococcus jackbeardsleyi. Next base: position 41,727,649 of record CM076238.1, read on the forward strand.
GGCAAATCCTTTGCTCATATGGCATTTTTTCTGATCTTTCTGAATTTAAAAACAAAAATTTTCAAATTTTTCTGACTCAAAATAAAAATTGGTTATTTAAGAGAAAACAACACTTTCCATAATTATTATTTTCTGTCCCTAAATTTTTGAAATAAAAATATATACATCATTTTTGAGGAAATTCCCTATGAAAAATCCCGGCTGAAAAATTAACTCGAAAAATACTTCAGAATTTGTTGAAAATATTTGCAAGAATAAAAAATTGAAAAATTCTCTAATTATTTTAGGGGTTGCTTTTTTCCCAATTTTTTGGTTTCAACTTCATTGAATCTTATTTTTTTCAACTGAAAATGCAATTTTTTGATTATTAGGAAAGTTTGTTGACACGACACTCCCCCCCCGGAAAAGTTGAATTTTCTAGTAAAAAAATCAGTCCAAAATTTGAATATTTTGAAAATCGAAATCATTTATATATCTGATGAAAATTTCAGAACAAATGTAAACATTTTTATTTTTTATTTTACCTACACTGATATGTGATCTCCAAGGATTTCTAATTCGCCAAAAAAAATCCAATTCACCTTCTTTCTAAAACTTAAATTTGATTTTCATGTCAAAAAATAGTAAATATTTTTCGCATTAGGAATACATTTTTGGTACAAAAATGGTTTTTTTTTATTGTCCTCGGCCATAAATTAAATTTTAAGGTTATTTAAAGGATATCTTTTAATCCTTGAAATTCGTGTCTGAACCTGGCTGGTAAAAACGTCGGGTTGTGTGCCAATCTCGTTCTCCTATTTTTTTTTCGCTACCACCCTACTCGTATTGTATATAAGGTGACGAGTTTTATAGAGGGAATGTATAAAATAGAAAGTATTACCCATTGTTGTTTCAACGATCACAGTAAAGCAGTCACTCACGCAACCGTGACGTAAGAATTTTGATCCACCCTCTAAATGCTTTTTACCCAAAAGGTTGCAATATTTTCTACGTTTGCGAATTCAACGACCAGATGATTTTATATAGGGAAGTTTAGACACGATTTGAGCATTTGAAATGTAATTATCGTGGTGGTATTTTCGTGTATGCGATTGGCTTTTTTATTGCAGTATTTTTTTGAGGATTTTTTTATGCATGTGGATAAGTTCATACGAAAATCAATACTTGGGTAACGTGGTTTTATGAACAACGTGGGTACGCTGTTTTTCTATAAGTTTTACACGATATGTACTTAGGTACACGAATATATAAAGAAAATAAATTACGTCGAAGCTTATTGCACGTAGATTTACGTACTGGGTTTAAAAAATATTTTGAACTCAAATTAGGTCAAACTTTGAGGCTTAAAGGCCCACGCGACGTCTAATTTTTAGAAGTCTAATCAATAATGGGATGCTGATTTTATGTACAGTATATTTTAAAAAGTAAAGTGTTTGGATTAGTCATTTTTCAGATTTTTTTATAAAATAAAAAAATATTTAGAATATTTTAATCCTAAAATATTTCTAAAATGTGTCAAAAATAAGTATTGCGATCGATAATCAGTCTCTAGTCAATTTGGTCTTCCTAAATAGATATAATTTTCACATGAAAGTGCGAACGTGCTTTGCTAATGAATGAAATTCACATTTGAAAATTTTTTCAAGTGCAAGTAAGTACACGTGAAACCTGTGAAAATATTTTTCCTTGAATTTAATTATTCTGCTATCAAAATGATTGAGCTTTTCAATTGTACAATCGAAGGTTATCGTGATCTAATGTTTACCTATGTCCACTCGATTACAGCTGTAGACTTAATTTTTTCGACGATGTGAAAGAAATTATTTGAACGAATCGGTGCCCAAGTTTAAAAAACTTGAATTTTAAATATCGATTAAATTATAATATACGAATGAATATGCAAATATTAATTATAAACTGTTCTCTGCTGGAGAATTGGGTCATGTTACTTTTTAATTCGCTTCCGTTTAAAATCATCTTAATAAATTAATTCTATAGGTCGGATAACCCCCTTTTTTTGGTAAAAAAAATTCATTCCCTCCAATTTTTGTTGTTTTTTGCCTCTTTTTATACGTTTTTGAACGGAAACTTTTTTATTTTTTGAGAAAATTATTTCAAAAATTGGGTTTGTTTTGATATCGAATTTCTAAGTATAGTCAGGAACATTGTAATGGTTGAAAATTATTAGTGGGGATTTAATTAAATCGGATTGATTAAGGTTCAAGTAGTTCTGTAAGTGTGAATGAATTTTTAATGAACGCGATGAATTATTCACTTCAGCCATTGCCATTAGTTGTATTTCCAAAATGAAATTTCACAACTGGTTAGATAGTTTCGGTGACGGATCTAGTCAAAATTTTTTGAAAGGGCACATCAGGGCAAAGCATGGAGGGGCAATTACCAGGAAGGAAAAATGTTTCGAATGCATCTGATGAGGTGAGGAGGAGGAGGAGGAGGAGTAGGAGGAGGGGGAGGGGTAAATAGGGTCAGGTATGATATTTTAAGTAAGATCCAAATTCAAACTTCATTTCTGGCTAAACTTTTTTCAATGTAAAATAAACCTAAATCGCGTAACCGTTAATTGGTCATCGAATTTCTCAAATCATTTTAAATGATTCTTGAAACATGGATAGAAAAAATATTTTGAAAATTCAAAAATGAAAAAAATTGAAATAATTGGAAAAAATTATTGAGTTGAAAGAAATTTTTTTCAAAAAGTGCAATTGTAAATCAATTTGTCAGATTAAACATGAGAAAGTGTTGAGAAAATTTTTTTTTTCAAAAATGAGAATTGAAAAAAACTCATTGGAAAATAATTTAATACTAAATTTTCCCCCATTTTTATTTCTTTAGATTTTTTTCTGTTTCATATGTACCTATTTTTAAAAAAATTCAAGTTGAAAGTATACGAGTATTTTTAACAGCTTTGAAATTTTTCCTCGATTTTTTCCAAGTTTGAAATTTTTTATATTGAAAATTTCTTATCATATTTTCTAGTTTTGAATTTTTCAAAAAAATTTCAAATTTCAACTTCAAAAATAATTTGTATATAAATTGTTTAAAAAAATAATAAAAATATAAAACTGAAAAAAATTGTAAATTTTTCACTTACTGTTGCACGTTGCAGACATGAACGTACCCAAGGTGCTCAGGAGGCTCGAGCCCCCTTCCCTCCATCCAATTTGGAAATACTTTTTTTTTATTGAAAAAAGTCAGAAACTTTAATTATTTTGCTTTTTAATCAGTATTTTCCGAAGAATTTTCGCCCTAGGTTTGCTCGGGCAGTATTTTTGTCATTTTATTTAGAAAATTAATGATTTTTCGTGATCTTTCAGTGGAGAATCACACATTTCTCAATTAATTTTCAATTTGTAGGAAAAAATCGATAATTTTGACTGAAAAATCAGTAAAAAAAAAAAGGCTGATTTGAAATTTGGCCTTTTTCCTCCATTTTTTTCGAATTCTTATCTTTTCTCTTGAATTGGCAGCACTTTATGGTTATAGAAATTTTTAAATTTAGTAAATTTAAAAAAAAATGGATACAATTTTGGAAAAAAAATGGATACAATTTCGGAAAAAAATTGGATACAATTTTGGAAAAAAAATGGATACAATTTTGGAAAAAAAATGGATACAATTTCGGAAAAAAATTGGATACAATTTTGGAAAAAAAATGGATACAATTTTGGAAAAAAAATTGGATGCAATTTTGAAAAAAAATTGGATACAATTTTGAAAAAAAATGGACACAATTTTGAAAAAAAATGGACACAATTTTGAAAAAAAATTTGGATACAATTTTGAAAAAAAATGGATACAATCATGAAAAAAAATTGAATTGAATTTTTCGACTCTATTGCCTCAGATTCTAAAAAAAATTTCCACCACTTAAAAAAATCTTCAAATTTTTCGCAATTCTTCGAACAAATATTTCAAGTTTTTCTACATTGCTTGAAAATAACTACTGGGACCGAATTTTTTTAAAAAACCGATCCAGCCCATCTAAGCCCATCCTTATCTTTGCCACTGGAAAATTTCGATGAAATCGTTAAAAAACGAACTCTCCCGATAATTTGGGAAATTATTAAAACATAAAAATAAAAAATTACTTAAGAAAATTAAATAAGTCAAGATACACTCGAATTGATTAAAATTGATCGATACTCCAAATACTACGATTGTCGTGGCTCAAGTCATGAGTTAATAATAAACACTCGGTGGGATATCTTATCAGTTGTGACTAATTTGGCTGTGCGCAAACTTAGTGGTGAATTTTATTTCACGCTTGTTATCCTACGTTACGTCCTATTGTTTGAAGTAATATCACTAGGAGTAATTGTTTTCTTATGTAGATTAATAATTTTTTCACCTTTATTGATACTGGAGCTATTATACCAGAACCCTATTTACCAGTCACGTGTTTTACTCGTGATTGAAAATGAAAACTATGCATCTGTAGGTCTAGGTGTGCGCAAGTTTTCTTTTATTTTCGTTTTACACGTCGAAATAGTCGAACAAAAAGTACATACGATGGGTGATTACGAGGTACCCTACGTATACCTATTTCAATGTAATAGGTGTAGAGTATTCAACAGCGATCTGTTTAACCCAGTTCAAATATCGTTCTGATAGATGTCATACGTAATTATGTACGTATTTGATTTTTCTTCGAATAAATCAAACTGATACGAAATATCAATTGAAGTTACCTCCATATGTGCTGTTATTATGTACCTTCTTGCGTACATATATAGATGCATAATTTCCTGTATTATTTTCATTTTTCATTTATTTTTCATTGATCCATAGTTTATTTTATCAAATGGCCGATTGTACGGTGTGAAACAAATAACAACATATCGAAAAAACTGATGAAACGATGGCTGATACAAGTGAAGCCTTTGAGTACCACGATGTCGTAATGTTGGTACCTATTTTTATTCTTTATTTATTATCGACGAATTTTTGTCGCATTTGATTGGCCGGCGTTGGAAAATGTTCAGTTTGAGAAACCCTGTGGAAAAACAGGCCCAGACACAAGAGATTGAAAATTTTATAAATATATCCGCTGCATATCTTTACATGAGATCGAGTGCTGTAATGTCATAAAATTTAAATTTAGCTTCGGTTTTGACGAGTTCAATGAATTTTTTTCGACCTTTTACATACCTAATGAATATTGAAAAACGTGGGTTCATTGATGCGGTTATTCTTATAAAATTTTATCTTTTTTGAATACCCAATTTATAAGGTATTTTTTGATCTTGTAGAATGTACTTGGCGAAAAAAAAGGTGATGAAAGCATCTTTCAACAAATTTTTGATCTAAAATAACCGCCAGTCGCGGTGAAATCTTATCGTTAAGTTTTTTTCCATCAATTTGTAACGTAAAGGGTAATTTTTGAGATTTCATAGGTATAAATACCTCGCACGAGATTATACGTTGATAATCAGCAATTTTCGTGATCTTTTGGTAGGCCGCGATGTAAGAAAAAAATTTTCTCGAAAGTTCATCGCCATCGTGATATCTCCTGAATTTTTTCAACGTACAACGAGGTTCTTTTTTTAAATTTTTCAAACGTGATTGAGTTGAGAACTCGTGTGTTCTCGTCTGTGACGCAGATCAACTTACAAGTCTGGAAGAAAGCGTTGAATTTAGTTGTAAATAATTTCCAAAGCGGTTCTAGCGTGGCCAAAATTGACGTTAGATCTTTCAATGTAAAAATACTCTCGTTCATTGTGCTCTTATGCGCAGACTCGGTAGCGTCATTGAAATTTTATTATGATTGTTTTACAACGTATGAATGATGACGTTTCCTATCTCGTGATGAAATTTACCGTTGAGAAAAAAAGGAGTAATACGTCGAACTTTTTTTTTACTTTTTTCGAGATATCATGCTTTACATAACATTTATGGACTATCGTATGGTTTTGATAAACCTTTCGTTCGGGTTGATTTGAATCATTTTCCGATATCGTATGCATGGGTTGGGAATAAGTACAGAATTAGAAATGGTTGAACTGTAATTAACGATTGGTATTAAATTTGTATTAATTGTTATGGTCGTGATGGATGTTGCATTGTAGTTGGATGGAGAAAATTTCTGATATTAAATGGGTATAAGTGATGATATTTTTGGGTATTTTGAGACATTGATCAGGGTTGGAAAGATTTTGTCCAATGGGAAGAATTGTTTTTTTTTTCGTGTTTCAATGAAGTTTGGTTCGAAATTGAAACGTAACCAAGAGAAAGCTTGACCTCACCCAAAGAAAAGTCCGGCCTCCTCAAAAAATTGTCCAATTTGGCTACTTGACAAAATTTTCGGCCTTAATGCTTTACTATAAATCTCAAATCGTACTGCATTTTGAACTTGAACGTTATTTGAACTCAAAATTATATTCGTGTGTTCGCTGACGTCACTCATGGGATTCCTGACTTTTCCCATCCCGCCCCACTCCTTCCCATCAAGAAAATGAACTTTTTATCTGGATATTTTGGCTCTTGTACCTTGGTCTCTTTTGTGTTTTTCCCATTCTGACATTAAATACTCATAATTTTATTTTTTTTAATTTTCTGAAATGTGCTCAAATTTTTACATTTAAATTCTTGATTATCCTCCTGTCTCCTTCGCATCAGCTCAGAAGATGATTTCATTTGTGTTTACCAGACTCAATTTGGATTTTTTAAATTATGATTTAGACTTGACAAATAAGTCGAGAAATGTTTTTTTAGATTGAAGAAGAAAGAGAACCCAATGCAATGTAAGATGGAAACATAATTTTTCGTTCCAATTAGACATTAATTGCGAACAAATGGTTTTGTCGTTTAAAATATAAAATGGGGGAATTCCAAGATTCATTCGAATAAAATTTGGCAAAATTATTCAATTGAATAGTCGGTTCAGTTCTGAGAATTTTGGTTCATAATACCAATTTTTTCCTCTTTTTTTTTTTTAATATATTGAAGTGAATGACACCATAATCGAAAATTTTTATGGAAAGCATAAAATAATTTTGATATTGCACTTGATTGAGTAGGTAGGCATATTGCTCTTGGAATGAATTCGGAAAGGGGAAAAAATAGACTTAACGTATTATGATAAAATTTGAACTCTTGCAATTTATGGAGATTTTTTTTGAAAACATCAATGAATTTTTGAAATTTGAGCTTAGTTTGAGAGCACTCAGTACCAGTCTGGAAACATGATATCGAATTCTTTCTTTTTCAGGATATTTTCTGATCTTTATGAGTAATTCAATAATACGAGTAGGTAGTAGTGATTGATTTCTTCTTTTCTTTATTTCGAAATTTTTTGGTGTGATTCTGATTTGAACGACCAAATTAATCTACATATCTGATCTTGATTCACTCAAAAAATATTTGAGCTAAAAAATTTGTATCGTATTATTTTTAATGTAAAAATAATAATTTTTTTTAGCAAACCAATCATTGAATTGGGTACTTTTTTCCAATTTTTAAATAAAAGGTACCTACTCAAAGCCTCAAAATTCGGAAATTCGTGGGAAATTTAAAAAAAATTTACTTGGATACTTGAGAAATTGTGGAAAGATTTTGAAAAAAATAATATATTTTTGAATTTATTTAAAAATTTCCCAAATTTCTGCAGATTGAGGGGTATAAAAGGAGGCGTTGAAGACTAGGGATAGATTGAATTTTGAAAGAATTTTCCTAAATACCTACAAGAGTATTTCATGTAAAATAACAAAAACGTAGCTAAAAAAAATCGTATTGAAAAAACATTTCGATCGGTGAGGAGGAGGGGGAAGAGTTCTGGAGAATAACCAAGGTTGATATTTTCGGAAAACTGCAGATTGAAAATTGGAAATATGTGTCAAATTTTTTTAGCTTAAGTGCAATTTTTCTCTATTTTTTTGACTTCAAATAAAATTTTTTGTAAGTGAATTCCTTCAGTTTTAAAGGATTTTTTCTATTAATGATTTTATTTTTGAGCGTGGGGGGGGGGGGGGTATTCTTGTTCAGTCTATTTTGAGACATCGTTCATTTGAAATAAAATTTCAATACTTAATTGTAAAGATTTTTGTAAAATATTGCTCGTTTTTATTTTGTTTTTTTTCCCTCTCTGACAGTTCATTTCATTGCTCTAAAATGTTCAAAAAATGTTTTGATTTGCTCAAGTAAAACCGAACTTCCCCTATAGATTAAATCTTTAAACCATAAATTTTCATGCAAAATCTTTAGGGAAGTTCTTGTTGCTCAATGACTGCAGATTTTTCTCGTTTCTGTCTGTTTCATTGTCGAGTAAAAATTAATGACCGAAATCTAAGTTTTTTTTTTATTTTTATAATTTTTGATGTAATAATCATTCAATTCTGAGATACTTGAGCTCATTTAAAAAATAATTTTTTTTCGGCTTTCCAAAACGAGAAAAATAAATATCGAAAAAAATCTCCTCTGATTTTGGATCAAGATTGAAATTCCTCTGCCATTCTCTTCACGAACTCAATCAGCCTAAAGAAATTTGTATTAAATATTATTCATAATTTTTTCACTTTTTTTTTCTCTAAAAATAAATGTCTAGTACTTTTTTATTCCATTTAAGTTATTTTTGACTATTTTTTCGAATCACATTTTGATCATTTTGGTCCAGAAGGGTAAAAAAGGAAGAAGCTTATTAAAAATTGAAATCCACTGTTGATAATGTGATCTTCATTACCTCAGCATAGATCTCTGCAGCTCTCGGTGACCCTGAAGATACTCGCACTTACGAACGATTGCATTACATTCGATTCAAATGAAAAAAAAAAATCATTTTTATTCCAGTTCGTATAGCAAAGGTTTCTCGATAAAACCAGGCTTGATTTAGGATAAGCATGGAAAAGAGTAATCACATTATCGTAATACGATATTTGACAAAACATATTGTATTACATTATTTTTTTTAAAAATGCAGTTTTTTTAAACATCCAACGGAATTTTCTACTGGTTAATTTCTAGGTCTACATACATATTCATTCACCGCGCCGGCTCTATTTTAGCGGTTAAATAAGAAACAAGAAAACTTATGTGATACGAGTTAGCATGTGGCATATGTCGCGCCGTTAAAATTCTTCGTTGTGGTAAAGTTCACTTTCCCCTTGCGAAGTTGGGTTTGTTATCAGCGAATTGTTAATAATAGTGACGTATTTTATGAAGTCGATGGTGTCATTGTACAAAATGAACTACCTAAACCATTCGCCCATGTTTTCTGGTTGCTTCGGCTTCCTTAGAATGTGTGAATTGTGTTTTCGAATGAACTCGTTTTCCAAGTATGAAGAGTGTTATCAATAAGGAACTTTTATTTTTACACAGCTACCTATACACTTGAAAATATTTGATACGATAATTGATACTGCGGTTTATCAAAAAGCTCTACCGAAATCGATTAAGCGATTATATTCGTTCATTGTCTGCCTTCGTAACTGTGCATTGTATTTTTCCAAGTTGAAAAAAAATTAACCAATTGGACTGCGGTAATTTAGACCTAGACCTGAGCCCATCCATTGTGCATATTAGACATATGGCGAGCAGGGTCGACTATTTTATGATTTTAATTCGCGTGATGAACTTGTATTAGCTACATTTTTATTTAACTTTTAATTAATTAGTCTACAAGGGGGTAAATTAAATTTCGGATGTTTTTATGGATATGTCTATGATAATTTTGAAAAATAAATTAACTCTCTAAAAAATTCTTTATTCGATTATGCCTCAGAACAAGGGTGAAAATCGAATAAAAATACTTGAAAAGCTTCAAACTTATGGTGACAACATGCTGTATAATGATTCGAACTCGTAAATTTCTGACTCATTTTTCTGACAATTTTTTCCATTTTCAAATTCGAGGTATGAATGTGCTTTTATCAATATGGGATGTTTCCATCACGAGATCACATCGTGGTAGCTTTTCACCGTAAGAGTGTTAATTTTTTACTGAGAAAATCTGACGCTTGAGTTATTATCCGACGTGAACAAGGGTATGGTGATGTAGGCAATGAATTGCGTCTATACTTTCCTTTCGGAGATTGTTTTTTTTTGCGCATTTCCACGTTGTAATTTAGTTGTTGTTGCAATTCGTACACTTATTAAAATAGTTTGCCGTTAATAAATACATCCTTTAATTCGCCCTGTACGTTAATATATTTTCAAGGTGATAAATCCATTTAACGAGTGTAAATTTCAGTTTATTTAATCGGAAATGAGATAATAACGCAGCCTAGTTTTTGAAAAATAATGTCGATAAATTGGTAAATTGGTATGAAAATACGTATCTACGGTTTCCGAATGACAGATAATTATTATTTTGAGATTGTAAATTGGCACTGTGGCGTGTAAATTTGAAGACTTGGAAATGTCTCGGGGTAAAATGCGAGCTAGTTTTGCAAGAGGTTTTCATCTAAGGAGGAAATGCAGTGTGACGAAAATCTCTGTTTTGTGCGACTACCTACGTAAGGTTTTATTGTGTTGGGTAGATTTGCGGTGTGGTAACGATGTTCAAATATTTGATGGATTTTTTCTTGGAAAAATTAATAAAGATGGGTCGGTATCGGATTTAAATTCTGTGTGTTTTTTTGTCCATTTTTGTCCATTTTGAAGGGTGATGGGGTGAAAAAGATTGATTGTGGGGGAAAAATTGAGCTTTAAAGGCAGTTTGTGGTTTTTATAAGGTCTAATTTTTATTTTTATTTTTTTTTTTCATTTTTTCTAGACGTTCGTTTTTTTATGAATTTGAAAACGAAAAAAGAAATTAAATTAAAAAAGTATAGAAAAAGATACCTATCATTTTAGCGAATTATGTTACCTTTACCTACTGAAAGTTTAGTTTGTGTTGCGACATCGGAACACTCCTGGAGTATCTTTTTCTTCACCCCCTCCTCCTCCTTAAAAAATAAAAAACGTTAACTGGTTATAACTTTTATAAAAATAAAATGTATAAAACCTTTGAAATTGAATTTTATTTCCTGTAATTTTCTTGGTATTGGTTTTTTCAAACTTTTTTTTTTGTATGTATTATCGTATTTTAAAAAAACATTTGATAAATTGAGGATTTGGCTCAAAGAACAGGATTCATTTATAAATTTTCAAAAAAAAACCTTTGCAGTAAAAAAAACAGCCAATCTAGAAAAAGAGTAAGTTTATCATTTTTCGAAACAAAAGCCAAAAAAATTAAGTTTATTGGTAAAAAATGAACCTGATATAATATAATTGGTCAAGCCTTTCAATTTTTTCGATTTTTCTTCACCTTTGCGAACAATTTCTAATTTTTCCTTTTAATTTTGGCGCCGCTATTTCATTTTCAGAAAAAAATGTTATTTTTTCCTCTTGACAGTACGTAGACGAATGCATTCTCTTCCTTTTAGTCACTGAAAAAGTCAATTAACAAATTTCTGTAGAAAACAGAAAGTCAATCTGATTGAAACATTGAAAAATATTACAAAATCTAACTTTTTGAAGAGGAGCAATTTTTTTTTTTTCATTTAAAAAATTTATTTTTTAACAAATCCTAAATTGCAATACTATTAAAAAATTTTATGAAGGGCGATAAAAAGTCTGAAAAGTGTTTAAATGTAATTTACATTTTGAATTTTTTTTTTCCAAACTTTCAGGATTGATACCAAGGACTTGAAGCGTCCGCCTTCTATTGCAACGAAACTTCAATTTTTGGAAAGAGCAAATATTAAAATTTTTATGGCCAAAATTTCAACTTTCCTGGTTAATATTTTGATTTTTGGAAAATTTTTGAAAATTGAAAAATCAATTTTGTGGCAAAAAATGTGGTATAACTATTTTTAAAAATGTATTTTTTTTCTAAATTTTATGAAATTTACGAACTCAGAATGGACAATTTCCAGCCATTCTGAAACATTTGGCTCAATTTCGATTTTTTCCAATTCTTCTGCTGTTTAAGTTCGCCTGGAAATTAAATCTGAGAACCTCCTAAAAAAAAAAAAAAATGGAGAAAATCGAAATTGCGCTGAAGACTCTAAATTGGCTAAAAATGATTTGTGTTTGAGATTTCAATGTTTAGTAGAAGCTTAAAGCTCAAATAAATTGTTTCATTTGAAAACATAAACAGTCCATGTGAGTTTATTTGATAAAAGGGACTTGAAGCCTCCATTTTTTCAAATTTGAATTGATTTTTAAGTATTGATTCAAAATGATTAGATTCTCTACAGAACATGTTTGGAGGGGTTTTTTTTGGAGAAAAAATAGGATAATTTCGACATTTCTTTTCAATGGCGAAGAATTTCTCAAATTATGATGCTTCAAAATGATGTCCATGGGCAAGAAAAATAACGAATCCCAGTAAATGGCAAGAATTTCTCATTCGTAGCAAGAAACAAAAAATTACCAACATTTTTAATAATTTTACTGCAAAAAATAAAATTTTATTTTTTTCTTGAATTTTTTAATGGAAAATTTTTTGGGCGAATTCAAAGCAAGAAAAATCCATAAAGTGGCTGGAATTTTTATTTTTAAAATTCAAATAAAAAATGTTTGAACCCAAAAACCCAGCATATCTCATTTTTTGATATTTTAAGAAAAAAAATCAAGGTATCCCAGCTTTCCATAAGAGGGAAGGAAAGGAAAGAGTGAAAATCATGTTTTTGTATCAAAATATTCCTTAATTTCAATTTTTGTTGCATATTTACTGTTTCCGTAATATCTTACTCGACATATGATTTCTTATTACACGTAAGTTATTTTATATTTCAAATGATGGAAAAAATGGCCTTACGCAGACATCTGGTTTTTTAACTTATCTTTCTGTTATCTTTTATATAATTTATGTAATTATTTTTCCAAACTTGAAACTTTTAAACAGCCAATAGAACTTAATGTACTAATTAACATCGAGTCACATGGCATAATACATACGTAATTTTTGAGGTTCAAGTTACTTCTGATTATTGATAATCAAAGTAATTTACCTCACATCATTATCATTTCATTTTTTTACCAAATCAATCGCAATATCCGCTCGGTACACTGATAGTGAAAAAAATAGATACCTTTGATAACAAAATATACCGCTAGTTTTGGTAACTTCCTTTTTCGGCTTAAGAAAAAAGAAGTTCCTCTGTGAGAACTTGATTTTCTGTCATTCCCACTGTGAAAAATCCCTGATGTGGATTTACTCTCATCGCTGCGTTCATATCGCTTCAGAATACTCGTTACTTCTATATTAAGAAAACTGAACGTTGAAATCGATTGCGAACTTGACCAAATAGATCGAAATCATTTTATCCAGGGCAATATCGATCCAAGGAATTTTTATTTACATTGAAATTTCTAGCTCTTGATGTGATTTTCACGATCCAAATCCGAAATTCATTCTGAAATTCAATTTTTTTCAACTCCAAATTTTTTCAAAGCTACGTATGTATGTATATTCACAGTTTTTTTATCAGTATTTTTTCAAAAATTGTCCCCTACGTATTCTAAATTCCAAGTTCAAATTTTCTCAATTGTAAAAATTTTTCATTTCCTTTAATTCTAATTTTTTCCCAATTGTCTCAATTTTGAAATTTTTTCAATGGTAAAATTTTCATAAGTTTCAGTTTTCTCAACATTTTTCCAATTTTGATTTTTTTTTCAATTTTTAGATTACAAAAAGAAAAATTGAAAATTTAAAGTTGAACAAAATTTGAAGAGAAGTTTTCAAGTGATTAAAAATTTTTTTTTAAATTCAAACAGATTTTTAAAATATAAAATTAGAAATACTGCAAGAAAATTTAAATTTGAGAAATTTGGAAAAAATTGTACTTACTTGCCGACTTTGTTTTCTACAATTTTTTTGCAACGTTGAATTTTAAAAATTTCTTCCAATTCAAAACTCAATTTCAATAATTTTGAAATTTTTCTCTAATTTTTAAAAAAATATTTTTAATTGAAAGTTTCTAAAAAAATTTGAATTTGAATTTTTTAAAAAATATCATGTAATTGGAAGAAATTCTACGAAGGAAAAATTTTAAAACTGGTTTCTCAGCTTCGAAAAAAATTATAATCGAAGGAATAGAAAAAATTTAATTGAAAAAACTTGAACTTGGAATAATTTTAGACTTGGATCAATCGTCAAGATCCCATTTGCTTTAAAATAATTTAAGAGCTGGTATTGAAATTTCATTCTCCGTCGAACAATTCATCTCGAAAATTTGCAAAATTTTCCATTCCTACATTGTACTGACGAAGGTACGAATACAATAAACTCTAGAATCTATAGATAGATACATTTTTCATCGGAAAGGAAACCTACAGAACGAGAATATTGTAGACTGTAGACTTAGAATACGACACCTCGTCGACCGGCTGTATTGCGATTTGCATTTTACGAAGGTCTTGACACTTGTTCAATTCGTACAATAGAGAAGTAATTACAGCATTTTGCGTATGATTTTCGATGCGACGATGTAGACGAATATCATGTGATCAGACCTTTATTGAAACGCGTGAAAATGATGAAATTACTGGTAAAATCGAGACCCGCGAATACGAAAACACCACTCGAATGATATTAAAATCGTAACGAAAACAAATACGGTGTAACCTAATAAGCGATATAAGAAAATATCATTACGAGCAATTCAAATGTTGAATGTCAAGAACCGGGTTGCGTGTAAATTTCAATACACCGCATTTTCGGTCACGTGAATTTTAATTTTTTTCGATGTTGGCAAACAAGGAGTAGCACGAGTGTAACGTGTTCTCAGCTCACCATCTTTTATACTTCGCTATTCTGGTAAAAAGAAAATACGACTTTTTATTTATGTATTTACTCATTTAAACCAAATAATTTAACCAAACTGTCAAATCGTAAATTTATCAATTATGTTGTTTTATAAATAAACGCCTCTCTTTATCGTGCCGTATTAGTAATATTTAACGCTTGTAATAATTACGCATTCTATGCATGACCATGTACGTACATTTTGGCTAATTGTTTAAAACATGGAAGTTTCACGTGATATTCATCATTTCGAACTCAGCATTAATAAATAATATTCGTCTATGAAGAATAACGCGTCATTTTAAATAAAAGAAATGGTTTTTTAGTGTACGACAATTAACTGGTATTGGAAATATTTTAAACACAATAGCATAATTTGTCAATAATTGAATACGGTACGATACATAGACGTACGTAGACCAATCTTGCTTGTATTATATTTTTTGGGTAATTTTTTTTACGTGTGGTGAACTCGTGTTCAGAGGGTTTGGGATCAAAATACCATATTTTTCGATTATTAGCCCCCCGAAAAAGTATTTATTTCGATATCTACCCTTTGGTGATACGAAACGTGTTATGAGTAGGTTGTTTATAAAGAAAATGTTTATAAGTTTGAAAGTTCATTTTGAAAGCAGATGGGAGAAAAAGTTGTCGCCAAATTGCAGTTTATTGTCGATAGAGTCCTTGAAAAAAGTTTTACTTTTTGATGAAAATAGAAACGCCATTTCTTTGGGTGTTTTTTTTTTCGGTTCGTCCTCGAGAATGAAAATGAATTTGGATTTTAGAGAAATTTGAGTCAATGAAAGGGTAAGATAATGTGTGTTAATGCGACGTCGAACGAATCCCACGTAAAATGAAGTGTTCTGTGTCCGAGTACAATTAGGTGTTGGGGTTTCGTAAAATACCTACTCGAGATAATCCAGGAAAATGTTGAAATCGAGTACTTAATGGAAACGAATACTTGACTCGGGGTTTAACACGGTGTAAGATTAATGGAGAGGTCGTGGAAATTTTATAAATTCTGGGATCTGGTTTGATGATTTCTCATTATACTGATTTTTTCGAATGGAGAATTTCAGATGTTGAGATTGAAAGGGGTTGAGATTTTGGAGTTTTTTGATACGAGATTCGGGCCTTGAGAGGGTTGATTTTTGGTAATTTTCTAAGTATTCGGGAGCTAAAAATGGCTTTATTTTGTTACCTGTGAAGAGACGACCACGAACTTGAAATTAATCTAATTCTGAACTAATTTGGTTATGTACGCTGACAATGGAAAAATATTTTTCTTACGAATAAGAAATGATTAATGAGAGGTAATGTTGGTAGAAATCGATTAACAATATAAAATGTGTTCGGCAATTAACCTGCTCGTAAAGTTTGTACAGGGGAATAGTTGAATATGATTCGTGGAAAATGAATCATACTTGTAAATCGTTCGCTGCTTCGTTCATATTTTTTTCCCGCGGAAATTTAATTTTTGTCAAGGTTTGGTAATTAGGGTATGATTGGTGTGTTGTATCTAGTTTTTATTGATCTTTGGTATTTTATTGTAAGACGTGAACGTTTATCATTTGATTCGATTTAACATTAAGAGTGTTGCAGGTTGAGCCGATTTTTTTTAAAAAAAATTTGCTTAAAAATTCGATCTTGATGACGCTTGATTATGAAAATGATTTAAAAGGCAGCTTTTTTTTTAATTGTAATAAATTTACTCTCGAGTTTTGAACGACTTCTACGTATTTTTTTTTGCATTTGTAAAATATTTGCAAAATTTTAAAAATCTGTGAATTTCTCAATTTTTTTCAAAATTGAATGGATAGGTACTTGAATTTTTTGATTTTAAGAAATTCAAGTGATTTCTATTTCAAAAGATGATGAAATTTTTACTGAAGTTGGTGTGATATGGATGTTTTTTTTTTTTTGAAAAAAATGTTTAAAGATGATTTTCCATTTCATTTTGTGGTGGAACTTGTAAAATGTCGTGTTTTCGAAGTAATAATTTTCATTTTTTGTCGAAATCATAGAGAAAGAAATTTTTCATTTTTGAAATACTTCCAATTTCAGAACATCATGTGTTTGAAATCGGAATCAGTTTTCGATAAAAGTCTGCCATTGAAAATCACTAATTATTTTTCACTGATTTTCCAGCAAGAAACCATTGATTTCTCACCCAATCTCTTAATTTGCGAGAAAAATATAATATTGACTGAAAATCGGTTTTAGATGAAATTTTTCCATTGAGGATAAGTCAAATGATTTCCATTGAAAATTGATGATTTTTTCCTGATCTGAAAATCGGTTTTAGATGAAATTTTTCCATTGAGGATAAGTCAAATGATTTCCATTGAAAATTGATGATTTTTTCCTGATCGTCAAATCGAAAATCACAGATTTTTTAATAAATTTCTAATTTGTCTAAAAAAATCAGTAATTTTGACTGAAATATCTGTGAAGAATCGCTGATTTGAAATTTGCCCCCTTCCTTCTATTTTTTTCGAATTCTCAGCCCCTCAGTTAATTTTTGGGAATGTTGGATTTTTGGGTAAAAGAATTCATATTTTGATCCATTTTGGCAGGGTGTCTATAGGTCGCGAAAGTCGCGAGAAAGTTGCAAAATTGAGCCAAAATTAATCAAAAGTTGCGAATTTTTTTCAAATTCTTTAAATTTTTTTCTCTTTATTTGCAAAAATTGAAGATAATGTGTGATTTTGCATTTTTGATTAATGTACATTTTGAGTGGGGAAAAAAACGTTTGTGTCGAGCTGTCAAGTCACATAAAATCATTTTTGGACAAAAATAATTTTTGGAGCATAAAAAACGCATATTTGTGATAAACGTGCTTGATATGCATATTTTGGGTGTGGTTTAGATTAAAAATGCATTTTTATGAATGTGTACGTAATTTGTATTAATTTTGGGCTGAAAATGCCTATTTTAGGTTAAAATGACAGTGCACATATTTTTAGTGAAAAATGTACTATTTTGAGGGCTTGAATTTTCCATTCTCCATCAGTTGTATATCGAATTTATTCAATTTTAAATTTTTAGATTTTTTCATGTAAAAAATTATTGTATTTTCATCCTGTTGAAACTCAACTTCGAAGTATTGATTCAATATCTTTTTTTGTTCCGTGGTTCCTTCTCTTTGGTAGGAGGGGAGGGGAGGAAGTTAGAAGTACCTAGTTTACTTTTATTAAAATTATGCATCGTGTTTTTCTGGGGGAAAAAATAGTCTGTGGGGACGGTTTAACCCCCTGAATAAAAAAGTTGATTTGCGAGATGGACTCTTTCTCAAATTGTAGGTATCTATTCTCCCATTTAATTTGTGAAAATTATAGTCAAAATTGCAACACATACTAATAAATAGGTAAATGAAAAAATTCATTGAAAGCAAACAAATTGAAAAAAAAAATGCGGAAAAATCAGCGTAAATTCAGTAAAAAGTCAATTGAATGATAAATATCTGAAATTTGGCAAAAAATTAATGCAAGCTTAGTTTAATATCTGAAATTCGACAGAAAATCGGTGAATTTTTTTGAAAAATCGACCAAAATCCACTGAAAATCGAAGAATTTTTCTAATTTTTCCTTCGCTGCAATTCTGACTTTTTCTGTGACTTTTCACTGATTCAAAATGAAAGAGTAGAAAACGCCTAATTTTTCAAAAATCAATATTCTCAGAATGGTTTTACATTCAAAAAATTTGTTTCTTCTCATTTTTGCCAAAAATGATAAAATCTGGACAGCGATTAATCTCTCTCGTGAATTTGTATAAAATCAGTGTGAAACAGTTTTCTTTCCTTTAGAGAACGATCCCTTCCCCCCTCCCTGAAAAATTGGGACTGGGGCTGTGCAATCTTATCACAGATCCTAGATATAAAAAATGGAAGTTTTCAAGCAATAAATTACGATAAACTTCAAAGTGTGTATTTCTTTTTATGTTTTTTTCAACGCTTTGTCTTCTCACCTGAACAAAAAATTATGAACATAAACCGATGTAGTAATTTTTGATTTTATTTCTCTCGATATTGGATATCTGATATCTCAATTAGGTGAAAAAATGATCAACCATGGAAACCTAATGACTTTTTTCTTCGTTTTCTAAAAATTTCAAGAAATAATGATCAGTTATCGTTTTATTACCTCAACTCTTTTTCTTTGCCATGTTTCTAAGAAACTTAAAAAATGCAATTTTCGCTGATAATTTAAAAATGGTAAAATTGTCTGTTCAAATTATTCATGCGAACAAATTTTAATTATTTTTATGGTACTTGAACGATAATCTTATAAACTTTGTAGGTAAATTTTCCAACACCCAACTCGCCAATCAATTCGTCTATTGCATATTTCCCTCAGAGCCCTACTGACTCATCACCAGTTCCCCACTCATTGCTCGAACAGCACGTATCGGTGATTTTTCCAATCTATATTTTATCACTTGAGACACGTGTTTTGACTTTATGTTCCACCGCAACGTTGGAATAATTGATTGTTCCGATAAGTAACGGAAATGAATGCAATAACTTTAATCGTCACGAACTGTGTAATTTGAAATTTACCCGCCGTCGAAAGATATTGCATCGGCGAAATACCGCTATGGCAGGTAAAGGTACACGACTGCTTAAATATTTGCTTTAAATTAAAACAGCTACGGCATGGAGACGTTATCAGAACCAGAGTTCTGGGCCGCGTCTATATCAAGAAATTGTCTCGTTGCAAGAAAAAAAAAGTCATCCGATTAAATTCTTTTGCTCGGCGATAAGATTCTTCTCCGGAAGCGCGGCTATGTGTGGGCAAAATGAACACGTACTTAGGTGTATTTTTAATATCCTCCAGCGAATGGTTTATTTCAATTGAAGCCACGACGACGACGACGTTGCCAATGCTGCAATAAATTCTATTACAATGTGTGCTAAAGCTAATTTAATAATGAATGGCTATTGGGTACTTGGAAAAGTACACGGTACAATTGTTACCTAGCTATGCAATTTTTTCAATTCCACCTTAGTCGTTGAATAGATTGGTATGCTATCTGATACTTATTAGATCATGAATGAGGGATAAATGGCGGAATTTGCGTATGTTTTGCTGGCGAACAAAATGATTCAATTAAATTAGACGAAATAAAAGCGAATCTGAAATTCAGACGAGGTTATTTCTCAATGTAGAATGAACGGCGGAGCAGGGGGAGGGTAGCACAGGAGTGTTTTATTTTCACATTGTTCAGTTTCAACTCCCATCCTGTGTTAATTAATTTTTAAATATGGTGTCGTTTGCCTACGTAGCCTATCCGATGCGTTGTGCTAATAAAAGCGTCATATTTCAGTTAGATTTTTTCCACCGGTCACGAGTCTGAATTGGGCCCAGAACGAGACGATATTGGAAAATGAAAAAGAAAACGGATGATTGTAATAACCCTGCCTCGTGACAATGTGTGATGGTACATTAATAGTGCATAATTGCCATTTGATGAGTGTTAATTTAAGCAATCTTGCTTCTAGTGCAAATTTATTTGACATGTTATTTCCTCATTTTATGTCAACTGATTTAAAAATATATTCGGTATTGTTGGCGAGAAGTTAATAATAAAAATTCGAGCTGATTTAATTTGTTTATGGGTATTTTTTGCCTGCTTAGGATACAGCAAAAAGAGGTAAAATTTAAATGAAAATAAAACCAATATTTTTTTAACGTGGAAATAAGTAAATATCGTAGTACGAGAATTTCATTATGTAAACGTCGCGTAGGTAAATTACTGGTCCAATTTGTTGGTCCGAGTGAATTAGAGAAAAAGCTACGATAAGTCGGTTCGTTTAGGTGTAGACGAGTTGAAAAAATTCTAACAAAAATAAATGCTTTTAAAACTGCCTCAATATCCACACATCTCGGCCGTATATGTATTTGGATGCTGGCCATATGCTGTAACGCGTCATAAACGAATCAGTGACGTCGAATTTGTATCTGTGTCGCTTACCATTCGGTTGCCAAATTAAGGAATTTCTCAGCTGATTATAATTATCTCTGGTTTAGGTTATAGTTGTTGATTTTCTGTAAGAAACGGAGTGGTGAGAATGATGTTATTTGTAGATTTTTTCGGATCGACCATAAGTTTTATGGTCCTGGGTTCGAATTGAAATTGAATTTTAAGGCGGGATGGATTTTAATGAGGTATCCTTTCGTGTGATATGGAGTTATTTTTAATATTTGGTGCGGTTGAATGACTTGGGTACATTTTTTTGGTGTAAGATGGTGTGGGATTTGGGGATTGGTGGATGGGATAGGACTGTTGAAATGGTACGTGGACCAATTTTAATTATATTGGGGGAGTTGCGATGTTTTTGAGTTCTGCAAAGGTCGTTTGGTGCTTGGATGTGGGAAATTTGCAGTGAAAAATCGCCATGACCTATTTTGTGAGTTACGATCAATCGATGTGTTTTTTAAGATGTAAATTTTGTCCATCTTGAAGATTGAAGGCACCGCAGCGGATTAAAATCTTTGAAGTAGTAAAAAACGAATGAATATGCATGGAAATTAATTCGCCTTCGGATAAGATGTTATTCAAAAAATTAGTCCTCTGATTAGATGCTCTTATGTGATGAAAAAGAGGGAAGGAAAGTAACATTTTGGGAGGCAAAAATTTTTCCATATCATTTGCGCATCTTTATTTGAATTATTGCAATAAATAGAAAAACAACTTCTGAAAAAGAAACAAAATTCATCTTAATCATCCTCAATTCAGCTGGCTGGACCTTTTTTCTGATTAAACTTTTTTTTATAGATATATGTAGTTTGTTTAAAAAGTAGGGGATTCTGAGTTTGAAAATAAACAGGGAAATGAAATTTCTGACAATTTTTGAGAAAGGTTTGCTCGAAATCTGAAAAAATTGTTTACTTATAAAATTTTAATCTAATTATATATTTTGAAAAAGAGAGATAGGAATTTCAAGAAAAAAATAATTCGGTACCTACTCGATTATCTGAAAAAAATCATTGTAAAATTTGTTATAAAATACTAAAAAAAAAAAACACGCACACACAAGAATTTCGCCTACAATTTTTGAACAGAACTTTGAAAGGCTATTCCAAGAAAAAAATTGTTGGATAATAAATAATAATCTAAAAAAAGTCTTTTGATTACAAAATGTAAAAAAAATCAGTTGCACGATCTCCTGGAAAATTATTCGAACTCTTGAAACATCGTCATTATTTTAATTCTGGAAAAAGATGATAAAATTCATTGAAAAATCAATTACCGGTATGAAAAAGCCATTTCACAATTCTAAAAAAAAAATTGATTATTTAATTCTGGAAAAGTTTTGACGTATGCCTTTGGAAAAACCAATCGCATGACACGTAAAAAAAAAAAGGTGGTCAAAAAATAAGCTTAGATGATGCAAGTTCCGGAAAAATTGTTGTCAAATAATGTATACCTAATAGGTATTTGATGCTATAAAAAGTGAAAAAAGTTCTGAAAAATATAATCAACATTTTTTTAGAAAATGTATTTTTTTTAGATGAAATTTATCACTTGAAGTTCCACAGGAAAAAAAAACTGTTGAAAAATGTTGAAAAAATCTTTTATTTTAAATGTAATGAAAAAATTGATCATAAAATTCTGAAAAAATGTATAATATTACAAAACTTTGAAAAAAAAATTAATTACCAGCTTTTAGAAAAATAATGAAGAAAATCCCATTATCCATTTTGAATTGATGAAAAGTCACAGAAAAAAGTCGGAATTCCAGCGCAGGGAAAATAAGCGAAATTCTTTGATTTTTAGCGAATTTTCGCTGATTTTTCAAAGGATTTTTCAGAAAATTTTAGACATTTTCTGACTGTTTAGTTTCCTGTGAATTTTCATCAATTTTTCAGCTATTTTTTATTCTGTTTTAATTTCAGAGAATTTTTTCGCTGATTTATTAATGTGCTGAAATTCTAACTGTTTTCCAAAGGTTTTCGATAATTTTCATTTTTTATAAATGAGAGAAAAAATAAAATTCCACCGAAAATGAGAAAAACAAAAAAATAGGACAAAATCTCTTACTATTTTTGTTGTACCTATTATCGTAATTATTAAATTCTGAAAATGGATAGCTGTGAAAAAAATCATGAATGCCAAGTGTAGTACCTTTTGATAAGTTTATGGAAAAAAAATCTGCAGAAAAATTTAGGGACAATAGGTAAAAAGATTCAGGGTGTTTAACGGTCCTGATAAGTCAAGCTTTTTGACCAATTTACTCAAAAGGTCAAGCTTTTTCAAAAATGAAAAAAACTTCCATTTAGGTTCCCAAAAAAAGTACAAAAAGCACAAATTTTTCGGTTAATATTTGTTTTGAAGCTTTTTTTAGGTAACTAGTGTAAAAAAAACTTGAGGGTTATAATGACAAAATTCTAAAAAAAAAAAGATCAAATTACCTATAGAAAAAAGATCTGTTGCAAACGCATGAAAAATTTTCAAAAATTTGTTTTAAAATGTTCAAAAAACTGATCAAAATCCTGAAGAAATTTAAAAACGTTCACAAAAAAAAGAATAGGTATTCAAAAAAACAATGCAAAAAAATTTTCATTTCTGTAAAAAAAAAATCCTCAAGTTCTTAATCTATAATACTGATTAAAATTGAAGACTTCTTACAAAATTTGAAGTCAAATTGCTATTGAAATGAAATAAGATTAAAACTTTCGAGAAACAAAAGTGCAATAGAGAACAAAAACTTTATTTCAATTCAAAATTACAATTTTAATGTAATCACGTTTCATTTTTTTCATGTTGATATACAAATGAGCTGTCGCTTTAACGTTTAAAGTAGTAATCGATGTTCCAAAAAGATTCTAGGTAATTTCTTAAAATAATCCTCAAACTTCTCCCGATTCCTTTGTGACTCTCAGCAACTCTTGTTTTCTTCCCAAAGCTAATTTTATTTAGGGTATTTAATTTTGAAAATTCTGTATCAAAATCTGAATTCAAATAGGAAAAAAGTTGAATGTGAAATATTGTCATGAATTTTATTGAACAGTCTCAAACTATTATTTATACTTAGGCAATTGAGAGGTCATTAGCCAAATTTGCTCGGTATTTATTCCGAAGGTTAAATTGTTTTAGTATTTTCCAATTGGCTCATTCTTCTGAACTTTGATTTAAAGAAATCAAAAGGTCATCTTTATTGATATTCACTCAACAGATACTCGAATGTTCAAAAATACCACAGATACCAAAAAAAATCCTAGATTTAATCCTATTCCTTTGCTAGGCTAAAAAAAAAGCCAAATACCTGCCTTTAAGTAATTTGTATTTTTCAAAATAGTAGTTGGATTTTGGTATATTTCCTTCCTTTAACTAATCCGCTGCAATTTTTATTTAAAATTTGGCTTCGTTTTTGCACTCGTAATTACGTAATTTACTAATTAAAATACACGGCGATTTACAAAATGCGCCAAAAATTTCGCCGCAGATACTCCGATCGAAAAAAATTTCAACCCAAATTACCTGTAATAAAAATCTAAAAATATCTAAAAAAATTTCAATCCAAAGTTCAAACCGAATGTTAAACTCGTATAACTGAAAATTAAACCAAAACTGGTTTAACCTTTTTTTTTTTCTATATTTCGGCATCTAGTAAATCACTAATTTGCAAAACTTCGCGTTGATTATGATACCACACACGACAACATTGGCAAAAGAGAGGAAAAAAACTCGACAAAAATGGAGAAAAAAATTAAAAATGTATCGTACTTCGGTGATATGTTAATTTTTGTATTCTGTAACCCATTGATCACTGTATAATGTTGTTGTGTAGGAAGGTTCGAACATCACGATGAGGATATCTCGTGTGGTGATATCACATTGGTGGACCTGTTTTGCTAACGTACTAGCTACATTTGTCCTGGCATACTCCGATGACCCGGGAATCCAGGCAAAATGTACCTACGGTCTCGCCTTTGTTGGATTAGTCACGGATTAACTAACGGACCTTTTTATGCTGGTAAGATGTTAACTGCATCCATTATTGACCAAAAACGTATACCAGTCGCCAATTTCCTTGTTTATGTTATTTGTATGTGTAGTGGCTTCGATTTGGAAATACTCATATGGTACTTGATGGCTAAATGCCTGCGATGGGTTTTCAACAGCTGTGGCGATGGGATTTTTCAAATACCTTCTCTCTTTGCCTGTGGCTGTGGTGTGTGGTGGGTTTCTCTAAATGTCTTAATGAAGTACTTAATCGCCTTTTAAGATTCGATTCCAAAAAATTTCCAAGTCTTTTTTGCTGCTGTGGTTATCGAACCTTTTTCTTTCTTTTTATCAGAAAAAAAAGAGATCGACCATTCAATTCCGAAAAATTATCGATAAAGAAGGTATCTCTACCTGGGTTTTTTTGCATTTCTTTGTATCTATTGAAAGCTGCTATGAGTCATCGCATGAAAAGTAACTACTTATACGAAATGTTGAACCTGAAAACAGTATTCGGTATTTTCACGGTCCATAAATTTTACATTCGTTGATTTGCATCCGCACAAAAAAATCATACAGGTATTAAAACACGACCAACCTCGCTAGAGGAAAAAAAATTTGTACCGAAATGATAATTTTCTTTAAATTGTATCAATGGCGTACAACTTTAATGAAATATTACACCGCGAAAATTCTTTTAAGGTAGATGATCAAGGTAAAGTAAATGTTAGTGACTGGAATTTCATCCTTTAAAATTATTTTCAAGGTCGAATGATTACCAAAATGCGGGTTCGCGATGAATTATATTTTCTTAATGGAACTCGACTCGAGCTGGCTCGAAAGTGTTGTAAAATTTGCGCTCACTCGATGTGCTCGTAAATTATCTACGTAAATTTTCGCCGGAGCTAGCACTTGAAAAGAAAACAGTCAAGGTCGTTGAATTTTTTTTCAATTTCATCTTCATATATTTATGCAGTGATTGGAATATTAATTAGATAACGTATAATTAATTCGTTCGACGGGGCAATCGAGGATATGTATTAAAAGTTTAATAAGTATGTAAGATTTTCGAAAATTATTCCAATTAGGATAATTTTTTGAAAAATTTTTAGAACGAGGAAAATATGTGTCTTTTGTCTCGAAACGTGAAATTTTTTTCCATCCTCGGGCAACTTTATCTGTCGAAAAACCTTGAAAATTTCGAGCACCCGAAGTATATCTCAATTAGAGATCTCATGTTCGAGCTTCTTTTATTCATTATTCGAGGCGAATATGTGCTGTGGAAAAAAGCTATCGAAATGCGAATTTAATAATCTGATGAAAGGGAAATTATACGCATGTGGAATAATTTTAAAGTTTTAACGTTCGTAATTATCGTCTCTTTGTTCGTCGTTTATTCAAATTTTATAAGATTATAATCTTGTATAGACTGAAATTTATAATTCGCGAGGTATAAGTAGGTAGGTGGGTACTTTTTTTCGTCTACGATGCGTGACCAGGTTGCGATAATTAATCGAAATTTAAGGTATGTGCGATTTGTTCTGTTTAAATTACGGTGAAACGTATGATTTTTATGAATATCCACCTTCGTTGCCCGGAAACTGTGTTTTTAATTTTGCAAAAAAAAAATCAGCCAGGGAGGAACTGAGTGGTGGGTATACTTGGGAGATTAGATAGCGATATGGTGTTCCTGTGTGAAAGGAAAAAAAAATCGAGTTTGATTATTTTATGCATTAATGTATTAAAAATATATGAATTGATGATTTTTCAAAATAAATTGAACGAATTAAGATATAACTCGATGTAAGAGTATTTTAAACTTAGAGATGATTAATCTGTCGACGATTGATAAGAATTATGAAACTGGTAGACTTGATAAGTTACATAAGTAGAGATTATTTAATATTGGTGGTGTTGTGAATGAACTTACGTTTATTCAATCTATCGCTTTAGAGATGGTTGGAATGACGAGGAGGAAGAAGGAATGTGGGGGTTTTATTTGAATAAATGAAAAAATTGTACGTTCAACTGATGCTTGAAAAAATATGCATCTATTTACACTTCACATAGAAATGAATGAAAAGGAAATTTTAAAATTGTCAACTGCATAAATACATTTGAAACTGAAAATTTTAATTTTTTTCTAGAATTATTTTGAGGTGGAGAATTTTCTCAATTTTTTTCTTTCAAATGGCTGTTGAAAAATCAAGAAATGAGAATTCTGAATTTTTGCTCGAGCAGAAAATGTCGATGTCGAGTGGTAGAGCCTTTTGTTTTTTCCAACCCTTTGATCCTTTTGTCGAATATTTGAAAATACCTACCCTTTCTTTTATACGTATGTGAAAATTATCAAAAATCAATGGAAAGCAGTCAGAATTTCAGCTCAGTAATAAATTAGTAGAAAAATTTCGTTGATAGCATATAGAGGAAAAAATGCTGAAAAATCTGTGAAACTTTACTGAAAAATCAGAAAAAATCTGTAATTCGCTGAAATTCAAAAATTTTTTTCTGATTTTTTTTCCTGCGCTCGCTGATTTTTTCCCAGTGACTTTCCATTGATTCAAAAGGAGAGAGTATTTGATAATTTGTCTGAAAAACGATAGATTTATTTTTTTCTTGTCGACGAGCAGGAAACACCAAAATTTTTTAAAAAATTGAGTTATTAAAGGAAAAAATTTATTTTGTTTTTTAATGATGTGTTGAATTGCGAAATAATTTCGAGATTTTAGACTGGGAAAAAATGTTGGCAATACTGCATATCTAACTGTTTGCCTATATGTAAGTAGGTATGTAATTACATTTTTCCATCCTACTTTTTCTTGTTAGAATTCATCCAAAATCCCAATTTTAGAATTGAATAATATTTTATATTTTCATCTACTCGACATCAATCAGGTACATATTTCCTAAAATTTCTGTGGACTATTTGTGTGTTGAGATGTGTAAACTTGTCATCAACTTTTTTAAAATGGACTTTTTACTTTTTATTGATAACAGATTTTGAGCAATATTTTTCAGTATTTTATTTTAAAATTTTCATCAATTTTTAATTGATATGTGAAATCTTGACTTTTTTTTTTACAAGATCTTGAAATTCTTTCCAAGAAAATTAGTAGGAAAATATTTGAAGTATGAAATTTTCATAAAACATTTTCTTAAAGGCAGAAAATTTGTTTAGATTTAATCAATGAGAGTATGAGGCAAAAATGTATTCGATGTACTTACATAAATAATGGAAATTCCTAATGAAATGAAAACTTGAAACAAAGAATCGAACAACAAAATGGAATAATCGGAATAAAAATATTCTTAGTAATGAACGAATAAAAACTAGTACGACAGCAGTTTACCTAGAAAAAGATAAAAAGAGATTAAAATTATCCAAGTATGCTTGTATTTATGTACCTATAGATAGTTATAAAATAAGAGTTTTTCTGAGAAGATCTTGCAAGAAAAAAAGCTAAGTACCTGGGAAACCCTGGATAACGATAATTTTAATATTGATCTCTTTTAAAAGTTGAGAGGGAGATCCAACTTGGAACCAAAAATTTGAGACTTTTGACGTAATGATTCATTTTAATACGGAACTTTATTTTAATAGAAAGATTAAATTATGTAAATATTTTCCTGTTTGAAGCTTTGATTATAGAAATACTACGTTTCGTAGTATTTATATAATCAAAGGTTTGAAGTCTGATAAAGTGTGGAAAAGTACGTTTATTGATTAAGTATTGATATTTTACGTTACAAGAAATGATAGATACTTATGTTATTGAGAGCAAAGAGGTGAAAATTAAAGATTTCGGATTGAAGTAGATTTTATTTTGATTTTTTTCATTTAAAATTTTCAACTGTATCTACACTGAAACTGCAATTTTGCGTCTGCATATTTCTCCCCTTTCCCCACCCCTGAGGCATCATTAGTATTGTACACTATTTAAAGACAATGCAGATTTTTTTTCTTTTTTGATGAAAGGTGGTGAGATATTATTATTGAAAATTTGTCGAATTGTAAGATTGGGACTCAAAATTTTATCATTTTTTCGTAAAAAAAAAGGGGGGTAGTTATTAATGATTACAAAAGTTATTTTTTGCTTTGGTACGCTCTTGAATATTTTTTACTCTTCTTTTTTGTAATAAATTACTCACACAATTATGTGCTAAATTCTTGAACAGTTCATTATTTTACAAAAAATGAAACTAATTGAAAAAAATTAATTGTAGATATAGGGACAAAAAATCAAAAAAAAAGTTCCTGAAATGGATTTTTTTGACATTTTTGACTAAAAGAAATTACGTTTTTTAAAATTTTTTCATCGTATCGATTCGAAACAACATTTACTTTTTTTAAAAATATATATCTCTCTTTACTTTTGACTAAAATACAGTTTTTGAAATTTTAGAGGAAGGTGGCAAGCTGCCGTTTTAGGTACTAAGAGAATGGTATCAAAATTGAAAAGCAGATCTCAAGGTACATATTTGAAATATGTTTCATTGAAAGTAAAATTCCATGATTACTTTTTTATCCTCTATACCTACTTGAAACAAAATTGATGTTTTGATTTTAAAATATTTTCCAACGTCTTCGTTTATTGAAAAATTTTTGGATGATGTTCCTAATCTTTATTTCAATAATTTTTATTTTCTGTCAAAATGTGACTTTTAGCATTTTCAAAAAAAAAAAATCATTTTTATTTAGGATTGGAATGAAACTTCACGAAAAATGAATATTAATTGTTATTGGACTGCAAAATGAAAATTTTCTAATTTAAATTTCACCAGTCTCTTAATTTAAATCAAAGTCAAAATTGAGTAAAAATGGCTGAATGAAATCGCCGATATCATATTAATGCCAAATTCATGATGAAAAATTCAACTTTACCAATTCTTCCAGCAAAAAAAATTACTTTCGAATCAGTTGAAAAAACGTCTAAAATTTCAGAAATTTTCATATATTTAGTAGATTTAAATAAGTACTCGTAGGTATATAAAATTGAGTTACTTCCGAATCAGTTCAAGAAAAATCATCTCTAAATTAGGTAGTTGAAAAACTATCAAAACTTCAGTAATTTTTCACTGAATCATTCAGTAAAAAAAAAACAGAATCAGTTGAAAAACTACCAAAAATTCAGTAATTTTTCACTGAATCATTCAGTAAAAAAAAAAACAGAATCAGTTGAAAAACTACCAAAAATTCAGTAATTTTTCACTGAATCATTCAGTAAAAAAAAAAAAAAAACAAAATCAGTTGAAAAACTACCAAAAATTCAGTAATTTTTCACTGAATCATTCAGTAAAAAAAACAGAATTAGTTAAAAAGCTACCAAAAATTCAGTAAATTTTACTGATTCAGTAGGTACCAAATTTTGTAATTCACAAAATGAATCAGTGATATTTTACTGAATCATTTATTTAAAATTGAAATTTTACTGATTTCAATTAATTTTTGCTATTCCTCTTCTTTCAGTAATAAGGCGATAATTATTTCACGTATGTACTTCTACATTGACACCTTGCCATTAAATTCCATTTATGATAAAATGAAATTTCGCCAATGAATCATATTATACTGATTTTCGATAGTGCACGATTTCTCGAAATACTCGAAGCTTTAATTATTAATGAATCTAATGACTTGAGAAGATAGGTGGGCAGGTACTTGTGAATGTGAAACATTGCTAAATGACGTAATGGGTTATCACTTAATAAGATTAATTGGGCAGTTCATGAAGTTTCCTGCCGTGAAAGAAAGGTCTATCTTAATGAGCTAATAAAATCAATATATTAAAAAAAATGCTGTATCCGTTATTTCCAATTGATTATTTGTATTGGCTTATTTCATTCAATTCTCAATATCGCTCGTTCTTCGCATTCGACATTCAGCTTGAAAATAAAAATCACGCACAGAAATAATTTCTATTTAAAAAAGAGAACAAAAAATGTCAAAGTGGGTACTTAACATGTGAACAAAAAAAAAACAGATTTTTCTTTTTGAATGGGATTTTGGGCACCCCACAGTTCATATGTTTTCGAATCTATTGTTACGTGTGGGTACATATGCGTACCACTAGGTACTGGGTATCTTGAGATGCCTGCTTGTGTACTCGAAGGAGACTAAATCGTGAAGGCTGGAACATATGCAATGTAAATTTCAGGGAATTTTTTTTAGGTAGGTAAGTTGAATGCAGGATGGTTCGAGGGAGCTTGGGAAACGTTGCAATTGACACAATAACGTTGAAACTTTCTACGTGCAAAATACAAATATCTTGTTAGCAGCTGTCAAAAAAAAGTACGATTGTACGAGTATTTACAAATGATATTTTTTCGAATATCTGACGAATAATTTTCACCGGATTGTTATTCAAACTATGCGGTGTTTACGATTTACCTACTCGTCTGGTAATTTAATGTAAACTTGGATCTGAGTACCTGGCGAATTGTTTGGATTTCTTGGGTGCGAAGTACTTATTTGATGGAATTTAAGATTGAGTGGAATTAGGTGTAGAGATAGGATTAATTTTTTAATTGATTTGTGTTTGGTTTTCGAGATGCAGATGTGCTCTTTTTGCATATAAATTGTTTACAATTCGGTATACTTTTTTTTTTATCGAGTATTTATTTTTTATTGCGGAAAATTTTCACTCGATTTGGATATTTTTAAAGATAAATATTGAACAATTTACCTCGTTTGGTTACTTTCTTCTGATTATAAAAATTTATCGATTGATTATATAATCGCGGATGTAGGAAAATTACCGAATTTTCGTATGAAATTAACCAGCTAACGCCTTGAGTATCGATTGGGCGCAGTTTTAAATGCATTTTGGCGGGATTAGCGGGCAGCGAACGATTGGAGAACAATAGCGGTTCGTATTTGGATTCCCTTC
Organism: Pseudococcus jackbeardsleyi; assembly: GCA_038380155.1. Classification (NCBI taxonomy): domain Eukaryota; kingdom Metazoa; phylum Arthropoda; class Insecta; order Hemiptera; family Pseudococcidae; genus Pseudococcus; species Pseudococcus jackbeardsleyi. The sequence continues at coordinate 41,759,230 of CM076238.1, forward strand.
TGAGAATTGCTGTGCACGTGATCACCGCGTGTTTTCTATCCACCTTTCCAGCGATTTACCTGCAAGCGAAGACAAGACTGCGGCTAAAATAGCTATTCTCTTTTTATGTTGCTCTAGTGATTCTCATTCCCCATGCAAATCACATAAACTCGACTACTTTTTTTTCTTCTGCCGCCTCTTTCTACACGATGAAAATGTAAAACAGATACATTTTAGTGATGCTCGTCGTACTTTCGTACGATTTGAAAAACAAATGAATTTTTTCACTGCTCGAGAACGACGTAATCATATTTTTATACGTAATTATACGAGTTTTTTGAACCATTTAACCGAGTCGATGGGATTGCCGGAGGGGTGAAGAGGGGTCGATGAAAGAGACGACGATAGCGTACGTAGGAAACGTAGAGTTTAATTTGGTACGATGTATGAGATCTATTGAATGGTATGAAAATTGATTTTAAAGTCAAATATTTATATTCCATACTGGTTAAATATTTGTCAAAAGGTTTTAGCGTGTTGTATATGGTCTATTTATATACCTAACGTGTTTGGTAGGTATGGGTATCTACTTATTACTGAGGTTGACGTGGAAAATTTTATTTGATGGGTGATTTTTATTGTGTTTTTTGTGCTGATTTCGAGAAAAATTGTGGGAAAATTCCATTCTGGAGGATTTTTTACAATTTGAAGTTTTTTGATAATTTTTGACACTTGAAAGTCAATTTTATGAGCAGAGGAGATCAACGAAAAAATTGAATTGAATATGTATTGTGAAGCTTAAAAATTTCCTTTTTGTGGAATCCAAATCCGATTAGTGTTTTCTTCATGGATATCTCCAATGAGAATAAAATTTTTAACCCAAACAAAAATGAATCGAATGTACATAATAAAAGAATCCATTAAGTATTCAAAATTTCAGATGCTGAAGTCCATTTGTGACCCTGCCGGAAAGAAAGGACCCTGTGTAAAAAAAATCTGGTTTGGTGTCATTTGGACCAAAAACGTGAAAAATGAGACATCGATTCTATTTACACAAGGTACCTTCTTTCCGGCAGGGTCATATTATTGAATTTTTGCGAGTGTTTGGAAATTTTAAAATTAAATTGCCCTGAAGAATATGAAAATTTTGAACTTATTGATGAAAAAATCTGAATTTTTGGTATACTTGAACCCTATTTTTGAACCATCGAATCGATTTGAAGTGGTTTCAAGACATTTAGAAGCCAGGAAATCACGAAATTTTTCAGCGTTGTTGGCGGAAAGCCCATGAAAATGATCCATTTGAACTTCAGCACCTATTATTGAGGGTAATCAATGCTGTTGATCTGTTTGATCGATTAAAGCAGAATTTTCAGAAATTCGAAACTTTAAAGTTCGAGTCCAGATTTTTTGATTGATAATTTTCCTGAAAAAAATTAATTTTTTGTCAAAAAAATAAATTTGAACATTAAGTTGCGAATTTTGGAAAATTCTGATTTACTTGATGGATCAAATAGGTCATCAATAATGATTATTTGCGATTAAAGGCGCTGAAATTGATATGAACCATTTTTATAGGCTTTTCTCTCCAGCCCTGGAAAATTCCAAAATATCTTAAAGGCTCTAAAATGTCTTGAAATTCTTTTCAATCGATTTGGGAGGTCAAATATAGGGTACCTACGTACGAAATTTGAGATTTTTTTGGTTGATAAGATCAAATTTTCATATTTTTCGGGGCGATGAAGTAGTTTTGGAATTTGAAAAATTTGTCGAAATTTAAGAAATGAACTTCAGCACCTTAAATTTTGGATATGGGGTTATTTGGGTTTAAAATTATACTTTGAGTTGGGATAGGCACTTCAGTTGGAATTTGGCCTTTTTTTGAATTTTTTTAAAATTGAAAATACATATCTACTATCTAATTGAGCTCTGTAGAAAGAAAGTTTTATGCCCTATAATCTAATTTTTTTAGATCTTTGTTCAGAAAATCGACTTCAAGAGTCAAAAATTCTATCAAAAAATGTAGCAAAAATTCTCAGAGAAAAATTCAAATTATCAGAGTTCCTAGCGTATAGAGTGAAACTAAAATCATAATCGAACACAGCACTAAAAAGTAGGTCAAAATCATTAATCAGAATCAATTAGAAGAAAAAAATTGTTGATTTTCCGGCTTCTGATATTTCCTTGCTATGAATATAATTTAGTTCATGATAAAAAATTTATTTTCTGGGAAAATCAAGCTTCCAAAAAAAAGTGAAGAATAAAAAAAAATAGGACATGGACATGAATTATTCTAGAGCGTAAAAATCTTTTTTGTCGAGTTCAATTCATTTTTTAACTCCAATCTAAAATATTTTGAAAACCAATTCTTTTAAGAAAAAATTAATTGGACTCCACAGAAAGGAAATCTTTGTGTTCTATTCTTCTTTCTTTTCTTTTTTTTTTTTGTCAAACTGTTTCTTTGCTGAGAAAATTGACTTCAAGTGTTAAAAGTTATCAAGAAGTGTAGGTAAATTAAATGTTCAACAGGAAATTCTCAACACTTTTTTCATGATCACCAAAATAGGTACTATAAGAATCATGCGTTGAATTCCAAACAGTATTTTAGAAGCTTTTTAAATGGCAACCTGTGTTTTAGGTACCTACTACCTACATACTTATACTTTTTGCTGGAAAATTGTTTCATGCTTATTCTGCTTTTTAATCACTAACGTGTTTATATGACTTAAAAAAACTCTTCGATGATGTTTTATTAAAAATACTAATTTTTTGCTTTCTGCTTTGGAAAGAAACAGTTGTTCATTTTTTTTCTTCGCATTTTGAGGATAAAATTTTTTCGATTTGAGCAAGAAAATTATTAATTTTGAATTTTTTTTTTGATTTGTTGCAGGAAAAAATACATCCAGTGATAACTAATGTAGGATATGAAACAAAAAAGCACGGACACTGTGATATTTCGGATTTGGTACTAGTCAAGTGAGTTCTCAAAGATGATAAATTCTTTTGATAGATTTAAAAAAAAAAAAATTAGATTACGGGTCTAAATTATAATTGAAATTATCCAGATACAAATGTCAAGCGATTGGTGTTCCTGTTACGACAAGCAATGGATCAACACTTCCACTTGTACCAGAAGCTGTTACTGATGCAGAATGTGGATATGATCCTTTTCAACACAGACGAGTTCCACATTCTACGACGTGAGTGTAATTCGTAATATCTTTCGAGTTATACCTCGACCTACCTATCGCGGTATCTAAATAAAAAACTATGTAGGTGTGGGTCTAGGTATAAGCTTCGAACAAAAGGTTAAATTTTATCCTGCTATGATGGTCCAAAATTGAAAAAAGTTTAATTTTATGCAGACCTGAAATTGTAATACATACGTAGATTCGTTACAGGAAATTTTTTATTTCAGTTTTTTTTCCTTTTGGAAATTTTGCATGAATCATGATAAGTGGTTTTTTTTTCATCAGAAAATACCTCGGGTTGATAATTTTGTAAAAATATTATGAAATGTGACCATATAGTGTACGTAACGTTCTCTATTCACGTGGTTGGGTCGTGTTTGGATTTCGAGATAAATTCAATTCGTAAAAAAAAAGTACAGTCATAGGTTACTTATATTGTACAACTCATAGCTTGATTAAATATGTACCTTTATCGGCGAAAAATGATTTATTATCTTTGTAAATTACGATTACTTTGTTAGGTACTTGTGCAGAAGGATGCTCATATCCTGAATATAGCATTCCTACATTTTTATATTTAATGATGATTTATGTTTGAAATGCTAAAATAACTTTTTATCGTCTTTTTTTAAATGAGTTGTCTGAGATTCAGGGGTTCGAAAAAAAGGTTTCAGTTTTTTGGCAATTAAAAATTTTCTGATTTTTAGGTGAATGACGTTTTAGAGAATGAATTTTTTTCCATTTTTTACCGAGTAAAATTTTTCCAAATTTTTGGGATAATAAAATTTTATATTTTGGAAAATCTCAAGAGGTTCCTTTCAATATGGCTGTCGCAGACAAAAAATAAATAATAAACGATGAATTTTTTTACTGGTGTGGAACATTTTTCAATTTTTGAATTATCGAAAGGAAACGAAACTGGGTCAAAATTTTCTCAGTTCATTTTTTTGCGAAGATATTGTTTTAATGTTATTAAGTAAGTAATAATAATGAACCCAAAAATTCAATTTGGTCGAACCTGACGCTGTCCCAAAAAATTACGTGCACGTAAAAAATCAAAATACAAAAAAAAATATTTTTTGTTTTTTTCCCTGTTCATTAACAGATATTTTTTTTCGAAAAGTGGAAATTTATTTAAATTAGAACCAACCAGTTTCTTTTTTGTGCTAAATAAAAAACGTTATCGATTGCAATTTTTTTGAAACTTTTTTTGCACTGGAATTTACTGTCTTCAGAAAAACTGGTTAAACTGGTTGAGAACCACTGAACCGTTTCAAAAAGATTATTATTGAAAAATTATTGATTCTTGATCCTTTACACCTTTACAGCGTTCAATTTCCAACATTTTTTCGTCTCTTCATCTTTTTTTTTTACCGGAAGACCCCTTTCAACTTCTATTGAATACGGCTTGAACCGGTTCAAAAGTTGAAAATTGAAATATTTCAAGTTTTCAATGGTTTACTATTTTTAAGTTTACTTTTTTATCATCGGTCGATATCATAAAAAACAAAACGATTTACTAGGTGAAGAATTATCGAACCGGTTCAAAAAATCAAATCACTTAACTGGTTGAAAACCGCCGAATCGGTTCAAAAAATTGAAAACTGGTAAATTTTTAGTTTTCAAAACCTAAAACTATAATTTCATTTTTTTTTTTGAAATATTACGTCATGCCCATCTTATAAAAACCTGTTACCCACTGTCTAAAACCCATAAAACCAGTTCAAAAGGTTGGAAATTGAAAATTGATCGGTTTTTAATGCTCCGCAACTTTAATTTAAAAAATGTTTCGTTTCTTCATTTTTTTTTAAATTTAGAAAACTGAAAAACCAATTGATTACTGATGAAAAAAAAAAAACAATCAAACTGGTTCAAAAATTCAAAGAACATTGAATTAAAGAATTTTTCGTTTTTAAAATTTTTTCATATTTCAATTTTTCGTCTAGTCTGGGTAAATTAGTTGACTCCATTGAACCGGTTTCAAAAATCAAAATTTGATAAATGATTATTATTCAGTCTATTCTAAAAATTTATTCATCATTGAAATTTTGTACCTATCTCGTTTTGTATTTTTTATGAAACTTCAAGCACATCTTTTCGTTTAAATTTTCCGGAGAAAAAAATACATTCTGTAATTGTTTAGACATACCCAGATGAAAAATCGAAAGACTTTTGTCAAAAAAATCAAATTTTACTTGTTGAAAAAAATAAATGTTACTAGACTTTTTCAACATGTTTAATGTTTTTTTTTTTTTTTAAAAAAAAAAACACGCAATTTTTCAAATTTTGTGATTTAATCAAATCTTCTAGTAGATACGTTATATTCCATTAATGAAATATCAGTTTTAATTATTTAAATAGGTGTACCATTGATCAAATTACTTGAGCAAAAATTAAATTGATTTTTTTTTACAGAAATTTCGAAACGTTGATACACTTACTGAAAGGAAGTCTGGGTACTGGTATCCTGGCGATGCCGCTAGCTTTCCGCCATGCAGGATTATACTTCGGTTTGATTGCAACATTTGTTATAGGATTTATTTGTACATATTGTATTCATGTATTGGTAAGTAATACGATATTTACTTTAGCAAAATACACCGGAAAATCACACTTACACATTTGTTTACATTCCAGGTTAGATGTTCGTACATATTGTGTCAAAGAATGAAAGTTCCTTCTTTAACTTTTGCTGACGTAGCTGAAAATGCATTTCTAACTGGGAGGCCATCGTTGCGAAAATATTCAGGTTTTGCCAGGTAAGAAAATTATCATAATGCGTCGAAAAAAATTACTTATCTATACCTATTTTCCATGAATATGTCAGTTCGTCAGCATAAAAATAAAAAAAACAATAATAAAACACTTGTACTGCGTAGTAATAGTAAAAGTATCATTATTTAGTCTCGATGAAAAATCATGTCATTTGATTGAAGGAAAATGATCGTTGATGCATTTTGAACAAACCTAAATCGTGAAAAGCGTTGCATATTTAAACCTTATAATTTATTTAAACAAATGGAATCAAACGTCGTAATTTTAGTTCATAAGTGTAGAAAAAATTACCAAGTATTAGAACTCTTTATCTATTACATTGCTATTTGCTGACCTGATTTATGTCGCGGAAAATTTCCGATATCGACGTTAAAAAATTGATTCGTGGATTAGAAAAAAAATAATAATTAATCTAAGGAAATAAAATTTCTCGTTTAGAATTCTAGAAATGCGAATTATATTGAAAAGAAAACAATACGAATGTAGTGAATTGCATCAGGCATCAGGAATAAAATAATATTCTAACCTTGTTTAATTTCTGTTCGCAGGGGACTCGTTGATTTATTTCTATGCGTCGATTTACTAGGTTGTTGTTGTGTTTATATTGTTTTTGTATCGAAAAATTTGAAACAAGTACGTATCCGATGAGAAATTTTTTCAATAAAATGTAAATTGGAAATAACGTTCATTATTGTTTCAGGTTGCTGACTTTTATGAGTATAAGTTCGAATTGAGTATATGGATGTTGTTATTATTGATTCCGTTGGTTTTATTAAATTTAATTCGAAATTTAAAGTTCCTCGCTCCTTTCTCGATGATAGCCAATATTTTGACCGGTGCTGCGATGATTATTACGTTTTATTACATTTTCGACGGAAAATGGGCTTCTGAAGATCAACCAATAGACGCTATCGCTGATTGGACTTCGCTACCTTTATTCTTTGGAACTGCTATATTTGCCTTGGAAGGAATCGGAGTGGTGAGTATGAGAAAAACTAAATCGAAATGTTGACGAATGTAGTCTAATGAGGGTTTTTTTCTTCAGGTTATGCCGCTTGAGAATAATATGAAAACACCTCAGCATTTTCTAGGTTGTCCGGGAGTTTTAAATATAGGGATGTTTTTGGTTGTCAGCTTGTATACCGGGTTTGGTTTCTTCGGATATTTGAGATTTGGAAAGGATGTACAAGGCAGTGTAACGTTGAATTTACCAAAGGAAGATATGTGAGTTTATTTTTCAAATTTTTCAATTAGCTCTGAGATAATTGTGCTGAAAATGGAATTTCAACGATCCGAGTCCAAATTTAATCTGAGTTCTAATTTTTTTTCAACTTTAAATCTGGTCAATTCCTTTAATTCTAAATTTATTTCAAAACTGTATTCGATTTTTAAAATTTGCCTTTCGTAATTTTTTTAAATTTCTTTTAAAATCGTATACCTTGGTACTATTTTGAATTTTTTTATGTTATGTTTAAAATGATGTTCTCAATTATTATAGTTGAAAAAAACTTGAAAAACGTAAGTTTGAAAAAAATTCAAAAATTTTCAATTGAGAAATTTTAAGACAGAAAAAATGCAAAGCAATTGAATTTGAAAAACTTTGCAGTTGATAATTTTTTTAAATTTTGTTTTTCAAAAGTTTTCCATAAACTTGTTTCCAATAATTTAAAAATTCTTCTTTCACATCTTTCCAATTGAAAATTTCTTGATTTTTTTCGACTTCAAATTTTTGAAAAATTTCAACTCAATATTTCTGCTTTCAATTTTTCGCAGAAGACTTAAAAAGTATTGAAAATGTGAAATTGATAAGAATTGAAGTCAAAAACGGAATAATTTTGAATTTTTGAGATAGTTTTTATTTGAAAAAATGTTATTTATGAAAAAAATTTCAAAATCGAACACACTTTTAAAGGAACTTGAGGATTAAAGAAATTATAGAAATTCGGAGCTGAAAAAAGGTCGAATTTTAAATCAATTTGAACTTAAATCAAAGAAAATTCATTGGCACCAAAATTATTCAGGAATTGGTATTATTTTTTTTAATTTTTTGAAATTTACGTTCACGTATCTAATCCTTGATATTTTTGTCGAATTACAGACTCGCACAATCGGTCAAAGTAATGATTGCTATTGCCATATTCGTAACGTATAGTTTACAATTTTACGTTCCAATGGAAATTATTTGGAAATCAGTTAAACACAGGTTTACATCGAATCACAATATGTACGAAAACGTGTTCAGGATTTTCTTGGTTATTTGTACTGGTAAGAGGCATTTATAATTCAAACGGTTTTTATCAAATTGCATGTTGTATGTAAATTGGTATTCGGTTAAACTGATAATCGATAATTTTGTGTTTCAGTTGCAATAGCCATATTAGTGCCAGAATTAGGTCCATTTATTTCGTTAATCGGAGCCGTATGTTTATCAATGTTGGGATTGATATTCCCCTCGATCATAGAACTTATTACATATCAAGTCGAACCCGGAAAGATTTCAAAATGGATAATCTTGAAAAATATTCTCATCATTTCTTTCGGAATATTAGGATTTGTCACCGGAGCTTACACGAGTGTACACGAAATCATTATTGAACACTTTGGCGGAAAGAACGAAACTTCGTCAACCCATTGATCTTCGTAGAAGTATTATTTATACGAGTTTTAATTTGTAAATGACAACATCTATTTAAAAAAAAAAACGTATTCGCATCATGTTCACTATATAGTTTTCTAACAATATTTTTTTTTATACGAAATATTTAAAAAAAAAATGATAACAAGGAATAAAAATATGATTTCTTTTTTAACGTTTTTTCACATTCTTACGCTTAGTATCACAACTCGAGTCTGGCTTATCAGACTGATCGTCAACTTTATTTAATCCTCGATTTGTCACCGGATCGAAGCTGAATTGGTTTGGAATTCCACGTGGAGTTTAGTTCCCCGGTTTCGTCACATTTGTCCACATTGCGAAATTATAATGGGTATTTTTGGTTTATTATTTGGCCCCGTCGGTACGTTTTCTATTTTCCTTACGACTAATAGTCCATCGATTACACGACCGAATACGACGTGTTTACCGTCTAAGAAATTAGTATTCGTGCAGGTTATGTAAAATTGGCATCCGTTTGTGTCTTTACCGCTGTTGGCCTGCAAAATTTGAGAATATATTATGGATTTTTTTAAAATATAAAATAAATATAAAGAGACAAAGAAGGTGTTCGGATAGACGTATGATAAAACGTGAAAATTTTTTTGGTTTGATATTTGGATACCTCACACCTCCCCCACCTTTCTAAAACTCAGAAAGCATCACATGAAATTTTAGGCCCGGCGAGGAAAAAAAAGTAATATTTAAAAGTTGAAAAAATTGATTATTTTGAGTAAAAAAATTTCTAAATTACTAACTTGAGAATCTTAAAACTGATACTGATTTTGCTCCACATGCCAATTAGGCGTTGGATCTCTTAAAAATTTCTTCTCAGGGGAGGAGATGTAATGAGTCCTCAAATACAATTTTGACTGAATTAGAACATGGTGAGAAAATATTGGACAGTAAAAAAAAAGATGTATTTTCAACCTCGAAGAAAGAAGGGATTGATTAATTATGATCTTATTTTATTGACCAAAAGAAACTTTTTGTGTAAGATTAGGCATGTGTTTTCAAAAAAAAAAAAAATGGAATGAACACCCACAATACATATCAAAAATTTTAACAAGAATTGAAAAATCAATTACATGAGAGTATTTGAGAAAATAATATGTAATTGCATATTTTCTGATGCTCGACAAAATATCGAAAAATTACAGAAAATTAAATTTCCCGTAATCTTATTTCAATTTGAATTAAAATCGCTCAGCAATTTGATAATTTTTCGAAAGAAGTTAGAATATTTGGCATTAAAAAGAGAATCTGATATGAGATGAGATATTTCAACTGAAAGTGAAATTAATTTTTAAATTGAAAAGGTTGAAATACCAATCGTGACTTTTTAACAAATTGAATGGAAATATTTTATACAATAATTATTCATGATTTCAAAGCTCTTTTTCTAGAGCAAATTTGGTGATTTTTCTCAATCATCATTTCTAATTCATCTCGAAAATGAACAAAATTAAAGGGCGGGCGTAAAACTTCGACAATTTAAAAACAAAATGAAAGATACGTTTGATGCCTCAAATTTAAAAACTGATAATTTCAACATTGATATAGTTTTTTAATTTTACTGAAAATTTCCGTTGTAAATTTTTTTTTCATCGACCATCAATATATTTCAAAATTTTCTATCTTACGTATCTACCTGCAAAAAAGTTCAATATGTATTACAAAATTTCACGCACAGTTTCAAGATTTTGCTTCCTTAGATACCGATTTTTGGTCGAGTTTTTTTTTATCCCTCGCAATAAAAGTCTGCTATAAAAAAACTTGTGAATATACCACCAATCTCAATTTAGATCAAATATTCATTCATTTTTTAATTTTTCTCAACGATAATTATTTCAGATAAACAAAATTAAAATATAAATTTTCGCAGGACTAGATGATCCGAAATTTATTTTTAAACAAATTTCAATTCTGTACGTGAAACAAGGTGATTTTAGCAAAACTGAAAAATCTTTCTCTATTTCAATCTCAAATATGAGATGTGCTAAACAAAATTATTATCTTTTGCGGCCAATTTTAGCATATGAAAATTAATAAAATCAATGACAGAACAATTTTTCCGTAAACTCTTCGTATGTATTATGATTTCTGCTTCATTACGTACCATAGCCAATAATCCAGGAGCATCGTGCTTGATATTGAAATTTTCATCGGCGAATTGAAGTCCACTGTATATACTCAATGAGCCGGTGCCATCTCCCTAAAATTAGCATAAGAAGAAATTAGTATTGAAAAGTACATTTTCACAGCGAAGAAAAAAATGATGAAACATACATTGATAAAATCTCCTCCTTGGATCATAAAATCTTTAATAACACGATGAAAAGTTGACCCTTTGTAACCCATTGGAATGCCATTAGTTTTATATTCTCCGGTACAAAATTGTCTAAAGTTTTCGCACGTTTTAGGAACAACATCGGCATACAATTCGATTATCATTCGTCCTATTTCCTGCGGAGAAAAAACAGAAGCCAACGTTGAGAATATCTTGAGAATGAGAGGTTCCTAAATTTAATTCAATTAGGAATGTTACCGTTGCTCCAACGCTGACATCAATAAATACCACCGGATTATTTGGATTTTTCAATTGTGATTGAATCTGATTCCACGTTGGCATTTTGATTCACCTGGAAATAAATTTCAAATCGAAGTAACATTTATGTAGAGAATTTGAAAACACAATGCGTTTTATAGTAATTATCTAAGTTGAAGTCGCTTCAGTTCAATATGAATTTTGTATCATATTTAGAGTAACTTGTTTTCTCATTTTATAGAAGATATAAAATGGATACGACAAATTTGTACACCAATTACTTACTACCCAGGATACTACTGGAGTATCATTACACTTGATCCCAACGTACAGATGGTGACAAATTAGAGAACTGAAATTGATCAAGTGGAGTGAAAAGGACGAGTGGGAATTCAAATGAAAACACATAGGATTTTCACAATGGGCAAAAAGATAACAAAATGCGAAAAGGTTACCCGTCAAGTGCACTACGATATCATCATCAGCGACTGTAATAAAACTGATAGCAAATGCTTTGTAATTAATACAGTAGGATTTGAAAATGGTTACCTATGGATTCCCGGTATACTTGCCAATTGTTCACACAGTTTTATGGATGAAATTGTACAATTTATACTGAAATAATGAAAAATTTAACCGGCGTAATTAAACGTTACAAAGTTTCATGTGAAAAAAAAATGAAAAAAAAATCGAAAACAAAATAATCCTATTTTTTTAACTTTTAAATTTCACCGTTTTAGCCAGTACAAATCACATATCACAGCTTCACGTCACGAATCACGCCGTTTTTTTCGTGAATCGTGACTTATTTCGTCATAATCCCTTATGACTAATCCAATAAAAGAAACCATAATAATTTCTTATCAATTTTATTTATTTACCTTTTTTCGAGTAGGAAAATTTTATGACACATAAATGACGATAGTTTGTGTTTCATTTCTTGGCAAAGAATCCACCGTTGCTAGAAAAGTCTATAGTTTCTAATTATAGACCTCTACTGGCATATTTGCCGATTAATTCGCAATCACAATGAGTTCTTGAGTTCGATTTGTTGAAGTTGATGTGTGAAAATGAAATCTGAACCAAATTCTACTGAACCAAACTTCGAGCAGCTAAAAGAAGAAGGTAATACTGCTTTCAAGAATAAAAACTGGGAACATGCGTTGAAATGTTACACTCGAGCTTTGAAAGCTAGTAAATCAAACTCCGATACACTGGTTTGCCTGAAGAACAGAGCAGCTGCATTTTTAAAGCTGGAAAATTATGAAGAAGCCATAGTTGATACGACCAAAGTGCTCGATTCGTCACCCAACGATCCGAAGGCATTGTATAGAAGATGTCAAGCTTTGGAAAACTTGAATCGTTTCGAAGAAGCCTACAGAGATGCTCGCCATATACTTCTGGTTGATCCAGGTAACTTTTCAATGCACTTTCGAGTGTTACAATTTTACATCAGTTTCTAACGTTTGTGTTTTTTTCCTCAATAGGTAACAAAGATGTGCAGCCGGTGTTATCTCGTTTATACCAAAAAGTTCAAGAATACGCCAGACAGAATTCAGAAATGAACACCAAGATCACTCAGATGTTCAAATATGCGTTCGATTTGGGTGAAGATGAGACAAAAAGAGAAACAGCCATGAATAATATTCTAGTATTAGCCAGAGAACCGAACGGAGCCAAAGCTCTTTCCGATACGAACATTGTGGATCGAATTCACACCGCAATTAAAGTGGAGAAAAATAGCGATATTCGTGTCTCTATGTTCTATATCCTCGAAGAGCTCTGCAAGAACAACATCGCACGAACGAAGAAAATGATAACTTCTTTGGGTATCCCTTGGTTTATCGATTTGTTAAACTGTAAAGAAGAATCGGAAGTTCAAGCAGGTCAAAAATGCTTACAAACCCTGATCAATTCTCTAAGCGGATTAGACGGTAAAAAAGAATCGCTCCCTTCTACCGAAGCTTGTGAACAGAACAAAACAGAAATCGATACGATTTTAACGTGCTTGGTATACGCTTGTAATAGCAGATCGATCACTGGTCTAGCTCGAGATGCTATTTTACAATTGATTTCAAGAAACGTTCATTACAGAGCGATCAACTGGGCTATGCAATTGATCGAAATTAAAGGTTTGCAACGAATAATGGAAGTAGCTAGTGAATTATCAGAATTCAAATACGAATCATCAATGAACATTACGGAAAATACTCGAGCTATGGTGGCTGCATGTCTAGCACGTATTTACGAAAACATGTACTACGATAAAGCGAAAAATGATTATTTAGAAAATATCAACGATTTTATCAAGAGTAAAATAATCACGCCCGATGAAGAATCGAAAATCAGAGTTGTCGTTGCCATCACCGTTCTTCTCAGTGGTCCTCTCGAGGTTGGTAATTTTATTATGGGAAAAGACGGCGTAATGGAGATGATTTTATCTATGGCCAATACCGATGAACCTCTTCAGCAGAAAGTCGCCGCCGAATGTATCGTTTGTGCTATTACCAAACAAGACCGAGCTCAGTTTGTCGTTAGCTCTGGAGTAGATATTTTGAAGAAATTATACGAATCTAAAGACGAAGCTGTACGGATTAGAGCTTTGGTCGGATTATGTAAATCAGCCAGCGCCGGAGGTACCGACGCATCGGTTAAATTATTCTCCGACGGTTCTACGAAGAAAATGGCCGAAGCTTGTAAAAGATTCCTAATCAAAAGTAAAGACAAAGACACCAAACGTTGGGCTGCTGAAGGTTTTTCGTTCCTGAGTTTCGACGCCGAAGTCAAAGAAATGTTAGTTGAAGATGAGCCAGCGATTCGAGCTTTGATCGAGGTGGCAAAATCGAATATTGATTCTGCGGCCATTTACGCCATCGTTAATGTTTTCGTTAATCTCTGCAATGCCTACGAGAAAAAAGAAATACTTCCAGAGATGATAGAACTAGCGAAATTTGCCAAACGCCATATACCCGAGGAACACGAATTCGATGATGAGGATTTCATCACCAAACGTGTTAATATTTTGGGCAAACTTGGCTTGACCAGTGCATTAGTATCACTTTCGAAAGTCGATAGCGAGAATTGTAAAGAATTAATCTGTCGCGTATTCAATGCGTTATGTGGTCAACAAGAGCTGCGCGGTTTGGTTGTGCAACAAGGCGGCGTCAAAGTATTGATTCCGATGGCATTAGAAGGCACCGAAGCTGGGAAAAAGCAAGCTGCGCAGGCTTTAGCCAGAATCGGCATTACTATGAATCCAGAGGTTGCTTTTCCTGGTCAACGATGTATAGAGGTGATTCGACCCCTTCTTTTGCTCCTACATCCGGAATGTCCAGCGCTGATGAATTTCGAAGCGATGCTAGCCCTTTGTAATCTGGCTAGTATTGGTGAAAAAGTTCGTGAACATATTTTCAAAGAAAATGGTGTCTCGAAAATAGAAAATTACTTGTTCGAAGATCACGAAATGTTGAGAAGAGCTGCGATGCAATGTGTAACGAATCTATCAATGTCTCCAATTCTCCTGAAGCAATATGAAGGAGAGAATGATAAATTCAAATTCGTATTTTTATTGACGTGTGATGAAGACACCGAAACGAGTAAAGCGGCAGCTGGGGCGATTGCTATACTGACTTTGAACAGTGAAAAATGCTGTGATAAGATATTCAAAATTAAAGACTGGTTGGAAATATTTAGACAAATTTTAGCCCATCCTGATTCCGATGTCCAATTACGAGCAATAGCTATCGTAGAAAATGTTATTAGCAGTAAAAAAGATAACGGAGAAGAGTTATTAAGTTCCCAAGTCATGGAAATCTTAATGGCGTTATCAATGATCCACGAAGATGGTAAGGAGAAGGTCAGAGAAGCAGCTGAGAAATGCTTAAAGAAAGCCGAAGAATTGAAAATTATCAAAAAACCAGGCGCTTATTCCGATGAAGAGTAATGATTTCCTATGCATCGTTGTGTACTTTACTCTATATTATGTTATTGTTATATGTAGTAATTTATTTATTTTTTTGCATCAAGTTAGGACCCATCTGACCTTGTAGAAATTTACTGATTAAATTTTCAACATTGACAATAAGTAATGATCAATTTCGAATCAGCGTTGTTTTTTAAATTTTTTTAAAAGTTTGTGTATTATGTATTTTTAATTTATTACTTACTGTCTTGAAGATGAAATAAAAAAGTAATGTAAATCATGTTTGAATTGCTGCGTGCTAATTTTTCTGTCTAAATATTAATTTTTTAAAGAGAGAATGGAAAATTAATTTGAAGAAAATTGTCCCCAGTCGAGAAAAATAATAATTTTCTTTAAGTTGAAAGTATAATTGGATAAATAATAGTATGAAAACTACACAATAAATAAAAAAAATCACAGAACTACTTGTTAAAGAAGTACACGAGCACGCAATGTTTATGATAAGAACAGATTATCTCCTTCAAGATGTTGAAAATTTTCTTTGAAAGCGAAGATACGTTTCTCGAATCCGACGACAGCCATTAATATTACGTTTTTGTACTTAGTAAGGTCATTCCTTGAAATATACCTACAACTTCTCATTTGCATAAATGCGAATTTTTTTATAGAAGAAACCAAATTGTTGAACTCTTTATCGGTCTTAATATCTCTTGGTCCAGATTTTTTTAATATAGTTTTAATTTCTATAATATACAATATAGAATAATCTTTTGCGCCAACTTTTAAATCGTAATGACCGCTTCTACCAATGACCGTACTACCCAATCTTTTTTTCATGGTTGAGGGAAATTTGAATGATTTTCCTGCGGAGCAAAGGATCAAAAAATGAAGAATATTACGATAGTTTCGCTCGACACGGATTTCTTTGGTACCATACGTTTCTAAAATAACATTGACGTTTTCTTCAAATAACGCTACGTTACCGGTTTTTAACGCTAGATCAATTGCATCTAATTGCGGCAAATATTTTTCAACATCAAATTGCCTTTGTATGAATCTCAGAGCTAGATTTTCCGCTTCGTTGTTTGTAAACGACAATTTTGATTCAAGATTGGTTTTTTCATGTGTTAAAATTCCAGCTTTTATGAAGAATGCATAAGCGGCTTCAGGGTTATTTAAGACACATTCAACAGACTTTTCATAATTCGGAGATATCGAAGCCGATTCTTCGCACAGAAAATAGGTCAACAATAAGGCCAAGTCGCTTTCAGCAATTAATTGGTCACCTATGTTTTTTCGCCAACCACGAAACACGTACGGTCCTTCAGCTAAACAAACGGCAAGAATAACCGAGCCTGGTAAAAATAAGTCACCAGGGTAACCTCCGTAGGTCAATTTCAGTTGTTCAAGATTGATTTCACAATTTTTATGCTTCGATAATAAGTTCTGGACCTCTGTCGAGCTAAAAAAGAAATATTTAGCAGCATCGCGCGATCTCAAATCGAAAACTTGATCAGACATCGTAACACTCGTTGAATAAAAACCATATGGTTCATGTACGCCAAAAAATAGGGTTATGAAGATGTAGTTACAAGGAGTGAGCATGTCATGCAGCATGTATAAGTAAATATGGGATATAGTTCGTTTTTCTTCCGTTTTCAAACGACAATTCCTTGAAGCCATCCAATTTACAGGCGCTTCAATACAATCAAGTAAAAGAACGCATTTTCCACCTTCCTCTTCAGAAATTTTACGGCAAATTCTTCTAAATAAAAACTGAAGGTTATTCCTGTTAGTTACTTCGAAATCATTCTTCAAGTATGGATACTTACTGCACACTTTTGATTCAAGATATTCGAGCATTCTTGTTTGAAAAGTATCGGCGGAATTGATTCCTCTATAATTAAAATCTTCCATATTCAATTGTATGATGTTGTACTTCGCAAGATGCTCTATGTTTGTTTCGCAATGAGCAGTTTTCAGGGATGATTCAAATAATAGTCGAATACTTTCTGAGGTTTCCTTGTCAAAAAAATATCGAAGCATGTAACATAACACAGTTTTTCCACATCCAGATGGCATAAAAAAGAATCCAGAATCTTGATCAATGCAGTAATTAATGAAATCCAACTTATTAACGTAAAATTTTTGGCTCATAAACATACCAAAGTCATTTTCTAACCACGTGGTCATTTGTTTGGAAAATTTTTTCAACTTTTTGCCGTCGGCTAACGGTAAAACTGGACTGATAGGTATCCGAAAGACTTCCATTATGGAAATTTATGTTCCTGAAGATCGTCTAAAAGTTATAAATATCAGTTATTTATCAGTACCCCAAAATGTAGATATTGGAAGTTTGGAACAGAAGTACTTACTAATGTTAGAATGCCCAACTGAAATGTCATCCAATTTTTCAACATCGGTGATACACTAGATGCGCCATTCAACTAAGTCTGCCGGAATCTCAACTGCAATTCCATATTACAGTTTAAAAAATGATAGAGAAAATCGAGAAAATGATACCGAAAAAGTGTTTTGCTCTAGTAGTGATAACCCGCTGCCGGCTCTGCTATGTTGAATTGTTATTTGTTGTTGTTGATGCTCCGTTATCAGCGTTATCACTAATCACAAGATGGAAGAAGGAAGATTTTCTTGAAATTGGAGCTGAATCAAGAAGTAACAAATTACATAATTATTCATGAATTATTGAATTTTGTCGATTAATCAACAGTGACATTTGATTATAATACAGTAAACTCTTCAAAACAGATGTGGATGTGGCGTAATTCTGAGTATAGTAAACATGAATTCATCAGAAAATGATGCTTATTGGAATGAATCTGTATCATCGAAATTCGATTTTGAGCTGGACGATGTGAGTATTCCCAATTAAGTGTACTTACTTTTTATGTGAAAAACTGATTAATTGAAAATGTTATCCAATTAATTCAGTACCATTAGTTGAATAGTAAATCATTTCAGTATCGTAATAATCTGACTGTTCAAGTGTTCTGGGCTTTACTGTTTTCTTACGATCCTTTAGTCGTTTATTTTTCTAATTGCAGAGTAAAGGCGGAGATTTACTTTTAGAAGATGTGATTGACACTTCTAGCCATTCAAAAAACAGTCAAGGTAATTGATTCATTTTCGTTTGCTAAAGACCTTCACAACTAATTTAAATTTTTCCAGGATCATCGCACTACTCGTCCAGTTTACAAACCTTGAAGGTAGAATCAATTTCAAATTACTTATCAGAATATTGTATAAACTGCAGTAAGTATTTTTGTGCTTGAAATCATTCAATAATATTAACGATGAACGCTAGCAAAATTTCGTATTCAGTTTTAGAATCTGATAACGATAAAAACGAGCTTACTTCGTTACATCATATACCAATAGATGAAGAAGTTACTCTATTGAGAAGAAAATTGAAGGTTTGCTTTAGAGATGTTAACGATAAAGTATTTTGTTTCATATTATTACAAAAGAATTATTTTAGGAAAGATGGATTGCTCCGAAAGTACAAGATACTGTAAATAAAATTCTTTTGGGCCAGTCATATTCGCTGGAATTATATCGATCGTTCACCAGCAAGAAAAATTTATTGAAATGTGCTGTAGAATGTGCAGATGGCGATGCGATTTTAGCTGTAAGCTGGATTCTTCACAGTTAACGTGATTTTTTCCCAAAAATTTTATCACTTTTTCGATTTAAGGTTACTGTTTACTTATCGAAAACATTAAAGAGCAGTTTATTTCATCAGCTTTTGATCGATTATCCTGTAGCAGCGTCGCATTTTATCCATTATTTATACACGCGTCGACAAATGCAAGAATTGAGCGATGTTTTAGAGTAAGAATTCAAAAAATCTATTTTGAAATTAATTTTCCTCCAACTTCAGAATTCTCTACTATTTTTTTTTAATTTTTGATTTTTTTTTTCAGGGTGATAGGAAAACCAAAAGAAGCTGTGGTAAGTATCTTGGTAAAATCCATATGGCTAAGATTTGTGAACGAGGCGAAAAATTAAAATATTTGTGAAATTCAGATGAAATATCTCACAGTCGCTAGTCAAAATCCTCATCGAGTACAGCAACGATTACGTTTATTGCTAAAAAATCCTTGCTTGGAACCGTGGGACCAAAAAGTAATCGAAGATTATATCAAATTAGTTGGTAAATAATGAAAAATATTAATTTTATTTAATATTACGATTACAAACTCTTACATTATGATATATTTCTAGAATGGCAAATATCCGCAAACAAATCCACTGGGGACCAAAGTATCATAGGAGAATCTCCCGTACAATCGCTGAAATTTAGCTGTGTTCGTAAATTATCCATGCCACTGATTGGAGAAGACAGTAAAATGGAATCTCAGCAAAATTATTTATCCAAAAATGGAGGAATTCCGAAAAAATTAGCGTTGATGGCCATTATTCGTGCGAACGCCGAATTAAAGCAGTGGGAACCAATCGAGCAGTTACTTGTTTCAAAAGTAAGCAAAACCGAATGGATACCATTTGGAAAAAATTTTTTAATGGTTTATTTTTGATAGAATTGGGTCGGAGGAAAGAAGCTCAGCACAAACTTACCGATAGATAAATTACTTTACGAATTGCAAAAATTTGGAGCTCCGGATTCGCTACTGAGTAATGTTTTGATGGTTTTGGATCTCGATAAAAGAATCGAAGTTGCTCGTAGATTAACCATGCACACTGTCGTCATTGAGGTAAGATCAGAAAAATAGATATTTTGTCATAATAGTGCAAAATATTTTCATTATTCATTTTTTTATGACTGTTTCATAATTCTAGGCCTATGGAAAGAAGAAAGATAAAGGAGGTTTATTACAGTATATGAGTACATTAGATTCCAATACAGCTGAATATATTTTGGGAGAAACTATTTTACGAACTATGGTTAGTATAAATAATAAATCATTCTTCAATTGAGAATAATAATTATTCATTTTGGTACCTAAAGCGAGCCTTATTGAAAATTATCTAAAAATTGTTTCAGGGATCTTCCAAATGGTAACAGTGAAAGATTTGTCCACTTCAAAAGTGATAAATATTTTTTTCAAAGTTCATTTTTTAGTATTATATTTTATTATTATTATTTTTTTTGTATTTTAAAATAAAATTTTTCTTCTCGTTTATATTTTTTTTACTTACGTACTCATGTTGTCAGTCGAAACATGTCGTGTGCGAATTATAAGTATTTCGATAATTCGTTGAAATACGTAATCATTGCTGAATATGGAAAGTAATCCAATTACCACCGAACATTTTGCCATGTCGTAATAATAAACTGGTCAACGCGAGTCGTCAATCGTTGTGGGAAGCAGTGAAGTCATGACTTCGTTTCATTCATAACTTAATTAAATGTGTTTTGTGCTTGTTTGCAAATGAAATGGAGATAAATTCAGGTAATTTAAAAAAAAAATTATTACCTATCTTTAATAATTTTTTATTTAAGAAAATTTATTCTGAAAATTAATTTCAAATTTTTCATGAAATTGTGATTTTGATTACTTTTAAAATCAACTCAAAATTTTATACATGCCTACATAAAAATTTAATATTTCTTAAAAATCGAATTTGATCTATTCGAATTCCTGTGTTTATTTTTTTTTATTGTGCGAATACATTTCATGTAAAAAGTAAGTACCTATGTACAGTTTTAAATAATTTGAATCCGGTTCCTCGTAACATTGGAATTTTGTAATCATATATTAGTTGCATTCTATCCACGAGAAGTTGTGATTTTCGTTTGTTTGTTTGATGACTCAAAGTGAAAGTTTATTTTGATAAGTACATGTATGAATCGGTATAGCCGGTGTAAATATTTATACCGTGAGTCCCTGAGTGGAGATCTGAATCTGATCGTATGAATGACACTTTTAAAACCGCAAATGAGTTTATAAAGTTTTCAGCTTGAAATCTAATACTTGCTAAATTTTTGTTTTTTTTTTATAACTTTTTTATATTTAGCTTGGTACAAAATCCCCATCGTTTCGATATTTTTACTTTTACAAACCGAATACATTAATTCAGTTACTGTCCCCAAAGATGAAAATATCGCAGCTGTGGTTCGATTTACGAACAGTTTGGTTCCTCCCTTATTTCAGGTAAAAAATAATTGTACACTGAAATACTTTCACGAGTTCGATGAAAATAATCTTTGTTACCGATGTATACGTATTTCAAAATATAGACATTTTCCGCTAATCATACGAATTTAGTAATGGCTCCATTCGGATTATCTACTAGTCTTGCGATTACAATGGACTGCGTACATGGAGAATCATTTAATGAAATCGTAAAATTATTCAAATTGCAATCGAAACCTGCCAGACAACAATTAAGAACTGGTTTCAAAACAATACTGCATGATTTTAAGGTAAGTTCATTAGTTATTACACAATTATAATACGTACAGTGAATATCTCTACCTACATACTTTGTACATGTAGTACCACCGAGGGTGATCAGTTCTTTTTTTTCATGACTTGAACGATGGCGATGGAAAGAGCACAAAAACTGAATGTAAATATCAAAATTGTTTGAATACCTAATTTAATCTCTGGCGTTATTTTTATTCCTGGATCTTGCTTAGTTTTAAAAATTAACCATGTTTTACATTTTTATGAAAATTTTTTTTAAAAATGATTGGGATATTTTTCAACTATCAAGGTAGGATTTAATATGGAAGTTATGTATCTTCATAAAAAAGTGAAATTTTTAAAGATCTCTTGAAAAATGAAGTAGAAAATTTGCAAAATGAGACCTTAAGTTTTTATTCAAAGAAAAAACATCCATAAATGAAGTTTATTTTTGAAAAATAAAAATAAAATCTCTCTTTGATTTTCTTTGATTTTTAAAATTTTAAATTTAAAAAAAATGCAATAAGTATTCAAACATTTTTTTTTTGAATTTTCCAAAAAGTGGTTTTTATCGAATGAAATTTCATCATATTAATTGTATCATTTTTATATCTATTTTAACAAAACTTTTTTGCTCCCTTTACATTCAACCTCCCTTTCCCCTCCCTCCACAAAAAAAGAGACAAAACTATTACTCTTAAAGGAACCTACTTAGTACTTGGGTACTTACCTAACTACTTACCTATTTTCAATTTTCCTCAAAACGACGATATAATATTTTTGAATACTTATTAAAATTATTTTTTAGTCAAGAATGACTTTTATAAATTTTTTTTGTTGTTGTTCCAACTTTAGCAAACTGCATCAAACGATGAATTAGCTGGATCATATAATAAAGCCTTTCTGACAAGTTCGCAAATGTTTCCTCCACCCTTCATGGAACAGTTATCGAACACGTATTTAGTCGATGTGACCAATAACAGTTCACTGACAAAGAATTTTAGTACTGGTATCAAAGTATACAAATATCTATAATATTTATTAAATAGGTATTAATTTTCCATTTTTAATTTTTTTTTTGAATTATTTCAGCTCAAATTTTAGAACTTAGAACAGATACCGGTATAATGAGTCATTGGCGAGATTATCAAAAGCTAGTCGTATTTACCTACCTGTCTTATTCAAATTCGGAGCCATTTCACAGTGGAATGAATAAAACGGTCAATGTTCCTATGATACCACTTATTGGTTATTTCAAAGCCGGATATTTACCTAATTTAGAATGCCACGGAGCTGAATTATTATTCGAGGTACACAGGGTGTCGCGAAGGTGGACGATTCTAATTAATTTTTGGATATAATCTACATTATGTAATGCTACTGAAAAAAAAACATGAGACGAACAAGTTGCCTATCTTGGTTATTGAAGGGGCAAAGATTGTTTCTAGAAAAATCACGTAAAAAGTTAATTAATCATGGAATGGTTTTTGAAAACTGAACAGATTTTCACCTTATGACTTTTTGCTAGACTTGAAAATTTCGGGGTCAGCTAGATAAATATTCTAGAATAATTTTTTCAAATAGGTACCTAAATCAACTCAAGGAATGGAAAGTACGTTGGAGAATGAACAATAAATTTCAGTTCTGTAGATTTTTTGTTTACTTACATAAAAAAATAAAGGGATTACGGAAATCATTTGAAATTTAAAAAATTTGAAAATGTTTTGAAGCTCACTTATTTTGAACGACCCGTAACTCCTTCATTTTTCATGTTGAACGAAAGTCTTCAGAACAAAATTTGTTCAGTTTTTAACACACCTTCATTCTTGCATTTAGAATCTTTTTAAAGACTTTGTGAAACAATTTTTTATGACCCTTCCAATTTTGAAGCTGGACGAAAAG
The DNA here is from genome assembly GCA_038380155.1 of Pseudococcus jackbeardsleyi. Taxonomy (NCBI): domain Eukaryota; kingdom Metazoa; phylum Arthropoda; class Insecta; order Hemiptera; family Pseudococcidae; genus Pseudococcus; species Pseudococcus jackbeardsleyi. The sequence continues at coordinate 41,782,589 of CM076238.1, forward strand.
TCATGGGATGAAAATTTGTTCAATTTTCAGTCTTATAGGATTAAATTTTTTTAAATGATTTTTTCAGAGACATCATTTGCTCCTTCAATTATTAAGATGGGTAACAATGTTCCTCATGTTTTTTTCAAGTGGTAACCGGTTCGGCTACTCTCTTTTCAACTTGGTTGTATTTTTACGTAGAAGTACTGATAAGGTGGATCTTCTTGCCTTTTTTTTTTTCAAAAGTTGAATGGAGCGAGAGAGGGCAATAATCAGGAAGTTGCAGAAGTGTGCAGAGAATTGAAATTCTTTTGCTGACTTATTTTCATTTCACCTTTGCGTATTATGTTGATTGACTTTTTCCATTAATGTTAAAAAAATTGCATAACTGGTTTGCCGTAAATTAAAGCTGCTCCATATTCAGCTACTTAGGTGCCTACGAGTATTTAACAAATTTGAAAAATAGAACCAATAGCAAAAATGTGACTCAGCCAATTTTTTTGAATTTTTTTTCTTAAAATGGTATTGATATTAGATATTTTTTTTAAAAAATTATCATCCAAAAAAGATTTTCAATACTTATCAATTCACTCTCTTCAAGCAGCCCATTTTTGAAAAATGAAGTAGAAAACCATGCTTTTGGCAAAATTTTACCGCTCCATCTATTTCTTAAACTTTTGAAAATTGAATCAATTTTTATCAGGTTTTTATGAGATCTTGGAAGCATCAACTTCTTAAAAATTTCGAAATAAAAAGGCAAAAAGATTATTCTAAATAACTTAGCAACCCTGAATTTTTCATTTTTACTAATTTAATACTTGTTTAAATTAGAATACGAAAATCAGTCTATTGGTACTGATGCCAGACCGAATCGATGGATTAAATAATCTCCAAACGAAATTATTTCAAGAAAATTTTTTCGAAGTGTTGGATTCGTTACCAGAACAAGAAACTCAAATATCGATTCCGCAGCTGTCCACTACATCAAATAATCTAGAATTCACCTCTATGCTTAAATCTCTCGGAATTGTATCGGCTTTCAGTCCAAATCTCAACGATAAGAAAAAACGAGATGTTTTCATACAGTCCATAAAACAAAACGCATTTTTCTCGACTAGTTTCACTGCGTTAAATTCTATTGGATCTTTTATAACGAAATATGGTAAATGTTGTACCTAAATTTTTACTAATAGAAAATTCTTTTCTTAAACAAGTAATATTTTGCAGATGGAAAAAACGCAACTGAAGTTCAAAGCAGAAGAAAGAGAGAAGCGAAGACAAAAATTGTATTTAATAAGCCATTCATGTTTTTCCTCATACATCGAGAATCTGGTCTTATTTTATTAACAGGCCATATAACTCAACCTAAACTTTTACCTAATTGAAGAAAAATCATATTTTTTACATTTTTAGGTACCTATGTAATTATTTATTTTTTTCAAAAATATGTTTTTTTTAAAAAATAAGAATACTTACATAGGTAAAATGAAATACAATTCTAATAAAAAGATCCAGTTAGCTGATTCATCATATATTAATAAAATTAAAATTAAATTACATATTTATTAGAAATGCCTGATTAAAAATTTGGTATGCATAAATAGTCATCGATCAGAAAAGTTTTCAGGCAGAGGTCTCCTTAGGTACATCAGTATCTGATTGCGATTCCAAGTCTGCTGGTACATCAGCATCCAAGTCTGCTGGTACATCAGCATCTGATTGCGATTCCAAGTCTTCTTTCTTCCATATCACTTCATGATCCGTTAACTCAAATCGCAGGCACGTAAATAATTCATCCTCTTTCATTGGTTGCAAAATGAGGTATTTTTCATTTTTTCGAGTTTTTATTTGCTCAGTCGGACTAGCATCTTGGAGTGATTTCATTTCTTCATTTTCAATCACCATCATCATATTAGTGATATTGCTTTCATACAACTCTTCTGCAAAAATTCAGGTCTATGTTTAAGTAAATCAACAATGGTAAAATAATATCGTACATGAACTGACTTTTATTTTCGTATTCGATATCAAAATTTGAAAAAGTTTCCTCGATGTCTCTTCCTTTCATTACTGATAAATCGCTTACAAATTTGGCAATCGAAATTTCTTTTTTAAATGTTTGTAAAAAATCTTTTTCATCGATAACATCTTCTTCAGATCCTATTTAAAATAAAAATGTTATCAAGAATAGTAAAATAGGAATTTACATTATTTGTTAATAGAAAGAAGACCAGGGGTCGATTTTTTTTTTTTTCATAAGGTAAATGTACTTACTTACCTGAAAATATTGTCGCGAAATATCGATTAATTGTTTGAATATCTTTAGTGTATTTTTTAAATATGATTTCACTCCAAAATGTATCCAAATCAATCGGTGAATCTTTAAAAGAAATAGGTAAGCATAATTAAGCAGTTGTTTAACAATTACCAAAACCGAATTGAAAATATTAAAATCCAAGTAGGTAATATACCTACCTGGCTTTTTTTCAACGTCTGTATTCGTTTTTTGGAAAATTTCTTTGTCCAATTTACTAAGAATATTTTTGAATGATTCGCGAAAATTTTCAAAAGATTCCTCTATAAACATAATCATATTACGTTTTGTTTAATATTCAAAGATTTATGTGCAATTATTGAAAATAGGTGGTACCTGCACAAGGAACTTTTTTCGACAATTTATTTTTTATTTCTGAAAATTATTGTAAAATTAGTTCATACCTATGCAATTATGTATCAATTATCTGCGCTGAATAAGTTAGTATGAACATTATAAAATTACCATCGAGTAAAAACTCATTCCCAATGAGAGAATACCAGGCCAAATACTGTGCAATTTTCAAATAGGCCTGGAAAATTGTTATTTTATGATTTTTTAACACTTCATTCATTGGGTTAACATCATCCAACGATTCTAAAAATATTCGATCAAAAATTAGAATACGTAAATTGAATACTTATGACTGGCGAAAAAAAAAAAATGATGACCTATCAAACTTACCAAATTCCACCTTTTTCATTTCATAAATATTCAAAATATTAATAGCGTAAAATGCTGCTTTATGTTTCGTATATAATATAGAATACGAAAGGGTCAAGCTGTCTAAAAAAGCACCTGAAAATTTCAAATTAAAGGATACAAATTTTTTTCAAACTGCCAATATATTAAAAATTTATTTCTATAAACTCACCGCTGGTTCGGATAAATTCCATGTAATGTATTAATTCTTTGACATTGTCGTCTGTCTCCATAAAATATTTAAATTCTAAATTCACGATGAAAAAAATATACAAATAATTTCTTCAATGTTTCATTTAAAATCCTGTAATAATTATATCCCCTACGTACTACTTCTTATTACTGTATCTTCATAAACATTCCAAAGTTCTGCTTTTCTGAATACGTTATAAAATCTATCGATGTGTTCGGTTATTTCCATATCCATTCCTAAACACGAATGCAATGGGTCATTAATTTTTGAGCAATAGTTATTTAATTAAATGAATTTCCATTGCTTACTGTATAATTCTTTTTTTTCTAAATTACGACCTGTAACAATAAACAAAGTAAATGTTATTCTAGTACCTATTTCCAAAATTCAATCACAAATTTTTGGCTCCATGATTGAAAGTCCAGTTAGGCTGTAATGGGATTGCCTCATTTCCTCTATTAAGTACATACCTAATACTCGATTCGACTCGGTCTTAAAATCAAACAATAGAAAAAATTGAAAAATTGAAAACATTTTTCCAAAAATGGCCATAAGGTTTTTTTTTAACCAAAAAAAAAAACCACTGGCACTCAGTTCTCATTCTGTACGTCAGTTTTTTGAAATTTTTGAAAGAAAATTTTGGATACCTTTTTTTGAGAATCTGGATAAAAATCATATGTACCTATTCCATCATCATCCTGTCCAGGATATTTTTTTTAAATGAAGAAAAATAATTCTTCCAATAAGAATGTTTCAAAAATCATTGATTTTTATCAATTTTTTCCAACATCATTTCAAGAAATTTTTTTGCTTCAGAACTGAATATCTTTTTATCATGAAAAAGTCATATTTTCAGGGAAGCTTTTTCTTCCCCTGAAAAGTAGAGAGTAGGTATATGGAAAATGAGTATCACCGGTTTTAAGTGTAAAAACATCAAATTTTAAAACAATTTTTATTCACAAAAAAATATTATTTTGAAAGTTTTTTGAACTATACCAGATTTTAATTTTTTTGCTCAACACCCCCCACCCGAATACTTTGAATTTCGAGAAAAAAAAATGACAAGATGATCCACCTGGAAAATTGACTTGATGAGAAATATTTCAAGAAATTTTGTTCCCTATCCATGCCATAAAAGAAATGAAACTAAGAATCCTCTGCGTAATGCATTTCTAAATAAACACACACACGCCAATTTTTTCCCCTGAAAAATTATAATTTGAGCTTTTTACATCTTCTTGACTCAATGACCTTGAAACTGGATAGCATTTATTGCCTTGAACCGGGAGGTTGAAAGATTGTCGATCGCAAATTTGAAAATTTCTTATCTGTAGCAAACTTCAATGAACTAATTGAAATTTGCATTACTTTTTAACGAGTAACATTTCCTACCTAGGTATGTAAATGTACCACAAAATTCTGTAAAAAAATCTATTCAATGACATAAAACAATGACTTATTTTTCGAATCACTGAAAAAATGAATCAAATTTTTATAAAAATTGAGTAATAATAAATTTTGTTGGCAAATCGCCCATTTTTTTTTTTTAGGTAATTCTTTAAAATTTATTCTTAGTGATTGAAAAAAATTGGACTGAATTTGAAGTTTTAAAATTAGCATAAAATTTTGAAAGATTATTCATTGCTTTTTGATTAGGACCAGTCAAGAAGTAGAGCGCTTCTTTTTCACGGTTATACTTATGAAATATTTACTAATATTGTATTTTGGTTTGATTTTGGTAAATGGAGCTGAAAAATTTTAGGTAATGTTGATACTTTTTTATAAGCTGATTTGGCAAGCAGGGCCGTATTTACGCACAAGCTACATAGGCACCAGCCTCGGGCGGCAAATTTTGAGGAGCAGTTTTTTTTTTAATTTTCACTAATTGTGATTTGAAAAAATTTACTGTATACCCACTGAAAAGAATCTTTTTTGAACAAAACTTTTATTTACATAGGGCATAGCATTAAAATATGAAAAAAATGCCTTTTTTAAAACATTAAATTTCTAATTTTTCAAAGATTCGCCCTCGCTTCGCTCGGGCATAACTGAATCAAAATTCTATGATCTACTTGAAACATTGGTACGAAAGAAAATTCTCCTCTATTCTCCTCTTTAGGAACCTTCTGATATTCGAAGCCTCTATGCCCACTCTGTACCTAACCGAAAAAATGATTGAGAAAATTGATTTTTAATTCGTTTTTCGTTAATTTTTCTTTCAATGTAATTATTCAAACAAAGCAGGAAGTTACACATTTTTTGTGGGGGGGGGGGGGGCGGCAAATTTTATTCTGCCTCTGAGCGTCGTGAGGTTAAATCCGGCCCTGTTGGCAAGAAACAAGAAATCTTAAACTTTGCAAGTCGTAATTTTTAAACTCCATTGGGACGGCAATATAAGACGTTTTCCAATTTCAGAATGCTTGGACCCTGAAGGTAAAAAACACAAACTGCATTCTCGCAAAAATAATCAAAAAAGTATTTTTCAAAAATCTCATCACTTTAAGAATCCCTTGTTTCAATTTTCTTATGAATAGAGATTAGAGAACGCAAAATTTTTCATTGAATTTGAATGCAGACAAATTCGAAAAGGAGAAAGATGAAGAAAATAGAGTAATTTCCTTAAAATTGTTGTGAATTTATGGTTACAACTTTATGTATTGTAGTCAATTTGAAATCCTATCAGGGAAAAAATTAAACACCTATTTTGGTGAAATTATTTCACCGCAATCAAAACTTAATCAACCATTTAATTCGGTGATTTTTCTGCCTAGGTAGGTAGTTAGGAAAGGTGTGTTTTTACTTACTAATTATTATAATAGCTTCAGAAAATATTATGGTAAAACCTGAAAACATTTCAACATTGATACAAAAATCGATTTTACATACTAATTAAACTTTTAAAATAAAATTTTATAATCATATAGTTGGGTAAACAACCCTTCCCACCTCACTTGGGGATTTTAATGTTAAAAAAGTAATGAAAACTCAGATTTTTAAAGCTCATTGTGGAGAAATTTTTTCTCTCATCCTTATTCTCTCGAGCTTATTTACTTATTCATTTTAAAAAATTATTACGTTAATTTTTTTCTCGAAACCTCAATCTTCTTAAAAACTTGTAATGATACGAATAAACCGTTACTCGAGAAAATTACAAGGTATGCCTCTATCATTGAAAATATTATGAAAATCGTAAATTACATACCTAAGATGGTGGCGGAAAATACCCAAATTTTATTAAACGAAATCATTTTCAATTGCCTCGTCTTCTAGTGGCACGATATAAAGAATATTGACGATTTTCGTGATATCAGTTTTCGAGGTTTTCGACGTTTCGGTTGGTTACGAAAAAATTCGATTTTTATTGATTCAGGTGTTTATTTTTAAAATCAAAACGCATCCTGGCTCGTAAATCGTTATAAATCTGATTTCCAAGAAGGTATGGCATCAACTGCCTACGTTTTGATGTGATTCATATTTCACAGATGGTTCAATTCGTGACGTTATTCAAGACATTTTCTCGATCAAGTACATATAACAATTGTGAAAAATCTTAGTTTTCTTACATTATGTAGGTACTAGGTAGGTAGGTCGATACTCAATTCCTATTCTTATTGTAAAATGAAACAGATTCTCACATCAAAACTGATGATGACGTGATGAGGATTCAAATTTTTAAATTACCTATCTATTGGAGATGAAACTTAAAATCGTGAATTCAGGTTTTTAAAATTTTCATAACATCAAACCTCGAATGAAATTACGTGCGAAATGCTTCTCGGCTAAAACGTTTGCTTTGCTTTGCGTCTATTTATTTCTAGTGAATCATAAATTCAGGTAGAACTGTCATTTTTAAAAATTTATTTGCATGCAATTGTGGAAGCATGCTTTCAATACTTACGTCAATCAGACAGAATTCTTCAGCCAAAAATTGTATTCTTACTCGTATTTTTTAGAAAAAATTAATGAAAAAATTGAATACTATTCATGAAAAATATGTAATTGAAAAATGTTTATTCATTTACAAGTATCTAGCTTGGATCCTCCAAAAAAAACACAGATTACTCATAATTACCTAGGTACCTATATCTTTCAAGCATTCCCAGCAATCAATTGACCTTTCTTGACTCTATTCTCTTTAGAAATATTCCCAAAATATATCGGAGACTCTCGTCGAACACCACCCCATGATACATTCTGACTTTGGCTAACATCAACATAATTTGATTCACTTTTCCCCCCAGTCGCTTTCGAATCATTTCCAAATTTATCAGGTGCCATATAAGGTGCTAAGCCACCAAGATTGCTGGGCTTGGAGAAATTATTTTGTGCAGATTTATCGGCCTGTTGAGATGATAATCTCTTCTCCATTTCACGTTTAATCGTTTCAATTTTAGCTCGATTCGCTTTCAACTGACTTTCATCCAATTGAGCACTGGAAGATCTCATCGAAGCATTAGATTTATACAATTCGGCCGATGTAAGAACTGCTCCACTGGCAGATCTCATCGACAAATCTTTAGCCGTCATAAACGATTCGTTTGAAAAAAATTGTGACCCAGTGACTGTTCTGGATGATTTAGCTGCAGATTGGGCGGCGCTTTCGAAAACAGCACCAGAATACGTTTCAGCAGAATTTTCTGCTTGAGCTTCGCGAGAAAAGTCTGTCTCGATCAGGGCTTGGCTCAATTGCAGATGATCGTTGTCAAATACGTTGATTCGAGCTCGTTCTAGGTCTTCGGACTGCAGAGGGACGAATCTGAAATGTTGCTTGAATCCGTTTTCAGAATAATGCTCGACAATAAATTGATGAACTTCTGCTTCGGATCCACTTTTCAATTTGGATGTATCGATTGAATCTAATCCACGAAATTTCAAAGATCGAATTTCCAATTTTCGTATGATTTCGGCGAAATTGCTTTGAATTAATTTTTCTAGAGGAAAATTTTCAATGATGTGAAATCATTCGAGTTTTTCTTAGAATGAAAATTCAACTTACCAGTGCCAGAATTTTTTTCTTCTCCTTTTTTGATATGCAGATCCGGAACACGTGGATCTCGCAGTTCTATTCTTCTGACCAATTTATCGACTATTTCCCAAAATTTCGCGGTTTCGTTGTGAATATTTTTTGATTTCTTTTTTTGAAATGCTGATATTTCTTCTTTCTCTTTTTTCTCCACAAATTCCAAGCCCTTCTGAGGTATACCTTCATTGAACAAGACAAATCACAAAGAATAATAGAAATCGAAATAATTAGGATATTATGTATGTAACATTATCACTGATTAATTTATAGCTATAAAGGTGTTAGTATTTGATTTATAGGTACATACGAAAAAAAACATATCTGAAAAAATATTTCAGTATCAGCCGAGAGCGTTGTTCGTATTCTTTTTCTTGAAGCAATAACCATCTCAAAAATTCTAAAAAAAATTATAATATATTAGCTCAACATTTTTTTTAAATTCTGAAAAAAATCCTACTTATTGGTGAATATATCTAATTAATCAAAACGTATACCTACTTACGTTATTAGGTAGATACGGATACGACCAATTTCAAAAAAAAAAAACAACAAGAATTCCAGCTCGTTTTATATAAAAAAAGAAGAAAAAACCAATCACTTTTGATAATTCCTCCTTCCCTCTCCCAAATAAAAAAACATTTTGAAAATAGGTACCTATCTAAATTATTTCTGAAAAAAAACTGGACCATTTACCTTTCCAGAAAAATCCAAAAACTTCAACTCATTTTTCCATAGGTAGGTACCTCTCATTGTTTGCTAATTCAAAAATAATTTTCAAAAAAACCAATCGTCTTGATTTAAAAAAAAAAACAAAGAAAAATTGAACGATTTTCATTTTTGACAAAAAAAAAACAAAACTTCAAAATCATTTTTAGAAACCCCTCCCCCACGCAAAAAAAATGGATAATCATCCCTCTCTCCTCACTTCCACCCATTAAAGAAACATTTATTATCTTTACGTAAGAACAAAAATTGAACCTTTTTCAATCATATTCAGAAAAAAAAAAACTTTTCCGAATAAACCCAAAAAAATCAATGTCATTTTGAAAAATCATTTTCGGAGACACTTTAACTTGAGTAAATATTCTAAATCATTTTATTTTAAAAAAATTAAAAACAACTCAAGAAACACAACATCTCCTCCTCGCCCTACCAAAAACATTTTGGAAAAATCATTTTTATTTTTTGAAAAAAAAATTGAAGAAAATTAAAAATTACTCCCCCCCCTTGAAGACCTCCTCCCCCTCCATAAAAAACCGTACAGCTTTCGAAAAGAATTGAAGCATTTTCAAAATATATAGAGTAGGTAAAAAATCGTATCATTTTCAACAAAAAAAAAAAACTATTTATTTGTGACGCGAGCTGTGAAATAGGGCCAAAAGTTGGAAAAGTAAATTTCTCAGTACAGCGAAAAAATCGAATACGGGGCCAAATTTTATACACCCACTTCAAAAAACATTTTGCATAAAATTTTGACCCGGAAAAACTTTAAATAAAATGCCATATCTCCGTCATTTTAAAACCAATTTTCGATTTTTTTTTCATAAAATGTTAAGAACATATTCCTCTATCGATTGGACCGGAAAAATCGATCGATTTTGATTTTTCCGACTTGTGATCCTGTTTCAAAGATCGCATCACATTTTCAAAATAAAACCAAACAACCAAAAATAACTTTCAGAAAACAATAAAATAGAAACCAATGCCGAAAAAAAACTGAATTATTTTTAGAAAAAATAAGAAATGAAAAAAATTCTCAAAAACCCTTAAAAAGCAATCATGTTTAGAAAAAATCTAAAAAGGATAAAATTCATATCCTTTCTGATTGAGAATGGAATGAGCTATTTTGTCTGGACTATAGATAATTTTACTGCTGGGTAGATACCTTCCTACCTTCCTTCTAAGTTTCAATTTTTTTCAAGAAAAAAAGATACTTAAAACATTATTTGGCTGATCTTGAAGATGAAACTAATTATTAATACAAATTACATATTTTTATCCTCAAACCAGAAAGATAAAATTTTTACAGCCGAACTGGACGTGATTTTTCTACCAACTAATTTCCTTCCAATACGTCAACTCAAAAAAAAACCAACAACAATAATAACCCACTCTCTCTCGCCTACCCTTCAAATTTCATCGGCCAAATTCATTTTCTTCCTGAAAATTTTGCAGTAAAAATTCTTCCAAATTGAGAAATTAAACTTCTCTCAAAAACTAATCCAATGTATTTTGGAATTTAAAAAAAAAAACAACTAATTTATCATACTAACCATCTGTACTATCTGGAACCTCTGGTGGTATTTTTGGACTTAGCATTTCACTTGTGATGTGATTAAAATATGAAGAAAACGCATCAAATAAAAAATCATACGGACGACCTAAGAAGCAAAAAGTTTAGGCATAAAATCACCAAACATTGTTTGAAAAAGGACATAGGTACTGTCGAAAAACAAATGAATAATGAATAAATTAATTCACCAGTATCTTCTCCTCCTCGAATAAAATGAATAAACTCTTCCATTCCTAAAAAACAATTTTTTTTACAAAAAAGAGAAAAACACGAGCATACGTCTTACATAATTAAAATTTACGTTTGACATAATCTTCAACAGCAATTTTCATTAAAGTGTACAAATAAGTCGTAACTTTTTTACATTTTGTTGCTTTTTCTTCATTTTTTTCCCCTGAAATGATTGCAGACTTCGTTAATAGGTACCTGTTTTCTCGATTAATGAAAATTGTGAAAGATAAATTAAAAAAAGAACCAACCGTAAGTATAGTACCAGTAACAATTTCTGAAAGAAATTATATAATTTACTGCCAAGTACTTCGTATATAAAACTGTGAATAATTCCGTTATGCTTGTAGTATACCATACTGAAAATTAATTTTTTATCGACATAAAATACAGGAAAGATAATTTTTATGAACAGGTATTGTCAAAAAGATTCATCAATCATCAATTCATCATGCATAATTTTAATCAAATCAGTACATTACCAGTATTTTCCAAGTAAGTGGCATGCATACCAAGATCAGCTTTCAAAGGCCGAGTCATTTCAAGTTCACCATAATACGACTTAAAGTACTTATCTGTAAATTTTATAAAGTAAAAAATTGTTCCATTTATTATGTTAAAAACAACGAGAAATTCTTACCAGTTAGATTTTTTTGAAAATTTCGAATAAAAAAGGCATCCTTATGTCTGAGATGAAAAAATCTATCAAACATTTTCAATACATTCATATTCATTCCTAAAAAATTATTTCATAATTGCATCATTTGAATAATAAAATTACAAAAAATAATAAAATTTCTTACTTTTATCTGCCAACACTCCTGCCAATTCTGTGCATTCGAATAAGTCTGAAAATTTCAGTTTATGTGGATTACAATATGGAAACACAAAAATTAAATTATTTTATGATTTTTTTTCAAAAAAAAAATTACTTGGAAACGAATAAAACACAATAACAATCAGGATCATGTTTTTCGACATTGTGAATCGAAAAAATTCTTCAAATCTAACCACGAACTTCTCATTTTTTTTTTCACAATATCGCTTCATCATACTGATTCGTTCAGCGTCGGGGATCGTATTTATTCAGCTGAATCACAAGAAAAATAAAACCAAGTTTATGGCATATGACGTCCCTTAATCACAAAAACGATTTTAAAAAATTCAATCGAAATTTTGACCAGAAAAATTTTCATTTTTGTTGAAAATTTTACATCAACGTGGTATCCCTCCGACCATGGCCTTTTCGAATCATTAACTTAGGCGCCTTAAATGATCCTACTTATAATGCACTTCGGAAGTAGGTCATTTAATTTGAATAATACAATGTGTATGTGTATCAGATTCAACGTACGTATGTGTTAATAAAGCTTTATACCCTGTGAAGTGTCTACACTTAGTATCGGATCCTCCAATTGACTGGTACCACTGAACTGGTCTACTTAGATACCTGTATGCTGTTTGATTTTCGATTAAAATTTCATCGCGTGGTATAAGGTAAGTTTGTAATTTGTTAGAATTATTTAATCGTATTGAGACCATGTGGTTTGATTTTTGTGGATTTTGGAAAATTTTTATAAAAAGTGCTTATTTTACTGATGTTGGTGTTGAGATGACGTAAGATTTGGTGAAATAGGTAGGTAGATTTGATATGTTGAAATTACCTAGGTGAGTAAATAACACGTTAAATAATTTTGTGATTTTTTAATGAATTTTATTTTGCAAAATTTATTCTGATAAATTTTTCATGCGTATTTGAAAAAAAAATTATAATTTTTGTAGATAGAAATGGAAATGCAAAATGAATAGGTACATTTTCAAGTACCTACCTAAATCAATTTTTTAAATTTTAAATGAGCCCAAGGCGCTAAAAATATTGAAAATTCGTTTAAAAATTGATTTTTAAAGGAATAAATTGCTGGTACTTTTTTCAAAGCCAAAAAATACCACCAAGGCATCCATGAATCACCAGATTTCCAAGATCGTAAAATTTACTCTTATTAATATTTAAAAAATCATCATTTTTTACCATACGTGATTTTATTATGTAGGTATATTGAGTAGCTAGAAATTGCATTTAGATCTTCGGACATGAATTTTTGACGTATTCAGCACTGGTAATTTGTAGGAGATAAAATTACTTAGTTTGGTTATAAATTTGATGATATTCTCAGCAGGTAAATCATAAAATGAGTGAAACAACTGATCAAGATTCTGAGATCACAGATGTAAGAGATATCGAGGGGTTTGATATGCTGAATAAAAGCAAACAAGAAGAAATTGAAGCTAAATTTCGAGAACAAAAAAAGGTTATTATAAAAATCATTGATAAAAAAAAACAAATTTAGCGAAAAAAAAACTGAAACATTCATGACGTAATAAAAAAAAATCAATAAAAACCCTCAATTTTTTTAAAAAAATTTTAAAATAAGTAAGTATCAAAATACTAAACTTTATTATTTCATTTTTTATTTTAAAATTTTTTTGAATTGTGCCCCCCAAAATTTCACTTTTCATTCCATAATAAAGAATTTTTCTCTGAAATTAAAAAAATGATTTCGTAAAATTCCCCCTCCAATTTTTGTACTTGAATACTCTAAAAATATCAGCTACAACATCGCGAAAATATTTTCCCTCCCCTCACACCCCAACTCGAAACATAGGTATATAGGTTAATAGAGGAATCAAATGGGTTAGAGAATAAAATCAATTCTTCATCACAATGACACATAGACGAAGGAGTTATGTCCAACCTTAATTCAATGGTTTCCGGGGAGCGGTCTTTATTACCTAACGGAACTGCACATTATTAGGAATAGATGATAAATTGCTCTTTTAAAGAATACCAACGTTAAGAATACCTCTTCGTTGTATTGAATTTTTCCAATCGATAAATACCTCTACGGATTTCGTATGTTAATAATAAAACGATACATTTAACCCATCAACCAAAATAAATACCGTAGAAAAAAAATGCACCCCGTTTCATACTGTTGCATTTTTTTTTTCAACGTGTTGATAAAATTGCATACCTGAAATCAACAAGGAATAAATGAAAAAAATGCATCCCGTTTCATACTGTTGCATTTTTTTTCAACGTGTTGATAAAATTGCATACCTGAAATCAACAAGGAATAAATGTAGTTTTATTGTCGTGTAGATGAAAGACTTACAAATTGACGACTATAATCCTTGGGGTAAACCAGGACACGGAGCTCCGAACGAAGATACGCTTAGAAAACGTAAAATATTCATGGATGTTTTACCTCCTGTCGTGTTAAAAGTAAATGTGTGACGTTATTTAAAATCAACAACGTAATTGGGTATTGTTTTTACTCACCTGTTTGTCTAATGCAGGCGGTTGGAAACGATGCAACGGTGATGGGTAGGCCAGGGGGTGGTGCACCGGTCAGAACGAAATCGGGTAAATTGAAAAACGCCAGAGTTGAAGATCCGCAATTGAGATTTCAGTGGCATGGTCCGGTCAGAAAAATGGTGGATATTGATTTAAGATACAGAGTGCCTATTGCCGATCAGAAAGCATACAAGGAAGAATTGGGTAAAATAATGATAATAATTATTATTGATTGGATAGGTAATTTCGATTAGGTACTCGAGGATCTTTCTTAAAGTGGCTAAAATGTGTTCATATTTTTTCAACAGACCAATTAGTCAAGGACAAGAAGGTTATTGATAGAGAGCAAGTATGCCACGACGATATCAAAGATCATCAGTTGGTGAGTTTTTGAAAATTTTCTATCGTAAAAATAGAATCGTGATCGAGTGAGATGAATATAGATCAATGCAGAAGCCACACGATAATTTCAAGTATTTCGGATCCCATAATCATAGATTAGGATTCAAAAAAAAAGGAATAATTCGGTTTTTTTTTTCAATTTGATAGAAATTGGCAAATAATAGAATACCAAGGATCTCCTCCCCCTTCCCATCTTGTTGGAAAAAATGGTAAAATTTGGCTTTTTGAAAAAGTTGACAAGAAGTTTTATAAAAGGAAATTTCGAAAAAATTTTACCTGAGTAACGCCAGAACTTTTTTTCATGGACATCGCTATTTTTTATACAGGAATATTTGAAAAAAAATTGTTCTCAAGATTTTAAATTTTATGAAAAATACCACTTTCAAGAATAAAAAAAATTAACTAGATACTTACCTTCAAAATTAATTTTAAACTGTGTCCTTGAAACCCCCAAATCTAAAATGTCATTTTTCTTCGAGGTTTCGTTGTTTTTTTTTCTCAGAAAAAATAAAAAATGAGGATAAAAAAATTAATCCATTCTAATTTTTTTTAGAAAACCCCAAAAAAATCAGTGGAATGAAAAATTACGTTGAAGAAATTTTGAAATTTTGAGAAAATTGTTTTTAAAGGATTCTAGATAAGGATTTCTTAGCACTTAAAAATACCATTGACCCCATAGAAATCAAATTGTGTATTTTTCTAAAATTCTAGAAAAATTAAACTTACCTAGTAAAAAGTTGTATTTGAAGAATAAAACGGGTTTTAAAAATATGAAAATTCTTGGAATTGGGTAGGATTGGAAGTTCGCATCTATAATCGTGAATTGACTTATTTGAAATTTAAAAATTTGTCGAAATTTGAGAAGTGAACTTTCAGCACCTTAAATTTTGGATACAAGGCTGTTTTGCGGTATGCTTTCGATTAATTTTTGTTTGGGCTCAAAATTTCACTTCAAGTTGGAATATTTCTTTTCATTGCATGAAATGTCCTTATTGCAGGTTCAAAAATTTCAGGTTTGAATTTTTTTCATACATAACCCGAATTTTTTGAGAAAAAAGTGCAGCATTGTAGTTTTTCACAATTTTTTAAAAATTGTCAGAAACCGAAGGGGGGGGGGTAAATGATGAAAAATCTCTGTCAATAATTTTTGTGAGTGAAATTATCCATAATCCTTATTGATTTGCGATGGGAATTTTTTCAAAAATTGTTTTAGTTTTCCTAGTAAGTACCGCTGAAAAAAAAAGGTCATGTTGTGTTATCTTGGGTAAAAACATTTGAGATTAACTATATGACAAGGGTCAATATTGTCAGAAAAATAAAAACAATTTTTTGTGACAATGTTTTTCCTTTTCTTTCGTATCGAAGACTTCTTCATTTATACAAAGGAAAATTTTTATCTGAATTTATTCGACAAAAATGGTTGAAATTTTAAAAATTAGTCATGATTTTCGAAAAAACCAAGTCTGTTAACCTTTCGAATTTCAGAGGTGAATTGTGTTCTATCCCATCAGAAATTTTATCATTTTTACTGAATTTTCATTTCGATCAATGATAAATTTAAAATAATAATAAAAAAATCAGAAAATATGAATTTTATGGCTTCAATTCGAAAAAACATAGCAAATATAACTCATGCGTAATACCGAGTTGCCCATCTGCATAGGCATGAGCCACGAGCCAAATAATTTTTTCTAAATCTATAGGGCTCTGAAGCCAACACTTTCCGAAGATTGGGATCACATCCTCAAGATAACAAAGATCTTTATGAAAAATTTCCCCACATTGACGAAGCGATTAGATTAGTAAGTAATTCAAAAAATGCTTTCATAAAAAACAATATCACACTCTGACGTTTGATTGATTCTCCTAAAGGAACAAATTACCGGTGGAATAGAATTGGAACCATTATTAGCGATTCGACGTCGAAAAGCAAAACGATATCCTCTCGGGACCAGCGACGTAACTGGTATCGTGGATATCAAACCAAAGTAAGCCATCAAATTGAAAAATTTACAATCAGGTGTGAATGGCTTTTTCGATAATGTTTTATTCATTTCCTATTCCAGTATTTCAATTAGCGATAAAGAGTACAGCGAGGCGCTGGAACAACAAATCTCCGCTCGAGAGCATCATAAACAGGTGAGGTTTATAGGGCATAAATACATAATAATTCACCGTTCGCTCAGATCTGCTACATATAAAATGAATACATTCGTCTGCTGCAGGAAGAAAAAGAAGAGGACCAGATGACGGCTAGGAAACATTTCGAAAACTGGGATACATTTTGGGGCCGTCCGGGGCACGGAGCACCCAAACCAGTCAAAGTTAAAGAGAATTTAGAGTATATTTTGTATCAATTGCCAATTTTAATTAAAAAAGAAGGAATGGGCCATGAAGACGAAGAACACGAAGATGAGAAATCCGAGAATTGAGTACTTTTTTTTTATCGCTGAAATATAAAAATAATTTAATACGTATTTATCGAAACAGTTGCATAATATAATCGAAACTAACTTTATAAAATTTACTAATAATTTTTTAATGGTCGTGTTTCACAATAAATTGAAACTCGTTGAACTGTTTTCTTTTTCGACCAAGAAATTCTCATGGCTTTTAAAATTCTCACAACGTTGAGATGACGAAAAACTAGTTTTGCTCAATTCCCTGCATAATATTTAAAGGCTAGAATTTTAATTTTCTAATTTTTTATCAGTTGAGAGGTAGGTACCTACTTTTAAAATAAATTTTTTTTCATCGAGTATAAAAATAGTTTTTTGGTGATTGGTCCCAAATGATTAAAAAAACTCACAAACTTGTTAGAAACCTATCAAACCAACATTTTATTCTTCGAACAATTTTTCATTCAGTCGTGACGTTTTTTCTCTGAGAATAAATTTTCAAAATAAACCGGTAAAGCCACCAGTCAAAATAATCGCCTCTTGAAACCAGAAATTGAAGAGGTACATCGTATTAAAGTAAATTATCCAATATTTTTTTGACGTCAAAAAATTATCAGTCACGCCATGAACTGCAATCTGCAATATCTCGTTTTACGTATTTAAAAAAAAGATAGGTAGGTACTCAACAGCTAGGGTCATAAATTCATTACAAAGTTAATAGCAGGTATTTAATTAATCATCAAGATTTCGAAAAAGAATTTACGCTATTATAAAATAATAATCCATATCCATACTTTGTCTATTTTTTATCACTGGTAAAATAGGTAGGTATTCTGATAAATTTTGAAGCGAGTTTTTTTTTTTCAAATTCTATAATTCCCCTGTAACCTTTTTCAGAAATAGAGAAATAAATTATTGAATACCGGTAGTCATGGTATAATAGCATCGTTTAGAAAGTAAAGGAAAAAAAATTGAAAGGGTAATGTTAAATATTGTCTTTCTTTCTCTGTCGAAAGGTTGACCGATAGCTTCATGATTATTAAGTAAATAAGATTTCATACGACGCCTGACGCGACGGGTCAACACTCAACAGGAAATTCAATAGGTAGTACAAGTACAAGTATGTAAGTAATCCATTTTAATAAGTAATAAGTACCTATCTGTACTTATTAGGTAAATTGTGATAAAACAATAGGAATAAAAGAACAATCAATAATACTCGAGTATATTCGGTAATATGTAGTTAGGCATATTCTGCTGATAAATTGATAAATTCGGTCAGAGTTTAAATAATAAATTATCTAACCCTTTTGGAATTAAAAAAATCATCTTGACTAGTTCCTTTGAGAATTATAAATATTTCCGGATTCTTATCAGTAATTCTTTTCAGTTCTTGAAATCTTCAACATTCTTGCAATTTATTAATGAAAATCAAATATTCGAATATATAATTCGTAGAAAGTACTTACTTAGATTCGTTTCTATAGTTGATTTGATACTTGGATATTAAAATGAGTACTATCTTTTGTTCTGAATTGGTCAAAATTTGAATTTTTCGAAATTTGAGAGTTAGGATACTTACAATGTTTTTTTATTGATTTGTACCTACCCCTCACACAGATCTAATTCTTGAAGGACCTGATGAAAATTCACCTCAATCAACTTTTATTTCTGCTCTCAACAGCCTTTAAAATTTGGCGAAATTGAAAAAAAAAATAAAAATTGAAAAAATGTTACCAAAAATCGAAAAATGATATTACCGAATTTTTTAGCCAAATTGGGTCGTTTCAATACTCTTCCCATGATAAAAATTCAAAATTGAAAATTTAGGAATAAATTGGGAGATTTGCATGATTTTTTGTGCACCCAACAAAACTGTTATTTTTAAAGATAGGTATTACCTATTCCCCAATAAAATTTTTAAAATATTCATAACTTATGAACGACTTTTCTTCTTCAAAGGTTCATTAATCGTCGTGAAATAACATCAAATCTATGTGAATTCAAGGATTTGTGAACTTTAAAAAAAAAATGTTTTCAAAATTTGGAATCAATCATCAATTCATAAATTCCATTTAAAGTTAAAATCAACAAAAAATTGGAAATTTGAAAAAATTCAAGTTTTGAAGCTCTGAGATTCGCTTTTGACAGAAAGAGGAGTTGAACTTTTACTAAAAAATTTCAAATTTTCAATTTTTGTTTTGGAATCATTTCGCCACAATTTTTTATAAAATCTATTGAAATCAAAAATATATATACATCTATAACTCACTCTTACGGACACCAATATTAATACTTGTTTTTTTTTTCGTTTCTCAACCAAAAATTAAGGTCAGAATTAAAAGAATTTTTATCAGGTTTTTTTTTTTGGTTTAGAAACTTTTTCCTGACTGCTTTTCTCCTTACCCTCTCTCTATCCAAATAAGTACGATAGCGATAGCTGTTAAAAAAAAAAAAAAAAAAAAAAAAAAAGGTTAAAAATGAAGATTCCATAAACTTGAACCTAAAGCCAAAAATCGCCACTCGTTTTGCTTCAAATTTCATGTTCAGGCATAAAATTTGAAAAATTTTGTACTCGGCAGTTTTTCCAAAGAAATAGGGAAAACAAGATTTTTTAAATTTCGAACTTTCCACTGGATAAAAAATTTCCAATCTCATGTGAGTTTTCAAAGGCGATGGGGGAAAAATCAAAAAATTTGAAAATTATGGGAAATGCAGGCAAAAAGGGATTATATTTGGAAAATTCATTCGAAAAATAGTAAGAATAATTGGAGAAAAAATTAGAAAAAGGGGAAAATTATGCATATTTTTCCAAAAATTTGGGCCCTTGCTTCGCTTAGGCAACATACGATTTCTCCAATTTGGAATTTTTTCAAAATTTTGTTTCAAAAATGTAAATTTTAGAACCATTTTTTGTTTTCAATAAATAAAAATTATCAGAATACAAACTTATAATATCATACTCACACTCATCAGTATCAAAAAAAATTCAAGTAAAAAAAATAAGGGGAAAACGGAGGAAATTTTGAAATCTGATATGTGAAAATGGGAACAATCAAAGAGGACGGTACCATCAGTCTGGGAATCTGTGACAATAAAACTTCAATGAATTTCGCAATGTATTTTACCATTTTTCTCAATGATTAATTGAGCAAGTAGGTACATAGGTACTTCAATAAAATTCATCGATTCTTGGAATAGATATGTATTTCACATTCAAAATGACATCTCGAATAAATTCGCAAACAAATACAAATTTTACTAATAATTTATCAATACGAATGAAAGAGGTAGGAAGAAAGTCAACACAATGCATCTTTCTTCTCTCACTCTGAAACTTATGGTCTGGAGGGAGTTCAGTATGGTTGTCTTCTTTCAATATAATGCCAAACACGTTTTTATAGCTAGAAACGTTTTATCATGTGCGGTCTTTTAAGAACAATTAAAACCGATTAAATGTTGCGGTGTCGTGATATGTGTTTTTATTTCAATATGATTTTATTGGTGAGCAATATTTTTTTTATTCAATTTGTAATTTACCTATCTGATTAAAAATATATGAATATCAAAATAATACTCCTACTCAATTCAAAATTCTGAAATTTCAAATCAGTATTTTCCATTCATTTGATTCAACTTGCTAATTTATTTAGTTTTTTTTTTTTCTGTAAATGTGCTCATAAATTTTTCAAGTAGGTAAATATCATTTCAAAGATTTTACATGGTTTAGTGTCTGCTTTATGAAAGAACGTGACTTTTAAAAAAATTACTCTATTAAATTTGTGTGCAAATCGATTAAAAAATGTTGTGTAGGTATTTTAAATATCTTTAGTGCTTTGAATTTGGTACCTATGCTTTCGAAACCTACATTGTTTGCATACCTATTACAGTCTATGGACCAGAAAATAGTTCATAGAAATTGTGCTATTGGTGAATATGTTTATGACTATGAAACATGAGTCTGCAATTTATTTTCTGCGGTTTTGCTAATTTACATTTACCCAAATTGTTTTCCTGCTACCTATTTTTTTTTTCAAATGGGCTGGTTTCAATATTGCTTCTTACTCGGTCATTTAGCTTTATTTTTTGTTCGCATTATGCAATAGTTTTTTTTAATTATGAATTAGGTAGCTATGAGTAAGTGAGTGGGTCAAAAAAATGCATCAGTCAGTTAGGTACCTATTTCTATTTCATGGTTTCATTCGAGTTAGAAAGATCATTGGTTTTCATTTTTGGAGTCACATTTAAAAAAAAAAAAAAGGAATTTGTCAATTCATCATTAAACTGACTACCTATGAGAGTTTATAGCTTGAAAATATCAAATTTCTTTCACTTTTTTTTTTGAATTACAAAAAGGACAGTTAAGCATTGCCCTCATCCGCAAATTAGCTCAAAATTCAGATTCAAGTATTTTTTCAAAAAAAATCAATGAAAAATTTTCCAAAATAAAAATAAAATAGAATCATGGAATCTAATACCTTTCCTCCAAACATACCTAATATTAAGACATCCAAGCCTCAATTAATAAAAATAATGAGTCAGCTACTTTCCTGCTTCGCATGTGCTACCTAAATTGTCACATGGAAACAAACTCATCTATCAAACCCACAAATCCATTGACCTTGAACGATACACAGTAGCTTGATATTATGTCACCAGCATGTCTACGGTGACAGCTATGATCCAACTTTGAAACGCCATCACGTTTTACTTCTTCGCATGCAGTTCCGGATGAACGATAAAGATAAGTTTTGGGTGTATTTCGCAAAACTGCAGAAGAATGTTGAATAATGTCAGATCGGATCTTTAATCCGGTTTGTTTGCTGGGTATATGGTTTAAAGCAATAAGATGAACCCGATGTCTCTGTAAGTCTCACCGAAAACAGGTTTAGTCTACTAGACCTAATGGGAAAATAACTTTATCATCCTGTATCATCTTCCTAATGTACTTTCACTGACGATTTTTTCGCTTTATTTTCATTACGTCATTTTGTGGATTCTCCTAAGTAATTATAAATTTTCAAATTCAATTTTTCGGAAGTTCAAAATGTCAAGGTTTTGGTAAATTTATTACCGATAATCCGTTATGGCTCTACCATGAGTGTATAATATATCGGATATACCTACCTAGGTATGGTATATCGTTATTATCCACTTTCAACTTTCGTATCGTAGATCATAGGTAATTCGGTAGTTGCATCTTGTATCGAGTGCTATAAAACAGTACTTAGGTGTTATTTTCTCTAATTTAGTTTTTATTATTTTAAACGATCCATGTACATAAGTGCTCGATCCTCGATGGTAACTTGTACCTACTTGAATAACTTTATGATTAACATGTGAGAGCAATGACTTTGATGATGCGCAAAAAAGATATTAAGATAAACTGCATAAGACTTCGGATAATTTTTGAATGGAAGAGGCAACAATCATAAGAAATATTTGTTATGAAATATTGGCAGGTAAGGTGTTGAAATTTTATTTTTAAAAAATTGAACAAAAAATTCAAGGGTCATAGTTCCTCGGAACTAAAATTGATTTTTCTTCAACCTTATCAAGAAAAAATTCTACATCCAAGTCGTTTGACCAATTAAATTAAACTTTTGGGATCATTTTCACTCAGAATCCAAAATCTACGATCAAGCACAAAATCGAAAAATATTTTTTTCAATTTTAACTCTCTTTTTTACCCCATCACCGGGATAATTTTTCCAATACCTATTTTGAAAATTTGTAAGAAAAAAATTTGACGAGGAAAAATTGAAAGTTTCATCTCCAATACTAAACCATAATAAAAGCCGGATTTTGTCAGAATTTGTAATTTTGTTTTTATTCGGTTCCTTGCAATTTTCCAAACTTCATTTACCTGATATTTCATAGGTACCTACTACCGAAAAAAGTGAACATTTTTTTGCTCAAGTCTCATAATGTTCTTTTTGGCTCAAAATCGTCATACAGATTCTCAATTTTGATTAATTTTTTGATACTGATTCATGCAAGACGGCAGAAGAAACAGCATGTATCTCCATTAATTGTAAGGTGATACCAAATTCAAATCAGAAAAATTGAACCACGTGTTGCAAAAAGGACGTAAGTCTCATGAAATTTTGAGAAAACAACAAAAAACTGATTACACTCAATATGAATGTTTTTTTGGAAAAATGAATTACGTCATCTTATGGACAACAAAAAAAAAGAAAATTTTTGGTAATTTTTTTTCAAAGACCCATCCAAAGTCGGTGGATTTAAATTTCAAATTTGAAACTTACATCCTTTCTGCAATATGTGGTTCAATAATTGTAAATACTGGTACCTATTTCAAGATCTGGGTCAAGAGGGGGAAAATGTTTCCGGAGCTGGACCAGCAGAAGCGAATGAGAGCCCCAAAACAAAAATTTTCAAGCATTTTCTTTTCTGAAAAATTCAAAGCAAAATTTTTTAAAACTTCTCCTATTTTTTAAAAAATTGAAACAAAAATAAATGTATTTCTGTGTTTTTTCCATCCACGCTTTTCCAATTCTTTTTTTAATTTTCAAAATTTTGGTTAATTTTAAATATGTATTGCTAATTTGAAAATTTTTGCCTAAGTAGCCCATACCCACAGTATCTACTAATATTTATCAACAATATTGATCGTCAGATAAAAAAGCTATTATGCTAAAAATTTAACAAAACCTCAATTTTTGCAACATATTTTAGATTTGTCCATTTGACCCTTCATCGTTTTTGAAATTTTTTTCATTCTAAAAAAATGCCTTTTCTGAATCAAAGCTGAAAATTCTTTATAAAAAAAAGCAAAAAAACCTTCTTGAATAATTACTTTAAAAAGTTTGAGAGGAACAAAATTTTTAAAAAAATAATTTTTTGTATAAAAATTTAAAACGTTTCATTTAAAAAACCACAAAAAATATTTTGGAAAAAAGTAAAAAATTGCTCTAGAAAAAACCAAAAATTATTTCGGGAAAAACACAACAATTTTTTCAGGAAAAATGAAATTTGTTTTCAAGGAAAACAAAAGTAATCTTCAGGAAAAACAAAGCACTATTTTTCTAAGGAAAAACAAGATACTCGACATTTGAAAAAAACAAAAACCATTTTTTGAAAAAAAAAAACGGGTTCTTAAATGAAACTAACAAACTTTTTTGAAAAATTCCAAAAAAGAAATTTGTTGAAAAAAACCGAGGAGTGTCGTTGCAAAACGCAACAAAAAATTTGTTTCGTTGCAAAACGCAACATCTTTTTTTTGCTCCCCTCCCCTCCAACCCTCCTTGAGGTACAAGTGCGAAATGACCTCAAAACATGTAGCTGGGGTCCTAAGCTTTCCAATGAGACCGCCCCGAGCCAAAACCCCCCACCCAATTTTGAATGACAGTTTTTTTGCGATTTCCCAAAAATCAGGTCTTCAGAGATGTTGCGTTTTGCAACGACACTCCTCAACTGCTTTTAAAAAAACAAATCAATTGAATCTACAAGATCAATAGATCAATTAATTGTAACAAATTTTGTTACAAATTGATTCATTAAGTATCTTGGATAGCTCTAAAATTTTGTGAAACCAAAAAATGACTATCATTGACATTGGAAATTAATAAATTTTTAATAGAAAGTTGTGAACGTATTGAGAAGTAAATTCCAGAAACTTCTATCTCAAAATTATTGTACCTACACTGAATTTTTCAAAAAAAAGTCACTATAAAATTTTTCGTTTCAATCTAAAATACTAATCTAGCCATTTTTTCAATTCAATGAATTCGGGAAACAATTCTTGTTTTTTGAATTCAAACTTCTTGCACTAAAAAAAAATTATTTCAATATCTCATTATAAATACATTCTCATTTCGATTTGAAATTTTCAAATGCCTACCTACAGTCATATCATTTCAATTCGAGATTCGAAAACACGAATTTGCAAATTAAATTGGCAAGTTTGCCCACATACTATATGTACCTATCTTTTACCTATTCGCAATTCTTATTACTTTTTCATAATTTTAAAATGCCCGCGGTCCATTTTACATAATCGATTTTCCTTTTTTATGTAAGCTTATGGAGCCAGTATAGGTAATAAAATTGTTAAGGTATTTAGTAATGTAGAATTGTTTTTAGAATCCATTTACGTTGGCCGTTTTATTAAGACCGAAATGTCATAAATCAACTACAAATGAGATAACAAATAAACAAAAAAATAGTTTGCAAAATTTACATAATGTCTAGGTAAATATGTCATGCATTCGGTGAAAGTACAATAAATGTGCAATTACGGTTCGAAATTTTTTTTTAAAATTATTTTTATTTTGCATAAACCCTTCTCGTCTAATTATACCTATTCGAAAAAGGAAAAAAATTAATGCGCGATATTTTTTCATTTATATACAAAATACAAGATACAAATAGAGAGATAATTAAAAAAGAGTTCTTTGAAATTAGCACTTTTTGTCGTCTTGAGAAACTATGACTCTTTGTGCGAGAACATAGATACCGCCGCGAAATTATTTTTTCAAGGTTGATCGGAGCAAACAAAACGTGGTGTGGTTCCTAAGACTAGCCACGACTTTTTACTTTTTTAGGAATCCAATATTACATATGTACAAGAGTAATACCTAATGAAATGCTTTCACTTGCAGTTTAGATGTATTTTTGTTTCCTATATAAATAGATGCTGAGTATATATAGCGTGTCCTTAAAAAAACTAAAAAATAAAATGAAGCTGTGTAACTTATACGCCTAAAGGTGGTAATTAAAAATCTAGGAAAAAGGTGTTTCATTCCAGATCAGTTTCATTAAAACAAGATGTGAAAAAATCTCACGATTATTAAAACAGCGCGAATACTTGTAATTTGGTAGGCTTAGTTGTAATCTGAAAATTACCCACAAAGCTACAATGTTACATTTAATCAAAAGTTGCAATTTCGAAAAGAATAATATGAGCTGATGAAGAAATATTTGAAGTCTGAATTTTTACATTTTTGCCGACTCTAATGAGAGAAGTCACCGACGGCATCAGGAAGAGAAAATCTCGATAAAATAAAACGTGTAAATTACCGCGAGCTGTGACGTTTGTAAGGACATTTATCGGTTGTACAGCGGCGTAAATTAAGAATGGAATTGACACCACGATATCGACTTGAAGAATTCAATCGAAACCTGTGCTGTCGCTTGTTTTGCGTAACTGGCTTTTTATGTGGGGTATTTTGCTTTTAATTAAGGTTTCGTTGATTATAGCTGTACCCATTTGAAGAGTAGACGAGAATCAGTGATGTGCTTAGGATTTCCCCCCTTTTTTTTGAAAAATTTGATACAGAATAATTCTTTCTCCGCCCCATTTAGTATTTTAGCTGCGTTTTTATTGCAATTTTCCGAATTAAATGGAAAAATCAAAGAATTACCGAGTTGAACTTTTATTTCAACTAAGTTTGTCAGCTTTCTCAAATTTTGAAAATTCATACCAAACTCGCTCAAATCGTGGCCAAAATCTTAAAAATTCTATTTCAGACATTTTCAAAATTTGTCGTTTTTTCAAAAAAATTCAATTTTTTAGTACACTGACGTTTTTTATCCAAATATCTTGACGAATTAAGCTGCAAAATGCACATCATCCGATGGCACTGCCTTTTGACATCTCGAGAATCCAGACAATACATATAAAACATTAGACAAACATGTTGCCTACGTTTGAAATTCAAGGAGCAAATTTATCCTGGTGGTGACTTCTTAGTTCCGAATCCCAACATCATTATTAAAGAACTATTGAGAATCATTCAGGGATCAGGGATGAAGAAAATTGTGATTCATTTTTGCCTAATATCAAAGTAAAGAAGGATTGTAAAACAAATTTTGACCAAGCAATTTTTAAGAAAATTACGAAAATGAAAAGAAAACTGAGGAAATTTTTCGCAATAATTTTTTGTTCAGCATTAAAATTGAAAGAAGTAAGAACCACTGGAACCGACAACATCAAATTTGTTAAGATTTTTCTCGCTCTTCAGGCTCTGGAATGATCCTTATCCCCTTCCAATTTTTGCGGTGGGCAAAAAATTACCAGAACAAATTTTTTCGAACTTCAAAATTATGTGGACTACGACAGCTAATTTTGTTTGGACCGTTTCGAAAAAAATAATTTGTCGGGATAAATTAAAAGAATTTTAGAGCAAAATTTTCATAAAGCGGTTCCAATCGTTTCAGTTGAAAGGCTTCAAATGGTTTTACAAATTTCTTTTCAGTAGGTAAGTAGTAAGTACTTACCCTAGAACAGTCCTTGGACACTTAAGTTTTGATATTGGGCAAAAAAACCATTTAAAAGATTTGTTTTGTTAAAATTATTCTTGTTTGCAGGTCTTTTAATTTTTAAGTTGCGGAAAGATTTTTTGGAAAAAATGTTGCTCACACTTTTTCTACATTTCTCTTTTCTTCTTTATAAATCAATTATCGAAAATCACAGGAAAACAGTCGAAATTGCAAAATAGTAATAAATCGGATGTAAAATTCTCTAGTTTGAGAATCAGTGAAATCATTTGAAAAATTAGAGAAAATCCACTGAAAATTAAATAAATTCGCTGATTTTTTCAGTGTGGAAATTTTGACTTTTTTCAGTGATTTTTCAGTAATTCAAATTGAGATAGATACTTTTAACCACTGTAAATGTTGAATTGAAAATTTTAGATTTTTTTCATTTTTCAATGTATGGTACCTTTGTATAGATATTCATTTTCAGGGGTGTTCAAAGATTTTTTTATTGAAATTTTAGCCATAGGTAGCTTTTAAATTTTGAAATTAGTTAAAAAGTCAACAATCTTTTTTTGATGATTTTTTTCGTATGAACCTTAAAATTAAAATCTCTTTGAAAATGAGTAAATTTTGACCAAAAAATGTTGAAAAAAAATGGTGGTGAAGAAAATAGGTACGAATGTAGGTAGGTACTTATGTATTAAATTAAAGGAACTTATAACCTCATAAATTTTCAAGTTAATCAAAAAAAATCATCAAAATATTTTTTCCTGTTTTTAAAATATTCAGTAGGTACTTACTTACCTTTTTATTTTCCAATTCATTTTTGTCATTTATTTTACAGAAATTTTTGTTGACAGCCTCTTCAGGTGGCATTGATGTTGGGTAAAAAAATAATCATTCGGACAATTGGTCGATTTTTCAAATATTACGTACACTTTTATGATTAAAAATACATTTTGATTACAATTTTTAAAAATCACTTACCTCTTAGATTTTAAAGATGGACAATTTCAAATAAGACGGATTGAAAAAATCTGAAAAAGTCAGAATCCGTCAAGTAGGTATTCACTTTTCATGTTGAAAATCAATCATTCGAAATTTCAAAATCATAAAACGAATTTGAGTTTTTAGTTTTTATGTTTTTTTTTCGAATTTCCCATTAAAATTCATTTTTTTTTCTCGTGAAATTCTCCTTCCCCCCATAAAATCGGTTTTGACATTTTCATGTGAAAATGAAACCTCTGCAAAAAAATTTCAATAAATTAATGTTGTAGAGAAAAATTTGAAATCTGAATCACTAAATACTTACTAATTCGAACTGCAGCGAGAAAAAATATTTGGTAATGAAAAACGCAAAAAATATTATTTTTTCAAAAATAATACTTCATTTCCATCGATGAATGGAAACATAGACTTTGAAGGGTTGAATTTTAATTCAAAAGAAACCACCATGCCCTCAAAAGAAGTTGAAAAAAAAATAGTCCTTATATATATATTTTTTCATTCTACCTAAACATTTATTTATCCAACATTTTATATCAGCAGACGATACCTATACATACCTATTAAAATTTAGCAGATAGCAGACCACCCTGTACATCATCACTCAAATAAAACCTCTCAAATAACCCATCTAGATACTATCTAAAAAGCGACGACTACCTTTAATGGTTTTTTTTTCGGCTCGAATTTCTCACGTATTCGTATCGCTTGGGGCCACGTTGAAATCAGCTTTCAGAATCGCAACCATTTTCGGACACCTTGTATAAACAATCATCTCGGCGTTTACCGGCGTATATTTTGCACTTTAAATCGCATCGAGTATGACCGTTAACCTCTAACCTTTCCAGATAATAGTCAGGTTCGAACTGATGAACACAGAGCTGGGTATTAACGCACGTAATTCTCATAAATTATGAGTTCCTGTTAACATCCCGCCCCCTCCCATCGCATTCGGACTCACACTGAATTAGAAAGTATACCGACTAAACGTATTTAAATTTTAAGACATTGTTTATTTTCAATAATGATAAAGTACTTAGTACGTACTTATGATACGCAGCTATAAAGCTATCCATCTCCCATCACATGTATTGCCTTACACAATACACGTGTATTTTTATTTCTAATTCCACTAATCAATGGTAATCAACGTCTGGTTAATGTGTGAAGACGACCGAGCGCCTAATTAAATCTAATAACAAGCTATTAATGAAATAAAAAGCCGAAGAAATTATTGGTAAAATTGCATATATCGGAGTACGTTGGTCTTTGCATGCTGAAAGCGAGCCAATTATGCAACCATTTCACCTTTCTTCGTCGCCTCTGCATAAACTTATGCGACATGCGAGACGTAGGAAGAAACCTACGGATCATGCACGACGATAAGGAAAATTCCATTACTATTATTATACGTACTTATCTAGTGTAATAATCTTTCGAAAATTCAAATTCATTGTAGTAATATCGATTCGAAATTTTCAGGTGATTGTTTCGTTGCTGGGATATTCATTATGCGAAGAATCGCCCAAATATCCGGAAAATACTGCGGATATATCGTCGATCAATAATTTAGCTTACAAACCTCCAGTTGCCTTGGATCCGAAAATACGAAAAGCCCTGCTGAATGTTTTGAATCGATTAGAAGAGGAAGAAAAAACCACTGAAAGTGGGCATGAAAAATCAGCTTCTGAGAATCACGAGCATCAGAAGCCTTCATCTGATGACATTAAGTGGCTGTTCAAAACTAATGACACTTATAAAATATACCATTCTCCATCTGATGATGTGAAATGGGAGTTCAAAGTTGAAAAATTTCCATCTCATGAGGAAAAATGGGAGCAAAAAAGTAACGAATCGCCATCAGATGATGGAAAATGGGAGCACAAAAGTAATAAATCTCCATCTGATGATGGAAAATGGGAATACAAAGTTAGTAATTCCCCACCTCATGATGGGAAATGGGAGTACATAGGTAATGATACTTTTAAGGAATATCATTCCCCATCTGATCATATGAAATGGGAGTATAATGCTCATAAATCATCTGATGATGAGAAGTGGGAGCACAAAAATAAATCTCCATCTGATCATGAAAAATGGGGGCATGAGACTAAATCTCCATCTGATCATGTAAAATGGGAGTATAAAGCTCATAAATCTCCATCTGATGATGAAAAATGGGAGCACAAACCCAAATCTCATTCTGGTGACGAATCATGGGAACACAAAACAAAATCTCATTCTGATGATGAAAAGTGGGAGCATAAACCAAAACCTCATTCTGATGATGAAAAATGGGAGCACAAACCCAAATCTCCATCAGATGATGGCTCATGGAAACACAAATTCAGTGATTCTTCACCTCATGACCTAAAATGGGAGTACAAAGCTAACAATACTTTCAGAGAATTCACTTACTACCAAATGGAGCATGATGAACATGATAAGCATTCATCCACTTCACCAAAATCTACCAAAGATGACAGCCATACTGAATCTTCAGCTTCAGAAGAACCAGAAGCATTGTTTTTCCAAATACCTGAACACGAAAAGGATGATTCGGGGAAAGAAAAACATGAAAGTTTGAATTTGCAAGAAACCAAATCGGTGATCTCTCCGGAAGAGTTATTTAGCCATTTAGAAGACGAGGAGGCAGTAAAAGAGAAAAAACATAGCAAATCAAATGATTCATCTTCAAGTTCCAAACCAGATACCAGCGAAGATAAAGTGGAATTTTTCCAAGCTCCATTATTAACCGCATTTACATTGGAACAAGATGAAAGAGGATTACCCAGAAGGATCATACCTTTGGATACAGATGAACTGAAATCCATTTTAAATAATAAACTGGTCATCGATCCTTCCCAAGAACCTAGAAAAGCTCGCGAGCCACAGGCCCACTCGGAACCATCGCCTTCTCACAACGAACATAAAAAAATTCAAATCAATTTGGAATCTCAATTACTAGAATTACAGGAACAAAAACGCCAGCTTGATTTGGAAAAACAGAAGTTTTTACTGGAGCAAGAAAAACAGAGACTTTTGATAGAACAAGAAAACACCCGCAGATTAAAACACGCCTTGGAATTGAAAGAAAAAGAACATTTTTTCAGATCAATCAAACAAAATGAGATACCGAGACCAGAAGTATTCCTACAAAAAAGTATCCCTTTGGAGGTTCATCATAATCCTGTAATATTACAACCTGCTCTTCCATTTACTCGTATTCAATACCATAATAAACCTCATTTCGAGTTCCCTGAGACGGTAGATAGACAATTATTAACATTATTCCACAGATCAGGTATTCATCAAGGTAAACACGAAGATTTAAATATTGTATCCAAAGTATTGGCTTTAAATTATGACGAAAATGATAAACCAAAAATATCCACCGATCGAATATTAAATGTGCGTGAAAGTTTTAGAAATAAAAGAAGACTGATTGATAATCCGTATCGTAATTAGCTAGGAATGTTACCTACCTATTTAGATTTATTAAAGTGTATAGAAAAGAGCTATGCGGTTTTTTGTTTGCTAAAAAAGATGTTGGTACCTCTACCTACCTATTTATTGTGCATTTTATTCGGCATTTATTCATTTTTTTGATGGAAAATAAAATATTTTCTGAGGTAAAAGATTGGAATTGAAAGAGTAGAGATGAAAAAATTCTAAAGATATGAGAAATGGTATTTTTCTAGAATTAATTTTGTTATTTTTGTTGTATATGTGCTTAATTGTAAATTTAATGGTTCCTCATGTACAAATAATTTTAATTGTAAAACAAAACTGCCATTTTATTCGTAGTACCTACCTTTACCTGCTACCTATCTAATTTTTATGAATGAAGATGATTTTTTTTCTATAAAATATAACTATAGATCTGTGAATGAGACTAAATGGTACCTATAGTCAGAGGCGGTTCGAGCATAAACTTTTAGGGGGGTAATGATGTTCAAAAATGCCGACTAAAAAATTCAAAATTGCCGAGTTAGAATTCCGAAATTTGACAATCCGAGAACTTTTTGTCTTAACAAATTACTTGGTTTCGAAGATTATAGTTTTAATGTGAATAGGAAGGAAATAAATTTGTCCCGAGCGAAGCGAGGGAGAAAATTTTAAGTGGAATACTTTCTTCAATTTCAAATCCAATAAAACAATGTTATAAATTGATTATCTAACTCGAGTAAAAAAACTGACCATCAGTATTCAAAAAATATTCGAAAAGAAACATGATACGGCCGAGCGTAGCGAGGCCAAAGCTTTTGAAAAATTCAATTTCTGGTCATCAAAAATGAGTACTTATTGATGAGAAAAAATTTCATAAAACAAGTTAAAATAATTTTGAAGAAGAATATCATTTTTGTTGCATTTGGATTGTTTTAATGGTGTTATAAAATAAAATAAAATAAATAAATAAAAGTACCTATGGAAGAAAATACTTAATCGGGCCGAGCGAAGCGAGGCGAAATTTTTGGAAAATATAGATTTGGAAAGTAAGTAATTTTGAAGTTGGATTGTGTTTTCTGAAAGAAGAAATTTAAGAAAGGCTCAACTGACATTTCTGAGATTTTGCCGACTCACCTTGAATCTCCAAAATTTTGCCGACTGAGAATTGTCTGGGGGGGTATTATACCCCCCCCATACCCCCCATCGCGCCGCCCCTGCCTATAGTGTGTGTTTCCCTTCTGTTTATAAATCTGTCAACACCTAGGAATAAACATTGATAAGTAGGTATTGAATGACGTAGTTTCAATTAATAATACCTATGTAATGTATAGTTACCAGGCTAACCTTATTTGTCACCGACATTTTTTTAAATTATACCTACTTACTCATTCATATAAATAAGTATACCTATTTTAATGAAATTTAAAAAAAAATGAATATACGTACGTTTATTTCGGATTTTTATAATTCAAAGCGTTTTTTTTTTTAAACAAACCTGCAAAAAAATCAAACCAATTTTTAGAAAATAAAAAACAAAAAATAATTGCAAGGAAGAAAAATCATTGAATCATGGACTCCCCAGTCCCCAACCTTCAGCGCTATCACTGATCGTCAGAACTGATCTCTGAGAGAAGAAAAAAAATTGCAACAAAAATGAAACCCCAACCATTTTTTTCGAAAAAAAAAAAAATTGATAGGTATATACAAAGTAAGTAGTAAGTACGCAAATAGAAAAGTCGAAGTTATATTTTAGAAAATAAAAAAAACGTTTTAAGAAAAATTAAAATTATTCTTGAAAAAAAAAACACAAATAACAATTTGAAGAAAACAGTTTTTTTTTTTTTAAATGGATTTAAAAAAACAAAAAATTCGAAAGGTAAGTTCATTTTTATAGGAAAAAAAAACAATACGTAACCATTTAAGTGAAAATAGAACAGAAATCTTTTTTTTAAAAACAAAAAAGAACAAAAAATAAAATCCAAAAAAACAACTGTAAGTATTTATTCCTGAAAAAAATAAATAAAAAAAAAATTAGAAAAACAGCTATTTTTCATTTTAAAAACAAACATGAATAGCAAAAAATACTTACCTATACCTTTTCTGAAAAAATTTTCAATCAATTCAAACCACTTTAAGAAGAAAAAAATTTAATGCAATCGATAATGCACTGCAATGGTAGCTATAAAAATAAACATAAAACAAAAACAGGAATTTTTTTATTTTTCGCGGAAAAGATCATTTTACCATTGAAAAATTGATCATCAGTGATAGGTATGTTTTTTTATCAACGTTCATAATTTTTTTAAATAAATATTTGTACTTTTTAAAAAATTTCTGCGTTGTGTACTTCATAAATAAATAGAACATAAATGAAAATTGCACAGGTATATTGATACGTAGAATGTTAGATACAGACAAAGAAATAGGTAGATAGGTATAGGTACTTATTAAAATAAACACCGATTCTGCTTCAAAATTTTGAGATTTTTTTCTTCTTTGAATTAGAAAACAATATTCAAAAACTGCTGAGGTGGCAAAATATTCGTTGATCCAATCAATAAAATATAAATTGGAAGATATGCAATAAAACGAAAACTCATAAAATTAATTTTTCAATCGATAATAAATTAGATGAAATAACTTAAATTTCAAACATTTGCAATTTAATTTCTTAATTATTCGTTACTTAAAAATACAGGCATATAATATAATTAATTAGAATACATCACAGGTTATTCATCGTATTTAAATACAAAATACATAGTAGATAAATCATCAAACACATACACAGTACACACACATAATACAGACACAAATAGTCAGACACACACAGGCGACGCATACAAATAAAGCAAAAAATAAATACAGTTAAAATTCTATTATCACAGTATTCAAACTAATTCGTAAAATAAAACAAAAGGAACAAATAAGGGTATTAAAAAGACACAACTGATTTGATTTCTAAACGCGCTACTTTTTTGAGCTTCTGATTCTGTATCGTTATGTAAATTAGTCGGCGAACCGCTGTTGTACCAAATAGGCCGATTTGACAGCGGTTGAATAGGACGAAAGTTGCTTGACAGAACTCCAACATCCGAGTGTATTGTTCGGAACTTCTCCAACTGTAATTGAGTAAAATCGGTAAGTAACCCAAAAATACAAACGAAATTCGTCGAATGGGTTTACATTTCCAATTTCTTACTTGATCGTGGGATAAAAGTATAGGATGTTTGAAATCAATCCATCTGACACCTTCGGAGCAAGGAGGTGTGGTTAAAGATCCCATATAAGTGAAATAGTTGTCTACGCTTTGAGGTAAAAGATCGGCCAGTTTGATTGGTTCTGCTAGAGGAACAGTGCTTTGAGGATTCACAATACGATGCAAAGACTGGACGATCGGTTCGTAAAAAACGTTATCTTTTTCGGTAACCTGAAAATTGAATCAATTGTTAGAAAATGAATCAGTGCAGCGGTCCCTGGTTTGAAATAGATAGGCAACCAATATTACTCTAAAGTGTTTTTGAATGCGAATTTATTTACAATACTCGCAAAGGCAATATTTTATTTCATGGGATGCTCTTGAATTTTCTCAATTTGTTTTCTAGGGTAAATTTTTATTTCTTTTTCTTGTGAGTTGAATTTTCTCCAACTTTTTCAGATCGTCAAAATTTTTAAAAATGAGTAAGTATGCATATTTTTTCCAAGTTTTTTTTGCTCTTTCCATTTTCATGAATTTTAGTTTCAACAAACCGAGAATTTGAAACTGATTTTAAAAAAAAACAAAACCAAAAATCAAAATTGGAAAAAAATTTAAAATTGAAATTGGAATAAACTTTTAAAATTGAAAATAGATTGAAAAAAGAAGTTGAAAATTATTTTTTAAATAGTGGAAACAAGAAAAGAGTTTGAAAATGAAAAAATTGAAATTGAAAAATAAAAATGAAAAATTTAACTTGGAAAAATTTTGGAAGAATTGAAACTCTACTTGAAAACATGAAAATTGAGCTTTCACCACCAAAGTTCAATTCTAAGATTTTCAAAATTTGATTAAGAATCGTTTTTTAATTTCCTATAAATTCTTTTTCAGACCTCATGACTAGTTTCCCTCCAAGTACAATATTTGTATCTTGAGATACAACCCTTCAAAATTTTGGAAAAAAAAAATAGAAATTGCAAAAAAAATTACGAGACCCACCCCCGAGCCCCTTCAAAGGTTTGAAAAAAAGATTATGGTTTTGTGAATGAACCATCAAGAGAAACTTGTAACAAATTATAGCGAAATCGGAAGGCTAAACTTCATTTTTGGCTCGAATTAGCATATGGAATAGCCATTTTCATTTGTTCAGAGCATCGTTTTGTTCAGCCAAAATAAAAATTAAGCGTTCTTATTTGTTCAAATTGTTCTGTTCTCTTTCACCAGACTTGCCTTTTCTGTAGGTACATAATTTGAAATAAATAGGTACCCATCCAAAAGCTTTAAAAATTAAAACTGACGAAATTTTACTTTAATCTTACAACGAACAAGATCAGATAATTTGAGTTATTAACGAGATTTTAAAAAATGAATATTCGGTACCTGCTTTGAAATTTTATAGCTCATAAAAATTAATACCTTTGCACTCAACCAGATACAATTGTCCTAAAAATCACATTAGGTATAAATCCCACATCCGTTTAATCCTTCTGAAAACGCCACAACATATCCATACAACACCCAAGACAATTACACACTTGAAACGATAAATTATTGCACACATCTCATCAAACAACTACGGGCTAATTTTCATTAAAATTTTCCCAACAGCTGCGTTTACAGACGAATTATAATTACCAGAAATTTCGCATGTAGGTCAGCGATTCATTTACCGTATGAAGATAGTTCAAAATACCAGACAATCTCACACAGAAATTTAAAACAACCGATAGGAAAAATGAAATGATTTGGAAAGAGAAGTCGAAAAATGTAAACGAGAATTAAAAACAAACCTACGTAAATTTTTTAAGAACAATTGTACGCAAAAAAAAAACATATCATTGAAAATAACAGAATAATTACTTCGAAGAAAAATGCGAGCACAGCTAGTCCATCCATGTATTGTTGGGCTTGAGTGGTATCGTTGTAGTCGCTGTTGTAAAATACCATGTGAAGCTCCATCGGGTAACTGTGAGAAGAATAGATTAAGAAAAAATGTTCGAGATTAGTAAAATACCAAAGTAAATAGGTAAATAATGGATTTAAAAATTACACTGTAACTAGAAACAATTAAATGGGTAAAGTTAACAATTTGATTTTCGTTAGGAAATTGATTTATTGCCTACCTACATAGGTACTTGGACAAACAAATCGTTCAACACAGGAAATTAAAGTTCAAATATTTACTCGAATTGTACGTCATCGCCTTACCTATGATTATTGATCATATCTTCACTACCGAGTGAATCATTCGCACCCCAATGAAAATGAAACTGGGCAAATTTGAACAAAGGATTCAATAAAGGTCCTCCAGACATAGATACATTATCTATTGTATTCACTTGAACCATTACTAAAAACATATTTAAAAAATTTAATATTCTGGAACAAAGGTGTACGTAACACAAAAAAAAGGCGAAGAAAGCAGAAAGGTATTAAAAATATACCTGTATGTCCATTGTTGGTAATAGTGCAGTTTTCTAATGGAGAATAAAATCCATTCAACGATAAAGGAGGTAAAGCAACCCTTGTGACAATGTTTTCTTCTATATCAATAGGCGATTGATATTTTCCAGCACATTTTGCGTATCTTTCCGGCCAGTGATTTGGACCTGAAATTATCGCAGAACTGGGGTATGAGAAATCAGCAAGGATAAATTTACTCGCTTTGAAGACTGAGAAATCTAATTTCAAAAAGCTGTAAATTTACCTAAAGGGTCGTTTTCATTGTATCCGAAACCGTCATGGCTGGAATGAGGATTATCGTGTGAATTGGGAAAGCATGATGTTTGAATTATACCTGAAATAAAAATGAAAATCAATTAGTTATAATTTATTAGGGTATTAAAATAAGTTTTGGGATTCACTTAAACTTTGGATATTCATATAACAAGGGAGGTCGAGATACACAATTCAAATTAGAATTTTATCTCGGCTAAAATTTGGTACATAACCTATTTTTGACCTCCCAGATCAATTTGGAGCAATTTCAAGACTTTTCAGTGCCTTCAGAAAATTTTGTAATTTTTCAGCCTTGGAGGAAAGTCCATAAAAATGGTCCATATAAATTTCAGCACCCATTAATCTTGAATTATCATCATTAGTGATACACTTAATTTATCGATTAAAACTCGATTTCCCAATATTTGTAACTTTCACTTCAAACTGGAAAATTTTTGGCCAAAAAATATGAATTTGAACCGGAAGTTACGAATTTTGGAAAATTGTTTTTCAATCGATAAAATATACCTTCAAATTTTCTTCAGAGCCGGAAAATTTTCAATTTTTCTGAAATCTCTGCCTTTCAATCGATTCGAGAGGTTGAAAATGGAGTAAGTATACATCGAATTTCAGATTTTTTCGTTGATTAGATTGAATTTTCATATTTTGTGGGACCATGAGGTAAGGTATAATTTTGAAATTTGAAAAATTATTCTCAAAAGGGTGAAATTGAGAAGATTTTTTTTCAATTTTCAAAATTGAAACTTTTAAATATTTCATTAATTTTGTAGTTTTGAAATCAAACAAAAAATTATTGCAATGAAAATTTTCAATTTCCAAAGTAGGTAGGTACCTACCTACCTATTATTTTCATGAATAATTTCAAATTTGTAATTTTTCATTTCAAAATGAGTATCGTTGCAATTAATTTTTAAAATTTCACTTTCGAAAATTTATGAATTTTTATGATTAATTTTGTTGCCGGATTAAAATTTTTGATTTCGAAGCAGAAGCTGGACAAAAAATTATTATAAAAATTTACCAATTTACGCAGGTAATTTTTTGAATAAATGTATCCTTCTCCATCGTCCAAGATTTATTAACCCTGGCCATCATACCTCAAGAAATGTTATTTATCAGTTTCCTATTTGAATGAGGAATTTAAATTTTTTTATATTTATTAATATTTTTTTTGTACTGAATTAAAAGTAGAAGGGACAAAATTGTCATTTGACAGATACTTGGTGATTCTTCCACTCTTTTATTTTCAGGGGCAGAAAATGGAAATCTGTAACGAATGAGATTTTTTGAAAATTGTTTGCCCCTTCAGATAAAAAAGTATAAGCAATTTGACTCACAGCGGAAATGAACAGCAAGATGTGTCCACACAGAAGCGGAAGCCCAATTAGCGTTTCCGCGAGATCATCCCTGTCTGTGACAATTGTCCCGGGGCCGGGGTATGGTAGGTATGGTATAGATAAGATATAGCAGGAAAATAGATTCTGATAAAAATATTTTTGCAAAAAATGATATCTTCACTATTATATGTAGAAGGTCAACTTTTCGAATTTTTATGAATTTTTTAATGATTTTTTTCTCGTTTTTTTTTTTTTTTTTTTTTTGTAAAAATACTGAAAAATCTTGAATTAAGCTTAGATAATAAGTGACACGAGCAGGGAGATGGTACCTAAAGTTGAAAAACATAATTTTGTGCTAAAGTCAAAAATATGAAAAATGGGTGATTTTTCAATTTTTTTTTTACATTTTTAAGCAGTTCAGACCTCTACGCAGCTTTAAACGTTTTTTTCTCGACTTTTTTTTTTGAAAGTCATGATTTTCTAATTTTCAAACGCCTCCATCTCACCGAAAAATTGATCTAGGATCTAGGATGCTCATCGAAGTCTTAAAATATTCCTCATAGTCTCCCCTATTATTTAACCTAAAAAACTCATTTTTGAAAAATCCGACTTTAGGTACCTTTTCCTTGAACGGGTCACATATAGAAAAGTATTCAATATTCTTCAAATTTTTCACCAAAATTCATAAAATTCGTGACTTTTTTAAAAATGACTTTCATGACTAGTAGACATTTTGTGAATGTACATTTATTTGTTATGAAAAAAATTACGTTGTGTTGAAAAAATCTAAATTTTTCAAGAAAATAAATTCAAAAATCGGTAAATTTTCAAAAAATTGTAACGTCTTAGAAAAAATGATCCAAATATTCAAATTTTTTCAAATTTCATTAATCAATCATGTCTGAAAACCTCCAATTTTGCTGAAGGAATAAAAAAAATCTTTTACGTAAAGGCAATCCAAAAAATTTTCATTTTTCTATAAATTACGCAATGGAACGGTTTCTCATTTTCAACCCCTCTCCCCTTCTCTATTTCGTACTTGAATAGTCCAATCTTCAAAGTCTTAGGTCAAACCCCTTTCCTCAAACACCGTTTATTCAACGTTTTAAAAGTAGGCTAGGTACCTAGGTAAATAACATCGACTTTTCATAAAATTCATCATTCGAAAATATTTTATCAAGTTTTTTGTCAATCCACCTATGTAATTTTGAAAAAATATAAATATAGATCTTACACAAACATTTTCACAAGTATTGATAAAAACAAACTGCAGAAAATATCTAATTCAGATCCCAAACTCAAATAAAACACTCGAGAATAAAAATAGTTCAGAATAAACACCCAAAGCGACGATTACATTCTGGTAACATTCGGTTCGTTTTTTATTTACTCTGGGTAATTAATTATGCAAAAATAGCGACCAAAAGTAAATTGAAAATTTATAATCATTTAACCCTCAGCATGAATCGTTACATATGCTATGTTTATTTTCGCGGTGTAAATGTCAGTACGAGTGAAATTCTTCGTATCGCAAAATTTATAGTCATAATACCGCGAAAAGGAAACAAAGATGATATCGTACTTTTATAGATAAAAGAAACGTATAATACGTAGGTGTACCCTATAAAACCCATGAGATCGAGTCGAGACTCCGTGCTCTTTGAAAAATATCAAATATTTACCTACTTATCAAACGAACAAGATTCGTAATTTTGTGATACAAGATGAAACCTAACGAAATAAAAGTTTAGGTAGGTAATATTATAAAAATAGACGAATTACGAACCTTTCGATAGAATTTTTAAGCAAAATATTTTTTAATTATTAAAAAAAAGACGAGTAGCCAGAGTTAAGAAATAGGAGTCCATCAGATAATGA
The DNA here is from genome assembly GCA_038380155.1 of Pseudococcus jackbeardsleyi. NCBI lineage: Eukaryota > Metazoa > Arthropoda > Insecta > Hemiptera > Pseudococcidae > Pseudococcus > Pseudococcus jackbeardsleyi. Next base: position 41,823,306 of record CM076238.1, read on the forward strand.
TTCTCTTTCAAAACACTGATGAAAAAAAAAACACCTATGATGATTCACGGTGATTTTCCTCCATTGTTCCGCGATGACAAAAAATGAAATTAAAAATCATGCTTTATGTGATGTAATATCGTAGCAAAATATCTTTTGATACAATTGTTACGAGATGAGTATTTCTAGATAGGTATTAATTTTTTTAACGGTTAAAACGAACCCATTACATCACGTACAGATTCAAATTCCATTGGTAAAATTAAAAACCGTATTTTAGTAGGTTGTAAATAAGGGAATTTTTTTTCAATTTTGACACAATTTTTGATATAAATTTAGCAATTGAGAACACCGTATGACTTTTTTCGTCGTAATACAATGCAAGTCTCTAAGTATAGATTAACCGATGTCGTCATTTGCAATGGCAATTGTATGGAATTTCGCAGCATGATCGAAAAATCGACGATCGCATGATACGAGTTTATTTCTTTATTATTAATCACGGGCAGACATAACGATATATTTAATTTTTATCTCGAGTGTTTGAATTTTGTAAGTCTACAATTTATGTACCTCTGATAACGTTTGGAATAAAATAAAAAATCCATTTAACGAGTTTAATTTTTTGATCACCGAATGTCGTCATTGACTAATACTCGAGTTAATTCCTTTATTTCGTAATTTTCAGACTTTTCGGGCTTTAGCAAACACGTATAATTGTGCTTTTTGTTTATATTTCATAAAAAACGACAGGGTTGTCAGCAGGTAATACTGCATACGTGTTTCGATCAATATAGATTTATTAGTTCAATATGTAGTAATTGCTAACTACGTTCGAGTAAAGTTTGACAAGTCGATGAATTTTTTCTACGTGGGGAACACGCTCCGAATAATTTCTGGCAATTAAAAAAATTCAACGTTTTCCCAACAGATTACCTACAAGGTGTATTTTTTTGGCTAAGTTTATAATTTTAACGTGTGTATTTACAGAATGAAACGAATCGATAAAATAAGTAAATGTGCGTTTTAAAAGCTGGTAATTATTTCATCGTTTTATTGCTCGAGTTGAATTTTACCAGAAAAAGGTGGGCTGAAGTTGTAGAATGCTGGGTGGGATAATTTAGAACGAAGATGAAAACTGATTTTTAACAGAAGGACAGAAACATCTAAATATCTTGATCGAATTGATAAAAAATAAATTCCAAGCTCTAAAAAAAAAACTGAAATAAGCATAAAAAAGAACAGGTTTACTTGATTTTCATTCTCGATACCTACCTAAATAAGATTTCATTTCATAAATTTTTACTAGTCATCAAATTGATTTTTCTTTAAAATCATTGACAATGATTATCCCTATATTTTTTCTGAAAAATTTTAATCCTCAAATTTTGATTATGGTTCATTTTTATTGAGAGGGAGGAAGGTAGCAATTTCAAATTTTTATAATTTTGGCCGAAAAAAAATCGTCAATTTCATTAATCCTTCCCTTTAAATCCAATTTTTTGATCAATAATAAATTGTATGGGGAGGAATAGGAGAGTGAGAAAGGGAGAAACTGTTTTCATGCAATTTTCGATTCATATTTTTTTATTAAGGACTAAAAGTTAATTTTTCAATGATTTATTTCAACAACAACAAAAAAAATCATCGGCCCCAGTTCCGATTTTGATTCCCCCCCCCCCCCCCCACAATATTCCTTGATACAGAAAAATTCTAGAAAAATTATCATTTCCCCTTCCTATTCTCACTATCTGGCTATTTTATTGAATTATTTTTCAAGAATTTTTGTTCTCTTGCACAAAGTTACATTCCTCAGAGACAGGGGTGCATCCAGGGGGCTCATGGGGCTCGAGCCCCCCTTAAGCTCAGAAAAAAGATTTTTTATCACAAAAATAGGGGGAAAGTGATGTTTTTTTGCTCTTTAAATTGAAATTTTTCAAAAAAATCTTGAAGTTTCTAAAATTCCATCCACATTTTCAGTAATTATGCGATTTTTACCCCTATTTTAGACTGTCCAAATTTTGGTGAATTTTTTTCACAATCATCATTTTGCCAATTTTAAATTTTAAATTTTTTTAATTTACTTAGTCAAATTTTATGACAGAAAGTAAAATTTTTAGCAATTTATTTTGAGATCTACCTATGTACCTATAAAAGTAATTTCTTCTGCCTCAATTCAGCCCATCTTCTTCATTCAATATTCGAAATAAAAAAGGAAAAACGATCGTCTATCACAAAAAAAATGTTCTTTTCTGATTTGTTCATCGTTGTTTGGCAAACTGCTTTTACGATACAAAAAATAGGTAAAATATAACAAATTGACGAATTTATCGAGATTTCTCGTCAGAACATTATCACATTTTCCTATACGTATTTCCTTTTGTTGACCGAATAGTTTTAATCTAACTAAGCTTACTAAAGGGGACATGAATCATAATCATGTTTTAAACGAGTCATTAGTAGATAATTCTAAATTGAATTCATAGCTTCACAATGAACAATAAAATCACATTTGACAAACGACATTTTTTGCTCAAATGAATCTTATTCGATGACATCGATTCTTCGAATTGATAATGAGTTGCCCTATCCAGTGACGACGTGTCGAAGTGAGAAAGTTGGAGGAGAGGAGGGACGAAGGACAAAATAAATATTTTTAATTCGAATTTTCGAAATTTTTTGAAAATTACTTCATTTAGGCACAAAACAAAGAAAATGGCACAAATTTTTCGACCTATTATCCTCAAGGAAATATTTTCATGAACTAATCTGAAAATTCACCGAATTCTAGCATCAGGTCTGATCATACCCGATCAGTAGGGTACCAAATATATTTTTTTGAATATTTTTTTGTAGCGTTCCGATTTCAAAAGTGATGAAATCATTTTCCGTTTCAGAAAATTTCCTTTAAAATGAGCTCAACTTCATTTCAAATATGTCGAATATTTCACCTGAAAATGAATATATTCCCATTTCCCATATTTGATTGCCATTTGAATATTTTCATCAATAATTTAATTAATTAATCATATTAATAATAGTAATTTACGATTTTTCGTGTTTTGTTTTTGCTCTTAATATACTTTTGATACGAGCTTGCTCTTTTCAAGACAAGTAAAACGATACCCATATTGTTCTCGAATATTTTTGAATATTTTCAAAATTTTCGAATATTTTTAGCAATATTTTACCTCGTGAAAACCAATAAATATTGAATATTTTAGTATTTTACTTTCTCAAAGACCATATTTTGGGTTGCCCTACTGAAGTACTGATCAGCCTTGAAAAGGTCAGTAAAAGTAAGGTTTCCAGGGAAGAATTTTGGGCATAAGCTAGTCATTTCGTGGAAAAATATCGAAAAACCAACTTTTGTAGGATTTGGATTTTTTTAACCTTATGGAGGGGGAAATCAAGCCCAGCGAGGCTAAAATTTTTGAAATATTTCGATTTGGGAGGTAATTTTAGAATTGGATATTGATTTTTGAAAGAGGACATTTTACCTGACAAAAATATTTTTTCGAGGAATTAAGTAGATTTCAAATTTTACCGTTTGTTTTATCAAGTATAAGTAAAAGTAAGTAACTAATTAATTAGGAACTGTAATTTCCTGATTTGAAATAGTTCAATCTGCATCATCCATTATTTTTCAGTTGGAATACGAAAAATAATACCTCTACCTATGAGCCAAGTTTGAAAAAAAAACTCGAGCTTGAAAATCGCGAATTTTGGACCCTCCCCAGCCCCCAGGGGTGAGATGAAAATTCGCTCATGCACTCCAAAATCATTTTTTACTGAGACAGATCGAATGGCATAACAATTTTAATCAAATTCCAACAGAGGTCAAATTACCTTATCACATTAGAGCCTTTCCAACTAAAATCAAAATTTTCCAGTTACATGAAATATTGAAAAATTCGACTTACCCCTGCCCCTGCCTCTTTTTCGGTCCAGTTCTTGCCCTGTCAATGAATAGAAGGATTGTGAAATTATTTGCAAATTAAGTACTCGTACCAAGACTACCCAATAGACCATTTCAAGTTCGTGAACGAGACAACACGAGTAAGTATTACGACAAACATCACCGGACAGTTGAAATATCCAAGTAAAAATAAATCTGACTCCAATTAATCGTGAGAATAGATACTTTAATGTCGTAATAATGAAATCATCTTAATCTCTCGTCTTCCAGACATCTATACCAAACTTTCGTATAATCCAAAATCCAGAAATAAGATTACACCAGAAATAAATCATCTCCCCCTTCCCCCTCTCTCATCTCTCATACAAAATTCATATTCCTCCATACCTTCAATGAAGTTGAAATCAACACCAATTTTTACCTAAAATTCATCACAAAAAGTAAAAACCGTTCGGTCAGACCTGGTCGAAAAAAACCACACAAACAAAATCCTCAGGCCAAATCAAGTCTATTTTTCATCAAATCCGATCGAGGGTACACAAAAATACCAATTTTAAAATCTACCATCGTGGTTTATAAAAGTGAAAAAATTCGATAAACGTTTTTCGTCAATTACTGACAAATACAGGTTGCAGGTGCTTCGGTTCTTTCAGCTCGGGTTAATAGAGAATCGAAAGAAACTTCGAGCACAACCGCGGCAATTTTTTAATTACCAAATAAGTAATAATTAATCATCGGCTTGGCTAGCCGAAGGAACTTGTTTGATGTGTATTTATCGCTATATGCATAAATCATGCAATTATCTTCCATTGTATGACTGCTTGAAATTTTCGCAATCTACTGTTTGAATTTTTATTTCATCTTAATACCGGTACACGAGTACTACATGCAGACGTTTATATTTCAAATAACCGGGTACAGATGGTATTAAAATGACACATATAGTATGTGCAGGTAGCTGTATTTTTGCGCCGATTTACCCGGCTGCGACCTGTTTACAAGAACACACCGGGCACAATGACGGTACATTTTTCCTTTTCGTTAATCAATTTTAGTGTAGATTCAAACAATACGTACCAAATAGAACGCAATATTTCGAAAAAAGAAAAAAATTGTTAAATATTGACAATGAACGGCAAATTACCTCGATGAATAGAACTCACACTTAAACTAGTCACGCGAGTTAAACTTGAAAAAAAAAATCGATTAAAAATCTAGTAATACTTGCGAACCATTCACGATGACAAAATAATATCGTGAAAATTCTGATGCCTCGAGAATTAGAAACCTAATGCGAATGATTTCAACGAAGGAATTTTTTTCTCGACATGTGCGGTGAAATTTTCTCATTTCTGGGATAAATCGAACCATCTGGTATGGAATCGAGTATTTTGATACCTATTTGCACATAATCATACCTCATCCTATCTAATTAGCTTCTATTACGGTTCTGCGATCTGGGAACATTCTCTTTTACGTGACGAACATCTCTTAACCTCAATGTTATTCCATGGTATAGGTATAATCGGATATTTTTTTCAACCAATCGAGATAGGTATACCTACTCGTGCGTAATTATGTATATCTTCGCAAAGATTTATTTAAAATTGAAATCACATGTCTTGGGGAGAAAGAAAATGGTGAAATATCAGCGCCAGTAACGTTTGAAGGTTCCAATAAGCAGAACGATATTCGCAGATACGAGATTAGAGAATTTATTCGCGCGAGTATAAATATTCCAACAGCTTCCCTTCCGCTAACAAAAAGCAGGATGTTTCAACAGTTTCATCATTATTTTATTATATTTATTGAATACTATGCGAATCATTAAAAAATTAGGAAGTGTAGCGTTTCATTTATCTTGATTAGTCGGCCGTGTACCCAGCCACCTCATTAATTATCAATATACCGCAGTCTGTGAACAGCGAGGGTAAGGGGTTTTGCGAGGAATTAAGCGCACATTTGGCATTTTTTTGAATGCTGAGAAGAATTTTTTCGGCGTTTAATTACCACGAATTCGAGGTCGATTTATTTTTAATTGCTTTGGAGACATTTTTTAGAAATCATAATTTGAACTTGAACATCTGGCTTGAAATTTTTTTTTGAAATTTGTTTCGAGTAGAGAAAAAAATTGTGAATTTTTTGAAAATGTGACCCTGCCGGAAAAAAGGGGCCTTGTGTAAAAAAATCTATGTCTTTATTCTTATGTGTTTGGTCCAGATCTGGTGTCATTTGGACCAAAAACGTGAAAAATGAGATATCGATTTTTTTTGCACTAGGTCCCTTTTTTCCGGCTGGGTCACAAATACGTGTTCTATATTTCAAGATTGATTTTTGCTTTTTTTTAAAAAAAAAAAATCTAAGAATAGGAAAAGGAAACGAAAAATCAATTCTTGAATTTGAAACTCTGTGTACTCAACTTAGTAGATATCGTAAAAAATGAGGTAATTTTGAATGATGAAATCGATATCTATGGACGGGTATCCTTCCAAGTATTTCTAAAGTATTGACAATGATGATGATGATTCGGAAAAACAAAAAATTTAGAAAACCGAAATTACCCATTCATTTTCCTTTTTTTTTTAATAACTTTTGAACAACTTCTGTCAAAAACACGATCTTTTTTCAACATTCCGAGCACCAATGTCCCTTAATTTTTAAAATTTTGAGAGCCTTTTTTTTCGATGGCGTTTATAATTAGGTACCAGGTACCTATTGCATCATACATATGAACTGACTGTATAAATAAATACACAGTACCTAGAAATTGTTACAATAAGTAAATAAAAAGAGAGAAAAAATGATTTGGGTGCATTTTTTGCGTGACATCGTAGATAATAGAGTCTCCTAAAAACCGAAATGTTTACAACAGGTGTGCAAACATAAGAAAACATTGCTCCCATGGATATCACGAGTAGCAAGATTCCATATCTATGACTAAGAATTCCTGATTCATTGTGTTTTTTGTCGAAATGGGGAGGGGAGGGTAAAATGTGAAAAATGAAAAAAAAAACTGATGAGAGAAGAAAATTTGTATCCAGATTAGGAGGAAGAATTTTAAATTGCGAGATTACAAAAAAAAATAGAGTTGAAGAATTTTTTCACTGACATGTACATACCTACATATTAAAAATAATTATATGAATTTTGAAAAAATTTACGAAGTACCTAAGTACAGTAGGATCCGCTTAATGTAATCGGTTTGGGCCGAGCAGTTTCTATGCCATTAAGCGGATTATAACAGTACGCGGGATCATAATTTCTCTCTAAAAAAAAGTTATCATGAAGGTGGTAATAAAACTGCAAAAAATGTTGTTGATTACAGAAATCGTTTAATTGTTTGAAGATCACAAAATTATTCAGTAGAGGTAGCTGAAGAGGTGGTCAAAAAAAAACTTTTTGTAACAAGTATAAAAAGTACTGAATTTTTGATTTTAAAAAAATTATGATAAATTGATCAGCAATTAAATAACTAAAAATTGATTACCTACTTAATGTAGTAAGTTTAAAAGAAGAAAAAACGATAAATTTTTTTGAAAACCGTCCATTAAAAGTTTAGATGACCAATTTTTCAGCTATCAAAAAGGGTCTATAGATTTTATCGTCCGCCTCTTAACTCCACCTCTTAAATAATTATTAAAAATTGATGATGAGTTTACAAGAATATCACAAACTATTGAAAACTGATGTCGAAATATTTTGAAAGAAGTGAAAATTGAATCAAAATTACTTAAAACGTGGTCAAAATTAGATGAAATATAAAAAAATGGCATATTTTGATGTAATCTGAAAAATTTTCTATAACATTAACCGGTTTCATTTTTGCTTTCTCACTACATAAAGCGGGATTCTTTGCATGTAAAAAGATATAACCGTTCCGTCCCAGCCATTTCAATAACATTAAGCGAATTATAACATTAAGCGAATTATAACATTAAGCGAAATTACATTAAGCGGATCCTACTGTAATTAATTTGGAATGGACGAACTTCTTTGAAAATTTTGACACCTACTCAAAAGGAAAAGGAACTAAAAGGCCAGTGAAGTCATTAGGTATCGAAAAAAAAAAACAGTTTTTGATACTTCGGTTCAAAAACCTCTGTCTAACCCTTGAAAAGGAGCGATTTTATTTTTTACGCGTCCCAGAATTTTTTATCTTTGAAATTGGATCTCAATTTTTGCTCTCCACCGAGGGGGGGGGGGAGTTGAAAATTGCGGATTTGATAACTTTTGAATTTCCATCAAATTGAAATCACCCATACACCTCAAAATGGAGCCAAAACCTTTTCAATTTTTAAAAAATTTGAAATTGGCAACACTGCTATAACAAAAGTTTATAAAAAATCAATTCCAGAAAGATTTCATTGAAAATGATTTCAGATCAGAAAAAAAAGTTTTAATTCGTTGTTCTAGTGTTTGAGTGAACAATTTGAGTTTAGGAAAATTTTAAATTCTTCAAATTCACTATCTGCAATTTTTCACCCCCCCCCCCACCCCCCAGATAGAAGGCAAAAATGAATATTTATTATCAAAGAGTAGATCGTTAAGGGAGAGAAGGAACTTTGAATTACAACTTTTTATAGAAATAAGTGATATTTTTCAGCACGGGGGAATGTTATTCCAGAGTGACAAAAAATACGATTTTTTCAAAAATAACCCCATTTTGAGACCCCCTCCCCCTTTGTTTCGTCTTCCTTTGGGCTAAAAAACACTTCAAAAAAAAGGCTTCAGGTTAAGATACCCCTAATTATGTAGTCGACTTTCCACGTTTCATTATAATTAAGTATAAATTATCCAAAATCAAAATTACTCTGCTTTCTGAATTATTTTTCAGTTACCATGATACGCTTGAATCTTTCTGATACTTAATTTATTTTTTAAATTTGACACACTTTTTCTATTATATTGTTCCCTCCTCTTAATCTATCAAAATTCGTCGAGTAAGCACCCTATAGTTTGTTAAAAAATAATTTACCTTGTTTTTGAAAAATTGCAACAATTTATAAAAAAAAAAAATGCAAAGACAGTGGCATTGAAAAGTGGAGTACAAAAGGGTGCATTGCACCCCCCCCCCCCCATTACATCGGAGAAAGATTTTCAAGGAATTGAAACAATGAAAAAAAAAGGTATTTTTTTAACATTAAAATATCAAATTTTTTAAAGTTTCGTCTTCGCACGAATAAAATTACAAAGTTATTTGAAGCAAAAGTGCGAAAAAAAGCTCTTTTGGGGTCCCCCCCCTGAAAATTCTCCTGGTTTTCTGAGGCTTTGTACTCATTTTGCACCCACCCAAAAAAAAGCTTCCGACGCCGCTGTGTAAAGATCTTTTTTTTGCTTTGATTTGATGGGAAAGTAAGCTAGTTTTGTACTCTATTATACATGGATGGATCTTTTATGATTTTTTTCGAATCAGAAAAATATTAAAAATAAACGAAATTTAAAACAAATCAATTTTAACCCTATTACCGAAGCAAAATTAAATTAAATTTTTTGAAATTGGACCAAAAACTAGTCAGCTTTTCTGCTTATCTTTCGGTAACATTTCATCCAATTTAAGAATAGGTAGGTAGTAGGTACCTAGGTAGATACGCCTATTTATCCATCAAGTACTCGGCTCGTGAAAAAAGGAATAAAGGAATGATAGAAAAATTCCCCTTAATGCATGAAATTCCGAAACTCTTGAATTTTTTCATTAAAAATATCTTTATTTAAACTGATCTTGTATTAAAATGAGAGATTTTTATGTAACAACTTGATGATCGACTTTTTGTTTGAATGCCAAATACCTAAGTACTTAGATCTTTTTTCAAATCTTTGAAATATTTGCTCAGCAATTTCAATACCAGAAAAATTGAAAAATTAATTGCTACCTATCTGCACTATTTCAATAAATATTCAAACAATAGGTATCTAAATACTTGATTAAAATATTTGCTCAGCAATTTTAAAAATAATATTTAAAAAAAATTCCATGATTTTAAAAGCTTTTTTCCTTCAAGAAAAAATTTTCCAAGTCTGGATAGATTATGAAGGAACAAATCAGAAAGGTTATATTATTATTTAATTCTTATCTATCAATTTTCAAGTGGATATTAAAATTATTTTCGATTGGAAATTTTTAAAAATAAATTGTCAAGTGTGACCAATACTTTTTACTTTTATTAAAATATTTACTTAACGATTTTGAAAATTGGAATGGGCACCCGTTTTATTTTTTGATAAATATCCATGATATTGAAGATTTTCCATTCAAGGCACAAGTCTATTGATATTTTTTCAACAAGTTTTTTTTAAAAAAGAAACATTATTTTGCACACTTCTAATAATTCTTCATTTTTTCACCAGGTTTTTTGCTGGGAGGAGGAGGCTGAGATGGGCTTGATTAAAATTTAACACGTAAAGCTGGATATAGAAATTACCCATGAAGGTCAAAACATGATTTTTGAGTTGACACTGATTTTGAAGATTTCAGAAAAAGTAGATTCAAAGAGGGAAATCTGAACCCAAAATCCAATTTTTGACCCTTGGAGACTCTAAGAGTGGTTTCTATATTCAATTTCACATATTCAAATCACCTCTTATTCCTTGACCCCTACTCTCTAAATCTGAATCAGTCAAAAAACTGAAAATTCACTGATTAAACAGTGAAAAGTGTGCAACTATTAATCAGTGAAATTTGACTATCAATCAGTGAAAAATTACTGATTCAATTAGTGAATTTTCATTTTTGAATCAGTAATCTTTTTTCAACTACTGAAATGAATCAGTAAAAATCGAAATTTACTAATTCAATCAGTGAATAATTACTGATTCAATCAGTGATTACTCACTGATTCAATCAGTAAATTAAAATTTTTACTGATTCGATCAGTAAAATACAATTTTTACCGATTCAAAAATGAAAATTCACTGATTGAATCGGTAAAATTTTCACTGATTTCTTCAGTTGCACACTTTTGTCTTATTAATCAGTGAATTTTGACTGATTCAAGTTTAGAGAGTACTTCCCTTCATTTTTGAGAAGTACGTCGAGAATGATTTAGGGAAGACTTATTCTATTCTCAATTTAGATATTACGTTGGTTGTGAGCAATGAGCATATTAGTTTGAAAGGTGTCGAGATGGAGAGAAAAGTAACAACTTTAATTACTTCAAAACCATCTGTAACTCTTCCTCGTCTGAAATGTCCGACACGAATTTCAAAATTTAACGCCAATTTGTCCTTGTTATTCGTGGGTGCCCTACTTACCTGCTCAACTCAACAATACGAAACATCACCTTAATTTTTTTCCGTTCGGAGCTAAAATTTTGGTAAAATTCCAATATTCGTTTCAAATAGTAACGTGAAAAAAACCATACTCGGTTCTTGGCGCGCCGTAAAATCCGCGTGTAATAATAAAATTTAACCAAACGAGAGACTCCGAGACTCGGCGTTATTTTACTTTCACCTTAGCATATGATACGTGCTCTGTGGCAACGTAGATATAACAATGGTGATTAAAAAATATCTTACATATGTAATGTAAAATATCGGGATCTGCGTTTTGCAACATCTACATCTGAATAACACACCGTGCCGTATACTTAATTCAACAAGCATGCCCAATTTCGAAAAGCAACTCAACACGATATTGATATAGAGAGGTAGGTAAGGTACTAGGTGTGGGTACTGGGTACACAACGACGAAATATCACCAAAGTAAACATACGAGAAAAAAAATTCAACAATACTAATAAAATTTTTTCATATATTAAATTACTTTAATTACCGTATGTGCAATTTAATTCGTCGATGAAGACAAAATTAACAATTAATTTCGGTATCGCAGAGAAAAAAAAAAGAAAACTTAGAAATTAATTCGTTCCATAACGTCGCTCGGTTAAATTACGCACTGTTTTATAGTATAATTTTCAAATTAGATGTCAACTAGTAATAGAATATACGAAGGAATTTATTAAATATATTAATCAACTTCCGGTGTTTGCATAACAGATGGCTATTATTAATACGAATAGATACTTAGGGTCGTGAGATCGAAAAATTTTTCACTTTGACAGAATGATTATCGTAGGTACCTAAGAATATTCCAATGATTGAAGGTTCAAGTGCAATTCAATTAGCGAAATTATAATTTTAAGATTTTTTTCGTCATTCAATTAGGAATCACATGTGAGAATGATGAAAATTTTATCGAGTGGGTAATATCGCTCTATAAGATGCATCGAGATGTTTTTTCAAGTACCTAGCTACCTATCTGTTTTTATAGTACATCCGAAGCACAATATATGTACCTACTTATAAATAAAACATGCACTTGAGATCGAAGAAATCTGACACTGCGGTGTTATAATTATTGTAATATAAAAGGTTATAGCATGATAATACCTTTGGAAAAAATATTCAATTTCAAATCAGGATTCTTTCTTTATCAGCATTACACCGATAGATATTTACTTTCGTTCAACTCCCTATTTTTAGCCTCATTTTTTTTTTTTTTGTTACAAAACTGAAAGTACTGTCAGTTTTTCCTGTTTTTGTGGCACATCAAACATGGTTTTTTATCAATTCTAACCATGATATGGTCAAAATAAAATTTTAAAACGATATCTTGTAAAATTTTTTAGCAAGAAAACTTTTTCTCGAGTTTTTTCCAACATTAAAGTTGAGAAAAAATTTTTTCACATTTTTTTCAATTCTTTAAATGCTTGCATGAATACTTGAATTTTTTCCATTTTCCCAATTTTTTTCTTGAAATTTTTCCTTTCTAAAAATTTTTTCTTTTGATTTTTTGCATCTTTTAGACTTTTTTTTCAATGTCTTTTTCTTTTTCTTCACTTTCAAACTAATTTCTTGCATTTTTTTCATTTTTTTAAATTTGGGTCATTTTTTTGAAGTTTTTCAACCTTTGCATATTTTTTTCTATATTTTTTATCAGGCATTCCCGTTCCATTCTCTGCCATAATCTTTTCTTAGCCACCCTACGAAGTATTTCTTTACTGAAAATTTTCTTCTCACGGGCAATAAAATTCGTTTTTAACGAAATACATATGTCGTAATTATTTGATGCTGGGTTAACCGTGCTGGGCTAATTGACCTCCTGGTTCGACCCCAATCAAAAAACTTTTTTTTTTCAATCTCAAACTTTTTGAAACTAGCCAAATATTTTCTCACTTTGACTTCTTTCCTTGAAATTCGTTCCAGTTTTGCAATTTTTTTTTGTTTATTCAAAATTTAATGAGCTAATTGCTTGACTTGGCTTGAAATTTTTGCATGACTTTTGGCTTTTTTATGAGCCATCCCTCCCCCCCCCCCCCCAAAAAAAAAAAAGATTACAATTTTTAAGAAAAACTTCAAATGAATTTGTATATTTCAAAAAATCACATAATCACAATGAGCTCAGCTTAAAATTTTTTCAAGACTTTTTTGGCTTTTTCAAGAGCCATTCTCTCCCCCCCTCCCCCCCCCCAAAAAAAATTAAACGATATATGTACCTCCCTATAAATGTATGATTCAAAAAAAAATCACAATCAGTTCAGCTTGAACTTTTAACATGACTTTAAAATTTTTTGTAAGCCACACCCCCCCCCCCAAATAATTTTTACGAAAAACTTCAAATATACCTATATAATTCAAAAAAGTTCAAAATGAGCTCCATGGATATTTTTTTCAGCTTTCGAACAGAAGTTTGGCCTTTGAGTCAAAAATCTTGTCTTCGGATTTTGACTACCTGGACTTAACTTGATCCCAGACTCCTTATTTTCTCAAGTGTTCCCAGCGCAACGTTGAATCATTTTGAAATTGAATAATTATTGAACTAATAGTTTACAAATTGAAAAATTTAGAAAAAATGCTGAACTAAAGTGCTAATAATGGAAACAATTTCAAAGGATTAATTTATGAAAGTTAAAAAGAATTGTAAGGAGATGCTGAAAAAAAATTTAAGAAATTTTACATTAAAAAATTCTCTAAGCGAGATAAATTTTTAAAAAACGCAAAAAAAATGTAAAAACAAATAATAATTTAGTTCAAAAAAATTATTTTTAAAAAATGCAGAGTTGGAAAAAATGTTGAGGAAAAATTTTATACTTGAAAAAAATGTGGTGCTTGGAAGAAACGCGAAAACATTAAAATTTGAAGAGGACGAATCAAATTTGGAAAAAATTGAATGAACGAAATTGAAGCTGAAAAAATTTTTAGGATAAATGAGGAGTTTCGTTTCAAAACGCAACATTTCCGAAGACTTGATTTTTGGGAAATTGCAAAAAAACTGTCATTCAAAATTGGGTGGGGGGGTTGGCTCGGGGCGGTCTCATTGGAAAGCTTAGGACCCCAGCTACATGTTTTGGGGTCATTTCGCACTTGTACCTCAAGGAGGGTTGGAGGGGAGGGGGGCAAAAAAAAGATGTTGCGTTTTGATTCGAAACAAATTTTTTGTTGCGTTTTGAAACGAAACTCCTCAAATAACCTTTCAAGAAAAAAGTGGAAAAAAATACAAAAATGGAGAAAAATTATTTAAAATTGAAAAAAAAAGTTCTAAAAACGAAAAAAAAAAGAGACAAAAAGAAAATTTTAGAGCAGAAAAAAACTCGGAATAAAATTTTGAGCTGGAAAAAAACTAGAGGAAAATTTTTATCGTTGAATAAAATTCTGGAGTTGGAGAACAAATATTGACCAAATTCAACTCTGCAAACAATTTGAAAATTATGTATTCGATCTTGGGAAAAAATCAAGTGTTTACTCGTCAAGTGGCTCGGAGACAAAGAATGAATGAACCAACAAACACGAACACTGCACTAGAAAAATCAAGAGTGATGTTTACAATTTCGTTTTTTCCCCGGTTAACCATGTAGGTAAAAAATTTCAATCACGCAATAGAATTAAAACGATTAAAATTTTATTCTCTCGAACGATGAATAATACATCATACAAAGTATGGGAGATTTTTGAATAGTTTTGATAACACGAGACCGCACAGGTGAAAAAATTAGGTAAAAAATTTCTACTTCCTAATTACAGGTTGGCTTTTCATCAATTGTTCACGGAAACGTAGCATCATCATAGCGGAAGATAAAGATACATGGTCTGGCGCTACGAAACGATCAACTTTTAGATTTGAAAACCGGTTCTAGGTGCATTTGTTTAAAATGGAGAATAATAAAATCCAGCAGGTAGATGAAGATGCTGGATACCCATACCCAGGTTTTCAAAGTCTGAAAAAACCGCATCGCTTGACCTTTTGGAAACAATGAAATTCAACGATGGGTTTAAGGACTTGAGACAAAAGAACAAGAGGATTTATCGAAACGTTGGCGAGAAGATGATAGAATTTAATCGTGAATACCGGTTGTTTAGAAATTCACGTGTAAGTATTACGTAAATGAACGTATTAAAATTACGTATCAAGATGAAACATTTTTTTACATTTTGATGAATTTTTCGGGGAAAATGTTTGAAAAATGAAGATGAGGTTGAGATTAACGAACTTTAGAGATGAATAAATATTTGAAAATCATAAACCTGACGTAGATATTTGAATTTTTTAAAAACAAATTTTAAAATGATTGAAAAAATGTGAGCAGAATAAATAATCTCGGTTGAAGCTTGTTTTTAAACAAACAACAGAAATATTTCCCCATATGCGTGTGTGAAAATTTACATCGAACAGATAATTGAAGAATGAATAAAATTCTGCATAATATCAAGTACGTAGACGTAAATACGACGGCGAGGTACATTTTAACCTTTCACTGAATCATTCATTATCGTATGTACATTACATATGTATATTGACCGCTCAAAATGAATTTTCAAGAGCAAATTCAAAGAGTTTCTCATTAGCCTATCAACAATGTCACTTTATTGGTTGTCATTCTCGGTATAGCGTGGTTTGGACATTAATTAACATTCACGCAATTACGTGTTATAATTAAAGAATAATCATCGAGAAGAGGTTTTATACAAATCAGTTTCGTTTACTTCACTATTGGGCGTGGATAACAATTTTTTATAGTTTAAAATGATTCACTTTTTTCTCGGAGAATTGATAGATAAAAATTGATACGAGATATTCATCGTTTTATCTAAGTACTTGCTAAGTAGGTACCTACCTATTTTATTCATTCATTCATAAAATATGCATCAACTTTTACAAATAGAGAACTTTTTTTTCCAATTTAATAAAGGTCAAGATGCGTGTGCAAGGGTATGCCGCAGAGAAAGGCTGATTTATTAATAAAAAGCAATGTAAAAGACAAATCAATAAAGCTGAAATAAGTAATAAACAAAAGCGTTCGACGAGAATGTAATTCACTCGAGTAAATTGAGGCACTAGTACAATTTATGTGCTTGTTGGAATTTCATTGTTGTCGATTGCGAAACAGGCACGTGTAATTTTTTTCAGAAGTGGGGGAACCAAAGGGTAGCACATTGGATAAAAATTGGTTGCTTAAATACGAATTTTTAGGATGCAAAAAGTTTTCTATCGCTAGAACGATGTTTTTTGAAAAAAGGGATAATGTTCTTTAAAATGAAGTAAAGTTTCCTTTGAAAAGAAATGTTGAAAACATGGATATGTTTTTTTCTCTCATCGTAACTTCTGAGATCAAGTTAATTTCAAAAAAATATAAAAATTTGTTTTTAAAATTTTTCAGCTCATTGATATTTTTCCTATTATTCTGACTTTCTAATATCAAGTCAATTTTCAGCTTCTGACTTTTTGATAATACAGACAATAAATTAATTTCGGAAATACTTACAAAAAATTTATAAGTTTTTGACTTTTGGATGACTTAAATAAAAACATTTATAAATGTTAGACTTTTAGTCACGCAAAATTTGGTCTCGCAAAATAGTCTTAAAAATTTTGGAATAACCATCCACCTAAGAGAAATTTCAGCTTCTAACTTTCTAATGTATAATTAATTAGTTGAATTTGAAAATATACATAAAAATTTTTGTTTTCAAAAATCAGCTTCTAACTTTCTGACATTAAGTTAATTTCGAAAAAAAAAAATTAAAAATTTTTGACTTAGCGTCACGAAAAATAACGTTCTAAAAATTTTGTAATGACCCCCCCCCCCCCCCCCCCCCCTCCACCCTCAAGAGGAAAAAACATCCATCAAAAATCGATGAAAAATTGGATTTTGAGACGTTATTCGCAATTTATTGAGCTACTCTCACATTTTGAATTAGTAAAAATAAAAATCAGCATTGCAGCACAGAAAAAAAATCAGTGAAATAATTTGACATTCGGCGGATTTTCACTGACTTCTAAGAATTTCACTGACTTCTAAGAATTTCACTGATTTTTCTAAAAAAAAAAGATACTGATTTTTCAACATTTCAGATCTTTTATTCACATTTTAGTGAATTTTCACTGATTTTCTAAAAAAAAATTTCACTGTTTGCTTTCAGTGAAGTTTTTTTGCTGTACTGTAATTCTGTCTGCTTTCTAGTGATTTTTAATAATTATTTTCACTGATTTTATAAAAGAGTGTACAAAACACATACGAGTATTTTGAATTGACGAGTTAAAATTTTTTCCACCCATACAGACAAGTTTCTATGTGATTTTTTCGACTTATCCGACTAAAATTGGTAATATTTACATTTAGTAAAATTTTAGCAAGAAAAAATTTCAAGCGGGAAATTTTTTAAAGAAATTTAAAATTGATGTGCGATCTGAAGGCAGTTTTTAATTTTTTTCGAATTTTGAAGATCTTTCGCTAAAAATTGTAATGAAATGGTCTCAAAAAGACGAGAAAAAATTTTGTAATTTCTTAGTTTGTGTTTTACATTTCTCTTCCTCGTCTTCTCAGGCAATTAATAGTTCAAAAAAATTCCAATAGTTTGATTTTCTCAACAAAAATACTACTATTTTTTAAAGAAATTTTCGTAAGCAAGAGGGGAGTTGTGCATTAATCAAAATTTGAAATTTTTCACCACTTTTTTTGAGGTAATTTGACTTTGACAGCAATTTTTGGCATAAGGTAGATTCTTCAGAATTCTAAAAAAAAATAGCACTCGAATAGATAGCTTGAATAATAAAGTTGGATTTTTAATATTTACCAGAATTCTTAATTTCAATCTCATCCGTATTTTAATTTTTATCGTTTTTGGGACGATTTCCAGAACAGCTTTTTGTTCAGTGCTGAAAAATTCAAAAATTTTCTGCAGGTTCCGAAACATCGCGAAATCATTTCCAATTAATTTGAATACGATTCATAAAATTTTAAAAATTCGTAAAAATTCGAGAAATTGACTTCAGTTTTTGAAATTTTGGCCATCAGGCCAAAGGCCAGCATAGAAGAGTCCTACACCATCCTCCCTGCTGATCCACTGGGGAAAATTTCTAGCGCTTGTTTAAAAAAAAACTGGCCCCACTAACAAAATGGCGACCATTTTAATTAACCTACCCCCTCTCCCCCTCAGAACCAACATTTCTTTTTCTACTCCAAAACGGTACGATTTAGGGCAAAATTAATAATAACAAAAAATGTTCTTCTTAAAATTTAGAACATTTTGCTTTTTTGCTGATCGCGTGAGGTGGCCACCTACTTCAAGTTGGGATACCCCTCCCCCCTCCTGAACAAAGTAAGTATTTATTCAAACAATCATTGCATTTTTTTTTTGCGTGTTCTTACGTTTTGTATTTTTATATAAACATTTCGAAACCACTTTGAATCAATTTAGGTCAAAAATAGGGTATTCACCATATTTCAGCTTTTTTCGTTGCTAAGATGAAATTTTCATATTTTGCAGGGCGATGAGGTCATTTTGAAATTTCAAAACCCGCCAAAATTCAAAAAATGAACTTCAAGTCCTGAAATTCTGGATACGAGGTTCATCTTCGTATCGACACAAAATTTTACTTCGATTTGGAATACTTCAGATAGGTACCTAGATTTTAAAATAACCTAATCAACGAAAAATAAGACAAACTGTGAGAGATAAAAATCCAAAGTTAAATTATAATTAGAACGAATTTAAGATTCGACCGAGTTCCAAATATAATCATTTGTGTTAATCTGACAATGCTCTAAAATATAAAAAATCAGGTTAATTTGGTCCGATTATAACGGTTTACATCTCTTCATACGTTCGAAATCAAGTTTGAAAAAATTCAGCAGGATATTTCAAGGGAAATCTATAGGAGATCAGACCTCAAATGAAAAACCAACACTCTAATCGACCTAATCCTAAATTCTCAGTTTGAACTTTGTTCGATATTTTTTTATTATTAAAACTTCACGTGAACTTAATTAAAAGAGGAAATAAAGATATGAAAAAAAACGTAGTAAGATTAATAGGTACGTATTTGTAAAAAAATAACAAATTGAACGAATGTATAAAAATAGATCATTTATGTAACGTACACGTTCATTATGACGACCATAAGATCCATTAAGCAGAGAAATACCATATACTTAAGTCCAATTAACCACTCTGAGAAAAATATTGGAGCAAAAAAAAATCAAGTAAATCGAGAAACAAACTACACCTATTTGTACGAATTTTTCTCACCAAAAAAAAATTAAACTACACGCAGCTAACTTTTACTCGCACACCTAAATACATACAAAGTAACGTAATATAGTAATAAAATAGTTACGTATTTTCTCACAAGGCTAATTATGAAAAGAAATTCGTAACTCGTAAGCGATAATCCAAGCGAAAAAATTTAATATCTTCATTAAAATCGCCAAAAATACGTAAATCGGTCCAGCTACAATTTGAAAAAAATACAAAAAATTACCCACCAGAGTGAAAAAAATTCTAAATGATAAATATACCTGCGTAGTACGTAACCACCTATTAGAGATATTAATTACAGGTAGCAAATGTCGCGTAGAAAGATACCAAATAAACGTGCTCTGGTGACATTGCGGTAGCTGATTTTTTGTCACTCGTAAACATATAATAACTTCCGCTTCGAAATAGGTACCTTCTACATAGTAATAATTTTATAGAATACCGAATAGCCAATTTTTCACGCTAGAAAATTTCCAGAGATGAGACATTATAATCATTTACGTGTGATATCATTTCTGACGTTTTTTAGATGCTAATGCAGGAGCCAATCATGCATTAAATATACAATTTTTATAATCTAAATGATGTAGAATTCCGCATTCAAGTTTTTTTTTTTCAAATAGGTATCAGACTTGATTCATTTATTTGAAAAATATAAATTATCGAATCAAATATAATAAATTATTTGGACAAATTGATTGTTTCAAGTAAAATACACCGAAGGAGACAAAAAACCCGAATGCATTACGATTTGGAAAATTTTTCAGCCAATTAATAATTACGCTAGAATTAACTCGGGCAATAAAAAATTAACGCGATTCATTAACCCCAGCTCCGGTGTCATATTTGCTCGACTAATTGGAGTAACACCGCGATAAAGTTACGAAATCGGTGAATCGATACATCTCTAATGGTAAAAGAGACCATGTACATAGTTCATATCTTGTTTCAAATCAATTAGCAGCGTTCAGAGGAAAACAATTTATTCATTAAAATCTTCTTGCATACTGACGATAAAATGCAACATGGGATAACTTTTACTGTAGGTATGTACGTGTAAGTGAAACACCTGTAGGGAGCTAGGCTGTTTAGCAGAGTATGTAATTTGTATAGTCGATGGTTGAGAAATTGCAATCTTTCAATTTTTCTAGGTATTAATCACGTGGTGAAATTTGTGGACATCATCGAATCTTTATTTAGGCATCTTACCTTCGCACGTGTGTTAAAACTGAACCAATGGATGTCTGCAAGTTTTTGTGTGAGACGTTAATTGAAATTTAAGTCGAAGATTGGAATATGTAGGTGCTATTTTTTTCAATTTTTTCAAGAGAAGAGTCGATAATTAAATTCGCATATCCATTATTTAAAAATTTAGCTTTTAGTTGTTAATTGTATATAAATTGCTGTCTTTAAGTAGGCACCTATTTTAAATGTTTTACGAAAAAAATATATTTAGCAGTCAAACTCGTTATTATTTTGTATTTATTATTTATCTGGGTAATTACGTCGATTTTAAACTAAAATCAGAAAGGGGGAAAAAATGTAATGTACAGATTTCATTTATAAATTAGTGAAAATTATCGAAAATCCCTATAGAAAACAGACAGAATTGTAACACAATGATAAATCGATGAAAAAAATTATTGGAAAATAAGCGAAAATTCATTGAAAAGTCAGTAAAAATATATGAAATTTACTGACTGATCAGTTAAATTCTGAGATACTTATGTAATTCAGAGAAAGTTCATTGAAAATGAAAAAAAATTCGCTGATTTTCCCATGGTTACAATTCAGATTTTTTCAGTGACCTTTTTACCGATTCAAAAGTGAAAAGCACTAAAAATTGAGTAGAATCTCTGAAATTGGCTGAAAAATTAGTAAAATTCATAAGAAAATTGAAAATCAGCGAAATTCCGCTGAAAATCTAAAAATTTTACTGATTTTTCATATGCTGCAATTCTGGCTGTTATCAGTGAATTTTCGCTAATTCTGAATGAGAGAGCACTTACTCTTGTCAAAAAATGCTCCTAAAACTTGATCAAAGAGGAAATTTTTTGAGTAACGTCCCGACCTTCTAATAAAAAGACTTTTTTTTTTCAAAATTGAGATTTTGAATGTTTTGGATTCAGTAATTTGAAAGCAGCATCGATTAAATTTCTGAAAAATCCAAAATTAATTTAAACTTCATCCAAAAATTTGATGGTTTTAACATTAGCAGGTCAATAATTGAAAAAATCAAAAATTTTCTGAAAATTGAGTGAATGAAAAAACGTTTGATAAGGTTAATTTAAAAAATTCGAAAAATGTCTTGGAAAAATTTAATTTTTAGGGAACCTCCCCCCCCCCGCCTTCTATCACCTACTTACGCATAAAAATTTCATTTTTTAAAATTTTCAAAGTTTCTATGAGAATACCTAAATAATTTTTGAATTTTTTTAAAAATAATGTTATAAATAGGTACCTACTCAAGTTCGAATATTTTCACCTGAGGGTAATTTTCTACGATTTTTAATTATGGAAAAACGTTCTTTGTTTTTTTTTCATTAAGTATTTAAAAATAATATTCAAGATGGTAGAAAAGATTTAAAAAATGCTCATAGATAATTATTTTTGGTAAAAATACTCATACTTGGACCATTTATGAATCTGAGAAACCACCTTCAGGTGTAAAAAATTGGTTTTTGAGTTGTGCTTCCCCCTTCGTACTTTTCTTAATGAAAGGCCCAAATTCAGTGTTAATCCAAAAATTAATTTTTGAGGCCTCCAAGGGTTGCTTCTATATCCAGGCTCACATTTTAAGAGAGAAATTTAAAAAAATTGAAATTTGATTTAAAACACGATATTTTCAAGTACTCTAAAAAAAAGAGTTGAAAACATGTTAAAAATAAAAATGAAGCACCAAAATTAATTTTTACGGATATATTTTCTGACTTAGGTAAGCTTTTTCCTTCCATTCAATTTTTGAAAAAAATCATAATAATCCGTAAAAAATCGCGATATTTACAAGTTTTTCCATACAAATTTTTATGCTACTTACAAATCGAAGTTCATTAAATCTGAATAATCATAAGAAGGTCGAATTTTGTATCCTAAAAAACTTTTTCCATTCCTCCCCAGTCCCCACCCGAGTAGATACCTATGTACCTACTACCTAGTACGTAATGTACCTATTTCCATCTTGAAAAGAATTTCAAACACTTTTTTGAGAAAATTTTTTGGGTGTAAAAATGATCCTTGTTTTTGAGCGGGGGAGGGGGAGGAAACTAAGAATAATGCTCTAACTTCAAAAATTCTAAGAAATTACGTTTTTTCAATCTTTCCTCAAAAATTCTTACTCTTTTGCTTCCTATTTTTAAAGGATTCGTCTACCTAATGAAACCACAGTGAGGCAAGAACAAGAACAGACCATTTTTGTCACAAATTTTATCAATAAAGCAGAAAAAAATGATCAATTTTCACATTTTTTGCAATTGAAATTTAATTAATAAAATTCATCATATTTTTTACTCATTTTCATTTCTAATGAGAAAAAAAGAATACCTACAAACTCACAAAAAAATTCTCATGAATATTTCACCTCTTGGCCCGATTCAAAAGCATAACACCAAGAATGAATTAATGATTCTTTCTTCAATTCAACTCGAATAAAGCAAAGCTGGATAATTTTGGAAAAATTACCTACAAAATTTAGATACCTAAAAAAATCATTTTCTCAAGACATCCTTTCAATCAGAGTACCAAGAGGACTAAAAGATCGAGTAAATTACAGAAATCAGAATCCAATACAATATGAAACTTTAGCTAAAGCTTTCAGCGTTCAAATAAACTAAATTTCTGGCTTTTGCTTAAGGTTTACTCAATTCGTTAAATTCTTCAATAACGCGAATTTTTTGACTGTATGCTTTCAGCTTTTTGCTTATGACTTTTTCGATTTTCGGGTTCTGTTTTCATATTATTTTCTTTTGTACCATTTTTCACACTTTTTGAATTTTTTTCTAGATCGTAAAAATTGAAAACCAAGATTGAATTTCGTATTTTAGCTAAAAGTTGTGAAATATCAATAGGACCAAAAAATTTCGGAGGAAAAATTATCTCGAAAATTATCTCATAAAATTTATCGTTTTTTTGGAGGGGGGGGGCAGTTGAAATCTTGAATAAAATAACCATGAATTTTGTTTTAGTTTTCACATGTTCAGAATTTTTTAAAAAGTTGAATTGCAACAAAATACGAAAATAACTACCTACGTCGTCGATTGTAAAATTATTTGCATGATGAAATATGTTTAGTATTTTGGAAAAAATTAAAAATCGAAAAGGCTGAAAACCTTAATTATTAATGAAATATTGAACTAAAAATACTCGAAAATGCCACGAGAACAAAAAAAAGTAAAAATATAACATCATTTAGATTCAGACAAAACTTCTTAAAACCTTGGAAATTGCATTTCATATTCAAAGGTTGATAAAATCAATTCTTAGGTAAAATGAGACCTTTCATAAGGTCTTTTAGAACACTTTACACAATTATTTAATAATTCAGCATCGTAAACCGCGACATTCCTCCAATCCACAAAACTACCCAGAAAATTATAGACTTTCAAAACATGCTACATAAGCACCTTTTACCTTTTTTCCTCCCATAAACTTCCTTATAAACAAAAAACTTTCCAAAAAAAAGTCATACTGGGAAATATTTCGATATTTTTGAAACGTAACGATACCGTATGGAGTAGAAAGCGAGGTAGATTTTCTCCAAACTCACCTGCGATGAAACATGCGAGAAAAATGTTAAACATTCTGCACTCAAGAGACCACCAACCTCAACATATAAAAAAAACATATACCGGCGCCGGTATAATTCGCACTGGTTTTAAAAAAATTGGCGCGAAATGGAGTCTGATGGCACACATGAACTGACAAGTCAGCTGACAACGATGAACTGAACTCAAACCGAACCAGACTGATTCTAATTTCGATTATGTACTCGGGAGTCGGACTCGGTTACGCGGAGAATAGCACTAGCAACTAAATGGCGTTCGGAATCGGATTTGTGGCATTGACAGAAGAGTATCCATTCGCATAATGTGCATTCGTGTGGCATAGGGCATAGGCATAATTTATCGTAAAAGGTAAAGAAAAAAAAAATCGACGGGATCACGAGCACGGGAACGAGTATAAAGATGCAACCGCAAATGATTTACCTGATCGAATGTAATTATATTTGTCGAGATGGAAATGAAAAATAGGTACAAATCGTTTGAAATTTTCACCTATCCAGATGACCTCAAAAGATACACGTACGCAGAATTAACACTTACGTACTTTAATGAATATTATGTAGACAAAAAACCACGTGGGTATTCGTCTGCGTCAAAGAGCGATTCCGACGACATTGAGGATTGCAAAAATAAAATAAAGGTGTTGGAATTCAAATAAGTACGGGAAGAAATATTCGAGTGTTGTGTTCCTTTTTCCTTAGTATATTTTCAAAGATTCTATCTCTTTCCGGCTATAGCAAAATTCTCGATATGATCAGCAGCAGTTGTTTTTATGTGGGCTCATCGCGAGTGAGCAATCAACCTTCGTAATTTTTATGACTACCTATAATATGAATTAAGTCGATGTAAATTGTAGCACTTTCGCTGGACATGATCCCTTTCTCTTTCTCCTTTTACATCTCTTTTTATCTCTTTCAACTCTTTATTTTTATGTGTTTTATTGATAAATATTTGAATTAGATGGCGAGAGGGTATCATTTAGATATTTACTTATCTATTTATTTTAAAAGCGGGGTATTGATAAGTACCTGCCTAATTTAAATTTAAAGTAGAATAGTATAACGGTTCATAATTAGTTATCTGTCTGATGAAACACGCAATTTTTGTTGAATTTTTTATACGAATTTAAAAATTGAATTAAAACACTAATTTAATTGCTTAAACTTTGGAAAGAGATAAAATGAAAGAAAAATAATCTCCCTCAGAGGAAAAAGTTTCAAAATTAAAATCGTTAATGTATGGGTAATTGTCATGTGAGTTTTCGTGATTAATTTTATTTGAGGAGTAAAAGAGTAAATATTATTGAAAAATTAATCACTATAATTTAATTACGAACTAATTTTTATTATAATTATTTCATACCAATTTTTAATGGAAAAAAAATTTTAAATCGTGTTTTCAATGTGTCGTGTCAACTGTAAATTTTGCCCGAACTTGGGAAACACAATATTGGAATGGCAAAGAAATTTATTGTCCAACATTTCACTTAAATTTACGAAAAATATCAACTTGGAAATTTGAATAAAATTTAAATTGTTGAAAAATAAAACTCAAAATACATATCAAAATAAACTCATCAAAAATGTTGAGGTAGGTAGGTAGGTCTAGGTACCTATTACAAAATACAGTCAAATTTTAACAAAAGTTGAAAAAAGAAAGGTAAAAATGTAGGTAGGAACCTAATCTAGCAGAATATTTCAAAATCTCTCAAATTGAGCATGTTGACGAGAATCGCAATTTCATTTGAATAAAAATGTAATTTTTTCAATTTTTTTTTTCAAGTTTAAATTTAGATTTAGGATTTAGAAAAATTGAATTACTTAGATATGTCAAAAGAAGCACTGTTGAGTTTGTGACCACTGTAAGAAAAAGGTACCCAAAGTAGGATTTTTCAAAAATGATTTTTTTGGCTTAAATAATAGGAGAGACTATGAGAAACATTCTAAAACTTGAATGAGCATTCTTGGTCAATTTTTCTTTGAGATAAAGGCATTTGAAAATTAGAAAATTGCGACATGAAAAAAATATCGAAAAAACACGTGTAAAGCTGCAAAGAGGTCTAAAATACTTGAAAATACTGGGGAAAAAATGAAAAAATCGTCCATTTTTCATATTTTTGGTTCTAGCGCAAAATTTTGTTTTCCGACTTTAGGTACCCTCTCCCTGCATGGGTCACAACTTGGAAAATTAAAAAAATAAGTAGAGAAATGCTCACTCATTACTTTGGATAATTTTACTTTTGTATTCGAAATAGAAGCGTAACCAAGATATTTGGGGGTTTCGACCCCCTACCTTGAGGCCAAGAATTTACGTGAAAAAATTCCTTCTTGGAGCACTATAAATCGAATTTTCTCAAAGCTTCCCTCTTGCTTCGCTATGAACTATTTGAGGTGACTATGCGAAAAAAATATCTTCTGGTATTCAAAATCTCCATATCCATCTTGCTTCCTCCCAAAAAAAGTTTCTGAAGCCACTATTTGGATTTGTAAGGCATTTTTTTTTTTTATTTTTCATGTCAAATTATTTAGCAAGGAAGTTTCATTGAAAAGTCACATTTTCGTTGATTATTCAAAATTTGAATTTAGCGCTTTATACCAAAAGGAAATTTAAATGTTGCGGGGGGGGGGGGGAGAAGGTAGGGGTAACTAAAAAAAAGTTTCAAAAAATGATGCATGATCGGATCCTCTCGTTGAGAAATTTCTGGCTACGTCACTGATTTGGAAGTTGAATTTTAAGGGAGGAGGGGGGAGGGGTGCTGTTGTTCAAAAATTGTATTTGGAACACAAGCAGATCTGATGAAAAATCAACCTTCACAGTTTCACACCTTCACATCTTGAAATTCATCCTTTGATTCAAAATTCCCTAATATCTGTCTATAAATTCAAAAATTCAAAAATTTGTAAAAAAAAAAAAAAAAAAACTAATTTTTGCGTTTTTAATAACATTAATTTTTTAATACCTATTTTTAAAAAAATAGGAATAACTATTACCATTGGAAATTTTTCTCGTCCTTGTCTTAATAACAGATATATTTTTACCTAGTGATCAAGAAAACAAAAAAAATCAACGATGAAAATTTTCTATCGTTTTCTTCCCTCTTTTCTATCTAGGTCATTT
Organism: Pseudococcus jackbeardsleyi; assembly: GCA_038380155.1. Classification (NCBI taxonomy): domain Eukaryota; kingdom Metazoa; phylum Arthropoda; class Insecta; order Hemiptera; family Pseudococcidae; genus Pseudococcus; species Pseudococcus jackbeardsleyi. Next base: position 41,850,630 of record CM076238.1, read on the forward strand.
TTCAAAAAATGAAGAAAACTTCATTACATGCAATTTTTTTCAAGGTGGGGATAAAAATGGAAAATAGCCACCAATTTTGGGGCTAAAAATATTAAGACTTCAAATGAACCGTTTTTTCAAAAAATAAAATTCTGAAATTCCTTTATAAGCATTGAAAAATCATAAAATGTGATAATTTCAAGTACCCTGAAAAATGGGTAAGGTAAAAAATACGCACCACAGATATATTAAGGTAAAAAAATTTACGAAAGTAATGTAATTTTTGGCAGAAATTTTTCAATTATTTCAATGTTTTTCAAAATTACCTATGAGCTATGACTAATAAGTTAAATTCTGAACGCAGCTAGAGAGAAATACGGGGAGTAAGTATTATAATAAAACTGACGAAGTTAAATATTAAAAATCAAGCCATAAAAGTTACAGAATAAAATTTCAATAAAAATTTTGTTGGATTTGTGTGAAAATTGTAGAATTTATTATGAGATATTAGATTGCAAAACAGACATGAAAAAGAAGAAATGAAAGCACCTACCTTTATAATTTGAAATTTTGAATTTAAAATGAAAACTAAAAAATTCAGAATGCATTAGATAAAATTTTCGAATAAAAAAGCACAGCTTATGCCGGAATTTCTATAAGTCCTTCGGCGAAATATTACTCCAATTGCCCAGGATGGTCTTTATTTTCAAGTTTGAGATTTTTCTCTTCTTCCTCTTCAAATTTCTTCCAAAAAATGGAAAATAAATTTCCTTCTGTTTTTTATAGTTTTAAAAAAGTGCTGTCCGACGGCTCCGACCATTCCGTTTTCATTTTATGGAGTTCAACACAATAACTGGGCAAGTTTTTTCACCTTCATTTTGAAAAAAATGAATTTCAAATAAAAAATGTTGGACATTTGAGCAAAAAGATTTTTTGAGATTTTTTCATTGTTAATAACAGTACTTTTTTAATGTCAGAATTTTTTCATCACTTACATGATCTAGTGGCGGAGCCGGAGGGAGAAGGGAGTAGGGCCTCCTCCGGACGATTTTTCCGGAGCCGAAGCCGGAGGGACTAGATCCCTGATTTTTAGGACAAAATTATTTTTAAAAAATTAAGGATGTACCCAATTCTTAAAAAATCAACAAAAATAGAATACATTCAAGTCATATTATAAACTTCTCTATTTCCTGTCTAAATACGACATCCGGCCATAAAACAAGAAGCAAGAAAGAAAATCAACAATTTTTGAAAAGTTCATTTAACCAAATACCTATCAATTTGAAAAAAAAATGAAAGAAAAATCTATAATGAACCATTTTCTAAAATATCAATTTAAAAATTAAAGATTGAAGATCACAATAATTTCTCATTTCTTTCGTACCTTTGAAAATCACATGCCCAGAGGATCTCCATTTTCTGTCCCTTTTCTGGACGTCCTTACATACCAAAATTTTCAACTCATATTGCATTTCTCGTAAAAAGGGCATTGTTCTATAAGGCTGCATTAACAAGTTACGAGATATTTTTCCAATCTTTCTGGATGAAAATTATTTTTGAAAAAATTAAGCACAAATTACCTACTTTTTTAATTTTTAAAATTGAATTAAATACTGCAAGTACATTGACATTATTTCAGAAATAGTCGTAAGACATTCTATGACTGGTTTTACCTATTTCGTTAAATCAGTTGTTGACCAGATAGATTAAACGTAATCCATCGCTGATTTTTTTTTTTGAGCTCGAGATGCATTGAAAATGAATCGTGAATCGTGCTCTGCAGTAGATGATCATTTCAAAGTCCTTTAATTTTACGGCTAGTTTAATCGTATTGTTAGCCGCAGATTAAAATAGCTTTTTATTAAATTAGATCATGTCACAATACAGGCTATCGTGTAAGTGCACACAAGCTCATATAATAGAAAACTTTCAAGGTAGGTAAGTACATTACCTATTATAACTTTCAGATAATGTTACCAACTCAATTACTTAATGATTTGGAAAAGCTCTTCGATTAAATGTGCATCCAAACATCAATATAATGAATGTTGCTCGTGTTAGGATCAAGAAAACAATATATCACGTTTTTGCGATACCTAATTGATTAGTTTCGAATAGATTTACATTTTTCTAAGAAAAAATTATTTTATTTTTATACATAGTACATCTAATCGAGAAAAAATTGGTTCATTTACGTAGAACTGATTAATCATTATTGTTACACAGGTACCTGCTACTACGAATTTAAATCTACAAATTTAATATGAATCAAAAGTACTAAAAAGTTGATTAAACACAGCAATCAATTTTTATAACGCGCAATAAAAATTTTAACCGCGAAAAAAGACAAGTGTTTTTTTTTCAATAATCGTTGAAAGGATTTATCTACGTAGCAGTCGCGTCTAGTAATTTTCCTGAGCCAAATAATCACTTTATTGCTACCACTTTCTTTAAAAACGATGACTAATTGAGAAAAATTTCGGTTCGGCCAAATATTCCACAAAATGTCATAATACTTTTATGGAGGTGATTTCACCACTTGGTAAAATTTTTTCGTAAAAAAATAATTTCCGTTCCATTTCGGTGGCAGAAATTGTGCATAGAAAATTTTCAACTTTGTACCCAAGATGAAAAAACATTCTTAAGGTGAATAATTTTGATAACCGTTACATTACAGTAATTAGCTCGTGTACGTATAATTAGATGTCCTCGTTCCAAAAATCATGAACTTCGTTTTATACATATTAAGTAGGCCTAATTCTTGGTACGTAATTGATTCGAATAAAAATTTCAATTCGGAATCTTTCGAGTCGTATTTTCCCAAAGTGTCCGAATTAGAAATTAGAATAGGTTTTATTCGAGTATTTTTTCAATCGTCAGCTGCGGTAGGCTTTTTGTAAAGTTACATATTTTGAAATTAGGTAATTGGACCTTGACTCGAGAATACTACAGTGCATGTCAATACCATGGATGAGAATAAACTGGTTATCCATGATGTCGCGTAAAACTGAAATAAAACTAAATTCGTTTTTAAATAACATCTTCGGAAGATGCACTAACTTTCTAAATAAATGTACAGATGGGCAGAGGTTTCCATAATTTATGCGACAAAAAAATTATGACGTAAAAACTATCCTTTCAAATTCAAATTAATAAGAGGACGTGTTGAGACTTCGATAAATTTTTTACGAAGGTGCCTACGTACCGAAGAACAAAAAAATGTTTTTTTAAAAATTAATGGCTGTGATTGTTTCCTTGTAGATATTCATTAGATTACGTGATATCTGTTTATTTAGTTCAGTATCAATTTTTTTATTAAGTTATTCCAGTAAGTAATTTTATTTTTAGTTTAATTTAATTTGAATATAATTTTGAATACATTTTATATTTTTTAAATAAAAAAACAGGCTTTAAGAATGGACAAATTATCTGTTGAAGTTGATATATTTTTGTTGCTGGGTGTATTATCGGCGATTTTTTGCACAGAAGATGGAATCAACGTAGAATACGAAAGTAAATTAATCCATTTTTGATTATTAAAAAAAAAAATAGTAGCTTGAATCGTATTTTGTTTTACAGATCATGTGGAAGAAATCAATTCGAATAAAGAAGCCGAAAGTACCTATGAATTTGGTAAAAAAAAAAATCTCCTTATACCTGCCTGATTATTTTTTATTCAATAATAAATTTCAGATGACAGAAGGCATCAAAATACTTTATCAGTTAAATCCTTTGTAAAAGATAAAGCTATCGAAATGTATGCAAAAAAAGGATTCGAAAGTGTGAAGAAAACTTTAAAAAGCTCGGAACCATTTCAAGCTGGATCGATGGATAAAGAAAGAGTCAAAGATGCTGAAATGGAGTAATTAAAATAAAAATATAATTTTTTAAAAATTGTTAGATATTAAATTTTAACGATTTTTTTTTTAAATAGCATTTCGTTTCAATTACAAAACGTTAAATTATACAATCTTGGATCCTTTATCGTAAAGAAATTCAAAAGTAAAAGTGAACAAAGTGCAGCAGAATTTGCCCTGGATATTCCTTCACTAAGGGCGAACACAGATTACACAGTAAATGGCACTTTCAAAGGAAAAAAGGTTGATGGAAGTGGAAATGCTGAGTAAGAAAATGAAAATGTACAATCTGGCACCTACATATTTCATATTTATTGGATAAAAGTTGTTTTTTCGTTTTTAAAGCGTGAATGTCACCGGAATATCAATTGATAATGGTAAAATAGTGATAAAAGAGACTCCCGAAGAAATACAAATCACATCGATTGATATGATATACGATTTCAAGGATTTAGTGGTACGAGTATTTACTGGTAATAAAATTAATTGAGAAAAACACTCACCAAATATTTTTCAGGTGAAACAATCAGGATTAAATATCGAAGGACTTAAGCCGAACGAGGTGACTGAATTTCTAAACAATTCTGGTAAAAAATACCTGAAAGATAACAGGAAAAAAATTAGCGCGAAGATAACCAGCGAAATGAAAACACGAGCTAATGCAAAACTCAAAGGGAAAAATAGAGATCAGTTGATGGAAATGTTCAAAAAATCATAAATCACAGACAGCCGATTTTACACCTAGCATCAAAAAGATCATTTTTATATGTTCAAAATTACTCGTGTATTTACCTACAACAGATATGGTCCATAGGTGATTTCAAAATTATTTCATTCTGAATGTATGTAATTGTTTTGTAAATTTTTTTTGGTATGACTTCAATAAATGGAATAAATTATTATTCACTTTTGAAATCTGAAACAAACACAAATATTGAAAAAAAATTTATGACAGAGATACGAAAAAAATGGAACTTCCCAGTTTCAAAAATAATCCACAGCATGCCAGCTCCTAAACTTATGCAAAAACGATATCAATCAAGATCATACAAAAGCAAAATAATCCAAACTTCAACAATATTTTTGGATTAAAAATTATTAAAAAATTGGAATTTAGTTTTCTAACCGTTATGATGAATTTCAAAAAGGGCTTAAGTTATTCCTTTAAATTTTCAAATATATTTTATAATTTTACGTTAAAATCAAATAATAGGCACCATAGATTTAAATTTTTTGACAAAAAATGATTTTTTGTCATATTTTTATTTAATTTTATTGCAAAAAAATTAACAAAAAACATAATTTAATCTAATAAAACAAGGTTTATCATGATATATTCAAAAAAGTATAAAAAAATCACAAAAATACATCATTTTGGCAAGATTATTTCATAAAATCTATAAAATATAATATAATAAATTAAAACGTCGTTGATAAATGAAATAATGAGAATTCAGTTCGTTGAAGATATTCACAAAAGGTAAACTATAAGTTAAGAATAATTTAAGTAAGTAACTACATATTTAAAATCTCCACAAATAACAAATATTACATTCTGTCTTCATTACTAGTCTCTAGAATTGACGAATTCAAGCTCACATCGGTTTCTGAACTAATATTGAGACTTTTTTGAATGCATTCTTCGTCAGTTCTGCAATGTGAATGCATTTTTAGAAATTGGTGAAAATTATGAACAAACAATTGAATTAAATTTACATACGTTTCACCGGAATGTGTACTGATAGAAGACCAACTCTGCTTTGGATTCTTCTTCATGAAAATAATGGGATCTAGGAAGAATAATTTACATCCGTCTCTTTCTTCTTCTTTGATGTAAATTCCTCTGATGGGTTGTTTCACGATACCTGAAATAAAATAATAAATTAACATCTTGCACAAATTTTCAAATTTTACTTAGGAAATATTTACCAAGAATAGCAGGGTTATCGAAATCAATGACAGAGAATTTGAGTTTTTCTTCCGAACTGGCGTCTGTAGATGGTAAATAAACTAAAGACACGCAATTTTCGTGAACGACGCATAAGAACGGTTTATTATAGACTGGAAAAATAAACAATGATTATTTCGAATCAATTCAAGTTGAAAAAATATTTATGTAGATGAAAATGTACCTATTTTTTTGAGCGGTAAAGGCCATTTTATGATTTCAGAGTATTTGAGACGTTTGCCCTCGGAGTCGATGAAAATTCCGAAAAATTTATCACAAACAAGGTATAAATCGGTATTGATCTTGACTATAGCTTCGGGTTCGCACATTTTTGAGTCCATTTCAGTCGTACATTTGAATACTTTCAGTTCTAAAAGTAAAGAAAACATTAAAATTACACGAAAATTGTTCTAAATTATTTGAGAAGATTCTTACTGTTTTCGTTCATAGTTGATAAATCGATTCGATAAAACTCATTTGATGTACTGTACAGAATACTTGTCGATGTGAATAAGGAACATTTGAAATCAGATAATCTTTTTTTATATCTCATCACATCGAAACCAACTTCGTTCCACTCCAACACCCTGAAAAATTTATATTTATAATCAACTGAAATTATTATAATTTCAGAGAATATTTATGGATGAAACTCACATGAAATACTTGTCAGTGACAACAGAGATCAGCGAATTGCAGGGAGAAGCTTCTAACAGCAAACAGTGTTTCAAATCGAATTCACTGGATGCTTTTTCAATAGAGATCGTAGGAGAAGAACAAGCAGCAGCTTCAGCATTGGACACCAACATTCTGAGATCACTTTTTTTCAAAGAATCGTCATCTCCTGAATAGAAAAAACATTCAATTATAACGAATGCAAAATTAGGAGAAAAAATATGAAAATGACAATTACCGCAAATTAGCAAAGCTATACGTAATTTGGTTAATATTTTAATTTTGGAGACTTTCTCAACGCCAGATATTTTGATAGGATTGTATACTTTTCCATTTTCGGCAGCACTGTTCACTTTCAAGGAATAAAGCCCTTCATCAGCTCCGAGTAAACATAACTAAAACAAGTGCTTTCGTTAGTTGCATAATTATAAAAAGATTTATTAATCAAATGAATAGGTACCTCAGGCGCTAGCTGTATCATCTGATTCACTTTTAATCGATCCGAATTATCAAAAGAACAAACGACATTTCCTTTGAAGTACTCTTCTGGCTCTAATTTGAAAGTTATTTGTTTAGGGGTGATGTTCCGTTTCAGTACGTTCATCCAATTGGCTTTATCATCTTCACTAGAGGCTCGCATATGAAGTATTTTCTGATCACTTCCTTCTCTATAGACGACCTGAGAAAAAAATTTTCTTCTAAATTCAGATTTCTTGGTAAAAATAAAATGAAAAATTGCCATACCTTTAATACGGTAGATACTTCGCCAACGACAGAAGTGGCATCAATGTTGTCATCTATGCTCTTAACTGCGCTAAATGGAATTTTCATTTTAGGTTCCGCATTGGATGACGACTTATCGTACAATGCCAAATATTTGCTTTCTACACAAACTGTCATATTTTCCCATTTTCCGCATCTGCAAAAATTTTTATTTTTTGTTGTACTGAACATTCAAAAATTGTCGGTGACCTGATAAATATCTCCTATTTGAAACTTTTTTTTAAATTCTCGAGCTCATTAAAATGTTCTTTTCAAGCCTTATTCATGAAAGAAAAAACTGGACGATTTTTTGTCCGAATATTGGAATTATTTATCAAACTATCGACAAAGTATGATTTTTAATTAATCGTAGAATGAGTAGGTATACCTGAAAACTTTAATATTTCCTTCGATTTCGCTTTTTATACTAGATTGTGATGATGTAATTTGTGATTGAGCTTTATTAAAAGCGGAAAATTGCTCCATCAGAGCCTGAGGTAAACCACAAGTTGGGCCAATTTTTTGAGTGCATGAAACGTGACACCAAACGTGACATTCTTTGCAGTAACTGTGATGTCCAGAGGAGATATTAATACTACAAACCGAACACTTGTAAACTGTTTTTCGGCATCTTTTCGTTTCGAATCTGAAAAAATTTCATTCGTGAGGTTTTATTTTATTTTTATAAATCAGTGCAATAATTTGTAAAGTCTTTACTTATGTGGAATATTGTGTTTAATTCTCGTGTTCGGCATTTCTATTTCGGATAGACTTGATACACTTGTGAGTTGATTTTTGGTGGTGGTGCGACTCAAATTCGATTCAGATTCAGTAATTGTCCTGGGTGATGAGCATTTTGATATATTTTCACCTCTCAGCATCATCAGTTCGATTCGCGCTTGATATAATTGTTCGGCCAATCCTTTGGATTTATTTCGTTCCGAATATAATAAATTTTCCAATTCCTAAAAATTTGTAATACATACATTAAACACAGAACAAAATGTAATTTTGAAAAATTTTAAATAATGAACCTTCGGATTAAGATTTTCTTTTCCCTTATTCCGGAAGATTTTATCAGCGAGGGTTCGTTTTTGCTTAGTTGCGTCCTGGAATTTAGTCTGCAAGAAATCTATCAATTTTGAATGTTGCTGAAGAGTTTCGTTATCTTTCAAGTGACGAATTTCGTGATATGCTTCAACTTGCGCCAATACGGATTGTAAATCACCATTTGCTTTTTGCAAATCCTGAAAATTCATTCTTGTTAAAAAATTATACGTAAAAATCTAACATTCACTGGGAAAAAATGTATTACATTCAAATCAGAAGTAGCTTCTTCCAGTTCTTTCATCAGGTCATTTTTCTCTTTCGTTAAGCGATGTATATTTGTAAGAAGATCACTTCGATCTTTTTTCAAAGAGATAATTTCCTTTTCCATTAGACTCGAGTATTCTGAATTTTTATGCAGAGATTCGTCGGCATTAGAAATGTAATCCTCCAGATGTTTGATCTAAAATAAAATTATTTTCAAATTAATGTGTTTTGTTCACTGAAATGTTTTCAAGAATACCACTTTCATCCTACCTGATCTTCTAGATTCATGATGAGTTCGGATTTCGCTTTTATATCTTCTTCCAAATTTTCAATAGTATCATCTTTTTTTTGCAAATCTGATTCTAATAAGCGAACTTTATTTTCTGCAAAAATTTTCAGTGATTTCTCTTCGTTGACCATTTTTCTGGATGTTTTTAAATCATCGGTCAATTTATCGAGTTCTTCCTACATTTTCGAAAACACAAAATATGAATAACTATAATATGTATTTATGCAATTATTTAAAAATAATTGAATTGATCTTCATTACCTTCTGTTTAGATTTTTCGTCTTCAAGTTCTTTGATTTTTTCCTCCAACTCTTGATTATAATTTTCAAAATTTTCGACTTGTTTATCCAGAAGTACACAAGTTTCTTTAATTGAAGTTACCGTATTCTCCAAAGCAGTGCATTTCGCTTTCCAACTCTCTTCCTGAAATTTTAAATCATATGAAATATTTTTCATCTCAAAAGTAAGATCTATTAAAATGCTTACTTCTTCTTTGACGCTATTGAACGTAGTCTTATTTTGCTTGATTTCTTCTTTCATTTTACTAATTTTAGATTTCAGATGTTTAATCTCAGATTCCTTTTCTTTTAGACTTTCCTCCAAGTTTTTCTTATTTTTTTTAAAATCACGATTACAAGTTTTTAAAGTATTCATTTCTTCTTCCAAAAGTTGCAATTCAGATTTAAGACTGTTGATTTCGGTTTCCTTTTCTTTGACAAAATCGTCTTTCAAAACAAGAGCATTTTTCAAACTTTCAACTTGAGATTCCAAATCAAGGATTTTCTGCTGTTCTTCTTTCAATTTAGACTCCAAGCCATCTTTTTCCTCTTTCAGATCCTTATAGTATTGATACTTCGTTTTCTAAAATTAAAAAATCAAAGGTTGTTTCAATACTTCTGAGATTATTAAATTCTGTCACGATGTAGAAATACCTGTATTTTTTTGAGGTCTTCTTCTGCTGTTTTAGCTTCTCGTTGAGCGATTCGTAAATCAATTCTCAAGTTTTTCAGTTCTTTTTCTGCTTCTTCTAGTTCTTTCTTCGCTTGGCTGGCTGCCTCCCTCTGCAGAATAGCGGTTTCTTGATGTTTTTCTAGCTGTGATTCCAAACGTTCAATCTAAGGAATAAAATTGCGTTAAAGTTTTTTGTTGATGTTTAAAATAATAATTCGTATCCCATACTTGTGCTTCTAACACTGCAATGTTTTTCTTTTCGGGCTCCACAGACTCGGGTTTATTCAACGCAATAGGTAAGCAAGTTAAACTGACTCCTAAAAGTAAATTTATGCTTGAAACCTTTCCACTTGAAAAATTTTAAATTACAGGAAACATATATACATACTTCTTTGTAAAGTGTTCAGCAATTTTTCAAAATCGGTGGTTGTAACGACATTATCTTTCATTTGTAAGTTTTCTTTAATCACATCACGCATTGTATTTTCAAATTGCTTCAGCACTTCATTCGGATCGATTCGATTTGCCTACAGAAATGAACAATCATCAACGTTATGCAATCATGAAAATTACACAAAAATGGAATTAAAAATCTTACTTCCAATTCCTTAAGTTTGATGTTGTTGCATTGTTTTATTTCATTCAACAATGCTTCAATTTTAGACTCCAGTTTTTCTTTTTCTTTGTCGCTTTGACACAAGCTCATTCGAATTGAAGAAACTTGTTGCGATTTTTCTTGCAATTCTTTTTTTAATTTACCAATCTCGTTTTCGCATTTCTTGATAATTTTGTTTTTTTCTTCAACTGATGTTTTAAGATCCTCAATAGAAACTAAGTTGGCGAATATATCTTCGTTCATTTTCGAAAGTTGAGTCTGTAGATCGGTAATTTCTTTTTGTTTTACTTCCAGCCCTTTGTTTAATTTCGTCTTTAAATCGGAGATTTCTTTTTCTTTCTTTTCTAACCCCACGGATAATTTTTCGTTTAAATCTCGAATAACTTTTTCCGAATTTTTTTGCTCACGAGACAGTTTATCTTGCAAGTCGGAGATTTCCTTTTGTTTTCGATCTAGGTCTTTCATGAAATTCGCTCGTGTTTCAGCAATTTCTTTAGGAATGCATTTCTGCTCTTGAGTAACTTTTTCAAGTAAATCGGAAATTTCTTTGCATTTTTGTTTTTGTTCTTGATCAAGTTTTTCGCGCAAATTTGTGACTTCTTTTCGAGCCTGTTCGCAATCTTGGGAAAGTTGCTGTTGAGTTTCAGTCAATTTCTGTTTTTGTTTTTGTTCTTGATTTAGTTTTTCTTGCAAATCACTGATTTCTTTGAGTTTAACTTTTCGTTCTTGATCGAATTTATCTTGTAAATTGGTGATTTCTTTCTGTTTCTGCTTTTGTTCTTGGTTTAATTTGTCTTGCAAATCGGAGAGCTCCTTTTGTTTCCGTTTTTGTTCTTGATTTAATTTATCTCGTAAATCGCTGATTTCCTTTTGTTTTCGGGTTTGGGCTTGATCAAGCGTGCTCCGAAGATCGGAAATTTCTTTAGTTTTGGCTTGCAGTTCCAGATTGAATTTCTTTTGCAGATCACCGATTTCTTTTTGATTACCGGCTTGTTTTTCGAAAAGTTTGCTTCGAAGATCAGAAATTTCTTTCTGTTTTTTGTCGAGTTCTTGTGCTGACTTCTGCTTCAAATCCGAAATTTCTTTCTGTTTATGATTAATTTCGCGAGTCAATTTTTCAGTCAATTCTGAAATTTCTTTCAATTTACGTTCGTTTTCTTTTTGCAGTGTTTCTTGCAAATTCAAAATTTCTTGGTGATTTTTGTCCAATTCTTGATTTAATTTTTCTACCTCTTCTTTCAGATTTTTGTCCGTTTTTGAGCCCTGTAACATTATTAATAAAAGAGTAACGAATTAATTACCCATTGATCACCACAAAGTTGGAACATTGTTGCTCAATTATTCGAAAAAAAGAAATAATATAAATTCAATTCTAGCTTTAGAAATCAATACTTACTGAGGCACCATCGTCGTCAGACTTATCACTGGCAGCGGTCATTTTAAATTCAAGATCCAACTTGACTTTTCCTTTCTTTTCAAGATCATGCGTCAATTTGGAAATTTTTTTATTCGCTTCGGTCAACTGATTTTTCAAAGTAATATTATCTTGTTCGAATTTATCTCTTTCTGTTGAACGACTTCGTAAGGTGGTGCGAGTTTTACTCAAAACGGCTAATTTGGCAGCTTGTTGATTGCTCAAATTTAGCATTTTCTCTTCGAGTTCTTTCAAACTTTCGTTTTTTTCTGAAAGGTCTTTGTTTAGTTTCTGAATTTCTTGATTCAGCTTCGCAGTGGAATCTTTCCTGAGTTTCTATCGAACAAAAAATAATAAATGAAACGATCGATGGAAAAAATATTAAAAAACAATGCTCAACTTACTTCAGCCTTTTTCAGCTTATCGGTAGTATCCTCTAAATCGCACTCCAGCTGTACGTAACGAAGTTCCATATCATCATGCTTGGTTTTATATTCACTCAATTCTGAAAACAAAAATTTGATCAGTTTTGTTTTAAATACAAAATTCATACAAATTCTCACCTTTCTCTAAACTTGCATTAGTCTGCTTCAAAGCATCATTTTCTTTAATCAGCTTTTCTTCTTTCTCCTTGAACTGTTTCGCCATATTCTGCTTTTCCAGAAGTAATTTAGCTTGATCTTCGGTGATGCAGTTATACATATCCTACGTATTACGATGGAAATAAATATAAAAAATAAAAAAACTGTCATGTAAGTGCGCTGCATTACACGACAAATGGTAGAGAACATACGTGGAATTTATTTTTAATATTTTCTTCAATAACTAAAGCCTTTTCATTATAAAATAAATGTAGCTGATTAACTTCATTTTCTAATCGTACCGATGCTGATTGATAAGATTCGTCGCTACACTCGGAATGAAGTTTGCTATCCCGGTAGGATCCGGTTGAATATCTCGGCATTTCAAAAGCATCGATATCGCTCTTCTCTTTCGTCGTCTAAAAAAAATCCCATCAGTAATATTTCTGAATTGTTAAAATATCAGAGTGAATATTAATGCATGGTCAATTACCGAGTAATTTTCAGTTTTACGTCGTTCAGAAAAAGAGGCAGGTAATTTTGAAATTACATACGAACTGGCAGAGCTATTGGTGTCATCGGGGTCAATATCATTACCCATATAGGTGAAGCCAAGAAAAGGTAGATTACGACCGGTGAAGCGTCTTTGTAACTGCAAAATAACAAAATAAATCAAATCATTGTTTTACAATAAGATTACTTTTTTTTTCATTTCACTAACTTTGTAATCTTCGACTTTCGGCGTAGGGCGTTGCACTTCAAAAGTTGTAAAATAAGACGTATCATCGACAGAATTCAAAGACGGAACAAACGGTGGATCACGTTCGTGAAGAAATGTCCAAACGATATCGTTAAAATAATCCAAACTGACTAGTTTCTCATAGTTCCATCTCTTATCAGCCGGTTGCAATAATCCCGAAATTATATTTTTCATATCTACACGAAAATATTTTTCAACAGAATTTTCAAAAGGAATGAAATTTTTTGAAAACGCAGTTTACCTTGCGATATGTTGATATTTTTAGGATATTGTAATCTACGAGAATAATTATTCGAAGACAGATGTAATTTAGGAGCTTCTTCGCTGTTGAAAGGGACAGAACCGCTGGCTAGTTCGAATAACACAACTCCAAGAGACCACCAATCACACTGAGCGGTATATCCTTTCGTAGCAGATTCATGAAACTACAAGAAAAGATTTTAGATTAGCAATAACGTTATCTTCAAGGATTACAAAGACATGAAAAAAAAAAAAATAATACTTTGAAGATTTCTGGAGCTGTATAAATTGGTGTACTGAATACCACTTTAGTATTGATCTGTCCATGTCGCGAAAGTTTAGCAGATGAACCGAAATCTATCAATTTCAAATGACCGAGTTTATCAATTAGAATATTTTCAGGTCTGATGTCTCGATGTACGTAACCGATGGAATGGATCGACTGTATAGCTTGGATCATTTCAGCGAGATAAAACCTAATGAGAACAGATATACGTTTAACAGACAATAATATAGTCGAAGTAGTTTATAGATAAGGTGAAATTGCGCAATAAAATATATTGGAAAATATGTAGAAGTGTTACCTCAACATTGGTTCAGGAACATTTTTCTTATAATATTCCGACATCGTGCAGAGATTTCCACCTGGACAGAACTCCAGGACGTAATACAAATATTTCATGTTTTGAAACGAATAATACAGATGAGGAACCCATTTCTTGGCTTCACGATCGCATAGAGCCGTTATCAATAAATTTCGCTCACTTTCAAATAAAATCCTCTGAAATGAACAAACCCGATGAAATAATTGAATTTCAACTTTCGACATTTTAGAAATATTTTACGTACCTCCGAAACATTCAATACATCTGATTTACGAATCTTCTTCAAAACACAAATATTTTGTGAGGATTTTTCTTTTGCAACAGAAACTTCAGCAAATCGACCTCTACTAATGACTTTTTTCACTTCGAAATCACTAATATTAACATTGAGATCTCGTACTTTCAAAACGGTACTGCGATCTGAAAAATTCATTTAATAAGATTATTCAAGAGAAAACACAGCAGAATAGATACGCAACGACTGATATGTGATATTACGGACATTTTTCGACGAAATCCGCAATTAGCGGATCTTTCATTAAAAATTCATTGTTACATTCATCGTATAACAGAATCAACGCATCGATTAGCACTTCGCGAGAAATCAAGCAAGATCCTGCAACAGCTTTTGAATCCGAAGTAGATCTGAGCAGTAAAGTATTCAAATTCAATATACGTTTGGTGATATTCTCGTTGTTATGTTCCATTGTGCTTCAAAATTGCTAAAATTGAAAGTGTGAGAGATCAACTCAAGTTATTTCGAATTTGAAAGATTATGATTTATGATGTTTTCCATACTTACAGCAATCAAATCAAATCAACAAAGCAATCATCACTACACTTACTCCGAAAGAATATGAATATAATTATTAACGACTGTTCAATATTTGCATTCTTCTTCAATGCAGCTTTAATCAACTTTAAATACGCGAACTTTTACTTACGAATTTACTAAAGCTTGAAAACGACCCACGAAAAAAACTTACACATTTTTGGAAAATTTTTAGCCGGTAACGGTTTTTTAAATGAAAATACGTTAAACCACAGATAAAAGAAAACAAACTGCGAAGCGCAACCTCAATTTTTTTTGAGAATTCAAAATCAGTTAGCGCTACCTATGTAGTATCATTTAAAGCAATTCAATTTTTATCTGTGACGTTGAATTGGCGCGCTGAATTTTTTGCACTGATAAGAAAAATATTTGAAAAATAAATGTTTTTGTTTGTAAAGAAAAAATTTTATTATTCTGAAAAAAATATGCTAATAATGAATTTTAATAGTGAAAAAAATCCAGAGGAGATGTTCTGGCTGTGTTGAATTGCATATGATAATCTGTAATATTATTGCTTCAATTAGCCATCAGCTGCAGAATTTACTCAAGTCAGAATCATCACTACTTCTCTTCACGTGACTTCAAAACTCATGAAAAAGAGCAAACGGTAAAAAGGTTGGCAAATTTATTCAGAAGAAATGACCGATTTTCTGAATGATACGTGGGATATTTCCATGAGCGTTATTCCTGATTACAACAATGAATCGAAAACCAACTATAGCTTACTGCTGAAATCATTAAATAGCAGTTTAGTACCTAGAACAGATACTTCGTTTTTTGGTTTATCTGATAACGTTCGTTCCCTGATTTTGAAATACAAAGGGATTGAAAAACTTTACGGTAAGCATTTTCGATACAGATATCACTGTTGTCAATTTAAAGAGCTATTTTCATTGGTTATGTTCATTGACAGAATGGCAAGAAAAATGTTTAAATTTACCGGCAGTGAAAAAAAGACAAAATTTGGTCTACAGTTTACCAACCAGTGGTGGAAAAACACTGGTAGCTGAAATTCTAATGCTTAAAGAATTGATGTTGAACCGGAAAAATGTAATTTTCGTACTTCCTTTTGTAGCTCTTGCTCAAGAAAAGGTATGAATATCAAGCTTTATTTCAGATCGTAACCAAACTAACGATCAACTACTGTATGTAATATACTATTATATTGTTCTGTCCAGGTTCATTCATTATCGCCATTTGCTCTAGATTTGGAATTCTATGTGGAAGAATATATCGGAGGAAAAGGAATTTATCCTCCTAAAATACATAAGAAAAAATCTGTCTATGTTTGCACCACCGAAAAAGCTGCTGGTTTAATCGAAAGTTTATTAGAAACAAATAGGTTAGAAGAAGTTGGTATGCTGGTAATAGACGAAGTTCATTTAATCGGAGATGCCTCGAGAGGTCCAGTTCTTGAACTGATGCTCAGTAAATTGATGTACATAGCAAGTAAGTTTCAATTATTTAGATCATTCATTTTTACAATAAGTATAACTTAATTTGTTTTCTCAACAGAAAATATTCACATAATCGCCATGAGTGCCACGGTGGGAAATTTGAACGAAATTTGTCGTTTTTTGAATGCGCAATTATACAATCATGATTTTCGTCCCATTGAATTGATCGAATATATGAAATATGAAAACAAGGTGTTCAAAGTTGAAAGAAATAATGCAAAAGGATGCAATATTGTGTTCGATCGTGCACTCGTTGAAAATGTAAGTAATATTTTCGCTTATAAGTTCATCCAACAACATGACAATATAATTCATCATTTTTCACATTTTACAGTACAGCCCAGAAATGAAAAAAATCGATCCTGCATTTCTTGGGTTGTTAGTTCACGAAGTTATACCTGATGATTCTTGCCTTGTGTTTTGTTCAACAAAAAAACTGTGTAGCAGCTTTGCTATACTAATTTGTCGAATTTCTACTAGGTATTTTTTCAATTGATTCTTAATTTTTCAATTTTCAAATGCTGTGATTCAAACCTTGACTTTAGGCCATTAAAAGAATTCAAAGTACAAGAAAAAATAGCGTTACTTGAAGCATTGCGAGAAGAAGGTCAGGGATACATCGACGAAATTTTGAAAAAAACTATTCCTTATGGAGTCGCATTTCATCATTCAGGTATTTTAATTATAATTTTGGTTCTATTAGTTCGTTTTTAAATTCGTTGTTCAATTATTGGATTTTCTACAGGGCTAACGAACGCTGAAAGAAAATTATTGGAAGAAGCTTTTATCTCCGGTACAATTTCTTGTATATGTTGTACATCTACATTAGCAGCAGGTGTCAATCTACCAGCAAAACGAGTAAAATTTGAAATAATTCGCTGTTGTATCGAAATTAATTCTGAATTAATTCATCGTGGAAATTTACTTAGGTAATCATATCTTCTCCTTATGTTGGCATGGATTTCCTCAAATTAAGTACATACAAACAAATGAGTGGACGAGCAGGAAGAACTGGATTAACAAGTGCTGGAGAGAGTTACTTATTATGCGAGGAACGAGATATGTCTAGAGTATGTTGACATGTTCTAATTTGGCCAAATTAGTATATTGAACTGAATAAATTAAATCAAATTGTGTAATTACATATAATGAATGTTTTTTTAGGTACTCGAGTTATTGAATTCGTCGATGAATTGCTGTATAAGTCAACTATCGCAGAAGAATTTTGTGAATTTGAGTATGGGAGCTATTGGATTGAAAATTGCTTCAAAGATGTGTGATTTAGAAAAACTATACAGCTGTACATTGAATCTGATTCAAAATGAAGCTCTCGATATCAAGCAAACAGTTACCAAATCGTTGAATTATTTGAGTGACTCAGAGGCCATAATTAAAAAAGAAAACGATGAATTTTGTCTAACTTCTATGGCAAACGCGGCTCTAGCCGGTAAATAATCTGTAAAGTATTTTTATATCAGTTTCAACTGATTTACTTTGTCAATTTTTGATTTTTTTTTAGCAAATTTGGATATCAACGAGGCAAAACAAATCTATAAAGATTTGTTCGAAGCCGTCGACAGTGGTTTATTGCTTTCCAATAAGTTACATTTGTTCTATTTGATAACCCCATATTCAGCTATGGAAGATGTTAGACTTAGCAGAGATGTTTATATTACGGTGGTAGGTTTACGTTTGGTTTCTTTTGATATTGGATGTTTAAACGGTATTTTTGAATGAAACACCTGTTTTTCAGTACAGTGACTTGAATCCTATTCAGAAAAAAGTAGCTGATCGTATTGGAATCACAGAAGTATGTCTTATTCAGTTTGAACGAGATGGAAAAGTAAAAGTAAGTGTACATTTCAAATCATAAGAGTAGGTATTTTAGAACGTTTCTGTTTTTCTATTTTTTTTTGTAAAATTGCAGGCTGTTGCAGAAAGTGTGTGGAATAGATTCATCTCGAGTATGATAATTTTCGATTTATGGAATAAAAATTCTGTTTGGGACGTATCGAGAAAATATGGAGTGCCTCGAGGAAATTTACATAACTTTCTACAAAGAACTGCCACTTTTGCTTCACAAGTGCAACGTTTTACCGAGGTATATTAAATTATTTATCTATTTGAATTACTTTTGAAGAAAATTTTATAATGATGAAATGATTATTTTGAAAGGCTTTGAAAGCTGAAGAACTCGAGAGTTTCCCAGTTCTGCTGCAGAACATCTTACCCAGAATCTCAACATGTTGCAGTCCTGAACTTCTACCTTTAATGCAGTTACCAGCTGTAAAAATTGTAAGAATTGTGTTATTCTCACTCGTGAATGCTTGCAGTCAATAAATGAAATAATTCGTTTGTCAAATTCACAGGGAAGAGCCAACCAGCTCTATAAAGCAGGGTATAAAAATTTACAAGATCTCGCAAATGCTGATCCTCGAACTCTGGTTGCTCAAGTTCACCATCTCCCTAGAAAAATCGCTTGTGAAATTGTTGCAGCTTCCAAAGTAACGTTTTCAAAATAATAAAACAATCGTGAACTCTTCGGAAAATTTTATGTTATTCTAAAAAAATTGTTGTAATTTTTTCAGTTATTGATGCTTGAAAAAGCTGAAACATTTCAAGAGCAAGCAGATAATATAAAAGGAGAATTGGTTCATCCGGAGCCCTTGAACGATATTTCTTTTGGTGATTTAACCAGTTTACCGAATGATAGGTTGGTTCACTCCTCGCAAATGAATTTACTAAATATAATTTTTTTAAATCAATTATTTGTTACTTTTTCAGATTGAGTACACCTACCATCAAAAAGTCTCGAATTTGATTATTAATACGTTCAGTGATGATTAACGGAGGTGAAATAGTTACTGATGATTTATGTTTTTTTAACGAAATTTCTGGACTGCTCTCTCATAATTTTATTTTGAAAATGTGATTTTTTTTATTCGTATTTGTCTATATTTCATAATTTTGTTTGATGATATTAGTGATATTATTTATAAATAATTTTCGACTCGAGGAATAAATATGTCTTTTGAAATTTGTATCGAATTCGAATGGCGAGGAAAATTTTTAAAAACAGTTTAATTTGTATTTTTAAACTAGAAATGCGCTAATGTTTGAACTTTGAACCCATCAAATATTACACACATGAGCGATTGCCATACGGTTTGTATTTTTAGAATGACAATTTTAATTTACGATTATCGCTGGGCTCATTTTTGAACACATGAATGGTTCGAACGCGAGGAACTGACGGAATTATTTATACTTATGAACGAAAAATCATTTGAATTTAACCTTTCGTGCGTTCGTTTCGTAATTTATCGATCCCACACGTGATGATGATTTACATTCTGTTCAAACAGTTTTCAATAAAGATAGAATTTTCGCGCTAGATACCCCTCTCAATTTCTTGTTCAATCTGTTTTGAATATCCTTTGCTAAACGACGAGAAACTTCTCTTGCATTATCTCGAAGATAGGCGCTGACCATTTCGTTTACATATTTATCCAAATCAGTGGATTTCATTCCTTTAACTTTTAATCCATTGTAACTAACCTGAAACGTGATGAGATTTACAGAATTTTTGCTAACTGATGTTTTGATATCATCATTTTTATGTCTTACTTCTAAAGACTTATAATTATACGATAATGTTAGATCTTGAATGAGTAGCTGCGTCCCATTGTCCGTTACTTCGATCATACCGAACAAAGAAGCTCCAACAACGTTAATTCTAGAAAAAAATACAGTCAGCGTCAAAATTAAATAGTTGGAAGGTTATTTTTCGACACTTACTCTATGGTACCGCTTCCTTGAGCCGGTTGTTCGTAAATTTTTCCGTTCAATTTATAATTTGCTGTCAATTTGACATTCTCCGGTGTTTCAAAATTGATTTCTGTTGGAGCAGAGGCTTCTTTACCAGATTTACCCGTGACTTTGAACGTGCTTACCCCTTTGACGGCAAGATTACTCAATTCCAAATGTATGCTGAGGAATTTTTGAAAATTTTGAATAAGTATTTATTACACATCATACGTATCTTTGTAACTTTAAAATTAGAGATATAAAAGGTACCTTGCATTTTTCATAGTAATTTGTTCTACTATTGGTTCAGCGACGAGAAGAGGTTCTAGGCGTGCTTCTACTTTGTATGATTTTTGGCCGTCATTTTCTGTTCGTTCGACTTCTATGTATTCCTCTGAAGTGGTTGCGCGTACGTAAGTTTGTAATTTCACTTTTTTACCTTTCTTATCTAAGAAAACCATCGCGTTAGAATCATTTTCATTTGATTGTTTTATCATTTCAGAATCTAGAATCATTTACCTGGAGCTGTTGTAGGCACGCTTTTCCTTCTTGGAGCATCAATTATTTCTTCGTCATGTTTACCGGTGATTAATAAAAATAATACAGCCATTGGTAAGATATTTACGTCGAGGGAATTTTCTAAATATTATAAAATTATTTTAATTTGAGTGATATTATGCAGTCAATCTTTAAGGATGATTTTTTAAAATACCTGATGACGTGTTCTCCATGACGAAATACTTTCACAATTTTGCTACGATTTTGCTCGAGTTGTCGATCAGAAAATTTTATAATTTGCCAAAAAAAATAAAACAACTATTTACAAATAATTTTACTTTGATTTTTTGAAAATCAACCAATTGAAATAAATAAAAAAATGTTTCAAATGTGTCACTTCTTCGCAATAAATAAAAATAATCAGTGATGATTTATTTATCAACCATTTATTTTTATTCATGAGATGAGAATAATGGTGATTTTATTGTTCATCTTGTTTTGTTTTTTTTTTTCATTTTTTTAAAGAAAAAAATGCCAATAACCATGAACGAAAAAATTTAATTAGAAAAATTTTCCAAAATCGATTTTAATTGCTAGTATTATCGTAGGTATTTCTCATATCGTTAGAATTTCTCTAACGGAATCGATGTAGGTAAGTAGCTAAGTACATAATATTATGTTATAATTATTTTGAAATATTGTCATCTTCCGCATGTCTATGTTTAACTTTATGAACAATTTTAGCACTCGAAATATTCCTCAGTCTTAAATTTAATTTCGATTTGATTTCCTTTGATAATCGACCAGCAATAATGTCTACGTTTTCTTCTAAATATTTTTTCGTCGTGTCACTAAATAATTTTGCAATTTCATCTTTTGTCATTCCGGCAAAAAGTAGACCTATCTTTTCAATCTGTAAAATATCAGAAATGATATTGAGACAGAGGTTACGGTAAGAAAGTCACATAAAATAAAAAATATTTTTCACTTACCGCAATACTCTCAAATGAATAAGATAATTTTAATTCCAAGATATTGATTTCTTTGTTTGTCACATTCACTTTGACTTTTCCGTTCACTTTGACTCCGATTACTTTTATCCTATTTTGCAAAATGGTTCATCATTAATCCTATAATTCAATTTAACAAAAAAAATGAATTCGCTTGTGAAAAAATAATTACTCTGCTGTGCCACTGTCTCGTACTGTTTTTCCTAAAACCATTCCGTTGATGAAATATCGACACGTAAGTTTCACTGTTCGAGGTAAATCGAATGTAATTTGAGCCCAATCGTCTTTGCTCAAGCTTTTCGTGCCTTGAATGACGAAATTATTAACATCATACAAATGAACATTTTTCATTTGAAAATTCAGCCTAGAAAATCATTATAAACGTGTTAAATATTTAAGTAGGTATTTTTACTATGACCGTCTCCGTACTTGAAAGATGAGTAGGTATAGCAAAAATAATATTCAATTCGCGTTACTTGATGTCTTTTTCCCTCAATACAAATATTTCTTGTTCCAGGGCATCGAGTTTAAACGGTTCATCGGTTTTAGTAGTGACTCGAAATTTCTCAATTCCGTTGACAAATTGTCGTTCAACTTCCACTGTGCCATGAATATTAATCGACATGGAACGAGTGAGATTTTTTTTCGATGGTGATTTTTTTAATTCATTTGATGTTTTTTCAGATCCACTCGGCGATTCTTTATTATCTGTAAAACAGTGTGACTGATTTTTTTTGTGATAAGGGGTTTTGTTTGGAAAGTGATATGAATTACCAGACAAACGTAAGACTCCCAGTTCTTTCAATTGATTTACTAGTTCCTCATTATCTTCTCCAAACACCAAAAATCCAAGCAGGGCAATGGGAACGAGATTTTCTTCGATATTCGTCATTTTCTGAGTACAAAAAAAACTGAAATGAAGTACCTATCTACCGTAATTCCTAAAATTTTAATTTATATGTTTTTATATTTTGGAGGCTTACCTGTGATTAAATAGGTAACATAAAAATAAAAAATTGGCAATTTAATTACGAAAAATTTTGATTAACGATGAAAGAGAATATGTAAACACTGGGGATACTCCATTTAAATTATCATTTTTTCCAAAAATTTCTGTCGAAGGAATCGCAACCGTTTATTTGTAAGATTTTTTAGCTTAGAATTTTAAAAAATGGTAGGTACCTATTGGGTACCTATACCATACCTATCGGCTACATATTTTATTACGTTGAGGGGACAAGAATGACAAGTTTAAATTTTGTTCCAGTAAAAGATAGAATCTAGTTCCCAAGTGATGGACTACTGCTCATAAAATCAGAATCTGTTTCATCATTATAAAAATTTATTGAAAAGATGTAAATAAGATTATCCAAGAATTCTATTTTTAACAGAATACGCGGAGAAACGAAATTTAGCGAATTATATCGAACGTTTACAGTTTGAAATGACCTCGACTTAGCAATTCAACAATATTTTCGCGACTTTTACCCTTCAAAAGTTCGTTAAATCTACCTCGTACGGTTTCGGATAATTTTTGGGAAATTGTTTTTAAATTTTGTTTGAAGTACACTTTTCCGACGGCATTCAACATTCTTCTTATTTCTGGGGTAGGAACATCTTTGATGACTAATCCTGTTTGTTCGAACTAAATTAAAAATAGAATTTCTGTGTAAGTAATTTGAAAACATGAAAAATAGATTGATATTGCGCGATAAATTTTATTGCACATTACCTCCAACATTTTGAAATTTAAATCGAATTGTAAACGATTAATTTGGACTTCATTTCCTTCAAATATGTGGTCTACTTTTGTTTCTATGGATACGTCACTCAGAGTAATTCTGAAAAAAAATGAAGAAATAAAATCAGAAAATTGAACATCGTAGGGATCGAAAGCTTCTATTTTTTTCAGTTTCTAATTCAAGAAATTCGAATGTGGTTCTGGGAAAAGAGAGAAATTTTTTCCCCTTGTAAGAAATTTAATGCCCTTTCCAATTTTCATTTTTAAAAAATTTGGACCCTAACATCTTTTTTTCACATGGAGTTACGTATTATTATATCATATGACCCCATGCGAAAAAAGTATTTAAATATATGTAGGTACTTACAAAGCATTTCCATCTCCTTTAAAAGAGTTCCCCTGCAGGGAGCCGCGTATCTTATACATGCCTGCGACTTTGATAAAATCAAAACTTATCGTCAGACAGCACTTTTTTTCTTTTTTTGTTGTGAAATCCCCCACATCCATTACTTTGACATCATTCATTTTCAAATTAACCCTAGAATTGAAAAATTTACGAACATTATTTGTCTCTATCTACCATATAACATAATATTAATAATATTATTATATCTTCTATTTTAATAGGTACGTACTGTAAATCTCTCGCTTCGACCTTTCCTTCCTTAAGTTCTGGTATCAAAAAAGGTTCTTTCAGTTTGATGGCCTTCACGACGTATACATCTGCACTTTTATGTGCCAGTTTACGTAATTTCACTAGACGTAACAAAGTAAATAGGTATAATCATGAGTGTTTTTTCCTGGGAAAAACTGATTCAAAAAATTTTATTAAAAAGAAAATATTGACATATTTCAAGTAAATCAATCAGGAAGATTTTCTGATTTAAGAAATTGCTTCTTGAATAACTATTTGAAATGTATGATGGATTTTAAGATCAGAAATTTAGAAATTATGAAATGATATTCACCAACCGTTTTTTGTCAAAAGGTCAAAGGCTGCTTGTAAAATTCCTTCGTCTTCATTTTCATAAATTAGAGAAAGCAGCATTACCACGGGAATCAAATTTATATCGAAAGTATCCATTTTTTTACTAATAATTTTGAAAAGAATGAAAAAAGTAAAGTAATTTTTGTAAAAAAAAAAATGAGAGAAAAAATCCATTGTTTACATGGAGTCTGATTTTAAAAAAAAGTGACGTTTAGAGAGAAATGTTTGCAGCCATTATTAATTTTGTGATCATTGAAAAAAAAAAAAAAAAAAATAGGGTACCTAAAATAATAGGCATTGTTCTATTTATTTTTTTTCAATCTTAAAATGAATCGAATTTCTAAAATATTCATCAAAATATTCTAATATGAATTTTTATTTTAGAGTAATATATTCCAATATCTAAACGAGCAAGCAGATTTCTTTAAAAATTCTACTTCCTTAACTTCATAGTCTATGTACATATTTATTTGCCTAATACCCACGAGTATACTAAAATGAAATAATGGAATCATTTCAACCAAAACGTTTATTTATGCAAAGAAAATAACGAGGGAAGTTAAGAATTCAATAAAATTATCTACAGTACATACATTTACCTACATATCTACATATTTTTTTGGAGTCGTTACAGATCCTCTGAATAAAGTAGAGCAGAAATAATTATTCTAAATGCAGCGATTTGAACTCTTGGCTACCCACTGAATGAGCATTTTCTTTACACACATACACCAACAATATCCATATGTAATAATAAGATACTTAGTCTACTTTCAACTTTCATTACATTTATAACGAACGAAAATACCTGGGTAAGTACTAAGTATCTACCGACCTACGTATTTGCTTTCAACAAATTTTTGTATTTTGCATTTTTGTGGTGGAAGGGGTAGTTTTAAATCTTCGAAAATTCACCAAATTTACTCAAATAATGAGCATAAAATCTAAAATGTTTGGTGTAGGGGTTTTTTTAGTGTTCAACAAATAACCGGATCTTTCAAATCTATCCAAATACTCGGATATCCGGATACTACCCGGATAATCAAAAAGAAGGCATTTCATTGGATATTTCCCTAGTTGAAAAAAATCCCGCTAGGAGTGCTAAATTAAATTACAAAAAATTGAAATTAGGCAACGTCTATTGCAGGAGGTGGACGAAAATTGGAAAATTTTCAAAAATGGTTTGTAGACGACTTTTGAGTTGAGGCTGTCGGAAAAGTTCAACCATTTTCGGGATGTTTCGGGAACAGTTCGGAAATTTCCGTAAGATCCGGATAATTATCCGGGTATTTGGATATTTATCCAAATAGTATTTGGTATTTGGATATCCGGGTACTTGTTGAACACTAGGTTTTTTAATGTACTTACCTGCTTACATACGTGCACGGTGCACCTCTACCTACATTTATACATTTATCTATTATTTTTATGTCATCATGTCACGTTGTTCAAACAAGTTCAAATCTCCAAAATTTTACTCTTAGATGGAGAATCTACGTACAGTATCTACATAATAAGTAAATTTTTAGAATTTTCAATTTTATTCATTATTTGCTTTGGAGAAATTAGGTTAAACGTAAACGATTTTCTCTGTACGAAAATATTATAGAGATGATGTCAAAGTTGTACTGCGTATAATGAATAATGGCAACGCATTTTATTTTGGAGTGCAACATGACAGTTTTAGTAAGTACTCCTATAAGGTACGCGTACGTATTCGAGAATTCTATTTACTTTCGCCGTTTCGTTTTTCGTGCAATTAAAAAAATAACGACGCAATGGCGGATTCCGCTTTTGGTCGCTGTTTTTGCTATTTGCTAGGTTCGTCACTATAAAATAAAAACTCGATAATCACCCTCCGCGTACCTCCCAGCCTTCGTCGCATCCGCGCATCGTCATTGTTCTATGTGACTCATTCGTAGTGGTGAGTTGTTTAACACGCAAATACTGTTGAAATATTATACTTGTGCGCTTGTAGTAGTTATTTACGTATGTGTTCCGTATTGATTACGACGTACAGAGAAACGGAGCAGCTGTACAGGCGATTGTTCGTAGAAGGTTCTAGAATTTTCTTGGAAACATTCCCTTGGGTAATAAATAATCCCCTCTTTGCAGCTGTCGCTAGTGCTGGGGAATATCGATATGAATATCGATATATCGATATTACGATTTTTTTGATATCGATATTTATCGATATTTCAGGAATGAAAGTGATATCGATATAATCGATATTCCTTTTTAAAAATATCGATATTTTGAAAATCTCCTTTAAAACGATCTAATTGAGCAGTTTTACGAAAAAATTGTTGAAAAAAAGTCGGGACAAGCCCATTTGCCTTCCACGAAAAAAATATACACAAATTTTCTGCTGATTTTCGTATTATTTGCGTTGATACAATGAAAGAATTCACTTTAAAATTCATGAACGTTGAGCTGTGATTGGACGATATTTGAAATCAAGGTGTGTCGTTGGTTTCCACGTTACTAGTCGAGTGTATTTTTCATTGTACCATCAAAAATAATAGAAATTGCATCATTTTCCGCCAAAAAAACGGGCATTTTTACGTTTTCGATAATATCGATATTTTTTTGTCATATCGATAATATCGATAATCGGTGATCTATGATTTTTGAGATATCGAAACATATCGATGTGAAAAAAATATCGATATTTCCCAGCACTAGCTGTCGCCTACTTCTTTCGAGCATTTATACAAAAACACAAGCAGTCTCGTTCTTTTATATGAAGTTGTCCTTTGGAAGTACAGGTGGGTGTTACATAAAACGAACGAGTCGTTCAATTCATTCCTGTTTTTTTCGTGTTTCGAAGGGGAACTCCCTACTACGTCGAAATTTCTGGTCGTTTCATCGTTGGGTGGGTAGCCATGTTGAATATGCTGCTACGCTGGCGGCTGGCTATTTTATAACGGTCGCATTCTATTCTACGTTTCATTCTTTCATTTGTGTTTTAGTCAGTCGTTGTGTGAAAGTCGTTTGTCGTTCCGTTGTAATTTTTTTTGTTACAAGTTTAATGTAAAGTTTTAAAGTGCTGCACGTTGAATTTCGTCGACGTTTTTCGTACAAATTGGTATTTTTGAAATACTTTATATATTTATCAAGTAATTTTTACAATTATGTTGTATTTGGATGAGGCGATGTCCTGTTGTAGCCACATGACGCAATATGCGCCATCGAAAAAATTATTACCAAATATTGTTTGCTCTCCTTTTATAACTTGACGATTCAGTCATTTTGGATAATGTGGCTTAATCGAAAAAATTTCCAAATTCCAATGATTTGAGGAAGTATGTTGATGACGTTGGATGTCTACGTGACTGCAGGAGTCACCTTGAAACGTGTGATCGAACGTAATGACGTAAGTAATGCTTTCTTTGTTTCGATTTCCTGTCCTGGTTTCGTCGGGATAATTTCTCTCTTTCGATTGAATTCGTATCAAAAGGCTTTCACCGAGCGTTTTCTTACTATTTTACAGTGCGTTGATTCGGGTCTTACTATGTGACGAAAGTTGTGTTTGTTAAAGAACAAGGACAGATGAAGCGTTTGAGCGCTTGTTATTGATATTCAAGGTTTACATGGTCGTGTTTATTTCGTATCCTATCAAAGTCCGTGTTTCACGTAAAATATGTTACACCAATGTTGAAATATCCTACAACGAAGACCACCTATTTTACGCATTTTGAAGATACGTGATTTTCGATAACGGTTATATTATATCGAGTATGCGTGTTCGATATCGTTATGGTCGACAAGCGTTTGAGATTTTTCGTCCACGACATTCCCACCAGTACGTTTTCGAGAATTCCATTTATTATTGACGTTTCCTTGGAGGTTGTACAAGAGAATGGATGATGTAAAATCGTTGGTGAAAGTCGATTCAGGGTTATCGATTGTTTTGTGTGAAATCAATTGCGCCAGTTTATCCCGTTCGCTTGCATCGTGATTTTTATGGAAGACTTCGTTGATATCCGTTTATTATTCATCCTGTGAATGTATCGATGAGTCTGAAGGAGGTCCTTTTTGGAGGTCTGCCCAACCTAGAAGAATGCCGTATATAAATAGTGGAAGAGAAATCCTCCGTACCTGTCACTGCTGCCTACTCGATCACTCAAGTGTGAAGTTATAACAAGCATTTGTTCAGCTCGCTTTCTTTATCATCTGTGGTTAGTAGTTACTATTTATTGTCTCTCTTGTGTTTGTGTTAGTTTTTTAAATTATCGTCTGTCTAAATAATATGATGTAGGTAAAATGTTCTATGTCTTGGTGCGTTAGCTATGTACATAATTAAATCGTTTTCTTTCTTTTGCATAGGTTCATCGCGTATTTGAATGAAGTGGCTGTGCCTAGGTCGAGTCTATTCTAATTCTATGTTCAATTTTGTGGCTCCTTACTTTCATTGGGAAGGGGATCAAGCCAGCTCTTTAAATTTTTTTATTTGTAGTCTAAAATTGCAGTACCAAAAAGCATTCCATTAATATGATTGGTTAGTTGATTTGAGTTTTGAATAATGCTTGTTTACTTTTCACATGGTGATTGTGTCAATCTCCTATGACCGTAAAAGGTTTCGGAGAAAGGTAATTTTCTATCCTATCCTTTTAACGTATCAAGATAGTTTGTTAGCTTTTATTCGAGGTTATAGCTTATTTTAAATTACGGTACTTCACTCTGTGTACATTTTGTTAACGATCCGTCGGTAATCGTTTCATGTTTCTAACAAAATTAGTTTGATAAAGAGGTAGGTGTCGATGTATAAAAGTCTTGATTTTTTCCCCATCGGTCATTCCTTACTATTCCTTTGCTTCCTCCTTATATTTCTCGTTTCTTGAAAAATTGTGATTACATGCTTTCATTCTAACGTTACTCTCTTTCGAAAAAATTCCCAACCGTGGTCGATGTTACTGATTTCTTCCCACTCTACGATTCTGTATTACGTTATATTAGTTATTTACGTGTTGTACATTCTCTCCCCTCAAAATCATGTATAATTTTTATATCCTTGGTGTGAATGATTTTCTAAGATGTAACTGTCTTTAGGCCTTCACTGTAATTAATGAATTTTTAACGAGCATAATCGATCTTAATTAGTTTTCTTTATTAACGTACGATTAATTTCTAAATTCCTACCGACGGACTTCTCGTGTGTTATTGGTCGTAAATGAAAGCCTTTGTATTTTAAAACCCCTGTAAGTTTTTCTGTATAGTTATGGAATTTGTATGATACATTGTACTGTTAGCAAGTCATCGATGTAGCTTGTGTTTCGATGATGAGTTTTGTCTTGGTTTTGGTGTTGTGATTTTGAATTCCAGCTGTGTTATTCTAGTATTGCTGCGTCGTAGCGACCGTTTAATTTTTCAGTCTATCCAGCTGTCGCGAAATTAATACTCAATATGTGGGGGATTCTTTTCGAGATGCGCCGAAGCTCAATTTGATTCCGGTCCTTTTGAGGTTAACTGATAGTGAGTTTCAGATTCAAGGTTTCCTGGTATCGCAATTTATTGTAAACGATTAGTATGAAGGGCAGGAAAATTGGTAAAATTAGTAAACATTTTCTTTTTTGTTTAACGATCTTAACAAGGTCATTATGTTATTTGTTTATTATGAAACGTGTATGTTGATATCGCTTGCACCACTAGGTCTTATTGTCGGGATATTGATAATGAAAAACAAGTGACGTGGGTTAGTAATCAATCGTGTATATACGAGTGCGGTAACTCTCGAAATTACCAAACAAATTGTGGGCGCATCAATTCGAAATTGAGTTTGTAAGTACTGTTTTTTTGCCTTAAGTGAACCTGAAAAATGCTACGGGGTTTGGGAATGTACAGTGTACTCTATCGAAAAGGTAAAAGACGATCTGTTCAACGCTTCATTCTGATGGCTTATAACCAAGTATAGTGTATTATTTAAAAGCTTACCTATTCAGTTGAAGAAATACTTTGTACTTGATTTTTGTATTCGTATTGAAATCATTACACGTTAACTTACTTTTTTAGTGTACTTGTTGTGTATTAGCTCATCTTTTATAAAGGTGTACGAGGAAAATATTACGTCAGCTTTCTATATTGCTTCCCAGTGGTGATTGTGTCCATATTCAAGCACACTTTCGCGGTTACTGCGTAGTTGAGTAAAGCATTATTAATAATTCGTCAACGGAAGGTACGGTCGTTATTATTAAGCGGTATCACGTGAGGTTATTTCATTTTCTACTTATTCTAATAGGCATTCGATAATTTGTTCGTTAGCATGTCGTAGGGTTAGCTAAATTAATGAGCTGTAGGTCTGCGCCTTGCGCCTACTGCCTGTAACTTTTTGTTTGTTTTTAGTTTAACTATTGCACAGCTCCTTTCTCTAATATGTTGAGGTTGAATCGATCGATTGGGAGTAATCGTATTCCAGTCATTTGCCTTCAAGTTCACGCGTACCCTATTTTACCTGCTTTCAAACAGCATCTTAACGTATCACTTCAACATTTTTTTTTTTTTGTCATAACGTTGGTGTGTGGGTGTGTTTTATCAATTTTTGCAGAAATTAGCAGAAGTGGCTTAACAATCGTTAGAGCTTGCTCAGTCGATCGATTGATAGAATTACAGACTCGTATTGTACTAAAGCAATTGTGCTGATTGGTTTATCATTAGCTGCAATTGTTTCGCGGATAACGTAACCAAAAGTATCGCCTTGGCTGAGTATCAGGTACCTCACTACATGATTGAAACAATCGGTATGCGATAACTTTTGTTAAAACAGGTTCCAAGAAAGTTGTAAATTTTATAAAATGCGGTATAATCAATATTCTCAAGGGTTTTCCATATTCCATTGCCAGTTGATGAATCACCCTGATGATGAGTCAACTAGGTTATATCAAACAAGAGTGAAGCAATACGTATGTAATGTATCCAAGGTTAATGTATTTTCTATTCTTTCTCAGTGTTTTGAAGGTAGAATTTATATTATTGAACTGCCGGTTAAAGACCAATTCTGCCTACGCTTGAATTTATGGAATGTTTGGTTAGTTTGCTACATAATCGATGTGTTCTTTTTTTGGCTTGTTGTTTATATGTCTCGTAGGAAGTAATTACATATATTCAGATTACAAAAAATGATCAAACCATCATTCAAGAGTATTTCTTGGAGTCAACATCTTACCTTTGCTTCGGAGTGACTCGTCGAATATCATGCGTATTTTTTATCAAGGAATTGAGGTAGAGCGTTAGTAATTTTATTTTGAGTGATGACTGATGGATGAGTAATTTTTCAATATGGTGGAAAGACTTCATGTATAGTAAGACTGGTGCATTTTTTCATTATTTTGAGAAATTGTGATAGGTTAGTTAGTTAATGTAGGTAACTGCTATGTTGAAATAGGTACCTATGAAAATTTTGCCCATAATGATATTAGTCATCCAGATGAACGTAACTCGTGTGGAATTCTGTGAAAGATCCGGTAACGTAAAACAAAGTTTTATCATTTTGGTAATTTTTAAATGTATTGCTAATTAATCACGAGTTTTATAAAATTAACTCTGAAAGTTTAATTATGGATTTCTATGAAATCTTTTTTGATAATTTCTACGTGTATTGGTAATTAATTTGAGTTCTGTGAAATCAACTTTTGAAAGTATTATTCAATTTTTAATATTTTTACACTCATCACATAATTGTGTAAAAGCCGATATCTTTGTTTTCTACTGTAAATATTTAGATCGCCATTAATTTTGGTTGTGAAATGTTACAAATCTTACTTTGTATTGACAATATTAGTATGGTAATTGTTACTGAATTTGGTATGAATCACGATTGTTATGTACCATGTAAATATCACGGTGTGAAAATTTGATGAATGTTGCGAATGATTGCGCAAAGTGTGCTAAGGTTATAATTGTATAAATGTTGAATGACGAATGATTGCACAAAGTGTGTGTGCTAAAGTTGAAGTGTAAATGTGTATTGATAATTGAATCGAATCGAATACCTAATTCATTAGATTATTTACGACTTATCACTTAGGGAATATTGGTAAATTTACCATAAGGTGTGGATATTTTGAACTAGGGCATCGGATAGGTTAAAATTGAACAATTTTTACGGAAAATAGTGGTATCGAAATCCACTCCAGAAACGTCCATCCCCGATGAGGTCATGTTTTCATCGAAGAAATGGTCCAACAGTCCATTATTTGTAGCAGTTTACATTCATTCCTCGACAATATTGTTCAGATATGAGTTGACTGAATCGTCCAATTTCAACATCGAGAATTTTCCTCGTGACATTACTGTGAAACTTCGGTGACTTCGTTAGCTGCATTTCATGAAATTGGATTCTTCAAGTATGTTATTGTAAATCGATTAGGGTGTGTTTTTGAATTGATTTTCTAGGTCGTGAAATCAATTTCGGTACAAGTAATTTTATCATTCGTCCTTTCCCATACCGAATTAGTCGAGATACATTTTGTGATTATGTGTGGCGATTGAATCCCTGGCCAGTTCGGTGCTGTCGATCCCAGGTTATAAATTGGTAGTGGAAATGAGATATGATCGCCAGAGAGTTTCGTCATAATCACGAGTCTGAATGTAACCTTGAATTATGGACTTGAAAAAAAATCGAGATATTTTCTCTGTACAAGTATCACGTCTTATTTACTTCTATTTTCTTAACTGTGTGACAACTAGTCATTATATTAAGTGTTTTTTTTGTTCAATGGGTACAGCTTTTAATCCAAATGCGAGCTTAAGAACTTGAATCCCCGAATAGTTTCATTTGGCAAGTTTTACTCGTTTCAATTCTCCCTGTCGTGAATACCTGACTACGTAATATAAATATCGTCGATTTCGTTGAGATTTTGCCCTCTTCGGCGTGGCTCGAAATACCTTCAACCCAGTGTTATATCAATTTTTGAGTGATGCTAGCATTTCAGTGAGGTGGTGAAGTGTTCTTATACCAGCGATCAAGTTCCTAGCGTAATAGGAAAACTAGTATCATTTATTTATTTATTTTATTTTGTATGCCATTTGATTATCCATCTAATTTGTTTCTTTTTTAAATTTTTGTTAGCCTTATTAACAAGATCGTGAGTCATGTGTTGAGACAGTTCGTGAATCAAAGTTTTTTCAGTCTGTTTGCGGTTGACGGTTCCTGCTGAATCTTGATCGTGACATTTTGTTCTGAGTGTACTGATATGAAGAACTCGCGATGCAGTTCGTAAATAGAGCTACCGGAGAGTTGATTGTTCGAGTAACTCGAGTATATTTATCAGGCAGTGAAGTGTTTGAGGAGAATGCATATCGAGAAATTAGTTTGCAAACTAGTATCATTTTATATTCCTGTTTACAGTATGCAATTATTTTAGTGTACTATATGTAGATTTTTTTTGATCTATTTTGAAATTAGGTTTACTTATGAGGTATAATTATGCAGTTTACTCCCTCTTATCCGAATTCAGTTATCGATCACTTTCAACAGCGACAGTTCTTCAACATGGCTCTTTCTTCAGTATCAAGCTTTAAAGCTACACTAGGAACCTACGTCTTCATTCTAGTACTAAAATTAATCAGGCTGTGAATTATTGTGGAGTAATCGGTTTAGCAAGTTCATATTGAAACTAGTATCGCTATTTTAATTGTTATAGTGTTTGTGAGTATCAGAATTAATTTTGATGTTTTTTATTAGCTCGTTCGACAATTCGAATTACTGTTCGAGTGACCCAGGAGTATCTGTTAGAGGCAGTGAAGTGTTCGAAACTCGTTTGATACTTAGAGTTGCTGTTCGAGTGATCCAGGAGTATTCGTTAGAGGCAATGAAGTTTCACTTTGAGAAATAGATTTCCCAACTAGTATCAATTTTATTCTTTGTATACGGCGTGTAGGTAGTGTGATGTTATCTTTTTATTTTTATTTTTTGAAATTAGGTCAATTTAACGAGGATAAGCAAGTTCTCGTCCCCATCCTTTTAATATGGCTGTTGATCGTTCTCATCAGCGACGGTTTTTTCAACATCGTTCTTCGATATCCTTATTGAAAACCGTGCTGGGACTCTGTAACTTCGTTCGCTTGGAAATGAATTGAATCAGGCTGTGAAATTTTATTGGAGTAGACGAACGGTGCACCAAGTTATTAATATTGAAAACTAGTATCATTCTTTTTCAATTTAATGGTAAATATGAGTATCAAATTAATTTTGAATCTGGTTTTTCAATAGCTAATTCCGATTCGAGTATTGCTCCGTGTAATTCGTATGAAGAACTTCTCAGTATAGATCAATGATGGGTATTCAAAGTTAAATTGTACGAGGTGTTCTTTCGAGAGTGAAGCCACCTGAAACAAGAAACTACCTATTCTACTAAGTTGCTCATTACGAAAACTTAATCATTTTTATCTCTTGTAGAGGTTATATTCTGGTAATAATTTCTTCGGTATTTTTTTTTTTTGAATAGGTGAATGCAACCGTGAAACCATTTTTGACAGTACTGCGTTAATGTCACTTAATGAGTTACTCGGTCTTGTCTTCGCAAGTCAATGATTCTTCGTGAAGTTGAAATTCGTACGCTCGGTTGCGTTCATTCTCCTGCGTATTCGAATGAATTAGGCGTTATAAAAATAATATTACTAGAAGGACTAAAGAGTTACCGGTTTGCCTGAGATGAAACTAGTATCATTTATATTGATTTGCATATCATAATTACTTGAACTCGCTATTTATTTCTCCTCCGGTGGTATATTTTGAATAGGTTATCAAGTGTAATACGTGCACCTAAACTATGGGTACGACAAAGAAGGTTAATTATTCGTTGAACGGATTCCATACAGAGACAATGTTTTGGAATTCCGATATCGATCAACTTGAGTATTTCGTATCGAAACGTTACTTGAATCATAATATCGTACGTATTCACTATAATACTTACTTGTGTTACGTTGTATATTTCGTAGGATTGAAATACGTCTTATCGAGTTTATTTACGAAAGTACCATCATTGTATACGATATTTTGCAATGTTATCAATCTCATCCGTCGTACTCTGACAAAGCCTGTAGAGCTTTTTTGATTCTGTTCTCATTGTCTATGATCAAATCTCCGAAGTATGATAACGTGTAGAATTGACTGATTCGCCATAAAAATGAGTAATTATTGGGACATTCTACGATTGGTATAATACTAGAAGTATCAATTTTTCATTATTATTACAAGGTATTGATAAATGGTTTATTATAATGTGTTGTCTTCTTCGATAGGTTTAATTGAGTGGTGGCAGAACTTGACCTGACTTCTTCCCTGTGATAATTCAAAGTCTGTCTGGTGTCAGTTCGATGTAACCGCCATCATTTAGGATACATTTGACCAAGCGTACTAATGCAGTATTACTGATTGATTTATATTTTCATTCGTCGCAGATTGCAAGATAAATAGTAGTTCTACTTAACACTATTTTATGCCAATTCGTATTGATAAATTTTGAAATTGCATTTACCTTATGCATGGTGTAAAAATCTACGCTTAATGGTGTATTCGATATTAGGTATTGACTACGTGAATCTAAAGCCTGCTATGTTTGTTGCTACTCGTAATTTGACTTACCTAGCACCTACTATCCTTATTTTATTGAATACCTCAGCAAGGTTATTATTTTTGACTAACTATGTTTTGAATGAAATTATGTATAGTACTGAAAAATCAGGTAGGGTGGTTACAAGTTGTGCAATTTTGAACAATTTGCTTGAAATTTTTGTCATGTGTAACGAATATCTCTGTTTGATTGCTTGTTTGGTATCCATTTATGCACTACTTTGTTATGATAGGAATTTAAGCTGATGTGTACTTTGCTACTTACGTGTGTAACTCTGTACTCTATATTTTGTGGTATTTGGTCTTTTTAGTAATGCCAGTTGCACTGTGATCTGGGTGTAAAGCTAACCTTCCAATAAGGTCAAGATGTCGTAATTTCGGCAATGAGAAGTATTACGTGATTCATAATTTGTTCAAGTGTCAAATATTTTTCTCTATTATGCTTCATAATTTATCGCAGGTTCCGGTAATATTGTATTTTTTTTCTCGCCTGGTCTAGGTAAACCATGTATTGAGGTAGTTCAGCTTATTTTGCTTTGTGTATCCTCGTCGTGCACCTACGCAGCTGGTAACTCGAATTGACATCTCAAGCTTGTTAAACCGAATGCCGAAAGTTTTCCCAATGATTACCGAACTAACGACTGAATTTATTAATCAATGTGGATAGTTCGTCGAATCACCCTCGTTCGATTAGGAAACAGTTTAGAACCGCTGTAGAAGCTAGAACGTGGTAATTTTTTATGGTTCGATTTTCGCAAAATGTAATTTTATGAATTAGGATTACCCTTTGTATTCGGAGAATATCGTCGCCAATATTTTCCTACATGTTGTCATACGTCGAACAAGTGTTTCTGAATCGTCGGCCATCAATTTTACCATCCAACGAGAAATATTTTATTATACAGCTATGATAACTTCAAAAAACCTCAACGTGTATCTACGGATTATTTCTATCTTCAAGTATCTGTATCAATCATGATTTACGTATGCGTGTTTGATGTGCATGTGTATTTTCGCGGTTTGGTGTGATATTTTTGTAGGACTATTGAAGTCGTGAGATGAAAAAGTCCGTTTGATGCCGTTGCTGAGAGTATTAATTCATCCGATCCTTGGTTGAAAATCCGTACCATTGAGTATTATTCGAAGTGTATGCCAGACTGTCGCGGTTCTGCTGAGTTCGAACAATCGATCGAGGTCCTTTGCCATGCATGGAAGTTACGAATTCCCACCGATTCACAGAATCCGTCATCCGTTGAAAGCGCGAACTGCGAACCCGTTAAAGAGATGACCAACCCAACCCGTCGAGCTTTTCTTGAATTGGCAGGCGTTGAAGGTGTTATGATCTCTGCGGTCCCTAAACAGTATGATCGGCGTAATCTATCGAATGGCAGGCGTTTAAGGTATCACGTGTTAGTCCTCTGCAGCCCTAGGCGGTATGATCGATCCGACTCGTCAAATGGCAGGCGTTGAAGGAGTTATGGCCTCTGCGGTCCCTAAACAATCTGATCGGCCCAAACCCATCAAATAGCAGGCGTTAATGGTCCTAGGCAGTATGATCAACCCAACTCGTCAAATGGCCGATGTTGAAGGCGTTATGGTCTCTACAGTCCTGGCATGGTCGACCCAATCTATCAAAGTGCAGGCGTTATGGTCTCGTGGTCCTAGGCATGCTGATCAGCCCAACTCGTCAAATAGCAGGAGTATGGTCTCGGTAAAATCGGTCCTACCCATCAAATTGCGTCTCTGCGGTCCTGAACAGTATAGTCAACCTAACGTATTGAAAACAGTGATCAACCCAACTTGCCGGGCTTCTCAAGAAATTTCACACTTGAAAGGCGTTTTGGTTTCTGCAGTCCTAGATAGGACAATGAACGACCCTACGAGTCGATTTTCTGCCAAAATTACAGGCGTTAAAAGAGTCGTGGTCTCTACGATTCTACCCGAAGTCAAAAGTGAGTTGAAAAGCCTTTGCTATCCCATTTTAAATTCGGAGTTTTCAAAAATGAGTTTCTGATGTTCATGTTCTATCGAGTAAATGTATTTTCTCAATTTGGTATTAAATTTGTATAGGTTTGTTAAAATCTGGTGATCGTGTTGAGCTCGTTCAATCAATCAAAATTCAGTTACGTCGCCGAATACTTCAAATCCTCTGCGAAGACATTTCGATCGAGCGTTTCTGTCATTAAAGTTTCGATACCGATCTGATCCAGTTCTTCTCGAATCTTCGACTTCGATGTTCGTGTTACACCCGAAAACTTCGCTCGAGGCTCCTGATTTTTCCGGCATATGCCTGTTTATTCAACACGTCAGCAGATGAAAACGTGAAATTCAATCCCGTGCAGGAATTGGTGCGATCAATCCCAGTCGTTAGATTTCTTACAAAAAGTGGCAGGAGTTGAAGGCGTCTTGTTCGAAATCGCAAGCAGAAGTATGTTAGCAATCCCTCTCGATCCCATTTCTTCAACTTTAATTTTTCAAAAATGACAACCCTGGGCGTGGATATTACTTTTAAATGTTTGTATCAATTATTATCATTTTTGTCACTTATTTGACATGAAATTTCATTTTTTCGTTTGCTATTAAATCTTTATAGGTCTGTTGAAATCATTCACGGTATCACCAGATCGTTCGACCCCGGACAGAAAATTTGTCTGATAGATTCTTCTCAAGTCATCAGCGTTGTCATTATATCATGTTATAAAACGTTATGAAAGGCTCTTCACCTCTTTGATAAACTGCAGAAACTGTGAATTAATGCCATTTATTCAAATTCAACTCGTCAGCGATTTAAAAAAATACACTTCCAATTCCACGTCGATAATACATAAAAATCAACCCTACCAGTCAAGATTTTTAAAAAATTGCAGGCGATGAAGGCGCCTTATTCTCCATTAGTACATCAGAACTCCCTCGGGTCCTGCGTATGGCTATGATTTCTCCAAAGCTGCGTCCCCCAACGTGCCTCATCTAATCATCGAAATCTTAAGAGTGTTCGTATGAATTATTATTTTGAATTTACGTGTTTTATTTGGGATGCGAGTGTATTTATTCTCGATTTGTTATTGAATTTTTATAGGTTTGTTGAAGAAATCGTGTAATCCCTATTAAGAGCTTCCATTATGTATACTTTAAATTATGGTCTTTGGGTATCCATTACAATTTTACACAGCTGTTGGATTTTCGGCGTAATTCGTGCTGTATTCTATGACCTACTCCAAGACTCCGTTTTTTGGCCCATCGCACCGTAGAGAAGATGAATTTATGTAGATACTAGATACCCTGACTGATGAAAATGTGCCAGTTCCATCCTGTAATTAGTACAATCCGTCCAATTCGTCAAACTTTTTAAGAGAGAGCAGATACTATAAGCGTGAATATTACGCAGTGTCATTCGAAAGTGTGTCAGAAAATCGACGAGTCTTCTACTCAGTCCTGATTATTCGGAAAACGATAACTGCTGCGTGTATCAGTCTAATCATTGAGTGTTCGTATCAGATATTACAATTAACGTATTCTTATTTGAATTGCGAATTTATTCCTCCCATTTTGGTGTGTATTTTTATAGGTTTGCTTTAGTTCAACGCCAAGTCGTTTGGCCCTTGAAAGAAAAGTCGTATCTTTGATCATATTTTTTAACCAAACTGTATCAATATCATCTTGCGAGATTCTTCTCAGATCATCGACATCGTTGCTCGTCCTGCATCCAAAATTTTCGTCAGCAGTAGAATCAGCAAATTCCTATCAACTCGATGAACTCGACCGTTGAGGAAATTGTATACCTATTTCGATACCATTTATTCCTGCTCACCAGGCTTCTTGAAAAAATGGCAGAATTGCAGGCGTCGATCTACTCTACAGTCGTACCCAAAAATGTCAGAAATCTCACGGATTCCGTCGTTCAAATTATTTTTCGAAAAACAACAACGTCGACGACTCCAACAAGGATCCAAAAATCATTGAAAGTTTAGAATGTTCGTATCAATCATTTTATTCATTTGTATTGTTTTACTTGTGAGCTCATTTTTCCATTTTGGTATCAAATTTTTTATAGGTCTGTTAGAAATTGCATTAGCGAATTCAAAATAGTATTTCGTTGATCGTCGAATCGTTTGGCCCGTAGCAGAAAAATCGAACCGTCAAGTTTTTTTTTCTCTTCCGAACATCCATAAAAATTGAGCATAGACTTCTTTGATCATCGATATCGGTACTCGTATTTCATCCAAAGCTTGATCGAAATTCTTCAGTTCAACGTAGAAAAAAACGGATTCCAAACGTAAAAAGAAACCGAATGTCGGGTGTAAAAAAAACGAATTCCAAATGTTGAAGGAAACCGAATGTCAAAACGTGAAAAAAAATCGAATTCCAAATGTAGAAGGAAACCGAATGTCAAAACGTGAAGAAAAAAAAACAAATTCTAAACGTACATAGATGAAAACCAAATATCGAACTTGAAAAAAAAAACGAATTCCAAACGTAGAAGAAAACCGAATGCATAACGTTGGAAAAATCGAATTCCAAGGGGAGAAACTCAAAATCGAATTACCTCATATGAAAACGTGTATTGCAGTTTCATTCAGGAGCTCATAAGATCAAATTAACTCGTTAGGCTTTTTGAAAAATGACAGGGATTACAAGCGGTATCTTCTAAAATTGAACCCCAAAGTTCCACTCATCCGATTCTCAGCTTCGATCCCGCCAAAAACAAACCGAACTGGGTCAACGAATTATATTTGAACGTTCGTATCTCTAATAATCGATTATGAGTTACGTATGCTTAATGACTTGAAACTAAATTTTTTTCGTTTTGGTGTTCAATTTTTTATAGATCTGTCGAAGTCATATTAACGAATTCAACAGGATTATTAATCATTACTTTAGTTCAATGTCGAATCGTTTGACCCTTGATCAAAAACTCATACAATCGAGATTTATATTCATCGAAGTGTCGACCCCAATCCGGCGCGGTTCTTTCCTGATCACCGACATGAACACTCACCTCGGTCCAGTTTACCAACCCATCTGAATTCTCGATAAATGGCAGACATTGCAAGCACCATTCGGTTCTACAGTTCTACCCAAAAACATCAAAAGACCTCGCTGCTTTGTTTGATTTCTAAATCGCTGTGAAAATTCGTATCCTAAGATGCCAATTTTTGGACTTCTATCTAAATCAAAGATCTTCAGCGGGTTCTCGAGTAGTTTTCCTCGGAGAGGTGTTTATCCTGGGCTTCATTGAGTATTCCTGCCGTATCGTTTTGAAAAAAAAGTGTCGGGGTATCAAAATAATATCACTCAATTACTACCTCGGTGTATAATTTTGTATTATGATTTTTTTTTTATCACACTTCACAGGTATACAATGTTCGAACCTCTTTATTTCTGCGCTTGTGTCGATCATCTTGCAATCGTTGACAGTCTGATGTCCTCGTCTAGTATCGAGTGAATTTGAAACTTGCAGCAATCAGTTCTTGTCCCAGTGTTTCAATTTCCGTAAACTTGAACTCACAACCAAAGATCAGAATTGATTATCGAATATTGCTTCATGAAAAGAAAATAATCGCTCAGTCGTGGAGTATAAGCGTATCGAATTTTATTTTAGTTAGAAATTGATTTGGTTGTACTTTTCCCTTGTTTTGTACATTTACAGGCAAATGATCATAAATTCTTCGAGTGAATTTGATACTTCCGGTGAACAAGTTTCATGAATTAATTGAAATCATAACGAAGTTTCCAATCCAATTTAAGCTTCTCCAAAATTACTGTTCAATCGTCCAGTATTAACGTATCGAATTTTATTTTAATATTTCAAATTATTACTTTGTTATTTTATTCCCTTATTGTCCCTTCACAGATACATAATTTCAACTGATAGGTTACAAATGTTACCCTAATTGTGAATTCACATCCATTTTCAAACTGATTATATTGGAACGTATTTCAAAGAAAGAGAAAGTCGTCAGGTGCCCCTTCGGTGTTAGAAGTTAACTCAAACCATATCGTATTATGTTTTCAGTATTGACGTATCAAATTTTTATATCTACATATTTGTATGTTTATATCAATTCATGGTGTTACATCGAGTCTTACAATACACAGGTACATAATTTTCGACATTATTGATGTCTATATTCTTGACCATTATCTAAGAATTGTATCGGATGCCCCAAAACATGAGAGTGCTGCTGGAAGGTCGATATCTACCGAAAATTTTTGTAAACGTGACTATGAATTTAGTAAATGGAGTAAAATGCTTATTCGCTAGCAGATCTACCTCAAATCAAATTCAGTACACATTTTCGTGACAGTTTAGTCGTGGAGTATTGGAGTATCGAATTTTATTTAGGTTTAGTTTACTTAGATTTTGTATGTTCATTGGTCCATATCTTTCCAGGTCTTTTGGTAATTTGAATTTGATCGAATTCACAAATCCAGGGCCAATATCGTATCGTTCTTATATTTATGAAAGCTACGAGTGTAATGAAGCGAATCCTGATTCATCTCTCACATGTTTCAAATATCTGTCTAAACCTTATGAGTGTATTTTATAGTTAGTCTTAATGTTAGCTTGAGTCGTGTTAGTTCACCTTTTTTTTTTTTTTTGGCTATTGTCTTGTGTCTTGTTCATAATAGATTTCAGCTAGATTGATTCGTGTGCTTTAATACAAAGTTGTAAAGATTTCGAGCCCTAAACGAATTAGCTTCGATATGTTTTCTAATCTCCGATGTGAATAGTTTCCTGATGAGAGTTCGTAATCAACCAGCATACAGAGTAAACTAATATTTCTCCAGATATTCTTAGTTTCAACCCGTGTGACTTGATAAGTATTTTTAATTACTCAAAATTTATCTAAAGTTTGGGCTTACCGTGTACGTATTTGTCTCACGTAATGTGCCTATTTTGCCATTTTTTGTGTGTAATGTGTTCATTTAGCAGGTGTGCTGGTTTATAACATATTCGGGCTACTGGATTGAGCTATTAGATGTTACGAAGAGTGGAGTGCGCTTTAATTTTTTGGTTTACAGAACGTAATTTGGACTTGGAGTAGTTTTCACGTATTTTTCATAATCGCTTTCGAACAGAATTCGAGAAA
Source organism: Pseudococcus jackbeardsleyi (assembly GCA_038380155.1). Classification (NCBI taxonomy): domain Eukaryota; kingdom Metazoa; phylum Arthropoda; class Insecta; order Hemiptera; family Pseudococcidae; genus Pseudococcus; species Pseudococcus jackbeardsleyi. The sequence continues at coordinate 41,893,620 of CM076238.1, forward strand.
GAACCGCAATGTCCAAATGGATAGGTGCAGGTTGCAGTGCTATTCGGTTAAATTGCGAATTTCCAGAGGATTTTTTTTACGCTAGTATTTTTTATCGAATTTTTATCTCTTTTTTTATATTCTTCGAGTGTATTATTTTACTTGGTTGTTTGGCTGTGTATTCTAGATCACCAATACCTCTATTGGTAGCCGCTGAATTTTCATTAATATTGCTCTTACGCGCTGTTTTATATATAGGACGTAATCATCCACTATATTGCCAGATTATAAGGGTTCAAGTATAACGAAATGTCAATTTTTATCACTTGTAGGTGCCTGCTGATGCTTTCCATCATTTTGTGTGTGTGTGTATTGAATATCTTACAGAATTTACAGTATCAAATTGACAACCATTGCAATGCCCTTCCAGGATTGTCACACGTCTTCGACAAACCTGATTCTATCGCTGTTACTAATGATTTTAGTATAAATTATCCAGCACTTGGTAATTTCATTCCTCGTCGACTAACATCCATCATCGCTAGTAACGCGCTTCTGAGTATCTGAGTACTACCTTTCTTTAAATCGTAGATACATAAATTATCTGTATATAAATTTTCTCTTATGTTCATGCCATGTTTTTTGTATTCTGGTGGCCGAAATATTGCTTTTTTGATTTTTTTTTTTAAAAGTTAGAATTCTTCGTTGATGTTTGTGTGCTGAGAAGAGTGAGAACCTGCCGAAGGTGTGATCAATTGATCGAGAAAGTTGATTCGCTCTTTTGACGAGGTCTTTAAGTAGTAAATAGTAAAATGATTGTTGATTTTTATAATAGCTTCCCCCATAATTTATCCTTGTTTAATCATTGATAATGAATATGTATTCTGGTGTATTATCGATCATTCAAGGTGCACCTCTGGTATTTTAAAATCACTAGCATGATGTATTTGCTACAACGCCTTCTTCTAATACCTCGGTTTATGGCTATAAATGTGGGTATAGTTACCGATTTCTGTTCACGTAGAATTTTCTCTGGTCTAAAAATTGACGAGTAAGCATTTTGTAAGTACTTCTAACCGTATTACAATTATGTACTGTGCATGTGTTTGACAAACCGCAGGCTTCAATGCTGTTGTGATTTTGCTGAAAATTCTCATCAGAACCCAAATCACGTGTGTAATCTAAACATATACCTAATCGGGTTTATTGGAAACATTGCATTTATATAATTTACTTGAATGAAAAACAAGCATGTAATTTGAGCAAACCGTTGTTTGACTGACTAAGCTTGAATCTACCTCTGTTTTTTTACCAAGTGCACCGGTGTTTATTGTACAAGTATAGATTTCTAATTCTCATTAATGCTATGACCATTCTAAAATGTAAATTTGGGCTTTTGTGTAATTCACTGTCACAGTTTTGTATTAGATGATTTGTTTATCGATGGTTGAAATCGAAGTGTGTAAATTATTATTCCTGTGTAATTTATTCGCACGAATTGTACCAGTCTATCGAGTCAACTCTATTAGATTGCTGATATTTCATATTCTCGTATCGGTAAAGTTCCTCATTGAAAGCGAATCCGTGAGTACGTATTCTATTTTGTTTAGAAATAGTTTCCTAATTTGAAATTTCAGGAGTTTGATTTCCTTTCGTGAAACGAGCGAGGATTTGAGAAGTTATTTTAAACTCCAGTGCTCAGAATCGTATGGCATAGGTTTTTTTTTTTTTTAGAAAATTTGAGATGACTGATTATTACCGAATGTGAGTATTTGGGCTACTTAACATATTATGTAGGTTTAGAAAAGAAAAAACTGATTTCAGGTAGAATACTGGATAAAGGTATGATTTTTTCCAATTTTGGTACTCTTGAAAAAATTTAGATTATGAATTTTTTTACTCGTTTGGAGGTTGGGTGAAACGTAAGTACTAACAATTTAATGTAAATTTTATCATGTTAATTTGGTTTCTAAATCTGAAGCCGCAGTCGTGTTACTTTGGTTTGAATTATCGTGAGTACTATTCTTTTTTTTAAATTTCATTTTTTAGTTAGTATTAGGAATAGATTTATAAATTTATTCATTTTTTCGATGTCTCATATTTGTGAGTATAATGAGTATAATGCCTTAGTACTTATCTGTTCACTTAATATCATAATTTTTTAGCATTACTAGTTCATCAGGTTCTGTTTTGTTAAATACCTTTGGCGTGTTTTTTTTTTGTTTTTTTTTTTAGAAATTTTAACGCACTGCGGCTTTTTGCAGGCAAATTTGTTTTCTTTTTTTTACTTCAGGCCGTCCAGTTTCGATCAATTCAATGACACTGACTGTGGATTTTATCAAAGAAAAAAATTCGCTATGAAATTAACGTCTTGCAGCTGTTCTCTAACAATAAATTTCAAATATGTACCTTTCTCCTTTTTTTTTTTTTTTTTTTAGTTTCTATTTGTTTACAGGTTCTAAATTTTTCGTTAAAGCAGTACGTACTTTAATTTTTTTGTATAAATTGGGCTATAAGGTTAGAGGGGAGGTATTATCATTGATTACAGGATAGCAGGTTAACCTGATGACCATCGAGTCGTTTACAGTTAGCAGTAATGAAACGTTCGCATTTGAATATTTTAGATCAACGAAGTAACAAATTACTTCAACCATTGCTTTTTTTTCGGCTTCTTGAACTTAAAAAACTGAAAATTGTTGATCCTTGATCCATTTGGTGTTTCGTGAGTACTTAAATTTTTTTTTCATTTTTAATATTTTGCTTTTGCCAGGGCGTGTGTGTGTCGTATATGTTTACAGCATTTTCAGTAAATTTAATTTTTACGAAGTAGATGTGTGTACAGTTACCAGTTAGGTAGGTAATTCTTAATTATGGATCTTTGTTTTTTCTCAAGTTTTATTAGTTGCCGAAGTATATTGGATTAAATTAGGAGATATTGTCAGCGAGAATTCCCGAATGATGTGTGTTTAAAAATTTGGACGTCGAAGGTAAATTAATCCATATTTTGTATTGAATACTAAAGAAGAGTTGCATGTCAACGCAGCAATATTTGGAATAACACAGTTGTATTCGTCTCGTTGTTCGGTCGTGGATCGTCGAAGTCTTCGATTCTGTACTCGGAACTAACTCCCCGCCGAGCCCTATGGGGTGAAAAGGGGGCTTGGGCAGGGCCATGGGGGCAGTTCCCATGGCGCTCAACCAAGAGGTAAATCGATTACCGATGGTTTGATGATCGTGTTCGGATTCTTTGATTGTGGATCGGTGGATTCTGCGTGGTCAACTTGTCATCATTTACACTGTGGTGAGTTGTTCCTTTACACTTAACTGATAAGTTTTTTTTTTAAACAGTGGCAAGGTGTAGAATTAATACGTGTAAGTAATTAAAAACTTTGGAAGTCCATGTTTTTGCTTTTTTTACTTATTGAAAAAATGCTATTACCCAAGGCGTGAGTATCTTTAGTTTAGAAAGAAAAATAGGCTGAAAATTAATGTTGATGGATTTTGGGTAATTTTTAAAAATCGAAGTTTTCAGAAAAAACGACTATATTTTTGACGAAAGTACCTAGATACACGTTTTTTCGCCAAACTAAGTGATTTTGAGTCTACCAAATGTAGTTTTCCTATACCTGAAGTCGAGCATGTCCAACTATTCTGGAGTATTCAGTAGAATGGGATCGATAGCACCAAACTTGCCAGTGATTCAATCGCCACACAAAATGTATCTCGACTCATCAGGTATGGGAAAGGACGAATGATAAAATTACTTGTACCGAAATTGATTTCACAAATTTCCTGAAAGTTGTTATTAAGTTATGCAAGTAGACCCTATCCAAGATAATTCAGCTTCATTGAATTACAACCAACAAAGATCCAGGAACAAGAAATCTAAACCAACATCTTTAGATGATTGTATTATAATTAGGTATAATGCCATTCACAAAAAAGCGAATAATATAATGTATTGAGATAACTTTTTTCTATGAGAGCTAAAATTACAGACAAACTTGATAAACTTGTATATTAAACTACATTATTATTATTATTTACAATTATGTACTTAATTTAATTGGTTACAACCAAATCATAGGTTCAAATAGAACTATAAGAAAGCTTTTTTTTTGTACAATCCTTAATCAATACCTGAGAAAAGAATTCTAAAATATAAAGCGGTACTAATGACGAAAGGGGTACATTCACGTTATAATACTTCTTAGAGTTAGTTTCATACAAAATAGCTGGAATACTCGCTTCAACATTTAAAATCATATTCAACATTTCAGCAATTGCTGATATATAAATTAGATGGTTCTTTCCATCATCGATATTGACAACAAAGTTAGCGTACTGCAATAAATCGAAAATACATATTTCTTCAGATTTTTTTACAATTATACATTTGGATTGTGCCTTGACAGTTGTAAATATATTATAATTTGAAGTCAGACAAATATTGCTACAACCGAACATTAATTCTATATTAATATACGACTGTATTAGACGCCACAAATACGCGTTTTTATTAGCAGTGCGAATTTGCAGTACTTCATTGATATTGGCATTTATATCACCCTCCAGAATTGCATTCTCCAAACAAATAAAACCTAAATATTTTGCTAGACGTTGACATATTTCATAATCATCTATAAAAATTAAGACGTTTGCGTATGCCTGGTTTCCCACAAACTCAGTGTTATTTTTCTGGTGCCGTGCGAGCTGTTTACCACATTTGGCATATTTGGCTATCTGACATGTCTTAATTTTCTTCAACAGTTCTAGATTCTTATCCAATTTTTGCTTCTTTGAAGGGGAACCCTCATCATTATCTAGCTTTGTGTCGACTGACGAGGAGCTGGAGCACGTATCTACGTCGACCATACGTGAATATAGGCGAACATGTTGTGTGTGCACAGAATTCATGGATGATGCAGGCTCAGATTTCTGAGATGCCACTAATATTTCCTGCGAAATATATATAGGGGTTGACAAGGTGTAATCAGCCTTCGTTACCTTGAAATCAAATGAGATCCTATCACAAGTCTCAAGTCCGAGAAGTTCTTTCTTATCGTTTCGAATACTTGTTAAAATGTCTCTTTCTGGATGATGTTGAAGATCAATTTCAAGATAATATGATTTGAAATACTCATTTATATCGCGTAGCGTCGATCGGAATAATTCTCTCACGTTACGAGAATTTGTCCACTCGATGTAGACCGTTCTGCGAATGGAAAACTGATCCAAAATGATATTCGTCGGAAATAATGAATCCTGAAGCAAACGTAAGAAGGAAATAGAGTTAATTGATCATAAAACTGCGGAATTTCCGCAACTGAGCATCTTGTTTTCAATAATAAAAATTACTGACTAAAATTTTAGAAAAAATGATTTACTAACATTATTTTTTATGAATAGTTTCTAAGCATATGGTTTCTTACTTGGTTTCTTTGGGCAGATGAACTTCCATCTACAATCGATCGTCCACGTTTGACAACCTACGAAAAGCATATAACTGATAGTAGAAAAAAGATTATAAAAATTTTAAATAACTTTATCAATCAACTCTTACACCATCCAAAATACGGTTCTGGTGCCCAATTAAGCGGATTCCCATTTCCTTAAGATCAGACTTGGTCAAACGGTTCAGGTCTGCATCATTTTCTATACGATTTTCGACGAATATCTGAGCGTAATCTTTAGCTTCATCATCTGGGATCCCAGCTTCCCGGAAAAAAACAGTCCAATCATCTAAAAGAAAGATAATAAGAATTTAAATTAAAGCATAGAAGTAATTTAGTGGTGAATTTTGGTGAATATTGACTTACAAGAAGTAAAACTCATTATGTTGAAACAATCCGGTTTGGAACAAGTGGATAGATGTCAAAATTAACAATAATCTTTACGAAAATGTTCGAGTAATATAACTTGGCGTGATGCTAAGGGCTCACAAAAACACTGAAGCATATTTTGAATATCTACGCAATACCGATATCAAATGGAAATTATAACCAAGTGAATCTGAAAAATTAATTCTACAAGAGGAATAATGAAATAAACGAAGCACTCAACACGAACACATAGTACATGATATGATGAGAGCGAGCCGGTGATCGCGGAGAAGCGAGAAAACACCGTACGATTTTTTCTACAATTTGTCCATGTTTCTATAATTCATGACCGATGTATTTTTTCTACCAACGTCATGAAGTAGAAACAGGGACAATTAGTAGAAAAAATCTTTTTCATTTTTCTAATACTTGTCCATAACAGTCGTATCGTAGAAAGTTTCTACAAAATGACCTTTCTAACACATGACTGTTACGGACAAGTGGTAGAAACCGCATTCGAATCATGGTTAAATGAGTTGCATAATGCTAGTTTGAAAGGGACATAGATCAAGTATCAGAAATTCAAATTTTCTCAATCTACCTAGGTAATAACGAGGGAACTGACAATTTCCAAAATTACGCCCTCAATAAAATTCTAAAATTTCATATTTTGAAATTTTATTGAATTAATACCTTGAAAACGTCCAAAATTCATTTGAAAATTTTTTCAATAGACTTCCAATTTTCTTTCAATTTTTAAAAAATAAAATTATTTGTTTAATTTTATTTGAAAATTTTTTTAAATTCCAAACTTGATTTTTTGAAACCCCGTTGAAATCAATTTTTGAAGAAACATCTGATAAATCCACTACCGTAAGGTATTCTAATTTTTTTATTCGGTCAAAATCGGAAGGTTGAGTATTTTTTGAAAATTTTCAAGCATCAATTTTTTAAAAAAGTGTTTGAATGAATATTTTTCAATTTTTTATGAAATTTATTTTAAAAAATAGCTGATGAAAACTCTAGAAAAATTTGAAAATTTCAACTACTTACTATATATGAAAAAAATGATAGAATGTTGGTTGAAAATTTTCACACAATTCTCATACATGCTACCCGTCAAGACGTAATACGTGACCTGTCAAAATTCAAAAATTTTTATTCGATGATCAAAATTATTTTTTTAGGGGTTTATGGTAAAAATGTATCAAAGGGTTAATTTTGACTAATACTCTTACCTATTAGGAAAAGCCATACCTACCTAATTAAGTCATCGTAATTATCAAGCGTGTATACAGGGTGTTTACCAATTTTGGAAAATCGAAATTCGCGACTTTTTTCCACAACTTTTTCCAGACTTTTCACACCATGCTTCAAATTTGCCCTAAGACCCCCTCCCCCTTACGTATACTCGTTTTAAAGGGAATTTCAAGCACTGTTTAGTCTCTCCCTTGCAAGTACCCTTTTTTTCACAGGCTGAAGTCACTGATAAACTTCACCGATTCTGAACCTAAAATTCAAAAAAAAAAATTCATGAGAAATCTACATAATTAAGTATGTGTGAAGTAACATCATGGAGAGGAAAAAACATAATTTTTAGAGATTAACGTAACGAAAACTTGAAAAGTAATATCATGCTCAAACCGAATAAGTGTATGCGAAGAAAGGAGAGAAAATTTCAGAAGATTTCGAATTAAAATTGCAATAAAACAATGTTTTAAATTGATAAATTTGCGTAAAAATTAGTCACTTTCAATTACTTTTTAAAATTATTGAAAGAAAAATACGATTAGGCTGAGCGCAGCAAGGCCAAAGCATTTAGAAAATTTGATTTTGAAACTCCGAAAATGAGTTTTAAAAAGCAGCACCATTTCGCGCGGAGTGGCTGCATTCTATGCGAACTTGTTGGAACTACGTTTGCTGAGGTGATAGAATCAAATAAAATACATTAGGTAGCTCTTATGGGAGGAATTCGGTTTTTCGAATTGTTAAGGAAAATGGTGGGTTTATGTGAAATTTACCCATAATAAGAATTAAAGATTATTAAATTTCACATCGATTGGTGCAAAAAGTTTTGAATTTTGTTCAATAATAAACATTTTATGGACATTTCTTTTTATTCGTTTTTTGCTCACGTCAACTTTGAATTAAAATAACTCAACATTGAGATCGACAACACCAATTTTTTATTACAGTAACTTGTAGAGAATTTTATCCTCTTTCCAATGATGTATCAACGAGCTTAATCGCGTAAAGCGAGTAAAAGTAGGATCAAAAATTAAAAATGCCGTAAAAAACCAAAATTTTTGCAAAAAAATGACAAAATATTGTCAAAAAAAATGCAGAATTATGAAAATTTTTCTTAAACATATCTACCTTGTTTGAAATATTGTAGAAAAAAAAGTAAAAAATGACGGATGCCTTTGATGAAAAATGTAAAACTTGGTAATTTTAGGAAATGAATGATTAAAATAGATTAAAAAAAATTTTGAAATCATGAAGTCCAACCAACGTATTTAAAAATCTCATGGTCATACACACATCATAGCTTTGATGCTATAACATTATTTTGGTACCTTAGTACTTGAATATTACACAAAAAGGTCCGATCAAGGTAAAATGCCATTTTTGGCAACATGGCAAATAAAGTCCGCAGATGGTATGCAAAAATCTGAAGCCTGTAAGTTGAAAGTCCAACCAACGTATTGAAATTTCACACTCATACACAAATTGAAGTCCGGTCATGTACTGTGCCCTGTAGACATGAGTGTATGTCTCTTGCACCCATGGTCCCACCATCGCATGTGAAAAACATACTTTGAAATAATGAAGTTAAAGAAGAATTTGACCTTCCACCAGTGGCGTCGCTAGAGATTTTCAAGATGTAAGCTAAAGAAAGTTTGTTGGGGGGGGGGGGGGGGGGGTAATTAGGTAGGTATATTTCAAAAAATTGAAAAAAAACCGCATATTTTTGCACCCAAAAAAACATAATTTTGCGCAAAAAAAACACCATACCGCTACCGTATGAAAAAGAGAAATAGATCAGAGGAGTTTCAACTCGCATCGTTGCGTTGTACGAGGTATCATATGGAAAAAAACGTTGTTTGAAGCTAGCTTCAAACACAGCTTCAGAACGTAGCCCTCCCCTTACACTTCTGTACTGCGCGGCACCTCAGGCGCATGCGCAAACACAACTGTAACGCGCGTTAGTGAAGCTATTCGCAGCCGGCTTACCACCTCGGTTAAAATACGTAAATCGCATGCGTTAAGATACATTTTTGGTATTAAAACATGTAATTTTGCATTGGTGGGTTAATTTACATCTTTTTTTCTTTTTTTCAGTGTTGGAGAAACGGAACGGAAACGTTCCCCAGAAACGCTCAGAAACGCCAAATTTAGAGAAACGGAAACGTTCCCAAGAAACGGGAACGTTTTTCTTGGGAAACGGAAACGAGGAACGGAAACGGAAACGTTTCTTTCCGAGAAACGGGAACGGAAACAGAAACGGAGAGAAAAACGCGTTTCCGTGTTTCCATCCATCCATTTTTTTTGGCTAGGTTGATGGCTGATGTTCTGTCAATCCAGTTACTGTAGTGTGTGTGTGTGTGTGTGTGTGTGTGTGTGGTTATTCACTATCACATTGCACATTCCCGCTCCCAGCTATCTTAGAATTTTTGAAATCACGTTCTCGTTTTTATTTTACCTTTACGTTTAAAATTAAAAGTGAAAGTAAACTCGGAAAATAAAATTGTGTCTTGTGTAACGTAAATGTGTTTTCAAACGTGAAAGTGCCATTTCTGCAATAATGGCTAAAACTCCAAAAAACATAGTGATTCAAAATCAGTTCACATGGAATGAGGATAAGCAAGGAAATGTATGCACTGTAAAATTTAAAAATAAATTAACCGGATTAATCCAAACATTTCGAATTTAAATAAAAATAGGTGTTTTGCAGGGAAAATTAAAAAAAAAATGGAAACGCTTGGAAACGCGTTTCTGGAAACGGAAACGCGTTTCTGGAAACGGGAACGGGAACGGAAACGGAAACGCGGTTCTGGAAACGGAAACGTTTCTGAGAAACGGTAACAAGGTACCAAGAAACGGAAACGGGAACGGAAACGGGAACGTTTTTTTCGCGTTTCCACATCCCTGCTTTTTTTTCAAAATTCGGAGTGTAAGCTCAGCTTACAAGCTTACACGCTAAAAACGCCACTGCCTTCCACACTGTTTTATTTTTGAAGCTGATTCAAACAGTGCTGGAAATATATTTCTCAACCTATTAGATCGCTCAAAATCGAGGGTCCGAACAACGCATGCAACGAATATAGGTCCCATCATGGTATAGTTCGTCGGTATAGATGTACCGTCCCGAGTTTTACGACGAAAATGAGGCAGGTACCTATTTAATCATAAATAAAAAGTTTACAGGTAGATGCCTTGATTCCGAAATTTAATTCAATTTCAGTACCTATTCCTAATCATTAATTTTTGAATAGATAATATTCTTCGAAATTACAATTGTTCTTCGGGAAAAAGAGGAAAAAATAAATACCGCGAATCTTTCATTTCACCAATAGAAATATTTTTTTGTTAGTGTAACCAAGTTTCGATATCGAGACAATCCCTTGAGAAATTTTTTCGATTTTCAACAGTCCTGCTTACGGTTGATTACAGATAGATTGAATTAAATTATAAATTGAAAAAATTGCATTTCTAATATTACGAAAGGGTTTACTGTACGGGAAAAGTTCGTGCGTTATTGTGTATGTTTAGTTATTGATAGGTAATAACAATGTTTGTAGTGGTAAATTACCACCTACTTTTTGGCGTTTTTTTCTCAGCGGAATATCTACTTGTTCTTGTAAGAGGACGTGCAAATATTTTGTTGATACGATTAGGCAACTTGCCAGTAATTAATAATATTAATTAGTACGTTTATTTTCTCAAGTCGTTCATTTGCAAATAAGAATTATACGATTATAATTACTGAAAATTTGTCTTGAATGAAAATATAATTAATACGTTGAATCGAGAAATTGTAATTTGAGAGAAATTGAGAGTCGTTGAAAAGAAAGAACTTGTGATTTTTTGTTCAACATTAAATATAGGTAGGTACCTAACTATCTAAGTATTATTTATTACGTCATCAACGTTTACATTTCATAATTCTGTTGATCATCATGAATTTGATGGAGAAGATTTAAAATTCTCACTATTTATCCTCCCGGTTTATTAAAATTGAAAATTTAAACTTCATCCAATATAGTGAATTTTCCGATCAAAATTGTAAGGAAAAGCGGGAAAGCGAACAGTTTAAATGGTTTTTTTTTCGAGTTGAACTTTTAAACTATAGAGAACCCTTTCCGCGAAGAAATGCTTTTATCCTCTCGAATTTCGAAGAAGTCTAATTGTTCCATTATGAAATCAGTTTCCGATTACGGTAAATTTGACGAACAGGCGTTATTGCTTTTGATTTGTACGCGTTTTCCATAATACCTATCACCTACGCACCTATGTAAGTACCTAGTACCTAGCTACTTTTTTTTTACTTTGAGTACCGTGAGAAAAGCTGTTTTTAGCTTACAAGTTTTCATTTATTTGTATTCGTTGATAAGTTCATGTTTTTGTCCCTAAAAAATTCAGAAAAATCGCTTCAGGAAAAAGGTACCTTGAAATTATCTTATAATGTAAGAAACAAAATACTCTTTTATCCGAAAATCATTTACAGAAATTAACCGTCCGTCAGCGTTACCTCCCATCTGAGTACTTATAATTATAAACTTATTTTTTGTAAGGAGGAAATAATTGAAAGGGGTTTTCTGAACAATGGAAATAATTCTGAAAAGTTACTCAAGTTGAGGAAGGGGGAACAAAATAATTTTCTACGTCAATTTTTCTGAATTTTATCAAGCATGCACTTGGGTAAAATAATAAAAAAAAAAAGAAAAAAAAACAAGATCTAGATAAGTAGGTACCTATATGATGAAAAATCTAAAAAGATCTGCATTTTCTGAGGAACTGGCATGGCAGGGGTCCAAATAAATTTCAATTTCACGGTTTATTTCCAGAAAATATGCCATAAAAAATGAAAACTGATTTTTTTTTAAATTAAAATTGCAATTTTTCATTATTTTTAAATATAAAACAGAGTTAGCAAAAGGGACAGAAGCAAAAAAAAATACGAAAGAATGCTAAAAAATTATTTTTTAAAGATGTGTCCACAAATTTTTTATAATCTAGTCCGCATTCGCTCTCACCGACTGTGGTCAGAAATCCTGATTCGAGGAAATGTTTTAATCGCACAGGAATTGATGAAAATCAGCGCGGATAAATTTTGGCATCATTTTATGCAAAAATTTGTGGACAAAGATGTGTTTCATAATTTTTTTTGGTAAATTTATTCGTAATTCACGATTTTTGTTTCACTCTTTCCTCACTAATTTTGAAACTTTCAGACTTCGCTGAAAAAATAATTTACCTTCTTTTGTAGAATCAGACATCAGTGACATCAGTGAATAACTGAATTTTCTCTGGTGATCACTTCTTTAATCAAAAAATGGAAGTTGGAGATAACGCGCAGGTGCGAACCACTAAACAACATCCCAATCACGTTGAAACGTTTTGGAAAACTTCAGTCTCGGTTCAGTTATCTTCGTTTCGATTACGTGTGCGGTCTCAAGTCGCATTGTTGTAAGCGTGGACGCATATTACGTTTTTCAAATTACGTTTTATCGCGATTTAGAATATTGCAAATGCTTCATAAAAGTGATGATAAAACCCCATTTTCCATTATCGATGCAATTTTTTGAAAAATAATCATTCAATATTTCAGTCATCTGAGTCATCGTGCTAATAATGTGTTGTTTGAAAAACAGACAGTTTATCAATATGATCGAGCATGCATGAATGATCTCAACCAGATCTTCATAAGTTAGTACTGTTTTTGGCTTGAACTTTTCAATTCAAATTGTCGTGTTGTGATTTCATACAATTTTACTATTAAAGTTCTAACTGATATCCATTTTCGGCATTCGTTGAGTTTCCAATCGAATATTTTATCCGCGGAATTCTCAGATAAATTGTATCTCTAACTTGTTGATCGAGTTTCCGATGAACAATGATTATGGAAATGAAAACACTTTGGTGATCAACGAAAACAGCAGCAGGTAGATTAGATAATGATTTATTATCAATATGTAATTTTATTTACTTATAGGTAAAACTATCGTAGCTTTTAACTCGATGTGTATTTTTCTAATTCCACCATCGCATCGTATGTCGTAAAATTTTGATTGATGCTTTGAGTCTGTCGTGCGAAGCACAGAACTCACGAACGCCATAAATGCATAAACATTTCTAATTTTTTTTACTCATTTCAATTTACTCAAATGTCGGTTTGATTTTAAAACGCATGTTAGTAAATTACAATGACCATCGAGTATACCGGTAATTGAATATTTTTACGATTTACATACAAGTATCTATTTGTAATGTGCGGTTATTATCTACTCAGTGTGATAATGGTGCGAATACGATTGTGAAATGTTGAAATTTAATTAAATTTGGGCCGAATTGAAGTTGAACGTGCTCATTTATGTATAAAAGCACTACCAATAATTACTGTATCGCGGCATCGGTATACTCACGAAAATTAAATTTATTTCTTATGGCGTTGATTGCACGACGCTAACGCAAGAATGTAACCATCGCGTGATTTCTGTCTCCAAAACGACGTCTCCTCGTCATAATTACTATAGCTTTTCGCTTCACTTTTTAAATGCACCGGTACCGTTCCTAAACGTAGGTACCGAGGTTCGCCGTTAACGTTTATTATTCCGTATAGTCTCTGTACACTTTATAACAGGCGTTAAATTACCATAGACCGAGATAACAATTAATTGCTGGCGCAGTTGCAGTGGTAGTTTTCGATTCGTTCCGAGTCCAAATTTATCGTCCGGTGGCATAATGGCGCGGGTTTCCTTGTTTGTAAAGTTTTCTACAGTTTGGAGATTCATTATGTAATTGGTTTAGAACAAATTTATTAAATTATTAATTATTAACATTTAATTAGTTAGTGTTGAGTTTCTGGCTTGATTGGCAGAAGTAATTTCTCGATTTTGGTGTGATATTTCTTGCGGCTGTGGAGGCTGGAGAGTCAGACTCGCCATTTTTTGGTCTTTCTAGACTTACAATCTCAAAGCAGATTCCGTCTATCTGTAGAATTTTTTCTGTTAGGGGATTTTCTAGGTAATCTGATACGAGGAGTGTGCAGTTTTATTTGAGAACCGTGGAATAGAGGCCAATTCGTTAGTTTGATTCCCCCCCCCCCTGCTAACTTACCCAAAAAATTGGTCTATTTTCTGGTGGCTCCGAATCAGCTTAGAAGCTCTTCCAGTTAATTTGCAAATTGCAAGGCAGAAAATAAGGTTTAGACTTAAGTACACCCCTTTTCTGGTCTTTATTTTGATGTCATGAAATTTTCATATCCATTTCGCAGGGTCATGACCTCATGACATGAGCTAATCCTGACATTTTAGAAAAATGGAAGAATGGAAAAAACTTTTAGCTACATATCAAGATGCTACAAAACTGTTATAACCTTCCACATCAGTCAGCTTCAGCTCCAATATGAATTTCGTTGCTTGAGTGACTCTATTTTGATTTTCAGTGGTGCCAATTGCCATCAGAGTACCTATTTTGCTTCTGGCCTCTTCAGCAAGCACTATACTATGTTCACTTAAGAAGAGTATCATTTCTGCCTGGAATGGAAAAATAATTTAATTTACTTATTACGAGGATTGCATGACACTGACAGCAAGATGTTTGGCTTTGGATCCTCCAAATTTTTCTGAAATTTTCATCTTTGAAAAAGTCAAAAATTTTGAAACTACTCATTTTCTGTCAATACCTATCACCTGAAAACTGCAGAATTTCTAAAAATCGTTTCCAATTGTTCGGGGGAGGGGGGAGGGGGGGTCAAAAATTATTTCAAATTTTTACCGCCATAATGGGACTGTTTTGAATAAAATGTTCAAGTTTGGAATTCCTACATATAATCTATTGGGAAGTTTACTTTCCTTGAAAACTGAGAATCTCAAAATTTTAGCTGCCTACATTATTTGAGAACCAAGCGCCCGTTCCTAACTCGGGGTAACATGCGGAAATGGAAAAAAAATTGGAAAAAAAAGTATGCAAAATTTTCGAATATTACTTAATAGGTTCGTAAACATCTGAAAATATGGTTGAATTTTGATTTTTAAAGGGTGAAATTTGGACTCAAGAATATCTGAGAGAAACTCAAGGGCACTTCAATTGAGTAAAAATGGAAAAATTCCTTATTTGAGAGTTGAGACTCCTTCTTAAACTCCCCCCCCCCACTTATGAATCCTTGGGCCAAAAGTTCATCCCTAAGAATTCGAACCTTTCAAAATCATTTTGGTCGTTCAGCCTTCAACTCTTTCAATTCTTTCAAAACTCTTATCAATCGTCAACTAAAAAAACCTAATTGGAGAGTGGTAAATTCTAATTTTGTTCAATCAAGTGATTGCTTCACTTTTTTTTTTTTGAATAAAATTCGATAATTTGAACAAGTTTAATAATTTAGATTGAAAGCGATAGCAAAATCCAAAATTGTCTCTTTTCCATCATTCTCCGGGTTTCTTTTTTTTGACGATGATAGGCGGTTAAAAAGAATTGAAAGCTGAACGACCAAAACGATTCAAATTGTTCAAAACACAATGCGGTTATTTTTTTCTCATTTAATTTGAAATTTACTTTTGAACGATATCATCGACTTTGGGCTTAAAGCTTTATTCGCTCATGTGAAATTTATCTGATTCGGCTTGGAATAAAAAAAAAAGCCCTTAATTTTTATGAAAATTAATAAGTACCTGAGTACCTATGCAGTTTACTTTGAAAGAAAAATGAGACATCGAGCTAGAAGAACTTGAAGTGGGATCATTTTTGAAAAAACTGCGTTTTTTGTCACTTGTGGAAAGTGCTATACCTCTGTACTTTGTACTTACCTACCTACCTACCTACCTACCTATTCAATGGGAACTTCGGTCACTCCTAAAAAAAAGTGCGATTTGAGTTTATACACCTTCTTCAGCCATTGTTTCACGTTTGAATTTACTTTTTTGGCCTTCTGCAAGAGGGTAAAAAATATAAAAATTTGGAGATCGTGAATTGGAACCTTTTTTAAATTGTTGGCTTTGTTGACTCAAGCTCCTGAAAATTAAACCAAAACTTTTTCTTGTCGAAATAATAGGAATTTTTTAGAAATGCTGCTCAGACTATTTTGATTGAGTGACACAATTGTCATAAAATTTTAATTAGCAGTTGCTATGAACAATTTTCCCACATTTCAATCTGATTTTTTTAGGGGGCTTCCTTAGTTACTTTTCCTGTTATTTACAAAAACTTGAATTTTTGTGAAAATTAGGTACTTTTTTGAAGCTCAGTTTGTCCTTGTCTTTCAAAAAATTCGAAATGTCCATTTTCTAGAATGTTGATAATGAACTAATGATGACCCAAATGATTTTTCTGTCTCCGAAAAAACTACAATTTTTCAAGCTTTTTTTCGTACTTGAATTATTGGTAATTAGAGAATTTGGATACTTTTCATCGACGTAGTCCCCCCCTCCCCTCAACTATAGAATTGAACAATTTCCGCCAAATGAAACTCTATACTGCAGCATTATAGTATTGACTCTAAAAACATTCCAACTCCAAAGATTGTAGCTTGTACTATGCCTTCGACATATTTTTTCTAGCAGTACAGAATTTCCTATACCCATATACAATGAATTCAATCAGGAATTCACCTCCTATAATTATTATCAGCGAGTTTCATCACGAATACATTTTCAATTAGAGCCTTTTATGGCGAAAAATTGTTTCTCGTGTCGGTTTTCTGTTCGTGGTAATTCGATCACCTCCCCTAACTTGAAGTCTACATTTGCCGGTTTACTTGTGTGAATTCGCAAGTTTGTTTAGTTGTATCAGAAACTTTATGATTTTCGCTTTGTTCTAAAACGAACAAGGTGATTAGCTCGACTAAAGAATCTACAAAGTTTTGCAGGTCATGGAATTTAACCAGCAACTAAACATTTGGATTTTAAATCGTTATTAAGTATAATATTTTGCCTCATATGTTCGAAAGCGTTGCATTTAGAACTCGAAACCGCTGGTTTGGAATTTTAAAAAAACTTCGGCGTTTTTATTGGCATCTTTTCATAATTCATTCTTATACACGACTGTGGGACTCTACCGATAAACTTAGTTCGTTGTATTCAATTTATACATTCTTACGTTTTATACGTATGGCTGATTTGCATTTATACCTATGGTGCTTCTGTTCTCCGTAATGATATGTGATAGAAAATCTCGACTTTGGCGCCGTCGTTCATCTAGAATTCAGTTGTTAGCTGAGAAAACACGATGTTTGATTGAAGATAACGAAAATTGCAAATATTTATACACGGGAATAAAAAAGTATCGTTTTATTTGCCAGTTCGATTCGTTATTGTTTGGTGTCTTGAACTGGAATGATTCTATTTGTTCTGGAAAAATTTAATTATTGACGATATTTCGTCGTCTGGGCTCTGGGGTGTAGAGTATTACAGAAATTTCTGTGATTACGTCGCATTGGTTCTAAATTACCCGAGTATGTCGCGTCGGGATCGATAAATTTCTAAAATAATGAATTGAAAATTTCATTATATGTACTTGGTATTTTTCGTATTTGATTTTGATTTCAGAATCCAGATACAAAAGACGTTTGTTTAATTTCGCGTGTATGAAAAATAATTGCAAAAATTTATCATCAGACGTGGGTCTGGATTCTATACTTATTTTTCTTTTTTATCCTGCGTATATCTCGCGTTAACGTATTAATTCGCCGACAAAGCTAGTTCGTTCATCTTTATTTTGAATTTTTTGGCGGATTTTCTTCGGATAAAAATGAGACTATTGTAGAATATGAAAAAAAAAAAAGATTTGATTAATTTTGAGACTGTGTAGTTCACATGTTTGACAACAAAATCAAGTTGTATGTAGAAGGAAGTTGAGAAAATTATAAAAGTGCTAGGTTTCAATAGGGTTAGCAGATACCGTAAGGTCAATCTTTTTTTTTTTTGAAAAACTTCTAGTCTTTCAAATTTTGCAATTTCCAGTTTGAGGAAACGTGAAAATCCGCATTTCAAATTTGACAATGTTACAAAAAATTCTGAATTCAGCAACTTTATTAAAATGTTATGGAAAATGTTGGAACGTTTGTCAATTTTTAGTTTTTGGTATTTGGAGAAATTCTTTTTATAATCTATACTCTCCCTATCTGTTGAGATTGTTTTTGATTTTGTTCTGATTTCTTTTGTGGGGACTTTTACTCCGCAGTTTTCGAATATGTGGCAATTTTTACATTTTTTTGATGGTATCCTGGATATTTTTTTGCTCATAGTATCTAAATTTTAACATGGAACCCGCACCCAGGGACGAAATTATCATTTCATTTTATAAAAAAATATGGATACCCAGGTTCAATAATTCATAAAAACACCTACTTACCTAATTAAAATTTAAAGACTGAAATTTCAAGACCTTAGAAACTGACATGAGGTTAAAAAATCATAGAAATTATCATTTTTTTAAAATGAGTTTTTTTTAAGATCTGTTAAAACTTCTTGTTGTATAAAATTTACCTACCTATTAAAATATTTCTTTAGAAATTTTCAATTAAAAAAAAGTAATTGTCTGACATCTCGATAAAGTTTTTAGTTTTTAAAAAATATTGAAAAATTTCGAAAATGTTCCTTGACTTTGAAATATTTATTTTGTAATAAAATTGCAACTTCTTGATTTTTCTTTGAATTATCAAGTGAATTTGTTGAACAATTTTAAAAATCAGAGTATCCACTTCTTATTCAATTACTTTCATTTTATTTTCAAATTCTTGAATGATTCTTTGCATTTTCAGTTTCGTTGTAAATTAAACTGTTCATTTTCAATATCAATTTTTTTAGAAATTTTTTGTTGAAATTTACGTTTGTATCCTCTTTACTTTGAAGTGGGACAAAAAATTTAAGAGTTATTTGAAGTTGAAAGTTTTCTCGTAAGTAATATGAATTTTACCTATTTGAAATTTCTCAACGTATATCTATCTATCTATCTATCTATCATATCCCTTTGAATTTCAAAGATAGGCAACTTACATTGGAAAAATTCGCCAGTTGTTCATTCAACACTAGTTTTCTTGATTAGATAGGTCTGAAGAAGCAAACTATCGAAAGAAAATTGTTCAAATATACAGGATCCTCCAACGAAAGATATCCCATTCATTTTTCTTAATAAAATACCAACAATGAAAGCTATAGAGCTCAACACAATATTCGAGAACCAGTGGGAGTTTTTTTTTCCCACAATAATTTCGTTTTCGATAATCAGACGTAATTTTGTTCCCATGGTAAGAAGGATGTCTTGCATTTTTTAAGGCCATTCATTTACAAATATCACATTTCAAGATTCAATGGTTCCTTCAAAAATAAGTAATTTTTTCAATAAAATGTAGAAAATTTTAAAGTTTTTCATTCGTTACCTTAGGAATCATTTCACGTAGGTGAACAATTACAGTGGCGCTTACCCCGTTTTCTGACAAAGCACTTCTCCAATTATTCCAAAAACAAGTTCATTTATTTTTGTAAAAACTTGTCTCTAAAAGAGTGAAATTTCTAGGCAAAAGAAAAGTCCCAAGAGAAAAATGATGAGAACCTAAATTATCAATAATAATTCAATTTCCTTTCTGTCATAAATGGTCCAAACTTCTCCAACAGTCGATGTTTTTGTGATATTTTCACGTAAATTCGTAAACAGTAATAATTCGACTATTTCAATTTTCAACTTCACTTGAAAATACGAAAACAGAGACTTCTAAAGAAATTCTGACCTTTCTAAACAGGAATGAAATTTAATTCTCTACCAGCAACTTTGGTTCTCATCACTTTTTTGCAGCTTCATGCAGCTATAAAAATTAAAAATTCGAATTTTTTTTTTGGAGGCAAATCTTTGGAAAAAAAACCTCGATTTTACAGAAATGACCGAAGTTTTTTGTCAGGAAACGAAGGCGCCTAAAGTGAACCAATTTTGACTCATTTTTCAAGGAGCTGTTGTAACAGACTCCGTATGCCATAAAAATTAATTTTTTCCCCGAATTTAATGTGAAAAACACAAATTTTTTGGAAAGATCTGCTTTTTTCCCACGTTTATCTCTATCCATAACTTTTCCTACACTGCAAAAAAAAAAATAAAACAAAATTTATCCAAAAAAATTATATCGTGTCCCAGTTCTCAAAATAGGTAAAATTTATCATTTTTTAATAATAAAATTTATTTTTTCTTGGTAAAATTTATTCATTTTCTTGACAAAATTCATCATTTTTTCTGATAAGTGAAAAATATTATTTTTTTAAAGAAAAAATTTCACCTATTTGGAAAATTGAGACACATTATTTTTTTTGAATAAATTTTATCATTTTTTGATTAAAATTCATTATTTTGTTGAAATTTATTCATTTTTATGACAAAATTTATCTTTTTTTTTGATAAAAATGATTAATTTTGGGGTGAAATGTATTCATTTTTGTAACTTCTGTTTTTTCCGTGTACCTTTTCTCGTTGCTATACCTATTCAACCTACGCTACCCTTGGACATAATATTCAGAAAATTCGCCCCTACCAGCATCACATCGCAACTCGCAACAACACTTTTTTTTCATATTAGGCAGTTGGTGAAAATTTAATAAAAAAATTTCTAATATTTTTATAAAATACGGTCTTCATAAATTTGGTTCATTTTGACGTTAATGTTGAATTTGTAACTCAACGTACATGTATTATGTATCTACTTTGTTGCCAAACACGGGTATCTTTCATAGTAAGTATTACAGAGCTTCGACGTAGGTACGCGAATTCTAAAAAAAAAAACCTCAAAAATTAATAGATTTCAAAAGATTCTTTTTTTCACCCCATGGAATTCCATTCGGCGAACATTTTATGCTAATTATTACTTCTGCCTCGATATTATTCGTTTTGGCGAAATGATTAAGCATCGAGTATTTACGTGATTTGCATTCGTATACTCTTCGTAGAAAGGAGGAAGTAATTTTATGGAAAATTTTATTTCGACTTGCTGGTTGCGATGCATAATAACATTCTGTGGTAATTTTATGGTTAAATGAACGTTTTTTCGTCTCTTTGCGCGGTAAACGTGTCTAAAAAGTTGCCTATGACCGATGAATCGTTCGATGTTCGCGGTGTATTTTTTCCCTTCTTCCGAACATTCCATAATACAGATTTGTGCTACACGTAGATGAAGCGAATAACCATCTTAATAAAAATTTTATGTAAGCGAAGTTTCTATTTTTGTATATAACTCGAAATCGTTGTACGAGTAAAGGTGGCATCTAGTTTGGCCCCGGTGCTTCTTCGTAGACGCCAATCAGCCATAAAATGTGTCTCGTATCTATTTCATTCGACTTTTATATAGACTCTGGACGGTAATTTTTTAACGTTACTCGGTTTTCCAATTAAAAAATTAAAAAATTGCTCGGTACGATTTTCGATCAATATTTTCGAGCTACCTTTCGTGTCGAGGAAGCATATACGCGTAGGTAATGAAACGAAAAATTGTCGACGTAGAAAAATACACCTACACCTACATAAATCTATTTAATTACTTCTAAAAAGTATACACTTTCATGTAGGTATATCTCCATTTGGTCGTTAGATAATACAATAAGCATAAAGTCGTTTACGATGTTGCATTATAAAAACTTCTCACAAATCGTAATTTGTTCGAGTTTTTTGCCCCGAGTTTTTTTTTCGCCTCTTTTATGTAAACCGTGTTGCGTACGTTTTAAATGATGCGATTCTAAAAGCCATAAATTACAATTATGCGTTAACATGCACTTTGAAGCGCAAAATTTTGGCAAAATGGGAACGAAATTGTTATCTCATATATTTAAAAGTCGCCCTAACTATTCGTTGCTTTTTCTGTTTCAAAATCCGTATAATATACTTACTTAACTCGAAATACTTCAAAAGTTTTCCCGCTGCGGTTTCATTCGTGTAGTTCCGTTTGTTTGTAAAAAGAGTACACTCGAATGTGCGGTTTTCAATATTTATTGTAATGCTATAAAGAAGCTGATTTTTTACGCTAAAGTTAATCCAACTAGAGAATATACGACTTTGGATGTGGATATTTGTGACGAAAGTTTCGAGTTACAGATTTCTCTAGTAAACAGAAAAAAATTCCCAGTCGATTGGTACGTGGAAAATTCTTCAAAATTTTAATCCATTTGTTCGGTATTTAATTTACGTCGAACGACGTACCTGTGTTTTTTAATCTGTCTGTTATGATATTAGGCACATGAGAAATTTTTTTTCATTGTCTCGTTTTTCGAAAAATTTTCATCTCGAAAAACAATATACCCGCGGAATAGGTATGTTTTTCAAGTACCTAGCTTCAAATATTTGTAAACCTGATGCGAAAATTTTTCCTCGCATTACATATTTTCTTCTGTTTTCTCAAGTGTACTTATGTTTAGCACTTGTAAAATAAATATTACTACGAGATTTAACGAAAAACGTTCCCGAGATCTTGTTTTTTTGTAGAAATTTCAAATCTATAACTCTATAAGGTCGTATGGCTTTTATTTATTGGGTAATTTCCAACGCTACCGAACGTTTCGTCGTGTTAAATGGAATCGATTCAATACAAATAAATCATAAATCACGAATTTATTTTCGTAGAATTTTCGAGTATCTTTTGGTTGAAATTTTCAGACAATTTGAAACAGAATTTAGAGCATTTTTCGCACTATTGGAAATTTAGAACCGTGGTCAAAGGTGTAACCTTTTTGGAATCGGTTACTTTTTTCAGATTCTTCGTCGTCGAATTGTATTGTCCGATGTAGGAGATTTTGGTTCATCGTATAAAATATGTTAGAGTTTTGGATTGCAGCCAGAACCGATAGCGATAGTTTTTAATTGTTCGAAACTGTATATTTTATTGAAATTAATCAATGGTATTGTGTAAAGATATCCTCCCTGTGATACATTGTTTTATTCGGCTCATAAATCATACGTGTCAATGCCCTCTGGTATGAGAATTTTTTCAAATTTTGCAGTAAAGGTCAAGAAACTGGATGAGTTACTGTTATCGAGTTTTCAACGAAATGGGGAGAATTTTTTTGAATGGTTGCATTTTTCATAATCGTATAACGGGAAAGTGAAATTTCTTCGAGTGTTTTTTTTTTTGCTGGGAAAGCAGCGATGCAATGTAATTTTTGAAGCAGTCGAAGAAAGCAATGTTATTTTGTTCGAGTAATCACCGTTGTTGGAGAATTTTATTACGAAGGATTCTTTCGTTTAATTTTAATGGTCGTACTTTTTTTTCGAGTTTATGATTACAAAAAGATGGTTGAAAAAACATAATTTTATCTAAACATTTCCAAACAAAAAAATTTTTTGAAAAAAATCGGCAACTTGATAGGTCTTGAAAACTTAATTTCTAAAAACTTATTATTATGTAGGTAGGTAGGTAGGTAGTAGGTACCTATTAATTTTTGACTTTTGGCATGATTTCAGATACGTTTCAAAATAATTATTAAATTGTGGATAAAAAAATTGAATATTTTATTAAATCCATTTTTTCAAAATTTACCCAAGAAAATTGGTTATTTGATACCTACTTATTTTGGCACATAAATCAAAAATCAGAAGAAAAAAGAAAAACCACTGAGACATTTTGAATCGAAAATAGCTATGCCGAATTTTTCAGAAAAGTAAAGAGAAAAAAAGGTGCCTACCAATGAAATAATCGAAGTTCAAATGAAATATTCGACATCATTTTTTCAAATGTCGTATCAATAAAGGGCGGCTTTTGAGGCCTTTATTAGTCTTTATCCATTTTTATTGTTATTTCGATATTCTGACCCTAAATTTAAAAATTGATCCTGTGGTGCATTGATTCGATTTGATTTGATTCGAAAAGGTCTTGCCGAATAAATATGGATGAGGGAAATTAATCAATTTCAAATTTTTATTCTAAACTTTTCAGGTACTCTCTCATTCTTAATCAGTGAAAATTCACTGATGAACAATCAGAATTTCAGCACAGGAAAAATCAGCGAAATTCACAGATTTTTCAGCTAAATTCGTAAATTATTACATTGACTTTTCAGGGAATTTTCGCTGATTTTCTCCTGTGCTGTAATTCTGACAATTTCTCAGTGATTTTTGATAATTTTCATTGATTTACAAATGAGAGGGTAATGTCATGTCCCTTGATGTAGAAATTTTTTGAAAAAATGTAAGTCTTCTCTCTTTTAAAATTATATGGCCATATTTTTTGCTTTTCTGTAGAAAATATAAAAATGTTTTGATTTGTTGGAACAAAGTTTTTTTTTTTGTTTATTCTTTAATTTTTCTTGATATTTTTAAACACAGAAAATACTGTGAAAAAAACACTATTCTGGGAAAATTAGCAAAATTACTGAAAAATGGGAATTTTTACTTACCTATCTGTAATTTCCCCTTTTTAATTTTGCGGCTATTTTTTAAAAAGAAAAAAAACTGAATATCACAGAAAACTATACGGAGCTTGGTTTTTTTGTTATCCATAATATGCATGAAAATCAAATAGTAGAAAATATTTATTCCATCCTTCTTCTCTAAAAATTAACCAAAAATTGAATAATCCCTTTAATTTTAATTAAAATTAAAAATTTATTACCTATCAAAATGCCATAAAAAGAGTAATGATTCTGGTAGAGAGGGGAGAGGAGAAATCTTCCTCGCAGCTTTCCTCACATTATACCTGAGGGATGGGGGTTTGAAATGAAAATCAGCTGGACGTGTAAAAAAAATTTAATCGACAAAAAATGTATAATAAATTCCTTGTCTTGAAATAGTTTTTGAAGGTATCTCTGTGAGATATGAGATGTGTGGGTGAAATTGTAACTGGAATTTCTTGATAATATGAAACAAAATACGAGTATTCAAAATCTGTCTTGATCCCCCTCCCTCATCAACCCATCTCGAATTCATTTCATTTCGTTTTTTTTTTTTTTTTTTTTGATAAAATGACTTCAAAAATAGATTTAGGGGAAGGATCAAAATTTGTCAATTTGTTTAAAAAAACCCTTTGATTGATTTTGTAATTTTTTTCGAATGAATTTCGCTTGAACTTTTTGACTGCCTATTTTTTCCTTATTTGAGTATTTCGGTAGCGCCTGTAATTCAATTTGGCCAACTCCCCCGAGGCTGAAAAATTTTGAAAAATACTGTATCTTACTTTAAAAACCCCAAGGAATTGAATGCCGCAAACCCGAAACCTCTAACTATATTGGTTCATCTTTGGCACGACTTTAAAGTTGCGGTAACCTTATATAAATGGCCCACTCTGTAACACTCGACGAATAATTCGACGTACGGAGACGGACCAGAATTTCTGATATTTCTGAAAACGAACTTCCTTCTAAAAATCGAAAAAATCTCAAAAATGTGTTCTTTAAACTCGGATCAAACTTGACGTTTATTTTAAAGCCGAAATTCACGTATTTTTCTTCATTCTAGCGTTGAAGTTTCGATGAACTTGAAATTCTGCGGCGAAGATAATTAATTATCCAGTCACACGGTTTGCGTACGTGTATATACCTATATGTCTTGTAACTTTTCAAGATCTAATCGATCCAAATGGGAATTCAAAGGGCGCCCTAATTGACCACGAAAATAAAATTCCACAAGTTTCCGCCGCTATATTCAATCTACATAGTACGTCGAGTTCGTATACGTTAGCGTTAGGTATATTAAATTTCAAAATTAATTATATCAATGTCACTAGCCTTGGACGAACGTAATCTAATTTGATAATTTTTTTTTTTGCCCAGTGAACTCTGTGTGAGATTGTTTGGGTATTATGTGAAGCAATGGGTTATTTAATTACAAAAAAGAAACAATCGTGGAACGTTTCCGTGGTGACATGTGGGTAAAAATGTAGGGTTTTTTATGTTAATGAAAAGGAAAAGTATAGGAATATGTTTGAATGTTTTAATAAAAATGCAAATAATTAAGAAAACAGTTAAATTTTAGATGCAGTTGTTGGGTACCTATGTGAAAAATTGCATGCAAATAAAAGGCGAATGAATGAAAGTTTGAAATAGGCAATTAGCTGGGAGTTGGGCAGAAAATACCTAATGATAGAAAATTAATTTTAATAAAATACATCAGATAAATTTTAAAAATATCTTTATTTATACCACACATATTACTAATATGTATCTTTATCAACACCTACGATTACGGATTATACTGAAGGAAATTAATTTTTGTTTCAATTTTATCAGATTTAATATTTTATGTGGTTGGAAAGATTACCTACTGTGTGGGATTCATTAACTTATCAAATTTCGAGCATGAATTGAAATACTTATTCTTGAAATACAATTTGACCCTTTTTTCAGAATATCAGAAATTTTCTCAAGTTGATCATTTGCTCACATATGGTGAAATATTTTTGCATATCTAGCTGTTACCGAGCATACCTACCTGCCAGTGATTTTAATTTTTTTTTTTTTTCGATACTTTTCATTATTATATATGTAAATATTTTTTTATTCTTTTACCGATTTTTTAAATTTTGAGCAGGTCAATTAGACTTGAACATTTTATGAACATTTTATCTTATTGAAATTTGCAAGGGTGTAAGCAGCAAAGTACTGAAGTTGGCGTGTGGAGAGGGAGAGGGAAAGAGGGTGACTAAAAATTATGAATTTCTAAAATAAATATGTGTAGATAGAATTTTTTTTTTGCAAATATCTTCACTCAGGGCTACTTTTTTTGAATGAAATCGTGATTTTTCGATTAATAAAAGTGAAAGTTGTCTCCTTTTTGTTTCTCACTCCCACCTAATTAGATAGAAGTCCGTAAATGTGAGAAAATTTTACATTCGTCACTTTTTATAATTCCAGGTTTCATCATTTTCCTGTTTAAACATTTTCTGATTGATTTTCTTTGAGGAAATTTTAGATATATATACTCTTCAAAATTTTCAAGTATTTTTATTGACAATCCAGAGTTGGCTTACAACTACAAGAGAGACAAAAAAATCAAAAATTTCTGAATAAAATATTGAAATGGGAATTTTTCTCATTGACTATAAGTACTTATTTTCATACAAAATGATAATTTTCTGGAAGGAGTCATTTTGTTTTGAAAATTTCCTTACTGAACCTGAATTTTTTCAGACTAAAAATTCAATTTTAGATTTTTTAATTTGTGGTTGGGAGGGGGATGCTTTTTCGTCACTATTTTGAATTCGACTCGGTTTTTATCATGTTTAAAGTTACCATGTTACTTGACTTTCTGTCAAAATTTTAACATTCAAATCGTAGTTAGCGAAATTTTCTCATTCAATTATTGAGGTATTCACTAAACTTACCTACCTAATTTATAATTCTTCATTTTTGTGTTACTCAGATGATTTCGTCAGTCGTTTGCAAAAAGATAAATTTTTGAGTTTTGACCAAATTTCGTCTAAAATGTAAAAAACGAACAAGTTTTCTTTAAAAAAAAAAATTGACATATTTTTCTGGTTTGAAAATTTTTTGTCATGGAAATATTGTAAAATAGGCAGTCTTAATTTCTTATTTTTGAAAAGGTAGAGATATCACAATGTTTCCCTTTCTGAACTGAAGATTTTTTAGAATTGAATGATGGTTCTAAACATTTTTCGAAGCAGTAAAAAACAAAGCCATAAAATACAAAGTAGGTAGTGAATTTTGCAAAAATAAAAAAAAATAGACCCAGCAAACCCCTTTAAAAGCGCGTATTCGTGATTATTAAGGATTTACATACCTAATAAGGGTTTTTTTATTTAAAAAATTTTAGGGAAAGTGTGAAACTTAATTATAATGTATGATACCAAGTTTTCTTCAGCTTCTATTCCTCCAAGTGACTAATTTATTAGTTTATTGTTTACTTTCCGCCAAAAAAAGAACTTTTCCAAATTAAAGCTCTCGTTAAATATCTTAATGAAGCGATGTTGATAAGGTGGTGTTATTTTCGTTTTGGATGAGAAATTATACAATACATATATCTATGTGTTATTTTCAGTTATTAATGAGATTTTTCTGCACACCGCAGATTTAGTACCTACGTACTTGTATTACGCAGCTTTCTCGTTCTTTATCGTAATTAAGCATTAATTCATTAGCGGATGATTAATTCGCCTGTATATTTTATTCTCATTCGCGATTTATGCTGGTTCTGGTTAAAAGATTTGTATATCCAACACGTGTTGGTGAGCTACGAGTGTAACGCAAAAAACCCTTTTGGAAGTAATTATACGGTTCGTATGTACTATATCTACACAGGTACTTATTATAGGGTGTCATGTCACATTTTGCCTTTTTCGAAAGGGAGTTCGTTGAAAAAAACCTATTAAATTTTTAATTCCTGACTCAACACTTATTCTTCAATTGTCTTTAAAGTTTGATTATGTTTTCAAAATTTGTTGAAAACTAAGAAAAAAAAACAATGTTCGAAAAATTCTAATCTTTTATCAACAGAGTTGAAAACTCGATTTGTACTCTTTTTTTTTAATTTAGAATTTTGGTGAAAAATCTTCTTCTAAGTCTGATTTTTTAAATCAAGTTTTGGACCCGAACAAAAATGTATCAAAAATACACCATTCAAAAACTTCAAATGCAAGATTTTATTGATCAAGTCCATTTCTCAAATTTTGTCCAATGTTTAAATTTTCAGAAAAAATTTTCATGATTGTTCAAAATATGGAAATTTTTGATCCAATCAATGAGAAAAATTGAAGTATAATATACCTACCCTACTTTTCAGGTCTAGGTCTAGGATCGATTGCAAATTGTCTTGAAATGTTTTCTGACCTAGAGCCAGTAGATTTTTTTGAAATTTTTCAATACTGAAAAAAGCTTATAAAAATGGTTTGATCAATTTCAACATCTGAACGTGATCAAAACTTCTCGAAACCATTTCCACTCAATTCGAAAGGATGCTGAAGATTTGTTTTCAATTTTCACCAAAAAATATAGATTTGAATTGAGGAGTCCAATTCTGAAGAGGCCAATCAGCAAAAATTTGATTTCGGGATGTTTGAGAAACATGTATCACTGGTTTATGAAAAAGTTTTGAATAAAGGTGGCAATGAAAATCGATCACAGTAATCTTCACAAATTTTTGTTATCGATTTTCAGGAAAGAGGAGTCAAAAAATGTCATTTTGGGTCATTTTGGAATTTTTTCCAATTCTCATATTACTATGGAAAATAAAGAAAATTCTCAACTTGCAAAGAGAAATTTTTACGAGCTTTTCTTTGCGTTGGAAAGTTTCAAAATTTTTTGAAGGCTGTATAAGTCTCCAAACTACAATTACAGCTTTTTAAAATTTTATTCAAAAATTTAATTTCGAGTAAAAAATATTAACCAACTTGAAAAATTCAAAATCAAAATGTAAAAAAGTTGAGTTTATTATTTTTCAAAATTTTGATCTAATAAAAATTTTCAGTTCTCATGATTTTTATTTGAGGTGTAAAGATAGCTTTAATTTGGGAAAAAAATTTACTAAAAATGAATATAACTGAATAGCAAAGAAAAATTTGACGCTTTTTAAGAGGATTCCTTCTCAAAGTGAATAGACCAAGTATAATTTCGTAGGTAATTTTTTTATGTCTGCTTAAAATTTTGAAGCCTGGTAAGATACTTTCCTTGTAAAAAGTAAGTAAGTCTTAATAGGTACCATTTTTCATAATATTTCTCCCCACCCCCACTCGACAAAAAATGTTAGTTGATTTTTTTTTTTACAGTTTTGATTATTTCCAAAATATATAAGAGCAACTGAATGAGAATAGGGCTTGCCTCGATGGAAGAAATTCTGATTTCTAACCCCAAATTTCACGCTCCCCTTCCATCAAACTTCAAAATCCGCCTCAGATATGCACTTAATTGAAAATAAACTAATCTCAAAGTATCTCAGCCTCAGCCTATCTAAAGACTTTTTTTTCGAAATTATCCATTCACGCCTACATTGTATACGACGCTAAAGTAAATGCTGACGTTGGCTTACAGAGCAAAAAAAAGGTCTTAATCTTTTCTCGCGATATCGCCGAATACGTTTTGGCAAGATTTAAACACGAGGAAGTCAAAAATGTTTACCAGACGGTAAGAAAAATTTTATTATCTTGGTGTAAAGTGTAAAACGTTTATGTGAAGCAGCAACGCCGAGGGATGTTTATCGTGGCTTAATTCATTTTTATGAAAATTTCACAACGTTTCGTACTCGTTACCGAAGTCCTTTTCGCCTGTTGATTGCTCGTAAAAAATAACGTCAGTATAGTTCTTTTAATATGTTTTTTTGCTTTAACGATTCGGATTTTTAATTAATTTCACGCATCGCGAATTAAAATTGATTCTGGGTGTCTGTATAATCTCCTATAGTGTGTATAGTTTGTCGGTACCTATAACCCAATATAAGCATCATTTCAATGTGTGACCAAGATTTCACAAGTATTGTCGTTTCAGCTTAACAATTTTCATTAATTTTATATTTCGTTCTTTGTAAAGGCCGAGTATTTCAATTTAAATATGCAAATCGAATATTCTGTTCCATCAAAAATATGTATATAGGCGTAATACATATCTAAACCATATGTGATGCGAATTTCTACGTCGATGCCTACAACAGACCTTAGAGTTGGAAATGCGTATTTTATTCGATGTCTTATTCTGTCCATAGCGTTGGTAAAAGTTAATAATGAATTGGAAATTTTTCAAATAAAATTACAGCTAAAGTAATCATGAAAATAGTGACGTCCGCGTGGCAAAAAAAAATTGTTATTTGGAGAAAATTTTTGTCCATTGGTCATATACCTAGCCAATGACAAAGTAAATTATTTGTAAATACAAAGGTTGCATTAAACAAATTAAATTCCTTTGAAGTTTTTTCAAGCTTTATCAGAGGTATTAGATATACTTGACGAATAGTTTTTATGAGGTATTTTATAACACTACATTTGAGTTTGAAATTGAAAACAAAGTCAACAATAGGAATTTCAGAAGGTACGACACGAGTTTGCTTTTCACGTTTCTAATCATACCAATGGCATAACACGACTGAAAAAAAAAAAAAAAACCATTTAGGTGCCATTCAAAATAACAATCGTAATTACCTACAAGTAGAAAAAATCTCGTGTATAATTAAATTTCAAAAAAAAAAAAAACAGGAGGGTTTACAAAATTGAAACGTTCGTATGATAATTGAACGTATTATAATTACGTACATAGGAACAAAATTTCGAATAACGATGAACTATTGATTAGGTAAATGGCCCTCGTTAGAATACTTACACTATATTTTTAATTGTATAGTCGATAACGCATACGTGGTATAATTTGTCAAAAAACGGGTCAGCTTTCACTTTTAGTACGTACTTAATTTGCTTGCCAAAGTTAAATAATAATCTATGTAAATATTTACTTTATTTATCCGGCAGTTGCGATTGATTACATTAAAATAACACGATCAAAGGTATTTATAGAGGAATTTATGTATACCTATTTAATACTTACCTATCTATGGAAATGTGGGAATTTTTTTCCTCATCGAAACGCAGCCGAGGTTTTATTTATTTTTTGGATATACCTATTAGTTTGTTGATATACTAAAACTAGATATTGATGGTGGTAAAAGTTGGATGGATAAAAGGCTTGATAAGTTATTCGATTATATTTCACCACTTTTACCCGTTGATTTGATTTTTTCCAGTTGCGAAAGTGCCAAAAAGTGAACTATTCAATCTCGTAGCTTTTAAAGCATCAATGTCGAATCTATTATTTCAGCTTTAATGTAATCCTTGATTGCTTGAAAAGAAAGGTAATAGCGCGAGAAGAATTGATTTTTTTTTTTTCATAAAACACTTTTCAATTTAATTCTCGTAAACGTTATTTTTAGAATTGGTTGGAAAACGTTATACCTACTTGCGGAAGTTTTCCATTAATTTTTTCGACTTTCAATTTGAAAAGTAAATTTTTTTAGATTGGTTTGAAATTTCATTCGATAAACAAATTCTTGCCTGTAACAGTTACGTTGGATGAAAATATAAACGAGTATAATGAAATAAACCCTCGTGTAGATATCTGAATCCGTCGTGTATTTCGATGCAGACGTTGTTGTTTTTGTTCATGGTGTTATTGTTATTATAAGGTATTGATTGGAAGGGAACGTGATACACGATCTAGGTAATTTTATTTTCAATTTGGTTCTTCCGATGGAGGGTATTAGATCGGATGAAGAATAGATCGGTAGTTCAGGATGAGATTAGAGGTGTAGATGTTTTCGTGGTTTATTCGTTATCAAAGAAGAATATGGGTCAAAGTTCGAGATTTTTCGTGATTTTAGTTCATAAATGTTTCTATATTGAAGAAGGGAAAAACTGATGTGTAACTTTAGAAATAGATACCTTCAAAAGTCCAAAAATGGTTTAAGAGGTAAGGTTCTCCCCTAATTCGACTCATTTTGAAAGGCCCAAAATTAATGTCAATTTAAAAGCCAATTTTTGACCCCGAACGAGGAAGTTATCTCAACTAAAAGTATAATTTTGAGCCCAAACGAGAAAAATCAAATAGTACCCTGATAAGAGAACCCCATATCCAAAATTTCAGCTGCTGAAATGCATTTCTCGAATTTTGAGGAATTTTTTAAATTTCAAAATTACCTTATAGCCCTGCATAATATGTAAAATTGATCTGAGCAATGAAAGAAAAACACTGAAATTTGGTAGATACCCTACATATTTTCGTCCTGACAAATCGATTGGAAGCTGTTTCGAAGTGTTTTGTAGTCAACAGGAGATTTTGGGTTCGAATCCATATTTCTGGAGCGGAGATTTCTCTGAAAAAAATTATAAAAAATTTTCTGCCCAAAAAATGGGATGAATTTTGTTTACACAATTAAAAAGTATTTCAAAGTTGACTCAAACCCAGGAATCCGGAGGGAGAGAGAGAGGGGTCCGGTCTCTCCGGCCCTTTGATTTTTAATTGATGCTCTTCCAGCTCCAGTTCCAGCTTCAGGATTTTTAAAAAAATGCCTTCGGCTCCGGTTTTCGGAAATTTGAAAAGGCTGTAGGAGGGACTCTAGGGGCCCTCTCATGGTGGTATTTTTTAAAAGTAATTTATTATTGTAATATTTTGAGATATTTTTGAAATAAGTGTTGGATAATGTTATGAGGTGATGTGAGGTTATCTATTTTATCGACATGAATCAAATTTTTATCATTTTTATGAATTTTTAAAAGTAGTTATGAACGTTTCGAATACATTCAGTCGTACAAGGTATTCATCATCAGCAGGTTTTTCGAGAAATAATAGTAAAAGTACTAGGTAAATTTACTCAGTACTTTTATCATTATTTTTTGGAAAACTACCTGATGATGAATATACCTTGTATTCGAAACATCCAAATCGGAAATTTTTCAAAAAATATAGCGACTGAAGCGTTTAAAATTCTTCATAAACAAATGATAATTTTCAAATAACTAAAATTCAGAGCTGAGGAGAGGAGGGGATTATAAAACAGTCACATTCATCTCTGAAGAAAGGGATAAAAGAACTTTTTAATTTTTCAAGTTTTTTTGTTGAAAAAATTTTTTAATTCTAAAATGGGGTTCAGGATGAGTTTTAAAACATTGAAAATTATTTTTTCTATGGTTCAACACACTCGCGTAATTGGAATTTTTTAGGGGAAGGAGGGGGGGGGGGGTGAAAAATCGGAGAAATAAGATCAATTTTTCGAATTTCTACAGATTTTTGCAAAAATTCATTCCGATTCTTTTCTCACCAAGTCGAATTAATTTCGTGAATTTTTCATGTTTTCAGTCTTCAAAATTTTTTATAATTCATTTACACTTTCGGTGTAGGAACAAATGAGAGGGATTTTTTTTCAAAAATTTGAGGAAATTCGAAAAATTTATGGATTTTTGGTCACCATGTTGATTAGTTGAGAAAAATAAGTTGAATTCGATGTCATTAACTCATTTACGTTTTTTCATAATTATTTTGGCTTTTCTGTAATGAGTCCTTTTGGAAAAACTTGATTTTTTATGGCCAAAAAATTCATTTTTGAAAGGTGTCTGGAGAGTTTATCCCCCTCTCTAGTGACAAATTCCCAGAAAACGTGAATAAAATGATTATTATCTTGATTTTAAAACTTCACTTTTGAGGAAAAACGTAAATCTGATTCGAACTCAAAAGGTGTATTTTTTGTACAAAATTTCGAAACATTATGAAAACAGGAAAGAATCGTATTTTTAACCCTTCTTCAATTACCTACTCACAATAAAAAAGAAATCAAATAATTTGGCACAAAAAATGTATCTAACCCATGTATATTCTAAAATAAACAGATTGTTTCAAGGATGAGAGAGAACCCAATTTCCGAAAGATATGAGCTAATTTTTCTCATATAAATTGATCGATATCTCTAAAAGTCAATCGTTTTTCTCTGCATCCGAGTTTTTTCAAATGAACAACTCAAATAACACGATGTTTCAAACCTTAAGAATCGAGTATTGCTTTTCGCTCATCAAAAAATTTAATCGACTCGAACGTATTGGATTCGAAATACCCACGTTATATAGAGAGATATCTATTCAGAATGTGCCCTTTGGCAAAAAAAAGGTATCAAAGTTGAACGTATCATTGATTTGTTTTTCGTATCTTATTCGTTTGTTTTTTGAAGATATGATTATTACAGATCAAATTACTTTTTTTTTCTAACTGCGAATTCGCGTTGATCGTGGCTTCAACAATGAAAATTTCATCATAACAGTCTATCGAAGTACATACCTATCGTTAGAAAATGGTGGAAATATTTTCTTTCGCTGGTATCAATACGCATTGGAAATAAGACTGCAAATGTATTTCTTTTGAATGATCGTAAATTGTTAACCAATATCGAATTTATTCTGTGTTTACTGAAAAAGAAATCTCTCTTATATAGCAATGAAGCGTTCTTTTTTCTCTCTTGAATACGAGCACACGGAAGTGCTTCTTTCAGTACAAGCTTCTCTGGGGAGAAAGCATCGATACCGTGTTCTATGTACTTCTAATATAGACACGTTCAATGTGCCAATATGAATTTTGTTTGCTCCAAATGATAAATAATACTTATGTAGGTATACGTATACGCCATAAGTACAAAACAGAAATCAATAATAGAAAAAAAAAATACCTAGGTAGGCAATTTCTATGAGCAATAGACCTATTAAAACATTAGCCTTGAACTTGGACGCTCGTATTCGTTATTCGCACTACAAAGTTGATCGCTTGAAAAAGCATTAAAAACACGTACTTCAAAGTGAACTTAACCGAAAGCTGTTCTTATTCAGTGATTCGAGAATGAAGAGAGAATAAGTTGTACACTATATTGCTATTTATCAACGTACCTATATAGAGAACCTTTAAAAACATAAAAGAACGTTGTATATGCCTACAGGTGGTGTATATAGATTTGTTTTCGCGTCGTGAAGAGAAATAAACAAATGTAGTCATTCGTGAGAGCAATTCTTATAGGCTAGAATTTTGTTTGATGATATTTACATTATTATAGAATCTCGCCATGCATGAAAGTAAATTTTTTCATGTGATTCTTGTATTTAATAGGATAAAAGATTTCAAATATGGGTAACGGTCGTGCGTTGTGATGGTGAATACCGATCCGGCCGATGGCAGAAAACGACGCTGGCAGCGACGTTGATGGAAAAGACAGGTAACTGTTTATTTTCACGTATTTATAATACAAATGTCTTGGACATGTTTTTTAATGTATTCTTTATTCAACTTTGCCATGTGAATTTGAAGGATACCGAGGTCTGTTTATTCATTATTTTATACTCGATGTATTTTGTACTTATCTTTCCTATAATAGGAAATAAGGGGGAAAGGTTGGGAGATCCAATTTAAATTTGAATTGAGATACCTAGTAATTTATGAACTTGCCATGGTATGCGTTTCAGTTTGTTTGGAGATTCAAAAAAGTGAAAAAGAAAAATTACTTTCCAGTTATGAACGATTTTGTCGAAAAAATATAAATTTTTGTATTTCTAGAGATGAAAATTGATCAAAAATCTGAAGGTGTAAAAATGAAGAATTTATCACATTTTAAAGAAATTTGTAATACCTACTCGTATAATTTCAAAAAAAAAATGACAATCTGGCATCAAATTTTACCATTATTTAAAAATAAAATTTGATGATTTGCTTCAAAATTTGTCGATCTATTTTGGTTGGGAAGGGGAGACCTACCCTACAATTTCATGGGTGCTTTTTCCTCTGTCTTGGCAACATTGTTTTTCTTTTAGATAAAATAATATCAATAAATGAAAAAAGTCAACATTGCTGTAAAATTGAAATTGAAAATATTCATACCCCTCCCCCACCGCATTTTCTGATGAGGTAGCAGAAGAAAATTTTGACGAACATAATTCAACTCTGATTTACCTATTCATTGCATTGGGATAGAAAGTCAGTACCTAACAATAATAATTACACCTGTGACTAAATCTACACGAAAGAGGCTTCAGGCACGAAATTAAAAATACTCTGCGAACGACTGAATCGTTTTTTTTTTTTCAACTGTATGATTCAAGTGGTCCACTTGCTTTTTTTCAAGTTCGAATTTTTTTTTCAGAGTTCGAATTTTTTTCAGAGTTTGAATTTTTTCTCGATAATGTAAAAAAAATTACAAATTATGTTTGTTCTTGTTCTTTCATTAATTTTTTCAAAATTTACTCAAAAAATCGTTAACATTATCAAAAGTTTGTAATAGAGGTCCAGGTTTTGGTATTTTACTTTTTTGTTTAAAGTATCTCGTAATCTCCTATCTTGAAGGAAATTTTTAATTTTGAAAAATTAATCGAAAAAAAACAACCTTGGGAAATTGAAAAAAAATAATCGAGAAAAAATTCGAACTCTGAAAAAAATTTTATTTTGGAAAAAAATAATCGAAAAAAATTCGAACTCTGAAAAAAAATTTAATTTTGAAAAAAAAATACTTACCTAGTCGAGAAAAAATTTGAACTCTGAAAAAAATAAAAAATTTCGAAAGCATGTGGACCACTTGAAATTGAATCATACAGTTTAAAAAAACGATTCAGCAGTCGTTCGCAGGGTATCTTTAATTTCGTGCCTGAAGCCTCTTTCGTGTAGATTTAGTCATATAGGTAATAATTACTTGGCGATGATAATTTACTGGTCGAAAACTGAAAAAACAGACGTATGATGCGATTGAACTGAGAAATATCAGCAGCATGTTGCTTTTACTGTAGAAGGATTTAATATTTGGAAAATTTTCACTCTTCGATTTTTTTTGTATTTTCAAAAAAAAAAAACAACACTTTTATAAATTTGAATTTCAGCTTCGGCACCTTCCGTACGATTTTCATTCACCCTGGAAGCACAAATGAGAAAAATATGTGCAAAATGGAGAAGAAACGATTGATCTTGGTTTTACCTTCCCAACTCATATGACCTTAGTTTAGACCTTCCTGGGTGGGGCTGGAGACATGCAGAACCTCTCGAACCAATAACATGTGCAAATTGGAGCACAAATCAAGCACAAACGATCAACCTGAGTTTTCACCCTCCCAACTGATCGTTAGTTTCGACCTCCCTCATTATATGGGTCGGCACTTCTCATACAAATTTTATTCTCCGTGGAAGCACAAATGAGAAAATTTTTTGCGAAAGTAAAATTTCTCAAAATAACAGGAAAAGGTCTATCTGTGCTCATTGGCAACACTGCTAATGTCGAAAAACGAAAGAAAAAAATAGAAAAGAAAAATATCATGTATCTAAATTATTTTCCCGAATTTCAAAATTATAATGTTTTGTCAAATAAAATCCTTTTTGACACTCTTACAAGGGTGAAATTTCTTCTCCATTTTGGCGATTTCCATGCTTGACAGAATTTTTCAATCAAAAATTTTCCATTTTTATCACTTTAATTAAATTTTGTTTTCTGCCATCTCAAAATTTGAGCAGAAAAACAATAAAAAAAAAAACTAACTAAAATACGAAAAGTTTTTGAAGTTGCGATTGCCTCCTCCGCTACCTCTTGCGGGTGGGCGGGCGGGCCTGAAAATAATATTTCAGTTCACGTTTGGGATTCAAAAACAGCTTTTTCTATTCAAGTTTTAGATTCAATTGAATATTCCATTTCCGTTACAAATTTTTCGAGTTTTTGTTTCAATTTTCCAGTTTTAATGCAGGATAAATCTGGGGTAGTGGAATAAAATAAGCCAGTTTCGATAACAGACTTAAATTGAGAAGAAAAATGAAAAAAAGTCGAAGGTTCTTTGAGTTGGAAAAAATTTCATTCACTCGAGTTGGAAATTTTTGATCTTTTATCAATCTAATAAGCTAACTCCGGATCGTCTTTGCGGTAAAATTTAAACCATTCTCGTATAGAAACAAGAATTCGTTTCCCAGCTGTCCGAATCAATTATCACATTTATTCTGAGAAAAATTAAAATTTTGCTGAAAGCTTCAGAATGACTGAAAAGAGTAAAATTTAGGTTAGAGAATTTGATAGTCGGCTTGGAACCTACACATTTTCACTAGAAAATACACATAGACATTTTTTTCGAAGAGAATATTCATTTTTTCCTGAAATAGCAATTTTAAAAATTTTATTCAAGTATCTAAAATTTCCTCAAAAAAAACCACGAAAAATCAATTTTTGTTCCCGAAATTTGGTTACTTACTTACTTGTTGAGATTTTTGAGTTACTTTTTCTCTTCTAAAATCCTACTCGTTCAAATCAGTATTGTGCTCCTTGAGTGGATTTCTTGTTGAATATGAAACATTCTTGGATATATTATAATTCAATATAGGTACCTACTACCTACTATGTGTTAATACCTCTAGTGTACTGAGTGCTCTGATTATTTTGAAACTTAAATTACATAAATTTTGATGAGTTTATATCGATTTTGAAACTTTCCAAGAGTCCATATTAGATAGGTACCAAATATGAACTGATTCCCTTGTTATTTTGTCGAATTATTATTAAAGTTACCATTATGATGTAGTCAAAACTGCACTTCTAGAGGAGCACCTCCAAAAATGAAATGCAACAGATTTTTTTTTTGCTGAATATCGTAGAAAACGATCCACTTCGATCCATCCCATCCGCTTTCATTGCTAATTCCTTCGTGGTGCAATGAAACTCGCTATAATTTTTGAGAGGTCATTCAGCTAACTACTACTTAATTTCTCCTGGGTAATGTACTAATAAACTGAAAATTGATACCATAATTGATTTATGTATTTCATGTGTACTTACACTGAAAAAAATCAAGTTGCAAAAACGGATATATTTTATCCGCAAAATAATAACGAGTCTCCATTGCAAAATTGGTGAAATTTTTTCTAAAAAAATAACATTTGTAAAAAAAAAAATGGCAAAATTTCGTGATAAATTGTATCACCAGCTTTTTGAACGGGGACCAGTTTTCATTTTTTTTGTGCATAAAATTTATTTTTTTATTTTTTCAGTGTACGTAGGCATTAGGCACTGAAAAAGAATGAGGGAATTATTATTATTTTTTTCTTTGAGTAACCAACTCATCAACACAGCTGAGAGTATACGTAAAAAATTTCCCATTGCCAATTTTCACTCGAGCCGAAGCAAAGAATTCAAATAGTATGAATTATTTTGTAATTTTTTTTTTCAAATTATAAAAATAGAGCTTATCTGTATGCAAACGTTATCCTCCTAGAAAATTGAACAAGTTACATTACGTAATTGAATTCCCCTACTCAGTTCCTTCAAATCTCAGTGCTAGAAAACAATTTACATTCGTGTAATTTGGGTTGCTGTGTCATCAAATGAAAGGCGAACAAGTGCCACCGAACCACCTGGTATGCTTTTCCTTATCTCGGATTTCAAAGTATTTCTTACACACGTACAACTCGACTAAAAGTAAAGATAATTTTGCATTAGGTTCTATCTTCTGTAATTTTTTCCCCCGATGGAATATCTGCTAAAGTGTGACAAATCTTTTGAGAGCTTCATTTTTCAAACGAGAAATTGGCAGATAAAAATTTAATCTCGTAATAAATGACCTATTTCGCTTCTAAACGTCTGTCGAACGTAAAATGATGACATTTCATCTTGGTACGCCACGTTGCATTTTCATTAAAAAAAAAAATCGAACGAAAATTAATTCCTTCGTTGTGTAAATTTTTACATCGATTTTAGTTCGAAATGAAAAGTGTTATCAATACCTGAACTTGTAAACATGTGCTGTATTCTAAAGAGTGTGTTCAACTTCTCGTTAGATTAATTTTTTCGTCTGTTCGTTTTTGTTTTTTTGTGCAAGAGGGTTTTTACTTTGCTATTTTATAGGTAATCAGAGTGGTGCTACGGTATCGACTTACTGTAGAGGTATTATTTTTAAAATTACTTATTCAAGACACAAGCGTTGTTTTCGTACTGGTACTTGGCGTTGCAAAAATTTTCAAATGGAATAAACGTGTTGGTATTATAAACTCAGAGCTGTGTAATATTACAGCAGCACAGTTCTAGGTAATCTTAGTCTCTTTAATTAGGCAGATGGAAGATAAAGAACGTATATAAAAGTGTTTTAATCAAAATAAAGATTCGCGCAGTAGCAGTCGATAGTCTTTAATTAAATTGTATACCGAGGCCAGTTCGTATACGCGTGAAATTTCAGTCAGGGACGTTAATTCTTGTAATATTATAGCAATCTTATACGCGAAAAATAAATAGGTTTAGGTATTTGCAAAAGCTGCATATACCTATACAAATGATCCATATGAAACCGGTCTAGATGATACGTTAAAGAAGCTTATTCGTAATTATGTTGTTAAAATTAGCTATCTCTTTTTGTAAAGTTGATAATTAATGTAATTGTTTATCGGTGAATAGGAGAGAATTTTGCTGTTGTCAAGAGGCGAATGATTAATTAGAAATTGTTATTCGTTGTTTAGTATAATGGATGGAAGTTTTTTTTACGTCTGGAAAATTATTAACCCCTAATTATCTGTATTCATGCTCGAACGAAATTTCTTACCGAATTTTGGTCAGTCGTGCTCATTTTATGTGTGATTTTGCTGCGTTGCGTTGTAGAAAGTTAATGGCGACGTGTGGTTTTTACGATAATTGGCTCGAATTGCGATCACCGTCAAACTAACGGATTTGAATTAAATTTGAAAAGCGTGGCCATTTCACTCGAACCGAATTACATATTTTTGTCGCGAAAATGGAAAATTACTGTTGGATTTGCCCATATAGGGGTGCTGGATTAAACTATTAACGGTTTTAATCGAAGTAGATTTCTCGTCGAAGAAAAATAAGTAGGACGGGTTGTCTAAATTTAATTTACCTATTAGGATGCGTGTTTTAAATCGAATTTTCGTATTTTGGAAGTTTTATCTTCTGGAAAATAGTTTTTTTCTTTTTTTTAAAATGAGGTTCTCAAAATTTTATTTTTTTTATCAACTGAAGATTATGCGCTAAGATTACATTTTTCTTAGATTTTACTTAGAATAACGTTCCAAAAATGACTAAATGTTTGGGAAGAAAAGATATGCAAAATTTTCAATTATTATTTTGATTTTTGAGATCTGAAAATATGACTTCATTTTGGTTTTTAAGGATGAACTTTGACTTCGAGGGTTCAGAGCTCAGTAAGTTCAAAAATAGAATATTTAGAATTTTTTTTTTTTGGTTTGTTAGTTTTTATTTTTAGCAGGTACTTACTTATTATCTTATGTTAAATCCCATTAAAAAACAAAGGCTCGGTGTATGATCTCTAATTAATGCTCATTGTAGGGAGATGAACCGAATGGGGAGATGAAAATTTTCCTTTAGGTAGTTGGAAATAGTGTGTAGATATTCTGAAATTTTATTCGGAGCTGCCTAAATTCGAAAATTTATATTTCTTTTGAAAAAATTTCTACTTCGCCACCTTCACCTCTCCCCCTCCTTTTCCGAGACAAAAATCTGCAATCAAATTTCAACTTCTTTGATGTGAAAATCTTTAGTAATGGATACTTGAAAATGATAAGGGTAAGAATCGGTGACCAAACTTGGGCAAAAATCTTTTCGTAAAAATGAAAAAGAATTAAAAATTTGCTGATCAGTCGTATTGAAAATGAAAATAAAATTCGTGCTTTTTCAAGCTATTTTTTCACCTCTAAAAATCGAGCAATTTTTAAAAATTCTATTCGAGATCGCTATCAAGTCCCCTTGTAAAGTAGAAAGACAATTTTTTTTCAAATTTCTGAAGAATAAAGCATAAAAAAACTAAAATTATTTCTTCATTAAAATTAACGTTTTTTCGTGCTACTTTTTTGACTTCAGAAAAAACGTCATTCCTTAATAAGTTTCTCCCCTCCCCCTCCCCGAAAAATCGAAAAATCGTTGAAAATCCATTTTATATTGCCACCGATTCCCACGAGGAATGAAGACCATTTATCTTTGTTAATATTCAATTTTTTTACTAGGAAAAAAAAAGTTCATGCCATCATTTTGAAAATCAATGGTGTAAAGTTTTTGAGCTCTAGCGATGCAAGGGCGAAAAATTTTTGAGGATAAAGGTACCTACTCAATAGCGGAATTTTATTTACCTATTTATTTAATCAATATTTCTTACAAAAAAGAGGTTTTTTTAGAACTTTTTTCGGAACTACTCAAATTTTTCTGAACCTGCTCAACAGATTTTTGGAGCTACCCAAGCAAAGTCAAAAAATT
This sequence comes from Pseudococcus jackbeardsleyi, assembly GCA_038380155.1. Lineage (NCBI taxonomy): Eukaryota > Metazoa > Arthropoda > Insecta > Hemiptera > Pseudococcidae > Pseudococcus > Pseudococcus jackbeardsleyi. Next base: position 41,936,282 of record CM076238.1, read on the forward strand.
CCTTAGATAAAACTTACGACTAGTCTAGTGACTCTTTGATTTTTTTAAAACGATTCAAATTTGTTGTTGTTGATTTTGATATTGTTTGAAATTTACAGAAAATTTCCTGTGATAATGGATCGTTCGCTAAAAAAAATGGATGATTTCAGCGATGTAATTTTTTTTTAATTTTCATTCTTTCATTTTGTTCTATCGAGCCTTGGGTATTTGTTTGAAAATTTTTTGAAAGAAATTTAAAACGATTCCAATTGCGCGAGCTATAAATTTTAAAAATCAATTTAATTCTAAACTAAAATTAATTTTTCTGAAAAATCGTAGTTTGTCTTTTTTTTGAAAAATTTCTTCAAAGCCATACAATTTTTTGAATTTTTATTGCACAAATCTAAATTTTTTTCAGATTGAAACCCTTTAAAAAGAAATCATAAAAAATGTCGTAGAAAATTTCATATCCTCCCTATTGTTGTGCATTGTGCAATGTGCAATGTGCATCACATTTATTTATAGAATGCCCTTATTATTTTTACCATCGAAAACTATTACCATTCTTGCACGATTTTATTCTCATACTCGCGCGTAGATGAATTGTAATTATACCTTCTGGCGTGGATTTGAAGGAATTTCAAGTTACAATTTTACATAATTTTGTGTTTTGATAATTAGCGTACAAATTGTGGTCATTATGCGCTATTATTATTGTTATACTTTACAGTTTTTATGAAAATAATCAAACTCACCTACGTATGCGCGCGAGTTGGTAAATATTCAAAAAAAAAAGCAACAGTATACCAAAGCCTAAATCTGAAATAAATAGGCATTCTCTGTTTGCTTCGAGCTCGGATTAATTAGAATTACAGAATTAAATAGGTACTTTAAACACGTGATCATTTAGGTACATGGTTTAATTATACTGAGTAGTTTGTGAACGAAATAGTTCTGAAGTCTATTTTTTTTTGTAAATTTCGAAACAACGAACCCTGAAATTTCTTTTTTTCGTCTACTCAAGATGTTTTCTTCGCGAATGAAACGCGTTATTTATTTAAAAGTGGAAAGGTACCAGTTTTAATTATTCTTGATAGTGAATGCACTTTTTTTTTCAAAGTTAGTAAATACGAAAACTAATATAGGATTTTTTTTATCTTGACTTCTTTTTTATGTATTATGGTGGATTTTATAACCTTGTTTCGTTTTCGTAATTGCTTTTTAGGAAGATTACTAGTACTTGAGTGAGTACATGAGTGTCTTTAAAATGAAGTGAAAATGCAAATTTAGGCAAATTCGGAGGAACGACCGAGATTCGATTTTTTCGGTTAGAAAGGTCTCATTTTACTGTATATTTGATCGAAATGAAGAATTTAAATGCATTCTTTTCACGTTTCAATTTTAAGTCTTATTTAAAAATTTTACTTGGAAAACAGCAAAATTATTATTCTTTTATTTTAGGAATGTCATTTTTATGAAATCTGGGGTTCACAAAAAAAGAATATGTGAGCTAAGGTGGCCTTTAAAAAATTTTTGAAATTTTTTTGGGGTCCCTTCCCTCTTATCAAGGGTAGTGCCACTTCATGAAAAAATGGCGAGCAATCTCTAGCTCTATCATGCATATTAATCGGTGCCTCAAAGCTCTAACCATTATACCATCAGTATCGTGGTGGGGGAGGGAGAGGGGAATGATGAAAAAGCCTCGAAAAAATCGAATGTGGTATTAAAATTTATGTTTTTTTTTACTCAAGTCAAAGGATCAGTTTCTGATGTTATTTTCTCCAAAAAGCTAAGCCGATAGGGAAAGTGGCGAGCAGGTGCCAATTCAAAAATTTCTCATAATTATCAAAATAGGTATAAAATATCTGTATTTTGACTCCTAAAATTAATCAAATAATTTTAAAAACGGATTCAAGGGGTCAAAAAACATGCATTTTGACACCGCAATCCATGATTATGAAAAATTTTCGTTTTGGCCCCTTATTATATGAGCTCTATTTGGATTTTTTTGATAAAATGACATCTGATATAGACTTCGTTTGTAAAAAAAATATCAATTTTGAAACCGCATTCGATTTTTTTGAGACCTTCACCTCGATACCCTCCTCCCCCACCTGGGAAGTACTAATAATTATGGTTCGCAGTTAAAATGACCATATAACTGGATTCTGAAGCTTTGGATACCCTTGAAATCAAATTTTCATTATTTTTGCTGAAGAAATGTGTGAGAAATCTTTTTGATAAAATTTCTAAATTTAATAGGTTTCAGTTTTTTCACTTCCTCCCGTCCCCCGTCCATGTAACTTTAAAAAAAAGACCAAAATTAATCAAGGAAATCTACTCCTATCCCCGATTTCCTTCTCGTACCTATACCACCTTCGAATGTAAATGTATACTGAAGTCAAAAATTCTCGAAAAAATCAAAGAATTTCTACATCAAGACTAAAAATATTTTAGATAAAATACAAATTCTTCTTTGATGATCATTTATGACAAGCTGATTTCCAAAATTACACTTTTCTAATTTTTTTTTTTTTAATTTTAAAATTCTAAGAAAAATTTACGTGAAAAAATTTCAACCCAGCCAATAAATTCCCATTTGCTCGTATTTGGATATACGTTCTTCATTAAATACGCATCCTCGCGAATTAAAATACTAAATAAATATATCCAACGGTATGCAAGCTACCTCAATTTTGTGGAACATTCGGTTTGAAATTTACTTAATGACTCTGAGTATCACGATAATAAACATACTAGTGGAAATCTTGATGTACAGATTACAATATAACCGTAGGCTAGATTTTCATTATTTACTCGTCGCGGTGTAACGTTCTTGTGTCAAAATTTTGGCAATCTGATAACTAGGCTAATACTGCTTAAGACTGTTTCGCTTGATGCTTGAATAATTCAGCGTTACTTTACCCAACTTGTACCAGTCTATCAGTATCACATCGTGAAAGGCCCAATGCCGATTTCCTTGTTTCGTGTTTTTAGATTATTGATACGTAATTAATTTTTCGATTGTTGTTTCATCACGACGGGTTTGTTTATTTTGGTGAGAATTTTTCCATTCAGAGTATTTGATATTCTGGAATATTTCATGTCCTATAATTAATCCTACTCACGAAAACATTTGAACAATTTCGCTCATTTATTTATTTTGTTTTTAAAGACCGAAATTCTTAAATATGTACATATTAACTTCTCGACTGCATCCCTTTCTCCACCTCGACTGAAAAAAATCACATCATTAATAATAATTTCATATTTGATTAATACGCGGTGTTACAAAATGAAGTTACCGTTTTAATTAATTTCTAAAGCTTTCAAAAATGGCAGAAATTGAAAAGGCGTTTGTGTTGAAATAATTACTCGCCAGGAAGGCAAGAAAAATGTTTCTCGAGAAATGGAAATATATTATTAAATTATGAAGATTTTTTATACTTTCAGACGTACTATTTCATGAGACGTGAGTATGTATTTCGACTGCGAATACATTATTCTTTGCTCGATTAGAAGTAATCAATCAAGTTACGCTTGAAATTATGATTTCTGCGTGAAAGAGATTTTCTGCATTAAATACGTTTCTAAAGGGCATTACCCCTGATGAAAAAAGTTACCATTTTGTTCATAAAAAAAATTCATCTTCTGCTTAAAAAATTACCTGCTCAATGGTCCTGTAAGTAGACTAAAATGTGATATGCTTCATTTCTCAAAATTATACCTACTTTTTCTACGAAAAGTAATGAAAAAATTTGTAAAATTCGGTCGAGGAGAATTTTTTTAATTTTATAAAACCGTACGGTCATTTTATTGCCATATTTTTACGTCGATGGAGTTTTTGCGTTTAATACCAGAAGGAAATTCTGTAAACAATTTAAAAGAGCTTGAATTTTCTGCTCTATATTTAATGGTCATTAAAATTGCACGTCACATTCGCGAAGACATATTTTTTCCATTTTTATTTTCAGTCGAAATTTTTACTTTTTTTGAAAAGCGTGACGTGACGTGATATTCGATATTTTATAATTTCATTGTAATGCGAATTTTCGATCATATTTTAAATAATTTTTCAATAAAAAATAAAAAATAAAATCGATGTGGGTAATTTATTTATTATACCTATCAAAAGCTGGCTTAAATTAGCAAACGTTTTATTCGCGTATTCGCACTTGGGTAATGGTTGCTTTGTCTTTCACGTGTTTTAGAGATGGCGCGGGGGGGGGGCAGGGATGAGGTATTCATCCATTTCGAAATCAGTTTCTGCGAGAATGAGAATAGGCTCGGGAGTATTTTCCGGTAGGTATAATTTACGATTATACCTCGCGAAGAGAAGAGAAAACAATAAATAGATGCGAATCGATTTTTCATTTGTATCATTGGTTTTTGTTTTCTCTAGCTTTTTTAAGTACCAAGTTAAAAAGCTCGTTTGAGTTTATTATTCTTGACAAATTGCGACGTTAAAAACTCATAAATAATCCTTATAAATATTTTTATGGCCCTAGTAGTTTTTCCGAAACCGTGCTACATGAGAATGAAGCCTAAAATTTATTGGTATTTTTAATCGTCGAATTGACGATAACGTTTAAAATATTCATTGTTTTAAGTTTGACGGGCAAAAAATATCCTTTTTCTTTGGCTCTTCGGAGTTTATGTTTATGAACACACACGTACGATTCCAGCAACCTGCATAAAATTTTATACAATTTAGTCGAACGTTACTCCGGATGGTAGAAAAAGTCGTGTATACTTATACTAACGTGTGGTACTTTACGCATAAAATCTATCCGCTTTTCCTCTCTTTTTTTTCTCCTCTTCCTGTGTACGAAATGACGCAGTCAATTTAGTCGTCGTATATTTTGGCTCTCTCGTGAAAAGTAAAGAAGAAAAATGACGGAGAATTGGCTTAAAATCCGTGAAAACGTTTTGTATTCTAGATAAAAAAAAAAGAACCAGCCCGACGTCGAGAAAGTTTAAAAATCTTTGATTCGAGATTGCCATTGTCCTTTCAACTTTTTTTTTTCTCAAAACAAAAAAATGCCTGTGATAATGCAAATCTTGCTTTACAAATATGTCGGAAATTATTCTTCATTTTTGTGTTTACGTTGTTTCGTTTTGTTTCTTTTCTCTAACGTATTTTCCTTGTTAAATTTTGTCATCGAGGGTATTCCGGGAGTATTTTGAAATTATTTCGATACCGAGGGTAACCAGTGGAGGGAAAATGATGAATGGATGAAATGCAAAAGTTTCTTTAACGAAAAAACTTTCTTGTCGGAGATTAATTTGTTGCGTTTTGTGAATTACTAATACATTGTGATGTGGTGACCTTTGTTCGGTGCGGTGCAAAGGATGAAAAGATTTTTCTCGCGCTATTAATCGTCTTTGTATGCGTTTTTATTGTTCTGTTTCTTTTGTGATCTATTTTTTTTTCTGTGTAAAAGTAGCATTATATCGGAGGATCGAATCGAACTATTATTTTTTCGTATGTGAAATTTTATCTCTGGGAAAAAGTATATACCTTTTGGTTGGTTACAAAGTATACCTTAATGGGTGTTTCTCGTCGCAAGAAAGTGTGTTTCCTGCTGTGGAAATGAGTATCATCCAAAGTTAATGATCCTAAACGAAATATGATATTCGTATATAGGTGGAAGTATCTTACCTACACCTACTGTAACTACGTGCCTTTATTTTCTTAGGAATATAAGCCGAAATGAGGAAAAAAAGTCTCGCTGGTGTGAATATAATATTTCAAGGCGAAGCTTAAGAAATGGCTTTTATTTTTATTGACCTTTGAAATACTTAATCGTTTTTTCATATTCAGAGTTTTCAGCGTTGTAAAGTACATCGATTCGTGGTCGTCTATGGCGAATGGGAACTTAGCAGTCAGATTACCAAAAGTCATACTATATTTCGGATTCTGGTCTGGAGAACCCTTGAAAATCGATTAAAATCATTCTAAAGATTTCAAGGCCTTAAAATTGAAATTTAGTATCTGCTAGCACTTCTCAAAATTTTATTCAAAAAAAGGTTTTTCCTGGAATTTTGTTTTTTCTCTTTCATTATGGATTATGGACGACCGTAAACAGTTTAACAGTTAGATTGTACATATTTTTTAATTTTTTTTCACCAGATTTATCGGTTCTGGAGAGTAAAAATACAATGATGTGAAATAATTCGCTGATTCTTCCCTGTATCTTGTGAATTTTACACCCTAAAAGTTCGAAATTTCAAAAAGTTAAATAACAAGTGTGCATAATGTTCAGTTTCAAGAATAATTGCTCACGAAAAGACTTCTCCTGAGTAAAGAGGGCCAAAAATTCAAAAAATCTCAAATCAAGAGCAAATTTCGGGAAATGCATTTTTAAAAAAGATTTCAAACAGCGATTAGGAGTTTTGGAGTTTGAGGATAATCGTGCCAAAATCTCTGTAGATAAATTGTAAATTTTGTTAACTGAAAATGCCCAAGGTACCGACGAATCAGATAAGCGAATTACCCATTGCTGAAATTTGAAACCCAACTGATGGAGTTTGGTTCTTATAAAGCAACACACCAATAGAGAAAAAAAATACACAAAACCGTGCGAAAAATAAACACCCTTTTACATACTTTATATTTAAATAAATAATTAAAGAAAACACAGGATCTGAAAAACTCATGGTAAAAATTTTGGCTCCCTAGTCCCTACCTCTTTCCTAACCTTTGCTACGAGACAAAACGTTTATTTGTTTGGCTTTCTGATTAGGAATTTTAATTTTCGCGGGTTTTCAACCAAATTTTTCCAAACTTGTGTGGGTAGCACGCTCGCACACTGTTCAGAGGGGAAAAAATTAATCATTTTTTCTAGCAGAAACGCGTGTTTCAAAACTTCAAATCGAGTTTTCTTCCTGAAAAAGTGCAATTCTAAAGAAATAAATTTTACGTACCTAGTTTCTTGTACATACGACGTGATATTTTTTTCTGAATTTTTCAGGTGTTGTAACTCCTTCAGAAATTTGAAAAATCCATTTTTCGCATCCTTATTCACTCATAAAACGGTCATTTTTGGCCGAAAATTTTTTTCTTGTGCTTTTATTGTATACCACAAAATATTTATTTATGCATCACTTGTTCAATTTTTTACTTTAATTCATTTCTTTTTTGCGATTTTCGTAATTCCAAGCACAGCACAAGGTTCAAAATTGAATTATAGGTATCTCATTTTCTTTTCATACGAAATTGTCAAACGAAAAAAATTTCCAACAGAGTCGTATTCAGCGGCTTAAACAACTTCCATAAACTCCATTTTGTACAATCAAAAGATTTTTTTCTGGTCTGAAACAAAAAATGACCCGAAAATGGTCATTATTTTCAAAAAATTTTCAACTAAAAATTTAATATTGCTTTGGGGAAGAAATCTTTTCCCTCTGCCCTGTTCAGTTCGGCCTTGAATTTTGAAAATTATCCTTCATGAAGTAATAATAAATAATACTCGTACCAGATTCATGTTTTTATTCTTTTATTTTTCAAGAAAAAAATGTATTGTGGGTATTTGAATTTTTTGGTTTTTATTGGAATATGAATAGATTGGAATTAGAAATCAAATCCGAGTCAACTGGAACTAAGTGAGGTTTGAGGTAATTTTTGGCTTTTGGCTGAGGGAGGAATATTTGAAGTTGAAAGCTTGGCGAATTCAAAACTTGCGGGTAATTCTGTTATTTAAAATATTTTTGAATTTTTTGAGTCAGCTTTTTTAGAAGTATTTTCTTTTTTTTTTTTTACGAAAAATCTTCCAAAAAATCAAAGAAATTTACATTTACGAAGTTTTTTCTTTCAAAAGCGATGAAAAAAATTGACTTGAGTATCAATTTTTGACATATGTAGGTAGTATGTAGTTTGTATTATTTCTATGAATTTGTATGAGTAAAAAAAATCTTGCTCGGGGTTAAAAATATCGAAAAATTGATAAAAATCAAGTTGAGTGTTTTAAAATTTTGATGAAATTTCAAATTTTAAGAACAAATTTTTGCTGAACCAAAAGAAAATCTCAAGTTCCTTCGTCAAACTTTTTAAAAACGTCGAATTTCAATTCAATGAAATTGTAAAAATCAATCGATGGTCTCATTTTTACATATTAGTGTTGCAAACAAATTTAAAAATTGGTAAAGGGTATCATTTTTCGCTGTTTTTATTTTATAAAATTCACTTGGCTTTTGACATTTGTAACTCCCCTCTCCTCAAAAAATGATGATTTTAGGATTTTAATGTTTCTGGTTTTATTTAAGTATTTATTTTGATGTCTTTATGATCTGTCCTTCTCCTCCCCCCCCCTTCCTGAAAAAATGATAAAAATCTTAAATTTTTCCACTCAACGTAAGATTGCACTGAAATCGCCAAGAAGGGATTCGCATTTTAGAATGAATAATTTCTTTGATTTTTTTTTTTTTCAAGTAAGTAATCGTTGTAAAAGGAAGCTCAAAAAAGCTCCCAACAGTACCAATATTTTTCGAAAAATTCCACCCCAAAATTCGAAATTGAATAGCATTTGGCTAGAATTCCAAAACTAAAACTCAATCCTGTTCATCTGCAAACCCAAAATCTCTGGAATTTGAAAATTTCTCATGGTCTCATCTCTGACTACATTTTTCAATTTCAGTTTCATCTTCAAGAGTACTACTCGTGTAAAAAAAAACATGAAGGTCGTGAAAAATTAAAAAAATTAAAATCGGGAATACCTAATCTCATTGTAAACTCATTTCATCGTGATTACTCCATTTCCACGTATATAATAATGATACAAAATTGAAAAATTGGCAGCTATAGATACATCGATCTACGTACGCTAATTATTGCTTTTATAGGGCATGAAAAATTGATCGCCAACACAATCCACAGGTACTGCTACAAAAATTGATGCGGTTCTCATCGAATTGAATGTCTGCTTGAATTATAGATGTCGAAATTGGAAAAAAAAATCACCTATTCGTGCGCCAGCCGGAGTTCTGTAACGAGGCACATTGGACGAACGTTTTTAAACAATTGTCACCATTTTTCCAACCTCACTGAAGGTAGAGCTTTTCCCAGGCGTGATCACATTAGTAGGTAAATAAATGTATAACGAAGCATCGAATAATTTCCGCGGTGGTATTTTATATTTCATGCGTTGTAAGCATGTTTGTTGTGTCGCCGATACAATAGCTGTGGTTTTTTTTTCGTCGGCATTTCGCCTTTTTATTTTTTCTCCGGTCGCCGTAACGTGAATTGTTAATGAAAGGATATAGTCTGAAAAAGATGTGAAAATTTACTCGAGAGGTGAAGTCCACGTGTGCGAAACCTACTGAGCGGGAAGAATTCATTTTGGGGATATTTTATTAAGATAACGCCGCGGGAATTTTATCAATCTTTTGGTGCTTCGAAGTTCCAAACCAGTCATGTGGTGATAATTTTTTTCGCGTTTAAATTGTTGCTTTAATATTCGGGTAACGCGATTGTTGTAACTTTTCCATGCCACGATATCGTTTTAATTACGTTAGACATTTTTCAAAAAGAGTAAAAAAGTTACCAAGGGTGTATTTTTACAGCGTTGACCGCAGATATTAGTTTGACAAACTTGGTAAAATTCGCACGTTGCCTATTTACTTGTTTAGTTTCTAGCCTCGAACGTAAACATATCCAACGCACGTACATTTGCACATTTTGTTTTACAGCGGCAAAAAATAAAACAAATCTTAATTTAGTTGGCGAAACGTCGCCGTATTCGAAGTGTTCACATTATGAACATCTAGGGACTCGAATGAGAAAATAGATTTACAAGATAAATTGATAGTTACGTCGGTAATATACTGTACAGTTGGTTGATATAGACCGAGAAGGAGATATCTGATGGCGTTGCGAAAGTATAATAATTATAGTAAATCTTGAAATAATTTTTCATTCTCTTTGGTCTGCTCGAATTAATTCGAATTACTTTTGTCAGCTCGTTTTTCACGGACATTAGCCTCAGGAGCAGCTATTCATTTGACACTAAAATCAAATCCTCTTATCAGATTTATACGTACAAATGTCGATGCGTATAGAACCAAAACTGATACATAATCTGGTATCGATTCTGCCATCTTGTCACACAACTGTCGAACTGGAATCGTTAAAAATGAATAATTTGGTCGTTACGTTTATCAAATGAATTTTAATATTTGTCCAAGATTTGACGTCTTGTTTATGTAAATTACTCAGATATAAATTATTTCCAACGTATTTTTAATCACTCCGAACATCGGCAACGTGCGGAAAAAATCAAATTAAATTTGCCACCCGGCGATATTGTTTATCGTTCCGTTGATTGTTTACGAATTGAATTTTCCTAAAAAAAAAAAACTGTCATTTTAAACTAATGAAATTTCGCGCTCTTTATCCATATGTAGATAATTTTTTTATTTCGGAATTTACGATGTGTAGTAGGTGTTTATATGCCAGTTTAAATATAAAAAACCTTACGCATTCTGCGTAAGGTAACCGACTTTTCCACAAACGTCGGTGTAGAAAATTAAATTCACTTTCGTTCAACTATTCACAAATATTGAGTATATTGAAGAGTACCAAACTTGAAATTTTGGACTCCTAGGCACCCATGTACACTAGGGTATCCAGGGAAGGGGCTCAAATCGAAATAAAATAAGTTTTAAAAATACCAAATTCGAAATCAGCGACCCAAAAAATATCAAACTGCGCCGTTTTACAAACTTTTTAATGCTAATATTCAAATTATTTACGTTTCAAGCTTGCATTAAGAAATTAAAAAAACGGCAGTTCACAAATTTTAAGCCTACCGAGGGACAACTTAGGAACATGTAGAGGATTCAAATCGAAAAACAAAGAACTAATTCGGAATCAGCGACCAAAAAATCATCAGTTTATGCCCTTTTACAAAGTTTTTTTTTACAAACTTTTTAATGCCAGAATGCGTTTAAGCCTACCGAGAGACGGTGTACCTCAACCGATCGGGCTGAAAATTTTTCTGTAGGGTCCTCAAACCTTTCTTTGCCAATCCTGAAAATTTCAGCTCAATCGGTTCAGTAGTTTTAGAGAAATCGAAATTTTAAGCGCAATGCAACTTTTACCTTGGTTGCTTCAAATTTCGGCTAAGTCCCACCTCCAACCCCTAAAAAACACAAAAAGTTCAATATCTCGAAAACGGCTGAACCGATTTTAAATCGGTTTGAAAATCTCAAAACTACATAAAAAATGCTATCTTTTGGGATCATTGTCCCCTTCTGGAGCTACACATCTTTTGAGTTTAATGCGAATTTCTAGTATTGGACCCTCCTTTGCATCCTTTGAGGATCGTTTTTGACCAAAGGAGGGGCCTCCCAAAAAACGCCTGTATAGCAAGTTGTAGAGAATTAAATTTGCTTTCGACAATGAGTCATTAGAGTTTTTTGAGGATGCCTAGTTTTCAAATTATTCGAGCTTCAAGTTTCAGTAAGCTATTGAAAAAAACTGTTTACACATTTTAAGCCTACCGAGAGACGGTGTACCTCAACCGATCGGGCTGAAAATTTTTCTGTAGGGTCCTCAAACCTTTCTTTGCCAATCCTGAAAATTTCAGCTCAATCGGTTCAGTAGTTTTAGAGAAATCGAAATTTTAAGCGCAATGCAACTTTTACCTTGGTTGCTTCAAATTTCGGCTAAGTCCCACCCCCCCACCCCTAAAAAACACAAAAAGTTCAATATCTCGAAAACGGCTGGACCGATTTTAAATCGGTTTGAAAATCTCAAAACTACGTAAAAAATGCTATCTTTTGGGATCATTGTCCCCTTCTGGAGCTACACAGTTTTCGAGTTTAATCGCGGACAAAATTATACATAAACATATAAATATATATATATATTAATAGTCATCTATGGTCAAAGTGGCATCATTTTTAATAACCCCTGCAAATTCATCAAATGCAACATTAATGACATTGTGAAATTGTACAGAATTTATAACTTCATAGTTTTTTTTAAAAACGAATTTTAAAAAAGATGCCACTTTACCTGTAAACTTCACAAAAAGATGCCATCTCGACCGTAGGCACGAAAAAAAATTTTTTGCTTTAAGGAGTAGAATATAAGTGGTAAAGTGGCATCAAGTTTCTGATAGGTTTTCTGGCATCTATAGCACTTATCTTAGCCAAATAACAGCAAACGGAAACTGGCATCCGAAAAATGATGCCAGTTTCCAAAAAAGATGCCAGTTTACCTGTAGACGAAAAAAAAAGATGCCACTTTGACCATAGACAAATCTATATATATATATAAGGAAACCTCGTTCTCAACCACACGTCCTATCGTGTTCAGAATGTCCGAAAACGTAAAAAAAAATCGTTCCCGACGCTCCCTTCAACTACGATGAACAATTTAGTACTCGACTTTTCCTAATGGAAAAGTCGGTAAAACCGTACCCTTGGGTGTCGAAAAAATAATTTTTGAGCTGACACTGATTTTGGGCTTTTTAGAAAGGACTGAATTAAGGAAGGACCTCATCTCGAAAAATAATTTTTTACACCTAAGAGAGGTTTCTATATCCACGATCCACTCATCATGAACAGTTTTACTCTCTCATTTAGAATTAGTGGAAAACTACTGAAAAAATTCAGAATTGCGGTAATTTTTTCGCTGATTTTTAAAAAAAATTCACTAATTTTTCAGAGAATTTCAGTTTTTTTTTTGCAAAATTTTGAATAAATTTTCACTGATTCAAGTTTTACAGGGTTGCAATTTTGACTGTTGTCTGGTGATTTTCCAATGATTTTCGATTATTTTCACTATTCGTAAATGGGAGAAAGAATTAATCTCTCACGAAGGAGGTAGGTCTAGCGTCTAGGTACCCCAACTTTAAACTCAAACAAAAATAAATCGAAAGTTCATCATTAAAAAAACCCTACATCCAAAATTTCTAATGTTAAAGTCCATTTTTTTGAATTTTGGTGAATTTTTGAAATTTCAAAATTACTTTACCGTCCTAAAAAATATGAAAATTTGATCTAATTAACAAAAAAAAACCTGAAATTTGGTGTATACTCAAGGAACAAAAAAACCAGAAAATTCTACTCCCTTTTGCTGAGAATTTCAGCTCTTTTCTATTCCTCCCTGCTACTTTCTGTTCCTTTCTGACATCCCCTTCCCTCGTTACGTGTTGCACATCCCAAAGAACCCTTATTTTTGGACTCATGAATCGACTGAAAGTGCTTTCGAGACATTTCAAATGCTTGAAATTTTTTGGAATTTTCCAGCTTTGGAGAACAATTTATAGAAGTAGTCTATATGATTTTAAATCTTAGAATTACAGATTACTAATATTGCTGGCCTAAATATTCGATAGATTAAAATAAATTTTCCAAAATTTGTAACTTCTCGAGCTCAAATCCATAATTTTTGGTAAACAAACATGAAAAAATTCGACCTTATTAATCTTCAATTGAGTACAATTTTAAAAAAAAATCGAACTCTTTCATTTAAAGAATTTAAAATTTGATACCTAATTGAAGAAATTGTTAATTATTGGGAGGGGTATCCATTCAAAAAAAATTTGATCTTGGATTGAAATTGAATAGAATTTTTCCTAATTTTTAATTAATGGGAGAGGTATTTTGATTCGACCGGGGATATTTTTTTAAATAATCGATTTGACCTGTGTTGGTTGAAAAAATTTGAAGTACCTACTTGATGTAATTCAAATTGAAATTGATTAGATTTGGATTTAAATTGCACACACTTGATCACATTTTTAATCAATGGAAAGTACTTTTAAAAAAAATTTTGACCTGGGTTATTTGGAAAATTGATTCGATCTCTGTAATTGAATTTTTTCAAAAAATTGATATTTGATCAAACCCTTTAGTTAATGGTGAGAAGTGGAGAGAGTATTCGAAAAAATAATTCGCTCTCACATTTTTCAAAAATGATTTGACCTCTGTAAATTTAAAAACTTTGGTTGATGTGAGGGATATTCAAAAAAAAAAAAATGATAATTCGACCTGAGGTATTTTTGGAAAAAATTCATTTTACCAGTGTAAGCTAAAAAAATTATCGACTTTCTAAGGAATAAAAAGGGACGGGGGATGTAAAAAAGATTGATTCGACCTAGGTTTCAAGTTGAATGCAATTGATCGAATTTTAAATTAATGGGAGGGAATTCGAAAAATTGATTGGATTTATGTTGGTTATTTTTTAAAAAATGGATTTAATCTCTGTTATTTACAACAATTTCATAGCATTATTCAACTTCACACCTCATCATTTTTGAAATACCTATAGCCCCATTTCGTATTTTATACCTAGATCAGAAATTGTGAAATTTTAAAATTTTTTCTAGAAGAATGGCAAAAATGATGTCACAAAATAAAAAAACAAAAAAAAAGTTTGAATGAAGTCTATTTCATGCAAAAAAAGACAAACATAGCCATTTTAAAAATGTGTATTACGTTAAAAGAAGCAAATAATGGCCATTTTTGCTACTGCTACTTACAAACTGAATACTTTTGGCCATCGAGGGATGTTTTTTTGTCTTAGGGTGATGTCTGGGAAATGATTATACTCCAAATCAGCTTCACTCGTCCACCGTTGTCTTTCATCGTGCTTTCTCAATTAAATATCAATATTTTCTTGTACCGGGTGTAAAATATTCAATAGCGTGTTATTAAATGGTCGTTAAATTATATAGGTAGGTAGGTAATTCTACGTATAGCTGCGTTAACTAGGTTTCATGTCTCAGGTTTGTACGAAGTACAATTTAAACTTCGAAACAATTAGGAGGATGTTTTGTGGAAAAGTTTTTATATCAGATCTCAAAGTCGAGATTTGAGAGTTAATATGTGTTATTCTTCGGTATATCTATTTCACTTTATCGAGTGACTTTTTTGGGGGGTTGAATTGAATTTTATATACCTATACTTTAATTTTGTCCGGCGGTCAAGAAAGTTGTTGGTCAAAATCTAGAGAAAAATTTATTGTATTTTGATTGCTTATACGAAAATACCATCTTAGACTCGTAGTCGCTCTTTTACTACGAACAACGTATTTTATGGGGGTAAGAGAGTTTGTTAATAGTTTTCTCCTATAGCACCACTGTGATTAATTTTCTTTTGCTTTTTATTTATTTGTCTGTTTTCTTTGAAATATGTTTTTCCTGATTGAAATGTGTGTCGTGCTTTACGTCTTTTCGTTTTTGGTTAATGTAATTGAGATATATGACTGTGATTTTTGGAATTTAAAATAGGTAGTTAAGATGATTAAAATTATTTCCAACATGCATGGAAAGTTCCAAAAACTTTTAGAATAAATTTTACGCTTGTATTTTTTTTTTTTCAAAAATGATGACGAATAATTCCTCTCTTTTCAGAAAAATTGCTTCTCTTCGCTGCTCGTAAGGGAAAAAATTCAAAACAAAAAATATCGATTTTTTATGCCTTAGAATTTTTTTTTAAAGAAAAAAATGTCCAGTTTTCAACGCTATAAATAAGTAACTTTCTTTTAAATTTTTCTCTTAAAAATTAGTTCTTGGAAAAATTACTTTTTAGCTTTCGTATTGTTTTATATGAAAGACTTGGTTGAAATTTTGACTCCGGATCAACTTTACAAAGTCTCGCCATAATTTTCCTGTTCCTTTTTCTATACATATTATTTTTATGGAAACGTCGCATCGTAAAGAATAATTGCATATTTCCAGATTTTTAATTGATTCGTTGTACATATTTTGTAAGTATATTCGCAGCGCAGATGGTAGTAAAAGTTGAAGAGGAATTGGGCAGATAAATTCAAGTTGACAAGTTTTTTATTCGCTTTAAAAAATTCGAAGATGGTGGAAAAGTGTACGTAGAAATTTGTCTGGAGGCTCCAGAATGACTGGAAAATGTGTTTAATCGATTCCAGTGGTTGGAATTGCGTACCCAACCAAATTTTCGACATTTCCGCTTGCGAAATGTACGAGTTATAAAATTTCGACGTAAATATGTACCTATTCGAATAAATTCGGTATGTTTTCATTTTTTTCTTTTCATTTTCAAAATTTATTTCCACTCAATTCAAAAATAGCTTTATCCATTGAAAATGAATACCTACTTAAGTATTTTTACACCATCTTCGTCGTCGTGATATCGTTTTACTTCATCTTGAGCAAAAAAGCAATCCTGAAATTTTTTGGTAATTTCGAATTTAACTTGGAGGGGGGGGGGGATTGGTTAATTTTTTTTTAAATTTTCGATACGTGTTGGAAATATTTACTTCTTATTGTAGGCGTAAGGAATTTTTTTCATAGACAAGCTTAACCATTGTTTTCTCTGTGGATAATTTATGTGTATTTTGTTTGTACTTACCCGAAAACGCCCAATAGAATTTCTAAACACTAGAAACAGAGATTAATAAAGTTTTTGAAGGCGGTATTTATTCAGTCTAAGTTCACTGTCAAACTTAGTCAACCGTTTGGTTCTTTCTGAGGATGAATTTTATGTCTATATTGGTATACTTCGTATCATTGTTATGAAACTGAGGTGAATAGATATTTAAACAGACCTAAGAATTGTAATGAACAAATTTATCACCAAGGAGGAAAGAAAGTTGAGATAAACGAAATATACCTATATCGATATTATTGCGTCTAATTTTACGTTCTGGACTGTATTTTACACCCTGACAAAATTCTTCGAATAAATTTATATTTTTCTTCATCTGCACTTTGAGAAAAATAAGAAATGTAGGTACCTTACCTATTATCAATTTGAATTCTCGTCAATTACATATTTTCATCTGGATGTATATATTTTAATGAGATTAAAACCTATTTTCTACACGAAAATTGGTGTGATAGTTTTTTTGACGTGGAATTTTCATGGTGATGCTGTCAATTGCATTTTGATTTACTTACGTGATTTTTATGAAATTTCTGTTGGCAGCACGCTGCAAAAAAAATCAAAACAATAATTAAAATCCATTTCAATGTTCAACAAATTTTTTGGCTCACTTTTCAAGTTACTGAATGAAGAACTTGAATTTTATAAAAATTGGGCTAGTAAAAATGCAGCACTGTTGGCAGCACTGCTATGAAATTTTTTCGAAATATTTCATCAAAAATTACTTCAAGGGACTAAAAATATTGATTCGATTTTGCGTTGAGTGAGCGTTTTGAATTCGGTAAAAATCAAAAATTTGTCAAATTTAATAAAATTCTGCTTCTTTGAATCGGTGGAAAAAATTTCACTGAAAATCAGCGGAGATTTTTTGCTGATTATTCAGTCCAAAGATCGTTGATTTTTTAATCAATTCCCAATTTTTCAGAAAAAATTAGTAATTCTCAAATTTTCTTTGAATCGGTGAGAAATATTGCATGGAAAATCAGCAAAGATTTTTTTTACAGATTATTCAGTCCAAAGATCATTGATTTTTTAGTCAATTCCCAATTTATCAGAAAAAATCAGTAATTCTCAAATTTATTTTACTGATTTAAAAAAGGCAAAATTTCAACAAATGAATGATTCTGATTTAGAGAGTGCAATCATTGCTTGTTTCCATGAATTTTTTTTGTTGAATTTTGATTTCTCTATCATTTTTTCTCGAGTTCTCCACTCCTCCCCTCATAATTTCTGAGTGCGCTTCTTGGCTCCTCAGCTCAGTTTACCTTCGAGCTGGGAGCTCAATTTTTCTAAAGTCTTCCACTCAAGTTGAGGCTCAGAATTTTTTTCGATCCATCCTAATAATTAGGTTGAATGAAAATTTTAAAAATTTCTATACACTTGAATTGGCATTTCTGTAGTGGCGTATTTTAATCAACACATTGCTTTAATGTGATATTCGTAAAAATCCTCTTAGCTCCATAATTTTGGCTTCGAAAGGAAAGAAAAACACAAAAATAACTATAAATAAATCCATTTAAATTGTTTGTTTACATTTGCCAAATACTTCGATAAAAACGAAATAGAACAATATGTATAGGTATTTTTATCATGAGTACACCAACAGATCTTCCTGCTGTTAATGGCACAAATCGATTAATTTTCCAATTTCATATTTCAGCCAATTCTATGCAATTTGTTATTGATGGTTATTCGATTATAATTGATTGTAAACAAACGCATTATGCAGATTATTTCGGTATTGAAAATAAAATGAAAAACAAGAAATCTAAAAATAAATATAAATGAAATCGAGTAACCATATGGACTCGGTATACCAATATATAAAACGTTATGCTCACTTATAAAACGGAAGACTGCTTTCATCAAAATCTTTCGAGATCTATAAATCTAATGGAAAGAAACGACGATACAGAGTAACTTTTTGCTCTCAGGATTGCGGAGAACTTTACTCGTAAAACATGTAGCTTAATTTATGTACAAGCTGTAGAATTTATAGTCCCTGAGAGATGATGAAAAACTCTTCTAATACGTGTAATTTTTTTCAAATGGGTTTAATCTCCGTTCATTGATTAATCACCGATAGGCTTTTAGAAAGAAAAAAAAATCTAAACGGTAAGGAAGTGTATTAAAATGACAGTCACATAACCTAAATTACTTTTCGCCAAGGGTTTGGCCAATTTATCGTGACGGGTCGTTAAGTTTATTCGGTGTAATGTTTTCACCAACGATAACGTGTACTATTTTATACCCTCAAGCTGCCTGTGAAGCTAGGTATAATGTACCCGGAGTAATTCGTCGTTATTTTCTAATTTTTAAAACTGCTTACGACTACTTATGGCATTATGCAAAAAAGTGTAAATTCTACCAAAACGCTCGAAGCGTTATTAACGATGTGCGATTTTTTTTCCTCGTTAATCGTCCCGTTGACGGGATGGATTGGTTTATTACCCGAGGGCAAAATGGAATAAGGGATGTTTTCAAATTAATTTTTATCGCGAAATGATAGAATTTATTGCATAAATGAAACGTGCAAAACCGATGTTTCATCTGGGGAATTTTCCTTCCTTTTTCACATGGACAAAGGTACCTAACAAATTGAAAGTCTTGGAGCATTTCAAATATTTAGTTATCTCTGTACCTTCTTTCGGTTCTCGAAAAAAGGATGAACTGCTGGGGTATAAAAAACCGGGCACAACCTTTGGAAAAAAACTGGTCAAAGTTTGTCGTATGGGAAAAAATGTAGTCTTGTCGCTTTTGAGGTATTTATGAAGTTTTATACTACACCTTTTGTGGATTCAAATTCTTTTCAAGTTATAACACTCGTAGATTTTTTGGGCGAATTTCCCATTGAGAAAGTGGAATTGAGCTGGGCTAACACGAGTTTATTTATACGTTTGGGAAGGATAATTTTGTTTGATTCGGATGTGTTTCTTCTTTTTCCAAGTGCAAATATTATTTTCTCGATTTTTTTTATTTTTCAAATTTTTAAAAACTTTTTCTGAATTTTAAATTTTATCATTTTTTTAAAAATTTCTTCGATTTTTTTTCAATTTTGAATTTTTTAAAATTTTTTCGATTTTGAATTTTTCAATTTTTTCCCAGTTTCGAATTTTCTCAACTTTTTTCCTATCTGAAATTTTCTTCCGAATTTCAAAATTTTTACAAATTTTCAATTTCTACAATTTTTTTGAAAAACTTTTAAAATTAAAATTTTTGCCACATTGCTTTGTATATGTCTCAGGGTTTCATTTTAGAGGCATGTACATGAGCGACGAAAAGAGTAATTGCCTTCCATAAGCTCATTTTTCCATTTTTCAAAATGATATGCAATATTTTTTTTAAAAAATCCATTAGCTCAAGGAAATTTGAGAACTTGAGGAAAGTTAAAATTTTGGAGAAAATAAATTTGTATTTAGAATATTTTTTGGCCTCAATTGAGAGGCGTGAAATGTAGTATTATCAATTTTCTTTGACGTGTTTTCATTCTAGAAATAGAGATCGTCGAATGGGTAAAAAAAATTCAAGCTAAAATATATTGAAAAAATATTTACCTGCTTGGATGTTAATTTTGAAAAAATCGAATTCTCAAAAAAGTTTGGAAAAATGAAAAAAAATCCAAAAACTTGACAAAATTTGAATTTTTTTTTTTGAAAGAATTGAAGGAATCCGAAATTTAAAAAATTAAAAAATTGGAATTACTCACTTTTGAAAAAAATAAATGCGCTCTTTGAAGTAAAATCATCCTTCCCTTGAATATAAATAGACTTGCATTGTTGAACTTATTACTCCTGATCTTGATCTTTTTTCACTTGATTGCTGTAATCCACCTATTCTGTCATTCGGTTCCCTTAAGAATGAAATTCGTTCGACTCGAGTGTGACGAATCGATTCGAGAATTTTCCAAAACCAATTTTTTTCATCACTCGACGTCTTAAATTGGAAAAAAATGTCAAGTGTCAAAAAAATTGTCAACCCGTTGGAAATATTGAAATGGAAATTCGCTCATCAGCTTGTACCCTGCTAGCATTATGTTTTCCTCTTATGTCGACGTTGTGGTTTACCTATTTCCAAAACAAGGTTTCAATTTCTTTTCTTTCTTCTTTGCTTGAATAGATGTATTACAATAAACGTTGGCCAGCAGGTATTACGTTTATTGTGCGCAGCTTTTCGAGCTATTATTCAAAATCAGTGTCGTTAACTCTCGTATGCGTGTATTTTTACGACGCGGCGTGAGAAAAGTAGGTATTCATTGATATGTGGTGGAAAAATATGGCGTCTGAATGGAAAACGCCGGCGCTTCTCACAATAAATAATAAATTTCGCTTTATATTAGAACCACCGAGAGCAAAAGCAGCGAAAGAATTTCGTTTCAACACTTTCATATGTTACGGTATATGTCGAATGTTTATTAGATTTTCTTTTTATACGCGATGAGTTTTGTATCCACATTTTTATATTGGCAGACAAGTTGTCTAATGCTTTTCACCATGTATATCTTCTCGCTCTGTTCGACGATTTATTCGCATTAAATCAAAAAATTAAAAAACTTTGACGCTGCGCGAGGAAAGAGAAAGATATTCTCGGTGAAAGTGTTTAAATTGTAAAGAAGCAAAGTTTGTGACAAAATGGGAAAAACTTTACGTACGGTTCTTCATGAAGGATTATTCATTAGGCTAATAAACATCTGCAGAAGTTGTAGTATTTCAGTTTCTATTTGTAAATGGTTTTTTCATTCTCGAAATGAGAAGTATAAAATGTTGATTTCGCAAACAGAACGTATATATCAAATTCTTAAAACATTAAACATTTAGACTAATTAAAATTCGTCAATAATTAATAGTTTGAAATCTCCTCCATTCGCGTTAAAAAGTTTTATTGGAAACGTGTTTATTTGTAAGCTGATTTTTCGGTATTGGAGTTGGCTGGTTTTATAGTTCTTTGTATCTGTATTAATTAGTTGAGCATTTGCATTACTTATTACTGATATTTTGGTAGGGTTGAACCCATTTTGCATTTTAGAACATTGTACCACACTTTCTGACGCCTCTGGTATAATATGATAATTTGAAATACTCAAAAGTATTTTTATAAAATTGTGCTTATGCCCAAGCGAAGCTTTGGAAAAATCGATTTTCTGGTGCCCAAAAACTTAAGGGAAGGGGTGTACCTCAAATTTTTCCAACTATAAATTTACTAAAAAACTCAACTATTTTCCCTTTTTCTCAAAAAATCCCAATTATTTTTATAACATTTTATAAGTTTTTTTTTTCGCAAATCTCCAAGCTTTACAAAATTTTTTTAATTTTTAAATTTACTTAAGATTGATTTTGACTTATGATTGGAAAAAGCTTTTTCTTTAAATTATTTAAATATCGTTCTCCATGAAAATTTTCAATATACGTATATGAAAATGATTTTTTTTATTTAATGTGGGGCTAAAACTTTTGAGGTCTGGAAATTTTTTTGAAAAATTTTCATTTCATATGAAGAAACGCGTTTAGGTACCTACAGCTACAGAATTTGAATTGAAACAATTTTAGAAAAAATGGATAATCTGGAGTTGAAAAAATTTTAAAAAAAAATGAGTCAACGCCTCGATCAAAAACAATCATTTTTTCATGTTTTAAATTCGTCAAATTATCCGAAAACTATCTAAAATTTCCATTATTTGATTTGTTATCCGTTTTTTCTAAAAGTGTAAGTACGTGGGCATGGGGAGTAAAAAATGAAAAATTTGGGGAAAGTAACACCCGAAATTTTTAAAAATATTAAATTTTTTGGAAGGAGATGAACTCATTAAGGAATACTGTATTTAAAAAAAATATATCAAAAAGTAGCACGAAAAAAATTGGAAATTTTTGTTTTTTTATTTTTAATGCTTCTAAATGGTGAAGTTCTCTGTTTTTTTGAGAGAGATTATTGGCCGCCAGATTTTTCATATTCACCCCGAGGTTTTTTTCCATGTTTTGAGGAGAATTTTGAGTCGGAAAATTTATATGTTTCGAGTCAGCAAATTTGTGGATTCCACCCCCCCCCCACCAAAAGTGAAGTTTCGTCTCTAGCAGAACCTCTCCAACCGACTTTGCTTTCCAAGGAAGTACAAACGAAAAAAAAATGTGTAAACTGGAGCACAAACGAGCACAATTTTACCTTCCTAGAGCTTAGAATCGAGTCCATTATCAATCTTGATCAATAATCTTCACCATGGGTTTTAGAAAATCGTAGACGCTGGACACAAAGGAAAAAAGGTTTGCCAGGGTAGACTGTTGCACACCTTTAATAATGTTAAATTGTTGAAAGTCATACTTTCTGTCAGGTAAATTTTGTTCGACTCGAGAAATCTTTAAAAATCATAAGGTAACATACCAGTTTTGGATCAGGCTACCAATTACGGATCATTTTTTTGAGGCGCTGTACGTCGTTCCGAAATGGTCATCAAGGATTGATACCAACATAATCGTGTAGTCTGAAGTCTTCCCTTTCAGAAAATATGTAAACTTTGCATTTTTCGTGTTATCAAACCGCTTGTAGATTCATTTGAAAAAAGTGAGTCACATTTTTAGTTGAAATTTTGTATTTTTTGCAATGGCGATTGTTAAGAAGTGTAAGTAATGTTATTTATATTTAGTTTTTGATGCGGTTGCTGATTATTTCATGTTCAGGGAAGTACTATTGACACATTTTTCCCGTGATCAACCCGTTTTGCGAATTTTGAGTGTCATTTGCCAAGCATCGAAGAAAACGTAAATTGGCACCAAAAAAGTTGGATTTCTTCACCAAAATTGTCTGTTCCGAGATTTTCGTCGTGTTTTTATATATTAGGTGATTAACATTATTAAATCTGCGCATAGTCTACAGTCCAAGTGGCAAAAAGTGTTCATTGAGCGTGCATTTCAGCTGGACAAAAAAATCAGTAGGTTTATTTCAGGTATGGGTCTGGTGATCCCAAAAAACCGTATTTTGGATTTTTACCCGGGCACAATAGGGAGCTGAGCCCTAAAAACCCCCATTTTTTCTCAATTTTTAAATTTGATTTTGGACAAAAAATGTTTTCATATTCTGGTAGCAGACACTCCCCCGACTCCAAATATATGTCACATCCCTTGGGTCACGGGCACAATGGGGTGCTGGGCCCCCCAATGTGCGATTTTTTACCAAATTTGATCATTTTTGGTACAATAATGCCTCTGTAGGGGTCATGCGGTAGGTTGGACAAAAAAAATCGAGCGCTCTGTATTCCTGGGTTGATTCTGGGTCCAATGAGCCAAAGTTTGAGGAAAACGGTGGGCACAATAGGTCGTGGTGAATTTTTAAAGTTTGAAAAACGCACGATTTCCCCTTCCTGTTATTGAAAAATAAGTTACCAAAAAAACCTGAAACATGGGTTGCGACCTATCAAGATGGGTTAAAATTTCACGAGCAAGCCAAAATTATGGATGAATATTAAATTTGAGCAAATTTAACGCATTTTGAGCCCAAAATGGAGGGGTGGGGAAGGGGTTAAAAGTGAGATTTGGGGAAAATATCGAGTGACGTATCAAAATGCATGTTTTCGATGCTGTAGATTACGAATTTCGTATTAAAAATTTTTTTGGGTGCATGGGGAGGGGGTGAGGGAGGGGTCAAAAGTAGGATTTGAGGAAAATATCGTGTGACGTATCAAAATGCATGTTTTCGGGACTGTAGATTACGAATTTCGCCATAAAATTTTTTAGGTGCAAGGGGAGGGATTGAGGGAGGGGTCAAAAGTGAGATTTGGGAAAAAATCGTGTGACATATCAAAATGCATGTTTTCGTGGTCGTAGGATACGAATTTCGTTCTAAAAATTTGTTTGTTTGGTCTTCGCTCCTTCTTAGGATGCGCAAGGCGACCTATGAAAGCATAGTCAAATTTCACCACGAATTCAAAAATGCCCATCTAAAACTTTTGAGCCAATTTTGAGAATTTTGAGCCTTTGATTCAGTAGGTTTTTTTTTTATAAACCAATCAGTATCGATTAAAATTTTAAGGAAAAACAAATCTCACTTTTTGGCCCTACCTCAACCCCTTCCCTTGCACCTAAAAAATTTTTTATGGCGAAATTCGTAATCTACAGTCTCGAGAACATGCATTTTGATACATCACACGATATTTTCCTCAAATCTCACTTTTGACCCCTCCCCTTGCACCCAAAAATTTTTTTAATACGAAATTCGTAATCTACAGCATCGAAAACATGCATTTTGATATGTCACACGATATTTTTCCCAAATCTCACTTTTGACCCCTCCCTCACCCCCTCCCCTTGCACACAAAATTTTTTTCAATATGAAATTCATAATTTACAGCATCGAAAACATGCATTTTGATACGTCACACGATATTTTCCTCAAATCCTACTTTTGACCCCTCCCTCACCCCCTCCCCATGCACCCAAAAAAATTTTTAATACGAAATTCGTAATCTACAGCATCGAAAACATGCATTTTGATACGTCACTCGATATTTTCCCCAAATCTCACTTTTAACCCCTTCCCCACCCCTCCATTTTGGGCTCAAAATGCGTTAAATTTGCTCAAATTTAATATTCATCCATAATTTTGGCTTGCTCGTGAAATTTTAACCCATCTTGATAGGTCGCAACCCATGTTTCAGGTTTTTTTGGTAACTTATTTTTCAATAACAGGAAGGGGAAATCGTGCGTTTTTCAAACTTTAAAAATTCACCACGACCTATTGTGCCCACCGTTTTCCTCAAACTTTGGCTCATTGGACCCAGAATCAACCCAGGAATACAGAGCGCTCGATTTTTTTTGTCCAACCTACCGCATGACCCCTACAGAGGCATTATTGTACCAAAAATGATCAAATTTGGTAAAAAATCGCACATTGGGGGGCCCAGCACCCCATTGTGCCCGTGACCCAAGGGATGTGACATATATTTGGAGTCGGGGGAGTGTCTGCTACCAGAATATGAAAACATTTTTTGTCCAAAATCAAATTTAAAAATTGAGAAAAAATGGGGGTTTTTAGGGCTCAGCTCCCTATTGTGCCCGGGTAAAAATCCAAAATACGGTTTTTTGGGATCACCAGACCCATACCTGAAATAAACCTACTGATTTTTTTGTCCAGCTGAAATGCACGCTAATTTCGATTTCTAGAGCACTTTTTGCCACTTGGACTGTAGACTAGCAGTGAAATTCCAAAGTGAAAGTGATCCGTAATTGGTTTGATCCATAATTGGTAGAAAAATTTTCAATTTTCAATTGCGGATCAAAAATTTTCCTACCAATTACGGATCGATCCACAATTGGTAGTTTTTCAACTTCGGTTTTTTAACAATTTTTTGATGAAAATCTTTGAAGGTCATCTTTGTAATGTTAAAAATACAGTCAGAGTGAAAAAAAATTGCATAACTTAAATTTCATTTGATGATCCGTAATTGGTAGAACCCCCTAAAAAGGCGTATTTTTCTGGGTCCCTTCAAGCCTGCTTGAAATCGTTTTTTTCGAAATTCAACCGCGCTAGTTTGTAGAAGAGAGGTCAACGTTTATTTTTAAAAAAAAATCACCAAAATTGGTTCATAAATAACATCAGGGCATGAATTTAAGAAAAAGTGATCCAAAACTGGTATGTTACCTTACCCTTTTTTGGTGGAAATTTTCTCACTCAGTAGAAAAACTATATAAGAAACATTGTGTTTTTTTTTAAAAAAAAGAAAAACATTGCATTTCGGCTCCAAAAAATTATAAAAATGGTATTTTTCAATTTTGCTCCCACACCCTTACCACATGAACGAATGCTGAGCTTCATTGAAGATTTAGAATGAGCAAAGAATATAATGAAAAAGTTATCAGTTTCGACGAATTTTTTCGCATCCAAATAAAAATGATTTCCTGAGGATATCGCAGCATATTCGTAGATACAGAAATGGCTAAGAACGAGTTTCATTTTCATACTTCACCGATCTCGAAGCCGCCCCGAGACTGGCGTCTATTCGAAACGTCTTGTCTCACGTGTAGATTTTCGACACTTCATTTTCTGTGTTTATTTTACTTTGAATAAACCAGCAATGACATTGCGGAATCCCTTGGGTAATATATTCATCGATTTCGCGTATACGCGTACAAAGTGGGTAAAATTTTAAAGCGTATAATTTTCGACTTT
Organism: Pseudococcus jackbeardsleyi; assembly: GCA_038380155.1. NCBI lineage: Eukaryota > Metazoa > Arthropoda > Insecta > Hemiptera > Pseudococcidae > Pseudococcus > Pseudococcus jackbeardsleyi. Next base: position 41,962,778 of record CM076238.1, read on the forward strand.
AATGCTTGACTGATTTGTGTATATTGTTTATAAACCTAAAGTATAAGTTATACCTAGGCAGAAGGCACATGCACATGTAACATTTGAAAACAACTTTTAAATACGTGAATTGATTTGTTTATTCGGATTCCTTCGCCGAAAATAATTCCGCCGGCACCGTTTACCTATTCAGTTCTAAAACATAAATAACCTTCACGTTATTAGCGTCGGCAGGAGGGAGGAAAATGGCATCTCGTATAACGCTAATGTCGTATATTGGCAAAACTCGATACTAAAACAAAAAATTGTCATCGACTACACCTCTTTGCCATACCATTACATATCGTACACCGTGTACGAGGCGAGATGGGCAAATAATAAATTTATGCGAAAGAACGAAAGGTCCCTTTTTGCGGTTTGCGCTGAATATTGGTACGTTGTACAACGCTGGTGCAAACGGAGCGAAAAAATTGTCAGAAGGGGTCGGGCAGAGCGGGGTAAAAGTTATCGTACCGTCATGTTTCTCAATAACACGTAATTCTGTCACGCCATGTACAACATCTTTAAAGTCTCGACGTGTGCGATTAATGTGCCAGCGCGTTACTCGAGTACTTTTTATAAGTATAAAACGAATTCGCACTTGACAAAATGGATTTCATGAATATATACGCGCCGAAGAGAAGAAAATAGCGGAAGAGAAATAACATAATTTGGATGTCAAACAAATAACCTGGCGAAGGTGTCGATTATCAGAGTTCGCGTATACGAGACACACTCTGAATTTATTTTTTGCTGCGAAACGGCGGCGGAGCTTTTGCCTTTACGTTGCACGCGGTTTATGGTTTCACTCACAGAGCCGTAGTCACAGCTGAGTATCGAATGTTGGAATGTTTCGTGAGTTCGACTCGAGAATAATTGCCTGAATAAATCTACACCTTTGGGGTGTCACGAGCCCGAACCGTCTTTTACTCTTCCCCTCGTCTATATCGAACCGATTGTCTTCAATTTTTTTTACATTTTTTTCTCCCCGAAAACGATGCTGGTGATTTTTGCCTAATTTGCTGCCATGTAATCGTTTTCGACCTTTTTGTAACGCTTTTTCCTAATTTAAAAAGCGTTCGAGCTCGTTTACCTACCAACAAAGTATGTTTAGGTGTTTGATTATGGATCGGATATTTTAATACGTCGAATGAGCAAAGTTGCGAATTTTTATTTGAAAGTTCTCGTCGTAAAATGACGTCACAAAAAGGATAATTAAAATTAATGACGTATAATTCCGTAACGCGGTGAATTATCGTAAAAGAGATTTGCATGGGATATTTTAAGGGTTGAATGGTGAATAGTGAATACCTATATAATATTGCGTGCGTGGACTGAAATTCTTCTTCGTTACGCATTAACCATAAGCTTATTTTTCTTGTCCGATTTGCAAATTAATAAAAAGCGAAAAAGGGTTGTCTATGGTGGCATTGCGAGTCACATTGATAAGAACGAATTTATGAAATGCGAAGTATCACTTTCACTTGGGTGGATCGATTAAGCCATCAGAGATAATGTTATCGGAGATGACTTTGACAGGTCAAGGGGAAACGAGAGTAGGAAAAATTGCTGGTAATGTTGCCAATATCGGAGAATTTTCTGGGTTTAGTTCGTTAAGGAAGAGGGAAAGGGGAAGGGGTTTCATATTTCTCCAAAATTTGTGTCTTTGGTAACAAAAATATCAGGATATGGTTTTTTTCTTCTAAGTATTGGCTAAACCACTTTTTTTTTGAACAGTTTCATATTGAGCATTAATTTTTGAAAAAATTTTCACCCAACCTTCCTTCAAGAATCTCTACTATTTACATAATCGGCACAGAGAAAGCATTCTTTTGTAGAAAAAAAGACATTTTGAAAATTGTAATTTATTATTTTTTAAAATTTTTTATAAAAGAAAATAATTACCATTTTTTTCTTTTTTCGGCAATAAATTAAATAAAAGTAGTGCTCAAAAGCTCAAAATCCTAAAAAAATGATTTATAAAATTTTTTAATATGGATAAGGGTTGGTGAAAACATTTTCAAAAATTTTCCACTTTCTTTTCTGTATCCTCCAACTGGCGAGGAAGATGAAAATGAAAAAAAGTTTCAGAATTGATAGGTAACATAATTGATTTGAAGTCACTGATCTTAAATCTGGTGTCCATTTTTCTGCCTTGGTTTTCAAAATTCTAATTCCAAGCTTACTCTTGAAAATAATATCAAATCTGGGATGAACTTGGGATGAATTTTTATCACAATAAGTACGTATTCATTTCCAGCTGATTTTCGAATTTTTCAAACCTGGGATGAACTAGAGATGAATTTTCATTCCAATTTTCATCGGAATGAAAATTCATCTCAAGTTCACCCCCGGCTCAAAAAATTTGAAAATCAGCTCGAAGTGAATACTTATTACAACAGTCATCCCAAGCTTATTTTTGAATTTTCAAGCCTTAGATGAACTTTGGATGAATTTTCATCTCCATGTTAATACTAAATTTATTTTCGAGCTGGGATCCCCCCCCCTTACTTGAAATGAATTTTCATCCCAATAGCATATGTAAGTATTCATTTCAATCAGTTGGGATGAATTTCAATTCTGATTTTCATTCCAAGCGGATTTTCTGATTCTTTGAGCCTGAGATGAATTTTCGTCCCAATTTGCATTCCAAGCTGATTTTCAAATAAGTATTTTGAGTCTGGAATGAACTTTGGGTTAAATTTTCATTCTAATAGTCATCCTAAGCTGATTTTTGAATTTTAAAGCCTTGTGGATAAACAACTCGAGAAGAATTTTAACCTCCATGTTAATCCCAAACTTATTTTCGAATTTTCAAGCCTGAAATGAACTTGATAGATATGAATTTCCATTCCGATATTTATCCAAGTTTATTTTCAATTTTTCAAGTTTAGGATATTTCTAGAATATTTTAGTAAAAACTATAATTTTTAATTGAATAAATTGAAAGTTGTTGTTAATTGGGATCCGTCTTATGACAATAAGTACACATTGAGTAATTCTAGATACTGAACGGGGATGGAATTTTTTTATGGGAAATAGTATATTACAATACAAGCAGCGGAAGTGAGCCTTTTCATGAGGAGGCGTAACTTTGCGAAACGAGCCGAAGGCGAGTGAGCAAATACGCGAGTCATGAAAATGCTCACGGCCGATGCTCGTATGGTAAGATATTTTTCATTTGTGCACCATCATAATCATCATTTGTACTTTTACGTAATACGTATGCGTTCGTGTGGTTCGTGTACCTGGTCGCGAAAGTTTACTTCCGCGTCCTAGGACAGAAAAGTAAGCATGAAAAACACTAAAAACGGTGTTGACAGCTCAACAATGAAAAGACAAACTTCCGATCCGCAAATTAGCAATGAAAAGACGTACTTTCGATACAGTACAAATGAAAATATAATTTTACAGAATCGCACCGGGGGGGAGGGGGGGCAAAATTGAAAAACATTTTCTAAAGGAATTCAAGTCAAGAACCATCTTAGTTTGTATGTAGCCAAGAAACCATATTGCTTGTAAAATATTAATGAAAGTATGCTAAAATTGATTCAGATTATAAATTTACCCTCCTCTTGAATTATTTTAGAAAACTCGCATGATCGTTTCTCATTTTTTTTTCAAATTCTCGAAATTTTGGAATCATATAGCAGCACTATTCGACATCGCACATCAGTCTCTCCATTTTTTTTCGGTCATTGTATGAAACACAATTTTGATTTTTGATAATGATGACATAATAAAAAAATAGTAATAAGAAATAATAAAACTCTTGTAATTAGCCATAAAATAGGAAATCCATCCCAAAGAATAAATATTTCTATTCTATAGGCTCCATCATGATCATCGTGGTTTTACAACATGCTAGAAAATTTATGTTTTCTTTGAATTTTATTGCATTTCGTGTTGATAGGTAGTATAGGTGAGTTGAACACGTACACACGAGATAAAAGTCTATACTTTTATGTTATTTATATATTTTTTTTCTTTGATTTTCTTATTTTTATACCCATCATTTATTAGGTAGCAAAGATATTCATTAAAATTTTTAATGGGCATTATTAATTTTTAAAGTGTTGAATGAAGCTTCATGTTATTTGTATTCTTCAAAAGGTATATCTACCTCTTTTCAGTCGAAAAATTCTTTACCTATACAACATGGACCTTTTTTCTATCACTGTATCCATTTTCGACGAAAATTCGTACGCTTTTGCGCCATACCTACATTTTTTTTTTCTCGAAACTGAATTTAACGATTTCTTAAAATTTTATTATTGTAATATAAAAAGAAATTGGCGTAGGATTTCGCAGCATATATATTTTTATATTTGAAACCAAAACGTACAACGACGCTTATCGTTATATTTTCCATATTATTAGGAAACTCGTAAAAAGAAACCACATCATTTGATTGTTATATTTGTAATTTTGTCGCTGTCACTATTAGTCGTATATGACAAATACGCCGAGAAGGTAATAAAAATACAGCAAGATATTTTAAAATGACGGCTTTTCCTATTTAATAAAATATTTCTCGTATAACAGGAATATGAACATTATCGTAATAAGAATCAGATTACGTTGTATTTCACTGAAGAAAAAAAAGTAGAGAAGAAAACAGAGATGTCAAAAAAATCCTTAGGGTATTACGTACGTATACGTAATAAAAGTAAAATGATGTAATCAAAAAAATTTATATATTCGTGCATGCATCGAAGGCTGCGCTGAACAACAATATGCATTGCTTGCGTGAAAGAAACATATAACTGTGTGCATATTTTTGAAAAGCCTATACCGAGCCTTTTTTTTCCTTATTCGAATCTTTTTTTCTACTTCGGAACGTTTTATAGGGTTTTTTGCTCGTTAGCGAATTTTTTTATTGCTCGTGTCCGAGGTGTAGTGAGAATATTCGAACAGGGCTGGACCAAAAAGAACAGAAGGTGGATTTCCCCCTCTCCCACTTCCAAAAAATAACAAAATTGAATGTTTCGAAATTATTCCAAAGGTATTGCCCCTTTTAATAGAAGAGTTCAACATTTTTGTATTTTTTGAGGCAAAATTAAGACGAATTCAATTGGAGTAGAAAAATTAGAAAAAATTCTATCGCAGTGAAAAATTATCAATTCTTAGCTCCCTTTTTCCAAAAAAATACAAAATTTGAATTTTACCTCGTTTCGAGGTATTTTTCGATATGAGGTCATAATTGCTGAAATTTTTGAGTAGAAGGTTCATGTGTGTAATGGTATTTTTCAATTTTAAATATTTGTAGGATGGACCAAAAAAGACAGAAGGCAGTTTCTCCCCCCCCCCCCCACCACCAAAAAATAAAAAAATAAAATTTTTAAAATTGTCATCCCAAAGATATTAACCTTTTTAGACGAAAAGTTCAAAATGTTTGTATTTTGAGGCAAAATTCACAACAATTTAATTCGAGTTGAAAAATTAGGAAAATTCCATCGGAATGAAAATTGTTCAATTTTCATCTCCCAGTCTTAGAAAAAATTGAATTTTATCTTGTTTCGAGGTATTTTTCGATTTGAGGACACAAATTTCTGAAATTTTTTGGTAGGTAGAAAATAGAGTTGCGTATAATGGTATTTTTCAATTTCAAATATTTGTTCGATGGAGTAGATTTTAATACATATTTTAATGATTTTTTGAGACATCTTGTGGTCTTTATTCTGTACTGGAGTCGTAAGTCGCCTATACAGCTTCCGATAAACGTGAAAAAAAAAAGAGGGAAACCGTCTTCGCGAATAAACACAATGAGAAGAAAATGCGTTTGTCGTGAGAAAATAAACAAAAAATACATTCGACGTGGAACCCGAGATTTTTATAAATCGTGTGTGGGGTGGAACGTAAGAGTAGCTTAATGGAAAGTAAACCATAGTAAATGTGGGCGATGAAATTAGTATTGTTTGAGTTGGCCGTACCTCAAAAATTACCGTTCATTTTAGTCGCCTAAAATAAAACTGTAAATTGAAGATAGATCTATATTTAAAAGAAATTTTCTAATTTGACAGCTTTTGACAACACGCGATGATGACATTTTTGACAATGTTTATCTAAACTTCGTACACGGTGTTTAATTAGGTATTTAATTTCGACATAGTTTTCTAATTTTGTTGAGGTATGATTTGTGGGCTAATTATTTTGACGGTTAGGGTTTCCTTTTGTTTTAGTTTCGAAACGAAGAACAAGACTGGTGGTGGTAAAAAACTATGGACCAAGGCTGTGCAGAAAATTGCCATCCAACATCAACAAGAAACAGCTCTGGCATGTATCGGCGAAGATCGTTTGCAAAAACTAACCTGCCCTACGGTTTGCGTTACCGCTCACGATGGCGAAGTCAAGGTGAGTAATTTACTATTAAGATTAATTTTTTTATCTCGGTTCGGTCGACTCGTGGCAATTTATATTTATGAAATTGAGAAAATCGTCGAGGAAATAAGTCTGAGCTTATTTTTGACCGATATTTTTTCTCGTGTGTGCGTATTGTTGTGCAGCTAATCAAAAATTGAGGATTGTCACGAACAGACGTTCGATGTGTAGAATAGGATTGAAAACCCATCCTTTTTTTTTTCTTTTTTCGCGAAATTTTCAACATTCAGGTGACAGTTTGACGTATTATACATTTAAATAGGGTCGGATTTCGTTGTCGTGTGAACTTCTAAATATGTACATAGGTGATTTTTGAAAAATCTTTGGAAATAGAAGTACATACATTCTTAATTTTTCTATCGAAACGAGAATTTTATGAACAAGTTTTTGCATCGAAGTATTTAGCCTTCTTGATTTTTTTTCATTGAATACCTACTTATATGTACAAGAATTGAGAAGTAGTTAGTTTGCTTTGAGTAGAGGATTTCCCAGAAATTTTTGAGTCTTTTTTTAACCAAAAAGGGAACGGAGGTAGGGTTTATTTACCACATTTTGTCTTCTAAAAATCGAGAAAAAATTCTTCCGGTCAATTTTTTTAAATATGCTGCAAAAGTTTGATTTTGGTACCTACACAATTTTCATAAAATTCCAATTATTTATTCCCCTGGCTTGAAAATTGAACCAATTTTTTTATCGTTAAAATTGATTCAAATTCATTTTTTTTACAATTTTTCGCAACAGTACTGCCAACAGAAATTTCCCAAACGTAATGCAGTTGGTAGCACTGTCGTGAAGGCTGTTTGATAATTTGTTCTAGGTTGATATCAAAAAAAAAGTTAGGATAAATTTTGAGGCGTGTAAAGTGACTGATTTGAATTTGGTAAAAAATAAAAAATTACATGAAATTCGTGGTCTTTCATTTTTTAGCCACCTAGTAGCTGAGAGTAGAATTTGTATTAATTGTTCGGGAAAATACAGAAACTCAAATTGAAACTTTTTAGGAGTGATCGGGGTTCAAATCAAATGGCACTACTTAAAATAGATCAAGCACAGGTTTTTTTTTCTGGAAATGACCTCATTTTGAAGCTCTTATGCTCTGTCTCTCTTTGGGTCGTGTGACTCAATCTTTTGTGGAAAGTCCTCCACTTAAATGAACTACCTCATCAATTTTCGTTCAAATTCGAGGTAGTTTTTTTCGCTCTAACCTACTAAGAGTACTTACCTACCTATACAAAAGATAAATTTGAATAAACGTAATCGTATTTACCTAGTTGGATTCTCGCTTGGAAATGAAATATATGCTTATGTGTTATGTATACATAAAATGCTATTAAAGACCCATAAACAATACCAAATATATGCATTGTCCGATAAATCCGAGCGGTTGAATTTAAGATGCTGAAGCTTTTATATGTACTTTGAACGGATTATCTACGCGTATCTTGTAATCTGTTAGAAAACTTCCGATGATTAAATATTATTCAAATTCCTTCAAATACATATATCCAGTATTAGCAACGCATTCGAACTGCTTGTAATCTGATTTTTTGTGCTATGAATTAGTTCGGGGGTACCTAAAACTTAATGTTAGTTTGTTTATTTTCCTAGAATTATCGTTAAGCTTTTATCATTGTTGATTTCATGACGATAATATGATTACCTTTACCTTTACTTACTGTTGCGAACATGAAATTCAAATATTATTAGAGCTGATGGTAGTAACGAAATATATTCAAGCAGCAGTGTCACTAAAATTTTGCTGGATTTTGTTTCATAATAAATTTTGTGTTTGGAAGATATAAATTCTATGTGTAGGTATACGTGATATACATATGTACAAGTATAGGTGTCTGTGTATAGTTCCAGTTTTCTAGTTAAACATATAAAGTTTTGGAAAATACTTAAAACTTAACGTAAGCGATTTACCTCAATCTTAATAAATTAATACAAATTGTTAGTTAAATTTTAATACCATTTGGGTAAAGCTTATTAAAAGTATGGGTGTATTTGATGCGTAAAAACCTTTTTAACTCTGTGGTATCACTATACAAGTAGTAGCAGATACCTTCGTATTTACCTAAAAACATCAATCTATTAAAACCTGAAAGTAAACTTACATGTTCGGTTACATCAGCTAAGTGCATTCATCTATATCAAATGCACCAGTTCTATACGTAAATAAATATCTAGTTACCTACCTACTTTGTAATGTAGGTGCTAGGTAGCTATAGTTGATAGGTAAGGTGTAAGGTACCTGTTGTTCATATTTATCTACTCTATTTCGGTTTTTAAATTCGAAGTAATTCTCGTTCGTTTTGTATTACGACTGTTTTCCGGATACTTATTGTTATATTTGATGTAGATTCAATTTTATGATGGAATTTACATAATTTAATATTTCATCCCTTTGCGCGTGGGTTGGTAGCTTGGTACTTGGTACTTCGTACGCGAGTTTCATATCCATTCGAATTTTCTGATCCCTTATTCGATAACACGTGAATTTGAATTTGTAATGAAATGTGATTGAGACGCGATATGTAATTAGGTAAATGATGTTAATAATGTAATACGACAGTCAATAATTTTTCCTGGTAGGTTTGTATAGGTTGGAAATGTCAGTGTTGTTTTAAGAGTTCGAATATAGAGTCTTGATGTGTTCAGATATGTAGACATGGTAGTTATAATTCGAAATTTTGAAGAAAGGTGCGTCAGAAGTGTATAGGTACTCATTTTATGCATTATAAGGCAATTATTTTGTTTCTTACGTTTTTCATTTTTTTTTTTAAGTCTTCGATTTTTTGTGGACAAACTCCAAATCCCAAGGGTTCATTTATTTTTACATTTTTGGTTTCTTTTTTTTTTCAAAAGAAAAAAATACCAAACAAAGCTTAGAAAAAAATTTTAAAACTCCAAAATAACCACAGTTTCATGTGTGGTGAAATATGTGGATAATTATTATCCAGCAAATTAACCACAGTTTCATGTGTGGTGAAATCTGTGGATAATTCTTATCTAGGAAATTAACCAGTTTCATGTGTGGTGAAATATGTGGATAATTATTATCCAGCAAATTAACCACGGTTTCATGCGTGGTGAGATATGTGGATATTATCCATAAAATTCACCGCAGTTTTATGGGTTCCCCGAAATCTAGAAACGATAATTTCTATAAGAAATTCCTATCCACAAAATTTTCCACTTGTTCAAAACTTTCAAATGTGTGGTGAAATATGTGGATAATTATTATCCAGCAAATTAACCACAGTTTCATGTGTGGTGAAATCTGTGGATAATTCTTATCTAGGAAATTCACCACAGTTTCATGTGTGGTGAAATCTGTGGTTAATTATTACCCAGGAAATTAACCACGGTTTCTTGTGTGGTAAAGTATGTGGATAATTATTATCCATAAAATTCACCACAGTTTTATGGGTTTCCCCGAAATCTAGAAGCGATAATTTTTATAAGAAATTCCCATCCACAAAATTTTCCACATGTCCAAAACTTTTAAATGTGTGGTGAAATATGTGGATAATTATTATCCAGAAAATTAACCACAGTTTCATGTATGGTGAAATCTGTGGATAATTTTTATCTAGGAAATTAACCACAGTTTCATGTGTGGTGAAATATGTGGATGATTATTACCCAACAAATTCACCACGGTTTCTTGTGTGGTGAAATATGTGGATAATTATTATCCAGCAAATTAACCACAGTTTCATCTGTGGTGAAATATGTGGATATTTATTATCCAGAAAAGTAACCACAGTTTCATGTGTGGTGAAATATGTGGATAATTATTATCCAGAAAATTCACCACAGTTTTATGGGTTTCTCCGAAATCTAGAAACGATAATTTTTATAAGAAATTCCTATCCACAAAATTTGCCACATGTTCAGAACTTTTAAATGTGTGGTGAAATATGTGGTGAATTATTATCCAGAAAATTAACCACAGTTTCATGTGTGGTGAAATCTGTGGATAATTCTTATCAAGGAAATTAACCACAGTTTCATGTGTGGTGAAATATGTGGTGAATTATTATCCAGAAAATTATCCACAGTTTCATGTGTGGTGAAATCTGTGGATAATTATTTTCCAGCAAATTAACCACAGTTTCATGTGTGGTGAAATCTGTGGATAATTATTATTAAGCAAATTAACCACAGTTTCATGCGTGGTGAAATCTGTGGATAATTATTATCCAGAAAATTGACCACAGTTTCATGTGTGGTGAAATATGTGAATAATTATTATCCAGCAAATTAACCACAGTTTCATGTGTGGTGAAATCTGTGGATAATTATTATCCAGCAAATTATCCACAGTTTCATGTGTGGTGAAATCTGTGGATAATTATTTTCCAGCAAATTAACCACAGTTTCATGTGTGGTGAAATCTGTGGATAATTCTTATCCAGAAAATTCACCACAGTTTCATGTGTGGTGAAATATGTGGATAATTATTATCCAGAAAAGTAACCACAGTTTCATGTGTGGTGAAATATGTGGATAATTATTATCCAGAAAATTCACCACAGTTTTATGGGTTTCTCCGAAATCTAGAAACGATAATTTTTATAAGAAATTCCTATCCACAAAATTTGCCACATGTTCAGAACTTTTAAATGTGTGGTGAAATATGTGGTGAATTATTATCCAGAAAATTAACCACAGTTTCATGTGTGGTGAAATCTGTGGATAATTCTTATCAAGGAAATTAGCCACAGTTTCATGTGTGGTGAAATATGTGGTGAATTATTATCCAGAAAATTATCCACAGTTTCATGTGTGGTGAAATCTGTGGATAATTATTATCCAGAAAATTAACCACTGTTTCATGTGTGGTGAAATATGTGGATAATTATTATCCATAAAATTCATCACAGTTTTATGGGTTTCCCCGAAATCTAGAAGCGATAATTTTTATAAGAAATTCCCATCCACAAAATTTTCCACATGTCCAAAACTTTTAAATGTGTGGTGAAATATGTGGATAATTATTATCCGGAAAATTAACCACAGTTTCATGTGCGGTGAAATATGTGGATAATCTCCAATTTTTTCCATTCCTAAAAAACAGCCAAAAATTATAGTTTTTATGGATGTTGGGTGTGTCGTTTCTCGTCGTTTCTTTGAAAAACGACAAAAATTCTAAATTTGAAGTAGGTACACTGAAATAATGGGTTCGATTCCAATCTTTTTTATTTCCGAAAAACGACCAAAAATGATCATTTTTAGGTATGTTGGATGCGTCGTTTCCTGTCGTTTCTTTGAAAAACGACAGAAATGCCAATTTCCCAGTGTACTGAAATCATCGTATCTTTTCGTTTCTCAGAAAAACATCAGTACTGGACAAGTCATTTGGTCTCTGATAGAACTTGACCAAAATGTTGATGTCATTCCATTTATCTTGGTGAAAGATGATTTTAGAGTGCGTGAGCGAATTTTTATTTTATCCCGGGAGGACTAAAGACTGGAGTCTAAAAATAGGCGATTTCCTTGCTACTCTCTCATTTATAAATCAGTGAAAATTATCGAATATCACTGAAAAACAGTCAGAATTGCAGCACAGGAGAAAATCCGTGAAAACATTTTCACTGAAAACGAATCAGTGAGAAAAATCACTGAAAAATCAGCAAAATTATTGAATTTAGCTGAAAAATCAGTGAAAATCTTTGAAAAATCAGTGAATTTCGCTGATTTTTTCTGTGCCGCAATTTCCACTGTTCATCAGTGACTTTTCACTGATTCAGAATGAGAGAGTAGTAATGCCATCTCCGCGGATTTTCTACCGATTTTTTTTCATGCTTGGCACGTAGCACAGTGAGCAGATGTGCTAGAGAAAAGAGTATTCTGAATTTTTTGTTTTGATTTTTTCGATCATTTTAATGACATTGAATTGAAGTTTAATGATTTCAAAACACCTTCTTGGGAGAAATAATTTTTGGATGGGCTGAAATAAAATGTTTTCAAAAGTTTTTCAATGTATTTCTCTTGGAATTTTTCCAATTTTTTTTTTGAGTTGTGGAAGTTGGTCTAATAAGTGTATAAAAAATCGACATAATTAATCAGCTTGTTCTTTAAAATTCCCTCTTTTCATAAATTTTTCATAATTTCTATGTAAATAAATCAGGGTTTTTTGTATGAGAACCCGCGGAAAGAGAAAAACTCAAAATTGACACAATAGCTTCCTCTCTTTGTGCAGTCACATAATTATTGTTTTTTTTTTTAGGGTGAAAGAGTCGAAAAATCGAAAAATAGGTAATGAATCCTTATTTTCAGAAAAAAAAAAAAAAAAAAATTACGTATTTTTCAGATATGTAATAACGAAAGTCAAAAAAAGTCAAATTCATCAGTTGAAATGGTTTTTTTTTTTGTTAACCGCGTGATGAGTCATTTTTTTCAAAATGGAAAATTCCTCATAACTCGGGCAAAAATCGATCCAAATTTTAAATTGGTGAACCATGAACCATGAACAGTGAACCATAAACCATGTTCATTATTCTTGAAATCCGATAATTGTTTTGTTTTTCATTTTTAAATCTTTTTGTAAACTAAGTAACCAGTAAGTCCAAGTACCATTATCACAATATCAGTATATCTCATATGCATGTTCCACATCGTTTCTGCACTTTTTCAATATATTTTGTCGTAGTCGTAAATAAAAAAAAATTATCGTACTTATTTGTCTTTTTTATGTTCAATTAAATTTTGCTCGGTACCGAAATAAATAAACGTACGTGTAATTTTAATCCATTCGCACACACGGTTCATACTCTTATCTCAGTTTTAAACTGACATGTACAGATTTTCGATATTAATCATCATATTTAGGCATAAATTATACGTATTAGGTATCTATGTATCAGGCTATCGATATAGGATTTTGTGAATAATAGGTAAATTTGTAAATTCGTGTTGTATTATTTGTGCAGTCGAATGCAGATTTATCAGTAGGAACAATCGCGCCTGAATCGTCGTCATGCGGGGCTATCTCCATTGGAAACACCGAATATTCAACCGAGCACGTTTCGCATACAGGTAATTCATTATTATTATTATTTGAGTATTGCAAATACCGAAATACCTAAACTATGGATATATTACACATAACTGAACGTTTATGAATGAATGTAGAATGTAGGTTTCCTATAAATCATCTTGGTCGTTGCAACTTATCATCAAACAATTGTCATAGGTAATTGAATTAATCAAAATTGATGTATTTTTCCCCGGAGGAAAAAAAAAAAAGATTCAATGAAACGACAAATGAGTATATTTCTGTACCATTTTCAAATTATATAGCGAGACTATTGAATTTCTCGAACCTATCGAAGGTGATTGATTTTACATTGTTGAACGATACAACCGAAGACGATCAGAAATTAACTCTCAAAAAAGTATCCTCTTTTTACGGTAAATTTAACGTGAAAAATTCCAAGTTTTGAAATTCTCTTTTTTTTCCTACTCTCTAGCCAGAGAATTAATTCCATCATCAAACCGTAGAAGTTACTAAATCATATTCCAGTCACGTTTATCCATCGTATATACATAATAGTAATTCGTTTTTTTTCTTGTTATAACAAAAAACACATTTTGTGAATATTTTATCATCATTATATACCCTCGAAATTTCTCTCTGGATATTGAATAAAACGTTTCGCTGAACGGTATAATTGAAATTTTATATTTTATTCGTGTGCGTACGGAATAGTTTGCGATCTTTCATTGGTCGAAATTTTCATTTTAATCTGTCGTTTGTCATTTTTTCCCTACGAAATTAGAGGTAGTGACGAGTGATGAGGTTAGGTTAGGTGGGCTCACTTTTACGATGTTCGCGATTCATTTTCAAAGGGAAATTAATCGATGGTCTTGGAAAACCTTGAACGAGCATAATAATCTTTAAAATGAAAGAGGTAAATGACCAAAAAAATTGTTAGGTAAAAGTACCTACCTATTTCAAATATTTCAAATCACGAAGATGGGAAAGTACGAGAATTCTATAAAAATCAATAATGCTCCATTGCTCTGCTATGATTTTTCGTCTTATTTTAAAATTGACATGTGCTTCATTAAAAAAAATATACATAGAAAAAAAATAAGTATTTACTCTCTTGAAAACAGAATAACATTTTTTGTCAATGTTATTTTTCTCTAATATAAAAATCGAAGGAGCTGAATTATTTTCAAATTTTTAAAACAATTTTTTAAATCCTGAATTTTTGGTAGGAACTGCATGTTTCCATGTTTGAGTATAATTGTGCTCTAAATAAAATTTTTTGAGTGAGAATTTTCTCCTTCAATTTTCGAGATAAGGCAACTTTTCTGTCTGTTTATGTTTTCTGCAGGTTAGATATTTAAAGTAATAGTACCAATCAAAATTGGGGAAAAAATTCATTTTTTTCACGTCTACGATCCATTTATGTACCTCAAAATTGGATACGTCTTTTGTCCTCTACCAGGGGATTGAAAAATTGCAGATTCCTTAGAGTATAGGAAATTAATTGATTTTCACCAAATTCAATCGTTTCCTCAAACACCTAAAAATTTAGCCATTTTTTTGGTCTCCTTGAATAATTTTAGATGAAATTTTTCTATTTTTCAGAAGTTTTTCATTTCTGCCAACTGCATTGCAATTATGAAAATTTCAAAAAATTTAATTTGTTCATTCAGTGATTTGAAAAATAAGCTTAACATTTTTTAGTCACGAAAAATATTATATATCTTTTTTTTCAATCACCAAAAAAATTTTTTTGAAAAATTTTGTATGTCAGTGCAGCCAGTTACAAATTGTGACGTGCGATTGTATGGAATTTACTAATGATAAAAAATTTAATTCTTGATCGGCGTAAATTCCAGTGTCGCATGTCACATTTGGTAACTGGCTGCACTGAAATACAAAATTTTTCAAAAAAAATCCAAAATACCTATATTTTTGGTGATTGAAAAAAAAGATACACATTATTTTTCGGCGAAAAAATGATCAATTTAAAGATATACCTAAATTCCGTATTTTGGAATTTTACGATTCGCTTTTGGCTGCACTGGTGTATAAAATTTTCAAATTTTTTCTTCAATATTTATTTTTAGTGTTTTAAAACAATTTTCGTTCAATTCCCCGACGAAAAAAAAATCATTTCAGCTTCGCGAAAATTTCGTATTATTGAAATATTGCAATCCGCAACTTTTCAACCCCCTGGTAGCGCTCTGAGTTTTGATCGGAGAAGGATGGTGATGGTTCGGGGAGACGTAGAAACTCAAATCGCAACTTTTAAGTGCTACGACAGCCTCTCACGCAATTTTTTTTGACTAGAAAAACACAAAAAACAGCGTTTTTTTCAAAAGGAGGTGCACTTTGAGCACCCCCTGCTCCCCTCCACTTGTCCCTTGGGGGCTCAAATTTTTTTTGGGAGGTCTCCCACTCAAAGTAAACCACCCCACCAAATTTGGTCGAAATCCAAGATATGTTTTTTTTTCACTCCACCCTAATACACGTGTCTATTTGAGCTGTTACATACTTTGTAAATTTCTAATATATCAACCAAATGGAGAAAACTACGAGTAAATCTGAAAAAAAAAAAAAAAAAAAATGGGAGTAAGCATCAGACGTTGGTGATGATATTAGTTGTATGACATTTTCCTTCAAATCCTTTATCATGCATGTGACGTCTTAAATAGAAATAAAATTAGAATAAAAATATCGTTTTTGTATGAAAATATGTACTTATGACGTCCAACAGATGCAGTAAGTATGGATTGTTTGAAGGAAAAAAAATGTACACAATCTTTCGTATGTATTCATCTACCTGAATGTATTCGATCGATTTCCAAATAACCCCAATATTTGCTTAAAATTATAAAATATCAAACTTGGAAAAGATTAAATGCAAAATAATCTTTATTATTAAAAATTAGCAAACTTTTCTTCAACTGAAAACTGAAAAGTTTGACCGAAAAACGAAAACTTGCAATTCGCAGACCTAAATTTTACAGATATGGACAGATTTTTTTATCATCTGTAACATTTTAAAACTGAAATACCCTCGAAGAAAGTTGTTAATGAACAGACAAACGGGATTGAATTACGCTTTTCAGCTTAAAAAGGATGAAAGTGGAAAGTGAGAAAACTTTACTCGAGCGAATTGAAATTTTTTAATTTTCTACTTGGGCGACAAACTTGATGAATGGAATGCCTACAAAAATTTCGGGTCGTTTTTTTTCTCGCATAATTCGTGATTGGAAAATGTGTCCTGTGAATGCCATTAATGTTTTTTGAGAAAAAATATCTGCTTTGGTTGGCGAACGGAGGAAAATATGTAATGTGCTTATTATCTCGATGGAAAAATCGTCGTTCTTTTATCCCTTATTTTTGGTTTTTGCTGAATTTCTATTGTTTTTCCGAATTTCATTCGATTGTAGAGGTTATTGCCGCCTTTATATGATAAAATGACCTTTCGATTCGTGTATATTCGAATATAACAAATGTATGTAGGTGGAAAATCAGGGCGATGGGTTTTTGGTTTTTATGCCAAAAATTTTAGGTATTCGATGAAATTTTCGATAATTTCTACCCTAGCTATTCATTTTTTGGAATAATAACGTGTCACGTGCATAAATAAAAATGTATAGATTTTTGGCCAATACTTAGATAAGTTAGATAGACCTAAGGCCTGAATTATATTTGTGAAAACACAAATTCGTTTATGCAAAGTCGAACTTTCACAATATTCGGTTCAAATTCTGAAAAAAAAAGTTGTATGAAGTAGGTAACACGATTGTAATTACCTTTACCACTTACTCAATTTTTCAATATTTTTGAGGTATTCTGGACGCGTACGTGCAGCAAACCGAAAAGTAATAAAGGTTTCGCCGCAAAATAAACAATAAACAAAGCAAATAAAAAATAAATAGACAATAAAATGAAAAGGATTATGTTGTTTTATTCGCAGGGTTTCTTAAATTTTTATTTTTCACGCTAGGTTTGCTCGTTTGGGTGAAAAACCTTGGATGGGATGATGAAAGTAGCGGCGCGTACAATAGGTTTATAAATTTTGATACCGTATACAACACACACTTAAATACGTACTCGTACGTCATCGCTCTTCGTTCTTTTTCGTTATCATCCGTGTTGAATATGGAGTGATTCTCAAATATAAAGAAATTCCCCGATGATCCGGTGTGTATCTGTCAGAGTATTGCAGCTAGCTAAAAGCTCAAGCCAAAAGCCGAAAGCTAGCCTAATTTTCATGGGAAAATGAGAAGCCAAAAGCTAGCTTTTCCAAAATTAGGGTTTGGCTTTTTTAGCTAAAAGCTTAAAAAAATCGGCTAGTTTTTGGCTTTTTTATCAATTTTAATGATTTTGATTTAATTAATGAATTGCCGTTTTTTAAAAATTTCAAAACAAATAATGGACAAGTTGCACGAAATTTTTTTTTCAAAAAAAATAACATAGATCAAAAATAGATGTTAAAAGATGAAGATTAAAAAAAAAATCGAAAATTGGTCCGTAGTGATTTTTTGAACATTGCGTTTTTTTCGTAGCTCTGGAAAAGGGGACGTGGTCACTGTGACATCAATAATTCAGATTTTATGACAAATAGTTGGCTGGTGGGTATAAAATGATGGGTATAGGCGCACCCAAGGGGGGGGGGGGGCTCGGGGCCCCCTTTGAGCCCGGAAAAAATAATTTTTTGTTTCAAAAATGAGAAAAAAGTCAATTTTTTTGCTCTTCAAAGTATATTTTTTCAAAAAATTTTCGCCCTCGCTTCGCTTGGGCAGTATTTTAATCCTTTTATTTCAAAAATTGACAATTTTTGATTGATTTTTCAGTTAAAAATCACCAAATTCTCAATAAATTCTCTGTTTGTCAGGAAAAATTGATGATTTTTGATTGAAATATCAGTGAAAAATGACTCAATTTGAAATTTGACCCCCTCCCCATTTTTTCTCAAATTCTGAGCCCCTCCCTTAATTAATTTCTGGGTGCGCCTATTATGGTGGGTATTTTCTAAATACAGGAACAAAACTGAATTTTCAGAGCTACGAAAAAAACGCAATGTTCAAAAAATCATTACGCGGATCCTAATGAACCGATTTTCGATTTTTTTTAAAATCTTCATCTTTTAAAACAACTGCTTTCGATCTATCATTTTTTTTTTTTGAAAAAAAATTTCGTGCAATTTGTCCATTCAAAGAAATTTAAAAACAATTTATGAATTTAAAATAAAAAATTATTATACCTTTTTGATTTTTCTAAATTCAATTTCAAATACATAAATATTGAAAAATAAAAATTTTTGATCTTATTTTTGTTTTCATGTTCTGTTGGCTAAATAATAAAAGAAAATGGTGTATAACTTTTTCAAACATCGCAAAAACTGTTTTCTATGTATATTTTTGGATTCTACGCTAAATTCTATTGTCAATAGAGGGGTCACGTTATTTTTCACTTTACCAAGCCGAAAGCCAGCCGAAAGCTAGCCAAAAAATTCGGCCAAGCTAAAAGCCAAAAGCTAAAGCCCAAATTTTCGAGGTCGCAAGTTTAAGCCGAAAGCTCAAGCTTAATCTTTCGGCTGCAATACTCTGGTATCTGTGTCTGTGTACAGAAAACGCCATCTTTTTATTTAACTATACGCCATACCTGCCTACTTTTATGACGCATCGTGTGACAAAAACAGTTTTAAAAGATATTACCAAAATTTACTTTCGTTTGGGCGGATTTACGTAAATGCCCGATGTGTTTGCGGATTGAAGCTGGAATTTGGAGTTTACGAATCATTGATCAATTATTGTGCCAAATTAGGCGGAGTACCTATTTACGTTATTACGGATTTTTTGATGGGAATTTTTGTTATTGAATGATTGAGATGAAGAAAAATATTTCATGCTTGATTACCTATTTATTCGAGCTGTCTTTTATATTGGAATTTCGTAATGGACAAACTTTTGAGATACTTATTAATTGCCTAGAAAAATAAAAAAAATAATGTGACGTTCTGTGAGAAACCATACCTATCTTTGGATAAAAACAGGTTTTTGAGAAAAATGCCAGAATAAGTCGAAAATTTGATTTTTATCAAAAATGACTTTTTACCGATCATGTATTTTCCGATGCCTGAAGAAAATTTTAAGCATTCCACTTATTTGTTTTCGTCGTTTTACTGCTTCGTACGAATGTTTTTATCATTTTTTTTTTTTAATAATAAAGTTTGTTATAGGCAATTTCATAAATTTTTTCAACTGTTTTGTAAGGTTGTCTAGGCTAGGTGACGAGATATGGACCTGAAAGTTGCACCATTGAATTTTGCATGAAATTTTACTTCAAAATCACTCATTTTTTAAATCATAATTTAATTTCTATACTTTTCCAAAAGTCGTGGAAATTGTAAAAAAAAATGTAATCAAAAACGTTGAAAGTAAGTATCCTATTTGGCAGTAAAATTTTGAAACAAAACAAAATTTAGTGGTTTTGCATCTGTGCAAAAATAAAAAATATTAATTTAATTAAGTTGGAATCTGAAGTATGCATACTCCATTTTTTGATCTTTCAATTTTGAGACGTTTTTAAGCCTTCACAAAATGTTGAAATTTTTCAGGGCTGGAGAAAAATTCATAAAAGTAGTCCGTCGATCGATATTGAGTCTAATTTTCCAAAATTGGGAACTCTCGGTTCAAATAATATTTTTTGGTAGTAAATGTGTTTGTGAAAATCGAGATTTTAGTTCTTGATTGATTTAAAATCGCTTCCATTTGATTTAGGATATCAAAAATGGAGCATATACGAACTTTCAGTTTTTTTCATCGATTGCATCAAATTTTCATTTGACTCTACCCGTACTTTTGTCTGATTGCTTCCAATAGCTGAGAATTTATTCAAAAGTTTATAAAAATTTGAAGATCTGTTGCTGAAGTGAATTGCATCAGTTGCTATGTTCTTTTTGCTCGCAACAGACAAAACAGTTGCGATTTTATTGTTGTTGTCTTTTTCTAACTAATGCGTTAGAAAAGGACACAACATGCAAAATTACAACTGTTGCGATAGTTGTGACCAAAAAGAACATACGCAGTGTTTGTGACGATTTTTTGCCCCAAAATATCATTTATGTGCATTTTTCATTTTCATCTCAATTTTTAGAGGTAGGTACCTGTTTCAGGGTATCTAACGGGTAGTGAAAGTTGTGAAAAAGTAGTGATTTGAAAAACCGGTCATGCTGGTAGTGGAAAAGTAGTTAATTCAGACGAAAATTTGAAAAAAAAGTTGTAAAAAAATGAAAAAATTCCAAAGACGCGAAATTTATTTTTTTAAATTTCAAAAATTGTTCATTTTTCATATTATTACATTTAAAATAAAGATTTTTTTCTAATTTCATTTTTTTTTCTCTAAAAAATTTAATCATTTTTTTTTGTATGTTGGAAAGAGAGTAGATTTTTTTTGGGGGGGGGAGGGGGTACAAATTGAATTTTTTTTAAAAAAAAAAGTAGTGGAAAAAGTAGTGATTTTACCAAAAAAAATCAGTTAGATATCCTGTGTTTGGTGAAAACCTTTTTCATGGGTTTTCATTTCCAACCTGTGAAAAACGAAAAAAAAAATCATGAAATGATGTAACAACACGTTTACCGAACATGAAAAATCTTCGTCGTCATCCTCCTAGTACCCCCCCCCCCCTCCCCACCATCATCTTGAACATTTATCAAAAATGTTAAAAAATGATTTTATGTTTTTCTAGAAGTTGAAGTTAAAGTACCTCCCCGATTTATAATATATTTTTTTTTTGCTATAAAAACTGAAAGGTATTCCTTTCACGACTATTTTGAGAAAAAATTCTCCAAAAATAATTTATTTCATTTCTTGTAGAAAATTTCAAAAACACGAAAGAGATGATTTTCTCAATACTTACTTCTTGAAATTTCAAAAAAATTAAGTAAATAGGCATTTCTTCAGATGTTAAGGACAATTACCTAAGCAAAGGAAATCTCTAGCCAGGGGGAAGGGTAATGAAATTTTTATGCGGGGGTTTCAAAATCGAATACATAGCTTTTTAACAATCCTCCTTCAGTCACTGCAAAAAATAGTGCAAACTGGGCCACCTTATAAGAGACATAAATTTTTTATCGAAGCCTTTTGCATTCATTGTCATTTCACAACTTTTTTCCATCTCTCCTATTTTCATTTTGAGTAAAATTTGTTCATATTTTCAAATTTGTTTGAATTTTATTAAAATTTAAGGATTATTGGTTAGGAGTGATAATTGTGTCGAATAGGGAGAGTGAAATTTGTATCAAGTTTTTTTGAGGTCTAGACTACTATCTGACTCCTCATTCAATTTTTTTACCTAATTCCATGCTTCACCTAATTTTAGATTGTAATCAAGAAAAATCTAAGATATTTTTTTGTGAAAATTCAGTACCTATCTTTTTTATTTTATGGGAAAATGTAGGTAAGGTAGGTACTAAAAAGTAGGTTAGACACTTCTAATTTTATATTTCGATATGAATTATTATGGAAATACGTATAGTCTTGTATGACAGTTTGGAATCAAAATCAGCTACCTTTTACCCTTTTTCTTCTAATCGTATCTAAATATTAATCCGAGTACATTATTTGGGGTAATTATTCATTTAAAGTTATAATTTCATTTGACGAGTTGTGCTAAAGTGCGATTTTACCTATTTGAAAAAGCTACATTTATTCAAACACTGATTGATTTTCAAGTCAACACACTTCGGTATTTTTCAACAAATCTCGAACTCGACTTAATCTCAGCCTACATTTTAAAACCGAAGATGTCTTTATATCGTTCGACTCTTAATGAAATTTTATTGCTCGCGTTTATAATAGAATATAAAATGCGAAAAAGTTTCACGGTTTATTTTCCAAGGTGTATGTGACGATAACGATAGTGAACCATTTACTCGTTCAAAGTTCATCAAAAAATATTCAAAGGTTATAAACTTTGAATTTTATCAATCTTATGGCGCCTTCGGTTTTTACATTAGGCCATATACGAACTCATAACGATTTATTTTGGTTTCTTTGAGCTTTACAAAACATCAAAGATGACCTGGAAAAAATTTTATCGACGATTTTACATTTTTGAAGCAATCCAATTTTGAAAGTAAATTAAACATGTGCAAAATTTTTCAGACAACTTGTACTTTAATCGTTGAAAAAGTCGACGAAAGAAATAAAGTGTAAATTGCCGAATAAAAAATTTCAGCACATCCACCGCATTCTCTAATGTTATTGACATCGCAGTTATCATGGCAATTTCAGATGTCAATGACCTCGTAGCTGCATTTTAGGTGTATTATTTTTTATGTGTAATTTGATATGTCACTTATTGGAACATCAGCCAGTGAGTAAGTGAAGTACAACACGTGAAAATAATGGAATAGCACCGTAGATTACATTTTGCATTTTATTTCTCTCTTCAATAAAATAGATCTTTTCTTTGGCGATGAATTCTGAGGGAAAAAATTTGAATCTCGAAAATGAAAATTCGTGACGATAATTCAATAGGATTCCAAAGTAGGATAGTGGAAAATCGGCGAATTCATTGATACGTATTTTTTCAAGTGATATAAAATGGAAGAAAAAAGATTTTAATTAAAATTCTGATGCTCGAGTTTTAGTTCCTTACTTGCTAAGAAATGAAAGAAAAAAGTAAGCTTTTAACTCTTATGTGATCAGAGAAACGCCAACACGTTCAGGTACTTCGTTACGCGTTGTTTAAAATTACTTTTCTTTTGGCAAAATTTGAAGTAAACACGAAGAGTAAATTATTCTTTCTAGTTTTTATTTCATTTTTTTCATTAATATTTCACGCAGTATTGCCAATCGTGAAGTTGATGTACCTATGATAACTCTAAAAAAAATTGTTTTTGAATGTTGAATTTGTATAATTGATGATGAAAAATAAAATACTTATCGAAAATTTAGATTTAACAATGATGATCAGCTTCTGTTTTAAAATTTATAATTTTCCATTGTCGAACCGAAGAATATAAGATATGTTTTGTCGAATTCGGTATTCAGGAAGAGAGAAAGGAGTATTCTTTTTAATTGGTCATTGAAATTTTATATTTTTGATTGGAAATAATATTCCTTTGGTACCTAACGTGGGTATTATTCTATTAAAATTAATAATATTGCCTCAAGATAATAACCGAATTCGTTTTAAAAAATATCTACAACCATGAAAAGTCAATCTCTCTCGAACAGCCTACTTACATTATCCACTTACTTGTATAGTGAAAATATTTTCATTCGTAATTGAGACGAAAATCTATTTCAGAACAAGGGATGAGGGCAAATTTCCTAAATTTAGAAAAATTTATTTCCAACTTGAGAGAATTAAATTTCAAACAGTCTCGTTTTCAAAGTGTAATAAACATTCCGAAAAGAAAAATTGGAAAAAGTCAAGTGACGAATAGAAGTAGGTAATTGAAAGAAGATAAGTATGTTTTTTTTTTACCGTTTATATTTTTTTTTTTTATTAAATCGAAGAACTAAAGTTGAAAGAAATCATTCAAAATTATTACTCCGCTGCGAAACACATTTCATAACAACCTAATCTGAGAAATCACTATCAAACGTAGATTTGACTGTCGTTTAATATAATAACGTGGATTTGCTATTGAAGCGATATTACCTAGTGCTGCGGAGGAAACGAATGAACGTTTAGCGGAAAGAAAAATGATAACACTTTAATCCCAATTCGCATAATTTTGCATTCTGCTATGGTTTCGTGAGCACGTGCCAAGTTTTCATAAAATAGCATAAACTATTCCTTTTTACAAATATAAAAAGCCGACGATATGTGAATGAAATATTAAGCTGCTGATATGAACGGTACGCTTGCTATAAAACTTATTTTTATTTAAATCGTGTAAGTTCTCGCCGCAAAACACACGCTATTATGTGAGAAATATTGCATATCAACTTTTAAATCGCTAATCTTGAGACTTTTCTGTTTGCAATGTACGTACAGATAGGTAGAGATACTTCAAGTGTGGATGTTGTATGAATACGGATGTGTGATTTTTCTCTTCTTTTAACGAGAGATTTGATATTTTAAAAATGTACTTACTTTGGCTAATTTAACCTCACTTTTGCTGTTTTAATTGTTCTAATATGTGTACATATGTGAATTTGGGAAAATGAGATTTGAAAATTGCAAAGAAAATTGGTAGCTGCAATTAAACAGAAAAAATTACAATTGTGATCAAAAAAGTTGAAATACTTATTTGACATTTTTCTGAAACCGAAGGAAAATTCAGATTTAATGGCTTTCACCTACAGAAAAGTTTATTTGTTTTGTAGTGACTGAGAAAATCATTGACGATTTTTTTTTTTATATTATTTTCAGTTATCAGATTAGGACTAAAATGTTTAAAAAAGATGTGGTTATGGAATTTGATCTTTATTTAGACAATTTTTTTTGAAAATTATCATTTTTCTCTCCTTCAGTTCTGATTACTTATCAAAGAAATGTAAGACAAAAATTTGACACTTTTTCATTATGCTTTAGAGATGATTAGGATATTGGATGTATGTCTAATTTTCGTAATCTCATTTACAAATTAGGTAGTAAAAATGATCGAAAATCACTGGAAAACAGTCAGAATTGAAGCACAGTAGTAAATCAGATCAGTCTTTTTAAAAAAAATTATGAAAAGAAAGCATTGAAAATTTTTTTGAAAAATTTGTAAAAATTCGCTGAAAACTCAGTAAAATCTCTGAAATTTAATGAAAGGTCAGTGAAATTCTTTGAAAATTCAGCAAAAATTTGCTGCAAATCAAAGAATTTTACTGATTTTTCCTTTGTTGCCATGAAAAGAATTTTCACTGAACTTTTAAAAAAAGAAGAAAATATCATCAAGTATGAAAAAATATTGAAAATGAAGGCAAAAATAAAATAAAATAGAAGATTAATTTTTTTTTTTCTAGTTCCCCCTCATCCTATAAAATTTTATGTACTTTGAGCAGAAAAAATTGTTAATCATGATCAAAAATTACTTGAAATAGAAGCAAATTTTCATCTTTACCAGAGTATTCAGTTATTCACGTCAATGTAAAGAAATCTAGAAAACAGAAAACTCGTAATAATTGACTTGGAAAATTGGAAAAATTGAGTGGAAATCATTTAGTTAGGTGTTGAAAAAAGTACCAAACCAGAAATGATTTGCATTTTTGTGAGAGGCAGTAAGTCAGCGTAAGAGTGTAGGATTTTTTTAAAGTCAAAAAAAAATCCGAAAAAATTATGAAAATTGAACTACATTATTGTGTTTTAATTTAAATGCTCTCTCTTTTGAATTAATAAGAATTATCAAAAATCACTGTAAATCGGTCAAAGTTAAAATTGCAGCACAGTAATAAATCAAAGAAAAAAATTCTGAAAACAAACAGTGAAAAAATTGCTGGGAAATCAGTGAAAATTCACTGATAAGTTAATAAAATAAAATGTTTGAAATTTTTTGCTTTAAAAAATCAGCGAAAATCCGTTGAAGAGCAGAGAATTTTGCTAATTTTCTTTTTGCTGCAATTTAAACTGTTTAATGTACCTAGGTACCTAACTTTTCATTTTACTGATTTAAAATGAAAAAGTACGAACCTTGTCTTAAAAAATATTTGGGATTTGATTATTGAAAAATTTTAACCTTCAAATTTTATTCAACTTCCAAAAAAAAAAAAGAGAAAAATGTAAATTGTTGGACCTTGAAAAACTCGAATTTACCTACCTACCTTTTCCAAAGCTTTTCAAGGGTTCCCTAATTATCAAAAATTGAAAGATTTTGAAAATCTAAATTTTTCGATTCCAGCGGAAAATTTGATTGCGTTGTGATTTTGGCAAAATGAAATATTTTTTCCGTTTGAAACATACGTACCTACACCTACCTAGGTACTTCATCAAATTTTTAATTCAAATAAATTGTATTCCTTCTATAAGGAATAATTCTTTAATTTTTTATTCTTTTCAAGTAAATTTAGGTAATTGAAAGTGTTCTACTGTAAACCGAACACGTTAAAATGATTGATATATTTTTAATGTCACAAACCATTGTTCCCTTCAAATCAAACGCTGCCTGACAATTGTATTGAAATTATAACTCACACCTAAATATTAAAAGCTCGAATATAAACAAAAAGTGAAACGCTAATTACAAATGGAATTAATTCGCTTTTGAAATTCATCATTTCGAGGGTAATTTTTGTCAGAGAAAGTTTTTCGCTGGAAACGAACGCGCGTCAAAGATAATTTAATTCGAAGAGTTACTTAATTTACCAGTGTCGCTGCATTAGAGCAAACCCCTCAATAGCCTTAACCACATACTGGTACCGTATCCTCAGGCTGAGTAATTTTCTTTGTAACGCATCTAAAGCGTATTTTAACCAGTTAATGGCACCCGGAATGATACATGCAGCATTTCAAATTTGTACAACGTATGGAACAACAAATGACTTTTCATTTCGTCACACGTTGCTTTTCGCATGAGCGAATATTTTTTCACGGATATTTTGTTGATATTTCTGCTCGGTTTGAGAGTAGCTCGTCTTATACGTCGACGGAGTGAGTAAAAAGACGGATTTTATTTTTTGAGAAAAAGAAATGAGCTGTTATTTATTGAAATTACTCGGGTTTTAGTCGTCACGAGGCAACCGTGCGACATTTTGAAGTATTCTGCGACGATGGCAGCATTGTGGCGAAGATTCCATACGCATTTATCATTTTTCATATTCTCGGCTGAGAGTATTTCGTTGACGAATTTTTTTTTCTTACAATTCTGTCCGTCTTCTATTTTATTTTGTTTTTAATTTTCTTCCACGTTTGGTGTACTTTTTCGGAAGCCAGGTGGCGGATTCCCATCTAGTTTTGAACTCTTTGTTGTGTTGCTGTGGCTTGCTTTCGTGCTGTATACATCAATATCCACAATAGATTGTTTATAATTTGTTTTCCTCTTTGCGTAGGTAAGTTTTATACAAGCTGAATTTTTCCAAGATTGTGTGCTTTTTGAGTCGCTGTTTTATTTTCGGTCATTTTTCAAATGCTCACTTTTGCGTTGATTTTTTTAAAATCGGGTTGTCGTGTTTCGCTAGAGAAAAATCCGAAGACGCAGATGGTAACGTTTTATTAATATTTTTATACGAGTATTTTTGGCTTCTTTCTGTTTTGCATAGAAACTTACTTATCTGCAAAATGTTCAAGTCTACCTTAACCTGCTGTAATTTTCAAAATAGGCATTTTCATAGCACAACTTTGCTTGTTCGTATTAAAAACTTGCACCGGAATCCTTATTAGAAAATTGTTTTGGAAAAATTCGAAATTACTTCCCTTTCGAATTGCTGATATGCGATATTGATTTTTCATTTTTTTTTTTTTTAACAATTTTTATTTAGGAATCTATTATTTACAAATATTAACCTTAAAATTCTTGATTTTTCATTATCTCGATTTTTTTGGCCTCCTGGCGCAGAACTACCCTACCACCCTGAGCCAACGTAATCGACAAATCTGGTTATTTTTTAAATTCCACCGATACCTTACACTGAAAAATAAAATAATAATGAAATTTACCTACCCAAAAAAATAACGTGCCCTAATTCTCAAAATAGGTAAAATTTATTATTTTTTGGAATGAAATTTATTTTTTTTGGTAAAATTTATTCATTTTTTTGACAAATTTTATAATTTTTTCTGATAAAAAATATCATTTTTTAGAACAAATTTCACATATTTTGTAAATTGAGACACGTTAATATTTTTTGGAATAAATTTTATTATTTTTTGATTGAAATTTATTCATTTTTTGGTAAAATTTATCATTTTTGGGGTAAAATGTATTCGTTTTTGTAACTTCTGTTTTTCCCGTGTACAAAATTGTTTTTGAAAAAATTCGAAATTGCTTGCCCTTTAAATTGCTGATATTATTGATTTTTCATTATTTCGATTTTGGCCTCCTAATGCAGAACTCCCTTATAGATCTGGTAATTTTTCAAATTTCACCGATACCTTACTTACAAAATTGTTTTTAAAAATATTCAAAATTGCTTCCCCTTTGAATTGCTGATATGCAATATTAATTTTTCATAATCTCGATTTTTGCCTCCTGATGACGCAAAACCCCCACTGCCCTGAGACAACGTAATCGACAAATCTGATTATTTTTATAAATCTTACCCGGCCATAGGTAGTATGGAACCGAGATTCGAGAATAGTACCGACGTATAGTCCAGCGCGCGGGAAGTTTTTAACACCCGGTCTCAGACCCCTTAAATGTTCATCGTATGCAACCATTTATACGTAAAAATTTGACGTGTAGTATTTTTTTTTAAATGAATAAAATCGTAAATTCAAGTATCTAGGATGGTAGAAAAAAAGATTTGCGAAAAATTTGTGGTATACACTTTTTGCCTATCTTCGTTTTTGAAGGGGCTGCAGTAATTTTAAATTTTCGTAAAATTCAATTTTTTACGTTTGACCGAAATTATCAATCTAAGTACCTCAGATGATGGGAAAAAAATTACAAAAAAATTTGTGGTGTACACTTTTTGCCTATCATCATTTTTGAAGGGACTGCGGAGATTTTAAATTTGGTCAAAAATTCATTTTCTCGTCAATTTCATTGAATTTTGATCTCCGCAACCCCTTCAAAAATGATGATAGGCAAAAAGTGTATACCACAAATTTTTTGCATTTTTTCCCCCATCATCTCAGGTACTTAGATTGATAATTTCGGTCAAACGTAAAAAAAAATGAATTTTACAAAAATTCAAAATTACTGCAGCCCCTTCAAAAACGAAGATATTCAAAAAATGTATACCATAATTTTTTTTTCAAATATTTTTTTCCACCATTCTAGATACTTAAATTTACGATTTTATTCAATTTAAAAAAAAATACTACTCGTCAAATTTTCATGTATAAATAGTGGCATACGATGAACACTTGAGGGGTCTGAGACCGGGTGTTAGAAACTCCCCGCACGCTGGACTATATGTTGGTTTGGTACTAGTCTCGAATCTCAGTTCCATACTACCCCGGCCGGTTTAAATAGTTTTTGGAAAAAAAAAATCGAAATTGCCTCCTGGCGCAGAACCCTCCACCATCCTGAATCAACGTAATCGACAGATCTGGTTATTTTTTAACACCAATACCTTACGAAATTATTTTTGAAAAAATTCGAAATTGCTTCCCCTTTGAATTGCTGATATTATGCCATATTGATTTTTCATTATTTCGATTTTTTGCCTCCTGGCGCAGAACCCCCTGCTACCTTGAACCAACGCAATTGACAATTCTATTTATTTTAACAGTTTTTGATAAAAAAAATCGAAATTGCTTCTCTTTCCAATTGCTGATATGCAATATTGATTTTTCATTAAGTATCTCGATTTTTTCGCCTCCTGGCGCAGAGCCCCCCTACCACCCTGAGACAACGCAATCGACAAATCTGGCTATTTTTTAAATTTCAACGAAACCTTAACACGTTGGAAAAATTATTTCAGGCCCAAAGAATACATTTGGTTGCGGTTTGTTAACCAAACGATATATACTTACCTTACGATAATGAAAAATTATACTTGTATTTCTCGCGATAAAACGTATAAATTTCTTTTCGAGAACTTGCGCAACTTTCAATCGTGAATTTAATTAATTTCGTTTCCGGTTACCTACTCGGAATAATCTACGAGGTTTTTGAATTCGAGTCGTAATTTTTCCATTTTCGTAGGTAATTTCGTATCGAGTACCAGTTTTCCTCCTAAATACTTCTAATTCGTATGTTCGATGAGTACAAAATGTTTCCGTTCCGGCACCCGACGCGACATTTTTATAAGCTTTATATAAAAATAACTGATTTAAATTACAAATTCGTTTTATTATTATTTTTTTACTTTAATATCTCACCCTATTATTAGTATAAGGTCGAATTTAATGCGTCGAAGGGAAAAAAACACCCCGAGAGTCGGAGGAGCATGAAAATACCATTACTTTTCAAAGAATAACGAAGCTAATTAAATGACAATGTAGCGGCGTGAAGAAAAATTCACCTTTAGAAAAGATACATCGATTATACCTATTTATACTCGATAGATAAGCGAGGCAAACGGGGCGTTTTGGTGAAAAAGCTTCGGGTGAAAAGTTGATTTTTTAAAAGAATAACAAGATGCTTGAAATTTTCGAGTGAAACCGAGCATCGAATAGTCAAATAGGACTTATTAAATTATACGCTTTTAGGAATGGAAATATTGTACGTATACGAATTATCGCCGTTTTGGCATATTTTCTTTCCTCGTCGGTTATTAAATTATCATGCGAAGTATACCTAACCGTTGGGGCTTCCTTTACTTTTTAATTATTATCTACATATTCGCATAGGAAGGTGCTTGTACCTGAATTGTAAATTTAGATATATCTGATGCGAGAGGTTTGCCGTAGACGTTTTTAGAAAGGACCATTCACTTGAGAAATAATTCATGGCATAAAAAAAACATTCGCAGCTTTTGAATATCATCTTCATCTCGTATAATATTTTTTCAGAGCCCCTCGCCTTCGGAAATAATTTAGTCGCATTTTCGATTGAAATGGTATTTTAGTCTCTTTGTGAATACTTATCGCGTTTTTCGTGCGGTTGTCCTTGTTTTTTACTTTCTTTCGTATTATCTTAATGCAGCCGGTTGTGAAATATAAATTATTTTCCTTTCTGCCTGATTCTGAAGCTATGGGTACCAAATCGTGTTTTAGAAATGAGATTTTGAACGGGGTGTTTACAATCTTGCGAGCATCTTCGTTTTGTTACAAAAAAAAAAAAAGAATGATATTTTTATTCACTATAATTTAATTATATCTTTTTCAATTATTTAATAACTAGGCATTCTATTTTAAAATCTTAATAGCCTTTATTTCTGACTCATGTTTTATTTCCTTTATCAATGGATAATTTCGTGGGGAAATTGTAATTTCAAAATAAGTACCCTGAAGACATCAGCTTTCAAGTTTGTGGTTATTGATTCTACAACGATTTTTTTTAAATTGAAAGTAGAATGCTTGAAAAACTTGAGCCGAAAAAGAACACTCCTAAAATAATTTAATGAAGTTGAAATGATTTTCTTGAAAACGACTGCAAAAATGATTTCAAAAAAGTTTTTGAAGTTTTTGAATTCATTTTCAAGGATTAATTTGATCATAAACCTCACAAAATTACTCATGATACCAAAATTATGAATTTTCTTAGGGTACATACCTACAATTTGAGAACGTTATCTAAATGTATGGTTTTTTTTTAGCTTACAAAGTTATGATTCCGTTTCTGATGTGGGATCCGGGGAGAGAGGGAGGGCTTAATTTTCACCTTTGAAATTTAAATCTGTGTCTGAGATAATTTTGCGCCAAAACCACGAAAAGACTTTCTTCTGGTAAGGAGGAGATTAGAATTCAGTGCATCTGGCTGAATATTTTTGTTAAAATTTTTTCTCAACAAATGTTATTGAGATAGGTAGCAAAATGTATGATTTTTTATCTAGGCAGGCCAGTTTTCAATAATATTCCACTGAAAAAAAAACCACTCGAGAACGCAAGAAGAGACTCCTTTTTCAATTGATGGCTCAAAATTTTTTTCTGGAGAGAAAAAAAGGGGGAAATACCAATTCGCGGAAATCTGTTCCAGTTACATCACATTATTTTACACACTTTTCAATAAATTACCTATCTCGAAAATTTTTGTTCGTAAGTGAACTTCAAAATTTTCTGTGGAGACTGTTTTTTAAAAAATGGAATCAAAAAATACTGGTCAATGTTTCTCATTTTTTCTCAGTCATCAGTAATTAAAATTTTTCGTAAAAACCAAAAATCGCGAAAAGTGTTACTTAGTGCTCAGGTTTTCACTGGAAAATATTCAGAATTGAAGCACAAATAAATTAGTAAAAAAATTAATTGTAAGTGAAATAAATGAAAAAATTGCTGGAAAATCAGTGAAAATTCACTGAAATTATGTCAGTAAATTATCTGAAATTTGCTGAAAAATAAGTGAAATTCTTTTTTAAAAACAATCAGCAATTTACTTACTGAAAATATAAGAATTTTACTAATTTTTTTTTTGTACTGCAATTTTGACCTTTTTTTTCAGTGATATTTTATTGATTCAAAATGAGGGAGTAATTCTTTTCCATCACCTTCGTAAAGTGACACATAAAAATTTTTGATTTTTTTTTAAGAACCCCTCTCCTGGAATTTGTTCCGTATGTGGAAAAAATAATTTCCCGTTTTCTATTTTTAATGACTTTTCGATTTTTAAATTTTTTTGATGAAGTGAATTTTAAAAATTCACTTGAAAAGTGATTAAATTTTTAAATTCAAGTTCTTATCATTTTGTGACGTGGTGGAGTAGGGTGGAGGAGCGGGATGGGCGCAAGAGATGCTTGCTAATTTTTTCTGTATTAAAGAAAATTGTTTAAAAATCCGAAGAAATCAATTAGAAAGCTGTAACGCTCTACAAGCTCAGAAATAGCCCAAACATGTTCCCAAAATTTCATTTTTTCGTAGCGGATTCAGATTTGAAAATTTACTGTGAATTCGAAAAGGATGATAAAAGAAAACACAAGACCTTCGAAACTCTGTGAATACTGATTTCTGTCTTTGATTTTGATGTTGGTCTGAAATTTGTGGAAAATTTGAGTAAATTAAGTGCTCTCAGAAAGACATCAGGTCCAAAAATTTGGTGAGCAGAAAAATTTTAACATTTCAATTATGTAGTTAGAACAGTATTTGGAGCACTTGGAGGCATGATATGACTCGAAATTTTTTTTCGAATTACTGATATAATTTTTCCTCGGAATGCGATCAGTTTTGCCTAAAATAGGTACTTTTTCAAATTTTTTATTGATAAAAAAATAGAAGATTTTCTCAAACGTGTTTTACTCGAAAAGTTGATTTTGCATTTATCCTCTCTTCACCTTCCTGATGTCAGAAGAAGGAGGCGGACCTCTTGAAGGAGGCTCCGGAGGTAATTATAGGGCTCAGGAGGTGATTTTTAGAGTTAGAATGGGGGTTCTAGCAATTTTTTTGGAAGAGAGAGTCGTATGCATAAATTTTTACCCCCCTCCCCCCCGCCGTGCTCAAAACAACAGATCATTCGCATTCGCGAAAAAATTTTAAGTCGATGTAAAAGAAATCGTAAATCAGATTCATTTTTTTCGCGAATCGATACATCTTTGTTGATTCTGAAAAATCCGAAATTTTTTTGAAGAGAATCACTGAGGATCAAACTTGATTACAAATCCAAAAGGAATAATACTTTCAATTTGAATTATTCGTGTTGCAAAATTTATGATCATTTAATAGGTTTTTAAAATAATTTTTTCACTTTCATTTAAAAACGATTTCACGAAATCATTGTGAACTAACTTCGTAATTTGGATCATGTTAAAATACTCAAATTTCTTCATTTACAAGCTTCATTATTTTTATAATACCCATCTATCAACTTCGTCTCAGACTGGAAAGAAAAACTTTACAGAATCGTACCCAATTATACGTAGAACTGAGATAAAATAGGCTGGAAAATTGAAAGAATCTCAACGTCAATTTACCCTTTTGTACTTTTCCTTCAACATCAGTTACCTGTCTGAAAAAAATACTCGAAATTTAGTTATGCAGCGATAAAGCAAAAAAAAAAAAACTCCTTTAAAAATAAACGTCGCTAAATAACAATTATATATCTATTGTTTAAAATTCGCTGGAGAATTAGACCGGTGTATGAAAAATATATAATTTCTGTCACGATATAGCAAAGCATCTAGCTAGGAGCTACCTATGTATAATAGGACATAATTAAAAAACAATTGTGTACAGGGACGTTTTGTATGCATATCTACGAGATAGCAAGATGAAAAATATGAAAAAAACAAAAGAAAAATATAAATGGAATTATTTTTCACGAAAATATTCCTCGGTTATTTTTTGCACTCGCTAAAAAATTCTTTATTTTAGTTCTAATTTTGTATACGTAAATTTCGCCTATTTCGTAAGATCGCCGAAAAAAAATAGGTTTCTAAATGAAAAAAAAAATTGAGAAAATTTGGCTTTTGAAAATTCGAACAATTCTCCAGAGTTGATATCTACATAGATGAATAATTCTGACGAAAAAAAATTCAGACGCAATGGGAAAATATTATGGAAACAAGATTACTCACATAATTTTATTAACTTCTATAGAGTTGTATGTTGCAAATGAATGCAGTATTCGAAGCATTAAAACGTAGTACATACTTCGTAGCGTACGAAAATCTCGAGCGTATCGTTTCACGAACGTATTAAAGGGGAAAAAAATCTTCATTTTTGAAATGCACGAGTACGAGTACAATTCAAAAGAATCTTTTGCTCGGAGAGTAAAACGTTAGATTAAGACGAGTTTGCCGGGTTTGTATCTTCTCCTGAGGGATGAAATTGGTTAATGGAAAAAGTAGAATTTAAAGGACAATGGGCACAACGCTCGGTGCTTTATCCGCCTTTGTTCGATATAAATAAAAAATTGACATTTTGAAACGGCCAGAGAACTGTGGACGGTATTGGTATATATGTTCGAATTAATACCTGTCCGAATTGCTTTCGGTGTCGTCCTTTTTAGCGAACCCTTTACCGCATAATTTATCAATGCGTCATTAGTTTTGGTTGTTAGCCGATGAGATCAGAATACAGATGTCTTTAAAAGTCCATTTCTCTATTTTCAAATCGCAATTATGTTCTATTTAGATATCGGTCTTATATACTCGTTGCAGTGGTACAGATAATGTCGATTGAATTAAGTTTATAAGGTTGGCGAGGGTTTTTCTTTAACGATACCATGTGACAGTCGATTATTTTTATTTACTCGGGCGAAATTCGGACGTGTTTGTTGTTTACGCAGTTTTTCTTTTTTGCATTTTGAAATTCGCGACGTCATTGCGTTTGTATTTAATTTCCTCTGCGATGAATCATTTCCTAGAATTCGGGTCGTATGTTCTGTTTGAATTTTGTGGTGTAAAAAACAAGAGAAAATATTGCCTGAGAAAACAAGGAAAATAAAAAAAAAGGACGACATAATTTTTCATTGTCTGCGGTATCACGGTTATACTAAGTTTCAAAAGTAAACGATTCAATTTAAGTGTTAGTGGTGCGATTATTACGTTGCCATGCTATATTGCACTTTAAAATTAATGTCCCAGCGGATGTTTTTATTTTGTACACTTAGGTATGTCAAAAATGTCTTCTTTTTTTTGCCCGTTGATTTTCATTTCCTTTGGGGGTTTGTTGTATTAGAACAGTGCGACTAGAAAATCGCTGTTTCAGCATGCTAACGTGACAATTCGTCGTTTAAGTTGACGGTAATATAAACATTTTGAGCGTGTATGAAAATATATACATGCGAAATGTGTTGGATAATTTTTCGTTATTTTCAAATTATTAAAATTGAATGGGATATGAAAGAAAAAAGCATATGTGGAGACTGGAGAGTGAAATACTAAAAATGAATAACACTTAGGAAGGAAATATCCCAATTCGGATGAAAATGAATCGAATAGAAAGTACAAAAGTACCCATATCCAAAGTTTCTGGGGTCCCAAGTCCATTTCTCGAAAGGCTCTGTGTGATATTTTATTTCATCCCTGGAGTGATGAGGCCCAAAATATGTACCTAATTTATAAGCTAAAAATTCCATCTCCGCAAATTTTCAACTGGTGGTTTTCAAACTTGAGGGAGTACTCGGAAATTTTTTCAAGATTTTTCCAATTATTTTAATGACCTTGAATTAAGCTTTGAAAAATTTGAGGAAAAATCTGAAAAAATTTCGGGATAAAATTTCAAGGTACTACATTATTTTTACTCTGATTACCGACTGAAATTGGTCAACAGTGTGGATTATTTGCTATTTTAGGTGCTGAAGTTTTTAATGGACATTTTTCATGAGGTTTTCTCCAGTGCTGAGAAATCCAAAAAATTTTTGGAGGCTTTGAAACGTTTTCAAACTAGTTACTTTCAACCGATTCTGCGGTTAAAAATCGGGTATAATACCAAATTTCAGCTATTTTCGTTGTTTAGATTACATTTTCATATTTTGTATGAGACCATGAGACGATTTTAAAGATTTAAAAATTTGCCAAATTTGGAGAAATGAACTAAGACTCTAGAAATTTTAGATATCTATGGGATTCTTCAATGCACGTTTGATTTATTTTTATTTCGACCTAGGGTATTTCCTCTAATAAGAATTAGAAGATTATTTCATATCACTTCGTTCAAAATTTTCCTAATGGGTCTCAGATTACATTTTCATGTTAAGGGTCTAGCCGGATGAGGGGTGAATTTGGCCTCCGCTCCGATTTTAATTTTCAGCTCCTAACTTTCTGATATTTAGTATAAGTTGATTTCGAAAATATAAAAATTTATAAGTTTTTGACTTTTGGTGTCGTAAAATAGGGTCACGCAAAATAGGGACAAAATTTTGAAATGACCCATCACCTAAGAGGGAAAAACATATCCATGATCCATGTTAAAAAAATCTCATTTTTTCGTGCTACTCTTTTGCTTGTAAAATAAAAAACAATATTCCTCTAACCCCCGTAATTGGTACCCCTTGATGTAAAATCATTCTAATTTTTGACCCCTCCCCCAACCCCCTCCATTTTGGAGATATGACCAATATCGGCTGATTTTCCAGAATTTTTAATGTCAACGGAAGCGAGCGAAATTTTCTGTTCTGTTGCTCAAATAAGTTACATCTCGTAGAGGTGTATTTTTATGATATTTTTTTCAAAAATTTTGGTGCACTTCTTCATGTTTTTTTTGGTTATTTGAAGTTTTCAATCGTGAAAAACATCATATAATCGAAGAGCGATCGCCAAGGAAAAATCAATAAAACATGTATTTTTCCATGTAGAATTTCGCTGTGCATTCGGTTTTGGCCGATTCTTTGAACTAAGGGTCGCAAATTGCGAAAACCCATGCAGAAACGTTGTTATTTTAGCAGATTTTTCAAATTTTGAGCGTTTTATACAGAAAGAAATGGCCAAATAAAAAATCCAATACCGTATACGTGTTCAGTAGGTAAAAATTCCCCTACAGACACCTTTTTTGCAAGCGTTATGCTTAAATTTTCAAACTTTACTTTTTTCGCTGATTTTTTTATGGTAAAAAAGCTGAAAAAAAATGAATTTCAAAACCCCGGGAGGGGGGGGGGAACAATCGCGATAAGAGTATTAATCGGGATATTATCTTCGATTATAATGGTGTTTTTCAGATTGAAAACTTCAAATAGCCCAAAAACAGGAAGAAGTGCACGTGCACCAAAATTTTTGAAATAGTATATTTCACAACGAGGGAACAAAAATTTTTTTCTTCGAGTTCTGAAAGATGTTTTTCTTATTGTGGGAGAAAATTGCGAAGAATTTCGCGAAAAGGAGGAAAAGTAGCACTTTTCTCCCGCTATAAGGGAAAACTTATCATAAATACACCTCTACGAAGTGTAACTTTGTGCCCAAGAACAGAAAATTTCGCTCGCTTTCGTTGAAATTAAAAATTCTTGAAAATCAGCCAATAAAATGGCCATATCTCCGAAAGGGAGGGGGTTGGGGGTCAAAAATTTTTCTAGAATGTTTTTACATCTAGGGACATTACTTAAGGGGGTAGAGTGAAAATCGGAGCGGGGGCCAAATTCACCCCTTACCCGGCCAGACCCTTTTTGTATTTTTTCCAAAATACAAGCATAAAATTGAATTTTTGGAGCTTCAAGTTCGATCCTCTCTTCTCACTGATGACAGAAAAATTGGATTTTCCATTTGAATTCCTTCTCCCCCTTCCTTCAAATCAAACTTTTTCAAAAACAGTTTTGTTTTTCGCTGTTATTTTTTTTATCGGAAATTTCGCTTAGGCAAGACATATTTCGAAATAATATAAGAGGATGAAAAATAATATCGTAATATTATGTCAATGAGATTCGGTGGAATCGTGTGTATTTTGAATGTACAAGACCCTAAAAAAATCCAATTTTTTCACGTTCATATTTTCTTTCCTAAAAAGGTAATTTTCCACTGAAACTGAAATTTTGTAAGTTCCTACGTATTAATTATACGTGTAAAGATCGCTAAATAGTTTGAAATGGCGCCGATCAATGGTGTCAGCGATTTTTTTCTGGCAGAGATACGGCATTTGGGAATTTTGAAAAATTCCGAAAATTTTTACATATTTACCGCGTGAAAATGACCACTTTTTTAGAATGGAGAAAAATGGGGAAAATAATGCCTTTTTCTCTTTTCATACCAGTACAACTTTTTCAGATCAATTTTTGATTGGATATTTTTTAACTTATGAAATTTGCTTTTAAAGTTTAGGAAATTTTGAAATCCTGAAGGTTGTGAAATTCACTTTTATGGTTGGAATACTTACTTAATTTCAAAAACCGCGATTTTCTAAAAAAAAAAATTGCATACTCTTTATGGTTTTATTTTTCTATTTCAGTCTCTACAAACTGTGAAAATCGTGTTTCAAGTTCCGGATTCTATGAACAAATTATAAAAATGATTATACCTACTTCGTAGTTTCCTAGTAGGTATGACGTTTGATTTTTAATGAAAAATTTTGAGTGAATAAAAATGATTGAAAGGCGGGATGTTGAAAAAAAAATTGTACCATTTATTAACCCTGTTGTATTAAAATAACTCATATTCATACGTACCTATTTATACTCGTTAAAAAAAAGAAAAAACTTCTACCTCTTTGAATTTGTCTTGAAATAATGTTGGAATGATATCGGCTTCCTGTTTATTTCTCGTTCTTTAACTGTACACTTTGTTGTGTATTTTTTTCGTACCTGTTTGGAAACGAAAAAATATTTCACTGATATTTGGTTACGAGATGATTTCGAATTTTTCGTAGTTCGTAAAATGGTTATGTCTATCCTAAGTATATGCAGATGTGAATAAGTTGGTAGAAAAGTACAATATACTAGACCGAGAGAAAGTGTTGGAAATTGGATATCCCAATTTTCAAAGAATGAGCTCATTGGGTAATTGGGAGAATTATGTAAATTTGAGTATGTATCTATATGCTAATTAGCTTTAGCTAAAAGTATTGAAATTTCAACGCGGATTAATATAGTTCAATTTTGGTATTTTTGATCATTTCGAGTCAAGGGTACATCTCATTTTATTTTTTGTGGACTACCCAAATACGTAGAATATAAGTACTTACCTTACTACCTAGTTGATTATTGTAGGTAGGTATTCGAACAAATCGTTCGTGTTCGATGGATATTACATATTTGTGTATAGAATACGTATACAACCTTGTTGAAAATTTGATACGAGAAAGAAAACCGAAGCGACGAATTTTCCAATATCAAAAATAATTTCATTTTGGTTGTAGATATGTCAAGTGCAGCCCCGGACCAGATTTCAGCTGCCGCCATTTTCAAACGAGGTGTTTTGTACAGGGGAATTTATTGTCCAACGTTGACCAATAGTTTTCGTGAATCTCATTTGGAATTGTCCTACCAAAGATATTCGCATAGACAGAGACAGAAGTCTTTAATAATTGTAAATTTCGTTGATATTTTGATGAAAACTATATTAGCTGGTGAGTTTAACGATTCATGTTTTTTTCTTAGCGAATAATTTATGAAGAAAATTTAGAATTGATTGTATACCAGGCCTCCTAATTTTACTGAAATAATTGACATAAATTTATAACCAAATTGCATTAGCAGCTCAAAGTTGTAATTTGGTTTTTATGAATCAAATTGCCCATCCTGGTTCTTATTTGCATATTAATTTAAAATAAATGATTAGATTTAGTTTACCTACGAGAATTTTTTTTCTCTCGTATGGATCCTTGTACCCGTAAATGAAATTATTTTAATTCCTTACCGAATAAAATTTTTCTACTTATTTTATTGGCAGAGGTCGTACGATGAAAAATGTTTTGAAAGGTCAGGTAATTCTGTGGGAAAAAACCAGGAAGAAGTAGGTATTCTTAAACTTTGAAACATCGTTGTGATAATGATTACTAAAATAATGAAAAATCTAATATCAATCGAGCAATTCTCATAAAAGTTTTCGTTGGATTTTTCTCATCAATATCTGCTGTCATCAAATCTGAATTTTTCTTTCTTCCTAACAGCTCGCGATAGTAATATTAATAAGAGAAGTTTTAGATGCTTGACAATAATTTTAGTGTTATTCAAACTAAATTTTCGACTCTGTGTCAATATATCATTGTCATGAGTTTTCCCTCTTCTCTTTTTTTACATTTCGAGATGTTTTTTCCTTCAATTTTAAGTACTTACCTACGTAAATGAAAAGCTCCGTCGTTCGTTTACGTCGATACCGAAATTTTAATGTTGGAAAAAGGTACCAGTTATCAGGATTCATGAAGTTTGTAACATTTTATTTTTTGATCGGATGAATCGTCTGTTCTTTTTTTTGAAACCTGAATGACGGGGGAGAGGGTCTTAGGTCGGTAATGGTGACTTATTAGGAAATTTCTGAACAATTTTACGATTGCAAATCGATCTGGTGAAATTTGTGTTTTTTTCGGTAATTATACCTACCTATTTCACCAAAATTGTCCGAGAGTTCATATTTTCCCCCACTTTTTGGAAAACTTTGAAAAAATGAAAGAGATTGTGGAAATTTTTTTAACAAAAATTAATTCAAAGAACATTTTTTGATTTTTGGCGAATTTTTATTTCAAAATTATACCTCGTGGTTCTAAAAAGTATAAAAATTTGATGTGATCAACAAAAAAAAAACGTAAATACTCCAATTTCGGCTTCTCAAATCAATTGAGAACAATTTCAAAACGTTTTGAATCCTCCAAAAAATTTAGAAATTTTTCAGCACCGTAAAAGAGTCTATAAAAATGCTCTATTCGGAATTTTATCACCTATTATCGAAATTACTCGTACTATGTTGGTTAAGTACATATTCGATCAATAAAGCATAATTTTTCAAAATTCGTAACTGTCGGTTCAAAATCATCAATATGAGTAACTCGCGATTGTAGCTGTTAAAGTTCAGATGGACAATTTTAATGGGCTTTTCTGCGGTGCTGAAAAATACCCACCAAAAATTTATAGAGCTTCCTAAATGTCTTGAAACCACTTCCGAATTCCAATCGTTTCTTGAGATCGAAAGTAGGATACATCAAATTTTTGTGTTTTTCGTTGATTGCTTTTAGATCAAATGTTATTATTTTGCTTGGCGATGAGATAAAATTTGAAAAATTCAAAACTTTCCCAAAATTTTAGAAATGAACTTTAGGTCTTAAAATTTTTGATATGAGGTTTTTATCATAATGTATTTTCGATTTATTTTTGTATTCGACTCAAACCGACAGTTTGAGCCTTTCTCTGCGAGGTTTTCAGGCTTTGCTTGGGTAGCTCTAAAAATCT
This sequence comes from Pseudococcus jackbeardsleyi, assembly GCA_038380155.1. Taxonomy (NCBI): domain Eukaryota; kingdom Metazoa; phylum Arthropoda; class Insecta; order Hemiptera; family Pseudococcidae; genus Pseudococcus; species Pseudococcus jackbeardsleyi. Next base: position 42,004,604 of record CM076238.1, read on the forward strand.
GTTGGGCAGCTTCAAAAAAATTTGGATAGTTTCATAAAAAGTTTCGAAAAAACCTCCCTTATTTCAGTCCTTACTGAAATATTGATTAATTAAATGAAGAAATTTTAACTTTTGGGTACATTTTTCTACAAAAATTTTTTCCTTGCTTGGCTCGGCCTCGATAAATTACATACTTAATTAATTTTCAAAAAGATGCTTTTTCATGCCGAACATTTTTGAAATGGAAGAAATTTGTCTTATTTCTCTATCAGGGAACTTGGTGATGGCGATCTCGAATGGAATTTTTAAAAATTATTCAACTTTTTTTTTAGGGTGTTGGTCATTAAGGAATCAGTTTTTTTATAAGCTAAAAAAGTTCGAATTTTTGGTTTTTATTTCAATAAGACTAGGTAGTCGAAAATTTTTTATTTTTCAAAAATATGAGTTAGAAAATTTATCTTAAAAAAAGTAGGTAAGTAAATAATTTCGGTCAGAAAAATTTTCATTTTTACCTCAGGATTTTTATCTACGTTTCATCCCTTATTCTCATCTTCATCATTTTTTAGTATCTATCTATGTATTGTTGAAAATTTTCATATCGAACAGAAAATTTAAATTTTATTGCACATTTTTGTCCCGGGGGGGGGGAGCGGAGGAGTCGAAGCTATCCAAGTAAGGAAAAGTGATGAAAACGTCATTTTCCAATTTGGGCAGCTCCAAAAAATCTTGAGATTTGATTTACACTCTTGGCTCAAAAGTTGATATTCTTATTTTTTACCTTGCAAATTCAGTGGTCGCGATTTTTCATTCTTTTCATCACTTTGACTCGAGTGAAAAGGGGAAAAAGAAGAGAGGAAGTAGTGATTTGAATTAAACAAACGCATAGGTATGAGTCTTTTTTTCAAGTTCATAATAAAAAAATTCAACAATTTTTTCAAATTTTATAAATGATCAAAGGGTACCCCCGGATAAGGTAGGCGAATCGGCCTAAGACCTACTTTTTGAAATTGACCCCTGAACATTATTAAGGACCCCAAAAAATGATTTTAGGAAATTTTTTCAACTCCCCAACTCACCCCCCTTTACCCCCACCCCCCAAAATAGCGAATTTTCGTTGAAAAATCGTATCTCCGGACCTAATGGACCAAAAATTCTAAAATTTATGTGGTGTATACAGGGAGTGGTGACCAATATTTGAGAATTTTTTCAGATTTTTTTTGCACTGCCTTCTAGCCAAAATTCCACTTTGAAACTTTAAAATCGCCATAATTCTGAAACTAAAAGATCTGCTTTTTTTTCATTTCGGTACAAATATAGTCCTACCATGGTACAATATCATGATATTTTTTTCAGATTTTTCGAGTTGGTAGAACAGACCTAAAAATGCGATTTACTGCTTAAAAAGACCAATTTCGCCATTCACGCAACGAAAAATCTTGAAATTATTTATGTGGTGTATACAGGGAGTGGTGACCAATTTTTAGGAATTTTTTCGGAATTTTTTTGCAGTGCATTCTAGCCAAAACCTCACCCTCAAACTTTGAAAATTGCTCGAATTCCAAAATTAACGGGCAAACGTTTGTTCTACTTTTTTAAAATGACCATCGGACATAATTAAAAACACCAAAAAAGTCTTGGGTGCATCTCCTACCTTTCACTGCAATTCCCCCCCCCCCATATCGGGTTTCGTCTAGAAATCTCATCTTGGTACCTAATGAACCAAAAATTCTGAAATTTACGTGGTGTATACAGGGAGTGGTGACCAATTTTCGAGAATTTTTTTCAGATTTTTTTTGCAATGCCTTCTAGCCAAAACCTCGCTTTGAAACTTTAAAATCGCCATAATTCTTTTTCTTTTTGGCACAAATATAGTCTTACCATGGTACAATATAGGTAATATATTTTTAGATTTTTAGAGTTGGTATAACAGATCAAAAAATGCGAGTTACTATTCATAAATACCCATTTCGTCATTCGCGAAACCAAAAATTCTGAAATTCTTGTGCTGTATGTAGTGAGTGGTAACCAATTTTCGAGTACTTTTTCAGTTTTTTTTTTGCAATGCATTCTAGCCAAACCCTCACCCTCAAACTTTGGCAACTTTTTTGAATGAATTTCCCAAAATTTCCATTTTTGTACAAAGTTCGTGAGAAATTTTCGAATCATTTTTAAGAAATGTTGAGTGACTATATCAAACTTAATGAGTGTTGGAAGTTAGACATTAGACATTTGTTTTTTGAAAATTCCATCCCTACTCAAACAGTATTGAGGGAGTAAAGCGATATTGCTGCACTTGTAAAAATGGCGACGTACTGTAGGTTCGTGTTCGCATGTAGCCGCGATCGTTTACTATTTATCTTATGCAAGATTTTTATCAAACATTCTTAAACCCGCGGAAATCCTGACTCGATTATTCGACTTTGAAGAAGTGAACCTAGTGATTCCTGATGAAAGCGATGACGATGATTAGCTGCGTTTTTTTTTGCGTATATTTAAAACTGTCATACGTATTTGTACTTGAATAAATGACAAAACGATAATTTTTTGAACAACAGTGCATTTTTTTTTTTCTGTGAGCTGGGAAATAAAAAATAGAAAACTATGAAGAATATTGTACCTATCAAGGTAGGGTTGTGTATGTGCTAAAAAAAAAAGAATTTATAAATTTTTTAGTTGGAATTGGACCGATTTCATAGTTTGAGGATGGGTTTTGGGCTAGAATGCATCAGAAATTTTTTTTTAAATCTTCAAAATCATTTTTCACTGATTTTTTATGACAGAAATAGCCGATTTCAAGGCTTCAAGTAAAACGATCGCGAAAAGAACTTTTATTGAGGTATTTCGACCAGCTAAATACAAATTCGACGTTATTTTTAATGTTCTTAACACCAAAATGGAAAGGAGAGAGTCCAGAAGTGTTCAAGATTTTTTTTACATCAAGGGATACCATCTGGGAAGGTAAGAACGAAAATTTAACCCAGCGCTAAATTCAACCCTTATCCAGCTAGACCTTTGAACAATTTCAAAGTTAGAGAGTGGGGTTTGGCTAGAAGGCATTGCAAAAAAAAAATCTGAAAAAAATTCTCAAAAATTGGTCACCACTCCCTGTATACACCACGTAAATTTCAGAATTTTTGGTTCATTAGGTACCAAGATGAGATTTCTAGACGAAACCCGATATGGGGGGGGGGGAATTGCAGTGAAAGGTAGGAGATGCACCCAAGACTTTTTTGGTGTTTTTAATTATGTCCGATGGTCATTTTAAAAAACTAGAACAAACGTTTGCCCGTTAATTTTGGAATTCGAGCAATTTTCAAAGTTTGAGGGTGAGGTTTTGGCTAGAATGCACTGCAAAAAAAATTCCGAAAAAATTCCTAAAAATTGGTCACCACTCCCTGTATACACCACATAAATAATTTCAAAATTTTTCGTTGCGTGAATGGCGAAATTGGTCTTTTTAAGCAGTAAATCGCATTTTTAGGTCTGTTCTACCAACTCGAAAAATCTGAAAAAAATATCATGATATTGTACCATGGTAGGACTATATTTGTACCGAAATGAAAAAAAAGCAGATCTTTTAGTTTCAGAATTATGGCGATTTTAAAGTTTCAAAGTGGAATTTTGGCTAGAAGGCAGTGCAAAAAAAATCTGAAAAAATTCTCAAATATTGGTCACCACTCCCTGTATACACCACATAAATTTTAGAATTTTTGGTCCATTAGGTCCGGAGATACGATTTTTCAACGAAAATTCGCTATTTTGGGGGGTGGGGGTAAAGGGGGGTGAGTTGGGGAGTTGAAAAAATTTCCTAAAATCATTTTTTGGGGTCCTTAATAATGTTCGGGGGTCAATTTCAAAAAGTAGGTCTTAGGCCGATTCGCCTATCTTATCCGGGGGTACCCTTTTTGAAAAATTTTCATTTCTTGAAATATGAATGTTGTTTAGTTTTTGAAAATTGTTCAATTTTTCAATGCCATCCATTTCTGAAAATGACTTGAAATTGTAGAAATACTCGTACAGATTCAAGAAGAATGGGATTTTTCTTACATTTACTGCACCTTTTTAGCCTCCTCTCCTTCCCTTCTTCCGGAATCAACAACGAAAACCATTCAGTCCAATATCATTTTTCCTCAAATTGAACATTTTCATTTTTTTTTCAGGTGTATGGTTACTACAAAAAGATCGCGGTCCACCCCCATTGAAAAGTGTACTGTGGACATTGTGTACATTAATTATCAACTGTATAGTCTGTGTTCTGGGATGCTGGCGATGTTTTGCCAATAATTATTTGCAGTCGGCGGCCATATGTACCTGGATATTGATTAATATTCAAGGCAAGTATAGATTTCAATAGCTTTATTGTTCTAATGTACAAGCAAATTTAGTTAGTGGTAATGGTAAGTGATACCTTAAAAATTGGTGAAAATTTCATTCTAATTTTTGCTCTAATTATGGTAAAATGTTTACATCAATAAATCATCAATAATGATTTGTGAAAATAGAGATGGAAAATTTTCTTCCTCTTCTTTTTTTTCATTCCAACCGTTGAAATGTTTTTCGTTAACTGGGTTCTCCAAAAATATCGCTCCTTCTTTTCAAAGAAATGGAAAAAAATCAACGTGTTTTTATAAATTTTTCTCCAATTTTTAAATTTTTCATTTAATTTTTTTCAATAATTTGTACCTACTGACTTAAATCTGAATTTTTACAATTTTTTTTTTTACAAAAGTTGAATCGTTTGAATTTTTTAATACCTTGAAATTTATTGAATCTATTCAGCCTACTTTCATTTAAAAATTTCTAGAACCCATTTATTAATATCTCATTTTAGTATGCAAAATAATGTTTTATATCAAACCTCGCCACCTTTTTATTCTTGCTTTCAAAGAAATTTTCACAGTGGAAACCTTCAGACGAATATTATATTCGTATTCAAATATCTAATATGATAAATGCATTATTTATTTTTCCTTCTTTCGTAACTGAATTTAATTAATGTTTGTGATAAATGTCCACGCGGAATAATATTACTTTGAAAGCTTCAGTTTGCTGTCATTCGGTGTCTAACCAAAGGCATCTCGAAGGAAAGGAGGGGTACATATTAATTACCAATTTCGATACTACGCAAAAGTTGTAAGAGGGGTGGGTCGTCTACTTTGGAATTCGAGTCAACCAAAGTTCACCATTTAGCTATTTCTTGCCGATGACGGAGTAATTCCATTGTGATAATTTTTTTTTACAGGGTTTGTTGGCGCTGGCTTAGGTCTAAGTGCTCAAGAATATTTAGTGTGGTATGTGTTGTTCATTGTATTCGTTACCTATGCCATGTTACCTTTACCATTGCGATGTTGTATTATTGCTGGATGTACTACAGCCTTGGTTCATATAATTGTCACCAGTTTTGTTAAATTTAATAAGTATATGGTAAGTGTAGATATTTTTTATCCTGTTTAGTGCTATAAAATATCTTTGAAATTGGGGAAATTGGTGTCATTTTCAAGAATAATAGATGCCCAGTCGAGGTCATGAACCTTTTCTTTGAGCTAAAATTTTTCATCGGATTAAAAAAAAATTAATAAGTGTTTGAAACTTGGAGCTGCAATGCGAACGAGTTTCGAGTAAACTTTAATAGCTGTCATTTTTCATTGGAGTTATCAAATGATTTATAACGATCGGTAGTTGAGAAAAATTAATTCAGCCTACTTTTTTGACTTTCAAATTGGTTTTCAATTTCATCAGACGAGCCAGCTTATAAAATTTTAAAAAGCATACATTTTTTATTCGAAATTATTTTTCGGTAACGTAATTGTTTGGGTAATTTAATAGTTTGAGAATATTCGTCCTTGGTATTCCAAGCGTCAAATTTCAATAGATGGTAGATTTTTTATCATTAGCAAAAAATTTCCTCGAGTTTGAAAATGTCAAAAAATGAGAAAAAAATTATAAAGGTGTGAAATTATGACTCGATTTAGGTTGCACAGGGAGGGAACGAAAAGTATAGGTAACGTATGAGTATTTTTTTGAGAAACAGCCTAAATTGTAATTTGATTGATTTTCGTATTTTAAAAAATATTTAGCTTGTCGTTTGACGAATGTGAAATATGGAAAACAATTTCAATTCGGTTTAATATAAATTTCTTCGTTTTTCATTCTGTATTCGTGTTTGTTGTAATATGTCACGTATCTTTTTTCAATATTTTAGGATCTTATTTGGGCGTCTTTTTTCGTTTGGTATTCATTTTCGAAAGTATCATCTTGCATCGGATAGATTGTTGGCATTCGCGAATTATGGAAATTTGAACGTGATAAATGTTTTAGTAAAAATTGAAACGTTTTTTCTTTCCTTTCGTTTTATTCCTCCGTGCGGTGATTATTATTCCAGATATGAGATGAATATCAGTTTACATACCTGTGGGCTCGGAGTGGAGTTGGCTTTTTATTTGTGTGCGTAAAAATTGATGTGATTTGTTTGCAGAGTTATAATTGCGTATTGATTCAAATAACCACCATGTTTTTACTCTACACGGCTGTCAATTTTGCCGGAATGTATACGAAGTATTTGACGGATCGGAGTCAGAGGAGGGCATTTTTGGAAACTCACCGGTCTACTGAGGCTAGATTGAAGACGCAGAAAGAAAATGATCAGCAAGAGAAATTGCTGTTATCGGGTAATTATTTTTACGCTTTGTTGAATAATTTTCTAAATGATTAGGATTTTTTCTGAAGTAGATTGTTCTACCACGAGACGAAATCTACTATCGATCTTTGAGAATTTTTTGGACCGTTTTTTTCGATGTCCAGTTGTCCATAGGCTTTTCAATGTACCTACCTACCTATTTTTTTATCTTACAAATTTTCGAAGTTAATGTTTTTTTTTGAAAATTTAAACTTTGAAGATTTTTAAAAAATAAAAAAGTTTCTGTGCCCGAATTTAATTTATATAGTCATTTTTTTTTTTTTACAGATCCCTGAACTCATTTGGTGAATTTTGATTCCAGGATATTTTCCTTATAATTTTTACATTTATGAATCTTCAAAAAAATGTCACATTTTTAAAAATCTGATAATCCTAATTCTATATTTTCACACAGTTTTTGAGAAAATGGAAATTTTTTTACTCAAAATACGACTTCTTTCATTTTTTTGCCATTGATAGAAACCAAACTACCCTCTCTGCCTTTGGTTGGTTCAGTCCTGAGACTGTTATCGATGTATTAATGGACAATGGTTCACCGAAAACCTTGAAAATTTTCGAAATTTTTCAATTTTGATGTAAATTTGCAGCCTGATTCGATATCAATCGAAGTGATTTTTCAACTGGACTTTTTTTTGAGAACCTTAAAAATGTTGAGAATAGAATTCGAATTAATGGAAATTGAATTACCTCCCTTTTTTTCTTACATTTTTCAAAAAAAAGTTTTTCAAAATGAAGGAAAAATTGAAGTTCGAAAAAATTTTTAATGAAGATTTCAATTTTTTTTTCATTCTTCGTTCGTCGAACTCGTCTGCTTATTGAATTATAGAAGAGACTGCTTAGTAATAATTGAGTTGAAAGAAAAAATTTCAAACATCTCAAAACAGTTTTCATTTTTGAAACTTGTAAACCGCATTGATTTATTTTTATACAGAGGCAAGAGAATGGAGAGTGGGGAGGGGAGTGCATAATTCCAACAATTTTTTCAAATAATAAATTTAGGTCCAAAAAATCTGAAAAAATTCATTAAATGAGAAAAATTCTAGAAATACATATAATCAATTTCCGAATCATTGAAAATTTTTCGCTGAAATTCAGAATTTTTCAAAAGAATTGTTCCAAACAGACTTAGTTGACATTTCTCAAAGAGCTACACATTTCTTGAAATTTTATTACAGATAATTCAATATTTGATAATGGTCACCTACCTACCTTGTCTTCGGCGCAAAAAAATTCATTTTTTTCAAAATTTTACTCACATATTGGTATGCCATATTGCCATTAAAAAGTAAGCAAAGCAATGATGAAAAATGTTATTGAATTTTTTTTTTTTGCAAGAGATTGATTATCACCTTTAAAATTTTTCAGTTTTCAAACAATGACTTTCTGTTGGAAAATTTTTCATTTTTATCTTCCCACAAAATAGCAAAACTGAAATTTCACCGAGGCAAACGAGGTTTAAATTGGGAAATTTTCGTAAGTGATGAAAAATAACTTGAGAAAGTCTGAAAAAATAAGAAAGAACTTCTTTTTAGGTAGTCGAAGAAATAGGAAAGAAAAATCGATCTCAGTCAGATATTTTCAATTTTTTGTCCTTCTCCCCGTCCAATTCCACTTTGATTCGCCTCTGGTTTAGATAAGAGCTCGAATACTTATCCGAAAATTAAAGAAATATAATTTGAAAACTTTCAAAAATTTCCATACGGCAGTATTTTTTTAAAAAAGGAAATGGGTCCTGAAAAAATTCAACTCTAGTCCTTCTTTGAAAAAATAATATTCCATAATTTTTATGCACTAATCAAGTCTCTATTTCTTAACAAAGCACAGCTAGAAAATTTTCAAGATCATTTAGATAAAAGATTTTACGTTTTTTTTACAATATTTTTAGTTTTTTTTATCACCTTAGAAAATTAAACCTGACCGAAATTTTGATCAGAAAAATTTAAAATTTTTCTATGAAAATTTTCTGTTGAAAAAAAAAATGATTAAAATATTGAAATGAAAATTTTCGAAACTTTGAATGTATCTATTTTTATTGATTTTTCGTGATTTTTTTGGGGATTACTTCTTTGAAAAAAGTTGAGTTCAGGGCTTTCTATCGCCATTTAATTTATTCTAATGAGAAAAAACTATGAATAGATATGGAAATTATTATATTCTCACGAAAGCTGAATACTTTTCCAAAAAGCTCGATATTTGTCAAACCTCTAGAGAAATAGGTATTTATACCTATTTCATTTTATTTTTGTTTGTTTTATCATTTTTCATCGAGTTTTCTTTGTTATCAGTTTTACCAGATTTCGTTGCCAGAGAAATGATCAGAGACATAGCGAACGAAACCGAAAACGGATCTTTTATGCCCCAGCAATTTCATCGTATTTATATTCATTGTTACGAAAACGTCAGTATATTGTTCGCCGATATAAAAGGATTCACCGGTACGTTGCTCGGCTTATAAGTATACCTAGCTAGAAACTCTAGAAACAAAATAATATTATATATCGAAAATGAAATGAAAGTTGCATCGCAATTTGCAAACAGTACTTTTTCCAGTTTTAGGAAATTTTTTATATCGTGCACGTGCTCTTGTTCGTAAAAATTGATGACATCGCGTTAATAGGTGTCGTCAAAGTTCAATGTGTTGTGTTTTTTGGCCTCTGTAGCTGTACTTATGAAACATTGCTGTACTGGTTATATGGTGCACTATAAACTACGTTAGGTACTTAGACGAGTGGTTGAAAAAGTTATGGGTATTTGTGATATCTTCGTGAATATACGACTGGTATAAATGTATAGTAGGTATAGATACCTAGTTGACGGTGTGCATTCAAAATGGCGAATTTAAAATTAAAGTATATATCTCAATCTGTGGTTGAGTCGATGTTACATGTCTTAATAAAATTCCTCCTCACTACTTTACCAAAGTTTTGTGGCTGGAAAGTTTTTTTCGGATGGAAATCAATTTCACCAATCTTTTTAGATGAATTTTTCGATGAAATTTCGTCCCAAAAATTATTCTACATTGCTTCAAAATGTTTCGAAAATGATATGGCTTTTGAAATGAAAATCATTTCCGATTTCCAAGTTTTTCGGGTTGGGATGATTTTTCGAATTTTTGAGGCTCGATTGATTTTAATTTTTTAAATGTAAAACAATCTGAAAAATCATCCTATGATTTTTTTTTTTAACTTTGATGCTGCAATGATTTTTGGAATGAAATTCCTTCTCAAAAAAATAAATTAAGAATTTTCCGAATTTTTGAGATTCGCGGTTGATTTTTTCGAGCTTTTGAAGCTGAGATACCGAGCGTTGGGGTCGAAATGATTTTTGAGATGAATTTTCATCTAAAAATCGCTTTACCAAAGTATTGAAGCTGGGATGATTTTTCGGATGAAAATCAATTTCATCAATCTTTCTAAATGATTTTTGAGATGAAATTTCGCTCCAAAAATTATTCTACTCAACTTTGAAATTTTTCGAAGATGATATGGCGATTTGGCTTTTGGAATGAAAATCATTTCCGATTTCCGAGCTTTTCAGATTGGGACGAGTTTCCGAAGCTGGGACGAGTTTTGGGATGAAATTTCATCCTCAAAATCATCACAACGTTTTCTCGAGGTTTCGAAAGCGAAATGATTTTTAGTTTGAAAATTCATCTCATAATTTTTCCCATCTTGTGAGGCTAGGATGGTGTTTGAAATGAAAATCAATCTGAAAAATCATCCCACGATTTTTCAAGCTTAAGTCTGGAATATTTGAGATGAATTTTTATTCCAAAAAATAATTTCTTGATTTTTTTAAAGTTTTAATTGAGGCTGGAAAAATATTCAGTTTTGTAACATAGTCGAATTTTAAGAATTTTACGTTAAACCAAAGTCTGGGAGGGGGAGGGATGAGTTACCCAGGTTTGTATTCATAGATACGAAAACCACATGAGAATGAATTTAAGTGAACGGTATTTCAGTTGCCACCTGTCTATTTTGTGATCGATTTTTCGAAAAATTTCCCCAAATAAATTGAGATTCTTGGTCATTAAACAATGAAATAACTCGAGATATATTTTTTTTACCCTTTCGGTGCAAAAAAAAAAGTAAATTTATAATTGCACAAAAACAAAATAATTTCAACAAGTTATAACTACAGAGTTTGCCTTAATAAAATAATTAACACAAAATTTCAATTTACAAAAATAAAAGTTTTTACCATTAGCTGCGCCATTTCGATAATCAATCACCTCACTAGTTTGTAAACTTTGCCATCCATTTGTATTTGACTTTCGTATTGTTTGACGTTTAGTCTTAATTCTTTGTTTTCTTTGCTTAAATTGTGTAACTCGGCGGTTCTTATTTTCAGCGTGGTATCTTGATTATGAATGGTATTTTTGCAAAGTTGAAGTTGTCTTTTCAAGTCGTCGATTTCGATTTCGGCTTCTTCGCTATTGCGTTTCATTAATGCGAGCTCTTTGATAAGGTTTTCTTTTTCGAGTTCGCTGTGTTGCAGTAATTGCGACATTTTGTCTCTCTCCTGCTGCAGGTATTCTTTCTCTTTGAGTAAGATATTTTTGTTGGAATGTTCATGGCTCAGGTTCTGATTGAGATTTTGTATTATATCTTTCATGGTTTGATTCTCGCCGATGATTTTGTTCATTTGTCCGGCCTGTTTTTCTCGCTGCTCGACGAACGCTTTGCTTTCGAGTAACATTTTCTCGTAAATTTTCAAATTGGTTTTCAATTTGACGTTTGTGTCGGTTAAAGTGTGCAGCTTTTGCTCGGACGAGTTTAATTGTTCTCGGAGGTTTTGATTTTCGCGAATTAGGGCCGGTTTCGTGACCATTTCGTCTTCCTTAATTTGTATTTGTTTCTGTTGTAAATCGAGCACCGTGTTTTTCAACGTTTCGGCCTTCGCCTCCGCCTCTTGGAACGATTTCTTTAATTCGGCGTTCTCCTTTTCTAATTTATCGTAATTGTTCGCCAGATTGGCCATTCTTTGCAGGGCCGATTTTAACGTGAGATTTTCGTTTTTCGAACGCGAAATACGAGTTTGAAGGTTGTTCACCAATTCGTGAAAGTGTTTGAAATTTAGCAGCGAATTTTCGCGTTCTTTCAGCTTGCGCGACGTTTTATCTAATTTTTTCTTAAGCGCGTGATTTTCGTCGTCGAAATGCTGCGTACGCGTGTGCAATTTGTCATTGTCGTGTTCGACGATTTTTAGCTTTACCTTGATGTCGGAATTTTCTTTCGACAGTTTCTCATTCTCCAGCCGAAGTCGCGTGATTTCTTCTTCGATATGTTCAATGTGTTCGTTTTGCAGCACCTCGTCGCATAAATTTTCCACCATCGTGTTTAACATGTTGATCATCGAGGTTTTCTCGTGCAATTCGGTTTTCAGCTTGGAGATCTCTTTGATGAGAGAGACGTGATGCTGGTCCGAATTGAGTTTCTCCAAATCTTGCTTACATTTTTCCAGCTTCTGTAGATCTTGTTGTTTGTAATAGATTTCGTCCTGGAGCGATACGATGAGATCATTTTTCTCTTTCAGCTCGAGCCAGAGTCGTTTATTTTCGTCGATTAATTCTCGATTATGAGCGTTATTTGGTCTCGATACGAATACCTTGGGTTTTGTTGGTTGTCTCGAGTCGGGTTTCAAAATGTCTACGTGGTTAGGATTGTCCCAGTCAATCCACATATTTACCATACTAAATGAAAGGCAATTTCGAAAGAATATTTTTCGTTAAACTATAAAAAGAAGCCTTTGATGGGATCATGGTACAAGCGACGGATTAATTTTGCTTGGAAATCTGTTTTATAGCCTGAGTCGACGTCGAGGTGCGATTTTACACGTTTATTTCATTTTTACAGAATGGGCCAGCCAATGCAGCGCGCAAGAACTGGTCAGGGTGCTGAATGATTTATTCGCCAAATTTGATAAACTAGCGGCAGTAAGTTTTTTTAAGGTTACTAGTTTTTTTTTATTATAGATTTCCATGGTAGTAGACTTTTTATTATTTGAGAAGAATACGACCGAAGACGGTACCGATTGTAAATGACGAATAAATATTTCTCTCTGGCGGAAATAACAAGGCGTAGTATCGATTTAAATTCGTTGAATTGGAAATGCGACGATGTTACGCGGTTATAGACTCTGGTCAGTTTGCGTGTATTTTTTAGTTGTAGGGAGCGTGTTTGCGGAGGCATTTTCGGTATTCGAATGGGACTGAAATGAATGTAAGTGATACATGATCAAGAATTCGAATTTTTGGATTTTTAAATGGCCAAATGTAAAAAAAATTGAATGATTTTTTGAGTGTTTAGAGGGAGTACTAATACTTAGGTAAAAATACGATTGAAATGTTACCTGATGTATCTCTTGTACTTCCCTATTTTCCATGTTTTTGGAAAAAAATCGTGAAAAATTTTGTTCTCATCCATGAATCTATTTTAAAATTGAAAATTTTTGACTTCGACATGTAAAAAAGCTAATCTCTGGAAACATAATTTTACATTTGTATTGTTGGTTTTTTTACGAATAAATTTGGAGCATTAGAACGAAAGTTGACTTTTTTTCGGGAGCGGATGGTTGATGGATGGTCGGCGCCGCAGAGAAATGCCCGTAACTCGGGCAAAAATTGCTCAAAATGCAAAAACCAATACATTTTTGGAATCCTCTCGTCGTGAACAAACGAATGGTTTTTTCATCATTCAATTTCGAGCATTTGGGTGGAAGTTGGTTTTTTGCTGTGAAGGGTAGATTTTTGGGGGAGACCTCGCGCGGAAGAATTCTTGCAACTTTTTCGAAAATCACCCAAAAAGCAAAAACTACCACATTTTCGGAATCCTCTCGTCGAGACGAATCGAATGGTTTTTTACGAATAAATTTGGAGCATTAGAACGAAAGTTGACTTTTTTTCGGGAGCGGATGGTTGATGGATGGTCGGCGCCGCAGAGAAATGCCCGTAACTCGGGCAAAAATTGCTCAAAATGCAAAAACCAATACATTTTTGGAATCCTCTCGTCGTGAACAAACGAATGGTTCTTTTACCATCCCATTTCGAGCATTTGGACGGGAGATTGCATTTTTGCGGCCTTGGTAGTTGATGAAGAAAAACGCCCGTAACTCGGCCAAAAATTGCTCAAAATGCAAAACCAATACATTTTTGGAGTCCTCTCGTCGTGAACAAACGAATGGTTTTTTCATCATTCAATTTCGAGCATTTGGGTGGAAGTTGGTTTTTTGCTGTGAAGGGTAGATTTTTGGGGGAGACCTCGCGCGGAAGAATTCTTGCAACTTTTTCGAAAATCACCCAAAAAGCAAAAACTACCACATTTTCGGAATCCTCTCGTCGAGACGAATCGAATGGTTTTTTACGAATAAATTTGGAGCATTAGAACGAAAGTTGACTTTTTTTCGGGAGCGGATGGTTGATGGATGGTCGGCGCCGCAGAGAAATGCCCGTAACTCGGCCAAAAATTGCTCAAAATGCAAAAACTAATACATTTTTGGAATCCTCTCGTCGTGAACAAACGAATGGTTTTTTTACCATCCCATTTCGAGCATTTGGACGGGAGATAGCATTTTTGCGGCCTTGGTAGTTGATGAAGAAAAACGCCCGTAACTCGGCCAAAAATTGCTCAAAATGCAAAAACCAATACATTTTTGGAATCCTCTCGTCGTGAACAAACGAATGGTTTTTTCATCATTCAATTTCGAGCATTTGGGTGGAAGTTGGTTTTTTGCTGTGAAGGGTAGATTTTTGGGGGAGACCTCGCGCGGAAGAATTCTTGCAACTTTTTCGAAAATCACCCAAAAAGCAAAAACTACCACATTTTCGAAATCCTCTCGTCGAGACGAATCGAATGGTTTTACGAATAAATTTGGAGCATTAGAACGAAAGTTGACTTTTTTTCGGGAGCGGATGGTTGATGGATGGTCGGCGCCGCAGAGAAATGCCCGTAACTCGGGCAAAAATTGCTCAAAATGCAAAAACCAATACATTTTTGGAATCCTCTCGTCGTGAACAAACGAATGGTTCTTTTACCATCCCATTTCGAGCATTTGGACGGGAGATTGAATTTTGTCGGCCTTGGTAGTTGATGAAGAAAAACGCCCGTAACTCGGCCAAAAATTGCTCAAAATGCAAAAACCAATACATTTTTGGAGTCCTCTCGTCGTGAACAAACGAATGGTTTTTTCATCATTCAATTTCGAGCATTTGGGTGGAAGTTGGTTTTTTGCTGTGAAGGGTAGATTTTTGGGGAGACCTCGCGCGGAAGAATTCTTGCAACTTTTTCGAAAATCACCCAAAAAGCAAAAACTACCACATTTTCGGAATCCTCTCGTCGAGACGAATCGAATGGTTTTTTTACGAATAAATTTGGAGCATTAGAACGAAAGTTGACTTTTTTTCGGGAGCGGATGGTTGATGGATGGTCGGCGCCGCAGAGAAATGCCCGTAACTCGGCCAAAAATTGCTCAAAATGCAAAAACTAATACATTTTTGGAATCCTCTCGTCGTGAACAAACGAATGGTTTTTTTACCATCCCATTTCGAGCATTTGGACGGGAGATAGCATTTTTGCGGCCTTGGTAGTTGATGAAGAAAAACGCCCGTAACTCGGCCAAAAATTGCTCAAAATGCAAAAACCAATACATTTTTGGAATCCTCTCGTCGTGAACAAACGAATGGTTTTTTCATCATTCAATTTCGAGCATTTGGGTGGAAGTTGGTTTTGCTGTGAAGGGTAGATTTTTGGGGGAGACCTCGCGCGGAAGAATTCTTGCAACTTTTTCGAAAATCACCCAAAAAGCAAAAACTACCACATTTTCGAAATCCTCTCGTCGAGACGAATCGAATGGTTTTTTTACGAATAAATTTGGAGCATTAGAACGAAAGTTGACTTTTTTTCGGGAGCGGATGGTTGATGGATGGTCGGCGCCGCAGAGAAATGCCCGTAACTCGGGCAAAAATTGCTCAAAATGCAAAAACCAATACATTTTTGGAATCCTCTCGTCGTGAACAAACGAATGGTTCTTTTACCATCCCATTTCGAGCATTTGGACGGGAGATTGCATTTTGCGGCCTTGGTAGTTGATGAAGAAAAACGCCCGTAACTCGGCCAAAAATTGCTCAAAATGCAAAAACCAATACATTTTTGGAGTCCTCTCGTCGTGAACAAACGAATGGTTTTTTCATCATTCAATTTCGAGCATTTGGGTGGAAGTTGGTTTTTTGCTGTGAAGGGTAGATTTTTGGGGGAGACCTCGCGCGGAAGAATTCTTGCAACTTTTTCGAAAATCACCCAAAAAGCAAAAACTACCACATTTTCGGAATCCTCTCGTCGAGACGAATCGAATGGTTTTTACGAATAAATTTGGAGCATTAGAACGAAAGTTGCCTTTTTTTCGGGAGCGGATGGTTGATGGATGGTCGGCGCCGCAGAGAAATGCCCGTAACTCGGGCAAAAATTGCTCAAAATGCAAAAACCAATACATTTTTGGAATCCTCTCGTCGTGAACAAACGAATGGTTTTTACCATCCCATTTCGAGCATTTGGACGGGAGATTGCATTTTGCGGCCTTGGTCGTTGATGAAGAAAAACGCCCGTAACTCGGCCAAAAATTGCTCAAAATGCAAAAACCAATACATTTTTGGAGTCCTCTCGTCGTGAACAAACGAATGGTTTTTCATCATTCAATTTCGAGCATTTGGGTGGAAGTTGGTTTTTTGCTGTGAAGGGTAGATTTTTGGGGAGACCTCGCGCGGAAGAATTCTTGCAACTTTTTCGAAAATCACCCAAAAAGCAAAAACTACCACATTTTCGGAATCCTCTCGTCGAGACGAATCGAATGGTTTTTACGAATAAATTTGGAGCATTAGAACGAAAGTTGACTTTTTTCGGGAGCGGATGGTTGATGGATGGTCGGCGCCGCAGAGAAATGCCCGTAACTCGGCCAAAAATTGCTCAAAATGCAAAAACTAATACATTTTTGGAATCCTCTCGTCGTGAACAAACGAATGGTTTTTTTACCATCCCATTTCGAGCATTTGGACGGGAGATTGATTTTTTGGGGCATTGGTAGTTGATGAAGAAAAACGCCCGTAACTCGGCCAAAAATTGCTCAAAATGCAAAAACCAATACATTTTTGGAGTCCTCTCGTCGTGAACAAACGAATCGTTTTTTCATCATTCAATTTCGAGCATTTGGGTGGAAGTTGGTTTTTTGCTGTGAAGGGTAGATTTTTGGGGGAGACCTCGCGCGGAAGAATTCTTGCAACTTTTTCGAAAATCACCCAAAAAGCAAAAACTACCACATTTTCGGAATCCTCTCGTCGAGACGAATCGAATGGTTTTTTTACGAATAAATTTGGAGCATTAGAACGAAAGTTGACTTTTTTTCGGGAGCGGATGGTTGATGGATGGTCGGCGCCGCAGAGAAATGCCCGTAACTCGGCCAAAAATTGCTCAAAATGCAAAAACTAATACATTTTTGGAATCCTCTCGTCGTGAACAAACGAATGGTTTTTTTACCATCCCATTTCGAGCATTTGGACGGGAGATAGCATTTTTGCGGCCTTGGTAGTTGATGAAGAAAAACGCCCGTAACTCGGCCAAAAATTGCTCAAAATGCAAAAACCAATACATTTTTGGAATCCTCTCGTCGTGAACAAACGAATGGTTTTTTCATCATTCAATTTCGAGCATTTGGGTGGAAGTTGGTTTTTTGCTGTGAAGGGTAGATTTTTGGGGGAGACCTCGCGCGGAAGAATTCTTGCAACTTTTTCGAAAATCACCCAAAAAGCAAAAACTACCACATTTTCGGAATCCTCTCGTCGAGACGAATCGAATGGTTTTTTTACGAATAAATTTGGAGCATTAGAACGAAAGTTGACTTTTTTTCGGGAGCGGATGGTTGATGGATGGTCGGCGCCGCAGAGAAATGCCCGTAACTCGGGCAAAAATTGCTCAAAATGCAAAAACCAATACATTTTTGGAATCCTCTCGTCGTGAACAAACGAATGGTTTTTTTACCATCCCATTTCGAGCATTTGGACGGGAGATTGCATTTTTGCGGCCTTGGTAGTTGATGAA
Organism: Pseudococcus jackbeardsleyi; assembly: GCA_038380155.1. NCBI lineage: Eukaryota > Metazoa > Arthropoda > Insecta > Hemiptera > Pseudococcidae > Pseudococcus > Pseudococcus jackbeardsleyi. The sequence goes on from CM076238.1 coordinate 42,022,364, forward strand.
GAAAAACGCCCGTAACTCGGCCAAAAATTGCTCAAAATGCAAAAACCAATACATTTTTGGAGTCCTCTCGTCGTGAACAAACGAATGGTTTTTCATCATTCAATTTCGAGCATTTGGGTGGAAGTTGGTTTTTGCTGTGAAGGGTAGATTTTTGGGGAGACCTCGCGCGGAAGAATTCTTGCAACTTTTTCGAAAATCACCCAAAAAGCAAAAACTACCACATTTTCGGAATCCTCTCGTCGAGACGAATCGAATGGTTTTTACGAATAAATTTGGAGCATTAGAACGAAAGTTGACTTTTTTTCGGGAGCGGATGGTTGATGGATGGTCGGCGCCGCAGAGAAATGCCCGTAACTCGGCCAAAAATTGCTCAAAATGCAAAAACTAATACATTTTTGGAATCCTCTCGTCGTGAACAAACGAATGGTTTTTTTACCATCCCATTTCGAGCATTTGGACGGGAGATTGCATTTTTGCGGCCTTGGTAGTTGATGAAGAAAAACGCCCGTAACTCGGCCAAAAATTGCTCAAAATGCAAAAACCAATACATTTTTGGAGTCCTCTCGTCGTGAACAAACGAATCGTTTTTTCATCATTCAATTTCGAGCATTTGGGTGGAAGTTGGTTTTTTGCTGTGAAGGGTAGATTTTTGGGGGAGACCTCGCGCGGAAGAATTCTTGCAACTTTTTCGAAAATCACCCAAAAAGCAAAAACTACCACATTTTCGGAATCCTCTCGTCGAGACGAATCGAATGGTTTTTTTACGAATAAATTTGGAGCATTAGAACGAAAGTTGACTTTTTTTCGGGAGCGGATGGTTGATGGATGGTCGGCGCCGCAGAGAAATGCCCGTAACTCGGCCAAAAATTGCTCAAAATGCAAAAACTAATACATTTTTGGAATCCTCTCGTCGTGAACAAACGAATGGTTTTTTTACCATCCCATTTCGAGCATTTGGAGGGGAGATAGCTTTTTTGCGGCCTTGGTAGTTGATGAAGAAAAACGCCCGTAACTCGGCCAAAAATTGCTCAAAATGCAAAAACCAATACATTTTTGGAATCCTCTCGTCGTGAACAAACGAATGGTTTTTTCATCATTCAATTTCGAGCATTTGGGTGGAAGTTGGTTTTTTGCTGTGAAGGGTAGATTTTTGGGGGAGACCTCGCGCGGAAGAATTCTTGCAACTTTTTCGAAAATCACCCAAAAAGCAAAAACTACCACATTTTCGAAATCCTCTCGTCGAGACGAATCGAATGGTTTTTTTACGAATAAATTTGGAGCATTAGAACGAAAGTTGACTTTTTTTCGGGAGCGGATGGTTGATGGATGGTCGGCGCCGCAGAGAAATGCCCGTAACTCGGGCAAAAATTGCTCAAAATGCAAAAACCAATACATTTTTGGAATCCTCTCGTCGTGAACAAACGAATGGTTCTTTTACCATCCCATTTCGAGCATTTGGACGGGAGATTGCATTTTTGCGGCCTTGGTAGTTGATGAAGAAAAACGCCCGTAACTCGGCCAAAAATTGCTCAAAATGCAAAAACCAATACATTTTTGGAGTCCTCTCGTCGTGAACAAACGAATGGTTTTTTCATCATTCAATTTCGAGCATTTGGGTGGAAGTTGGTTTTTTGCTGTGAAGGGTAGATTTTTGGGGGAGACCTCGCGCGGAAGAATTCTTGCAACTTTTTCGAAAATCACCCAAAAAGCAAAAACTACCACATTTTCGGAATCCTCTCGTCGAGACGAATCGAATGGTTTTTTACGAATAAATTTGGAGCATTAGAACGAAAGTTGACTTTTTTTCGGGAGCGGATGGTTGATGGATGGTCGGCGCCGCAGAGAAATGCCCGTAACTCGGCCAAAAATTGCTCAAAATGCAAAAACTAATACATTTTTGGAATCCTCTCGTCGTGAACAAACGAATGGTTTTTTTACCATCCCATTTCGAGCATTTGGACGGGAGATTGCATTTTTGCGGCCTTGGTAGTTGATGAAGAAAAACGCCCGTAACTCGGCCAAAAATTGCTCAAAATGCAAAAACCAATACATTTTTGGAGTCCTCTCGTCGTGAACAAACGAATGGTTTTTTCATCATTCAATTTCGAGCATTTGGGTGGAAGTTGGTTTTTTGCTGTGAAGGGTAGATTTTTGGGGGAGACCTCGCGCGGAAGAATTCTTGCAACTTTTTCGAAAATCACCCAAAAAGCAAAAACTACCACATTTTCGGAATCCTCTCGTCGAGACGAATCGAATGGTTTTTTTACGAATAAATTTGGAGCATTAGAACGAAAGTTGACTTTTTTTCGGGAGCGGATGGTTGATGGATGGTCGGCGCCGCATAGAAATGCCCGTAACTCGGCCAAAAATTGCTCAAAATGCAAAAACTAATACATTTTTGGAATCCTCTCGTCGTGAACAAACGAATGGTTTTTTTACCATCCCATTTCGAGCATTTGGACGGGAGATAGCATTTTTGCGGCCTTGGTAGTTGATGAAGAAAAACGCCCGTAACTCGGCCAAAAATTGCTCAAAATGCAAAAACCAATACATTTTGGAATCCTCTCGTCGTGAACAAACGAATGGTTTTTTCATCATTCAATTTCGAGCATTTGGGTGGAAGTTGGTTTTTTGCTGTGAAGGGTAGATTTTTGGGGGAGACCTCGCGCGGAAGAATTCTTGCAACTTTTTCGAAAATCACCCAAAAAGCAAAAACTACCACATTTTCGAAATCCTCTCGTCGAGACGAAGCGAATGGTGTGTTTACGAATCAATGTGGAGCATTAGAACGAAAGTTGACTTTTTTTCGGGAGCGGATGGTTGATGGATGGTCGGCGCCGCAGAGAAATGCCCGTAACTCGGGCAAAAATTGCTCAAAATGCAAAAACTAATACATTTTTGGAATCCTCTCGTCGTGAACAAACGAATGGTTTTTTTACCATCCCATTTCGAGCATTTGGACGGGAGATAGCATTTTTGCGGCCTTGGTAGTTGATGAAGAAAAACGCCCGTAACTCGGCCAAAAATTGCTCAAAATGCAAAAACCAATACATTTTTGGAATCCTCTCGTCGTGAACAAACGAATGGTTTTTTCATCATTCAATTTCGAGCATTTGGGTGGAAGTTGGTTTTTTGCTGTGAAGGGTAGATTTTTGGGGGAGACCTCGCGCGGAAGAATTCTTGCAACTTTTTCGAAAATCACCCAAAAAGCAAAAACTACCACATTTTCGGAATCCTCTCGTCGAGACGAATCGAATGGTTTTTTACGAATAAATTTGGAGCATTAGAACGAAAGTTGACTTTTTTTCGGGAGCGGATGGTTGATGGATGGTCGGCGCCGCAGAGAAATGCCCGTAACTCGGCCAAAAATTGCTCAAAATGCAAAAACTAATACATTTTTGGAATCCTCTCGTCGTGAACAAACTAATGTTTTTTTTACCATCCAATTTCGAGCATTTGGACGGGATTTTGCTTTTTTGCGGCCTTGGTAGTTGATGAAGAAAAACGCCCGTAACTCGGCCAAAAATTGCTCAAAATGCAAAAACCAATACATTTTTGGAGTCCTCTCGTCGTGAACAAACGAATCGTTTTTTCATCATTCAATTTCGAGCATTTGGGTGGAAGTTGGTTTTTTGCTGTGAAGGGTAGATTTTTGGGGAAAAATTCAGGCAACTTTTTCGAAAATCACCCCAAATGCAAAAACTACCACATTTTCGGAATCCTCTCGTCGAGACGAATCGAATGGTTTTTACGAATAAATTTGGAGCATTAGAACTAAAGTTGTGTTTTGTTCGGGTGCGTTTGGTTGTTGGTTGGTCGGGGCCGCAGAGAAATGCCCGTAACTCGGCCAAAAATTGCTCAAAATGCAAAAACTAATACATTTTTGGAATCCTCTCGTCGTGAACAAACGAATGGTTTTTACCATCCCATTTCGAGCATTTGGACGGGAGATTGCATTTTTGCGGCCTTGGTAGTTGATGAAGAAAAACGCCCGTAACTCGGCCAAAAATTGCTCAAAATGCAAAAACCAATACATTTTTGGAGTCCTCTCGTCGTGAACAAACGAATCGTTTTTCATCATTCAATTTCGAGCATTTGGGTGGAAGTTGGTTTTTTGCTGTGAAGGGTAGATTTTTGGGGGAGACCTCGCGCGGAAGAATTCTTGCAACTTTTTCGAAAATCACCCAAAAAGCAAAAACTACCACATTTTCGGAATCCTCTCGTCGAGACGAATCGAATGGTTTTACGAATAAATTTGGAGCATTAGAACGAAAGTTGACTTTTTTTCGGGAGCGGATGGTTGATGGATGGTCGGCGCCGCAGAGAAATGCCCGTAACTCGGGCAAAAATTGCTCAAAATGCAAAAACTAATACATTTTTGGAATCCTCTCGTCGTGAACAAACGAATGGTTTTTTTACCATCCCATTTCGAGCATTTGGACGGGAGATTGCATTTTTGCGGCCTTGGTAGTTGATGAAGAAAAACGCCCGTAACTCGGCCAAAAATTGCTCAAAATGCAAAAACCAATACATTTTTGGAGTCCTCTCGTCGTGAACAAACGAATGGTTTTTTCATCATTCAATTTCGAGCATTTGGGAGGAAGTTTGATTTTTGCTGTGAAGGGTAGATTTTTGGGGGAGACCTCGCGCGGAAGAATTCTTGCAACTTTTTCGAAAATCACCCAAAAAGCAAAAACTACCACATTTTCGAAATCCTCTCGTCGAGACGAATCGAATGGTTTTTTTACGAATAAATTTGGAGCATTAGAACGAAAGTTGACTTTTTTTCGGGAGCGGATGGTTGATGGATGGTCGGCGCCGCAGAGAAATGCCCGTAACTCGGGCAAAAATTGCTCAAAATGCAAAAACTAATACATTTTTGGAATCCTCTCGTCGTGAACAAACGAATGGTTTTTTTACCATCCCATTTCGAGCATTTGGACGGGAGATTGCATTTTTGCGGCCTTGGTAGTTGATGAAGAAAAACGCCCGTAACTCGGCCAAAAATTGCTCAAAATGCAAAAACCAATACATTTTTGGAGTCCTCTCGTCGTGAACAAACGAATGGTTTTTTCATCATTCAATTTCGAGCATTTGGGTGGAAGTTGGTTTTTTGCTGTGAAGGGTAGATTTTTGGGGGAGACCTCGCGCGGAAGAATTCTTGCAACTTTTTCGAAAATCACCCAAAAAGCAAAAACTACCACATTTTCGAAATCCTCTCGTCGAGACGAATCGAATGGTTTTTTTACGAATAAATTTGGAGCATTAGAACGAAAGTTGACTTTTTTTCGGGAGCGGATGGTTGATGGATGGTCGGCGCCGCAGAGAAATGCCCGTAACTCGGGCAAAAATTGCTCAAAATGCAAAAACTAATACATTTTTGGAATCCTCTCGTCGTGAACAAACGAATGGTTTTTTAAACATACAATTTCGAGCATTTGGAAGGAAGATTGCATTTTGGGGCCTTGGTAGTTGATGAAGAAAAACGCCCGTAACTCGGCCAAAAATTGCTCAAAATGCAAAAACCAATACATTTTTGGAATCCTCTCGTCGTGAACAAACGAATGGTTTTTTCATCATTCAATTTCGAGCATTTGGGTGGAAGTTGGTTTTTTGCTGTGAAGGGTAGATTTTTGGGGGAGACCTCGCGCGGAAGAATTCTTGCAACTTTTTCGAAAATCACCCAAAAAGCAAAAACTACCACATTTTCGAAATCCTCTCGTCGAGACGAATCGAATGGTTTTTTTACGAATAAATTTGGAGCATTAGAACGAAAGTTGACTTTTTTTCGGGAGCGGATGGTTGATGGATGGTCGGCGCCGCAGAGAAATGCCCGTAACTCGGGCAAAAATTGCTCAAAATGCAAAAACCAATACATGTTTGGAATCCTCTCGTCGTGAACAAACGAATGGTTTTTTTACCATCCCATTTCGAGCATTTGGACGGGAGATTGCATTTTTGCGGCCTTGGTAGTTGATGAAGAAAAACGCCCGTAACTCGGCCAAAAATTGCTCAAAATGCAAAAACCAATACATTTTTGGAGTCCTCTCGTCGTGAACAAACGAATGGTTTTTTCATCATTCAATTTCGAGCATTTGGGTGGAAGTTGGTTTTTTGCTGTGAAGGGTAGATTTTTGGGGGAGACCTCGCGCGGAAGAATTCTTGCAACTTTTTCGAAAATCACCCAAAAAGCAAAAACTACCACATTTTCGGAATCCTCTCGTCGAGACGAATCGAATGGTTTTTTACGAATAAATTTGGAGCATTAGAACGAAAGTTGACTTTTTTTCGGGAGCGGATGGTTGATGGATGGTCGGCGCCGCAGAGAAATGCCCGTAACTCGGCCAAAAATTGCTCAAAATGCAAAAACTAATACATTTTTGGAATCCTCTCGTCGTGAACAAACGAATGGTTTTTACCATCCCATTTCGAGCATTTGGACGGGAGATTGCATTTTTGCGGCCTTGGTAGTTGATGAAGAAAAACGCCCGTAACTCGGCCAAAAATTGCTCAAAATGCAAAAACCAATACATTTTTGGAGTCCTCTCGTCGTGAACAAACGAATCGTTTTTTCATCATTCAATTTCGAGCATTTGGGTGGAAGTTGGTTTTTTGCTGTGAAGGGTAGATTTTTGGGGGAGACCTCGCGCGGAAGAATTCTTGCAACTTTTTCGAAAATCACCCAAAAAGCAAAAACTACCACATTTTCGGAATCCTCTCGTCGAGACGAATCGAATGGTTTTTTTACGAATAAATTTGGAGCATTAGAACGAAAGTTGACTTTTTTTCGGGAGCGGATGGTTGATGGATGGTCGGCGCCGCAGAGAAATGCCCGTAACTCGGCCAAAAATCGCTCAAAATGCAAAAACTAATACATTTTTGGAATCCTCTCGTCGTGAACAAACGAATGGTTTTTTTACCATCCCATTTCGAGCATTTGGACGGGAGATAGCATTTTTGCGGCCTTGGTAGTTGATGAAGAAAAACGCCCGTAACTCGGCCAAAAATTGCTCAAAATGCAAAAACCAATACATTTTTGGAATCCTCTCGTCGTGAACAAACGAATGGTTTTTTCATCATTCAATTTCGAGCATTTGGGTGGAAGTTGGTTTTGCTGTGAAGGGTAGATTTTTGGGGAGACCTCGCGCGGAAGAATTCTTGCAACTTTTTCGAAAATCACCCAAAAAGCAAAAACTACCACATTTTCGAAATCCTCTCGTCGAGACGAATCGAATGGTTTTACGAATAAATTTGGAGCATTAGAACGAAAGTTGACTTTTTTTCGGGAGCGGATGGTTGATGGATGGTCGGCGCCGCAGAGAAATGCCCGTAACTCGGGCAAAAATTGCTCAAAATGCAAAAACTAATACATTTTTGGAATCCTCTCGTCGTGAACAAACGAATGGTTTTTTACCATCCCATTTCGAGCATTTGGACGGGAGATTGCATTTTGCGGCCTTGGTAGTTGATGAAGAAAAACGCCCGTAACTCGGCCAAAAATTGCTCAAAATGCAAAAACCAATACATTTTTGGAGTCCTCTCGTCGTGAACAAACGAATCGTTTTTCATCATTCAATTTCGAGCATTTGGGTGGAAGTTGGTTTTTGCTGTGAAGGGTAGATTTTTGGGGAGACCTCGCGCGGAATAATTCTTGCAACTTTTTCGAAAATCACCCAAAAAGCAAAAACTACCACATTTTCGGAATCCTCTCGTCGAGACGAATCGAATGGTTTTTTTACGAATAAATTTGGAGCATTAGAACGAAAGTTGACTTTTTTTCGGGAGCGGATGGTTGATGGATGGTCGGCGCCGCAGAGAAATGCCCGTAACTCGGCCAAAAATCGCTCAAAATGCAAAAACTAATACATTTTTGGAATCCTCTCGTCGTGAACAAACGAATGGTTTTTTTACCATCCCATTTCGAGCATTTGGACGGGAGATAGCATTTTTGCGGCCTTGGTAGTTGATGAAGAAAAACGCCCGTAACTCGGCCAAAAATTGCTCAAAATGCAAAAACCAATACATTTTTGGAATCCTCTCGTCGTGAACAAACGAATGGTTTTTTCATCATTCAATTTCGAGCATTTGGGTGGAAGTTGGTTTTTTGCTGTGAAGGGTAGATTTTTGGGGGAGACCTCGCGCGGAAGAATTCTTGCAACTTTTTCGAAAATCACCCAAAAAGCAAAAACTACCACATTTTCGAAATCCTCTCGTCGAGACGAATCGAATGGTTTTTACGAATAAATTTGGAGCATTAGAACGAAAGTTGACTTTTTTCGGGAGCGGATGGTTGATGGATGGTCGGCGCCGCAGAGAAATGCCCGTAACTCGGGCAAAAATTGCTCAAAATGCAAAAACTAATACATTTTGGAATCCTCTCGTCGTGAACAAACGAATGGTTTTTTTACCATCCCATTTCGAGCATTTGGACGGGAGATTGCATTTTGCGGCCTTGGTAGTTGATGAAGAAAAACGCCCGTAACTCGGCCAAAAATTGCTCAAAATGCAAAAACCAATACATTTTGGAGTCCTCTCGTCGTGAACAAACGAATGGTTTTCATCATTCAATTTCGAGCATTTGGGTGGAAGTTGGTTTTTTGCTGTGAAGGGTAGATTTTTGGGGGAGACCTCGCGCGGAAGAATTCTTGCAACTTTTTCGAAAATCACCCAAAAAGCAAAAACTACCACATTTTCGAAATCCTCTCGTCGAGACGAATCGAATGGTTTTTTTACGAATAAATTTGGAGCATTAGAACGAAAGTTGACTTTTTTTCGGGAGCGGATGGTTGATGGATGGTCGGCGCCGCAGAGAAATGCCCGTAACTCGGGCAAAAATTGCTCAAAATGCAAAAACTAATACATTTTTGGAATCCTCTCGTCGTGAACAAACGAATGGTTTTTTTACCATCCCATTTCGAGCATTTGGACGGGAGATAGCATTTTTGCGGCCTTGGTAGTTGATGAAGAAAAACGCCCGTAACTCGGCCAAAAATTGCTCAAAATGCAAAAACCAATACATTTTTGGAATCCTCTCGTCGTGAACAAACGAATGGTTTTTTCATCATTCAATTTCGAGCATTTGGGTGGAAGTTGGTTTTTGCTGTGAAGGGTAGATTTTTGGGGAGACCTCGCGCGGAAGAATTCTTGCAACTTTTTCGAAAATCACCCAAAAAGCAAAAACTACCACATTTTCGAAATCCTCTCGTCGAGACGAATCGAATGGTTTTACGAATAAATTTGGAGCATTAGAACGAAAGTTGACTTTTTTTCGGGAGCGGATGGTTGATGGATGGTCGGCGCCGCAGAGAAATGCCCGTAACTCGGGCAAAAATTGCTCAAAATGCAAAAACCAATACATTTTTGGAATCCTCTCGTCGTGAACAAACGAATGGTTCTTTTACCATCCCATTTCGAGCATTTGGACGGGAGATTGCATTTTTGCGGCCTTGGTAGTTGATGAAGAAAAACGCCCGTAACTCGGCCAAAAATTGCTCAAAATGCAAAAACCAATACATTTTTGGAGTCCTCTCGTCGTGAACAAACGAATGGTTTTTTCATCATTCAATTTCGAGCATTTGGGTGGAAGTTGGTTTTTTGCTGTGAAGGGTAGATTTTTGGGGGAGACCTCGCGCGGAAGAATTCTTGCAACTTTTTCGAAAATCACCCAAAAAGCAAAAACTACCACATTTTCGGAATCCTCTCGTCGAGACGAATCGAATGGTTTTTTACGAATAAATTTGGAGCATTAGAACGAAAGTTGACTTTTTTTCGGGAGCGGATGGTTGATGGATGGTCGGCGCCGCAGAGAAATGCCCGTAACTCGGCCAAAAATTGCTCAAAATGCAAAAACTAATACATTTTTGGAATCCTCTCGTCGTTAACAAACTATTGTTTTTTTTACCATCCCTTTTCGAGCTTTTGGAGGGGTGTTTGCTTTTTTGCGGCCTTGGTTGTTGATGAAGAAAAACGCCCGTAACTCGGCCAAAAATTGCTCAAAATGCAAAAACCAATACATTTTTGGAGTCCTCTCGTCGTGAACAAACGAATCGTTTTCATCATTCAATTTCGAGCATTTGGGTGGAAGTTGGTTTTTGCTGTGAAGGGTAGATTTTTGGGGAGACCTCGCGCGGAAGAATTCTTGCAACTTTTTCGAAAATCACCCAAAAAGCAAAAACTACCACATTTTCGGAATCCTCTCGTCGAGACGAATCGAATGGTTTTTTACGAATAAATTTGGAGCATTAGAACGAAAGTTGACTTTTTTTCGGGAGCGGAGGGTTGATGGATGGTCGGCGCCGCAGAGAAATGCCCGTAACTCGGCCAAAAATCGCTCAAAATGCAAAAACTAATACATTTTTGGAATCCTCTCGTCGTGAACAAACGAATGGTTTTTTTAACATCCCATTTCGAGCATTTGGACGGGAGATCGCATTTTGGGGCCGGGCTCGTTGAGGAAGAAAAACGCCCGTAACTCGGCCAAAAATTGCTCAAAATGCAAAAACCAATACATTTTTGGAATCCTCTCGTCGTGAACAAACGAATGGTTTTTTCATCATTCAATTTCGAGCATTTGGGTGGAAGTTGGTTTTTGCTGTGAAGGGTAGATTTTTGGGGAGACCTCGCGCGGAAGAATTCTTGCAACTTTTTCGAAAATCACCCAAAAAGCAAAAACTACCACATTTTCGAAATCCTCTCGTCGAGACGAATCGAATGGTTTTTTACGAATAAATTTGGAGCATTAGAACGAAAGTTGACTTTTTTCGGGAGCGGATGGTTGATGGATGGTCGGCGCCGCAGACAAATGCCCGTAACTCGGGCAAAAATTGCTCAAAATGCAAAAACTAATACATTTTTGGAATCCTCTCGTCGTGACCAAACGACGGGTTTTTTTACCAGCCAATTGCGCGCATTTGGACGGGATATTGCATTTGGGCGGCGTTGTTCGTTGATGAAGAAACACGCCCGTAACTCGGCCAAAAATTGCTCAAAATGCAAAAACCAATACATTTTTGGAGTCCTCTCGTCGTGAACCAACGAATGGTTTTTCATCATTCAATTTCGAGCATTTGGGTGGAAGTTGGTTTTTGCTGTGAAGGGTAGATTTTTGGGGAGACCTCGCGCGGAAGAATTCTTGCAACTTTTTCGAAAATCACCCAAAAAGCAAAAACTACCACATTTTCGGAATCCTCTCGTCGAGACGAATCGAATGGTTTTTACGAATAAATTTGGAGCATTAGAACGAAAGTTGACTTTTTTTCGGGAGCGGATGGTTGATGGATGGTCGGCGCCGCAGAGAAATGCCCGTAACTCGGGCAAAAATTGCTCAAAATGCAAAAACCAATACATTTTTGGAATCCTCTCGTCGTGAACAAACGAATGGTTCTTTTACCATCCCATTTCGAGCATTTGGACGGGAGATTGCATTTTTGCGGCCTTGGTAGTTGATGAAGAAAAACGCCCGTAACTCGGCCAAAAATTGCTCAAAATGCAAAAACCAATACATTTTTGGAGTCCTCTCGTCGTGAACAAACGAATGGTTTTTCATCATTCAATTTCGAGCATTTGGGTGGAAGTTGGTTTTTGCTGTGAAGGGTAGATTTTTGGGGAGACCTCGCGCGGAAGAATTCTTGCAACTTTTTCGAAAATCACCCAAAAAGCAAAAACTACCACATTTTCGGAATCCTCTCGTCGAGACGAATCGAATGGTTTTTTTACGAATAAATTTGGAGCATTAGAACGAAAGTTGCCTTTTTTTCGGGAGCGGATGGTTGATGGATGGTCGGCGCCGCAGAGAAATGCCCGTAACTCGGGCAAAAATTGCTCAAAATGCAAAAACCAATACATTTTTGGAATCCTCTCGTCGTGAACAAACGAATGGTTTTTTACCATACCATTTAGAACATTTGGACGGGAACTTGCATTTTGCGGCCTTGGTAGTTGATGAAGAAAAACGCCCGTAACTCGGCCAAAAATTGCTCAAAATGCAAAAACCAATACATTTTTGGAGTCCTCTCGTCGTGAACAAACGAATGGTTTTTTCATCATTCAATTTCGAGCATTTGGGTGGAAGTTGGTTTTTTGCTGTGAAGGGTAGATTTTTGGGGGAGACCTCGCGCGGAAGAATTCTTGCAACTTTTTCGAAAATCACCCAAAAAGCAAAAACTACCACATTTTCGAAATCCTCTCGTCGAGACGAATCGAATGGTTTTACGAATAAATTTGGAGCATTAGAACGAAAGTTGACTTTTTTCGGGAGCGGATGGTTGATGGATGGTCGGCGCCGCAGAGAAATGCCCGTAACTCGGGCAAAAATTGCTCAAAATGCAAAAACTAATACATTTTGGAATCCTCTCGTCGTGAACAAACGAATGGTTTTTACCATCCCATTTCGAGCATTTGGACGGGAGATTGCATTTTGCGGCCTTGGTAGTTGATGAAGAAAAACGCCCGTAACTCGGCCAAAAATTGCTCAAAATGCAAAAACCAATACATTTTTGGAGTCCTATCGTCGTGAACAAACGAATGGTTTTTTCATCATTCAATTTCGAGCATTTGGGTGGAAGTTGGTTTTTGCTGTGAAGGGTAGATTTTTGGGGAGACCTCGCGCGGAAGAATTCTTGCAACTTTTTCGAAAATCACCCAAAAAGCAAAAACTACCACATTTTCGAAATCCTCTCGTCGAGACGAATCGAATGGTTTTACGAATAAATTTGGAGCATTAGAACGAAAGTTGACTTTTTTTCGGGAGCGGATGGTTGATGGATGGTCGGCGCCGCAGAGAAATGCCCGTAACTCGGGCAAAAATTGCTCAAAATGCAAAAACTAATACATTTTTGGAATCCTCTCGTCGTGAACAAACGAATGGTTTTTTTACCATCCCATTTCGAGCATTTGGACGGGAGATTGCATTTTGGGGCCTTGGTAGTTGATGAAGAAAAACGCCCGTAACTCGGCCAAAAATTGCTCAAAATGCAAAAACCAATACATTTTTGGAGTCCTTTCGTCGTGAACAAACGAATGGTTTTTTCATCATTCAATTTCGAGCATTTGGACGGGAGATTGCATTTTTGCGGCCTTGGTAGTTGATGAAGAAAAACGCCCGTAACTCGGCCAAAAATTGCTCAAAATGCAAAAACCAATACATTTTTGGAGTCCTCTCGTCGTGAACAAACGAATGGTTTTTTCATCATTCAATTTCGAGCATTTGGGTGGAAGTTGGTTTTTTGCTGTGAAGGGTAGATTTTTGGGGGAGACCTCGCGCGGAAGAATTCTTGCAACTTTTTCGAAAATCACCCAAAAAGCAAAAACTACCACATTTTCGGAATCCTCTCGTCGAGACGAATCGAATGGTTTTTTTACGAATAAATTTGGAGCATTAGAACGAAAGTTGACTTTTTTTCGGGAGCGGATGGTTGATGGATGGTCGGCGCCGCAGAGAAATGCCCGTAACTCGGGCAAAAATTGCTCAAAATGCAAAAACTAATACATTTTTGGAATCCTCTCGTCGTGAACAAACGAATGGTTTTTTTACCATCCCATTTCGAGCATTTGGACGGGAGATTGCATTTTTGCGGCCTTGGTAGTTGATGAAGAAAAACGCCCGTAACTCGGCCAAAAATTGCTCAAAATGCAAAAACCAATACATTTTGGAGTCCTCTCGTCGTGAACAAACGAATGGTTTTTTCATCATTCAATTTCGAGCATTTGGGTGGAAGTTGGTTTTTGCTGTGAAGGGTAGATTTTTGGGGGAGACCTCGCGCGGAAGAATTCTTGCAACTTTTTCGAAAATCACCCAAAAAGCAAAAACTACCACATTTTCGAAATCCTCTCGTCGAGACGAATCGAATGGTTTTTTTACGAATAAATTTGGAGCATTAGAACGAAAGTTGACTTTTTTTCGGGAGCGGATGGTTGATGGATGGTCGGCGCCGCAGAGAAATACCCGTAACTCGGGCAAAAATTGCTCAAAATGCAAAAACTAATACATTTTTGGAATCCTCTCGTCGTGAACAAACGAATGGTTTTTTTACCATCCCATTTCGAGCATTTGGACGGGAGATTGCATTTTTGCGGCCTTGGTAGTTGATGAAGAAAAACGCCCGTAACTCGGCCAAAAATTGCTCAAAATGCAAAAACCAATACATTTTTGGAGTCCTCTCGTCGTGAACAAACGAATGGTTTTTTCATCATTCAATTTCGAGCATTTGGACGGGAGATTGCATTTTTGCGGCCTTGGTAGTTGATGAAGAAAAACGCCCGTAACTCGGCCAAAAATTGCTCAAAATGCAAAAACCAATACATTTTTGGAGTCCTCTCGTCGTGAACAAACGAATGGTTTTTTCATCATTCAATTTCGAGCATTTGGGTGGAAGTTGGTTTTTTGCTGTGAAGGGTAGATTTTTGGGGGAGACCTCGCGCGGAAGAATTCTTGCAACTTTTTCGAAAATCACCCAAAAAGCAAAAACTACCACATTTTCGGAATCCTCTCGTCGAGACGAATCGAATGGTTTTTTTACGAATAAATTTGGAGCATTAGAACGAAAGTTGACTTTTTTTCGGGAGCGGATGGTTGATGGATGGTCGGCGCCGCAGAGAAATGCCCGTAACTCGGGCAAAAATTGCTCAAAATGCAAAAACCAATACATTTTTGGAATCCTCTCGTCGTGAACAAACGAATGGTTTTTTTACCATCCCATTTCGAGCATTTGGACGGGAGATTGCATTTTTGCGGCCTTGGTAGTTGATGAAGAAAAACGCCCGTAACTCGGCCAAAAATTGCTCAAAATGCAAAAACCAATACATTTTTGGAGTCCTCTCGTCGTGAACAAACGAATGGTTTTTTCATCATTCAATTTCGAGCATTTGGGTGGAAGTTGGTTTTTTGCTGTGAAGGGTAGATTTTTGGGGGAGACCTCGCGCGGAAGAATTCTTGCAACTTTTTCGAAAATCACCCAAAAAGCAAAAACTACCACATTTTCGGAATCCTCTCGTCGAGACGAATCGAATGGTTTTTTTACGAATAAATTTGGAGCATTAGAACGAAAGTTGACTTTTTTTCGGGAGCGGATGGTTGATGGATGGTCGGCGCCGCAGAGAAATGCCCGTAACTCGGGCAAAAATTGCTCAAAATGCAAAAACTAATACATTTTTGGAATCCTCTCGTCGTGAACAAACGAATGGTTTTTTTACCATCCCATTTCGAGCATTTGGACGGGAGATTGCATTTTTGCGGCCTTGGTAGTTGATGAAGAAAAACGCCCGTAACTCGGCCAAAAATTGCTCAAAATGCAAAACCCAATACATTTTTGGAGTCCTCTCGTCGTGAACAAACGAATGGTTTTTTCATCATTCAATTTCGAGCATTTGGGTGGAAGTTGGTTTTTTGCTGTGAAGGGTAGATTTTTGGGGAGACCTCGCGCGGAATTATTCTGGCACCTTTTTCGAAAATCACCCAAAAAGCAAAAACTACCACATTTTCGAAATCCTCTCGTCGAGACGAATCGAATGGTTTTTTTACGAATAAATTTGGAGCATTAGAACGAAAGTTGACTTTTTTTCGGGAGCGGATGGTTGATGGATGGTCGGCGCCGCAGAGAAATGCCCGTAACTCGGGCAAAAATTGCTCAAAATGCAAAAACTAATACATTTTTGGAATCCTCTCGTCGTGAACAAACGAATGGTTTTTTTACCATCCCATTTCGAGCATTTGGACGGGAGATTGCATTTTTGCGGCCTTGGTAGTTGATGAAGAAAAACGCCCGTAACTCGGCCAAAAATTGCTCAAAATGCAAAAACCAATACATTTTTGGAGTCCTCTCGTCGTGAACAAACGAATGGTTTTTTCATCATTCAATTTCGAGCATTTGGACGGGAGATTGCATTTTTGCGGCCTTGGTAGTTGATGAAGAAAAACGCCCGTAACTCGGCCAAAAATTGCTCAAAATGCAAAAACCAATACATTTTTGGAGTCCTCTCGTCGTGAACAAACGAATGGTTTTTTCATCATTCAATTTCGAGCATTTGGGTGGAAGTTGGTTTTTTGCTGTGAAGGGTAGATTTTTGGGGGAGACCTCGCGCGGAAGAATTCTTGCAACTTTTTCGAAAATCACCCAAAAAGCAAAAACTACCACATTTTCGGAATCCTCTCGTCGTGAACAAACGAATGGTTTTTTTACCATCCCATTTCGAGCATTTGGACGGGAGATTGCATTTTTGCGGCCTTGGTAGTTGATGAAGAAAAACGCCCGTAACTCGGCCAAAAATTGCTCAAAATGCAAAAACCAATACCTTTTTGGAGTCCTCTCGTCGTGAACAAACGAATGGTTTTTTCATCATTCAATTTCGAGCATTTGGGTGGAAGTTGGTTTTTTGCTGTGAAGGGTAGATTTTTGGGGGAGACCTCGCGCGGAAGAATTCTTGCAACTTTTTCGAAAATCACCCAAAAAGCAAAAACTACCACATTTTCGGAATCCTCTCGTCGAGACGAATCGAATGGTTTTACGAATAAATTTGTATCATTAGAACGACAGTTGACTTTATTTACGGAGCGGATGGTTGATGGATGGTCGGCGCCGCCGAAAAATGCCCGTAACTCGGCCAAAAATTGCTCAAAATGCAAAAACTAATACATTTTTGGAATCCTCTCGTCGTGAACAAACGAATGGTTTTACCATCCCATTTCGAGCATTTGGACGGGAGATTGCATTTTGCGGCCTTGGTAGTTGATGAAGAAAAACGCCCGTAACTCGGCCAAAAATTGCTCAAAATGCAAAAACCAATACCTTTTTGGAGTCCTCTCGTCGTGAACAAACGAATGGTTTTTCATCATTCAATTTCGAGCATTTGGGTGGAAGTTGGTTTTTTGCTGTGAAGGGTAGATTTTTGGGGGAGACCTCGCGCGGAAGAATTCTTGCAACTTTTTCGAAAATCACCCAAAAAGCAAAAACTACCACATTTTCGGAATCCTCTCGTCGAGACGAATCGAATGGTTTTACGAATAAATTTGGAGCATTAGAACGAAAGTTGACTTTTTTTCGGGAGCGGATGGTTGATGGATGGTCGGCGCCGCAGAGAAATGCCCGTAACTCGGCCAAAAATTGCTCAAAATGCAAAAACTAATACATTTTTGGAATCCTCTCGTCGTGAACAAACGAATGGTTTTTTTACCATCCCATTTCGAGCATTTGGATGGGAGATTGCATTTTTGCGGCCTTGGTAGTTGATGAAGAAAAACGCCCGTAACTCGGCCAAAAATTGCTCAAAATGCAAAAACCAATACCTTTTTGGAGTCCTCTCGTCGTGAACAAACGAATGGTTTTTTCATCATTCAATTTCGAGCATTTGGGTGGAAGTTGGTTTTTTGCTGTGAAGGGTAGATTTTTGGGGGAGACCTCGCCGCGGAAGAATTCTTGCAACTTTTTCGAAAATCACCCAAAAAGCAAAAACTACCACATTTTCGGAATCCTCTCGTCGAGACGAATCGAATGGTTTTTTTACGAATAAATTTGGAGCATTAGAACGAAAGTTGACTTTTTTTCGGGAGCGGATGGTTGATGGATGGTCGGCGCCGCAGAGAAATGCCCGTAACTCGGCCAAAAATTGCTCAAAATGCAAAAACTAATACATTTTTGGAATCCTCTCGTCGTGAACAAACGAATGGTTTTACCATCCCATTTCGAGCATTTGGACGGGAGATTGCATTTTGCGGCCTTGTTAGTTGATGACTAAAAACGCCCGTAACTCGGCCAAAAATTGCTCAAAATGCAAAAACCAATACCTTTTTGGAGTCCTCTCGTCGTGAACAAACGAATGGTTTTTTCATCATTCAATTTCGAGCATTTGGGTGGAAGTTGGTTTTGCTGTGAAGGGTAGATTTTTGGGGAGACCTCGCGCGGAAGAATTCTTGCAACTTTTTCGAAAATCACCCAAAAAGCAAAAACTACCACATTTTCGGAATCCTCTCGTCGAGACGAATCGAATGGTTTTACGAATAAATTTGGAGCATTAGAACGAAAGTTGACTTTTTTTCGGGAGCGGATGGTTGATGGATGGTCGGCGCCGCAGAGAAATGCCCGTAACTCGGCCAAAAATTGCTCAAAATGCAAAAACTAATACATTTTTGGAATCCTCGCGGCCGGAACAAACGAATGGTTTGGTTACCATCCCATTTCGAGCAGTGGGACGGGAGATTGCATTTTGCGGCCTTGGTAGTTGATGAAGAAAAACGCCCGTAACTCGGCCAAAAATTGCTCAAAATGCAAAAACGAATACATTTTTGGAGTCCTCTCGTCGTGAACAAACGAATGGTTTTTCATCATTCAATTTCGAGCATTTGGGTGGAAGTTGGTTTTTGCTGTGAAGGGTAGATTTTTGGGGAGACCTCGCGCGGAAGAATTCTTGCAACTTTTTCGAAAATCACCCAAAAAGCAAAAACTACCACATTTTCGGAATCCTCTCGTCGAGACGAATCGAATGGTTTTTTTACGAATAAATTTGGAGCATTAGAACGAAAGTTGACTTTTTTTCGGGAGCGGATGGTTGATGGATGGTCGGCGCCGCAGAGAAATGCCCGTAACTCGGCCAAAAATTGCTCAAAATGCAAAAACTAATACATTTTTGGAATCCTCTCGTCGTGAACAAACGAATGGTTTTTTTACCATCCCATTTCGAGCATTTGGACGGGAGATTGCATTTTTGCGGCCTTGGTAGTTGATGAAGAAAAACGCCCGTAACTCGGCCAAAAATTGCTCAAAATGCAAAAACCAATACCTTTTTGGAGTCCTCTCGTCGTGAACAAACGAATGGTTTTTTCATCATTCAATTTCGAGCATTTGGGTGGAAGTTGGTTTTTTGCTGTGAAGGGTAGATTTTTGGGGGAGACCTCGCGCGGAAGAATTCTTGCAACTTTTTCGAAAATCACCCAAAAAGCAAAAACTACCACATTTTCGGAATCCTCTCGTCGAGACGAATCGAATGGTTTTTTTACGAATAAATTTGGAGCATTAGAACGAAAGTTGACTTTTTTTCGGGAGCGGATGGTTGATGGATGGTCGGCGCCGCAGAGAAATGCCCGTAACTCGGCCAAAAATTGCTCAAAATGCAAAAACTAATACATTTTTGGAATCCTCTCGTCGTGAACAAACGAATGGTTTTTTTACCATCCCATTTCGAGCATTTGGACGGGAGATTGCATTTTTGCGGCCTTGGTAGTTGATGAAGAAAAACGCCCGTAACTCGGCCAAAAATTGCTCAAAATGCAAAAACCAATACATTTTTGGAGTCCTCTCGTCGTGAACAAACGAATGGTTTTTTCATCATTCAATTTCGAGCATTTGGGTGGAAGTTGGTTTTTTGCTGTGAAGGGTAGATTTTTGGGGGAGACCTCGCGCGGAAGAATTCTTGCAACTTTTTCGAAAATCACCCAAAAAGCAAAAACTACCACATTTTCGGAATCCTCTCGTCGAGACGAATCGAATGGTTTTTACGAATAAATTTGGAGCATTAGAACGAAAGTTGACTTTTTTTCGGGAGCGGATGGTTGATGGATGGTCGGCGCCGCAGAGAAATGCCCGTAACTCGGCCAAAAATTGCTCAAAATGCAAAAACTAATACATTTTTGGAATCCTCTCGTCGTGAACAAACGAATGGTTTTTTTACCATCCCATTTCGAGCATTTGGACGGGAGATTGCATTTTTGCGGCCTTGGTAGTTGATGAAGAAAAACGCCCGTAACTCGGCCAAAAATTGCTCAAAATGCAAAAACCAATACATTTTTGGAGTCCTCTCGTCGTGAACAAACGAATGGTTTTTTCATCATTCAATTTCGAGCATTTGGGTGGAAGTTGGTTTTTTGCTGTGAAGGGTAGATTTTTGGGGGAGACCTCGCGCGGAAGAATTCTTGCAACTTTTTCGAAAATCACCCAAAAAGCAAAAACTACCACATTTTCGGAATCCTCTCGTCGAGACGAATCGAATGGTTTTTTACGAATAAATTTGGAGCATTAGAACGAAAGTTGACTTTTTTTCGGGAGCGGATGGTTGATGGATGTTCGTCGCCTCAGACAAATGCCCGTAACTCGGCCAAAAATTGCTCAAAATGCAAAAAC
Organism: Pseudococcus jackbeardsleyi; assembly: GCA_038380155.1. Lineage (NCBI taxonomy): Eukaryota > Metazoa > Arthropoda > Insecta > Hemiptera > Pseudococcidae > Pseudococcus > Pseudococcus jackbeardsleyi. The sequence goes on from CM076238.1 coordinate 42,042,469, forward strand.
TAATACATTTTGGAATCCTCTCGTCGTGAACAAACGAATGGTTTTACCATCCCATTTCGAGCATTTGGACGGGAGATTGCATTTTGCGGCCTGGGTAGGTGATGAAGAAAAACGCCCGTAACTCGGCCAAAAATTGCTCAAAATGCAAAAACCAATACATTTTTGGAGTCCTCTCGTCGTGAACAAACGAATGGTTTTTCATCATTCAATTTCGAGCATTTGGGTGGAAGTTGGTTTTTTGCTGTGAAGGGTAGATTTTTGGGGAGACCTCGCGCGGAAGAATTCTTGCAACTTTTTCGAAAATCACCCAAAAAGCAAAAACTACCACATTTTCGGAATCCTCTCGTCGAGACGAATCGAATGGTTTTACGAATAAATTTGGAGCATTAGAACGAAAGTTGACTTTTTTCGGGAGCGGATGGTTGATGGATGGTCGGCGCCGCAGAGAAATGCCCGTAACTCGGCCAAAAATTGCTCAAAATGCAAAAACTAATACATTTTGGAATCCTCTCGTCGTGAACAAACGAATGGTTTTTACCATCCCATTTCGAGCATTTGGACGGGAGATAGCATTTTTGCGGCCTTGGTAGTTGATGAAGAAAAACGCCCGTAACTCGGCCAAAAATTGCTCAAAATGCAAAAACCAATACATTTTTGGAATCCTCTCGTCGTGAACAAACGAATGGTTTTTCATCATTCAATTTCGAGCATTTGGGTGGAAGTTGGTTTTTGCTGTGAAGGGTAGATTTTTGGGGAGACCTCGCGCGGAAGAATTCTTGCAACTTTTTCGAAAATCACCCAAAAAGCAAAAACTACCACATTTTCGGAATCCTCTCGTCGAGACGAATCGAATGGTTTTACGAATAAATTTGGAGCATTAGAACGAAAGTTGACTTTTTTTCGGGAGCGGATGGTTGATGGATGGTCGGCGCCGCAGAGAAATGCCCGTAACTCGGCCAAAAATTGCTCAAAATGCAAAAACTAATACATTTTTGGAATCCTCTCGTCGTGAACAAACGAATGGTTTTTTTACCATCCCATTTCGAGCATTTGGACGGGAGATAGCATTTTTGCGGCCTTGGTAGTTGATGAAGAAAAACGCCCGTAACTCGGCCAAAAATTGCTCAAAATGCAAAAACCAATACATTTTTGGAATCCTCTCGTCGTGAACAAACGAATGGTTTTTTCATCATTCAATTTCGAGCATTTGGGTGGAAGTTGGTTTTTTGCTGTGAAGGGTAGATTTTTGGGGGAGACCTCGCGCGGAAGAATTCTGGCAACTTTTTCGAAAATCACCCAACATGCAAAAACTAATACATTTTCGGAATCCTTCAATTTTTACCTCTACACCTCAGTTTTTAGATTTTAATTTCAATTGGAACTTATGAAATTGATTTTTGAAACGCTAGATTTCTCTTCTGGTCCACTGTTCGCTGTCAGCATTGAAAAGGGTTTGGGCTAATATGCTGCGCGAAAAAATCTGAAAAAATTCTCAAAGTTGATTACTAAAAATTAATTTTAAAATGGGAAGGGAGGGCAGAGTTAGGTGGGAATGGAAGATCCACCCATGATTTTTTCGGTGTCCTTCATTATGTCTAATGGTCTTGTTCCTAAAGTAGACAAATGTTTGTTTTTTAGTTTTAGAATTGGAGCAATTTTAAAAGTTCGAGGGTGGGGTTTTGGCTAGAATGCATTGCAAAAAAAAATCTGAAAAAATTCTCATAAATTGGTCACTACTCCCCGTATACACTACATAAATTTCAAATTATTTTTGGTTGCGTGAATGACGAAATTTGTATTTTTGAATAGAAAATCTCATTTTTTTCTCCTCTGTTCTCCCAATGCTAAATATCTAAAAGAAATCATTACATTGCTTGCACTGTGGTAAGACTATATTTTTGCCAAAATGAAAAAATATAATGTTTTTAGTTTCAAAATTAAAGTGATTTTAAAGTTTATAAAAGGGATTTTGGCTAGAAGACAGTACAAAAAAATTTGAAAAAAATTTCAAAAATTGGTCACCATTTCCTGTATACTACACTACATAAATTTCAGAAATTTTGGTTCATTAGGTTCCGAGATTGGATTTTTTGACGAAAATTCGACATTTTGGGGTGGGGATGAAAAACTAATCCAAAAATTATTTTTTGGGATACTTACGTACTTAATAATGTCTGCTGGTTAGTTTCAAAAAGTAGCTCTCAAGCCGATCAATCTACCTTAACAGCGTGGGGGGGTACTTTTTCCTAAAATTCAAAAAATAAACTTGATTTTAGTCACATAGGTACTTATTTTTACAGTTGCTTTTCTCAAATTCGCAATTTTTTATAAAAATATTTCGATTCCCTTGAGACTGAGCTGCCTTCGTTTTTAGTGAAAAAATTGCAAAATTAATTCGCAATTCAAATACGGATAAAAAATTACGTAAATTATAATTATTTATTACGTAGGTATAAAATAAACACTTATAGCACTTAATGAACGTACGAATGAAAGAAGATACATTCCGCCAACTAAATAATTAATGATTTTTGCAGGAAAACCATTGCCTAAGGATTAAACTGCTGGGCGATTGTTACTATTGTGTCTCCGGATTACCTTTAGCGCGACCAGATCATGCTGTTTGTTGCGTTGAAATGGGATTACATATGATAACAGCGATTCAAGACGTGAGAAAAAAACTAAATGTGCGTATCGTATACGGAGAAAACCCGCAACCATAATACATATTACCACCATAAGCAAAATTTCGCTACCCTGCACGCTCTATACGCTAAATAGTGTAGAAGATAGGCTTGTTTTAATCCAAGCTTCCTCGTCGTAATCCTAAATACGTTAGTGATAAAGATACGACTCATATACGAAGATAGAGAGATACACATGAGTGTGCATTAGTTAGGTAAATGATATGAGGAAGTTTTTGTATATCAATCACAAAGTCATCTTTTGTATGCTTATAATTTCGGGGGCGAATTATTTCTACTACTACTGCGTAGGTTAGCGAATGTCTCACCTTGAATTAAAAGGTAGCCTATTTTGCATTTGCGAAAACGTTGTTTAAACTGGGGAAATTATGACGATGACGGACGGTATGAAGATTCCATGATAAACAGTTAACGAGGAGAAAACGGCGGCTTTAATTCGATTTTAATCCGTTAGCTAGGTTTTGAGTTTGTGAAAATGTTATTTGAATGAGAATACGAGTAAACTACCTGTGTACTTATCGTCTAAACGATGCCTTCACTTTGAGTGGTGATTAAAACCTTCAATTTTGGAAAAGCATATGAGTTATTATTTTATCGTAGGTAGATTTGAATATGAGAATAGGAATACATTCGGGATCCGTACTCTGCGGTGTTTTGGGGCTGAGAAAATGGCAATTTGATGTTTGGTCGTACGATGTGACTTTGGCCAATCATTTGGAATCCGGAGGATTACCTGGGTACGGTTGTTCATTTTTGTTTCTTTTTTTTTTTTTTTTTAATTTGAAAATTAATTTTTTCTTGTGTTTTCAGTCGAGTTCATATATCAAAAGCGACTTTGGATTGTTTACGTAATGCCTACGAAGTTGAACCAGGGTACGGTGAAAGTAGAGATAATTATTTAAAGGTAAATATACATTTGAAATAATTTTATTACTTTGAAAAAAAATAAAAACACTTGGACAGTGTTGTTTATCGAATTACCTCTGAATTAAAATTAATGACGAAAAAAATGCTAATTTTTCGATAAAACTTACAAAAATTTAGATACTGTTAACTGTGTGAATTTTTAATGTTATCAAAATTTGCACCCAGCAATTAAAAAAATTTGAATTATAAAGAAAAAAGCGTACCCACGATACCCCTTTTTTCAGCTTCGGAGCCTCATTTAAATTACGTTCCTAATGTAGTACATTCTTCTTGCCATGGATAATAAATTTTACAGGGTAACATTTAATTTTGGAAACTAGATTAAATACAAATTTTAATTGCTATATTCTCGTTTTAAGGAACACGAAGTAGAAACATTTTTAATTAAGAAAGAAGAGCCGTCCAAGTCGCGTCGCAAGTTCATTAATTCCAATGGCAGGCCACGGTTGTGGTCAGAAGATGACAGATTCTCGCCTATCCCGGTGAACCATAAATTTTCGGCTGAAAAATCAAATCAAGGTAAATGTTGGCATTTTTTGTAATGGTTTATTTGTTATGCTGGTTTAATTTTTTTTTTGGTTTAGGTTCGGAAACAGAAATTAAGAATATGGAACATAATGGCCCTTTTCAGAGGAATTATTCGGATCCGGAGAATAATATGCAATGGACCCCGGAAATACCTTTTGAAAATGTAATATTTTGGTTAAGAAATTTGGGCATGTAATTGGTGAAGATTTTAGTTTTATGGGTTTGTTTGTTTTGTAGTTGAGCTCGAGTGTGCAAGAACTCGATGAAATTGAAAATTACGGTGAAATTAAAGTTCAGACGATTACCCCGACGACGCAAGAGCAAATTGATGACATTATTGATCATTGTATCGAAATCGAGAGTAACGAGAGAATGCGGAAAGAACATGTCAACAAATGGACCCTGAGATTTAAACAGACTGAGTTGGAGGAAAAAGTATGTGTTTTTTTTATTTAAAAATGTTTTTTGAATGTTTTGACTTCCCTTTGCTGTTTTTTTTTTTAATTTACCGTTTGTAAATCTTTGATCAATTTAAATTGCTTAAATTAGGTTTGCTTTCGTTGAAATTTGAAGTGGTAAAATTATTCGATTATCTATAGAATCTAGAGAAATGAAATAAAGATTTATTGGCGAACATTCAATTGTTTCGAAAATTTCAGAACATTGCAAAAAAAAATCAGCATTTATTGAAATCAATTTCAGAGCTTATTTAATAATTATTCAGGCTAAAAATGGTTTGTTTCGAAAAGAATCAAAAAAGATGTAAAACTCTGATTTTTTCGAAAAAATGTTAAATAAGCTCTAAAATTAATTTGAATATTTTAAAATTTTTTGGAAATTTTTGAAAAATTGAATGTTCTACATGATGGGAACATATGAAGCCTCCGTCTGAAAAACAACCATAGTCCAAAAATGGAATTTTACAGAAAATCGAAGTAATATGCTCAAAACGTTTCTACGACTAAAAATTAGGTTCGACTTCCAGTTCTCAAAAATAGAAATTGAAAATTTTCCGTGTTTCTAAGGCGGAAGCTACATAAGCCGCAACTTGCAACTGCAACATGCAACTCACTATTTTGGAGATGAAAAATTCAGAATCAGCGGGATAATTAACATTTATTATCAGCTTACAGGTTATCATCACACATGGAAAGGAGTTCGGATCATTCGGAGTTGCAAAGTTGCTGCAACTAAATCAAAAAAATTTGATTTAGTTGCAGAGTTGCATGTTGCAGTTGCAAGTTGCGGCTTATGTAGCTTCCGCCTAAATCACAGGTCTTCGAAATTTTCGTGTTTTTTTTGTTTAAAAAACAACCATAGTACCCCAACTTGATTGTGATTGGTTATTTTCTCAATTAATCAGTTCAGAATCAATCTGATGGACTACGGTTGTTTTTCAAACTAAACGTTCAAAAACCTTTGATTTAGAAACACAGAAAAAGTGATAACATATTTTTTAAAATCCGAAATGAATAATTCAATTGTTATTTTTCTCATAAAATTCTATTTCCGAAACTGCAATTTAAAAAATCCCAAATTTGGACTTCAGGTAGATGTTTGTTTTTAAAACGGACGTTTCATATGATTATGACTCGATTTTTATTTTTATTTTTCTAGTCTCCCCACGTCCCCAGCTTGCAAGTTTTGCACAGAGTAGGTAATAGGTATCTTTTCAAAAATCAGAAATTTTGATTTTTCGGCTCACTCTATACTCTTTCCACGGTAAGAATAGCATGACGTCAGATACGTCAGACCAACCGATCTGCACAATATTGTGAATTGAGCAGAACGGTTGGTCTGACCTATCTGACGTCATGCTATTCTTACCGTGGAAAGAGTATAATCAATATGTTTTTGTTTTTCAATTTTTCCATTTTTAAACCAATCACTTTTCGTTCTTGAATATAAGGAATCATTTTTAAAAAAATAAATGAAGGTCAGTTTTTGCCTTATGCCGTTGTAAATTAGAGGAAAATGAAAAAAAATAACAGCGTGAAGGTCAAAAGATCCGGGGAAATTTTTTTAGGTTTCTTACTTGAACTTTCCTTTGTCTAAAACTCATTAAAATTTGAAATTCTATCGTAAAATTGGAAAATAAGTAGATACTGAGTAAAAAGTACTCAAATTATCTACGTAGAAAACTGAAAAAAAGCATTTGTAGTACATATTTTTTTTCTTGCATTTTTAACTTATCTTCAAATTAAATGAAAATTGCTCATCCCGTTAAAATAGGATAAGTATAACTTTAGGAAAAGTGAAAAAGTGAAAAAAATTTCATTACTCTTCCGTTATAAAAATTATCAACAAAAAAATTCAAAATTTATTTTATTTGCTATTCTGAAATTTTTTGACTGAAAAATTGGTTCAGTGGCGTCGGAAGCTTTTTTTTTGGGAAGGTACAAAATGAGTACTAAGACTTAGAATACTTCAAGAACTTTCAGAGGAGGGGGCAAAAAAGCTTTTTTTTTGTTCTGCTGTCTCAAATAATTCATACAATTGTAATTTTGTTCATGCCCGAGCAAAACTTTGAAAAAATTGATTTTTTAGTGCCCAAAAATTCATTTTTTTCATATTTTACTGCTTTATGGATTATGGTCGTTTACCTAATTTCACAAATTTTTCCAATAGGCTTACCTAATAATTATTTTCACATTTTTTGGCAAATTTTTTCTAAATATTTTTTTTTTCAATTTTTCAAAAATTTTAATATTGTAGTTTTAAGGGAAATTGTGCTCAGTAAGTCATAATGGCCCAGAGGGATTTCTCATTTTCTCACTTCGTTTCGAAAAGTAGGTAGACGTCACTTCTTCTCTATGCAAAACTGGAAAAATCTGCTACCTGAACATCGCAAACAAGTTGCCTATTTATAAAATTGAAGGCGTGAATGTGTTTTCCAAAAAATTAAATTCCGAACGTATTTTTTAATTATGGAAAAAGTTGTATTCGTGAACGGAACTAATTAGATGATGGATTTTGTCACGAGAATAGTTGTGAACAGAGGGGGAGGGGTGAAAATTTCAATAAAAGAATTCCTTTCTATTCTCTAGTCAGACTTCATGACAGCAATATGCAATTGAAATGACGTTAAGGGTCAAACTCGATTTCTAGATTAGCAAAATATTCGTAATAAGGTTCCTAAACCTATGTATTCGTATAACTATAAATATGGTTATATTTTATCATCAGATAAAAATTTTGGAGGTATTCTAATATTGTCAAAATCACCTGCGTTATCGAATAACTACTTATCTAGGTAGCTACCTAATTTAAATCAATCGATAATTTATTACCAATATGGTCAGTTTTTCTGTTGAATTTTAATATCTCTACTTACTTATTGTTATTAAATCTGACATATTTTTTCATTTTTTTTTTTTTTTTTATAGTTTTGTCTTCTACGAGAAGATATGTTCAAATCGAATATGGTGTGCTGTTTCATCGTTTGGTTATTTGTAGTATTTTGCCAAACAATCATGTTACCTTGGTAAATATTCAATATTTTGTTGTTAATTTTTTTCAAAAATCTTGGCAACATGATTTTTTTCTGTTTTCGCAGGTCATTTTCGGTCACCGTTAGCTTATCCATGACTACGTTAATTCTTAGCGGAGCTTTAGTATTAACGATGGCCGAAGAATTCGACGTATTCCCCAAACAATTACAAGGCATATCTTCTATTTTAGCCCAAAATCGTAAATTTCGAACAGCTTTCATTTGTGCCATAGTAACCTTGATGTGTTTCGCTTCAACATTAAGTTTGGTAAGTTGGTACCCAATTAGCTTCCTTCCCACGTCTTACTTATATTTTTAATCTAATACCTTTTTCTTCGAACAGGTGTTGAACCCTTCGGCGTATCTTTCGCATTCGAAACTTCAAAATCAGAACTTTTTAACCAGTCAGAATCTCATTACACTGCCAATACACCACAATTACAGTCTGGATAACGCCAGCTATAGCAAAAAGTTGGAAAAAAGGAGTTTCGATTCGCAAACGTTACGAACGGCGAATGCTATTTATTTGAAAAAATTATTATTTATCAACGAGCGAAAAAAATCCAAACATAAATTTTCGAATAATAATCAAACGCCTAAAAAATTTCATAACGGTAATCAGCCGCAATCGAAGCATATAAAATATCATCGTAAAAGAACCGCCAGAACTTTGGTGAAAAATTATTGGTATTCGAAGATGAAAGAGGATAATATCTATTTGGATAAAACTTTGGTAACTAGGGAGAGTTCCAATTCTACAAATGATACGGTTGATGTTTCGCAGCAATCTGCATATTCCACAGAATGTCTTCATCCTGAGTATTTGGTGTATACTTGGGTTTTATCGTTGATTGCTCTGGCTACGACGTTGAAATTGTATTTTCTGATCAAAACGTTATTAGCAGTCAGTATGGTGGCTATTTATACTCTTTTTATACTGGTGTTTTATCCGGAAGTGTTTACAAGCTCCCGTTCTCATAGGTAAGAAAATGAGTTCAATGTTTGGATAGAAATTATGATGGTAATTAAATTGCATACTTAGTGCCTGTGATTTCAGTATGGAAGTTCCTATGTCGTCGCAAATGTTGATTTTGCTGACTGCCTTTTTGATATTGGTCGCATATCATGCTCGATTGGTCGAAGTTACTTCGAGATTGGACTTTTTATGGAAACGAGACGCCGAACGAGAATTGGCCGAGATGAAAGAAACGAGGAAAAATAATAGGCAACTTTTACGTAATATTTTACCTGATCACGTTGCACATCATTTTCTGGCGCAAGATCGACATGCTGATGTGAGCCAATTTGCTGTATTATTTGGGTTAAATATTGTGTGTGCTAACTTTGAAGTTGAAATTCACCTGTATAAAATCGTAGTTTTTTTTACACCTCCTCAAAGTGAAACTATTGGTCTCCAAAGTGGGGTTAATTTTTGTAAAAACGTGTTTTTATTAATTTACTTTTTCTCCCTTAGAGGACTAAGAATGAAATATTTTAGATTTACGTCGACATACGTGATTGGTTTTTAAATTCGATAGTTTAGCTACCAAAGAATTTTGTCTTTCAGTGTGCAAATTTACAGATCGATGCATTTTGGGAATTCGAAACATGTTCCAAAGTTTTACACGAATGCTTAAGATAAAAAAAATTTCTTAAAGCCGATATTTCAAAGGAGAAAATTTCAAACTTAGAGCTGTCATTGTGTCATTACTTTTTTGTTTTGCTTTATTTTGAGAAAAAATTTTCTACTAGTTGAAAATTCGCAGTTTTCGCCTCTAAAAATTTCATGTAGAGAGTGTATCACGACTTGATTGATGGTCGTACCTTTTTTTTACTGGTTGAAAATATCGATTGAATTTCAATAGGGTGAAATTTTTCATGACTGGCGTTTTTGATTGCACTAAAAAGAATTGGTTTTATGTACAGGGTGCTCGAAAACTTCGAAATGTAAATTTTCCGCAGAAGTGAAAATTAAAGTGATTTTTTGAAAAAAATTTTGTAAATTTTTGCAAATTTCAAAAAGGCTCCAAGGGTCTAGGATCTTAGAAACATCTGAAATCATTCTCAGATTATATTTATTTCAAACTCGAAAAATGATTCTTGAAGATGTTGGGTGAGGGTGGGGGAGTTATAGGACTAAAATTATGAATTTATCAACTTTGTCGAGTAAGGTATCAAAAATCATATTTTTTTGACGCCTTGAATCCATTTTTGGGATTATTTCGATTTCAAAATCCAAACGTCGGCTCTAGAGATGGAGGCTGAATCAAAATTGAAAATTATACGTACTAGGTCTTTGTATGATTTTTAAAATCTATTTTTAATTCACTTGAAAAAACTAGAAAGTTTAAATCAATATTTTGTCAAGTTTTGAATTGCTCTATTGTTCAGAGTGCAGAGGTTTTTGATAATTTCGCAAAATAATGCTTGAACTTAGCTACAATTTGATCTTATCTTTATCTTACTATGCGAATGTCTCTTTAGAAGTTTGATTTAGAAAACGACACTTTTCAAAATTTAAATTTGGTTTTATCTGACGATTTTTTTATTTTCATTATTTTTTCAACTGAAGGAAATAGCATTAAAAACTAATTCTGATGGGGGGGGGGGGGGGGGGGTAAAACTTAATTAAAATTTTTCTCTCGATTGTGCTGAATATTCAATTTTAGCTCTAATTGCAACCTCGAGGGTCGACTTTTTTGTTTGTGGTCGAAATAATCCTGAAAATTGATTCAAGGAGTCCAGAAGTTGAAATTTTTACTTATATCTCACTTGAGAAATTGAAAAATGTTCGATTTTGTTTTCCCTCCTTTCCCTCCTCCCTTTGAAGGTCAACTTTTTGCTTCAAGAACCAGGGTACAAATGAGAGCTCTATTTTTTAAAAGTTGTTTATTCTTATTTTTTGGAAGATCATTTCTGGCTGGAAAATGTTTAAAAAAATCCCATTCAATAAAATTTTTGAAAAAAAATTTTAAGTGGAGAAATTATTTTTTAATTTTTAGGATTTTTAAGCTTTTTTTAAAAAAAAAAAACATGTATGCAAAAACATGCATTTTTTTTGATAAAAATGACAATTTTTCTAAATTCTCTTCAAAATTTCAAAATTTTTGCACTGTGACTTATCTTTTCAAAATTTTTGTCCAATTTTGTTCCAAAAATACCATAATTCTCTAGAATTTTTAAAATTCAATTATGTACCTCCTTAATTCTAAATGTCATTCTGAATCTCTGCCCACTATCTTCGTTATTTTTTTTTTAACGTATAAAAATAGGACATGCAATGTAGTAAAAAGGGTTAAATTTTCAATTTTTTTGTTTCTTCGGAATTATATAGCAGGCAGTGAAAAAATAAGGAATTTCGACCAAAGAATTTTTAGGTACTTACTCTAAAGAATTTTTGAAATTTCGGACGGCAACGCTGGTTTGGGTTACAGTAAAAAATGCCCATCCTATGATTGAATCGCTAATTATCTGCTGAGAATTAAATTTTGAAAATTTTTACGTTTTTCTATGATATAAGTAATGTTTTTAAGGTCATATAGAGGTGATTTTCACAGATCATTGACATCTCTGAATTGTAATATTACGTAAATTATGTTTATAAATGTATATTTAATTTGGAAATATTTTAAGATGCCGAAAAAATTTAAGCTAAATTTTATTTATCAATTTTTTTTAAAAAAAATATGTATTCTTAGAATTATTTAAAGTGTATTGACATTTTGAAAAAAAAGTTGATACCTACCTACATATTTTTAAAACGTAAGATGAAATTTTGGTAACCATCAAATTTTAAAACTCATTGACTGACTAATTTGAATAATATTTTATTCTGAAACCGAATTCGAATTCTATTTTTCAAATAAATAAAATCAATTTTATCCGAAAATTTGAAATTTTCTTTGTTACAGGAATTATATTCCCAATCCAGAGACAATGTCGGTGTAATGTTCGCAAGCATACCAAATTTCACCGAATTTTACTCCGAAGATGTCAATAAAGGTGTGGAATGTATCAGGCTTCTGAACGAAATCATCGGTACGAATGTCGATTTATTACCTAAATACACGAACTCGACGTACCAATTACTTAATGGGCATGTCTTTAATTTACAGTCGACTTCGACGAATTATTAGAAGAGCCCCGGTTCAGCTCGATAGAAAAAATCAAAACTGTCGGAGCTTCTTACATGGCTGCTTCCGGACTGAACCCCACTCACAAAGTAATTATCTGAAAATAAATAGTACCTACGTGCGTCTGAATTCGTAAAAAAAAATTAAATTAACTATTATAGAATTATTTAAAGCCCGGCGAAGACGAATACGGTCACGTATGCGCATTAGTGGATTTTGCAATAGCGATGAAGGCATGCCTGGAAGAAGTGAATAAACATTCTTTTAATAATTTTCATTTACGAGTAGGTGAGTGAAGAAATCTTTCCCAGGATGATCGATTGAGTCACCTCGAGTGGTATTATTCTTTTCATGTTTTCATCTTTCAGGTATTAGTAGCGGTGCTCTTGTTGGTGGTGTGATTGGAGCACGTAAACCAGTATTCGATATTTGGGGGAATACTGTGAACGAGGCTTCAAGAATGGATTCCACCGGATCAATGGATCGTATTCAGGTCCCCAAAGATACTGCCAAAGTAAAAATTTTCTCATTTGGTTAAATCTTATTTCTCGATGATTGATGAGCTTGAAATATAATTTGAGATTTTTTTTTTCGATAGATTCTTTCAAGAAGAGGTTACAACGTGGAATATCGTGGTTTAGTGGCTGTGAAAGGTAAAGGCGAAATGGAAACGTATTTCGTCAATGGTCGAGATGGTGCCCCTACTGGATTCGTCAGGCAACCTAGTCAACATAACAGTCTGGCAGCAGTAGTATTCGGAATGGTGCAGTCGAGAAAACGACATCAAACTGTAAAGAGACGTAGTAATAGTGAGTGAAAGCGCTTTTATAACATTTTTCGAGGTACGTTGGTGATTTTCGAAGCCGAATTCGGAAAATTGCCGAGTCACCAACGAATCTCGTTGCTTTAATGCTTGGATTGTTTCACTAATCGTCGGTGGAGAGATGAATGGTGACGGAAAATAGGTGAAATTTTAATTTAAAAAATGTAGAATTTCGAAGTAGATTGAAAAAAATAATGATATAATTTTTCTCAAATTTTTGTGACGAATTTGATAATTTTTTTAATTTTTAAAATGCAATTTGATGGTATATTTTGTCAAAATTCTAATATTGGAATTTTTCCTTTCGCAGAAGATGGCCATGCAAGTGGTCTAAGTCGAGCCAAATCCCATCACGTCCATTCACGCAGTCAATACATCTCAGATACCAATCCGAACCCTCGCCTTGTTAGCTTCAGTAGTTTCCGTTTATCGAACCGTTCATTCGGTAACCCATTGAGAAGAAGTACGGTAAAAGGCGGACGTCACCGATCCAATACTCAAAGAACACAGACCAGATCGTACTCGAATATCCATCAATTAACCGTCGACACCGCCAGCGCTCGATCGATGAGCAGCAGCAATGGACTGATCAGAAGTGCTTCCTATTTGCAACATTCCGCTCCGCATACTCCGCTTACCAGCGAAGCGATGCATTCAAGCACCACGACCATTTTACAACACGAAAACAATAACCACGTTTCGGCCCAAAATACCGGTAATAATGCCTCAATGGTGCGAAATTGCCGATCCGCGTCTCCGAATATCGAAGCTGGCGGCCTATCTCCGGCCACTCCGACCAATCTATCTTTTTCCATTTCCAATTTCAATTCGTCTACCGTTCATTTGGATCAATTATCGCAGATATCGAGATGATCTAGTTAAGGAAAAGAGCAAAAGACTTTAAAAGGGACCAATTTGGTAATACAAAATAAGAGAATGATTCCAGCCTAATTTTGCCTGCTTCTCTACAGGTGGTCTCTTCTGTTTCATCCGTTATCTTGGTTCAAATCTGTTATACCTGAGATTTTTCCTGTTTTTTTTTTTTTTTTTTTTTTCGTATTATTTTATATACCTGAAAATGTCTACTGGTTTTAATCTATACAGCTATATGTAGTAGGTACCTATTTCTTTCAACAATGTATTTATCATCGTGGTTATAAATACTGTTGATAAGTATACCATTTGAAGATTTGTATCTCATTTTAGTCGCAGTAGGTACTAGGTACCTACATATGTTATTTTATTTATCAAAATGTAAAAAAAAAAAATCAAAAATGTTTGTGTTTTGCCCCAATTGTGTTGTTGTCTTTATGATTTTTGTCATTTCATTTTTTTAAAATTTATTTTACCTATTTAAATCAATAAGGTAATATTATTTTTAAAATAATCATTAATTAGAGTGATTTCTACGACTTTCCTTTTGTACATTAAATGAATTTCTTGTATGAATTTAAAATAAAAATGCCTAATCCGTTTTGGATATGGTTTTCTATGTAAATAACTTTTTTTTTACTCTCCAAACAATAATTCCAGCCGTGAAATGGGCTGAAATCAATTTTTTTAATTTCCGAGAACGGTAGGTCGGTAGGCAAAAATATTTATACTTGATGTACTTTATTCGAATAATTAAAAAAAAAAAATTAAGAAAGTCTTCTTTCTTTTTAAAAGCATTCGTTTTTTTGAAAAAAAAATTTTTCAAAAAAGTTTTTTGATTTTTTTTTAAATACTTAAATTTTTAATTTCTTCAAAAAAAACTTCAATTTTTAAAAAAAATCTTTTTTTGAAATAAAGTTAAGGAGGATTTTTAATACATATGTACCTAATTAAGTACTTGATATCATGTGAATCGAGAAACTCGGTTTTGTAGATTTTGACTCCTTCCTCTCCCTCCCTTCTCTGTTTTTTCCTTAGTCAGTGAAGAAACACATGAGTTTCTAAAATTGATACTTGGGTTTCTGTGCACATCTTTCCCCCTCTTCCCCTCTTTTTTAGCTCAGTGAGGATATGAGTGTTCAAGATTGGTTTTCTAATTTAAAATTTCAAGATATATGTTTCAAGTTTCAACTTCCTTATTAATCACCTTCCTACGAAGTTCGCCGAGCAGTGTTGTCCTACAATTCTTAGTAGGTACTTTAAAACAATTTTGGCAGCATTATGCGAGAATGAAACATTTTTGACGAGTTCCGAAAAAATTTTCCTTGACTAATATCGTAGAAGAAAAAAAAAATCTGTCAGAATCAGTCGTATCACCTTTATCCAAGTATTTACTTCAAAATTAGCATTTGAGAAACGTTTTCAAACGTTGCGTTGGTAAATTGGCGGTTTTCAATTCCTAGATTTTTTCTCAATTTGGAATTAAGCAAACAAAAATGCATAAACGTATCTATTCCACTCACGTTTTTTTTCTTCGTATCATTTTTCGTACCTAAAAGTTTTTTTTTCATGAAATTGAAGAATACTTGTTTCGAATTATTGGAAAACACCGACTTGTAAAATTTCAAGTCATTCTTTGATCTTTACTTCCTAGAAATTGAAACCATTATGAAATATGTAAGCATTTCGATGTCGATTTTTCGATTTCTGATGTTCATTCAGACATTGTTTTATGTGTTTTATTCCCCGATTGAAAAAATCTTGGTATATAGTTGAATAATTTTATCGCAATTTACGGAATGTAACGAAAGTAGAACCAAATTTAGTATCATTGGAGAGCGAAGAATTGAAAATTTTTCACTCTTACGAGATTTGTTCCAATTCTCCAATTTTTTACTGGTGGAAAATTTTTTTTTGGAAAAATTACCAGTTTAAAAAGCAAAATATTGTAATTTTTTGAAAAATTTACGATTTACAAGGGAGGGAAAGAAAATTATCTATTTGATTCTGCATTTGCGTCATACACTGTAATATCTGGGCCAGTTCAGCGTTCGAATGGTACCTACATATGTATTCGAGGACACACAAAATATAAATTCAAAAAAAAATTTAATGCTAGATCAGCTCTCATTTGTAAGAGGGGAGTGGCGGGAGGAGGGATAAAACATTTCTGAAGACCTATAATGTCATCGCTTTCTGGAGCAAAGGAAATTAAAACATTTTGTATAGGTGGCCAGGTAGGTGAGGGTGGTCGAGTTTCAACACAAAAAACTCAATGAAAACTTGGAAAACCCGAATTAACATTTTTTGGAAGGAAGAGAAGAATTTAAAATTTTCGAGAATCGAATTTTTTCCAATTTTTTCGATTCAAAAATGTAAGTAGTTACTGTTGGAAAAAAATCATGGATGAAAATTTTTTGGTTCTGATCAAATTTTCTCAACTAAAGTATTGAAATCCCCCCTCCCCCCTTCGTTTCATCCTTCCAGTACATTACTAGCACTTGATTGTGGGTAATTTATATTTACCCCATTCGGCCCATTCTGCAAAAATATTTTCAGAGAAATCAAAAAAAAAGTGTTTGAAAAGACTTTATAAATAGGTAGGTTCCTAGTGCTTACTGTGTACGTACTGATTCCTGCAAATATTATCGGTGGAGATTTTCCACCTTTATCTTTTCCAAATCCAGGTCATTTTCTTCAAAATAGAAAACAAAAATACATATTTACCTATGTTGTTTTCTCTATCTCAAAACGTTAAATAGGTCAAATTATTTATACTTAATGTATTCACATCATTTCTAGAAGGAATAATTCAAGAAACGTTTTACTATTTTTTCCGAAAAAAAATCTTTCAATTTTTAGAACAATATTTTTCAACTTTATCATTTTTTTCTGAAAAAGTCTTTGATTTTTTTTAAATCTTCAATTTTTTTGTTAGAAAAATTGTTTGATTTTTTAAGCTAAAAATTCTTCAATTCTTCTTCAGTTTTCAATTAGAGAAATTCTTTGATTTTTTACTCACTTTTTTTTTTTCAATTTTACTCGTTAGAAATATTTATTAATTTCTTTCACAAAAAAAATGATTTTTTAAAAACAGTGATTTTCTAGATTCCTTCCTATACTGATATGAATTAGGTTCTCTTTTCCATTTAAATAGGAAGATGAAACTACTCTAAGACCATTTTCGTTGGAATTATTATTTTTTTCACCGACTTCAAGAGAGAATGGAAAGAGATAAGACCACTAGATAAATGGAGGTGTGATATTTTTATTGGATCATTGTAAGGTCTAGACACAACTTTCGTGTGGGTAACCTTCGTCTCCAATTTATTTTCAGAACAGGGTCGTCTCTTCAGTAGATACCAACATGTAGCAGATACACCTACTTAATTCAAAAATGATTTGTCCAAGGTGAGATATAATCAAATATTAAAAACACTATTAAAAAAATTCGAAAAAAATTCGTTTAAAATAATTAGGAATTTTATTTAAAAATATTTCCATAAAAAATAAATACAGCAACATAATTATATACATTATTGTAAAAAAATCTGCACAAAGTACTCGACGAAGGGGTAACTTAACAAAATATATACAAACGCGGTACATTACACAGAAAAACAGAGAAACACGAAACAAAAAAATAATAGAAAAACCACGACAGCGAAAATTCGTTTAAAAATAGGTAAAATCGCCACTACACGTACGATTTATTCTAAACGTACAAAAAAAAAATCAAATGCAATTGATGTCAAAATTGAACCTCAATTGTGAGATAAAGTAAATGCAATACAATAAGCGAAACTTCAATCCACATTTGAGGCATCTCGAGTAGATAGGTAAAAAAAAAAAAAAAAAAATGGACAATATGTACACGTGAGTAGGAAACGAGAAAACGACACGATTAGACACATATAGGTATAGTATAAAGTTAAATAAAAATGTCGTTTCTGGTTCCATACATAGAACGTAATTCTTTGGTCACTAATAACGGTATTATTTGTTGTGCATTACTCCTCGTCTATGCCGGAGAATTATACACACCCATGAATAGAATAGTTTGACTAACATTATCGTAGAGGAAATATAAAAACGGATGATTGCATATGAACGGTGTAGGTTCCAAAGGTCTGGAAGATCGGAAAGTAAACATGGCTGTGGATGCGGCAGCCACGGTACCTTGCTCGTCAATGGATACTTTAGCTTTATGAACGACATCATCGAAAGTTATTTCGTTTCCTCCGGTAAGAGCGCTCAAGTTGGAATTATTTTTAAAGAGATCGCCTACGCCCATGGCTTCTAAAATCTGTACAAGTAAACAAGAATTAGCCGAGCGTTCGAAGTCACGTCATTTTGTTTTTTAATTGGCCGCCATAGACGAGTATCATTACGTCATTAAGGCGAAAATTTCAAAAAAAAATTCTACTTACAGGAACTAAACCATCTAATTTATGTTCGACCGTGAATTTGGGAACACCTAATTCGACCGGACGTTCTACCATGTAATTAGGTTCGACAATTTCTGAGATCACATCGGGAGTTAATTTTCTGAGCAAAAATTCGATACTGTTTGGTTCGACGAAAGGTGGTAGAAGAATGAACATGGAGATGTCTTCTCCTTTGTAGGGAAGCTGAACGGCGTGTATGCCGAGTTTTTCGGAGGTCACTGAAAATTTACGAGATTTTAATAGGTAATTTGGGAGCTCTTGGTGGGCTTAATTCGAGCAATAGTACACTTACGATATTTAAAGTTTCCTTTTTGTTTCATCATCGGTACGAAAGTTCTTTTAGAACCTGAACTATGGAAAATTTCTTTTTTGGTATTTTCTGGTAAAAATTTAGACTGCCATAAACCTTTGAAGTACATAGCGTTGACCTGAACAAAAAAAAAAGAAACAATTAGATAAGTTAAAAATTAAAATCATAAATGAGCTGATAAGCGTGCAACTATTTTAAATAATTTATTAGGTATTGTTTCTAAAAAAATGTAAAAGTTCGTAGGTTTAAACGCCAGGTAAGTATATTTAAGTAAATGTATTTAATGTTTATTGACATGGCGAAGAAATATAGGTCTCGGTTAAAGTGATAAAAACTTAACGAATACCCACTTTCACAAAAATACATAACTTACGTAGGTACGTATAGCAATGGTAACTCAGATAAACCACGTACGAAGGTATCAATTACGTACACATGCAATGTAAATTCCACGCTCACTTTTTAAATGACAAAAGTTACTATGGGTTTTTAGCCGGAGAGAATTAGATAAGCAACCCATGCAGAAATTTTTTCGCTTGGGCGGTGGTGCTGAGTGCTGAATTATGAAGTAGTTGGAGAAGGGATTGAGAAAAGGTGACTTTCGATGGGTAAAATTTCACTATTGAGATTAGAAATCTGGAAAAAATCCCGAACTGAATTTTTTGGATTTTGATTTTGGCTGAGATAATTTTTAAAGCTCTGTTTGACTCATTATCGAATTTGAATGGTGTAAGGCTCGTTTTAAAAGAAAAAAATTGGAACTAGGTACCTACCTAATTTTGACAAATAGATTACAAATTTTTGCAATTTTTTGATGTACCTACTTACCAATGATTTATTTTTATTGAAATCTATTTTACTGATTGAAACAAGAAGGTATAAATTTTTTTGAATTTTAAATACTTTTGGGTCCTTTTTAAAGTTGATATGATTTTTTTTAGTTTATATTTTTTTGCAGCTGAAAGACTGCTCTAAGTATAAATTTTTAAAAAATTAAAATTTTAAAAAATGTATAGAGTGAAGTAAGTAATTTACTTTTTTTTAAAAAAAATAAATAAAATTTATTGGAAAAATTCAGTTTTTTTTTTGTTGAAATTCAGTTTTTTTTTTGTTGAAATTCAGTTTTTTTTAAAAAAATATTCATATCTTGTTGTATTTTTGGAAAATCGTCTAATTTTCAAACAACCATCAACATTTTTTTTTTAGAAAATCCTCATATTTTCCAATTTTTAAAAATTGTTCAAGGTACGTACAGAAAATTTTCCACTTCTTAAAAAAATTAACCTCAATAGGGACAAAATGGTGCAAGTTTTTCAAAGTAGGTAAGTACCTACCTATGTTCATAAATCAGTTTAATTTTCGAAAAAATTTCAGATTTTTAAAAAATCATGCCATTTAAGTGTTTAAAAATTGTCCAAGTTTTAATTTTGAAGATTTTTTAATTTCATAAGTGCTTCCATGCAAGGGGACTCGGGGGCTCGTGCTCCCTGCTTAAGCTCGAAAAGGAGATTTTTGTATTTCCTTGAACAAGTAACATTCTCTCTAAAACTAAATCAGCTGCCTCCAAGAATCAGTAAAATGATTTTCATTGAAAATTGGTGATTTTTCACTGATTTTTTAAAATCAAAAATTATTAATTTCTCAATCAATTTCCAATTTGTCAAAAAAAAACCAATATTTTTGTCTGAAAGATTGATGAGAATTGAAAAATCACTGATTTGAAATTTGACCGCTCCCCTCATTTTTTCTCAAATTCTTAGCCTCTCTCTCAATTAATTTCTGGATGAGCTTATGTCCAATTTTTAGAAAAATTCCTTAACTTTTGGAAAAATTATCAATTTTTGAAAAAAATTGTCATTTTTTAAATTTTATGTAAAATTCTTCAATTTTTGAAAAAATCGATTAGGGCAAGATGCGAAAAAATGGTGCAATTTTTAAAAAAATATTTTGATCTTAAATAACCATTCAATTTTTGTAAAAAAAACAAACAAACAAGAAGTTGATTCAAAACATTTTCAATCTTTTGAGAAGGGTTCAATTTTTGGAAAACTATTTTTAACTTTTGGAGAATCGTCAATGTTTCAGAAAAGCCTTCATTTCTTGGAAATTTGGCAAAAGTGCAAACTCTTTGAAAACAATATTCTAACTTTTTTTGTATTTTGAAATCTTTTCAATCTTTGGAAAATCGTTTAGGTTTGGAATAATTTGCCTCAGTTTTGAAAAAAATTTCATATACTTGGAAAAATCCAGGTTTTAAAAAATCTCTCATTAGGAAATTCGGCAAAAGTTTTTGGAAAAAGACCAATAAATTTAAAAAAATTATCCGAGTTTTAAAAAATTGTGAAAATTTCTACGAATTTTCAATTTTAAAAAAAATTGTCCGCACGTTTTGAGTAATATTTCAATTTTTGGGAAATTATATGTTTTTTAGAAAATTGTTCAAGAAAAATTCCTTTGAAAATCAATTTTAGCAATTTAGACATGTCTCAATTCCAATTCGGGTGCACTGTTATCTCAAAAACTTCAAGGGCAGTTTCCAAAAAAAAAAAACAATCTGGACACTATGTCCTGAAAATTTTACTCGTCTCGTTCGATTGTTTCTTTTGAAGAAAAATGCATATAAATGTTTTGACAAATTTTTCAATTCTTAAAAAAATTGTTCAAATTTTAAAAAACTGTTCAAGTTTTAAAACAATGCGATTTTTTAAAAAAATTGAAGATTGGAAAAATTTTAACCCAATTTGGTCAAATTTTTGGAGAAATTGTTCAATTTTCAAAAAATTATTCAAGACTTAGAAAACTGTCTAATTTTTTAAATAACGTTCAATTTTCCAGAAAATTGGAGCAATTTTTTGAAGATCGTCTTTTTGAAAAATTTTCCTTGCATTTTAAAAAAAAAAAATGTTCAAGTTTTCAAGTTTTGCAAAATTCTTTGTTTTTAAAAAATCGTTCAAATACTTTACTTCCAAAAAAAAAAAAAAAAAAAAAAAGAGCTATTTAAATCGTCCGAGTCCACCAATGCCAATTATTAAGTAACGAGTAAATTAAAATACCCATATACTCTATTATATCTGTAATAATCCTTGCGACCTTACCAAGATTAATTTAGTATTTTCGTGAACGTCGTTGTCACCAAGAAGGTCATTGATCTGATATTTAGTTTCATTGGAAACCCACTCGTTGATAATTTGCTTAGCAGTATACGGATCATATTTGAAATTCAAAGCTTCCAATTCTTGCCTGAACAACATCTTCATGCAATCCCTGACTGCTAAATCATCTTGATAGAAAAATTTATTAACGTTATTGAATTCGTAATTGGCGGAAGCATTGAGAGCGCGCATTTTCTCGAACTCCGCGTCCACCTTGTGCATTCTCAGTATTTCTAATTTATCCTGCAACAAAGTATCGTTAATTAGCGCTACTAATGGTCGCATCGTTGAGTAACCGAGTAATTAACCGTATTGAATCATTTCACTCACCATTTCTAACGGTATACGTAACGCGGTCTTGATATTCTTTTCTGTTTCTCCGTCCGAGATGAACAGAGATAGGAGCAAGGCTTGATAAATGCTGTGAGGTGAAAAGAACACATTTGATCCAGATTTGGATTTTTTGAAGACATTTTTCATCAGATCCAAACTGAATTGCAATCTGCTTTGCGTCAAACCGGGTAATAATTCTTTAGGCGATAAAAGTGACGGCTTGTTGAAAGGAAAGCATTTAGATATTTCGTCGGAATCTTCATCTTGCGATGAAAGTTGCACGACGACGCACACTATCACTAAATGATAAATCCACTTCATAATCTGAAAATGAAAAAAAAAAAAACGGAGTTGATTATCATCTGATTAATATTCGCAATGTTTGTTTATTTTTTTTTAATTTTTATATCGATCTTTAGACCCTCCCCTCTAATTTTTCTGGAGAAGGTATTGCTGAAATAAAAAGTAAGGTTGGCAGAATTGGGTATAAAATTGACCATCAAGTTTCAAATTTTCAATAGGTATTAGGTATCTATGCAATTGACCAGCCAAAATTTTTTCCACGAAAATTTCGGAACGAGCTTCAAAAATTAATTAAATAGGTAGCTGACGATTTTAATTTAAATAATTTTAAAAATAGATAGGAAGGTAGATAGTGAAACAAAGATGAAAATAAATAATGAGCTTCGATAATAAATTAATAACTAGGTACTCGAATGGGTAAGTTATGACTCACGAAGCTTATAATAGAAAAAATATGAATGAAAATTTTACAATTAAAATAAAAATTTACAAAATTTGTTGATCTAATGCGCATAATTATAGATTTTTCAAGGATAGAATATGTAAATAATTAAATATTAAAAAAACGTTTATTCTTTTTCTTTTTCCTTTTTTTTTGGAACTAGTTGAAGGAAACTGGTTTCTAAGTTAGCTCGTTTCACCGTTCATCACATAACTTATTTCGACGTGTTTTTTTTTTTTTTCATCTGTGGTTTAAATTACATGAATCAACTTATCCGTTAATAAAAGCGCGTCGAATTCATAATTGATTATTATGTAATACCGTATAATACACACTAATTTCCATATGTATACCTTACATCTGTTTGTAATACGAATGTAAAAGAAATGTATTTAAAACTTGGACTCTCATTGAGTTTTTTGTCGTATCGTATTTACATTCAAGTGCTAATGATCAAAATAAATAGGTATCTGGTCAGCTGGCACGTCTGTAAATAATTTTTGAATCGTGAGGAATGTCTGATGTTAAACAAGTCGAGTTATTAATTTCAAAAAAATTTCTCAAGTTTACTTTTCTCAAGTACGAGTAGGTATTTGGCACTTTTTCTTTACCTATTCTTCCATTATCGTCAACCAACTGTGGAAGAGATGGAAGGTAAATTTAAATCAAGAGATGAAGTTTTAAAAATGATTTGCATTTTTCCACATTTCATCAGGTTTGAAAAAAAATCTAATCCAGGAAATTCTATTTTTGTAAATTTACATTTTTGTTCCAAGTAATTTTGCATCAAAATACCAAATTTTATGTTTTCTATGAAGTGTTAAGATGTACCTATAATCAGTGACGCCTGTTGGATTTTTCTATGGAGTTTGCAGGAAAAAAAAAGGATTTTATTGGTTTATGACAAAAACAAGTGACGTAGGCGGAATTCAGGTGAGAAGAGGTATAGGTGCCAAAAATATTTTTTATAGTGTAAAATTCGAAGAATCTAAAAATGTCGTTTAAAATAAAGAAAGTTTATTGAAATTGAACAAAAAATTTTCGGATTTCAGAGGATTTTTTTCAGAATTTCAGTCTCTACAAGGAGGAAGAGATTTCGTGATCTTTCCTTCTATAAAATTCCTTTATTAAATAGAACATATTACATTACATTTTTTTTGTGGCATACATGAAAAAATTTTAAAATAGCTCAAGTTTTGAAAAAAATTTCCCAACCACGAAGATTTTTGAAATGTGGGATTACAAAAAACAGAAATGAATATTAGTAGAACATTCGTCAGAAAAATTTCAAGTAGGTAAAAATTATCTTTGATAAAATTTTATGGAAAAAATCGAAAAAATTGCAGAATTTCTGCAACTCTTATCTCTCTTAATCTGAATCAATGGTTTTCTGACGTTTCGTACCTTTTAGTGATGCAGTTAAATTAATTATTCATTAGAAAAAGCAGTGTTTTCCCTGATTTTATTTTCATACAGAATCACTGAATTTCTGAGAAATAATCAACTAAATGAATGGAAAAATCAGTATACTCTAAAAAAACCATGATTTTTAATTGGAGGGGGGGGGGAGATTAGGTAATTTCAAAAAACAAAATTTTACTAGATTTTGCTAATTCAAAATAGAAAAAATAAAAAAATACAGTTTAGTGCTCACCTACTTTTATCTTTTTGCAGCTTGAAAATTTGGATAAGTAATTTAATTTGATGGGATTTTTAACTAAGTTTTCGATGAAGTGATAAAATGTTTTTTTAAAGACCTGAAGGTTTTACAAAAAGCCACTTTCCTTCGAGTATCTATAATTCAAAAATTTTAATTATAAATTTTTTATTTTATTTTTTCAATGTCGAAAAATGTAAAACCATATCTAGCGACACAGACGCAGAAATTTTACGTCCAGAAGCCACATTTATGACTCTCGAGAGTCATAAATATGGCTTCTCCTCGCCAATTGGTCGAAAATTTCAAAAATTCACCCAAAAATAGAGGAGAGGATGTTATGAATTTTTTTTCTCAAAAATTTAGTTACGAGAGTATATTCTATTTTTTGAGGCTCAAAAATGGGTGCAACGTATTTAAAAAAATCCATAAAAATTGTTTTTTTCGAAATATTCCTATTAATATTTTTCTGAGGAAAGGGTACATATAATTTCAGAAGTATGCCAAGGAACCAAACTTACCCACGTTTTCCTAAACGATGGAGGAGTAAGAACGTCAAAAAAAATGTAACAAGATTATTCTACGCTCATAAATTTATTAAGTAGGTATCTGTGCGAAATGAGAACTACCAAAAAAAATTTCAACATTGATTTTGGTTTTTGATTTTGAAATCAAATGTTTTAGTCTCAAAAAGTCAAATTTTTCCAATTTCTTTACTGTCCATAAAATTCGTAAAACATTGCTCATAGTGAGCATTGTTCCCAGTTTTTTCTTTCGTCCTGAAATTATGAACTCGAAATAACCAACTTAATTTGTTAAAATCAACTCAAGAGAAAAACAATCATCATTTTTTGAAAATGAACAAAAAAAATTCATCTCCTTCTTCTGTGCCAGTGAACACATCCATGATCTAAAAAATTTTTCTGAGAGAAAAAATATTTTTTTGGGCCATTTTTTGACAAATTTTGCTCCTCTTAAGTTTCAATGATCAATTTTCAATTCGGAATTTTTTTAAAAAACTCAATTTTTTGCAAACATATTTCAATATTATCATATAACTGATCTGAGCAAAGAAGTCTTTTTCGGTTTGTGATTTTCAATTTTTTCGTTCAAATTTCAAAAAATGGCATTTCATTCAAAACTGACCACCATATGGTTTAAAAAATCCAAAAAAATTCTCACTAAAATCCCCAAACAGATAATATTTGCAGGGTAGACTGATGAACAGTGAAGGTTTGAGGTGCATTTTTAAAATCATTCATAAATAACTTTAGATTAAAAAGTAGTCAAGCTTTGAATAATCCTCGATCAAGTAAGTAGTTATTCTGGGACTCGAGTTCCTCAAAAAAAAAAGTCACGTTCGAATACATCACTTTAGTCACCAAACGGATGGCAAATCACCTTATACAACTCGAATTAATATTTCTAGGTCATCAAATAATAATTTAGATAAATTAGTTGCGAAATTTCATCAACAGGAAGTACATTTCAAGCAACCATGATGAAAAAAAAGGACAACTCGACAAATCGACCGCTATGAACCGAAAATTCGTTAATTTTAATTGGATAGGTACCTACATATTCCTAAATTCTCACGTCCGCCAATTTCACTATTCTTCGACTTTTTCCATCGCCAAAGAAATACATAAATTCTCATTCAATAGTTATCTGCTTATGTCTTGTGTACATTATCGATAATAATAATAAAAAAAAATGTTGGAACGGTTTCGCAATAGAAATAATTTTAGCATTACCGTTAGAAGTGATATTATCGAGACAGTCCAAATATCAACGTTCGTTATTGGTAGATCTAGATATATGGTGCATGTCAAAATAATCGTCAACCTCCGATTTCAGAAGCAATTTTAAACCTTGGCCTACTCTTATCATCTCCCATGTAACCATTGTTCCTGCATTGGTATCGTGTATTTCCCGTCATTAATCGAAATTTATGACCTCTATAGGTACAATGACCGATCAATAAAACAAATTCGAGATAAAATACCAATGTACAATTGGATCGAGTTATGGTAATGAAAAAACAATTCATAAAATCTAAAAATAGGTATTCGAATGTGCTCAAAAGTTCCTATAAAAACCAATACTCGTCTGGAAAAGATAAGAATTTTTTCTTGAAAAATCAACTCATTACTTTCAAGATCTGTTAAATAAAGTAAAAATTCGAGTAAAAGGTCATTAGTTGTAAATTATGAAACGTACAAGGAATCAACATTAAAATCGATGCTTCATCGTACAGTCCAAAACGACATTTTTAGAGTGTCCAGTTCCTATAGGTACCTACACCAGCCACGTCAAATTAACACATACCAAGTATGCAAAGACCTTGTACGAGTCAATTGAATTAATTATTAATTATTTTAAAATAATTTTTACGATTTGTTAAATGGACATGCAACGTTTGATCGATTTAGAAATAAATTTCATTTTATGTTTAGAAAAAAAAAAAAAAACTTCATCACTTAACAATGACCTTAACATTTGTTAAAATTCTCCGAATGTTTAGAACGTCTCGAGCATCCATCGTTGTTTATAAATATACCCAAGCATAAGTATAGGTATCTGAAATACGAGTACGAAGAACAAGAAGTAAGAATTCTAACGTCCTTGGGGTTCTGGTTTGCTCTTTTATTTTCAACGAGTAGGTATTGTGAATTCTAAAAATATTATCGTCGAATAAAAACAACCTGCTAGACATTCAGTCTCACAATCAGCTTCAAAATCACTTTTCATTGTTATAAAAAAATAAAAATTACTCGAGGGTTTGATCGAGAGGATACTTTGACCATTACTCGACAATTTTTGGACAGCAGTCGAATCAATGAGTAAATTTCCACCGTCGAAATGATAAACAAATGAAATTAAATTAAAATATCAACATGTGACGTTGATTTAAATCAAAACAAATGAAAAACACGTGTTCACCATATAACAACAATCCCACTCTTGAAAATTTCCAAAAGAAAGCTACACGAATCTTAAGTATTCAATTACAGCTGGAAAGTTTTTTTTTAAATATACTCCAAATTACCTGCTCTTTTGTCGTCAAAATTGGTAGAAAAAAATCACAATAAATTACAAACACACAAAACACATACTATTCAGCGACGAAGATGAGCAAAACGATTATTAGTAAAATACGCCGACACCAAACGCGGAATACTAACGACCGGAATAGCGGATTGTTGCCATAAAAACTAATCCGTTGAAATGAATGGTTTTCCCCGAGGTCCTGAACCAATCCTACTACTCGCAAAGACGCAAACCGTTTTTAGCAGGCGAATGGTCGAGGTAGGAAACCAGATGTACTCGGGGTATGTACCTATTTCTACGTAAGGTTTGGCTGATGAAGGAGATTGCCAAGATGAAAGAAATGTTTCGTCATTAAATGTTTGCGGATCGTGTTTTTTTATTATTGATTAACGTCAAGAAAGAAAAAAAATTGATGAAATCGAGTTCACAATGAAATACTATGTGGAAATCTGCACGTATGAGAAAATCCCCATCTTTAAATGGGTGTATTTGTAATTTGTACTTAGGTGTCGAATTCTACGAAACCGGTAATTTAAATTTAGCCAGAACGAAGAATGTAAACAAATCAAAAAATACGTAAAATGATGGTGGGCTTTGACGCTTTGAGAATAGTAAAATACCCCAAGATGTTTTTACTTTTTATGACGTTGGGCTGATTTCACAGAACATAAAAATGGAGTTGAAAAATACATTAGACGAAATTTAATGACAAATGGGTAGGTGTGTACTTGCAGTTTACTCAATATTTCCTTTTATTACTAATTACCTACGAATTCTGATCGATGAATTATCTCATTTTTATGGAGTTTTTAAATTGAAAAATATGAAATGAGACGAATTTGGTGTAAAAAGCAATTCATTTCATCAGAAAATACTTTGCTGTATAGATGAGATCATCGTAAATCGTAATTATAAGTCGGTAACTCCCAAATTCGTACAAAAAACTGTTTGTTTTATTGTCGAGTAAAAAAAATAATTTGATTCATTTTCAGAATTTTGATGAAGTCATCTTGCAAGATGATTTTCATCTTCCAAAAGGCAGGAAAAAATTTTCGAGGAGCAAGCTGTTATAATTTGCAATTAATAAACTAGTAGAGATGTGCCACAGTGGATCTTGAAATAATTTTATTTACTTACATATTTTTTATTCAACAAAATTCACCGAGGTCTATTTTGCATATTTTAAAAAAATTTTGAGTATCCATATTCTCATTTTTTTCCCCATTAAGTGCCTCAAAATCACACCCAGCAAGAGCGAATGTGAGATCATTGCAAAAAATTTTGAACCTCTTCAGATTCGGAAAAATTTAATAAAAATTTTCAACATCTTCCCCCCTTTTTCGCAAAATTTAACTATGCTCAATTTTTGATCCAATTTTTTTTTAAATCTCAATTGAAAAGTTTTTTTAGTTCTTTAAAAATTGGAAAATGTTCAGAATTTTAGTCACTATAATCACCAATCATGTTAATTTTTTTTCTCGTTAACTTCCTCAACTTATTCAAATTTTACTGATTTTCTTAGAAATTTCTCGGTTTTTTTTTGTTTTTTTTTTTTTTAATGCTGATGGACAAGTAAATTCAAAACCATCAAAATTTTTAACTGGTCACAAGGCTTTATAGGATGGGGCCTTTAATGACCTTCGAATGATTATTTGAATGTTCTGAGCTGGGTGCATTTACTCATATTGCATCCTTCTTTCATCACCTGAACGGCCCTGAATAATACCAAATGAATCACCATGTAGATGAACCTTTGGCTCACCTCTGAGTCACCTCTGGTAAAATATGGTACAATTTTCTATCCAGAGGAGAGGAAAAATGGATTTACCTATTCTCCTAACTTGAAAACGTTACTTACGTTTTTTAAATGCAATTCGATGGTACCATCATAAAGAATAATTAAGGAATGAGACCTTTGAAAAAATTTCGAACAATTTTTTAAGCCTAAAGTGATAAAAAATCCCGATTCAAAAACTTCCTGGATTTGAAAATTTTTGAGATTTTTAAGTTTTGCAGAATCAAGACATGTCTACGCGAAATAGGGGAGTAAAAATTTCTCAATATGAAATTCGTAAGTTTTCACTTTTTTGCTTCTCTTGTGTAAATACATGAAAAATTTCTTGAAATTTATTCAGACGTTAGCCAAAGGTCACTCCGAATGGCGATCTCTTTGATGAGCTGGAATTTTTTTCTTGTGATTTCTTCAAAATGAATTTTTTTCAATTTTCAAGTGGGGAATTTTTTTCTTCAAAAATAGAAAATTGCTTCAGTTTTTTCCAGAAATCCTAAAATAGGTAGTAGGTACCAATTATTCTCCAAGATGGTACCATTCGTAGGAATTATGGCTGATGCCTTGTTTTTAAAACGCGATGAAAAATAAAAATCTCAAAATCAAATTTTAAAGTTTTTTTCTCTCCATCTAAGCGTAAAAAATAACTCAATATTTTTCTAGAGGTGAATCAAAAGTTGGCTCAGAAGAATCATAGGTACAAAATTATACGAGGTGTTTTTTTGTGAGAAATAAGACCTTCTGTTCAATAATAATGCAACTCATATTGATTCTACGTTGATGTGTTTGCCTAACTTCTTAGCCGAAGGGGCATAATCATTTTCATGAAAGACATTTGCATCCTCAAAACTTTCAATTGATTTTAGCTCGATGACCAGAATATTTGGAAATTTTCCATTGGTGGCATCAGAAAATGAATTCTGAGGGAAATCTTTTGATAAAAAGTTTATTTATCGATATTAGGCCATTTTTAATGAAAATACTTGAAATACTTCATTGATGTGTCAATTTCTGATAAAAATTGGGAATCTTGAATTAAAAATCTGAAAATTGATTTATATGTACGTCAAAAGTCGAATTCCTGAGTCGATTTCAGCTATTTTCAAATTGATACAGAGCTCTCGGTAAAAGCTATTATCAACCTACTTTCTCGTTCTGCCTTTCTCGTGCCCGTCATGTACACCCCATTTACCAAAAAAATTGATATCCCTACATATATTTTTTTCATTGTGGCCAGTGTAGGACATTGGGGAGGCAGATCGAGAAAATAGGTTGATAATCAGCTCAGAACCTTTGAATACTTGAGGAGAAATCGATATGACAAAAGCTATTTTCATTTTTTGCACGCATTTTCTCAAAATAGGGAGGTAGTGGGCACCAAAAGGTCAAATCCAAAAAATACGAGATTTTTCGAACTCAGCGTCTTTAAATTAGTAGAAATCTATGCGTTTCTTTACTTTTTCCAT
Source organism: Pseudococcus jackbeardsleyi (assembly GCA_038380155.1). Lineage (NCBI taxonomy): Eukaryota > Metazoa > Arthropoda > Insecta > Hemiptera > Pseudococcidae > Pseudococcus > Pseudococcus jackbeardsleyi. Next base: position 42,072,899 of record CM076238.1, read on the forward strand.
TTTTTTAAAATTTTGGCCAAAATTAAGGACTCTTATGCCTCGCAGGAGTATTGAGATCCTATTTTGATAAATAATTTGTTGAAAAATAAGTGAAAAGTTCTCCCAACTGTAATTTTTTCAGATTTTAAAATTATATGCCTTTCATTTTTTGTACTTATCATGAAAGTTGAGCTTTTATCAAAAAAATTCAACTTGAAACTTTTCAAAATGCGATTATCAGTTATGAATCTACTTCCAATTCTTTACCTCGGATTTAACCAAATTTGAGATGTGGGACTTCAAAGTTGAGACATTTCACAAATAATCTCACCAATTTGTACGAAATTTCAAGGGTCCCTCACTCCCAGGAAGGTTCAGGATCGAAATGACGGTCATTCCTTCATTCGACCATATTGGAGGACCCGTAAAAAAAATTGAGTAAAATCGACAGACGACAGACGTAAGGTTACCTAAATCTAACATGGAAATGAAATGAGCCTTCTGTGAGCCAAATTTCAAATTTCAGCTTGATTGATGAGGTCCGACAAATTGTAAGGTTCCCATTTTAATTTACATTGATGTAGGTAACTTCGGAAACTAATTATTCTCTTTTTTACTTGGTAAAAATGTGAAAAAAAAAAGTCAGATTCGTGCATTCTTGTAGTTTTACCCTTCAATATGGCGTCAAATGGATTGAAGAACCTCTTCACTTTTATTAAGTAAATTGCGAAATATTTGCTGCTTCTTGTAAATTATTCAATGCATTAGAACTCTCATCAAAAATTGACACATTTTTTATTCATCATTCGGTACCTATTAAATTTCAAGACTTTTGACCCGATTTCCTACCATTAATTTACCTATTTACCCGTTGTGCAAAGTTCCACATTTGTGAAAATGTGAAAAGCCACAAATGTGCCTTTTTCATTCATAAATATGACGTCAGAGGAGACTTGTGGCTTTATTTTCCACATTTCAAAAAGTGGAAAAATGTGGAAAATTGTGAAAATTTGTGAAAATTTTTCTAATTTACCTAATTTAGGATAACGAAATTTTTAACATTTTTTCACATTTACCTGAAATCGAAATTGGCTGTGTCAAAACATGGCCACATATTTCTCACAAAGTCGCTATTCCTATTGGTTAAAAAATTTTTATTCCTCATTTCCCTTCCCTTGAAAATAGATGGCTATGCTTCATGGTGGCGAAAGCTTCATGAGAAATATCATTAAGTTTTTTTGATTACGTGTAGTATGGTTATCTATGGTCGTGGTGTCCCTGGCGTCTTTTTAATTTTCATAGTTGAGTAACTGCATTTTTATAATTTTTACATCTACCTATCTATAATAAATCAGTTAGAATTCATTTTGTATTTTATTGAATGCAGATTTTGACAAATTGGGAAATTTTCCCACTTTATTCCATTTTTTACATGCGAAATCATGAATGAAATCAAAATGTGAAAATTTGTGAAAAAATGTGGAATTACTACGCGTAGTAATCTAAAGCCTTCTGATTGGCTGTAATAATGTGCCAAAAAAAGCCACAAGTCTCCTGTGGCTCGGAAATGTGGAACTTGCACAACGGGTAATATCATAAAAATCTCAACCATTTATTCTCGTTTAAATTGCAAACTACGAATCGAGTCGTATAAATCCATAGGTAATTATTTTCCTACAGAGACAAAATTGCATTACAAACAAAACTTTGACCGACTAGACGGCGGTTTTGTCGTCATCGTTTCCCCACCTCTACGGATTCACTGTGTGGATAAAATAATGTAATAATACGATTAACGAAGTCACGGCCTTCTACCTACAAAAGTCTTGCTCGTTTACAATGACGTCATTTGTATCCGGAGTTATTCGAATTTTAACTTTCACCGAATGAAGTTCGATCTTTAATCAAGAGGATGTAGTCGTCTTACAGGATTTATTCACACTTTCATGACACAAGCAACGATGTATACGTTTGTAGATATGACTTATCATACGCAAATCGCTTCCAGCAATTGCACTTTCCATTCATTCTCCAGGCTTATTTCGTACATCGATGCGAATCGTGCAAACAGTAATGTCTCTCGACAGAATGTAATTATTGCAATTCGCACGAAAGGATTCGAGTGTATTTTCTGGTTTGTGATACCGTTGCCTTGTGCGTTTGTAAAATCGGATAAATTAATCGAGAATTTAAGGAAATCCGAAATATATTTTCTGCTACATGTAGATGCATTTCTCTTCGGCTACTTTCTCGCACGATAGATACTCGTACAAAGTTATATAGGTACAGCTAATGTACGACGAATGCTCGACGCTCGAGTTACGTAACATTTTCGTTACACAATTTACAATACAATAAATAGATATCTATGTCTATTGTTTTTTTTTCATAAGTTATAGGTTAGATTTGGGTAGTCTTACATTGGATTTCTATGTAACGAATTCGTACGCTGAATATTTCGTACCTACATGAGTACGTTTTCGTAATTACTTCGTTGGTAGGTTGATAATTTTCATGACTAATCATAATAAGATATTCAACACGGCTATAATGTTATGTATTATTTGGATAGGTAGGTAATTGAATTTATGTACTTGTGGGTACCAACAAATGTGATTATATTTCGTAAATACCTACTTAAATGAAACATTTAGAATAAAAATTAAATTTCTATTGAATTTTTATTTCGAACCGCACGATTACTCGGATAAAGACGTCATTGACATTTAGTGCTATCATTAGGATGGTTATTTTAGCATAATGATGGAATGACGATTTTCAATCGGATCACGTAGACGACGTGTATCGACGAAATGTTTCCAGTTACCTACACGGTATTATTTCCATTTTAGACGGGTATTTCAGTTTCAAATAATACCAACATGAATTATTTGTAAACTTTACCTAAGCTGAGTCTATAGGCTTGAGTGTAATGAAATCTGAAACTAGAAGCGAACCGGTGACATGCAAGCGATCGTGTCGAATAAATTCATAAATTGTCTTTTATAATATTACACAGGAGAATTGATATTTCTTTACGCAGGTGAGTAATTCATCGTGTCATTTACCTTGACATTTAAGTACCGAATATGAGTATTCGTATTTACTTCTAACGTTCCTCTTTTACTATTACCTATTCAACGATTTCATCAATTATCTACAGGTTATAAATATTAGGTAGGTAAAAGTATATCTTATCTACCTACAATCCTTTTCTCTCTCTCTCTTTTTTAAAGAACCACATTTCCCATGAGAGGATTTGGCAAGTGTATCATACCTTACCTTGTCGTTTCTGTAACGTTACATTAACGTTTCTGTAACGTTACATTAACGTTTCTGTAACGTTACATTAACGTTTCTATAACGTTACATTAACGTTTCTATAACGTTACATTAACGTTTCTGTAACGTTACATTAACGTTTCTATAACGTTACATTAACGTTTCTATAACGTTACATTAACGTTTCTATAACGTTACATTAACGTTTCTATAACGTTACATTAACGTTTCTATAACGTTACATCAACGTTTCTATAACGTTACATTAACGTTTCTATAACGTTACATTAACGTTTCTATAACGTTACATTAACGTTTCTATAACGTTACATTAACGTTTCTATAACGTTACATTAACGTTTCTATAACGTTACATTAACGTTTCTATAACGTTACATTAACGTTTCTATAACGTTACATTAACGTTTCTATAACGTTACATTAACGTTTCTATAACGTTACATTAACGTTTCTATAACGTTACATTAACGTTTCTATAACGTTACATTAACGTTTCTATAACGTTACATTAACGTTTCTATAACGTTACATTAACGTTTCTATAACGTTACATTAACGTTTCTATAACGTTACATTAACGTTTCTATAACGTTACATTAACGTTTCTATAACGTTACATTAACGTTTCTATAACGTTACATTAACGTTTCTATAACGTTACATTAACGTTTCTATAACGTTACATTAACGTTTCTATAACGTTACATTAACGTTTCTATAACGTTACATTAACGTTTCTATAACGTTACATTAACGTTTCTATAACGTTACATTAACGTTTCTATAACGTTACATTAACGTTTCTATAACGTTACATTAACGTTTCTATAACGTTACATTAACGTTTCTATAACGTTACATTAACGTTTCTATAACGTTACATTAACGTTTCTATAACGTTACATTAACGTTTCTATAACGTTACATTAACGTTTCCATAACGTTACCTTAACGTTTCTATAATTCATATTTCCTTTTGATTCGACTCTGCCTTACGCACTTCAACCGACCTCTCCCCAAAATTGTATTTTTTCCGTTCGATTTGAACACGGCGAAGAAGGTTGGATCAAAAATAGAGTTGATTTTCGAATTCTGCGCGTCACCTAATTGAACAATTATTGGTGAGAATTGATAGGCTACGCGCAATTTTTATTTCTGAAAATACGTTTCCCCAAAATTGAGGGCCAATAGGCATCGAAGGGGCAAATCCAAAAAATGAGCAAATATCCGAACGAAGTGTCCTCAAAAACCAAATAAACGACAGGTAACTTTTTTTTTTTAATTTTGACTTTTTCAAGGAAGTTGATAGGGAATTCAGAGAAGTCGGAGGAGAAAACTGAGTAGGTACATATTCCAGCTCAATGTCATCGAAATTAAAAGGAATCGATACTTTTTTTTAAATTCCATCGAATTTTGGTCAAAATCGTGGTCTTCTTCCCCCTTCCTCCCACCACCACCACCACACACGCGGAGGAATGTACAAATTTCTCTTAAAAATTTGTTGATTAAAAAAAAATAAAGAGGGTTACTTAATGTATTTTTTTCAATTTTTAAAACTTCAAATAGAAAGATAATTTTACAAAAAATCGAATACCCTCTTCTCCAGGCTCTCTTAAGGATTAGTTGGGAAATGATTGTGGTTTTGCGAATGGACCATGAAAGGAAACTTGTAAAACAAAAATTTAGCGAGATCGAAAGACCCGACTTCATTTTTGGTTCGAATTAGTCTGGAAAAGACCTATAAGCAAAATTCTCTGGTAGAGCCAGAATTTTTCGAGCACACGGTACCCAGACTTCAACCCAATTAAATTTTATATAGAAGATAGTTGTGGCGAACATGATTGAAAATTTTGAAAATCAATTTATTCGGGCACGAGACAGACTGACTCTTTGGGAGGTACGAATGAATGGCTCAAATTTTCCAACCAAACTACGCAAATTTTAATGGAGTTGATCCCCTCCCCCTCCTATGGAAAACCCTTACGAGTTACGAAACTGTCTTATTTGTTTCGATGAGAAAAGCAAGGACGAATAATTTCAAGAAGAATAATAATTTTATCTATAAGTAAAACTTTGTAGTTTCAATGGGAATATGAGAGAGATAAATTTGACCCAAGTGAAGCGAAGGCGAAAATTTTAAGAAAATCTTAAATTCAAGATGTACTTAATTCAAACATGAAAAATACATATAAATGGAAAAAATATTAGAAAATTAGTCGAAATATGTACCTAGTTGTGAGAAAAAATTCTACAAAAATCAATTCTGTAGGATTTGGATTACTACATACCTATTATAAAACTCCTGGAAAGCTCTTTGCAGAGTTTCCCCCGAAAGAGATATAACGTTATTATTATTTTAAAAAAATATAAATAATAGATGATATAAAAAAGTGATCAAATTATTCAGCTTTGAATTTTGTTCTGATTCACATGCTTTTCCCTCTGAGGGGTGATAAGGGCCAAGCAATAATGATTTTTTCGTCAATTTTGTGAAAAAATAAAAATAAAGGAGAAAAAAATCAGGGGAACAAAGAAGATGAGAATACCTAAAGCTCGTCTGAAAATTTCATAAAATTTTCGAACTGGATATGAATCACGAAAGAGGAAAGAAACCCCAAAGAAATCCAAGAAATTAAATTTTTCGGAAATGAATACCTACCTACTTTTTGTTAAATTGAAACGATTCTTTGAACACTTCACTTTCAATAAAACGAATTTAAATTAAGCATTTCGGATATCCTTATTACATATTCATTAACAGTGGAAAAACGGGTTTTCCGCTGATGATAAATGTATAATAAGGACATCATCGCTTTTATTAAAAGTGAAGTGTAAAAAAATAATAACTTCAATTCAAAATAAAACTACATTCTTCCTTCACATAAATGATTAGGTATTCTTTGAATATTTCTTTATTAGGTGGGTTGTTTACAATAATTTCTAAAAAGTTGTAGGTTTTAGCACCTGGCTATCTGATTTTCCAAAATACTTACCAAGTATCGTGATTCATGTTCCTACCATGTAAAATATTAAACACATAATGTATATTTTTTCTACTTCTGGAATCCATTTCTGAATTGATTTTTTTTTTGTGAAAAAACAACTTGTAAAATGGATTTATAAAGGTGGGAAAAGGAAATAAAAAATTATAATTTTAGACACATTGGTGAATGGCGTCGAAAATTTTCTAATCTTGGCCTCAATTGCATCCTAAGTATCAAGATTTTTTTAAATTTCGGAATTGGAACACTCAAATTTGAATGTTTCTGATTTATTTTTATAATTTTTAATTTTCGATCCAAGAAATAATTTTGTACAATTTTTGAAAAAAATTTCTTTTATTTGAATTTTTTTTGAATGTACTTCGTTGATTTATTACGAAAAATCCAGAAAAATCTCGTGAGATTTTATTCTTCACGTATTTACTGATAAGGAATAGTCACGTTTTGATAAATTTTCATACACGGTATTTCCATACTTTTAATGCACACCTAATTATTACACGAATAAAAACCCGATATTTCTTCATTACAATATCTCAACGCAGCATTTTATCAGGCCTTTACGTCCTTGCCCATCTTGCACATTTTCAATAATCCGAACACCTAGAGTATTTTTTTAATCTAATGAACTATCGGATCAGTATTGTACCCTTGAGAAAAACCCCACGATAAAATTAAATATAGCTTGTACGATGTATTCACAAGTGTATATAAAATTGGCGCGTTATTGAAATTGAATATTGGGTCACAACGGCGGCAGCGCAAAAAAATAATAAAACTTGATCGTATGTTTGAAATTGAATAATCTCTCTCGTACATCTACAACTTTTCCGATTACCCTGGATAACAACACTTTCATTAATTTGTTTGACATTGTCCAATGTTGCTATGCTAGGTTACTTCATACGTCAGTGTTCTCTTTCTTATTCAAGTTAGGTAGCCAGATTTACTGTGTATCATTGTGATGTCACGTATAGTAGAGATAGAGATTATGCATATGTGTCTGTATTAAAGACCTTAGGTATATCCACTGAATTACCGTAATGGTGAGTCATTCTTTTTCCAACGACGAAGGATCCTTTTTAGTTTATTTTTTTTGGGAAGTGATCTACATATAAAATAAATATGTGCATTTAAATGTATCTACTACCTGCTGATTTGAAATTCTAAGTACTTTACGTATAGGTATTCATTTTCTTTTTTGCGAGTTTGTCGACGCATTAAGGACTGTAATATGCTCTATGGTGTAGATTGATTCCGAAAAATGAACAAATTAGGCCTAATGGCCCTTATATACCTATCCAAGTGTAAAGTAAGTAGATATAAGTAATAGGTAGGTAGTAGGTACACTCAATTTCTCATGTTCAGTAGAAAAAAAAAATTATTATCAAAGGCGTTCGAACATAAATACTGGATGGTAAATTGTTTTAAATACCTATTGATGCTCGATATTTGAATTATTTACATATTTAAATGGAAGATTTTATTTTTGGGTCAGGTACAGTAAAAATTTGGTCTTTTCATCCTTACTTTTTGAATAAATACCTACAGAGCAAGTGACGCAATCGTCATTACGTAGTTCTCGGAATGATATGGACATATAGGATGAATAAGTATCCCAATATCTATTTAGGTAAACTTAGATAATTCTGACGAAGGTGTTGGTTTCATTTGATGACGTATTTGAATATAATTGAATATTTGTACACACTGCCCACAAATATTCAAAGTAAATACGTCAATTACACAGATAATGCTAAAATATCTACAGAGAATAAATACGTGGGTTTGAAATTAGGATATTTAGAGATGCAGTTTTTTTGAGGGAAAGAGGGGGAGAAAAAAGAAAATAAAATATAATTTTTTAAAAAATACCAACTTTTCATAGTTTTTTGAGTTTCAAATATCAGGTGAAGTAAATTGATATTATTCAATTTCATGATCAAGTATCGGGTATAGATTGAAAAAAAAAATCGATATTAGGTGCTACTTTCTTATAAAATCATACGACGATCAATTAATACTCAAGTTCAATTGGAACCAAAAAAAAAAAAAATGAAGACGTATTATATAAATATTTATTGATCACACAAATAATTTACAGATGCAAAATATTTCAAAAGATTTTTTCGCGTAATCTTAAGATTTTTTCTCAAGATTTTTTTCTTAAATCACAATTTATTAATTGGTAGGTACCTACTAGTACGTACATTACATAGCTCTTTTTTCCTAACACATTACTTTTGATATGTCTGACTTTTTTCATCATATCAAAATTTTCTCCTGCCAATTGTAGATTGATAAAAGGTAACCAATACATAATTAATCGTTTGTTGATAGATAATTATTTCATTTTCCAATCATTTTCCGATAAATTTATTGTCTCATTATTTGATTTCCTTTTTGAAAAAAAAATATCAGTGGTTTCGTATATCGAGTGAATTTTGAAATGAGGTTGACGAAATAAAAATATGAAAAAAAAAAATAGAAACGATAAAAATCATAAAATTTAAAGGCAGTAAAAAGAAGCATTTCCCTATAAAAATAGGTTCGTTTCAAGCATATATCCAATTAACAATAGTTACATTTCAGTTTTTCGTTGAATGGTTCTTTGAATTTGAAATTTCCCAGCATTATACTAGGATCCGTTTGGGTGGATGGTTCTTCTAAAGTTATCTATAAAAATAAAATTCAATCAATTTAGGTATAAGTTGATCTGTAATTTCTGAAATTATTTCATATTTATACTTACATTTTGACTGGCTCTTTCTCTAATCATTCTTGTAAGAGTAAGAAAAGCTGCTTCGATGTTGACATCATTTTTGCAGGAAATTTCGAAAAATGGCATGTCGAAGGTTTCAGCCATCTGAAAAATTGTCAGAGTTGTATAAAGGCGTCTATTCTAATAAATTCGTATTTTTTTCTATGTGACTTCCTTCCCTCTCCTTCTCTATTTATTTTTTGCATGAGAAAATACATGTTTTATAAGTTGCCTATATTTGCTCCTGCACATTGTATTATTTTCATTTGGCGTTACGAAGGCAGTGGGGATGATTGCTGTGAAATTTTTTGGAAAATTTGAGATGTGGGTGACTAGAACGCTGTGCCTAACCCTCAAAATGAAGAGGTGACCTTTTTTTGATACATTTACCCAAAAGTATCATAATATTTTTTCGTCATTGCCTTATTTTTCAAGGGTCCTACATGGTCCTACTTAATGATTATTATTTTTCCACATTCAGTAAGAACAGAAAAAAATTCGAAATATTTTTGCCTTATAATATGTATCATGCTGATATGAGTTTTTCAACCCCATCTTCAAAAATTAAAAAGAACGCGAAAAATTGGTGCTGATAACTTTTATGGAATAAAATATTTATTGTCACATCATTTCACGAACATTTTTTAGAAAGAAATTCAAGTTTCACAGAATTTTGAAAAAATAGGAAAAATGGATGTTCAAACTTTTTCAAATTTTCTACAATGATGAGATTTTATGATATGACGGGAAGGGATAAATGTGGAGTCGGAGTGGTGAGATTTTTACCATTGTTGAATTGACGTCTAGGCATAACTTTCTAGCTAATCCTTCCTTTTCAATTCAATAGAAGTGCAAAACAACCACTTCTATTAGGCAACTTTCATAACAGTATTGCGTTGTCGTAAGTATTATAGCTGTTTGCAGTCATCGTAATTAAAATTAAAAATAGAAATAAAATTGTTCAATTATAAGGTTGAAGACAATCTATCATACCTTTTCTCCATTAGTTCTGATGACAGTTCTTTGATATTCAGCATCACATTTGTTTCCGGCTAATACTTTAACTACATTGGGTGAAGCATTCTGAAAAAAAAAAAAAAATGAAAATTGATAGCCTAGTTAGAAAAATTATGTCGAGAATTTGAACCAAACAATTACCTCCTGTATAGTTTTAATCCAATAAGGTAAATGATTAAAAGAATCTATATTGGTAACATCATACACTAATAATATCCCCATAGCACCTCTGTAATAAGCAGTTGTCAAGGTACGAAATCTCTCTTGTCCAGCTGTATCCCTTTGGAAAAGTTTAATTACTAATTAATGAAAATGAATTGAAAGAGAGAGAAAATAAAAATACATCTACTCAAGCATAAAATATCATAATCAAAAAATCGAAAAATGAATTTACCATATTTGCAATTTTATAGGCGATCCATCTAATTCAATTATTTTCTGTTTGAAATCAACACCTACAACATTTTTTAAAATTGGAAAATTAAACAAGCTAACAATTTACATTTCATGATTATTTTCTGAGAATGCAAATCATAAAAATAAGATACTTAGGCAAAAAAAAGGTTAATAATCATTTTTATTAGCAGACTAATCATCTTATAACGTAATAAAATATGTATTGTGGTAAATAAAAATATGTAGTATTAAAATTTTATCATACCAATGGTGGAAATGTACGTATCGTAGTAAGCATCATCACAATATCTATGAACTAAGCAAGTTTTTCCTACATTTGAATCACCAAGGACCAAAATTTTATACGTTGCTTTGCATTCGACAGGCAAAGAAACAGTCATAACGATAAAATACCTTCAGAAGGATGCAGAATTACTGATTCACCTTCACTTCATGACAGCTTTTCGTTTTCAAACTATGAAGGGTGACGTCAACATAGAAAATTTCAGTGATTCACCCTTACAGCTTTTCCGGGGCAGTGCTGCCATTTGAAGATTTATTTGGAAAATTATTATCCGTTTAGAACTGTTTTGATGCATAATGCAGTTCCTATGTAATTCCATTTTTGAAACGTCACATTCAAATTAAATAGTCACCTATTTAAATAAACTGGAAAAATTTGCAAAATTCTTAGGGTAAAATAAAATTTTATAGAGGAGAGGAACGTTGGAATGATCAACAATGAAATTCAAAATTCAAAAGCTCAGTCTCAATTAGTTAGTTGATTCTTCTGGCTTATTCATTTCAAAGTTTTATTCACCTCAAAACACCGATATTTCATAAAACATGATTGACAGACGAAAATTTCATCAACAAAAATTAAAATAATAAAAAAATTATTACAAAATTCAAGAGGTTTTTTTTATTTAAAAAAAAAAAAGTTTAATTCAATCTGAAATCATGCTCTCTATAAATTTCTAAAGCAACTTATTTTTCACTCATTTTGTACCAGGCCCAAGTCTCGTATTGTTCATCTCCCACATACAGGGCAGCCAACCACGAGCTTTTGCAAAAAAAGCTCGTTAGTGCTGGGGAATATCGATATGAATATCGATATATCGATATTACGCTTTTTTTGATATCGATATTTATCGATATTTCAGGAATGAAAGTGATATCGATATAATCGATATTCCTTTTTAAAAATATCGATATTTTGAAAATCTCCTTTAAAACGATCTAATTGAGCAGTTTTACGAAAAAATTGTTGAAAAAAAGTCGGGACAAGTCCATTTGCCTTCCACGAAAAAAATATACGCAAATTTTCTGCTGATTTTCGTATTATTTCAAAACCTCCTATATACAAGGCCTGAGTGCTGGATTAATGACGTCATGGATGTGGTTAACTTTCTGTGGTATGTGGTAATTTTCGCTCAATTCACACCGATTCTGTACGTTGTTGTTTGTGTTTCCATCATGTAAACAAAACTGTACGGAGTGTGAATTTAGTGAAAACCTATGGTTAACCAATCAGAATCGCCAAAAATTAACCACGTTGATTACGTCATTAATCCAGCACTCAGGCCTTGTATATAGGAGGTTTTGATTATTTGCGTTGATACAAAGAAAGAATTCACTTTAAAATTCATGAACGTTGAGCTGTGATTGGACGATATTTGAAATCAAGGTGTGTCGTTGGTTTCCACGTTACTAGTCGAGTGTATTTTTCATTGTACCATCAAAAATAATAGAAATTGCATCATTTTCCGCCAAAAAAACGGGCATTTTTACGTTTTAGATAATATCGATATTGATATCGATATTTTTTTGTCATATCGATAATATCGATAATCGGTGATCCATGATTTTTGAGATATCGAAACGTATCGATGTGAAAAAAATATCGATATTTCCCAGCACTAAAGCTCGTGATGGTAAAGACGAGAGAGGGGTAAGATCGTCGATTGGCCGACATGTTTATTTATTTTTCCCCTCTACGTTGCGCTCCGCCACACACCACTCATTTGATTTGATTCCCTTCTCGTTTTTGTTGTTACTGATTTCTTTTCGTGTGTTCTACAATTCATGCAAAAATTCTTTGTTCAACATTTTTGACAATAAGTCCGTAATTATTCGAAGTTCGTAGTAATTGTAGTATTTCTAAAAAATAAATCTAATCTGTAATGTGTTAATGATAAGAACTTTGTAAACTTTCAACTGTAACTTGGTAAGTATGATCTACGATAAAGATTTACAAATATCATTGATTCACGATTCACTGAATTTCAAATGCGTAAATTGCACGATGAAAGTTGTTTCTGTAGTGCTAAATTTAGAAAAAAATCTGATGTAAAAAGTAATTGCGTGAAAACAGCGTGATATTTATGCGGTTAAAGTCAACTTCCTCTTTCATTTTATTAGAAGTTAGAACATTGATAACTTGAACTTGAACGCTCGAATGGTCAAAAAAACATCATGTTCTGTTTCGGAGAATTTCGCACGTTGTGATTTTTTACCACTCGATTACTCGATTGAACATTCTGATCATAATGTAATTTTAGTTTTACTATTTCAACGTATTAGATGATCATTAATGTTGATTATTTTCATTTTATAGTACACGCCAATATGACATCTCCCGAAATCAAAGAATTGATACAATTTCTCCAAAATAATGGCAGATCGGTCATCAGTGGTCAGAAAAATTTTTCGGTCACGCCACAAATACTTCGAGAACTGAACAAAATACTGCGTACAATCAAGGAAGACATATATGTATCGCCTCTAAGTACCACGAAATTAGTAAACAAATATGCCAGCAGTAACGATCTAATGTTTCTGTACGATTTCGTAACAAAAATGCCAAAACTGAAAATCAGCGATACGTCGTCTAGTCACAGTTTCACCATCGATGTTGTTGATTTTACCAGTTTAAAGTACCTAGAATTGTATAAATTCAACGTCAAGAATGTTAGAGGCATTCAGTTTTTACGCGAAAATTTAGAAATTGTCGTATGCACGAGATGTTTAGATAAAATAGGCGATTTGATATTAAATTCTGACCCTGATAATAGCGTCAGTTTGATATGGAGTAAATTACAACACGCAGTATTTTCACGTAATGGTCTAGCTGCCTTGGATCGATCATTCATTTATACACCTTGGCTTCAATATTTGGATATAAGTTATAATAATTTAACCGATTTACGTCCTATAACCTGTCTCAGTAATTTAACGCATTTGAACGCTGCCTACAACCATTTGTCGTCGATACCTGAAATGCCAATGAGTAAATTGGAAGTTTTATTGTTGAATCACAACTACATCACTAATATATCAGGTAATTGTTGATTTTATTGCAACGTTTTGGATAAAACAAATTTAGGTACCTGTGGGAACTCAACGTGTTCTTATTAAATAATTTTATCGTGAATTTTGATAAGACCATTTTCGTTTTTATTGATTTATCTCTGTAATATGAATGATGTAATGGAGAAAACTGGTATACTTTCGATGAATAACGAAAATAAAATTATGAAATCAATTTATTAGATGAAATTTGTGCTGGTAAAAAAATCTAGTTGTGAGAATAACACAAAATATTGGCGGGTGTGTAAATGATCACTAATTGAAGAAAAATGTAAATAAATTTAGAGTACAAGGTCTAAATTATAATTAGATTTGTTGGGTGGCGAATGCGAATATGTTTCAACTTTATCAAGCAGCATTTCAGAATCACGTTGACTTTTTCATTAAATTATTCTATTTAAAGCATGCTTTGTGCTGATTGAAAACTTTCTTTGTGGTCTTCTTTATCATTTATCAAATTGACCGAACGTTCACGTGTTTGAGAAATATAATGATTTTTTTTCGATCTGATATTATTTCGTGTTATAGTTTTTCAACTATATATCTAATTTTTTGTATTTTTTATTTGCAGGTCTTTCCAAAATAGTCAGTCTACGAGAACTTGACCTGTCAGAAAATAGTATTGTAGAGCACGTGAATTTGCTTCCTTTAGCAGATCTCTCGTTTTTAACTACTTTAAATATTTCAAGAAATCCGATAAGTTACCACCCTATTCACAGATCACTCACGTGTGGATATTTACATGAAAATGTTGCCAATGAATATGTAAGTTTTGTCGTTACTTTTCAGGTGTCATTAAATGTTTTATTTATCCGATTATTTGTAATTTTGTAAAAATAGTTTTTACTCGATGGAACACCTTTGAGCAACGCTGAAAAGGAATTCATCAGATATACCTCGCCTAGCATTAATAATCCTAAAGTTTGCGCTATAAGAAATACCAATTCAAGTGAGTTCCTTGCATATTAACATTCAAAGTCCGTATTTAGATGTGCATTCCTAAAATTCATCTGTTCATAGATGATGTCGTTAAGAGAAGAAATGCGAAAAGAACTCGAGAAGCGATCATCTACGAACCAACGTACGACAATGATGACGATTCCGTCAGTAGTTTACAGAACTCAACTCCAATTAAACCTCAAGGTATCGTAAATCGTTATGCTTGATACACGTTGATTCATTCGACGAGCGTGAAAATTATATTTTTCACCTTCAGAATCAGACGACGACGAGGAGTACATAAAGACGAAACAGCAAATCGAAGAAAGCCGTAAACAACATGAAGAGTACTGGCTGTTGGAAAAAAAATTTCCTGGACTGTTGGATATACCTTCACCGAGCCAGTCTCCCAAACAGTCGTATTTCGCCTCTCCTAGAAATACGAATATCATCGCTGAACATTTTTTGAACTCGAGAAGTGATCCTCAAACTACAAATGTTGGTTTTTCTCACCATATTTGGTTCTACCGATTACGTAGATGTGCTAAATTTTTTTATCGTTGCAGAGAGTAATCGATGACACGTTTTCGAATGATGAAACGGGTACCGAGCCTAACCAAACGATTACTTCGGAAAAAACAAATCCAGATAACGAGACAGACGTTTCTTTGGATAAAACCTTAAATGAAGAAGATCAAAATGAAAGTAGCCCAAGACTATCGAATAGCGTTAGTGAAAGCGAATCAGGTAATGCGATATGCTCACGTAATTGTATTAATCACGCGTGTCTGTATCGAGATAATCATTCCATATTGTTCATCTTATTAATTTTTATTTTCATTCGAAACAGAAATCGACGATGAGGATGATAATTCCGGAGTGGACGAAGATTTCGATTATTTAAATGAAAAATTATTATGGTTGGTTCAAAGAGTAGACAGTGACGTTAATCAGGATCTGTTTCTGGTATTGAATGACGAGTAAGTGTCATAATTTCTGAGAAAATATTTGCTCGTGGTGTTTTTATGTTTCGTATTCTGTTTGTTATTTGATAAAAGCTGCTATGAGCTGGGTTGATGCAAATGTATCTATTTACAGGGAGCTACGGGAAATTGATGTCACGCGAGCCAAAGTTATCACAAAATGGAATTTGGAATGGGTTGAAAGATGTATAAAAATATCCAGTGAACCTTTAACGATTATGTTGAAGTTTGACGTCGCCAGACGAAACGATCAAAGTAGAAAATACATTATGGAGTATGCAGATGCTCAAGTATGTACCTGAGATGAATGGAAACTCTTGAGGGTTTTAGTTCTCAAATGAAATGATAAGGAGCATAATTTGATCGATATATGTGAAGTATGAACCCTATTTGATCTGATGAGAGCATTTTTCAATATTAGATTAGTTTTTTAAATATTTATTCATATTTTTTTTTTACACTGATATTGGAATGAAATGATGATACTTTCAAAGATAGGAATTGCCGTCTGATCGATATATGAAGCCTCTTCTTTTCTGATCTAATTTCCAATATCAGTGATAATTTTCTGTGATGAAAATTGACGATAGGAATTGCCGTCTGATCGACATATGAAGCCTGTTTGTTCTGATTCTTAGCAATTTTTCTGCATAAATGTTCGTAGATATTTAAATGATGATACTTTCAAAGATAGGAATTGCCGTCTGATCGATATATGAAGCGACTTTCTTTCTGATCTGCTTTTTCATATTAAGTAATCATTTTTTTACGATGAAAATCAACGGTAGGGATTGCCGTCTGATAGTTATATGAAGCTGTGGTTTTTCTGAACCCAATGATGAAAATGGATCGTAAGCATTGAAATGATGAAACCTTCAAAGATAGGAATTGCCGTCTGATCGACATATGAAGCCACTTTCTTTCTGATC
This sequence comes from Pseudococcus jackbeardsleyi, assembly GCA_038380155.1. NCBI lineage: Eukaryota > Metazoa > Arthropoda > Insecta > Hemiptera > Pseudococcidae > Pseudococcus > Pseudococcus jackbeardsleyi. The sequence goes on from CM076238.1 coordinate 42,089,577, forward strand.
TGCTTATGACCGGTTGTGATTTATTAAAATGATGAAAATCAACGATAGGAATTGCCGTCTGATCGATATATGAAGCTGCGTTTCTCTGAATCTAGTTGTATTTTGAGTATCGATAATCAATCGTAAGCATTGAATGATGAAACTTTAAAGATAGGAATTGCCGTCTGATCGACATATGAAGCCACTTTCTTCCTGAACTGCTTACGACAACTTTGATTAATTATAATGATGAAAATCAACGATAGGAATTGCCGTCTGATCGATATATGAAGCTGCGTTTTTCTGAATATATTTCTAATTATATTTTTAGTAATGAATTAATCGTAAGCGTTGAATGATGAAACTTTTAAAGATAGGAATTGCCGTCTGATCGACATATGAAGCCACTTTCTTCCTGAACTGCTTACGACAACTTTGATTAATTATAATGATGAAAATTAACGATAGGAATTGCCGTCTGATCGATATATGAAGCTGCGTTTTTCTGAATCTAATTATAGTTTTAGTAATGAATTAATCATAAGCGTTGAATGATGAAACTTTCAAAGATAGGAATTGCCGTCTGATCGACATATGAAGCCACTTTCTTTCTGATCTGCTTATGACAAGTACGACTAAATTATAATAATGAAAATTAGCGACCGTACAGGCTCTGATCGACGTATGAAGCTAGTTTTTTCTGGAGAATTTCATGTATCTCTGTAGATTATAATCACTATGATGAAACACTTGAAGATAGGAATTGCCGTCTGATCGACAAATGAAGCTACTTTCTTCCTGAATTTCAATTGCATTATTTTCTTGATAATAAGTAATGTATGTAAGTAACCATGGGAACATTAATGCTTGGCGAACTTAGACGATGTGAACTGCTGTACCAATTTTCTCGAAGACAGGGTGTTCGAACGGGTTTCACAGAAGTGAACGATTTTTAATAAAGTAGGAAAAATTTTCAAAACTTGGACAGTTTTCAAATAATGTGAAAATTTTTCCGAAGTTGGTCAATTTTCTAAGAATTGCTTGTTTTTCAAAAATAGGACAGTTTTTTTTGACAATTAGCTTATTGATAAAAACTGAAGGATTTTCCAAAAGTTGGAAGATGTTTCCAAACTGTTTTTTTGCTTGGCCCAGACGATTTTTCAAAGCTAGAATGATTTTTTTCATGAATCCTCGAAAAGTAATTTCCCTCAACTTTTAAAAATATCTAGAAATTTAACGATTTTTCGAAACGTTGGCGGATTTTCTTCAATAACGTGGACAATTTTCCAAAAAAAAAATTGAAGAAACTTCCCAAACAGGCAATTTTTTTAAAATTCGAACATTTTCAAAAAAATTGAAAAATTTCCAACTTTGATAATTTTTTCAAATTTTGAGAATTTTTCAATGTTGGACAAGTTGTTGAAAAATGGGTCGATGATCTTTAAAATTATAATATTTCAAGTTCAACTCCATGCATAAAAAATCTTTCCTTCTTATTTTTTATTATATTATTTATTATTAATTTAAACGTACAAAATGATGAATCATTCAACGATAGGAATTGCCGTCTGATCGATATATGAAGCTCGTTGCATTCTGATTGAAACAGAATTCTTTCTAAATGTATCAATTTCCGATGAAAACTGACGATTCCATTTTTAAATGTAAAATACTATCTATTATTTTTCTTCCGTTTCAGAAATTAATCAGCCGAGTCCAAGAAGAATTAGAAAAACGTCCAATCGTACCGCCCAATCAGAAATTATGCCGGTGTATAAAATGCAACTCTCTGTTCTGTTTGGAAGTACAGCGTCGTAATAAATTAGGTACGCACGAACGTGATAATTTCATTATACACCGAATTCGCAATTTAATAACCGTCGAATTTAACAGGCGAACAAGAACCGTACGTTTGTCCCAATTGTGGCAGTACGCACGTTCTGGAAGAAGACGAATCAGCGCTGTGGCCGTCTAAAACAAACGTAGACGGTGTCGATAAAAAGAACAAATTGAATAATGTTACATTGTCTCCGTCTTTATCAAGTATTGGTGAGTTGGTTGATTTGTGTTTGTGAAATTGGCCAAAACACGAATCGAAAATTGATATTTCGAATATGATTTGAAGGATCGGCTGCTTCTCTAGATCAAAGTTGCGATACGACTAACGGTAGCGACGATCAACCGAGCAATTTCCAAGAAAGTGATATTGAAATAATCAGTAATCCGAGTCAAAGCTCGATTGAAATACTCGAAGTTTACAACAGCAGGTATTTTTCATCTGCGAAAAGAAACATTTCACTGGAAAAATTTTGTAATCGAAATTTTTAAATTTTACAGTCAATCTGTCGATAGCAGAGTCACCGTATTGCAAAGATATGAAACTCCTTCAAATTTAGTCTTAACAGCCGTCAATCAATTATTAACTGAGAGCAGTTCATCTGGTAAATGATTCAGACTTCTATTTTCCTTGCTCGGAAGTGATCATTTTAACAAAATTATTTAATTTGCAGGCTCAATGACCGATAGTATAATTACATCGTACGAAACAAATCAACATGGTACTCGAGGACCCGCTCGTATCTCCCAAAGCACCGTTGACGAAGTTCTTCCAGAAGAATCGAGCTCCGAAACTTCTCCCCAGCAACGTCGCAGCGAAGAAAAAACAATTTCCGATAGTGATAAATCCAAAAACGATAAAAATACGTCCAATATTAGCACCAAATTGGAGTTACTCTCGTTGAGTTATAACGTTTTTGGAGGTGAGTTGTCGCTTGGTTGAGTAATTATTAGTAAATGGCTTGATATAAGCGATCGAGGAATTATAAAAGAATGGAATGATGTCAGCTGGTATGCGTTTTCTCTCCATATTGCAGTCGCTTTGGAATTTCAACTCATGTAGTATTTCCTGTTTTTTTTTTTTTTTTTTTTTTTGGACAAAAAGTGCTGAACGATGGTAAAATTTTTAACAAAATGAAAATTTAATATCGTTTGGAACTTCGATGTCAGATTATTTGCCATTAATTTTACTTGTATTGTGTGGTTGAATAGTATAATGTATTATGTTGCGCAGGTTTCATTCACGAAATTATTGAGCAGTTTATTGTAATTCTAAATTTTGGGATTTTCATTACTAACATCGTTTATTTAATTTTATGTAAGTTTGATAATCGTTAATAATGGAAGAAGAAGTCAAGTTGAATTTTGCTTTATCGTATTTGGGTTCTTTAGAGAGGTTTTATGCTAAATAAGTGTCGTATTTTGAATAGGTACGTCAGCTGTGATATTCTTTTGATTTTACATCTATTATTTGCTGGCGTGAAGTAGAGTGATCGAAATACGTTCGATTTATGTGTAAAACCTCAACCTGGCTGATCATTTGCTTGTAGTCGTTGCATGATGCATGTTAATTGTTTGTTTGAAATTAATGTTTTTTTCATTTGCCATTTATGCACGTAAATTTTTCAATTCGGAGGCTAACTTGAGATTTTATGCTTTGAGATTGATAGTTTTCAATTTTTTGATGCCAAATTTTCCGGCGATCTTGTATTTTTCTTTTCTGTTCCTAGAAAAATAATGTAGAAGATATTTTTTCTGTGGACTGGGATTGGGTATTTTTTTTAGTTTCGTATGTCTCTATTTTGTCCTTCTATTTCATATTCGAAACTTCTGTTTTGCAGCTTGGAAAGGAAAAGTTCCGCCGGTTACGTCAACTCGAAGATCTGTACCAGAATTGAATAATCTCGATACGTCATATGAATATTCATACTCAGATTTTACCAATATCGATCACCGAATTAAATATTACATTTGGGATCAATTGGCGCCTAACAATGTTGAAATTAATGCATTTTTAAGAGTGAGTATGGTTTCTTCATTTGGTGCCATCTACAAAGATCATGTTTTATTCAAAATTTTAAAATTTTAGGTTGATAAATTGAGCAAATGTGGAACAGCGATTCTTCCTTTCCCAGCGTTATTAGTTCTAACTGAAAAAAAATTATATTTTGCCAAGATTATTAAAGAAGAAAAGGAGTAAGTTTGAAAATCTCGTGTGAAAAGAATCTACCATGTGGAATGATGGTACCAAATATTTTTTTTTTTTTGGTTTTGTTCTCAGCGACCCCACTGATTGGTTGCAAAAATTCGATAGCCTCAGTACAGAAAAAATTAAACTAATTCAGCCCATTTTATGGAAGCAAGGATTTTCCATCGAAGTAGAAGATCGTTCGGTGTCTGCGCTGCCGTTGAAATACGTCTGTTTCTTGTACGATGAAACAAGAACTGATAACTTCTTATCGCATATTAAAGGTAAAGCTTATTTGGTAGCAAAATTACTTGTTTAAATTATTTTGGCCCATGTTCTGAATTTTGAGAAAATTATTATGAAGTAATTTATTTTGAATGAGAAACCGTCAAAAAAATTTAATGGTGCTTGACTTGAAAAAAGATGAAGTCAAGGAGCCGCGAAGTGATACTATTTTTGAAAAAAAAAGAGAATTTTCTGCACTTTTTGGATAGTACTGCCTGCTTGGTACTTCGATCATCTAATCGCCTTTTCCTTCTGAAAAAGTGCTATTTGAATTTTTAATTTTTTACAATTCACTAGCTCATTTTTTCTTCAATTTTTTTTTTCCTAAAATGATGCTTCTTTAAAAACTCCTTGTCCCCTCTTTTTCTATGAAGTTTTTCACTAACATTAAATTATTTTGCCAATGTTTTTCAAAATTTAAAAGATTATGTTTTTTCAATTCCCCATTCGATATAATATAATGTGTGTAATATCTGTGGTATAATTACAGATCTAGGAACCGTCCATGTGAATGTATCAGAAGAAATGAGCGAAAAATCCGATTTGACAACGTATTTACACTTCGACGAACATGTTAGAAATTTCAACATGACAGATCTAATTACTATTAGTAAAGATAAAGGTAAATAGGCAATCATCCATTGCAAATATATTCGTCGCATCATTTCGGTACAAATATTTGTATACCTATTATTTTTTCATTCTGCAGATGTAAAAAGTTTCACGTTAATCGGTCTCATCATAACTAACAACGATTTTGTTATCGTCAAGGGAGATAGCGAATGGTTATTACCAAAGTCGTCGATAAAACCAACAATTGCTCAGACGGAAAGTATTGGCAATTTGATGAAAGTGGTGAGTTCAACTTCAAGTTGGTTTGAAATATCGATTTATAAATGAAAACTCCGATTAATAATGATGAAATTTTAATCGCAGACTAATACGTCAACTGGTCTCGTATTTCACTTTTTCGACGAAGTTGAGAAATCTGAACAGTCGTGGGAAATCAAAGTCAATACTTCCGAATCCGCAAATAAGATTATCGAAGCAATCCGAGAACCGTGGGAAGAAATATTTTCCGTTCAATTACAAGTTACTTTCGCTGCCGATTAAATTTACCATTTTACCGTATTATATTCTGCTTATTCGGTTTTTGATTAGTATGAGTAGGGTTCCTTATTTATTTACTTTTTTTTTCTTAATGAAATCGAACCATTTTTTTTTCTTCTGTTTGTGATATTTGTCAATATTATATTTTAATTTTATTAAACTTGTTTATATCATGCAATGAAACGAAAATGTGATAATTGTTAAATTAATTCAAATTTTATATTGAATCACAATGTTTAATTTCACGTAGGTTTAGTCGTGTCTCTTTTTATTATCATTTATTAGTTGTATATTTCATAACAAGTTTCTCCGAAACTGATAAGCAATACAGAAGTTGGAGCGTTGATTCTTGTGCCAACTTTCACTCACATTTGCACGTTAGTTTTTTTTTCTTGAAATCGTATGAGGTACGAATTGTTCAAGTTTTTCAATCAGATTTTTGTCACTTTTTTTTCATTTCTCTCTCTTATTTTATTGCTCATGAAGAGTAGAAAGGAGAGGTACAAAAATTAATTTTCAATCATCTAATTTTGAAAAAAAGCAAAACGACGACTTCTGTATAACTTTGATGTTCTCAATTGTTTTGAAACTGGTATAAATTTACCAGCGGTGTTAATTACAACGTAAATTTTAATAAATAATCCTGTTTATTTGTTTTCATGAATATTGAGATGTTTAGAAAATTAGAGAATTGAGTAGAGGACAAAAGACGAACTGAGTTCAAAACGTATATTTTCACAACAGGCATTCGAATAGAAGCAATTAAAATGTTGACACAGCAAAATAATATTGAGTAATTTTTCAAGCTTATAAATTGGCTACGATAATTAAACAACAATATCTACAATAATACTCAAAACAACGATAAAAATTGTAACAATGGCAAATGAAACGAATAATACAGATTTTCTGCATTTAGAATTTACGAATGGTCTGAAAAGTGGGTACCTACTTGAATACGTGAAAATTTATCATTTCTCGACAATTTTTTTCTTATAAAAATCATTTTTAAAAATTTTCCGCTAATGTAACAGTTACTTAAGTATATATCACAGGACAAAAAGAAACGATTTTCAAACAATATCAGTTTCTCATTAATAAATAATTGCTTATACGAAGATGAAAAGTAGGACGTAGGCATTCGCGATGATGTACACATAAGAAAAAACGAAGACATATTCAAATTAATACTCGATAAACAATAAATGTAAAGTATTTTTTAGCTGATCTCTTGGCTGAGAACGTATTCACAATTCGTCGACAACCTTAGCCGTTTCGGCAATGCTTTCTTCATCACAAAAAGCTCCAGCTCGAGCACAAATGTTCAAAATAGCATTTTCTTCTTCTTGACTGAATTCTTGAACGAATTCGTCATCGTGTTCGTGAAGAATATCTTCGCAGTAATATTTCAGACTTTTATTCAAATCGGAATCTTGTACGACGTCGACTTCGCTCATTATTGGGTTCATTTTACCGTCTTCTGAAACTAGAGGTATAACGGTCAATTTACCAGTTTCCTTGAAAGTGGCACGAACATAATCGTCCATTTTATTGCAAATGTTCTCCATCAATTCGGTCAAGTACACTTCCGATCTGTAGTAGAGAGTAGACTTTTCTTGGTAGTTTCCTTGGTCATCCAGACGAAAACCACCGACGCTGATGGTTCGTTTGTTATCAACTTGAGAGATGTTTTTGCGGATTTCTTCGATTACTCGGGTGCAAATTTGACATTTTAAATCCTTAACGTCATAGCTAGCGCTTTGAGCAAATGATACAATCGAAAAGCAGGAGATCAAGAGTAAGATTTGGTTTCTCATCGTGAGTGATAAAAACACCGCGAAAGGAGAATTTTCAACGAAACGAAACTATTCAAGTACAGCAGATTAATACATAATTTGAGTCACTTTCGATTAAGGCGAACGTAAGGTACACGAGTGTTACAAATTTAAACGATGATTTGAGCAATGAGTCCAAAAAAATTGTGAAAACTTGATTGAAATTTGTGAGGACCTTTCAAAAAACCCAGTTTCCCACTTCCTTCTTCTCGTAAAGAACACGTACAAATCGGTAATTGGAAGATTATAATAAAATCAGGGTTGCTCGATACGTCAAATTTTTTTTCTCTCTAATTAAATTTGTAAATTTATTACAATTTTGCAGAGCAAACAAATTTTAAAACGTTTTTTCATTGAAAAAATGTGAAGTTAGATACAAATTAGAGGTATTATCTCGTACTTTCAATTTAGTAGAGAAGCGAATTGAATTTTTTTAGTGGTAAGTTTTAGGGAAAACATTTTTAATTTGCTTTTTTACAACCTTGATTAGACCACCATGAATTTTTTATCAGTACGATTTTAGCTTATCGGCTTATCACATTAATTCGTAATAATTATTTTTAAATGATTTTTTCGTAATATTCTCTTCTGTGTGTTTGCAAAATAATTTAATTTTTATTATTCCTTTTTTAGTTCTGATTACGGTCCTAACAGTGACTCAATTCTTAATTTATTTATTGTAGTTTATTCAAACCAAATTCCTCATCTTACCTTGTGTTTGTTTGTCTTGGTTTAAAAATTTGTAATTTTAAATCATGAGTGATTGTAAAAAGAAAAAGATGAACGGTAGTACGTTACCTAGCCATTTTACGTTACCAAATGAAGACAAGTTGAAGGAATTAATAAACACAACAAAAGACTGGGCTCTTCTTAATGGTGAGTAAATTCTGTTGTGAACAAATGTTCATCTTTTTTATGTGTAAATTGAGAGTTTTGAATTGCAGGAATCGGTATGAGATCAAAAAACAATTTTTCCTCTGACTCTGTGATTTTTGCTCCGTTTACATTGTTTCCTTCTACGTTCCCAAGAGTCGAATTTGAGAAAGCGGTGAAAATTCAGCCAGTTTTAAACGAATTGATGCATAAGGTTGCCCATGATTACGATTTTCTGTACGATTCCTTGAAAAAGTGAGTTAATTCAAGGTTGTTTTTTGCTTTTAAGATCTTCACTTAACTTACCTATTCAATGTTTTTGATTTATAGTACAATTGAAGTGGATTATTTTACGAAAAAATTATTTGATATATACGAGATCGTAAGAAACGAAGGATTCACTCAGGTAACTATGCTAATTTTGTTATCAATCAAGTAATTTATTGTTTCATTTTTCATTTCTATTTTAAATTCCCTTTCCCCCTTTTTCAAACAGCATAAATTTTTGTTATTTGACGGGTATTTTTTTTGTAATGTGTTGAGTAATGGTGCAATGTTTACATGCTTTTGAAGCCTATCTCTTTAGGAATTTTGAGATCAGATGTAATGTTGGAATCGCTTTGCGATGGAATTCATGTCAGTCCATACTGTTGTTGGAAACAGGTTGAAATTAATACTATTGCCAGTGGATTTGGGTGGTTAGGTCCGGCTTCGAAGATAATTCACAGGTTAGATTTTGAATGAAAAAATATGTTCCTGGAATGGTTGATTTTGTCTTACTTGAGGTTGAAATTTTTATGTATTATCGTTCATTGTTGCTTTGCTTTTTCATGTGATGTGTACCATGCGGATAAATTTGTGGAAAATTTTTCTATATTTTGTCTAGAAAGACAAAGCAAAAGGATTGAAGGTTCTGTTACCCTTCTTTATTTTCTATCTTTACAACTGTCTATGAGCTATTGAGTGTTCGCATGTGGAAAAATATTATCTCCAAGCAAATGTAATTCGGTAATTTCTTTGAAATTCATTGGAGCCGTTGTTCGATGTAATTTTATGTGTTATGTATGTTGCATTTTCTATAGGTACCTGCACCTATACGTACGTGTATTATTATTTTAAAAATTTATTTTTGCATGCTCATTAAAAATGGTTTGAATATCCGCAATTTCATGTAACATTTCTCAGAAATTCGAATATTTTTCATAATGAATTTCATTTTCAACGTATTTATCAATTTTTTATGGGCAATTGAACAAACACTTCAGATTTTATAAGTTCATTGATAAGAATATAAAGTCGTCTATTTATTCGATATGGTCACATTGCAGATAAATTAGCACCCCTGGGGCTCCCATTTATCAGTTACTGACTTGTAAAGATTACGTACCTTTAGTTTTTATCGTAGTTTTTAAATAATATAGAATCTGCTGAATTTAAGATAATGCTTCAGATTGAAAGTTCCTATTAAAATATACCCATGAAAGCGTCGGTAGGATACCCTTGAATACTTCATTCGAATTTTTTATCCCCCAAAAATAATATGTAGTTATGGTAATTATTAGATTGGGTGAGAAACCTTGTTTCAGTCTTTTGGCTTTGGCATATTTCGATCCGATTACATGATAGATGTTAAAAATGAATTGTCGTTATCTATCAGACAAGTGGAAATTAACACGATTGCCAGTAGTTTTGCTGGGTTATCTTCAAAACTCAATTCGTTACACAGGTGAGAAAATAATAAATACGTATTTAGTTTTTTGGATATTTATTTGACGTATGCACACGAGCCAAAAAATATTTTTTACGAAACCTGCATCGCTTTTTTTAAATAAATAGGTGTGCCTGTTTGGTATGCTTACGCAGTAGCAGTTTAAATACATATTTAAGTGTTAAAAATAAAATCCTTTATGAAAAATTTTAAAATAATTTTAAATTAGATACTATAAATAATACAATAATGTTATAAATACTATTTATATTTTTGCATCATCTTTGCCTTACCTATTCAAAATAAATTCTCATTTAACCCTTTCCCTGCTGAGTTAAGAAACCATTTTCACACCCCCTGTGCTGAGTTAGGGTAATCAGTGGAAATGAATAAGTGGGTCACGTAAACACTGAAAAATGTGTAATTACTGGGATCTGGGCGTTTAAAATTTTTTGGCGAAGAAATACTCTAATTTTAATACTCATTGAAACGGAATTTTTTAAAAATAATTGTGCAAAATAAATCAAAATCCAGACTCGGCGAAGGAAAAATTATCAAATCAACAACGAAGACAAGGAACGATGAAATTCAGGTCGAAATCGTGACGTCAGCCACGTCACTTCACTGAAAACGTTGATTTCGCAAAACGTCAATGCCACGAATTGCAACCCTCTCCCTACGCCACACAAAAAAATGTAGCGGGCATGTGGAGGCGCGGAATATTACTGAGGAGGCGTGAAATATTCCGATAATCACGATAACATATTCATTTGCTATTTTTTCGACCATGTGAAAAATGTCATATGCCCTGTGCTGAGTTAGGGTTGGAAAAATCACGAACTATCAACTTCAACAACGTATATCTTTTTTTTTCGAAAAAATACAGGGAAAAATACTTAAATTATAGATTAATTGAAGTATCAAGATGTTAAAAGTAGAAGTATTGTGTTGAAAAAGGCAATTAATGGCGAGAAAATTGAAAAAATAACGAAATAGAAATTGAAAATCGAAACCGCAGATATGCGGGCGTAGCCTATATCTAGCGTTTCGAAATCCCGCATATATGCGGGCGTAGCAGTGAAAGGGTTAAATTTTAAGCATTGCTCGAAGCTACACAGCTGATATTTTATTGGGGATAATTAATTTCCTTTCAGATAAATTATTTTTTAATTGTTATAATATTTTTAATGGGCGCTCGACACTTTGTAATCTGTAATTGTACATGTGATTGTAATTTGTTCTTCTGTCAAAGTAAAAATTTTACTATTCATATCGTATTATAAATAATCTGAAAATACTTATGTACCTATGCTACCTACTTGAATTTTCTGTTTTATTTTCAGATTCGTTTTAGAACGTTTGAATCGATTTGAAGATTTGGAAAAAGTAGGTAATTCATAATGAAACATTATTTTAATTTTTACTAATGGCATTGTACTTATCTCGATTGATTGATTTTCAGTTACCGGAAAATAATGCCTTATCAGGGATTTGTGAGGGAATATTGGAAGCGTGGAAATTTTATGATAATATAAAGTATGGTAAATGTAGACTAAATTTTTTCTTCATGAAGTTTGTTTGCATAATTTTTATTTTGATCGTAGTGCTGCCATATTGATCGTTGTAGAAGACGTGTCCTATAATATCTGTGACCAAAGATTCCATGAATTTGAATTATATAAACTTAATCCAAAAATTAGAATATTAAGAAGAACCCTTACTGAGTTATCAGTTCATGCGAAGTTGGATGAGCAACGGAAACTTCTTATGTACGTATGAATGTATTTATTGTAATGATTTGATTTCAACTTCTGTTTATATTTTCTTCTTGTCGAATTATTATAGAGATGGTGAAGAAATTGCTGTGGTGTACTACAGATCAGCATATTCACCTGAACAGTATCCTAGTGAAAAAGAATGGGATATTCGACTTCAAATAGAAAGGTCGAAAGCAATCAAATGTCCAACTATTAATTATCATTTAGCAGGAACAAAAAGAGTAATTTTGTTATTCATTTTCTTATTTTTAAAAACGTTTGTCTGAAGAATATCAATGAACGAAAAGGTTTTCAAGGTTTTTGCGAGCATAAAAATAATCGAATATTAATTTTTTGTATTTTTATCGTCAGGTTCAACAAGCTCTCGCTGCTGATAACGTGCTGAGTAAATTTTTAAAAGATGAAGAGAAATATAAAAAAGTAAAAGAAATTTTCACTGGATTATATTCGTTGGATCTAGTAAGTTTTTATATTTTTTTTCTACATTTATTCATGTTGTTGAATTAATTCTATTTTTCTATTATTTTGCAAGGATGCAGCAGGAGATGAAGCTGTTGAGATGGCGCTTAAAAATCCAGATGATTTTGTCTTGAAACCTCAAAGAGAAGGCGGGGGTAATAATGTATATGGCGAAGATATTCCTAAAGTAATGAATACCTACTTATGTGCTTCTATATCTATTTCTCAACGTTTTGCCTATTTTTGTTTACTTACTTTTATTTTTATCATTTCAGCTTTTATCAGCAATGGGTAAATCAAAAGAAAGAACAGCTTTTATACTGATGAACCGAATAAGACCTCCGGTTCAAAATAATTTCATCATTAAACCCGGAGATGACGATATTCCGTCCAATTTAGAAGTTATTTCTGAACTTGGTATTTTTGGTGTGATAATTGGGTGAGTAACTAAATGTAATTTCGCATTTCAATCAGTAAGATGGAGTGGAAAAAAACATTCTTCCAATTGGTCTTTTACTCTTTTTTGCTATTAAGTGATATAAGTACATTATGTACTTTGAATTAAATTTCCATTAGAAAATTTTTAGTTTTTCATGCGATTCCTATAGGATGAGAAACGAAAATTAAGGGGAAAAATTATTAAATAAAAAAATTAACATCAGAATCATGATCAGTTAATCATCTTACTTTTCAATACATGATTTCAGCAACCATTTCGTTTAAAAAATTTTAATTTGAAAAAATCATTCATCTGAGACTTAAAAAAAATTAAGACGTCAAATGATCAAAAAATTAAGTACTCTAGGAAATTCAGCCTCTCAAATTAAATTTTTCCAGTGCCAATTTGTTCAAATCTTATATAATCAAAATTTTATGGTTTGAACTCGAAAAGTAGAGTTTTCCCGGAAAACTGTCCTGCTTCGAGATTTAAGAAACTCTCTGAACTTACTCCTCAAGTATCTCGAAAGATTTGAAAATTTTCTGGAAGAATTTCAATTCAAACTAACATTTTTATCAAAACGCTAGTAAAATTAAAGAACCTTTCTTTCTCGCTCCAACCTATTAATGAATATCTCCGGTATCTCCTCTTGATATACCATTAACTTTGAATTTTTAAAAATATTTTACAGAAACGAAAAAAATATCATCGTGAATAAACAAGTAGGACATATGCTGAGAACCAAAGAACGTTCCATTAACGAAGGCGGTGTTGCCTTTGGTGCTGGCTCATTAGATAGTCCGTTCCTTTACGGATAGTTTCGACTTTTAGCAATTTTTATAAACGTGCAACATAATTACGATATTTTTACTGCACATACACTGCTTCATTGCAGTTAGCAGCTAAGTATTTCAATTTTTGTAGTTTCACTGTTTTGTTACTTGGTTTCTACCTACTTTCTATCGTCGTAATCAGGTTGAGTTTTGAACTTTGGATCGGTTCCCAGGGTTATATCATTCAATTCCGTACTTAATAATAAACGTATTAATATTCATTTTGAAAATAAGTTGCAAATTTTGCAAAATAACTGTGATATTTTTTCCTTTGTAATCCTTGTATGGACATTGAGCATAGTTTCTTTATTCGTTTCGTTTGAAACATAATACACAAATAAACCATTGTTTTTATTTACAATAAATTAAACATTATTGCATTTTATAATGTTTTGTTATTATTAGCAGATTATGAATGTGAGCTGAATTGTTTGAAACTGTTGGCTTGAGTCAAAAAATACGGAAAATAAAATTATAAATAATTTGAATTTGCGAGCAAAGTTAAAACAAACTAAAAAGTCTGAATTTTTTTTCGATACCATTAAAAATTATAGTGAATAATATATGATTAACAAAAGTTTCAATTAAAAAAAATGGAGCTCAACTAACGACTGGAAAATTGTTCAAAACAATACTTTAAAATAAAATAAAAAGCATGAACTTCTCAATTAGTTCTCAGACAAATTAAAAAAAAAAATTTGGGGGAAAAAATTTTTTCCACAGAGTTGAAGCATTGATGCACCGCGGGTGACGATTACTTTACCTACCCAACCAACCTACTTTTTTATTTTCTCGCTCCAACGTGCATTTTTTCGAAAAAAAAATTTGTGGCATCACGATCACAACGTAATGTAGTAGTGTAGTGTGTGAAAAAAATTCGTTTTCTTCTGAATTTATGTTCTCGTTGGCGTGTTGCATTTTTGCGGAATTGAATGCATTTCCTTATGAAGATGAGGTTTATTCAAGAAAGCGGCCAAATTTAATCAACTTTCTTCATGTTACACAATGAGTGGCGAATTTCCTGCAGTAGCTGCTACAAATCAGAACATTAATCAAAGTACCGCATTTGCAGCAGCTGTTCAGAAAGCACGAGAGGTAACTTCTTACGTTAATACCGTTGTTAATATTCATCTTAAGGTGCTTAATTCCACCCTAACATGTCTAATATATCGCTTACCACGTATCCTTGGAAGCCGGTCCACTTACGGAACGCTACTTCAAACACCTTGCAATGTTTACTTAGAGACTGCGTTTTACCAACATTATGCTTTAGTTTGAGAATAGAAAAGTAAATAGAACCGATTTTCATAGTTGATTGTATCGATTTGTGCAGATAGCAGCTAAAATCCAACCAGGTGGTTCATCATCGTCTGAATCAAGTCATAAGAGAATTCTAGAAGACTCTAAATTAGGTAGTCATTTTTCATATACCGCATTACTGTGCTATACGAACTTGAGTATCTAAATTCGACGACTGTTTTAGGTGAACCCGAAACCAAAAAGCAGGCGATTTTACCGCCGAGTCCAATTAATAACACAAACAGCTCCCCACTTTTAAATTCTGCCGCCAGAGTGGCTGCAGCAGCAGCGGCAGGGATCCAAGGGGTTGGAGTATCCAACCTCATGGGACCCGTATCGAATAAAGATATTAAAGTACCGGATAAAATGGTCGGCTTGAGTAAGTATCCCATTGGATCCCGGCGATCGGCTAATCCACATACTTTCCTAATTCGAGCTCTTTTTTCAGTTATTGGTCGTGGAGGCGAACAAATAACCAGACTACAGGCGGAATCAGGTTGTAAAATTCAAATGGCCCCCGACAGCGGTGGAATGCCTGATAGAATATGTACACTTACCGGAAATGCTCAAAGCATAGCGTTAGTATTCGTCGATTTTCACTCGATACATCACTTCCGGTAGTCGTATTGATTTTCTTCTTATTTCACTTTTAGGAAAGCTGAAGAATTGATTCAGCAAATTGTTCAGTCACGAAGTCGTGAAATTTTACCTCTAGGAGGTGTCGGTAACGGCACATCCGGTGTTAATTCTGTTGGTATGCAAAATAGTAGTCCCAGACTTTCCGATAGCATGAGTTCTGGATTGCCGCCTTCTATTCCTACGGTTTCTACTCCTACTTTTACTCAGGTACTGATTCAACGTTTTCGTTTGAAATTAATATTCGATCTAGATATATCAACGTGTTCGTTCCGATTTACAGATAGAAATTATGGTACCTGGTCCTAAAGTAGGGTTAATTATTGGCAAAGGAGGGGAAACTATTAAACAATTACAAGAAAAATCCGGCGCCAAGATGGTCATTATTCAAGATGGTCCTTCACAAGAAGCCGAAAAACCTCTAAGAATAAGCGGAGATCCGCAAAAAGTAGATGTAAGTTACGTTTTTCGTACTGAGGTTATTTTAATCCTAGTGTGATGTTTGCGATGGAAATATGTGACGATTACGTTATTGTTATTTTTAGCATGCAAAAGCTTTAGTGTACGAATTCATGGCGGAAAAAGAACAGCAGCTCCAGGTAAATTTCCATTCTTCTCTTTCTTTATTCTACGTATGTGAAGCTAATGGTCGTTTTTTTATGCGCAGAAAAATAGAGGACGATCTGGAGGTGGCGGTGGTGGAAGCGGCGGCGGAGGGGGAGGAAATTACAACTCAAATTCGAATAATTCTCGTACCTGGGATCCGGAAATGACGGAGAGCAGTATCGCCGTGCCTGCCGCTAAATGTGGTGTTATCATCGGAAAAGGTTGGATATCGACTCGTTGCTCGATTATTCAAATACTCGGAATTTTTCACCCAATCATTCGATGAATTTTTTAGGAGGCGAAACAATCAGACAAATTAATCAACAGACTGGAGCTCATTGTGAAATCGATCGAAGGCAACAAGCTAATATGCAGGAGAAAATATTCATTATTAAAGGAACGCCTGAACAAATCGACAGCGCCAAGCGAATGTTTTCTGATAAATTAAACATGGTAAGTAATTTTTTTTTCGTTAGTATTTCTAGTGTTCCATTGCAATATAAATTTTTCCCCGTTAGAATTTATCCGGTAGTACAAACGGACCTAGCAGTAATTACGGGGGACCCGGTGTTGGAAGTGGTCCGAATTTGAGTTCTGTATCGAATTTCAACGGGGGTAGCCCTTGGTCAGGAGCTCCTGGACCTCAATCGTTTCAACAGCAATGGCCGAATTCCTCTCAAGGACAAGGTCAACCCCAACAAATGCCTCAACATCCGTCGTCTGGTGAGTTCAGTAAGTTGAAATCTTCTGTTCTCCATTATTTTATTTTTTTCTTTCGAGCAGTATTAAATTTTACATATTTGTAAGGTGCAAATGGCGGTGGAACAGTGCAAATTAATCCTACGACCGGACAGCCCGATTACAGCGCTCAGTGGGTGGAATATTATAGGTAAAAAATTTGAAATTATTTTACACCAATTTTTATTCCTACGGTATGAAGTACATTTTTTATTCCAGGTCTATTGGAATGCACAAGGAAGCGGCCGTTATCGAAGAACAAGCTAAAGCTTCAAAGGTAACTGACTTGGATTGAAACATCGAATCTTATCTTACAGTTTTTTCAATCTCGACCATTTTCTTTCAGTCTGGCGGAGCGCAGCAAATGCATGCGCAAGGCATATCGTCTCAAAATCAGCTGGCAATGCAAAGTCTGAGTAGTATGGGACAAGGACAACAGGTACCTATTGGTCAACAACAGCAGTCGTTAGCGGCTACCCCGCAACAACAGGGGCAAGGCGATCAGGGTGGCCAGCCGGATTACAGCGCTCAATGGGCTCATTATTATCGATCTTTGGGTAAAATTAAAGAAGCTGAAGCAATCGAAGCTCAGATGAAAGCCAAAGTATTATTTTTTCTTCAAATATCAGGTTTTCATTATTTTCAGTATTTTAATCGAACGTTTTCTCGCAGGCCGCCTCGCAGCAGACTTCGGTTCAGCCTGGCAGTGGTATGGTTTCATCTCAACCTAATTCTTCTTCCGTTCCGAATATGTATAATCAACAAGCGGCTGCCCTAGCTGCAGCCCAATACAGTTTAGGCGGTTTCCCGTCCGCTGGTTCCGCTGCTAGTTATTACGGCACTCCGCAACCAACGGGAGGCGCTCCCCAATACGCATATCCTAACTACGGAGCTTACCAACAACCAACAACGAATGATTCTCATCAATAATGGTGAGTACAAATTTGAATTATCATTGAATATCGTCCCTATTTTTTTTGAATTTCTACGCGTCTTCAGTGCTGCTCTTGCAATGTTGTGATTATCATTTTTGTCGTCTTATCCTATTTGCGTTATATTGATATGGTATGATATCGATGAGCAACGGTCGTATTTACGTACTTGTGATAATGGTTACCAATTTGTCGCTTTTGAGTATTTTTTTTTATTCTGATGACATGTATTTTATTGATCAATTTATTATGGTTCATGTTTGAGAAAATTTTTTATGTCAGTTGTTTATACACTGTTCCACCATTTTATATAATTTATTATGTTCTTTTTATTTATTTATTTCTCTTGTGTGGATTTTATTTACATTTTTTTTGCATCGTCGCCGCGAGGTTTATTGTGTACAGAGCTACAGATTTTTCAAATTACTATGCATTTTTTTATTATTATTTTTTTTATTTTAGTCATAAGGTGACATGAATTGCATATGATTATCTCTATCATGTTTCCCTCTTTATATTTTTGTCTTCATCGTCTCATTGATAATTTTTTTTTCTCCGTGTATTCTCTGCCCGTTTTGCTTTTACATATGTATTTGTTTTTTTGAATTACGCGTGTCTGTATAGTCTAGGGAGTTGCCTTCTGTCTACGTTATCAGATGCCTCTAATTTGCTATTGTCACTATTCAGCGTAAAAATAGAACGGGAATGTTCAATTTCCATTGTTATTGTGTGTGTTTTTTTTCTACTAATTCGCATTAAATCGTACGTCTGAAAAAGCCGTGTCAGTTGTTTCGTTGTGTGGAAATCAAATCGCTACGTTAATTTACGTTTAAAGGTGTTGAAGAGTTTTAGTTTGGTGTGAATTTTTCGAAGAGTGGAGATTTTCAGTGGATTACGGTTGCGTTATGTTGCGTCTCATGTATGACTGTCGTGATCACTTGATTTGTTGCTTGTTCGTAATTGATAATATTGAGCTGAAGAGAAAAATATTCGGTGACGAAATGCAAATGCTCGTGTTTTGTCTGTTTACTTGAATATTTGTTTTTCAAATGGCGATGAATGTGTCTGTTTTTGTATCATGGCGGAAGGAAGAGAACAAATTTTTTTAGAATTAGAAGTGATGCGACGAATCATGTTTTCGAAGCTATTGAGTGTGAATTGAATGGCATTTTTTATTTTGAAGTGGGGGAGGGGGTTCTATGGAACGCTGGATGCGTTTAAGAATAATAAACTCGTTTCTCAAAATAACTTTTTTTTGGTTTTCGATTTTTTTTAATTGAAATTTTTTTTCTTGACGAACACCTAATGTCTTTATTCAAATTGAAAAATTAAAATTTTAAGTAAAAATAATAATGTGTTGAAAAAAAGAATTTTGAGTGCTGAAACAACTAATGTCAATTTGTAATATGGTTGGCTGTTTAATAAAATGATGTAGTTATCAATTATGAATCGATGAGAGGAAGAGAGAGGAGGGAAACCAAAATTTATTATTTCACGAATTTTTGAGCGTGGTATCGAAATGTATACTTTTTGACCTCAATAGTCCATCTCTGATTTTATTTCATTGGAAAACAGAAAAATAGTCCTGAGGAGTATGGAGAGAAACATATACCTAAAATTTTGGAAAAATATTAATCAAATATCAAAGTGTAGTGTTTTTTTTTCTTTTTCGTGGGTGAAATTAATTTCTGTGGCAATTTCCGGTCGAAACGTTATTAGGGGTCAAGTTAAGGAAAAAGAATAAAAGGGTCAAAAACGAAAATCGCTAATTTTTTTGACAATTTTTACCTTCTGAGTTCATTTGAAAATCAGAACTATGTCCAAAGGGGAGAAGAGTTGTCTGATTTGGAATCTTAACGATATTTAAATCGGATACCAAAGTGTATTTTGCTCTTGGTTTTAATTTCTGAAGAGATTGTGGGACACAACATGGAAGAGGATTTGAATTTTGAAAAAATGCGGAGAAAAAATAATAAAAATTTAAAATCCAAATTTTCCCACATTATCGATTAAGGTATTGGAATCAGTTTTTAGACCTCTCAAGTCATTTCTAATGTCTGTTTTATGGAAAGCTGCAAAACTGAGCCGGCGGAAGGATAAAGGGGCTGATTTCAATTTTAGGAGAATGGGGGGGGGGGGGATAATCTTTTTCAACTTTTATCGGGTCAGTTATCAAAATTTTTGATTTTTTTTAAGCTTCCTCAATCAATTTTTCATATCACTGAATGCACACAAAATTAAAAGGCTTCAAGGAAAGGATTTTAATTGATAATGGAGGTTGAAACAATTTCATAAATGGATTCTTAAGGTCGTAAAACGCGTATCTTGAGAATCATGTTTTTTTTTTTAAATTTTGAATGAAGCTTGTAGCCTTACTCTCTTTGAGTTTTCTTTTGGTAATTTTGTTGGGATAAAATTGAAAATATCAAGAGGAGAAAATATTGAAAATATTACTTTTAGTTCTTTACAACAAAAAGTGTGGTTTCTGATTTCTTCCTTCTTCTCTTCTCAAAATCTTTTGAAATTTTGACTCACTCTAGGGGTCAAAAAGACATGAATTTCAATACTTCATTCTATGACCGTTAAGCTTGATTTTTGGTTCTCCTCTTCTCCCCCTTTCACATTTCAACCGAAAAAATAAAAAATTTCAGTTGTCACAAAACTTCCTCGTGTGTATAGATAGTTTCCAAATGAGTTGAGAGTTGAGCCTTCTCACTACTTTATAGACTTTTTTTTTTTTTTTTTTTTTATGAAATCACATCAGAAACGGACTTGTAGGTCTTAAAAAATTCATTTTGATACTTGATTCAAAAACTTGAAATTTTTAAATATTTGGTTCACCTCTTTTTTTCCATTTTCACTTGATCTTTTTAAATTTTTGCTTGAAATTACTTTATTGGAAGGGAAAAAATTTTCGAGGTCATGAATTTTTTTGAAGTATTCAATTCAAAATTTTGTAACTCGCTTTTGAATTTTTTGATAAAATTCCATCAAAAACCGACTCAAATATTTCTTTCTCAATATGGGAAAATTTTTGTTAAATTTTCATCTTCCCTCTTCCTCTGTAAGTCATCTATCGAGTCTGTGATTGGAATAATTTCCAAAAACAGATTCAAAAGTCTTTGAGAGCGAAATCTAGTCGAAATAAGATTTTCAGAAGTTGCAATATCGTATTAAAAATTATTTTTACTAAATTAAATTATGATTTAATTAATGTTGAATAAAAACATTCTTTTTTTAAAAAAAGAAATTGAGGCTCTGAGGTTTCTGCAAATATGATTTTATCGAATAACATCTTCAAATGATACGAATTTCTTGAATCATAATTTTCCAAAAATCATATTTTTTAGATAATGACGTTACTATTCTCAATATTCGATAATTTCATGCGATATGACACACAATTTTTCTCGAGAAAATAGGTGACGTAAGAATTGTCTAATTTCATGATATCTTCAAGTGTGATAATGGCATAAAAACGAGCAGTACGGTTGAAATTAGTCGATTGAGAATTCGCTGACTTCAAGGCGTGTTGAATTTCGCGTCGATGTATTTTCTATGCTAGAAAAATTCAATAGTTGCATTATTGGTATTCATTAAAATTCTATGACGTTTAATTGAAAATTATTATACAATGAAATTGACGCTTAGAACCTGAAAAATATACGAGGATGCTTCGTCGAAGATATCCTCTCATTTATTCGCTTTATTATTGTTTTCCCTTGTATTGGTTTCCTGGTGTTATCTTTTGTATACCTTCTTACATATTTGATGTATGTATCTCTACAGCATTGCTACTTACCGTCAAAATTTAGCGCTGAAGAATTTCGCAGCTCGTGGCATTCTTAATAATTATCACCTTCGATCGGAGTCATTTTGAAAAAAAATTATTTTAAGGATCTATAAATTTTTTTTCCTAAATTAGAACGAATACGTATCGCATATATTTATATGTACATTGCGTTATAAAATCATTTTCAGGCCGGACAAGTAAGTAAGCACTTGACGTGATGAAAAAGCAGTGAATTTTTCACCGAATTTACTGCCCAAATTATATTTTTAAATTTCATTTTTCCATATATATATATATTTTGCTATGTTGTATGCCATGTTTGTTTTGTATGTATTCGCAGATATTGTATTTGTCGTTTAAGGTATCGTTGGCTGAAGCGCCTACGAACAACAGGTTTGCATTAATCGACAGTTAATCTTCGATGAGTGGCGCTTTTTAAATTATACATTTAAATTTTATGAATAATTTCTCTTTTTATTTCCTCTTGTTTGTTTTTAATAGCCCTGTTAAATTGTGTTACATTATATTATCTTATTTTTCTTTTTAATTATTGTTCGATTATTTTTACTCATTGTAACGAAGTATATAATATTGATGTATTAATTTTTTGGTCTTCGACTTCATGTCATTACATATTTTGTTGTTTTATGTATGTTGTAAGCCCTTGATTTTAGTTATTTTTCCCTTGTGTGCGTAATTATCGAATTATTATTTTTTTAAAAGTGAAAAAGTCTTATGAAATGATTTATTTAAACAGATGTTTCTTTTTTAAAAAATTTATTATTACCCTGTATGTTTGCACTTGTGTTTTTGTCCTTTTTTTTTTCATTATTCTTTTTTTTAGCATGCTTGTTTGTTTAGATTACTCGACATTTTCGTCTGTCTTGTTTTTTTTTTCGCAATCGCAGATTATTTAGGTTTTGTTTCCCCCTCTTTTTTTAACTTTTAAAGATTTATTTATTTTTGATTTCTTTATTTTTAAAAATCATTAACGAACATTTTTATTCTTAATGTTTAATTTGTGTCGTGTTAATTTTTTTCGCGTAAAAGTGTTTTCTTCGTTTTTTTTTTTCAAAAGAAGAAAAATTTTTATGCTTGTAGGTTGAAGCGTTATAAATTCTAATGAAATAATATTTGCATATAATTTATTGGTGGTCATTTTATTTGGCGAGATAGGTGCGTTGTGAAGTTGTGATTACTTTTTTTTTGTGGTCTCGAGAACGACCGGAAAATGTATAGTTTTTTTTTTTTCGTACGCAAATTTTTAGGACTGATATTTATACATACGAGATTTTCATATCTTTTAATAGTACGAATAATATGACACGATTTAATTTTAAGATCTTTCGCCCTCTTATTTTCTGTTGTCTTGTATTTCGATTTTTATTCCCATGTAGAAAGAGTGAGAGGTTTTTGAAGGGTTTTTATACAAATATCGGGTACTCGTTTGCATTTCATTATTTTACATACTTATCGATTTCAAAAGCTTTTATTTTTCAGTCGGATCATGCTTTTTTGTAAATTTTACCCAATTTTCTTGGTGTATAATTATCGTCGAAATGTTGCAGTTTTCCTATATCAACGTTATTGCAGGTTTTTTTATTACGATTTTTTTTCTCCCCCCTCCTCCTTTTAAAGCGAGTTTATCATGTATCGTTAAATGTTATCGTAAGTGTGCTTTTTATTATGACTTTAATGCATGATACCATTTAATTTAGTTTATGAGTTAAATTGGCAACTTTTACTCTAGTACTTACTAATATAATAATTGCATATTGTTTCGTATGTGATTTTTTTTCCTTCAAGGTAATTTCGGTATGTGTTTCGCGGTGGGGTTTCGTCGTCCTGATGAAGGGTGTATTTAGAGATGACCAGGGTATCTTGAACTTTGGTTTGGGTATCTTTGGTGTATTGGTCTCGTATATGGCGATGGAGTTTCGCGAGAAGTAAGAGGAGATTTTAACGAATTGATTTGGTATTGAATGTATTTGAAATAATGCTGATGGAGAGTTTTGCAGATGGTCTGTGTAATTATTCAATCAATCGCGGTGCCTTTCGATTTGGAGCAAATTGGGGTGTTTCGATCGCATTCTCTCGGTTTTCTGTCCGGTAATTGATGGAGTTTCCAAAAATTTGTGTAAGTAGATGCTATGATTTTGTGATGTATAGATGAAATTTTAGTTTTGCTGAATATCTCGTTCGAGAAAATTTTTTCGCCCAAACTCAATCCTACATTTGAAAGACTTCCAAAATTTTCTCCAAATTGATGGGTTCCTGATTTTTTTAAAAAAATGTCATTTTTTAAAAATGTTTAATATTTTCAATTTTTGAGAAAAAGGAGAATGTACTTTTGTAAATCGAAATGAATTGAATATGAAGAATTATAAAAAATTTTGTCTACAAACTGAGGGGAGAGGAGTCAGAATTTATCGAGCACCTGGTTTGACGAATTTCCTGATTCTAAAAATGCCATTCCTCAAAAGATTAGAGATAATTTTTTAAAATATAGAGGAAGAAGAATAGTTTTGTTTCAATTTTTTTTTGTGTGTGTGAGAAATTGAATGAAAGGATGGCACAAACTATATTGAGATATCGAAGCAATCTGATGAGAATCTGTTCCTTTTGTGAGTTTTAAGTTTGGCATCTCCCCGTCCAATTTCAGTAATGAAAAACTGAATTAATTTTTCATTTAGATTTTTTTGTTTTGTTTTTTGTTTTTTCTCCAAATTTATTTCACTCGACTCTTCAGTTTATTTTTCAAATGTCAAAAATTATTGAAATAGCGAAGGATACGTAATACGTACCTTGACAAAAATTGAAACTAGCAAAATAATAAGAATTGACTTGAATTGTTTGATTTGAACTTGGTAAAAATGAATGAGTTGAAAAGGTGAGGCCGTCGAAAAAACTAGAATAATTCTAGTTTTATTTTTTGTTTGCATTTTTTAAAGTTATATTTTTTTCGATTTTTAGTTTTTTTTTATCACTGGTTGAATTGCCAATTTTTTTACCCGTGTCCTTTTTCTTCGTTGAAAGCCATTTCCCAAATATGAAAAAAGGCGTTATTTTTTTGTTTTGTAAGGAAATCGATGAAATTTTAAAGTGAAAATTTTGAGACGTGGTGTTTTATAGATCCTCAAAGCAATGATGATGATGAAAATTACACTGATATTGAAAAAGCGACGAAAAAAAAAAGAAGTTCTGAAAAATCTCTCCATTTGGCTTCGCTGTCCCGCATTTCCCCCTTTTTTTCTTTTGAAACTGATTTTTCTTCTTTTTTTTTTGAATTATTACCCAATCTAATTCTGAATTTTTTTACCTCGTTTACTTTCGTAGTATTCGTGAATTTTTTTTTGAAAAATTTAAGTTTGTCTGCAAAACATCAAAATGATTTTAACTTTCGCAATGATTTGCGATCATAAAAAGAGAGCGTTTGGTGGTACAAAGTCCTGCGAAGATTTTGAAAAAGTCCTGCATTTCAATTCAAGTTTTTTTTGTCACTTTGTAGAATTATTTTTCAAGTTGATGAAACAAAAAATTGAAAAAAAAATGAAGAGTGATTTTTTTCAAGTAGGTCTCGATGAAAAAAAATAAGCAAAAGTGAGAAAAAGTACCCCAATGCATCAGACTTCATGATGAGTTGAATTGCTGATATGAAAAGTGGTATTGGAAAGTAATGAATTTTGCTTAAATTTTATCGCTGATGGTAAATTTTGAAAATTGAGGTTGATTAGAATTTGACCTATTTTACCTTCCTTTGAGAATTTTCTAATCGAACTCAAATTGTAATTTTTTCAAAAAAATGCATATTTCATTTTCCATCTAAAAATTTTAAGAACTGATGTTGGGAAGTAGGACGAGGAGGTGGCATAAGCGCACCCAAAAATTTATGAACGGGAGGGCTGAGAATTTGAAAAAAACAAGGGGAGGGTCAAATTTCATATAAATGAGTCATTTTTCACTGATCTTTCAGCAGGGTATCTAACGGGTAGTGAAAGTAGTGAAAAAGTAGTGAATTCAGACGAAAATTTGAAAAAAAAAGTAGTAAAAAAATGAAAAAATTCCAAAGACGCGAAATTAATTTTTTTAAATTTACATTTAAAATAAAGATTTTTTTCTAATTTCATTTTTTTTCTCTAAAAAATTTTGATTTTTTTTTTTGGAATGTTGGAAAGAGAGTCGATTTGGGGGGGGGGGTGTACAAAATTACAATTTTTTTTTTTTTTAAAGTAGTGAATGAAAAAGTAGTGATTTTACAAAAAAAAAATCAATTAGATTGTTCAGTCAAAATTATTGATATTTTCTGACGAATTTTTTGAAAAATACTGCTTGAAGGGCAAAAAAATTTTATTATTTTTTTGTGATGAAAAAATTTCTATTCAATCTGGGTGGGAAGGGGGAGGATCCTTGCAGAACATAAATTAACATTATTGGCATGGTTAGAAAATCTGTGTTATCTTGTATGAAATTTTTATAGATTTTCTCTCGAGTTGAAAAACAGCTGTCGCTTTCACAAAATTTTTCGATTCAAACATAAGTTTTTCTGCCAAGAATTTTTGTTCACGAGTTACTTTCGTAGCCATATCGTTCAAGCTGGCTCGGGTAAAGGGAGGGGGGTAAAAATCTTTGAATACTATTGTATGTACTATGGTGAAAAAAAGTGAAAGAAAAAGTGCTAAAAAGTGGCAGGTTTTCCAAAAAAGAAAGTTTTTAATTATAATGCCATTTTTGGATTTTACAATCTTCTATTTCGAGGCAGTTTTTATAAAAAATATTTTTCAGGTCAGATTTCCTCATTTCCTGAATATCCTTGAATTTTGAGCCCACTGCCATTGCAATGAATTATTTGTTCGTCCTTTTGAAGTGTAGACACAAGTTCCGCATAACTCCCCCCTCCCATCAAGGATCTATTTTAGTTTCAGAAACAATTTACAAAACTAAAAATTTTAATGAAAATTGAGAAATACGATCGAAACACTTCGCTTTGTTATTCAAAATACAGGAGTGAATGTTTGCATACTCTTGCGTTTGAAGGAACAGATGGTGAATTAAAATTCTCTGTAGATTCAAATCGTATCTTCGGATTAATTTCAGTTTCATTTCGTGATATTTTTATTGGACAATATCGGCGAACGAATCTACTAAAAATTAGGTGATGATGTTGTGCGTTATATTGAAAAGTTCAGTTATGTGTGAAATCAGTTTAAAAATCTAAAACTTTTTGCACATTACGTTTGAAATTTTCTACAGAAATAAAAAGTATTAAATTTATTCGTACTGTTTCCGGACAGTACGATATGAACGTATTTATATTCTGTTTTTTTCCTCTTTGATTTTTACCAATTTTTAATTTGTTGCATGGGTGTATTTAATTTGTATCCGATGACGATTATTTTGATATTTTTTTATTTGTTCTTGTTCATTGTTTTTTTTAATTGTAATTTTACGGTTTACGAATTGAATTTTATTTACAGGGCTGTGTTTATTATCTATACGCTGTATTTTTCATTTACTGTGCTTTCTCGTTGAGTTTTGCTGTTTTATAAGCGCTTTATCTATTTGCTGATGGCCACTATAACAAATAATTTTTACAATTTTTTCTAAAGAGATTTGTGCTTTTTACAAATAACACTGGTGGGAACGAAAGGTGATTGGTTATGATACTAATTACGATTATTTTTAAGATCGAGGAGGGGTTTGATTAAATCGTCGTCGCGTACAGATTCGAATCGAATTGCATTTAACCAGGCGGTCGAATAAATTTCTATTGCTAACTTTGATTAGGTTATCGTACGTGGCGATGACTGGAGACTGATGAGAGCATCGGTATAAATTTTTAATATCATAGCGAAGGTATATAATTGATAGTTACTCAGCAGTATAACTCATTATCTAATAGGCTTATTATGTTGGACTCTTATTGTGAATTTTACGCAATTGTGTACTGTTAACGCCCAGCTGCGCTTTTTTTCTTCTTTGATTTCGCTTGTGTTATTGATAACTTCCGCGTAAAGATCGGATGAAATTTGGCCATTTTGGTATCTTCCTTTTTCTTCTATGGGTTACTGATTTGCAATTGTGATAATTTTCGTCGTATGGGTCGATTATGGCAGATTTCCTGATTAGGTTTGAAGATAGGTTAGGTAATTAGACGTTCAGGTGCAATCAGTTGCAGTATTTGGATTTAAAGGTGTGTGGTATTACGAGGGTGAGAAAATTAGCGTATTCTCGTTTTAATTTGATAAATTGGTGTGAAAATTGGAAAAAAGAGAAGGAAATATGACAGTGGAAATGATGAAATTCGCATAATTAGTTGTCCATATTTCAGGGAATGGGAATCAAGTCAAAAAGTTGATCTCTGGCTCCGATTTGACTTCCGAAGTAAATAATGAAAGTTGACTCCTGACTTCTCCACTCCGACTCTTCCTGGAATCTGGAGTCGAAAATTTCCAGTCTTGACTTTTCTGACTCCAGCTTGGCTCCGGAGTCATTTTGGAGTCAATTTCACTCCAATTCCGCAATTATTAACCACTCAGCCATATGATTCGAAAAAAATAAAATAATGAACAGGGTCAAAAAAACAAGTTCACAGCATAAGTGTTTTTTAAACCACGAATCCTTTCTAATTCCGGAGTCCAACTCACTTCTTCACTTCTGCCCCCTCCCTCCGCTTTGCGTTATAGTGATTTGTTTTCGCTTTTGAATTGAATGTAGTGGTAGAGGTAGTATTTCAATCAGGTAATTTTTCAGTTCGGTAAGGATTCAATTTATGAAATAATGTTTTAAAAATCGTTTCGAACAAGTTTTGTAAATGATGAGTCGATTTTGAAGGATTTTTTTCAAACTTTAGAGCTCTCGTGTTCAGGGGTTTTCCATTTTATACCTATTGAAAATAAAATTCCTACCATTTAGCACCTACATTGATTTGGGAGTCACATAAAAAAACTTGTTGGAAACGAAAAAAATAATTGAAAATCTCGAATATTTGGCTCAATTTTGATTTTCATTTTTGAGCCACAACAAATATGAATTGACAGTACATCAAAAAGAACCATATTTTTAAAATTTTGAATGCTGAAGTGTATTTCTCGAATTTTGGCGAATTTTTGAAATTTTAGAATAATCCCACTGTCTTGCAAAACGTAAAAATTTGATCTAATCAACCAGAAATCTCAAATTAATGTATTTTATAATCTATTTTTGATTTTTCCAGCGCTAGAACGCCCATAAAAATGGATCGTTTTGAATTCCAGCGTCTATAATCAAAAATTACCTTTATTGGTGACCTATTTGATCGGTTGAAGCACAATTTTCTAAAGCTTGCAACTTAATCGAGTTCAAATTCATATTTTTTGGCAAAAAATTTTCTTGAATTAGAAATATGCCCACTGCTCATCTCGAATCGATTGAAAGCGGTTTCTAGACGTTCCGGTGGCTGGTGGCTCTTGAAAATTTTGGAACTGCACTGGAGAAACTCTGTGAAAATGGTGCATAATATTATGGACTCCGGCCAGGGCGGTGTCGAGTAAATCTGAGCCGGGGAAAAATTGAAAAGCAAAAAAAAAGATTTCACACAAGGGGGAAACTCAAAATTCCAAATTCTGGATTTTTGAGCTCCAATATTGGAAAAAAGAAAAATGTTATGGATTATGGAGACTAGAAAATGAGAAAAATATTGAGCCTTTCATTTTTTTTCAATTAATAAAAATTGAGCAAAGGTACTTTTAAAAATAATTTTTCTAAAATTCCAAGAAAATTCAAAATGGATAGATATGGTATGTAAATCAATTTCAGAGATTATTTATTGAACTGAAAAACACATTTTTTTTTTGTTGCAAAAATCAAGCGGTTTTACGTACTTTCTCCTACTACACTTCACTTTACCTAAGTATTTAAATTGAGCAACGTTACAAAATGACGATTCTCTCGAAATAATTGTGCTTATTTGTTCTTCGCAGTCACCAAATAATTTCTAAAATTGATTTCGATGACTTTTGAATTTTTTGACAGTATTAAATTTTTGACAATTTTTAATGAAAAAGCTCTTTAATGAACGGAACTCGAATTAATCGATTTTGAATTTTTCAAATATATAATTTTCTAGTCGCCCCAACCCTTATTCTCTACGCAATATTAGAAATCTAAAATCAAAATTTTTGGATTTCCGGCCTATCCCATACACAAGTAAAATTATAGGACGATTCGAGTCAAACATGCGAATGTACTCGTGTGATGTGTAAGTGTTGAGCTAAATTTTTTGTTCGAGAGGGCTCTCAGAGCCCTTCAAAAAACTCGGGCTGGGCCCTGTTTCTACGCAGGCTCAACTCCAGCCCCCTTAATCGCGAATTACTCACAATGGCAGCTTTTTTGATTGATCAAAGCATAATTTTCCGAAATTCGTGATATCGAGTCAAATCCATATTTTTATCACGGAAAAATTTTCAGCCAAAAATAAGGTCCCTGACTCAAATTTATGAATTTAGGAAAATTTTGCTTGAATTGATATAGGCACATGAATTTCTATGTTTTGCAGAGCGATAAGATTTTTTTGAAATTCAAAAAATTCGCCAAAATTTGAGAAATGCACTTCATTACTTGAAATTTTAGAAATGGGGTTTTCTTACGATGCTCTTTCAATATATATATATATTTTTTTTTTGGGGTCAAAATTTTCCTAT
Organism: Pseudococcus jackbeardsleyi; assembly: GCA_038380155.1. Taxonomy (NCBI): domain Eukaryota; kingdom Metazoa; phylum Arthropoda; class Insecta; order Hemiptera; family Pseudococcidae; genus Pseudococcus; species Pseudococcus jackbeardsleyi. The sequence continues at coordinate 42,119,582 of CM076238.1, forward strand.
TTGTTAGGATACCTCTCTTTTAAGAAAAGTTCTGAGGAGAATACAAAAAGTACATTTTAATCAGTTTTACTTCATTTGAGTGTCTACCAGACACCGATTGAATTTTTTTCTCGCAGGGGCGTAGCCCCCGGAGGAGAGGGTTGAACACCCCTCCCCTCCTTTTTGAGGTCAAAAATTTATGTCAAATGTGCCTTTTCGGACATTCCCCTCACACCCTTTGAGACATTTCTGGCTCCGTCACTGATGAATCTAAAAATCAAAATTGAGTCATATCAAATTTTTGGATTATTTGAAAAGTTTGTATATTTTCCCACTTTAATTTAATTTTTATTTTCATCATATTTCGATGTTATTCCATGTTGAATCTCGTGAGAAAAAAGAGGAGCCCATGGCCTCCAATTAGTTCGAAAAGTTGGAACTTTTGGAAATCTCATTTTCAGAAAAAATTAACCAGCCCATATCATATAATCAGATTTCGAAAATTCAATTCTCATTTTGTCAAGAATTAAATTTTTCATCAAGATAACCGTAGAATTTGATGACGATCTTAATTTCACTTTATATCGATTAAATTTTTGGAAAATCGATTCAAAATTGTCGTATAATTTTTCTTCACAGTGTCATGTCAAATTCAGTCTAAAATCTTCAAAAATTAAAAATTTCCTCAACTCAGCATATAATCTCCACCATCAGATCAACAAATCCGGTTGAAATTCGATCCATCATTACAGAAAAAAAACGAGAACAAAGCTAATTCGCCTCAAATGTACCTAACAACAGCGTTTTGAATCCTTGAAGCGTTATTTTGTAACTCTTCGCAACGTGTTCGGATGTTTGATCTAGTCCGGAGACAGAGTGAGGAGGAAAGTACACAACGTTAAGCTACGATAACCTTAAACAAACGTGAGTGCGTTCGTTTCAGCTTGGAATTGTGTAAAATGCAGAGTGCAGAGTAAAAAGCGAGTGATGGGATTCAAATGAGATAATGGCGAATAGAAGAAAAAAAACCAGTCTCTGCGACTGGGAGGCTGGTGTAGTGACGGTCGTCTCAAAGTACTTTCATTTTCGTTTGAGCGTTGCACCGCGTTGATCGCCGATTTTAATTCGTTGCAGTCTGGCGTAGGTACGTTGTGGTAATTGTGTAGTTACGCGTACTTCGGGTACTCCAGAGGCTCAAATACGATAATTTTATAGCGGCTCCGTCATCGGATTCGTTTCTTTAAACCAAACAAGTAAATTTTTTATCCTATTTTTCTAATTCTCGTAATTTAATCACAAATTTCAAAGGTGGAAGGTGTCGATGTCTGAAATGGATTTTACATTTGTCTATACCTAACTACGTAAGATATCTAACAATGGATGTAAATTATGGTTGTAAATGTCAGCAAACTGTGTTTCTTCCTATTTTCCTTTTGATCGGTAAATATTGGCGCGGTGTTATTTCCGACTTTCTTCTGGTGTCTCGGAAGGTCGTATTATGGTAATCAATGCATGTGAAATGGGGATTTCCTCTGTTCTATGTTCTATCTATTGTAATATTTATCCATTTTACTTTTTTTTTTTCAATTTTTTAATCTGGATTTTCCAAATTCAAGTATTGATCAATTGATCGATCAAAAAAATCATCTCCTTTTTCTGATCGAGATTTTTGATCTTCTCGATATTTATACTTTATTTTTTCATGGATTATATTATCTGAGCCAAAAAATTTTGAAATTGATCCAAATGTCCTCAATGTCCATGATTGACTCACGAGACATTGTACCCGAAAAAAATTCGCCTGTATATTTTTTCGCGTCGGTTGGAAGGTTACGTAATTCGAATGCAGGAATATTGCAACACGATCGTCGAGCACGCGTTATTGCAATTTAATTTCGGATATAATTTCGCTGCTAAACGAATCAAGGCGCGAGGCGAAAGGAAATATTATTTTCTCTTCTTTCGTATCAAGGAATTTTGTCAAATTCCGTAATTTTTACTTCCATTGTGCGATACGAGTATAATTAAGGTTATAATTTATTCGGTAATTGGGATATTGCCATTGTCATCGCGTCTTAATGCACCGTTGGACCTTTTAAAACATATGTCACTTGTTCTCGATCGTATTATTATAACGTGAAATTCGCCTGTATCTGATGGCAATGAAAACTCAACATCTTCGTATAGGTCATTACTCAATTCTGGGGTTTGGGTTTCCTTTGTATGCCGCTTAGTCGGTAATCTTGATTTTGAAATGGATTATTCTTACGAAATTTGAATCAATTTTTAAATCTTAATTCTTGGTTATGTATTATGTAATTGTCTATAACTTCGGTTCTATGTGTCATCTGGTTGCTAATGACAGGTTTTAAAATCATCCACACGTACATCCTGAAAATATGATTTATAAAGTGTATGGTTCGTAGTGACGTACTGTGAGCTTTCATTTTATTAGAAAAATTTCTTCGCTTGTGAAATGAAATAGGTTTACTTGTAAATAGGAAATTTAATCTGGAAATGATTCGTTTGTTGAGATATTTTATTTTCTATTATTTATAATACACAAATTCGTGGAACATTGGAGAGGTATTTTTCAAGGTCAGTACTTTCTCGTTAATACTATTTCTTTGTGGTTCACTGATCTTTTACATGTGTAGATTGGGTATTGAAATAGTGTCAGTTTTCGTGTATTTTTGGAAATATTTCTGGGCGTGTTAGTTACCTATCTATTTTTTTGGGAAAAAGAGTAGAGGATTTTTTAGTTTGAAAATTCAATTTGTCAAATTTCTGTTCGTATGAGTTGATGTAAAATTATCAATTTTTTTTTTCTTTCATTCCGAATTAGTAAAAAAATCACTTACCACGTATTTCTCCAGAATTGCAGTACAGAAAAAATTCAACAAAATTTACAGAAAACGCAGTGAAAATTTTTAATTTTCTAGTAAAATGCCTCTCAACATTTTCTTAATTTATTGCGAGAAAGAAGTTTTGCACCCAAAATTTCTTCAAATTTTACTATTATTCTGGTTTTTGGTTGATAGAGGAGAACATTAATACTTATTGTAATGTACAATTAGAATGAAAAATTGACCCAATTTTGAGCTCTCATTTAAAATGTTGAATTATTTGATTTTTTTTTCGTTTTGACGATTTTTAAAAAATAATCTCTGAAAAGTAATTCAAGATTTTTATTGGTAGGTTTTATGAAAAAAAATTATGAAAGTAAAAAATAATTTCATTTTTTTTGTTTTTTAATTTTATCTGAAAATTTATTTCATGTATTGAAAATTTTCAAAAATTGATTACCGAAATTATTTTCAATTTCTATAGATACCTAGGTAATGATGTAAATTTATTAATCATCATTTTATAATTTTAGGGTACCTAATTTAAGCAATTTAAAAAGTTTGTGAGGTATAAACCAAATAACTCTGAAAAAATGAATTGTTGAAGAATTGAGTGAAGAGCTTTCAGAAGCTAAATGATAAGTAAAGGTTAAAATAATTCTCCCTCATTTTTTACAGTTTTTAAAGTTAGTTAGAGTCTGGCACCCTCCTCTACTCGTTTTGGATGAAAAATCTTGTGATCGAACAAATTATATTATTCAAAGCAGGAAAAAGAAGTGCTGAAAAAAATTCGAGGATTAGGTAATATCCAAACCCAAACATTTTCCAAAAGATGAAAAATAAACGAGCCTGGATATAAAAACCACCCTTAGGTGTGAAAAATTGGTTTTTAAGTCAAGGTCCCTCTCTTGATTTTACCCCTTCTGTAGGCCCAAAACCAGTATCATCTCAAAAACCAATTTTTGAGGTGGTTTCTATGTTTCTAACTTTCTTCATCCAAACTCACGTATGAAAAAAAAAAAAAAAAAAAATACAAGAGAAAATGCAAAATTCGCGCGATATTGAGAATTTGAAAAAATTGAAAAATTCGATGTTTCTTTCTCAATTTAAATTTTTAAAAAAGTGAAAAAAATAGAAATCACAATTTTTTAAAATTTGGTAGATATTTTAAAGTTTTTTACGTAAAAATTGGCCCCATTTTTATCTGAACTTTTTTGGATTCTCATTGAATATTATACAATGATCGCTTTCCTCCTGGGAAGTTTCAATTTTATGAAGCTGAGAGAATTTTTCCTATTGACTCCCTCTCCCCTCCACCCCCGATTGACACATACCGTATTGAGAACAAATCTCATTTAGGACAGAAATTTCTATCTTGAATTTTTTATACTCGTAGTAATGAAATTGGCTTGTTACTTGTCTAATTTTTTGTCAAGAAAAAAAACTAGATTTTGACAGGCTACAAAAATTATCTTTTTGCGTGAAAAATCATCGAGATTTTCCTAATTTTGTCGAAATTAAAATGTAAGTTTTGAAAGTTGAAAAAATTATGAAAATTTTTTATTGCTTTTTTATCGACTACAATTTTTTTATTTTATTCAAGTAATTTGGGTGTTTTTTTTTGTAAAAAAAACTGAATTAATTTTTTTCTTATGTCTGAAAAATTTTCAGAATCGAATTATTTGGAAAATCGAGGAATTTCATTTTTTAAAAAATTGGAAATATGCGAAAAAAAATGCTGATTTTTTTTATTATTATTGGGTTCAGATTCAGACTACTAGGAGGATGGAACTTTTGCCTAATAAAGTTGAAGAATATTTCAAACTGTGATCATTTCGTGAAAATAAAAGGGTAACATCAATTATAGGAAGAAAAGTACAAAAATCATGTGAAAAGTCTTGAAAAAATTTCCATTACACTTCGAAAAATTTTTTTTCTATTTTTTTGTTCATAATTTTATTACTTAATGTTTTATTGAGTATTAAACTGGGGTAATGGACTCGGAAAAAATGGAAAAATCTATATATTTCCGGATTAAATTTTTTGTAGACCCTAAAAATGTGAAAATTTTAGCATTTCAAAGGTTTTTAAGTGAAATGACATGTAAGTAGTGTGCTACTGCTATTGCTATTGGTCAAAAAAAATTACCAAAGTGTTAATTTCTGACATCAATTTTCTGGGGCTAATGCACTCCAAAAAATAAATTCAGAGAAGAATTTAGAAAAATGAACTCCTACCTAAGTAAAGTACTTTACTCTCATTTCGAGTCGATGAAAAAGTCACTGAAAAAAAGTCCGAATTGTTGCACAAGAAAAATCAGCGTATTTCTTTGATTTTCAGCGGATTTTCCCTGATTTTTTAAAAAGAATTTCACTGATTTTTCAAAGGATTTCAAATTGTAGGTACTGACTTTTTAGTGAATTTTCACTGATTTTCCAATATTTTTTCCTCTGTTCGTTTTCCAACTTTTTTTCACTGTTTTCAGTGAATTTTTTTCTGATTTATTACTATACTGCAATTCTGACTGGTTTTCATTGATTTTTGATGATTTTCACCGATTTACAAATTTGAAAATACCTAATTAAGTCCACATTAAAATAATCAAAAATTTCCCCTTCACTTTTCATCCATATTCCCTCCTCACCGACCAATAAAATTAATCTGTCGATCCTCAATTCATTCGCCAATCGTTTATTAAACCAAAGATACAAATATGGTCGTCAAATTTCGTGAATGGAAATTATTTATTAATGGTATGACGTAGGTGGGCAGATTCGATACGCAGATCTGGGTACTTATAGTTTTATGCCGCACAGCTACACCTGCTTCGGCGATGACGATTATTTTTGATTTTCCAAACGTGCAGAATTACTCCATTGTACTCCTCATCGCCATTTACTCATTTCGAATTAAATTCAGATTAATCCAGGCCTGGCAAATCTTCCGTATTTGCATTTGAGGGTTAACTATATAAAGATTCACGGTCAATTAAACCGAAAACTATTTATCGCCGAGATGACTCAGCGTAATACAAAGTGCGAATGTGAACTAATTAACAGGATGGAAATTGTTAACGCGAGACGCCATCGTCATATTTCGCTATTCATCGACAATCGCGACACAATATTTCAGACTGGGTGATGGATCACCGAGTTATTTCGGATGTAAATGTCATTGCGAGTGAATTACCATAATCTTTTGGTAGTTTGGTTGCCGTTGTGTATATTATTGATGTGTGCGTAGCGGTTTTTGAAGATTGAAGGACTCGAGGTCCCGAAGAGAGAGGATTTTTAAAGAAATTTCAACCGTAATGTTTCTCGTGTACCTGCGGTGAAGGACTGTCGTTATATCGTACCTACATTTGTAGAACAAAACGTGCACGTAATTGTTGCGGAGGTCGTGCTTGAGATGGCATGTTTTCAAATCGTCGATCGCGATTCGAACGAACGCCTTTGAAAATTTACCAATTTTAATTCTCGGACCTTGTTTTTTTTGGTTCGTAATTCGAGTATAAAATTTACAATTTGGACCCGGAAATGAGGCAAATCTTGGGACTAAAATTATAATCTTGGAAAAATGCAATTTAATGAATATTTTTGCAATGCATCTAACATTGCACTAAAATGCAATAACTATTTACACATTACGTTTTCGCTTTCTTCACCGAGAATTACGACTTCATTTTCTTCTTTTTATAGATAATTTCATTGAGTAATAAAGTTGCAACCTAGGCAGATATTTTTGATCAAATTTTCAATCATTGATGAAAAGATACGTAAATAATTTCAATGAGTTGAAAAATTTTAGCAATTTTTTTCGCATTTATTTACATTACGAGTGATAGGTACAAATATTTTTGACGAATTGAAGGTACTTATTTGCATAATCGCCGGGTAAATGGCATGATTATTTTTTTTACCTATGTAGGTACCTAGTTTTGTCGTGTTCGGTTTGCTTCGGGTGTAAGTACCTAGGTTGAGCGGTGTAAACGAACGACCTGTCTGTGATTTAGTTTGTAACTGGTTTTTGTAGAATTCGATGTTAATAGAACCAGTTTCGATGGTACTATTTCATAATAATATTTCGACGATCGGTTCGATGTGCGTGGATTATTACGATAACGAAACGTTGTGATTAGGTACTTTTTCGTATTTCGACGTTGGTAATCTTCGAGTATGTGCGACTGTCGAGTATAGTCGATTTTTTTATGGGTAATGATCGTATACGACCTTCGTGATGCGATGAAAAATGCTATTTCAGCAAATAGCGAACTGAGGGTGATCCTAGAAAGGTGATGAGTCGGTCGATGGGTTTTCAACGAGAGAGTGGGTTAGCAGCACTAACGAGGCATGGTTAATTGATTATCTGTCGTATTTACCGACGAATTTGGAAGGAAAATTGGTTTATTGAAGTTTTTTGTCTAGTTAGCTGTTGAAATAATATAAAATTGAATAGTTTGATCATTCGAATGAGCCTAAAATTGATATTATGGCGAAATATCCGTTTATTTTGAAAATCGCAAGCACGCAAGCACTAAAATTTCAGAGTACATTGTATAAAATTTTGAAAATTGAAAATTTTGCTGTCGAGTGGTCTTTTTCAAATATCAGAGCAGGAATACCTAAGTTGAATTTAACATTATTGAAGGGAAATGAGATGAAATTAGAAATGTTTTGATTCTAGTAAATTTTTCAATTTTTTTTTATTGTTGAAATGGAAAATTTTCTATTTGTGAAAAAGTTGGGTAGAAAATCAGTTCAAAATTGACACAGAAGAATCAATTTGATTATAAATCTGTAAAATGAAAAAAATGAATGAATGATGGATGTCCTTCTGTAATGAAATTTTAGCTTTTCGTATTTAGGATTTAAAAATTGAAGAAAATGATGGGAAAAAATGGTCACTTTTATTTGTCAAAAATTTGAAAATTTTTGTCAAATAGGTAAATCATAAAAAATTCTTGAATTTTCTTTACAAAATTTTGTGCTAAGGAAATTGTTGAGTTTTCCGACTATATAGAAGTCAACTTTGATGATTAGTATGAAGAGAAGGGACAAAACTTTATTTTTTGCGCCTTGATTTTCGATCAAATGTTCGATCTAACTCAGACTGTGGAAAAAAGTCACCGGAATCGATTTCCAATAATGTTTCTTTTCTGTCGTTATTGTTGAGGAGGGAATGTGAAGTTGATTACTTATTTCTGCTTTTGAAATTTTTTTCAAATTTTTCAACTTTCAACTGAAATTTTTAAATTTTATTTCACACTTTCGTAAAACGATTTCAATTTTTGTATTTCAAAAAACAATTTTTCTTAAGGCGTTGGAAGGAGATGAAATTCATTATTTTTCTGGTTTTCCCTTTGCATAGATTTTTTCAAATTTTTTAAACATGAATCGCAACTTTTTCATTTTATTTCATAGACATATAAGCGAAAAATGTTCCAGTTCAGTTTTGAGCCAGTGAAGAAAGTGAATTTTATTATGTGTTTTACTCGTCTGAAATTTTTTCAATTTTTTTGACTGCATGAGCTGCAATTTTTTCGATTATCAAAATACATAATTATAATGCTCCCATAAATTTTCCACCTGGAAATTCAATTTTGTGTGGTGAAGAGGAGAGGGGGAAGTAAAGTTTATTATTTTTCACATCTTTCAGTAAAGAGTGGGAAAATAATGTTTGAAGCCGATCTTCTTTTTCCTTAAAATCTGGTTTTAATTTTAAATTGAATCGTTTCTGATTCCTTGAAAATTGATGATTTCTATCTTTTTGAAGCACGATTTTTTTTTTAGTTTTTTAATGATTTGTGTTTGGCTTAAAGATGGATCATTTCAATTTTTAATTTTTTTTTCATTCAATTTATGTCAGATGTCGAACCAGTGGTGGATCAAACTTGGGTCTAGAGCTCCCTTTCCCTCTCCCTGCCTAATAACAAACTGTATTTTTAGTTGAAAAAATTACGTTCGAGTCGGAGACTTTTTACAAGAGTAATGAATGACCTATTGACCCTTTTTGGCAATTTTGATTGTTTTCTCTCCAAAATTGATAGGTACATAATGTATTTAACTCGAAAAATGAGAGAAAACACGATCAAATTAGTAAACAATGTAAAACCAGCTACAATTCTTTAATTGGATTATCTCGTTCTCATTTCTTACATGTTTTTCATCTCCCCCTAGTTACCTATTTTTTTTTTCGAGATTTCAGTTTCACATTTTGAAGGGAATTTAAGGAATCTGCTGCTCTGCTGGTCTTCGAAGTTATGGTTTTGAAAAAACCATGAATTTTCTTCAAAGGTGACACTTTTTTAAATTCAATTCTAGTTCTGAAAAGTTTACCAATTTTTTGATTCTTGAAAAAAAATTAATTTTCTTTAACGAAAAATTTCATAAATTGGAAACAACGCTATAAATGATGAAAAATATTCTCAACCCTGAAATAAATATGCGCGGTCAAGAGTGAAAAAGTGTTGATGTGTTGAAAATTGATTCATCTCCTTTCCCATTTTGAATCAGTAAAATTACTGAGAAAAGTCAAAGTTGCAGCATAGGAAAAATCAACAAAATTCTTTGATTTTTAGCAAATTTTTACTCATTTTTCAAAGAATTTCTAATTTTTTTTTTTTTTAGAAAATATCAGATTGTGTGCCTATTTTATTGACTGGTGAATTTTCATTCATTTTCCAGCAATTTTTTTTTCACTGTTTACCTACTTTCATTGAAAATTTTTCACTGAATTACTGTGCTGCAATCCTGATTGTTTTCCAGTGATGTTGGATAATTTTCACTGATTTATCAATGAAAGAGTAGATTTTTATTGCAGCTTTAATCAGTTTTCTAGAAATTTTTTATTTCTGAAAAAAAAACCGTCACAATGTTCACTAATATTCCGCTCATATTTGAATTCCCAGAACCCAGAACTGATCAAACATGAAATGAAATAATAGAGGAATCATGAACGAAATCACCCTTTATCACGAAATCACCGATAAAATTGGACAACTTCAATGCGCAACGAAAAATTAAACTACGTCAGTACAAGCACCTTTTATACACACGAGTGCAAACAATTCTTCAAGTGTTTTTATTCATCAATTAATATCAACAAAATTCATACTTACATTTGAAGGCAGCCAGAGTATTTAAAATTATCAACGACTTCTTATTCGTGGTTGCAAACAACGATAATTTCACGAAGTTGGTATTCACTCGACGCCAAAACCTTGATTAAAGGTTGATTGACTCATCACATTTCGCTGTGGAAATCTGCATTTCACGATTTTTTCAATTTGAAAAAATTTTCAAGTGGTTCTGTTCGGTTTTTCGTCTACGTCATAATCGTTGAAAAATTCCACTACTGGATTGTTTTTCTTTCTCGAGTGTTTGTAATGACACACAGGTTCAATAATTCCAAACCAATGTTCGGTAACCTTCTGAATTTGTGATCGAAAATTATGGTCGATTCTTCGAATTTCTTGTCAGCATCGTACACAAGGTACGAAGTACATAGTTTTATACTGTTGTCGTATCATAATCATTCATAATCATAACCTTCGTCCGAAATGAAGAACGTGATCGTTCATTGTTCCGATTTTTATTCGAGTCTGGATTCCGATTCTTCCTATTTTTTTCCCCCTTCACGGTCAAATTTATGGTATTCCCTCAGAAACTGAAGGGATCTTCTAATTTTTTTTGAAAATCTTAGTCGTCAGAAATGTCCTAAATTCATCTATGATGATCTATTGAAATGAGGTGATAAACATTTTTCAGCCCTATATTCTTTTACATTGATCCATTCTAAGCAGAGGCGATTTTCCAAGGGAAGTTAGGAAAGCCAGACTTCCATCAATTTTTTCTCCAAGATTGAGATTTTCAAGTACCAATTTTTTGGTAAAATGTGCCCAGAAAAATGGAAAATCAAATTAAATTCTTTTCTGAAATCAGACCATATACAAGATTTCAACGATGGCGATGTAAATTCGAATTGATTTCAATTTTCTGAGTCCAAATTTTTTCAAGTTCAAATTTCTTCCATCACTTTAATCGTATTTTTTTCAAAATTTTACCCAATTTCTAATTTTTAATTTTTTCTTTAATAAAATTATTTCATACCTAAATTTGATTTTTTCCACTTGTTTTTCAATTTTTTGTTCTTGAAAATTTTTCCAATTGTGTACTCATAAAATTTTTTAAAACATCAAGTTGAAATTCATTTTTTAAAATAGGAAAATAATTTCAAAATTGAATTGGAAAAAATTTCAAAGTTGAAGAAATTTCAAGGGATAACATTTTACAGAATTTAAAAAAAAAAAAGGTGATTAGAAAATAATTAACATTCAAAGATTTTATTCAACATCATGTTTATCAAAATGTTTTCCAAACAAAATGAATAACTAATTGAAGAAGTTTACAAAAAGTAATAAAAATACGAGAAACGCAAAACTATTCAAATTTTGAGCAGTTATTTAAATTCGAAAGATTTTGAAAACTGTTTAGTTTCTTTCTATAGTTTCAGACTTTCCCAGATTTTCCTTTCCAAAATCGCCACTGATTCTAAGGGGAGAGAGGAGATCAACCTTGAGGTGCGATTGTTTTTTTACGACAATTAAATGCACAAAACTTGTAAAATTTTCATAAATATAGCTTAAAAATAGGTACTTAGATAGTTTATCTTGGACATTGAACCACGTAAAAATAGAAAAAAACATCTCGGGGATGATTTAATATCTTACTTTTCCCTTGAATTATCACATGTAAAAAAGCGAGTGATGAATTCGAGCCAAATGGATATATAAATCATGACATTTGTTGGAAACGATTCGGTAGACAAATTCTGCTGGTCGTATCGCGGTTCAATAACGAAATTCTAGTATTCTACACACGGTCGCGTCGGCGATAATCGATTTAGAATTCGTGTCGCATCGCAAAAATCCCATATTTATGGTTTATGAATTCAATCCGTCTGCTGATAGTATTAGTGTTAAAGGTTGATGTCAAGCAGCAAATAGTCGAGCTAATCAGCTCTAAGTGTTCATTAGTGATATAGTGTTGTCCAGTGCACGCGAAAGTGAACCTCTTTACCGAACATTTATTACCTATACTGTTTTTGGTAAGTAGTCCATACGCGCCAACGATCTTCCTAAGTTCCTATGACTCATGTGTTTTACAAAATTCGAATTAGTTCAGTTGAATCGGTAGAGATACTCGTTAGATAGTAACTCTCCGTAGCATACTTTTTCAACCTGGAAATTAGTAACTTGTTCGGTTATGCTGTTCCGGTTATTATATATTAGTCTTGTAATAAGAAAGAGGCATTCTTCCAACGTTTCCTGATGTAATTTGTTATACGGAGCTGAGGCGACGAGCATATGTAGATGGGTTTATTTTGGAAGAGGACGGACGCGGTGCAGCTGGGCGAATTCGTGTGGGATGATGTTACGCGGTTGATTCGAGTTTCGCGAATTTATCGAGTCTGTCGAGCACGAGAGTACGATGATCCGGTAATCGAGCAGTGGTAATATGTTTAGATTATGAATGAAATTATAGGTATGACCGAGTCATGTATTTACCTACTTTTCGTAACACCTGGCTTATTTTTGTAGCTGAGGATGATCTTTGATCTTTGTCCGGGTCCGGGGTCCAGTTTGTAGTCATCGTGTGATTAAGGATATCCTTTTTTAGTTTAAAGGTTGTTAGTGAATGTGGATCATAATAAATCTGGGACTGAAATGAAAATTTTTCGCTGAATGATTTTAAATTTTGGATTTTGAATGAGTTTAGAATTGAGGTCGAAATAATCCCAGAAATGGATTGAGGTGGTCAAAAACCACGAATTTTCGGTACCTCGTTGGATAAAGTTGAGAAATTTTTCAATTTGGTCCCATCCCATTTCCAGGGGTCAGTTTTGAGTTTGGAGTCGAAATAATCCAAAAATTAATTCAAGTCAAAAAGTATGGTTTTTGATTCCTCACTCTATAATGTTGAAAATTTCCTATTTTGATCCCAGCGACCCCAGAAATGGATCCAGGTGGTCAAACCCGATGAATTTGATACCTCGTTCGATAAAGTTGGAAAATTTTCAATATTTTGGTTCCATCCTATTTCCAGGGGGTTATTTTGGGTTTGAAGTCGAGATAATCCAAAACTTGATTCAGAAGGTCCGAAAATATAAATTTTGATTCCACATTCAATAAAGTTGGAAATTTTCAATTTTGAATTTACCTTCATCTTCGAGAGTTGCTGGCGAAAATAACTTCAGAAATTTTATGATTTTTAAAACCCCTGTTGAAATCATAGGGAGCAAAATATTGGAAAGTGTATAACCTTAGCTAATAATTTTTTGAAATTTTTGTGAAAATTGCCTAATTTTTTGATCAAGTTTTTCCAAAACACAATCGCTTTTATAAAGAAAAATTGCAAATACTTATTTTCTCTCTTTTCAATGTCTTTTTCCTGGTAATGCTGACACAGGCTTCATTGCCATTTTGTGACGTAACATTTGGAATAAAATTTTTACAATTCTTTTCGAATAATTTTTCCCAAGTTTCTGGTTCCGCTTATTCCAAAGAAGCAGGAAAAAAAATTGAAAAAGTAACTTTCAAGTCAAAAAAATGGAATTCATTCATTCGTCCAAATTTTTTGCTAAATTTTCTCTCTAAAAGTACAAAAACTGTAATTTTTGACGATGTTGTTTTTTTTCTGAAAATCTCTTCATATTTTATTTGAGAAAAAAATTCATACCTGGTGATTTGGAAATAGTTTCGAAAAAGTACCTAATTAAAAAAAAAAAGAATTGAATTACTGTAAAGTTAGGTTGAACTTATTTCCATGAAAATAGAAAATTTTCAAAAGTAAAATCATCTTCTAAAAAAAGAAACATTCATTCATGACCTAAATTTTGACTAAAAAAAAAAATTAAAAATGGTGGGGAAAAATCAATACTTGAACGTTTTGTCTTTTCTCGTTTAATTTTTGTTGAACCCAGTCCTTTTCAAAAATGATAAAATTTGTTATGAATTTTGATGAAGAGAATAAGTTTGGAAAAATGTCATAAAACAATAAAGGTAAAAAACGGAAAACTTTCAAAAAAAAATTTTTGCCTCAAAATACATGTTTATTTTAATAAATTCTCAGGTTTAGAAGTAAAATTTTCTTTTAAAAAAATTTGAACGTTATTTTCTTTCTAAAAAAGAAATTTGAATTATCATCATTATGGAGAAAAGACCGATTATCTCTCCTTCCACCTGGGGGGGGGGAGAGGTTGGTCGAGTCTGGCCGCAGTAAAACGCAAGAATTTATCAACTGCTTCTCCCTTTTCCCCTCTTTAAAAAGGACAAGCGGTTTTAATTATAAAGTGTAAAAGTCCAGGTTTGAATTTTCAAAGTCTTGAATTATCATCATTCAAATGATGAAAATACTTATATCTGAATTTTTTAGAAATCGAGTTAGAAAAAGTTGAGGAATTTTATAAATCTATAAGAAAATTAAAGAACTTTGCAATTTCGAATTTTTTCTCAAAATTTATGTAGGTACTGAAAAAACATATTGAACCAGAAGTTCAGAACTCAACTTTTCTTTACGACTGAAATGATGGAATTTCCGCTTTTGAACCCCCAGTTCTACAATTATTTTCTATCTCTCTCCACCTAAGTTCAAAAAATTTCTATATTTTCTTTGAAAGTTGTAAAATGATGAATTTTGTCCTCATACAACTGTACAAACTACTTTCTCTTCATTACATATAGAAATTTTGAATATTTTTGAGCCTAAAAGAAATGTCACTCCTTTTAATTTTAGCAGAGACTTGTAATCCCAGACTTGGAGTGGCCTAAAAAAATTCAAAAATTATTGGTCTGGGAAACCTAAAAAAAAAATTGGCGAAAATAATATTTGAAAAATAATGGCAACCGTATGCAAAATAATGTTTATTTCATACTCATCTCTTCACTAATATTTTCTCTCAGTATCCAATGTTTTAATAAAAAGTCTAAAAATTTCATCTCCGATTTTATTTCGACGTAAAATGAAAAATTTAGAAATAAAAATTGAAAATCGCTGAAATTTGACATTGTAACAAATTTTCAGCCAAACTTCAAAGAAATTATTAAAAAATGGAGATTGGCAGATTTGAATATGATTTGAATCTTTCATTTCTAAAATGACTGTATTGTCTATTCATTAACAAAGACTCGAGTGTTGGTATCTTTTTCAATAAATTTCTGATCTAAAGCTGCCAATATCATTTTTCAACATCATCGATGATGATTTTTCTCACGAAATAGACCACACGACTCTTGACGATTACAATCGAATGCACTTGACGTGTTCTGAGAGTCGTTGCATATGCATTATAAAACAATAAAAAAATTTATAAGTTTATGATCTCATGTTGAAACAATAGAGACGTGATAGAAAAGACTATCAAATCTGATTCGTTGATTGATAATTATAGAAAAATTACATATGTGAATCAATATTTATTTCAAGCCTAGATAAAGAAACCGCTCTTATTAGAGGTTAAAAATTAGTTTTGAGTTGGCACTGATTTTGTACCTTTTAGAAGGGGTATAAGATCAATAATCAAGGGAAAATCTCAGCTCAAAAATCAATTTTCAACCTCCCCCTTTCCAAGGGGTGGTTTCTATATCCAGGCTCACATCGATCAATTTTAGATCATTCAGTGAAAAAGAACTACATTAAAACTAAAATTTTGTTTCCTCAGTCTCGAAAAGTTTTAGAATAATTAGGTTTTTAATTGCCTAATTTTTTTAGTTGTTAACTCGAAAAGAATACGATTTTGGAAACTTTTTGACTCAAATTTCTTGAATTTGGAAAAATGATTAGTTTTTGATTAGGTATAAAATTTATTGTTTGCCATTGTCCCATAAAAAATCCAAGTGATTGTTAAAACCAAACGAAATTAAAAAAATAATCATTTTTACTACTCGATAGCTAATTTTATCTCCATTTAAATCAGTAATCGTGAAAATTTGCCAATTTTTTTTCTTTTCCGAGTTATACAGAAAAATTTAATGAGAAAATACCAAACCTTCGTTAAATCACAGATCAACAACAGTGAAAAGCCAACACTCTTCATTTCCATTCAATTTTGCAAATAAAATTACCCATTTTATTTCATCGAGCACACCTGCAATAAATTTTATTGTCCATTTTCAAGTCCGATTCTTCTATATTAGGAGTGTGCCGTGCACTCCACTCTCCCGGACGAAGGTTTGATAACATTATTTTTTTTAACTCGGCATCGCATATGCTACAAGTGCAATGAAACCGGAGAAAGTTATGATGTAATGGCTGTTCACGGTGGTGCGACTGTGTGCGCGCTGTGCGGTCATTATTACACACGTTGCTTTCTTCGGCAACCTTAAAACAATATAAATTCGATAATCGGTTAAATAATACGACGAATTAGTGCCGTCTGCTTGTAGAGCGGAAGTAAAAATTCTCGCGTTACTGTGGGTGATTGCGATTTGCGAAATGGTCTGTGCGTTATTATTTTTCTTGCATTTTGTCATTTTGCGCACGCTTGTAATTTTATGCTGCCTGCAGTTACAGCTCAGCGTGATCATTTTTATGCTGTATTGCTATTCGTAGTGTTGTAAGATAAATCTAATATGGATTTGAGGAAGAGAATAGAGATTCTTAATCATCTTCGATAAAAAAAAACACAGAGATGACTTTGAGAAAAAATCAGCCATGTTAATTGCCAAAGATGTCGACTCGATAGGCAACAATAATCTGCCGCAAATTCGTAATAATTTTATTGATTATTTTTCCCTTTCGTTTTTATTGTCTGCGTGCCAGCGTATTCTTCATTTTTTTCCATCGTAAATTTAAAATGAATTCAGACGATTTAAATTGAATAAATCCGGTATTGAAACGAATCATACGTGACCTACATTTGAACTCAGGTGTTCGGATGTTTGTCATTTAGATTTTTTTTTAGCACCTACACCTTCATCAAGGTAATATTTCGCATCGGTCGTGCAGACTCTCGATTTTGTACATTTCTTTAGATTTAAATCGTATCAGAATTGATTTTTTTTTTTTTTTTGTAAAAAGGAAAGTATTTTTCGATGCAATAAAAATAGAGTTAATTTTGAAAAATTATAGTTTATTCAAGTGCAAATTAAAAAAAAATCAGTCTTGAAAAATTATATCTTTAATTGCGAATGCCTAATTAATTTTCAACCGTTAATTCTGCGTTAAATCGAGATGAAAATTAATTTCCGAGAATTGCTGAAAATGAAATTATTTTTCATACAAGTGCAAATATGGTAAAAAAAAAAGAAAGAAAAAATAGCACGCCCAAGAAAACCGGCTTCTGAATAATTTTTTCTTTTATAATGAATTTATTACGTCGAAGAAACCTTGACCAATATAACACGTGCTTAATGTACCAGAGTCGTAAATGTTAAAAACGGACGAATAGGCGAGTTTGTCAAATGAACTTTTGCTAATTCTTTTTTTTCTTCTTTTTGGAATAGAGGCCAAACGATACATTGATTATGAAAAATCGTATATATTTGGTGTTTGAAAAAAAATGAGATGGCCTTCGGATCGAATTATTGAAAATTTCATCTGTTGGTGGGGTAAAAAAAGATCAATTCGAATAAAAATTGCGTTTATTTTTGATGATTTTGTACCAAAATATCAGATGGGTTAATTTTGAAATTTTTTAGGGAGAAATGTAAAATTAATTTTTGTCTGTATTTTTTTTTTTTTTTTGATTTTCAAGAACGTTTTATTTACTTACTTTCTGCTGTAATAAAAAATCCACCGGGTTCTTAGTGATGAGTGAATCCAAGCACAAAATTTGGATATTAGACTCCTAGTAAACCTGCTTGCCCAAAGTTAATTTTTAAAATTCAAGAGGAAAATGCCTTTTCTAATAATTCGATCAAAACATCATTTTCAATCATGAAAAATCTCAAAAATTGAACAATTTTTTTTACAATCATTTTTTGTTTATCCTGAAAATGAATAGGTTTACAAAGAAAAATTTTCACCAGAAATTCTTAAAGAATAACTTTTAAAACCCATTTACCATGTAAATGAAAGAGGCTTATAAATTTGTCAAGAAAAAAAATCATTTGACATCTTAAATGAAGAAATCCTTCAAGTGAATTAGAAAATTCTAAGTTTTTCAAAGTCTGATCACTTGCGGTGATTTTTAAGCACTTCGATTTTGATGT
The DNA here is from genome assembly GCA_038380155.1 of Pseudococcus jackbeardsleyi. Taxonomy (NCBI): domain Eukaryota; kingdom Metazoa; phylum Arthropoda; class Insecta; order Hemiptera; family Pseudococcidae; genus Pseudococcus; species Pseudococcus jackbeardsleyi. The sequence continues at coordinate 42,137,615 of CM076238.1, forward strand.
TCAAATTTTTACTCACTGATCATTCTCATAATCATTCAATTAATTTTCTGTGTTTTTTTTTTCAAATTTCTGTGTAGAAATTTTTCCATTTCTACAGTTTTAAAAATGGACAGAAAAATATTTGCGCACATCTAATTTGCTTATTCAGCAAAATTGAACGCGAACCCATTACAAAATTTTTCAAGTTTCTCGGTTTAAAAATTCTCAATAAAAACTTCCAAGTTCTCTTTCGAGTTATTCAGTTTATATTAGGTTGAGGAAAATTTTAGGAAAAAATCCCATCAAAAAATCATTTTCGAGTTTTTTATTTTACCAATATTCAAAAACTTGAAACAAAATTTCAAAAAAGTGGAAAATTTTATGCTAATTTTGTCATTATCCTCGTCAATTTTCAAAAAAAAAATTTGAAAAATAAGAGGCCGGCCTTTTTTATCAATTATTTGTGAATTTTTAAAGAAAAACTCTCTATTTTTTCTGAAAATTTACCTATTTTTCTAGATATTGTAAATTTTTTGATGAAAATTTGTGTTAATTTTAGGGCTGTTTGACATTAGTAAGAGTACATCGTGCATTTTTAAATTTTCTCAATGATTTACGAACTCCTGCAGGCCCACGTTTGGAACTTGGGAAAATTTGGGCCACGATGCAAACACCCCCCCCCCCCCGATTTTAATTTGAAATTGTCAAACTAGGCAAGTGACATTGCAATATTGAAATTTCTTCAATTTTTAGCTTTCTGTCAATTTCCATAAATCTGTTTTTTTTTTTTTTAATATTTTCTCCTTCAATTTTTTCAAGATAGGCAATTCATATCACTTGTCAGAAGGTATCGGGATCTTTAAGGAGTTTGATTTAACGTGGTTTTCTATGGTAGCGCTTGGTCTGAAAAAATTTTAGGAGCCAAATTTGAACATGAACATTTTCAAAATTTCACATTAATAATTACGTAAATTATGCATCAATTATTTATCAAAAAACCAAAACTCAAAATCAGTTTTTGTGAAAAAATTTTTAATTGCACATTTTGATTTCTTTGAGAGGCCCAGGATTAGAAGTGTCATTCAAAATTTTAGCGGTGGAATATTGGGGCGAGGAAAGAACTAAAATTTGCTTATTTGGAAAGGAGGGGGAGGAGGGGCTTTAAAAATCGAAAATTTCCAATCAAATAGAATTTTTTAAATTTTTTTTCTCAAAATGAAAATTTTTCCTATTAGGTAAATATTGCGATTTTACTTTTGTGAAGGAAGGAAGGGAGGAAGGAAGGGTGGAGGGAGGGAGGGAGGGAGGGAGGGAGGGAGGGAGTAAGATACCCCCTCTTTACTCCCTCCTCCACCTCTGGTATGATCAAGATAGCCTTTGATCAAAGATATCTCATAGATTTACATTCAACTTCAACACTGCGTGAAAAATAAAGCAAGTCTTTTCTAAACGACCGAACTATGAATCTATTTGTGCCAATAATGCCAATATTGGTGTACTTTTTGTATCATACACATACTAATTGCATAAAAAAATGTATATAACGAGAAATTATTCCTGTTAAAATTCAAGTAGGTATAGCGAAGTATTTTCTGAGTTTGTGTGTGTGCGTGTTTTCCTCACATTTATACAGAAATTCGTAGGAAATTTCCAAACTTGATGAACATTTTTAGTCGGAACCAGTTATAATTTACCTAATGGTTATTTTATAATAGTGTTATACACGTAAAATAAATATATACCTAGGTATATTTTTTAAAAATAAAATAAAAAATAATACTTTCACGAAGGATTATTAAGAAGAAATGTTTACAGGTAATTTGCATTACAAATGATATCTAAAACGTAGTTAGTCGTGTAAATTATTTCAATACTGACTGCCAATTAATCAAAATTTTTTTTCTTAACTTGGGATAATTTTTATCACATGTGTTGGGTTTGTAATTTGCTTGTACTTGAAATTTTCTTTCATACAATATTGCCTTATAATTTGTATAAAACGAATGAAAGTAGTGAGAAAAATACTGGAAAGGATTAATACGTGGTTAATTACGATAATTGTTGCAGCTGTAAAATACATTTTCGTTTGTAAATTCCTATGGTGATCATGGGTGTAAGTCACGAAAATGATGACGAACAACAACGCAGTATCTTAGACGCGAATCTCGAATTGAAAACTTTGGCTAAGGTCGAGCTACGCGAAGACGATGAGACTCGTGCTCACGCTTTGGCAACGATGCGAGAATGGATCGCTAAACATCCGGATATCGTCAATTGTCGCACGGGTAATGAGATATGAAATGGAAATTTTTTACGAAATTGTGACGTTGGTACTTGGTAGAGTTCTGATATCATGGGATGTGATGATTATTACAGATGCGCCATTTTTGTTACGGTTTTTGCGTACGAAGAAGTTCAGCATATTGCAGGCCCAGGAGATGCTCGAGCGGTATTTGATTATTCGCGAAATTTATCCGCATTGGTTTCGAAGACTCGATGTGCTGGATCCGGTCATCTCGGATATTTTAGATAATGGGTAAGTATCGAGGTGGAATTAAATTCTAGATTTAGTGTGTATTTATTTTGGGGATATCAACAGAAAAAAATATCTTCACTCAGGGGGTCTGCTGAAGATACTTGCATTTCGAACCACCAATTTTAAAAGTGTCTAAGTGCCATTTTTTTCAAAAATGAAATTTTGAGCGTTTCGAATTCAGTGATTCAAGCTGCAGCGATTAAAATTCAGAAAAAATCCAAAATAAGTAATTTAAACCTCATCCAAATGAGTTTTAAATCAGCTCCGTCACGCCAGCCCCGCCCATTGGGGGGAGGGGGGTGAAAATGGTGTCAATCGTTTGTGCTTCGTTTGTGCACGTTTGTGCACGCAAACTTTTCGTTTGTGCTTCCCCCCTTCATACCGTAATAATAAATGGCTTTGGGGGGGCTGGGGTGACGCATCCCCCCCATTAGCGCAAATGAGGTGAAAATGGTGCTAATCGTTTGTGCTTCGTTTGTGCACGTTTGTGCACGCAAAATTTCCGTTTGTGCTCCCCTCTGTCTGGGGGTGAAAATGGGTGGGGCTGGGGAGACGCAGCCCCCCCATACGCGCAAACGAAGTGAAAATGGTGCCAATCGTTTGTGCTTCGTTTGTGCACGTTTGTGCACGCAAAATTTCCGTTTGTGCTCCCCTCCGGCTGGGGGTGAAAATGGGTGGGGCTGGGGAGACGCAGCCCCCCCATACGCGCAAACGAGGTGAAAATGGTGTCAATCGGTTGTGTTTCGGGTGTGCACGTTTGTGCACACAAATTTTTCGTTTGTGCTCCCCTCTTTTATCCTCTGTAAGGGGGAAGAAGCAATTTTTCCATCTGCTATTACGTGCGAAGGTACTACATGCTACGTACATGTACAGCACGGAGGCCCGTAAGCACGATGTTTCCCACGAGAGCGTCGTGGAAAATGTGATAGTCTACGGTCCAAGTGGCAAAAAGTGCTCTAGAAATCAAATTCAGCGTGCTTTTTGGGACGCAAAAATCAGTTGGCTTATTGTTGGTATGGGTCCCATGGTACGAAAAAAGTGTAGGTATTTTGGATTTTTGTCCTTGCACAATGAGAAGCTGGGGCCTAAAAACCCCCATTTTTTTTCTATTTTTTCAACTTGATCGGGCGCAAAAAATATCTTCACAGTGTGATAACAAACACTCCACCGACTCCAAATATATGTCACAACCCTTGGGTCACTTGCACAATTGGGGGGCTGGGCGCCCCAAAGTGCGATTTTTCGCAAAATTCGACCATTTCTGGCACAATAATGCCTCTGGTATGCCAATTTCTTGATAATTCTCAAAAAAATTATCAAACGGGGGTTGCGACCTATCAAAATGGTTTGAAATTTTGCAAGCAAAACGAAATTATTAGTGAAAATTGAATTCAAGCCCTTTTGACCCTTTTTGAGTCCTAAATTGGACCCTATTTTTGAGGGTTTTTTTTCAGAAATGGCATGCGACCTATGAAAATGGGATAAAATTTCGTCAAAAATCTCAAAATTTTTAAAAAGTTGCTGGAAAAAATTTTTAGATGATATTTCTGTTTTTCTGGTAAAATTCTATTCTTCTTTTATAGGTCAACCCAAATTCACCCTATTTGGAGCTCAAAATTCTCAAAAGTTGCTCAAAAATGGTTTTAGATGACATTTTTGAATTTTTGACGAAATTTTATCCCATTTTCATAGGTCGCATGCCATTTCTGGAAAAAAAAACTCAAAAATAGGGCTCAGTTTGGGGCTCGAAAAGGGTCGAAAGGGCATGAATTCAATTTCCACTAATAATTTCGCTTTTCTTGCAAAATTTTAACCCATTTTGACAGGTCGCATGCCATTTTTGGAAAAATCTCAAAAATAGGGTCCAATTTAGGACTCAAAAAGGGTCAAAAGGGCTTGAATTCAATTTTCACTAATAATTTCGTTTTGCTTGCAAAATTTCAAACCATTTTGATAGGTCGCAACCCCCGTTTGATAATTTTTTTGAGAATTATCAAGAAATTGGCATACCAGAGGCATTATTGTGCCAGAAATGGTCGAATTTTGCGAAAAATCGCACTTTGGGGCGCCCAGCCCCCCAATTGTGCAAGTGACCCAAGGGTTGTGACATATATTTGGAGTCGGTGGAGTGTTTGTTATCACACTGTGAAGATATTTTTTGCGCCCGATCAAGTTGAAAAAATAGAAAAAAAATGGGGGTTTTTAGGCCCCAGCTTCTCATTGTGCAAGGACAAAAATCCAAAATACCTACACTTTTTTCGTACCATGGGACCCATACCAACAATAAGCCAACTGATTTTTTTGCGTCCCAAAAAAGCACGCTGAATTTGATTTCTAGAGCACTTTTTGCCACTTGGACCGTAGACTATCACATTTTCCACGACGCTCTCGTGGGAAACATCGTGCTTACGGGCCTCCGTGCTGTACATGTACGTAGCATGTAGTACCTTCGCACGTAATAGCAGATGGAAAAATTGCTTCTTCCCCCTTACAGAGGATAAAAGAGGGGAGCACAAACGAAAAATTTGTGTGCACAAACGTGCACACCCGAAACACAACCGATTGACACCATTTTCACCTCGTTTGCGCGTATGGGGGGGCTGCGTCTCCCCAGCCCCACCCATTTTCACCCCCAGCCGGAGGGGAGCACAAACGGAAATTTTGCGTGCACAAACGTGCACAAACGAAGCACAAACGATTGGCACCATTTTCACTTCGTTTGCGCGTATGGGGGGGCTGCGTCTCCCCAGCCCCACCCATTTTCACCCCCAGACAGAGGGGAGCACAAACGGAAATTTTGCGTGCACAAACGTGCACAAACGAAGCACAAACGATTAGCACCATTTTCACCTCATTTGCGCTAATGGGGGGGGATGCGTCACCCCAGCCCCCCCAAAGCCATTTATTATTACGGTATGAAGGGGGGAAGCACAAACGAAAAGTTTGCGTGCACAAACGAAGCACAAACGATTGACACCATTTTCACCCCCTCCCCCCAATGGGCGGGGCTGGCGTGACGGAGCTTTTGAAATCTGGAATGTCCATAAGCGCAATATAAATTTTGTCACGTTTCTTGACTTTCCTGTAAAAAAATCAATTTGGCACTTGGAAATTTTTAGAATTAGTGGGCTGATTTGCTTATTTTTTGTTCACCTGAAAGAAAAATGATTCCAAGAAAACCAATGTTTTTCATCATAAGAAATTTTCCATGTTCTAATGAATAGGTACCAAGTCTTTCAGTTTCAGTGAATTTTAGTGATTTTTAGTAGGTATCTAAATTGTGTTCTGTAGTTTTTCTTTGGGATTTTTGAGCTCTGACTTTTAAGTCGGATGATTCAGATAAGTTCTAATTTGTTAGAAAGTTCTGGGTGATACATCAGAATATTGAACGAATTTTGAATTTTCCTACCATTATGTTTTGCCTAACTATAACATTTGAAGGGGCTTCATAAAAAGTAAATTTCAATGGAAAAAATCTCTTCTAAAAAGAGAAGGTATGAAAATAGATACCTTGATGGCACTTTGAAAATTAAGAAAGAGACAAACGAGAGAGGTATCCCAGCAGTAAAATTTTGCGCCGAAGCAAAAGTACAAAAAGAACTTGTACCTTAAATTTCTAGAGCCAAAATTAATTTCTCGAATTTTGGCGAACCTTTAAAAATTCAAAGTTTTTGAGGTTAGTTCCAAATTCCAAAATGAGCCACCAAAAGAGGGTAAAAATGTCAAATTTTTGACATGGTTGTCGATTAACCCTTTCATTACCAATGGGACATATGTCGTCCCAAAAACACCAAAAAAAACCACCAGAAAAAAATCTTTGCATAAAAACTCCATTTGAAAGTGTCCCACTGGTAAGTACAGTAGGTACGGAAGACCTTCTAGCATCACCTAATTCGCTTACACTGCAAAAGATAGCGCTAGTGCCCGCTAATTACTTCGGAAATATTATTTTTGTAATACGAGTTATTTCATGGCTAATTATAGGACCCACTGGACGCTAGGATCCCACTTTTTACACTTTTTAAGAAATTTTAATAGCCCTGGGACCTTAGGTGTCCCAGCCCCACAGTGGGCTCAGTAGGCAATTTAGGCGGAAAAAAGTCGATTTCACCCACAAACCTGAAATATGATTTTTTATATTCGAAATACCCTCAACTAACATGTACAAGCATTAAAAATCGTTTTTGTCGTATTGATGTCTCATTATCTTTCTTGAAACATCGAGCATAGTGCCAGAGAGAGAACCCGTGTTCAGTGTACCAAGAATGCGCGCCTTTGTATTTTATGTTGTACTTCGAGTTCATTCATTGGTATCGTCATTCCGAAACATGGAAAAGACTCCAAAAAGTCCGTACATTTCATTTTTGCTATTAATTTTGCATTTGGAACCATTTTTCTAGCGATTAGAACCCTTCAAAGTAGGGAGTAAAAATTTGATTTTTAAAATTTGAAAAAAATCGGTCGAATTGACTTTTAAAAAGTAGGGTGCGACTTAAAACAACCCCAATAGCAGCAAAATATTGTTTCAGGTGAAGGCTTCCGAAATATCAAAAAATAAATTGCCGCTAGGCCTTAGTTAATTTTTAGCATTCTGTTTTGTAGTTCAAAAAGTACAAAAAAAGGAAAGAAAAGTTGTTTTCTTCATGCAATTTTTACACCAATTAAAAATTGTTTCAAGGAGGCTGTCTTGGACTCAAAAAACGCAGAATTACTTCCTTTATTCAGAAAAATTTTTATAAATTTTTTTTTCCACCCCCTAAGGGCGTAAAAAATTTTTTTCTTCAAAATTACACTACAATGGACTATTTTGTGATCACGTTCATTTCACAGTTTCCCGTTTTTAAAAAGAAATTCGAACCAGGGTGCGACAGTTTTAGTCTTAAAAGTTTCAGAATTACATTCTCTTTAAAAAAATATTGCCACCAACTCAATCCATCCGCCGCTCCCCCTTCCACGGGGGGTAACACAGTGGTTTGTATAAAAATTTGGATAAAACTTTTCAAACTTATTGTGTAGTATGTCAAATTCTATGTATTTTGACCTCCCAAATCCGAATCCGAAGTCCATTTCCTCCAAAACCCCAAGGGGGTTGAGAGGGAAGAGGGGTGAAAGTTGGTAAAACTCAAAAATTTCAAAACTATCATGTTTGGTGTGGAAATCTATGTTTTTTGACCTCTCAAATCCGAATCCGAGGTCCATTCACTCCAAAACCCCAAAGGGGTTGAGGGGGAGGAGGGATGAAACTCGAAAATTTCAAATTTATCATGTTTGGTGTCGAAATCTATGTTTTTTGACCTCCCAAATCCGAATCCGAGGTCCATTCACTCCAAACCCCCAAAGGGGTTGAGGGGGAGAAGGGGTGAAACTCAAAATTTTGAAATCTTATCATGATCCTGATTTTTTTTTTGAATTTCTCGTTATTATAGGTACCTATCTAAATTTTTTCGAATTATAAAAGAATCAAAACTGACTTATTTCAATTTTTTTTCAAACATATTAATATCTATTTTTTTCAAACTTGAATTATGAAAATTTAACGAAAAATTGCACCATATCACAACAATTACTTTTCAGTCATTTATTGTGAGGGTTGTAACGCAAAAATAATATCAAATTCGAATTCAGCGCTTTTGATAATGTAGATTTGGATACCCATATCAACTTCAAACTCCATTTTTCATTTTCACCCCCTCTCACCCCCAACCCCTAAGGTTCTTGTGCAAAAATGATATCAATTTTGAATTGGGCACCTTTTAAAAGACAGATTTGGGCACCCATATCAATTTTAAAGGTCATTTTATATTTTCACCCCCTTCACCCCCTCCCCTAAGGGTTGTAGTACAAAAATAATATCAAAGTTGAATTCAGCGCCTTTGAAAATGTAGATTTGAATACCCATATCAACTTTAAACCCTTTTTTCATTTTTCATCCCCCTCCCTCCCTCCCCCGAGGGTCCTAATGAAAAAATAATATCAAATTTGGATTCAGCGTTGAAAATTACATATATCATGACCAAAAATATTTCGATTCCACTTCACAGGACTTTTTTCCGCCTAAATTGTCTACTGAGCCCACTGTGAGCCCCCTGGAGAGCCATGGGGGTCAGGAAAAAAATCGCCCACATCGGATTTAACTTGGCGTGGGTGTATAGTACACGTTATGTGAAGAAATTTTTCAAAATTCAAAAAAAAAACATTAGTGGTAATGAAAATGTTAATTTATAGATTTTCAAGAATACATATGTACTGATTTCGATTTTTAGGGTTTTTTAAACCTTGAAAAATTCAACGTAAGATCTAATTTCGAAATGTTTGTCATAAATATCTCAAAATTTTGAGTTTTAGACTTCTCTATAGAGCTCTCTTCGGTTGAAAAACTTCAAAAATTATTCTATCCTTGCACCCCTCTGCTCCTCCCTTTGGAGCTCGTTTTTGTATTTTGGAACTAAAAAACTCCGAAAATGGTACTCAGTGTCGTTAAAAATTTCAATTTGAGTGTTTTCATCGTACAAATTTAGTCTGTGGAGGTAGTTTGGGCTGCTGAATAGTGAATACGAATCAGTTGTAAATTTTTTTGTATGAAAATTTAGTTTGCAAAGAAATTGATATGTTCAATTTTGAGCTTTTTGCTGTACTGATTTGGATTTGAAATTACAAAAGTCGCGAAGGAGAAATGAAATCAGGTAAAAATTTGATAAAAGGTGGGTAAATATACGTATTTTGGAAAATAATTACAAAAATAGTATATTTCACAAAGATGGAGAATAAAATTGTTTTTTCTTCGAGTTTTGAACAATATTTTATTTTGGGAGAAAAATATTAATCTTATCGATTCTCGAGAGAGGCGAAAAGTAGAATTTTGCTTCCTTTAAAAGGAAATATTTTTCGACCAATAATGACCATTTTATAAGAAAAAAAATGTAGTTATGCTCCGAGCCAAAAAAATCTTCAGGGCAAAATTTATTCAGTCTTTGAAAATATTATTGCATAATTCCCGTTGTTTTTTTTTTAGTTAACATTTTTAGATTAAAACACTATTCTTCGTAGTTTTTTCAGTTTCATAGGTTATTGACGAAATTATATTATCCATCTATGGACGTCATTATTCTATTTTCGAATTGTTATCTTTCCCTCAATTCAAAATCTACATTTTGATTTATTTTTCATTCAACGATAAATTTTTCCCTCTAATTTCACAGATGAGCAGTAATATGTGACGATTTTACTAAAATTTTGTTTTTGAATTTTCATTTACCCCTACTGGTGATTTTTAGATTTTTCAACTTCTATACAAATTTTTCAAATATGATTCAAGTCTGTATAGATATCGTTTTGAAATCGTCTTCATTGTTTAAAAAAATACTTTCGGATTGGGAGGGGGGAGACATTTGCATGAAAAAATTGTTTGAAAAAAATTGAAACTTTTATGCCTACTTTTTAGAAATACGTACCAATTTTTATTTATTTCCTATCTAATTCTAAATTGACTTACATATTTGTAGTGATTTTAAAATGACGTAATTACAATTTACTAAGGTTGTTGACTTAAATGAAATGTGAAACATTATTTACCATCTATCTAGAAGGCCATCGTGCATTTACCTATGTTTTACATGCAAATTATTATTATAACGATGAATCGACATCATAAAAATAATAAACACTCGAAAAGCTCGATGTAATAACACTTTTGAAATATTTACATTTCCTTTTTTTCATTTCAACACACCCGGCGAATATTATTTAATTTATTTGAAGAATGACATGAAAATTTTCCAGTATGTTTTTTTAATGATTCGGATAGTAGGTGAGCGGGGGGGGGGCGTCCACGTTCAATTTATTCAAGATAAACTTATAATAATATCCAAAGTTCATCTCGTATGTTGATTTTTTATAGGTATTTGGTACCATTGATGGAACGCGATGAATTCGGAAGATGTGTAATTTTTTCAAATGCTGGCCGATTCGATCCCTATAAACATACGGCAGCTGATATGGCTCGAGTTCATTCATTGGTCGTCGAAAGTCTGATGGATGATGCCGAAAATCAAATTCGAGGTGAGATATTAAAGTTACAACTTACAAATACCTAGATGAATTTAATTGCTGACTTGACATAGTTACGAGCATGAGTTATTGCTTCTTATAACTTGACATATGGTTTTTTTTAGGCTATTCGTATGTGAATGATGAATCTGGTTTGCTTATGGGACACGTTACGTTGTGGTCATTGACAGATATTAGAAACATAACACGATGTATACAAGTAAGAAATACAATTATGGTTATTTTAAGTTTACTATTTCGAATCCAGGCTGCTTTGTCTTGGTAAAATGATATTTCTCTTCAAATCTGTCGTGGAATTTTTGTAATTCTATTGCGTAAAAAAATGCTGATTGTGAGCAAGAGGAAAATTGTGAATATTCAAACGATCGAATATACAAGAATGTCAGAAATTGAAAACCTTTGCGTCATTCGAAATTCGAATTACGAGAATATATCAAAAATATAACCTAAATTATTCGACTAGGTACTATATTCAGTATTCCAGATGAGAAAATTTCAACAAATGATACTTATAAAATTAGAAATAGACGTCTTTAAAATGCAATCGAATTGAAACTTTTCCTTGCGTCATTCTTAAGCCTACTGCTTTTCAATTCCCAAACCCTCAGAATAAAATATTTCGTAACATTGTGATAAAGATGCAATAGAAAAAAAAATAAAATGTTAAAAAAGGAATGAAATCTAAAATTAGCTTATTTTGTTACATGAAGAAAAAGGATGTGAGGTGTATGGAACATATAATTTGCTCGATTTAGTTAAACTTATATTTCAGAAATTTCATTTCATTAAACAGCATCGCACTCGAATGGAGAGACCATTCGATTTACGTCACAAATGTACATGACAACTTGACTAGGTACATGAACGTATCACGAAGTTGCGTCATGTTATTCATGTTGCTGACGTATGATTATGAAGGGGATTTCTTTTTCCAATAACACAAGTCGACAAAACATTTTCTGCTCTGTGTTTCAGTTCTAAAGTCTGATTTGTGATTCTAGACACTAGACATCAAAATACACCAATGTATTCATTCGTGGCTTTCAAAGTTTGCTTGGGGAAGGGGGCATCGAAAAATGTGATTTTTCGAGAACAATAAACACCAGCTTCAGGAAAAAATTTTCAAACTTGTTTTTTGGTTTCGGGTTGCAGAAAATTTCACGGCGAATCGAATGGAGCTATCCGCAGATCTCCATCTTATTTAGAAAAAAAAGTTACAGCTCAACATGAAAAAAACCTCATTTTTTGTTGCCTTGCCCACTAAAATGAAATATTTCAAAGCAAATTAACCTTGACTAAAATACTTATAGTAAAGAATGAAATTTCCTATCCGGTAAAAGTGGTTAGATTTTTCTGGGAAGCATAATTTTCAAGATATTTTTGAGTGAAGTTGAACATTGGTGGAGGTAGGTAATCAAGAGAACAGAAATTTTCGTTTTATTTCTCAATTTTCTCCACTGGTATTCAACTCGAACTAAATTTTTCGAATTACTGGTAGAATTCCCAAACAGAATAATAGTCATTATGTAAGATACCTACTTGCAGATTTTTATTTAAAATATTAAATCAAAAAAAAAATACCTTTGTCCGATTTTATGGGACAATTGGGTGGGATTAAAAGTCGAATCGAAGAGTGAAATTTTTATCACGTTTTTCTCAAGTCCAGAATCCTCTTTTCTGACTCGTTTATTACATTTTTGGAAAAAAGTGGCGGAATACATCATTGTACTTCTTATTTACCTACCAATGTTTTCATTTTCCATTTCAGCCCTAGTAGCAGTTCTCTTCTTCAGATTTTTGTGATTTGTTTTTCTAATTGTACCTATTTTAAATGATAATTTCAGTATTCAACTCCAATGCGTCATAAATCAACTCATTTAATAAATATTCCTGCGTATGCTACAAAAGTCTTCGAATTTGTCAACAGTTTGCTCAGTGAAAAGTTGAAAAATCGATTGCTGGTGAGCATTCATTCATTTTCATTTTATTTAAAATCGTCTATACTCAATTTTGATTTTTAGGATGTCTTATTAAAATATTGTCTTCAGTGTGTCTTTATTTTGCTATGAAATATCCATTCACCATAATTCATTTAAATAGGTAGCATTAATTATTGTGTTCATGTTTTAGTTTCATAGCAACATGAATGAATTACATAATTCCATCAACCCGAAAATTTTACCTAAAGAATATGGTGGAGAAGTGCCTTTAGCTGATATGATCAGTAAGTGTCGTTTTATTCTTTCTTTAAAAATAAACGTGATGAATTTGGTTTGTGAATTTGGAATAAATCTGCGTAGGTATTATTTTAAAAAAAAAATCTATAATACTTACTCTTGCATTGTGAATGAAAACCTAACTGAATTTTTTTTCAGGCGAACTAAAAAAGAAATTGCTCGCAAAAAGAGAACAATTATTAGCCTTAGACGATATGAAAATCAATGTGAATAAAAAAGGAAAAATTTTATCTGATTTCAATGATAACCAAACCGGTTTAGAAGGTTCGTTCAGGAAATTGGAAGTCGATTAATATTATTGGAAAATCATCACTGTATTTTCTTCTCTTTTTTTCTGTTATTTGTACTTATATTATGTATCATTTTTACGTTATGATAATTTTTTTAAATTAAATGATAAGATAACTGTCGAGTTGATTTTTTAAAAATTCGATTCGTAATTTAGTAAATAACTTCCGCGTTGATATCAGTTTTTCAAAGAATTAATGCTGAGAAGTAGGTACTTCTACTTACCTACTTTTAAAAAATCTGTTCAGTTCGAACTACAGGCTGATTTGATTCGGTCACAATTTAATTTCAAACCGAACAATTCGTGATTTTAAATTTAGAAAATTTCGGTAATAACGATTTTCCAACTTGAATTTTTTCAAATTTTGTTCGAAATTCATTTATTTAAAAAAATTTTTCCAGTTCGGAAATGAAACATCTTAATAAAAAGTAATAAATATAAGAAATAGAAAAAACGCAAAGTTGGGAAACTTGGAGTGAAAACCACGTACAATAGGAACAGCTTGAAATACAGCACATTTCTTCGGTGGAGGATTACATTCTTTTGATTATCTGCAGCAGGTTTTTCAGCAGAGCCGAATAGCGATATTTCTTCGCAAAGATCTGAAATATTTATTCAAATGAAATGAATTTTTCAATTGCGAATCCGAAGTGACTCTGAATCATTTTTGAAATTAGACATTTATTTACCATGAAGTCGGTTTGGTATTATCAATTTTCTGGTAAATACAATACGAACTGACCGAAAAATTATAACTGTTTCCGTTTTTTTTTTCGCGTAGGTAGGTAACTTTTATTTTTTTGAAAAATCTTGAGAATTTTTCATATTTGAAGCGAGAATAGACCATTTTTTCACAATTTTTTGTGAAATTTACAAATTTCATCATGGTAGGTAGGTACCATAGTAATTGTTTTTGATTTGAAAAGTGAGTTTTAAATATTTTCGAAGATTTCGAAAATAATATTTTGCGAGTTTCGGGTGTTCTATTTACCTAATTCCTGAAGGTGGGTTATTTATGCAGTGTTTTTCCAAACTGAGTGAATTACAAGTTAGATAGGAGGTGACACTTGAAGAAAAAATCGCAATACTATTTAGCAATACTTACAGTTATAAAACTGACTGTTTGGGTTCTTCTCCTAGGTTTTTTGGTCGCTCAAATTGTGCTTGGACATCAATCGAACCTACAAGAAAATGTAAAAGCAAACATACGTATTATTAAATCCACTCAGCTAATTCCTAGACTTACGCAATAGTTTGATATATGTTGAGTTCTTACCATCAAGTTTACCAAGAATAGCGATGAATTTGCATTTATACTCTGTCTTGTTGGTGTAATATTTTTCCATTTGAGATGAAACATCTCCAATTTTGTAGTGAGATCCTTCGTATTTAAGTTCGATAATGGCCTGTCTATCCTTATAGTTATGGAAATACAGGTAAAGTTTTCCACCTTTAACCTGATGTTCGAATGCAACAAACGTGGCATTCCATTTTATCCAAAGTGCTGCGGCACGAAGAACTGTAGCAAAATATGCTTCGTTCAATTTGATTGTCGATAATTTACCAGGCAAAATTGTTGTTGTACTACTCGTATCATTTTCCAGTTTTTTAAGATCCGATGGCGATCGATGCAGAACCAATTTATGTTCGTTCGCTATGGTAAATTCGGAAAACGCGCATACTAGCTTTTCAGCGTTCACATTGTCGTCAAATAGAAATGTTTCCAACGTTTCAGCTAATTTCGTATACGTTGGTCCGAAAGTATTCTCATATTCAATTTTAAGTTGTTGTAACATATGCATGGATACTTCGACATTGGGGAATACGAATTTCGGTGGTATCGAACCTCCGTTCCAGGTTAAATATCCGGTTGCTAGAAGTAATTTAAAGAACATATACGCATGATATTTGTTAGCCGTTTCAAAATGTAACTGGCTGATGAACATCTCCTCCGATGATCTTAGATCCAGAGAGCTGAATGTAAAATATTCTGAAATGAATTCATTGCTATTTGCATAATTGATGGTTAAGGGGTGACGATTATCCAAAACCAACGGTTCTAGCTCAGTTCTGACAGAACGAAACATCATCATCTTACGAAAATTACCATCAATGATTCCACTTCCTGTCCAATATCCATCAGGTTTCAGTGTGAACCTCGCATTATTTAGGTAATTGATAATACTAAAAATATTGTAATACGTTTCAAACATTCCATCGTCACCGCCTAAAAGAAGAAAAACAGTGCATGAAAGTAAGTTATAACCATTTTGATAATCCAATAAGTAGAAAGATTAAATTTTTATAGGTATTTAAGGGTAAAGTATCCTAATTTCGTTTCGACCATCACCGGCTGAATCCGGCCGATATGGACGCAATGTACCTATCAATTTTTTTTCACGTTTCTTTTTCTTTTTCACAGACCAACAATTCAAGAGCAATATGACAACCCTACAGGCAAAACTCGAAGAGAAAATTCAAAAAAATGAAATCACACTGGTGAAAAAATTTTTGCGTAGATCTAGGTATTATTTGATAGCATGTTGTGGATAGTATTTTTGTGACAAATTCAACATTATTGTGGCCTGTGATGATAGATTTCAATAAGATCATAATTTTTGAAACCAGTTGAAGGTAGATATACGTATCTATATTAAAAAAGTTTACGAAAGGGAAAGTTTTAATTATTTGGGGTGTCCTGATCTCAAACGCCCATTATATCTACATAATCTGTTGTTTAGGATGCGACTTTGTTTTTTTTTCATGAAAAATGCTTTCGGGTAGATTCCGTTCATGGCGGACAAAATTTGTTAGTGTTCAAAATTAGGAATCCAAAATTTCAAAATCGACTTCTCAGTTAGGTACCGGGTGCTCGATTAATTCTGGACTCCCCTTGCACTTTTTGGTGTTAAAAATTGTAAAATGGTAATACTTTGTTTAGTAAACAAATACAAAGTATTGCCAACTCACGATTTTTACCACAAAAAGTACAGGGGGAGTCCAGAATTAATCGCAATCGAGCACCCGGTATCTCAGAAAAAAAAATCATTAAAAAAAATTATTGAAAGCCGCAAAAAAGCCAGAAAAATAATGTGGTAGGTAGATTAGATACACATAATGTGACACGGCATACGAAAAGGTGGCCCCGACCGAAAAAATTGTTTCGAGAAAAACGCATTTAAAGTTTTCGAAAGTTTTTTTTTTGATTTTTCAAAAATGAATTTCAGCTAATGTAGATAGAAGAAAAACAAATGATACTTTTTTCGTTTTCATTTTTCACTAGTGAAAAACTGAGATAGCGACTTTTCGAAGCAATGATTTTATCGTATTCTACGGCCAATTTTACATAGAATTGAAGAAAAAACACAAAATCCGATTTTTTGGTCGGGGTCACCTATTCCGTCACAATAGGGAAATCCTCAAAAGCTTTGTAGATCTTGGCACCTCTGAGGGAGAAACTGCCAAGTAAATCACTTTGACTAAGGTAGGTACACATATGTATATTTTATTTTTAAATTTCAGCAGTAAGATGTTCAAAAGATCCTCATTCTTGATAATAGCATTTAATATGCACTGCAGTGGCTAAAGCTTTTTAGAAAAAATTGGACAAGCACACAGATAAATGTCTACTTGATTTTTTGCTGCAGTGTTTTCGTAGATACTCTAGATAGTATTAAGTATAAGATTCGTAAAAAAAAAAACTACTCGTTCGCAATCAGTGGTTTTTCTAAAAGAAGACCCGCGTCGTTCAAGAATTGGAGTCGCAATTTTGAACAGTTATTGGTATTTGAACTTGAAGCAGGAAATACCTAATTTGGAGAATGATACAAATGACTAAATTTAACAAATTAAGCGGATACATCAATATACCTCCAGTTTTCTCATCGATTGGTAGGTAGGTACGTAATATCTAGGTAAGTATCTACCTAACAAATAATGGGTTTGAAGTTTGTTTTTTTTTTCAACTAAGAAACTTTTTAGGTAAGTCCTTTCAAGTAAGTAACATTAAGTTAATTGTTTATTACTTACCCGTCGGAAATTTGTATCCATAATAGTAACTTTTAATGTCCTCACGTTTCTTGTTTTCAATTTGGTAAATGTCAAACAACACATCCGCTTCTGATATTGATATTCCGTAATATTTGTTCACGTTCGGCGAAAACATGTGATAATACGATAAGTAATTCAAGCCTGAGAAGATACTCGCTTCCCGATAATTTATCACTCCGGTTAATATTACTCGATTATAATTATTTGCATTTGCGGTCAACGTGAATGAATAAAAGTCTCCATAAAAAGCTAGGATGTCTTCCCTTAATTTGGAAGGGAACTTATTACCATGAAATAATAACTGATTTATAACCTGGTCGTATTCGTCAATCAGAATGATTACATTTCGGTTTGAAAATCGTTCTTTTAATATTTCGGACAGTTTTTGAATTGATTGTTTTAGCGAATTGGAATCAAGTTTGTTGCATTTTCCGTTGAAGAAAAAGTCTAAATCGTTTTCAGCTGATTTACGTTGATGAACTGAAAGTGCTGTATTCACTTTCTTAATTAAATATTCGTCCAAATATATATGCGATTCAAACGTAGTCTGAATTACGGTTCCGAATTTCAAAAGAAAATTATCATACGTAAGCGACGAAGGACGCAGATTGATTGATTTGAAGTCCAAATGAATGACTGGGTGTTTAGCGCAGTGCATTTGCACAATATTTTTGTATTTGGGGTCGGAAATTAGAGGCGCCGGTGTAAATTGAACTTCGTTCCCATTCCGATTTTTGAATTTACCAACAGTAAAAAACCGGTAACTGTCGGTCATCTCTCGGGGCACTTCTGTATTATTTGGAAATACAACTATTTCGAAAAAAAATTTTATCATTAATATATTTAAACTTTTCCCGAACCTCCTGGGAAACGATATTACTTCAACACCTCGGTCTACTTCATCGCCGTTTGCGATATGAGTGATAAATTCCGAATGATCAATGAACAGTTTTGTACCGCATAAAAATTTATAAAAGGAAGGTGCGTGAAATGAAGCAATGTTCTCGAGCGGAGGACTCCGTACACATATTTGAACACTGTTTGCGCGAACAACGAAACATATAAAATATAATATTACGCATAGTACGCACCGCGAAACGGAAAAAAAATTTAATCGTACCATTTTCACTCAAATTTTACACTTCGCATAAGGCATAAGGCGGTAGCAAAATACCTATTATACGAGCAACTTAGGATTTAATGAATACCATCGTAAGAGAATTACGTTTTTATACAGAGGAACCTATACCTAATCAGAGTTGATGGTGATCAATGATAAACTTGAGATATTTTGATATGAATTTTATAAAATCCGAGTACATGAATTACGAAATTTTCGATAAGATTGAGTAGAAATTCTTTTTTTGGTCACGTAGACACTTAAACTGTATTAAAAATTCTTTACCCATTTAATTTTTTCTTAAGAGGTTTAGCTTTCGACAATGATGTCGTGATTATCCCACCTGAGTTAACGACGAGTACCTACTCCCAATTTTTCAGGTCCCCCTCCGAAATTCTCACCGATGTTCTAATTTATTTCAATCACTATGAGAAATCCAATTTTGCAGACCGAAAAGTCCACAATAGACTATTTTTAAAGATTTTTATTTTCAAAATTTCTCAAATTTTCTGCAAACTTCAGATCGCTTTAAAACCACTTCCAAAGGATTTAGTGAGATAAACAGGATATACACCGACTTTCAGTATTTCATTTCCATGAGTACACCATAATTGGAACATTTTTAAATTTTCCTTAAAATTTTTCTCGAAGGGTTTAGGTTGAAAATTTCATTCGGAAACTAACCTTATAATCATAAAATAATTTTGAATTTTCAAAAATTTCCTAAATTTTGAGAAAAATAAACTTTGGCGAAGGAAATTTTGGATAAGTCGAGTTGCTTTGCTTTTTGATTTAACCACTTTTTTAAGGAAAGGATTTTTTAATCAATGCGTGAAACTGGGTTATTTAGCTTTCAAAATAAGTTTTTATCATGATCAACAATTTCATATAAAATGTGTCAAAACATAAAATATCCAATTTTTTGGAAAAAAATCGACACAGTGTTGTCAAACAACAAAACAAAAAAGCAGGGGTGCGGTGAACCCCCTGAGTCAACGACGAGTGCCCCCCCTAAATTGGCCAAGCTCGCCCCCCCCCCCCCCCCACACACACAAAAAGTCATGTAGAGAAAAATTTTAGAGGAAGGCCTGAAGCATTGCTAAATAATTGCATACGTTATACCAATGGTACATTGGTATACAGCCAGGAATTTTTCATGGAGAAGGTCTGAACTTTCATAATTTTTTTAGAAAAAATCTCAAATTTAACTACACCTCCCCCAATTATTTTTTTACTATAAAAACTTTAAATTCAAAATTCGCACCATTTTCATGAAAAAATACGCGATTATTGCATAAATTATTCTGGAAAAAGACTGATCAAAATTGTGATTTTGGAACAAATAATTCATACGAATTATTTTGACATTGAAAACTAAAAATAATTGCAGCAATAATGTCGAAAACTTTTCTGGGAGGGTGCTAAATTGGTATCGGGAGATTTGGAAATCAGAAGGAAGCCCTTTTTTACATAATTGTCATGAATACACGTAGGTGGTTCATAATATCGAATTGTGATTTTGTTCGTGCCCGAGCGAAGCGAGGGCGAAACTTCAAGAAAATTTAATTTTTTAATGCTGCAAGAAGGTATTTTTCACGCGAATCTTTGACCTGGTGAAAAGTTAGGATGTTTTGAATCTTCTCTTGCCCGAGCGAAGCGAGGGCGAATTTTTTTGAAAAACATATTATTGGGGGGGCTCTTCAATTAGGGAGGAGGACTTTTTAAATGAAATTTCTACAAGTTTTATTTTTATTTTAATTTGTTTTCCCAAAAATTAGAAATTTTATTCATTTTTTAAATTATTTTTTCATTTTTGGTAATAAGACGGCCCCCCCAAAATTTTCAACGACGAGTTGCTCGTCATAGATATGCCTTCACCGCACCCCTGCAAAAAAGTACGAATGCTCACTGCTCAAGTAGGTTCACTTGGCGTTCCCATACTGCTGGGAACATTTTTTGTTCATCATGTATGCTTCGTTTTCCCGCGAGAATTTTTGATTCTTTGATTCATTGGTTCTGGAGCAGGTTTTTCAGTAGAGCCGAATAGCGATATTTCTTCGCAAAAATCTGAAATATTTATTCAAGTGAAATTTATTTGACTGCGAATCCAAAATAACCCTGAAGCATTTTTGAAATTACTTAGATATTTCTTTACCTTCAAGTCTGTTTGATGTTTTCAATTTCCTGGAAAAGACAATACAAACTGTTGCTGATACAATACAGTTGATTTCTTGGACAGTGGAATAATTTTTTTTGAAAATTATGCAGTAGGTATCTTCGTTTGGTAGAATAGAATCGTTAGTGTTTTCAAGTACATTGTTCGTCAATATGTTTGGACTTGTTCATTTTTAAAATACCTGGTGAAAACACAATTTCATACATTTACAAATGAAAGTAATTTTAATTTGGTATTTCGTTGTAAAAACATACCAGGACCAGGAGAAAAATCCAATACTATTTCTTCTGAAACGAGATATTCCAATTGATGAAGTTCAGATTTAGTATGGGCATCGTAATGGCTATTATTCAACTCATTAACTTGAATAGGTTCAATTTTTGACTGTTCAGGACAAACTTTATCACGGAATTCCTGAAATGAGAATATATTGGAAATAATGAAAAACCACGACGCACATAAAATCATTAATGTACCTACATCAATTGCAGAAATAGAAGGGGATAGAAATTACTTTCAATAAAAATTAAAGACACAATTATGACAATATTGAAATAAAATAAAATGTTGATCCCATTATTTTGTCTGATAAGTGACAAACAAAACAAAGCAATAATATTCATATTGACTATTGATAAAATTTCCCAATTTTATTTACTGCATAGTGGGAATAGCTACCTCTTCATTACCAACACCACTCATTACCCCTCACCGCCTACATGTACCAGCCATTTTTGACAAACTCTTTTGGAACAAACTACATATACCTATCACGTTTTTTTTTTTTTAAATTACCGACTTTGGTACTAGAAGACTAAGTCTATAGAAAAAATTTAAAAAACAGGATAGGTACATTTCTACAGAACACATTACAAATAATAAATAAATATGAAAAAAAAACAAAAACAAAAACAGATAATTACATTACTGATGAAAGTAATAAATAATTGAGTACACAGGAAAATTTTTCACCAAGTATAAGTAAATAAAAGAATAGATTAGATAAACAAAAATGAACAGCTTTGAAAAAACTTCACCGGAATGTTCCAGTTGAAAATCATCTAATTCATCCCGAGAAACCACTACAACAAAAATCAACACCTCGATTTGTCTCAATTTTATATCGTAAAAAGCCCGCCTTCTCGACTCAAATCGAGTCGATTTTTAACGAAATTTTTATAAAAAACAATTTCGTTAAAATTTCTGTCGATTTTGTAAAAAAAATCGTCTTAAATTGAGGTCGATTTGTACCGATTTTTCAAGTAGTGGTTCCATGGGATAACGTAATAGTCATCTATGATCACAAAGCTTGACTGAGAAAATGTAGCTGTATTTTTGTTGTTCATGCAGAAATTGTAATTTCAGAGAAAGAAAAAGGAATGGGTACCATAATTTTCGCCGCTACTTCTGGAGAGGCTAAGTTTCGTTTCTTCAACAACTGTACTAATTTTGTCAGGGTATCAATTTTTTTTGCTTGTCGCCGTATTTTTTGATGCAAAAATTTTTTTTTCTTGGCATCGGAATCCACTTTTTTCTTGGCCAACTCAAAAAATACTTTCAGCTCTTCAGAAGTGTAATCTTCAAATTTACCACTGAAATCGCCGAAATACTGCATTCTTTTCTTTTTAGGAATAGCATCGCCTGTATTCTCATTATCATCGCTCTTAATACTTTCATTAATGATCATAGATTCCCTTAATGTTGCTCTGTAAGTAAGAAGTACAAAGAAATTTAAATTTTTTAAGAATAAAAAGTCATAAAAACCTCATAATTGATTCATCATTATTATGTTACATACTCGACGACAGTCACGATATCTAATTCGGCATCGGATGCGGTTCTTTTTCTGGGTGGACTAGTTTTTGTGGTTGTTTGCAAATGCTCTGGAAAATTTAATATTGATGGAACAACAGGAGTAGTTTTTGTGGTTGCTGGCAAATGCTCTGGAAAATTTAATATTGATGGAACAGCAGGACTAGTTTTTGTGATTGTTTGCAAATGCTCTGGAAAATTTAATATTGATGGAACAGCGGGACTAGTTTTTGTGGTTGTTTGCAAATGCTCTGGAAAATTTAATATTGATGGAACAACAGGACTAGTTTTTGTGGTTGTTTGCAAATGCTCTGGAAAATTTAATATTGATGGAACAACGGGACTAGTTTTTGTGGTTGTTTGCAAATGCTCTGGAAAATTGAATATTGATGGAACAGCATCACATTTGAGGGTCCTTCGAGATGACCAGCCAGAGGTATTATAATCAGCTGTTGTGAAATGATGATGGCATAAAGCATCTCTCTTGTTCGGTTTCCATTTATCTCTTCTTATTGCCACTAGCCATTTATCACGGATGTGTGTGTCTTTAGGAAAACTAAGTAGAAGACAAAAATATTCACATTGCAGTGAAAAATAGATGAATTACTTAAAGTAGGTACGTTGGTTTGTTCATTATCTTATACTTACTAATGAAACGAAATACCCTTTTCAAATCTTTGAGTGCAATTTATAGCACAACACGACAGAACCATAGTTAATGGCTTCTAATAACATCAAAAATAAGGTAAATCCAACGTAAATCACATTTTTTATTCGAAAATAATTTGAAAATACTCAAATTTATTGCACGTTATCAGTTTTATTTCTATCGCTATCACTTTTTTCACCCTTTTTAGAACATCAACAACGACGCGATCTAGTGAGGTATAAAGCGAACTTTTTACCACCAGTTTTTCATTTTAATAATTCGAATGTGCCGAACGCCGAACCAAATGCCGAATCTGAATCTGTGTTAATTGTTAAATAAATTAAATTAAAAATAAATTTTAAAAAATTCTAAATGTAGATAGGTATAGATTTTTTCATTTTTCAAGTCATAAGCACAAAGCACGGAATAAGAATAAAAACCAAATTACCGCCTTCTTGAATTAAAATCATTATTGAAAAATAATGAATATTATGAAGGCTCTTTGCGCGATCGAAAAATTATAATTATTTACATGGGTAATGTAGATTTCATTTTAAAATTATTATTTATTTTTTTTAGGATGCACAGCCTTCCCCTTTGCGCGTTTTTCAACTCAAAAAATCAAAACTTTTCTTTTTTACTCCTTCTCTCTCCTTCCCTATGCGAGACCTCTTTATTTATGCTTCATCAAAATTCCCTATCCCTACAAATCAGGGAACCCTATTGCCGGGTCGCCTGCGACCCTACTTGTTTCTCAATTGGTTCTTTATGTTTATGGTTATATGGTTCTTCTTTTCGGTTATTTACTTATTTTTACTTAAAATTTTTAAAAGGGTTGAATTGGTTGTACGTACTACGTACCTACGTACTACGTGTACGTAGTACTATGTTTTGCCCAATTGTGACGTCACAGGCAGTCACACCCGAGAAAACCTGTTGACTTCAACACACTTCAACGTACTTATTATGGTTACTGTGACTCCTACCCTCCTACTACAATGCTGATATTATTTTTTTCCTACTGCATTTTAGTATTGCATTGGATCACGATACGGTCTGTCGTTTCAATCGCTCAGAGCGTGAGATTCTTTCACTAAGTTTGGCAAATTAAATACACGTACTGAGAGAATTTCTGTTCAAATTTTAGGCATAACTTTTTAGTTATGTTTTTACTAAACAAATTATCGGTTAGCATTATCGTTTTCTTGTACGGTTTCGTGTACGCTAATGCTTGGTTTTTCAACGATGGAAGCTCGATTGCTTCGGAATTCGACACTGGGTAAGATCTTATTCAACTATGTACCTACCTTAGTCGATTTATTAATTTTTTATCTTCAATAAGTTGATATTTTCAATGAGACAAATTCTTGATAACTTGGTAATACAATGACCTAACAAATTCGTTCGTGAAACAAGAAACAAGAATAAATCGAAGTGCCATAAACGTACGATGACCGTGTAAATTGATTAGTCATTAGTGGTACATTACGGTACTTGCTGCCAACCTATTCGATATCTTTACAGTTTCACGTGATTGAAAATTGATCCATTTGAAACGATAAGACAAAAAAAACAAGGGCACTTATTGATCGATTCCAGTTAATCGATTATTTTCCTTTCAAAAATTATTGAGGTAGGATTTAGATCACAGATCTCGTCTATCATGCGACCTATCAATAATTGGTAGGTATTATAGGCTCCCGCTCATCTGCCAATTTAAATTTTCCAATTCTTCGTTTTCTTGAGAGTTAATTAAATTATATTATTATTAATTATTGCATAAAGATTTGTTTAGAAAGTATGCATACAACACCGAAAGTCTGTGGTACGTGTTACACTCGAGTGTTTGTCACCGCACCATGGTTTTGCGGCTTTCGATTGTGCAGCTAGGTTATAAAAATATGTATGAGAATAAAATTCAACTTGTCATTTTAGTCTTGATTTTATTTTACGCATTGTGACTCGCGATTAAAGTAATCGTACGTATTTGACTTCTCGCATCGATGTACAATTTATGGTTAATTACTGTGTAAAAAAAATCCGTTGTTTTATACCCAAGTGACAGCTTTCACTTTCATCTCATTGCTGTTCGGGTGAATTATGCATAAATCTCGAAAATTTTTTTTACTAATTAATGCTTGGTCGAGCAACCGATTAATGATTCTTTTTTGTGGATGCGATTAAAAATAGCAGGTTTTTTGGGCAGGTAGCATGGGACTTGAGAGGATCCGAATGGCCTGGAAATCAATGTGTGTACTTTGGTACATATTTTTTAATTCAATTTTGAAATAAATAGGTTCCTAGGTGTGTTTTTTATCATTAATTTAAGGTAACCAAGCGAAGATGCCGGTAGCAATATTTAGCAACATCCTATTTATTATTTCATTCTTTTCTTGGTAATTTCATATTAGGTACTAGAGCGTACTTTTTTCCACTTGGTAATGATATATCAGATATGTTAAATGTATTCGTCCATGGGAGCATTTTTAAATAGCCATTGGGAGATGAAACTTACATTTTTCGAACTCTGTCAGCGATGAAATGAATTCTGCCCTCGATGCTTGATAATTTCAAATCTTCAGTGCACATATTTATGTAGGTAATTGTTAATTTATGTAAGTACCTATAAGAAAAATTACTCGACGAGAAGTCAGAAGGAATGGAACCCCGTCCGGTAACTACAGTCAGAAATCGTCAATTTTTACTTTTTAAATGCAATTTTTTAAATAAAATTTGCCATGGACGATAATTATACTTTTATCTACTTACTTACATAAAATATCTGTCTTTTATGATTGGTAAATTTTTTATCTATCTTCTATCTCGTTTCCCTAATGTTTCCATAGTTTTGATCCTTCTTGAGAGAATCTGAAGTGTAAAATTAAATTACACGTCTCTGAAGTTATTCTCTGGATCCATTGTCGGTCTGATTTATACAAGATGAAGTCATTTATGAGTCATCTTTTGAATTTTAAGGAAAGTGGGTCACTTTTAAATTCAATTTTTGCCCGTGACGAATTTAATTAAATTAAAACAAATTTTTTCTTAAAAACAGAAAAAAGGTGTGAAACCTTTAAAAAATTTATAAACATGATTTTTTTACCCTTTGTTTTTTTTCAAAAAATAATTTATTATGGATAGGAATAAAAATTATCTTATACCTATTCAAACACAGGAGTACAATTTTCGTTCACTATATGTACCTACATTAATAGGTATTTTTATCTGAAGAAAAATTATAATCATTTAAAATGGCACACCTGTGGAGAGGGTAGCCCTCTCAGACTCGAAAAGGTTTTTTTTTTAATTACAAAAATGTGAATATAAAGTGCATCTTTTTTTTGCTTTTCAAACATGATTTTTCAACAAAAAATTGCCCTCACAGTCTTTGATGAAATTCTATTTTTGAGATATAGTAAAATAATTTTCGTTGAAAACTAATAATTTTTCAGTTGAAATCACTGATTTTTCCATCAATTCTCAATTTGTCAGAAAAAATCAATAATTTTATCTAAAGGACTAATGAAAAATTACTGATTTTCAGTTGTTTACATTTATTTTAATAGTTCAGATTTAAAATCTCAATTTTTTCTTTGTTCAAATCTATTTATGTAGGTAGTTAAGTAATATTAGACTCCTGAAAATACGCTAATAGGGTTGGTGCAAAAAAATTAGATTTGGCTGAAATTGAAATATGTTATAAAATACACAATTATAAACTCAACAAAACAAACCACACTCAAATCGGTTGAGTAGAACTCGAAAAAAACCATTTCAAAGTTCCGATTTTTGGACTCGTTCAAAAAACGACCGCCTCAACGAAATTATGCGTTGTGACGTCAGTTCCTCGTATCGGCCCCGCGAACATACGTATTTTAACGCGCTATTTCAGTTTTTCGTTAATTTTGGAACTGGACTTTAGATTTTTCTGATTTTTTTTTTACAATTTTTTCTCGTTGATGTGATATAGTAAATTAATAACTGTATTTTTTAATTTTAACCTTCCAGAAAGGGGAAGGGGCTCTCGTAATTTTTATATATTTCAATTTTTTGTCATACTACCAACTTTAGAATTTTTTATCTACAATTTGGTTTTACCTAGAGTGGATCGCAATCGGTTTGCGCGATTTTTTAAAAAAATGTTGAATTAATTAAAAATTAATCATCAAATTTTGAAAATGTTCAAGTTAAAATTGGAAAAATGAAAGAAAATTTCAAAAAAAAAACATTAAAAAAAAAAAGTAAAAACAGCTGAAGGGGATTGTGAATTTATGTTTGGGGGATCCATCTCAAAAGTTGACTATCGCAATGAAGGAGGGGAAATGAAAAATTTTCCAATGTTATCGAGTAAGGTATCACACGTATCGTAATTCAAGTATTTTGACACTCAATAAAGGAAATTTTCCAAATAAAGTTAGGCGAAAGTCATACTTCCACTGATTTTTTCAAAGCATGAGATTTGTTTCCAATTATTCAGTAAAAAAACATTTTGAAAAACATACAAATTGAATTTTTTTTAAAAATTGAGGAATACTTCAAGATTATTAGAAAAGTTTTCAAATGGTAAAAAATTTCAAACAATATGGATTTGAATTTTTTAAAAATCCAAAAAATGATTTTTTTTAGAAAATTTAAATGAGAAAAAAATTATACAGTTGGAAAATATTTTAGTACCTACCTATCCATCCATTAAGATTTTTTTCCAATTTAGAATTCTTCAGATATTTTAAACACAATAAGTATTCAGGGATTCAAATAAAATTAAAAAGTAGTAAGTAAAAAAATATAAGAAACGTGAACCTGTTCGAATTTTCTGTGGCTTTTTTTTTGGTAAATTCGTATCTAAAAGATTTTGAAACATGTTTGCATTCTTTGAACTTTCTGGCTTCCTCAGATTTTCTCTTCCAAAATTGCCACTGACTCGATCGAAATTCTGGGATTACTTCGATTAGATCCATTTTATTACTTTCAGTATTGTTGCAAAAATATTGTTATTCGTGAAAAAGAACTGATGAAAAAAATTGGCACAAATTCGAACTCAGCGTCTTCGAATTAATAAAAATCAGTAGGTGTTGCTTTACTTTTTCTGTAAAGTTTTCAAAATTGGTAGTTCGGAAAAAAATGGAACTCCTCGATATTAACAAGATTCGGCCTCCGCCTCTTTTGAGCGTTTAGGTGGAACTACTGAGGTTATTTCACTACAAAAAAAATTAGACCTAATCAGAAGACGCGATTTCATTTTTGGTTGGATTTGATAATGGCCTACCCTGTAAATTTCAACCCATGTATAATTATATCTAACTATAAATAACCCAAACTGAAATATTTTATACATCCTCAATCCATAATAAATACTTAAAATCATTAATTACGTAATGAAAAATCAACAAAAAATTACGATTGATAAAAATTATCGAAAAACGTCGAAAAATCATAATGTAATTTAACGTGACGGTTGTTTCGTTCCCGTTTGAATCCGAGGAACTGACGTCACAACGATGTTACGCGCGTTGCGGTTTTTTTTCGCGACCCGCTCAATCTGCGGAATTCAATGGTCAATTTCTTCGATTCTAGTGGACCAATTTCGATGCGGTTTGTTCTGTTGAGGTTGTAATTGTGTATTCTATGACATTACATTATTTTCAGCTAAATCTAATTTTTTTGCACCAACCCTATTATGCCAGCATCATTGAAATAGCAAGATACTAACTCAATTTTTTCATTGAAATTTACCTCCCCTCCCTATTTCTTCTCGAATTCTCAGTCATTCCTTTTAATAATTTCTATGGGTGGTTATGCCTTCAATACCAAAAAATCAGATTTTTTGAGACTTGATTTGTTTTGTAGTTTGCCTCCCTATCTTGGAAAATTTCTGGGTGCACCATAGGCCATCTTTAATAAGAATGGTGAATTTTTCTTTTGAAAAATAAGAACAATGAAAGAAAGAAGATTTTGTGACCATTTCTTTAATTTTAATTTTTTTCTGGTTTTTAAGGATTCAATATTACTTTTTTTTTTTTTAAATATTTGTGCTAGAAAAAAAAAGAAATTTTTTCGTCCTTACCATTCCACCCATTTTCCCAATAAAATTAATTTTTGTCTTGATTTTAAAAAATATAATTCTGTCAGATGCACATTATAGAGGGTTTTTCTTGAGAAACAATTCCTCATCGTAGATCAAGAGGGGGGATGTGTGATCAACAAAAGAAATGCAGCCTTTTCAAAAATTTTACCCAATTTTTAAACTTTATGAGGTCCACTTGGAAAAGCTTAATAAATTACAAAAATAGACCTGTTAGGAAGATGAAGGGGTCCATCGGGCAGATTGGAAGATTGGAGGACACTCTTCATCAACATAGGAGAATCACCACGTCTCTGGATTCAACTTTTCTCTCCTCGTAAAACAAAATAAAAAATGAAAATTTTAGATTTTTTTAAAAAAGATTTTCCTAAATGTAGGTACCTACTCAAAAGATGCGAAAGCAAGTTTCCAAAAAAAAGGAAAAATTGCTTCAATTTCATTTTTCAGTCATCTGTGGGGGAGAGGAAAAGAGGGACTAGTCCAGAAGACCCTCGAATGCAGCTAGAGAAAATGAAAATTGTCTACAGTGGCTGGGGTTTGAATCAAGAACAAAGAATAATTGATTTAAAAATCAACGAAAACATTCTAAATCTCACTTTAATCTTAATTTCATCGAAGAAAAATAATTTTTGTTGGCTCAAGAGAAGTTAGGGAATTCCAAAAGGATTAAAATTTTCTTTGTATGGTTCAAAACGATCGCCGCTGCATGAGATTACCCATTGTTATTTTTTCGACTCTCATTCCTCATAAATCTGTTTTCGAATAACAATTCGTATCGTATAAAAATCAAAATTACGTTGGATCATTCATAAAATGTATTTGTGTACTTACAATAGGAAATATTTTAAATAAACTTTACCAACGGTTTCGTGAATCGAATATGTAATGAAAGAAACGCGTTTCGAATAAAATATTTATCCAATCGAATTGTCAGATAAATGCATAAATTGGTACCTAACTCATGATAAAAATACCCCAACACCTCGACGACTCAAACACTCGATCAGTTTGATTGATACCTTACCTACCTTAAACGAATATTGATTAATGGCGGTATTGTGTGAAGTGAAGAGTTATGAATGTTTGTCACAACAGAGCACCTTACTTTTGGTCATTTATCACGTGAGCAGCCCTCCTCGTGAGATCTCAACCGAGATGGAAGTTTGATTAGCGAAAAAACTGATTTGTTTATAGCTTCGAGATTTTTCGAGATCGTCGGCGAAACGAAATTGGAATTTTTTGCAGCTCTTTGTGTGCTCGGAACGCCCTATAGGTTTTAACGAATTCGTGTCCAAATGCTAATTTACGATCGTTTCGTGTTTTACTGGAGGTTATGGTGTGGCAGTCTGCTCATCTCGACACATTGTTTTTATGTTAACTACTACGTTGTTTCGAGAACTGGTTTATTTTTGGTACAGTAGTATCTTACCCATATAACTACGTATCTGAATTGTTGGTAGGGTATTAGGGATTAGATGCAGGTACTCCCACAGTTTTGCGGTGATTAATTTAATAGAGATGAGGCTAGAAGTGGAAGTTTGCTGTTTGGCTACCGAATTATATCATTAGGTTGTATCTAGAGATGATGGTTTTTTTTTTGTTCAAGAATAAAATATACGAGCACGGTACCCGGTATAAGTGCTATTTTGTCTGTGTCTATTATGGCGGTACCTTACCTATGATGTAGACTACAGCTCGAGCCGTTGACCTTGTAGCATTATGAGTATGAGTAATCGTACGGATTTTAATTCGCGTTATAATATAACGCAGTTAAAGCGAATGAGTCAAAATAAATAGACTGGGTGGGTTCGCGGTGGTCACCGGTCACCGATTTGATAGTTTTGTCATGTTGTGAAATGAAAGGGGAAGTGTCACAGGGAAATGACATTCGACATGTTGGATTTCGCCGTGAGTGTATTTTTTGGTAGTCCTGTTATCGTTGATCTTCATTGATGGATCTTTTAGTGTTTTTGCCACAAAAATGATTCAAATATACCTATCTTTCTAGATCGAAGATATTTTTGCTTTTTACCTGAATAAGTGGCTGGTTAGTGATGACGATCGAATGTGGAAATTGAGAAAAGAATTTCTGTGAGGGGGAGAGGGTGCAGGAATTCCTTTGGTGACACTGAAAGGAGCATTGAAGATTTTTATTGCACTCGCATTATTACTTTGGTTGGAAATTGTGTCTAAAAGTCAAATTTGGCCATTTTTTTGGAGGGGGAAAGAAATGGTTTTCCCGTTTTTTTTTTTTGGTTTCATAGCTGGCCTTTGAAGTTGAATATTTCTGTTCTAAATTCCAAATAAACATTTTGCCAAAATAATAGATTCCTTACATTATCTAAAAAATTTTTCAAACTTCCTTAAATCGATTATTTTATTTTCAAAACATTTGTACCTATTCTCGATTTTTTAAATTTCATTGACGTACCTATCTAGATTTCATTTTTTTCAAATTGGGAGATACCTACGTTTTTTTCATATAACTTTGCCTTATTTTAATACGTTTCATAACAAAAAATTTCCTTCTTCCCCCTTTCCTTTTGTATCTGTTTTCATGGTATTTTAAATTCACAAAAAAATATGAGAATAACAGCCTCACTGAATAACCCATCTACATATTTGATTATTGAGGGGGGAGGGGTAACATTTTCATACGTAGGTTCTATCAATTTTTTAGATTTTTTCGAGAAGAGAACCGACACAAAAAATAATTTAAAAAGGTTTGGGTGATTGAAATTTTTAAAATGACATGATTCTAAAAATAATTTTCCAATGTCAGAAGTGTCATAAGAAAAAAAATTACTGGAGTGAAATTTTTTGGAAGAAATATATTTGAAAACCCAAATGCAGCCAATTTTGAACATTTCGCAAACTCCACTGGACCTACAATACATGGAACCAGGAAAATTTTTTCCTCGTAAATACGCACCTGGAGAATAGATAGGTACCTATCATTTTGATGGACGAGAATTTTCAAAAGATGATTCATTTCGTATTATTTAATCTGTAGGAAAGAGTAGGTAGGTTAGAACACTTGAAGCAAGCAGAGAAATACTGGGGACTCGGACTAGGGAATGAGCACTTGAGAAGTTCTCATTTCGTGTTTCTTTGAATATAAATGGATCGTTATTTACTTAAATAGGTTCCTGTAACCGAGTGATTTTTTTTACTTTTTTGTCATCATGTCAAATAGGTATATGCATGTATGCACACGTATTTCTTTTACTAAACAACTTTTCCAGGAGCTTAATGAATAAAATGTAGTTTTTTTTTTTCATTTTTATTCAATCAATGTATGAGTAAGTTGACGTCAGTAAACTATACATGTTTGGAAGGTGTGGCTACTATGCTATTCATCATACAGGACAAGTTCCACTGTAATTAAAAATAAATACACTTGATACCTATGTGCAACTATTATATGAATAATATACTTTAAAATGGTATTGTATGATAATTATACTTAGCTGCACGAATTGCTCAGCTGCAGGGTAAGATTTCGAATATAATGTCAATAACGTGCTGATCAGTTTGTATTCGATGTTTGAGGCAAAACAGTGTGTCCTAAGACTTCTGGATGAGACTTGTGGTTAATAAGATACATATATTGGTTTCTGGAGAATCAACTTCAGAATTGCCAGGTGTAAAGATATAAATTAGGGCATTTATTTGAGAAAAATAGTGTGAATTTTTTCAAAAAAAAAAAAAATGAAAAGAAAGTAAAAAGCCTGTTTTTGGAATTAAAATCTTTAAACAATAGAAAGATGAAAAAAAAAGTTTTTGCTAGATTTCTTAAATCAGTAGATACAATTTTGGAATTTTTGAATGATAAAATGTGATCTCATAAAAATTATGCCCAAAGTCAAAATGATCTTAAATAGGTAGGTACCAATAACAATAATGAAAATCATTCAATTTGGGAAAGTGAACGTTAGAATCAAATTTTATAATTCAGGGAATTGAAAAAAACCGAAATATCGATTCATTCACAACTTCAGAGTTGAAATAAAAAATGGAATGGAGTACCCTCATGGTTGAAACTGAGGGGTGAAGTGGGAAGAGGGTCAAAATTACTTCTTTATTCTTTTCCCCTCTTATCTATCCACCCCACCCCCTCAATCATATTGCTGGTGCCAAATAAAAAAAATGGTAGTGAGTTGAGAACCTAAGAAAGGCTGAAAGAAGGCAAGTATGGTCATCACTCATCAATTCTGCCAATTTACAGCTGAACAATTTCTTACAAGATGTGTTTGAAATTGGCTGTAGAACAAAAAAGTGATCTCATCTATTTATAAACCTTGCTGAAAATTTTCAAAAATCACTGGAAAACTGTTAAAATTACAGCACAGTGGTAAATCAGTGAAAAAATTGTTGGGAAATTAGTAAAAACTGGCTGAAAAGTCAGAAGTCTGCTGGAAATCAAAGAATTTTGCTGATTTTTCCAGTGCTTCAGTTCTGACTTTTTTCAGTGATTTTCCTGATTCCAGGTCTAGCAATAGTTATGGGGGTCACTCAAAGGACCATTCTTGACATTTTTCCACAAGGAAAGCTTTGCTGGGCAGAAATGTTTTCCCTTAAAATGAGACTGATTTGCCTATACAAAAACTTGTAAAAAAAGGAAATTTCCACCCTTTCCCTCGAAAAATTTGAAAAATGTCTTGCTAAAAGCCTTTCTTTTTCATTATGAAATTTTTTCAAACACCATTATTGTAAAATAATTCCCTTACTATCCGCGTTGCAAGGTAGCTCAGAAAAATCACATCGATTTCTTGGTAGGAAAATTTCACTGTTTTTTCAGTCTCTTATATCGTTCCATTTTTAGTAAGTCTGAATGTATTTCGGTGATATTGATTTTCATGCCCGCCCGCAGGATTTTCTGATGAGGTAGCAAGAGAACATTCTGGCGAACATAATTCAACTCTGATTTACTTAATGATTTGTGTACTTATTTATATTCTCCTACAACCCCCCTCCCTCCCTGAAAAAATAAAGAGTTCGAACGAATACCATATTTTTTTTTTACTGAAAGTGAAATTTTTAAAAATAGGATAAAAAGGTACAGCGTACAGCTATCCTCAGTTTCTGTCTGGTCTAGCTCTATTTTAATTTTTTTTTTTTTTTTAATACCTTCGATAGAGTTTAATTTTTAATTTTTGAAAATTCAAAAAAAAATCAGAAAAGCAGAGCTAAACGAAAATTTTAAGGAGGGATAAAATACTTTTTTTCTTCAGTTTTTTGGGTTTCTTCAAGGAAGAGCGAAATAAGTTTTGACAACACTGTCAATGTTAAAAAATGAAAAAAAAAAAAAAAATGAAAACTAAAAAATGTCGTGCTTCTTCTGAACTGATTTCCTAAAGTTTAAAATTATGTCATCCACGCTTGACAGACTTTCTCAATCAGAAATTTGCCTATTTTTATTCCACTTTTATCAATTTTTGTTTTCTACAATCTTAAAAATTAAGCGCAAAAACAAGAAAAATTCAGAGTGCGGAAAATTTATGGGGTTGTGATCGCTCCCTCCGCTGCCCTCTGCTGGCTGGACT
The DNA here is from genome assembly GCA_038380155.1 of Pseudococcus jackbeardsleyi. NCBI lineage: Eukaryota > Metazoa > Arthropoda > Insecta > Hemiptera > Pseudococcidae > Pseudococcus > Pseudococcus jackbeardsleyi. Next base: position 42,172,158 of record CM076238.1, read on the forward strand.
GGTGATTTTCCTTACTTTATGAATGAGAGAGTTTCTATTTATACTTTTTATTAGCTGAGTAATGTTTCGAGTTCATAAACAGTTTTAATATTTCAAATTTTAGATTAGGTAGGTTTTTCTCAATTTCTTCAGTAATGTTTGTAGATTTCTTGTAAGCATAATGAAGAAATTATTGGTGTAATGTGGTTTGGGATTTAAATTGGTTAAACACGACTAAAATTGTTTTTTCCCAGCATCATTAATGACGAAGTACCTACCTGTATTATGAGTTTTGTATTATCACAGACATTATATCATAATTCTGACTGGCAACCATGCCAATGCGAATGCCGGCAACTTATATTGCGTTATGTTTGAATTAAAAACGAAATGTGGGTTTGAGTAGCTAATGTTAAATCTCGCAAAAAAATATAATTACCTACATTGGTATTAATACCGAAATCACTCGTGCAGTACCAAATATATGCAACGATACAATGTATTTCTAGAATTTTCTGCTAGATATTTTATTATTGTAGAGGACGAAACTGTTAGTACGCAACGACCGGGCAATGGTTTATTTGACGAATTAAGTGATATAATTGGTTATGATGAGTGTGCGAAAAACACACAGAACATATTTTTTCACTCTTCTTCACGTTTACTATTTAATAAGGAAATAAACAATTCCAATATAGCCAATCTTCATTTACCTACCAATCTATCGTCATCGGTTAGAGGGCCTATGTTTATACGTACCAACACGTTCGTATACTTAATTACCATCCATTTACCTACCTACAGGTATTTTTCTTTCAAACAGGCGTAAGTGACTAAGAGGATCCAAGTTTGAAATTTTGTCGCCTATTCAAAGGAGGTCGTCTCAATGTCTCTTACGAAAACTTTCTTCCATGAACGATTTCTCTAATCAAATATTTGCTTTTCGAGCCCGAGTGAAACAATCAGATAAGATGATTCATTTGACTGTATCAGACGCTGCATAATTAACGCACCGCATCAGTTGTGTAATTAGTCTGTGCCTAAAGATAGATTATATTAGAGTAGCAGCTTTCGATGCACAAAAGACGACATTGCCGCTGGTTTTCGACTAGTCTCGAATACCTTCGAGAACTGTACAGTCATGATTATAATTCAATCTGTGGATACCTAATGGAAAACAATTTTTAAGATGTCTTTTGCAGGTTTTCTCAGAAGGGTATTTCATTATACGTTGGTTAAATTTAGATACGTATAAAATTTCTGCTTCGAGTAATTTGTTTTTGAGGCAATAAACGAGATTTCATTGAACTTGAAAATAATGAGATTTTTTTTAATCGGGCGGATCATTATTTAAAATCGTCAATCTTCTAATTTTTATTTTCAATTCAGCGAGTCGAATACGAAGCAAAATATGGCTATGTATTAAATCTGAAAATGGTTCGATGAATTGCTTAACGGGTGGAAAATTTCGAATCTTCGGTTATGGGTTATAAAACGTGAGATTTTTACCACAGACTGAAGAATTCACCCTATTTTAATGGTCATGGGTTATAAAACGTGAGATTTTCACAATACACTGAAGATTTCACCCTCTAAACGAGCTCGTTTGGTTATTTTCGTCTCTTGTTTACCATACAAATTGAAAATAATTTTACAGGTTTTTGATCAATTATTACCTATTATGATACTTACGTATTTAACTATTCACAAAAATTATTTCTGGAATAGTAATAATTCGAGCGGAAATTTCCAAGTTTTGAAATAAGCCTATTACGTGATTAGAATTTTCATTTTTCAAGGAGAAAAAGTGTCAAAAATAATTAACTCTGATTAATTATGGCGACATGTTCGTATCAAATATGTACATAATTTGCGTACTAGAAAAAAAATTGTCATCCTTTCCCATTTTTGTATGATTTATTTTATAGGTACCTAGACCCATTTGAAAACTCGTGGTATTTGAATATCTTATTATTTTTGGTGATTTTATGATAACGTTGTATAGCGGAAATTGCAGGTATACTCGTACCTGGTAATATTGCGAAAAAGTCACGAATGGTAAGCGCGCTAATCATGAAAAATATTTGAACAATCGGCCATATAAATACAAATATGTACGGTACGTTTATCGTGAAAATTATTATACCTACTATTGTTCTATTTTTCACGATTCAAGGTTACATCGGCGGAAAAAGAGAAGTGGGCAATGGAAAAACAATAAATACAGGAAATTTATTATATTATTGTTTCATTCGTGGCGAACAGCGCTGTGATCTTGATCGCTGTTGGAGTTATTCCTTATGGTTAATTATGGGTTTATGGATTTTTTTTTGAGAATGAAGGGAAATTTTGTGGGATTTACAGGCGTGAAGAAGAATTAATGGATTTGATGATAGTCTAGTCTTATATTTATCTGAATTATGATAGGTACCTATAAATCAACGCTGATGAAAGGACAGATGTGGGTTTGATTTTTTTTTTTGGGGGGGGGGGATGAAAGTTTAAATTTATATCCGAATCTATCCAATTTCATTAGGTGAAAAATTTTCACTGAAAGTTAAATCTTGCTTGATTGTGAAATTTCACCAATTTTTCAGCGAAAATGGATTCACTGCTTGAGATAGAGTTATGTTAAAAAGAATGACTTCTATTTTTACTGAATCATGTTTAGAAAGTTAACGATTTAAAATTTGAAAGGTACGCACATAGTCTCTAAATCAATGAATCGGATTTAGTGAAATCATAGTTGAGCACATTTCACTGAAAAATTTATTAAATTTGGTTACATCAGAATAATTAATTACGAGCCGCTATAAACGATGTTTTAGTGCAAAATCAATGTAATTGGCTGAAATTATCAGTTGAAATTGCATATTCAAGTTATCTACGTATTGACTTTCGGTGAAAATGGATTCAGAATTGGCGTGAATGGAGAGGACAGGCCCGTAGGCAGAGGTGGGGCAGCCGGGGCGGCGCCCCGGCTGGAAAGTCGCTTGCCCCAGCTAGCAAAGTTCAAAAAAAAACAGCTCAGCTATAATGAAATATCAAATAAAAATATTTTTACGTTCATGAAATGGTTACACTGCCATGTAGTTGTTTCGTTCCGAAGCAGTTACATTAGTGCATCCAGATTGGGCGATTTGAAAAGGTCAATCGACGACCAAAAATTACCTCTGGCGACTAGTCACCAAGTCACCTATTGGGCGATTTCAGATTTTGGAGAATTTTGGCGTGTTTTTGATTAAAATAGGGAGGGAAATGCCTTTTTTGGACATTGAAAATCGAATTTTTTCAAAGCTTTGCCCTCGCTTCGCTCGGGCATAAGCATAGTTACAATTAATATGATGTGCTGAAAAAAATCATGGGTCAAAATGATTAAATATATATGGAGAAATTTTGGACAAATTCGTGTTGGGCGACTAATGGGCGACTTGAAATTCTCAAATTGGCGATTTGATCGTCGAAAAGTCTGGCAACACTGAGTTACATCTGAAGAATTATTGAGAGAATTTAATAAAAAATCCCGCCGTTTGCAAATATATTAGCGTACTTTTTCTGATACCTACTTAATTATTTTAAAAACTTTTCATGAAATATACATTTTATGTCATTTCATTTTTAAAAAATAAATGGTTTTGAACTTCATAGAAGATTTGATAAAGGAGAGGGGGGTAATAATGGTATGTTTCACGAATATCCGAACCTCAAAAAATGTTGACCCATCCAACATTTCCCCTGCCCCAGCGCAAACAAAATTCTGGCTACGGGCCTGGGAGAGGAGGGGTAAGGAAGCACGATTTTTAATTCGATGAAAATTCAGAAAATTTCGAATATTTCCGTTTTATTGTTTTGGCAGAATATTGAACTTCACCAAGTTTTTGGTGGAATGGGAGATTTTGGTGAACCAAAAAGAAATCAATAGGTAGTGAAAATAATTTTTTTCAATATTTACGACCATGGTAAAGGTAGGGTACGATTGAGAGTTTTATCAATTTCAAATTACAACGAATTTGTGGTAGATTGAACTTAATTTACATTTTTTACTATTATGTTGGAAAATGAAAGGGAGAAGGGAGGAGTAGAGTGATCGCCAGAAATGCCGGGGGGGGGGGTCAGGGGTCAGAGTCCCGGCAAGAGGAAATTCGGGCCAGGTGCCTCTATTCAAACCATTTTTCAAACCGTCTTCATTACGAGAAAAAACTTGAGCAAGGATCTGAAGTGAAATTATTTTGGAAACAAGACCGAAAGATTTTTTTTCATTCTTTGGATCAAGTCAAATATTGAAAATATTTGGTAAAAGGTTGAAAAAACTGAAATTTTAGCTCCAATTGGTAATTTTTCTGCTCATTTATTTCAAATCAGTGATTTTCAGTCAAAATTATTGATTTTTTGTCAAAATAAGATGAATGGAAAATGTGATTTTTTTTTATTGAAAGGTCAGTGAAAATTTATTAATTTTCAAAATAATGGCAAGAATATTTCTCGAGCGAAGCAAAGGCAAAAATTTTTCAAAAAAAAACTGTTTAAAGAACAAAAAAATGATTTTTTTTCACATTTTTGTAATTAAAAAAATCTTCTTTAAAGGCTTTGTAAAAATTTACCCCTCGTACCCCGTCACGCCGGGCCCCCTTCGGGTCTTTAATATTTGAGGAGAGAAAATGCGAGCCAGGTGCAAATGCACCCTTCGGATCCCCTCCGCCGGTCCTGGTGAGAGGGGGTCAGGACTTTCATAATTGGATTTTTAACGTCCAAAAAGGCATTTTCACATAAATTTTTGAACTCTGGAGGGGGGTTCAGATCTCCCCAAAACTGCCCCACCCCATGGCAACGCTTCTGTGTAGGAGAAGTCAACGGTATTCTATAAGATATTAAAAAATGAGCTTTTATTGCACCTGCAACAATTTTCGTCGAGATCTTTACAATTTTAATGTTGAAACTTTTATTCCGCATCATTTTTGAGATTTTTGTAACCTATTACACCTCCCTGCTCCCTTCAGGAAACGGGAAAATTTTTTCCGACCATTTCTATTAGGGGTACCCAGAGGCCCCCCTTCCCCCATGTCAGTCGGAAAATTTTGGAAAATTTGGCAAAGTTTTCAGACAATGAACCATTACAAAACAAACTAAGTATTTTCTTTCTGAAAATCATAAAATTTTCAAAATTTTACCCACGCTTTTCTCGGGCATATTCAAGTCCATAATAATAAGAAATATGGGTTGAAAAATTACCTCCCCTTAAAAACTGAAACATCGATTAAAATGAAGAAATTTTATAATTTAAACTTTTTTTTTCTAACCCAGAAAATTCAATACCTACTTGCAAATGAAAAAATCCATTCTTTTCGTATAATTATGAAAATCAAAAGACTCGGTGATCATTTCAAATGAAATTCTTATAATATATTTAATTTTTTATTTTTATTTTTTGGAAGGAGATGATCTCATTAAGGAATATGTAGTTACTGTTTTTTTTTTCTGAAAATCGAAAAGTAACACGAAAAAAATAAGAATTTTTTTGTTTTTAATTTTTAATACGTGTAGTTGGTAAATTTATGTTTTTTTTTTTTTTTTTTTTAGAGAAATATTGGTCGCCAAATTTTTTATATTCTCCCCGAGGTTTTTGTCCATATTTTGAGGAGAACTTTAAGCCGGAAAATTCAGCAAATTTATGGGTTTCGAGTCGCAAATTTGTGGATTCCACTCCCTAAACCAAAAATGAAGTTTCGTCTCTGAAGAAATTTTTAAAAAACTTCCTTTTTCTGAGTTTTTTGTGCCTACCTAAATAAAAATTTTGAATTTTTCTGAGAGGAGAAGTAGTTCAGTTTTTCTTTTTGGTACTTATTACTTGGAAAATGTTTGGGATGCAACGAGAGAGTCATTTTTGTTGGATTGGATTGGATGTGATATGATGAGAGGTCCCTAAGATTTTATCTTGCATGAACCGTACTGAAAAATTACCATAAAAAGTAGTATGTTTCAAAAAAAAATCAGTTGGACTTCTTTCAAAAGAATCAACACTTTTTTATTAATTCGATAATTATGCGTTGCCAATGAAAAATACGTTTTTAAAAAACCTTTTAATGGACGGTGTAAATTACTTTTTTTGTCGGTGAAATTAATCCCCGAAAAAAGCATACAAATCGTCAAAATTAATTATAAATATCGTTTTGCGGATTCTCAAGTACGACCAATCTATAAATGATATTAAACATATATCTATTATAATTATAAAGAAGAGGGCTGTTTTTACGGAACAGCATCACGCCAAAAGTACTGCACGAATTTGAAAGGTGAATACACCATTAGAAAGAGCTCGACGAGTAGGTGGTTTATGACGCAAAAAGTTTAGAAAAAGCTGCCTCCAAAGTGGAGAAAAGTCGACTTAAAGTTGGTTCCCCTCCTTCCCCTCCCACCCTCATAGGCAAAAATCAGTTTTTTGTAAATAACTCGAAACGCGAAGCTCGAATCAAAAATCTAACGACTCATTGACGATAGGAAATTTTATAGGCTACAATTTTGGTTCTCTTCAATTTTCGCTGAAACAGCTTCATTTTCGAGATATTCCTCGAAATACGATTTCATCTTCGACCCCCGCCCTCTTGACCTTGGCGAGAGTAATGATGACGCGCTCTCAGATTACTACCTCATAAGTCAGGGTTCGAACCCCATCCGAAGAATGAAGCTTTAGAATTTTTTTAGCTATAATAATTTTTTCTAGCTTAATTAAAATTTTTTGATCAAAATTAATTTCTTTTAGCTACCTATATTAATGTTTTTTAGCTTAATTAATTTTCAAATACACCCGAAGAATGAATTTTTTGGATTCCTACCTCATTCATAATTCAGGATTCAAACGCCATCTGGAGAATACATTTTTTGAATTATTTTTAGCTAAATTAAATTTTTTAGTTGAATAAAATTTTTTAGCTAAATTGATTTTTTCATACACCCGGAGAATGGATTTTCAACAATTTTTTATCTCTAAATTACATTTTTTGTATCTAAATTAATTTTCAAATATTGAGTTCAATCCCAAAATTTTTTTTTAAACATATCCAGAAAATGAATTTTTTGGATGAAAATGAATCAATTTTTAAGCACATCCGGAAAATGAATTTTCTACAATTTTTTACAGCTAAATTAATTTTTTTGTAGGTACCTAAATTAGTTTTTAAATAATGAATTGAATCTCACAATTTTGTGGATACGAATTATCCATCAAAATTACCAATTCTAGAGTTTGGGGAAAACCATAAAACTGTGATCAATTTTATGGATAATAATTATCCATGTATTTCACCACAAATGAAAAATGTTTGAACATGTGGAAAATTTTGTGGATAGGAATTATCCGTCAAAATTACCAATTCTAGAGTTGAGGAAACCCATAAAACTGTGGTTAATTTTATGGATAATAATTATCCACGCATTTCACCACAAATATAAAAGGTTTCAACTTGTGACAAAGGGTCTGGCCGAATAAGGGGTGAATTTGGCCCCAGGCTGGATTTTCGTTTTAATCCCCCCAAAAGGTACCCCTTGATGTAAAAAAATCTGGAAAAATTTTTGACCACCCCAACCCTCTCCAATTCGGAGGTAAGGCCATTTGATGACCCGATATTCAAGAAGTTTTAATTACAAAGGAAGTGAACGAAATTTTATGTTCGTTGGCATAAGGTTACATCTTGTAGAGATGTATTTATGGAAATTTTTCAAAATTTTTCATGCACATCTTCATGGTTTTTCGGCCATTTGAAGTTTTCAATCGCAAAAAACACCATGTAATCGAAGAGGTACCACTCTGGAAAAATTACTAAAAAACGTGTTTTTTAACGTAGATTCACGTCACGTATTCAGTTTTGGCGATATCGATGCCGCACGGCCCGAAAATCGCACAAAACTGTACACAAATGGTGGGTTTTTAAGCCTGTTTGTCAAAGGGTGAGCATTTTGTGTGGAAAGAATTGACGAACCGAAACAACTAACGCCGAATTCGTGTTCAGCGGGTCAAAATACCCCCATAAACACCCTTTTCGCGATCGTTTCATTTGAAGTCTCGAAATTGTTTTCTCCACCGATTTTTCATGACGAAATAATCTGAAAAAGTGAATTTCGAGACCTTGAGCAAAATAATCGCGAAAAAGGTGTTAATCGGGGTATTTTGACCTGCTGAACACGAATATGAGATTGGTTTTTCCATTGGATCATTTCTTTCCTGAGAATCCGCCATTTTCAGGTTTTTGCTCCAAGACTTGATTAAAACTTGAAAATGGCGGATTCTCAGGAAAGAAATGATCCAATGGAAAAACCAATCTCATATTCGTGTTCAGCAGGTCAAAATACCCCGATTAACACCCTTTTCGCGATTATTTTGCTCAAGGTCTCGAAATTCACTTTTTAAGATTATGTCGTCATAAAAAATCGGTGGAGAAAACAATTTCGAGACTTCAAATGAAACGATCGCGAAAAGGGTGTTTATGGGGGTATTTTGACCCGCTGAACACGAATTCGGCGTTAGTTTTTTCGTTTAGTCAATTCTTTCCACACAAAATGCTCAAAATTTGAAAAAAATGCTTAAAAACCCAACATTTTTGTACAGTTTTTCGCGATTTTCGGCCCTTGCTGCATCGATATCGCCAAAACTGAATACGTGACGTGAATCTACGTTAAAAAACACGTTTTTTAGTAATTTTTCCAGAGTGGTACCTCTTCGATTACATGGTGTTTTTTGCGATTGAAAACTTCAAATGGCCGAAAAACCATGAAGATGTGCATGAAAAATTTTGAAAAAATTTCCATAAATACATCTCTACAAGATGTAACTTTATGCCAAAGAACAGAAAATTTCGTTCACTTCCGTTGGAATTAAAAATTCTTGAAAATCGGGTAATAAAATGGCCATAACTCCGAAATGGAGAGGGGTGGGGGGGTCAAAAATTTTTCCAGATTTTTTTACATCAAGGGGTACCTTTTGGGGGGATTAAAACGAAAATCCAGCCTGGGGCCAAATTCACCCCTTATTTGGCCAGACCCTTTTGTGGATAATGATTGTCCACACATTTCACCACAAATGTAAAAGGTTTCAACATGTGGCAAATTTTGTGGATAGGAATTATCCATCAATATTACCAATTCTAGAGTTTGTGGAAACCCATAAAACTGTGGTCAATTTTATGGATAATAATTATCCACGCATTTCACCAGAAATGAAAAATGCTTGAACATGTGGAAAATTTTGTGGATAGGAATTTTCCATCAAAATTGCCGTTTGTGGAGTTTGGGGAAACCCATAAAACTGTGGTCAATTTTATGGATAATAATTATCCACGCATTTCACCACAAATGTAGGTAAGAGGTTTGTACATGTGGAAAATTTTGTGGATAGGGATTTACCATCAAAATTACCAATTCTATAGTTTGGGGAAACCCATAAAACTGCGGTTAATTTTATGGATAATAATTATCCATGCATTTCACCACAAATGTAAAAGGTTTGAACATGTGGAACATTTTGTGGATGAGAATTTTCCGTTAAAATTACCGTTTGTGAAGTTTGAGGAAACCCATAAAACTGTGGTCAATTTGATGGATAATAATTATCCACACATTTCACCACAAATGTAGAAGGTTCCAACATGTGGCAAATTTTGTGGATAATAATTATCCACACATTTCACCACAAATGTAAAAGGTTTCAACACGTGGCAAATTTTGTGGATAGGAATTATTCATCAAAATTACCAATTATAGAGTTTGGAGATACCCATAAAACTGTGGTTAATTTTATGGATAATAATTATCCACGCATTTAACCACAAATTTAAAATGTTTGAACTTGTGGAAAATTTTGTGGATAGGAATTTACATGGCCAATTCTAGAGTTTGGGGAAACCCATAAAACTGTGGTCAATTTTATGGATAATAATTATCCACACATTTCACCACAAATGAAAAATGTTTGAACATGTGGCAAATTTTTGCCGAAGTTACCGGCACGAATCCAATGGGTTACTCGGCTTGGAAGTTTGATACAATTTTTTCCAGAATTATAGGCACAAATCTAATGGTATGTTCCATTTTAAATTTTCATAGATTTTTGTCGAAGTTTCAAGCTCGAATCCAATGAGATATTTAATTTGAAGTTTTGATTGATTTATGACACAGCTCTGGGTACCAATTTAAGCGATTTTCTATTTTTAAGAAGTGATGCATTATGGTTGTTTTTCAAAAAGGAATGTACGATTTAAAAAGAAGTTCACGGTAGCCCGTCCGGAACGGACGGGTTAAACGGCTAGTTAAACATACAAAGTGTAAGCAAATATCTACACCTTGGGTGTTATTAAATTGATATCTTGATTTCGAGCCAACGATACGATATCCATACCTACATGTGCCAGGAAGAAGGTTATTATGATAAAATAGCAAAAAAAAAAAAAGGTGTTCAACATACAACACGAGATCTGCATAGTTTCATAGATACTGTGCAATAATTATAATACCTGCGATGATTAAGAGAACAGGTTTTGCGGTCTATTTTATAAAGGGAACGCGATGAATTAAATGTTCTCGGAATTACGGTAATTCATCGCGTTGTTTTCAATTTGGATGCATGTGCTGTAGAAACGGAGGAGAATTTTTTCGTCGGCTATTTTCAATGGTAAATTGCACTAGGTAGCGGATTAATTAGGCTCGCACTTCGCCGGCGCATTCGTTCTGCGAAGCTACCAGTCTATCTCTGACTAAAAGAATCTAAACTGATGAAAGTAATTTCTCGATACATAACCAATTAATACTTTGGTAAAAATTTCCAACGATGGAACTCATTTTATTGGTAAAAGTCCATAGGTAAAAATAATCGAAACATTGACGAGTGTATAATGCATGACGAAGTTTTCAGAGAATCTGTGGAAATTCACGTTCACGCTAAAAATATCGACAATTGATCGAGATCTACCTAATTTGTATTTAAAATATATAAGTAGGTAAAATTTAATATTCGGTGTTGAAATTGGAAATTTTCCACGATGAAATTAATCATTTCAGTGGAAAGGTGTATTCAATAGCTGGATGGTATGACTTCGAGACACGAAGGTATTTTTAGGTATCTAGCGGATTTTTAAAAACAGCATAAAGCAGGTACAGGTATCAGATACCTAACTACCCATCACATTTGTCAAAACCGATCAATATCATTATCGTATCATGAGATGAGTAAAAAAAAACCTGTTTCGTCATCGTGTTCGACGATCGATACGATCGAACGTATTTAAATTCAACATGACAGGTTTCCTCGCATTTTCAATTGTTAAACTCAAAACGAATTGCGTGATTTTTGTGTACAGCAGGAACCTCGAAATTGATGAATTGATCGGACTACCTGATAGATTACAGCTATTGTGTCTCATCTTCTATAACAAACACGAGAAAGTCTATGTGTAATTTTATTGCGTAGGTATTATAGTCACAAATTTCCCTTTTTAATTTTCCTTTTGAAATTTAAAACTATTTTACATATTAGACCGTTTACGTAATTTGAATGTTTAGCTCAAGGAACGTCGTAAATGAATCAGATGAGCATCTATTTGTTTATGGAATAATTGTATTAATTAAAATTTTTGATAACTAGAAAATACCTATTTGTATGGTTTACGGTACAATCAGAAATATGGAATGGGTTTGAGGGAGGTGTCCAATTCGTGGAATAATCCTGTGGTATTTTTTAATTAATCGTATCGTAAACGTGTCCATTTATTGCTTATTTTTTCATTTTTTTTATTGTCTTCTTACCAATTACACGAACCCTTCGTTTCTTATTCTTTACTTACTTCTTGAAAAAAGTGACAGTTTCGCAAACAGAATTGAATAAGTTAATTTTTCAAGTATCATTAATGCATTATGAATTACGTATCGAGTATCGATTTAATGTGAAAATCACCTGTTATGAATGTAAATCGGAAACGTCTCGTCGTGTCGTCGTGAAAATTGAAAAATAACGGTTTTGATGGTATGAGCCATAAATCTTATGGGGGCTCGCAGACAGCAGACTGTCGAAATGAAACCATCGTATTTGCGAAAGTTCTAAACGATTATGAATTTTTTTTGATTAATGAGATGAAAATAGGAGTAGGTATCTACGCTGCTTGCAAATTTATCATCTTTTGACGCGATGTTTGAATTTTTAATTACTTATTATTAAGAAACAATCGAGCAATTTGCGTATTGCGTCGCGAATATTTGCGATAAAACGACGATGGAAAAGTACCAGGATGTATTGTGTGTAGGTGTGGACAGAGGCGTAGCCAAGGGGGGGGTTTTGGGGGTCTGGACCCCCCCCTTGAGGCCAAGAATTTTTGTGAAAAATGTATTTTTTAGACATTGAAAAATCTAATTTTATCAAAGCTTCGCCCTCGCTTCGCTCGGGCATTAACAAAATCGTTCAGAAATACCTTTTTTGGGCATTGAATATCCAATTTTTTCGAAGCTTCGCCCTCGCTACGCTCGGGCGTAAATTAATTCACTATCTTCCGAACTATTTAAGACTAAAGTGCAAAAAAGGCTCATTTTTACCCCTCCCTCTTCCCCTCCCCCTAAAAATTACTCGTTTTTCAAGTCTCTGTACTCATTTTGCAACCACCCAAAAAAAAGCTTCCGACCCAGACCCCCCCCTTTCGGACTCTTCTGGCTACGCCACTGGGTGTGGATTTATTCTAGAAGAATGAATGAAAGTCATCTTGATTATTTTTGCCAAGCTGTCTGGTCTTTTTCCTTTTGTTGATATGAACTTTGGCATTTCGTAAAATATAAACAAATTTTTTTGGGAGGCCAGCTGTGTTGATATAAACATACGTTAATAGTGAAATGTGTATCGAAAAAAAAACAACAACGAAGCAATATAAGGTATCTACTTATTTTGAAAATTTTCTCATGTGTGTCAAAAATCACCAAATAATTTGATCAATTGTTGTCGAAAATTTTCAATTTTTTAACATAGGATGTACTTACTTAAAAACATTTTCTCGATTTCTTTCTTTCTTAAAAAAAATGAATAAATAAATAAAATTGGAGTCAACGATGAGGATATTGTAAAATATTAACCTATTTTTGGTTTGCACTTACTTACCTGACCTGAATTTTTCAAAAATCGAATCTATGGCTCCCAGAGGGCTCACATTGAATTAAAGTCTCTTAAAAACTCATTTATTAAATTTCAAATATACTCCCCAGCCTCAACTCCATTAAATAATGCTAAAGGGCTCAACACATTTTCTAAAATACTCGTAGAAAATATTTAGCAAAGTTAACGCATTCTTGAAAATAATGGTGAAGTTTTGAAAAAATAATTAAAAATTGGAAATATGTAGGTAAATGATTTTGTAAAATTTTGGACATTTCAAGCATATTTTCGAAGATGAATACGAGTAATTGATAACTTGGCAATTTTTAAAATTACAAAGGCTACGTATTTGTGCTCTTGGATTTAAAAACCACTTTTTAGGGGTTAAAAAATGGTTTTTGAGTTGACACTGATTTGGACTTTTGAGAAAGGGTAGAATCATGGGAAACCTCGAAAACTAATTTTTGTTCTCTGAGGGTGGTTTCTTGGTATATCCAGGCTCACTGATTGTCAAAATTTCAGCTGTAAGGTTAATATGAAAAAATACTTACAAAAATTTGAAATGTAAGTATATTTTGAATCTTGATTATACAATGTTATTTAATTTTCAATTTTACGTTTGGTTTCGTAAAACTTGGTAAGGAAGTGCATAAAATGCTAAACTTTTTGCCCAAAATTTGAAAAAATTTTCACTTGGAAAAATTTGAAGTTGAAAGAATTTTGGAGCTCACAAAATTCATTCACATCTGTTCAAAAAAGAAGTCGATGTTGTTAAAATTTGAGTCAAGCCAAGTTTTGAGGTTTTGAAAGCTGATAGGTCGAGGGAGGCACTGAAAACATCATTACAAAAATTTTAGGGGGAAAACATCTGCGAACTTACGAGTATAAATTTATGTAGGTACTGGAAGATTAGTTTAACTGACTTTAATTGAATAGTCTAAAAATAAAATTCATCCAGATTTTTTTTTGCAACTTGTATTCCTATTTCACTATTTTTATATGTACAAAGAATCACCTTTCAAGATTTGAGAAGGTGAAATGACTCCCCCCCCCCCACTAATAAGTCATGAAAAATGAAAAATCACGATTTCAATGGGGTAGTCGAGTTCAATAAAGGTCATGAAAAAAATCATGAGATCTCTTCGAATTTGACTTCCGGAAATCGAAATTCTCGAATAACTATATCTGTAATAAATTGAAAAATAATTCAAAAAATAAATATCTAGGTTTATGTACTTAGATTCTTTGAAAAATGAAAAATTAGTGGAATAGCCAGGTAATTTTGGATTTTAATCAAGATTTTCAAAAATACCCTTTCAGTTTTTTTTTTTTTTTTTTTTTTTTAAATCCAAAGCTATAAGAATTTTTTTTGGATATTAATTTTTTGCTGGTTATTTCAATTCATTTGAATAATTAGTTGAGAATAGGAATAAGTAATTTTTTTCTGATGCAAATGGTACATTTTCATGTCAAAAATATAGAAAACTTATATCGAAAAAATTCATGATATACTTGAGTGATCATGATTTTTTTATTTCAACATGACAGAAAATTTCGGTAAAAATATGGAAGTAATAAAAGTGATTTTTTTTGACGAAAATTGTGTTCAAGAACTTTTGAGAGCCAATAAAAATCTTTGAAAACATTAAAATTTTTCTTTCCACTCCTCAGTACAATATTTTCTAATAGGAAACTGACTTTTTAAAAAAATGTTGGCTTCGCCAGATGTGGCGAGTTAAGGGAGGAGGAAGGAAGAGGGAAAGGGAAAAATCTGAAAATTTTCATTTTTTAAATTTATCACGATAATTTCTCATTTTTAACGCAGTTTCCTTTTGATAGAAAAAGGCTGAGAAAAAAATCAAATCACCCTCCTCCTCCAGTCTCGAGAACTGGGTACAAGATCAAAAATTACCAAAATGTCTCCAATACATTTTCTTTTGAAAAGTGATCTTTTCAAAAATAAAAAATTGCAAAATTTTGACGATTTTAATTTTTTTTTCATTCGGGTACCTATCTACTCAAAGTCAATGGAAAATCGCTTCTTATAATTTTCTATCAAAAGACATGTGGGAGAGGGAGAGGAGGTGAGAAGAAGAAAATTACAAAGAAAAATATTTACTCACTTTACCATTTTTTGAAATTTTCGACTTTTCAGATAATCTAGAAAATTTGACACAAATAGGTGTGCGGGGAAGATTAGTTGTGAAAATAATTTTCTCACAAAAAAAAATAAACAAACAATTTTGACAATGGAAAATCAACTTTTCAAACTCGGAAATGAGGGTCATTTTAACGCGTCCCCTACTCGTATTTCTGTATTTACTGTAATTCAGTACTTTTATACTTATGTCGAATTTACACTCAATTTATCTACAGAGAATTATATTTTAAAGTACCTAATATCTATGGTAATTAGGAACCTACGTTATATTATGATGGTTCTAATCTCACCTCGTATTTTTTATTTTTGACAGATTCAGAGATCTAGTACCATACGGTAGTGAAAATGTCGAATCAACCGACGATTCAGATGCCAAAGACCCCCTCAATTTAAGTGAGTATTCACACATCATCTATATCGTAGTTCTATGCATATTATTTTTATAGCAAAACTCGTGATGCGGGCTTATTCGTACTATCCAGGTCATACTTTCAATCTATCGTATAATTTTCTACCCTCCTTTCCCTCTATATTTACATATGTTTTTATTTCAATTAATTAAGAGAGAAAATGACCGCCCATGTTGGTACAAAAAATTCACTTCGAACGATATTCAGGTATCTCAACCTAAAATTCTTCAAATTCATTGGCTTATTATGATGGCTGTAAACGAAAAAAAAAAAATTCCCATCATTTCGAGTACCTATCAAACTACCAAGCTTTTCATTGTTATTACTTTTTTTTTACATACTCGCATAAAAATACCTATTTATAGCATCATTAGCAACCGTGAACTACGTGATTAATTATTTTTATTAGAATAAGGATTTCTCTGGCGAAAAAATAACTTCTCGTATTACAAAAACATCAAGTACATACACGTACAAGACCGATTTGTGGTAATTATCGAGGTGACTTCAACTTGGTAATCCTATTAATAGGGAAATAATTTCCCGGAAGATTTGAAAATTGTACGAAAAATTCACGACCTATCGATTTTTATCCATTTTTTCTGCACCTAGTCTCGATTCCTCGTATAGAAAAATACGCAGCGTGGAAAAAAATCCACCAGAGTGCTGTACAAGTGTAATTTCCCAGTATTGTATTTTTTTCTGCCAACGATTCAAATCTATCTTTTAAACAGCCGATGTTTACGTTTTGGAAATCTCCGGTCGTCGAAACATTGTACAAGGGCGTAGTGCCAATATTGTTGAAAATATTACTCGACGTACGGATGGCGAAATAGTCATGGGTTAAATTTCGCATAAAATTTGCATGCCCGAGGCCATCGTAAAATAAAAATGAAAGAAATGGAACGAGCTCGTTAAACGCGTTGGATTTCTAGTGACCGAAAATGAAGAAGGCTTGTAATCTGTTTTGTTTTTTAATGCATGTGTAATGTATGTTCGTAGTCGCCTTCCAGCTGAGCTTGTATACTTTCCGGTGTACACCTAGATCCACCTTTCGTACATTTTACCGAGACGTGTTCCTTTCAATGTGTGTTATGTAGATACGAATAGGTGCACCTATTTTATACGAATAAGCTTGCTGGTCACGTTTTTGAAAGTTTATACCTACGCTTTGTGGGGAATATTTGAAATGTAAGCGGAGATTTTTTTTCCTCGAATATGGCCGGTGTAAAAATTTCCATGCCCTGGGAAGACTGATCGAATAAATCTTGAAACCTGGTTTCGTTTTGTGAACAGTTCACCTAGCTGTAAATTATCGATAGTTGTTACAAAGTTGAATATTTTAATTTATCGAGAAATTCCTGTAATTTTGCTTGTAATGTTCGATCGAGGATATGAAATTGAATCCGTTTTTATCGCGTGTTCCAGGGTATCATCCCCTATTAAATATTTAACGATACGTTTTCCAACTCTGGTTCATTAATAATTTGAGCTAACGAAATTTTCAGCTCGAGAAAGGTAACACCGTAACCTATTTATGTCGATTGTTTGGTCTTTTGTTCCATCATATTATATATTGTAAACGGAAACAAGCAAATGAGTCAATTGTGGAATAGGTATTATGAAAATTATAGACTGCCATTATACATACGTGTACATTTCTACAATGTATGTATTTGTTCGAACGATAATTATGTTGATTTACCTAGCTGACGACCGGATGGCGGATACAACTAATGTCCCGAGTCGTGATTAAGATGGAAAAAACGTGTAATATTGGAAAATTTTTTCCAATTTCTGGTGTACTTGGGTATGAAGTACCGTTAAAAATGTCTGACTAAACATGATGAGTAATAAGTATGGCTAATATGGTGAAAAACATATCGTTGTGTGGAAGATTTATTTGCCATTTCTTTAGCTTTTTTAGTGACACTGGGTTGCTTTTTGGATGAGTTGGTTTGGTGGTTATTTTAATGTATGGCTGTGACGTTGTTTAGATAAGTTTATTTCAACCATATACTTACCTTCTCGGGTGTTTTTTCCTAGTATACATTGATAAAATCAGAGGCGATTTTCCAAGGGAAGTTAGGGAAGTCAGATTTCCATCAATTTCTTCTGCAAGACTGAGATTTTTAAGCACCCATTTTTTTGGTCAAATGTGCCCAGAAAAAATTGGAAAATCAAATTAAATTCTATCCTAGAACCAGACTATAAACAAGATTTCGACGATGTAAGTTCCAATTTATTCCAATTTTTTTGAGTCCAAATTTTTTCAAGTCTAAATTACTTCCATCACTTCAATCGTAATTTTTTTCAGAATTTTGCCTAATTTCTAATAATAAAATTATTTCAAACCTAAATTTGATTTTTTGCACTTGTTTTTCAATTTCACGTTTTTAAAAATTCTTTCCAACTATAACTAAGTATTTATTTTACTCATGAAATTTTTTAAAAACATGAAGTTGAAATTCATTTTTTAGAAAAGGAAAATTTCAAAATTATTGGAAAAAATTTTAAAGTTGAAGAAATTTGAAGGAAAAACATGATTTTCACAGAATCTTTTTTTAGAAAAATTTTCAACTCAAAAATGACTAAATTTCAAAGATTTTCTTCAATATCTTGTTTTTCAAAATGCATTTTGAAAAAAAGGGATCATTTCATTTGGAAGACATGTCTTCCAAACGAAATGAGTAATTGAAAGAAATTTTTAAAAAGTAATAAAAATACAAGGATCGTGAACCTATTCAAATTTTGAGTACCTATGTTATTTAATTAATTCGTACTTATTTGAAAGATTTTGAAAAATGTTCAGTTTCTTTCAAGTTTCAGATTTCCTCAGATTTTTCTTTCCAAAATCGCCACTGGCTAAAATTTATTCAGAGCTGAATTATGTGTACAATTTTTCCCTTCCCCATACAAAGTAGGAAAATTAGGCTCATTAAAAAAATCGGCCAGCAGAGCTTTTTTTTGTGGAAAGTTGTCGAGATTGGTCTTCTGAACAGTAACTTCAGAAGATTTTTGGGTGGGTGGGTGGGGGGGAAGGCAAAAAGGAGCCTTTTTTTGAGATTTTGTTCATGCCTGATAGAAGCAAGGACAAAGCTTTGAAAAAAATGATTTAGGGGAGGGGGTGCGAATGATTCTTTACACCATTGTTAGGATTTTTTTTTGGCGGGGGGGGGGGGGACGGAATTTGATCTAATGAACAAAATAATCTGAAATTATGTATATATCCTATTTTTGACCTTTGGAATCGATTATAAGTGCTTTCAAGACTTTTCGAAGCCTCCAAAAATTTTGGAAATTCTCAGTGCTGGAAAAAAGTTGATAAAAATTGTCCTTAAGAAGTTCAGTATTTACCTATGATTCGGATTACCAATTTTGGTGTCCCATTTGATCAATTAAAGCAGAATTTTCTAAAATTTGCAACTCTGAGTTCAAACTTTAGAAAAATGTGACCCTGCCGGAAAGAAGGGACCTTGTGTAAAAAAAAGCGATGTCTCATTTTTCAAGTTTTTGATCCAAATGACACCAAATCTAGATTAGATCAAATACATAAAAATAAAGACATCGATTTTTTTTTACCAAAGGTCCCTTCTTTCCGGCAGGGTCACAAATGCAGTTCTCCTGCGAAAATGAGGCCTCCAAATAAATGATTTGAATGGGATACATATGCAGGGCTATTGTGGATCATAAAATCAACGGGCAATTCTCAGTCGGAAAAACCGGCAAAATTTTGGAGATATAAAGGGAGTCAGCAAAATCTCTGAAATATCAGCAAATTGAAAAAGTTTTAGAAATTTTTGAATTTCAAGTTTTACTGTCCTCGTTCAGAAAACACAATTAAACTTCAAAATTACTTTTACTATCCAAACCGACATTTTCCAAAAATTTCGGTCTCGCCAAGCTCGGCCTTATTGAATTTTTTCTTCCACAATTTTAAAACAATCCAAATCCCACAAAAATTATATTTCCCCTCAAATTTATTTTAACTCATTTTATCAAATTTTTTCTGATCAAAACTCATTTTTGATGCCTAGAAATCAAATTTTTCAAAAGCTTTGGCCTCGCGACGCTCGGCCTTATCATCGATTTCTTTTTGGATATTTTTTAAGTGCAAGTGGTTGGTTTTTTATTCCAGTTAGATAATCGATTTATAACATTGTTTTATTGAATTTGAAATTAGTTGACAAAAACGCCAAAAATGAGAAATGAATTTTCGACGAAAAATATAAATTGAAAAAAAATCCTAACGTGATGGGGAAAATTATTGAAACCACAATCGAACTCAGCTAAATTGAATAAGTAGATTAATTTTTCAAAGTTGATTACACAAAAAAAATTGTTACAATTCAGACCTATGTAGGTAATTATTAATCTGGGCTTCAACTTGATGATTTAACTTGGATCAATATTGCAACTAAATGCATAATTTTTTATTTCAGGTTTTCTACCTCTCGTCCTGCGAGGATTTGGTCTTCCTGCTAATGGATGGTCAGCTTTGAAGCAATTTGCAAAAGAACCATGGTGGAGAGGGTAAGTACTATGTACCTACATATTATATTTTGTTGAAATAGGTAATTATTGTGCAAATGTATTAAGTGTGTCTCAAAACTACTGCCCGTTGGCCTCCCATTCACCCTCCTCAGTGATAAAATATTGTTATATTTGCTGAATTCTAAAAATTTACATTTTTCTCAATGAATGGAATTTTTTTTGGATTCGTTTGACCTCCTTACATGGGAAGAAATCAGGAGGTTTTAAACATTACCATTACTTGTATTCTTTGGAATTATTAAAGAAAATTTTGTTTTAATAAAATTGAGGCATAGGAATTTTTTCCCCAATGATTCTGACTGAATATTCATCCTGATTTTGATTCAGGAAGTCTTTTTTATTATTATTCTGCTAGCATGATTTTTCAGTTTAAGTATGCAAAATTTGACTAAAAACCAACCGGATAAATACAATTTTCAGCATTTTCCTTCAGAATTCAAAAGGTTTAGAATTTTTATGGGCAATCTCACCTAAACTGTGGAAAACTAGCACAAGATTTCCCCCATCCCTTCAAAAAATTTACTGAAAGGATTAAAAATCAGGAACTGAGTCTGAATTTCAACTCAGCTTTTCAATTTGATACCCTCAGCACCTTATACCTTCAAATCTAGAAGAGCACTACCCAACATCGTTTAAGATTGGTATCGACGATGTCCATTTTGAACCAAAATTTAGACTAGATTGATAAATAATTTCCCTCAAATTGAAGACTTCTCAGAAAAACTTGGACTTTTCCAGCCAACTTTGCTATTTCTAAAAAAAAATCCTTTCTACAAATGAGCTCAAAAATTGCAGATCCTAAATTTTGACGAATAATTCTCAATTTCCATTTGATTCAAACTGCTCACTTGATCACCTCAAAGTTGAAGTAAAAATTTTAATCTAGGTACAAAAATGAATTTTTGTTGAAAAAAAGGTACTTTTATCAATTTTAAAAGTTCTCAAAACGAATGGAAAATTGTGAAAAATAAAACCAAAAACTGAACTGGAGACTGGAGAGTTGTGCTTGCTAAAAACTAAAATTCAAAAATTCACGTTTGAAAAAATTTCAAAAATGTGCTGAAAATAAATCATACCTACAAATCTATTTAGTCCAAATTCTGAAGCCAATTTTTTTTTTTTTTTTTTGAAAACTGAAATTAAATCGTATGGTCTTGGTTATATCAGTATTCTGTATTAGTTCCCAATTTTTGATCCGGATGGGACAATATTTTTTTGAGATACCTTAGTTCCCCCTCCGTGTGGTATCAATCATCTATTTCTCAAGAATATGACAAAGTATGACTAAGAATGCATGAAAACTTGAAAAAATTGCTTTTTAAAACCTAGACCGAGGTAGGTAAACCAAAAATTTGATGACTCAGTGGCTTTGTTTTGTTTTGTTTTTTTGGCATGAAAATCAATAAAATAGGTACCTATTTTATCATAATTTTATTCGAAATCAAATCCTCTATTTTTTCAACGTTATTTTAAAATTTTAAAAATCGAGTTCTTTTCGAGTATTGTACTTACGTTGTGTCGTACACATAGAAGAAAAAGGTTGATAAGTAAATGAAACAATAGAAACAGTTAGCCAAAGAATATGTGAAACATCACAATAACAGAACGTCTGCTGCACTAATTTTTTCGATAATAAATCTACCTACAGTATTTTCACTCGAGCATTTTCAACAATACTTATGTAGGTATCTTGGAAAGTTAAAGTGCCCCTTGTAACAACCAACAATTGTAGATGCACATACCATCACATACTTTTTAATGGATAAACAGTGTAGTCAAAATGAAGATGCTCGTGTGCTTATAAATTTTCTAACAGGTGCATGATGGTTCTGCACAGCGACAATTTACCAAGCATACGAAGTAATTTACCTAGTTCAGCTGGTGATTTATACATGTAGTACTTACTGAATGGGTGATTATTGTAATTAATGATATCACACCCAAGTTCAAAGCACGTACTACGTAAATGCCAGTACTAGGTACCTACATGGAACTAATTTGGTCACCCAGATGATATTTTCTTTTCACAGCGACCAATTAGCACATACTTTACGATAAATTTGCATGAATAATCCAAACACACATTTGAATGAAATGGATGTTGGAAATTGTCATGGCTGTCTTTTCAGTTTTTTTTTCCACAAAGAACTTACCGGTGTTTTTTTTTGTCCAATACGCGACCAATTCCCAACAGATTTATGAGTACCGAAAATAAATCTCGCGTGGGAAATGAAGTCGACCTTGAGTTGGCAAAAATACAAATGAAAGATTTTATTTTACTTTTGTATGTATCAAGTCGTCGTACCTACCTACATCGAAGAATAATTGATGGAGCTAAATGGATAATTAATTTTTTTCAACTTTTTCGAATATGCTTAGCCTTAAAATTTCTATAGGTATTTGTGGACTAAGGCGATATTTCACCATATTTTCGGTATATCTGTGCCGTAAATTGTGTTCCAAAAGTTGTTATACTTTTTCTTCATTAAACCTCATCATAAAATTTTCGACTGCTGCAGTTAATTTTTTGGAAGTTTTGGTAAAGGGTCTGGAGAGATAAAAAGTGAATTTGGTTTCAAACGTTTTTGAGCTCCTAAAAACTTCAAGTGGTGTATCGTGAACAGAAAATAGACCTCGATATTTTACTCAAAATATTTTCAGTTTTTGTCCTTTACCTCCATAAGATGATGTTTTTTTTTTTTTTGAGAAAATGACTCCAAAAAATTTTGGAAAATCATAAATCCTGGATTTCAATACACTTTTGATAGTTACAAAAAAGTTCTATTTGGGGTCATCCCTCCCCCAAAAGCTTTTTTGTATTTTTTTTTTTTTTTTTTTTAGGAAAATCACTGTCAAAAATGAATTTAGAACTTTTCCAACCCCTCATATCCCTATAGATCGGCGTTTGAATTTGGGATTAAAATATTCAGAGATGAAAAGCTTTCATTTTCTAAAAATACACACTGAAAAAAAAATATAATAAAATTTATCCAAAAAAATAATAACGCGTCCCAATTCTCAAAATAGGTAAAATTTATCATTTTTTTGAATAAAATTTATTTTTTTTGATAAAATTTATTCATTTTCTGACAAATTTTATTATTTTTTCTGATAATAAATATTATTTTTTAAAACAAATTTCACCTATTTTGTGAATTGAAACACGTTATTATTTTTTTTGAATACATTTTATTATTTTTTGATTAAAATTTATCATTTTGGTAAAATTTATTAATTTTTTTGATAAAATATATCTTTTTTTTTGATAAAATTTATTATTTCTGGGGTAAAATGTATCTTCTGTTTTTTCCGTGCATTTTTTCAACTCTAGAATTTTTTCCTTAATGAATATATGTTCTCAAACTTTTTTGGCTCTCAAAATTTCCTCTAAAATTTCTAATTTTTGCAACTCTTGGAATTTTTTTTGAAATTCTAATTTTTTCAGCTTAAAATTCTTTTTCAAATTACTTTTCAACTGTAAAATTTTAGAATATGAAAATTGAAAAATCTGGAAAATTCTTGGAATAAAAAAAATTGGGGTAAATTTTAAGAGGGAGAGGGGAGGGAGGGTTGAAATTTCGAGAAAATAGTACAGATATGGACGATGTTTCTTATCATTGTGTTGTCAGAGTGTTGTAAAATTGTAAATCAGAAAATTTTAAGGTAAAAGTCGAAAGGTTTAAGCTGAAAAATTGATAAGTGTGACTAAAAACTGAAACGAGAAAAAGTTGAAAGATAAATCCAAAAATTTACTTTTGAAATTTCACCCGAAGCCAGAAGCAGAATTTTCATTTTACGGATTTTTATATCTGAATATCCACAAAATCGGATTTTGCAGCCACAAATATTTCCCAGACTACATTTGCTTCAAGTTTCTGTTTGGAATAGGTAAATAAACTTTGTAAATTCTTCTTTGAGTGTTCTATGGAATTTAATTTCAAATCTTAATTGATTCAATCCCCTGCGGACAAAAATTTGAAAAAAAAAAACTAGGCCTGACCTGATTTAAAAATTTTCAAATAGAATCGCATGTCTCAAAACAAAAAAATATATGTAGATTTATATTGTCTTTGGCAATTTTGTGCCAAAGATCAAAAAATTTCCTCCAATTTCTGTTGAAATTAAAAATTCTTCAAAATGGTCATAATTCCGACAGTAAAGGGGAGGGATATGGATCCAAAATATTCTGAAATTTTTTTTCTAGTAAAGATACCTACTACATCTCTTGAAGTGTTGAGAAATTTAAAATCATTTTGGACCAAATTCAACTCTTATCCGATTACACTCTTTTGGAAAATATGAAAACAGCGGGTTTTAATTTTTGAGGGTTATTTTGAATTGAACTTTACACTTTACTCGTAATTAATTTTTTCAAATTTTTTCTCTAAAAAACGAAAGAATCAACTCCAGAGTAGGTAGAACGTCAATTTTTTTAAAATGTTTATCAACTTTTTTTAATCTGTTCGTGAAGGTTTTTTTTTGAAAATAAATAGACCAACGAGATTATCGGTACGGGGTCAATAATCTGAGGGAATAGTTCAATTAAATGATGGATACCTACCCAATAATGAACCAAATTTACTCTACACTCCTTTCAAACGAAAAATCACGTTTGATTCATTAAATTCAAATCAAAACAAACCTTCAACCGAGTAATAAACATTACTCGGCGTTTATGCTGCGGTTTCACATTTCAGCTCCGTTGTCATTATTCGTTTGTCAAACCTCACAAGCCTTGACCATTTTTCAAAATTTATCCACAATCTGCTTCATTCACAGCGCTGTGAATTGTTCAACCTTCGCCACACATCTGCATCTCCAGCTCAGTTTATTACATTTAGGAATTTTCGTGCGAGCAAAATTTTACAAACTTGTAAATATTTTTGCTTCGAAATTTTATTGTGAGTAAAAAATTAAAATCAAGTCTTTCTTTCTACTTGGTCGTGATTTTACCACATTGTGGTTTTATAAATTTCTCAATTTTATTCAATTAAACGCGACGCGACGTTTAGTCGATTAATGTAAGATTAATTCATTCGAGAATCCATGTACCTCGTAGCTATGGATTTTATAGTGAAACAAATCGTATTCGTTTCCGTTTTATCGCGTAATAAAAATTAAATCCGAATGAATGGAATTTTCGCGCAGATTAATTGCGCACGATTTTTATGCTATACAATACAAAATCGGATACTTGGGCTGTATTTATAAATTAATAATTTGCATACGTACGCAATTCGCGTATTCGTAATAAATTTTAATTACCTTTTATTTATGTATCGTGGTTTACGTTCGTCGTTGTTGCTAATTGAATCGTTGCTAGAATTTTTTTATGGATTGAAGTAAAAAAAAAACACGTTAATTGAATAAGATTTTCAAACATTTGGCAATGTTTGTAAATTTTCATCGACGTATGAGTGTAAATTCGTCTCTGATATTGAAACCATGGTCGTAAGTGTTTGATTTGGAGTATAGATTTTACTTTGATTTGAATCTTGAAAAATATTTTGTAAGTCTAGGTACCTACTTCTTTTGATGGATAGTTTATGAGTACAAAAAGTATTGGAAACCTGCTGATGAATAAAATATTCCAACACTACCGTTATAATTCTTACACAACAATTTTAAGCACAATTAAAATATTAACCTCTGACCGATTTGGCGAAAAGGTTACGCTATAATTAGCGTATCTGATGTTAATAAACTGTCAATGTGCATTGTGCCTGTGCAATGTGCAAGCGGACCGCAGAGATACTTAGTCGTTTTTTTTTATTCGATTAAAAATCTTCCATCATTGTAACCGTACAAAAAAACGTTTTTTTGGTACATCTTAAGGACGATGTTCGACTAGAGAAACTCGTTCAGCTGGCAAGGTTGTGTAATGATCTCCCGTCTTACCCTCTCCCTTATTGAAATGAAATGGAACATCAATATTGTCTAAGAAATCAATTTTAAGTGTCGATTTGTTTGGTTACAATTTTGAACGAGTGCCAATTTATTAAAATATTAGTGGTGATCAGTGGAAAAGATTCTGATTGGAAGATATGAGGGGAGATGTGATTCAGCCGATGTTTTGTTTTTTATGCGAGGAAAAGAAATGCGAAATTCGTGGACATTGATAAATTTTCTCCTGAGGTTAGAAAAGACAATTTGATGAATTTAGATTTTACGTAGCCAATGAGACATTCTAGAAGGAAGAGGGTCTGCAAAAAATAATTTTATGTATAATTGGTGACGAAAAACAATTCTTTGTTTAAATAATGAAAATTGAGCCCGAGAAAAGTGAATGTAAAAATTTCCCCAAAAATGTAGGCATACGTACTCAATAGTTGAAATATCAGAATTTTTCCAATCATTTGAGTTTCCGGTCAAGAAGAAGTCGAAGCTCTGTCCCCCTCGGCCCTCAGATATTATTTTTGCTAACAAAAGACCATTATAGAAAAAACTTAGAGTATATTTCGTAGCCTTAACAATTTTGATCGATTTTTTTTTCGTGTAAGTAAGTGATTTTTTGGTACATTTTAATTTATAAATTGAAAAAAAGAAGGACTGAATGAACAAAAATTAAAAATGGTACAATTTTTATCAGAATTTTACGAGAGCTTCAAAATATAGAGCTAACATTTCTTTTGAAAAGTTGTACTGAAGGACGAAAAAAATGAAAAAAATGATTGTTTTTGGAATACTTGAGGAAACATATTTCTTAAACAAAATAAACATGAATTAGAAAAAATTTTTTAAGGTGCAGTTGAACCTTTACGACTCTCTGTGGATGCTCAAAGAAAAGGAGACCAAGCTGAAAGTTGTAAATTCCTTCCTCACTTTTTCTTCATTTTTTTCTATATTTTTTTTTTTTTTTTTTTAAGTAAAAAGTCAAGTGGTACTTAATTGAAAAATTGAAGAATGATCGATATCATCAGGATGAGGAAGGGCGGGGGAATTGTTGTAATCAAGAAATGTTTTCAAATATTTCACCTCATAAGTTGTGTAATTTTTCTGAATAAAAGCAAAATTAGATTTGGTTCATTTCAAATGGTGTCGTAAGCTTTTTTCGGGTTAGGTTCAACGTCAGTGCAAAGACTTGGAGTACGAAAAGGATATTCAAGGAAGGTGGAAAAAAAGAAGCCTTTCTTCGTACTGTTCCCTCAAATAGTTCATATGAAATTTTGAAAAAATTGGGTGTTTAGTGCCCATTTTTTTATTGCTTTAAAATCCTTCTCTGATATAATTTTCTGAGGGGGGGGGGCGATGTAGTGCCTTGAACCTCACTTTCGGTGTCACTGTTCACTTCTGATGAAAATTTTACAAAAAATGAATTCAAAAAAATCTAAAATTGAATAAAATATCCCACCTAATGTGCACAACTGTGTGTTTATAAAAATTATTCATTAAAAATTCGAAAAAAATGGCCTCTCTTTTGACTTTCATAAAAATATCATGTTATTATTGATTGAACGAATTATTTTTGTAATTCAAGGCAGATCAAATCTTCGGAGCAGCTCATCGTCACTCCGACTGAAAAAATTCATTTCGAATCACGTAACAAATAAAATTGAAAAAAAAATCATTTCAAATGTGAAAAGTATGTTTGAAAATTTTATCGATGTCGGAAAAATTCGAAAATAATAAATTTTTACTTCTCACTCTCTTGAATCAACTTTGCTTCTTTTCTAAAACTTCCAATTCCAAACACATTTAGATGAAGGACAATTTTTTCATCCACTCACTGTCGCAATTGTGTTCAATTAAAATTGAAAAATTTAAATTTTTCTTTCGAAAATGATTGAAAACTGTTCCATCGGATGAGCAATCCAACTAAAATTTGTCCAATCGATTTAAACTTTAGTAAAAGACTTGACTTATGAGATTATGATTTTAATTTATTTGATTAAAAATTCGCTTGAAGTATCAAAATTCGTTGGGTGAAAATTTTTGTACCTAAATAAATTTTTCCTGTTTATATGAAGGGTTGAAAATTGATGAGCAGTAAAATTGAAGGAATATTCGTAAATTAAAGGAACAAATTTCATCTAAATTTTACTTGAAAAATGTAAAAAAAATTGAAATCTCTCAAGTTTGTTTATTTATGTTGAAAAAAAAAATCAAAAATACCTAGATTTTTTTTCAGAAATATGTATAGAAAATTTATTGAGTTGAAATGGCTACTTTTTAATTTTAACCCTCTTTTTTCCAAGGACATAAACTGCTGATCAGCTTTGCTTTTTATTTGATTCCGAAAACGTTTGAAATTTAATTTTACAACTGTGCAAAGAAACTCTGAATTTCCATCGAACTATCGTCCAAGTACATATTTAAAATAGGAATTGGAGGTGTTTTTTTTTTGGACCCAGAAGGTGTGGTTTTAGAATATTGATGCTCTGAGTTTTCTTTTATCATTTTTTAATATTTTGCCACTGTTATCCAATTTTTTTTCATACATTCTTTTTTCAAGGAATTATTGACAAGGAATCTGGTTTCAAAAATGATTAGGTACTGATTAGGTACCATATCTCGTTTGAATCAATGTACACATCGCCAATAAAATTCCCTCAAATTTTTGGAGCTAAAAAGGGTTTTTCATTTTTAGGACACCTTGTGTACTCGTACATTGAATTTGAATTTTTAACATTAGCATTCCAATGCCCTGAATCTTCTTATCCGTTTCTAATCGAAAGTTATGTCGTATGATCAAAACTATTTCTACCCATCAACCAGTTTTTTCTCTTCTTTTTAGAAAAAAGAAATACAATTTAGAGCCAAGTTGCTCTTAAAAGAGTAAAAAATCGCCTAGTCTGGTTATATAACGTCTTAGCTGAAATTATCACCATTTTAAAATCCATTTCGTTTCAGCTAGGTATGTCGAGTCACGTAAATCTCACGAAAATTAAGCAGCTATTAGAGAAATAGCTGCTAAAACAACCAAGTTTGCGGTTATTTTAGTTAAGGTTTATTCTTAGTAAATTGAATTCTACGAATAAATACCTACTTAAGCGTTAAATAAATGGCCAAACAGGGTAATTTGAGTCACACGTAGATCTATAAACAAAATACCACCACTAATGCCTCTACCTCGTATCTTAAAAGAATTATCGATAATTTGAACACTTTGAAATCCAATACTTACCTGAGACCTAACCACGGATATTTTTTACTTTACAGTCCCGATGTATGCACTTCGAAGGTCGAAGAAGTCACCAACAATACGCAGGCCGATATGGCAGAAAAATCGCCGTTCATCTTCTTCGGCAACGCCGCATTTTCCACATGTCGTAATACGTTGAACAAATACATCTGCACCAACAAGTAGGTTGCGGACCAGTTTTTTTTTCGCCTTTAATTAATTCTTCATTATTTCGGGTATTTACCGGTTTAAAGTACGAGCTAATTTGACTTATACATCGGGTGGTATTTTTTTATGTTCGACGCAGAGTCTACAGCAGAGAACAGACGAAAACCACCGAAGTCGTTTATTATTGCTGTCCAGGAACGCGCAAGAATCACGAGACGGGAAATTGCGAAAAAGGTATGTGTGGGTGTAATTTTTCGTCAACTCGATGCTATAGGAATTCACCGTGAAAATTATATAGATTTACGCGGTGATTTGTACGTACTTGAGAAAGTATGCCAGAGAGGTTTCGTTTTTTTTTTGCTTCAAATTTCCTGGTAAAATTGAAAGGACGATTGCTCGACCATGAAAATGACTACGCACGGTGAAGAATTATCCGTTAATGAGAATTTTCCTTTGGATTTCAGTCGATATTAAACCGTTGGAAGAGACGGCTACCAAGCTGGGATCGTCCGAGTTTGCTAAGGCTATGGGCAGCTATGTGAAGAAGTCTGTTTTGGATACGCCCAATATGACCGTTTTTATTCCTTCGGATAAGGCTGTGAATACTTATTTAAGTAACTCTCCGAAGTTGTTCTCGGTAATTTTCCAATAATTTTCAGTATTTTATTTTTATTGATTTACTCCTAATTTTGCGATTACTTTAGGCGGAGAGTTCAATTTTCAATTCAGTGATACAGCTGTGTTGAGTATTTGAGTGTGACTAGTTTTGCCTGCTTTGAGACTTGAAGGAGTTAGAGAGAATTCCTCAAAATTGAAATGATCTGTTTGAATCGTAAAACAATCTTTAAATTAGTCAGTAACGTTTATTCAGAGATAAACATTTTTGAAAAATCTGTACACCTTTTCAACATAATTGGAGTGAAATATTCGAAAAAATCGATTGTCGAGTTTCATTTTTTTGAAAACTTCAATCATGATGATTCAAAACAATGGGAAAAATTTTCTTGATTTTTATCCAACCTAAATTTCATTTTCCACCTGATGAAAAGAAAACATTCAACTCTTTGCTTTCTTGAAATTAAATTTGAAAAAAAAAAACAGGTCTAGACTCCGAGGTGGTTAGTGGAAAGTAAACAGTTAGTCACCCCTAATAATGAAAATTGGATTTTTATTTGGAAGAATTAAGGATGAATCGAGAAATTTTAAAAAATAAAAACATTTCAAATCCTCTTATCACTCTTCAACTACAGATTTTGCAAAAAAAAAAAAAAAAAGGTAAAACGATCCATTTTAGTAGGCACTTAAATTTATTTGGGTGAATTTACACGGCGAATAAGATATGCAATTATATTAACACATCTTCTCAATCAATTTTCAAAAACAATCAACTCCTACCTACATATGGGAAATTTTTGGAAAAATATTGTTATTGGAGCATTGAAAATTTTTGATTTTTTGTCTACCAAAAAATGCCAATGTACCATAATGCCCCCCCCCCCCCCCTTCAGAAAAAATTTAATAGAAAACAACTGCCGGTAAAATTTTCAACTGTTCAAATAATTTTTTTTCATTTTTTGAAATCTTGGAAATTTTTTGAAAATTTATTGTTTAAAAATTAATTTAGGTACTTTGAACTATTCTCCCACATTCTCCTTTGGTTTTAAAGTCCGGTAAGAAATTAATTTTTGCAGATATTTTTCAAATTTTTCAAAAAACAAAAAAAATTGAAAATCAGAGCTCGAGCAACTTTAACAGTGGTTTGTTTGTATTTTTGAGTGGTTCAATTGAATAATCCGCAATTTCAGTAAATTGCAAATTTCAATCCGAGATTTGGTGTAAGTTCTGGAATGGTGTTCAAAAGCACAAGTCTCCAATTTTTTAAATATTAACAAAAATGCGAAATCCGCCTTTGCTGGACAAGAAGAGAGGGAGGGGGATTGAAACGCAGGGTTTATAATATTACTTACTGCATTTTTTCAATACCTACCATGATTTTTTTTTTCAAGAATAGTTTTCTAAATTTTACCTTTTCTCTCATTTACCATTTTTATTGAACATTTTTGATAGGTAGGTATAGCTAAAAATAATTTAGACTCGAAGATTTCGTTTCATGATATTTTTAAAAATTATAGTTTCATTTTTGTTGTTTAAAAAAATAAAACCACTTTTGAGAATGATCCAAACAAAATTCTTTCAAGAAAAGTTGTTGACAAATTCAAATTTTCAAAAATTTTGATGGGGTATAAATATTAATAATGGATCAAATTTTTGATTTTTTTTGTTTTTGTGTTTTGGGGATGATGGAAGTTTGGACTTCGATTCATCCTGAAAAGGATTTAGAGGTTTTTTTCCAATTTGATAAAAATGGTAAAAATGTACCTTTTAGGGTCTCTGAAAATCTTGGAATTATTCATTTAGATGTGTACCTAGCAGATTTTCTTTACTTTTTTTAATCCCAAAAACCAAAAACTTTCAAAATATCTTCTTTTTCGATTTTTCTTATTACACGATGATTTTTTTTCGAATTTTGATGGGCTCTCCCCTTATGATGGTTCATTTTATTAAAATTTTGCTATTTTCTTTCTCAATTGTTAGAAATTTAAAAACAGAAAAATCAATTTGAAAATTTGAACTACCTAGTGGGCATTTGGTATTTTGTTTACATATTTTACATGCTTCATTTGTTCAAATCCTTCTTGGCAAAAATGTTCATACTTATTTTTTTCATCAGTCTAACAATTTTTCTGTAATTTTCTATGAAATTTGGAAACTGTGAGGCATCCAATTTTTTGAAAAACATGTCTCTTTTTTGATGAAGTTCAAAACTTGAATAGGTACTTTGTATTTATGTTGAACCAGTTAGGGATAGAGATTATCTTTCGTTATGAAATGCTTCAGTAAGTATTTGGTTTGAGTTGAAAAATGTTCAAAAGAATCGACCTTTTTTTTTGAGAGGGTAAGGGGAAGGTGGATTTCTATTTTGATTCAAAAAATCTTTAAAAGACCTACATTTTTGTGAAAAGTTTCTCTCTTTTTTGCCCTTTAAAGTACCTGTACGAAAGTTGATTTGTTTTTGTTCTATAATATGTTCTCAGTACATATGTGCTTGATTTCTCATTTTTTAAAAGCAAAATCAAAAAATTTCGAATAGCGGAATTGATAAAAACTAGTTGAAAAATACTATCTTCTCAAATTGTTCTGATGATAGAAAAAGAGCCTGGTTCTTTGATTAAAAAAAAAAAACTTTGAATTCTAATTTGCGTCGTGCTTTTTCCCCTTGAGTTTCAACGTAGGCAGATCTTAGTACATTGGTGTATTTTTTATCTGTATAATTATTAAACGGAAGGCAGACACCATTTTTATTTAGTAATTACCTACAACAGCAAATTTCAAACAAATAATGAAAACTTTCCATTTTGATTTTTCCAGAATGAAATGGTTGTACATGCTATCCCCGAAAACAAAACCACCGACGATAACAGTCTGGAAAATGAAATCCCCGTTGTATCCGACGTATCTCAAAAACAATCTCTTCTCTCAGGAAAAGCCATAACCAGCGAACGAGCTTTGAATCATTTCGTACCTGGTGTATACGATATCCATGATCTCGAAAATGAAGAAGTAAGTCATTTTTTTTTTCAATATTCGGTATTTATTTGGTTCGGTTTTGAATTATGATACTTAATATTTTTGATGTTTTATTTCATAGATTTTGAAAACAATCGACGGCTTGCCAATCAGAGTGAATATTTACCACGGTGAAAAGAAGCCCATTATTACCGCTAACTGCGCCGTAGTTAAGACCGCCAATCATCCGATTGAAAACAACGGCATGTTACACATCACCGACGCTATACTACCACAAGTTACCAAATCCATCCGAGATATTTTATTGGAAAACAAAGATTTTGGAAAATTCACCGAATGTAAGTGTTAAAGCAGGAAATTGATTTCATTACCGATTTGATTCATATAAATACCTATTCGAGGTATAGAAAAAGTAGAGGAGAAATTTACCTTCTTTTTGATCAATTTTTTTCAAAAGTTGGATAATTTTGAATTTTTGATTTTTATCTCTATTTACGATTTCGTTAAAAAATGATTTTAATCCTCGTCTATGATCTTCTTGAAAAAATATCTCGTCTTTTGAGAAGTGGGCAGAATCTCAATTTTTCCCTTTTGAAATTTTTTTGAAATTAAAACGGAATCAGGAAGATCAAAAGATATTTTGAATCGATTTTTTTTCAAATTTTGGAGGTTTCACCTCTTGATGATTCATTTTTCTCTAAAAAAAAAATCCCCAAATTTTTGTCCTGTAATACCTACATCACTTGAAGACCTACCACTAGACTTTCTTGATTTTTATCTCTATTTACGATTTCGTTAAAAAATGATTTTAATCCTCGTCTGTGATCTTCTTGAAAAAATATCTCGTCTTTTGAGAAGTGGGCAGAATCTCAATTTTTCCCTTTTGAAAATTTTTTGAAATTAAAACGGAATCAGGAAGATCAAAAGATATTTTGAATCGATTTTTTTTCAAATTTTGGAGGTTTCGCCTCTTGATGATTCATTTTTCTCTAAAAAAAAAATCCCCAAATTTTTGTCCTGTAATACCTACATCACTTGAAGACCTACCACTAGACTTTCTTCGTGTCGACATTAACATAAGAGCTTGCTGGAAATAAAATTTAAAAAATGTTGGAAAAAATGATTTAAAATTTTTGAAAAATCAAGTAAATTACTTGAATATCAAAAAATAGGACTCAATTTTTTTTTTTTAAGGATGATTCATCTTAAAAGAGGATTTAGGGATAAAAATGGCTAAAAATGTACCTACCTTTTAGGGAACGTGAAAATCTTGGAATGATTCCTTGGGTTCAAAATTTTCCCCTAAAAACTAAAATTGAGTCATATCTCCAAATTTTTCAAAATTTGATTTTCCCATTTTATAAGTTTTTGAACATGGAAAAAAGTAGTGATTTTTACAAAAAGACCTGTTAAACGCCCGAGTACCTATTTTAATTTTTTTTGTAATTTTTTTTACTCTCAGTTGCTGGCTATGCTGATTTGTTGGAGAAACTCGGCGAACCTGGCAATTACACTGTTTTTGCTGCCACCGATGCTGCTTTTGATCAACTCAGCGAAGAAATGAAATCTAAATTAAGCAAAGGAAAATCTTGCATTCAAAGTAAGTTTTTACCAAATGGTTCTATTTTTTTTTTAAATTTTATGGTTGAAATTATTTGTAATTTTTTTTATAGCCATGATGAAAGCTCACATTGTACCTCGCACCTTATGCAGCGGTGCATTCGGAAAATTGACCGTCATGACCCGAAGCCTCTCCGGAAACTGGTTGACCATCGAAAGAGAAAACAACTCGTTATTGGTTGGCCGTGACAGTAAAACCGAAATGGTAGACATTGTTGCCAGTAACGGAGTAATCCACGTTATCGATCATCCCATCGTACCAAAATCTGGTAATTATCGATACGTCTGATTTTTTTATCACGTTACGTCGGTTTTAATTCAAATTAATCCTTTACGTAATCATCATAAATTTATGATTTTTTACAGCCCAACCGGTATCTTCTTTGTTGGCGAACCGTAACCATACCAAATGGTTGGACTTGATGAAAAAAGCTGGTTTTGCCGAAGAAAGTGATAATGCCATCAATAGAACCATGTTCGTTCCCAGCGAAGAAGCCATCGAAAAAGCCAAATTAGAAGAATTAGACACCGAATCGTTGAAAGATGTTATTTCATTACATATTAGCGAAAAACCAGTTTGCTCGTGTCAAATGAAAAATAATTTGATGATTCCGTCGCTCAAACCAGAAAATGAATTGAGAGTTACTACTTACGAAAGTGTAAGTAAATAATTACCTATCAGAATTTCTTCCTCAATCGTCGATTGATTAAATTCATGATTTCTATTCTGATTTCCAGAATGGTGCCTTATTCGTCGGTTTGGATCCTAAAATAATGGTCCAATGTGCCACAATCACCGATAAAGATGAAAAAGCTTGCGATACCATGGTTCATGAAGTAGACCGTGTGCTCACTCCGGCCAAACAATCGATCTTTGATAAAATTAATAACGAACCTTCTCTCGTTAAACTGAAGGGTATTTTGGAAGTAAGTTGAATATTATTTGGAAAAAATTGGAATCCTGAGTTCCTGACCTTGGGTAATTTATCTCGATTTACATATTAATACCTACTTCGTATTTTTTTTTTTATTTAGAATACCACGGTGTATGAAGAATTGAAAAATGGTTCGATGGGTCCGGTCACCCTTCTCGCTCCCAGTGAAACTGCATTTGCCAATTTAACCGCAGAAGATTGGAAAACTCTGGAGGATAAAAATGTCGCCGATGAATTACTCAGAAGACATATCATAACCGGTGAGTCATGAAATTAGGAAAAAAATTATTTCATTGATTTTTCATGTTTTTCTTTGTGGACTTATTGACATAAAAATGATTAAATTTTAGATGTTGTATGCTGTGATGGTGTCGGAATGGCTAGCTGGCCATTCTCCGAAGAAGTTTCTACTGCAAACGGTTTCTCGATGAGCGTTCGCAGAAAGAACAAATATAATGTGATATTTGGTGAAACTACAACTGAATCTTGTGATCACCTTACTACCGATGGTATCATCCATTACGTTGATAAGGTACTTGACTATAATTTTTTATAAAATTAATCGAAATTTTTTTTTATTCGTAGGTTTGAGTTTCAATTACCTATTTGATGTTTTTATATTTTTTTTAGGTATTGATGCCTCGTCCCATAAGCTTAAAAGGCAGCGCAGTCAAATACATGGATCCAAGTGGTTCTGAAATTGTACTGTTTGGTCTTTAAACTATTTTAATATTTGTGTCAATTTTCCTTTTTTTTTTTGTTTTTTTATATATTTTTTTTAGAAGTTTTATCGTTAAGTTGGAATTTAAAAATTTATTCGTATTTATTATTTAACGTTACTATTTCGTTACTTATTCCTATGTACGTTATTTGATAAATGTATTTTTCTAAATGTCGTAATATTATTTATTACTTAAATTCGAATAATACACGAGTTTTTGTGAATCACGATAAAAGTATTTTTGTGTTGAACTATTTGCCTATTTTTTTCTATTTTTAAAATTTTGTTAAAATTCATTCAACTGTAATATTTTTTTGTCAGTGGTAGGCATGAATCAATAATAATATTGTTGGGTACTTATAATTATACCTACCTCCTTACCTATTTCTTTTTTCCTTAATTTCAGTTTTGGCTTAATTGAATAAAGATAAAAAAATCATTTTTTCCCCCAAAATAAGATTGTCGGAAATTGTTTGAACTTCACAATATTAATTCACTACAATGGGATACCTATTCAATTCCTTAATTCTGAATTTCAGTTCATTTCTGCAATTTCAGCTTCAAAATTCTTCATAGGTAGGTACCTAAATAATGATTTTTTTTCGATTTTGTTTTCGAACTGTTGATCTGCTAAATTCTGCATATCGATCCACTAATTCTAAAATTGTGTGAGTGCCATTTTTTTCAAAATTGAGTTTTTGAGTCTTTTGGATTCAGTGATTCAAGCTACATCGATTAAAAATTTAAAATTCAGAAAAATCCAAAATAATTAATTTAAACATTTTCCAGATGAATTTGAAATCTGGAATGGCCATGAGCTCAATGTAAATTTTGTTGTGTTTTTTGGTTTTCCTGTAAAAAAAAATCAGTTCAGCACTTGAACAGTTTTAGAATTAGTGGGTCGAAATCATTTATTACGAAATACATACTTAATGAGCTGGTGTGAATAATTGAGAATGAGTAAATATATATGAAACAAATTTTGCTTACTTTTTCAGTTTGATACATATTTTTTTCAATTTCGAGCTGTTTTTCAAGTTTATTTTTCGTTGCTTTAATTAAAACTGAAGAACAAACATTTTGGGAATAGTCCATTTGTACACTGAAAAATATTCAAAGAAATAAAATTTAAAATGAAAAATATTACTTCAGTTCAGATTGAAGCGTGTTTTTGATTCACAAATTTTTTAAAAATAAAACTTTTAGAAATTATTATTTTTATTATTCCAAAATCTTGTCTTCTCTTCTCTTGTATGTATTAGGGGTTTTAGGTAGGCAACTTATTTCACGTCATTTCTTTTTTTTCTCTGAATTAGTGTTCGGTGCATTAGAGCACCCAAACTAAAAAATACAATTTTTTACTACAAAAATAACACTTCCCTGGTTCTTAAATAAACGTGCAACTCTACAAATCGGAATCAGTCTTTGATGAAAGTGTGTATTATGGAGAATCAGTGACATGATTTTCATTAGAAATTAATAATTTTTAATTAAATTGATTTTACTGATTCAAACAGGTAAACTTTACTAATTCAGAAATAAAGATAAGGTATTATTTGCTGATTTTTCCAAAAAATTCAGCAAGGTGCAATTTTTCAATTTTTTATTGCATAAATCTGTTTATGAATTATCAGGACATTGAAAATACCCTAAATGTACCAGCGCTGCTAAAATAACAAGTTTCATAATTTTTTCATTGAAATTTGACCCCTCCCTTTTTTCTTCTTCTTCTCAAATTCTCAACCCTTCTCTAAAATAATTTCTGGACGCATTTGTGGTCTTGTGTGGGAACATTTCAAATGTTATTATTGTTATTATTTTTGAATGAAGAAATGAAATTATTATTGTCGATCGTCTTAACTTTATTGTTAAGAAAGGGGAGAGGGAGGTTTCTAAGAAGGCTTCAAAAAAAAAGGAATGGTGAAGTTTTTTGAGTTTAGTTTAACTCATCTTCATGTACTCTTTACCTACTACGATTATTAATTAATCTAAAAATCATCTACCCCTTCTAAATTCACGTTTCTAATACATTTGTGACACTGAAACGACGTATCGAAAAAATGAGAAATGATGTTAAATAAGTTGCCTACACGAAACGCCTGATATACGAAAAACACGATTTTCATCTGTCCAGGCGTTTTATGGTGATTTATTTTAAAATTTTCCATACAACATATAAGCTCACGCTCCCTCCACACTATAAAATAAGCCATATACATATATTCTCAAATTGGCCAAAGATACAGTCTTGGGAAATTTCTGATTATTTGGTCATACAATTTTTTCTCTTTCCATCCCTTTTTTTTTTCAAAGCTATCTGTGGTGAACTTCAAAATGTTCAGTTGTGAATATTTTCAAATTTTTTTCTAAATTTCAGTCATTTCAAATTTCTTTATGGTTTGAATAATTTTTGAACGCACCTTTTGCTGTGATACCCATCTTCTGCACATTGGATAGATTTTGATATTTTGAAAAGCGCTCGGTCCTCATATTTTCATGTTTGCTTTTTAAATTATGGATATTTTAGAAAAATTCAGTGGGTCAGTATAACTTTTTTTCATCTCAAAGAGAA
This sequence comes from Pseudococcus jackbeardsleyi, assembly GCA_038380155.1. Taxonomy (NCBI): domain Eukaryota; kingdom Metazoa; phylum Arthropoda; class Insecta; order Hemiptera; family Pseudococcidae; genus Pseudococcus; species Pseudococcus jackbeardsleyi. The sequence continues at coordinate 42,211,101 of CM076238.1, forward strand.
GAAAAAAACCACGAGCGTAGGTACTTTCTAAAAGAAGAATAATAGTATAATACGCTACAAGGGACTAAAATGCGTTGTTTCAAAACGAGTGCGGTGGTTACAGCGCGAGCCGCAGGCGAGAGCTGTAATAGCACGAGTTTTGAAACAACATGCATTTTAGCCCGTTGTGGCGTATGATACTTTTTATAATACTTACACGTAACGAGTATCATTTCGTTGTTGTTTTGGGTGTAAAATTATGATTCTGACTGAAAGACTGAGAGCGGGTCAGTTTACAATTGTTGTATGGCAACTGTGCAAATGTATTTTACAATAATTATCACTTCGTTGATAATCATTTACATTATTTTCATACTTTTATTATCTGTTTATTAGACGTGTCGGTAGACGTACACATACAATTGAAAAAACACACTCGTCAATAAAATAACTGGAACATTCACAATATCAAATATTCTTATACAAATTCGAACAGTAAATTCAAAATTCAATTCATAACAAGCAACAAGCTGCTACAAGATCACCGGCTAATGAATATGTTTTGAATTTTGATAAAATAATCGGCACAATCCAAATCAAATAGATAGAGCCGCTATCAAAGAGAAATTTATTTTACTCCCTGTAAATTGTTTTACTCCCTGTAAATATGTTTTACTCCCTGTAAAATAAGTCGTCGCAAAACATTCATTTTACACCCTCAAAACAACAACGAAATGATACTAGTTACGTGTAAGTATTATAAAAAAACAGATATGATTCAATTTTTTTCACGCTAGAATAAAAATTACCTATAGGTAGGTACTCATTCGACTCGAAAAATTCGTCATTCTACCCGTAGGTATATTTAACACAAAATTTTGAATCAAATATTATTAGCTCGAAAACATCTCTTTTTCATCATGATTATCAGACTCAACTGAAGGAAAGGGAGCTTGATTGATTTTCTAATTAACTATGTAACTACCTGATTCTGAATTCGCATTTTTATGATAGGTAGTCCAAAAAGTTGAGAAGCATTGATCAAAAAATTGCAAATGTGATCACCTATTCTATTTTTTTTTAAATAAAATGAAAACTTTTGTATTTTTAGGGAGAAAAAATCTCGCGAGTTGAAAATTTCAACTTCTTTTTGCAATGTCTAAATGTCTACTTCGTTTTTTTTTTTTTTTTTTTTTTTTGAAATAATCTACCTACCTAACAAACGAAAATTCGTCGATAGAAAAATATAGGTAAGTTGCTGAATTTTATCATGTACCTAGATACATCTCAGTCTTAATTTTTTTCTAATTTTGTGAACCGAATTTGTAATAACTACAATATCTGTAATGTGAAACGAATTACTCGTAATTAAATTTTTATTCTGATCTGAATACTCACTTTTACACTTTGTCCTTCAAAATTTCAGAGTCATGAAACGGTGCGGTGTAGGTAATCACAAAGACGACATTCAAAAGAGGGAGAGAAAGTTGGGAGAAAGAGATATTTATTAAATTTTGATTTTTGAAAAGAAGTTACCTGACTTACTTTTATGATATAATTTTGTGAAACATGGTGGATCGAAAAAAAAACCATGAATCCTGAATTTTGGAGAAAATTATGAGTTAGTTCTTTGGAAAAGAAAATCTTTCGAAAAAGTTTAGGCCTCCATCTCAAAATAGAGATGAAGCTAATGAATCTAAAGAGCCGATATTTTTGAAAAATCTCGGTTTTGGGCACTTTTGAGTAAGGCCACCTGCTGAAGCTTCGACCCCTTTCCTAAAAAGACATATAATTTCAGTTTCTAACCTCTTTCAGCCATTGACCCCAAAATTAGATAAGTAATACCTACCTTTTTTTGACCTCTTAAATGGAATTGAAAAGTTACAAATTGTAAATTTATGATTTTTGGAGTCTCGAGAAATTCAAATTGTTCACTAAAACTGCTCGAAATTGAACTAGGTACATATATCTCTGATCGCTGAGTAGAATAAATTTTGTTGAAAATTTTCAAAATAGGTACGTATCATAACGATAGCATTGCAAAGTGCGTTTTGATCCACGTAATTTTCATAAATTCCAACCCGTTCATTCGAGATTCAAGAAGTTTGAAATGTAAATTATCTAAATAACAAGTTTCTTAGTCATTAAAATAAATTTAAATCATTTTTTAGAAGTTTTTTGCATACACTGAAAAAAAAATATAATAAAATTTATCCAAAAAAATAATAACGCGTCCCAATTCTCAAAATAGGTAAAATTTATCATTTTTTTTGAATAAAATTTATTTTTTTTGATAAAATTTATTCATTTTCTGACAAATTTTATTATTTTTTCTGATAATAAATATTATTTTTTAAAACAAATTTCACCTATTTTGTGAATTGAAACACGTTATTATTATTTTTGAATACATTTTATTATTTTTTGATTAAAATTTATCATTTTGGTAAAATTTATTAATTTTTTTGATAAAATATATCTTTTTTTTTGATAAAATTTATTATTTCTGGGGTAAAATGTATCTTCTGTTTTTTCCGTGTAGCAGTTCTGCCAACTGAAATTTTATTAACATTGTGCAAAGAAAATTGCAAACGGCAAAAGGTGAAATTTTTTTTGAAAATTTTCATCAAAAACTGTTTCAGGATTTTCAACAAAATTCAGGATAGCTAGGAAAGTAAATTTTTGTTCTATTCCGCCCAAACGACAAAATGGAAGAAAATTAAGATGCAGGTCTCTATAACACCTATACTTTGATTGAAAAAAAAAAAAAACATTCAAAAGCAGAAATTTCATTTTTTTCATCATTGTTAATTGTTGGAAAGAAAAGTCAGGAGCATGTAATTTCCCTTCGCCTCTCAAATGTACATCTGTAGACATCCTTATCAAAAAAATAGTTGTGCGATTTCTTTGTACATTTTCAGTCTTTCTTCAAAAACCTTACTCAAGGGATGATGGATTTTCGTAAACATTTTTTCGATGCAGATTTGGAAAAGATTGAATACCGAATTTTTTTAGGTTGGTAACTATGTGCACAGTTTGTTGAATCATGGTTAAAATCTTTCGCATGGAGAAAGAAAGAAAATTCTTGGAGAAAATTTTCCATTTTTCATCAATTGATAGGCACCAATCACCTGTTACCCAAGTAAGTACATATAGATATCTAAAGCACGTAGCTAGTGATATTTCATTTCTAACTTTTTACCCAAGAAGTGAAGCAGAAAATATATCAACAGGACTTCAAAATTCTTCTTTCTTTTTCAACTTGCCTCCATACAAAAAACATACCCAAGTAGGCTCCAGACTCGATATTCTTCAACACTTCTTCACTTTTCATTCATTAACGTAATTAAATGTTAATTTCATTAATTGATCGGGTATTTATATCTACCCCATTACCAAGTAAAATATCTTACACATAATCATAGCAACTGGCCGCAAAGGTTATACACGAGGTGTTCTTTTGTAATTTCCGACTCGAGCCTACGTTAATATCGTCCAGACGGTAGCATATCCGTGGAAAATAATGATTAATAGCGTAGAAATATCTCACGAAACATCAGGGAGTAAGAAAAAACTTGCCTTTCATTTACACGCCGTGTAATACAGTCGATTTTCAATGTAATCCATTGGCTAAGTCCCTTCGTATTCGCAATTCCATTGGTTCGAAGCGAACCACAGTGGGGGAAAATCATTCGAAAGGCGTGGCAATTTCGAACAGGATTTTTATCACTGTCGGTGTTTACACATCTAAAATGATTCCAGTGTAAGAAATCGTTTCTATCGTTCCGGTTTCGAATTGTCGATTTTTAGTGTTTTTATGCGGGTTCCAATCATTTATTTGAGCGAACTATTTTTGTTTAGATTTTTTTTGTGAATTTTTCACCAATTTTGTGTTATTTTTTGTTTAATTTTTTGATTTCGTTTGGTTATTTTTCGGTTTTGATATCGCGGTTTAAAATGTAGCGTTTGAATTTATTGTAATTTTTATATTGTATTGTGTTTCGCGATATCACTATTTTATTTTATTTTGTGTTGCTGTTTGTTTGTATGATTGTGTTGCCGGTTGCTGAATTGATGAAAAGGAGTCTGGCACTAGTTTGGTATGTTCTATTTATTTGCCTATAGCTATGTATGAGATTACATTATTAGTTTATAAAGAAATTGAGTTTAATTTAAAATATCTATGCAGATAAGTATTTAGGTACCATAGACCGGTGCAATATCAATCACAAAGTATTCCAGTTCGTATTGTACATTATGATGAAATTCGAAAGTAAGATTTGTGAATGTAGACCTGGTAGGCATTTGTGCTGGTATTTGCCCAAGTGCCTACTTACTTGTGATCCATGATCAATTGATCATTTTTAGGGTTTTTAATTGTCTTTCAGTTCAATTTTTGAATGGATATGAATACTTGATCCATATTTAATTCATAATAAAACGAATGGGTACTTAATGATTGGCATTATTTCCCCCAGACTTGAAAGTTCTTGAATACTTTTTGCCTGCACCTCAAAAATTGATCTATTCTCTCTTTTTTTCTTCTAAGATCTGAAGAAAAATGATCGAAACAATGATAATATGTATTTTTTAAGTTTCTTGATGAAAAAGATAGTAGGCAAAGGTAAACAAATACCTGTAACATTCATCAAAGTGAAAACATGATTTTTTAGCTTCTCTATAATTTTGAGATTTTATAACAAAAAAATATATCTACCCACCTTGAAGGAAAAGTTATTTAATATTTTGATAAAACCACGAAATTGCAGTTTCAATTCCCATCCTAAATTTTCTAAAAATTGATGATAACTTTCATATGGCATTTTTGCAACGAGTTGCTATACATCTCAAACTGATTTCTCATCCTTGAAAAAAAGTCGGCTAAATTTTGAAAAATTTTCCATCTTTCTTCTTTAAAACAACTTTTGATGGATATCATCTCACAAAAAGAGTGAAAATCAAAACAACAAAACAATTATAGGTATAAATATTTGTTTTAAAATGTCAATTTTTCAAATAAGAATTTAGGTACCAAATTTTCTAGATAATTTCCATTTGGAGGGGGAGGGGTGGTACATGCAAGCCAGGATATAGAAACCTTCCTTAGGGATCAAAAACTCGTTTTCGAGTTGAAGTTTTCTCCTTATTGTACTTACTTACTTCTTTTGAAAGGCCTAAAATCATTGTCAATTCAACAACCAGCTTTTTGATCCTTGAAAGATGGGTTTTCATCGTATATCCAGTCTCATATAAATATTCTTGATAATTTATCAGTTTTTGATGTTAATATCTAATTCCAAATCCAAAGTTACACTTGTCACAGTAAAATTTCAGAAAAAAAATACCTTTTTCATCGTTCCCGTATTTAGAGTTCCATTATTGCTCAAATCTTCTCAACGATTCAATACCTAATCATAATGTGAAAAATTGAATAGGTACGTATTTATTAAGCCTATTTCATCAATTTCCCCTCAGTAAATTACAAATATGCGAGGCAGATATCTATCTATTGTTGAAATGAGCCATTTATAGAAAAAATTTTTCTTCTTTTTTCAGTGGTCGTAAACTTAAAAATTGTTTTTTGTATAAAATTAGCTTGTGTTTACTATTTTGATTGCATTGTATGTAAAAATTGGGACAAAAATTTCAAAATTGTACTTTTTAGTTTGCAAAATTGAAGAAGTAGGTAGCTGCTTATAGATTTTCCAAGATTTTTATTTTGATTCAATAAAATCAATAAAAAATTCTGCACAAGCCGAAAAATTGGTATTTTTGGGTCTATCCCTTCAGTTGTCATGCTTTGGTTCTCTCCTGAAAATCCTAACAGTGAATCTTTGGAAGGATGTACTAACTAACCACAGGTAAGTAATGTTTTTAAAAGAATAGGTAGGTAGATATAGGTAGGATCTATACGTATAGAAAAATTATATTTTTCTAATTGGCATACTTTGAAAATATTTTCTGTTACAGATTTCAAAGAAATCATCTTCGAGGGAAATGTACTTTCTGTTTGAACCATGCTCAGTGGATTCGTGAACGTCTTTTTTTTGTGATGAATTTTTTCAACGAACAGTAATTATGGTTATTCTCTCTACCGCGACATTTCTGCTCTAAAAACAACTGTACACAATTATTTCGGATAACTCGACGAATTACGTAAAAACGGATTCAAAATTGATCGATACCAAAGTATGAGTTGCCCCGAAGTTATGTATCAAGCGTATTATCCGTACTTGTACCAAAGGGCGAGCACGTCAGCATCTTCGCCAGCCAATGTCCACAGAGCAGCGCATTTTTCACCTTTTTCGCATCAATACGATAGGGTGAGTTTATCATTATTTTATTCTCAATGTGTAAGTACCTACCTACATTTGTTATCCAACTATATAGAAGGTATCTCGCCTGAACTGTTCTTAGAAAGTTTCGATTAAAAGAAGTCTTTGTCCGCCTTGATCCAGTAAGGTACTTGGTATATATTCACCATACCACCAAATTTTTAACAGTTGAATTTGAGTCTCCCATTAAAAATGAAAGATTTTTTAAAAATTTCAAATGATGAAATTTTCGGAAAAGAGATACTTTTTCCATGTTTTTTAAAACAGAAAATGAACAAAGAATATGTGAAATTATTTCTAATTGAAGTCATCTGTACCCTACCTATTGAACTAATTGAATGAGAGAAAAAAATTCAAATATTTGTTACATTGGATTCATTATGAATTTTTTCAACTTTGAAAAAAAATTGTCATCAAATTTTCATAACTTTCGTGCATTTATAAAAAAAAAAATAAAGAAATACATATTACATACATCAAAAATGTTCAATTTTTTTTAGTCTGAGGTTTTAGTAGGTTCAAAATATTTAATTTTAGAATAATTAATTCTTGATTTTCTGGAAAACTTTTTATTCGATTTGAAAATAGTAATATTCTACCTATATTTTTTTCGATTTTGTGAAACTGCTGTCAAGAATTTCATTACACATCTGAGTGGAGATTTATACTTACCTGCCTAAATATAAACTTCAATGATTATGAAGACAAAATATATCTAATTTTATTTATCATTAATGTCGTTACTATGAGTCCAGAAAGCAGAAACACACTTTTTTCGTCAAAACTCTTTCAACAATATTTTGGGAATTTTTAGATTTTGAATTTTCAATAGATGGTCTAAATTCAAACATACCTATATTTTCTATAAAATTTTTATGGCATGGCTTTCAGACCACTTTTGAACAAAATCCTCAAGAACATGAATATTCTTCAAGCAATGATATACTAGAGACAAACGCGGTTTTAGCAAAGCTAGGCAGGACTGCATCCTTTCGAAAAATATTTTGATTCAACTAATTTTTTTCAGACTATATTCTAATTACCTTCTTTGCTTAATTTTTCACTCCACAAATTGCAAATCTTTCAAAAATTTTCACTCTGACATTGTTCGGGCTAAATCATTGGGTGCATGGTTTCCTTCTGCTTGATTTAAATTTTGAAAATTCATGCTTACCTATAGGTAAGTACATTTCAATCTTAATATTTTTTCATTCGACATTCTCTTTGGTCTAAATTAATTTAAATTCATCGATGAAAATTGAATTTCATATTTTTCGTCATTAGGTACCTAATACATTGAAATGATATAATTTTTTTTTAAAAAGGGAGGGTTTTGCATTGAGGGAAAAATTATGGAATTCTTGACTGCCACCTTACATGATCTTATTGAAACACCGAAAAGATGACAAAAAAGTACGTAAATTTTTCAAAAAATGATTCACTTACTATTATGGCGAAAAAATCGTTGGAATTAATGGAGTGGGGGGGGGGGGGTAAAGATGCTTGAAAGGATTTTAAAAAATGAACCCAATTTCGCTTCTGCTTTTAAGATGTGGACTAATCAAAAAATGTTGAGCAAAACCAAAGAAAAAATAATGGATTAATGGAGAAAATTTATGCAGCTGGTGAATTTGGGTTGCGTTCAGGATGGATTGTGTATACACAAAAATGACGTCATTTTTAGGTGTATACAAAAATTAACCAATCAGATTGTTTTCGTTCCTGAAAGATTTAGATTCGAAAAAATAGTGATAAAAACATGCAAAGAAAATAAAACTGCAATCATTCAATGTAAATTCAAGGCAAAAAGGGTACTTTGCTATGCTATAACCATCAGTTTTTCAATTTTTACTTTTGAAAGGAATGAATCTTCGCACATCCTCTGATTTTTTTGTATGTTTATACACAAAAATTACGTCATTTTTGTGTATACACAACCCATCCTGAACGCAACCTTGCTCTCCATTCATAACTTATTGGATCAGAGGCAATTTTCCGAGGGAAGTTTGGGAAGTCAGACTTCCATTAATTACCTATTTAAAAGATTTGTATTTTTTCAAGTATCAAAATTATATTTTCCTAAATAATGTGCCTTAAAAATATACAAATTAAATGAAATTCCATAAAATGAGTCAATTGCAAGCTGAAAGCTCAAATTTTTTCAACTTTAAAATAGTAAAAAAATTTTAACCTACATTAAATTTTCTCAACATTTTTCAAATTTGGATTTTTTCACTTTTTTTTCAATTTTATTTTCTTTCAATCTCGTACATCTCAAAAATGATTAGGTAATTGAATGATTTTGAAAAGTATACCTACTTACCTAATGTTAATAAAAATACAAGAGATTTGTACCTATTCGCATTTTGTATGTTTTTTTTTTCTTTTTTGATAAACTCGTTTTAAAAACACTTTGAAAAAAATATTCAATTTTTTTGAAATTTTCTGACTTTCTCAGATTTCCTCTTCCAAAATCGCCCCTGACTTGGATGTTGATTTCAAATTATTCTTACCTATTTTAAAAGCTTTTAAATGGGTAATTAAACAGATACCGATTCCCGATTTCCAAAATCCCAAATTCAAACAAAATGAGTACTTATTTATTGCGATTGAAATTGTTTGAGCCAACGGAAGTAAAAAATTTTAAAGATGAATTTCTCTTACCCAAAATTAGCATAGGTAAGTATTAAAAAATTAAATGAATTGAAAAATTCATAAAACTGGACAAAACTCGAATCGTTGATGAATTTTAAACAACATTTTATGTCACACCCTGTCTAAAAAATATGTATGTACATACTTACTTGCTTTATTGAATTGGTCATTATAGGTAATTGAATTAAACTCAAATCAAATTCAAAACCATTATTGTATCTATTATGATTTTTCAGTTCGATAACTGCCCTTTCTACAAATCACCACCAGAATATAAGAGAGAGAAGTTAATAGCTCTTAACGCAATCGATAAGTAAATCTCACAATGCGACATTAGAAACTGGTTGATGCATGTTATTTTTTTCCGATACAGTTAGATACCTATTACTTCAGCTAGAGTTTTTCTAAAGCCAGAATATCTGAGAAATAATTTTTTAATTAATAGGTCGATATGGTATATGTGGAAATTCTTCAATTATCAAAGAAATAGTTGTTCGGGTTGATTTCTCATCTCTCAATAGATAGGTACTTAGGAACATCTTTTGATATAAGAATGAATAAGTGTATATGTGTTTGCGTACCTACGTAGAGTATAGCCAGCAATTTATGAGACTTAATTATCTACCTGTACATGATGGATTAATGGCGTACAACAATAAAAAAAATAATCCCCACTTGAAAACGGTTGAAAAATGTACGTTAATAAAATTCTTCATGCTTTATGACACGCGAATAAGTTGAAAATGTAATGAATAGATGCCCATTAGTTATCTACGCCCTGCGTTGAAATATTTGTTGAATTTTTTTATATACCTATAGTAGGTAATTAAATTAGGCGAGTACATTACAATTACACATGTAACAACATACCCTCAATTTTATGGTAATTTTCATCCGAAATCAGACTTTAAGAAGGCGAGATGAAATCGAAGTTGAAAATTTTTCACTTTGATCAGCGAAACATCAAAATCTATATTTTTCGATTTTTCCTAAATTATTTTTTGAGATTATTTAGACCCTAAACTGTTACTTTTATAACGTAAACCTACGCGATTTTACTTTCTCGTTTATAAATCAGTGAAAATTATCAAAAATCGCTGGAAAACAGTCAAAATTACAGTTCATGATAAATCAGCGGAGAGAATTTCGATGAAAACAAGCAGTGAAAAAATTAATAAAAATCAAGGAAAATTCACTGAAAAGCCAGTAAAAAATCAGAAATTCTTTGAAAAATCGGTGAAATTCTTGAAAAAATCAGCAAAAATGTACTGAAAAACAATGAATTTTGTGGTTTTCTCCTGTGCTACAATTCTGACTTTTTTCAATGACTTTTCCCTGATTCAAACAGAGAATACACAAGCCAGAGCAAAGGAAAGACCAACATTTTTCAAAAAAAAATTCAACGCTAAAAATTACTTACCTGCTCTTTTATAAAAAATTAAGCGGTTAGCTGTCGAAAGAAATATTGAGAAATTGCTGAATTGAAACTTGAGTTCTGATAGGTTGGTAGCTGATTTTAATTTTTGAAAGCCATTGAAAATATAAAACCTCAAGCGAAATAAGGATGGAATTTTTTTGCAAAAGAGAAATTCAATGGGCTTTCGGTCAATCCTTAAAGAAAATTTGTCCTTGGTACCCAAACATTTTTATCAGAACAAACGAGAAAAGGTGCAACCAGACCAGACGCATTTGCACGAGGCTAAGATTTTTTGATCAGCAGATCTGTGGACGGCTCGTGAGTCATTGAGACCAATTGAGACCATACTAAGACCCCCAAAAATTTGGGTAATTCTGAAGATGTTTTGATCGACGTCAAGCAATCAATCAGCTTAACAAAAAAGTTGGAAAAAATAGGTAAATATTGAAAAATTTCAAAAAGCTGAAAAAAACGAAAAAGTTGATGACATTTCGAAAAAATCACTAGAAAAACATTTTAAAAATTGTTTGAAGAATCGGACATTATAATTGATATTTTGTAAAATTTTTGGTACCTATTTCAAACATTTAAAAATTCAAGTCAAAGTCAAAATTCATCAGCCTTTTGAAGGAAAAACTGAAATTATTTTACAATTTTTTGAATAAAAAATCAAGTTTTTGAAATTAATGAAATCATTTGAATTTAAAATTAAAAATTTCCAGATTATTGCAATCGAAAAAATGGAACCATGGGAAAAGGGGTACATACCTATGCTGAAACTTTTTATTGAATTTTTCTCAGAAAAAGGGAAAGCCTAAAATTTTTCATACTGAGGGCAACACTCGCTCTCTCAAGCTCTAATTCTAATCGAATTTAAATCACTCATTTGAACTGATCAGTGGATATGGCTTAAAATTAGATGTTATCATTATGTTTCGTATGAAAAATTCATCAGTCAAAAAGGGTCAAAAAATCCTATATCCAAAGGACTTGTTGGGATTTTCTCAGTTTTTGCTTCTGATCAATCCCCGTCTGAATGGGCCTTTCATAATAACAAACCATAATTATTAAAAAGTTCACTCGTGAAAATTGAAATGAATTTTTTAAAAATTGCTAGCAGAAAATTTTCACCCAGGTAGTTCAGTTTTTAGGTCATAAATTATTTTAAAAATCTATAAACATAGAATAAGAAATTTTTATAGACGTAATTTTTCCCCTGCAGCTTGAAAATTGGACAAGCATACTTCCATGATCTCTTCAAGTATTTTATCTCGACTAGATGGAAACCCTGTTCTTGCCTTTTGAAACACCCTGTATACATTTACATTGTATACGAAAAAACAATTCCAAAGGAATTAAAGGTACTCGTAGGTAATAGTGTTGCTACCTACACAATCTCACTGCCGAGTTCACCGTGTAGCGAAATATTTGTATAGGTATACAAATGCGATTAGCATATTTTAAATTCGTAGCTCTCGGACGAACGAAAATAACTTTATTGAAAAAGAAAACGGGCTCACTTGAGAAGTACATAATGAAAAGATCACAGCATATAGCTTAGGGAGAAATGGGTTTTCTTTCATTACGCGGGACGAACGAATAACGAAATGGTATGTACTTCGGTGCGCGGACGCGGAGAAAGCGCAACGCGGAATGACGTCGTTGAGATGACACCGAATGAAAAAAGAACGCATAAAGGCAGCGGAGGTTAGCGAATCGAGAATCGAATATAAGGTAGAGACGAGGGAAAATATCATCGTTTTAGGTTAGCAGCATTCGGAATTCCTGGCGTTTTTCCGAAGCGGTGTATAATTCAACTCTTTATCCTCTCGAATCCCCCGCCTATCGACTGCTGACATTCCTTCATTCGCTAATAGAGCACACTATTCATTCCCGGCATTCCTAAAAGGTATAGAAATTTTCACTCATTCAGTTTCAGCTACCGCCATATTCGACTCAAAAACGTTCAACTTGAAACTATTCGCGTATGAGTTCATAGGCAAACGTAAGCAAAGGTCTGCGATTCTGCATACGTTACATGCGTGTTGAGAAATACGTACGGAAAAGGTCTTGCATGGATGTATTTTCGGGAATAAGGTGTAATTTCGATGTATACTCGTTTAGAATTTGCGGAGATTGTCTAGCGGTTAATGACGATGTTGTGGCATTTGGGCTTGTATCCAACTCATTACCTGGTGAAAGGCAAACGAGAAGAAGAAAGTAAATCATTTGAAAAAAAAAATAACAGTTATAAAAAAGTATTGAGAGGTTAAAGTATAAATGACTTAGTAGCAAAGGTAAAAATTCTTTTACAAAACAATTCATCCAAATTCTTTTGTACAATTTTGAAAAAAAAAAATTATTTTGTAGATAGCTATTTTATACTTTCAGCAAGGGAGTCTCGTGGTGTGGCATTTACCAAGATGTAAAAATGGGTTCTGATTTCTGAAAAAATTTGAAAATTTTGGAGAACATTAAAATCTTGCTGAAGGTTTTTAAATGATTGGAAATGGAAATGGTGAAATTCAAAATCAAGAGGTAAAATTAAATAAGATCTGAATTTCATCTAATATTTATTTTAGGATCAAAAATATAATTTTTTTCTTTAAAAAAAATTTTAAAAAAATGATTAGATACCTAGACAGGTACCTATTATGAAAATATCGAAATTCGCCGAAAATTCATTAGATGATAAATTAACTTGACAGTTGGAATTTTGAGAGCGACGATTTCCGCAAGTAGGAAATGGAATGGAAGGGGGGATTATTTTACGTCTTTTTAGAGTGAAAATCAACCACATGAAATTGATCAAAACGTGAAGTAAATTTCTTTTTGTATTCAGTTTCAAAGTATCTCTGAAAACAGCGTCTTTGAAGCATTTAGATACCATATACAAAAATCTTATGAAAATCCCGAAAAAATGGAGTAGAATCAGGAAAATTTTCTATCATCATGAAAAATTCGATCAATCACTTAAAAACACACAAAATATTCGTAGAAAAAAAATTTAATTTTAAAAATCCTATAGTTTCAGACTGGAGGGGGAAGAAGTTTATCGAGACCTTTTAAGGTTATTTTTTATTTCACAACTATTTTCGGTGTAAGCCTTTCAAAATTTGAAAAAAGTTGAAAATTCTTGGACAGGTACTTTAAATTTTTACAGAAGAAAAATGTGACTCCGTGAAATCAACCTAATATTGATGATGGATTGGAATTCCAGATTTAAGAAAATTACAATCAATATTGGTTATCACAGAAAGGCTACATTGAACTCTTCGGTCTAAAATAATTTCAAATGCCAATTGCTAGTGCACCTCGAATTCCTCCCTTGAGTTATATTTTTTGAAAATTATACAGATAGAAAATACATGATTTCGACACGGAGACGGAGCAAAGTTCAGTAAAGAGGGGGAGGAGGTCACAAAATTTTGACTTAGATCACTTATTCTAACTCTAAAGCATTTTCAATTTTTCTATTTTTTTTTCTCTCTTCTAAAACCAATAAAGAAGGGCATCACTTTCGAAAAATTTTCAACTCGAATCCAAGTTCTTTCACTGAAATACAATTTGCCGGGGGGGGGGGGGAGTGAATCACTCAGGTTACGTCTCGACACTGAAACTGAAATTGAACTCGAAATTGAAGCATAAAATTGTAAAATTAAAATATTTTAGTTTTTTTTCAAGCACGAGATCTTTGAAATTATTTTTTTACAATTGACAAAGCTTCAATGCAGTCTTGGTTACAACTACCTACATGTAAAATTAAAATTATATTAGTTGCTAAAAATTCAGAAAATCCATGAACAGAAAAATTGAATTGAAACCTATGTAATTTCGATTTTCTGTCATTTGAATGAATGTGTTATTTTTCATTTTTTATATGCACTTTGATAGAAGTTATTCACTTTTACTGATTTTTTATCCAAGTAGAAGGTAATTACATTCCATCATCCCTAATTGAGTGAGTAGGTATAAAATGGATTATCTAATTCTAGATTTTTCCCAAGTACTAAAACATCCATGATTAAAAAATAAATTTGCCAGTTTTTCAAGAAATTATTAGTTTTACAAAAAAAAAATCTGAACTTATCAATTTTAGAAAAAAATCTTCAATTTTTCGGTTTTACAAAAGAATTGTTAAGCTCGCAAAAAATAGTAAATTTCGCAGAAAGGCCATTTAAAAAAATTAATTTTTCAAAAAATATTAAATTTTGCAAAAAAAGAGAGTCAATTTTACAAAAAAATTGACTTCTCATTGAATACGGTAAGTACGGTAGACTCCATACCTATCTATTCGGTGAAGAAATGTTGAAGTTTTGAAAAATAGGTTATTAACCATTTTTTAAGAAAATTAAAAATGACTTCCTTTCAAAATGTCGGGTATTAAACCCTATTTATTTCGATTTTTTTTTTCAAAATTGTTTAGCCAAGTTTCGATGTTTGACATTAGGTACAGAAATTTGTAGATAAAATATCAACATTAAAATTCATTATAATCGATTGATCGAAATTTTTCCAAGTTTTCAAAAACTATTTAACAAAAAGCCATCACATCACTTGGTCAGAATTTCTCTATTAGCCAAATATCGTTATGTCAAAGTGCTGAAATTTTTATTTAAAAAATCTAATATTTACCTACATATGACTTGTCCACGTTGAAATTTTTTTCGTAATTATTTATTTTCAATATGAAACTTTTTTTGAAGTGAAACTGAAATTACCTACATTTATGGAGATTTTTGGTGACGTTAAAATCAGAGATCCCGGGCAGAAAGGTCTGGTCCTCCGGCTCCAGCTCTGGCTCCGAAAATTTTTTCCAAGTGCCTCCGGCTCCGGAGGGCTCTCCGATGATGAAAAATCAAAAATTTTGTAGAATTATCATGAAAATAAAACTACCATTACTTTTTGAAAAACAAAAAACAAGTTCAACTATTGTCGTGAGCAAAACAATAACGGACAATTTTGATGGTTTTTAGGGAAGAAAAACTGAATAATTCCTAGTAGTAAAATTAAAAATCAAAGGAGGGACCGGAGTGAGGAGCCGGAGCAGTTCCAACGTGATCCCTCCGGCTCCAAGATTTTTACAAAAGTCCCTCCGGCTTCAGCTCCGGCTCAGAAAAAATCGTCCGGAGGAGCCCCTTCTCCCACCTCCCTCCGGCTCCGCTCCGGGATCCCTGGTTAAAATCATCTAAGAATTTTTTTTAGAGATTTTAAATTTTCTAGAATTTCATCTTTAGAAAATTTGATTTTAAAATCTATGTACTGAAAAATAGATTTTTGAGAAAATTTGTCGATTGAACTTCATTTTTTGAAAAAATTCGCCTTTTGCTCGGTTATTTAATGATTCAGCAAGTTGAAAAATAATTGAAAAAATCGCCTCTAGGTTTCCTCCAATTTGAGCTGTCAAAAAGTAAATACATTCAAGTACCTACATAAATTTGAGCCTAGATTTAGGTAGAAACCACCCATAGAAGTCAAAAATTAGTTTTTGAGTGAACATTGATTTTGAGCTTTTTAAAAGAGGTAAAATCAAGGAAAACTTCAACCTAGAAACAAATCAAGAACCCTTCCTCTTCGCCTTATCTAGGATTCATACCAGGCAGCGAATCGCAGCCTGCAATAAATAAACTTTATCCATCAAATTCACCATCAAAATTACAAACATTTTAATCACCAACATGTTTGTTTGACAGAACACTAATCACCTCCTACATAGACGGATGGGTGTTGAATAACTTGTAGGTCGTTAAATTAACACAGCAAAGGATAAAATTTTGGATTACTCAAAGGTAAACAAACTAAGATAATATTTGAACTTGAAACCAGTTGGATTAAACGAGGATTAGGTGTATCTAGGTGTAGGTACCTTATACTTACCTATACACAAATGTATAATATTTCAAAAAAAAAGAGAAAAAAGTCGCGCATCTAGTAGAAAAGTGCGTCTGTTACAAGGTTCAATCATTTAATGATCTTTTAAGAAGCCTTCGTTGACCATAATAATTTACAGTAAAAACTCGTTCCAACCAAGAAGTCGGATCTGTTGCCAACAAAAAGATATTCATCTTTAATGTCGCTCATTTACCTGTTTTTACGACAAACCTTACCAGCTTTAATTAGATCCTAAGCCCGTAAAAGCGGAATAATGATCACTGCTAAGACCGATTTTTTTATACACATTTCGCCGCTGAAAAAAAATAAATATATAATTAATGGATAACATTAAGACGATTATCAATACAAAATATTAACTAGAATTTGTTCGTCGCTATCCTATAGGTAACCATTCTGTATCTATACAGCTACAAACAACACTAATCTAAACATCTGTTATACACGAGTCGTTTATCGATGCGCTTTGGTTTCACGGCGGCGATGGTCATTTTTATCATAGCGCGCGGCTTTTTAAAAAACACCCTTTGAAGAACGCCTTGATCTACGCGACGCGATTGTGTTCCCAACTGGAAATGGTGGGCCGGTGGGTAGGTAAATATTGGAACGGGATCGGTTGTAAGTGATTAGAAAAGTCGTAGCCTTTTTGTACGAGAATCAATCGTCTTGAAAATTGATACGTATTTTTAAACGATCGGTAATCATCGATTTTTCGGCGATTCGCGTCTCGAGATTAGGTGTGGAATTTTTATTCGTAATTTATTTGCTTAATTAATTCAAACAGCGGTGTTCGCTCCTCGATGACTGGCGCGAACAAGATATTAATTTTTATTATAATGCTGAGTGTAGCTTATTGCGCCGGGTCGGGTGAGGCGCCCGGTTGATAAAAAGTATCGTAAATTTTTGTCCGAATAGTTGTCGGACATTGGAATTCATAATGTTGGTGGATATTGTGTCGATATGGCACGGAGATGTTTTGAAAATGGAAATTAACATGGTGTGAAATACTTAGAACCCATTTACCTACATTGTTTGGTATGTAGGGTCGATTATCTGTTTGATTCTGGGAAATGAAGTTTTGAAAATATCTGCGAGTAGCCGGGTAGGTAGCAATGAAAACGATATCAATAAGATTGAAAGAAATTTGGTTCAATTTTTCAAGCTGGTCTTCTTCTCGTTCTCAGATTGCACCTTCTCAGCCAATTTGGTTTTTGTAATTTAGAGAGGTAGTCGATTGGTGCGATGGTAGGAGTCAGATTGAAAAGTTAAATCGATATTTAAATTCTGATCTCAATCTAACGAGAATCGATTAGCTACATTCAATTTTCATTTTTTATTGTTCCTTTAATGAGGAGAGGGAGCCGAGGAGACTGGAAGGTTGAATCCAAAAGATTAGTAATTGGAACTCAGTGCCCTCAAAATTTAACAAACGACATGTCGTATGTTATTATTCAATTTTTCTGAATTCTGATTTTATCGAGAGGGTTGAGAGGGGGTGTGGATAGGAGGGATTCAGAAGGGTTGAATGAAAAAACTGAGCAAATTTTCGATCAACCGAAATATTACAAATATTTCGATTTCTTTTTAAAATTTTGGTGAAAATTGAGATCCTTGTACCTTGTACCCTGAGAGGGGTCGAGATCCCATTTTAAAAATTTATGGGTTAAAATAAAAGAAAAATGTGCTCTTTATGGAAAATTTTTCAGATTTTCAAATCCTCGTCTAAGCATATTCTGTATGTACCTGCTGTAAAATTCGAGTTCACATTATCAAAGTTCAACTTTGACACTTTGAGCTTTTCGAAATAAGATGATCAATTTTGAGTCTTGTTTAATTTATTTCAAAACCGTACAAACAGCTTTCTCCCAAGTTTGGCCGATTTCTTGGTATTGCGAAAAAAATCTAAATTTTTCAAATTTACGATACCTATCTACGTTCCCTCTTCAGTTTCTTCGAGGGTTGGAACTGAAATTATGGCGGGTTTATCATCAAACCATCAAGGAAAACTCGTGAAAAAAATTTGAAAAAAATTAGAAGGCAAGCCTGGTTGATATGGAGGAGTGAGTCATCTGTAGAAAATTGAAAAGGTGCTTGATGGGTGATTGTAATTTAAGGTAAAATCCTTAAAACAAAAATACTCGAAGAAAATCTTTTATGTTGCAATAAATCGATTTGAATCAAGAATAATCAAAATATTGTTCGAACCGACACCAAAAATGTAATAAGTAGAAAAAAAAATTTGAATTGTGGAAATCAAAAATCAAAAAGGAACGAAAATTCAACTCAGTGAAAGCTACCCATCTCTTTTGACTTTTGGTTTCTTTCGTCCATTTTGAAAAGTAAAATAGGTATCGGTCTCCCCAATTGATTTGAGTTTTTAATCACAGAATCGGAAAAATAAGTAGGTACCTATACCTACATTGAAACTAAAATCGAATTTTTGAAAATTGGAAACTAAAACAAAAACAAATTGTTGGAATTGAAATTTTGAATTCAAGAAAAAAACGAAATCTAAAATCAAAATTAATATGAAACAAAAACTTACCATTTTATTTCATTTTTTAAAGTTGAAAATTGTTCAAGCAAACCATGAAAATCGAAAATAAATCGTAACCTATAACATGAAAATTGAAATACTAAAAACCAAAATTATATTGTAAAAACTCGAGGTAATGGCAAAAAAAGCTATAACCAGTAGATACCAAAATTGTTGAAATCGAAGCTTGAAAATCAAAATTTTGTAAGAAAGTAGATGATACCTACATTGAAAACAGACAATTGAACCCGGAACATAAAATTATAAATTTATTGTAATTTCACAGTTTCAATCAAAATGTTGAAAAATTTGTCAGACTAAAACCCCTACCCCTGTCCTCCTCCTCTAAAAACAATCAAACATTCAAACTCAAAATTAATGCTTCGATTCCAAAAAACTCATCAATCATTTCAGAACTGAAAATAAAGAATAAAAATGCTAAAAATCAATTCAATATGTATCTTAAATGGAGAAAAAGAAATTCAAAAACCAAGATACACAAACAAATTAATGAGACCAAATCCCAAAAATTAAGTTGAAATTAAAAATCAAAAATGTGAGAAAATTAAAATAATAAAAAATAAAATGACAAAAACGAAATCAAAATTAATTTAAACAAACGTCAAAAATCAAGTCTGAAATTGAAACGTTAAACTGGGATTTCATTATTTCAGTTAGGTTGAGCCAAAAAATTTCAAACCAAAAATGAAAATTAGAAGAAATAAAAAATTCTTCAAATCCAAGAATCAAAATTAGGACGATGAAAACCTAAAACCACACTGTAGTTTAGAAGATTTCTAAAAACGTGCAAAATCTGCTGTTGAATATTTCTATTTAAATTTGGGAAAGGGTGGTACAAAAGGAGTAAAAAATTTCGAATTTGAGTAAAACTAGGTATGGTTTTCCCAACATGGTACTCTTCCTTTTTTATTATAAACAATACCTATTTTTAATTCAGATTTTACATTGCTACTTATATCTCTTTAAAAGGGGTAAAGGATGAGGAAAGTGAAGGGTGGCAATGGAAAATTTGACTCAAATATGTGGTTTAGGTAATAGGTATTAAAATGTGTGTTTTCGAAGTCGCAGATTTCGAATTTGACAATATTTTTTCGTAGAAGTGAATGGGTGTGGGCAAGGTGTTGAAAAAATCCAAATTTTGACATTTTACTGATTATCATGTCGGATCCTACTAATTTGACTAAAGGACTAAACGTTTTTCATATGAAACCGAATGGTGTATGTTGAATGTAAAAGTTCTGGAAAATCATGTTTCATGCCTCTAAAAATATATCTCATCAAATTCGTGTCTCAAAGCAATTTTTTACTTAGGAAAAATGGTGAAATTGGAATTTTCCCCATTTTTCCATATGCCTCCGAAATCCAAAAATCAAAAATATAGAGAAAATCTACCTGTGTATACGTATCTTTGTTATTTTCATCATGTCAATGGTCAAATTTAAAACCAAAAATTCCAACATGGTCATCTTTTGCAATTTATAAGCATAAAATTATAAAATCTTTCTGTTAGATATACTTACCTATTACCTAAACTTATTACCTACTTATTCCTTTTTTCATCGATTAAAGAATTTTGAACTCTTTTTTTTTTCGAAGAATTGACTCATCTTCGTTTTATTCTTTTATCAGTCAAATAGTCTACTTTTTAAAATAACACTTTTATTTTTACACCACTCAGACGCTTTTATTTTTAATTTGTGAAATTAATCATCCCAGTTCGTTTACCTATACATAAAAATATTTCGCGGTTAAATGAGTCACGTTTTTGAAACTCGAACCACAATTTATTTTAAATATGATTAGCCACGAGAATTAAATTAATGTTTGGAAGATGCGCATGTGACGATAATTTAAATAACTAGGTACCTATTTATTATCGAGAGTATGACTAATCAACTTGTACCTAATAAACATCATGAGTATTTGAACTGGTTTAACTGGATGAAAATGAAATTTTTTCCGCTAAGTAAATCAAATTCAAGTGCAATTTTTTGTCAGCAGTTTTAAAAACGTATGCTCTTCCTTCGATTGGTAATAAAATATCAGATTTCGAATACCTAATTAAATAAAATACGCAGTGTTTACAGATCGAATTCGAAATGTAGTACAAAAAATTCAGAATTGGTATCAGAGCCAAATTTAATACTTATAATATTTAATCAGTGGCAAACTTCAATCTAGTTAATAGATGAAGCATTGAAAAATTTGATGCTATTTTTCAAAACGAAAAATTGACCTAAGGTAAAGCAAACATTCTTCTGTCCTCGTGCATGGCTTCGTTTGAGCTCAAAATATAATTAATCCCAGTTTGTTTCCAAACACGTATCTTTCTAGTAGGTATTAGATATCCACGGAAGGTGTAGAAGAAGAAAGTATCAACTGTGCTAATTCCGACAGCGATAGTTTTCGCATAATATTGACCTTATCGCCATCACCTGTGCTGTGTGCTGCTAATCAAATTAATGTACATATAACGCGAAGATGAAATGAATTGGGCTGTGGAAAGAAAGGATTAGATTAGGTTATTATCACTTCCAGCAGTTGTAATTATAACAAACTAACAGTTCGGATACGAGGAGCTGATTATCATAACCGGTATTTTACATCATTTATTAACCTTGCATTTAGCGAAGAATATGTCTCTATTTGTTGAAACAACTGCAGCAGATAAAATTCCAAGAATAAGCGTTTAGATGCAGTTTGAAAATATTTATAATCGATCGATCTAATTTATATTTTGTAATTAGTCGTAGTTAATGGTCTGCTGAGTGTTTACTAAAAATTTTAATCAGTTTTTGAATCGTCATTCTCTTCTTTTTCTTCTTCTTTGGAAATGGCTCACAAGGCCAACACTGAGTAAAATTTTCACCTCCTAAAAAAATATACTTATTGGAAGTAGATCATAAAAGGACCCCATCTATAAAAATTCAAATACTGAAGTCCATTTCTTGAATTTTGAAGAATTTTTGAAATTTTAAAATTATCTCATTTTCATGAAAAATACTTCTGTGATCTACTGAGCGATACCATACCATAAATTGAGTCAGAGAAATCAATTTTGACTTTTTTGGCTTTTTTTATGCGTACCCACCTAGTTTTTTTTTAATTTTTTAATTTTAAAGTTTGAAAACTTTTCAAATTTTTAAACAAAATTTTTGAGAAAACTAGTTTTCTGTAAAAAAAAAATTTCAACGCTGAGAGGATTAGATATTGGAACTTATTTGATCCAATCAATGAGAAAATTGATGAAGGGGTTTATATGAGGTGAATTTGGCCCTGGCTTCGATTTTCGAACTAACCCTCTGAGATGGGGTTCCTTGATGTGAATAAATCCCAGAAAAATTTTTGGCCCCGTTCTTTCTCTGAGTTATGGTCATTTTATTGCATTATTTTGAAAAGTTTTTAATTTCGATAGAAGTGCGAAGGAATTTTCCTATTATTCTTTGGCATCAAAATACATCTTTTTCATCAATTTTGGTGCACTTTTTCACGAGGTTTTGGCCATTTGAAATTTTCAACTGAAAAAAAAAGAGCCTCCATAGCAAAGTTCGACTATTTTAGGTGAAAATATTCCAAAACAAGTTTTTCAACATAAATTCACATCACGTACCTATTCAGTTTTGTCGATTTCAGTATCATAAAGGCCGAAAATAGAAAGAACCGTAAGTAAGTACAGAAATGTTTTTTAGTCAATTTTTAAAATTTCGAGTGTTTTGAACAAAAAAAAGTTATTAAATGGAAGATTTAAGATGGGTTTGGTATTCAGTAGATCAAAAATTCCGATAAATACCATTCTTGCGATCGTTTTTTTCAATGTCTCAAAATTCACCCTTTTTTACGATTTTTGATGGCAAAAGAGAAAGTACATTTTGAGAATTCACGTATAACAATCGTAAAAATGGCATTTATTGGGATATTTTGACCCGCTGATCATGAATCTGACCTTAATTCCCATTTTTTTTGTTCATTCCTTTCTGTAAAAAAACGCTCAATATTTAAAATTTTGCCAAAATAGCATTTTCTCTACCTACGGTTTTTTTGTGACTTTTGACCCTCAGGCCAGAAAAAATCTAGTGCGTAGGTATAAAGAGACATTTTACGTAAAACATTCAAATTTTAAAATAATTATTCCAAGATGGTTGCTCTTTGTTTTTAAAGATCCGGAAAAAAAAATGAAGAGATGGAAAAATTATGGTAAAAACACCTCTAAGAGAAAATTTGTTTTCATCACGTAGACCAATTTTGTGACACAAATAAATGTTCTCAAAAAAAATGTGTGATCTGAACTCGAAGTTTCAAATTTGGGATAGTTTTGCTTTAATCGATCAAATAGGACTCTAATAATGGGCAATCTGTGATTGTATAGGTTCTAAAATTCGCATGGAATATTTTAATGGAATTTTTTTCCAGTAGGTAGATAATTAAAAATTTCAAAATTTTCTGGAAGTCCCCAAAACGTTTTGAAACTATTTCCAATAAATTTGGGGGTTTCAAAATTGAGTATATTATATCAAATTTATGCTTTTTTCATTGATAAAATCAAATTTTCATTTATGGTTATTTGAAAATTTGAAAAATAATTTTTCAAAATTCAGGAAATTAAATTCATTAGCACCTGAAATCAATAAAGTTTTCTATGATGTACGTTCTTTCGATCTATATTTTTGTTTCGAATTAAAGTCAAAATTTCATTCCAAGTTGGAGCATCTCCTTTGCCAGAACAAGAGCATGAAAAAAAAAATTCATTTGGAAAGAGGTAAGTATCTACTTAATCATATCAATTATTTATTTCTTAATTTTGTTGTGGTAGATGGAATAATTTTGATTTTTTTTTTTGGAAAAAAATGCATTTTTTTTTGAAAGGCTCACATTCTTTTTTAAAAAAGTCTATAGGTTGCGTATAGATTTCAAAGGTCATTCAGGGGAAAACCTACTAATATAATATCAACCCATCCATTTATACGTTGTAAAAGGCAAAATTTTCAAAAAAGCAAAAAAAAACATGAAAAATAATGTTCAAAAAATATTCGACTCAAAAACTCAATCATCCGATGGACGAATTTGTACAATAGAAATTCCATTCGAGAAAATAAGACTATACGTAGACCTACCTGTCTTAGATTTTATATGAGTTAGCCTGGCTCGATTAATAAATTATTCTCGACACGATGGACGGCAAGTATTCATATATGTCTTCACACGTTCATCTCATCATATTATTTTTATACGATTCGCTTTTACATACGCACGCGACATATAAAGTCGACAGTTTTGTTTATTCATTCTTCTTCAGCTGCATACGAACGGTTTAAAAAAGGAACTGTACGTTTCTGTAATCGGTTACGTCTAATACATTTCAAGGAAATTCACAAACCTGTTAGATCTCGCGTTTCACATGGACAAAACTAGATTTCCCTCTTTTCATATGGTACACAATCCACAATTGCAATCTCATTTCTTCTAAATGGACGACAGACGCGCGTACTACGTCGATCCAATATATAGGCAATTGGATGGAGAAGAAGAGGGTTGAATATGAGTGAATGGTTGATGGAGAAATTAGTATGATTTTTTTTTTACGATGAAAAAGGGTGCTGATTTCGAAAATTATCGGAGAAAAAAATTAGATTTTAGAGATAGCCAAATATTTAACTCTTGATGGTTCTTGTGGGAGGGGGGGGGCGTAGCAAAGAACCTGTTCTTTGAAGTCTTTATTTTGAAATAAATGAAATTGTGTGCATATGAAGTGGTATAAAATTTAAAAATTTGAATTCACGTATGTAAGCTGCTCAATTAAACTGTATTAATACCTACACGTAAGTACTTACGATACAAAAGAGTAATAAAATTTCCACGTAATATCTACGGATTTAATTATTTTCAAGCTTCTGACTCGTAGAAGTAGAAGTACATTATGGTATAATAATTAGATCTCTTCTATAAATGTATCCATCGCAGCCTTCAGGACGAAACACACATGTGTACTATGACACAACAAGGTTATTTTTGTTCCATCGCTAGTATCGTACTGCTACCAGTGCAAATGCTGATTTTTCTATTGTTTTGAGTTACTTTATTCAGCTGAATTAATTTTTTATGGAGGTACTTGAAGTGGGAACATTTTCTGGTCGTTAACAAAGTTTTTCACGAGATCGAATAGCTGCTATAAGAGTTATATATGATTATGATAACGTAAAAAGTGAAATATCGTATTTAGGGCGCACGAGTATGCAAATTTATTAACATCTTTTTCGCGTTCAATAATAATCGATTATTCCAGTTCAACGCAACGTGCCTATGGTTGACTTGAGTGAAATACTTGACTAGATAAGATCCCGCGTCGGCAAAATGCATTCTGATTTTAGCAGAATTTCTGCAGATTTTAAGAAAAAGCACATCTTGGGTAAATAAATACAGATGAGTAATAAAAATATTTCAATAAAATGGAAAATTGAAGGTTTTAATATTGGATAGAAATTAGCAAATCAAATAAGGTATTCGTATTTTCAATAAAAATAGAAAATAATTTTTCGTCAAAATACCAGAAAAGGAAAAGGAAAAATAAAAATAAAATATGTTTTAGAATATCAAAAAATGTTTGATTCTGGCAGAAAATTAAAATACTGAAATTTTGCCTTTAATAAAGTTATTCAGTAAAATTTGAAATTTTGAGTTGAAAAAAGTTAATGAATTGACAAATTCTCAAACAAATACTTACAAAAACTATTTCAAAGCCCGTTTCATCTATTCGTTATCAAATTTTTACATAAAAATCTTTCAAATTTAAGAAAAAAAAAACGAAATATTAAATTTGGCAATTTCATTAAAGCTCAAAATGGTCTCGAAAATATGTAATTTAAAATTTTAAGGAAAAAAAAGAACGAAAAAAGCGATATTTGGTTCAGGTGCAGGACGTGATAGAATAAACTGATACTTTTCAAACTCGACGTATTTTGAGAAATAAACTTGATGGCTAAATTTTATAACTGAGTAAAACAATAATTATCCATTTGCCCTCTCTTCCAAAGGGGGAAAATTGTGGTTTTTATGAAAAAAATTGAGTTGAAATTAGAAAAAATTTAAGAGAGTTGATGATGATCTTAAGCTTTTTTGAAAGAGTCAGAGAGGGTTGAGGAAAAATGTGGATAATAATTAAGTAGAAACGTTCAATTTTCATCCCTCTCGACGATCTATTCCGTTCGTTTGTGACAATTTTTTTTTGAGTGATTCATTCAGTAGACAATATTAAAATTAAAAATAGTATCAGTTCGGTTTCAATTTTTATTATTTGTCAATTTCAACTAAAGTTTTCAGTTTTGATTTTTTTTTTAAATCGATTTTTAACTTTTTTAAAATTTTAAACGAGTCTATTTTTGGCAAAAAATGAGAAGTTTTAGAAAAAAAATTGTTTTTTGGTCGATTTTTTTCAATTTTCAATTACCTATAACTTCAATTTTTCACCTTACATTGCTGAGAGTAAATCTTTAGATAGAAGACGTGATCAACTTTTCAAGATTGCTGGCATAATGGAATTTCATTAAATTTAAAAAACTTGAAAAAATTTCGGTGAATTGAAATCGATACAGTAGTAATCTTTTCCTAGACTTTTGAAAACTTTGAAATTTGACCAATCGATACAATAAATTTTGGTTGCACTTTCAAAAACTTGAAAAAATTTTTATGAATTTTCCAACACAATGAAATTTATTCGATTTATTGGAATTGCTTAGAAATTTAGCAACTGAAGCCTGAAAATGTTTCAGAAAAAATTTGATCATCATCTATCAATTTTAAAATTGTAAAAATAAAAAAAATAAAAAAAAAACTTAAAAAAAATAACTGATATTTTTTTCATAAAAAATGATCTTTAAAACTTTAAAGCAAACTTGCCTAATTTTTTTCCAACGTTCATCACTTCAACAATTATTATTTTTAATACATTTTTTTCAAATTGAATGATTTTAATTTTTGGTTGAAGAAACCTTTTCAATTATGAGATATTTATTTCATTATTTGTTATTAATGGAAGAGGTGGATGGGAGGAAGAAAAGATGCCAAAAAAGTGCAAAAATGAGGTAGATAGAAACCAAAAAGTCAGCACGAAAATTTGACAGAAAAATTCTAAATTATTTCGTTTTCTCAAGTTCAAAAAAATGTTGAAGAAGTACCAAATATTTTTTTTATTTTGTCAGTTTTTCAGAAATTTTGAATTTTAGATAAGATCGTCCGATAACTTTTTGTCGGACTGTCTAAAAAAAAAAAAAAAAATAGTAGGTATGATTTAGCATTTTTAAAAATTGGAATGAATGAATGAATGAATGAATGAACGTAAAATATGTATTTTCATTTTTGATCATATCCAATTTTTTCCCAAGATAAAATTTGTTAATTTTCCAATAAGATTCCCCCCCCCCCAAAAAAAAAATGTTGCAAAATGTCCAATATTTTTAATCTAGATAATTCGTTTGATATTTATACCATTTTTGACCTTTTTTTTTGATTGGCTTCATACCTAACAAAATACCTTATTTTAAGAAATGATAGAAGATCAGAATTTGAACCTTGATTTTTTAGCCAACATTCCTTTCTTGAAAATTTACTTCAGCCGCAAAAATAAACTCATTCAACCCTCGAAACAAATTTCTGCCATTTTTTTAGACGTAATTTTTCAAGGATAATAATACTTTTAGACTATATTTTTTGCTTTTTACTTACTCTCATATTTTCTATAGGCACAAATAAGGCATTAATCAAACAAAATATTAATAAATTCGCCTCGAAAAATCGCTCAAATAAAACACATCCATCACCACCACACTTCTTCACCTTTATTTAATTTCGGGTCAATGAAAAATTTCTCAGAAAAAAGGAAAGATCGTCGCGACTCGAAAAACGAAAACAACCCACCAAACAAAGAATGCTTTCTTATAATTCGAATTTTACAACACCAGTCGAATATTTCATTTAAAATTGTTTCTGCCACGAATTCCATTTCGTCTGAAAACTTTAGACGAAACATAACCACGTACAAGTCGAAATATACGTCTAATAAATTTCACAATTTTTTGCCCCGTTCTTGAAAATTTCATCTTTCGATCCCGCCAGAGAAACTTTTCGGTATCCAGACGTTGGAAAATTTGCAAAATTCTGCCCACCGTTTTACGCGTAAGGCTGGTAAAATTGATAAAATATTCGAAACACTTCCCGGGTGAAATAATTTTTTTCCCCAAATAAGCAATAAGACAATAGCTGCGAAACGTAGCTAATAATGTGTGTCGCGGTATTTCTAAACGTAATATATTTCGTTTGTTGCCATTAAAAGAAGAAGCCAGAGAGAGAGAGAAAAAAAGGCGAAACATTGCGTTATTTATTACTTTTAACTCTTACTATTTTTATACACATGTGTGTTAAGAAGTTGTACAGACTGTAGTATTTATATGCTTACAATTGATAGAGAAAATTTATACGTATGGTTTGTATGGTTTTGTCTCGCATCTGCTTGATTTATATACCATTTATTTTTATTTCTTTTTGCGTTTTTGCTTCCTCCTTCATACTGCCGTTTTTAAGTTTAATGAAGAAATAAGCCTATACAATGGAAACGATCGTAGCGTGAACTTCAACATGTTTCTTACAATATAAATACAAATATGTACCTACTTAAAAGTAGATGTAAGTAAATGTCCCACAATTAGAATCGATTTTACATTCTCTAAGTCGAAAAAAAAACGAGAAATCAAATAGGTATCGGGAATTGGAAGAAGTAGGAACATATTCGCCCAGAAAATAATATCGATATTTGAGACTTGCTCGTTAAACGTGGTATGTCGCACGTAGAGTAAAACGAATCGATCGTATATTTTACAAATCGAGAAAAAATAAACCAATAAAATTATCCATAAATAATAATATTTGAAATTTTTTTATTTTCGGGAAGCCATCAATTCGGTGGCAATTTGAATTTCGACGTCGGATTTTATGGGTAATTTATTTGGACGAAAATTAATAAAATATTGCAAAACGTTTAAATTATATAATAAATGGACGTCATTGGTGAAGCCATCCGGAGTAAATGTAAATACGTACGGAACGTAATAAAAATTGGAATAACCTTCGAAATATTTTGTAAAAAAAAATTCATATCTACGTACGAGAGTTATTTTTTTACGCGCTGGTTCGAAAATAAGTAAATAAAATAGATATGGAAGTCGACGGGGGGAGAGGGGGAGAAAGGTGATGAAGCGATGAAGATTTTTTGACATGATGTATGCAACAGTATGTATTAAAAGATGCACTACGTACAGAAGTTGGAGGCTGTGACTGATAAACTGATCTCAAAACAGGTGAACAGGTTGATGGATGCGGAAAATGGAGAGGAGTCGATTGTTGTCGCCGCCGCCACAACTGCGGCTGCAGCCACAGAGACGGGGATCCGGCGGTAACTAGTATCGGCGACCATTACAAAAGAATTTACCGAATTCCAAGCCTTTCTGTAACAACTACCGATAGAAAATAAATCAACGAGACACTATAGTATATAAAATGCGCACAAATCGGTTATTCCGTGCACCCCTATTGTTAGGTTAGGTTGGTACTCGATCGTATATGCGCATGGAACATACACACGTATGGAGGACTCGGCCAACATAAATTTATAGAATTGTCTTTTCAATTTCACGTAGCAGTAATTTATCCAAAAATCAACCGCTAAACCGTCTTAATATATTAGGAAAAAAAAAAGAGCGAACAAATCGAACTAGGAATTTTAACGAATTCTGAACCAAATCTAGCTCAACAGTTCTCATCATTTGTTAAAGCGAGAGTTATTGTGTGGAAGACTTTGATCTTGTTGGTAGAGTTGTGGAAGTTTTTGTGGTAATAGGAGTAGATGGTGGTGAATTATAGCTGTTGTTTTTTTTTTCTCTCGCTGGGTCTGTTATCCTATTTAGTCATCGGGGTTGTCATAATTTTTTGTTAACCTGAAGCCGAATTGTACGGTAGCTGGATTCCAGCTCGACGGTGGCGACCGAGGTAGGCAATAAAACCGCGGGAAAGATGTTCGGATGGGTTTAATTTACTTAAAATAGTGACTTTTTGTGGTGTAGTGTTGGGTTCGAATAGGTGGGCTTTTTTTCTGTGAGATGTCTCGTGGACAAAATTTTCCTTGTAGTTATTTACGTAGGTATAGGTACCTAGTTTTTTTTTATCAACCCTTTTTTTCAAGGGTTCTCCACTTGATTTGAATATATTTTTATAATAGATGCAAGTTTTAAAATTATGGAATATCATCGATGTGTTTTTTTTTAAATTGGTGTTTCAGTTCAATGTACAAAGATCATTAGATCAGCCTTCAACTTCATCTTTAAGTAGCGAAACGTACCATGTACCACATCACAGTCACACACCTTCTCATCACAGTAGTGCAGGATCTGTGAGCTCGAACGGTGGAGTTGGCAGTCCAGGATCGCCTGCAACAGTTCCCATTAGATATAAAGAAGAAGATACCTCAAATTCAAAAGATGGTGAGTGCTCAAGTTCTAAAAATATTTTCTTTAATTTTGGAAAATTAGAAGTGTTTGTCAAATTCGTAGTTGAAATCTGGGTATCGAAAATTCAGAGCCTTAATGTGAGGATAAATTTTCAACATTATTTTCTCTTATATCAAGAAAAAAAATTATTTTTTTAATCTGATTTTGTCGAATTTTCTGAATGGTATGTTTTTCAGCCACAGAAAGTAAAACTACAATTAAAAAATTATGATCGGTATGATTTTACTACGAAATCTCACGTTTAGAGAATTGAGCTATACTCTGACTGAATTTTCGTTCGAAAAATATTTAGAATTCAAGTTCTTACTATTTTCACTGCAACTTTTCATATTTTTTAAAAAAATGCCGGAGGCTAGTCTCGTACTAAAACTTGTCAGATTAATAGAAAAATGGGTGAATTTTGGTTATATCGGTATTTGGAAAAATCTTCAAAAAAAATTGCATAGGTATTAGGTACCTACCTATTAAAAAAAAATAAAGTAAGATAGGGAAATTGAGAACTAAAAATTTTCTACATGCAAAAAATCAAGAAATGTTGCTGTTTGTAAAATTTTCAATAGTTTAACATTTTAAATCATTGCTAATTACGCGCTCTCTCATTTTGAATCAGTGAAATGTTACTGATGAACAGTTAGAATTTCAGCACAGGAAAAACCAACGAAATTCACTGAATTTCAGCGAATTTTCATTGATTTTTTTTTTGCTGAATTCATAAATTACACTGACTTTTCAATGAATTTTCTTTGATTTTCCAGTGATTTTTCTTACTGATTTGTTTAATTTTTACTGATTTATAAATGAGAAAGTGGGTAATTAATATATTTTCTAATTATCCATTTGAGTGGGTACTTAGTTTTAAAATTTTGCGTTCAATTCGACGTAGGTAATGCAAAAATTATAAAAATTGATGTAAAATCATTTGATGGTAAGCACGTAATAAAATTAAATTCAATTTCATTTGAAAAAATAATGTTGGAATTCAAAAAACATTTTTTTTGGCAATCGATTATAATTTATGAAATACATAATTATTTTTCTCGTTTGCAAAATTAATAAAAATTGGATTAATTTGACATATTGGATGTATTTGGGAGGCGGTGGGGGCGGGGGAGTGGAGGAGAGGTGGAGCACTGATTTTTCGATTTCTTGATATGGGGAGAGAGCCGGGAAGTATTTTTAATTTTTTTTGATCCAGACTACACTCATTAAATATGTAAATTAAATAATAAATATTTGAATTTGTTATTTTTCTATGTATTTAAATCTTTCATGAGGATTAGAATCAGTGGTTTTTGTAAATTGAAATACCTAAATAATTTTGAATGAAGCATTAAAATTAGTGATGAATAATAAAAAAAAAAAACATTATTTGGTTTCAAAAATGGGTTTCGGAATTGAGGTTCTCCCTTGATTCTATCTTTTCTAAAAAGCCCAAACTCAATGTTAACTCAGAAACAAATTTTCAACACTTAAGTAAGGGTCGTTATTTGCATAGGTTCGCGTGAAACATTATGCATTTTAAACCTGTCAAGAAACCACAATATTTATCACCTAAATTTTATACCTCAATTATTTTTTTCGATTTTAGAAAAAATTTTTTGAAAATTGAATTCTCTCATTCTCTATAAAAAAAAAAGATGATAGGCATTTTTGAAAAAAAATAAAAATTGAAAACTCGACTCGTGACCTCTTTTACAATTTTTAGTTATTCAAGTCTGGCTCCGAAATGGTGAGGAAATCAAATCGTGCAGCAAAAAGGCAATCTTTTTTATTCTGTTAAAATAGTTTTGCGAAGAAATCTATTTTCGTCAGGACATCTAAAACGAAATCCCTTTCAGAATTCCAATCGTCAAAACATATAATCAGCCCCCAAAAAATGTATAATACTGAGAAATCCGACTGGAAATTGCAAGATGAGACGAATTCTCTTGTGAAATTCCAAATATTTGAAAAGAGACAAAAATTAAATTTTAAGCTACTTTTGTTGATTTTCGCAGCTTCTAAGGATCTTAAAGTCCAGGAAAAAATTTAATTTTACAGGAGGCTTCAGATTGGGTCGAACTGTTGAAATTTGATTTTAGAAATCTCATTAGATATCATTAATTTTTCAAAAAATTTATCTTCTTCCAAAACTATCAACTTTTCATAGGAAAAATTGTTAGGTAATAATTTCATATAATATGTGAGTCCATGCTTAGGTGTCAAAATTTGGTTTCTGAATTGAGGTTCTTCCTCAATTCTACTACTTCGGAAAGGTCTAAAATCAGTGTCAACTCAAAAACCAATAATTCTTAATACCTAAGGGTGATTTCTATATACCGACTCACATACTTAGTATAAGCATTATTGTACCTACCTATTTTGAAAATTCACAAAAAATTAAAAAATCTTCAAAAAAGAATTTGTTCCCCGCCCCTCTGGGGGTTAAAATGTAAAGTAGTTTCTGAATGACCCAGTCAACTGAGACACACAGAGTTGTCACTAGTTCAGGATGTAATTTATCATCTACAAATGATTGGTACCAAATTTAATTTCTCCTGAAAATTTGGTAACAAAATGTTATGATATAAAAGTGAAATCCGCCCTGATATACTCCATCCTCCCACTTCCCAAAATTAGGAGAACTGGACATTATCAAAGTTGGGAGGAAGTAAATTGGAAGTTGAAAAAAAAAAAAATTAAATTTTTGGGCGGACAGAGCCGTCATGTTCGGATTAGATAGAAGATTACTAAGCTTATGTGGGCTTCTGACCGCCCAAAAATTTAATTTTTTTTCAACTTCCAATTTACTTCCCCCCAACTTTGCTAATCTCCAGTTCTCCTAATTGTGGGAAGGGGGAGGATGGAGTATATCAGGGCGGATTTCACTTTTATATCATAACATTTTGTTACCAAATTTTCAGGAGAAATTAAATTTGGTACCAATCATTTGTAGATGATAAATTACATCCTGAACTAGTGACAACTCTGTGTGTCTCAGTTGACTGGGTCATTCAGAAACTACTTTACATTTTAACCCCAGAGGGCGGGGAACAAATTCTTTTTTGAAGATTTTTTTTTTACGGATATCAGTTGTTTTTTTGTACGTAGTTCTGTTTACAAAGTGCAAACTATTTGAATTCATTCGCGTCAAACTGAATATAAAATTTTGAAGTACAATAATTTTCATAGCGTTTTTTTGTGTTAGAAAATTAGAAAACATTCAAGGAATGAGGATTTTAATTAGACTGATATTCACTTTTGTAAACTTGGAACCAGGAACGTACCGATAGGGGGAGGGGGGAGCTTCCTCCCTGAGAAAATTTTTTATTTGTGAGTTGGGAAAATTGAGCAATTCAAAACATCAGTTGGGAAAATTGGGCAGTTGGGAATTAGTCACTTTATCGACTGAAAATTCATCATTTTCCCAACTGAAAATGTATCATTTTTCCAAGTTGGAAATCAATAAAATTTCCACTTGTTAGTTTAAAAATTTCGCCCTCGCTTCGCTCGGGCATGATCAAAGTCGTAATCCAACAAACTATTTCAAGTAACAACAGTGTTGAAGAAGGCTCCTCTTATTCATTCCCCTGAAAATACTTTTGATCTGATACTCTGTGTTTTTATTCTCAATTTTTACGCTCCCGAAAAAGCTTTCAACACCATTGATTGTGAATAATTATCTAATGGCTACATTCTTACCCTCCCCCTCTCAAATTACATCAAATAGGAATTTTGAAAGCCTTAAAATGAGAAAAAATGGCTTTTTTAGGCATTGAAAATATAATTTTTTCAAAGCTTCACCCTCGCTTCGCTCGGGTATAAATTAAATCATGTTTATATACATTATTTGAGGTGATAGCGCCAAAAAAAGTTCCTTTTTACTCATTCTTCATAAAATTGTTCTGGTATTTCAAGTTGCATCCATTTTGAGTTGGGAATTTCATGAATTCGAGTTGGGATTTTCATGAGACCTCCCTCCCCCCCCTGGAAAATGCCTTCGGTACGTCACTGCTTGGAACTTTGATAGCTTTTGATCTGTCACCCGGAAAACTTTCAAATCTGCCTTATCAAATGTACTTATTCGAATTTTTAAGGCTGTACTTTAGTAGGTAAATGAGTATGTAAAAATTACGAATTTTTGCGACAGTTTTGTGGGTCACTGAATGAATGGGTTTTCTTTGTTTTTGCTTTACATATTTTGTTCAGAAAAGCTAAACTTAGGGCGCCACGAAGCTATTTTTTGAATAAATAATTACCTGAATTAATTATACGACTCTGAAATTGGCAAATTTACATAATTTTCACTTGTTCTCACTCCGACATTACATGTTTGAAAATTAGTTTACTGGAAAAAGTGCTTCGTGGCGTCCCAAGTTCAACCTTTCTGATCAAAATAAACCAAAAACGAAAAAAATTCATTCATTTAGTCATAGATACAAGTCCCACAAAACTGTCGGCAAAAAGCAAAAATTATACAATTATGTACTGATATCGAGTCTAGTCTATGAGATAACAATGATAACATCCATGATAGCCAATAATTTTTCAAGTTTGTATTGCTCAATATCGTTCAATTTGTTGGTTCAATTTATCAATTTCAAAATGTGAAAAAATAAAAAAATACATCTTTTGATAATTTCAAGGTAAATTACCAAAAATTACCACATAAATCACCACACCACCAAATATTTTGGCACCTCACCACAAGAAATTAAAAGTTGTTATCAGTAATTTCGGCAAACTCAAATCCTATAAAAGAACAAACTTTAGACACAGCTATAGAGCTTTAGAAAGCTTTAAATGACTTGAAAATTTTACCTAAGTATAGTTTATACATGTATTTGAAATCCTTTGCTATTGCCGAAGCTCAACGAATAACAGCAATTTGTCATTCGGAACTTCAACTTGGCTAATTTCCAAAATTTTCAAGCAACTTTACCCCCCTCTACCAAGCTCAAATATGGTATGATTGATACCGTTTTTTCGGTTTCTTATGTATTTTTACCCAAGGAACGCATTTTCGGGGTCAATTTTTCTTTTTTCAAATTTTTGGGGCCCCAAATGGGGGGGTGCAGGGGCAATTTTCAAAATTTTGAAATTTTTCCCCCGTCACATTACCCGGACCAACAAGTAGACCCTTATTCCAAAATTTCACCAATTTTGAATGAAACGTTTGTTCTCCAGCCGTGATGAACCATTTGTCACAGTTTAGTAAAAACTGTGAAAAAAATGGAAATCAAGCGTTCTGAAACTCATCAACTACTTTGTCTACAACGTTCATTTTTGTTTTTTTAGAAAGAACTCGAAAAAATAAGACACGTTCACCATGGTTGTTTTTTAATTCAACGATAATTTCTGAAAAAAAAGAATTCGAAAACGCGAAAAAAGTGTTTATGGTCATTAGAGAATATAAGGTCACGCTAGTTTTTTACATCTTTGTGGGGGCGGGGTGGGATCACTAGCGTGATCCTTGATCGTTTGAATTAGCAGAAATTTTGATCACAGGGGTTTTTGAATAAATTCTTTTCAAAAGTAGCCATATGCCCAAATCCATACGACATCGACATGCTGAACAGGCCACATTTTCAAAATTCCGAAACTTTTTCATATTTACGTAGGTCTTTATTACACAACACAACAACTTAATTTCTCTATACAAACCACTAACCAGCCAAGAAAAAATATTCAACAGGAAAAATTTTACACTTTCAATTACAGTTTCTTTAACTTCGCAACTCACCGAAAAACTTATTACAAAAGAAGCAACGCTCGGAAATAAATTTCCCCCTAAAAGACTGCTTATGTTTCGCATTTTAATGAACGTTTACTTGAGAAAAAAACCTTCGAGACAACTTTTTCAAAAAAAAAAAGTCTTTAAAAGAGGGTAAGAAACTAAGAAGTGGAGCGAAAAAAATGAAGATATTATGTTGCTGTTTATTAAAACTTTTTTCTATAGTGTTATATCGTAGAATAGACTTTTTCCTTTACGAGATCATTACCCGGGCTATACTTATAGTTTGATAAATTGCGGTTAAAATAACATTCAAAGTTTATTACAACGTGGTGAATTTTTTCGTTTGAATAGTAAATTAAAGGTCTTTATATAGGTACAGTTGATGATGAAAAAAAAAAAAGGTCGACTCGAGATATAGATACACAAACACATGTATTAATAAGAAAAATAAAAATAAACGACCGATGATGACGAGATACCACCGATTTCTCTATATAAACAGGAACCGCGACAAAATACAAACTAAATTAATTTATCGCTCGCGGTTGCAGGTGAGAGAAGAGAAACTGCAGTCGATGAAGAAGAAGAAGACGACGCGGGGTCTACGAGTAGTAACAGTAGAGCCCAATATGTTTCTGCTAATTGTGTCGTATTTACCCATTACTCAGGCGATGTTGCAGCTGTTGTCGATGAACATTTTACCAGAGCATTAAATTATGCGACAGAGTTGAAAAATAATGTTGCCAATACCAAAGGTAAGATTTCATAATTGTTTAAAAATTAAATGAAAATTAAGGTGGGTAGAAAATGGAAGGAGGCAGGGGTAGGTATCATCTAAATACCTATTCAATTTCAACACTGCTTCACGAGTGGAATTAAGTATTGGGCAGAATGAAGTATTCTCCATCTTGACGTTTCGAATTTTTTCGAATCCCGAAACTAAGTATTAATACTCCGAAATATGACTGGACTTGTTTTTTTGGAATCACAAATTTATAGAATATTTAAAGCCTCGTTTAGTTAGATAGTGGCAAAATTCTGAAAAAAAAAAACTGACTGCAGGTAACATATTATCCAGATCTGCAAGAAAAAGCGCAAGTATTCAACTCTAAAAATAATGGTAAAATGGTGATTTTAGTAGGATTTTTCACGCTGATTACAAAAAAAAGGGGTGAAAAAAATCCAGTAGGTACATCAAAATTTTTCATAAGTAAGTACCTAATTTGAATTCCTTATTGTCATTTTTAAAAAATTGTAAACTTTTGACCCTTGAAGTCAATTTTTTGAACAGAAGGAGAATTCTCTCACGAAAAAATGATCCAAAATAATATAAAAGGACAGTAAAACTTCTTTCCTAGGCAGTTTATAACTAGCTTTCTTATTCCGGAAGCTTATATTTTTCGAGATATTTCAGCCGAAGGTTTCAGTTTTCATTTTTTATTAAAAATATCTCGAAAATCAGGCTTCCCAGAAAAAAAAAATAGTTAAATTCTACCTAACAGAAAAAAATATTGCACTCTACAATTTTTGCTCTAAACATTTTTTTTCATAGGTAAATCAACTTCACAGTGTGAAAAAAAAAATTAGCCAAAAATTCAAATTGAAAGAAACAGTGACATGGGGGAAAAAACAAAATCGTATTTGAATTCAGTCCTGAAAAATTGATCAAAATTACCGATCGGCGTTTTAATTCGAAAATTACGAAATCAAGACGCCGAAAAAAAAATTAGACATGAATTTTATTGCAGAGAGTTGAATTTCTTTTCGGTAGAACTTTAGCTACCTATAGCTTTTTTTAGGGCCCGAGAAACCACATCATGAGAAATCGATACCATACCTACTTCGAT
Organism: Pseudococcus jackbeardsleyi; assembly: GCA_038380155.1. NCBI lineage: Eukaryota > Metazoa > Arthropoda > Insecta > Hemiptera > Pseudococcidae > Pseudococcus > Pseudococcus jackbeardsleyi. The sequence continues at coordinate 42,249,048 of CM076238.1, forward strand.
TTGTATTTCAATTGTATCGATTAGGTATGATTATTGTGGATTTTTGTCGATTTCACTCGAAAAACCCCCTCCTTCAGCTTTATTTTTATCGACAATTTGTTAGAACAGATTACATAACGATAACTTTTGGCAAATTCGATACAATTTTTCCACCGTATTCTAATAGTTTTTCGTCGAACCTTGATTTTGTGTCGATTTTATTTCCATTTTCGGTACAAAATCTAAGTTTGATGATGAAATAAAAAAAATATTTAAAAAAAAACTATGAAAAACAATGGGAAAACGGTATTGATTATTGTCTGAGCCATGCGGAGAAAATTGAGGTTCAGGGGGGAAAATTGAAGAGAAAAAAGGTCCCCTCCTACAATGAGGACCTCAAAAAAAATTTTGATTTTCAAGTTCATGGCCGCCCACAGGATTTTATGGTGAAGTAGCGAGAGAATATTTTGATTCTGACGAGCATAAGTGGAAAAAAGCTAGTAGCCCTCTGTTCGGATTGATCCAGCTTCAAATTTTCTTGCTTTTTGCGGTAGGTATCAATTTTTCAAAGTTGATTGATTTTCCCCATAATTGCAATGTATCTAGTTTTGCATATTTTGAGATCTTCAAAATTCGAAAAAAATCAAAAAATTGGATTTTAACGAAAACTTTTGAAGCAGAGATGAAATAATTTTCATCCCCAATTTTGTTAGGTTTTCTCAAAGAAGAACGAAGTACGTATGTTCGTATTGGCAATACTGCCAACTTCAAAAGATGAAAAAATTGAAAAAAAACCTGTGTTTTAAAATTAATTTTCTAAACTTTAAAATTGGTTGTGTCACATTACACAAAGAATTTTTTCATTTTACAAGCTCTTTGAGACCATTTGTGATGGTTTCTTTCCCATGGACTTTTTCTATCAAAAATTTTTCATTTTTAGCCCTTTTTTAATATTCTGAAATTTAGATTTTTTGGGAAAATGATAAGTCCAAATATTGCATAAAAAAAAAAAAATAGAAAATAGGTATAAAAAGTTTATGAGGTAGTGCTCGTTACCCCCCCCCCCCCCAATACCCCCTCCCTGTATAACAAATATTTCACAAAAAATTCAAATCTCAGTTGGAATTTTTTTGATTTTCTCAGAAATGTAAAATTGAAAAAAAAAGAGCCCACCAAATGGAGATTCGAATCCCCAACACAAATCAGCCGAGTTTTCAAATCACGAATCATTGACAATTAAATCAATGTTTTTTTTCTAATTAGGCATTCTTTTTTGTTAATGCGTTCAAAAATTGATTCAAATAGGTACCTGATTTTCACAAATGAACATTTTTCAGGTAATTCAATCTGGAATTTTTCATGTTACGAGATTAATGATAATTTTGTCCGAAATTATACCCATTGTACCTACACATTATGACAAAATTTGACAAATTATAATATTACGTCATTTGGTATACGCGACATTATGACCAATGGTACGTAATACGTTGAATAAAAAGAGAGTTAATTATCAAGACCAGACCTTCCCGTAACCTAAACAAGATACTTAAATTTGAAACATAAAGGGTCTACTGGTTGATGATTCTGGCTTGTAAACAAGGTGTTAATAACATGTACTTGAATGCGGATCGTGGGATCAGAATCGCATTCTTAAAATATTTTCCGGATAAACGATGCAGGTGTAATAGCGAACAGATAATGCGCGCGCATTAAACCGCTCCGTCGGATCATGTGAAAAAAAAAGTCATGTAAAACAATAAAACTTGGTTCTGTGATTCATCATAAAAGTACACCGATTCAAAATCTTGTAAATTTTGTCGCGTATATCGGTAAGCTATAAATATAATTTAACGACGACAGGTTTTTGGAAGACCACCGAGTTTTAATGTGTGTTTTAAATTCTCACTCGGCTACGCGGTGATTTACCTACATTTTATTAACGCTGTTTGGCCGGATTATTGCTGCTGTTGGGCGACAAATTATTTGAATTTGTACAAATTGCTTTTGGGTCTGTTAATTGAAATAATTCAGGGTTTAATTTAGGTACATTAAGTGCATTTTTTAAAAATCTAATTCGTGATTGAGCCAATATAATGTAGATAGGCTTTGTTTTATTTACATACCGAAAGGGGAAAATGTAATATGGAGGTACGTGAGGATCTGATTATTTGCAAATATATTATCTATCGATTCAAACGGTGCAATAGGTATTTAATCGTAAAAAGGTATCTATAGAGATATTGTAACTGTAACCATCATGTACGTATACCTATTTAGTGAAACGTGCATAGAAAGCTGTTGAATGTATCGATCCCATAGACGGCTTAATTTCAGGAAATGAATATATAGATACGTGATTACGACGTACAGATAAGTTAATCATTTTATTAGAGCAATTAAAATGAAAGTAGGTTCGATCGAACGTACATTAATACACCTTTAAAATGTAATTTTACTCTTTATTCCATTTAATTTTATTGCAAACGACCTGTGTAATAAAGCGAATCCAATTGAAATATGAGTTTGAAATTTCATATTGTTTGCAGCTCAAAGGGCTTTCAAAGTATATTTCATGTGGGATGTGGGATTAGCATTGCCTATTTATTTATTAATTTTCAGTTCGTTTGTACATGAGTGTGATAAACTCAAAATATACCTATCCTTAATTGTAAATGATATGAATTGGAAAATTGATCATCGAGAACAATTTTTGTCTATGGGCTTGGAATGGGACATGAAAAATTTTGATTTGGGTTTTAGGGCTCATTGTTCAGGGCTTGAATGAAATGTTTGAGGATTTTCAGAGCCGTTCTGGGCATGTGAAGCAAAAAGTTACCAATTTATTGGTCTGTAGATTTAAAACATAGGTACCTCAACCTCAACTACCTCAAGGTGTTTTTAATGTTTTCGACTTTAAAATTCGAAAATTAATCTTCAACTCTTTTCAAAAAACCATTAGAAATTTAGATTTTTCGAGATGGTCTGTAATATCTCATATGGATGATTTTCTCGTTACATCAAATTTTTTACAGACCACCTCGAATTCTCGAAAAAAATAGATTTCAAATTTGAGCCAATTTCGTCAGTCTCATTTAGAGTAACTTTCAATTTTATAAAGATGAAAATTGGCAGCAAAGAAGTAGGCGAACATTTTTTTTCAAAAAGTCCTGAAAAGACTCGAAATGACGCAATCACAATTAGGGTTTTGGGGCTCAAATTTAGGGATTGGTTTTCAGAGAAAGGGGTTCGGGGTTCTGGCATGAGCTTCTTAAAAAATAATAAGGCTTCGAGGCTTGCATATTGGGCCCTAAAATGAATGATCTGGGCTTTTTCGGATTTTAGGTCCACTTTCGGTTCTGGATCGCATCTCTGCTCTAATTTTGAATCAGTGGAAAATACGCTGATGAATAGTTATAATCACGACATAGGAAAAATCAGTGAAATTTTTCGATATCCAGTGAATTTTTGCTTATTTTTCAAAGAGTTTTTCTGTGAATTTTTTACTGTTTGCTTTCAGCGAATTTTTCCACTGATTTATTACTCTTCTGCAATTCTGAGTATTTCTCATTGATTTTCAATTATTTTTTTCGATTTATAAATGAGAGAGTACCTCATTAAAACATTTCTGGTTTCCTCCGAACCGTTTACATCTTTACAGGGAAAACCAGACCGCTTTGTCAGAAACTACCTAAGTATTAAGTAAGGAGGGCTTTGAACCTGCTCTCCCATCGACATCAAAAATATCTTTAAAAAATCGAGAAATTTTGGCTCTTGAAAATTTTTTTATTTTTGAAATCATCTTTCCTGACACAAGAAAAAAACTCAATTTTAAACTGCATTTTTGACAACAGCTCTGAATCTAATTGTTAAAAATGAAAAGATAATGAAAAATCCTTACAATATTTCTAAAATTACCTAACAAGAAGCATTCCTTTAAAAATTTTTTTCATTGTCCGTAGGGAGGAGTCTGGAGGAGGTTTGTCTTCCTCCTCTGATTAAAAATTGTTTTTTCCGGAAAAAAATCATCTTCAAGTCAGGAGATTGGTCATATTTTTTGAAAAAAAAGGAGTAAAATTTCGAACTTGAAATTATTCGAATTACCCAAATTACCTACTTAAATTAGAGCTGGGTTTAAAAAAAAGCTGAAATTTCCTAATTTTTACTTGCAAAATTATAAATTTTGGTAAGTAAGAAAATTAAATTCGGGTCGGTAAAATGAGAAAATTTTGGTTCCACAAATTTCGGAAGTCAAAATAATAGAAGTCGTAAAAATAGGAATGAAAAGTGTTTTAAAGGAAGGCAATCAATGCGAAAATTTCGTCATTTTCCTTCAAAGCAGTTTTAGTTGTGTGATTGTGCGTGAGTTAGGTTCAAAGGTTCAAGATGATCCTTGAATTTCACGACTTGATTTACACCAAATTTGGAATCGCAGTTGACGATTAAATACCGGATTTAATCGATCAGAGACAGGTGTAGATGAAACTAATTTCCTTTCCAGATCAAATCACATTTGCGAGCCAGTTTGTAAAAACCACTCTTAAGAGTCAGATATTATCCTTAGGGGTCAAAAATTGGTTTTCGAGTCAGCACTGATTTTGGACCTTTTATTAAGAGGAGTGGAATCAAAAGAAAACTTCCAAATCAGGAAGAAATTTTTGACCCTTAAGGGTGATTTTGATATAGAAGCTCACATTTTTTGTAAATAGGTATAAATGAATGTGCAGATTTTTTTTTTTAAATGGTAAAGTTATGCATTTTGAATCGGAAAATTGAATTGAAAATGCAAGTCAAATTTAAATTTTTTTTACTTTGCTGAAAAAATGATGATGGCGAATTTTTGAGAAATAAATTTCAATTGCAGATGAAGAGTCGAGAAAATTTGAATTTGAATGTGTACGTGTACGTACCTATTCGATTTTGATACATTATTTTTCTGAACTTCTGACGAAAGAGTTGCATTTATAGATATTTAAAATTTTACTCGTATGATCGGTTCGAGGTAAAAATTTTAACCCCATGTGAAAAAGGTTGTGATAGAAGAGATCATAAAAAATATTTTGAGTCGGAAAATTTTATAAAATTGATCGCAATCAAAAATTTTAAAGTCACTTCAAAAAGATTGGACAGGGTTTAAATCATTCTGAATGTAAAACTTGGAAAATCTCGAAGTATGAATTTTGGATTTGAACTCCTATTTTTTCAAAATCTAAAAATTTTCGTGTTACGTGATCCACAATTTTTTTTCAACTTTTGTTCATCATCTTTACTTAGATTTTTGATTTTAAATCTACCTTCTATTAAAAAAATTTTGGTTTTTAAATCCATTTTTGCTGAACATTTCGAATTTCCGATTTAAAATCCGTTTGTTCCGAATTTTGCCCAAGCCCGGTAAACAGCACGCCTCAACTTATGCTCTCAAAAATTTAAATCGTCCGATCATTTTCACAGATCATAATATCGAAAGCAACCTTTTGATAGATTAATTTAAAAGAAATTGTTCGATTATACGCCAATCGATCAATTAAAATTTCACTCTTTTTTGGCAAACTAACCTAAATAATACGTGAAACAAAAAGTAAAAGTGAGAATTAAACGCATGCGATTTTAAGACCAGCTTATACTCGTAGACGCAATTACGTATAAATTTGTTTGTTGCAATAAAACTTTGGCTAGAAGCGTGAGAAATGGTCATTAAAATCTTTCGGTTACTTTGTCTGCTCTCGACGTAATAAATTTTCCACGCGTTTAAAAAGATCGTTTAACTCTTGTTTTGATAAAAAGTTTTATTTTGGCATAAATCGACGATTTACCTATATTTACTGCTCATCGTCGTACTTTCTACTTTTTTCTTTCAAATAAAGGAACATTGCAGTCCATTTTCAAACTGCAACTGTCACAATCGATGAATGAAAAAATTCAAAAACGATTCAAATAATTTAGGTACCTATTAAATAATTTTTCATCTCAATTTTTTTAAAAAATTTTCCTCCAAGAGACCTTACAGAACCCTTAAAATTAACGAAATAAAATTAACGTGGACACGAATGTCATTCTAGCGTTATTTCGGATTATTACAAATGCCACGCGACGTTTCTCATATCGCGCGTATTTTTCGTATTTATATTAATCACGAAATATACTTCAGAAGAATTGGCGGTATGTAGCGTGATAAACGTAAATTCACTGGAACCGCCACGAAAGGGACAAACTTAACCTAATTAATGCAAACAAAACGGTTTTCTGTTTCATTTTACACGTTAATATATTATATACCAGCGGATTCTCCTTTTTTTTTCGTTCGTCCAAATTCTTTCGGACATATTGTAATGTAAAACATGCAATATGAATGCGAATATCAGAGTCGTGGTGAAAAACGACGCGGCTAGTTAGTTTTTTAATCAAGGATTACGTTGTTTTAATCACGGAAACGCGTATTTTTGCATCGTGGTTCGTGTCAAGCGCACGTACATTTTTTTAATGTTTTTAAATTTTATAGAAAGGTAATGAGGGGGTTTGATAATGGGGAAAAGGTGCATTTTTAGTCGAATTTGAAGTCAGTTCGAGGGTTCAAAGGAAATATTTGCTTTTGTAAAGAACAGATTGCATCTTTGGTAGGTCTATGTTTCCATTTGGCACCTTAAAAAAAGGGCAAGAGCCTTCTTCAAATTTCTCAGTAATGTTGATATTTCTCGTTTTTCAACATCTAGATATATTTTTTTATTATTTCACAAGAGAAAAAAACCAGACTGTTCTTTAGAATTCAACTGAAAAATTTCGAAATAAAATCAATTTAATTTGAAAAAATTTCCATTTGGTAGAAAAATTTGGGTTTGAGTTTAGGTTCCTCCTTGATTTTACCTTTTCTGAAAGATCCAAAATCAGTGTCGACTCAGAAATTGGTTTTCGAGCTGCTGTTCTCCTTTAATTCTACTACTACTGAACAGCCTAAAATCAGGGTCAACTTAAAAACCTATTTTTGACGCCCAAGAGAGGTTTCTATATCCAGGCTCACATATGTTGATTTTTCAATAATTTTTTGATTTTCCATTTTCAAATAAAGCCCCACAAAAAGGTTTTTTTTTGGAACGACTCTTTGAAAAATATGTAGTTAAATATTTAATGAATCTGTGAAAAATTATCTCTCGATTTACTTTCACAGTCCAAAATTCAAATTAATTCCATATCAGAATTTTTCCCAGTTCAACTTCTTTTTTTTTACTTTTTTCGCATTTAATAACGTCTGGGAATGAATCGCAATTCCCCTCCTCTAAAAAAATAAAAAGAATCACAGAAAGAAAAAAAATACTCTCAAATCAATTTCTTGTAATAAATTCGTATTATACGAGACGAGCACCTACCCAAGTCTGCAAAAATGTATAAAACGGGAATAAACTTTAATACAGAAAAATACCAAAGTACGAATAATGATGATTCGAAAATCGGTTGAATATTTGATTTGGCTACATTCCATTTCGCGAACGGAGTTTATTATAGAAATATTGAAAACGCAAGGTAACATACCTTTCAGCAGGAATTCCAGCTGGTAAAATTTAATATAAGCTTGGTGAGGTTCTGACGGTGTTGTTTTTGGAATACAAGCACTAAAAGCAGTTTCCAATCTGTGAACGATTTTCGCGATGGAAAACGCCAAAACCGATGTTTGGAATTACATTTTGACATTTTTGAAAACCGAAATATGCATTTTGATGATTCGGTTGTTGAGTTGGTATTTATAATAAAACATGGAAGTGTTTCGTTGTGTTTCAGAATATTCGCCGATGACGGCGAGAAACTTTCCTCCGTCTTTTTGGAATAGTAATTATCAAGCTGTTTCCGTATCGACGGCCCATCCTAGTGATTTTTATAGCGGCGAGTCCGCGTACCATGCGGCCGTGGCGGCAGCTGCTAGCAATTCGGCAGGGGCTGATCCCTGGCATTCGCATTACCAACAATATGCCGCTCATCACCACCACAGGTACCTATGTAATATCAACGTAACCCTTGTGGTTTTAATTATCGACGGTTCTGGAGTCGAATTAATTTACCTGTGTTGTTAATACAGAGCTGTGCACGACTATCACCATCATAATATGGCCGCGCAATATAGCAGTTTATTAATACCACCTACTTCTAGGCTGCCGGCTCATATGGCCGCGGCTACTCATCAATATCACCATAGTAAAACAGGCGTCGAGCACTGGTCATCGAGTCATACAGCAGCCACGCATCATAGACTACATCACGATCAAAGTACAAGTCATCATGCATTAGATGCCACCTCTTCACCTTACCCTACCTATTCGTCGATGACTGGTGAGTGTTATGATTTATGATTTGGTCAAAGCTTGGGCAGACTGGTTTTATTGAGTAGTGCACTTGGTGAGGCTTTTGCCGAATTGGTTGCTTTTCTATGTATCTATGTAGTAAGTAGGTACCTTAATTGCTTTTTTGACGTGGCATATGGATCGTGAAATTTAATTTTAAAGAAATTCGAATTTACCTACAATTTGTGGTTTTAAAGGGAAAATCTTACTCGATGGAAAAGCATGCTGTGAAAAGGTAGATGAATGAGACTTTTCTCACCGGATTAGTCACTATGATTTTTATTTGAAAAGATTTGTTTTCAGGGTTCTCGTCTCGAGAAGTTAATTTAGATGGCCTTCAAATCAATGTATTCTTTAGGGGAGGGGATTATGCAAGAGGTGAGTCAATTTTTGAGGGAAGGGGAGGGGGAGCAGAGACGGTTCTGTCACTAACTTTCCGATTGAATTAGGAAAATTCTGACCGAGAAATAAAATATTAACTTACTTAATTTGGATCTTTAGAGATGAACTTTAGATGCGAGGAATACTAAGAAATGTTAGAATGATACGTTTTGAACATTTTAAGCCATTTTGTAGATCTCTGAACCCCCTACGATGGTTCCTCGAGTTCAGTGGCGTAGCCAGGGGGGGCGAAGGGGGCGATTGCCCCCCATGGCCGGCCATGGCCTTTAAAAAATATGGTATAATGGGAGAAAAGTGTCAAAAATTGGGGAAAATGGTCTATTTTAGACATCAAAAATTCAATTTTTTCAAAGCTTCGCCCTCGCTTCGCTCGGGCTTGAACATAATTATCAATCGATCTCAACTGAGAGAAGCCTGCGAAAAAAGGCTTATTTTTGTACCTCTAATCTAAGTCCTGTGTCCATTTTACATCGTTGTGTTAGTCTTTTTATTACACACCCCCTACCTCAGACTCGGTTATACGTACACTACGAAAAAATACTTGCTACGTATGTTTCAAAACAACCCCAGAAAATTTGACATAATTCGTTCTTGCCCCATCCCCTTGACGAAATCCTGGCTACGCCACTGCTCGAGTTCAAACTCCAAAATTCATCTTTACTCCCTCATTTATAAATCAGTGAAAATTCAAAAATCACTAAGAAACAGTCAGAATTGCAGCACAGAAGGAAAATTAGAGAAAAAATTTTCACTCAAAACGAGCTGAAAAATCAGTGAATTTTGCTGGTTTTCCTGCTCTGCAATTCTGACTGTTCATTAGTGATTTTTCACTGGTTCAGAAAGAGAGAGTAAAAAAATCAAAACTTTGTAATATTTTCAAGTTTCTTCTCTCGGTGCATTGTTTTCTGAAAGAATCGTAAAAGAATCGTAAGTGGGCGATTCAATCAAAAAAAGAATCGCGATTCTCAAATTTGCGATTCCCCAAATTAAAGAATCGAATCGCGAATCCGATTCAAAATCGGATTCAGATATTCGTTGCAATTCATGCCGGCGATTCTGAATCGCCCCATCTCTGACTGATATGCATATTAATGTTCTGCAATCCTGACTATTTTTCAGTGATTTTTGACACCTATGATAAATTTTTACTGATTTATGAACGAGTGAATAGAGAAAGTGATCTTTTGCAGATGAAAAAGAAGAAGTTTCTGTCTACTTTTTAAAACAGAATTTGAAATTATTGCGTAAGATACGTAGGTTAACCTGCGTACGATTTGAAGTTATTGCGTACATATGATGCGCAAGGTAAATTTGGACGCAAGTTAACCTGCGTACAATTTGAGATGATTGTGTATGATGCGCAAGGTAAATTTGGATGCAGGTTAACCTGCGTACAATTTGAGATTATTGCGTATGATGCGCAAGGTAAATTTGGACCCAGGTTAAAAATAACCTGCGTACAATATGAAGTTATTGCGTATGATGCGCAAGGTAAATTTGGATGCAAGTTGACCTGCGTACAATTTGAAATTATTGTGTATGATGCGCAAGGTAAATTTGGACGCAGGTTAACCTGCGTACAATTTGATGTTATTGCGTATATTGCGCAAAATAAATTTGGACGCAAGTTAACCTGCGTGCAATTTGAAGTTATTGTGTATGATGCGCAAAGTAAATTTGTACGCAAGTTAACCTGCGTACAATTTGATGTTATTGCGTATGATGCGCAAGGTAAATTTGTACGCAAGTTATCCTGCGTACAATTTGAAGTTATTGCATATGATGCGCAAGGTAAATTTGTACGCAGGTTAAAAATAACCTGCGTACAATTTGAAGTTATTGTGTATGATGCGCAAGGTAAATTTGTACGCAAGTTAACCTGCGTACAATTTGAAGTTATTGCGTATGATGCGCAAGGTAAATTTGTACGCAGGTTAAAAATAACCTGCGTACGATTTGAAGTTATTGCGTATGATGTGCAAGGTAAATTTGTACGCAAGTTAACCTGTGTACAATTTGAAGTTATTGCGTATGATGCGCAAGGTAAATTTGTACCCAGGTTAAAAATAACCTGCGTGCAATTTGAAGTTATTGCGTATGATGCGCAAGGTAAATTTGTACGCAGGTTAAAAATAACCTGCTTACGATTTGAAGTTATTGCGTATGATGCGCAAGGTAAATTTGTACGCAAGTTAACCTGCGTACGATTTGAAGTTATTGCGTATGATGTGCAAGGTGAATTTGTACGCAAGTTAACCTGTGTACAATTTGAAGTTATTGCGTATGATGCGCAAGGTAAATTTGTAAGCAGGTTAAAAATAACCTGCGTACAATTTGAAGTTATTGTGTATGATGCGCAAAGTAAATTTGGACGCAAGTTAACCTGTGTACGATTTGAAGTTATTGTGTATGATGCGCAAGGTAAATTTGGACGCAAGTTAACCTGCTTACGATTTGAAATTATTATGTATGATGCGCAAGGTAAATTTGTACATAGGTTAAAAATAACTTGCGTACGATTTGCAGTTATTGCATATGATGCGCAAGGTAAATTTTGTACGCAGGTTAACCTGCGTACGATTTGCAGTTATTGCGCATGATGCGCAAGGTTAATTTGTACGCAGGTTAACCTGCGTACAATTTGAAATTATTGCGTATGATGCGCAAGGTAAATTTGTACCCGTACACGGCTAGAAAAAATGGTTTGAAAATAGGGGCCTAAAAGCCTTGTACGGGCCTTCCAAGATATTTTCACTAGTTTCATCTCACTTAATTTTTGGTCAAATTTTTTCAAAAAATCGATATTCTTAGTGAAAATTTTTTCAAATACCTGCGTACACTTTTTTTATCGACCCTAAATTTGACTATTTTTAGCCTTTCTGAAATTTTATTCTCAATAAAATTTAAATTTTCAATTCCCCCCCCCCGACGACGTTCAATTTAAAATTTAGACAACTAAAAATCAAGTTCTCATATTTTTATTTTTATTACTTCAACTACAAAATGTAGCTTTGGCTCGAATCTAACATTTTTTTCTTAGTAAATGTAGGTATATCAGGAAAAAAATTGAGGGAAGGCAAAACGAACTTTTCCGTTTTCAATGCATATGAATTTTTTATTTTTATTTACTATTATTGGTACATAAGTTCCTTCGGACCGAAAATATGAAAAAAAAAACTAACAAACAAAAAATTCTTCCAAAGTACTTATTACCTTTTCAATAAACTCTTTACAAGGGTGTGGTTCTTTGCTCTTTTTTTTTTTGAAAATCTATAAATTTTTGAGGATTTGTAGCGAAAATAATCATAAGTAAACTGAATAATTTGAATAAAAATAATTATTCCATCGATTTTACCTTAGAAACGTCCCAGAAAATAAGCACCTTTTTAAAAAAACTTTGAAATCATCTAAACATTGTATCACCATCGTCTTTATCGCTGAAATAATAAGTCAAACATCACGATTGGTAAAGAATTGTCTTATTAGGAACGTGCCGACGATCAAACTCCACTAACGTGTATTTTTTTCAACCTTTTTTTTTTTTTGTCGTTGTCGATTCCTCTTATAAATATTTTTAATGCCACTGCCACTTGGCGCCATTAGGATTTTCGATCAGGTTACTTGTACTTGGCGTTCACCTGCATCTTATACTTATCTATACGTACGTTGCATTGAAATTTTCTTTCGTTGATTTGCGATCTTGTCTTCTAGATGATATTTTGCAATGACCTTTATTTTTTTTCTCTTTTCAATACCGCCTGAATAGGTAACTAATTGAATGAGGCCATATCTAATTATTTACTTATCTACCTTTTGTTTTGAGTAAGTAATATCGAAGAGCCTTCATCAAAAATGAAAAAGGTGATTTGAAAATAAATGCTTATGTAAGCATATCCATATCAAATACAAGATAAATTGTCGGAGTATTTGAAATTAGATAAGCTATTTTCACAGAGCCCATCTTTCAGAATACGTATTAATGGTTGAATCGTCATTATGGGTAGAAAAGCGCAAGAAACCTCTCTTAATGATCTCTCGCCCGCCATTTTCCTTCACCTAAAGTCTCTTTATGGTGTATTTTCCCTATTCGCATTTTCATCCGCGTTTTGAAAGGTCCTCCGGTTTCGCGTACCTTCTATACGAATGCACGGTTACGCTTCGCAGCGAACGTTTTAATAAAACTTCAAACTGTTGGCGGTGGGTCGAGCGAGCTGCCTCCAAAACAACTTCCAATTAAATTTTCCGTCGCTCGTCTTCTCCTAAACGGCACCGGATAAAATTACGAAATACTTTTTGAGGGTAGAAAAAACTTTTCGTTCGCGAAATTAATGTCGAATTGAGTCCTCATTATTCAGAGCCCTACTTCTTTATTAGAATTACTTCACCGGGCCGCATTCCTACACTTTTTCCCCGAATAAAAAACTTTCTCATTTTAAAAAAGGATTAAATTTTTTTATTAAATTAAAAATTAGCCGTATTTTTGTTCGAAATTAATTAAATATCACGCTCGATGTTTTACCGCTTTTTAACACGATTGCAGTCGATTTTCTAGTGCGGGTGGTGAAGTTTTTGTACTTGAATGAGCTCGAAGGTTGCAAGGAGAGATTTTTGACCGATTATCTGAGGTTTTTTTAATGGCACTTTGTACTGTTAAGGTGGTGGAAATTTAATAACTTAAGATAATGCTTTGATATTCACTAACCCCTTTGTAGGCCTACGTGATTTTTATAAGTTTATATTTTTTATGTGCGAGTAGGTGGGTGGTTCAATGAAGCTTGTTCTTTTTTGTTCATTTGTTGGTATTTTAATTGGATTAGTTTGTATGAATGTCATTGAAGTAGGTATCATTTTAAAATCTAAAAATTTTGAAACTGGCCTACTCAAACGGTTACCTACAGAATTACCTAATGAAAATGATGTACATTCGTGATATGTAGTTTAATTTAGGTTAATCTGGAGATCACTATCTCATATTTACTATATACTTAGTTCAAAATCAAAGACGAAAACTGTCGAAAATCATCCTCAAATTGATTTTTTTAAATAAGCAAGAAGTATAAAAATAACCGAAAATGAGGTGCGATAAGTCTAAATATCTAAAGGTGAAATTTTTTCAAAAAATCGTGTTGAAAGTAAGTACATATAGATAAAAGACTGCTTGAGAAAAGGAAAAAATTTTATCTGTCTTTAAGGCTGGGAAATCTCATCAAAGCTACCAACTTGAATATAAATATGGTATGCATCAATTTTCAAAGAAAAAGGAATGATCAGCTGCAAAAAAATATTTTTTGAATTCTTGCAGGAAATTGACAACAAAAAACAACAAAAAACTCCGTTTGGAGCCCGATTCTGGCTTCCAAATGCCCCAAAACAGCCTCAAAAATGCTCCTAAATTATTTTCATCACTAATTCTGTTATATAAATTTTACTGAAAATTTTTAAAAGTTAGTTTAAGGACTTTATCGTGCTGTATTCCTCTCAATGCTCCAAAAAAGACCTCTAAGCCCAACTTTAAAATTTTAAAAAAGTTTGATTGAATTTTTCTAACTAGAATTTTAGTTTGAAGTTCCTCGAAAGATCTGGGGAAAATGATTAATTGCTGAATTTTGCCTCAACTAGATACCCAAAAAAGTCCCCTACTCAAAAAATTTGAAAATTTGCAAATTTTCGGTGTTTGTTTTTTATGGTTTTTGAGCACATGCTACAACCTTCAGAATGTACTTATTTTATAAAAATTCTTGATGAAATTTCCCATTCGTTCGAATACAGTCAATAATTCCTAAAGTCTCTTCAAAAAGAGGGAGCGTTTTTTGAATAGCGGTTTTTTTCAAGAAGTAAATTACTTACAGATCCCTTTACCTATCTTTGAAATCAACATTAAATTTACATTGATATCTTTAGAGGCGAAAATTTTTTACGATTTAGATAAATTTTAAGTTTATTTTTAAAAAATGGGATTTTAAAGATTTTTATGAATTTCTCACAATTTGTTGAAAATTATACCTAGTTCAAATGTCGATTTTATTTAAAAATTGTGATTTAAAAAAAATGTTGAGATATAGTTTCGCTTCGTTTCAATCTTTATAATTATGTACCTACTTAATGAATAAAAAGGATAAAAAATGGACCTAATTGAAACAGGTAGGTACCCATCCCAAATTATCGATAAAAATTCAATGAAAATAGGACGAAAAAATCATTCAAGTTTATAAATAATTTTCTTCAAAATGATTTTGGACGTTTTTGAACTTCAACTAAACTTTGATTGACAGCTTTGATAGGTATGCAATTTTCAATCCAAAGTGGAATTTGCAAATGGTCTGATCTGGCATTTTCGCTGGATTAAAACTTTTTTCAGTTTCTATTATGAAAATGGAGCAGGGATAGAGTGAAGCAATTTTCCCGAGGATCATTTCCTTGGTGAGGATTTGAAAGGGACCATAATATTTAAAAAAAAAAAATAATAGATAGAGATACCGATATGCACAAATTTAAAAGAAAGTCGATTAGAAAAAAATCACTTGGCCTTTAAAAATAAGATTTTTTCATTTATTTTTATTGTGTGCCATCTACAATCGAAACAACCTCTCCAAATATGAAAATATCTCCTCATAATTAAAACGACGCCACTCCTTCCAAATAAAATAATCACCTTAAAATTTGAATGATTAAGAATGATCCCTTCCCATTGGCATAGCCCTTCGAAATGGGTTTGTTGCAGAAATGAGACCACTTTATTTCAAAATTGAAGGATTTAAAAATTCAAGTTTAAACAAAAAATTGCGAAAAAATTTATCGCGGTTCGTGAAAATTGACTTTGAGTATTTTGAAAACTAAATATGTAGGTAATTTATATGAATGATGTTGTTTTGTTCCACGTAAAACGAGCAAAGTAACATGTCAGGTGAATAAACTGATAAAAATTTTGAAATTTATCTACCTATCTTCTTTCTTTAAAATGTTATCTAGCTCTCTTAATTTTTACGGTATGGATCAAATTCATATTCCATTAGGTACATTTTTTGTACAATTTCTGAAATTCGATATCTACTCCATATAGGTAGGTAAATATGTGAGCGTGAATATAGAAATTACCAATACCATGGGGATCAAAAATTAGTTTTGAAATTGAGGTTCCTCCTCCTTCATTCTACTCTTTCAGAAAGTGCAAAATTCTGTGTCAACTCAAAAATCAATTTTTGGCCTCTCAGAGTAATTTCTATTCTATTTCTAGGCTCCCAATATTTTTTCATGTTCCAACGTATATTTGAAGCCATTTAATTTTGAATTTATGCTTAAAAAAACATTTGAGGGAAACTTGGTTCTACTCGCCAAAAATTCAACGCTTAAAATTCTTTAAAATTAAACTAGAAATCGATAGGTAGGTATGTGATTTAATATTTTTGATAAATCAAATAAAAAATGGTGAAAAGACATACCAAAAATATATTATTTTACATTTTACAGCCTTTTTCTGTTTATATAGAAACGTAAATAACTGTAATAAAAGTCGACATGTTAGGTAGTAAAAATCGGTAAAAATCTCGCAACTTCAAAAACCTCGAGTATGATTAATTAAAAATTCAAGTATATAAATACGAATACACATAAAACAATGTTCTTACAATACGAAAAATTCCACTCAACAATAAAACTATACAAAGGCCACATTTTTCGAAACCAAATCCAAACATAAACATTCTAAGATAACTTCGAACAAGCTTCTAGGATTGAACTACCTACCGAATTATCACGCATTTGAAAAAGAACAAAGGTTGTTTCGGGTGCTTAATTACCTCATACCTGCATTGAAATGAATACGATTTTATTTCAGGGCTGGATTGGCCTACTGAAATGCCGGCAAAATACCAGTGGGCTGGTCCCTAGAAAGGCCGATTCAAATGAGCCAAAGTCGTACCCTGCCGTATAAACAAAAGAAGCGGCTTTTATACTCGAGAAAGTATAAACTCACGTTTTATACTCGTAAATCAAACCATACCATGTACTTCCCGGTAAGAATTTCCAAAAAATTTCAAGTCTGTCTTTATATTTTAATTTTTCTAATTCGCGATTGAGAAAGAAACCGGTTAATTATAAGTGTTTTTTTGTTTTATTTTTCTCATTAAGTATACGAAACTGAAAATATTTACCTAATACGCAATTGGTTAATAAAATAAAGTTTCCATTTTACGAACAATTTTCATTTACCTGGGTAAAAATAAAAACTAGCTGCGATACAGAGTCGAGTGAAAGTCACGACTACGACTTTTCCGGTGAAAAAAGATCACCTTAATTTGATCATATTTCCACTCGAGTTAATTCTCGGTGGCGTCGTTGTCTCTGGATGCAGCGTGCCATCTCGAAATCTACGATACCTTTTACGTGGGTATGTCTAAGGTACAAGTACGAGCTGCGAAAAATGCAAGAGTTTTCGTTTACCAGGTGAAATTGGAACTGTCAGCGACGGGTTGACGTCGTGTAATTTAAGGATTTAGGCTTTACAGTTTCCGCGGCTCTTGCCATGTTCAACAATACACGTTTTAAGAGCACGACTGAAAAGCGTCCTTGTTATTGATCTATACTACAAAAGTGTGAGCCGAAACGGATGACGATTGGATAAAAGTGACCACACCCATTACATTATAAATTACTGCGTATGTACCCATGGTAACATAGCAACTCGTGGTCAACGCTTAGCCTTTTATGACGTCACGCTTTATCACGTATTTTCACTTTTCGACCATTTTCATCCTTTTTTTTTTCAACTCCCGGTTACCCAAAAAAAAAACGACGGGTTTCCTTTTCCCTTCTTTGTGTCGTTGAAAGGGGTTCGAGCACGTGCTGCGAGTACTAATATTGTAATGAACTCGCGATGCTTGTGTAAATCTTGTTCAATTTACCGATGAATGAGATACCTAAAATGAAACATGTAAAAGTAGATTGTTTTTGTATTAATTTGCGATTGCCGGTAGGAGTCGAGTTTTGATGCTTGTAGTAGGTATTGTAGGATTTGTATGTGTGATGGAATTAAATTATACGGGTAGCAATCGTTTTACAGAATGTGAAAAGTTACCCTGAAGTTTGGGTAGGTGTTTTTTTTGAATCGAGTCAATAGTTTTGCGTTGATTTTGTTTCAGGTTTAGAAGCCCAAGTTCAAGAATCATCCAAAGATTTATATTGGTTTTAAATTTAATTTAGTATCATTTTTGTAATTATTTATTGTATTGTTATATGTGTTATAGTTTCTGTTCGCTTTTTAAAATTTACGTTTCTGGTTAGTTTGAATTTGAACCAATCGATAGAGTTTGAAAAAAAAATTGCATAAGTGATTTATTTGTGTGGGTAAAATCAAAGAGGTAAAATCATGATCGAGAATTTTGAAAAATTCAAATTAGCTTCAACTTCGAAACAATTTAGATTTTCGTTGAAAAAAATATCTACCTGCTTGTTCACTATTGGTGAGGTTAGGTTTGGGTTTCGCAAGGATCATATTTAGGACAATTGTCCTCTCTGATAAAATTGCATTTTTGGGGGGAATATATCAACACTTCAATTGGAAAATTTTGCATTCAAGTCGAAGAAATCAAAAAAATTTTAACTCAATATTGATAAGTCAAAAACTCACCCCTTCCCCCTCTCCAAGATAATTTCAATTCTTCTGATATTTTCTCCAATAAAAGTTGTGAAATGATTTCCTGAAGAGTAGTTTGAGATGCTCGATTTTTTTTTTCAGTGAATCAAGTTTACAGGGATCTCAATAAATGTAGGTATGGATAAGTAGGAATTTACGATTTTATCTACTTTTCTGTTGACTTGGCATTTTTTTGCCCAGCAATAAGTACTGAGTTTGATACCCCCCCCCCCTCCTCTTACGAAAAAATATGCCAATTGTCTGGAAAATCTAGAACGGCTCAAAAAGCCCTTTCAAAGGATTTTTGAGATCATAAATTAAAGTCTGTATCCAAATTTTCGTATTTTGCAGGGCTGTATTTAATTTTGATATTTTAGAAAATTGGCTATAGGTAAATTTTAAGAATGAAAGATAAACTTGAACATAAAGCATGCAGCTGTAACAATTTTTCCTGCAGAAATTCCCCCAATTCTAGTCTCAATATAAACTCTCACTGCTTAAGAAACTCTGTTTTCTTAGGCTAACGTTAATTTCAATTGAAAATTATCAGCACTTTCATTTTTAAAAAAAAATTGCGGAATTTTTCTGGAAGTTGTCCAACTTTTTTTTAGAGTGGTGTCAGTCGATTTGCACCACGAGCAAGTAGTCAGCCCTTCGTTTTCATTTATTAAAGTAGGTAGGTAACAATTTCACGATATGCTTGGAATTTTCACATTTATAAAATGAATGTCCAAAAGTATGTACTTGAAATTCAAATTTCCTCCGGGCAAATACTAACTTTTTCATCTTCTGTCTTTCCACTTTGAAACGAGCCAAAAATTATTAATTTCTAAATTTTAGCAGCGTATCTGTAAAGAGAACAATTCGAAGCATTTTTATGAATGAAAAAAGGAGTTGTGTATTTTAGAGAATTTGAGCTAGGTATCAAAATAGATATGTACCTACATTTAAGCATTTGTTTGAAAATTAAATTTCAAATATTATTCTTTGAAATGTAGGATAGGTATACTTGACTATTTATATACTTGCCTTACTCTGAAGATCTCGACCCCCGACAATATTTTTTATCCGTATCTTCTGTGCATAAATTCTCAAAATGAGTAAGAAAATCCAAAATTAAGAAGCTAATTTTATCACATGAACTTTCTTTAGAAAACAAATCTTGAAAAAAATTTTGTTTCTGCATAATTTCCAATAGAATAAAAAATTATATCTACCCAGACAAAAGAAAGCCATTGCGTCTTGCGAAAGAAATGGATGAAAATAAAAATTTCTTATTTGCTCGAAAAGATCAATTTTTCTTTAACAGCCTTGCTTTTTGAGATATTTGGTGAATTCAACTTCAATTTTGGAACGTAAAATACCTACTTACTTTACCAGACCTTTGGATTCAATATGTAAAATCTCAAAAAAAAAAAACCACAAAGTTTTTTGTTTTTTTAATTTCAAATATGGGTAGGGGGGTAGATAAACATCAAGTACTCGAAAATGAACAAGTTCGATTTTTTGTCATATTAGGTATACCTACATTTATATTTCAAAACTCATTTCAAAATCGAAAATTTTTAGAATGTAATTGAACTGAATTCTTATAAAAGAAATTCCTACCCTCTACAATTTTGTTGTAATTCATTTTTTTCGTGAGATTTCTTCGTTTTTCAAACAATTCAGTTTTTGTGCCAAAAACTATCAACAGGCAATTGAAAAAAATGCATAGTATAAAATAAAATCCTATACAGAGATACAGAGCGATCCTTCCTAAATCTAAAGGAAGTAACTTCTTTGCCCTCAGCTGACCCTCATGAGAATTTCGGTCGAAGGATATTCCATCATCATAGCTAACAAAAGTCTTCAAAAATTTGCTTTTCAGAAGAAGGGGAAGGTTGACATTATACTCGTACATACAGAAGAAAAATAAGTACCCCTCCCCATTCTTTTTTGGAAACTTCATAGGGGCCCTCATAATTTTTAAAATGAAAAATTACTCGCTCCTCAAAAATATAGGTAGGTAGGTACTTCTGCCAAATTTTTTGATCCCATGAAAATGTGGAATAGAAAACGAGAACTGACTCCATTTTTAAACATCATTTTTTGATTCATTTTTTGAAGAAAAGAATTTAAAAATTAAAATAAAATTGTCTAAATACGCTATAGGGGCATATTTGTGCATTGTACCATACCGAAATTTCGATTTATGTGAGTAATATTTTATGATCTCAAAATATAGGTATATTTACAGGTGCTACTACAACTAGGGAGGTATATTTAATTTTAGTAATTTTATGAATATGAACAAAAGCGAATACAAAATACATAGGTACCCTACCTACCTATACTTACATACGTTAGATATAGGTACATATTTTTCGGAAATCAATATGGTATTGTATTATTTATGACGTTGAAGCATAAATGATTGAAAATCTTTCCTATTTTACCTACATGCTGAATGCCCATAAATCTATGATTATTTTACAGAACCCAATTATGATTGATTTTACCTGAGTAAGCATGAAACGATTAAACGGAATTTGTGCAATTTAAATGTGCTTATATATAATGCAAAATTATAAGCGTTTTTACTCTTATTTATTGTAATAAAATATATTTCTTGTTGACATTTTTTTTTTTAATTTCTCTAAATTCTTCCTTCATCCTCGCAACTCTCAAGTACAAAAATTTCAAAATTTTCATTCAAAGGGAAATCTGCATAAAGTAGGTATTTGGTAAGTCTAAGTATATGAATCACAATACCTACCTATTTGTTCGAAAACAGATAGTGAAAATTTTCAATTGTGTTTTTTTTTTGGGTACCTATTTTTTGGAGTAGGAAATTGAGTATATGCCACAATGTATTTTCATGAGTACCGAAAAGTTGTATTTTTTAACGCGTCTGGTTTCATTCGAACATAGTGAATCATTATGAAGTTATTACAAATATCGAGGATGCAATACGCAGCTGTCAACTGTGAGAAAAAAATCTCAGTTTCCTGAATCTGAATACAGAATATACCTACTTACCTGTAAAAGTACCTACTAAAAATAATAAGTATATATTTTTAAAAGTAACCAGGAATTTTTGATATTCAGTTTTCTACACCTACATGCTTGAAAAAAAAAAGTTTAAAACCACCAAAAAAAACAATTCTCCAAATTGCTACGTCTATCCAATATTAAAAAAAAATCCAGACTTGAAATTGGCGTGAAATTTAAAGATTATTACTCTTTCCATGTCGCTGTCCCACCGATGAAACTCTGGTTATTACCAACAAGTTGGAAGGACGTATACAAAATATCATTACAAAATGGCAAATTATTCCATTTATGTCGTTTAACCAACCCAACTATTAACTTGCAATCGCACATGACCCTCACGCAAATCGTACACATATTTCATTGCATCAACTAACTGCAAATGTGGAATGCCTAAGTTCGTATCATCAGAGATGAGATATTTGATTCGCCATGTTGCCAAATAACTTTCTTGGACTGAGTGGTCATCGTAAATTCGAGAGATACGCAGAGATGCATATTCATTGAGAGTATGACAATTGACAATAATCAGATATTTTTTTTATGACATTCGTTGCCACATTTTCACCAAATTTTTTCGATTCAATTAACAAAAATTTTGATAATAAATTTTATTGGAAAACAGATGAAAAATTGAAGTTTTTGTGAATTTCTCAAAATTTACTTTTTCCAAAAATCAACTCTTCAGTCTCAAAAGAAAATAATGTGTTTGGGAGAATAGGTGAGCTGTTGGGTATGATACAAATATCTGATGGTTCGAATTTTTTCTCACGAGTTATAAATTATAAAATTTGATTTATCTAACGAGGAAAGAAAGATGCATTAAATTCAAGCAAATAAATTGATTTTTTCTGGACCAGAAATTCATGCACTATGATGCCAAATCCGCGAGTAAAATTAAATTTAACAAAATCGCATCTTATTAGGTAAATAAATGGATATTCATCGTAGGGATTCAAAAATATAATGTATGCATGTGTATCACAAGATACCAGTTATAATTCTCACGTGGAACTTCTCGACTGGTTTTATCAATCATCAATCCAAAAATATAAGAGTAGGTATTGGTAGGTAACGGTTTTATTTATATGCTCAATTACGTAACAGGAACATTTTTTTTGCTGAGATGGGTAATTGGGTACCTAAGTATATACTTAATGGCTGTAAAACTCAAGGTCTCTCACATATCACTTTAGGTAAACGGTACAAGTAGACGACTGTTACTTTACTTTATTTCAATTGTTTTCCACTTTTTCATCATCTACTTTCTTCATTGGCAAATATACCTATATCTACAAAATCAAGCGTGAGAACGAATTCAAATTTCAACCGATTAGGTGTAAGTTACGTGTACAAGTTCATTTTACAATTTACAACAACCGATACTAATAGCTTGGCTGATTCTCTCCCGAAACCTCGCTTCTCCCAATCGTGATAAACGTCTCGACGGGTGTGGGAGTTTTTACAATGGGTGAACGAGTCATCTTTGATTTTTTTTCAGTTTCGTATATAGTTTTTTTCATTAGGTTTCTCATTGCGAAAATATTGAGGTAGGTACCTATATTTTTTTGAAACTCTTTTTCCGTTGATTTGTCATCTTTGAAGAAAATATTTTCTTTTTTTTTTTTACTAGAATAAATTTAACCTGTTCATCCAGCGTTTTTTTCAAGCCTAATTCCTGCCCTAATTTTCTAAAAAATTTACTTTTTAGGATTATTTTTGCCGGATATAGTTTAGTATTGATATTTTCATCCAAAAAATACTATCAGTGCTAATTTTTGATTTTTAGGAGCTCAATTTTTCAGGGTGTATGTCATTTCTTATATTTTTTATGTGTTTTCTAAAAAAAAAAAATCAAGAAAAAAATGAGAAAATTTCCTCTGCAATTATTTTTTAATACAAACAAAAAATACTCACCCTGAAAGATTATTAAGAACAAAATTTGATCACTATCTTTTGTTGCAGGAATTTTTAAAAATACGAAGAATGTCCTTCCTATTTATGAGTTTTTTTTTTTTTAAATTAAGGTAACAATGAAAAATCATCAGCAACGATCTTTCAAGATGAAAATATTACCGACTTTTCCGTTATTTATATTAAAATCATTCCAAGAAAAATTTTCTTAAAATAAAAATATATTTAAGTGCGAGAAAAACAAAAAAGAAAAAATGGCTCTTCAAAAATTCCTAGACCTGAAAAATGAAGTAAAGGTCAAAAGTAGGCACCAATCGCAATTTTAGGTCAAAGATATTGATAAATACCTACCTACTTGCTTGAAATATTTTTGAGAATTTATTATAAAAGAATTTCTTAAATTTTTTTTGAAAAAGGTAATACCTAGTTCAAAAAAATATAGACCGCAAGTTAAAATCTCATTTTTTTTTGAAGAAAAAAAAAGTACGTGAAAGAAAAGAATTATTATATCTTTACACGAGTAACAAATCGATGGAGAATCCTGGAACAATT
Organism: Pseudococcus jackbeardsleyi; assembly: GCA_038380155.1. NCBI lineage: Eukaryota > Metazoa > Arthropoda > Insecta > Hemiptera > Pseudococcidae > Pseudococcus > Pseudococcus jackbeardsleyi. Next base: position 42,272,886 of record CM076238.1, read on the forward strand.
TCAATGTTTTTTTTTTCAGTCCTCCTCTCATTTCTCTCTCCAAAAATTCCAAATATGAAAAAATATATGTACCTAACCTACTTAGACAAAAAAAAAAGGTTAAATCGATAGAAAATTGGAAACTGAAAAAAATGATGAAATTTCACCCCTTTCTGAATGGCAGCATGTTCAGTTATTATTTCACGACTTTCATTGATAATTCAGAATGAATTTCTTTCAAATTTTTTTGGAGTCTCCAAAAAATCTTGTAACTGATTGCTGATTAAAAACTTTTGATATTTTTGTAAGGATGAATCACATATAAGTAGGAGGGAAAAAAAGGTTTCGAATTTTTTGCAAAAATTTCAGTGATGAGTGATTGAAAGTGGAAGAGGAAGAGCCAAAAGAAACCATTCGAGTCGTTTACTCGTTTCCAATTTTGAAAAAGAAGAAGTTATGCGATCTGCACGAAGGCTTTAACCATACATTTTACAACGATTCCACTCCACACGTGTAACCGACTCTTTAATGCTGTCCTTACTATACACGTTATCACAATAACAACACAGCAACAAGACTCGTTTAGCACTGCGAAGTTTAATTATTTTACAATGGTGATAAATAATCCGGCTTTTAATTCGTACGTATTTTGATTTTAATGGTGCACATACTTTTTCAGATACATTGCTGTCGACTCATTAGGTAAATGTTTAAGAATCTGATATCACCATATGCGCGGTGTGAGAAATACTCTCGAGTCGCTTCCTCCTTTATCAAAAAGTTGTACAGGAAAGGCGACTTATGTTCTCATATACTTTAGGACGTCGAACCAAGCTGATTCATCGGATACAATTTGAACAGGTGAGTCAAATCTTGCAGATTAAATGACCGCCGCAGAGCGAATACGAAAAAAAGTAGTTCATCGGTATGCTATACCTACTTTCTCTGAGAGTAAGTACCATAACAAAAAGGGTTAAAACGCAAGGTTCAAAAAGACGATCCCTCTTTTAAATTTCTTTAACCCTTTTAATAACATCAAACACCATTCGGGTATTTTCCATCAAAGCAGTCTCTAAAGTTTTCCGTGGCGTTTGTGAAATTCGTTTAATTTATATCTCCCAAATACTTCATTATTCTTCTTCCTTTTAGGTTATTTTTTTTGTTGGTTCGAACTCCCAACGCTGTGGAAAAAGTTATACGTCATTGTCAATGCTAAACCGTCGGCAGAAATCATTTAGTTGGAATCTTTTCAAGCTTGAAATATTCGATCGAAAGTGAAATAATGAAAAATTTGAAATTTTCGAACGTATGGCGAGAGAGGTATCTTAATCTGGCATTGAAATTTTGGGTTGAGATGAAAATATTTATATGTGTGAACTTGGATTTAGAAACCATCTTTGGAGGTCAAAAATTTGTTTTTGAGTTGGAGATTCCTCTCAGAATCTACTTCTTTTAAACGACTCAAAATCAGTATCACCTCGGAAATAAATTTTTGACCCCTAAGGGTGGTTTCTATTCAGCCTCACATATATATCGGGACATCGGAAGTGCATCCAAAAAAAACATTCTATCAAAAACTTTCGGTGCTCGAGGTCATTTTTTCGAATTTTGGCCAATTTTGAAATTTTAAAATTATTTCAAGATTCCATAACAGTTCAAAATACGAAAATTAAGTTTAATTTATATAATACAAAGCTAAAATTTTATGTAGGTAGGTATGCCCTTTTTTGGACTTCTCGAATGTATTCGAATCAGTTCGGTAAATTTTTTAAATTTTTCTAAAGATTTTCTGTCCAGAAGAAACATAATTGGATTTTCTCTCCAAATTTTAAATCACTTAAAATTCACTGAAAATAAAGTCAGAATTTGCAGCACAGAAAAAATCGGCGAAATTTCTTGATTTTCAACGGATTTTCATTATACCTACTATTTTTGTAAATGGAATTTTACTGATTTTTCACTGAATTTCAGAGATTTTACTGATCTTCCAGTTAGGCATTTTCAACAATTTTTCAACAATTTTTTTCACTGTTTGCTTTTAGTGATTTTTTACCAATTTATTACAGTGCTACAATTCTGACTGTTTTCCAGTGATTTGGGATGATTTTCACTTATTTTTAATTGAGAGAGTGACTTGATATGTATAGCGATGATTTTCACCCAAATCAATGAAATAGGTAGGTCATAAATATGCTTCGCTAATCTGCATTTTTGTGGCTACAGAAATTCATTCGAGCTTTTTTAGAATTTAGAGGATGGTAAAATTTTCTGGAGGTTCCAAATTGCCTCGAAACAACTACTTCTAAAAAAATTGGTACCTAATAATTATTTCCATAGAAAATTTGATGAAAACCATTTTTTGTTCTAACTATTTTACCCTTAAAATTATTAATAGGTATATTTAATAAAAAAATCATGATTTTTTTGAACCAAGTAGGTACTTATAATTAAAGTTCTACCTAAGTAAAATTCAAACCACATTTAAAAAAACTTATTTAAAAAAATCAAAAAATCTCGTTTGAAAAAATTTTAAGTATAATTGTAAAGAGGGATTTTAAAATTCCTAAATCTATTTTTAGAATTTTTTAACAAAAAAATAAATAAATAACCCTTGAAAATTGAAAAATTTGGACTTTCTAAATTCATTTCTGGAAGGGTTGTGTCCCACATTCAAGGTCAAAATGATCTCAGATATTCAGGGAGCCGAAAAATATAGATTTCGATACCTCATTTGATAAATGTAAAAAATTTTAATTTAGGCCCTGTTTCATCTCATTTCTAGAATATTACTTCACTTTTTCAATTTTTTTTTGAATTTTGGTCAAAATTATGAACCCCCGTACCCTTCCAGGGGCGGATGAAAATAATCTTAGAACTGGATTCATAAACTTTGAAAACCCTCTCACAAAAATTTTTTGAAAGTTTTTTCGTTGTCTTTCGCATTTTAATTAAACTCTTTTCAGCGAGAAATTTTGAAAAATATTGATTTAAAACATTTTTCGAAAGTTTTACCCCTTCTATTCTTTGCGAAACTTCGGATTTTAGGTAACACAGACAATGAATAACCCATTTTTGATTTGCTTATTTAAAAATTTTACCATCTCGATCAACTGAAATGCCTTCCTTCAGAGAAAATTCTATCATCAATTGCTTTACCAATGAGGTCAAAAAATTGACCTCACCTTAAAATCACCACGTACCGCACGTACATCTGAATTCAAAAATAAAACGATGTCAAAATATGAAAATAAATTCGCCAAATTCTCTTGCAAATTCCATATATCTAGGTATCGATTATTACCCAACGATACCTGAAAAAATATCGATTCGTTGATGATTTATATTTATTTTATTGGTAACTTTCCATCGAGCATTTTACGACATTCCGGCGGATTGAAAATATTGGCCACTTTCATCTGGGTCTTGAAAACCGTAGACTCGAGAAAACATTCAAGGAGAAAATGAAAGATGCAACGCGACGAGAAAGAGGTTGAAAAACACCCTTGAACAATATGAACTTGGCGAAGTCTTCATAAAAGCATAATCTTTTGCGAATTTCTCGCTTAATTTAACTCATAAGTGGAAACTTTCGTTCATTTTGTTACCAACAACGTTGGTGGATGTTTAATAAAGTTAATGAAAAGACTTTACGTCGAAAGAGTATTTCGAATAATAGTAAGATAATAATAAAGAGAACTTGAGAAACGGTGAAATCAAGAGGAATCATTATGGAAACAAAATCTTCATTTGTTTTTGCGTATTTTGGGGCTTCATATCGTTCTCGGTAACTTTATTTTAACTCTGTTAAAAAGCATTTGCGAAGAAGAATTGTGGTTGTTTTGTTGCGGGTATTTGATGTAGATGAATTTAGTATCGTTGTACTACGAATACAATGTTTAAAATTTGAGTCATTTGTATCAATTTTTTTTCTTAAAAAGTAGTCTAATTCGGTATTAAAAAATGGAATTAAATCGCAACCAACGATTTCGAATCGAAGGTTATAAAAAATAAATAAATAAAATAAAATTTAATGCTTCTATTTCGTAATTCGCTACACTGACCATTTTTTTGTGTTTTTCTTTTACAAGTAGTTTATTTAATCGCTGAAAGAATCACAAAAGGAGCCGCTGATTTTTCTCTATGTACTTTTCTTGATCCGATCGCTGGGGCATTGGCTGCTCGCTTACGGTCGCATAAAACGACGATTATAATTGTCGCATTCGATTTAACCACACTTTCTTCTTTTTTTTTATATCTGTTTCATTCTTCATCTACTTTTGTTTTTTTTAACCGGTTTTCTTTCTGATACCGGCTCTTCAGGCTCTTTATCACTGCGCCTCCAGTTTGGCATTTCGTGGGAAGAATCACTTCTTTCGGTACCGACTTCTCTGTAAACCGAGAATTTTAATTTATGTTCGTGCACGTTTCGAAGAATTCGACTGAATACTTCTCAACGGCGTCGCCGGTCGTCATCAATTCGAGGGGCCGAACGGCGCAACCGTATCGAAAATTGAACCATTTTTTTCCTCCACGACTTCGGCGCTTATTAGGTCGAATTTATAGGTATCCGTCAAACCCACTGTCGCGAATAATGAGCCAAAATTCTTGGCGACTTTTTATCGCGCATTATTGGAAATTTTTCGTGGCCTGTGTTCGATCAGATAGTGGATTTTTGTAGAGAGGACGAGTAAAAGAGATACTTTGTGTATCGACGTGGTCGTTGGTTGGTGATATTTTAATAGGAATTTTTATCGTCGTTCAAAGGTCAGAAAAAAAATTCAAAGGTATCCGGAAGAAAGTCCCATTCGATTAATTTGAGCGGAATTTTTAAATTTACTCGGGTGATTTCTTCATCTGTGTGAAATTACTTCATAACCTTATTTTTGAATTTCCGTCGAGTCGAGCTCATTATTGAAATAATTACTTAATTATGGAAACATGAACTCGATAAATTTTCGAAAGAAATTCTTTCGAGACGTGAACAAAATACTTGAACAAGAAATTTACAATTTATACTTAATTCGTCAAGAAATAAATTAACGCCAACATTTTTTTTACAAATTGTTGCCACGACAAGAAAATTACTCAGATAAAAATATAACAGCCTATAAACGTATAATTAATAACTTTGTAATTTAATTTTAATCATATTCACTTAAGCAGATATTAGGAAAGATTTTAATACCTACATTCGAAATGTAGATAATTTTCGAATGACGTTCAACCTAAATCCCATAATGATTTCCTACTGTGCTTCAATCACCGAACACACTCTCGTATAGGTAGGTACTCATTAAACGAACCACGTATAGAATGTATGAAATTTGCATCTTTCACCGAAAAGTTTGGAAATTCCTAATGTTGGTAATAAATCAGTCACACGTATGACAAGTTATCACACGAAAAAATCCATTAACCGTGTAAATCGTAAGCAGAAGGCTTGAAATTACCACTACCAAACTATAAATTATTTTCGTATGTAAACAGTATCCCGATGTGCACGCGACTTACGCGATAATAAAAAGAATTACTTTAAATGAAACCATTTGAATTAGAAAAATAAAATAGACAATTTGTAAAATGCTATTCGACATATCCCAAAAGAATTAATTTTAGAATGACTTTCATTACGGATTCGTTTTGGGTGCCAGCCAACTAAGCACCGTAACTATTTAAAAATTAAGCCATTATTTATAGATTGGGTGATACGTGCGACTCAATCATTAGACTTCGATTCATTGACGAAAGGCGAACTGGGCTGTGGTTTATGGGAAGAATTTTATGGAGATTTGACGATGTTGAAAAATGAGCTAAACTGAACAGAGAAAAGTAAAATTTATACCTGATAAAGAAATTACAAAAAAATTCTTCCATCGGTTCTTTTATGAGACTTTTAAAAAAATCGAGATGAGCTGAAAATTTGAAGAAAAAAAAACGACGTATTAATATTGACTTGGAAATATCAAATTTTTCAGAAGTGTTCACCTACTCAAAAAATGTTGATCTACCAACTGAAATCGTTAAGTAAAGTATCAATACCCCTCCTTCTACCTTCCCTCTGCCGTGACTATTTCTGCAAATCATATTGAAAGTTTCGAAAGGATTTTCTAATGGAATAGGTACCTATTGACTTTATTTAAGCACTCATTTTTCACGTTCACCCCAATTTTCGATGGGCTGCATAAGAACCTGAAAAAATCGCGGTTTTACATGTATTTTTTCAATTTTTCACTAAAAATTGAGAAAAATCATTTTGAAGTTTATATCTCGAATTTTGGCAAATTTTTGAAACTTTAAAAAATCACCTCATTTCCTTGCAAAGTATGAAAATTTTTTATATCTACTTTTTCATTTATAAATTAGTGAAAATTATCGAAAATCACTGGGAAACAGTCAGGAATACAGCACAGAAGAAAATGAGTGAGAAAAATTTCGCAGAAAATGAATCAGTAAAGAAAATTTTCACTGAAAATAAATCAGTGAAGAAATTCACTGAAAATAAATTGATGAAAAAACTCACCGAAAATAAATCAGTGAAGAAATTTTCACTAAAAATAAATCAGTGAAGAAATTTTTATTAAAAATGAATCAGTGAAGAAATTTTTATTAAAAATGAATCAGTGAAGAAATTTTCACTGAAAATAAATCAGTGAGAAAAATCACTGGAAAATCAGTGAAAATTCACTGAAAAATCAAGTAAAATTTTTGAATTAAGCTGAATAACCAGTAAAAATCTTTTAAAAAATCAGCGAAAGTTTTTAAAAATTCAGCGAAAGTTCGCTGAAGATCAATGAATAATGCTGGTTTTTCCTGTGCTGCAATTCTGACGGTTCATTAGTGACGTACCGCTGATTCAGAATGAAAGAGTAAAAAAAGAAAAAAAAACTTTTTGGAACATGGGTACCTATCCAATTTTTTGATCCCTCAAATCGATTGGAAATGATTTTAAGACGTTTTGTAGTCTCCAGAAAATTTTTGAATTTTTCATTGCTGGGGAAAATCCTCATAAAAACGTCCTAAGTAGGTATATGAACTTTTGCACATACCACTCTCATTTATAAATCAGTGAAAATGTGAAGGGTAAATATGGCCCATTTCTCCCTTCTGCAGGACACTGGTAACCCTGCTAGCTCTGGCAAGATCCCTCTAACCGAGAACTAAGGTTCGCCGGTACCTTTAGTCTCTTTTGTACGAAGGCGCGAGCCGTTACATAAGAGGTCTGGTCCGATTGAGTTTGTGTGGTACCTGTACGCGTCGCGAAGTATTCCTTTCGAGAGAATACCAGGTCCACGTTTTTAAGTCAGATTGAGTTTGTAATAATTTTTGAGTACGATTAAAATAGTCTCCCTGATGTTGTGCTATATTTCACCAATATACCTCGTCATAGCTATTCGGAGTTTTATTTAATTGGTTGACTGCCTGTGTGCATATTTTCATAATTAACTATTTCGCGATCGATCTGCATTTTTATCTAAATTCTCTATCTTTTGGAAATTCGTTCATGCCTGTGTGCAATATAAATTCGTATTTGATTTCGTCCTGTGTGACATATCTAAATTCTCTTCGCGCTTTTCGGCCTATTTGCCATACATCTCAAAATTGTCATCTATACCCGCGGCGGGCAAGACCGCAAGCCCTATCCGTTCGGCGGAGTATGGTTCAAACTGTTTTGGAACCGTACCGGAGCCCGTAGCGCCAGAGCCCTCGTACCTTTCCGACTTCAGTACCATATCCGAACCGTAACAGTGGCGCCCCGGACGTGTGTCTCCACAGCTTCAGCTCCCAGGGTCGCTCCCTAAGGATAACTGGCACCGGAAGATACAGAACACCGCTCCTGAGAAGTCATCTTCGTCGGAGGTACATACTACAATAACATCGACATTGCGGTATGATTGAAAATTTCTCCTATTTGTGTGCTGACCCCATTTAGATTGAGTGTGAACATTTTTTCGATTAAGTTTGGACATATTTACGTAATTATTCTCAAGTAAAATTCATCAATTTGATGCCCTTAACGTAATTTTTTCAACAACTTAAATTCAAAATTCAATATCATGTCGAAATTAATTTTTTCCCAAGTACAAAAAGGCGCGAATCGCCTGTGTCTTTAACGTTTTTTCCATCTCAACGTAACGTTTTTTCCATCTTAACGTATATTTTTCAAGGTGAAATTCCTTGACAGTTCGAACTTGTAAATAATAGACAATCGGACAAAAGGTCCGAAAACAATCGGCGCATCGGAGTTAGGAACCTGACCTTCAGTCAGATCCCTTCGATTTTTTGTATAGTTTTTGTGTAACTTTCTAATTTTATTGCTTGTATCCGTCCAAATGTATAGTTTTCTAGAATGTTTTGTAAATAATGTAAAGAAAGAAACGGACGGACACATTTAAAAATCTCTCTTTGAGAAGATTGTATCTTTACCCGATTATTGTCTCTTTTTTCTCGACTTTGTCTAAATTCCTTCTTTGTATCTTCAATACAAAGAAGGGAAACGATCCCAAACTGACTTTTGTGTACCAAAAAGGCAACGCCGCCGCGTCAACCGCGATTTCTCTCGATCTCACCGTGTTACGCGCCATCCGCGACCTTTTTCGAATAAAGGTACACGCCTACCAATACGAGACACCAACATCATCACGTTCCAGCCCACGAGACCGTCAAACCGCTGGATACCTGACATCATTGTGTATTTTCGACTGCTGCCAGAAAGACCTTTCGAATTCGTCTGGACTTTGGTGACAATAGTTCTTACATACGTACACATAGCAAATTGACTGAAGCGCGATCGCGACAGCCAACTGCTATTTACATTTACATAGTTGATAATAGTAATTACCATATTTTACCAACCAGGCACAGATTCAAGCGCGATCGCGAGAATTTGTGTTTGTTAGTTAGAATACCACATAGTACAACTGTTTTAAGCGCGCTCGCGAGAAACAGTGCTAATTTATAAGATTCCTTAAGCGCGATCGCGAGAGGAATCTATTTACCACCTATTACAACTGCCCTAAGCGCGTTCGCGAGGGGCAAGTGCTAGTGATACGTCTGAAGCGCGATCGCGACAGACTTAGTTACTTTAGCAAGTAATAGAGATAGCAATAGTTAAAATTCGAAAATGTCTGACGAAAGTACAGTTCAGGGAAAAATGGAAAACGAATTAATCGATAATGAGAATATAACACCACGTAGAGGTAGATCGGCAAAAAATAAGGCGATGTCGACACTTCAAACGATAACGAAAAAATCGAATAAAAAACGAAATTCTAAAATAATTGACAAAAATTCTGCTCAAACATCCGGAGCCCAAAACTCCAAAATTGGAGAAAATTCTCAAAATTCACAAAACGGCCAAAATGGCGAAAATAATTCTCAAAACGTCAACCAAAATGGTGAAATTAATAATGACGGAAACAATCCAACTAAAAACGAAATTTCTGATAATGTCTCTCAAACGAACTCGCGTCCATCGACCCCTCAGAGTGGGGAAACGATGGAAACGTGTCAAGTAACTTCGCCTCTAGGGGAGGAAAATTTTCGGGATTCAGGAATTCCTCTCGAGGAAGATTTTGATTGTACAGACGAAATTCTCCCTCCGAGAGACAAAAACGAAATTCCAAAAATTATTGAACAGGGAAAATCATCCGAACCTATAACGACACCGGAACCCTCCCTCCCAGACCCGGAGAATGGTGAAAAGGTTATAAACTTTATTCAAACGATAATGCAAAGACAAAATGAAAAAACGGAGAACTTAAAAAATCGCACTGACAGCTTAGAAACTTGTACTCTCAAACACAATGAGACATTACAAGAATACAAAGAAGCAATACAAGACGTTTGTGAGGTAACTTACGAAAATACAAATGCAATAGCACATATAAGCGGACGAGTAGACGACTTAGACGATCGTATACATATAGTGGAAACGGAAGTTAACAAAGTTGACACAATTGAAGAAAATTTAGAAAATCATAAAGAACATACAAAACGCGAAATTGACTATCTAAAACATAGAGACGATACCACCACGAATACCTTAAACGTACTCGCAACTCAAATTGTAACTTTGGCTAGATCACCAGGTGGTAGCAGCTGCGGCAGCTCCACCGATTTTTATGGAAGCCCTCTCGTTTTTAATAAATACAATAGATACCACCCACATCAATTTATTCGAAAATGTGAAAAATTAATGCCCAAAAATGCGACAAGCTATCAAAAATGTAGTATGACTATGAGCAAAATTGACTATCCTAGTAAGGCAAAATGGATAAGCTACATGAAAACCATTGAGGATTGGGAAAAATTCAAAACCACCTTCTATGGTGAATTTTGGTCTCCCAATGCTCAAAGGGAAGCTTTTACATTTTTCCGAAAGACAGTCGCAAAAGCAGAATCCATCAAAGAATTTTCGCAGGAATATTTACAATGGGCTGATACATTAAAAGCTATAACTGAGGAGACAGAAGCAAAAATTTTAGAATCTCTCTTTAATAAATTACCGGATAAATTACAAAATAAAATGAATGACAATGATAAGGTATCGATTGACAAATTTATGGAAAAAATCGACTCATTTACAAAATTAGCGGAAGAGAGTGACATGGATGCGAAAGGCGAAATTATACCTAAAGGCAAAAAATCGTCACCTCCGCCACAAAGGCGTAATACTCAACCTACTCAAACGTATCAGACACCTTCTCAAAATCGCAGCCCAAACGTAATTCAAGGCCGCACTCAAATGCTTAGAAAAGATTATGAAAATTGGCGTAGACAGAATACAAATATAATTCCGACTGGAATGAGAACTCTAAATCGAAATAATTTCCAAAATCAAAATTACCAACAAAGACAAAATTTTTCTCAACAAAATAATAATAATCAACAAAATCCGAATCAAAATTTCAATAATGTACAAAATTCCGGACAACAAAATTTTTCTCAATTTTCACAACAAAATAGATTTCCGCAACCAAATTTTCAAAGATCACAACAAAATGTCACCCAATTTCCACAAAGAAATTTTCAAAATCAGCAAAATTTAGGACAACCACAGAATAATAATTCGGGACAAAATTTTCAACAGAATACCACACAACAGGGGCAAGGGTACCAACCCCCTCCCCCAATTTTGAAAAAAGTGGTAAAATTTAATGACAGGAATAGAACTTTTGAAAATGACAAGAATGATCCTCAAAAAGTACAAGAAATAAATCAAATTGAGACAGAAAATTTTGACCAAGATGACGAATACATCGAAGTAGCTTATGACATGTATCAAATTCAAGGCGAAATTGATAATATGACATCTCAATACCCACAAAATGATTTTTATGACCAATATATGGCAACTTATGACGAACCGTTGCCAGTAGAAGAGATAGATATGGGAAACGAGAGAGACTAGGGATACCTGGGCCACTCCCTAGTCCAAAAAAGAGCCTCCCAAAGGAATTTGAGGACTTTGAATTTATTGGGGACGGCATGGCCCATTTTGTATATCGAACAACAATGCCATATAGACAAAAAATTCCAGGATACTTAAGAGACCAACTAACTTTAGAAGAACTATATAGACAGATAGAAAACGTACATTTTACAAAGAAAAAAGCAATATTAGGTATAGGACAACTGGAATTTAATTACAGATACATAGCATACAAAATTTTAAAAGACTTAATTAACAGAATTTTGAATTTACTTTTTCAAAAAGGATTTGAACAAATTATTATTTTATTCCCTATAATAAAGCCACGAAATGAGACAGACATACCTATCACCTTAAAAAGATATACAGATTTTCGGACAATTTTTGCAAAATTCTCACAAGATCCAAGAATTCTAGTCTGGCGAAGTCCGTCAGAAAAATTCATTCGTAAAATAGAGACAACTAACACAGTAAGTGAAAAAATAACTAAACCTAAATTGAATAAAAATAACGAAATCATGCCCATCACAGAACATTTCGTATACATACAAAAATATGGACAATATTACCTAAACGCTAAAAATATTGACATTGTAATTATGGAAATGAAAATCAACATGAAAGACTTGATAGATAGGAACGAAAAATATAGACAGGTAACTGGACAAACAAAGCACTTATTTCAATACAAAGGCAACATAGAAAAACTAAGGGAACGAAATAAACGTGTAAAAAGTGATTCGGAAGACGAATATTTATCCGCATGCGAAAATCCGCAAACAATGACAAATTCACCTAAAATCAGACAAAAGAAAAAACATCGACGAGCCTCGAAAAATAACTATACGAGTGACTCTGAGGGGGAAGAAATACAACTCAGACCGGAAAAAATGATGGACCCCCCAAGGTATAAAATACAAAAACGGCCACAAACTCCAGAATTGGAGGTGAATATGATAAATAATTCAATTAATAATGACGATGATACGACATACGAGACATCAATATCAGATTATGAAATTGCTGATGATGACACAATGAAAGAAATAACAGCACGCGCTATAGACGCGGTTGAAAACGCCAACATAAAAGTAAAAATCGACCCACTTGTTAAAAAGCAAATAATCTCCGAGACCACGGAAGATCCTACCTGTGTAGTACCTTTAAAAATAGGGGAAGACATCTACCCGGCACAGCTGGATACAGGCGCGATGCCAAACGTACTCTCACACAAGGTAGTCGAAACGTTGACAAGAGAACATCCACAAAACGTAAAATACATACCATTACCGCGACCTGTAAATCTCAAACTCGCGGACAATAAAACAGTTCGAACAATGACACATATTATCCAAGTAACTTTTAATTTTGGAGACATGGTAATGTCTATGCCATTCTATGTACTCGATATTGCTAGTTATTTATGGATAGTAGGTAGAGTATCAATGAAAGTACTCAAAATAGAACTCCATCAAGGAGAAGGATATGCGAAATGTACGACCGAAAAGACAAATAAGACTACAAAAATTAATTTTCTAACTGAAGACGAATACCATGGTGCAAAGACTTATAAAATTCACTTTGTGAAAAAATATACCTATGAAGGAATAGACACCCTTATGGTGAGAACCACCACTGACGAAATTCCACCATTAGACGAAAATGAGCAAGATGATGGCCCTGAAAAATTCGCGGAAAAACTCAAAAATGACTTGAATGAGGCGATAGACAAAGGATGGATAACTGAAAAGGAAGCTGAAATGGCTTACATGGAATTAATTTTATTTTCTGACTGCTTTAGTAAATATCCAGGAAAATACACAGGACCTGAGGTCGACTTTCGATTTATTCCTGGAGAGGGGCATAAAAAACGTTGGAGGGGAGAAAAATATAAACCACCTCGAAAACTAATACCGCAAATCAGGCGCGCAATCAAAATTATGTTAGCTTTAAAAATTATTCAACCCTCAAAATCACCATACATAAATACTACAGCACCTGTAGTCAAAAAGAACGGTGACCTTCGACTTTGTTTGGCTGCAGACGAATTAAATAAATGGCTAGAGCGAAGTTTAACTGAGACAAGGCCAATTGAAGACATTATTCATGGTACAAATGCCAAATGGTTTAGTACCCTAGATTTTGTCTGCGGATTTTGGCAACTTGTACTGAGTGCTCGATCTAGACAGTATACAGCTTTTCAAATTGAAGGTCAAGTGTATGAATTTTTAAGAATGCCATATGGCATAAAAATCGCATCTTCAGAATTCATACAAATGATGAATCGAATGATACCCAGTGACATGGAGGGGGTACAATCATTCGTCGACGATCTTTTATTAACAGCAGACTCATTTTTGGAAATGATAAAACGGCTAAAAGCTGTACTTTTAATAATTCGACAAAATGGCTTAAAATTAAATCCACTTAAGACAGAACTTTTCAAAAAAGAGACTCAACATTTAGGATTTAAACTCGCGCATAACAAAATAGGAAAACAGAGTGAAAAAATTAAAAAATTCGAAAAATTTAAGAAAAGACATACAAAGTATGGAAAATTTTCATTGAGTAATGAAAAACAGGTTTTGGCTTTAGTAGGCTTAACTGGCCTTTACAAAAGATTCATTCCTGATTATCATCAAATTTTGGCTCCAATTTACAAATTAACTGAAAAAGACACACCAGTCGTCTGGGGCAAGGAACAACAAGAAGCCTTAGAAAAATTAGAGACAGAATACAAAAAAGACTTCAAATTGATGCAACCTGACCCAAATTATGACATAAATTTAGACACTTACGTAACCGATGACGCCATGAACGCCGTCATGTATCAAACGATTGATGGCCAAGACCATATTTTAATGTACACGAGTTATTCTTTTAAACCACATCAGAAAAAGTATACTCTCATAGACAGAGAAATGCAGACTTTAATTACAACAATACAAAAGACACAAATTTGGTTACATGGAAGAAAAATTCATATTAGATCAGACTTAAAACCTATAGTACATAAATTCGAAACGTTAATGATGACCCACAGAAAAGCTGCAGGCTGGATAACAGAATTAAATGGATATGACTTAGTCTATGACTTGAAAGCGAAAAAATCGCTACAACAAGTTAGAGCACCTGAACTGACCTTGAACAAAATTGATATCGACTTAAATAACGTAGAATTAGACGAAAATGAAAAAGAAAGGGAAATTTTCACTACTTTAGAAGAAGAATTACAAATGCCTAGTGAACATTGGACATCGATTAAGCCCTACAGTGTACAATTTTTGGAATGCGATATTGACAAAATTCATGAATTATTATCAAATATTCATATTTTTCAAAAAACGGACCCATTTTGCAAGGAAATAATAGAAAAATTAAAAAATATAGAAAAACAAAAAGAGGAAAATAAAAATAAAGACAAAGACGATAAAAAAGAGGTAAAAATCGCTCAAAAATTCAAGAAATACACAATAAAAACTTTAAATAAAAATGAAATTTTATATAGAAATTTTGACGACGGCACAGGTGTGCCAGTAATGCCAGAAGAATTATTTTTTGACACAATCGATTATATTCATGAACAATACGGCCATGTTGGCTGCGGAAAGCTCGACTTAATTTTTAAACGACTATATTATTATCCAAATTCTATCAAACACATTAGGGAAATTACAAATACATGCATAATTTGCAAGGTCAACAAAAATTATGCAAAGCAAAAAGTTCTTGAATATTCAAATGTAGAATCGTACGCCATTGGCGAGGTAATTTCGGCCGACCTTTTTGGCCCAGTTGCGAACCAGTATAAAGACCCTAAATACCTACTCGTAGCTAAAGACATATTCACCTCAAGGTGTTGGCTCCGCCCTCTATGTAACATAACCGCCGAAACGGTGTCGAATGCGATGCAAGAAATTGTCAAAGACATTCAAAAAGGGGGCACAGTTATCAAAAGAGTAGTAACTGACAATGGGACACAATTTATTTCAGGGAAATGGAATAATACACTCTCCTCATTAGGGGTAACTAGGATAGATCACACCTCCCCCTGGAACCCACAATCCTCGGTAGTCGAGCGCCAGATGAGAATTATTTCTGACAAATTAAGAATCAAAATTAATACACATTATGACAATCAAAGGTGCCATTTTGGCTGGCATACCTACATTGAAGAAATTGAAAACGAAATTAATAATACACCGAATGCCTATGGTTTCAAACCATATGAAGCCTGGGGCATAGTTGATGACATTTCTGAAAAAATTCCAACAAAAGAAATCACTTTTAACTTCAAAAAAGAATTGATTAAATTACAACAAGATCACATAAAAAATGACCTCCCATCAACTACATCGGAAATTTTAATGACCGAAAAATTGACTGAGAAAGACATAATTATCGATTCTGACGACTTCCACAGAATCACCGCGGATGGAGCTTGCTCTAAAAACGGTGATGCTGGGGCAGTTGCAGGAATTGGAATTTGTTTTTCACCCGATAGTGACCGAAACATCTCCGAACGCATAGAAAGCGATACGTACACAATTTCTAACAATTATGCCGAATTAATTGCAATTAAAACAGCAATGAGAATTGCACTTTTCAACGAATTCACACGACTAAAATTATTTACTGACTCAAAATACGCCACGAAGGCGATAAATGAAATTAGTGTGACATGGCAGAAAAATGGCTGGAAAAATTCTCGAAGAAAGCCAGTACATCACAAAGAATTATTCCAAGAAATAATTACAATGACAAAACAATTCGAAAAATTCGAATTACATCACGTTTACGCTAGAAAATACGAATACACAAACATAATAGCCGACCAACTCGCGAAAAAGGCGGTATATACAAGCGAACTGATAAACCATAAAATCGGTGAAATGACAGAAAAGCAAATAATTGAGACATACATCCGCGAACGAAGACGATTACAACGAATACGCGAAGAATATAAATTTAATAAATCACATGACGCACCCACTCCTTTCAATGAAGGGGATATGGTCCTAATAACTGAACATAAATTATCAAGCTATGACAAGGGTACTTCGGCAAAATTATACCCTAAAAAACGCGGACCTTACATCATAAAAAAGAAAACGACAACTAACTGCTACGAAGTTGCACCAATGGTCGAAAATCAAGACAATAAACCGCCCAAAAACGTAAATCACAGACAATTAACTTTATTCCTCACAAAAGAACAAATCGACGCGATAAAAAATAGCCGTTGCATGAAATCAGTAATAAGACAAAAAGACTTGCACGAAAAAATACACGAATACCTAGAAAGACACTTATATGATGATTTAGAATTCGAGAATACTCGAAGGTCAAAAGAACTACAAAAGGCCACGAAAATAGCGGCTGACGAAATAATAAAACAAACGACCGCTTCGGATCGAACTAAAAGAAAGCTAAAACGTGACTAAGAACAAGCAGAATTAGAAAAATCGGGCAATCAACCTATCGAGACAAGATCCTCAAAGAGGAAAAAATTCGACGAAATCCAACCATCCCTTAAAAAAACTAAAAAGCCAGCTGACCTAGACAAGTTAAAAACGACAATTGAAAAGGCGGCGGCAACAAGTGAAAGAAAAAAGACAATCACACAAAAGGCAACGGATCTACTAAAAACTCGAGGAACGAGGACAATACCCTCGAAAAAAGAAGACGATAAAATCGAAGACAATAAGGCGCCTCGTAAGGGAAACAGAAAGAAGAAGTTGCCGTTGGCTGTCGCTATGTTGAGATTCCTCGATAATAATGAAAAGGAATACATAGCCGAGGCTTACGGTGACGACTTCTAAATTCTGCAAAAATCATCAATAATAAGATAATAAAACCATCACATGTCAACGATATACAGACCTGACTTTAGGTAGATAAGAAAAAAGGACAGAACCCAGATGGGTAAAAAATCAAAAAATCGACCGCATTTGAAATAGATCCCTCGAACAGTAAGGACACTGGTGATCCGAACTCATATCGACAAATCGCGAAAAAGTAAAATCTTACGACATTATCTTAGCTGTGTAAACGAAGTCGCGAATTAAACTAAAGTAAAAATCGAAATTTCTCGCGACAATATCGAACAATAAATCGCGATAATTAATAAAATTAATAAAATAATCGAAAACATAGACAAAGTGAATCGCGAAGTGAACTAAATCGACGACGACAACCCAAAAGAACGCTAATTACGAGATCAGATATCGAATAGACCGGCAAAATGTAAGTAAATTCCAATTCGCAATTACAATAGACGGAAATGTGTAGGCAGAATGCAACTACAGTAATCGTGAGAACAAAATTTAATGAAAGTCGCAGACATCAAAAAATGCTAAAAAGACATAATTTCTTCTAGACAAATTAGTCATCTTGATAATTTTTCTTATTTAGAACAAAATTCATGCATAATTACTTTGGATTAATAAAATGACACACGATCACCGAATTGCATCATGCCAATATATCAACGAAAACGCATCAGTGTTTAATAATTAAGTATACCCAAAAATTCCCCCATTCATCGAATACGCGCGGAATTAATTTTGACAAGAAAAATTAAACAGACATCAGTTACATTTCATAATCAGATTTAACGTAAATAAAGACTAACAATCTTCTATTTGGAGTACCGTTTGAAAATTATACAGCATCGAATAAACGTATCTGTTTCTTATTATAATGACAAAAGTGCACTTGAATGTATTTACAATTTAGAGCAGAAACGCATTACAAATAAAAGACAGACACGGTTCAACAACACATGCTGTGCAAAATCCATCGTGACAAAAAATAAAATCATCTACAATATTCATACACGTCGTGCAAATATTTGAAATGACCTAAAATATATAAAAACGAAAATCGAATAAATAAGATAGACGCGTAAAACTTTCCCCGCCCACCTATCGAGCAAAAGACAAAATCAATAAAAATCGAAACAACCCTAAAATGCCGATACACGCGACAAACAGCTGATCGTAGTAAACCAGATAGCCGTAAACGCGCGCAGCAACGTAACCATTCATAAATTCGGTTAACCCGTTCCATTCACAACATAAGTGGCAACGACCGCCCGACACAACAAACGCAACGTACGAAACGCACCGACGCGGAGACCCCCCCTATAGTAAAATACAAACACAGCGGTATTCGCATTATCTCGACACGGAAAGGAAAAATACACTCGTACATGCGTTTGAACACCTTTGACGCAACCGACAACCTTTTTTCTTTTATATATTTCGACTTCTTCTTTAACAATCTCGCTCCTTCTTTCACTCTTATTTTTCTCCTTTCCTTCTCTTTTATTTATCTTTCGACTCGTATTTCTAAAAGCACGTTTATGAAACGAATTATTTTTTTTTATATAATCATTTTTCGATTTATTTCATGAATAAAGCAATCACATATGACCATATATACGAATAAAATTTTTTTTTTTTCTTTTTCCTCTCTCTGAGCACAATGACAAAATCATAAATTTCAAATAAAATTCAAAAGGGGCACGAATCAAAATCAATCAATTTTTCTTTAATATTACGATACAATATTCGACAATAGAATCACATATGTCCCACCAATATCTAAATTCAAAATTTTCATATACATATACCCTGAAATAGAAAATTTTTATTAACTTTTCATATATGCCCTAACCTTCCACATATGCCTCGGAATTTTCTCTCTCTTTGAACAAAATTGAAATCAAAATTAAAAACAATAGGACACAAACTTCAAAATTTTTTTCTTTACTTTTCTTTTTCTCTCTCTTTTTCTCTCTCTTCTTTCTTCATTTCCTGACACATATGCTCCAACAATGAAAATTTCGCCACTCAATACATATACTCCCCAATGAGACCTTCTGATCCAACGGACGTATGAAATTCCTTTTTATGACAATAATATCTTTCGATCCAACGGACGTACAAATTTCTCATACGACAAGAATTCGATAAAACATATGCCCCGGAAAAATTTTTTTTTCTTTGGATTTATCAAATTCAAGTATGAACATTTTTCCACACGTATGCCAGAGAACGGTAGTTTTTCGATCCAAACGGACATGTAAAATCCCTTTTTACGACAATATACCTTTCGATCAAAATTTTCTCTGTAGTTACTATGCCCGACGAAATAACAACTCTCGATCAAGACACACAAAATTTTCTCTCTCTACCATTTTTTTCGAAAATCTACCTAATACATATGCCCCAATAATACTTTTGATCCAACCATAGGCAAAATTTTTCTATTTACTATCCTCGCACGGCTATATACCACACATATGCTCCAATGAAATTTTTCGATCTAAAGACATAGACAAAATTTAATTTAGACTATATTGAAAGAACACCTTTCGACTTACAAAAATCTGCTTTGTTTAAAGCTTTGATATTATTTTTTGATCCAAACGGACAATTTCTTTGTTTATTTAAGCATTTACACTTATCTTTCGATCCAAACGGACGATTTCTCCCTTCAGCACAACTGATAGGCAACCTAAGAATGACAAAATCCAAAAGCACAATGATGGAAATGACAAATAACATAACAACTTTTCACATATGCCTCAAAATGAATTTTTTACACGAATGAAAATATTAAAAATTCGGACTTATACAAATATGTCCACACATAGACTCCAAATTAAATAACAAAATTGCTTCCCTCTTCCAACTCCCTTTTCTTGACTCTCTCCACCACATACGCCCTACCATATTAAAATTTAGACAAAATTGGCGACAGGGGCATGTCTGACTTTCCGAAAAACAAGTATAATGCGAATATCTGCATACAAAGAAATAAATTGCAAGAAACTAATAGAAATCTGTCCTTCTTTCTTTCTAAACTTAAATAGGTTAAAATACTATTACGTACCGTTCTGCGATCGATGCAAGACAGAAATTGGAGTTGAAAAACAGGTGCGGCTGGCCTGCGGGCATATTATCCATAAAAAATGTTTCAACCAATCAACGTCGGAGGAAATATGCCCGGACCCAGACTGTAATAAAAAGATAAGGAATCGACCGCCGCGAGACGTGCTACAGACTTTCCTAAAAATTCGAATGGACGTACAGCAAAATGCTGAGAATTTAAGAAAATATGATGAACATCAAAAAGAAAAGGAAGACTTAGTGAAAGAAATACAGACCCTAAAAGAAAAATTGGACATAGAAAGACAACGATACAGAGAGGTATACGCGGAGAAACACAGGAATGAATCAAAGATCAAAGAACATATCCAAACATCGAACGACTTAACAGAAAGATTGAGGAAGGCGCAGAAATTAGTAAGGATAAACATTGGATTCATTCCCGACGAAATTATGATGCCGGAAGGAGTAACAAAAAAGGACACAGCGACATCACCCCTACACAGCTCAGACATAACAATGGACATATTCAAGGTATCGATGGATTTCGCCACCGACCTAACGACAAACCAGACAACTAACCCAGAACCAAAAGTAATGAATGACGAACTAAAAACTAACGAAAACAACGAAGACCTAACTGAAACTGACTCGGTACCTGACGAAATACCGCAAACTGACAAAACTAACATAATTTACAAACCGACAGGCTACCGCCCTCGAGGCATTGACATACACTCACTTAACGGGACATACATCGCCTTTATTAACGGGTACATGCTGATAGGCGACGGCACAATATATTACATAATCCTAACTGCACTTGAGGGAAAAACGATCAAGAACGAATTTTTAGAACAAAACTTTTACGAACCAACAATGACCATCGAACAAACAATAACCAAAATTCGAAAATTACAATATGTACCAAAAAATATTTTAATAAGTCCAGGAACAGGTAGCGCACTAACCGAAAACATTGACGAAACATACACAACTATGATACTAAGAACTTTATTTAACAAATTACGGGAACTAGGTGCTAGGAACATAAAAACGGTGCCTGCACCACTCTATAGCAAAAATTTACCGACAAGAACAATATACAATAACCTTCTAGACAGAACAGAATTCTATTACGAAATTACATATATGTACGACCACATCAAAGCATTAAAGACACCCGAAAATCTACTAAACAACAAGAATACAGCCAAAAAAGCAAAGAAAGACATTAGGATAGTAAATAACGAACTACAAATGGACGGCGAAATCCCGCGGGTGATAATTAAATATTTAATTAATTATACCCGCGAAATCGTAAAGACACCACCTCAAAAGGAGGGACTCGACTTAAGTGTAAAAAATTAAAATCCGTCAATTTGGCGTAAATTCGACATGATAAGCCACCATAGTGAGAAGGAAACTCGAAAGTTTCCACTTCGCATCGATAGTTAGTACTATTCTACATTTAGCATTTTTACCCTATTTTTTCGTATTACCTTAGTATATATTTTTTTTTTTATTTTTATTCTATCACTCGTCAAAAAACCTTAGAATTAAGCGCGAAATACTCAGATATACCATATCGTCAAAGTCATAAAAATAGTCAAGAATAAAATACGTTGTTATGTTTTGTATACCATAAAATTATTTCACCTACAATTTACAGATTACAGGATAACCGAACTCAACCGATAAGAAAAGAAAAATCAATTTGGCAAAATCTTTGGCAACAAACAAACCACAAAATTCAAAATTTAAAATTTTCGCGATACAGAACATGAAAAGACAAAAACACCCGAAGGGTGAAAAATTCTACGATGACTAAGAAATAAATTCACACGAAAACAGGTAAGCAACAAATTTCAGTTTGTTTCAGGACACAGAATAAAAACAAAATGAAAAATAGAAACATATAAAAAATAAATAAATAAAATAAAGGCAATCGAAAAGAGTTCCTGTAAAAGAGTTCCTGTAAAAGAGTTCCAGAAAAGAGTTCCAGTAAAATAATAAAAGACATAAAAATTGCCTAAAAATTGAAAAACGTTATCCTTCTGACTCACTCCTCTTTTCCAAAAAATCAAAAAATCGAATCGACGATCGAAGATAGAGCCACACGAATCCAATATTGATTAAAAAGCGACGAATACAGTAACGACGAGTGGGAATTACAACGCGCCGCTAGACACCAAAGCCCCACAAAGCATCACCACCGCGCAGACAAAAACGAAAGTGAATCCAAGCCACGCGACGTAAACAAACGACTGTAATAATCCACCCCCGGCGAATACAAAGCAACCAACGAGAATCCAAATACCAGGAACCTTCCACCATCACAATGAGGCACACGCAGATAAGCGGACAAATTTTTTTTTTATTTTTTACCCTACCTTTCTTTTTTTTACAAAAATTCCAAAATTAGCACATTGACTCATCATCATCATAATATCAAAATCAAAATTTTTTTTTTTTAGCTCTTGACCCTAATAACAATAGATACACATACATTACCACGTACTTATATCTAAATAGCGAATTTACAAAACGTAATCATGTATTTTCTTTCTTTTTCTTTTCCAACGTGAGACCATGGTATAAAAACGCAAAAACATACACCAAAATGGTGAATATTAATGTAAAGACAAAAAATTACAAAAACACACTCCAGAAGAGTAAATATTTTTTAGAATACGTTAGAATTAAGTAGAATTAAAGACAGACCCAAAAAGCGGTAAAAATTTGCGTCTCATGTGAAAAGAAATACTTTAAGACAAATACAGATATCACACATTTTACTCAATTTGCCAAATTCGGACACAACACAAAATCAGGACACTAATTTTCGAACTCAAAAATGCGACCCCCCTACAGATGAATACCACCACACTCAAATTTTTCTCAAAATCACGGCTAAAATCCCAAAAATAAAGAGACTATTTATGTATTCTTGCCAAAACATACCCCCCCTCAAAATTCGACCCCAATCTTTGGAATATCGAAATCTTTTAGAGCGCTCGGGTGACCATTCACCACTGCAGAAAAGCTCGAAGGGGCAGGGGGTGTGGCGTCACGTCTATTCCTTCACGGTTCGTGCTTTCCTTCGGGCTGAAGGCCACAAAGCCAAGCTCGAAGGGGCATATGTGAAGGGTAAATATGGCCCATTTCTCCCTTCTGCAGGACACTGGTAACCCTGCTAGCTCTGGCAAGATCCCTCTAACCGAGAACTAAGGTTCGCCGGTACCTTTAGTCTCTTTTGTACGAAGGCGCGAGCCGTTACATAAGAGGTCTGGTCCGATTGAGTTTGTGTGGTACCTGTACGCGTCGCGAAGTATTCCTTTCGAGAGAATACCAGGTCCACGTTTTTAAGTCAGATTGAGTTTGTAATAATTTTTGAGTACGATTAAAATAGTCTCCCTGATGTTGTGCTATATTTCACCAATATACCTCGTCATAGCTATTCGGAGTTTTATTTAATTGGTTGACTGCCTGTGTGCATATTTTCATAATTAACTATTTCGCGATCGATCTGCATTTTTATCTAAATTCTCTATCTTTTGGAAATTCGTTCATGCCTGTGTGCAATATAAATTCGTATTTGATTTCGTCCTGTGTGACATATCTAAATTCTCTTCGCGCTTTTCGGCCTATTTGCCATACATCTCAAAATTGTCATCTATACCCGCGGCGGGCAAGACCGCAAGCCCTATCCGTTCGGCGGAGTATGGTTCAAACTGTTTTGGAACCGTACCGGAGCCCGTAGCGCCAGAGCCCTCGTACCTTTCCGACTTCAGTACCATATCCGAACCGTAACAAAAAATTATCAGCAACCATTGGAAAACAGTCCAAATTGCAGCACAATACGTACTTAAATCAGTTGATTGTTTTTTTTTTTTGAAAAATCAGTGAAAAATTGATAAAAAATCAGGTATACTCGCATATCTGAATTTTACTGCATATTCACTGAGATTTTTTGAAAATTCAGTGAAAATCTTTGAAATTTAACCAAAAATCCGTCGAAAATCAAAAAATTTTGCTGGTTTTCCCTGTGCAGCAATTTTGACTTTTTACAGTGATTACTAATTTTTCACTGATTCAAAAAGAGGGTGTAAGTATCTATAAAATGTGAATAATCCAATACTGAAAAATTGGCCAAAATTTGAAGACCGATCTTCAACACTCGAAATTTTTAATGAATTTTTTTTGTATGATGCACCTATACCTACCTTTTTGTTTCAGCTTAAAATTTTACTTCGTGTTGGGATAGGTAGGTACCTCCCCTCTTTATTGGAAGTATTTTGACAAGGTCACAAATATTCAACACTTTTTTAAAATATCGTTTGAAGTTGGAATAAAAAATTATCAACTTTTTGAACAGGTTGTCCAATTTTCAAGGCTGTGGTCGGCCACGTTGACTAAATAATGTACATAGGTTAGGTAGCAGGCAATTTTCAAAAAAATGTTCAACTTTTTAAAAACGTTACCTACATTTTTTGATTAAGTATACGTAACTTTAAATTTCTCAATGATAAAAACATAAAATCAAGTTTTTAAAATTTGATAATTTTTTTTTAAAATTATTAAAATTTATTCTTCGAGATAAATTTTGCTTGAAGGCAAAAAAATACATCCATGCTTTCGAATCTTAAGAAATGAAGAATGTTTCAGCCTATTTTTATTTTCTCTTCAAAAACCACCAAAAACGCATAGCCAAACAATTTCAAAAAATTACAACAATTTTTGACAATGATATTTTGTTGATAAAAAATTATGTTTGGTTTAAGTAATCAATTCTTTTAGTGGGAAGAATTGCAGAATTTCTCTGTTACCAATTCTTTTCACTTTTCCAACAGAAATAATTGAAGTTGAAAAAAAAAAACTATAATTTTCTGATATAAATTTCAACTTTTGAGCCAAAAACTATAATAATTTTTTTGACCAAAACCTAAAATTTTCAACTCGAACCAAAATTTTTTCGATTAAAATCGTGATCTTCTGAATTTAAGAAAGTGATATGCCTCCCGTCAACCTGTTCCTGTCCTAACTCACGCAGTTCTGACTAAAAATGTAAAAATTATGAGGAAAAATAAAATCATTCTTTTAAATATACATTCGAAAGGGGGGAAATGCCAACTTTCTAGTTCATAAAAAATTAAAAATAAAATAAGGACGCAGGTATAATTCCAGTCCACAAATTAATCAGAGAAAATACACCTTCCTCAAAATCTAAACATGGATACCTACTTAAACTCTTTTTATCCGTCCGAGATAAAATTTACATTATCGCGAGACGTGTGAGAAACTATAAATTTTTTTAATTAATCGACGTTTAGCGTAAATTCTCCAACACCTAAGACCGAACAATGCTTAATAACGCTACCTGTTCGTGTTCGTCGTGTACGTATTCAGCATTTAACATGAATTATGATCCATTTAATACTTACATACCCTCGTAATAAACGCACTGTCGGCTTTGTATTCCGGCAAACCATAAATGATTTACAATTCTGCGAGCTTTTGTCTGCATTATCAATTTTGTCGGTCGCATCGCGTCCTTTCTACCTACCACTTGTTAAATGGGATCTTATATTTGCCATCCTTCTAATAAAACCTCCTCTCGCGAGCCGTATTGTTGGCAAGTTCGATAAACATGTACGTGATATTGGGGTGGGTTTCATCTACGTGTATCATCGTAGAACGCTTATGAGTTACTAATTCATTGTTCACGGACCAGCCGTGCCTTTGACTTTGTCCCCTTGTGCGATGTAATTACAAAAAGTCAAATTTTGCTTTCATTTAACGTTACTCTTATTATCGCTTTTTACAAGTCGTTCCTTTTTACTCGAATGTATTAGTTGATTTTAAAATTTATTAGACACGCGTCGAAGTTTTGTAATCAAGATATTGATAAAATTAATTATTATGTCAACAAAGTATTTTTATGTGCAAATGAATCACATAAGTATGGAAATATTTATTTAGATGTTCGATAAATTTAATTAAAATTACATCAATATAGCGACTACCATAAAAAATGAAAAATTGAAGAAAAACAATGTTTTTAAGCCACGAAAATGATGAATTACAGCGGTTTTTTGAGCATTTGACCAGTTTCCACTACCTGAAAAAAATCTGAAAAAATTCCCAGAAATGTAAAATACATCAATAAATTTAAATTTAAAAAAAAATTTCAGACAGCCCTCAAACTCTGCCTTCCAGGACGATTTGAAATTTTCAAAGTCAAATTCAAGGTCATTAAAGTGGTCGAAAAAAACTGAAAAAAATTCAGGGCATTCCCCCTAGTACCACTACCTTTGTGCCAAGTTTTAAAAAAATCGGTTGAAAACTCGAGGAGATAGAATTTTTATGAGTTATTGGCAAATCGAATGGCGTAAGAATTTTTCCAAAGTTGAACCAGAGGCCAAATGACCCCCTTACCACACCAGAGCCTTTTTCTCCTAAAGACGACGATGCGATATGTCCATTTTGATCTGAAAAAAATTATTTTTGATAATTATCACCGAATTATTCAATGCCAACTGTATAACAGGCATAGACACACCCAGAAATTGATCAAGGAAGGGACTAAAAATTTGAAAAAATATATGGGGAGGGGGTCAAATTTCAAATTAGGTAGTCCTTTGCACTGATCTTTCAGTTAAAATCCATTTATTTTTTCTGACAAGTTGGGAATTAATTTAAAAATCAGCAATTTTCGAAGGCAAAATTGGTGAAAAATTATGAATGGCTAAAATACTACGAATGCCAGAGCGAAAACAGGACGAATTTTTTTTTTGAAAAATTGTGGTTCGAAAAGCAAAAAAATGGATTTTTTTACATTTTTGTCATAATTTTTTTTCGAGCTTAAGGGGGAGGGAGGCTTGAGCCTTCCTCGGTGCGCCCCTACTAGCATGGTTTTGACTGTTAGGTCTTCCAATTTTGCTCAAAAAATTTTTCCAGTCTCCCTCGATAATCAAAGTCCTTCATTACTTCCTAGATATCAGTTTTTTTTTTTTTGGTAATTTGATGATCAATATGGGGGCACAGAGAAAAAAACAAATCATGAAAATAAATTGATACCTATCTAATCGTAATTTTCTAGACTTTTAAATATGGTAGCTTTCATTTTTTATACTTAGGTATCGTAAAAGTTGAACTTCAACCACAAAAGTACAAATTGAACTTTTCAACGCGTAATTATCAATTTTGAATTTTCTTTTAATTTTCTACAAGTTTATGCAAACTGTTTTATCTAGGATCAAATCAATCCTGAGGTAGAAGACTTCAAAGATGAGCCATTTCACAAAAAATCTCAATTGTACAAAAATTACGAGAATAACTTCTTCCCTTCCTCGATGGATTAGAATCGAAATGACAATGATTTTCTCATTAGACCATCGAGGAGAACTGGGGAAAAAATTATATGAGCGATATCGGAAGATCTGATTTCAAAACCTGCTCGAATTTAAATGGAACGAGCCATGAGCCGATTCAACTTTTTTACACCTCTGGTGGTTATTTAAAATATGCCATTTTCAGTTGATTTTTTTTTTTTGTAATTTTTGAAATGATATATTTATGAATTAAAAAGTATAAAATGGGCATAAGGTATTAATTGATTTTGTCGTATGAGATAGTCAAGGGCGGTTCCATCGGAAATCTGCTTTATCGAAGGTTTCAAAAAAAACATTAAATGCAATATTTTAGAACTTTAAATAAAGAGAAAAAGTAAAACCACCCCCCAGACGATCACAATAGGTTTTTTTGTTCATTTGACACTTCAATATCGATCTATTTTTTTTTTTTTTTCAATCATTTCAAAAATTATTTTTGCGTCAAATTCTTACTCCAAATACAGCCTCTTTAATGAAATTTTTTTTAAAAATATGTAAAGAAAATGAAACACTTGTGAATTTTCAAAGGGCTACATAACAAAGGATAGTGGAGGAAAATTTCTATCGATGCAATGGTTTTAATTCTAAAAAAAATACATATAGGTACCTACTGGCGTATTTCTTGGAAAAATTCGCTCAAAAATATTTTTTCCAATTTTTTGAGCTGATTTGAAAGCCATGAATAACAATGAACAAAGGCCACTTTTGAACCTTTCCAGAACAAGATTTGAAATTCATTACCAATGATAATTTTCGGACTTGGCCAATTGGCCATTAGAAAATATTTCAGTTTTTCAGATATTTTTGAATACAACAGATTTTCATTGAGAAAGAGTAAATGAGGAGCCAAAAAACAGAAATTATTATCACGCCGTTTAGAGATCAGACCCTACTTTTATCCAAACCCCTCCCTATAGCTACGTAGGTATTCAAATTTTGAAAATCTAATGAATTCGTCTTTTGAATTTCCACGACATTTTCGTGTCCTTTTTTGTTCTTTTCGTGAAAATAAATTTATTATTTTTCTATTAATTTTATTATTTTGTTTTTTTAATTACAGGACTTTTTAATTATTTTGATGACTACCTACCTACTTTAAAATACCTCCCCCCCTCTCTCACATTCTGATAGGTAGTTCTGTATCTCATAAGCGATCTAAGGTAAGTAATTAAAGCATAAAAAGTTATCATCCATTCAGTTACGAATTTTTTCTTAATTTATATAGGTTAGGTAGGTACCTATTTTCGATTTATAAACATAAGGAGATGTAATAGGTACGTAGGTATCTAGGTACATAATATTCCAGTCATCTTTGCTTGATTTAGCAGGTAAACCCTATACTTATTCTGATTGGATGACTCTTGTCAACGTTTCACATCAAACAAGCTTCGTATTTAGTTCGCTACCTACCAACTAATTTAAATTTGAAAACGGTTTCGTAATTTTGTACGTAGCGTCAGCGAGGTTGATATACATTTTAACGTATTTGATGTATTAGTGAAGGGGAGACAAACACGTTTGGAATTTCACTTGTCGCAGAGACTAAGACGACGATGTTAAAAATTTCATATCATCTTTCAAACGCGCGAATGTTTCTTTTGCTTCGGTTTTACACACTTTTTAACGGAATAAATAAGTCGTAAAATTATAAAGCATTAAAAATATCATTTCGTATGATAAGAGCAACAAAATCAAATAAGTTCACGTTGGCAATTTGGCATTTGGCATCTTATATATAAGGTCATGAATTCATCTCAATTACGGTACGTTTAACGTTTTAGTTTCCAGCATTCTTACCGTTTCGAATGGGTTTTAGCGGATTTGGTTTGTGTATGGAGAAGGTGTTACGATATAAATTCTTTGGATTTTTCACTCTTGAAAAATAATTTAAAACAATCGTGCGTTTATTTGTGGTACGCCTATTTTTCAACAACTTTGACAGTCAATACCTACTTGGCTTTATCCTATTTTTAAGCTTTAATAGAAAAATTTAGACTCATTCATTTAAGCAGGTAGGTACCTACACTAATTTTATGTAGATAGATGAAAATTTCTTACAAATTTGGTGACCACTTATTCCCTTAATTTTTTTTCAAAATGATACGAACCGTATATTATTAGCTTTTGCTAATTATTCCTTCATCGCGATGAACTTACAGTTGAATAAATTAGATACTCTACGATAGGTATTAGAAATGTAGATGAAAAATTTGTATTTTTGTTTATCAAATCACACTCATCAAAGATTGGTTATCTTTTGTTCGTTTAATAGCGATCGAGTATTTGTGTGAAAATACCTCCAACCGATTTGTTGATTTTTTTTCTCGATATTTGCATAAGAAATAACGCCGCCTATGGTGACGAGATCTTCGTTAACACTAATGTATCTATTCGAGACAAAGTTGCTACTCGGACCTAATTTGCCTATTGCCTTTGATTTTGAAAATAACCACAAAGTTGTCGTAGAGATTGGTTTGGGTGAATTTGACATTGTATGGAAACGTAATCAAACGTTAAATATATCTACGTGAATGAGTACCTAATAAAGTGAGTGATATTTAAATGCAGTGAAAAAATACCTGCGAAGTAAACGCTTTTAATTTCTTGGAAAATTGAACGAGAAAGATGTGGATATTAGATAAAAATGTAGAAATAATTGAGCATAATTTTCCATGCCATCTTGAAAATTATTTGAAAATTTTTGTTCGAGTGTTGTGTTTGAATTTTAACTTTTATTTAAAAGATAAAGGGTTAAATCAAAAATCCAAGTTTCTTTCCTGATTATTTTGGAAATTAAGTGGATTTGAAAAAATCAAATGAAAATAACAATTTTAGTCAAAAAAATTAGGAAAGGAAGGATTTTTTAAAATCGATTTTTTTTTTGTTTTCTTGCTGTACATTTTTCTCTTCAAAAGCTAGCCGTGTCAAAAAGAAGCAAAAATTAATTGTTTTGTTAACAAATTTTCGAACTTAAAAATCAAAAAGCTGGGTCAGTGACCCAAAATACAAATAAATCATTTTTTTTACAAACCCTTATTTTTTCAACACTCCTTTCCACTACTACCTATTCTTTTTTAAATAATAAAAATTTAATTTTTTTTCAAAAGGTATATTTTTGAGATTTTGTAGGGCACTTGTCCTCGTATTTTTTTGGTTGATTTTTCATTTGTATTGCAGGAAAACTTAATTTTAAATTAAAATTAAAGGAAATGTGAAATTTTTCAACTCGCAAGTGCCTTTGACTTTAAATAGGGCTGAAATATTACAATTTTTCTAAAACTAAAATTTTGCTAAACTAGATTTCTCGCCAATAAAAAATTTCAAAAACTTGGATATAAAATTACGTCTAAAAACGGAAAAATTCTTAACCATACAAAATTTTTCTAGATACCTGAACTTCTACTTCTAGAAAATTGTTGATAAGACTCCTTTTTCACGCCCATGTCCTAAAATGAAATAAGTATCCCAAAAATCAGTTATAAAAATTTCTTCTTTGACCTTTCTCATTTTATTATTTACAAAAGTTTCCAACAGTAGAATTTTGAGTTGAAACAAAACATAAATTGAAAGTACCTACATCATAAAAGAACCCATAATTAAATACTTTTTTCATTTTCTGAAAATCAACACCCCTACATATTTCTCAAAAAATACAATCATCCCAAATTGGGTACCTACTTTAGAATTTTTTAAAAAGTTTTACTCCCTGGCTTCACTCAAGTTCAAAAAATTTTCACACTTTTTTGAAAATTGAAGATATTTCTCAAACTCCAATTACATACTTTTTTACCCATATCTCAAAGATTTTCTCATGAAAATTTTTCTGCTTCGACAACTAAATTTTTTCAGTAATCTGGCTCTTGAGTTTTTAAAAAAAATTCTGATCTTACTTTACTGAGGTTTATTTCAATTCAAGCTTCAAAAACTTACATATCAGTTTTTTTTAGGAACCCTCTCCCCCCTCCATAAGGAATGTCTACTTATGGTTCTGCTCGATTTTTATTCAAGTTAAGATGCGTTTTTCATTCGCTTTTTCCGCTGCTGGAAAATCCAAAATTTGAAGATCGAAAAAAAGGAATACGTAAACCAATTTTTCAATTTTTCTCTTTGAATACCTAAATCAAATCTTCATATTTTACAAGGTGATGAGGTAATTTTAAAATTTTAAAAATTCGACAAAATTTGAGAAATGAACTTGAGTTCTCCTCACAGGCGCTCCCAGAAAGTAATTAAAGGAGGGGCTGAGAATTTCAGAGAAAACTGAGGAGGGGGTCACATTTCTAATGAGTAATTTTTCAATGATTTTTCAGTCAAAAGTCATCAATTTTTTCTGAAATACGGAGAATTTATTGAGAAATTGATGATTTTTTGACTGAAAAATCAATCAAAAATTATCAGCTTTTAAAATAGCTAAGCGAGGGTGAAGATTTTTTGAAAAAATATACTTTGAAGAATGAAAAATTGCATTTTTTCAGATTTTTGCAGCAAAAAATCTTTTTTCCGAGCTCAAGGTGGGCTCGAGCCCCTTGACCCTCCCTCCAGGTACGCTTTAGTGAGCCTTGAAATTTTGGATATTCAATCTTTTATGATGTAGGTACCTACTTTCAATTCTTTTTTACTCCTACTCAAAGTTTCGTTTCGCGTTGGGATACTTACTTACTTACTTACTTACCTCCCTGGTAGAAATAAAAAAATTTAATTTGTCAATTTTTTACGAAAAATTTATCAACAATTTAAAAATTGAAAATTTTTCCCAAACATTAAAAAAATTATTTAAATTATCTAGTATATAGGTACGATCAGTTTATTTCACTACATCCCGAAAAATTCAATTTCGAATCAGCCATACTTTCGCGATCACTAAAATTAAATCCCACTCTCGTAGCTATTCCAATTCCAAGTCTATTATCGTTAAATAAGTTATACTGAACTTATACGAACACAGGCATTTGGGTAAAATTAGATATAGTTACTCGAGTTATGAATTAACACTATTCTCGACGTTCATTTCGAAACCCTAGCTTCTGGCGAACAATAAATTCGGGAAATTTTGTTAAGGAGGAATGTTGCGTTTATGTAAGCCCTTAAGAAGAGAATTTAAGACGAAAACTTAGCTGCGAAATATTTCAAGTTTCATATGACATCCGAAACTTTACCGTTCAACAGTTTACAGATTTATTGTTTCAATTAAACTATTCGTGATTTTTTTTTTCTTCTCTCGGGGTTCTTCTGGGTAGACATTTGTCAACAAATTTTCTTACATTTAACAAACAAAATCACCCAGTACATGTCTGCTTATTACGTGAAGTAAATTATGTGCTTATTCAAAAAAAAAAAAAAAAATCAAAAAAATTTATAATTATCGAGAAAATGTTTAAAAGGCGCCATATACATAATGTAAGTAGGTATTCGTATCGTTATATGGGTACCTATCAACAACGTATATTTAATTTAATTTAGATCACGAATATCTGATGCTCGTACAAAATGATTTTTGATTTCGCATTCGATTATAATTGATTCGAATTCCATCCTGGATCTGTAATACGTTCGAGGCAACGTTTGTAAATTTTTAGGCACTTGTTGGCGATGAGATGGTAAGTTCAACACATCTGCTTTTCGATGCTTATCAATTGAAATAGGTATAAAATAAAACTACAATCGTTAAGGAGCCGCTGCGCTGTTTTTTTTTGTTAAAAATGCAAGGCGCTGTTCACGTAAAATAAACATTATTACTTAATTACTATATTTTTAATTCCGTGGCTTTGATCGTGCCGCCATACCTGGATGGAAAAAACAAAACGGTAGCTAAATAGCAGGAACGCTTTGCTATTCAAAATGTCGCGCCAAGGTAAGGTCTATATACGTAGGTACGTTTAAATATATTTATTATTGAAATATAAATATAAATATTTTAACGGGGTGTTTTAAATTAAGATGCAGCATACAAAGTAGATGTAGGTATGTTTAGCGATGCTGAGACGTTTGTATACGTACGTAAAATTATTATTAAATTGTTGAGAAAAAAGATACGCACGAGAAGATTCTTTTCCTTTTTTTTTTTTTTTTCTAATATATGGACAATGGATCTTTTCCAATTTTTTTGAAAAAATATTTCCCTCGTTGTTTTCGAAAATAATAATAAAAAAAAATTCAAACTTATTGGAAGTTTCATAAGAAACATTGTATAAGGATACAGTGGCACACATCGTTTATATGAGTTTAGATGTCACTCTGTGAAAAAGGGACCGTATTTTTCGTATCAGTGTAACGGCAGGTGAAGAAGTAATATCGTATCAGCGGGGATCCCTTTACAACATTATAGCACAATAAAGGTCAAAGGGCCGACTAGCGACTACTGTACATATTATAGTATGAGCGTAAAACTTTATGATGTGCCACGCACGTGTTTTATTAAACTTTCAAGAAGCGTGCTCTCGATTACCAAATGAATAGTATCACGTCATTATCCTTATTATTATTACCATTATCATGGTTCAACTTTCCGGAGCGGTAGGGGCAACCCTTATTTAAAATGGTGCAATGTGTAGAACAGTACAAATTAAAAACAGATAAATGCGATTATAAGTATACAAATAGCATATTAAGAATCTGCCGACGTTTATATTAAAACAAGTATGTCTTTCGCAAGGTGTTTCGAAGTAATTTTACTCGACGAGAGGAAATTTTTTATTAAAGGGTAAAATTTTATAAGTATTTATTTTTTAATAGAATTTTTATTTCGAACGGTCGTTCAGACGGTGATATTATTTTCTTCTTTGAAATTATTATCTATGTAAATATAGTAAGGTATGGAGCAGATGACACACTCGAATGCCTTTTTCCTATATTTTTTGGGGAAAAAAGGACCAGTTGAAAATAGATAGGTATAAACATCGTTGAATGATAATATCTATTTATTCTATTTTTTTAATTCGTTAAAACCTAAAGTTATAACCCATTCTGGTTCTATGTTTTGATGATATCGACTACGAAAATATATCTCGCAGGTATATACCTGAGGTGAAAAAAGGGATAACATCTTGATTTACGTTGTCCCTAAATGATTTTAATTGGCGAAGCCTTATTTTTATATCTATGAAAAACATGAGCGATGATGTGATCATAAATATTCGTCAATTGGTGTCATTCATAGGTAAAAATTTGATTTATAGGAATGACGATTGAATTTTTTAGAGATACTTTTTTGGGAGGTTAGGTAGGTACCTATCTACTGAACACAAACAGAATGATTTTCTTCATGCAAACCATCAAAATGTTGATTAAATTTTTATCCCCCTCCCCCTCCAGAAAATCAAAAATTTCATTTTCAGCCAAAAAAATTTTCAGTGATCGAGAACAAATTAATTACTTTTTCGAGTAAAATTTCGTTATGAGCTGGAGAAAAATGGTAAATGAAATCATATGTATCGTGAATAGGAAGTTTTCGAATTTTGCTTCTCCTGTATTGTATGCCAACTTCAGAATATTTATAATGATAAATTTTTGACATTAGACTTTCGAACCTTGAAACCTTGATAGGGAATAATGACAAGATGAGCGAGCCGAGCCCTTCTGTCTTTCTCCCAGCCAAGGGCGGCGTGATGGGGGGGGGGGGTATAATACCCCTCCAGTCAATCCTCAGTCGGCAAAATCAGAAAAATTTTGGGAGATATTAAGTGAATCGGCAAAATCTCAGGAATATCAGTGAATTGAAATTTTTTTAGAAATTTTGCGGAATTACTTACCTACTAATAAAAAACTGTGCTTTGCTAAATTTCAAGTTTACTATCATTCCCAGAAAACACAACCCAAATTCAAAATTATGTAGTTACTTTCCAGACCAACATTTTCCAGAAATTTCGGCCTCGCTACGCTCGGGCCTTATTTATCTGCCTCCTATTTACATTGAAATAACTTTGAAATCAAGTAAGCTGCTATAAGACCAAAAATTCTCGGATTGTCAAATTTCGGAATTCTTAATCGGCAATTTTGAATTTTTTAGTCGGCATTTTTACCCATCATTACCCCCCCCCCCCCCCCCGGAATTTATATGTTTGAACCGCATCTGCTCCCAACTCCTATTTTGATCTAGTTTTTCAAAATATTTATTAATAATTTTTGATATTATGACTTGGTGGAAAATTTTGGGTTGAATTGAGGAAAAAATTGGAAATCACATTTGTACTGTAAGAAAGTTTGAAATTTTCAAATTTTGGCCCCTTCAAAAATATCTGGCTGTGCTTGGAGATAATATTGAAGTCTTTTCCTTTTTCCTACGGAATTCATCCAGGTTTTTTTCGAGAATTCGAAATTTTTGGTCACATTTTGGAAAACTTTACTTACAGGAGAGGTATTCGAACTCTAAATGAAATTTTGAGCCCGAACAAAAATAAATCAAAAGCACATTAGTATAGGTAATGAATTGAGTACCTGGAGAAATAATTTCGTTTTGACTTGGGGAAAAAAATTAGAAATAAAATCGTTGGTTTGAGTAAGTCAGGCCAGTGCAGAGAGGGAGGAAAAGGGGATTTCCACCTGGACCCGAGATTTGTAGGGGGCCCGTAGGTGGAGCTCCATGAGGGCCCTTCAGCACTAAAAAACATCCTTCAGTTCTTGAAAAATTATCAAAAATGCAAAGTTTTTCGAGACTGTTTTGCGAACGTGTGGACCGAAAAACACAATTCTTCGAGAGAATTGTTGTTTTAGGTATAATGTTGAAGTGTAGTGTAATAAATAAAAGAAAGTTAAAAAACTATAAAAAATATTGATTTTTGCCAAAAAAAAAAGAAGTGGTTTTTGGTCTATTTCGTCACTGAATAATATCTGAAATTCAGTTAATCGTTTTGAATTTTCTTAGAATTGAAAAAAAAAAAAATCGAAAATAGCTAGATACTTCTTGAATTTTTGGCAATTATTAAAGAATTGAAGGCTTTTGCGCGATCAGAAGATCATATTTTTGACTCTCCTCCCTGAAATTTTCATGTTTTTTACTTAGGTAGATACCAACACATTTTTTTTATTGCTAGGTAGGAATATTTACCATATCTTCACAAATCATAAAATGTTGAGTAAAATGAGCCGAAATTGTAAATATGAGTGTATTTTTATATATTTTTCGTATTAAAAACCATAAATTTACATATTTTTGGTGATTAAACGTAGGTACCCTTTTTTCCCCATTTTTCACGACATTTTTCGCAAAATACTTAGGTAAGTACTCGAAAATCCACTTTTTAAAAA
Organism: Pseudococcus jackbeardsleyi; assembly: GCA_038380155.1. NCBI lineage: Eukaryota > Metazoa > Arthropoda > Insecta > Hemiptera > Pseudococcidae > Pseudococcus > Pseudococcus jackbeardsleyi. The sequence continues at coordinate 42,309,830 of CM076238.1, forward strand.
GCAAGAAATTGAAAAATTGATTTTTTGCCGAAATCTGCTTCTGGAAGAAAACAATCGATATTTTTTCCTGTGTTTTTTTTTTTACCATAATATTTCTTATGTTTTTTGAATAAATGAATGAAGTCTCCGTTTTGAGTTTGTCGAATTATTGTTCTCCTTGAAAACTCCGGAATTTTGATACCTATATTTCCTCCCTTTTATCCAACATATTTTTTTTAGCCTATTTTCGAATTTTTAGAAATATTTTTGACCTACCTATTTCAGATTGCGAAAAATATAAATATTATGCAAATGAAAGAAGATTTATGTGACACAACAATCTCATATTTGCCATCTAACGAATTTTTCTCGTGAAGTATTTTTGAATCCTGATGGGGAATTCTCTATACCTCATTTTGATCAAATCTTTAAAATACAAATAAAATTAAACAGTCAATTTTTAAATCCCTGATGCCTACCAAAATTTGTTTTTTTATTAGCTGAGGAAAAAACATGATAGGTAATTTAAAAATATTGAGCTGAAATCGCCTAATGTCCACTTGAACACCTGAACGTGAAACTACTGATTCTTATGTAGTGCTGTCTATGTCCCTCTCTTCAACTCAAATTTCGCAATTTTCAACCATTTCGGAGTTTGTGGCGTGATTTTGATTTTTTCAAGGTTTTCTGAATTTCTAAAGCAGTTTTGAAAATTAATTTGGGCAACTAAAAATGACATTTTTGTCTGCTTTCGATTAGTTCAACAAGAAATTCCACATTTTTCGCTACACCCAGATAATTTTTTTACCTTTAGTGTGTACAGAGACCTACTTGATGTATTTAAATTGAAAAAGAAAAAAATGTGTACCAAACAAATACTTATAAATTCTGGTGAAAATGCTACAATTTTGATTTGAAAATAGCACCAAAAAAGGATTTCTTGTTAAATTACCCCAAAAAAAATTACAAACTTGATTTTTAGAAGCAGAAGTCAATTTTAAAGCTTTTTGGACAAAAATAAGTTCTGGAAAAAAGAAAATTTTCATGGATACTTCTTTCATAATAGCTGAAAATGTTGAAAAAATGTTTAAACGTCTAATTAAAATCTTAGAAGAAGCGTTTATTCAAAGAATTATCGAAAATTAAGATAAAAAATTTATAAATATGTACCTAGGTATATCGAAACACTTAGGTATACTTACATATAATTTTACAATAAAAAAGTAAAACATAGATGAATACCTACCTAATTTTTAATAAATTAAACCAACACTTTTTTCATTCGGTTTCAAGTACATTTAAATTGTTATATCAATATTGATGTAAAGATTTGATCTTATTTATCGGTAATGGCGTTAATCGGAGGGTAACTTCGGAAGCAGGGCGACTTTAAAAGTAGATTTTATTACATATCACTTGACGACGATAGAACGAAAGAAGAAGAGGAACCAAGGGTGAATTTTCATTCCACGCATTGCACGCTAAATCAAGGGTTACAAAATCATCCTTTTTCTTCAAACCAATATACATGCTCCCTCCTTTTTTTTATCATTCTGAAGAGTGCGTTGCCAAACTATTATTGTTTTCTGGTTGACGAAATTTCCACCCTCGTACTTTTGACCTATCGTATGAAATTTTTTTCCACTCGAAATGGGGAATGTAAGTATAGCGAAAGACCCTTTTCATTCATTCCTTGACGACCGATTTACACCCCTGTATTCGGTCACAAAACTAATAAATAAGCAGAAGTGCATATAATTTTAAATGTAGGATCGTCACGACGAACCGCGAATAAATTAAAACGTGTTGATAAATCGATCATGTACCGTGCAAGTTGAATAATTGAAATTTTCACAGTTGTTGATCGAGATGGAAAATTGCAGTATGTGTTTTATTGAAAAATAAAAAAATATTGTCCCTTATAATATATTAGTCGCATATGTTCTAACATCCTGCACCAGAGTGGTAGCATATCGGTATTTTTATGGAGCTGGTGGATGTGTGTTGATGCATCGGACGTCGTCATCGTATTATGTTGGTTTGCGAGAAAGTAGTTTTTCATCGTCGCCTTTGAAACATTGGTTATGCAATATGTAAGCCGGTGTGTCGATTGTTTTGCTATTTATTTCTAGTGGGTTGAATATTTTAATACCTATCCAATTATTTTTCTAGAATCTAATATTTTTGAACATAAAGTTGGAAAGCAGTAGAAATTTTTTTCGGTAATATATCATTATAAAAATAAAATACAAATTTATTAAAATATTTTCCATAAATAATACACAACAATGCAGACTTCAAACCCAGGAATTGGTACAAACACAATTTTTATTGAAAAAAATCAACATTAAAAATTTACAAGTCTTGTCGAATGGAAAATTAAAGCACTGCTTCGTTTACACATTTCTCTTTACAAACCACCCATCAAATTCACAGGACGGTTTTTGTATTTTTTAGATATCTCAGTTTCGATCTGACAACAAACAATTCAGACAAAATTAGATTAAAAAATGATAAAAATAAGAATTTAATTATATGTATTAGCGAAAATGACTACCTGTTCCTGTAATGTTCTCGTTTTGCTCATCAATATCTTCAATTTAGGTTTAAGATCAGTTTCTTCGATTTCCACTTCTTCTTTTCGAATTTTCATTGCTTCTTGAGAAGCTTTCATTTTTTCAATAGCTGCTAATTTTTGTTCAAATGAAGATGCTACTTTTTCGACGTATCTGCAAATGGTTTTTTTTTTCATAATTTAATTTTTTGCTATTATAATTTTTTTTTTTGGTTAAATCGGTAAATAATTTTCAATTACCTTTTGGAGTGTTTTATAAAATGTAGCTGTTGAGTAATTGGATCAGTTAATAATTGTTTAATCACTTGAACTGAGTCCAGCATTTTGACCAAATTGTCCGAAGATTCTTGCACTGTTTCGTTCATCAGAGATAAACTATCGTTATCTTTTTGAGTTTCCAATAAACGCATTTTCAAAAAAGATTGTAACTGAAATCAAAAATTATGTTACGAATTTGTTTGAAATATTTTTACAGAGAAAAATTTTTGCAGTCAGTTCTCGTCGATCGATCCGAAATTTGGATCTCTGGAAAAATAATGTCACCCAAAATTTAAAATTAAATTTTAAACTACCAATAATGGCTTGGATTTTTGACGCTTTTGTGAAAATTGTTGAAATTTTATATCAATTTAACAATATTCCATTAAAATGGTAGATCATGAAATAAAGCTCTAATATTGGCCCTCCAAATCGATTGCGATCTCTTTTGATCGTATCTACAGTCTCCAGCGAAAATAAATTTTTCTTCATCTCAATAGGATTGCTCCAGAATGCACTTAATCAACTTGAGCAGATGAAAATTTAATTTTAAAGCGTCGATTGCAGACTTTTTTGATGCTCCAAATTTCAAGTCGATCGGCGAAGATGAATTGTAGAGGTTCCTTCGTTAATTTGGAGACCAAATGACTGATTTTTCTTACTTCCATCAACTGGCTGATGAATTCATCTCTGGTTTTAGGATTATCTAATACGGTATACGCTTCGACTCCTTTTGCCACACTGGTTTCTTTTTCTGTTGGTTCTACTTCGATACCGCTTTCTTCTAAAGATATTCCATAATCGATGTCTGCATCGTTTACTTCAGATATATCCCAGTCGATTTCATCTGCACCTTGGTCGTCCCCACAATCGTCAATAAGCTTATCAGTATCTGGAAGTTCGATTTTCTGGGGAGGTTCGCCATAGAGCCATTCGTATGTTGTAGTATTTCCTTTCTCTGTTTCAAAATAGAAATACAATTAACAAATGCAAACATTTGAAAGAATTAATTGATAAGTTGGAAGAAAAATGAAAAAATATGTCGGAGTAATTTACCTATAACAAATGAAATAAGTGGTAGTTCATACGATGTTCCAGCCACCATTTGAGATAATGCAACATAATGCTGCAATGGTTTTTCTAAAACCTTGATATTTGACGTTACATTAGCATACACTTCATTCAAATGAGAAACTCTACTCAGTAATTCTTTCTGAACGTTATTTCCTGAAATTCCTATTTGTTTTTTCATCGACTCTAATTCTCGTTGAGCTGATGTAGCACTCTTGGCATAATCCGCGATTTTTTTCTCACATTCCTAAAAAAAAAATAAAATACAATGAATCGGATGCCTTATTATTTTTCATCAAAGATATGAGTAAAATTATGCCAAGAATATTGAAACACAAAAAACACACCAGCTGGAGCTGTTTAAGCTTTGAAATCTGTTTCTTTACACCGGGCACTTCATATTTTACATTTCTCAATAAAATATTTGCTGATTCAGCTAGGTACACGTTATCTTTTTGATATAAACGAACAATCTCTTGCCAATCTTTCATCCTTTGTGATCCGTACATGCCAAAAAGATTCTTAGTATCGGCTTCAGTTTCTTTCAAAATTTCAACAATTTGACAGCAATGGAAGTAATTCAAATCTGAAAAACACTCGTAAGTTGGAAATTTTTGCTATAATGGTTTGTTATTCGCAGTAACGAGTTTGAAAACTGATCAACGAACATGATCCGGATAAGAGTTCTTTGATGCTTTCATTTTCGGGCATATCTTGAATCGCAGCGTTAATTTTTTCCCTCACTGAAGCAACCTGAGCTTGCCAATCTTTTTTGCAGTGTCTGCGATCCAGCAACCATTCCAGTAGTTTTGGAATATGAATATCTATTGGGATATTTTCTTCCTGTAAAAAAATGTGGGTTCATCAATATGACAAGCGATTTGAACAGTATATTTCTACAGAAATGTTAGTAGAGGCTTTTAAATTTTCATACGAACCATTTTCGATGGATTCTTATTTCAATTTTTTGAACGATGAATGGAATACGTGTCCAAATTTTCTATAACAAATTTCCAATGATCAATGGAAAAAATGTGATAACATTATCAAAAAAACAAAAAACACGTTTTCTTCTTCGTAGATGCTACAAAACAGCCAGTAGTATGTCTGTTCTTGAGCTGTAATTGGATAATTCTATATGACGTCATTTCGTTCATGTATTTTCTTCAATTTTTCGATTTTATTTTTATTTCAAAATTATTGCTTTATTTCTCGTTTTTATTTTCATACTTCGTTATATAATTTTCAATTGCAGTTCAACTTCGAATTTGATTTTTTTTTTGAAAACTTGAAAAATATGAAAGAAGAAAAAGACGAAAAAGTATTTTGATGTTTGAATTTTAAATATTTTGGAAATAGTAAGACCTGAAAAATAATAATTTTGATCTTTTTAAATTCAAGCAAGGTAAGAAATTTTTCGTAGTTCACAACATTATTAACGAATGCAACGACATCACACACAGGAGAAAATATTTCCGTCTCATTTCATCATAATCACAATGTTTTCAAAACCGCCGAAAATATCAGCAATTGATTAATCCAATTATTCAAGATATTAACTCGAAAATACCATACAATTATAATTTTCATTTTAAATGTTTATTTCTTTTCGAAGAAAAAGAATCGAAAGTTTTGTTCAAAGGGTCATTTTTAAAAGAAATTTTAATTAACGGGATTGCATAATCTGAAAAAAAAAAATGCGTTGGTGCTTCGCGTTACATTCATTTCCCGATATTTTTACTCACTTCTGAAAATTACATATTAGTGTAATTAATGTTCCATAAGAAATGAAGATTTAAAATTCACAATGACCTTAACGAACCGTCAAAAATCAGAAAACGAAATCAGAGTTCATCTTCTTCTGACCTTTTGCATAATTTCAAGGTCAATTTTACGAAAAAAAATTAACAGTTTAATTTTTTACACGTAAATTTTGACGTAAAATTTGAACTATATCGTACATGCAAGATTAAAGATAATCATCGATAATATCGGTATCGAGTGCAGACTCGTTAAAATTTTACAGCGCTCAATTCCTAATGTAAAAAGAGAAGGGGTTTCATTTCATTAATATATTTTTTTTATGGAGTGTTACATTCAAAGTAAAAAGAAAGACTGGTGGAAAATTTCTAAATTTTTTAAAATTAAAATACGAATAAATTATTTCATTGTGATAAGCGATTCGTAGATATCTACCTAGATTTTTCATTTAGGTATTTCGAAAACGAAATACATATAATTTGAAAATAGGTCCTAGCGTGTATTTTTTTTTTTCAAACAATAGTCAATATTAGATAAATCGCAAATAAAATTTTCCAACCGCTAGGTGTATTATTTGAACACGTTTTCCTTATCGAATGAGCAATCTGAAATATTTCTCGTCGGATTAGATTATTCCTATCTGAAATAAACAGTGTTAGATAAATTAAACAATGACATCATTGAAACGTGCCTATTACAAAAATGAAAATTATTTTCGTTTTCGATACGTCTAATAATTTTCTTTTTAAAACAAAACGTAGGTACCTATTTCACAGGTATTTTTGTTATCAATACTTAATTTTAATTATTCGCTGATATTAAGACCATTCAAAATTCAGTAGGCGTATCCTAATTTAGAAATCATTCGATTGAAAAGTGTATTCTTGTAACGTGGTTATTTCAAAATTCAAATGAAAAATTTGGAAATTTGCCCAAATGATAAACACGTGTCACCATTGAATGGAACTTTTGTAGCAATGGTGATAACTGATTATTAATAAGTTAAATTCGTTGACGTTTTTTTTCAGTCTCATAAGTTCCTGCGAGCATATTTTCAAATTCTGAACACATTTTTCTTTTTCGCTGAAAAAAAATTATGTTATGTGTCCAAAAGTTGCAGAAATCAAATCAGTTAAACCTACATAATATTTTACGTTAATTTAATTTTACATGAATTACCAATTAGATAGGTAGTAGGTCTAGGTACCTATATTTTTTTCTAGAAGTGAAGTGTACCTATAATCTAATTTCAAAAAAAAATCCAGGAAGTTTTACAATCAACAAATCAAACAATAATAGATCAATGGATAGGTTCTAAGAATATTTCAAGAGGAGAAGAACAAATAAACGAGACAAACCTCAAATGAACTTTAATTAGTTCGTCTCGGGGCCTGTAGACTATCTACAACTGCAAGTTGTCATATTGTACTATATAATAAACCAGTTCAATCAACGTGTATGGAACCTGTTTAATTATTACGAACGAGTACAACTAACGTCATCATGCAAAGCCATCAAGGTATACCGGATTTATCAATTTCAGGAAATACACTATTTAAATTTGTTATTGGAGAATAATGGAAAATTTTTATCATAGCTTTGTGTTCGTGTAGATCAACTAGTTATATGTATCTAAAAACATAAGTAGGTATTGGGAGGAATTGATACCCGGAAGAGGTAGTGTAGCAATAAAACTTGTTCTTACTTTTTTTAAAAAAAAAAAAAATTAATTCACCTGTTTGGATTTTATTATAAAATTTCTTTTTGAAATTAAACGATTGATTTACTTATTGTGGGAAATTTTTCACTTGGAAACGCAAAAAATGAAAAATTTTCTCGACAGAGATCAATTCCTGTTTAATAAGGTGGCAAAAAACCCACGAGGTAGGAGAATTTATTGGTAGACTGCTCCGCAGAGGTGAATAAAATTGACGAATCGACGACGAGAAAATTAAGAAAAATTCATGTTTCGTTAAGGAATTTCGAGTACAACCACGTGTTATCGCAGTGAGCACCCGATCACATTGTCAAATTGTCGATAAAAACTGGACTTTGAAACCGGCTTCATTAATTTTTTAACATTTCAAGGGTATTCTGAACTATAATGGATAATCTGACTTGAAAGTGTAACGTGCGTGTTAATATCGTAATTAAATGTAATTTTCTTTTAATTATGAAGAAAAACTGTTATGTGCGAATTTTCCTACAAGTGATAAAATTAGTGTAACCTTGGGCAAACGTAAATCAGACGAAGCACGAATATTTTTCAGCCATTTTACCGCATACCTAGGCACCTACTTGGGAAAATGAAATTAATCAGACGCGAACCAAACCATATCTAGTCAATTTCACATTCAATATGATTTCAAAAAACTTTTGAGATCTGATATGATCTCGAAAACATACGTAATACATTCGATAAGAATATTTTGGCTAAAAATAGGTCTTTATGGTAGATCTATGTTTGATAATGGATTCTGCATTGAACGATTCCTATCAAATATGGATCTACGTTTATTGACTTGTAAATGATGGACTGCGTACCTTTGCCTGCCTAGATTCAAAATTCTTCACTTTTTTGGTTTTTTCCAATATCGAATAAATAAAAATCAACGATAGCTGCCAGTTCGTATCAGTGATTTGACACTACAAAATTTCAAGGGCATGCTTCGTCAATTTTGAATCAGCTCGTTTTTTTACGTGAACTGATATATTTATACGGCTAGGTACCAACAGAACCACTGACATTTGAATGATACTAATGATTTTACACGTACACATACCCACTTGCTGTGATCTCGTAATTTATTTTTTTCTCGATTGTCAGTATAGGAAATTGCTGAAAATGAAAATTCGCAAGTTTATGATCAATAATGTCATTAGTTTTTCCATCACATCTCTCTCCCTACGTCCCCTACCATTCAAAATATAGGTAATATGAAATTGAAAAAATTATTATTTACCTATTTTTGCGAGAACTAGGAAATAAAGAAAGTACATATTTTTTTTCTTTTCTGAATTATCTTTATTTGTAAATTTTGAACCGTTTTTTCAGAAAAAAAAAGGACAATTTTTAGCTAAAAAGGTATGGGATAGTGGCTGACAATAGCCAATTCGGAGGAAGAGTTGAGACCTATGACCATGCAATGAGTGTAATTATTAAGAAGGAACATTAGATGCTTCGTTTTTTATGGTCGTCGTCGTGAGTCGTAAGTTTTCAGGTTAAAATTATATAATTCATATGTACCACCCGCCAAATGAACAAGTAGGTTCTACTTACGCAGGTACTTATAATGAGCATCATATTTGAATGTTTGAATTCATTTGAACCATATGATACCTATATGTATACTTTACATAATGTATTTGGGTATTAGGTAGATTAAGTACGAGTTATGGTAGGTACCTATAAAATTATTTGAATAAGTACGCTTTACTTACTCATTTATGGAAAATTTTCAGAGACAAAATTTTAGTACGAAGGTGTGCATTTTGATAGGTATTTCATTTTGGTATCGTACAAAAAAGTAAAAAGTGATGTCAAAGGACTCAAAAATCTAACGATCACCTCAGGATGTCAAAAAAAAAACAGATATACTACCGACGTTACCTTTTACGACAGGAAGAATGATACACAAAATTCAACAAATTTTCATAAACATTCAAGTGGAACATTGCACCCTCTTTGCAATTGCAATAACACTACGTCTGGGGCAATAAATGTCTTTTCTTTCAAAACGTAAAATTATTATTCAATAAATGGGAAGAAAAAAATTGAAAATAAATTTTGAGATTAATTTTTGTGAAAACTTACATTATTATTTCCTACCCATGTACCTACTTACGAGTTACGACTGTTATTTTTTTTATGATTTAAACCAACACAGGACAGAAGTGGAGAGCTGCCTCTTCTAGCTTATAAAATAATTTTTTGGCGGGAAAATTCAGTCCAGATCAAACATCAGGAAAATTGGTCAATTTTTTTAAAAAACTTGCAATTTTAGTTTAAAAATTGAGAAATTGTATTTCAAATCGAAAAAAACCACATGGATGGGAAATTTTCAGTTCCTTTCTAAATAATAAACATTTCTATTTTGTTTAAGTACGAAAATATTTGCAAAAAAAGTTTCAATTTTACAGTTTAAATAATTATCCGCCCCCCCCGCCCAATTACCACGAATTTCAGGTTTCGTCTTCCAGCTGCGACCACCAAAATGTTCGTTTTAATATGAATAAAGCATCAAAAATTAATGAAGAAATTAATTTTACCTGTCAACAATATCTTAGCCTCCTTCAGTCAAAAGGATGTGAACCTAATTAATGACCTTGAAATTTGAAATTGGATAGGTACTGATCATATTTTCAAATCGCTGAAATTTTTATCAAATTGAAATGTTTAACTGACTCATTCCTCATTCAACCGTCTTAAATTTTAATCAGTCGTTTTCACCATCTCGAATAATTTTTAATAATTAAATTTTTCAAACGATTATTAATGCTGAAAATCACATGGACCATTTTATGGTCTTTTCTACAGTTCTGGAAGATTCTAAAAAAAAACTTTTTGAAACTCCGAAACGTCTCAAAACCACTTTCAATCAATTTGGGAAATTGAAAATTGAGGCATCTGTCAACTTTTTTTTTTAGCATCTTAGCTCGATGTATACACTGTTGACGTGGACTATTTCCGAATTTCGGAAAATTATGATTTGATTGATTATTTTGGTCACCAATAATTCGCAATTATACAGGTAAGTACTTGAGCTCATTGTGAATCATTTTTATGAACTTTCTTCCAAGGCTGGAAACATAAAATTTATAGGTAGGTACCTAACATTTTTTTAGAGGCTCCGAAACGTTTTGAAACCGAGCTTCCAATCGATTTGACAGGTCAAAAATGGAATGTATACAAAAATTCAGTTATTTCTCGTTGATTAGATTAAATTTTCATATTTTGCAGGACGATGAGGAAATTTTGAAATTCTAAAAATTCGAAAAATGAATTGTGGTACTTATCTGAAATTTTAGATACCTATGGAGGATTTTTCTATGATGTACTTTCGATATTTTTTTTTTCGGCTCAAATTTCTCCAGCCTTCCATGTCAATGTTTTTTTTTTATTCCAGTCATAGGCGGATTTAGAAAAATGGATCAGGGGGGCTAAGCCCCAGGTCAATGGCTCTAGAAGATTTTTGGAAAGGGGCAAACTGCAAAATAGATGCAAGGACTAGAAATACCAGAAAAATTTTATGAAGAAGTAGGAGGGAGCCATTTTCAACAATGTCGCTTCAAATAATACGAATAATTGTGATTTAATTTACACCCGAGCGAAGCGAGGTTGAAGCTTTGAAAAATTGAATTTTTAATGGCCATAAAAGTGATTTGTTCGTATATTACCTAGGTTGCGTTCAGAAAACGGTCAACAGAACAACAGATCAACAGAGAAAAATTTTATTTTCAAATATTTACTGAAATATAAATCTAGAATTTAAAAAAGGGTATTTCTTCAATCAAAAATTGATTTCCCATTTGAATTAAAGTGAATTTTTCAATCAGAGACTTAAAACTATTTCAAAATTTGCAAATTGAATTTCTCTCTGTTGATCTGTTGTTCTGTTGACCATTTTCTGAACGCAGCCCTTATGATTTCAAAATTCCTATTTGATGTTATTTTGGGGGAAGAGGGAGGGAGAACATTTATTTGCAGTCACTGACGTTGGAAGCTTTTTTTGGAAGAATACTATTTGAGGAAGAAGACTTGAAGTACCGGAAGGAATTTTTGGGGGAAAGAGCCTTCTCCTTCAACGTTGCCTAAAAGTAATTTGTGAATTGTGATTTCGTTCATGCCCGAGCAAAGCGAGGGCGAAACTTTGAAAAAATTGTATATTTAATGCCCAGAAAATAAATTTTTTTAGTGGTAGGTACATTCGAGTTTGACGACAATCAAACACGAAAATTTTTTGGTGGGAAGGCTAATTTCCCTCTTGGGGGGCTAAGCCCTCCCGTGCCCCCTTAAATCCGCCTATGATTCCAGTTTTTACAATCAGAAGAGATTCAAAGTACCTGATATCAGTCTCTTATTTGTGTAGGTAATTTTTGTTCAGATTTTTCACAGTTTTTAAAGCCATTTTTGGGGCTTCGATCCCTGTTTAGCTACCTTCCTGTTCCCCTAAAAAAACCTCTGGATATTCTTCGATCTCGCCGTTTCCATCATTCCAAATGACGTATTTCAAAGTTTTAAACAGGGAATATGAGTCGACTCCAGAGTTGAAGTCAGTCTGACTTTAAATCTACTTCGGAGTCCAGGTGGAGTCAAAAGTCGAAATTTGAGAGTGACCTCGGAGTCAAGGTAGAGTCAGGAGTTAACTTTCTCCTTTGACTCTGGGCTCTGGTACCTATTTATAACCGAGGTACAGAGAAACTCAAAAACCAAAATACATAAAATCCGGACCCTCACCAGTCCAGATTTTGAAATATTTCTTCATTCGTCCATTTTCCAATTTTTTTCCAACTGTTCATTTTGAAATAAACAGGGGTGTTAACCGAAATCAAAAAAAATAACGGTTACGGTTTAGCGGTTTCGGTTTTCAACTATTTTTTTTCGGTTACGGTTACGATTACGGTTACATTTTTTTACTCATTTCGGTTATCGGTTATCGGTTTCGGTTACAGTGATAGTAAAAAAATTTCGGTTACGGTTAAAAATAACGGTTTCGGTTAATTTTTTCAAAAACTGTAAAAAAAGACCGAAATACTCAAAAAAATTGCCAAAATTTTTCCAATCTCCAAAATTTGACCATTGGTGTTCAAAGTTTTCGAAAAAAATCGTAAAGTGATGAATAAATAAAGACCTCAGACCTAATTCAGGGCAGATATTTTAATTTTTTCATTTCTGTTTCTATTTTTTATTGAAAAAGAATAGCTGAAAATCGAAAAATCAATTAACCGAAAACCGAAAAAATCATTTTGGTTACGGTTACGGTTACGGTTACATAATTTTAATTCATTTAGGTTACGGTTTACGGTTACGGTTTCATTTTTCCAAAATTTTGATTTCGGTTACGGTTACGGTTACGGTTAATCATATATTTATAGCGGTTAATTTTGAATTTCGGTTACGGTTTCGGTTTCGGTTAACACCCCTGGAAATAAATTGACCCATCGATAACAAATAAAAATTTCTAGAAACACCAATCCAAAAATGATTCACCCTCGACTCATTCTCAATTCGCCGAAATTTTCAAAATCCATCCGAAAAAACACTAGAACGTATGGTAATTAAAGAAACCTCCTCATGGCAACATTGATCTGAAAGAGCGGTTTATTCAAACCTATTCCACGATCAGCTGATTTTACGATAGTTGTGATAACCGTTTCGGGCGACGCGAGCTCGACTTCGCGACTCGGTTCAGTTGGCGGGCGAAATCGCGTCGGTGATTTAGTTATAAAATATAATGCAGATGCGGTAACCCGCTGAACGACCAAGTGTTCGGAAATTCGAAAATCGTAACATCGTTAAAATATTCCGAAGTGCCAGTGAAGTTAATTTTTTTAAATAATCCGCCGAAATGGATCCTACGGTAAATTACACCGTACCCGTGGCTCCCAGCTACGGGCACATGTTCGATTTTGAGAAAAAATTCGTCCACACAAAAACCCGAGAATGGATGACGAATTACTGGACCAGTGGATTCTATTTGTGTTCGTTTTACGTGTTTCTAATATTCACAATTCAATTTTACATGCGTAACAAGCCGAAATACAATTTACGTAAATTTTTGGTCCTTTGGAATACCGGTTTGGCCATATTCAGTATCATCGGCGCCAGCAGAACTCTCCCAGAATTACTCCACGTGTTGAAAAATTTCGGAATATATCATTCGGTGTGTGTTCAAAGGTAGGCAAAGACGTACGATTTTTACAATGTATTAGACTACTGTACCTGTGGTTACCTATTTCACTCTATTCAGTTCACTTATACGATTCTGGCTCTGGCCGATTGATTTTTTTCCCAACAATGTGTATAAAGCAAGAACATTCCCTTCATGTGACGAATTAGTCATGGTAACTCATTTAATGACGATTGTGATGGAAATATAGGTACGTAGACGTACTCACGATGAAAAACGAATGTAGGACTTATAACCTAAAGTGGGTGCTTGAAATTGTTTTATAAGCTTCTTTTATAGTAATGAAATTAAGCTATTAATTTCATAATTTTTCACAATATGAGTTTCGTGAGGCAGGAGTAGAATAATTTCATTTATTTCGTCGATTACAAGCTTTCGAAATGTAAAAACATGCAATTTTTACATTACCAAGGTGATTGATAGATAAAAAAATTGTATTTTTGAATTTTTATCAAAGCAGCCAACTATTTATGTAAAAATGGGTTTGATTTTGGATGCCTAGCTCCTAAAAATTTTTGCTGAAAATGAGATTTCAAAAATCAAAATTCAGGAAATTTTTTTGAATAATAAAATTTTTTTCAAGGCTACTTTCAGCGTTAATTTTTTCTGTGGTAGATTGCAATGTTCTATCAAAATTTTTCCAACTTTGATTTTTTTTCAATTTTCTTCTATTTCATGTATTTTTTACAACTTTTTCAAGGTTCTTCCATCTTTTATCAAGTAAGACATTTTGAAAAAAAAATCGAAAAAAAGTTGAGAAAAAAAATTAGAATTGAAAAAAAAAATTAAATATGAATCCCTTTTAATGTGATTTTTTCTAAAGTTTTTTCCAGCTGAATACTCTTACCTATTGGGAGAAATTTTAAAACACACCTAGACATTAAATTGAAAAAAAAAATGAAAAGATTTTGAGATAATTCAAGTCCAAAAAAATTTACTTACCTAACTAATAAAAACGTTTCAAAATTGGATATTAAAAAAAATAAGAAGTAAAAAATTAAAGAATAACAATAATTTAAAAATTGGATACAGCTTTGGAAGAAGCATTAGAATTAGAAAAATTAGAAGAATTAGTTGAAAAAAGTTGACCATGGAATAAATTTGGACTAGGATTGTCGAAATTCCATTTTCGGCAAAATTATTTAGAAGCAAGTGGTGATTTCGCAGTCGAAATTATTCGCCAATGAAATTACAAACCAGATAAAAGGATAAAACACGAAATAAGTTTCAAGGCTAACGAGAATAGTTAATGAACTAGTAACTGGGTAATTTTCAAGTACTCCATGATACGTGAATTTGTTTTTTTTTTTTCGTTTGTAAAATAACTACATTTTTCGTTCAGATTGACAAAAAAAATTCAACATTGGATTATAAAATTGGTAAATATCAAATATCAGCTGAAAACTGAACACAAAGCTAAGTAAGGTTTGAAATGAGACACTAGAAACCTTACTAGTAGAATGAATATCACATAGGTAGGTATAGATTTCTATGAAAGACGAAAGTTGTTGGATGAATTGGAAACTACATGTACAAAACGACCGGATTTAACCCCGTTTAAAAAAGAATTCTGTAATTATTGTCTGCAGAAAAATATATCTACTTGGTATTTTTACATTAAAAACAGACTGGGTAATTTTCGAAGCATTTGAACATTAGGTACATTGAGGTTTTTTCCATTGAGTAATTTGTGTTGGTAAAACGATGAAGTGAACGCATTTCAAATTTAGATATTCATACGTATTGAATTTCAATTACTTACGAGTAATTATTCGGAAAATTATAACAAAATTATGTGGGTTATTCGTGTTTGAACATTAGGAGAATTGGTAAACACTAACGTACGTTTTAAGTTTCTCAAAAGTTGACGTAATTCTTCACCGAATGAATTTGTATACGGTACATAAATTATGTACACTTAAATAACAATTATAGGTCTATTTGTTCGTTGATGAAAAGGGGTTCATTGCAATTGGGTACTTATTCGAATGTTAATCATCTACATTATGTAGAAATTTCATAATGAGCTTACTTTTGTTTTGAATTATTTGATAGGTAAAGGTACCTATTTCTCTGGGGTGCTCGAAGCTGTATGCATTTTGATGTTAAAATAATTAATTTGAACTGAATTAAAACAACTGGAATATTAAAATCCACGTTGAACGTACCTTCTTGAATATCTACTATAATTGAAAAATAAAGAAGTGCTCCAATGCGTACATGTGCATGCTTACGAATTTATTAAAATCAACCTTCAAGACGAATTCATTGCATGAATGCATGATAACTAAACTGAAGTCAGTATTCGTAGAGAAGGAAATTCGTTGGCAGGAAGTTGAAGCAAGGAGGTATTTAAAATAAAAATTCAACTCTGGGAATATGTCAGTAGGGCAATGAGAATGGTGATATATATTGTATAATTAATGGGTAAAATCATAAAAATCAAATGAGTAATCGGTTTACGCGGAACGAGGTTATAAAATATCCAGAATTTATATATTTTTTAAATTCCACCTTCTGTATCATTTCGAGTTATTCATTTGAAAGGACATTCGATGTGTGTATTATTTTATATCCAATGATTTTTCTCTCTTCAATATTTTTCCGAAAATGGGTAAATTGAGAAAATAACTGTTGAAAGTTTATTACCTATAATAATTTGTTTACCAGAGATACTGACCGAAAATAGTTTTTTTTCCTGGATGCATGAAGGATAAGGAAGTAGAGATTATTAAATTTTCATCAGAGGAGATAAAAAAAAAAGAGGGAAGGTGAAAACAACATTTTAAAAATTTAAAAAGGTACTCGAGTTGGCTTGCTAAAGAATGTAAAAAATCAAAAGCCGCCGAAATAATTTTTTTTATTTTTCTGATTTATAACAGGGTTATTTTTTTCTCTGAATGAAAATTCTCGAAAAAAATTCACCACTTTCGAAAAATTTTCGACTAAAAGTGCGATTTTGTCATTATGAAGAAGCTGTCTCCCCTGCTTGCTGTACTGTCCCATTTTACAAACTTTAAATAATCGAACTACGTAAAATTGAGAGTTTGTAATTTTCAAAAAAAAGATGAGGGTAGTTACCTAAAATTTGACTTGAGTAATAAGCCAATCAAGGAATGGAGTAATTTTTTATGTGTAATTGTGTATGTACTTTCGCACAATATTTTTCGTAGGGATTCCAAAGATCTTACTAAATGTGGAATAAAAGCCAAATTTCTATACCTTTTTTGGGGGTAATTTTCAGTGTTGCTAGAGTGGAATGAGAGTGCGGAGTGCAAAGGAGTGCGGCAGAAGTGAGAGTGGACTCCAGTGGAGTGAGAGTAGCATAAAAGTGAAGAGTGGAGTGGGATTGGAGTGAAAATGAAGAATAATGAGGAGTAAGGAGCACTCTTTTTAAATATTATCGATTTTTTTTTTGAATACTTGATACATATAATATAAATAAAATACTCGGAATGAATCGGCGTTGTTGATTTTTATAATTTAGTATAAGTATTCAAAGATCAGGAATTTTTTTCGATTTTTTACTGAATACTTTAAAGTAGTGCTTATGAAGAACCCTTTCGGTTAAAGACATCCACACTAAAACCATTAAAAAAAAAAAATTAACGTATAATTATTTTCGTATGAGATTTCAAGACTCTGTAGAAAGAGAATAAGTTTAGAACCGCGAAGAGGAATTTTTACCGAATAATTTCTCCTTCTCCAATTTTCAAAAAAAGTGCAAAACAATCACTTCTAGTAGGTACCTACAAACCTGAAAGATGTTTTGATTCAAAGTCTCAGGTTTTAAATCTCAAATCCTGACTCAACGTAATTGGGTTTAAAGTTTTGGGGATCAAGTTTTTCGAAAACAATAGGGTTTTTAGACTTTCTTAAAACGTTTTTTCTTTTTAGCATTTCATTTGAACTGAAAAACTGAAATTCGAATAAATAAGAATTGGGAAATTAAAATTAGGTAGGTACATATGGAGGCATTTAGAATAATTTTTTTGGAATTTCGAGAGAGGAAAGGAAAGTATGGAAATGCAAAAAAATTTGCAATAGGTAAACGAATAGGGTCGAGGGAAAATAAATTATTCAATTAAAATGAGAGTATACTTGATAAAGTATGTTTCTATAATTTGATGTTCAAATTTTAAACCGAGCGTTACTTAGCTCTACCTATCCTATACAATAGTTAGGTACCTATACTTAATAAAAACTCAGAAAAAGTGAGAGGTTTGATTAGAATACAAAAAATATCCGCTGCCAGTTGCACAAAATACTTACATAACCAAATCTTATTATTTTTTGCATTTTTATTATGAAAAACTACGAGTACAAAGTTCCTATCTTACTTATTATTTACCTAATTACAAAGAAAAAAAAAAAAACATAATTTATTCGTACCTAAGCTTATTAAATTTACTAACCAAATTTTCGGAATTACATATAGATGTTATTTAATCAACTGATGAACGTGTCGTAAATCAACAACATAGGTACCTAGTAAACAATAATTTTGCATCCAAGTACAGATAGTTATCTGAGAATCTGAGATTATAATAAGCTGAAATACCAGAAATTATTATAATTTTTTTGAATAGGTAGTAGGTACTAGGTACCTCACAACTTACAACTCACCAAGTGAGTAGAATCAAAAAAAAGACCAAATTGCAAAAATTTACCATATCCTTTTGTTTGTTTCCTCAAGAAAACCAGAATAAAATTTTCAGTATTTCACTCTCTTCCTCTTTTCCTAACCATCGTACTCAAAACATTATAAAAAACAGTATTCAATTCTCAATTTCATTAATATTTTTTCTATTTAAAATAATGAGATCACTATACCAAATTAAAATTGTCTGATTTCAAGTTCAAAAAATTTTTTAATGCAGTTTTTTTGATTATGGAAAAGAATAATTTTGTATGTGTAAATTTAGAATATTTTATCTAGCTCCAGAAATTAAAATCTACAAAATACAACAAAACTGCTTCTTCATCATTCTTCTTTTTTACTCAAAACTTTGTTACAACGTTACAAGATTTTTTACAGCATCTACACGACCCCTAAAAATTATTGAAAATTACTTGAAAATTTGAATGAAAGTGTTTTTTTAAAGTTTTTTTTTTTCATTTTAAAATGATAAATTTTGTGAGGAAATGGCAAGTGGCATAAAAAGAAACACAATTATTGGGACACCCCTCTGTTCAAAGATCCTGTTACCAACACGTAAAAATTTTAAATAGGTAGGTATCAAGAAAAGAGAAGGGGAAGGGATGACGTGAACTTTTTTTTTCATTTAAAATAAACGTTAACATGAAAAATGCTAGAAAATTTTTTAAAAAATGGCAAAAAATAAATTTTTATTTTCCTGAAATTTTTTTACAATTTGTATAGGGACCTACTTACTAACTAACTTGAAAAATTCATCTCGAGGTGGTTACCTAATTGTACCTGCAATAATTCTCTATTCCAGTGAGTAAAGTTCGCCATTACTTCTTCCCGGTGATTTTCTCAACTTTCTATTTAAAATTGACTGTACCAACTTTCTACAATTGAAGGAAGGGGATATGGAGATCCTTTCTTCTTTTATGACCAGTTAGATGCCCAGCTATCTTGTATGATCCATCCTGTTGTACCTACTTTTCAAGTTCATTTCGATATCATGTTATTCTACTGAAATTTTCGATTACCTAATTTTAAAAGTTCAAGGCTCTTTTTAGAATTATAATTTTACTTTTATTTCGAAATAAATCTAAAATTCTACTGAATTGTCAAGGTTATACCTAAAACTGCTACAACGTCAAATTTTTCTAGAAATAAATACTGTAACGCTAAACTTAGAAATGAAAATAAATTTCCATTTGTAGCAAAAACTGACAATTTTCATTTTTATGAGCTAGTTCAATACATTCGACGTTAAAACATTTTTCAAGCAATAAATTAAATAAATTCACATGTTCGTAATTTTGAAAAAAACATCGAGCTCGAGCTGATGACGTGATGACTTCTCTGCTAAATTTCATCTTGAGAAAGTAGATTTTGTAACGCTCAGTGTAACCTCAATTTAAAAATATAATCTACTCTTTTCAATAGAGAACTAGATTATATGAAATCGAAATTAATCATCGAGATTTATTTACTTTTGACGAAAAAAAACCTGAACATTCGCGTAATTGCTCTCCATTAGTTAATTGTTCATCATCCCATCGTATGATTGAATAAACCACGCGAGCAAGAGTAGCGGTGGGTGGAACGAGGACAACACAAAAAATAAAAATGTCTAATGACGTCAGCGCAGGATAAAGTGGCAGCACTGGAGCAAAAAATCACGCCACCTTTTACACATGTGATCGGTTAATGTCGGCGTTTCGTAAAACAGTTTTCCGGACTGGAATTGAAATTTTAGTAATTTAAAGTAATAAAATAGTCAATAAAATTGCTTCGATCGCATCGGTTTCTCTCAAAGTGTGTCCGTCGTAGTATGTAGTGCATTCTAACACAATTTTCACGTTTGCAAACACCTTACATCTCGGAAAAATGATATACGACAAGTCTGACGTTATCTCAAGCTCCAACATGAGGCAAAATGTCACGTCGATTACTCCAATCTACTCATATATTTTTTACTTCGAACGAAAATTCTCACCGGAGAGAGCCAGAGCATGGATGGATAACAATTGGACAAATGGATTTTACTTTTGCGGTATCTATCTACTCCTGGTGTTTTCTCTGAAACACTACATGAAAGATAGGCCTCGATTTAATTTGAGAAAAATCCTAATTACGTGGAATACGATGCTAGCAGTGTTCAGTTTCATTGGATCAGCTCGAACATTACCCGAAATGTTCCATGTGATATCGAACTACGGTATATATCACTCGGTCTGCATTCCTAGGTATGTTAAATATGGTCACAAACTTCGTTTATAAACATCCTCGAATCGATTTCATGGCATCGGAATCATAATCGTGTATTACAAATGTATATACGTGTACTCATTACTATTACATGATGTTTTGTGTTCCCAATTTATGCTAATGAAATTTTCCGAAAGGTTACTAGTGCTCAGAAATCAATACCGTCTTGATCGATAACATACGGTGGTAATTTTACCTCGAATTCGTTATAATTGGTGACTTATTTTAAGAACAACATTAAGCTTTAATAATTCAAGGCTTTATAATGTTATTTTTAAATCCCATGTTCTTTCATAAGCTAATGACTTTTTTTTTGGATAATTCTCGTACAATTTCATGAGAAAATAGATTGATGAGTTTAGAAGTTTAGATTAACGATTGAGCTATGATATTTTACAAGTTCATATTTCAACCTTTCGTCGTTTGTGTACGTTTAAACTTTCGTTTGAATGACAATGAGATACATATGAGACTTCAGAAAATTTAAATGAATTCGTTATGTACTTCCGAATAATTATGGTAATGGCATTTTCAGATAGTCTGATTTACAAAGTTAATTTGAGGAAATATTCCCACGTGTAAGGAATTCAAACCCATTCCACAATACTAATAAAATTAAGAAGATTATTTTAAAACTAGGAAAATGAAAACATATCTGCCTAATCGGATTTAAGACTATGATGGTTTTAAGAATAAAACCTCGTACGTTGAATCGAATTAGTTTCACTTTTAATATTACAATGCTTCGTTGATAACCTGTATTTATCTCAAAACAATTGAACGACCCGAGGTATCGGAAACTTTTCTTTCTCTGGGATATCCCAAATCATTAGCTTATCCGGTGACTCACCTTTGCGGTAGAATTTATCCAACATTCGATACGTGTTTGGATTTTCTAAGTGAACTGAACTGATGTGGTTTTGATGATACTTTTGAATTAGAATTTATGGAGAAATATTCCCAAGTCATCTAATTTGATATTTTTTGTTACAGTTTCATCGAATCAGACAAAGTAGCTGGTTTCTGGACTTGGATGTTCGCCCTATCGAAGCTGCCCGAGTTGGGAGACACTATTTTCGTCGTTCTGCGTAAACAACCTTTGATATTTTTGCATTGGTATCATCACATTACGGTTTTATTGTACACCTGGTACGCGTACAAAGAATACACCTCCTCGGCTCGATGGTTTATCGTAATGAATTACTGCGTCCACTCATTGATGTACTCGTACTACGCCCTCCGAGCCATGGGCTTCTTTCCTCCGAAATTCATCATGATGCTGATCACATCTCTGCAGATAACTCAGATGATAATCGGTTGTTTGGTCAACTACTGGTCTTACATATATTTAACCAATAACCAAGCTTGTCATATAACCTATCTGAATATAAAACTGTCGACCTGTATGTACTTCAGCTATTTCGTATTGTTCGCCCAATTCTTCTACAAGGCCTACTTCAGCAAATCTGGTAAGAAGAAACCGTCCAGCATTCCAGGAAGTATTTACACTAGCAACAAGGATGATAAAGTCAAGAGGCAGTAATTCACTGGATATTTTTACGACCTGCGTTGTGAAATGATTACAAATCGACTGATACTTGTCATATTGTAATACGCTGTAATTATTTATTCCAATATTTGCGCTTTTAAGCGGGTTAAAAAAAGAATTGTAGTTACTTATAATTTTTCGTTCCTTTATTGTTTGACATGCGTTATTATTATTATTATTTTTTCCAAGATCTTTTGTTTCTAAGTTTATATTGAACGAGTACGATTTGAAGATTGATTTTTAATTTTGATACGTTGTAATATACTGTTCAGGGATTTTCAAGTTATACTCGTGTTTACATTACAATTTCCTTATGTGCAGTGAGGAAAGCAGCTGCTTTATTGTATAAAACAATCCAACGATCGATTAGTATCGAAGGGCCTTGCACACCGCGTTGATTTATTAATATACGTACGTGAATTTTAGACAGAAAATGTTATAATTGTTATGAAATGTGAAGAAAAAGTTTACCAACGTTAGCAGTATTAAGCTATAGTCCTTTCATGCTTGGTGTTGTTATTAAAAAAATGTAAATTCTTTTTGAATTTTTTTGTAAAGTGAAATCGTTTTTAATTATCGATATGAATTCTATTGCTGATTTTTTTTTTTTTTGATTATGTTTCTTGCAATCATAATGTTTAAGTATATTATAAAGCTTTTGTGATAATTGTAAAAAGCATTCATACCGTTTTATTGTCGTATTATTATTTTTGCCTTTGATTAAAGAAGAAAAAATCCTTCGATGGAAACTGTCGTAAATACTTGTCTGAAATACTTTGCGGATACGTCGCGTCTTCTTTGAAGAGAATGAGTATCTCGAAAATTACTAGATTTATGATTCTTGTGATATCTATTTATTTGTAATCGATAAATTGTAATATTAAGTCTGATTTTTTTTTCTTCTCTCGAACAAATGAATGATAATCGACAATTGTTTTATTTTAAGGAAATTTTCTTCGTACAAGTGGATGATTTTTTCTTTGTGTATTTTCTTTTTTTATGATCGTGATGCTCGATCGCTTCAGATACTGTGGTATGTTAAAAATTTAAGCTTTTAAATTTTTATTTCATATACTTTCGGGTTTTCGTTCTCACAGAATATTTCAAATATACTGTATCCATGAGCGTAAAATATATGGAATTTCAATTAAGTAAATTACATTTGATGGAATATCGTTTTTATTGTTATTATTATGTGCATGAAGAATGTGACGAGATATTATATATTTTGCATTGAGAATAGGGTTTTGATTGTGACAATTTTGAAAGTCACTATTATCAGGTAAATTAGCCTAATGGCCGAATTTATTGATTGTAATTTTTCAACTTGAACTTGAAGAGTTGCAAGGAGAAAAAATTTTATCTGTAAATTATTTGATATGAAACGTGATTCTTGATTATTTTTGATGCCGGCTGTTCAATCGTGAGTATGTATGGGTGAACGACATGGTGGATTAGTTTTCGTATAATAATGTAAAATAATTGGTAGTTGTGATTTGGATCTGTTTCAAGTTCAAATTTACTGCGGCGGCAGGTTTACTCCGAAATTATTAATCATTTGCACACTAATTGTACAATAATTAGAATAGGGAATACGTATTTCATTTCTAAAAAATTTGAAATTACTGTGATTTATCGTGATAACTATAAAATTTGTGCCATGCGATAGTACAATTGCTCTTCATTTTTATTGTCGGCGATATAAAAATCATACTGAATACATACCTAATTTTTAAACTTGTTAGTGCTCGAAAATAATTATCTACCTACTTTAATGTAGGCATCCTTTTCAATTTATGAAACAATTTTCCCCCTCCTCACTTCTTTAGGAGTGGGTGCCTATCTACGTACTTACTTAAAATGTGAATCACATTTTTCTTCCTTTTTTTTTTTCAATTCCTCCGCTTGAAATAGACAGAAAAATATTCAACGCGATTGTCTTTACCCAAAATAATAAATCGTTGTTCGAAATTTTTACTATTACCTCAACTCCTTCTGGCGGCGAAGTTTCAGAGATTAAGTAAGATTTTTAGGAATCAGATTATCAGAAAAACGAAGAAAAATCGCCAACAAGGATTATTCTGGGAAAGGTAGTCATTCTGAGACAATTTCATTGAAAAATATTAAGTATGCACTTATCAAAAAATCATTTTATCAGATAATTTTTAATGGAGAAATAAGCTGGCTGACTGAAAATAATGCTTTCGAGTAACATCATGTATGTAGGTGAGAAAATGATAACCATTCTCTGTAAAATTATACAAATACTTATTTAGTATTTTTCATTTCTCAAAATTACTTGAATGTGACCAAGTTTTCAAGAATGAGCGAGGAGGAGAAAAGGTGTAATCAAGAATCTAACAATCTAACAGATAGATAATCACAACATTTTTAAACATAATTTTTGTAATCTGAATATGGTACAATTTTTGAATTACTCCTGTATTTAATTTTCTTTTTTACTGGATCTGTCTAAAAAAAATTGGGACCGAAATTTTAAAATAACGATCAAATTTAACACAGAAATTGATAGAAGAGAGGGGTTGATTTTAAAAAATCCGAAAATTACATAGGTAGGTTGTTCGGTAAATCTAGATAGATCATGATAGATGTGCCGGAGCTACTCTGCTACTCGAATCATGAGGGTAAGTGAAAACTCAATTCTGTGGATATTGATTGTTTCCTAAAATTGTCCTACATTCAGAAAATGTGATGATGTTTTTAAATTTTCAAAAATGATGCAAGTTTTCTTTTTAGAATTGATGACTGGATTTTTTAAAAGTTAGCTTCAAAAAAATAAACTTTTAAAAATTAGGTAGTACGAGTAGGTAGGTACATAGACAAAAATTATGAGAAAAGAATTTTTTTATGGGTTAGTATTTTAAAAAAAAATTAAATTGAGAATTCTGAAAATTTTTTCTGCACCAAAAAAGAAAAAACAATAAAAAAAATTTTTGTCCAGCTACGATAGCCACCACTGCCCTATTGGCAAGGGAACCGCTATAAAAACCGCACTGCGGCAAATTTAGACTTTCGTAAAAAAAACCGCAGTGCACTGCGGTTTTTTTTACGGATTTAATGGCGTTTTTTACTGCGGTTATTTCAGCTTAAAACCGATAAAAATCGCTTAGCGTTTTTAAAGCGTTTTTCTCAGTGTAATGTACCCCTTGAAGGGGGTTTCTCAGCATAATGCACTCCTATAGGAGTGCATTATGCTAAGAAACCCCCTATATAGGGCCTATAGGGGGGCTTTAAAAACGCTAAGCGATTTTTATCGGTTTTAAGCTGAAATAACCGCAGTAAAAAACGCCATTAAATCCGTAAAAAAAAACCGCAGTGCACTGCGATTTTTTTTACGAAAGTCTAAATTTGCCGCAGTGCGGTTTTTATAGCGGTTCCCTTGCCAATAGGGTGGCTTAGAATGAGTATAACCGAATTTTTTGGTGAGTTAGTAGATCCATGATGGGTTAAAAAATGAGGTAAGTTCTCTAGATTTTTTAAAAGTCGCTCCTCTAATGAAGAGAAAACTTTCGAAGAAACTCATGAAAATAGAATTGGACCTTTTGAATTTTTCTATCATGTAAGTAAGTAAATTGTATACCTATTTTTGATTTTCGGTGGAAATAATCATTTTTCTCAGACTCTTCAAAACAGACTTTTTCTCTAGATTCTCAAACAACGAGTTGTTTTACCATTGTGCACGAAAGAGATGAATGTAAGTAGGTAAGTAAGTAAGTAAGTAAGTAAGTAAGTAAGTCAGTCAGTAACAGTAATTTTTCAATCAAAAATAAATTCTAAAAGCACCTAACATTATTCAATAAATACTTTAAAAATTGAGTAAAACAATTTCATTTCATTATATATATATTCTTTCCTGGAATCTGAGAATACACATTTTCTGTTGAAGCAGTTGAATCGAAATAAAGGTCAGACCCATGCGTATTCAGCCCTCTAGATAAATTTTTGGTAAAAAAAAAATCATTCAAAATCAAAGATCTACTCAAATTCTAATTCTACCGCCAAATTGGTGAAAACGTTTGAAGTGGGTGAGGAAATATCTAAATTTGTTTTGACACGCCCATCGTCTATTATCACAATGTTTCTCTTATCAGTTAATTTTTCAAATCAAACTTTATTAAATTGATTTGCGATCTGCGGTAATTGTAATTTATTTAGTTTAATTTCATTGCTTTTTTAAATAATTCGACGTACACCTATATGTATAAAAAGTACTTTCATTCGATTAGTTCTCTTTATTATATGGTCCATTGACAGAAACGAATCAGTGAATTAAGTTTAAGTACCTCGGAAAAAGTAAAACTAACAGGATGTCTGATTTTCCCAGAGTATTGTCTATACAAAGTCATGTTGTACATGGATATGTTGGAAACAAAAGTGCCACGTTCCCATTGCAGGTAAAGATATTAAAACAGTTATTGTCGTTAATTTTATAGATTTGAAGCTCTTCTAAAGCAAATATTATTTCAATAGCTTCTAGGTTTCGAAGTGGACCCAATCAACTCCGTCCAATTATCCAATCGCCCTGGATATAAAGTATTCGCAGGACAAATCTTAAATGAAGAAGACTTAGGTATTGTATTATAAATTTTCATCCGCATCATTCAAAATCTATCACAACTTATACCTAATTAGATGTTCTACACCTAGGTGAACTGACCGATGCATTATTTACCAATGAAATCGATTCTTTATATTCCCATTTGTTGACGGGTTACGTGCGGAATATTTCATTTCTTAAAACTATGCAAAAAGTGGTTTCTTTGTTGAAAAGTAAAAACTCGAAACTAATTTACGGTACTTATCACTCATGGTATTATTTTGATTACTTATGCTAACGATTTGTATAGAGTATTGAATTATTTTTATTCCACGTGCAGTTTGTGATCCAGTACTAGGAGATCATGGGCAGCTTTACTTACCGGAAGAGTTCGTGCCTATTTATAGAAATTCTATCATTCCACTGGCTGATATCTTGACTCCGAATCAGTTCGAATTAGAGTAAGTTATCGTCACCTTAATCGTTTTAAAGAAGGATCGAACTCACTAATATCCAATTGTACAGGATTTTAAGTGAAATGAAAGCAGATACTTTGGAAAATACATTACAAGCCATGGAAGCATTACATAACAGGGGTTGTAAAACAGTCGTTGTGTCATCTGCTACATACTCAGATGCCAACACACTGACGACAGTCGCTAGTCATAAAGATGGTGTGTAAATGTTGAAAAAAAAAACAATGAAATTTCTTTTATATTCTGTTTTGACATTTTTTAATCCGTAGGAGATACTAGAAAACGAGTGATGATCGATATTCCGAAACTAAAATCAACTTTCACTGGAACTGGCGATTTATTCTCGGCTTTATTTCTGGCTTGGATGAGTAAAACCAATGATATCGGTACAGCTTTAGAAAACACAGTGTCAACGATATATGCTGTCATTTCCAGAACATTGAAAGTTTGTCAAGGTAACGAAGGTGTTACTAAGTACGAATTTTTTGTTATTTTACTGAGCTGAATTTGTTTTCAATGTGACAGATACTGGTGAAACTATCAATCCAAATGTATTGGAGTTGAAATTGATCCAAAGCAAGGCAGATATCGAAAATCCTAAAGTTTTATTCAAGAGCAAAGTTATATGATGAAATACGTTTTTAATGTGTCTTTATTTAATTTCTACTTAATTTATATAATTCTTTGTTATCAGAACTGCTATCTTTAATAATTAAGTGCAGATAATTCGAACTGCCTTGTTCGAGAGTTCTACTTGAAACATTTTCTGACGTATAAAATCCACCACTTTCGTTGCTTGAAATTTTTACTGCTTGTTGTATAGTCTGCAATGCATGTTTCGTTCTAGTCTACTTGTTCTGTGTAGTAAGAATATTAGCTATTCTAGTTACCAAATTTTATAGCTAGCTACGATCGTTGCAAATTTTTTCTAGTGAAATTACAATTAAATAACATGATGAAATATTTCATATTGAGTTGAAAATGACCTTTACTTAGTTTAATTTTACATTTGTGTGATATTGGCAGACTGAATCATATTAATTGCCTTAAAAAAAATCATGTCTTCCATTTTACTCCATGCAATGCCGAGTGATCATATTTAATTGTATGTAGTGCCCAATTTCCTATTGTCTGTCGTTGGATTATTTTTAATGCTAGAAATTCGTCTGTATTCATTTTCATTCCAATGTCTTAAGTGTGAATAAGAAGCAATGTCACATAATTATATACTCATTGAACGAAACTTTCAAATGAATTGCTTCGATGATGTCTAGACAATAATTTTTGTTACTTATTTCTAGTTTGTAGATTAGCTTATGGTACTCAGAAATTATGAAATTCTATGTTTCCTAATTAATTAAAATTTGTTCATCGAGCTTATTTATTTTCGAATCAAAATCTCTGCATCGTAATAATACGCGAAAAAAAAAGCATTCGTAGAAAGATAATTTTTAATAAAAGAATATCGAATGAAAAACTTTTACAAACATGCATTTTCTAAAATACATCAACAAAATTAACACATTACAATTCGTATTATTTACAAATACAAATCAAATCATAATATTGTTTGAAATTCAAATACAAGTACAAGTACATGACAATGCCTATTAATAAACTCAATACATTAAAAATTTAAATAATTTTGAAAATTATTACAATAAAATTATAACAAAGCAATATACACAATCAATTTCAATCCTATTTACAAAATCAAAATTGGTAGGGTTGTTATTAGCTAAATTATCATTACAATTACAACTATAAATAATAATAAATTACACAAACATGAAGAATACGAACGTGTGTTAAATTTAAACAAAATACTGTACCATTTTTTTTCAACTTCACAACACGACACTTCTCATTGATACGTTTTCAAATGGTATTTCGACTAAAAATGTTGGGAATTTGATTAAATTGAAACCAAACGGAATTTTATTCCGCTAAATTCACGTTATCAATGAAAAGTATTCGATTGGGTTGCAAATTATCATTGTTATTAAGTACACAATTTTCTACAAAAACGAGTATGAATTGCTAAAACGGTTGTAAATTATCCATAGTGTAATGTATAATAAAAACCAATGCCCATTAAAACATTAATACGCACATGACAAGAAGTTTCGAAATCTACGAACTTAAATTCAGATATTTTGCGTATTTAAATTTATAGGAATATGTTGAATTGTATTTTACGTAATATGACATGTTTCTGAACGTGATTTCTAAAATATTTAGAAATCTTTAGAATTCTAATCGAGAATAACTCGAACTTTATCCGTAAATCTATTGCGATTCGATTTCATTATTGATAAAAAAAATCATACGTCAATAAAATAAAACGATTACATTACTTGAGGTAATTGAACGACGAAAAAGAGAAAGAACTAATGCAGAAAGATGAACCAGTATATATTACGTACTGGAAGCAGGACTATTCGCGGCACTTTCGTCTTGGCTACCAGCTCCTACGTTATTACCGAGACCATTTTTAGCTAACAAACGTTTATTTAGCGAGCCTATCTCTCTCTGCATTGTCTTGATTTTAGCGTGTAATCCGTCGATTTCTTTTTCGTACTCTTTCTTTTTGCCTATCATCAAGTTTCGAATTTCTTCTTCTTTTGTGAAATGCGTTGCTTTTAATTCGGTTATCTGTAAATTTTAAACAAATGGGTCATTTCTCATTCAGCTCGTAAAGATGAATAACAAAAAAGTAACACTTACGTATTTATCCTTTTCTATAATTTGATTATCTTTTAACTGTAGTTGTTTCTCTAGCGAAGCGTATTTCTCGGTCAACTCGGTAATAATTACAATATGATCGGTGTTACTGGAATCGACTAAATCACTATGAATTTTCGGTATTTTAGCTCCCGACGACGATGATGAATTCATATTCTTATTCTTCGAGTTATTCACTTTACTGTAATCCAGTTTAGTGACGTCAACGCGTACGGGACGTTTGTGATGATGTATATGATGATGGGGCCTATTAAATAATCACAAAAAAATCAACTTTTCGCTGAGTAAACTTCTTCACTGCGACGAATCGTCGATTGCTGTACCTTTCTTTATTCTTCGTAACAATTTTTATATTATGAGGTTTTTTCTCAGTGGCGCGTTTGGTTTTCGCTAAAGCTCGTTTGTATGACAATGTACACAGCCAACACAGCAATTTACCATCAACCTAGAAACAAACTCAGTTGGATTATCGAATTTTCATCGGACAATCGATGATACGGATGCTATGATTACTTTTTTATCATCTTCTTTTCGATCGAAAGCGCATTTCTGCTTGCACTGTTCGCAAGTGACAGGAAGTCCGTACTTTCTTTCGGAGTTCGTGCAACGTTGACATTTGTTACCGATAAATGCAGCTATAATATTGCAGTACTCGCAAACTCTAGGTTTACCGTACTGTTTCACGTTGCTTTCGCATTTCGAACAAATGGTACTCGAACTATTTTTCCTGTAGAAGTGAAACGTATTAGGTTCGATATATCTCTGGTTGTCCAGTACCACGATTGGGATCAAACACTTACTGTGATTGTTGGAATTCGGTCCTGCAATAGGTGCATTTGACTATTGGATATGCCACTCGACAAGCCTAAACAAAGAGAGAAGAGTTTACGATTAGTGTTTTACTTCGAAATGTCGCAGATTACCGTACATACGATGCAACTGCGCTGGTAACATGGGTTTATAACTTTTAGCCAAAATACAACATATAGTGGATATGTTAACGTATCATCACCGTAAACACATCATAATTTCTCGGAATTGAGCACAAAGCATCATAGATTGGGATATTCACCTTGCACATCATTAAACCTCGGGATAGCTCTTTAAACGGATGTCTGGCAAAACATTTCGTGCAAGCGTACAGATCACTAGACTCGCTCATTTTATATCAAAACTGTCCGAAAATAAAATAACTCTACGTTAAATCGGAAAAATCAATTCGAAAATATCAAACAATCGAAATTAAAATCAACATCTATTATCGACAAACGATCAAAAATTTCTACTAAATCGTAAACACAAAAATCACAAAATACAATTGGCAATTTTGTACGATTACAAAATTGTTTGCAAAAACGACAAATGGGAAGGATTTGTAATTATTGCTAAGAATGATAGCAGCGCTATCTGAAATTGTTTCTTTGAAGCCTGTTAAAATTCGCTTTTTGTTTTTTTTTAAAAAATAAAATTATAATAAAACACAGCAATTAAAAGATGATTAATTATTTTCTATCTTTGTAACGTGTGTTCAAGTCGCTAGATTATTCAAAGCGATATTAAACCATTTTTTAATAATAGTGAAAGAATTCAACTCGGGTTTGAAGTACTTCGGACTGGATTTCTAATTTTCTATTTGCCACTGCCATATGCAAGCATCACTCAAGAATTCCGAAAAGTTAGTGTAGATGGAAAAAATCATTACACGGATAAATTTTTATTAAATAAGACATTTTAGCGAGATCATCACCTAATGCGCCTATAAATACAAAAACAAAGACCAACAAAAATCATATAAATTTTTCGATTGTTCGAAAGTAAAAATAACATTTTGCATTCATTTACAGAAATTACAGCTGACCTTAGTTCATAATTTAACAAATATATCACCAATATACAACATAAGTACAAAATATTAATAAATAAATCGGTACACAACACGAAAACTTTTCAGTTTTCATTTACTAAGTTATATCGCATGCGTAAATCTAGCAGTGATATTCATCTTAAATAAGTGATAATTTGTATCTTTTTAACATGCACGTAAAGATCAATAAAATAGTGACAAAAAATGAATCAATCAAATGTACTTAATGAAAACTGAATAACTTACAGAGAGGATGTTCATTATTAACGAACAATTCGCAAAGTAATTTTCGCCAGGAAACGATAAAACTTTTCCCAATAAAAAATTGAAAAAGTAGCTCTTTCAAATGGTGAACTAAAAGAAAATCTTGAGGTCTATTTTTTCGATTTACTAGCAATCGTAGACAGCATTTTATTGCCACTTAAGAAAGTTACAGCTCCCAACATGAGTAAATATTTGATGGTTTGGAACATATTCAACTGCAGCCAAAAAACTCCGAAAAGAGCGAAAATACCTGAAAATTGAGTAAAATTGATTAAAAATTTGAACTATAATATTAAAAAAATGAATCGGAATCAAAACTTGCCTCCCAATCCAAGATGGAAAATAATTGAGCTCAAAGTGAATGGGAAATTTTTCAAATTCACGCCCAATCGCAACCACTGAAAAAAAAAATGAATTTTTGTATTTATTGATGATGAAACTGAAATGAATTCAACGGGAAGATTTGTTACGTACCAAAATAAAGAGAACAAGTAAAGGTGCCAAGACAAACGCAGTGAATACATTTGAAACTACAGCAGGAGGTCGTTTTTCCGGTTCTCTGAACAAATGCTGTAAATATATCTGAATTAGAATAGAATTCGTATTAAAGATAGTGCAAAATATAAATAATATATACATTAATCTCCGGTTTAGGCTGATAATAATTAACAACGTCGAGATTTCTTTCAGGAATCGCGTCTTGAGAAAATCGTAACTTGACATCTGCAACGGTCCATTTGATAGAGGGTGAGATTAATGCATCAGCGACAATTACGACTACTTCGTAATCATCGGAAATGTAATTGAACACGTCACCGACGCTTGATGGATCCTGAAACGTACAAAACTTCATAAATATCTAGTTAAAGTACAAAATATATTTCATGAAATTCGATATTACCAAGTTCAGCTTGAAGTTACGGTTTGAATCGGAATGGCAAACGATGGTCGTCTCAAGTTTTGATTTCTTGTTAATCAGTTTAACTACCGCTTGTTGTATTTTCATTAATTTTCCATAATCGGCATCTTTCACGGTGAACTTAATTACTAATCTTTGGTGCGAATCGACAACCAACGGTTCTGATTTTTTAGGATACTCCAATCTAAAACATGAAAAATTCAACAATAATAAATTCAACTTTCAAGCAATTTTCATTCAATGTTGAGGCAAATGGATTCATACTTGTTCAATAAAGGAGTTGACGAATCTTCAGTGTTATGAATTCCAATTTGGAAATTTTCAATTTGTATTTTCGTAATCAATTTAAATTCGACTACATTATTGAGAGTAATCAACGCTGCCTTATCAGTTTTTCCTTTGGAAGGCGCCACCGAAACAGTAAATTTATAATGATCCGGGGTGAGATTCAAATCATTACCATTCAAAGTGTACTTAGTCCTGTAAAAAAAAAAATAATAATAATAAGATAAAATACATTTGATTGGATACTCCTTTTTTCAAAATAATAAATCGACATACTTTTCCGCAGCAGCGGTGAATAATTTATTCACAGTAACTGTACTCGCAGCACTTCCATCTTTGGAAACTGAAACCAAAGTAACAGTCAAAGGGCTGGCATCGGACTTGAATATTGGATTACCAAAAACATCCGATACTCGAATAGCAATCGTCGACTGCGATTTACTTATTTCAGGTTCAGCGAATGGACCAACCGATACGAAAGCATGAAACTAAAAAACAAAATAATTAGCTACATATTGCAAGTTTAACTCCCCAATAAATGTGCTCAAAATTCTATCTCTCTCTCTTCAAAAACATTTTCGAATAGAATCATAAAGAATTCTGAACATGATACTGTATCCCATGCGTATAATTGAAAACTGAATATGATATAGTTTCCAATAAGTAATATGGGAATTATTGTGAAACGAAAATTTAGCCTCACTTATACTTACACTATTTTCTGATAATGTTTTCAACACTTGAAGCAATCTGTAAACTCCTTTTGTTCGAGATGAAGTGGTACGAGAGGTAAGATAATTTACAAATTTGGTCAGCTGAACATTGGTAAGCGGTGGTGTTTTCTTTAATTTTTCACTAATTTTGTATATTCCATCGATAACCAACGCTGTTAAATAAAGATTCAAAAATTTTCAAAAATGAACGAAATTAATAATATTATCAAAGATGTGTTATCTTTACCAGTTACGGTTAAACCGCCTTCGAACTGATAATATTTGCCATCGACTTCGTCAGCTTGAGGGATAATGCCATCGATTTTATCGAACAAAGTTTCTATTTCCTTTTTGGGTAAAACAGTACTGACATGAAAAGCGTAGCCTAAGCTGTAATCAGATTAATCGTTGAAAATTACTCATCAAGGTATAAATCATAGCACGAGGGTAAAAATGGAATACGGACTTGAATATTGTTTCATTCGATTTAAGAATACTTTTCAAGGATTTGGTAATAAAAGACACATCGGTTGGATTAGCTTTCAAATTGTTCAGAATAGATACAATGTAATACAATTCTTCCATAAAAGCGACATCTTTTTGCGAAGCTTGTAGAACCTATATAAATAGGAATAATTTGAATGGTATAATTCAACCATTATTCGACAGACGAGACGAAATAATTGTATTCTTTCAATTTACCTTCGAGCTGACATCATTATTAAACTGATTAGAAGCACACGCTGGGATCTCTTTAGAGATAGATGTTGCATGGTACAATGTCTCGAGGGAACTCGATTTAGCCGCTTCTTTTTTTACAAATTCGCAAATATCCTACACAAAAATTAAAGCGGTAACCTTTCATTACTCGCACAAAATCATTAGTTGGATTGAAAATTAAGAAATCGAACCGTTTGTTGGACCGGAAATTGATCATTGAGAACTCGGTAACTAGCGATGGCATAATGAAGATCTCCTAAATCTTCAAATTTCCAGGCATTTTCGAAAACATGTTTCAGCTTCAGTCTATCGTTGGGCGAAATATACGCCGGTAACGAGTAATCCGGCGAGGAACCACAAACCACGAAAGATAAAACACCTATACATAATGATTACGTGTATATTACCGAAATTATCGTAGAACAACTCGAGGTACATAGAAATATTGGAGAGACATTTGATAACATTTTTTCTGATGTAGAATGCATTGAAAATTACTTACTTATGAAATATAAAAGATAGAATTTCAACATTTTGAATCGTTGATATTCATTTACTAAATATACAGAAAGTATTGAAAACCAGATGAATTAATTAGAAACTTATCGAATCATAATACACCGGTTAAAAGTTAAACTTTCCACGCAGATTTGTAACTTTTTTCGGAAGGGAAACGTAAGCAATAAACAATGCTCACAGATTAATGATTATTAGAAAAGTATGATGTTGTACGAATTGTTACCTATCCGAAATACGGATACCTACCTACTTATTTTTAGGAATTTATGGTCTGTGATGTGATGATTGATAAAACAGTGTTGCTGATTTTACAAAAAATTTATGCTGCGTAAACAAAAATTTTAAAAATTCCAATGAACGATTTATTTTGTTACCTATAATATTTTAAAAGAATTTTCACTTAATTTTGCTTTTTGCTTCACCAAGAATTATCAATTTATTAGAAGTTGGAACGTTGGAACGTTGGAAGACGTAGGTAAGTACAAAATATCACATAAATGCAAAAATGTCGCCTTGAATCTGAATCGAATCGATCAAACATTTTTGGGGAATACCTGAATGAATTATGTATTTTATGTATGAAAAGGGAAATCGGTAATGAGAAAAATAACTCGAAAAATGAGAAAATTATTCTTAAAAATTGTAGAATCTTGTTTTTTTTAATGCCACGAAGAAAAAATAGGTAAGTAAATGAAAGAAATCTCAAGATGATAATGATGATATTTTTAATAGGTATTTTGGGTTTTAGTATCACAAAAATACCGATGCGGATGCGATGAAAGATGAAACGTGAAATTGAAAGTACTGAAAGTTGGAAGGTAGCAAATTAAATTACATAATTCACGAGGTACAAAAATTCATTTTTTTTTTTTTTGGTTAAAATAGGTTTAAAATTGATACAACATTTTTATTCCATTTTATAGGTATGTGTATTCAAATCAAATTTCGATTTATTCAATCTAGAATCTAAATGTGAATCTGAAATCATTATTTTTGATTTGTACGTCGGCACTTCTAAACACGGAAGAAGGAAGAACCATAGCATGTGTTTCAGACTTCAGTGGGCGCACAACTGACGCACTTCGGCTTTTCTTTCAAAGGCGACAATTTTTTCAACTCAGTCTATGTTTTTGCGCATGCCAATTCTTAGACAAGAAGTCGATAATCATGTACTTATTATTAATTACATTATATTTTATTTTTATTACATTATTTTTTCAGACACCAACACAAAAGTGCGAATGTCTTAGCAGGAATATATGGAGAAGAAAATCGTGGTACAAATCATGGTATAAGTAGCACCTTATATCCTTTTAAATTTTTTTATTGGAGTATAAAGTATATTTTTAGGTACTCAAATTCCTCGTTTAAGTAGACAGCAAATCAAAAACTATAGAGAAACTTCACGTTAAATGTGACTTCTTCCATCTAATTCGCAATACCTAGTTATAGGTTCTTAGCTAAATGCA
Organism: Pseudococcus jackbeardsleyi; assembly: GCA_038380155.1. Lineage (NCBI taxonomy): Eukaryota > Metazoa > Arthropoda > Insecta > Hemiptera > Pseudococcidae > Pseudococcus > Pseudococcus jackbeardsleyi. The sequence goes on from CM076238.1 coordinate 42,346,372, forward strand.
CAATACAAAATACATATGTAGCATACATCTACTTATGTAATAATATTATGCCCCCTAACATTTCTCGGAGAAAAACTTTTATAGCTTTATATACTGATAGATTTTTTTTTCGGTTTCTTAAAAAAAAAATCAAAAAAATATTCAAAGAATTCTTTCCTCAAATTATCCCCCTTAAAAATTCAGTGTTATTACTTCTCGTTATTTTTATTGTGGTGAAAATTATGATTTTTTCAAAAATAAATAAAAATGCGTTGAATAGTTTTTTTTTTCCAAAATCAGAAGTCATCATTACCAATGATCTTTCGAGGAGAAACCTTCAGAAAAATTTTCATTGAAAATAATTTTCTTAAAATTTTTCACAAAAATCAGAAAACCATGGAAAAGTGACTTTTTTAGAAGTTCTAAAAAGTGAAATCAAAAGTGAAAGTAGCCAAAAAATTTCAAATTTTTCTGGTATTTCTTTTTAGTTTTTTATTACACTTACTTGATGATAGAAAGCAAAAAAGCTACCACCGGCACAGAGCAGGTGGCTGAATTTTGGTTTTTCCGAAAACCGAAAATCCTTATCACAACCAAATTCAAATAAATTTCATTATGATCATATAAATCATAATAATTTACCAAATTGGTTTTCATTCACTTCGTTGACGATCATCAAGTTTTGAGTATCACAGAATTTTTGCAAAATTCAAAGAAAATCCCGTCATTACCGACTTTTAACACTCACTTCGTCAAACTGGTTCATTAAAGTGACATAGATAAAATGCATACGATCGTAATTATCACCTAACTCGATGACAGCTACGCAACTGGTACATATATTTTGATTCCTTAACCAAAACAAAATGTATTTCGATAACAAGCAATTTAAATTTATTTTCGATGTCAAACACCCAGAAAATCTAATAAACGTCTAATTTATTTATTCCAGGGAAAACATTTCCTTACGATAAATTATTCATAAGTCTTGAATTCATTCAAAATGAAAATGCAGTAATTGATTTTCATCAGTACAGTAAATTTTAATAATAAACGCGGCGATGGATGTTCAACTTGAAAACGAAATTTTTGAAATCCTAACCCAATGATATCATTTATTCATCTTTTTACGTACTCTCTGCATGGAGCAGCATGGAGGCGCATCATCATCACGATAATACAAAAAATCCAACATGAAAAATAACTGCGGTATATATTACTTTTATTTCAAATTATACACGACGGCGCTAAACTTTTGTACAAAGTTTACATTAATAAAATAAACGTTATATAATTTCATAAAAGAAAAATAAATTAATAGAACAGTATTACGTTAAATGTACATCTAAATATATTTAGCGATCAGTTATTTTCCACAAATTTAAGTAAATTTTTTCGTCGAAATATACACAGCTGAAAAGACGAGACTTATTTTTAAATGCACACGAGATTGTTTTTTTCCAACGAAAGAAAAAAAATAAGGAAAGAAAGTAAAGAACGAAAAAAAAACGTAATAACAATTCATCGTAAAGAAACTCCGGAAGAATCAACGCGCGTATTCCTTCATCGGATATCTTCAAATTCATACTATCATAATAAAGTACTAACAAAAGAAAAAAATTATATCACATAAAAATAAAGAAACAAAACGATCGAATCGTCTACACCTAACAAAAACGGGGAAATTAATAAAAACGTTATATTACAACTATGTACAATAATATGCGAAAAAAATAAATAAATAAATAAGGCAGAACAACAGAGTAATAATCGATTTAAAAAAATTGAAAAAAAATAAACGAATTACATAATGTAAAGATAACGTCGAAATCGATAAAATGCTCTTAATAATTATAACAAATACAATATAATACACAATCAACCGTTTCAATCACGCACCGCTATATAAAAATGTAACTCATTGGTACTCTCAAATTCGTAGAAAAGCTCTCACAATTCAATTTTCGTTCGCCCTTCGTCGCGACCTTTTTTTCTTTCAACAAAGAATACAGAATTTTATAGGTGCACATGAGTTATCATTTTCATTAGCTGTCTGGTAATTCACGCGAACAACTTCGAAAAACAAATAAATCAATCAATTTTTTAATGCAATATTACAAATATGTTCAAAATTTATAGATCAGTTGTGATGAAGCCGTAGTAATTGTCATATTTAAAAATTGCACCCATTTTTTCCCACCTTTTCACATAACCAAGGCGTTATTTCGATTCGGAAATATTAATAATAGGTATCTACTAGATACATAACAATCGAAGGAAAAAAAAAAACTGCACCGAAATTTCATCAAACGAGTCACGTAATATCTTAATCATACAATGTTAAATAAGTTAAGTTATTTATACCAAAATGCAAATAAAAACCCAAGTTTTTACCGTACTTAATAGCAACCTTAATCCGTTTTTCTTCGCTGTCATATCTTTAAATATTCATTCCTAATGAAAAGAAATTTAAAATTAAAAGTCGATCGTTGATATCATCTTCATCTACGTAATAAAATTAAAAAGATGCTATTTTAATCGATAACGATGGGTGTGGGTTTTCAATGAGGAAAATTTTACTTTTTTTTTTTAGAAAAATTACTTTGTAATAAAAATATCGGTACCTTTGTTCCACATGCTATTTCAAATTTCATATCTTTATTGCACGTAATTACAATTATTCGTTTGATAAAGTCATTTTTTGGTGTTTTTGAAATTCGTAATCAGAGTTTTTTCTATGAAATGCAACGTCATGCCAAAAAACCAGCCACTTTTGGGTCAAGTTGCCTGAAATTTGTGTTGAATTTTCCACCAAAGCAGATCTGAATACCTACATGGAATTTTAAAATAATGGCATATTTCCAAATGTTCGAGCTAAAAATTTCAGTTTTTCAATTCAACGTGTCCAAATAATCATAAAATATACTTTCGGTTTGAAAAATAGAATATTACAATGCAAATTTGCGGAAAAGAGGGTGAACTATTTTAAAAACTAATTTGAAGTTTTTCCGCTAATTGACATTAATTGATGTCAGACATAATAAAATTTTGCTTTGAAAAAATTAATTTAGTAACTTCCTTTAAAAAACAACAAAAAAAACACACAAACGAAAGGTGAACACAAAATTAAAAATCTCCAGGAGTTTCGTTGTACCCTCTTCCTCTAAGTGGAAATATTTTTAATGCGACAAAATTATTTTTAAAGGGTTTCTGCTGGATATTAACATTTTTTGAATTTGGCATTAAAAAATTATGACTATGACCTTTTCATGACTTTCATAATCAGTAGACTGTCTGTTTAACATGGAATGAAGCTGATAAAACTTCCATATTTCAAATTTAAAAAAAAAAATGAGCAAATTTGCTTTTCAATTTTTCCAGAATTTTCCAAGATGAAATTCAATTTATGTAAATATCCATTCATTAGTGACTTTTTGAGACTAAAATCCAGAAAAATTGGTCAATTATCAAAGAAAGTAGCTCATTACAATGTAAAATTACTATTTTTCACTTTCTACCAATTTTTAAAAAACCAACAACCTCCTTTCAAAAAAACTACTTCTCCAAATTTCAGTTCAATTTTGGAAACTTTTCAGTTAGAAGAAAATAAATAGACTTTTTGCTAAAAATTCAAGATACAAACTTGACTGATATTTTGTATTAAAGAGAATGCTGGCGATTGATTTTTCAAAAGTTTCCTATCGAATTCAGCGTATTTCTGTCGCTCACTCTCATCGTCATAAGCAGTGTTGCAAGAGTGGCTGTCAAAGTCCTTAGGAGTGCTTCTCACTCCTCATTATTTTTCATTTCCACTCCGCTCCATTCCTACTTCCACTCTTACTCTCACTCCCATTTTTTTCCACAATTGAAACAAAATCACCAAAAATTATTATTTTTTCAATAATTGAAAAAGAAGTTGAAAACTAATTACGTTTTTGTCTAAAAAGTAAGAAGAAAAGGTAAAAAACTGAGAGGATCCAGAGTTAATTGAGCACCTGAGCTCATTATTTTCAATTTTTTGCACCTAAAAATGTGTAAAATAGGAAAAAACGATGGGAATGAGGAGTATTGAAATTTTAGACACTCCCCCCATTCTCACTCCTTTACAGAACACTCCATTATGAGAGTGTTCCCATGTACTTTTATGTATGGAGTCCACTCTCACTTCGAAAATTTGCACTCCACATTCCCACTCCACTCTTGTAGTAACACTGGTCATAATCTTTTTTAGTTTTTTAGATAATTTCTGAGTAAGCAGGCTAAAAAAAGGGGAAAACACAAAAAATTCGATCAAATATTGAAGACATGAAGAAACTGCATATTTTTTTAAAATTATGTTCCATCAAAAAAACCACTCTCGTATAGAAGTAGAAATTACAACATAATTATAAGCACTCCATTTTTCAGGTTTTTTTTTTTTTAAACGACTTCGAATTTAGTGGGAAAATCGAAAATAGGAAGTTTCCAAGGAGCTAGCTTCCTGAACGAGCAGCCTAATCGAAGCGAGGGCGCGAGCAAGGAGTTGAGATCGCGAAGTGGCCTTGAGAACGAAGCCCCATACTTTGCTTAAAAGAAAAGAAATGTAATTACATCTGTTAATACCTTTCAATTTTTTCAGGTTTAAAAATATGAAATGTTATTTTTTCTTCTTGTAATTTTTTTTAGCTTGTCAATTTTTTCCATTCAAAATCTAGCAAAAAAGGTCATTAAAAAGGTCTCCGAAAACTACATACGTTTTGTATCCAGTGTATTATATCCAATAGAATTTGGAAAACTTTTTAGCCCAAGACATTTACGTAAGTATAGCAATTAACGAATCGAAATATAATTTTAGTTATAGCTCAAATTACAAAATTTTTCAAAGTTTATTATCATTTTTTTTTTAAAGAAAAAAAATCATTCGTACGCTTCTTATGCCATTTTATCCCGTTTCATAGACAATTTTGAAAGAAAAATTGAAAACTTCATGTCAAGAAAAAATTTACAAAAAAATTGGCACCATTTCTTCCTCAAAATAAATTTTCAAACGACTTCATCGCATTCGCTATTGATGAAAAAGAAAAGAGAGGAAGTTTGGGGTCAGATGAGACATTTTTTTGAACAGAAAAATTTTATGACGGAATTAGGAATTTCTGTGCAACAAGATTTTCTTCAACAAATTTATGACTTTTTTCGTGACCTTTTCACAACCTTGTTTTATGAACTCTACTCTTTTTTAAGACATACGAATTACTCATTTCCACCCTTAAAAAACTACTATGATCAGAATCAATCAAAATTAAGAAAAAATTTTGATATTTGATTTCGACTCGAATAATTTTCTACGATTTCAGAATATTATTTTAATGAACTTACAATCGTGAATGTAACTGAAAATTTTTTTTGACAAAATTTACAAAATTATTTTCAAAATAACCCACCTCGATATCTAAATTGAATTATTCTAAGCCCTCGTCTAGAAAATACACAAATATTTTACAAATTTTTTAGAGCTCAAAATACGATAACATGACGAAAATTTGCCGCAGATGGTCCAGAAAGATCAATTCAAAATCTTTGAAAAATGAATTCCAACAAAATTGTTTTTCAAATTTTCGAAAACATTTCACGTAGGTAACTAGATACCCAATAAATTTCAAAATTAAAATGACAAAATTTTGTTTCAAAAGGGAGGAGGGATTATGACAACGTCTCGTTTCATTTCTTTTCAAATCAACAGTTCATGAATCCATGGCTCTTTCACTCCGATAGAAATGACTCGAAAAAAACCATGATGATTTTTCAAACACCTCACAGTTCAGAAAAAATCATTTAAATCGATACCCTATCGAATGAGCTCACCACAAAACTCCTCAGTACTTTCGAGACCTACTATCGCTACAAACAGGGGTCTGATTTTGTCAACAACAAAAACATACCCACGTTCGAAAGTATTTCCGCGGCGATTCATCCTCTATCTGTTCAACTAGTCAGATGGTTTATTGCAAAATCATTCTACAGTCCGGTAAGGTAACACGCTTACGACAAAATATATTATAACTCAATATACTCGCATAAAAGAGGGATACAGCTCGATAGTGGTTTTTGGCAAACTTGTTATACAGAAGATTACGAAAAACCGGTCGGCCCGATGAAAAGAATCGTCCAAAAATTCAACACAATAAACATAAGAAATAGAGCATTTAACAAAGGCCATTCAAGGTTGTATTTTTTGTTACCCACACAAAGACACGTATGTACGAAAACACGTAAAAATTTCTACGAACTAAAAACAAAGCTCAACTGGGATCCTGATCTTTGTTACAAAGGTGAACGGATTTTAGAAACATAGAAAGCACGATCTAAAGGTAGGGAGAAAAGGTCAAAATCAATAGGTGGGCCATCGTTACGAATAAAAACATCGATTAAAACTATGGAAATCTTCGAACCATCGAGATAATTAAGAATACGTACTTTGAAAGTCAAAAGGAACTATTAACCGTGATATGTGCTGGAACTCTGTTGAGCTTGTTGTTGTTGCAACTGTTGTTGTTGACTATTGGCAGCTTGTCGCACATGTTTAGGTACCGGAGGTTGAAGGTATTCGTGTTTGGCCAAAGCTAACACATCGAAACGATCCTCTTTACGATACGCCAAGCAACACCTTATGAAACTTTTCGCTTCGTTACTAACAACAGGCTTATTCGTAAACTGTACTTCGGTCGCTTTTAGAATCGTATTCTCTTCCAAAATCGACGCTTGTGATAAATTATGGCCGAATGGTTTTCGACCGTATAAGCACTGGTAGAATATCACGCCAACGCTCCATACATCCACCTTTGACGATATCTTGGGCGGATTTTTACCAACCATGAAGCATTCCGGAGGTAGATACCAATAAGTTCCGGCACCTTGGGATGATAAATCCATACCATGGTCCGGATTGTAATTTTCTTCGTCCATTATCTTACTCAGACCGAAATCCGTTATTTTAATCTCACCGCAGACGTTTCCTTCGACTAATAGAATATTTCCTGAAAACCAAAAAAAAATTAATTATTAAGGTTAAAATGTCAAATTCGGTAAATTTTATCAAACTGATAATATAATTTGAAAATTTTTTAGTTTTCGAATGGATTATAAGAGAGACGAGATATCGTATCGACGAGACTTTTCGATGCGAGAAACCAAAAACTTGATGTTTTTTGTTTCAATTCAGAAGTGGTATTAATACAACAATCGATAAAATGACGTGGAATGTTTCAACAGTCGACTCTGTTTTGTGTATTTAAGAAATAATAAAAATATGTACATTAACTAATCGACTAACGAAACAAATCTTCGATCGTTTAGTACCTTTTTTCCGACTGGTTCGATTCGAACGTAGAAAAGGAAGTTTTTTCAAAACATTATGTTCAACTTGGACAATAATTTATGATACAATTTTTTTCGCCAACGTCGACGACAAATTTTAAAATTATGTAAATATTTGCGCAACGAGGAAAAGAATTTTGATTATCGAAAAAATCCGCCATTTCGTGCACTCGGTGGCATTGATATTATGTATTTTTCAACTTTTCTTTTTTTTTTTTTTAACACATGAAACGTACGTTAACGCGACGATTAAAAAACTTTCGAGCATCATATCGGTAATGGCAATAATTTAACATTACCGCACATGTCATTTTTGGCCAAGATATCCTTCAGGTAGAAAATACTCACTGCATAAAACCTCGAAAAATTATAAAATTTAGGTTACGTAGTAATTTGAACGAGTTTTTTGCTGAAATTTGTGTAGTCAAGTAGACGAGAAATGATTACGAACCTGGTTTTAAATCGTAATGAATAACTGGAGGCTTGATTTCGTTTAAATACTTGAGAGCAGAAACTACTTGTATAATAATCAGTCTGGCCTCTTTTTCGCCGATAACTTTATGCTGTTTTAGGTAAAAATCCAAATCGTGACCGCTGCAGTATTCCAAAACGGTGCAAAACGAATTGGCGTCTATTTCGAACACATCGTATAGTTTAACTACTCTGGGATGATCTAAGGATTTATGAATATTATACTCTCTAATGGCGTGCTTAATATAATTGGCTTTTTTATCTTCTTTCCAGTCTTTGTTCAGTTGGTGGACTTTACACGCGACGTAGCGTTGTTCTTTCAGATCGAAAGCTTTATGAACTTCGCTAAAGCCACCTTTTCCTAACAGCATTAATAAAAAGTAACGTTCGTTTAACACCGGATGATTATTATATTCGGATTGGTCTTCATTCTGGATACGTTTCAGTTCACGAATATGAACATTTCGTTCGCGTTCTAATTTCTCCATTTCCATTTGTAAATCGGCGTCTTCTTTCTTCAACGCCGACTGACGTAGTTTCAGTATCTCATCGGCTTCGTAATACTCTTGAAAAGTGAAGGCGTTTTCTTGCGGTTTGAACGTGGCCGAGGCGTTATTCGAACCGTCGTTGCTGGTGCCATTGTGCAGCATACCAGGTCCGGAGCTATTAGGAACATTAGTAGCAGCTCCGCCGGCCGAAGCTCGCTTTCTACCGGATTCGGTGGTGGGTCTTTTCTTGGCCAGAAGCTTCTTCTGTCTGTCGATTTCCTCTCGTTCGGCGGCCAGTTCCTCTTGGCGACGATTGAGCTCTTGGAACGCGTACCCTTCCATCCATATTTCCTGAAATTGGGCGCCGACACGTTGCATAACGAACTGCCCGAGCCGTAGACGATTCTGCATACATTTCTGTCTAGCTTCCTTTTTCTCGATATCGGATTTCTCCTTTAGAAGGTTCTTAATAACATCGGTGCATTTGGCGATTTGCGAGTTTTGCTGTTCGATGATCTTCTGCTGTGAGGATAACTTACGCAGTAGCTCTTCGTTGATCCGCGTCAGTTCTTCGATTTGTGCGTTCTTTGATTGTAAATCGGTTATCTGGTGTTGGCTTTCGTATTCCGGCGGCGCAACCCTCGCCGGTCTCACTAATTCCGATATAAACGCGGTGTGCTGCGACGACGAACCGGAAGCGGGGATTTTCGGAGCGTTCGAACGTATAGGACTAGTGGCTGGATGTTTGGCGAAATACTCGTTGATTTTCTTGGTATCTGTGGCGCCGGCAACGGATCGAGCCGGTTTAACGGTGATCATACGTTGATCGCCGCTGGAACTGTCGTCTCCTTTGCGTTTACGTTGCTTACGTTGCTCGGCGTTGGTTTTCAGCAGTTTCTCCGGCGTAACCGATTCGCGTTGCTCTTTGTCGCTGTGCGACGAACTGGCGCTTAGCGAGTCCTGGTTATGCGGCGGATGCTCCTGCTGCGGATGATGGTGCTGTGTCAGCACGGTGGCCGTGATCGCGTGCGGATTATGGACACTCTGATGCGTATGCTGGCGTAGATGAGTACTAATCTGATGGGTATCCGGTTGCTGTTGTTGCTGACGTGTAATATTTACCCCGGATGGTGGCGCCATCTGCAATTGGGATGCGGCCGCCGACATTTTCGCTCCGAGAAATCTCGCTTCTAATAATTCTTGCTTTCGAGAGTCTAACACTGATTGTAAATGATGGTGATCCATATTATTGACGCCAGCGCCACCATTAATCCAACAGCACATAGTCATCCCGTTAGCAAATTTTCGAGTCCCATCAGAAACTACTACAATTCTGACAGTGTACATTCAGAAATAAATATCAACGTGTCAAAAACCTGCAACAAAAGGAGCGAATTAGAAATATGCCATTATATTAATATACCGATTACAATCAATAATTGAACTTGAAATTTCATAGAACTTGAAACAACTTGACCTCGACCATATAATCCCAATTTCGAATGAAGAAATAAATATTTTTAAATGTCTCAATTGAACTGAGATAGGTTGTTTTGGATATACCATCCTTACCCCATCCCCCCACTTCGTTCATTCACTACAAAGCAGAATACACGATCATGAAATGGTCAAGTAATTCAGACCACAAATCGAGTAAATTCGTTCAAAAATACATATATCAATAACATATTTCAATACTGAAGATGATATACTCGATACGATCATATGATAGAAAATAACCAGAATTTAGTCACCGTTTCAAGAACGTCACGACAAAGTTACTTTTCTACATAATCACATCATAACTCATCATAATCACATCGGAAACGGAATATTTCTCCTGTATACGTGATTCGTACGATGAAATTCGAAAAAAGCACTGATTCAATGCACATCGGCTGGACAAAAGTAACTTTACCATATAAGCATAGAAAACCCATACGAATAAACGACACAGACAAAGGCATCATAAAGACAAAAATTTGTACAGTTTTCCCAAGTGTACAACACTACGTTTCAAGAACTACGCCAAATCGGATAAGAAAAGTCTCTGGGAATGAGATAGCAGCTCAAACGTATCTTAAAGATACACTCGAGACATAGATCATTCACAATGAACCAAATCGCAATTTATTAACACGCTAGCACGGTGATTGAATAAATTGGGATTTAAATTGAGTGGTTAAAATTCGCGTCATCGAATTTTACAATATACGATAAATATTCTAAATATTCAATTAAGCGATCGGAAATATCACTCTTGATTTTGAAAATGATCGACTTACACTGCTACGACTGCTACGTTCGTAATGCATAATACGAAAAGCGCTATTTTTCGATTTTCACACGAGACGTACGTACGAGGAAAAATAATCACATTTTCAAAAGATTATCTGACTAATTAATCAAATTATCTTGCGGATAATATCACGAAAGCATTATTACAGACAAAAATTACCATAATCGGCAATTTTTACATCAAGATGTTAAGTGTTAAAATATATTACGAATCGCGTTCGAAATACTTACCATTTTGGTTTTTGTTTTAAAGTATCAAAGAAAAACTTTCAAACGAATGGTTTCCAATGAATTAAATTTCAAAACGATACATAAGCAGGTCAAATTATTTGTAGAGTACAACCCATTTGCAAAATTTAAATGGCGATCACTCAACTTATCCACGGGTTTTTTTTATTGAGCTTCAACCGACTGATAACAGTGTCAAAACTCTGAAGCACCAAAAAAAATAAACATTCGAAAAGTGCAATATTCGCAAATGCAATAATTATAATTTCAGCAGAATTTGGATTAATGTGACACTGAAAAAAAAAGGTCGACTTGGATTATAATTTAATTTCAATAAATAATATAAAAAATACTCGACGAATATCACAAAAATAATTAATAAAAATCTGAAGATAATCTACGAAACGCGAAAGTGCATAAACCAGTGTTGGCAGCGTTCGCGAAAAAAAAGAACGCGTTCGCGTTCGCGATCACAGAAAATAAGCGCGTTCTCGTTCGCGTTCATATAGAATGAACGCGTTCGCGATCGCGATCCTATAGAATGAACGCGTTCATGAACGCGAACGCGCGTTCACGTTCACGATCGCAAAAAAATTGATTTGAATTGAAAGCTTTCTTTATTTTTTTAATTTTAGAAGAAATGCAATGTAGTTAAAGTATTAGCAGGAAACAAATGTGATGCTGAATATCAAAGAACTGTCATCATCAGAACTAATGGAGAAAAGGTACATTGAACGGCGTTCACAGAAATTGAACGCGTTCACGTTCGCGATCTCGGAGAATGAACGCGTTCACGTTCGCGATCACTAAAAATGAACGCGTTCGCGAACGCGTTCCGTTCTTTTCGATTGAACGCAAGGAACGCTGCCAACACTGCCATAAACGTTCTTCCTTCCTTCATCGTCTTGTTTTCATTTTGTATCGAAGGTTACGTCAACACTGTTAAAATTTAGTTTTTTTAGTTTAAACAACCCTCGAACATCACAGATATTTTTTGCAATTTCAAATGGGATCAATGAAAATGAAAACGCATTTTGTTTGGGTAATTTTGAATCAATTTTTAAGAACTTTCATTACCCTTTTACTCAAGGTGGGATTTATTATTTCGAAATTAATCAATAATTGAACCAAAGTTGGCTGTTTTTAGTTCTATGAGATGGTAAAGTGATAAAATGCTACGTAAGTGAGGCATTCCATTCCAAAACCAATTCCAAACTCGAAACATGTTTCGAAGTAACACTGAATGAGACGGCCGAAGTATCGCCAAAGACAAGTCGAGATACAAAAAAAACTTCATTTTAAACCGTGAGCTTAAAGTTTGATCCAGCGCTGGAAAACTAAAAATATAACGAAATTAAAATGAAAAAAAGTAGCCGATATGTTGCGGTTAATGGTTCTTATCGATTGATTTTTTTCAAAAATTCTTCAACAATATTTACGAACTTATATTTTTTTTAATAATAGTTATTTGAAAAATTTTACAAAAACAAATTCAACCTTAAATGTAAATTATTTCTGAGTATAACAAATTGGTAATATAAAAATTAAAAAGTTAATGATTGTGTGACAATTGGTAAATTTGTTCGAAGATTTAAATCACATTGACATAATAATTTGCGAAAGTAAAATATATAAAATTACATAAAAATTTCAAGTATTATAAATTCAACTTTTCCAGCGTTTTTTTGATTCTCAATGATGATAATCTGACGGATGGTTTTTGATGCCAACATTCTTTCGTCGTTTTCAAGATGAAAGAAAGAATCTGAACAGTAGAAGTTTGCAGAAATGAGATTAAAATTTTATAATATAGCAGTTGAATCATATTTTGATTCAGGTCACAAAAATACGACATATTCAAGACAAATATAATTTTACCGGATCAGAAGCCCAATAGTTGGGAATAACCGGGCGTCTTTGATCGACACAAACAATCTTCTTCATGTCATCAAAAGATGGATCACCATGATCAAGGCAGTCATAAAATGGCAGTTTGTACTCATCCACCTTCCCATTTGATATTGTTCTCCAACAAACTTCCCAGAATACCAAACCAAGTGAGTAAATATCGGCTCTTTTGTACGATACGAAGTTTTTTGTATTCATCCTTTGAGATAAAAAAAAAAAGACATCTCTCATAACCACGCGAATATTAAAGAGAAATCAAGATTTTAGAATACTAACACTTGATCCAGAACTTCAGGAGCCATATATCGCTTAGTTCCTACTCTGGGATTAATAGTTAACGTCATCTTGTTCGTTTTCTCGTAGAATGTTACAGCTAGCCCAAAATCAGCGATGACGCATTCTCCATTCGTTTTCATGAGTATATTTTTGCTTTTGATATCTCGATGAGCGATTTGGGGTTTATCCTGAAGGTGAATTTTTTAAAGTTTTAAATTTAAAAAGTGCGGAGCGAATAAAACGAACTGAAATAATTAATAACTCACAATATCACCGCTCAATTCTTCGTGTAAATGATTAATCCCCTTCACTATACTGTATATAATTTTGTACATTTGATTATAATTCAGTGAGTGACGAACTAGATAATCGTATAGAGATCCTAGCGCGTGATAATCAGTAACGAGCCATAGCTGTGTTGTTGAATTACAAGAAGTCATATCTGAACCGATGAAGTAGAGAATATTCGGATGCTTGGCTAAAACAGTGCTGCAAAAATGCACACACATGTATTATTTCAATCTAACTCGTGTATTTCAAAATGAAATATTGCCCTTTACTTGTAAATTTCAGTTTCACGCGTCCACGAAGCTTCATCTTTTGACAGAAAAATTTTCACTGCTACTTCGGTATTGTTTGTGGTACCTCGCCATACTTCTCCATACTTACCTTTACCAATCAATTCTATCAGCACAACTTGTTTTGCCAAGGTTCTTTGCATCAATAAAGGTAAACCAAAGCCAGATCCTGATGTTATAGACTGCTCCAAATATTCCTAGAATTAATATAAAAAATTAGTTTCGTAGAAATTCAAATTGAAATTGAAAAAGAAACCGATAATAACTTTTAATGTACTATCGCCCACTGTAGCTGTGGTTTTCATGACCGGATCACTGATGTATGCGTCTTCTAAATCAAATGACATCGATCTCGCAGCTAATACCTTTTTTCTGTGCTTTTGTCTGACATAAATTAAGATTATACCGAGAATACCCAATAAAAGAATTGGACCAAGGATGGCAAAAGATAGCTTGATTGAATAGTTGTATTGATCTTGAATGGCTGCTATTTCATTTTCTGTTTTTCGAAAACGAAAACCAAAGATTGAATCAATGACATAAGTCAAGTACCAAATGAATGTGTAGGTGTAGGTAAGAAAACAAAAACAAACCTGAACGCAAAGAAGGTAACGCGGGAAACGACCCATTATTGCAATATTCACCGGTACAACATTCCATTACGAAATTGCCATCATTCAAAACATACAAAGGACGGGATGGCCCACAATATGGAGGTTTTCCAGGATCATCTTCACAGCCTCGTTTGAAAGTTTTCTGACCATCAGGTTCTAGTTGACTGATTTTCCAACACTTGATAAACAAAATATCTTCATTATAAAATATCCACAGGTTAAAAAAATTCATCAACTGTTGGAATACTAACCATTATAGCGTTAGGACAGATCCGAGGGGTTCCTCCTGTCTGAAAACATTCTTCATTATCGCAAAGCGAGCAGTTGAATCTGTAATCGAAGTCTCCATCTAAACTATGTGAACCCTGATACAAAAGATCGGCGAACGAGTGTGTAGTGTCTGTGTCATCGTCGTCTGTCTCCATAATTTCAATCTAAATAAAATTATATCGTCAACACATTTCTAAAACAATTTCTGCATCCGTCTTGAAAGTTGAAACACATTTTTCAATTATTTTTTGAATGTAGAATTAGAAAACTGAAACTTTGATTTTTTTGTTTTTGTTGTTGTACTAAAAAAGTGTTGCCACCATACCGAATTGAAATAATTGCAATTTAGAAATTATTTCGTTTTTTTGAAATTATCGTTTCAGGTTTTGTTAGTTTTGTTATAAATGAACGACCGAATCAAATTCAACGAATCAGAAATGAGTAGGTATTTTGTTCAGTTACCTATCATCATCAGCTGGTCACAACATGACATTCGCCAATAAACATCAAGCAAAAACCTTCACGAACTTGTAAAATTTTTTGAAGTGCATAATTCATTCACCATGATTATTTTTTAATTTTTACGTTAATTCTTAATAAATGCATGTAAAGGAAGAAAAAAAACTATAAACAGAAATACTATATTATTCAAATTGCCTTTTTAAACTCGAAAATAATCACTGAAGTGATTAATAGCCTTTTACTTGTAGATTCAATACAAAGCTCACTTAATTACGCCGAATGATATAATAACTTTTAATAATAATATTTAATAAATGAAATCTGGGTATTAATATCCGTGTGACGATGGAAGACAAAGTGTGTATTTTTCAAACATCATGAATAAATTCATCTTTGACTAGAATTTATACACCCCGGAATTAACATAATATTATGCTAATAAAATAAAAAGTAGTGTTATATTCATAATAAAGTAGATGAAAACCATTTTAAACATGAAAAAATGCAATCACAAAATTTAAAACATTATAATAAATAGTGAATAAAGCGTTTTCATTCATAAAAAATTATCCATGAAAAAATAATCGTATAAAAACTGTTATGTATTTTTCAAAATATGACTTTCTGTAAATGAAAAACTTCTTAATTGGAATAATAGCGGCAAACCAGGCGAAATTGTCAATCACTTCCTTAAGATTTTTGGATTTTCGTCAAACGTTTAGCTCCTCGGCTCGGCGGACCTTTGGGTTTTTCAAATTTAGGTTTATCAACTACCTTTTTAGGATGGATTTCTTCAATTAAGTAATCTTCAGTCAATTCTTCTTCGGCACCGATTTCCAACTAAACATTACGTAAAATATGTAAATAATTATCCAGATGAATTCATTTAATAATTTAAAGAGAGAGCGCCACTTGGTGGAAAAATACCTTTTTGGAAATTGTCAATCCAAGATTACTTTCGATTATATCAATTAGAGGACCTTTACAGCTCGAGTACAGCATTCTTTCTTTCACAGAGCATGAGTATCCAGGCATAGAGTATATAAACACTGTAATTAAATGCATACAACACATCTTTACCTCACAACTATTCAAAAAGCACCAAATAAAATTCAAAATTTCAACGCATCATTACCAACGGACTGAATTGTAGAACCTTCGTACTTATGAGCAAAACTATACAGATGATATCTAGCATTGTCTTTAGGAATTTGCTCTGAAAGTTTGTAAACGGGAATAACGTCGTCTCTGACTAAATGAATTTCTTCATTTTCGATATCTGAACACAAAATATGAAACGCATTTCTGAATTTTACTCGTAGTTAGGAAAATTAAGGGAAGGCTGAAAATGCTGACCAATTTTTAGTTGAATATAATTGATTTTCTTCTTCACCATCGAATTAACGGAGTCAATGACTGCATTAGAGATAGGAAACGAGACACCAGATAATGTTTGAGCTCTTGAGTCAATGCCAGCATTTGATAAAGTTATATTTTCAACTTTTCGTAATCTTGCCAGTTCTTCTTCTTGAGAAGTCAATGGGGCAGGAGAACTATCAGCTTTGCGATTTTTATTCAGACCTCCGAGAGTAATCTCATGCTAAAAAAAGGAAGAATTCTATGAGTACAAAATTTACAAGACACTAAATTTTTTGCAAACGAGAATACCTCAGACGTCCCATGTAATTCTTCAGAAATGCAATTATTCCCGAATTCTTGTTTTAAAGTAGCTTTAGTAGAAGCGTACAACATTTTTTGTCTGACAGGAGCATCATCCGGCGACCAGCTAATTAATAGCCAATCATAACCAGTTTCATTCCTATGATCTAACCTGAATATGAAAATTACACAACAATAATTCAGTTCAAGTTATAACAGTAAAGAGTAAAAAACAAGAATAAATACCTGTACAAAATGTAAGACGGCTGACTGCTTTCAATCATTGGTCCAACCATTTTATCAAAGTCATCATCCCATGTTTTTTCAACTTCTTTGTAATCACTCAAAGTCAATTGTTCTGAAATGTGAAGAATCAAATTTAGTAAAATTGGCCTAGATTTTAAAGAAAATTAATTTTCAAGAGATATTACCTACAATTTGTATAAAAGTACCACTCACCATTTTCAATAGAAATTTTGACTACTCTAATTTTACCGAGTTTACACTTCGCGAAAAATTTCCGAAGCTCTTCATTCGCTGCAAATGAAACAATATGAAATTTAAATCTTCAAAAATTATAACGATGAAAAACGAAATGTACTACGTAGTTAGGATGAAATTACCTTTTATTCCAGTTTGATGAGACATTTTCACAGCGAACTAGGTGTTTCCTAAACGAGTACGACGAATAGATCAAATATCTTTTCCAAGCCAGGTTTCAAAGAATACTATACGTCAAAGGTGTCAACGTCAATACAACTATAATTGCTCTAGCTGTATTCGGTTCTACGAATTGAGAATTTTTCACAAGTTTTCATCGATTGTTATCAATTATTGAAAAGTAACACAAAGTGTTTAAGAAAATCAATCAGAATACAATTTTTTGATAAACTGCCAAAAGTGCAATTATAATTAAACGAAATTAAGGTACAAAAATTGAAAATTTTGAGCTCAATAAGATCTAGATGAAATGAAAACTAATAAAAATGTAAAGTATGACTAATCTCGAACAATTGATAATATAAAGTTGGAATGATAATCAAAAATGGATCAACTCAAATTTTTTTCTTTTTTCTCTTTTTATTTTCATCTCATCTCACTCTCACATCATTTATCACGGTTCATCAAACAATATTGCAGAAAATCACAAATTCACACAATTTTTCAATTTCCAATACTAACTCCTCTTAGCTCCTAAATCATTTTGGCGCACCAATGATTTTTTTGCCGATAGGCGATACGATAGGTAATGAATGAAAAGTTGTATTTTAGTTACTATATATTTTTTTTTATTTTCGAACAATTCTTTTGATTTTTAGTCCGAAAGCGTCCTTACTAGGTACTTACGTCGCGGAAAAACTTTCGAATAAATAATTTACCGATCCATTTTCAATATAATATGGTTGAAATTGAAAAAATGAACATTTTCATTTGAATTTTTCGTTGATTGTTTTGCATATTTGTTATAAATTTAATAAATTTTAATAATTTTCAACACCTAAAATCGATTTATAGAACATGAAATATATAGCGTAAAAATCCTTTTCCGTAAAAATTCACTGCTTTAATGTTCAATTGTTTTCAGATTTTTTTTTCATTTTTTCTCTTCCGCTGAACCTAGGTTCAGAGTTTAATAATTCCAGATATTCCAGTGTGAATGTGAAATTTAGTATTAAAAATTGGAAATGGAATGTACAAAAAAGAAATACACGTGTTGTAGTCGTGTAGATGAAATTTTTTATTCATTATTTTTTTTTTTGTAAAACGCTTCTTTTCCAGGGTTGTACAAAATGTGTGTTTTTTTAAAAAAAAAAAAACAAAAACATAGAATATTGTGGTTTTTTTGCTTTAAACTCAATTATGTGTACCTATATGTTGGAAAATTGATGTTTAAATTAAAACATGTTTAGATAAAACACGTTTTAAACAATGTTTTAAACTCAAATCAAAATTATCATAGGTACGGTACTTAAGTAATTGAAGGAGTTTACAGTATTACAGTGTATTTTTTACTTATTCGCTGTAAAAACTGGTAAAAACAGTGAAAAGAAAACAAAAAAACATGTTGTAAAGTTAAACAAAAGAACGTTTTAAATGTTTTTTTGTTTTAAAACATTTCCTTGTTGGAAATTGAATGCTTTAAACATGTTTTAAACACGTTTAAAACATTTTCATGTTTTTTTTTTCTAACAGCCCTGTTCTTTTCCTCAAAAAATAAAAACTGACAAGATTTTTCCATTTCCTTTCCACTAAATTCTTATAATTATTCTTCTTGTCTTGTAACCAGTCTCCTAAAAATTTAACCAGAATACCTAGGTATGTACTATGTACTTCAAAATTCAAAACAATAATTATTTTTTATTTTTTCGCTCCTCGTCGTAATTATTTTTTATTTTTTCTAGTTGCACTTGCACTTGCACCACATCACAAAACACTGCGAAAAAAATGATGAAACTTAGCAATTCAATGAAAAATCAGAAAATCACACTTATCCTTATTTTCCAACGGCACTTTGGGTGCTCGGCTCGGTTCGGTCACTTTCGTGGGACTTGCGCAGGGATGGTGGCCCGAACCAAACCCGGAACCCGAAACCCGGAAAACGCCGATAAATTTGGTCGGACCCGAACCGAACCTGAACCCGAACCCAAAACCCGAACCCGAAAAACTTTGAACCCGAACCCTGAACCTGAACCTGAACCCGAACCGGATCATTTATCGGGTTTTTTCAGGTTTTTGGGCAAATTACACCCCCACCTTCATATACATCGTTTTGTTTCATCTTTTCGATCGATGTTTAATACATTTCAGTTTTAAAAAAATCAGAAATAAACTTTTTTCATTTCAAATTATTAAAAAAAAAGAATCAGAACCCGAACCGAACCCGGAAGATCCCGATTCTGGGCCCGATGGCCCGAACCCGAACCAAACCCGGAACTGAAAAACCCTGAACCTGAAACCCGAACCCTAAACCCGAACCTGATCATCACGAACCCTAAACCGCGAACCCGAACCCGAAACATTTGGATTCGGGCCACCATCCCTGGACTTGCGTTTTTTTATGTGATTACGTGAGCGGGTGAGCCTGTTTTACGGTTGATTTTTTTTTTCGAAGTCTACATTCCGACGTTTATTTTTAACTTCAAAATTTTTCTTGACAAGGTCTGAAATCTGAATTTTTTTCAACTTTTAAATAATATTTCTTTTTCTTGACGAGGTCTAAATTTTTTACGAATTTTTTTTTCAACTTCAAAAATCAAAATTTTTGTTGACGTGGTCTGAAGTTTTTTCCTTTTTTCAACTCCGAAATAAGATTTCTTGACGAAGTCTAAATTTTTACGATTTTTTTTTTCAACTGAAGCATAAGGAATACAAATGGTATAAGTCAAAAAACTGTATATGAGAAAAGAGACTTTATTGTTTTGTAAACAAAGTTACACTCAAGTCCCTTCAATTGAAGTTTGGAAAAGTATTTAGAACAAGTCAAAAAATTTGAAGTTGAAAAAAATTTCGACCTCGTTAAGAAAAATTTCGAAGTTGAAAAAAAAATTCGTAAAAAATTTAGACCTCCTCAAGAAAAAGAAATATTAAGTATTTAAAAGTTGAAAAAAAATTCAGATTTCAGACCTTGTCAAGAAAAATTTTGAAGTTACAAAAAACGTCGGAATGTGGACTTTGAAAAAAAAAATCAGCTGTAAAACAGGCTCACCGCTCACGTAATCACATAAAAAACGCAGGTCACACAAAAGTGACCGAACCGAGCCGAGCACCCAAAGTGCCGTTGGAAAATAAGGATAAGTAAAAATCACTAGTACGCGAAAATGATTTAGGAATAGGAGTAGTGAACCAACTGAACGGCGGCGGCGGTTTATGACATTATGACGGTTGGTGTGGTGTGTTGATTGTTGATAGCGTATATCCGTTTTCCGTTAGATGGTCATCGAAGTTTGAAGAAGTCCGGCACGTCCGGATACTTGAAAGCTTAATACAGTTGAATTATGAATATTGAAGAACTTGTGATTCATTGATGCACAGTAAAATATCTAGTCTAGGGTCTACAAAAACTAAAAAGTCGTTGAATGGTAAGTTTACTTTATCTGTTTTATTAACATTTTCCCCATATTCGTTGCATTCGTTGCACGTTGCACATTCAAAAATGTGTGTAATTTGATATTTTTTAATGAAGACGTGTATGGTTTTAGAATCAGATTCCACTCGACGTTTCAAGAATTCTCTGAAAAGATATTTGGATTGTGTAACGATTTCGAGAACAGACAACAGAATGATGTATTATAAAAAGAAAACGGTACTTCATTTATTTCAATATCTTCAAAAATAGGTAAGTTTCAGTTCGTCTCATGCCAATGTTCAATTCATGTATATATGAGGGATGTAAGATGTGTAATGTTTTTATCAACTCTGGTTCCGGTAGTTCCGGTACTAACGGACCCAAAGGGGTTGATGGGAGCGGGAGCTCCAACGACGTACTGTACATCCTTGGGGAGCTCCTGTAAATTTTTGTTGTTGTCTTCAGTTTCATTATAGACGTTTGTCAGTTTCATGCGGGTAGCCTACCCATCGCCCTGAACTAAATTACCACACATAGGTTAACACACGCATCTTAAAAAGTAAACAAACATGTTCTTTCCGCTGATAAGTTCGTAACATGTAAATAACCTATGCGCAATATTTTAGTTTAAGGAGAAAATACTACCCGCATCAAACTGACAAACGTCTATAAACCTTGATAATTAATTGTCAATTGTCATGCGATTATCCATTCCATTACCAAGTAATTTGACAATGAGCGAGACTCGGAAACTACCTTGATTATGATAGCGTCCAATGTTAGGTTCAGGAGTCAGGATGTGATGAGTTTTTTTGAGTGCTAGGAAGACAGCGCAGATAGAAACTACTTCACGGTAGTGAGTGACGTTGATTAATCAATCTGTGTTATTCACAGTTCTTATAATTTTCAGTATCAGTTTATATTTGTCTTTTTTTTAATTTATAGTTCTTATTTTGTCGCAGAAACTAACAAACAGAAGCAAATGGAATTGGCTGAACAATTGAAACTGTTTGTAAAGAACTTGCTTCCTCTTGTGCCATTTTAAATTCAGATGATGCGTTCTCACTTCCTCCTGAGGACGAACTGAACTGGATTAAGTTGGATACTGAGAAAATTTGAGAAGTTTACCAACTTCCAGAGTCCTTTCGAAGCTATTTACATTACTGTGAGGAGGGGTGAGAATATCAAATTTACCAACTGATTTTTACAAAATTTTACTAATGCTCATTTTACTCTAAACATTGCAAAGCTGGTACAAAAACCTCAGGGTGTAAATGAAAAACTGGGAAATTTGATAACCAGAAACAAAAATTGAACCCAAAATTAATTAAATTTATAATTTATTTTAAAAATGAATGAAATCAAAATTAATTCATTAAACATGAGTCTCATAAAGCTGTATCTGTAAAGAAAAAGAACCTGAAGATTGAATAAAATTGAAAATTGAGCCAAAGAAAGAAAGAAAGACTTGAAGCCCCAACCCCCAACACTCAAATGACATCGCATATCGTTTCAGTTTGTATGTAAAGCTGTCATATTGTACCTATATCTATATAATCACATATTTATTTTCTACGCGTTTAGGTGGAAGAGTTAAGATCTTATTTAACAATACAAAAACTTTGCAGGAAAGGCCTCATTTTCCAATATTGTATAAAATTAGAAATATTCATTATTTCTAAGGGTGGTACACCTAGTGATGGAACAAACACATAACTTTAACAATGTATGAATTAACATTACAAAGTAACTTAAAAACTAAGGATTACAAAGGTACCTACATAAGCTAAGTGTCCTTCAAGGATGAAAGATAGGCTTTTAGGATATGTTTGAATATTGGAGGTTATGTTACAGGACTTTGTAGTCCATGGCTGCAACTTTGAGATCGTCCATGTTTTTAGCAAACTCCTCATTATTGTTGGCGTTGCGGATAGTGTGGTTTCAATGGCTGTAAGGGCTTCATCTATAGTCGAGCCAACATAAGAAGGAGAGCGCTCAAACCAAAAAGTTTCTGTTTAGCGGCTGTATGTGTGTCAATTTACATCACCGTAACGCTGAAAACCCCAGGTGCGTTTCCACTGGAATGAAATACATGCACAACAGCCGGATTTGGAATTTGATTGAAAAATGGAGTCATGTGTCAGAATTTAATGATTTTTGGGCCAAAGAAGTCGTTTATTCTGGAATCATTTTTTGAGAATTTACAAAATAATAATTTGAAATTTGAATGTTTTCCCCACAATCTTTTCATGTCAATAGTGTTGAGTGGTAACGCACCTTGAGTTTTCACTGATGCGGCGAGGCAAATTAAAATTATGCAGCCGCCAAACAGAAACTTTTGGTTTGAGCGCTCTCCTTCTTATGTTGGCTCGACTATATGACTGTATCAAACGTCAAACCATAGCTTGGATTTGGAGGTCATAATGGTATTTGCCATGTTTTTCTGTGGGTTTTTATTATTGCTCTTTTGGTGTGAAGTTTTCAGACTGGATGTTTTTGGAATTGATACCCCACATGTGGTTTATAGAACACATAAGCAGCTTTTCTTGTGTGGGTTTCTATTGTGATTATTGAGATTTCTGCCTCTGGTGAGAATTAGAGAATATTTAAGTGGGTATGCAATCGTCAGACACTCAAACATCATTATATGTATGTTAGATTGGGAAAATATTAAACGAAAATAAAACCATTTATTTGGTTAAAACTTACAATTATATTATGAACACATCGTTAAAAATTGGCATTCAAAAGAGAAGTGCCTAAAAAACATTGTTGCTAAAAACAACAACTTCAAACTAACTTAATTTTGATTTTCAGTGTTGCCACAAACATACAATTTACAACAATGTATGAGACATGTATAATTTTTTTGATAATTTTTGATTATTCAAAATTAATTATAATTATCAGTCATAATTAGGCATAGATATGGCTTTTCTGCTACCATGTTATGCATTGCATTCACTTGAATGACAATTATTTGTGAATTAACTGAATTAAGAAAGAATAAACACATAACTAAATGATGTTTAAACAAACATTACAATATCACTTGAAAACTAAGGATTACACAGGTACATCAGCTACTTGTCCTTCAAGGACACAGGATAGTGCTCAGTATGCGCTCGCCTATGAAATACAAAATTCCAAAAAAAAAAAACTGATATTGAGAATTCTTTCAATAATATACATTTTTTATAAATTTCTTGATGATAAAAATACAAAAAAATGTAAAATATGTACCTGTTTTTGAAAAATTAACACAAAAATTGAGATTCAATTTAGCTTAAGGGAAGAGGGGAATGAGCATTGAAACTCATGTTACGTTCATATGAATTTTACGCTCCACTCACACTCCACTCGTAGAATATGAATTGTGCCCTCTCGCTCACTCAACAATCCTTGAGCATTGAAGTGCTCTCGCTCATTAGCACTAAGCAGACCATTTTGGGTGATACCCACTTTTGAAAAATTTCAGCCATAGCCACAGGTTCTCACAATTTTTTCTACCAATTTTTGAAATTTTCAAACCTACAGGAGTACAGGGTGCTCAATTAATTCTGGACTCTCCCTGTACTTTTTGTGGTAAAAATTGTGAGTTGGCAATATGTTGTATTTGTTTATTGGTCAAAGTATTACCAACTTACGATTTTTACCACAAAAAGTATAGGGGGAGTTCAGAATTAATCGAGCACCCGGTATGAAACCCCTCCACCCAAATCGAAAAATTCTCATGTACATAGGTACCCACTATTTTCTGGGAAAAATTCAAAATTTTTGAAGCATCCCTTCAAAGAAATCAATTTTTAATTTTGAACATTTGTGACCTTACCAGAAAGAAGGGACCTCGTGTAAAAAAATCTATTCGTCATTAGGGATTAGATAAATCGATTAAAATTGAATTTTGAAGTGTAATTTTGAAGTTTTTTCACAACCTCCACTCCCTATGCTAAAATGGCTATACCATCATGCTCAACATACATATATAGAATTCATACCACAAATTTGTTGTATTTCATTTAAATTTTAAAAAACAACAATTTTCAAGTATTTCACTTGAAAAAATGTCAATTTTAGGATTTTTGGCATATTTTACATTTCCAATGAAAAAACCCGACTATTTTTGCATATTCAATTTTTTTCAAAACTTTTGACAAAAAAAAAACTAATTGCTAATTTTTATTTCAAAATATCTACATCTAACAAGAACAAATTTTTATTTAAAAAAAAAAGGAAAAGAAAAATTTGATTAAAATCGATTTGTTAAATTCAGAATTGATGATTGGTTTGGGAGGCAAAATTGATTGAAATCCAATCCCTATTTATCATATTTCAAGTTTTTTGGTCCAAAGGACACCAAAAATCTGAACCAAACACATAAAAATGAAGACTTTCTTTCATAAGGTTCTGTCTTTTTGGCGAGGTTAAATATATATGTAGCTATTTTATGTACTACGGTTGGTGCTTGGTGTTGGAATGGGTGAGGGAACAACCCCAAAATTTTTTGGTGAGGTTTTATATCAACAGTTCAACACCGATTTTGATTCTTTTTCTTTCAACTTTTACAAGAATTGTCGTAAAAATGAAAAATTTTGAAAATAATTTTAAAAAATGAAAGGAAAGATTCAAAATATTTGTATTGTGTGCCGTTTGTTCACAATTTTGCAGAATATAACAAATTATTTCATTTATTTTATACCAAAACTTTGAAAATAATGAGAAAGAATTGCAAAAAAGGCAAAATTGAATTGCAGGTGTTCAATTTGCGATTCCTCAGAAAGTAGTAATCAGATTCCCTAAAATTTGATTCTTCAATCTTCATCAAATTGGAATTAGATGCAACTCACGATTCTAATCTGATTTTGCGATTCACCATGCTGTTCTTTTCTGCAATTCAAATTAAGTCATCTGTGAGAGATGAAAACATAACATACAAATATTTAAATCAAAAGTAAAAGTTGAAAATATATAAACAAATTTAAAATAAACTGAAAGGCAACAAATAAATGTTACAACATTACTTCAAAGAAGTAAAGAAATAATATTATATTATATTAATCTACAGGGCTTTGAATGCTGTTAAAAAGGAATGAATTCTTTGAAACTATAGAATAGACTTACTTATTCAGTTATAACCTTACACTTCTTTCTGCTTCTTGCTCAACAAATGTTATAATGTATTCTGCAGTGATTTCTAAATCCTACCAAAGTAATTCTTTCTCAACAACATTTAAAACTATTGAACCAACACAAATAAGTTGTATTCTTAAGACTTCTTACTTGTAAATTAGAAAAATTGAAATCAAAGTACAAAAATTTAAAATAAACAAAAATGTAACAAAACAATGTCACAAATTGAAACAAGAAAATAAATAAAACCAAAAAATTTATCAATCTTGATTTTAAACCACAGATGTAGTACATCAGAAAGTAGTGTTCAACAAGTACCCGGATATCCAAATACCAAATACTATTTGGATAAATATCCAAATACCCGGATAATTATCCGGATCTTACGGAAATTTCCGAATTGTTCCCAAAACATCCCGAAAATGGTTGAACTTTTCCGACAGCCTCAAAAGTCGTCTACAAACCATTTTTGAAAATTTTCTAATTTTCGTCCACCTCCTGCAATAGACGTTGCCTAATTTCAATTTTTTGTAATTTAATTTAGCACTCCTAGCGGGATTTTTTTCAACTGGGGAAATATCCAATGAAATGCCTTCTTTTTGATTATCCGGATAGTATCCGGATATCCGAGTATTTGGATAGATTTGAAAGATCCGGTTATTTGTTGAACACTATCAGAAAGTTAAGTACATTTACATGCTGCATCAGGTAACATTATACCTCCATTGTTAGATTAGGTAAGACTGAACATTGAAGCATTCAACTAGGCTTATAACCCCTCTAATTCTTTCTACTTTTTCCTCAATGTATATTAGCATATATTTGGAAGGTATTTCCAAATCCTGCCAAAGTAATTCTTTCTCAACAGAGTTTAAAACTATAAAACATACCATTTATACAAATTATGCGTCAAATTATAATTATCAGTCATAATTAGGCATAGATATGGCTTTTCTGCTACCATGTTATGCATTGCATTCACTTGAATGACAATTATTTGTGAATTAACTGAATTAAGAAAGAATAAACACATAACTAAATGATGTTTAAACAAACATTACAATATCACTTGAAAACTAAAGATTACACAGGTACATCAGCTACTTGTCCTTCAAGGACACAGGATAGTGCTCAGTATGCGCTCGCCTATGAAATACAAAATTCCAAAAAAAAAAAAAACTGATATTGAGAATTCTTTCAATAATATACATTTTTTATAAATTTCTTGATGATAAAAATACAAAAAAATGTAAAATATGTACCTGTTTTTGAAAAATTAACACAAAAATTGAGATTCAATTTAGCTTAAGGGAAGAGGGGAATGAGCATTGAAACTCATGTTACGTTCATATGAATTTTACGCTCCACTCACACTCCACTCGTGGAATATGAATTGTGCCCTCTCGCTCACTCAACAATCCTTGAGCATTGAAGTGCTCTCGCTCATTAGCACTAAGCAGACCATTTTGGGTGATACCCACTTTTGAAAAATTTCAGCCATAGCCACAGGTTCTCACAATTTTTTCTACCAATTTTTGAAATTTTCAAACCTACAGGGTGCTCAATTAATTCTGGACTCTCCCTGTACTTTTTGTGGTAAAAATTGTGAGTTGGCAATATGTTGTATTTGTTTATTGGTCAAAGTATTACCAACTTACGATTTTTACCACAAAAAGTATAGGGGGAGTTCAGAATTAATCGAGCACCCGGTATGAAACCCCTCCACCCAAATCGAAAAATTCTCATGTACATAGGTACCCACTATTTTCTGGGAAAAATTCAAAATTTTTGAAGCATCCCTTCAAAGAAATCAATTTTTAATTTTGAACATTTGTGACCTTACCAGAAAGAAGGGACCTCGTGTAAAAAAATCTATTCGTCATTAGGGATTAGATAAATCGATTAAAATTGAATTTTGAAGTGTAATTTTGAAGTTTTTTCACAACCTCCACTCCCTATGCTAAAATGGCTATACCATCATGCTCAACATACATATATAGAATTCATACCACAAATTTGTTGTATTTCATTTAAATTTTAAAAAACAACAATTTTCAAGTATTTCACTTGAAAAAATGTCAATTTTAGGATTTTTGGCATATTTTACATTTCCAATGAAAAAACCCGACTATTTTTGCATATTCAATTTTTTTCAAAACTTTTGACAAAAAAAAAACTAATTGCTAATTTTTATTTCAAAATATCTACATCTAACAAGAACAAATTTTTATTTAAAAAAAAAAAGGAAAAGAAAAATTTGATTAAAATCGATTTGTTAAATTCAGAATTGATGATTGGTTTGGGAGGCAAAATTGATTGAAATCCAATCCCTATTTATCATATTTCAAGTTTTTTGGTCCAAAGGACACCAAAAATCTGAACCAAACACATAAAAATGAAGACTTTCTTTCATAAGGTTCTGTCTTTTTGGCGAGGTTAAATATATATGTAGCTATTTTATGTACTACGGTTGGTGCTTGGTGTTGGAATGGGTGAGGGAACAACCCCAAAATTTTTTGGTGAGGTTTTATATCAACAGTTCAACACCGATTTTGATTCTTTTTCTTTCAACTTTTACAAGAATTGTCGTAAAAATGAAAAATTTTGAAAATAATTTTAAAAAATGAAAGGAAAGATTCAAAATATTTGTATTGTGTGCCGTTTGTTCACAATTTTGCAGAATATAACAAATTATTTCATTTATTTTATACCAAAACTTTGAAAATAATGAGAAAGAATTGCAAAAAAGGCAAAATTGAATTGCAGGTGTTCAATTTGCGATTCCTCAGAAAGTAGTAATCAGATTCCCTAAAATTTGATTCTTCAATCTTCATCAAATTGGAATTAGATTCAACTCACGATTCTAATCTGATTTTGCGATTCACCATGCTGTTCTTTTCTGCAATTCAAATTAAGTCATCTGCGAGAGATGAAAACATAACATACAAATATTTAAATCAAAAGTAAAAGTTGAAAATATATAAACAAATTTAAAATAAACTGAAAGGCAACAAATAAATGTTACAACATTACTTCAAAGAAGTAAAGAAATAATATTATATTATATTAATCTACAGGGCTTTGAATGCTGTTAAAAAGGAATGAATTCTTTGAAACTATAGAATAGACTTACTTATTCAGTTATAACCTTACACTTCTTTCTGCTTCTTGCTCAACAAATGTTATAATGTATTCTGCAGTGATTTCTAAATCCTACCAAAGTAATTCTTTCTCAACAACATTTAAAACTATTGAACCAACACAAATAAGTTGTATTCTTAAGACTTCTTACTTGTAAATTAGAAAAATTGAAATCAAAGTACAAAAATTTAAAATAAACAAAAATGTAACAAAACAATGTCACAAATTGAAACAAGAAAATAAATAAAACCAAAAAATTTATCAATCTTGATTTTAAACCACAGATGTAGTACATCAGAAAGTTAAGTACATTTACATGCTGCTTCAGGTAACATTATACCTCCATTGTTAGATTAGGTAAGACTGAACATTGAAGCATTCAACTAGGCTTATAACCCCTCTAATTCTTTCTACTTTTTCCTCAATGTATATTAGCATATATTTGGAAGGTATTTCCAAATCCTGCCAAAGTAATTCTTTCTCAACAGAGTTTAAAACTATAAAACATACCATTTATACAAATTATGCGTCAAACATAGTTTAGATTAGGTTATAAAAAGAATAAATAAAAGATTTAGACATGAATCAACATTCTGTGCCTAGTCAGACCAGGAGATTCCAACAAGTCTGCCTAGAGTCATCATGTTGGTAGGTTAGGTGTGTGCTGGTTTGGTACCTTATCGAAGACGCGTCAGTTTCCAATACACTTATCATATCTCCATCAAAAAAATCGCTCAATTTTTCACTTTCGAAGGTAGTTTTTAGGAACAAAAAAAATGATGAAATGTGAAAAACTTTTTTAACAAAAATGATCACAGATGGTGCATCTTTCGTTTCCATTTTTTGTCCGCACTTCTGGTTGGTTATGGTCTGACCTACAAAGCGTTCTTTTCGAGAACGGACTTTTTGGAGATATGACAAATGTATTGGAAACCGACGACTGATTCCAGCAACCTAGAGGTGGCTGGAGCTAAGGTATCAAACGTGTGTGCAGGGTTTGTAGTTGCCAGATATATTGGGCCATTCAACTCAATAATAACAAAAGTTGAAAGTTTGATAAAGTTTATTGACTCGAAAATCGTAACATGAACTTGAACTGAACATTGTACATTAACTGACTTAACGGCTAACAAATAAATCCAACGGTCATGCAGTGCACAGTTGATCGTACGTTGAACTAGTGCATGGTACGCTAGTTGCATACCAAACTCATGTAACTCGCGTCTGTGTGGGTCGCAACACCAGAAGAAGGGAAAGGTTGGGTATATTATATTACCCTTTACACACAAATATAAAAACAAATTCAAAGTAAACCAAAAGTTAATAAAGCAAATGTTACAAAATTACTTAAAATAAGACATGAAGAATCAGTACCATATCTAATATTAATCAACAATTTTTAAGTGAAACTAAAAAAGGAATAAACTAAAGATGTAAGTTCAAATCTTGAAAGTTTTGTAGCAAAGTTCATAATTATAATAAAGTATAAGGCCAAAATGAACAAATTTGAGTTGCAAAGTGCTCAAATTGAACAGATATGATCATATATGAAGTAACAAAATGAATTCAAAATAAATGTAAATTTTTTTCAATACTTCATTTTTTCAATTTTTTTCAGTTTGTTGTAATTTTCTTTAAATATTTATTTTTATAAGGTTTTATATTCATTACTACCGTAAACTAGGGTATCATTGAACACTTTTTGCTATGTTTTGGCATATAACTTTGAAACTAGTTGAGATATGGATTTAAATTTTAACGTTAGTTTGAAATTTTTATCCCCCTCCCCCTTGGAGTGAAAAAATAGAAGAGGTGTTCAAAGTTATTTTGCCAACTGGGGTAACATTGAACACACCTTTGAATAATTAACCTAGCTTCTATTGTTAGATTCATACAGTTAGATAATGTGACATACAACATATTTCAGGCAGTTTGGATTTGGAACACCCAAAAGTAAATATTTCACCACTAACGATAGTCTCCTGTTCAATGTTACTTTATTTTATGGTAGTGATTTTTCTAATTGATTGAACATTGAAGATCTTTGTAAACTTGAATTTTAAATAAATTGTTGTATACATAATTACTTACTTCTGTTTTTTCATTTCTCAATAACATTAATACATAGTTTAGATTTAGTGTGAAATTTAATTTAATGAATCTTGATGACTAAATCAAAAAACCTACCTAAACTTCGTGAAATTTTAAGAATGCCCTCTGATTTTAAATAATTTTGAAAATGAATTACCATCCCTCTGATTTGCCTTATTTCTGGATCTTATGGGAATTCTATAATATTGAAATTGATTCAAGTTAATATTTTGTGGAGCAAAAAATTGAAAAAAAAAATCAGAGTACCCCTGAAAACAATGAAAGTTTGAAGTTACAAAAGTGATGACTAATTCTTCCAAAAAAAGAAAACTTATAAACTTTTGATCAGTGGCCAGGACAGCTTTCAGATCTATTCTATCTTGTAAAGAATTTCACTTAGATCATTTCCCTTGCCTCAAACACCTCTGTTCTCACTCAAACTTTCAAGTTATTTCAATGAAAAGTGTAAAAAATACAAAATATTTGTTTGCAACTTTGAACTTGTATAACATTTGATTGGTAACCGGGACAATTTTCAAATTTACACCATCTTATAGAGAATTTCACATAGATCCTTTTCCTTACCTCAAACACCATATCCTCACTCAGAATTTTGAGTTATTTTAATGTAAAAAGTATGAAATGTTGCCTTTCTTGAGCCGCACCATAACTTATTGAATCATCTGCTAAATAACAACATTCATCTGACATCATTCTCTGATAATTGCATTAGCCAGAGCCAGAATAAGAACAATGTGGCACTTACTTGATGATACTATGTGGTATGTGAAGGCTGGTGAGTGTAACTTTTTTAAATACTTAAGAAGAAGAAGAAGAAATCATATGTTACATTTTGGTGAAGTTCTGAGAATCATGAGATTATTGATCTGTCTAGAAAAATTAAGGTTGAATAAGGTATTCTTTCAAATGGCTTTGTTTTTGTTAACAATAACACCAGTTTTATTATTGAACCACGATTTTGATAGTCTCGAATGAGCAAACCAGCTTGAATAATGAGTCATGATTTTCTAATATGTATTACATAATGAGCTATTACCAATTAGGGCCATTCCATGTCAGTTCGTATATTAGGTAAAATTGTGTATGGTATATTTTGAGCGTGGGTTAACTCGAAAACTATGATCGGTAGAATATAGAATTTTGAAACTTTTTCCATTGTGTAGGGCTTTTGATGAGCTTTTTGATGATTTTATGAAAATCAGTGTTGCCACTTTTTTATTGCCAAAAATCAGCTGTAAAAGTTTAAAAATGACATTTCCCTGTCGGGGATACCTTCAAAAAATCTGAAAAATTCTCCAAAGTACCTACAACTTTACCTGCTGATTAACATATTAAAAAATTAAGCTGACGTTTTTTCGTAGGTATTCTCGATTTAAAAAATTCCAAAAATGAGAAGAAAATGGAAGTTTTCTTTTCAAAGGTCGAAATTGCGTAAAATTGACTTGTTTTCATCAATTTTACATCATATTTAAAGGAAAAGTCGGTAAAAGCATTCCAACTCCCCCCAACACCTGTTTTGCCCCTGAATCAGGGATGGCGATACTGTATCGATATTTCTGCGGATCGATATTTTTGGGCCGATCCAGGCCGATATTGGATCGATATTTTTGCTTCGATATTTCAATGGGATCGATATTTTTTGGTCAGTATCGAAACCCGATATTTTTGTTCTCATGATCCCTGAAATCGGCAGAATTATGAATTTTTAAAAACAAAAGCATATTATTAATTCTACAACTTCGTGTTCTCGTCTCAAAAATACAGTTTTTCTTAGTTTTTAATAAAGTAATCAATTTTCCTATGTAAATTTTGGTGTTGATTTTGTTGAATTTGCTCTAATATGATGGAAATAAAAAAATTAATATCGAATATCGATATTTGCGGTATCGATATTTTTGCCACCGATATTCCATGGATCGATATTTTTCATCCGATCCATATCGATACCAAATATCGATACTCAAGTAAAATATCGCCATCCCTGCCCTGAATCATGCAACCACCACTCCACTACCTACCATAATTTGCAGTATTATTACAGTTCATGCAGAGTAAACATGTTACTACTTGCATGTATCAGCATTCAGCAACTAATATATATCTACCTAATACATCTGATAAAAAATGAATTTGATTATCTTTAATAAACCAAACTTGCGTAAATAATTATAATTTAAAAAATTTTAATTGAAAAAATGATTTAAAAAATTAAATAAGAATTCAACGCTGAAAAATTGATGGAAAAAATACCAAAACAACGTAAAATCTGCATTAAAGTCTGACTTACAGTAAAGTATCAAGGGCGGTAAGTGGAATTTAATGCTTTTACCGACTTTTTCTTTGAATATGGTGTAAAATTGATGAAAATAAGTCAATTTTACGCAATTTCTACCTTTGCAAAGAAAAAGTCTATTTTCTTCGCATTTTTGGAATTTTTAAAATCCAGAATACGGAAAAAGGCAGCTCAATTTTTTAATATGTTAATCAGCATGTAAAGTTGTACTTGGGAGAATTTTTTCAGATTTTTTGAAGGTGTCCCTGACAAGGAAATGCCATTTTTAAACTTTTACAACTGATTTTTGGCAATAAAAGAAGTGGCAACACTGATTTCCATAAAATCGAAGTCATCAAAGGCCCTACACGTACACAATGGAAAAAGTTTAAATTTTCTACCAATCATAGTTTTCGAGTTACCACACCCAAAATTTACCTTATCCAACTTTACCTCAAAATTTTGAATGCTCGTGGCTGCCCTCAAAAAAGACTTGGAGAGCTGCGGTTTGCGGCATTTGTCATCTTTCATCGAGGTCTACTCACATAAAGAAAATCGCCCACTTTGCGCACGAACTGACATGGAATGATCCATTAGGTACTTTGTTGAATTGCTTAGCACTTACGAAAAAATTATCTAACCCTGCTAACTTCTTCAGCCAGTATTATTCCATCAGTTGATGAGCTCTAACATCTGTTATGAGAAGGGTTGTAACCAAAGAGACAATGTAAACCGGGACGACGTTTATTGTGATATTCAAGGGAAAAGGCAAACTTTTCAAAACTCTCGAGTATCAAAGGGATGCGAAGAACAGCAGTATACAAAATACGTGACCGGTCGAGAAGACCCTGGCGACTATTGCCCTCCTCAACAGATTTATTCCGATGACTACCGTGATCAGTGTTTCGATGCACGAAATGCTTATAAAACGAGGTCACCAAGAAGTGTTTCTCCTACGCGAAGAGGCTCTCCAACGCGCCGAAGCGGTTCTCCAACACGACGAGGCGGCTCTCCAACGCGAAGAAGAGACTCTAGAATATCCCCAACACCTCCAAGCCAAGAAACAGAAAGACGAGGGAGATTTTGCGAACCAGATGACCGTTTCGCCGAGGGTACCAAATATGGTGCAAAAACTCTTCCTGCGCACTGTTTCGAAGTTCCAATTCGTAGAAAATGCCAACCGTGTACAGCAAAGACCAAATGGCAGAATGCTAAATACTGCAAAGACGATTGCGGTTCTGGAATCGTACCTTTACGCTACAACTACAACATCAGTAAACGAATCTGGTGCAGGACGCCTCTAACAACCTATCAAGCATCACATGGTGAATTAGGTAGGCAGATTTTATGCGGGGAAAAAGAAATAAAAAGGCTCATCAACGACTCCGGACCCCCGTGCAACATCTGCGAGTACATTTTACCACCGTGTCGTGGATATTACAGGCGTTACGATTGTGTCAATCCGTGTGAAGACGAATCAGAAAATATCGTTTTCCGAGATGGCCGTAATCGACTTCGTGATAAAGTGGAACGTTATTGGCAATCGTGCTTTACCGGTAAAGCGAAACAGGACGTCAATACATATGCTCCTCAGAATATGGCTTTGGCGATTAAATATCGCAAGAAAGCATATGGTCTCGGAGGAATTACTTCTAATTGTTGGTGAATATTCGAAAAACACCATTATATCGAAATTTAATTTTAAAAAAATCGACACGAAGTAATTAAAAGTATATTTAAAAATTTATTTTGATTCAAAAAATATCGATTCTTTTTTTCTAAAATGAAAAAAAATTGGTAATGGCAGATTCGCCTCGGGTCTCTTCATTTTCTAAAGAAAATTTCATCAAATCGTATTTTCACTTTCGTGATTACACGAATATCTTTCACAATTTCCGCCATTTTCTTTGTATTTGATCACGTCGTTTAATTGATTCAACATCTTTGAGTATTTTTGATCACTTGCGTTGTTCCTAAATTCGAATATTGACCAAATTAATGTATTTCTGAATCGAGGTTGATTTTTTTAAAAGTATACTTACAGTCCTATGAATTTAGCTGCATTCATAAGTATATGACCAGCATTCATGTATTCTCTGGCTTTATGAGGATCTTCGCATGCTATTCTGTGCAAACAATCGAAATTATTTTCTTCATCACCCATTAGATAGCTTAACAATAATAATATTTCAGTTTCTGTGATCATTGGTTCAGGTGCCTCATCTTCACTTCTGCCGTTAGGATATCCTGTCGTTCCTGCGTACGAAGCTCCCCATAAAAGTCCTTTTAGTACTAACAAAATTAGCATATTGGCAAAATTTAAAGTCAGCACCTAATTTGAAATATTTTTTGAGATACATATCAAAATAAGCATTCTTAAATTCTATCGTTTGATGTGTAGCATTTTCATACTTGATTGCTGGATGTCGAACGAGATATTAGTTCTCTAGCAATATCGGTGAGTAGACTTTGCATAACTGGTGAGACATCTTTTCCATTTCTGGTCGGCTCTTCGGAAGTAGGATGAGACATTGCGATTGAAATGGTACTAACCACAACCAACGCCTTAATCCATACGATGATTTCTTTCATTATGAAATTCTAAAATTCTCTGTAAAAGGTGTTAGTGTTACAGTCAACAAAAATAGAAGCTCCATAAATCGATTCGAAGATCTGTTGCGATAATACGCGAGATTATAAGTGAATTCAGTTTTTCAAAAGAAATGTCGACGTTGGACTCGAAAGTACTTTCCCTCTGAATGAATTTACTGGTTTAATTTTATTAGAATTCGCTTTGATTTCAAAATTAAACTGAGATCTGTGTTTTTGAAACTGAAGAGTCGAAATTACGAGTTTCGACAAATATGTTTACTTTATTACGTTAGTGACGAATTAATTGCCTATTTCGGATATTTCTAGGCGAAGTTGAAAGAAATCACACTTTTTTGTCGCAAGCAAATATTTATGTAGGTGTTGGCGAGTAGTTGGCAATCAGGACGAAATTTTTTGCGAGAAAACAGTAAAACATTTTTTCTAACGAAATTTTTAAAAAAATGAGGGAGAAAATTTATCAAATTCGAACGAAGCGAGGATGGAAATTTGACCAGAAAAGAGGTTCTCAGGACTGAAATTTTTATCATATCAACCATCAAAATTAAAAAAAAGACCTCTAAATTTTTCAAAAATGGTGGGACCACATATAATTTTTTGGCTAACATTGAAATATAGGGAGCTAAGGACTCTAAGGAGTAAGGATCAATCAAAACAACCAAAACTTTTTTTCTATTTTTACAAATCTGAATTTAAATGGCCCTTGAATTTCTAAATTTTCATGTGAAGTAAAAACTTGCTGTAAATGTTTCACTTGATTTACAAAACTGCCAATTTTCATAATTTTTGTGTTTTTTTTTTTACAAAAAGAATTCGTTTTGTTTAGATCTACGTTTG
The DNA here is from genome assembly GCA_038380155.1 of Pseudococcus jackbeardsleyi. NCBI lineage: Eukaryota > Metazoa > Arthropoda > Insecta > Hemiptera > Pseudococcidae > Pseudococcus > Pseudococcus jackbeardsleyi. Next base: position 42,383,124 of record CM076238.1, read on the forward strand.
TAACTCATTCAATTTTGAGAAAAGGACTAAAAAAACCTGAAAAAAATCAATTTTTAAGAAACCATCCACTTCCACGATTATTGGCCAAAAAAATTTTGGAAGGTCTTTTACCTTTACGAGTTTGAAAATTATGTAGGCAAAAATCAGTCGAATTTGTTTCTGTTTCATAATTTTTATAAAATGGAATATGCCAGATAGAAATTTTTAGTTTTATTTTGAGGATTTGAAAAAAATTTGTGACAGCCAATTTTGATACGTGCAGTTGAAATGTCGGGAAATAATTATCGGAAGTATTGAAAATTCTATCAATAATTGACGAGAATTGCATTTTATTTTTTCTTTTGAAATTTCATTTTTATTTAAGGAAAAAATCTAAAAAAAATGGCTACCTATTCAATTTCCTGGGTGGCCACCCTTTGCTTTCACGTTATTTTCTGTATTAAAAATTTGAAATGGCCAAAAAAAATAATGAAAATGGAATCCAAAATCTTTTTTAAAAAATTGTAAACAGGTCGCTTCAAGGAATAACTAAAAGTTCTCTTTATTCAAATTGAAACTGAAAATTATTGACCTTTTTAAAGTAGACTGATCGAAATTCGGGAGGGAAGGAAGTGAATGGTAAAAAAAAACACTTCCGCGACGTTCAGAATAAAAACCAAATCTGGAGCTGATGTCATACTTCTTGGAAAAAATTCCAAATTTCTAGAAAAAATCTATTCATCAGGTTGAAATTTTTTTCATGCAAAATTGCTTTTTAAGAATTTTTGTTGATTTCGTTAAAGCTTTTGAACAGTTTCACTTTCAATTTCATTTCGTTGAATGGACTTATTGTAACAAGAAATGCTGTAACTTGAATTATTTGATTCAAAAAAATTAACTTGAATATTTTATAAATTCATTCCAAATTTAATTTCACTACCCGTTTATTTTTTCTAAAGTAAGGAACACTTCAACAATATTTTTTTAATTTTAAAAATATTGACAAGTTAACGTGAAAAGAAAAAACTTCGACATCAAATAATCGCTTACCTTTGAGAAAATCTAATACTGAATATTTTCGTAACCGAAATACTATACAGGAACCACCGTATACTATGATCAAACTTTTATCACATGGTCATCCTAAGATTCCGAGAATGTAACTGAAAATTTTTATGACGTGAATAACATTAAAGAATCTCCAGTTTTCATTAAAATGCGCCACCTATTACAAAAAGATAAGATCATAAATGGTTTGCTTCCTAGGAAAATTTAATAATTTGAGCGTTGTGATCAGTCGGCGTATCAGAAAGACTTTCTTTTTCTTCTGTTTGTTTTGACCGTTTATACGTACACTTGCTCTTTCGAAATCATTCGAGCGTGCCGGAATTCTATTGTTTTATTGTCGGTTTTCACCAATTAAAATTCGATTTCGTGATTACACTTGTTCGTGATTTATTTCTTTGGTTCTTCGTTTACTGAATTACTAAGTAACAACTTGTGCGAATCATTGGGAAAAAAATTGACGATTGTAATAATTAATTAATTGGTCATTGGTGATGCTTCAATCGAAATACCTATAGGTACCTCTACCTACCTAATATTTACAGATGTCGTGATTGGATCGATAATCTATGATGGGTTTTTACTTAATCGAAAATCTTGACAAAAATTTTAATTACTTTTACCAGATTTTCTCTGTCTGTATTTTTTTCTTCTTCGATTGCCTATAAATTTAAAGTGCAATAAATTTTCAAGTCCGATTCATCGTGTTTGATATGAAATAAAATTGATGTAGGTATAGTCCAATAGTCCATGCGTACTGAACACATTGAAAATTATAACTCGAAGATCGAAGTTTTGATAAATCAACGCTTTCAATTTATATCATTGATTTTCAAGACATGTTTTAATCAGTCACTTTGTCGCTGTAAATAATTACAGATAATGTTTTACAAGTATTTCACTCGACTTTCACGTTACTGGTGGGAACGTCCACGAGAACACAACATTACGATGACGTTTTCATTGATAACCATTAACCATTTATGAAACGAATTTAGATGGAAATAGGAGAAATAGTCTATAAATATGTGTCATAAAAAAAGTGTCCGATCGATGGGAGTTTCTAACCTTTTTTCTTTTTCTTTTTCTTTTTTTTTTTTGAAATGTGAGAATCATTCTAACTGGAAAGAAGCTTCGAGCTTACATATTATTAGGTTGATTTTGGATTCATTTAGAGTAAATCGAGATGATTAATTATGAAAGTTCTTTACGTATTAAAAACGAAGATAGAGATGTAAAGATATCATGCGTTCAAAAAATGATATGTTCATAAAAATAACAATATGGTCCAGACTGCAGGAGGGCGAAATATGTCGAGTTTAGAAAACAAAAATCTTGAATTGTTTTCATTTATGAATAAATAATTAGGTTAAGATTAATTTATAAACTGACGATAAATCTTTAAAGATGAGATAAAAGTTTGAAATAGGTACCTATTAGTATTTTCAAAGGGTCCAAGATGGATAGGTGCAAGAATTTCATCGTTTTCGGAGGGATTTTTGGTCTTTTTTTTAAACACTGAAATTTGAAATTTGATTTTCCAATCGTAGATCCATTTCATCAATTTTCTGATTTTTTTTTTGTCATCAAAAGGGTGACTTTAGTTCATTCATATTGTTCCATAATTTTCCATAGTAGAAGAAAGAGACGTGAGCTCATCAATTTCGCTATGTTCGTAGTTTTATCAGATTCCTTATTTCTCTGATTTTTTTTTTTTTTTTTGAAAAAAATAATATCCATATTCGTAACTTATTTATTAATCGCCTTTATTAATAAAAAAAATCTTCACTCGATACAATTTCAATTATAATCTATACATTAACAGCTTTATAAATAGGTCCTTCTTACATCTTGCCAAATTTTCAAGACGTAATAGCAGTTTTTTAAATAATAGCAAAATGCGTTATAGAAAATTACTCGTAATTTAAATAAATTAAATATCGTTTATCAAAGAAAAAAAAAAAGAAAAGAAACGAAAAAAAAAATGAATATTTACAAATATTTATACCTACAGTTATAATAAATAATACTGGTATACTTATAGGATTTTTTTATTCATTTTTTTCATTCGTTTAATGCAATCGAAATCAATAAAATTACAAAATAATACAAAATATTTATTATGAATATGTACGTATATTCGTAGTCAGTCTTATTCATCAATTAGTATTTAAAATGAAATCATTCGTCGAAGTTTTGTCGATTTCACATCACTAAGATATGTACTTGGAGTGCTTAAGTACCATTTGAAAATTCTTTTTGTTTCGACGGTCTCCATGATGGGCATACGTATTTTGAACAGTTTTTCGTTTTCACCGATCTCATCACGTCGTCCAAATGCGGTGCTACTGTTGCAGCGATATCAGGATGTATTCTAAACATAAAATTAAACCATTAGATGAGCATTGAAATTTTTTGTAATAATTCTAAATTTATCTAAATAAATGTATTTAGAGTCATTTCGTGTTGATTTTAAATTTGGCAGTGTAAAAGTTATGTTAAGATTTTAAAATCAATTTGTATATAAATTTTGCCTTCTGACTTCGTGATCCTTAAACCCTTGTTGTTAAAAATTTTTCTAAAGCGAATAATTTTATTGAAAAGTACAACGATCGCCCTTTTTTAATCTTCCATTTTTTTAGAGAGAGGTATCTACTTTGAAAAATAATTTTTAAATGTTTTCAAGTGTTCAACTTGGAAAAAAAATATACACGATGTGGTGTTTTTCTTGGTTTTTTAAGAAGTTCGTTTTTTTTTAAAAAAAAAAAAAAACTAGATTTTTTCTGATGCCCATTTTATTTGATACCAGAGATTTACTTAATCAGCCTCAGTCAGAATTTTAATGGATTTATTTCAACAAATTTTTAAAAATTCAATCCCGATGCATGATTTAAAATCTTGTTTTTTTTTGTCAAGTAAAGTACTCGTAGTTTCATGGTACCTATTTCTATAAATTGAGTTAATTTATCATTAGTTTTTCAAAGTTTTTAAAAATCTATCAATAATTGATTCCAATTTTTTTTGAATGAATACAGAAGTCCAGAGAAGTGCTTATTGGTGGGCTGTTGGAAAATTCTCATAAACATTTCAAGAAATGATTTAAAAATTTTGTAGAAACCCCCCAAAAATTGAAATGAATTGAATTTTCAAAATTTATCTGGAAAAGTAATTTTTTATTATTTTAAAATACGCCATTTGTCTAATATTGTTAGAATCTAAAAAATTCATCCAAAAAAATCTCACTACTTAGGTAGTAGAAATGAGATTTTTTTTGTTAAATTTTGTTTCCACCCAAACAAAATCCATGTCTTCATCACTTACTCATTCGACCATAATACACCCACCTTCGGTGACATTTTGTCTTAATTATTCATCAATCTTGGCGCCAATGGGCATATAGGTGTTCAACTGTTCATCCAAGCTTTTCTATTGTTCATTACCATTCGAAATAAAGTTAAACTGTAGATAGTTGACTGGCTACGTGCCTTACGATTGAAAACTGACAGTCATTCGTTTGGTGAAAGTCAATCAATATTATGTCATGTATGAGTATTCAATGTTCAGAGAGCTTAACTGTGGGTTTACCAAGTTGATGAAATGAAGATCGCACGTATCTTTCGTTACTTTATGGTCAGTGTTGAATTTAGTTAAGTGTGAATGTACTTTCCGCATCGACACCTATATTTTTGTAGGTACATGTTGATTTTATTTTATTTGATCCGGTTTGGAACTTCAAACAATTTTTTTTCAGTTAGGTGTCTGTCTACTTCTGAATTGACATCTAAATGTTAAAAAAATCATGCTATCTTTTTTTTTGGGGGGGAGGGGGAAGGAGGGGGCATTGAAAATTCATCTTTTGAGTTATCTTTCTACTCAGATTGAACTGATTCGCTGGGATAGTAGGGGGGGCGAAAGCCAATTGCCAATTTGATCTTCAAGTATTACAGAATTATATATTTTTAGTAAAGAGGAGAATTTTGAACCTAAATCTCATAAAAATTGAATACATATACTTGAGATTCAAAATTCGAATAAACTTTTCGTGAGTTACAAAAATTTTAATTTTTAGAATTTTATCCCCTCCCCTCACCTTCTAATAATCTAAATAACTTTGGTATTTTCAAAAAATTTCTACCATCAAATTTAAAAATAGGTAATTTGATTTTGGTTTTAAATTTGGTATCCCAACTCGAAGTAAAATTTAGAACAGAAACGAAAATGAATCGAAAACATGTCATTAAAAAACCCATATCCAAAATTTCAGCTACTAAAATTCTGTTCTCGGTATTTGGCAAAAAAAATGTGATGTAATGAAAAAAAGAGCTAAAATTTTATTTTTATTCTGCTAAAAAATAATTATGGTGTTGAACTCGAAATTACGAATTTTGGAAAAATGTGGTTTAGTCGATCAAATTGACCACTAATATTTATAATCCATAATTATAGGGACTGAAATTCATTTATAGACTACCTATTTTTATGGGCTTTTCTTCCCGGCTAGAAAATTTTGAATTTTTTTAAAGGCTCTTAAACGTCTCAAAACCACTTTCAATCAATTTAGGAGATCAAAAAGGGGTTTATACCAATTTCAGTTTTTTTTTTTTTGTTGATTAGATCATAGTTTAATGTTTCGCAAATTCAAAAAATGAATTTCAACTCCTGAAATTTTGGTTGTCTGGATATCGTTTTTCTATGATGCACTTTCGATTTATTTTTGTTTCGGCTCGAAATTTCGTTTTGAATTGGGATATAAAAAATGACTGATTTGACAAATTCGTTATCTAGGTGAAAAAAATTGTTTACTCAAGATTTATAAAAAATACTAATTACCTATGCTTTAATATCTGAATTGGAAAATTTCAATTTATAAAAAAGATCTATACAATTTTTTTTTCAAATTTTCTTATCAAGATTATTTTTTTAATTTTTAATTTTTTTCTTTTATGGGATCAGACTACGAGATCCATCAGCCCAGTCTAAAATCACCGCAGAAACATACGACTAGCTGAATAATTTAAAAACTATATTATGAAGATGAAATTTAGTGCCGAACTGAATAAAAATACGGGAATTACGAATTAGTAACATGGCAATTTTGGTTCAAAGAAATTGAAATTTTAGTCGAAAAATTACAAAACTTTTCAAACTAGAATTTGGAATGCCTTACTGCCTACCTACAAATATCAGTCAAAAGATTGAAATTGGTGCTGAAAAAATTACCTATGCTCAACTTTATTTTTCTGTTTTTCGTCTGACTCAAACTGTACTCAAGCTGTAGTTTTTTCACTAGAAAGTTTATTTTTCGACTCAAATAATTTCATTTGATATTTTGAATGGACAAGTTGCACGAATTTTTTTTTTTTAATATGAAAAATCGAAAGTAAATATTAAAAGATTAAGATTAAGAAAAAAATTTCGAAAATCGGTCCATTAGAATTCGCGTAATGATTTTTTGAAAGTTGCGTTTTTTGTAGCTTAGAAAAAGGGAGGCGTGGTCTGTGACGTCAATAATTTAGGTTTTGGTTTGAATTCGCAACGTGACGCGCACTCGCGTGAATCATGTTTACAATTTTTTCTCTCACGATGTTTTTTCCGCCGTATTTTCCTTACGATATTTTCCATTCGCAAAACGCGGCGCCACGCAAATTCAAAACGAAAACCTAAATTATTGACGTCACATTGACCACGCCTCCTTTTTTCTAAGCTACGAAAAAACGCAACTTTCCAGAATTCATTACGCGAGTTCTGATGGACCGATTTTCGAAATTTTTTTCTTAATCTTAATCTTTTAATATCTACTTTCGATTTTTCATTTTTTTTTTTTGAAAAAAAATTCGTGCAACTTGCCAATTGGAAAAATTGTGACTGAGCAAGATTAGCAATTTTATGGACACCAGTTATATTTTTCCATTTTTTCTAAAAAAATACAGATTCGTCTTTTCAAAAAATTTTGTCAATTTTCCAAATCAGAAAGGGTATGGCCGGGTTAGGGGTGAATTTGGCCCTTGCTCCGATTTTCACTTTAACCCCCTTAAGTGGTGCCCCTTGATGTAAAAACATCCTAGAAAAATTTTTGACCCCCCAACCCCCTCCCTTTCGGAGATATGGCCATTTTATTGGCTGATTTTCAAGAATTTTTAATTCCAACGGAAATGAACAAAATTTTCTGTTCTTTGGCACAAAGTTACATCTAATAGAGGTGTATTTGTGATAATTTTTTCAAAAATTTTGGTGCACTTCTTCATGTTTTTTCGGCTATTTGAAGTTTTCAATCGTAAAAAACACCATATAATCGAAGAGCGACCACCCTGGAAAAATTACTAAAAAACGTATTTTTTTACGTAGAATTTCGCTGTGCATTCGGTTTTGGCCGATTCTTTGAACTAAGGGCCGAAAAATGCGAAAAACTGTACAGAAACGTTGTTATTTTAGCAGATTTTTCAAATTTTTAGTGTTTCATACAGAAAGAAAAGGTCAAATGAAAAAACCAATACCATATTCGTGTTCAGCAGGTCAAAATACCCCGATAGACACCCTTTTTGCAAGCGTTTTGCTTGAATTTTCAAAATTTACTTTTTACACTGATTTTTCATGGTAAAAAAGCTGGAAAATGGTGAATTTCGAGACCTCGAGTGAAACAATCGCGAAAAGAGTGTTAATCGGGGTATTTTGATCCACTGAACACAAATGTGGGATTCGTTTTTTCATTTGATCATTTCTTCCCTGAAAATTCACCATTTTTAAGTTTAAATCGGGTCTTTTGAGCAATAAAATTAAAATGCAAAGTAATTAATGCAATATTCTTATTCTGCGACCCAAAATTAGTCAGAAATTGAATTTTTCCGATTTTAAATAGTCACATTACATACGTATGCCAAATTGCTATGTATCGCACTTACGTTAGAGAAACTACAGCCACTTATAGTTTAAGCGTAGTGGTGGAAAAAATTTTTTTCCACACTGAACCGTGCCAAAGGGATACCTAGGTACAATGCTGCGTGACCAGAATTTGAACAGACACTTTTTGCAAATTTTTTCATGAGCAGCAACTTGAAAGATCGAGATCGAAAAAATTTCACGAGAACAAGAGCAGGGCATAAACGATGATTGGATTTGTTTTCAAATTCTTAATTTTCATTCTGACATCTTATTGCGTCTCACAAAATTAATTCATTAGTATTATTGATTATATCATAGGGGGAGGGGGGTGTTGATTTAAGAGATACAACCGAATGAAAATCCAACCCCAGATTCGTGTTCAGTGGATCAAAATATCCCGATTAACACTCTTTTCGCGATTGTTTCACTCGAGGTCTCGAAATTCACCATTTTCCAGCTTTTTTACCATGAAAAATCAGTGTAAAAAGTAAATTTTGAAAATTCAAGCAAAACGCTTGCAAAAAGGGTGTCTATCGGGGTATTTTGACCTGCTGAACACGAATATGGTATTGGTTTTTTCATTTGACCTTTTCTTTCTGTATGAAACACTAAAAATTTGAAAAATCTGCTAAAATAACAACGTTTCTGTACGGTTTTTCGCATTTTTCGGCCCTTAGTTCAAAGAATCGGCCAAAACCGAATGCACAGCGAAATTCTACGTAAAAAAATACGTTTTTTAGTAATTTTTCCAGGGTGGTCGCTCTTCGATTATATGGTGTTTTTTACGATTGAAAACTTCAAATAGCCGAAAAAACATGAAGAAGTGCACCAAAATTTTTGAAAAAATTATCACAAATACACCTCTATTAGATGTAACTTTGTGCCAAAGAACAGAAAATTTTGTTCATTTCTGTTGGAATTAAAAATTCTTGAAAATCAGCCAATAAAATGGCCATATCTCCGAAAGGGAGGGGGTTGGGGGGTCAAAGATTTTTCTAGGATGTTTTTACATCAAGGGGCACCATTTAAGGGGGTTAAAGTGAAAATCGAAGCAAGGGCCAAATTCACCCCTAACCCGGCCATACCCTTTCCTTGCTTTCTCTCCCCATCCACTATTCATATGGATTTAGGTTTGGTCGTGGTAAAGTTTTTTTGTTTTATTTATTGTTAATTTAATTGTAAACATCTCGTGAACTCTTGAGCAATTGTCCAATTCACAATATACCGATATTTTTTTATCCAATTCATGCATCAGGTAGCTTCACAAATTAGGCGTAACACGTACCCAGATCTACGTATACATTAAACACCAGACCAGTTGAATCATCAGTTCCATACATTGCGCTTTAGGACCCGGGTTTTAGGAGATGACTAAGTATATTCGGCCTACTTGTCTATTAATTATTAAAATCCATGTTCTACGATACATATTATAATACCTTATCGACGTCGCGTCGTCTTGGTGTTTATATAGTCGACAAAGTGAATCGCGATTGTGCCAACATGAATGTCTACATGTTCATAAACGATTCTTACCTCAAGACCTAATTTCATTAAAGCAAAGAGAGAAAAAAAGAAAAAGGAAAAACTCCATTCAACAGACTTGTTGGCACACATAATTAACGTTAATTAAGCGTGAACGATATATTTCTGCATTAATTAACATAAAAAGGTAAAAGCTTAACGTAATTTATCGGAAATTTTTTGAACGCATTCATCTGTCGACTGTGCTCATCGATGCACATGATGACAATGACAGTGACATTGTTTTTAAAGGGTTTCAATTGCTTCTCGTTTCTTTTATAATTTTCATAGGTTTATCGGATCATTAGACGTGGTGTGTAATTACACTTTATGTGTACAATGAGGTGCGAATATTTAATTAAAATTATTCACGTGTGGGAATTTTTTTTTGAGGAATTTTATTTTACTCGTAAAAAAATCTCAAAAATAATTTTTTTCCAATTTTTTTTTTCAAATGAATTTTTTGTAATTTTTTACTATCATTTTATTTTCATTTTCCAAACTTGAGAAACACCTAAAAAAAAACTTAGTAAATTTTCATCTGTAATATTTCGCAAAGACATTAATTAGGTTAATATACCTACGAGATGAATTTTATTGATCACGCTGCCTCTAATATTGTCATCTCGAGGAATAAGAACAATCGCGACGATTAAAACATGAAAATAATCCAACACTTACAGCATTATTAAATTTACGTTATAATTAATTACTTTATGAACTTTCATTAACAAACAAGTAGGCAGGTATACTTTAGACGTTCGCGACAGGAAGTAGATTATTAGAGCAAGATTCTTTCATTTCCAATTCGGTCTTTTTAATTAATTCGTCGATGAGAAATCGTACAGATAATCGAAATCCTAAGCCGCATTTTGAAAAAAAAAATCGTATACAATGTACTTACAGAGACAAGAAAGTGTATATTTTTTTATCCATCAATGAAGCCGCGTCTTCGGTCTGAGATAACATGGCTTCGCAGAATATTTTCTTCGAGCATGGCGTATCACTCCACATACTCGATGGGTAATTTTCCGCATTCGACTGTTGTTCGCTGGGTGCGTCTAATGATTGCAGAATATTTTCCAAGTATTTTTCCGAATCTAGGAAGTTGGCGGAGCGTCTTCGCCTGCTCGATGGTTTCTCGTCTTTGCTGATTGGTGCTTCGATGCTGGGAGATCGGCTGTTGTCTTCGGCCCACATGCTTTCCAAATTCGCGGATACTGTAGGGTCTGCGGCTACTTCTAGGTTGTTCTCGAATTCGATGGATTTTCCGTTTCGCATTTTCACTACGTCGTAGTTGAGGTACCTGTGAAGAAAAATTTTGTTTTTATGAAAAGGTTTCTTTTTCATGAAATTATTACGTGTCTAGCAGTTTTGTGGATGTGTTGGGAAAGATGTGCTTTTTGGTAAAAATTTCAGTGAAAGTGGCGAAAAAAGGAAGAGATGGAAAGTCACGATAATTATTAGTCTTTCTGATGGCAAAGATGGTGGAAAATTTAGATTTTCGTGAAGTATTTTTTCTTTTTCATAAAAATTTATTGACAATATTCGAATCAGAAAAATTGCAGGGGGTATGTCAAGAATGGGAGTCAACTCCGAAGTCAGACTGGATTCAGGAAGTCAAAGTCGTAGATTCACTCTGAAGTCAAGTCGAAGTCAAGAGTCAAGGTCACAGATTCACTCCGGAGCCAAAGAGGAGCCAGAAGTTGAGGTTAGAAAATTAATCCGGAGTAAAAGTGGAGCCAGGAGTCGAAGTCCGAAATTAACTCCAGAGTCGAGCCTGAATTAAAAGTTAATTTTTACCTTGGAAAACTAACTCCAAATTAATTCCAACTTGATTTCGAAGTCAAGCTGAGACAAGAATCAAGGATTTGAATTTACTCTGGAGTCAAAATGGAGTCAGGAGTCAGGGCACGAGTTTGATTCCGGGAGTCCGGTGGAATCAATAATCAACCTTTTTGGCTAAATTTTATTTTCTGGTTTGTGTAAAATTTATCAATTTGAAAAAAGTTTTTTGGGGGTCGGATGGAGGGGAATGCAGCAATGTGGAGCAATAAATCTTGATCTATCAGTCCACGATAATGAAAAAAATTGAGATTTTCAGTATTGAAAATTTTTTAACTTATTCACCATTCTCGTGATTTAGTAAACACTCTGAGTTAATTTTTTCTTTCATATTCTTTACAAAGGAGGAGGTGGCTGATTTTAGGGATTAAAAAAATTGATTTTTGAAATAATGCAGAGTAATCTACCATTCTTGGATGAATGTCAAAATGGAAAACTACCTCCAAGGGGACTTTTGGATCAGTTGATTTTTTGTGTTTTTACTTTTACGTTTAGTTGATTGACATGCAAGATCGATGCATGGCGCTGTAAGTACGTACTGATTTATTTTTGGGATGAACTTGAAACTTTCGTGAATTCCTTCCGTTAATTAAATTCTAAAGGAAACTTTCGTGAATGCAATTGAAAAAAAAAACTGGTAGGGTAGTTTTGAAAAAAAAAAAACAAAAACACGAATAATATTATTTGAAGATTGAAGAGTTTTTAAAAGGAAAAATTCAATTTCTAAAAAGTCGAGCTTTTCAAGCTTGAAACTCCCTGGTTTTGTATTATCAATATTGGTTTGAAATTCCAATATTGGATTGAATACGGATCACCAATATTGGATTTGCATAAAATTCCGGTTTCAATCTTCCAGATTCCTGGTTCCAGAAACCAGAAATTCGGTGAAAAAAGTCTCGAAAAACCAAGGACATCGTTCGATTTGTCTTGACAAGACGATTCCAAAAATTTGTTTGTTTTTGAATTTTGATCAATTTCTGACCAAGTTACAGGCGTTTTTCTAGACGATTCTGTGTCCCATGTAAAAGATTCATTAACCCTCCCCAGGAAAAATAATTTTTCGTCATTTTTCTATCAAAAAAAGACATGAAACGATGAATTTTATGGATTCCAAAATTGTTTATGACTGCATTTTCTATAACTATGTTCAATTGATAGATTTTTCCAATTTGTCAAAAACTTGAGGGTATACTCAAGTTTGTTATCAGTAAGAAATTTAGGATTGTGATATCTTGATTGATGATTCACTAGTAAAATATTCTATAGTTGTACTTTAGAACAACATTTCATCTTTTGAGAATTTTGATGATATTTTCAAAATTTTTCTTCAATTTTTGGAAAAAAAATTTAAAAAAATAATTTGTACGAAAAAATTATTGTTTGTCCAATTTTTTATTTATTTATTTTTTTTTAAAGAAAGAGAAATGTTCAAAATATCTCAAAAGTTCTCAGGAGATAATGATGTTCCAAAACACAACATATTTATTAAATTTTCAGAACATTTCATTCAGTAATGCTACCGTGATAACAAGCTAGAACATACATTTAAACGAAAAGATAAAATTTACAATAATTACACGTCAATCAAAAAACTCGATTGCTTTCTTAGATATTGAAATAATGACAACCTAAAATTTTCAAAACAGAATATTTTATAAAAACGTAGCCTCAAATAAATAGAAGAGTCAAGAACTATTACTTTTTCCAACTATTGAAACAAAAATTTAGGTAATGTTGAAAAAAAATCAGTTGACAATGTTTTATGCCCTAATCATCGTGATTTTTACAAAGGAAAAGATAATTATTCCTACTTTCGAAATTTCGTCTAAAAATGATAACCTTACTTCAATCATCAAAAAACCAAATTAATAATTTTATTTTTTTTTTTATGATTATAAAAGAATCCAACCTTCCAAAAAAAGATGATGACGCGGTAATGTGTCGAAATGTCGTTTTTATTGTAATCTTTTGTATTTTAAATTTCATAGAGCATAAAATGATCATCCATTTGAAATATATTTTTTTATGGAATTTCCAATTTTTATAGGTGGTAGGGGTGTGGTAGGTTAACTAAAATTGGGGAAATTGTCGAATTTGACATTTGTCAATGCAAGGCGGAGTACTCAATGCATTCTTTTTTTTTTTAAAAAAAATTAAGATTTTCCTTGTCCAAAAATCTATCCTTTCCTCCTCCTCCTCCCCCTCTCAAAAAAAATTTATAAATATTATAAATTCCATTTTAAACAAAGAAGTTGGGTGATTGGTTATTTTCGACCAAAATGCATACTAATTTTAAAAGTGTTTTCATCATTCGAATTACTGTTTCATTTTTCATTTTTTGGTTAATTACTTTATGAAGTCGTAGGGAATGGGCGGAGGAAGGGGTATTAAAAAAGTTCGAAAAACTTTCAAAATGAAATTTCAAGAAGATTTCTAAAAAGTGAACAAAAAATTACCAGTGTTTTTTTAAAAAAAATAGAAAAATTGTTGAACATGATGAATTGGGCTTGAATTCAAATTTGAGTATTATTTTAATTTCCATAGGTCATCCTTGGCCTGGATCTAGCTATAGAAAATAGGTACCTATACGAATAATAAATCTATTGATATTCCTATTTCTATTGTAACTCGAGATAAGCTTGTAATATTTTGGGTGGGTTCATTTATACCTATTATTAGTTTTTTAATAGACAGGTGTAGGATACATATTTTTGTTGTCGTTACGTTATCATGCAGTGTGTTATGCCGACTATTGTTTTTAGATTCGTAATTGTTCTAAAAATTACTTCATTTATTGAACACACGTCCATCACCAATTCACCATACCACCTCATAGAAATCCCTCTTTTGAAAATCCACCAAAAAAAAGTAGGTACCTAATAAACAATGCTACATTTTTACCAAACAATGAGAAAAAAAATTGAATAAAAAATATTCCATTCATGATACCGCATATGTCCATGAAAACGATGTATAAAATTTCATAATACACGGCTAAAAATAGTAGTATGTAACGGAATAAACTTATAAACCAGTTATCGTTCGTCTACCTATCGTGCCGGAGACATTTTCAAGTTTTTTAAATAAGTTAGAATTTAGAATCACGCATTTCGATTGTAATTGGTATGTCGGGTAGGAGTCACATTCAGGAGAAAGTAATTCCAATGCTACGCTATTCATGATGTAACACTCTTCGTGAATACTATTTGCTTTCTCTTTCTCAAACACTGAATGAAAGAACGGGTGTGTCAGATGGAACCTAACAGTCGCGGCAGTCGATGACATTCAAATTATAAAATCGTAACGGATGTTTTAAAAAATCAAGATGCAGATTTCTCAAGTTGTCCAAATGATTTAACAATTATCGAGGTTCCAGATATTTTATCTACGGACCATCTGTGATAAATTGTCCGTTTTTTTATGTAGTTCCTGTAATTAGAAATTTTTTATTAATTTTTCCACGGGAAAGATTTACAAGTGAAGATTTTCGTATCGTACACGCGATTTTTGTTCCAAGTTTAATCCGACCAATAAGGTGAATTCGAATAGAAAATTTATGATTTTACGTGATACGAATTACATATTTTCGAGTCTAAATAAATAACCTGCGATAATTTTTTTTCGCGCTTTCCAATGTCCACATAAATTAAATTTATACATGTATGATTTCGTTTTCAAAAAAAAAAAAAAGAAGATTGGCGATTCATTCATCAAAGATTTAGTTGAATTTCATTTCATTCATGATTCCCTGACAGTGAACTCCTAATAAGGTCATTACAATATGGCAGTTTTCTATGGTATTAAAAATGGCTAGCCGAGGCAATACAGGTATTTCAAACGTGATTTGAAATAATATGTACCTGTTTCATTTCTCTATTCTATTTATCTACTGATACCTAATTGCATTAATTGAACTGGCGAATTCGTGAATTCGTTGTCTATTAATTTCACGAATTTAATTTTCATATTTTAGAATGGTGTGGAAAACCCATGGAAATTATACGAAGGTTCTTCTTTTTTTGTAGTAATCTTGACTTTTTTTTAATGAGTGAATTTTTTCATGAATTTCGAAATTTTTGAGGTCAATTTCGATGGATGGATGGATGGATGGATGGATGGATGGATGGATGTGTGGAGAGGGGAGGATTTTTCCATTTTAAGAAATTCGTTTGAAGTGCACTTCTGTAGTTGGAAGAAATAAAGATTTAAAAATTCAAGGTTACCCTATTTCAATTAGAAAAATAGCTTGATTTTTTGAAGAATCTTACAAAATACAAAAATTCGTCATGCATAATTATTAAAATGCGTGTTTTTTTCTTTTTTTGAAAAATCGAGTTTGAAAAATTTTATGTTTCCGATTGATTGAGTTTAGGTCTGAACCACAGCAAGAATTGTCTATGTATTTTGATTGATATTTTGTATCGAAATTCAAACTAAAAATTTCAATAAATATTTATCATTTTTTACTTCAATGTGAAACGAACCAGAATTAGCTTATTTAGGGATCAGAAAAATAAACTGAAATGAAATTTTTTGCTACGTTTGGTATTTTTTTCTGCTCGAGACGAAAGTTTTTCAAAAAAAACTATCATTTTTGAAAGTATTCTCACTTAAATCTACCTAATTTTTCGGGACTAACTACAATTTTGCCGTCCATTTCTCTCAGCCATTCGGTCAACCACTGATGTCTATTGTTTTGTTCTCTGCAGCACATCTTTTGAAAAAATTTCAGTTTTTCTGCATTTTTTGCATGCCATATTTCAATTTTATTAATGTAGGTCAATTTTTTGAAAACAAGTTTGCAATATGAGTGAGCCTAGATATAGAAACCACCCTTGGGTGCCAAAAATTGGTTTTTAAGCTGGCGCAGATTTTGGATCTTTCAGAGAGAGCAGATTCAAGAGAGAACCCCAACTCAAAAAGCAATTTTCAACATCTAAGAATGGTTTCTACATTCAGGCTTACATATCTATTTACCTAAATCTAAAAAAAAAAAAAAAAAAAAAAAAATGGAATAGGTACCTATCATGGTTTTTATTTTTCATTTCATGAAGAAAATGTATGAAAACAACTTGAAAATGTTCAAAAATCATGAATATTTCAAAAAGTTTTCTCATTTTGAAAAACTTGAAAAAATCGATTGTTTTCGTTCTAAAAAATCTCAATTTTGAAAATCCTTACTATTTTTTGTATCAATTTTTTTATTGTAGAATTTGAGACATTGCATTCAAAAAGTTCTCCTCGTTGTGTAAAAATTTATGTTGTGAAATTTTGTGTGTACAGGCTTACTCATTTTATACCTAATGATTTCGTCCATTTTTGAAATAAATCAAAAATTGAATCAGAAGGAAATATCAATAAATAAATTAATAAAATTCGCTCAGAATCTGCAAAATTTATGAACCGTATAGAAAAATCATTAAAATTATTTATCAGAAAATTTTTTTGAAAAACTTGAAAACTCACTCAAATAGCAGATAAATTTGATTTTTTAATAGTTCAGAATTGAAATTATTGAAGAATCAATGTAAAATAATTATCTTATATTTTGTTGGAGAGAGAAATCAGTAAACAAATATTTACCTAGATACCTACTGAAAGAATTTCAGTAAAAAAATCATTTAAAATCTGCTTAAAAATTTATTTAAAATCGGTGAAAATTTGCTAGAAATTATGAGCTGATTTTATTGATTTTTTTCTGATATAAGTAATTTTGACTGAGTATCTGTGATTTTAATGTTTTTTTATTCATGAATTGATAAGAAACATTGATATAGATACAGTTGGAATTTTAGTTCAGAGGGAAATTTTCGAAAAAAATCAGTAAGATTTTCAAAAAAATTTATGAAATGTTCTGAAATTGATTTTTTTGTCTAGTTCATTAGGTTTTCCATATTTCAACTCCTGACTGTATGATCATTAAAATTAAACTTTTACCTAGCACCACCCTTTAGTTTCAAGGAAGTTGAAAAATTATGAATCAATTTTTAAAAAATCGGGTTGATAGGTATAGATGTCTTGAAGCTTTCAAAAAATGGCGATTTTTTTTTTTCAACAACTTATTTCATCTGAGTAATCACATTATCATTTCATGTGAAGGTATTCGATTCACTTCATCCTTTCTCTAAAACTTTTCTCTTGGATGCGTCGATTTGCCTGAGAACATTCCCGCGGATTTATCATTAAGTAAATCAACGAATAATAATTCCTGTCACTATAATCGTCGTATTATCTTAATTACTCGTAAATTAATTTCACAAACTATTCAGACACTCGCGACTTCAAATCGATACAATGAAACCAGATTTTAGACTCGTTGACCATTCCTATTATACCTACATAAACCATTGAAATTTTCATAAAAATTGAAAGTTTAGGTAACGAAAATGCAATCTTTCAAATATTTAGAAGCACAAAAATGAACTAGAGCATTTACACGGATCGCTCTTAAATGGCTTACTTCTGGAAGTAACGAACTTGAACGAAAATTAATCTAACACAAGATGAGTGCATAGGTATAAATTAAGCCATGTTTATGTGAATTCTTCCATTACTGGGCATAAGTCTTGTACCAAAGTATGAAAGGTTTTATCTAATCAAGATTTTGTCTGCCAAGTGTATTTTTTCTTTTCACATTTGGTAAAATCTCGATTCTCAAACAGTTTCATTTTCTCTACTTCAACGATTGATAGCTAGGTATGTTTCTTCAAAAGTGGTCATCAATTGAAAAAATTTTAAATGTATATAAGTACCTACCTAATTATTTTTGTATTATAAATAGAAATTAAAACAAGTATACATTACAGATTTAGACACTTTTCTTGTTCGAAAAGGTGGACAATAAATGAAAATTTTAAAATTAATTTATTACGTACGTACTACGTACGTATATTTAAATATTCATAAATCTTTTTTTAGATGGTGAAAGTGTCTTGCGCTGTGCAGGCCTACGTTCAAATAATTTTTGTTATGCGTTAGCAATTAAAAACATGCACGTAAAAGAACAGTTAGAAATTGGGATGGTCAAAAATAAAATTTAAATTTGCATAATTCGTGATGCCCACGTATAAAATATTTAATTACCACAATCACAAATTTGATGCATACGAATACATCATTAGGAACCATCTTCAACATAATACAAAGTAACCATCTATCTGTTTTGTGGTTCTAGTTAATTCGTTCTCATTTTTCAAATCTCGATACGTTTTCTCATTTCAAATTATGTGGGTGGTATTAAAAATCGCCATAAAAAAATCATAATTTCTATCGCAGATGAATTTTCAATTGAAATCGAATCGTAATCGATTTTTTGTGTATGACCTTGACGTTACATACGAGAAAAATGAGCAAAAAATTCGCCTCAGAGAATGCAATGCCGCAATTTCATCAAGCGTGAAACATAAACAATAATACGTATCGATAACACGTCATTGGTCACAGAACGTTGCACAATGTAGTATTTCGCTAGAGTCAAACTGGAAGAAAGATTGATAGGGTAATCATATGTATCACTGGAGTTTTCAAATGAAAATCTACGAATGATTAAACAAATAAGTAATCATTGAAAATGTATTGGTATGGGCCATGCCTGAAAAATTCTGTGCAGGGGCCTAAAAAAATTTGTAGTTATTCTTACTCACGTAATAAATCAATGAAAAAAGTTTACTGAAACACTGAAAGCAAACGAAGAATGAAATTGATGGAAAAACAATAAAAATTCACAAAGTACCTATCTGAAATTTTCTGAAATATCAATGAAATTTCTTTGAAAAATTTATGAAATTCTTTAAAAAATCAGTGACATTTTTTGAGAGATTTGCGACATTTTTTGAAGCATTAATGGAATTTTTTGAAAAATCAACGTGCTACAATTCTTCATTTTTTTTCAGTGACTCTAAGAATTAGAAAATAGCAAGAATTTTTATGATTTTACTGCAAAAATTGAGAATTTTCATTATTTTTTTCTTCCTTAGATATTTTTATCCAACATGTGAAAAAAAATGGATTCGTTTTTAGGCAAATTTTAACCAAGAAAAATGACAATTTTCATTTTTTTTTTTTTGTTCCAGTATGCACTTCTACATTTGCACCAAACACTCCCTGTTGTTGCAAAAATTGACTCTGAATAAGTGCAGTGCCGTAGCCAAGGGGGAGGGGGCGACTGAGGCGATCGCCCCATGGCCTTTTTTTGTATTTTATTGCTTTTTTTAGGTGCGATTTTTCAAAAAATTTTGCCCGAGCGAAGCGAGGGCAATATTTAATCAACTTTCTTTCTTAATTTGAAAAAATTCTGTTTTTTTTGCACCAGTGAAATAATTTTCATTGAAAATTGTTGATTCGTTACTGGTTTTTCTGTCAATATACCATTTGTCGGAAAAAAATTTGACCCTCTTCCATTTTTTTTTTTCGAATTCTCATCGCCCCTTTTTTTAAAGCAAAATTATCATTCAAATCGACCACAGAAAATTTGACATAACTTGTTCTTGCCCCCCCCCCTTGACAAAATCCTGGCTGCTACGAAACTGATTAAGTGAATAAGCTCCTGTGAGTGAAATTCATTAAAAATGAAATCGGTAAAAATTATCGAAAATCACTGCTCTCTCATTTATAAATCAGTGAAAATTATCGAAAATCACTAGAAATAGAAACAGTCAGAATTGCAAAACAGGAGAAAATCAGTGAAAAAGATTTCACTGAAAACCAATCAGTAAGAACAATCATTGAAAAATCAATGAAAATTTGCTAGAAATCAGTGAATTTTGCTGATTTTTCCTGTGCTGCAATTCAGACCATTCATTAGTGACTTTTCACTGATTCAGAATGAGAGAATGGAAAACAGCTAAAATCAGGGCGCAGTAATGAATTAAATTATCGAAAATCACTAGAAATAGAAACAGCCAGAATTGCAACACAGGAGAAAATCAGTGAAAAAAATTTCACTGAAAACCAATCAGTAAGAAAAATCATTGAAAATTTGCTGGAAATCAGTGAATTATGCTGATTTTTCCTGTGCTGCAATTCAGACCATTCATTAGTGACTTTTCACTGATTCAGAATGAGCAGAGTGGAAACAGCTAAAATCAGGGCGCAGGAATGAATTATTAGTGAGAAAACAAATCACTGAAAGCAAACTATAAAGAAATTGCAGGAAAACTAGTGAAAATTCACTAAAAATTCAGTAAAACACGTATCTGAAATTCGTTTAAAAAATTGATGAAATTCTTAGAAAAATCAGCGAAAATCCGCTCAAAAATCGGAAAAATTTTGCTGATTTTTCCATGTGCTGCAATTCTGATTTTTTTCAGTAACTTCTCACTAATTCGAAATAAGAGAGTAGTACAATGTGAAAAATGGAACTCACTAAAACAATAAAGTGAATAAAGTTTGGAAATTGAAAAGTTGATTGAAAAGTAGGCAGAAATTCAGTAGGTAGGTGAGAATTAGATAATTTTACCAATTTTTCGGTGAATGTTTTCAGCTTTGCAAATTTTAAAGTACCTAATAATTTTTCTCGATTTTTTTACTGTTTTTTTTTTTTCAATGAAAATGTTTATTAATTTTTTTGCATCACAATTTAAATCATTTCGGCGATTTTTACCACATCAATAATGAGAAAGTACAAGATTGTCCTTTTCAAAATTTTCGTACTAAAATATTCCTGATGAGATGTTGACGAGCCACATGGTTAAGCAGTCCTATGATTTTTTTTTTCAAAGAATTGGAACCAGACACTCACATTCTATTAGGATTAATTATCAAATTCAGTATAGATTTGAAAATCAAACTCACCGACCAACAGCTACGGCACCAAGTCCCAACGCAGCGCCCCCAGCAACGATTCCAATCGCCGGCAGAATCAGTGAAGAAGTCGAAACAGTACCCAGTTTCTCACGTATAGTTGACAAGTCACGATTACCAGACGATAATCCTAGATTCTGAGAGATCTTTTGAGTAGCCTCGACGAGTGGCTCGACAACTGGACGTGTTAAATCGGTAACCTTATCAATTCCACTTTGCACCTGTTCCTTTAACGAGTCGCCGATCCGTAACCAAAATGGACGTCCGTCCATATCCTCGTAATAAATGGTAGGGTAATCGGACACCTTAAAGTCATTTTTCATCGCTGGGTATTTTCCATAATACTTATTCGGCAGGTAGACTTGTTTTTCAGGGTAGAAATAAGCCAACGTTTTCTTTGGTCTTTGGTAAAAATCACTAGGGGCATGGGATCTCTTATCAGTCATAGTTTTCGAAGCATCTGAAGGGGTTGCTGGTTCAAATGCGAATGGTCCTCGGTCAGAATGGATATCTTCGACGAAAAACAATTGATCTTTTTTACTTTCCATTACATCAATTGGTGTTGGCTCAGCTTTGGCTGATTGAACTCCATATTCAGGATGAGCATATTGCAGTACAGGGGTTCGAACACCTTCTTCAAAAGATACCCTGGATGGAGGCTGAGTAGATGGAGAATACATGGCTGAATTGGGGAATACACTTGACCCAGGAACATGCAAAATCCTCGATTGAATTGCTGGTTGTTCGTGGGTTGGTAACATTCGAGCATCCCTTGCTGTGAATTTTTGTACACTTAGGCGTTTCATTTCTTCCTTGTTGATATTCTTGATATATTCGAGGATTCGATCGGTAACATATTTGTGCTCGGGATCAGATGGATTTTCTTGGGCTACCCATAAGCCCAGCGGGTACTGAGAATATTCGCTGAAAGGTCTCGCTTTCTCAGGCTCATCGCCTAACTCGATCGTTTGTAGAATTTGAGGCTCGTTTGGAGAAACTGGTCTGGCACTGGCAGGCTTTTTATAAACGTCCCATCTTGGATCATCATTCCAAGGTTCCTCTTTGGATTCACTAGGAGCCGGATTCAGTTTAGTTGGCTTTTTAATAATCGATCCAATTTTCATCCATCCGTCGGTTGTCTGAACAATGGTTGGTTTCGGGGTTGAAGGCTTCCTGGGAGGTTTTTGTTTGCTCAGGACATCTTTGTCAGATTTATCGTAAGGGACTAGGACTCCATTGATGACTCGAGCATTTCGCCACACCTGTTTATCAGATTCGTCATCGGGGACTCTAACCCCAGTCACAATTGGAATTCCGTCGTAATCCAATTTAACCAAACTTCTGCTTTTCTTATTAGCGTTTTGATCATTTTTAACGTATATCATGGACGAACTTACGTAAACTGGTTCCGGTACCCGAGGTGAGTGGTCGCTTCGATCGGTGCGATTTTGCGATGCGGTTACATTTTGTGCGGTGAAATTGGCCGACTGGTTATTTATAATTTTATCTCTGGCTATACTTTCTGTCGTATTTTCCGTTCCATTAACGGAGAGTTCACTTTTACTTATTAACACGTAATTTGTCGTGTTGTTTGCGCCAGCGCCTGTTACATTGTTGGATTTACCTTGTCTTTTCTTTACTATGATTGTCGTGATATCGCCGGCTTTTGTTTTCACGGGAACCGTTTCCATTGATTCGGGGTCTAAGCTTCGAGCCACGTGCAGAGCCGTCCTCGTCGTTTGCACTTTTTGGTTGCATGATGACCAGGGTATGTAGATGGAAAGAATCAGAATGGTTGATATGATCAGCCTCATCTGAAACATGAAATAAATTTGGATGAGAAAATGGAATTCTATTGCAAAAATTCACATGTATATGAAGAAATCGATGGACAGAAAGGTAGAAAAAAAAATGAAAAAATCCAAATTATTATTTCAACAGCAGTTCGATTTAGGTACCAAATCTTAAAATTTCATACTCCATATATCTCAGTGGCTTACGAAACTCGATTGTATTTCACTCGAATTAAAGACAATATAAAAAGTATCTAGGTAAATATATTGCATTTTCTTCAACTAACTAAATCACCACTCGATAGATTTTTTTCGGCATTTATATAATCCCGATTTGCTTTTTTATTACATAAGATTGCAAAATCATTAGGCATAGATCACATTCGAATATCCATATTTATTTTGCGGTCAAATAAGTATCCGAGTGAGAAAAACTGCCTCGATTAAGTTATATAATCCACGTACACATGAATCACCTCAATTGTGAAACTGAAATTGTCACTGGAACGAAACATACGTGTTATCGAGAGCATCCTATTCGTATAAATCTTGTTGATGGTGTTCGAGCTCGAACAGGAAATGTGAATATGCGGATATAAAACAGGAACAATTAGTTGTTTTTTTTTTTTCATTTCAAACGTCCTAATCGAACTTACCAACAAAGAGTAATGAGTCGGGAGAAACTTGATTTCATTCAGATATTGTCCAAGATAATTGTAAAATGGACGGATGGGTTTTTATTCGATACACGTAATATAGAATTCGTCAATTCGAATAGGTACCGTTTTAGGTACGTTATTGGATTATTTAATGAACGAGGTGTTACTCTCTTTTTTATGGTAGTGAACAATGAACTGTTCTTTGCAGGGGGCAGGGGTGTAGCCTTGGCCATGGACGAAAGGTTTCTGGAAGATTTTAGGTTGTATTAAGCTAAATTGTACGTCTATCGATTTCTTCACAAATTTACAATTTTTTTAAAAAGTAATTTTTCGAATTACTTATGTAATAATTTTTTTGAGAGCTTCCTTCTTACCCTCTCCTCAATTTGGAGGATTTTTTACCAGACTTGATGCACTGAAAAAAAAAATGAAGTCACCAAAAAGAATAGGTACCTACACTTTATCCAAAAATTGATCAATTTTATTAAAGAATAAATTAACTTTATCGAAAAAAATGAATTTTATTTCAAAAAAAATATCCAAAAAAGCCGGGTCCCTTATTTACAAAATTAGTAACATTTATTTTAAAAAATTAATAATATTTATCAAAAAAAAATTATCACAAAAATTGATGAAGTTTATTGCGTAGAAGAAATTAATTTCACCAATTTTGCAATAAATATCCATTTTTCAAAATAAATTTTACCAATTTCGTTAATGAAGACACGTTTTTTTTTTTTTTTTTTTTTTGATAAAATTTATTATTTCGCTTTTTTTTAGTGTGGTCAAGAAAATTTCAAGATTCATTCTGTAAGAGTGAATATGGCCCACCCACAAAGATCTTGCTTTTGCCGTAGTGGTGCTGCCCTGCGAGCTAATCCATGCTGGTATGCGTCATCCCTGGTACGCGAGTGAATCTCTCTCGCGTATACGAGGGTGAGCCGCTAACCAGTTCTCTAGCAAAAATCAGTTCTAATGTTGTCGTCAACGGCTAGAGTCGCGTCAGGTTCACGAGGTTTTCAAGGCTAAGTGAATTCGCAGCTCGCCGAATCTATTCGGAATCCGTTATGCCTCTTAGGATAATGTGTACTCCGGATAGTACAATTTTTATGATGTGTTAATTTATCCGCAACCAAGTTAATTTATTCTTAGTGCTCTGATGTGCATATTTTTAATAAAATATTCATATCAGTGCCGCGTTTCAATTTATTTCTTCTCATGTAAGGGACAATCGGGCCTATATTCGCGATCTAGATCCGGTTCCCCCCTCTACATATTGGCGCCCGAACGCATGTGACTTTTCCTGGAGATCTGCAGCCTAGCTACCTGTGGAAATTCGTGAAGAAGCACAGCCGATATATCCCATGGTCCCAGAAAATCCGTTTCCAGTAAATTTTCAGAAGAAAACTGGTATGGGACACCCAAAACACGGATTCAAGTAAAACTTTTTGTGTAAAAAACGTATTTGATTCATATAAAATTTTTTCTATCAAACAAATATTTTCAAAATTTCTAAAAATCAAAATTCATGTTAACGTAGGTATTTTTTACGACATATTATAGTAAAATTTGGCCAACGTAAACATTTTTTTTTTTTTTTTTTGACCCAAAAATCCCAAAATTTCCGTTACCAGTAAAATTTAACCTAAAATCTGGTATGGGACATACAAAAAACGGATAAAAGTGAAAATTTTTTCTAATTAAGCACATTAAGTGCACCAAAATTAAAAATTAACGTTGTTGTTGACATTTTTACAACACATTACAGTAAAATTTGGTCATCAAGAACACCTTTTCAGCCTTCTTTGGCAAAAAACATACATATTTAACCCAAAAAAAGAAAAATATTAACGTAAACCTAAAACGTTAATAATTCTTTACCCATTTCGACCTATTGAAATCAAAATTCCTATTTTTACGACCCAAAAGGAAAATATTAACCAAAAAACCAAAAAACGTGAATATTTTCCACCCATTTTGATTAATTTAATCAATTTTCGGACCCAAAATTCGATCTTTTCTGTAAATCTATTTTTGTTTAGTCCCAAAAGAAAAATATTAACGTTAAAATCCAAAACGTAAATAATTTTTCACACATTTAGATATCTTACAACCTAAATTTTCCCATCTAAAAATTCCTATTTTTTATACAAAATTATTTCGTTCAGCCCAACTTTGATCAATCCTTTTCCCTCTAAACTAGTTTAATGCGCAAATGGTTCAGTAAATATTCCGATTCAGATTAAAATAAACCATTAAAATCAATTAAAATATTTTTCCGGCGTCAAATTAAAAGATATTTTTTCAAAATTAACTGAAAAAATTATTCATTTCGAACAACGAAATCCTTTTTTACCACTTAAAAAATCAAAATTATAAATTTTTTCTACAAAATTCAAAATTCATTTATTCCGATCAACGTAATATTTTTCTATCATTTGGAAACTCAAATCATTTATTTTGAGCAACGAAAATCTTTTCTACCACCTAAAAACTCAAATTTATAAATTTTCTCTAAGAAATTTAAAATTCATTTATTCTGATCAACGAAATCTTTTTCTGGCATTCTAAAACTCAAAAACTCAAAAATTATTCATTTCGAGCAACGAAATTCTTTTCCACCACCTAAAAAATTAAATCCACAAATTTTTTCTAAAAAATTCAAAACTCATTTCATCTGATCAACGTAATCTTTTTCTATCATTCTAAAACTCAAAAAGCCTAAAAAATCATAAATAAATTTCCTCCAATTTCGATATATTACGACTCAAAATTTAAATATTTATAAAACTATCCGTTTAAACAAAATTACTTTTTATTTTTCGGTTTAGCCCAACCTGATTAATTCTTTTTCCCTCTAAATTCGTAACAAAGCGCAAATGGTCTAGTAAAATTTCCCGATTCAGATCCAAGGTTGTACCATCTCATTAAAATTCATATCCTTTTGAAATTCGATTACAAAAAACGATCCAAATCTTAAGTCCAGGTACATCCAACAAAGGCACCGCCTATCATTAATCACATTATTTCGAAAATCCGGTCCAATAAATATCAAAATTTGACAGTTCGGCACACTTTTGATTCTTTATTTTAAATCTTATTCTTTAGAAAACAAAAATCAACTAGACACTTTGTCTACATTTCGGCACATTGTTACATCCGTTCTATTATTTTCAAAACATTTAAAAATCGATTAATCAAATATAACCTGTCACAAAACGTTTCGATTTCCGGACCAAACAATACACCTTACGATCACATTTTGGCACACAAAAAATCACCCCATTCTTTTCCAAAACGATTAAACAATCAATAAATTTACGACCAATTCTTACATTTTCTAAACGTGTCAATCAAAACCAAAAACCGTTTCGATATTCCAGTCTAAATTTCGCACTTTTGATCGTATCTTTACCCACTTTCGTATCATTCACAGCCTCATTAAAATTCAAATCATCTTGAAAATACAAAACCAACGGAAACAAGATACAAACGTTTTGACATTTCCCATTATTCTTTTCAAAAAATCTGTCAACTCAAAATCAATTAATTATCCACATCCTTTCAATTCCTTTGTACTCTGTAAATCCAAAATATACCTTTTCGGACCATATAAAATCATCCCATTATTCTAAATTCACGAATTTCCTACTTGGCGGCTATTACCAAAGACCTTTATAATCCCTTTTGCGCGAAAATCGTACTGGCCAATTCTCTCATCACTCTATTGTAACACCTTAATTTAAATTCAAGATTTTTCTACATCCCTTTATCAGCTTAGGAATTTAAGAAAAGAAACTTAGCTGTGAAAAGGATACCTGATTACGACGACACACCAATACTAAGACAGCAGCCAACATAACAAACCAGTCCCAACGGATTCGGCGCGTTCTGTACCTGCAACACCCTCTAAAGGACAAAATAAAAACTACCCCGGACTTTGACAACTTCCACAACATAGGTATAGAGTGCAGCAGTGATTCCACCAAACGCATATCTACGCCACAAGTAAAACAACAACAAAGGCAGCCTTGTATTAGGGTAACGTATACAATAGAAATCTAAATTCACTACGTTTCCCAACATCTCGGACATCTCCTAACTTACATTTGTAAGCTGTACATTTTGAAATTAATTTCCATTTTTTACATCATAAAAATTTAAATTTCACAGTCAAAACTTATTCCTTTTATACTTTGGCAAAACATTTCGCATAACTGAAATTCAAAATTCGTTTCCAATCAAAAAATTAAAAGTTACTTTCGATTCCGACCACAAAAACAGCCACCCATCACCCTTTTGGAAGACTTACAATTTATTAAATTCGAATTTTGCATCAAATTTCAAAACTCTTGAAACACACATACCAAAAATTAAAAAATCAAATCAAATTTTCTATACTCACGTCATCTAAAATAAAATCAGCCCCTAAAAATTTTCTCTTTCTCTTCAAAACTGCACCAAAAATCAGAAATCTAAATTCAAAGAATCAAAATTTTAAATACCAATAAATTTTTCCATTTTTGACTCTTCTTCCAAAACAAAATTTCGTTTTCATTTATTTATTTAATTTTTTCTTCTCTATCTCAAATTAAAAGCTGATTTTTCTTCCTTTTCAAAAAATTCACCCACCAACTTACAGTCAAATTCTCAAAATCTGCACAAAACTGCCCACATTGAAATCCCCTTCACAGACATCGCCTAAAATAAACCTTGAATTTTCCTGGCACCAACTATTCAAAAGCAAAATAAAAAATTCGGACCCTATAATACTGATGTCATCAAAATTTTAACAAAAAATTCAAATTTAGGAAACCATATCCCACAAAATCAAAAATTTTCCCAAACACTCACCCAAATTTCGAAATTGTACACTGCCACAATACGCAACCAACGACGACCGCAGTAGATAATTTCACATTCCAAAATTTTCGCAAATTACAAACTCTGCGACCTACTATCTCAATAAAATTCCATTTTCGAATACCAGAACCAAAATTGTGAATTTATAAATTGTGATAAGTCGACAATCACAGTGAATATTTTCACGCCCTAAATTTTCACAAATTTTTTAAATTCAGTGACCTACAATTTCGATTTCATTATTGACCTATCAGAATCAAAATTTTGAAATTATAAACTTCAACAAATTTTCTTTTTTGATTATCAAAATTCAAACAGTGAATTTATAAATTGCGACAGGCCAATCGTAGTGAATATTTTCACACCCCAAAATTTTCACAAATTTTTTTTAAAAAAAAAAATTTTCCCAACCTACGATTTCGACTTTATTTCGATCCAGCAGTAAATAAATTTTGAAATTATAAACTGCAACAGTACGTAAGCCTACCCGAGCGACCTATTTAACCACGTAAACCACTAATCTGAAATTTTTTCTCAATTACAGCGCTGCAATTACACTAATTACAGCCTAGAAAACACCCCCCTGTCAAATCTCTCCTGTTTCTCCTTACTTTCTCTCTCTCTTATCCTAAATACCTTGAAATACTGCGCCCAATTTCTGAAAATTGCGACAGTACGTGGACAACGACGACTGCAATTTTCCTCAACTTTGGTACGCAGTACTTCCCTCGACCTCCCCACTGAGACAGCACGAGCTATACGGCAACTTCAGTGTACCATCCCATTACCCCCCACAAACATTTTCAATCCGCTGCGACAGTACGTGTACAACGACGACTGCAGCTATTAATTCAATTTTTTATTTCAGCTTTTCGATCCCAGCTACAACAGTACGTGTACAACGACAACCGTAGCTCCAAAATTTTCTTCTTTCAAATTTCCGCGACTTCGAAAATCAAAATCAAAATTAAAACACCTATCAAAATTTTTAAATCGGTTTAAAAAAAAAAAAAAAAAAAAAAACCAACGACAACCTCAGTAAATAATTTCATATTTTTTGGACCCCAAGAAAACACCTCCGCAAAATTTAACTAAAATTTCGGCTAATTCCTACAATTTTCTGAAAATTGCGACAGTACGTAACCCACGACGACTGCAATTAAAGAAAATATCAAAATTTCATATTTTTTGGACCTTCACAAAATTTATTTTTACAAAATTCTAATCTAAAAAATCACGGCTAATTCCTACAATTTTCTGAAAATTGCGACAGTACGTACCCCACGACGACTGCAATTGAAGAAAATTTTATTTCCTACATCGTAAAAAATCCAGATAAACTGAGAAATAATTCTCTGACTACGTTCTCATAAAATTTCTCAGTTATCAACATCCATCAAAAATTCCAAAAATTCCCTACCACTTAAATTCTACGACTTACAAATTCCCCTTTTCCGATAAAAATACTCAAAATTCTCCTAGCCGAACACATTTGACAAAAATACAAAATCACGTACTAAAAGATAGCTAAAAACATCATAAACATCTCACATTCGGCAACTATCCAACAGAAACAAAATTTACGCTCAAAAATCAACAATCTTCAAGGCAATTTAATTTTAGAAATCGCATGAATTCCCAATTTCTAAATTTAATACAAAATACTCTAATTTTGAAAACAAACGAAATATGTCGGACATACGCCCAACCACACCAACCCCTCCCGGCTCTCCCTCTTTAGACCAAAATACAGACGACTCCCAAATTGAACCCCTCCCTTCTCCAGACTCTTCATTTTCACCTGAAACTGACCCAAATCTCTCAACTTCGACTACATTTACCCAAGATATGACACCCACACCGAATTTGGAACCACATAACAGCCCCCCGATATCTGAAAACCTTGAAAGTGACCAAAATTCAAACCAAATTCTGGAACTTTCCCAAAATTCTGAAGATACGACTCAAAAAATTATAAAAAATCAAGGCTTAACTGACAACACAGCTAAACCACCAGAGCTGAGTAATACCTTGATCCAAACACTACAACAAGACATACAAACTTTAAAAAAAATAATGACAATCTCACCATATTTGCAAAAGATGTATCCCTACTACTTAAAAACATACAAACAACAATTGAACACCTTACCGATATACTCCAAGAACACGACAATAAACTCATCCAACCCTCACACACAAATAATGAACCACACCTCTGCAATACCAATAAGATACCAGATCTTACAAACCTTCATGAGAGGGTAACAAAATTAGAAACCTCAAACCCTCAAAAACAATAGCCCAGAAGAAAAAAGCCCACTCCCCCCTGTACATCAACGTCACGTGTCACAAAACATACAAACCCTACCATTCAGTGTGAAAGCCCTAAAAAGGCAGGCATAATTTTCGACAAGCAAACACAGCATCATCCACATGCATTTTTGGAGAAATTTGAAAAATACCTCAGTGGTATAAATTTAAATGGTTACCAAAAATGTCTCCTACTAACACGACTTATCAAAATCCCGGACAAGAAAACATGGCTTGAGGCTCAATCTAAACTTGAAGATTTTGAGCAACTAAAAAGAACTTTTGATTGAATTTTGGAACCGCCAAATTCAGTATGATACACTAAAACACTTCAGGGAAAATGTAAGTAAAGCGGAAAGCACAAGTGCTATTGCACATCTCGGCTTAATATGGTACGATACACTGTGTGAACTAAAAAAATTCCTAAAAACACCTCAAGATATATTAAAAGAAATACTCGAAAAATTACCTGTAGAGCTCTTGATGCGTGTCTCACAAGAAGAACGTAAGTGCCTACCAAAATTTATAGACCGCCTCAAAGAATTGACAGAAATCTATGACGAACCAGATAATCTCAGGGCCCCCTTTCTCTTAAGAAAACCAAATTTGGAACAAAAATTTGAAGAACACCAATCTGAAAATGAAATTTACCCCCCAAATAAAATTTCGGAACAAACAAAATTTAAAACAAACCAGCTTTTGCAAGAACAACAAAGCAAAAGTCAAAACAATCAAAATGTTAAACCAAGCCCAAATTTCAAAAAATCCCGATTTGAGACAAAAAACAACAATAACGGAAAGACTTTTAACTCTAAAAACCGATAACATTTTACAAACTTGACCCAGTAACAAAAAAACTGACAAAATCAAACAACACTACCAAACCCTTGCCAACAACACATGAATTTGAAGATTTTGAATTCATTGGAGATGGAATCGCTCATTTCATCAAGAGGGCACAAATGGGGCAGAAAGAAGATCTCCCGGCATACCTAACAAACCTCATCACTCTCGAAAATCTTTATGATGAAATTAAAGACCTAAGATTCTCAAAACAAAAAATAATTTTATCTCTTGGCCAATTTGAATTAAATTACGCAACACGTAAATTTGAAAAAATTCAAGAGGATCTTAAGCGCATTCTAAAATGTCTCCTTGACAAGGGCATAACGAACATTATTGTCTTATTTCCAATTATAAAACCACGTAGAGAAAATGATAAACCAGTCAACCTAAACCGCTTCATTCACTTCAAACAAATGTTTAAAGCACTAAAAATAGACAACCGAATCACAATCTTGAGAACACCATCAGAAAAACTCCTGAAACTCGAAGAAACACTAAATCCAACTGGAGAAAAATACACAATAGTAACAGTAGACAAGAACCGTAACATTATCCCAGATAGACACAAATTCATTTTTTCGGAAAAAACTAACCAATTCTACATATCCTCAAAAATCTACACAGAAATTGTTGAATGTCTCAAACAGGAACTTGAGAAAATCAAAAATTTAACCCCAGTTCAAAAATTAGTTCAACCCACTAAACAGCAAGATAGACATACTCTCTCAAAACCTGATGCATCCTTTTTCTACGTCCTGAAAAAATAATGAAACCACCAAAGATCATTGATAACAAGAAACCAACTACAAAAACAACGACTACATTAACAGAACAAATAACTAAGTCAAACACTCCCAACATCAACCAAAAGAACTCAAAACTTGAGGTAGAATCAGATTCAGAACCAAAATCCGACGACCTAAAAATAAATCAAGAACAGGAGCTCCAAAAATTTCCCGATGAAAATTTTCACCATACAAAAATCGAATCAAAATCCGAACACAAAACCAATATTGAATCTGAATTTAGACTAAAATCAATAACTAAATCCCCAACTAAACTTGAAACTGAATGTAAAGCT
Organism: Pseudococcus jackbeardsleyi; assembly: GCA_038380155.1. NCBI lineage: Eukaryota > Metazoa > Arthropoda > Insecta > Hemiptera > Pseudococcidae > Pseudococcus > Pseudococcus jackbeardsleyi. Next base: position 42,415,772 of record CM076238.1, read on the forward strand.
AACCTTGAGCAAGTTTTTTACGACAAACCAACAGATAAAATACAAACAAAAATCTGCTCAACTGACCTACAAACAATAACTGAGGAGACAACATGCAAAACTAAAACTCCATCCCGAAAACGACTAATACAAAAACCAGATAACCCGGCATCATTACGCCCAAAAACAAAACAGAAAACAATATACGAAAACTTTAACGAACCAAACTCAAAAATAAAAACTAAACAAACCAACACCATAACAGATGAATCAGAATATGAATCAGAATATGAGTCAGATTCTGAGTCGGAGTATGAGTCAGATTCTGAATCAGAATATGAGTCAGATTCTGGGTCAGAGTATGATGCAGGGTCTGAATTGGAGCCAGATTCAGCTACTGACACAGAATCTGAAATGAAAACTAACTTGCAAACTGAACAGAACTCACGAAAAACACAATTTTTTTCAAAAATTACTTCACTTTTTAACCCCATAGTTCATTTCTACGGCTCATGGGGGTTAAAACCTTCTCAAGATGAATTTTGCAACACCTCAAAACCCACAACTGAACCAGAAAGCCAAATACACCCACACGAAAACACAAACAATTCCACTAAAACACAAACAACAGAACAAACAGTAATTAACCCAATACAAATTAAAATCAATAAAAAAACCTGGTCACTGCAAATTAACAAAGAAATAGACCAAAATACCATATCACAAAACATAGCAGAAGCTTTAGAACAAAACCACCCAAACCACATAAAATACCACGACCTGGAATGCCCACTCTTCATTAACAATCACAACTACAAAGCTGTAAATGTCAAAACAAGAATAATCAGTGTTACTTTCAATTTTGGTGAAACAACAATTACATTACCATTCTGCATCATCCCGACGAATAACCAATGGATTATTGGTCGGGATGGTATGGAAAATAAACACATCAAAATTGGTCAAAACCAGGAGTACGCCTATTTGAAAGGAAGTCACACAAAACTGAAATTCTTGAGCAAACCCAGATACACTGAAATAATGGTAAACAACCTCAAACTGGACAAAACATAACACGATGTCAATCCCCATTCACACACTACTTGGTGCATACGAATAAAACAACAAAACTCAAGGCCAAATCATAATCATGACCCAAAATTCCCAGAAATAGGCACCTTAAGTACACAAAAAATACTCCCACCTATCAAAAAAAAAAAACGCATACATAAAGAAAAATTCAAAATTTTTAACCCCCCTCTCTTCCGACCAAATCCATTACCTCTTGGACAACAAAATTGACACCTTTTTAACAATACCGGTAATATGGGGCACGCAACCCTCCCCCCTCACAAAATTCGGCCTCGGCATATGGGGCACCCCTCTCGATCACTCATTAACATATATGCACCCTGATGACATAAAATCACCAAAAACGTAACCACCTGTGCATATGGGGCACGCCAATTAACATCCTCAATTCTACGACTTACACGAACCCCCCACAAAATTCGGTGAAATATCAACAAATACATACGTTGAGTACATATGGGGCAGTTCTCTGAACCAATCCTTGATAAACTGACTTCTCATGACCACTTAGCTCAAATCCAAATTAAACTTCAATAGAGCAAAAACCAAAACTAAACATACAAACTAATCACACTTTGTTTTACAATAGACTCAGCAGTATCCATGCATGCAAACATAAAAAAAACTACCATCACCACTCTGAGACACACCAGACCATCCATCTGACCACAAAGCAATAATCGACGCTGCAGTTTATCATCACGATTGGACCCTATTACCTATATAGACACTACCCTCAATTTGTCACCCAAACAACAAAATGTTATCACATCATTTGTAATTATAATTAAAAAATCCGGAGGCACGATCAGAGCTCTACAAAAATCAAAAATTAAAAAATTGCAAATCTCACAAAAAAAAAAAAATCGCAAAAAAAGAAAAAAATAATAAAAATAGAAAAATATACAAAATCAAAAAAAAAGAAATATGTAACAGGGTGCGTGTGAACAAAAAAGACAAAACGCAATAAAAATAGAAAAACAAAAAAAAAAAAATCAAAAAATAATGAAACGTAACAGAGTGTGTGAATTTAACAATAAAAAGAAATTTGCAATTTCCCCTTCTTCCCCCCAAAATCAAAAAATTAAAAATTGTAAACTTTTTGACCCTTTCACATTTTTTACGTCTCGCAATTTGTAAATTCCCGCAACAAGAGCCAACTGACCCCAGAGACGACAATAATTTCATGTAACCCCACTTTTTCTATGTTTCGAGCTCTGAATAACTACTTATTAAGTATAATTGTAAATTTAGTATTAATTATTTTTAACTGACTATTTTCATGTTTGATTTAAATGTTTATTTGATAAATCTACCTCTTAGGTTCATAAACGGATCTAAAAAAAAAAAAAAAAAAAAAAAAAAAAGAAGGCCACAGCGAATTTGCTTAATTTGCTTACCTTGTGATACCCAGACAGCATCTTAAAATGATGACTTAGGGATAAATAAATGCATAATTTTGGCACTACTTAAAAGGTTTTGATACCTCAAAATTTTGATTCAAACGTCTCTCCTAATTTTTATAACATTTTTCTCTTATGGAGGCATACATACACTAATGCCCACATTTTCAAAAACCCATGCCGTCCAATTTAACGTAATTCACCAGTTTTAACGTAATATATAGTCATCAAGCTCGCAGAATTTTCGGCCCGTCGGCGCTCCCTTTCGGCCGTTCCGAGGGTCAGCAGACCGCAAAATTTTTATTATTTCTGAATTAAAACAGCCGCACCGGAATTACCGGATCAAAATTTATTACCTTGTGCACCACCACCCACAGCAAAGCTCGATGGGGCAGGGACCTATATCCTCTTGGGAATTCGATCTGAACTTAAAGTTCGACCTTTACTATGGGAGCTGGCTCCCCTACTATAGCTCGATGGGGCATATGTAAGAGTGAATATGGCCCACCCACAAAGATCTTGCTTTTGCCGTAGTGGTGCTGCCCTGCGAGCTAATCCATGCTGGTATGCGTCATCCCTGGTACGCGAGTGAATCTCTCTCGCGTATACGAGGGTGAGCCGCTAACCAGTTCTCTAGCAAAAATCAGTTCTAATGTTGTCGTCAACGGCTAGAGTCGCGTCAGGTTCACGAGGTTTTCAAGGCTAAGTGAATTCGCAGCTCGCCGAATCTATTCGGAATCCGTTATGCCTCTTAGGATAATGTGTACTCCGGATAGTACAATTTTTATGATGTGTTAATTTATCCGCAACCAAGTTAATTTATTCTTAGTGCTCTGATGTGCATATTTTTAATAAAATATTCATATCAGTGCCGCGTTTCAATTTATTTCTTCTCATGTAAGGGACAATCGGGCCTTTATTCGCGATCTAGCTCCGGTTCCCCCCTCTACAATTCAATTATTCGATTCCCCTCTAAATTTTAACCAGAGAATTTTCAATTTTCATTTTTTTAAAAATTTCTTCTTGGATATTTTTTTATTTTTCAAACAATTTTTTCTCAATTTTCAAGGCAGATAATTTCCGTAAAAAAAAAATTCAATTCAACTAAACCAGAAAGAAAAACTCGTTTTCTTACATATTCGAGCGATGACGTTTTTTGCGAATCGTAGGTATGCATGCGACGAGACATGCAAATATTTCCAACATTACGTGATAAGAGCGAAATTTTTTACACAATTCGATGATTTCGAAAACGAAAACGGTATAGAGATGAGATATACTCGTATATCTATAAACCTGTTCCAGGGAAAGTAACAAAGGTTATTGACTGTGAAAAAATACCGATAGGATATCCTGCACTTGTAACGTCGATTTTTAATTCTCGATTTGTTCAACTATATGTAGACTCGCGGGTTAAAACGTACTGTACGTAAGAACGTAGGTATTAAGTAGACCTACTTTAAACGGGATTCCTCTATTCTAGACTTATTTAGCTAAAGGCTATGCAGCTTCCTAAGATTTCATTTCCGTCCTAAATTTTTTATTTTTATAGCAATTTTATAACCGCTTGTCTTTTATGACGAATTTGCGATTTAAATTTTCGTTCGGGCTCGAGAGGTGTAATTTGTGAAATTTATGCCGAAACGAGTTGGAAAATGGATAATGGGTATTTAATTGGATAGGTGTGAAGAAATTTATTCAAAAAGGAAGTACGTACGCGTGTTCGGTGCGACGAACAAGTGCAACGTGCGAAGTCTTATATTATACCATTTCCTGCTGGAAAAGTGCATTACTGGTGTATTTCCTCGTCAACATCCCATATCGCAAAGTGGAGTGATAAAATATTGAAATTACTGAGGAGTGGAGGTTGTGATGTAAACCTTTGTTTGGACTTTTTCTGTCAAATAACCTCGGATTGTGAACTTTTTTTTCCTCCTTTCCTTCCTCTCTCCATTTTCGAAAAATCACAATTTTTGCAAACAAAAATTGGTGGACTAATTTCGTTGGTATTGTTGAAATGTAAAAAATTAGGGAGGTATAAAAGAGATCACAGATCAAGTTACAGTAATCCAGATTTTTCAGGTGAAAAGTGATTTGATTTTTTAAATGAAAAATGGTTTTGACGGAAATTAAAATATTTCAAAAAGTTATGTATGGGTTCAGAAATGGAATCTTGAGCTCAAAATGAAGTATAATTTAGTACAATTTAAGATTTAATTTCTGAAGTTTTGGAGCTAGTAATTTTGTGGCAAATGAGTTGATTCCAACATAATAAATAGTTTTTAAAATCAAAAGGGAGAGGGAGCCAGTGTTAATGAAAGAGAACCCAAATTTGATATTCATTGGAGGGGAAGAGGATTGTCAAAAAAAATGTTTCTTCATTTTTTTCTAATCAATTAGAATTCATAAATTTCCAAATTTATTTTCAATAGTGGAATTTTCGAATTCAAATTTCAAACTCATAAAAATGTAGAAGTCTTGACTTGAACGGCCGTAATTTTTGAGAAATCACTCAACAGCTTTCTGATATCCACTGCATGGTTAGGTCATTCTGATTCCCGATAGACTGAAAATGAATTTTTTATTCAATCCATATCAGAGCTTAACCAAATGGAGAAGATGAGGCAGCTTTCTCTCATAATGGGCTCGTCTTATTTGAACAGTGAAATTTTATCAATTGGTCATTTTTAACAATTTTTAGAGAGGCCTGACTGGGTTGGGGTGGGGTGAGTAACTCCAAGGTTCTAAGTATGTAGTACACTTATATTTTTCAATTTTGAAATCATCAAAAAAATTTTTAGTTCTCGGAATCTTTTGATAAAAAAAAAAACTATTTTTTATTCAAGTACCTGAGTAATTAGTCAGTTTAATCAATATTCTACTACTTCAAATTGACGTATTTTGCAAATTTTCAAAAAATACGTAATGGTCTTCTTGTATGCCTCGGTTAACAAAAAAGCTAAAAAAAATGGTTATGAATTTGGTACGAAGTCAGAATTTTTTGTTCAGAATTAAAATTTTGAAAATTACACTTTCTAGTTTTTGAAATGAAGTTCAAATTTTCAGCCTGTTCCTGATTTTTCTCAGAAATTATGTTTTCGTCTTAATACGTATGAGTCTGGAATAGAAACTACCATCAGGTGTCAAAAATTGCTTTCTGAATTGAATTTTCCCCTTGATTTTCCTCTTTTTGAATAGCCCAAAGTCAGTGTTGGCTCAAAAACCAATTTTTGACACCTAAGGGTGATTTCTATATCCAGGCTCACGTGTATGCTTCTTTGATTTTTTCCTCTTTAAATTCTGTAAGTAATTTGGATATGAGCTAATTTAAATTCTTAAAAATGCTGATGAACTTTTTAGTCTGAAGCTCTGAACCAAACTAGCAAACAGCTAGATAAATTATGATTCAATTTTTTCAAATTTTGTTTCAATCTTTTTTTATCACAAATGGGTAAATATACCGATCGGAATAATTTTGAAACAATCTGGAAGATGATTTTTTTTTTTCAATTTGGCACCAAATAAAAAGTAGATTCCTATGTCAATATACTTTATTTCCTCTGATCCCGACCAAGTTTTGGCATTGCTTCCAAGTCAAAGTTCGTATTGTTGAAAAAGCAAAACATTGAAAATTATTTATAATTCGTATTGGATTTATCAAATTAACACAACTTGAATTTCCAGGAAAAAATTGAACACATCTGAGTAGATTTGATCAAATAAATAATATAAGTGAGTCAATAAAAAAATTGTGTTTTCTTGAAATTTTTCTGTTCAAAGAAATTCATTGAATGTGTTCAAATGTGACCAGTTTCTTTTTGCATGATGATGAAATGAATCAGATCTGCTCAAATTAGACAATTTTTCCTTTGGACTGAAAAGTTTTACAAAAAAGTCATTATAGGTAATTTAGTCATAAAATTTCCAAATTAAGTTTGATTTTTTAAAATTAAATATCAATTCTTCCAAAATATGCTTTAATGGAGCCTAAATTTTTTTTTGAAAAATCATTTTTCAAATTCGATTGACCTATCAATGTTGTTTCAATTTTTTGTTAAATTTTGGAAAAATTTTCATTTTGTACATTTTAAAGCACCTAATACTTTTCTTACTTAATGGGAAAAATATCGATTCAATTTTGTGTATTTATTGCCAGCAAAATTCTGAAAAATGATACGTCTCATTGAATTAATCCACCTTTTTGGTTGCTGTGCCAGTATAATTCGGTAGATCGGTACAAGATAGGCAATTTATCAAACATCCATTTTAAAAAAATGAGTCAACGCTTGGGAAAAAATTTACTCCATAATTAGATATATGTATTATTGATGAAGTTTTTATGTAATACGTATAGCTAACCAACTATACCTTCGTCTGAATCTTGACCTTGCCCGTAACATTGTACTTGTAAACCAAACACCTTCTCGTACTCATACCAATAATTTTATTAATCACGGGGTCACTAACTCAACACGAATACAACAATTTCCATGCATATCTCAATGATTACGTGACTGATGAATTCAGCTAAACAAAGAAGTTCGTGTTCAATGAACCAATGCAACACTTTTTGAAATTTTCAAAAAAAAAAAATCAACCACCAAATTGTCGCAGCGAATTTACCAAACTTCTGATCAAGTTTCATTGATATTTTTGTTCATTATTTCGTACAAATGCTCAATAATTTCGACGATTTTATCTATCTCATCAATATTTTGATTAAGTAGGCCTAAAAATAAGTGTGTTTTGCCATCGAGCACTTAATTCATTGTAAAATTAAAATAATCAATATGCACATTTTCAAAAAATCTCACCTTTGAGTTTTCTTTGCTCTATCTCCAAGAATAGATCCACAATTTTGATCACTTTCACTGTTCAACACATGAAACAAACACTACAACTACGTCGTTGAAAAAAACAAATTCGATTTAAAAAACACATCGAACATGATCCAATTTCCATAAAAAATTTTAATCGAATTAAAAATAATCGAAAAAGAACACAAGTCGAAAATTTTTTCACATATTTAAATTGCACGACCGTTGTCAATCAACGTTACGAACAAAACAAATCAACTGGCTAAAACTTCTATGAATGGTATCACAACATCAGTCGTAAAATAACCGCGAAGCCGCGAACACAACTAACCCAATTCCCCCACACGCCGTTTAGGAAGAGATACAATATACACGTAAACTTCAACAGGTTTTTTTTCTGTAGCTTACCTTAATGTTCATATCCATAACAAAAAATCTATACGTACTTTCTTATGCGAAGGGCCCTTAACCTACGGAGTTGGGATAGAAAATTTTATGCAAGGTGATTTTTTTTTATTTGCGAGGAAGATTCTGCTTGACTGATAATTTTTCCATGTTCATTTTCTTGTAAAATATTTTTATGTTTTTAAATTGATTTTTTCTTCTTCTTCTTCTTTTTACAGCTGTAGGTGTAGAAAATTAGTTTGTCGTATTTTGCGTGAGCTAGATTTTAATTTTTCACTTGCCTGTTTTATTGAAAATATTGTTGAGGTGTTTTTATGAGAAACGATTTCATGGTTTTATTATTACATATTTTCTTTAAAAATGCAAAAAAATTCTTTAAAATACTTATATTAGCGTAACAATATAGAGTAGGTACATTATATGTATACCTATAAAAAATTATAAATTGGAGAGACAAATTGAACCAACATTTTCAGGAGAGAGGGGGAAAGAAAGTAAAATATCCTCAATTTCGGATCGACTTAAATTTTTTCGTCAGAAATATAATTTTTTTGATCTATCCTGATCCTCAAAAAAAGAGTTCATCAAATTTGAAAATTTCCCAAATTGAATCCAATTTTTCCAATTATTAATATTGAATTTTTTTTGCCCTTATAAGAAGACTACTTGCCTCTCTCTCCTTTTTTAAATAAATTGGTAACTTTTCATGCCCTGAGATACTTTTCAAAATTCAGTTTTTAAAAGTGAAAAAAATTGAGTATAAAATCTGATCAAAGATTGTAAAATATTTCCCCATGAAAATTTTAACAATTTGGTCATTGAAGATGAAACCGATTCATATTTTTGAAGGTGGCGTTCGTTAAAAATACACTCGGATTAAGAAAAAGAAAATCATTGTTCCGAATAAATGCAAGACCTTGAAGGTTGTTCTCATTGGAGACGAAGTACGAACATTGTTTAATTATCACTTTTTTAATATTTTCTCATTTTTTCCAATCTGATTTACCTACTTTATGCTGGAACGTCTCTCGTATTTGAGATATTCACGCCCAATTATTTTTTAATTATAATTACTTACAAGTAAAAAATTTTTAAGTGAAAAATGAACATGAACATGAACTTGAAACAATTTATAAAGAATATGGGCTAATTCTATACTTATGAATAATTAAAACATTTTTTTTTTTGTATCAATATAAAATTTTATTTTAAAAGACAAACGAAAGGATCTATTAAAGCAAGGTGAAAATGGAACTATTTTCAAGGATATTTTAATGGAAGTTGATAATGTGATTTTTATTTTGAAAGGGAAACCTTCCGGAAAGAATTTGACCCCCCCCCCCTGGCTAAGACAGGAGTACATCAAGGGATCCTTAAAATAATGCCAGATGGATGCCATTTTTGAAGAATACAATTTTTCCACTTTTGAATAATGTCTGTCAATTCCTTGAAAAAGTGCATTTTGAATTTATACATTTTGTTTTGAGAGCCATGTAATTTTCCAATGTGTCCCAAAAAGGACACTGACCTCAAAAATTGAGAAAAAAAAGTTTTCATGCCTAATTGCCATATTTTGGGAGGTTGGGTTACTTTTGAAGCTCTCATACAGCCTTCTAAATCCCCCGTCTCGGTGATCTTGATATAACATGTCTAGCTGTATACAAGGGGGTTGAAAAATGGCAAGTTAGTGTGAATTATATTTTTACTAAATTCAAATTGTTCACTCAAACATTCCAAACTCGATCCAGTGAATTTTCTGGGCGTGGAGGGTAAGTTTCGAAAATAAAATTTTAATGACCTAAAAAGTGAGACAATACATTTTTTTAGGGTGTTCAATTCTCCATTTCGTGGAAAACTTGAAAAAAGTAGGGAATTTTATGAGTCTGTAAAAATCAAGGAATTTTGAAATTTTCGCCAAAATTTTGTAAAAATTCAATATAAATCATCTAGAAAAGTGTCAATTCCTTTATTTTATTACAACTTTTTCAAAAATTTTCTCCCTTGCTCACCAAAAAACGGTTTATTTACTCTCTAAATCTGAATCAGTCAAAAAACTGAAAATTGACTGATTGAACAGCGAAAAGTGTGCAACTGTTAATCAGTGAAATTTGACTGCCAATCAGTGAAAAATTACTGATTCAATTAGTGAATTTTCATTTTTGAATCAGTAATCTTTTTTTAACTGCTGAAATGAATCAGTAAAAATTTCAGTAGTTGAAAAAAATTACCGATTCAAAAATGAAAATTCACTGATTAAATCAGTAAAATTTCACTGATTTCTACTGTTTCAGACTTTTGGTTTTTTAATCAATCAATTTTGACTGATTCAAATTTAGAGAGTAGGTATTTTTTAAAAAAAGTTTTCGCATCAGTTTTTCCAATCAGTAAGTTGAATGTATTTGTTGGAAAAATTTAGGCAAATTCTTGAGCAGTGCTGTCCACGGAAATTTTATAAAATGCATAAATTACAATAAAATTGGCCATACTGCCATGATTTTTCAAGGGGTTGAAAATTATTTACTCATTTTTAAATTGTTTGAAGAAAGTAGTTTGAATTTAGTTGATTTTTAAAAAAAAAATTGAAAATTCAATCTGCAACTTTTTAATCCTTTAGCTATACAGAGCAAAAACTCAAAAAGTCGTATTCAATTTTAGGGTCAACGGGCCATAGAAAAGTGTAATATTCCAACTGCATTTTTCAAAGGATCAATGAAAAGACCGTCACTCAAAGATGGCCAAAAACTGTCTTTCTTTTCAAGATCAGATTACTCAAAATTCTTCTGGAAATTTCTCCATCTCCACCCGAAGCAAAGTATTTCGACAATTTTTATCAAAATTCTATTTGATTTCGTTTCATTTTAATCTTTATAGCTCTAGATTTTTAAACAGGTACCTAGATATCCTAATTATAAAATGTAATTATATTAGGTACCCACATTTACCTATATTAAAAGTAGGTAATATGGTCTACGTATACACTCATAATTTTTTATACTCGTAGAAAAACCATACCAACCTAAACATTTAAACAATATCTCCAACGAAAAAAAAAAAAAAAACAAAGACCAATGGTTTTCAAAAGCTATGCTCCAATTGAATGAAAAATTATCGCTTATCTAAGTCTCGAATAATTATTAAAAACCATATTCAACATTTGTGAAGAATTTTTTAATAATGCGATTTGTTTTTTTTTTATTCTTCAGTCGTAGGTAAGTCTAAGTATATACGAAGAGAAAGTAAATATTTACTAATGTTCTTATGGTGACTTTCATTTCTTCTTAATCGTTGAGGTTTATGGGCAACAACTATATTGAATGATCTGAACTGCTGTTAACATATTTTAGCCGGTTACGTTTGATTTTTTTGTGTGGTAGTAGTTTCTTGGTGCACCGGGCAGGAAAACTGTTCACATTGTCGTGATTGCACCGCATCGAATACATCATCTAGATGTAATTTCTTTCGAATTGAAGATGTTGATCTATAAATTATTAAAAATACATTAAAAGTGTACGTGAATTAATGGCTTGTATGTACGCCAACGATGGTATATACATCGTGTACCTATTAAAGTAAATCAACAAATTAGATAATATGTTCCGGAAATAATGGAAGATACATTATATAATATTTCGCATCCGTGTGAGTGTTTCATGTCCCAACTCCCAGCAAAAAGTATAAAATGCCTATTGAAATTTGTTTAATTACTTGAATTACGTTCAGTAATAAAATTGAAAAATGATTTGGAGATCAGATTTATGATACCTCCGTATTTTTGAGATAAAATTGTCCAATGTTGATTTCAAAAATTTTAATTAAGCTCACCTTGATACCAAATACCATAAACTGTATTCGGCAAAGTTACTTTCATCGTTTGATTCAGATCCGCCCAATGCAGCCTGACAAATTTTCATTTTGTTGCAGGTTGCATCGTTGGAAGGGGCGAGACCTGCGTTTGCTACTAAATTGTATAAAACTACGTTCGCATCGGTCGTTAGGCCATTTTCATCTGCGTATCTGAAAAATGGTTTTACTCCATTCGGAGGCTGAGGGCTATAACAAAATTATTTTAATGTGATCAATTAATTTCTTCTGAATTCAATTCATAACAGTTGCATGCATTTTTTTTAAAAGTTTAAATTAAAGTTAAAATAACAGAAGTTTCTCTAAGAGGTTGATAAAAATCATCATAATATGTTGAAAAATGAAATAAAATAAAATGGGACGAAAGTGAATTTTTGGAATGGGAGGATGGATACCATATCCACCTATTGGAATTTCGAAGGTCAAAAAAAATTTATTTTACCCAGAATCAAATTTTATCCATAAGTAACAGTTTTTTACTGGTCAATTTTTTTCGATGAATTTCCCCCTCCCCCTCCTCACAAACCCCAAAAAACGTACCAATTTTTACGTGGAAAAGGTTTTGAAATCATATGGTTGTATTTGTGTATAATGGGAGGGGGGGATTTATTAAAAAATTGGGCTGTAAAAATTTTATAGATGACAATTTTTTTCAACTCTCACATTTTTCTCACATCGTTAATTTTTAGAATTTCTATAAATCTAAATGTTGCTCACAATAAATCTTTAATTCAAAAGGAAAAAAGAATGGAAAAAAGTGAACCCAGGTAATCTTTGAGTTATTCTGCCTCAGCAGGAAATACTCTCTTAATTTGAATAAGTCAAAATTGACTGATTAAATAGACAAAGTGAGTCACTGCAGAAATCAATGAAAAAATTTATTGATTCAATTAGCAAATTGAAATTTTTACTGCTTCATTTCGGTAGTTAAGGGGCAAGTTACTGATTCAAAAATTAAAATTCAAATTGAATCTGTAATTTCTCAATGATTGGATGGTACTTAGTCGAATTTTTCTTATTATAGTGAAACCAGTAGAATTTCACTGCCAACCAATGACTCAATTCTGTCTATTTTAATCAGTTAATTTTCAGCTTTTTGACTGATTCAAATTAAAAAAGTACATAGGTATCTAATTTTGAAAAATATCCACCTTTTCCGAAAAATGATTCAATAACTTGTTATTGTTTTGAATAAAAATACATTATGATGAAAAATGAAATGGAAAAAAGGTAAGCAAGGTTAAACTCTCTCATTTCATTATTCCTGATCAAAGAAAGTTGAAATTTTTAAAATTACTATTTTTTGGATCAAGTTTCTTGCTGAAATTCATTTCACCTTTTTGATTTTTCATTGAAAACGATTGTAGAGCTTTCTGCTTATGATTTGTGTTTTTTTTTTCAATCTTTCTCTGAAAATGATTTTTGGATTTTTTGAGTATTTTCTGCAGATAGCTTCATTATTTTGATTTTGTTTTTAAAACTTTTTGTTCAACTTTTTCTCCAAATGTTTGGTCACTTTTTGAATTCATTCAGGAAATGAGTTTTTTGTGGTTTTTCCTGCAGTACTTATTTGTTATTTTTGTTTTTTCCCCTCAAGAATAATGATTTCTCCAAGTAGTTTATTTTATTTCTATTTTTGGTTGAACGTATGTACTTAGAAGATGATTTGATTTTTGATTTATTTTTTAAAACATTTTTATATTATAATTTATTCTATTTCTGTTTCATTTTGATACCACTTGATTTTTTTGTTTCCTTTTTTCTAGTCAAGTATTTCGATTTTTTTTTGTTTTTTTTTTCTGCGAATATTTCATTTGCTTTGTTATGGGCTGATCCTGAAAATTTTTGATTTTCTATCATTTTTTTTTCGAGAATAGTTGGATTTTTTGGTTTCATTTGAAAAATTATTTAGTTTTTTCAGTTTTGTTCTGAGAATTGGTATTTTTTCTGCAAACTTTTCATATTGTTGGATTTTTCTCAATGATTTTTTTTTGAAATAATCTCCTCAAATATTGAAATTTTTGTAAGTTTTTTTCCATAGATAAAATTTTTTTAGGTACCTACCTAATTTTATCCTATGAATTAATTTTTCATTTGGAGAATTATTTGGTTTTTCAATTTTTTTCTGCTTAAATGCATTTTTTGGTTTATTTTGGAATTTTTTTTTCTGAAAAAAGTATTTTTTTTCAAAGATATCTGAAAAATAAGCTGATCAAAAGTGGGTTCCATTTGTATTTTTGGGTAGAAACATTATTTTTATAGATATTGAAACAATTTTTTCGATTTTTCGTGAACTTAAGTCGTAAGAGGGAGTGAAATTTTTACCTCGTCGTTTTGGTGTCCATAGCTCCAGACACAATTTTTGGTTGCCACCTCTAATCTACTCTTCAATTAGCAACGAATAAGAAATGGTGATTCACATTACCACAGTTGACCCAATCTTTCACTTTTTTTTTTCGTTTACGGGACAAATATTATGAAAAAAGTTACATATTTGCTTATTTGAAGGGGTAATTTTTTACAACAGGTAATAATATGATTCGTGAATAGATTCTATAAAAAATCAAAAATTGGTTAAGTACATTTTTCTAAAATTTTGAAAAAAATTTTAAAAAAATTCCCATCCCCATTTAGAGCTCATTGTAATTTTTTTCAAGTCATATTTGTTTGAATTTGTTCGTAGAAAATTTAAAGAACTCATTATGGTTTTTTTTCCAAATCACATTTATTTTTTGCAAAAATTAATTTTTGTGTGTGTGGGGGAGGGAGGCTGGCAAAGTCAACGAGAATTTCTATTCAAAATAATTGCAAAAAAATTTCATAATAAAATTGTCAAATATGAGACATTTTCTTCGCGCGGGGTCTTACCTACACCTCAAAAATTTGAATTTTCTTACATTCAACTCCACAGGTACTCACTACCCACGACCAACAATTTCAAAAAAACCGTTCAATTTTCCAACAATTCCAATCATCGTACGCCCATGTTAGCCGAACGAAAATCTCGACAACGAATGCTTTCACAATTTCTAAATTCCAAAACGATTACAAAGTTGGATGCGCGGTGGTATGTCGTAATGAAAAATATTCAAAAATGCTACCGTAAAATAAAACAACAGCAAGAAAAACCGTTAGTCCGTCCGCATGTGTGAAATATGCAAATTTATTAGCGACTGTTCATGGAACATTAATCGATCTAGTTGCTTTCATAATACATCTGGCGATTTAACTTTCAACATTTTTCCATCTCGCACGTCTCGTAGGTTCAATACATGACACTTTTTCTTTCATCGGAAACATCTCGAACGTGCGGTATTAGAAAAAAGGGAGAAAAATGTAAATCTATGCGTAATGGGCCTATAGCTCGAGTTCAGGTATAATATTACCTGCCTAAATTAGTATCAAACTACAATGTGTATCTACCATGAAGAAGATGTGTAGAGGAGACGTTATGAATAAAAAAATAGGTAAAAAAATATAAGGTAGAAGGGTATTGAGCCATGCTAATAATATAGTCAAGATAGAGGTCAAGGTTATGATACATTAAAGCGCATGTCCACTGATTTAACCATGAAAAACTTGATGATACAAAGAGATTCCGATACGGGTATAGAAAACCGCATTCTTTCGCTTAGTTTCTACCGAAGATACCATAGGCTCCTTCTGGTTGTGTATTTCACTTTCAATATGAAAAAAAAAGTGGAACTAATTCGACTATTTGAATAGAACTCCTGTTCGCGTCGCGTCGGCCGCAATCTATCTATACTCGTATTTTAATACCGTTTTAATCGAAAGGCACTGAGCAATACGTTTAATACTTGTTACAAGACCAACAGCCATCCAGCGTTGGTGTTATTAAATTCAACGGTACTTTACAATAGCAACTTACTCTGCAAATTTATTTTTATGATTATTATGATGTTACAGTGAAATCGCGTAATTGATTCAAATGTGTAATGAACGCTGCGAGAAAGTAACTCGGCAATTTTACAGTTAGCCCTAGCTCATCAACCTCCATCCCTACTCCCAGCTTCTTTTTTTGGTCCGGAAATTTACGAGGTTTCGGATTCGAATTGCTGAAGCCATATTTTAGCAGAAAATTTTACCTATCTTGCGTCATGCACTTTTGATTCGCCGGTTACGTAAATCGATGCAGCGCATCGTCTCGTACGGAGGAAAATTTTTACGTGCTACTTTGGAAGTAATGTACGTGGGTACCTTTGATGGTACACGCAATACCCCAGAAACATACATTTATACGTACGATTGAAAGCGTTCGTATCTCATCTCGAGGTTGACGTCGATTCATCATCGATCTCGTATTCTTATATAAGGACCTTTAATAAACGATTTTGTTTGGTAATCAATCAGTTTCCAGAATGAGACTTTTTTTCAAAAAATTTCTGAATCAGCCAGAATGCTCCGATGACGATTCGAATTTATTGGCGTTGCAATGGAATTTTGGGTCAAATCAGGAGACTGTATCAAAAATGTATCATGAATTAACTCCTCATCCAAAATTTCAAGCGGTGAAGTTCATTTTTCAAAGAGCCTTTCCTAATAAGGGTCAAAAACGGCCCTTGACCCAAAATCGGTCAAAATAGGCCCAAAATGTTACTTATGGTCTAAAAACATCCCAAAAAAATTTTTGACCCCCAACCCCCTCTCCTTCTGGAATTATCGCACTTTTAATGTCGAAACTTCAACACGCGATATCTCTGGAAGGGGTGGGTAAAAATTTTTGAAATTTTCACAGATTATACATCTTACTGAGTAGTATCGATGAAAATTTTTTTGAAAATTTTTGGTTCACATTTTCCCAATTTTTTTTCATGTTGAAATTTTCAAAAAAATTTTAAAAAAAATTTTGGGGGGGTGCCATGGCTGGAAATTTTTTTATTAGTTCTGCCAAGTGGTCATGCATCACATAATATTTTTTTTGGACCCCAAAACTGGGTGCAACATGGTCAAAAAAAATCAAAACCAAAAAAAAACGTGATTTTTTACTACTTTTTTTGTAGTTACAAGCAAGGTATCCCTACTCAAAGTAAAATTTTGAGTCAAAATTGTCATAAATTGAAAGTACAACATAAAAAAGTTCCATTTTCAAAATTTCAAGTGCTGAAGTGCATTTCTCGAATTTTGGTGAATTTTTGAAATTCTAAAATTACCTTATCGTTCTGTAAATCATGAAAATGTTATCTGATCAACGAAAAAAAATTAAATTCGATATACACCCTATTTTAGACCTGCCAAATCGATTGGAAGCGGTTTCGAGACGTTTCAGAGCCACCAGAAAATTTTAACTGTTTTTCAGATCTGAAGAAAAGCTCATAAAAACGGCCAATATGAACTTCAGCACCTATATTCATCTATATTCGCGGATTACCATTATTGGTGACCTAATTAAACAACTGATGCAAAGTTTTTCAAAATTCGTCACTTTTTGCTCAAATTCATATTTTTGGCCTAAACTTTTCCGCAAAAAATCAAAAATACACCTGTTCTTCACACAACAAGGCAAAAAGCTGATTTGTTCCGAATTTTTTCGAGAAATTTTTAGTTCACCTTTCACTATTCTCCCTTACTCGCAAACCACAAAAAATACACTATGAAAACAGTACACAAATTCTCATAATTTTGAAACATTTTCATTCAGAAATGTAACAAGAAATCACAATTACACCGGTGTTATCAAGTTATTATACGATTTGCATAAAATATTTAGAGAAAAAACTTCGATAAATATGTAATTTTGGATCAAGCAACTTTTAAATTGATTATTTTGACCTTAAAAAACAAAATTGATAACCAGAAACTTCAAGCTATAGCGTCAAAAACTTTTTTGGGGGAGGTACAAAGTGGGTATGAGGACATAGAATCCAAGATTGAGCCTTTTTCCGCATAATCATTGCAAGAAATTATTGAGATTGTTTTTGTTTCAAATGCGTGAAGAACGGTTTCAAAATATCTGTCAACAGGATATCTACAAACAAATCAGCTTTTTGCCTTGTTGTGTGAAGAACAGGTGTATTTTTGATTTTTTGCGGAAAAGTTTAGGCCAAAAATATGAATTTGAGCAAAAAGTGACGAATTTTGAAAAACTTTGCATCAGTTGTTTAATTAGGTCACCAATAATGGTAATCCGCGAATATAGATGAATATAGGTGCTGAAGTTCATATTGGCCGTTTTTATGAGCTTTTCTTCAGATCTGAAAAACAGTTAAAATTTTCTGGTGGCTCTGAAACGTCTCGAAACCGCTTCCAATCGATTTGGCAGGTCTAAAATAGGGTGTATATCGAATTTAATTTTTTTTCGTTGATCAGATAACATTTTCATGATTTACAGAACGATAAGGTAATTTTAGAATTTCAAAAATTCACCAAAATTCGAGAAATGCACTTCAGCACTTGAAATTTTGAAAATGGAACTTTTTTATGTTGTACTTTCAATTTATGACAATTTTGACTCAAAATTTTACTTTGAGTAGGGATACCTTGCTTGTAACTACAAAAAAATAGTAAAAAATCGCCTTTTTTTTTTTGGTTTTAATTTTTTTGGCCATGTTGCACCCAGTTTTGGGGCCCAAAAAAATATTATGTGATGCATGACCACTTGGCAGAACTAATGAAAAAATTTCTAGCCGTGTCACCCTCCCAAAATTTTTTAAATTTTTTTGAAAATTTCAGCATAAAAAAAAATTGGGAAAATGAGAACCAAAAATGTTCAAAAAATTTTCATCGATACTACTCAGTAAGATGTATAATCTGTGAAAATTTCAAAAATTTTTACCCACCCCTTCCAGAGATATCGCGTGTTGAAGTTTCGACATTAAAAGTGCGATAATTCCAGAAGGAGAGGGGGTTGGGGGTCAAAAATTTTTTTGGGATGTTTTTAGACCATAAGTAACATTTTGGGCCTATTTTGACCGATTTTGGGTCAAGGGCCGTTTTTGACCCTTATTAGGAAAGGCTCTTTTGACGAATTTTTGAAAATTCAAATTCACACGAGTCCTAAAAATAAAAAATTTTATCTAAACTATTCACTCGATTGAGCTGATACAGAATTATAGGAAATATTCATTCGAGTGTTTTTCGACAAAATCTGCCAAATATTATATATTTTTTTTAGAAATATCGAACTTGAAATTCCTTTTTCGAAGGGGTGGAAAACCCCAGGAACCGGAATGAAGCTGAAGGGAATGGAGAGGAAGAACAGGGACCTCTCTCTGGACATTTTTTTTTCGGAGCTTCAGACACTTTTATAAAATTCCAGAGTCGAAGCCATAAAAAATTTCGGACCTCGGAGTCACTTTTTTAGGAATCCTGGAGCTGAATCCGGGGAAAAGAGAGGACTCCCCGCGAGAGATTTTTTGGAATTGGAGACACTTTTATGAAAATGTCAGAGTCAGAGCCAGGACGATCAAGCCTCCTTTTCCGGATCCTTGAAAAAAACAACGATAAGATGTGGCTTTTTATAAAATTATTTTATTCATGAGGAAAGTAGGTTAGGATCCAAAAATCTAATGGTAAAATTTTTATGGTACATATTTAATAATTTTTGACACGCTGAATTCAAAGACGATGTTGAAAACGTTCGCGAACGATTCATTCAAGTAGTTAATAGAGGGCCAATTTTGTAAAAGAAAATTGAAGAAATTCGTCAAAAAATTTGATTTTTGGTACATTGGAGGGTATTTTGTGTAGTGTAAATGTACCAATTTTCAGCTCAATCCAATCATTTTTGGATGAGTTATTGCAGTTTTTTCGATCTTCAAACTGAATTGGAGGTAATTTCGAGATATTTCAGACCCTCCATAAAATTTTATAATTTTCTAGCAGTTTGAAAAAACCCGTAAAATTGGTCCATATGAATCTCAGCGCCTAAAACGTAAAGTCTATCCATTCCATATTAGTGATTTACTTAATCCAAAATTCGTAACAGTCGATTAAAATCCACATTTTTCTCCAAAAATTTTTAGTAAAAATAGAAGAAAAACTGATAGTTGGTGAGTAAATATTTTTTATTTTCGATTTTCCGAATTCGTTGGAATCGGTTCAAGACATTTTGGAGTCTCCAGAAAATTTTGTTTCCAAAAAAATGTGATAGATTTGAACCGACAATTTTGAACTTTGAAAAATCACCGATCTCAATAATCCAAGTTTTTGGGTAGGTATTGATGTTATGGACCAGTTTTGTAGATCCTTATTCAATCCTGAAATATTCCTAAATTTTCTGGAGACCTTTAAACGCCTCGGAGCTGTTTCCGTTCCAATCGATTCAGAGGGCCAGGAAAAGGGATATTGTGATACCAAATTTTATTTGAGCTTTTTCAATCGATTTATCTTTTTTCATATTATTTTTTGAGCTGGTAGGATAATTTTTAATTTTAAACCAACCTGAAATTTCGGCTGTAAAAATTCGTTCATTTTTATAGTGTTCTTTTGTACTTTCGATGCATTTTAGTTTCATTCTTGAATTTTACTGTAGGTTGGGATACATTCCCTTGTTAGAATATTCGAATAAATCGATACCTCCCTCCCGCCCCTTCCATTTTCTCAGCTTGATTTTTCTGTACCTACCAAGTTCAAAACGTCATGGATGAATATACCTATCTTTCGAAATTTATTAGAACGGTTTCCAAGTGTGAATTATTCGTCGATATTTCACGCTTCGTGATATCTCGTACTCAAATGTGTTCAATTTGTTTTCAATTCATAACCAGTTACGACATTTATGTTTACCGAGCGAATAAGACTCAAACTGTGACATACGGATTCCTGTGGAGTGACGGCGCTTGTGGACATTATGCACCTTGTATCACTTGTATGACTATTGTGCAGGCTGCAAATTTCAATTTAAGATCGTAATAAATTATGTTTTGTGTTTTATCAAGATTGGAAGCGATGTAATTTTTTTTTATGATAAGTTTATAGGTAATTAATCGTGTGTAGGTACAGGTAGTTTACATTCGTACAAAAAACAAATAGACTCCCTTTCCTCTCATCCTAAATAAAGTATGAAATTATAACTTTGAATAGGTATATTTCAGAACATTGGGATTTTAAATAGATGCAAAATTGAAGTTAATGAGGCAGGAAGAATGATGCGTTATGAATTTCATTTTGTCATAATGCCGTAAAATTTATGACTTGTTACTTATTAGTCACCATTCAGTGCTTTTTCATCCTCTTTCCTTTCCTCGTGTCACTCTTCAGTCGATTCTATCAATACCTAATTGTAATGCAATCAAGTTTTCTGATCATGAAAATAATAATTTGAAGTTTTTTGATTTTTCATGCATAATTGAAAAAATGACTAATTTGTAATTTTTTTTACAACGATGAAAGGCCGAACTTGGTTTTTATTTTTTTGTCTAATAAACCTGAATTTTGTTCCATCTTGAAAAAATGAAAAGTAAGGGAAATAATTTCCTAATTAGGCACCTATTTATTTTCATTGAAATTTTTGCAAAGACTTAAATTTTTCCCTCCTTATTCCTATTTCAAGTAAGTAAAATGAATCTTCACTATGCCATTCTGGTATTTTGGACAATTTTTTGGAAAAAATGATATCAAAATCAGGAAAATTAAGTACCTGTGAAAAATGTCACGAATATGATACTTAAATAGAATATTCAAAGGAATTCATAATTGTGGTGAATTTTCTCAAAGAATCAAAAGATAAATAAATTGGTTAAAAATTGAAGTACATAGGTACATTACATAAATACATAATTATTACTTGGTTGAATTGATAAGAATCACTTTCGGTTGTAAAGCTGATAAAAATAGTCCAATTGGTAGCAAAGTTGCTAATATTTGCCATAATCCGTAGCTTTTAGGGTAGGGTTTTCCGCTGTAACAACGAATAAGATCAAGCAAATATGAATATCGATTTTTTGAACTAAAAAATATAATATTATAATCACGTACACACGCATCTTAATCACGTTAATTATGATGTGATGATTTTTGCCTGACTTGAAGATTGCAGGAGTTCTGATATGAGCGTATTTGATACCTACCTACTGGTACCTATGTGTTTTACGATATTTATTGGTCACTTTTTTCTAAATTTTGAATATGACCATTTCCATTGTTTTATATTTTGTCCTCAGCCCTCCTCCATTATATTGGATCTTTGATGCCCATTTCGAAAATTTTCTGAGAAAACTGATTTGAATTATATTATAGAACTTGGTAATTTACTTTGGTTGTCTTTCAGAAGGTTTTTAATTTGAGTATTTTTGATAACGGGGTAGAGTAGAAAAAAGACCCTGAAAGCGCTTTTAGGGTCTTTTTGAAAATAAATGGGCACTTGAAAAAACAAAAAATAAGTCATTCTCAACTGCTGTCATAAGCGAAAAAATAAGAGACGATTTTGATAATTTCTAGGGGAGAAAAAACTGAAAAATTACTCAAAAACACGCGTTTTTGGGTCAATGAATTTCACATTTTTCCATGCATTGGTACCGTTTTCGTTAAGTTTTCCCCCCTTTTTTTTCAATTTCAGAATGGATCTGAGATCTGAGGGTTAATTTATAAAATAGTGGATCAAATTTTGAAAAAAAAAAAAAAGGAGGGCGCAATGTTAAAATAAATTAATTAAGTACATAGGTATTGAAATTGTTGAGTAATTTGAAAAAAAAAAGGCTAAAACGTCTAATATTTGAACAAAAATCCATCAACTGAAAAAATCAAGTGTAATTTTGTGTACAGCATTTCGTTATCAATTGCAAATTAAAGGAGAGGAGCTTTCAAAATTTTTGGCTTGAATCCATACAGTAGGGAAAAACTCAATTTTAAATAATGGAAAAATGAGAAAAAAATTTTGGGCTGACAGATTTCGAGAAATTTTGGAAATTGGATTGAATTAATTTCAATTTTCAAGAAATTGGCAAATTAATATTTTGAATTTTGTGGAAATATTTTAGAATTGAAATGAAATAGTTTAGGAAAATAGAAAAAGGGTACTATTTCTTTCATGGAAAAATCAATTTTTACTTCTTGCCCCAATTTCTCTGAAACTACTCGACCGATTTTCTTCATTTTTTCTTGTTATGTTCAGAAATGCTTTCTTTTCAAGTCCACGAGAGTATTTTTCCCGATTTCAATTTTAAAAATTTTTTTGTTCAATTTACTTCTGTAATCGAACACTGATTTGAATAATTTTACGAAATTTTTGTGATAAAGTTTGTATTTTCGCGAATGCTCTCGTTGCAATATTGCTGGGATACCCCTGAATAATGAATTGACTTTGAGGATCAAGTAGCTTCTGAAGGAAGAGTCATCAAGTGAAAACTGATTTTTCCATTAAAAAAATAGTTCCCTCTTCCTGTTTTCCTTAACAATTTTATTGCAATTATAAAATATTTCCACAAAATTCAAAATTTTGTAATATCTTCTCTCACTTATGAACTGTGCAAATTTTTCAATTCAAAATATTAATTTGCCAATTTCTTAAAAATTGAAGTGAATTCAACCCCCAATTTCCAAAATTTCTCGAAATCTGTTGGTCCAAAAAAATTTACTCATTCTTCCATTATTTAAAATTGACCATTTTCCTACTGATGTATGTACCTATTTAATCCAATAATTTTGAAAGCTCTCCCCCTTGAGCAGCTTTTTCTTCAAAAAAAAACCTCCCCCATTTTTTGAATATGGTTAGATTTTTTAAAGGTGACTGTGTCTGGAGAAAGGTGAAGGCCAAAGGGAAGAATTAAATTCTCTTCTGGTCATTCTGAAGCCCTCCTATCCAGTATTTTAGGAAAATGGTGAAACGATCCAGCTAAATTTTTATCAACTCACTCATTTATAAATCAGTGAAATTATCGGAAATCACCGGAAAAATTTCAATGGAAAGATTCAGTGAAAAAATTGCTGGAAAATTAGTGAAAATTCACAGAAAATGTCAGTGATATAATTTGAAATTTACTAAATCAATAAATTTCTTTGAAACATTAATGCAATTTTTTGAAAAATCAACGAAAATCCACAGAAAATTAAATAATTTTGCTGGTTTTCTCTATGCTGCAATTCTGACTTCTTTCAGTGACTTTTCACCGATTCGAAATGAAATAGTATTGATTTTGAATCAAATATTTTTATATTTTTATTAGAAAGTAAAATCGTAAAAATGAAACTTCTTCCTCATAATTTCAACTTAGGTAGGTACCTCTACTCCAAGTGAACCATTACTATATTTTTCCCCTAGTTATCTTTTTTTACGCATACATTCAAATAAAAATAGAAGTAACGACCATACAATAAAAAAGACAATATATTTTTCAACTTCATTCTTCTTATTCGACGACTACCTCGAACAATATAAAAGACAATCATAATTAATTTCGTGAAAAAGAAAGCAATAAGCAAAATTATAATTGAAAAATAAGTGTGGATGGGCGTGAAACGGCGACGTAAGAATTATGCATTATGCATAAGATATAACTCCAAATTCTACGCCAAATGACCTATAAATTAACCGAAAGGCGAAAGGTCTGTCTTATACCCTATCGTACTACAATCGAACAATACTCATAATTAGCGAATTTTTCGCCGCAAAATTCGGAGCGTTGAAAATTCGCCTATTCTAATTTCTATCCAAATTGCCAACGTTATTAACAAGTCATTCAGGTAGATACATTTTGCATTGGCAACCAGTTAGAAAAACGAGAAAAAAAGGTTCGCCAATTAAACAAAATTGGCATCGTATCGATTAAATAGCATTCGAGAATAAAACAAATTCAAATTTTCGAAATTCTTCCATCGTATCGTTATTATCGATACATCAGACGATAGAAATAATGCGCTTATAATGACTTAATAGCGGCGAGTTTTAATTTCGAGCCAATCAAATTCTGCCCCGGCTTCGGCTCGAAGAATTTCTCGATAGTTTTATCAATTAAGGTGATAATTGCGACGCTTAATAGGCGCCATCGACACTCGCCATATAGATCTGTATTCGGTACGACAATAAAATAACGAGTAAAAGTAAAAGCTTACCTAAATACGGGTTTGGGGTAATTATGAAAAAAACCATCGTCGACCGGAGCACCGTGCGCTAAGAAATCGTTATGAGCGTGAAAATCGACTGGAAATTTATTATGGTGGAAATCCGGACTGGTGAAATCGTTGGTTTTGCCAAATTCGTCGATATGATGAGCCGATGGATGAACATAAGCTGGGTATTTTTTATCGTCGTAGTATAAATTGGGACGTTGCATGGGGTTGACTTTTGGAGGAGCGAATGTCGTAACGTGGGGTATTTTTTCGTGATGGAATTTCGAATAAGGCAAGTTGATTAAATTATTATGAGTAGTGCCGCTGTAATAGCCGCTCAACGAAGGCGAATAGAAATGTTCGTGTTTGACCTCGGCGCTGGATTTGAAATTATTCGTCTTGAAAGAGGCATCAACTTCTGGATAAAAAGGAGCCGAAATGGTTTCCTCGCTGAACTGGGGACTTGGGACGAACGGCGTGAATCCAGTTTCGTAATTTTCGCCGCTCGATTTGACGAATTTATGGTTTCCAATGGCGATGTAATTTTCGTTCGAAGGTTTGGCAAAAGGCTCGTAGGATGAATTTGTCCTCTGGATGGATTTTCTGGGAGGTTCTTCGAATTCCGGAGGTTCTCTGACTTCTTTGATATTCTCGCTGATTTTTTTATCCACTATGGTCGCTTCTTCTTGTAAATTTGTCGAGTTTATGACGAAATTTTGCAAGGACGAGGGTAATCTGGAGGTTCCTGCTGCTGGTGGTTTTTCTAAAATTGATTCTTTGGTATCGTTGGTGCAGTTGATGGATGGATTTGTGCAGATGAGTAGGATTAAAATTGGGATTAAACTGGACCGATTCATTTCTGAAATTGGAAATTTGTCTTTTTCCGAAACAATTATTTATTGTCGATTATTTTGTAATTGAAACCATTTGATATTGATCGAAACGTTTCACCATACAATTCACTTGAACTTCGAAGAGAAAAAAATCAAACGATTTGAAACTGTCAATTTATCAACTCGACATGTAAAATTACGCGAAAATGAATCTAGTTGGACAAAATCAAACACTCGAAATGACTCACATGATGTAAACATAGATGATAGAACTGTTATGCTGTCACCGCGAAAAAGTAATTCGTGATGTAAAATTCGTAACTCCAAATCATCACGGAATTGTAAACACTTTCTATAATTTTCACATGCGTGAACATGTAAAATTAATTCGCTAATTTGATCTGAAACAATAGGAAACGCTTCGTGATTAAAATAATCAACTTTGCGTCGCGAGTAATTACTATTTCCGTGTTGTCACCTTACGTATGGTTAAAATGGATACAGATTTGGAGACTGGTATGCTGAAGTGTAATTCAAGGATATTTTGAAAAATTGGTGAAATATTTTTTTTAAAAAAAAAGTTCATGGCAGATGAAACCTATTTCTGAATCTAAAGTGAGGGAATTTCATTTGATAAAAGTGGAGTTCCGCTGACATAGTTAATGGCGATCTGCTGGATGTGGATCTGTCTAAATTTTTATTTCATTTTTGTGCTTGTTCGGAATGCAAAATTTATTGTTATTTTTATAATCAGACTTGACTGCTGATCGGTGACTTCGTGGATGTAGCGTACATATAATTAAGGAAGCCGAGATGCTCTTTTTAGAAAATGGGGTCAAAATATACGTATTTTAAATCATGATAAGGGATTGTAGGAAACACCTCTAAAATTGAGCATTTCTTCCTGATGACTTCTTATTTGCCCTATTTCAAAATTGAAGACGAAAGCATTGCCCATTAGAGTTGAATTATTCGTGGGTTGGTCTTTCAGAGATGAAAGTCAGCCAAAAATCTTGGAAGGCGAAAATGAAAAATTTTGCTGACAATCAAAAAATAAGAATTTTGCTGACGCGTGTCCTCAATAAATGATAAATTTGCCAATTTATGAGTAAAAAAAATTCCAAATCATCGTACTAAAGTCAAAAAACAAAAATTCGTGCTTTTTTCTTTCTTATCTTCTGACCTCCAACAAAACAAGATGGAGAGGACGAATTTACCCCTTATTCCACCAAACCATTACACCAAACCCTTTCGTTTCGATTCTCCACTTTTTAAAATTCTCAATTCATCAATTTCACCAAAAATTACCGCGTAAATTCTCTAATTGAAATTTTCTAAAAATGTGGAGCATAGAAGCGCGAAATTTTTAGTTGCTTTAGTTGATTTCCATGCATTCTGGAAGCATTTGAGTTGAGTTTTAAAAATTTGAGAAAAATTTTTAAAGTAAGTAGGTGTTGTTGAATTTCAACATAGATATGTTTTTTCCTCTTGGATGGGGGGGAGGGGGTCATTCCAAAATTTTTAAGAGCCTATTTTGCGTCATCAAAAGTCAAAAATTTATAAACTTTCTTATTTTTTCGAAATTAACTTAATGTCAAAAAGTCAGAAGTTGACTTTTGAAAGCACAAATTATATTTTCAAATTCAACTTATTAATTATTATATTTTAGAAAGTCAGAAGCTAAAAATTGACTTGATCTCAGAAAGACAGAATGCAGTGGCGCAGCCAGAACTTTTTTTATGGAGGGGGCTAGAATTCATGAGAAAAGTAAGTGGGTGTAAGCTTGTGTAGAGAGGGGATCCCCCGAACCATCGTTTGTTTTTTTTGAGGGGGCTCACTGCTCACATAAGGCTTGCCATGGGTAAGGGACCTTGAAATAAAGGAAAAATTTAACTAATTACGTCGGATATCAACGTTAAAAATACCTAAAAGACTTTTTTTCACTTTTAGATTTCTCACCTGAGGCCCAAATTTTCTCTGTACGACTCTGGGGGGAGGGGGAGGGGGCATAGACTCGGCTTAGTGACAATCTATTTTCATGGAACATTGACTTTTTCCCCTTTGAATATTATAAACGTGAATTTTATTCAAAACTACACAATATAAAGAGCGTTAAGAAACAAATGGCAGTGAATTTTTCAAGGAGAAACACCTCATATGGGTAAAATGAAGGCAGAATCGTGTAAATTCGAGTTTTTTCTATCCATGCCACCCTTCAGTTTCATCCTGGAACTCGTTTTGGTCGATTTAGGGCAGTAGTTTTGAAAATGTGCTGATTTCCGCCTCCGAATTAGCAAAACAGCGAAATTCTTGGAAAATTAGGGTTCTCGAAGACATAAATCCGAAATATTGCCTCCTTGTGACTTTTCTCTATTTTTCAAACTAAAGAAACGTCTTCGAGGACACTAATTTTCATAGAAATTCATTTTTTCGTTGGTTCAGAGGTGAAAATCAACACTTTTTTAAAACCATCACCTTAAATCTACCCATACAGTTGGGGGGGGGCTTTAGCCCCTTAGCCCCCCTTGGCTGCGCCACTGACAGAATGACAAGAAAAATCGAGCTTTCGAATTTTTTCGAGAAATTTTTAATTCGTCTTTTACCATTTCCCCTTACTCCCCCTCCCCCCTCCAAAAAAAAGTACACTACGAGAAGCGAGAACAATAATAAATTCATAATTTGAAACATTTATTGACCTTGACGGTAGATACTCAGATGCTACTTGTGGATACCAGTGCCGCATTCAAGGGGGGGGCTAAAAGGGGCTAATGCCCCCTCCAAATTTCCTTAAGCTCGAAAAAAACGAAAAATATTTTTTTATTGCAAAAATATTTTAAAAAGTGCACTTTTATATTTTTCAAACAGTATTTTTTCAAAAAAGTTCCGAGGTGTTTTTTTTGTTAGAAATTGATAATTTTTGACCAATGTTCACAGAGGCGTAGCCAGGGGGGTTGAGGGTCTGAACCTCCCTCCTTGAGGTCAAGAATTTTTGTGAAAAATGCCTTTTTTGGGCATTAAATAAACAATTTCTTCGAAGCTTTGCCCTCGCTACGCTCGGGCGGAAATTAAATCATTATTATATGGATTATTTAAGACTAGAATGCAAAAAAGGCTCATTTTTACCCCCTCCCTCTTCCCCTCCCCAAAAAATTTCTCGTTTTTCAAGTCTCTGTACTCATTTTGCAGCCACCCAAAAAAAACCTTTCGACCCAGACCCCCCCTTTCGGAAGCTTCTGGCAACGCCACTGAATGTTCGAGTCAAAAATCACCGATTCCTCAATAAATTCCCACTTTGTCAGAAAAAGTTGATGATTTTTGACCGAAAGACCGGTTGAAAAAAGTGATTAATCAGAAATTTGACCCCCTCCTCCGATTTTTCTCGAATTCTCAGCCCCTCTCTTAATTAATCTCTGGATGCGCCACTGGTGGATACCCAATTTCCAAATGTAAGTACTAAGTTGATGGACATTGAGCATCCATTCGCCATCAGCGGGAACCAAATATACCACATACCTGTGATTACACGTATATTTACCTTTTGAAGATGTAACGTATGTAACATTGACGAAATCGTTCACGAAACAAAGAAGGCATCCGAATAAAAATATTTTTCCCCGTTAATATACACAGACACACGCATGTCATAATATTACTTTGCTCCGTTATAATATCTTTTTATATTATATGTTCATACCAAACGTATAGACATTAAAATTATACAAATATTAATGAAAATTTCTTGAAAACTTTCTTCTTTTGTATAAATATATTTTTTTTCTCTCGAGGATCATCGCAATCATCAAATATTTTCAAATATATTACGGATAATAAAAGTAACGGGTTTACTTAATAGGGAACTATACGCGGTAATAAATCGTTCACGCGTAAAAAATTAAAACGTTCGTAAATTATCAATGAAAATTACTGGAACATCGCGTCGCACTTGTGTTCGCTTCATGTCCATTCTCACATTACCTGGCTCGGCGACAGGCAAATTAAATCGTTTTTATCAATTTTCTTTTAACAATAATTTGACTTGGGAGTTTCCCGATGCACGTTTTGGTCATTAGAGTATGGGTTTCGTATCTGTACCATTAGGTATACATATGTTCGATTTTATTCTGTGGTCTACTTACAGTTTTTAAAGATTTCTCAAAATTTATGAAATTTCATTTTTCTAGTTAGTAAGACAAAGGAACAATATGAGATCAGAGATTCGAAGGTGAGAGGTCTGGTCCCTCCGGCTCCAATTCCGAGGTTTTTAATAAAAGTCCTTCCGGCTCCAACTTTAAGACTTTTGAAAAAGTGCATCCGGGTCTGAGATTTTTTAAAAAGTGGCTTCTGCTCTGGTTCTGGGATTTTCATAAAAGTGCCTCCGGCTCCTTAAAAAATCGCCCGGAGGGTGCCCTCCCCTCTCGATTTGACCGACAGTGGGTTTTTTTTGAAAGAAACATAATTACCTATTCCAAAAGCACCTTGAGTAAAATCTCAGCTTATATACAAGTTGGTTTTTTTCAGATTTTTTCGACCCCCTTTTTTAGAAAAAGTTGTCTATGAGATAAATTGTAGGAATCAAAAATCGAAGAGGAATCAGACTGGAAAACTTGGATGCATTGGATTTAGTTTAATTTCAACATTTGAACGATAAACAATGCGATGAAATTTGAAGAATTTGTGTACAGATTCTAACATTTCAAATCTGTTTGTGTTCCCTTTCATGATTCCGTCAATTCTTTTATCAATTTTTCAAAACATATTTCTGAAAAGTGAAAATCTTGAAAAAGTACATAAATGAAAATGAGTTTTTTTTTTAGATTTTTCCACTTTGAATCATAATAAAGCCAGAATTCGGTCCTTACACTTCGGAAAGTACATATGTTCTCTGAAAGTGGGGGGGAGGAGGTCGAATCCAAAAAAAAGAGTCGATATTTTCGGATGTACATTGTTGAAAATATCACCAATGACTTGTTCATGGTAATTCATTTTTTCAAAACCAAGTAAGACCATTTGAGACATAAGACTATGAAAGGCTTTTGAGAGGTTTCACACACACCCTTTTAGCTTTCACTTTTGAAACAGATGAAGGAGACATTGTGGTGAATACATTTTTTCGTCAAGACAAAAATTTCACATAATTCGACGAAATCCAAAAATGTGACGATTGAATGGTCTAAGTACATAAGTAAATTCCAAAGATTATGTATTTGGCAAAATTGAAAATTCAGTTGGGTAAGCTAATGTTCTTATAAATGCTTTTTTCAGGACTCAATTTTAGGTCAATCGACTAATAAAAATTCAATTTTGGTGCAATAAAAACTAAAACGAAATAAGTGCATTTTTGGGGAAATCAATAAGAAGAACAAAAATTATAAATCGTAATTTAAAATTTAGTTTTTTGCTAAAACAAAAAATATCATCAATTATTCGTTTCATTTTAAAAAAATGAAAATTGAGACAATTTTTCTAAAAATCTTGAATAGCAATTTTTCATTGAAAATTGCGAATTTTTCTGTGAAAAAAAGAAAACAATCGGATGTAGGAAGGTATTTGGAAAATTTCCACAAGTTTTGCTTTTTTTCTGTTCTTATACCTACTTATTTGTAAAGAAATGTAAAAAATAGCTAGTTATAACTTTTATAAGTTATTATGCAGAAAAATGCGACCTAAAATGATGAAAACATTTGTGTTTTTTTTCTGTTTTTTGAAGACGAACACGAAAAAAAGAAATTATTTTTCAAAAAATTAAGATACGATATCCCTAAAAATACCTATAACATCGTTTTTGCAACATTGGTCTCGAATCTTCGAGACACTTTTAAAAGGGGTTTTTTTGACGCTCTCAAAAACGAAGTCGAAAATGTTATTCTTATAAAATAATGAAAAAAAAAAAAAATGGTGTCAATTTTTCCCTTCTCACACTATTCTGCTCATTTTTGGACCGTTTTCTTCATTCCTGAATACTTATTGCCAGTTATCGACGGAATAGGCAACCATATCTTCTTTCTCGATATAAAGGCCGCCGTTTTTTCCTTCAAAAATCATGTAGACAGTTGATCGGTGGATAGTAGATACAAAATTTTATTCCAATAAAGATTTGATATATACAATCGTTTTAAAAATCATCCTTGACATATATTTTGATTTTGATTTTTTTTTTCTAATTTTCTAACTAATTAATTGACTCTAATCTTTCGTATTGATAATTGTGTCGCCCTATCAATTTTTCCTAAAATTTTATCAATATGCAACATTTTTCATTTAGATGTTGAATAAATAGAAACTATTATTTTTGCTGGCAGGTTTCATGTAAACATTTCCAAAACTTTCGAGTAGATATACCTATTTCAATGACCCATTTTTTGATGATGTGAACTTTTCTTCAGTAAATAAAATTATCATAAGTAAAAAACATTTTTCAAAACTAATCTTACTTATTGTACTTAATTATATTAATCATCTTATCGTGAAGCGCAATAAATAACTGTGATCTAAATATTAAGCATCTTTATTACGAAAATGCTTTTATAATTCAAAAAAATTATTATTTACCGAAGGTACCCTGATTATGAAAAAACTCTTAAAGTTGAAATTCTAATGTCAATATTTCGCTCAAAAGTAACTATCATTATCTCAGATTCACGTAAAAATTTTGCTTTCTTCTCTTTCAAAGAAAAAAAAAACGAAAATTATTTCACCGCAGTCCAAAATCAACTCTATTCATCCTTAGAATAATTTCTTACAAATTCTATCATTTCTATCATATCCACGGTTTTTACTGAAAACAAAAACAAGAAAATTCAGAAAATAGCAAGAATTAATGATTCTACTACATAGAAACTAATTTTTAACGATTTCCTCTTTCCTTGAAATCGTTAATCGAAGGATTAAAAAGGGAGCCTCTTTCGGAAAAATTTAGGTAAAATAGGAAAACTGGCAAGAAAATCCAGAAAATTGCAAAAATTTTATTTTTTTTTAGATCCAGTAGACATTTATAATAAATGAAAAATTCCTTGAAGTCTCAAAAGTTACTTTTTGTTACTTTTCTCTCAAAAAGTTACTTTTTTCAAAAATTTCACCTGGTTTTTGGTTGAAAAATGATGATCGCTCGGGCTCAGTTACACGTTTTTTATTTTCGAAATGGTTTGAAACGGAAATTTGTACCTATTACTCCTCAAATGAGTTCGATTTTTTTGTGGGGGGAGGGGGGGGGGGGTACAATACTTCTTAATACCTATTTCGAAAATATCATGATGAAAGTCCTGCTAAGATCCTGCTTTTGGGTTTTGGACTTTTGTCAAGACACCTCGTCTTAATTAATTTTTCTAGATGCGCCTGTGACAGAGGCAGAACAGAAATAAACATAAGTTGAAAGAAAAAGTGAGGAAAGTCGGAAAATTAAAGCAATTTTTGAAATAAGTCGAACAAGCTATTACCAAAAAGCGAAAAACCTATGGTGATATCTTTAATTGAAGTAACCAAAAAATTGAAGAAAGCTACGTCTAAGGAAGACTTTCAGGACATCACTGCAGCTCAAGAGCTTCTGAATAGTGCTGATAAATTGAAGAAAGGGGAAAAATTTTCCAAATTTTTGGTGGGATGTCTGAGTCCATGTATGGTTTGCCTATTTGGTCTTTTGAAGGCGATATCACGTTGAAATGCTTGTACTTCTGTCATATCCATCAATTCTGATCTCTTCGTGGATTTGATAATTTTCCGTCAGAAAATTCCAAACAGATTTTCAAACAAAAATAAGTTCAAGGGGGTAAAAAAAATTGAAGTTGAATACACATCAGATTATTTTTATCTCGTAAATTCTTTGACCACTATCTCATTTCAAATCAGTGGAAAATCACTGGAAAATCACTGGAAAAAAGTCAGAATTGCAGCACAGGGAAAATCAACGTAATAGAATTTCACTGATTATTCAAAGAATTTCTCTGATTTTTCAAAAAAAAAAATCAGATAGGTATTTTACTTGTTTTTCAAAAATTTTAGGATCGGGACCTATCGACGTTTCAGTTTCAGTGAATTTTTACCGATTTTCCAGAATTTTTTCGCTGATTTACTACACTGCTGCAATTCTGACCTGTTTTCAGTGATTTTCTATAATTTTCACCAATTTATAAATATGAATATGAGTACAAAATAATGTTGTTGTGTTGTTAATCTATGTATTTGCGTACTCATAGCTCGATATAGATTTATAAAACGTTCTCATGTACGTATGTAAAATTAAATTGAAAACTTGATAGACATTGGTACATATATCGATATCGATTACCCAATTTTGGCACGAATTACAAAATTTTACCATATGAGTAAATGCCCTCTAATCCAAATCCACCATTCGGGGGATGAATATTGATAAAAACGTGATAATTGTGTTGAGACATCGAAACTCGTTTTGAAGAATGCGTATTTTATTCGACATCCGTTGGGTCATGTTTATCACCATCAAATACGATGTCAAGGCTACCGTTGTAGGTACATGTACTTGTTACACTGAAAAAATAGTGAACGAGTTTATCGTAAAATTACATTTCTTCACCCAAACTCACCGCAGTTTTTGCAATCGTTTTACCTTCTCTGGTACCTCATAGAATTTCTTCACGTTATAATTAGTCGTCTAAAATTATACATAGAAACGTTGCTATTTTCATTTTCATTTTTTTTTTTTTTTATAAACATCTACCTATCCATCACCCAATAGATGTCTGGATAATTTTTTCCCCTGGAAGAAATTTCTTTCGAATCGAATGTCACATAGAGAACAATACGCTGTCTGTAGGTAAAATACCTGGATAAATTTCACACTCGCTCAGTATCATTGTACATATTAGCATTCTGTAAGGTACCATAAAGAAACTATACAGTCACCAAATGTTTGAGAAAAAAAAATCCCGTGAAATACTTGATGACAATGCATAATAATTGTTGTGAAGTATCCGAAATCTTGATGCATGTCGATAAAAAAAATATACCCGAGTAAGTTTTTTTTTTCTACTGGAGATTTTTCGGTAAAAATTCACCATGCTTTTTGCTGATAATTCATTCACAATTCGTTCCGTCGTAAACGTAACCGCACCGTTTAGACGTTCGTCTCGTAGCCGTTTTTATCCGTGTGTAGAGCTTTCTGTATCGAAATGAAATTATCACGAGTAGGTATGGTGGATTAATTAAGGAGTCGGATGTACGTAGACGTACCTACTACCTACCTATGGATTTGTTTTATTAATGATAATTTAGTTGGAGCTCTGATTATGTGTTAGCCGATGAATAGAAATGAGTCGAGATTCGATGAGGGAATCGAGAGGGGGGTAGAGGATCATTTTATGAATAAGAATGAAATTTCTTTTTGTATAAACATTCAAGAAATTCCATTTGAAAATTTTTTTTGAAGAGAGCAACAATCTGTTTTTTTTTCACAAACTCTTCAAGTGAATTGAATTTATAAAATTTTCAATTTTTGAGGCCAAACTCCATTTAGGATGAAACCTTAGATTATTTTTAAAAAACGGTAGATTAAAGGGGCGAAACGTCTCCGTTGTGAACGGAGAATCTTACTCGAAGTGTTTGCCGCCGATTCAATCCGGGGATCTAGAGAGAGGGGGTGTGATCTCTCCGGCTCCGAAAAGTTTTCAAAAGTGCTTCCAGCTCGAAAAAAGGGGGGAGCCAGGCCCTTTTTCTTCTGTTTTCCGGCTCAGGTTCTGGGATTTTCTTAAAATTGTCCGGCTCCGAAAAAATTGTCTGGAGGGAGCCTTCTTCCAAGATTTTAGGGAAGAGTATACTTATTCTAAAACTCATGTGATTAAAATTTCAGCAATTGCGGTTGATTTTTCGATTTTAATAAATTTTTGAAATTTTAAAACTCCATTTTGAATTTTAAAAAATGCGGAATTAAAGAGGAAAGAAATTTTACGATGAAAATTAAATTTTTAAAATCTGAAGGTCAAGGATTCAAAAAATTTTGTGAAATATTAATTTTTTTGAGTGTTTCCAATTTTTGAAGAGCTTTAATCTTGTTTTTTTTTTCAACTGTGGAAGGTGGCCATATTTAAATTATCCTACTGAAAACCTTGACGTAGTTAAAATAATGGATTTTCTTGACTAACTGTTTAAAAAAAGGACAGCAACTTGATTTGTGCATGCCCAATTTAAACCTGGCAACATTTTGAAGGAAATGTTCGTTTAATTTTTTTCTTGGAAAAAAAAAATGGGGACTGAAAAGAACAAATATCCACACTGCATGCAAATATCATAAAAATTTCCGAGCAGTTTTGTAAATTAAAAAAAAAAACAACAAAAACTTGAAATACCTAATATTTCAACAGAAAGGCACCAATTGAAAAAATTAAAATATGGTACCTGTTTGACAGTTCGATAGGAAATAATCAATGAAATAAGTATTCTATGGTTCAAAAGCTTTTGCTGAAGGTAAAATTCGTCTCATTTTTGATCAATTTTTTAGAATTTTGACGAGGCTGAACAAAAAGGGCATTAATTATTCCGAAATCGTAGGTATTTTACCTATTGAAAAAGTTGGACCAGAATTGGAAATTTTATTTTTGTTTTAAACATTGAAAAAAATTGAAAAATTGTTTTTTTTAAAATTTAAAAAATTGAAAACTTTTCCGCTTTAGTCCAAATTTTTAAATATTTTACTCTGTTCTCCTCACAGAGCCAACTTGAAAAGACTTGTAGGTATAGAATTTTAAAGTTCATTTTCCTCCTGAGAAATTCTTCTTCAAAATAATTTGATTTCTTGAGCTTTAAATGGCTCAAGTTAATTAAGGCTGTGAGTCAAAAATAAGTACGAATTTTTGGTTGGATGTGCTCTCACATGTCCAAATTGGTCAAAAAGTGCCTTAGCCTATCTAGTGGTCTTACAATTTTCTAGTGGAAGAAAATAAGAGAAAGGTATCTTCCTATTATCATTTTTTTTCAGACCAATACGGGAGCAAGGAGCAATCTGCACCCTCTTTCCCTCCAAAATAAAGTTACATTTTCAATTGAGAAAATTGAAATATTTCCCATTTTCTAATTGGAAAAATTGGGAAAATTTTTAATACCTGGAGTCAATGAAATTTAAAGAACCTTCTCAATGGAGGAATTTTCGATCTCTATTCCACATTGAAGTCGACTTGGATTAGATGTTTCTTTTTGCAACGTTTTCAATCTCTATTTCTATAAAGCCTCCCACAACGTTTTTATTTGTTAATTTTCTTAACTTTTATTAGGTACTTTCTTTATGTTTTAGAAATTTTCCCCAGCTCCTACCATGAATTTCAAATTCAGGGAAAAAAGACTTCAGATTTATCAGAACATCGAGTAGATTTGAGTTGAAATTAAGCTGAAACTATTTCATCTCGAAATGTAAGTACTTACCTACATTCCATTATCCAATTCTAGAATGAATTTTAAAAATTCGAATTTTTTGAATTTTTATGAATGATGCTCATTTTTCTATTTTCAAAGATTTGATTTGATAACTAATTTTTCAAACTAGTTCCTCGAGCTCTTTTTAATTATTCGAGAATTTGTCTGTAGAAGGAGGAAGAGAAACAACCAAGTTAGAGGTGGGATCAGAATATTTAAAAATTGGGGAGGGGTAAAAGAAGCCAAGGTATGAGAGCTGTGTACCAACGAAAAAATGGGGGGGGGGTAAGCTCTCTTCAGCAATTCCAGATAGAAATGGAATTTTTAGTTCAATTATTTTTCAAGTTGAAATCTTTCATTTGGACATTTTGTTGAGAGATCAGACCTTTCCTGGTTTTTCTGGCTTCCCGGCTTCTTTTTAGCTGAGCCTTTGAAACTAAGTCTCCCCTCCTCCCAATAATTTTGAAAATGGGAAATTTCCTTTTGTTTTTCAATCTCCTCCCCCCCCCCCAAAAAAAAATATCTCCTAGTTCGAAAATAAATTTGGAATGCATACAAAATTGTAAAAATTCACGTTTGATGGACAAAATTGTCACATCAAACAGTGATCTCGTTTCAAGTGTTTTCTGTTTTTGACCCAAATTTTCAAAAAAAAAAAAAAAATACAGATCCATAAAATACTTAAGTTTTTATTTCCTTCCCTTGCTGCCTTTTTTTCCAACCTTTTTTATCTGAAAATCTTCAAACGCCACCTAACTGGCACTTTCATTGCATAAACATCAATTAGGTAGGTAGGTATACGAAATTAAGTACCTCCATATAATTTAAACAACACAATGATCACCGACAGGTTATCGATTAATTACGTTTAAGTGCTGACAATCAACACAGCATCCAATAAAGTACCGTACTTAAAATGAAGATGCAATTGCAATCGTTTGTTTAATATTTACATATACCTACACTACATGTGACATGTGTACCTAAAAGATGAAAATTTCTGTCTCAAAAGTTACAATGTCATTGGTATGCTGCGACGACGTAATACGCGTAAATTATTCTTCACCGCAGCATATCGCATTACATAACAAAGTAGTTGAGTGTGTTTTTTTTCTGTAGCGCTAAGATTCGCATAGTCTGGTTTGATGACGGTTGGAGTTTCGCGTGCTTCTCTTCAAGGTCTGGTCTGCCGTACTACACCAATAAACCGGTACTCGGCAGCTGCTGCTAGGAGCTGATAACATTTCAAGTTTGTTGTGCTTGTGCGATCTGCGAGGAACATCACGTGTATTTTCAGCTTTAAATTTAAATTTCGGGTTTCAAATTTTTTGTGAGAAAATGGATAAATGGCGTGGCAAAGGCGCTTTGGTCACCGGCGCTAATTCGGGTATCGGGGCTGCCGTTGCGAAAAAACTCTTGGAGTTGGGGATGGTGGTTGCTGGGCTCGATAGGCAAGTTGAGAATTTGAATGTGAGTATATTTTTTAAATGGTTTTACGCGGTAATATGCTTGTTTTTATTTGAAATTTTGGAAATTTCATTGTGTTTTTTAAGAACTCAATGGTTTTAATCGCTTACGAAGTATTTTGATTTTTTTTAATGGCTGACCCAATTTTTTTTAGTAAATGCATGCCTATATAAGTACCTACTTGTTTTTAAAAACACGGGGTTCAAAATGTTTAAATTTTTGAAAAATTGAAAAAATCATTTTTTTTGCTTTCTGTTGATAGCTAGATGGTACTATTATTATTGAAGAGGGAAACAATTCTCAACGTTTTATAATTTTTCGGTGATGTTTACATGAATTTTTCGAAGTTTGGTGTTTTATTTTCAAAGATTGGTGTTCAAAAATTCAAAAATAATTTTAAGATGGAAAACAATTTTGAGGAAAAATTCATAGAAAATATAAAAATGTATAAGTTTAATTTAAGAAATAATAATTGGTTTTGAATATAAATTTCCAAAAAAAAAAAATCAAAAATTGAAAATAATTCCAAAAAGATTGAAGTTGAAATTTGGAAAACAATCTTGGAAAACATATTCAGCCAAAAATTTAGAGCTAAAAGAAATTTTTGAGAAAAAGTGGGGATCAATTAGTACTTAGTACTTACCTACTGCGACATACCGCGAAAAAAAGGGAATAAATTTGCCTATTTTTTTCACATGAATATTTCATTGGGAATCAACTCATCTACAACCAATTTGAAAACCCCCAAGCCACCCTAAGCTCAAATTGAAAATCTGGTCAGGGTCAGGGGTGATCTGATATGTTTCTAAACTGACAACAACCCTCAATACCAATCAAACTTTTTCAATCATTTTTCTCTATTGTTTTTCAACGCATTTTCTTAAATGGTATTTTGGGCCATTTTCAGAAAATGATGTAATTATTCTCCCCTCTCTCCCCTCCCCCTAAAAAATTGAAATTTTTTACTTTTTATTTGATCATGATACAGTTATCTATTAATAGAAAAAAGTAAATACCTGCTTTTTTTAATTTTTTGAAAATTTTCCAATTTTGAGCATAATTTGGAGGTAATGAGAAGGGGGGGGTTGAGAGAGACCTGATATTTTTACCACGCTTTTTTGAGATAATTTCGCAACTTTTTTCAATTTCCTTCTCCCATTTTTCAAAAGAAAGCTTCTTTTAAAATTTTTTCAAAAAACCGAAAAATAAGTGCCTATTTGCTCATTTTCTGAAAAAATAATTGAAATTTTTTTTTCGCAGATGATGAAATCAACGGACAAGTACGGAGAAAATTTATACGTGTTGAACGTTGATCTTTCTCACGAAGAAGAAATACTGAGAGCATTTCAATGGGCAGAAGAAAATATCGGAGGGGTTGATGTGCTAGTAAATAGTGCAGGAATCGGAGGTACCTCTACCTTGCTTGGTAAGTACATCTACCTACTTCACCCCTCCGTTAGATCACTCGAATAGAAATAATTTTCCTCTTGAAAAATATGCAACTGTCATCTTTTGAGAAGTAAATTAAGAAAGTACCACCTGTTTAAAAAAAGTACCGTGATAAATCGTATTATTAATGCCAGAAATTTGAGTAAAAAAAAAAAAAAAAAGACAGAACCGATACATATACATATTTATACCAAGTGTAACGAATTTAATTCTATTTGCAGACGGTAATTTTAACGAATGGCATAATATGTTGAGTATTAACGTAATAGCTCTAAGTCTGTGCGCAAAAGAAGCAGTTAAATCGATGAGAAAAAGAAACGTACAATTTGGACATATAATTCATTTAAGCAGGTATTACTTACGTCATATAATTTGAAGATACTTACTCACTTGCTATTTATATGCCAATCAAAGAAAATTTAAATCCATTTCACGCGGAGTTGTTCGATTGATACGTTCGAGTGTATCGATTTAGGAAGTTGGCATTGGTATGTATGTAATATGGGGAATTTTTCTTTTGCTCGTTTAGTAATGCAGCTCACATAGTTCCTGAATATAGTCCATTTCATTTTTATTCCGCCACCAAACATGCCGTAAAAGCTCTAACCGAGGGATTGCGACAAGAATTAAGAAACATCAATAGTCCAATTCGAGTCACGGTACGTGTATAATTCGGTTGGATAATTTTAATTATCTTTGTATGTACCTGCCTAGGTATAGGTACTTCTACGCATGTACTCGAGGATCTGAGTGTATTTGTAATTCATATGGGTATAATTTATGATTTGAAATATTATTGCAGAGTATCAGTCCCGGTATTGTGAAAACACCGATTATAAAAAATTGCTTGGGTGATGAAATTGATCAAATTGTTTACAAAAAAAATCCCTATTTGCAAACCGATGATATTGCTTCAGCTGTGGAGTATATTTTAGGTACACCGCCTCATGTTCAGGTACGTAGAATTTTATTTTTACTGCAATTGGAAAATTTTAGTTTTATTTTTCTGAACTTCGTTTGTATGAATTTTTTTAAAAAATAGGTCAAGTAAAAAGTAGAACAGAAAATCATTAAAAATTGTAAACATTACCTAAATTTATACCATTGATATTTTTACCGAAAATTGATAAAAATTGACAATTTTGCCACATATTGTACTTATCGATAAAAACTGACAATTTTATCAAAAAACTAAAAAAAAATACTTGATAATTTTGGCCAAAATTGATGAAAATTGATAACTTTACCAAAAACAAAAATTCATAATTTTACCAAAAATGGTCATTAATCAAAATTCAATCAAAAGGCCATTTTTAATCTTGTAGATCTTACAATTTTGATCAAAAATTTTACCAAGCCTTGCCGAAAAAAATTTTCACGTTTGTATATGTATATTCAAGCATTTTCAAATCAGTGCTATCGCATTACTGACGGTTCTTCCAAAATTTACTCAATTCGCAAAATTTGCATAAATTTCTTGGAAATAGACGAGTAGGTAAATGCAATGTACCTTCTGAATATTTTAAATTCGTTTGAATAACATACCTATTAATGATTGATTTTATATGAAAAATGTAAAAAAAATTGAAAATTTCAAAACATTTTAATTTTGAAAATACACCGAGTATTTTCTTTAAAAAAATTGATCAAATTGAAAAATTGTTGGAATAACTTTTAAAAAAGTACCAATACTGGAATTTATGTATTAAAATTCATTCCAATAGAAGTGTGGTTTTGAGAGGAAGAGGGAAAGGAGAGGACATTCAGTGGCGTAGCGAAGTATTTTTGGGCCGGGGGAGGGGATGTAACGTTCACGAATTTGTCAACTTTGAAAATGAAATTTGTTAACTTTAGAGATTTCAGTTTCATAAAATCAGTAGTGTTGCAACGGTCCGAAAATTAAAGGGGTAAAGTCTCAGAATTTCCGACTCGATTTTTGAAAATTTTCGAAAATCAATTTGCTCAGGTACGAAACTAAGTAGATGAAATTTTAGGGGTGGAGGTGGATGACTCAGATTTCCGACCGAATTATATTTTTTTTAACCATTTTTTTTTCTCATTCACTTCATTGCTTTTTTTTTTGGATAATTTCATTGTTGGAAAAACGTGTGAAATTGTGTATAGGTATTTCGTTTCGAGCGAAACGAGGATGGAAAATTTT
Organism: Pseudococcus jackbeardsleyi; assembly: GCA_038380155.1. NCBI lineage: Eukaryota > Metazoa > Arthropoda > Insecta > Hemiptera > Pseudococcidae > Pseudococcus > Pseudococcus jackbeardsleyi. The sequence continues at coordinate 42,457,620 of CM076238.1, forward strand.
AAGAAAAATTATAATGATTCAATTTGAAAACTTTTGTAATTTTAATGAATAATAATAAAAGAAATAAATTTGGCCCAAGCGAAGTGAGGACGAAAATTTTAGAAAAGTTCAGTTCAAGGTGCAATGAAACAATGTTTTGTAGGTAGGTACTTATAATAAAAATCAGCCACTTCTACTTAAAAATGTAATCAGTTGAATTGAACTAAATTTTAAGAGAAATACGAAAAAAATGGCTTTAGTAGGACTTACGTGTATAAAAATATAAAACCGAGTGCAAGCTACGAGGATAAGGTTTTAAAAAAATTTAATTCAATAGGTAATTTTCAAGTTGGGTTGTAATTCTGAAAGGAAACTTTCTCCTTCCTCTCAAATTTTCTTTCTTTTAGTCAAATTTGCCAATTTTTTCTATAGCTATTGCGACTAAGGGATAAGTTGCCTCTCCTCCAACCTCCCCATTCGATAATTCCCCCCCCCCCTCCTCCTCCTCCTCCTCCTCCCCCCCCCCCCCCATGAGTAGGTACAGTAAATTAAAAAGATGACTGAAAGCCTTGCACAAGCTTTTAGTAATTTATGTTTTTTATGTGTTTTTTTATTTTTTTAAAATTTTTTTTGTATAAAAAATGATATGAAACAGGCAGTTGAATCGAGTATGATTTTAATGTATTTGAAGAATTAAAAATCAAGTTGGTTTACATTCCACATTTGGGTATTTCCAAACTATCAGTGTTTTCTACAATTGTATGTAATATAAGGCCAATCATGCTGATTTCATTTTTTGGGAATTACCCAGATGGTTTTTCAAAGTTGAAGAAGAATTCTTTGAACAAATTTCAGCTTTGGGATAAAAATTCAATGCTAATCCTTCTACAAAGACCGATAGGTACTAAAATGGCCTTAAAAGCATTTTCCCCATAATTTCAAGAAAATTTCTTAAAGTTGAATTTCTCAAGTACCTAATACCTATCTACTTTTAAATTTTGTATTTCTGTAGAATTAGTCAACTCAATATTTTTATCCGTCAAAATTTTTTTTTACCATGCTCATTTAAAAAAAATTTCGGAATTTTTCCTATTACAAAATTTTGTTTTCATTCTTTCAAAATATGTTTAGGTACCTAATAAAATTTCGGTGAGTATATTTCAAATTTCTCCATTTTCTACATTTTATAAAACAATTTTTCTTTTTGTTTTAGATTCAAGATTTAACAATCAAACCTTTAGGAGCGAGTAATTAAATGAAAAAAATTCGAATAAGCTGCCTAAATTTTAAAAAATTATTGCGTTACCTTAATTTGATAATAATATTGATATCGATGTACCTACGTAATTATAATTTTTTAAATTGTATTTTTAAACAATAAACTTGCTATAAAAGTACACTTACAAAGCAGGAATTAATTTTATTATTATACCTACATCTGATCGATAAAATTTATAGGTTAATTCAAACATGTAACCTATGCCTACCAGGTATGCAACTGGTTACCAAAAGTATTAGGTAGAGGTAAGTACACGAAATACCGTTTATTAAACTCCAGGTGGGTTACACAAATATTCGACTCGAAACTCGAAGAGAAGGTCGTCAAGCAAAACGTGTGATTTCGAAAATTCTTGTACAATTTTGAGATGAGATGTTTTTTATGGCCGCTAAACTGAATAATTGGGCTTGTATCGCAAGTACCTTTACCTACTGACGTATGGGTATTTTCATCGAGGCGAATATTGTTCGTTATATGGTTCATTGCGCAGTACATGGTACAAAATTGTTAATAATTTGATCAAATAGGCATTTCGTATTTTTACTGGTTGGTTTCGTATTCGGTTTCATAATTTTTATTGATGTGTGAAACATGGAAATGATATTTATCTAGAATTACTTTTGGGCTAAATTTGTTCTATTTTTAGATAGGTATTTTTAATTTCTTTTTATATTTTTAATTTTCGTTCGATTAAGTACTTTTTTTTGCGAATAAATGAAAAAAAAACGTAAATTATCTATTTTTTCATCATTTATCCAAATTTTTTATTAATTAAATGATAGATATTGCCAAATCGATTGATATCTTTCAAAAAAAAATCAAATCTACTTCGTTTTTTTTTTTTTTGAATAAAAAAACTGTAAATACCTGACTGGAAAACTCACCATAAGTTTTTTCAAGCATGTAAAACGATAACACGAGTATCACCGAACCACCTACTGCATTTGACTCGTTCGTCACAAGTACGTTGAATGAAAAAAAAAACTTACGTCTCCTAAGGTAGGTAGGCGAGTCTAGGTATTCAATGGAAATCAGTCAGGAATTATCGACTTGGTTATTTTTTTCGATAAAACTTCTGTTTTATTACCTTTCGAAAGTCGTGGCGATAGAAAAATTCAGATAATGGGCTATATTTTTTCGTAGTATTAGTTCAACTTTGGTTACGTGGACGAGTCGAAATTAAAAGTAAGTAAAATTTCGCTATTATTTTGATGATTTTACAGATTTTTGAAATTTAAACAACTGTATGATGTTTTCAAACCGTTGATATTTCAGTAAATCTCCAAAATGGGAAATAAATTGGGAAGAGATGCTTTGGAAGGAAAAGGAGCCATCGTAACCGGAGCAAATTCCGGAATAGGCGCAGCTGTAGTCAGAAAACTGCTCGAATATGGCATGGTGGTCGTAGGCATCGATACAGAAACCGATTATTTAGACGTAATTAGCTTTTTGAGATTTTTCACCTCGAGTATTTGGAATCAAAATCACACAACGATTTTTTTCAGGAGCTGAAAGAAGAAAGCGACAATGCGAATTTGCTGCACGTCGTCCAGGCAGATATCACCGACGAGGAAGAGGTACTCGATGCATTCCAGTGGATCAGCGATAACGTTGAAAATATCGACGTGCTGGTGAACAGCGCTGAAGTTGTGGAAGAAAGTTCTATCCTGGATGGGGATATTGAATCGTGGAAGAAAATGGCCAAAACTAATATCTTAGGGCTGTGTACTTGCACGACCGAAATGATAAGAGCCATGAAAGATCAAAAAATTGATCTAGGATTGATCGTCAATATGAATAGGTAGGTGATTGGATTTTTTTAAAAGTCAAATCTCCATCAGGTTTTGAGAAAATCTCATTTTTCGATTTTCAGCGTTGCTGCTGATGAAGTCGCCCATACATCCAAACACCATTTCTACTCGGCCACCAAACACGTCGTGAAATATTTGACCGAATATTTACGTCACGAATTGGAGTTTTCGCAACAACCTATTAAAATTACAGTAAATTTTATTCCTTGATTCTTTCAGAAGTAATTAAGATTATTTCAGTTTTACTTTTTTTTGTTTTCGTTTTTAGAACGTTTCAATTGGTCCAAATGAGACCTTCTCCGTTGACAGTTATGAAAACGAGTGGTTTGGGGTCGAAGGTAGCTTAGAATTGGATGATATCACCGGAGTAATCGAATACATCATTCATACGCCATCTCACGTCCAAGTAAGTACAAAATATTATCAAATCATATGAAATTTAAAAAAAAAAATTGTCTCATACTCATTGATTGTTTCAATTTTTTTCAGATCAGAGACTTATGTGTTATACCGAAACATAAAATCAAGTGATTCAAGCTCCAGATTCAAATCCACAATTGATTTATATTCAAATAATACCACGAAGTACCTAAATGATTTCGTCAATCCAATTAAATACTTTCACACACGAAACATATTTAATAGTATTTATTTAACTATAAAAGGATTGAAAATTATTCACCATATACAGCCTGTTTTTTTTTTTTTTTTTTTAACAAAATATCACAATTATATATTAAACAAAAAATACACATTATAGTCAGTAAATGAAAGGTATCTGCATTTTTTGATAAAAATATTCTAAAAAAAAACAAAAAATTAAAAAAATACATTTAAAACACACGCAGTCTTACCGAAGAGCCTTTTTCGCGAGCTTTAGGATTTATTCACTTGGGAAATCCAATCGACCATTTGTTCCAATAGTGACATTTTAAAATACTTGGCGACCATTCCAAAAGTATTCAAATGCGTTGAAATGTCATTCTGATCTATCAACGTTTTAAAAGAACCGGAGCAGCTGCAATATCGAGCTATGTCATCCATTTTGATCTGAAATCAAGTCGATCATTACAATTCTCCATAAATAAGAGATCAATAAAATAACGTTTCGTTTTTCTGGAAAGTTGGACGAGGTTGATTCGATATCAGTGTTTTGACCTCAAAACAAGGTTCTCAAGTTTCTCGAGTTGATACATTTACTCGATTTGGTATAGCATTGAAAATTATCAAATTTTTAAAACTTGAAAAAATTATATTCGAAAACAAGGAAAAAACATTTTAGTACTGTTCTTACTCAAGAAGACCATTCGAGTAAAATTTTATTCTCAATTTAAAAAATTAAAAAAAAATACTACTTGATAATTTCATCAAAATTTTTTTTTGGAATTTCTAATGACCTCCCCCCCCCCTTCCAACACCACTACAAAACATTTTCGGTCACACATACGAGTTTTCAATTTCAAAATAAATTTTCCATCCACTTTCTCTTCCAACTTTCAAGAAAAAAATCAATTCACCCAATTCCATTACTCACTTGTAAACATTTTTTACATTGGATATCTTGCAAAACATACGCCATCGTTTTTCTATTCAAAGCGTCGATCAACATGTGTTCGATGACAGAATTCTCGTAATTAGTTTGACAAATCGGGCACTGCCACATAGACCTAGGTGGAATTAAATTACATATTAATTATATAATAAAGTGACATTGTAAAATTTACACAAAAACAATTCACGTTCAACTCACATTCCGTTGATGACAACTCGATGAGTATCTTTACAAAGATCAATATCTCTACAATGATTACATCCTTTGCAAATGACTTCCGGTAAAACCCAAGATAGCGAGGGATCTTCCCAAACAGCAATATCAGAAAAATCACCGACACCGATCAAACGTAATAAATTTTTACGTAATTTAGTGATATCTTCGTTGATCGCACTATCCAAAGATAAAACCTAATAAACCAAGTAAATGAGAAAAAAATATCTTGAAGGAGGAAAAAACAGTTTTGAAAGTTGAAAATTGAAGCATACTTTGCAAATAGATTTGACAAATTCGAGAGCAGGTCTGACTTCGTTTTTATTCCGTAAAATGGTAAAAGGAGAATCGAAAGTATCTTCTTTGATTTCCATTACCGGATTCTTTTTATGGATACGTTGAGTAATTCTGCGATAAAAAAAAATTAAAAAATAAGAGGTAGGAATAAATTACACAAGATCACTGGTAAAACCACGTACAAAAATAATTTATCCGTTAATTCGCTAGAAATGAAGTCTTTGGCAAAAGCAGTAGCATCTTCATGAGCTCCAACTCCCAAAGGGGTTTTCTGCGATAATTGGGATAGTGTAGTTTTACGTCTTTTTGGCGTGCCAGCTACAGTGAATTCATTCGTAATGAGATGGTTATAAACGGCGTGTATATATCCGGCAACGATATCATTGAAGTACGTCCTCAGTCCACCATCTTCCGGTAGAAATTCCATCATGTTCCAGTTCATTTGTATTTCGACATTCTACAAAGGAAATCAAATCAGTTAAAGGCAATGGATTAGGTTGAGAGAATTTGGAATTAATAAAATCGTACATTTTCATCTTCGTCGTTTTCGGTGATATTTGTCAAATCTATGTCTTCTTCGAGTAAAGAAGTACTATGCTCTGCCAACGTAGTAGGTAATTTTCCTTTAACACCGGCGTAATTCCACTAAAAAAATAAAGCGCAGTCAGGATTAAAATTCTAAATTATTTAGTAGATTGAAAGAAAAAAATACATACTGGATCTAGCCACATAAGATAAGGCCAGCATTGACCAAAGGTGATTTGCAAACTGTGGAATAGTTCTCTATTGGTGATACTTTGTACGACAAATTTCACATAACAAATGGCTTCCTCTAAAGAATGCTTTTTGGTACAAATAATAATTCTATTGAAATTTGCGAATACGATTATCGATCCTAGACGTTTGAATTCGGCAACAAGCTGTAAAAAAAAATTCATTGATAAATTTAAAAAAAAAATCCTAAATACAGTAGAAAAATTCAAACGAATTTTACCTGCATGAATAACTTTTTCATTAAATTATAAAGCGTTCTTCGTAACGCTGGATCGTACAGAAGAGCATTAGTCGAACGGATCCATCGATAAAAATGTATAATTTGGAAATCAGCGTATGGATTTTGATGAATAGAGACGTCACGTAACCACACATTGACCATCGATCTGAGAACTCTAAATGCTGCCGAGCACAAGGCAGTTTCGTCGTAACTTGGTAATATGGCAGTCGTTCCTTCAACCATTTCTTCAAGAGAAGCTTGCGGCATTGCTTCGAATGATACAGTTGAACTGGTACCTGAAGAAATAGACAAAATATTGATTATTTTTTCTGTCAAGTTTTTTTTTTTTTAAATAAATTGATTGCAATTTTGGGTTGGTTCTAACCTTCGATATCTTGAACGTGATGTGATTGTAAGATTGTGGTCACAGCTAAACCATCTAATTCCAATTCAACGCAATAAGAAGTATAGCAATTGGAATTATTGACGACGATACTCGAACTTTCAGAAAATTCGGTCAACATTCTAAAGGGAGGAAAAAAATGTCAAAAAAATCGTTTATAATGATTTTAGAATAAGATTTTGTCAATATTTTACCTATTATCATCAGCTTCTCTGCCACCCAAATCTGGTTTCTCGGTTTCAGAAATCCATAAAACGAAATTATGCTTCAGTAAGTGCCTCGAGTAAAATATATCTGCTCCAAATAATGTAGGATCGACTGGTAAATTCCCAATAGGCAAATGTAAATATCTGCACTGCTCCTTCAATACTTGTAAGCTCTGAACACTGCTGAGATAGTGCTTGACTAATGTGCGGGCACTGACTCGTTGCCAGTCTAAAGTCAAATACACAGATTCCGGAGCTTCTTGCATAAAGAGTAATACATAAGGAAAATCATTGATGTCTTGAATGTCTGAGGTCAAAACTTGAATATCTGTGATTTTTTTTTAAATTCGAAAAACCATAATTAAATTCTAAAAATTATGAGAATAAAATTTATCAAAAAAGAAAAAATTAAGTATAATTACCAATCAACGATTGTACGACTAGTATAGTTGGACCTTTTCTTTCATCTTTGTAGGCTTGCAATTTTTTCTGAATTTGTCTAAAAATTTGACGTTGATCAGTTTCCACTCTGATTTCAAATTCGAAATTTTTAGGTGGTAGATCTGCCTCATCATGTCCCCGTTCCATTCTGCGAATTAAATCGAAATAAGCTCGTTAAAAAAATTACATATTCACAGGAAAATTTCTATTAACCAAAAAAGCTTTCGTACTTGATATTCCTCTCGTTATTATATAAAGTACTCATATTGGGCATTTGATTAGTTCGTACACTGTCCAAAACATAAACAGCAGCTTTGTGGTTGGGTTGAATAAATAATCCAAACATGGCTCTGGTACTATTTGGGGCTCGGTGGCAATATAGATAGATAAATTTCAACGAATCTCGCTAAAAAAAAATAATAATAATAAATAAAATTAATCTATATAAACATTTTTTAAAAAAACAAGAAAATAAATCGATGATTGTAAACTTACATCTTTTAAATAAGGTAGATTTTTCATTTGAAGCTGTTCCAATGAAAACGTATTCAAACCTTGTAAACCAGCCGCTGCTAATTTTTTAGCTTCGTCTTTTTCGACAGCGCACATACATCCCAATTTTATCAAAGCTCTGAGTTCTGGTTTCACGTGAGTTTCGTAAATACCTTCGATATCTGGAGCTGATAAATCGGCCACCATTTCACTACATAACATTGCAAAATTTTAGCGAAAATTTCTCAAAAATACATAAAAATATAAACATTTTTACGATTCTTACTCGCTGTTGTCCAAATACAGTTGCTCGGAGATCGCGAACTGGTATAAATTAAAAACTGGTCTAGATCGGGGTAAAATACGATTGCATTTCACCCAAGGAGCGTTTTCCATTTCTTCTCGCGGCCTCCGTTGATTAACGTAGAAAGTTCGAGGAACTACTATTTGCAGATTATGAAGCTCGTTTCCTACCAAAGCCCATAGTTTCAAAACTCCTGGTTTATCGGTTTCGCAGACCTAAAAAATTGATAAATCATTTTTTTTAAAAGTACAATAAAATGTTATTTATGGGCTCAATTATTAATCTACTTGTAATATTTCCCAAGGTGAATCCAACAATGTTCTTTGGGTCCTTCGGAAAAATCCACCGAGATCTTGACGGTTCATCATTGACATATTCGCAGCTCCTTTGAGGCGTTTGGTTTGAATTCCACTGTGAACAAAATTACGTTGATTTTTCTGCCATTGCCATTTTTTCTTCTGATATTCCAGCCATTCCTACAGATATTTCAAAAATTTTGGATGAGTAATTCTTAATAATTCTAGTAAGTTCTCTTTAAAATATTTACCGGGAAATTATCGCAAGAAGGAGGAGGACCTAGAGCTTCTTGCCAAGTTGACGTGTCGTTGTTAATACTATTGTTGGGAGAATCCCTTTTTCTTTTTTTCTTTTGAACTTTGAAACCTTTAGGATTCAGGGGAGATGTTTTTCGACCGATGTCTTCGATATCGGGTGCAGGAGGAGCAGGCATATCTTCGTTTGGTGGCTGAAAAATCATTTTACTGCCTTAAACAGATCCTTTCAAAAAAATCAAATTGAAAACGTAGAATGGCTTACATCGTCATTGAGTGAATCGGTAATTGGTGCGCTATCAAGATTGGTATCCAAATCATTTACATCGAAGGAACTAATCCCGGCGGAAACAGCAAGTTGATCTTGATTATCAACTTTCTTTGGTTTAAACATATCGTTAATCTTTCTCTGTTTGCAAACGTCGTTTTTATTCATTAATTTTTTATGCAACCAGTCTGGATGTCTGACTCTTTCGACTGGATTATCAAGCTACGCATAGAATTAAGATTTGTGAACGTGAATGAAAGGAAATGAAGTAATTTAGGAATAAATTATACGAACTCCTTGAAGAGCTGCCGGAATGGTGATAATTTTTTGAATAGCTCCGTTCAATCGTTCGATGTAATAATCCCAGTCGAGTACATCTCTAATATCTACGTTCTCGTCGATCGAGGTATCTTTCATCCATTTCCTCAAATAATGTCTCTTTACAGCAGCTTCGGATTGGAAAATAGCCAAAGGTATGGCTCTGTAAATAGGATAAGGAAAATTTTAAATTTTATTCCAAAATATAATAATGATTTTCACATCTAGAATACCTTTCGGTAACAGGAGATCCTTCTGGTTTTCGAGATATAATATATCGGCAGGCCAATCCAGCATCTTTGACCATCTGATCGCCCAAAAATTCGGCTAATCGTTTAGCTGTACTAATAGAAGTAGATTTCTGCGTTCCGTAGTCTGCTAATTTTCGAGACATCGAACGATTTTCGGAAATTAATTCGAATAATTCAGAATCTGGCATATTTCGGGCCTATGAAATGAGAAAGAAAATTATTACAGGTCGTTAGATTAGTGAGAAAAATTCCAAAGGGCGTTCAAAATACCTTATTGTATAATACGTCGAGCCAATAGTTGGCAACTGTGGCGACTGATTCGTAACATTTTTCCAATGTATCGCCTTTTAAAAACGAATCGAATACTGAAGATTGGAAAATTTTGATTAGCTGCAACTCGCCACGCCTTTTCACTTCAAATCTACAAAAATTACAAGATATTAGAAACGAAAACCCAATTACAAATTTTAAAAATTCCGTTGTACCCTTTCAACTCAGCAAGAGATCCGTCAAAATTGAAGACTGCATATCTCTTCTTTAATTTTTTACCCTCTTCTTTAGAAGCAGGTAATACCATTCCAAGGTATGGTCCATCAACTTCAAAAAATATAGAATTTTCGCTACGCTGAACATATTTCATTGTTTCCTTATCGACTAATTCATGATAAACATGATTGGTATAATGTTCCTGAAAATGAAAATTTCATGTTGTAGATTAAATTTAAAAATGATTGTCTTTTTGAATTTTTGGCATACCTTGACCATAGAATTCAATACAGCATTGGGATAGGAAATCACAACGGAAGACTTTTTCGGTAAATTTGTCGTGACGGTATAATTTTCTGGAAATGAAGCAGGTAATATGCACCAAATACCGTCTGTATCTAATTCTAAAGGTCTTCCGACACGTTCGATAATTTCTCGAGCTCTAGTAATGATGGAAGCGCCAGTACAACATACGATTCCACCCATTTCCATACTGTACCATCGAGATCTGAAAATATACGTCATTAGAACGGTTGAATAATATTGGAAAAGATTCTAGTCTTCAAAAAAATGCAATATTTACCCTCTTCTCATCACGTAACCGTAAAACGAATTCAAAATACATTTATGAGCCAATTGCAAAGAATCATACAATACTTCTCGATTTTTAGCTGACTTTATTTCAGCTGCATCGCCTTTTTTCAACGCTTTCGAGACTTCTTGTTTAGCCATCTACAAACAAAAATAATCAGCAATCGAAGATTCACAGTTGGAATTTGAAATAAATAAATTACTTTATTTAATCCTTTATATTCGTATCTCCGGTCACGAAATGCTCTAACAGTATCGACGTAGAAGCTGTTTTCTTTTTGACAAATTGTGGTAGTTCTCTCCTCGATGCGAGTTACGTGAGTTTTCTTGTATACTTTTCGGCAGTATTCGGTTAATCTTTTCTTTTCAAACGTAGCTCGTTCTTCTTTATTCAACTGATGAAATGCTCTCGGTGGTCCTCCTGGAAATCTCGGAGGAAATTTTTCTATTTCTAGTTGCTGCTGAATTCGTTGAAATTCGCTTCTAGATGCTGGCACTGAAAATTCACATAGTATTAGCGATAAATTTTTTATTTTGATGGGATAACTTGAGAAATGTAATTACTTATTTCTCCTCTCCACATCCATACCATCCTCCTTTGGCATTTGGCATCCGGTTTATTATAATCGCACGCTGCGCAAATCATTTCATCTACCATAGCAGACGGTTGCAATCTATTGGTAAGAATAATATTTGGATACATAGCACCTGAAAAAAAAAAATCGTCAATTTTTCCGAGCACTGGTAACAAAAAAATTTTAAAATACTAACCAACGTCTAAATGGTAAATAATCGGATTTTCCAATCTACTAGGAGCATTTTTCAATTCAGTGAGTTTATTTTTCACATCTGCTACCAACTCGTCGAAATTTGTCACATTTGCTAATGGAATTTTTTCTTCTACTTCGATCGCATGAGTTAATGCTTGCTCCGTTGTATCGATAAGTTCAGTTAATGCTTGAGGATCCTAGAGATAGAATTAGTGTAGATAATATTTTAATGAAGATAATTTATACTCGAGCACGTACCAGTCGAAATCTGCAAGGAATATCTGCTCGGAATACTCCTGATTCTAAAGCTTCTACATGACCTCCGACATAAGTTTCTTGATCTAATACATGCCCATCGTCGGACATTTTATTAAAAGTTTGTTCTTGTTTATTGGGAAAAATAATATTGGCGTGGAACGCTTCAACCATCAATAAAGCTTCGCATAAAGTTCCTGAGCCTTTTCGAAGAACCTATGAAAAAAATCGAGTCAGAAACGACGAAAATCTGACGTATAGAGAGAAAATTCAATTACTTCATCTGCTTCCATAGGAATAATGGTGCACAAAGCAAATATAAACGGATGGACATATTTCATATATAAATAATAAGTAGCTACGGCGTCTGAGACTGAATAATTAGAAAGAACTTGAGGCTGCTCGCAAGCTAAACGACACATATCTTCAGGATCTAATTCGACCGGATCGTAACGTAATTTTGCCTTGGCTACTGCTTTCAAATTTTGAGAACCGACAGGTAAATAAGAGTCACGTTTTACCCAGCTGTAAACAATCCAAATATAGAATCTAAAAGTATAAAATAAAATCTTATCAGATATATTCACCATAAACAATCCATATGAGTAGCAGGTCTACAAGCATAAACACCATCTTTATTTTTAGAAAATCCTATCTCTTTCGACATATCTAATCCATGAACCGCAGCTCTTGTTTCTACAAATGGCCAATCGAAGAAATCTCCGTTGTAAGTAACAAATATATGAGGTTTTACGTCATTGATATGTTCGAAAAATCTATTCAGCAACGCTTCTTCATTCACTTCGTTAAATATAGTGAAGAATCCTTCAAATTCTGGTTTCGGCGTGTACTCAAAATCTTCAATATCTTCGGAAATTATTTCTCTGTTGGTAATTAAATATCCCTGAAATATAAAAATTGATGTAGTAATTTTAAAGATACGTGAATATTCGAAAAAATGTACGGTTTCGTACTTGAGCATCAATCATGTACGAGATCATCATGATTTGGTCAGTATTTGCATCAGGAAACTTCAAAGGTAGCTTTGTCGTTTCAATATCAAATGCGAGTACGATCATATCAGGACGATCAATGATGTCGTCTCGTCTGGTAAATATAGGTGCTTCGTTTGCTCCTCTACTCTGAATTGTATACCAAACAGCGACGAAGATTTTCATGTCTATGGATACTCGAACGTGGTAAGGAACGTCATACTCCCTACATAAAGTAAAGATGAGAATAAAAAATCCATTGATGGGAATAAAAAATGAAACATAATAATCACCTAATATCGATTATATTTTCTAAATGATCGGTAACTTTCTTAACAGATCCAGCATCTGATCTACTCGCTAATGATTCGGTAAGCATCTCGTTGTAAAATGTATTTGATTTTTCTCTTTCTTTGTTTTTTCGAATACTTGGCATAATAGCTTGTTTTATTTTGGTCAACTCGGTGACTGTGGCAAATGACACCTTCAGGTATAGCTGCTTTAATCCGATCAGATGATTCGGCTATAATAAGCGAAATAAAGATACAACATGAACGCCGTTTCACAGTAATGAAAAATTTTTTAGAAAAATCAATTACCAAATCTAAATCTTCTTTTAAAACTTGCTCGATTTTTATAATAGATCCAGCATATTTTTTACTCAAGTAACCGGTAACTTCTTGGATATTTTCTTTCTTCGCTAAAAGATAGAAATATGGTTGAAATGGTAGCGTGATTTTGAATCTAGATCCATCATCTTCAATGAAATAATAATCCACGACGCTGATGAGTCTTTTATCTTCATCAATGACTTCATTCTAATCGAGAAAAAAAATGACATTAAACTAATAGTCAGGCAGAATCAGACCCAGAGGATATATCTTTCACGTACACTGTGCATGTTGATGAGAAATCCAGTACGTTCTTTGTGATCTTTAACTCTATTGAATCCATATTTCGAATCAATAGAATCATTTTCCAAAGATTGCTTGATTCGTAGATCAGCTGAGTCTTCCCTGTAAAATGAACACTTGACGTAAGTATGATGTTAAAAAGCAATGATTTGATTGCACAAGTCGATGTAATTACTTGTTAACTGCGAAAGTATTTTGATCATTTTTCCCCTGCTTCAATCTACCGGAATTGAAGAGAGGCATCGCAAATGAAGCACGATTTTCAGATCAATACCCCATGGAAATCCTTAATTCTAGGAATGAGAGTTTGATGTTCGTGACATGCAGAACAACTATTCAGCTGAAAAAGTAAACTTAATTCAGTTTAATTCACAGATAAGTATACTTATTTTTAAATAAATTGGAGAAAAAAACACGAGCAAATTTCCGTTCATCTGTATTTTTTATCACAACTTCCGATTTTTTTTATCAAAAAAAGCGGGAATTTTTTGAATTTTATGAAAACAAAATGACTTTGTACCACTTCTTGTACGAAGGTATATTTTTCATTGTTATACATTTTTTTCCAAAATTCCGACACGCAAATAAAATTTCTATCTATATAAAGATTATAATTACTATTATTTTGTACAAAATATATACAAAATTAAAATATAAGAAAAAAATAACTTAAAAATTGAAAATTACATTTTTTTTCAAAAAAAAAAATTCAAAACAATGCTGCTGCTGTTGAATTTTATTTTACGCGAAAGCTAAATGCGACAATGCGACGCATGCGCATCCGCAACTCAACAGCTGCGATTTTGCAAACGTGATAAAAAAGTACAAAATTCTGACTTCAATCTTCAATTTTTTTCAATAACGTGCTTTTATTTTTGACAATTATTAATATTTTTGAATTTTCGTACTTTAATTAATTTTATTCTCATAATTTTTCCCCAATAGTTCAGCAATAAACTTTAAGTTGTGAAAATAATTCATTATGTAATTGTGTACAAGATTTCTATGTGTGTAAAATTTTTTGTGATGCTGATGAGTATCAAATGATCTTAAAATTAAGCTAGCTTGCCATATATTTCATTTTGATATTACTACTTTTTCAATTGAGTTCTGTTATTCTAAATCACTTTGAATTTTAATTAATTGAGTCATAACTAGTGTATTTTCCTCTTATATGCACAAATTGTTCAGGTGGGAAATCACCTTCAGTGTTTCTGCCTTGTAATTTGTGCTACATAAAATTGAAATGCATGTTCCAAACGTCTCACGGAATGTAGAGAGGTTTACCATCGTATCAGACATTTGTATAATTTCTATTTGCTTATTTTAGGTTTTATGTTGTATCATACATTTCGTCAATCACATCTCAGCTTCAGTTTTCCACGTTGTTCCTGAAGCCTGAATCCTAATTTTCTCCACTCCTCCTCGTTTTCAAAGTACTGAAGCATACAGACACCACATGCTTATTTCTATTTTATCCATGAACTTCGGTTATAGTTTTACATTTTTCTGTACTATCAAAAATGAGTAATCTCTTGTAAAATGATTTTTTCGCACATTTATCCACTATTCTATACAAAAATTGTATAAAGAATAACTAAAAATGTGCTACAATAAGGAATACTTAGGGGTATGTTTGTAATTACCAATATTTTCAAATATTCCATAAGTATTCGACACGTGTATTGGAACTTGATGAACATTAATGTCGCACATGTTTCACTATGAATTCAAAAATATACCAGCGTATCTCTCGAATTTAGTATTCGTGTGGATTACATAGATATTCAGCATTGTTCTATCATTTTTTTTTTTTTAAATTTTGTAAAATAATTCATTTTTGCACATTTATCCACTATTCTGTACCAAAATTGTATAAGAAATAACTAAAAATGTGCTACAAAAAGGAATACTACTTGGGCGTATCTTTACAATTACTAATATTCTCAAAGATTCCATTAGTATTCGACAAGTTCATTATAAATTGAAAACGTTAGTAATATTGCACATTTTCCACTATTTTGTGTACTCAATGTACTTGAAATCACTAAGAATGTGCTAAATTAATGAAATATTTTTGGCGTATCCCTCGAATTCAGTATTCGGTTGGATTCCATGGATATTCTACACTGTTTGAATTGTTTTTTAGCCTTCGTTGAATGATTTATTTTTGCACATTTATCCACTATTCCGTACCAAAATTGTATGAAGAATAACTAAAAATGTGCCACAAGAAGGAATACTTAGGCGTATCTTTACAATCATTAATATTCTCAAAGATTTCATTAGTATTCGACAAGTTTATTGTAAATTGAAAACGTCAGTAACATTGCACATTTTCCACTATTTTGTGTACTCAATGTACTTGAAATCACTAAGAATGTGCTAAATTAATGAAATATTCTATCGTATTCCTCGAATTCAGTATTCGGTTGGATTCCATGGATATTTTACACGGATTTGTCGGATTCATTATTTTCCTTTTTTTTTTTTTTTTTTTTTTTTTTTGTTCAGACTACTACGGCACTACGCACACGGCATAGGAAATATTTAGAAATGAAAATGAATAAACGAAGTCGTCGTCAATATTTTAATTTTAAATGAAATGAAAACATAATTAATAAATGATGATCGCGAATTTATCGCATGTATCATGACCGAGAATATTTGAGTACCCCTATCTATCTCGTTGAAGAATTATTGAACATTTTGATTTTTTGCTAAATATTAATAAATGAATCAATTTTTCATTTGATTTCTGGAAATCAAAAACCGAACAGAGTTCGATAACACTGAGTTATTTCATTTATCAATAATTTTAAACCAAATTCATCTATGGAAGAGGTTTCCGTCAAAAAATATCCACTGAAGTGTATTTTAACAAGCTGTTTGATTTATGTTGAAAAAGTGAACTTCCTTGGCACGCGTTTTGAATAAAATTTCGAAGCATTATTTCTCAATTACATATTCATTTTCACGTTGAAGATATGTACATGTGCAACCATCTTAACCAGCAGTTTACAAAAAGAAAGATGTTTTCCAGTAAAAAACGACTTGTACGGTTCAGAAATTACCCTCTACTTGTTTCTGGTAACTTTGGTATGGATGGGCGGTTGCGTACTCCCGAAGTAATCAAATTAAAGCAATTGGTAAAATTTGATTATTACCTTCTACTATATTGTGGTTTCAAGAACAGATGTTTATCATTAACGAAATAGCAACGAATATTTTCACTTTCTAGGCTTACTCTTTCGTACACCTAGAAAAATTCTATACTCGGATTAATTCAAGAGAAGAAATAGGTAGATGACCGATATGTTTACGTATCTGGTGAAAAATTGGAAACTTTTTGACATCGCCGGTACCTACATACGATAATTATTAAACGTGTCTTGTTTTATTTGTATCTGTTCTGTTATTTTCATTTCATTTTTTTTTTTTTCAGTTTCATTATTTCATTGACCTATGTGCAGATGTTCGTAGTACAAGGACCGGCATAGGTGCAGCTGTTAAAAAACTATAGAATGAATAGAAGAACCGTTTTATACGATAATCTTGTTCTGGTTTACGTAGAGACAGTTGTTCTATACTTCGTACTTACCTACTTGCACGTTCAAGATGACGTTTTTGTATACGCGTATGTATATAATAACCGAAGGGTAAAAAACTTAGTGAAAACCAACTCTTTTGTTATATTTTACCTTCCCTTTGTAGCCTTTTTCTCAGACGAAACGCTGATGTGAAGAGTAGATCGTCAGATACTGTGTGTACATGCAAAGTTGTTTGGTAGTAGATAATTAGAGTTGGGTAACTACTTGAGCATATTTAACACGTTCGTAACGATTTTTTCGAGTACGTTAAACTTCTTACGTTTACCAGTTGAAGGCTTGAAAGAAATGATCGTAGGTTAACCACGTATGAAGTATTGAAATATTCGAGTTTGTCAAACGAAAATTCGCAGCATGAATGATGCCAGCATCTAGATAGGTATTTTGGAATGGAAAACGTGGTCGTAGCATATGCACCTGTTGCAGGAATACTACCTATTCCCCTTGAAATGTAAACAAAATATAGACATACGTGTGTTGAAATTGGCGGTATTTTTGAATTTCAATGAAGTCGTATGAAAAAGAAAGTCGTTCAAGAAAATTTTATTGTAAAATTGATGAACAAAAAAAGAAAAATTAGTTTGCATTTCGAGTCATTGATTTATAATATTTAATAAATATTTTCCATTCCAATCGATCAATTTTATTTGTATTTGAGGAACAATTAGTAATATTGGCGTGTGAGCCTGGATATAAAAACCACTCTTGGGTGTGAAAAATTGGTTTTTGATTTGACACTGATTTTGAGCCTTTCAGAAAGAGTTGAAATCAAAAGAGAATTTCAACTGAAAAACCAATGTTTGACTCTTGAGGGAGGTCTCTAGGTACATTATCCAAGCTCACATTTGAATTTTATCATCATTTTTGAGTTGAACGACTATCACAACCCGTATGATGCTGAAAAATCCTATTATCCTGCGTAATATGTATTCGCATAATTTTTCACATGCCCAAATCTGAAAACGATTCATAACTAAGATTAAAAAAGAAGAAAAAAAAGTATGAGATGGTCTTTTTTAATAAAACCAGATTAGGCTATTTTATGTATTATTTTGAATTTAATTTGAAAACGAGGGTGATTCTGTATTTTTGCAATCTAATTCATTTCCGCATCTTCTTGTTAGGCACGGATTATGAAGTCGAACTAAATAAAAAAATACCATTTTTCAGGGAAACGAAATACCCCCGAAAATAATGTCAAAGGGTCCGTAAATGCGGAAAAAGTGTTCCGTAAAAAGTGTAAAAATCGGAAGGGTGCTAAACAAAGAGTTAGATTTAAAATTGAACAATGGAAGAAAACCGTCACAGCCGTTTTACTTTTCCTAGATTTGGAATTGAATTTCATCAAAATGGATCGAACTGCGTAAAACAGTTTCTGTTATTTTTTTCGAAGTAGGTAGGTACTGCGAATCGAAAACAAAAAGGTACCTACTACCTAGTTACCGAACTTGTAACTTCTTAGTACCTATCTGTTCTTAGCTTTAGGTAGGTATATGAGTAAAAGTGTGTTTCAATATTTTTCAAAGATGTCTTTCAAATCATCAAATGTTAATTTGTTTACACTGAACTTGAAAATTTCAAAAAATAGGTACTATTTTGATGAATGAATTCTATTTCAGACTAATAATTTTTGGTTTACGTACTTTGAGGTGACAGGGGAGGGGTGAGTAAAAAATCCTATTTTTTTTTTACCAAAACCAACAAATCAAGTGTCTATACATTTAAATCCAAAACGATCTACTGAATATGTAGGTATCTAATGTATTTATGTACTTACTTCAAATATGCTGGTGCAGAGGAGGAAGTCGGGGAAAAGTGAGAATTCTTTTTAACCGAACGCGTGTAACAGTCTCGGTTATTTTGCTCGAGAAAATTTATTTATTGTTATTCTAGTGAGAAAAAAGCTACTAATAGTTGTTGTTTTTTTTTTTTGAAACTCCTGTTACTCCTTTCCTGAAAGGCACAATTTTTTTGCGAAATGAATTTATGAAATCAAGCTCGCGTTAGGAGAGTTCATTTCTCTAATCTCACATGAAAAAATTTTAAAATATTGTTTATCCTTCTTGATTTTTTTGGCTACTTTTCAACAATCGGGACTTTTTTTAATCAAAATCACTTTTTTGTTCATTAGATAAGTATAGGTATCAAGTATAGATACATACCTACCTATATGCGAATTTTTACCATATGTAGGTAATTATGTATATAAAATGCTCCACGAGGAGAGAATCGGCAACGGTCTCGTTTTTTGCTGAAAAAATTTAAGGTTACATTTTCACGCAGCCCCCTCCCCAGAATTTAAAACATTTCAAAAATTGTGTCTATTTTTTTTCGACCGATAAAATTTTGTTCGAGCATTATTTTCCAATACACTTTTTACAAGAGTAGGCAATGAGAAAATTGCTGAATTCCTTGTTTTTGACTTGGTACGATGAGGTATGTCAAGTTTTCTGCAAGTTAGTTCAGGAGGGAGAGGAATGTGTCTGTCAAAAATGGAATTTTATTGATTTTTTTCAATTTGAAATATAATTTTCCTAGTCATTCTGCTCAAAATAAAATTTCCCTTAATAAAAAGTATCACTTGAAAATTTGACCTTTTTTTTTGTAGGTATTGAAAAGGTAAAATTTTGTAATTTTGAGGACAATTTGATCTTTCTACTCTCCATTCGATACGGATTTGAAAAAAGGGTAGAATTCTACTGAACTTATGTATAAAGTAGGGATGAGTTAACCAAAATTCCTTTATAGGTATGCCTCAAGTTCAGTTGAAATGTAGGTAGGTAGGTATCTATTTTAGAAATGTATAAATAGGTAAGTATGCTAAGTACCTCTCTACATAATAAATTTCAGAATGCACCATATTTTGAGCACAAATAAAAAAATTGAAAGTTCATCATGAAAAAACTCCATAATCCATCCATACCAGTTCCAGCTCCAGTTCCAGTTTCAGTTCTTAAAATTTTTAATTTCCAGTTCCAATCCCAGTTCTCAATATTTTCTAGTTCCAGTTTTCAATTCCAGTTCCAGTTCCAAAATTCCATTTTATTTAATTTTGAGAGATGAAAAAATCCAAAATTTTTTGCAAAAATTGAACTTTATTGTTTTTTTAAAATCTCTTTTTAAAGTACAATTTTTTCATTTTTCGTAGATTCAAGCTCAACGCAAAAGATTTCTGGGGGAAAATCTGCGAAATAATCTTTTTTTAGAAATTTTATGGCTCCTGGTCCTGATTTGCCGAGTCCTGAATAATTATTCAATAAAAAAATTGAAATTTGATGAATGTGTATGAGGATACTTTAATGGGACAGAATTTTCAAATTTACAACACATTTTTTCTTTACTTATTCAATTTTCTACCATCTACCTACATAAAGAACCTTTTTTAATAAGGGTCAAAAACGGCCCTCGACCCAAAATTGGTCAAAATCGGCTCAAAAGGTTACGTATGGTCTAAAAACATCCTAAAAAATTTCCTACCTCCACCCCTTTCGGAATTATCGCACTTTTAATGTCGAAATTTCAACACGTGATATCCCTGGAAAGGGTAGGTAAAAAATTTAGAAATTTTCAGAAATTATACATCTTGCTGGGTAGTACGAATGAGAATTTTTTGAAAACTTTCGGTTCCCATTTTCCCAATTTTTTCCACATTGAAATTTTCAAAAAATTAAAAAAAAATTGAGGGGGTACATTGCTGGATTTTTTTTTATTAGTTCCGCCAAGTGGCCATGCATCACGTAGGTATATTTTTAAATTCTGAAATGGGGTGCCACATGGTCAAAAAAAATCAAAACCGAAAAAAAACACGTATGATTGTAGTAATACAAGGCATCCATACTCAAAGTAAAATTTTGAGCCAAAATTGTCATAAATTGAAAGTACATCATAAAAAAAATTCCATTTCCAAAATTTCAAGTGTTGAAGTGCATTTCTCGAATTTTGGCGAATTTTTGAAATTCCAAAATTACCTTATCGTGATTTAAATCATGAAAATTTGATCTAATCAAAAGAAAAAGCTGAAATTCGATATATACCCTTATTTAGACCTGCCAAATCGATTGGAAGTGGTTTCGAGACGTTTCAGAGCCACTAGAAAATTTTCAACCGTAAAGCGATTAAATGATTTTGAAATTTCAAAAATTCGGGTAATAAACTTCATCACTTGAAATTTTTTGTGGGGTTGTTTTATAATGTACTTACTTCTGATTTATTTTTGTTTGCGCTCAAAATTTTACTATGCGTTGATATAAGTTTGGTGGTTGATACCCCTACCTATACATACCTCCCTTGTGAGAATAAACAAATTATTCAAATCAAAATTGATAAGTAAAAAGGATTCGATTTGAACAATTTGAATCAGCCTATCAAAAAGTTGTTACCAAACATAAGAAAGAATCTATCAACGCAAAGGTAATTATTCCCTCATCAATCGAAACGTACCCACGTATCATTTTTGAAATCTACCCATCACCAGTCAGATTCGTAAAACCGCGCCAATTCCATTCCAAACAGTTTCTCTACAGCCCAAAAATTTCAACTGTGTAACTGCTGCTGCAAAAAGTAAAAACTTCCATGTACTTTGAAAGGAACGGATTATACGGTTCGATTTCCGGACACGGAAGTAGTAAATCCATTGATTAGTGAAAGGATTCGGTTATGAAATACATTGACAGATCCCTCCGGTTCGTGTTTTTTTATATTCGCTCCCCGATTTTTTTTTTTACAGTCCCACCTAATAAATGCTTGCTTAGTACATGAAAAGACCGCGATTCCGGATTTATTTCTCCCCTTGATGTCTCTGCATGCGCTTTCTGAAAGGGTACTTTGAACCTCTTTTCAATTGCATCTTTAACGGAGTAACCGGTCTTTACATCTCACCTGCGAGTATTTCATTTTTTTATTCCTTTTTTTTTTTTTTTTACAACGAACCAGTGGGTTTTAACTAACTGAAAAATATTTTTCTCACAGTGTGCGCTCGTGTTATAATTTATTGCGAATATTTTTCAGTTTTTTTACATCCGGGGTGAAATTCACGCTTTAATTTGAACGTTAAGGGTTTGCGGGTTGTTCTCATGGGTTTCGTGAATTCGGAGTATGGATCGTAAGTACACCCATATAGGTACGAATAGATATGGATTACGCACCTGATGATGCATTTTTTTGGGGAAGTTTTTTGTGAAATTAATTTATCAAATGGTAACGGTTTCTTTGATCTGTACATACGAAGGGTTTCTTCACTTCGTTTGATCGTAAGATGGTAGTAAATCTATGATTATCCGTTCCATTTTCATTTTGGGTTGCTGAACTGTTAATAAAATAGATCTACCTACTTATTTCCTAGATTAAAAGATACCTACCTATTTGAAATTTGAAAATTTCAAACTCATAGTTTAATTGATAAGTATTTAAATGCTCAATTCCTGCAATCAAAATAACTCAAGAATACCTTATTTGATTTTACATCACTGAAAAAATTCATTAGGCAGGTCTAAATAAACAAAATAAACACAAACGAACGAGCCTTTGACTAAAGCAGTTACGTAACGTCAATCCAACGCTGCCACCAACATAACTTGATAACCCCTGTATGGAGATTGAATAAAAGTGCATTTTTATTTTACCATTGATGCAGCCACGAATGAAAGGTTTAGAAGCAATGGGTTCAAGTTTCAAATTCGGTTCGCTCCAGTGTACTTTGCTTTGTATTAAATTCTTGTTTGGGTTTTTTGTCATTTCTAGTTCCGTCACTGCATTACGACATAGGCACTTCATATAGCTCGGCTCGTTCTCACGTTGGTAACTTGGGTTCGATGCAGTGAGCTAGAGAAGAGAGTGCGCAAGAATCTAGAAATGAACTATATGGGCATAGGTCTTTATAGACAATAACCGTCAGATGCCCTCAGATTTAACCCACCTATTCAAAATTTCAAAACAGTTTGAATTTCTTGGTTAGCATAAATACTTAGGTTGATACGTTACATGATGGTAATGCGGGGTGGTGGAGTACCTACTGAAGACACCGTTAAAAATATTTCCGTGGTCAAATTAAACAGCAATTCCTTCCCCAAAAAACGGTTAGAAGTAATTTTCAATTTCGAGATCAGAAAATGTTCAAAATTCGGGAGAGGGTTCTTTTCTATAGATAAGTGGATAGGTACCTGATAATTTTTTTTTAATGAAATGGAAGGAAATTTGAAAATTTTTATCGTGAGTTGAATGGCTGTCAAAATTGCCAAAAATTTTGTTCAGCAGCTTGGAAATGAACATGATCTGAAAGAGTGATCTACATTGAAAATTGAAATAAAGACAAAAATCGAAGTTTTTAAAATTTTGAATTTTTGAGACTTTTTTGAAGAAATAAACTTTCAAGTTGAAACCAACATTTTTAAACTCACAGGAACATTTTCTATCAATGTCGATAAAAAAATTTGAAGAAGTTGCATGAAATTTTTGAATGAATAACTGATAAATGTGTAAGTAGATCAGAGTGCATAACTTACCTGCCATGGTTGCTATTTTGGAAGGATAAGGCAGAAAATAGAAGACTTTGACTTAATTCTTTCTGCTTAGAATTTGGTACATTTATATTGAGTAAAACATAGCCAGAAAAATTTGCGTGAGTTTCGAACAATTTTTTTCAACTCTGAGATTTTTAAGGAAGAAATTACTAATTTCTTCCTTAAAATATTTTCTTAAGTCAAAAATTTTTTACCTTTGGTATTTTTTCCCAGGATACACCCATGGAAGTATTTTAATTCTAAAATATTCTGCACTTGAATTTTTCTTCAGTTTTTTTTCGATTCTGAAAATTTTAGTCATGCTATCAAATTTTAACTTGATCTCTAATAAATTTTTTCTTAGTTAGTTATAAAATTTCTTCTCAATTTTTTATTTAGTTTTGGTTACTTACCGATTTTGTTTCTTTAAACTCTAAATTTATTTTAAATTCCTAATATATAATTTTCCGACTCCAAAATTTTTAGGATAAAAAATAATTTAAAAATTAGGGACAGAAAAATTTTTTTAAAAACTCGAAAAAAATGAAAGATTAAAGTTTTCGAAAATTTCAAGATCAAAGACTAGAATTTTACAAAATTAGCAGTTGAAAAAAACTTTTGTTGGAGTTGAAAAATAAAAATTTTGAGAAACTCATCAGGGTAAGTAGGTATACAAATTTCAAAAAATTTCAGTTTCATTTTTCATAGTTTGAAGCTGAAAAAAAAAATTCACTAGAGTTGAAATCATTTTACCTAGTAACTGAATGGAAAAATGTTGGAAAAAGTTCTTGGAGCAAAGCAATGTTTGAGAATAATTTTTAGTAAATTGTAATTGAAGGTAGAAATAACTAAAATTTTGAGAAAAAATTTCATTGAAGCCGAAGAACGTCTAGAAAAGATACATAGGTACTATGGTTTAAAAAATTTTGAAAATAATACCTATAATTATGGATTTGGGCGGAAAAATCAAATCGAAAGATAATCGAAGACTTGCATGAGTCATAAGGGAAAGATTCAGTCGTTTGCCCTATTTTTCATTTTCGTACTGATAGGTACCTACCTACCTACACGCATATTCCATGTGAATTCAGTCGTGGATAATAAATTTTGGCAATTTTGGGTCCCTCGTTCATAATAACGATTTTTTTGTTAAAAATCTAAAATACTCGTAAATTATGCTTTTGTCGATTTCATAGAATATTTCTACGAGTAATTTTTAAGATTTTCTCGAGAAGAGACACATTGCTGACTACAAAAGCGAAGTTAAAAAAATTAAAGACAAGAAAAAGCTGTGTAATGATCTGATGGAAAATCGGAAAATTGAGCTGAGCAATTTTTAGAACAAGATTCCGAAATAACGAAGGTACCTAGATGTTTTGGGTATGAGAATTGAAAAAAAAAGTTTGAAAACAAAAAATACTCAGTAAAATCATTTTCAAACGTTTCAAGAGAAATTTTTGTCCGGGGGGAGGGGGAGCATTTCATCTTTTCTGCTTCCTCCGATATATATGTTGGTTCGTAGAGATTTCGAAAAATATCCATTATTTTATCCAAGATGAAAATTAAGATGCATATTGAAGCTGAATTTCTCTAAGCAATGCTTCAAAGTCTAAAATTTCATTTTTCTAAAAAAATTTGAATCGTGAAGATAATTTAAAACTCTTTTCCTCTCTCTCTGGTCTCTCTTGAATAAATCTCCTGAAACCCAAAAACAGGAAAACAGGATAACTTGAGTGCAAGTATGTAACCAAGTATGTATATATGTAGGTAGAGGTGCATGTAGGTAGAGGTGCCTACTAACTACCTACCTATCTACATTTCGTGTACGTAAAAATTTGTAATTTTCAATTTGAAGCCTTAAAGGAAACATTTGGAAAGTATTTCGTCTTTAAGAATTTTCAAATTTATAGATTCACATACCTCTACCTACCTCTTTACGTGTTTTTGTAGAATTCATTATTGAAGTATGTATCAATTGTGAAGTTATCAAATCTGCATTATTGAGCTTCACGACTCCATTTCATCAGTCTTTTTCACTCAAATTCAATTTTTCATATTTCGGTTTTAATTTTTTCTTCAGCCTCTCATCTTATTAATCCCATCGAAGTTCCTATATATTTCAGAATATTGAATACTTGGGTGTTTTTTCGCAGAATTCCATTCTTTCTTCAACTTCAGCAACCTTACACATCTATAAAAATGATTCTTTCATCTGAACGAAAGAATTTAGAATTTAACTCGATATAAATTAAAATCAGCTACCTATGTTATCCTAAGTAAACCTATTTCAGAATCCTTAATATCTTCACGGATTTCCCACGTAAACTAGATGGTAGGTAGGTATGTATGTACTTCTACCAATTTGGTAAAAATCACACAGTGAAATCCCCCTTCTCCTTCCTTCAATATTTACCTTTTCGGAAGGGTGAACCGAAGACATTTCTTGTCTGTCCTCTTCAGGTATAAAAAATTTACCAAATAATCCGCTTGATTAATATAGGTACGTATTTTTTACCGGTGGCATAGTATAGGTTAGGTGAGGTTTAGGTATCTCTGAAACTAACCCGCGATACCTTACATCTTCTTTACCATAATACCTAGTTCAGTACACACTCTTCCTACCAGGGAAAGACAAGTTTGATGACGATTACCTTCTTATTGTAAAGAACCCCTTCTCCGAGAGCCAAAATTCTGCTATCATCGATCGACTGATCGCGTTCTACGAAACCGTGGCATGCATTATCATCAGGGTGGCGAAAAAGTAAACCGGGTCTTTCTACGATCTTCCGAATCTGACTCGAGTTGTATCATTCGACGGTTCCACGTTAGTCAATTATCATTTGCAATCTAGTCTTCTTCGATTAATTAAACAGTGATGTAACTCTCGTTCGATTATTTTTAAATCATCGTGATTTTTTTTAGAAACACGTTTTTTTCGTATTTTATTACTCGATTATTTTTTCGTTTTTTTCGTTTTTTTTTTGGTGTCTGTTAATTTGAATTTTTTTATTAAAATGTGATGCTGGAAAAATGTTCCCGAGTTTCAATGGTGAGTTAAATAATATCTTAGCGAAGCTACCGTGTGAGTATTTTTCTGTAATTTAGTCGTGTGAGCCATGTGCTTGTGAAACTTTTATCAACGGTATTTTCGTTTTGTTTTTTTTTCACACATGGAACATATTTTTTTTAATTTTGTAAATAATAATTTAGATTATCATGCTTGATTTATACGATGTTCCTGGCTGTAAAACATCCCTATTTATTTTTTGGTGAGAGAATATTTATTTTTTCAAAATCTCAAGTAGGTACCTATTTCCCAATAGACCTATGATTGGCCGTTAGGAATAAAGTTTTTTTTTTAAATCCTGTAAAAGATTCCATCGATATCGACTTAAATCCATCAATTTCGTGTTTCAATAGTTTCTCAGCCTAGAGGTGTTCTAATTCTGGCATAGATACCTGCTAACCAAGATTTCAGGTTTATTTCTTGGCGGTATCTACTCAACTTTATCGTGTGGAGAACTTCTAAATTGTACGGAAACGTATCAAACCACGTTTGAAATTTTTCATCAGTCAATTGCATAATTTAACGCAGGTTAACGCCGATGAATCGTAGATAGGGGTTGTATAAAAAAACACCACTCGTGTGCATTCTTTCGTTGATAAAGAATTTCCTAGTCTTTTATTGAAAAACACGCCACAATTACGCATACTTGCCAGTTTCCACCCGAAACAGGTAAGCTTCTATGTAAATAAACACAATTCACCCCAAATACTTGAATTCTATCGAAATAGGGGATACAATAGCAGAATAAAATCATCGGTGAGAGAGAAAAAAAGAAATGGATCATTTCTCGTTGACCTTCAAAAGCTAATAAAAACATGTTAGGCAAATAATAAATAAAGAAGAGTCCTCGATAATAATACGTTTACGTTACACCTGCTTTGTGAACCCACTTCATTTCAGCAATAGCATCACACGAATTGACTAATGCTACCCATACCTTTTCATCTCCATACGACTATTTCTCTAAAAACTCACCTTTACCTACCGCTTTTTTCGTGAAACAAAAAGTAACGGAAAGTCTTTCTTCTATCTTTTTTTTGTCTCTAGATGTTACCTATGTTTTTTTTTCTTCTAAATGTACTATTCTTTCGATGGGTAGTTAGTAGGTAGGTGGTTGCTTTGATCATTGATGGAAGAGATTGATAGAAT
Source organism: Pseudococcus jackbeardsleyi (assembly GCA_038380155.1). Classification (NCBI taxonomy): domain Eukaryota; kingdom Metazoa; phylum Arthropoda; class Insecta; order Hemiptera; family Pseudococcidae; genus Pseudococcus; species Pseudococcus jackbeardsleyi. The sequence continues at coordinate 42,485,308 of CM076238.1, forward strand.
GGTTTTGTACCTTTTTTCGAATGGAGATGTGTTTTTTTTATAATTTGTAGTTATTTTATTTTTTATTCGAAAAATTGATGCGATTGAAATGAGAATTTTTAAATGTAATTGTTTCATGCTGAAATAAAAGAATGCGAAGGAGAAGGGTTGGGAAGTGGTTCCCATGATCATATTTTATCAAAAAGCCAGGAAAGCCTGGTCGTATAAAATGGTGATATAACTGAAATAACCCCTACTCTGATTTTAATCAAATAGTCTCTTGGTATAAAAAAATTTAGGAAAAATTTTTGTCCTCGTTATTTTTTTATGCAGAGATGAAACATTATAAGGGAAGAGGGGTGGGAAGTGGTCTACCTATGGGATTGGGAAAGATGAGTCTACTCCCCTTACCTCGGCTCCAGGATTTCTAAATGGGCACCTTCAGCGCCTGATCCCGCTGCAAGACTTTCATTATAAATAACCTGGCTCCGAAAAATGATTTGAATGGAACCCTCTTCCCTTTTCCCTCCGACACCGTTTCGGATCTCCAGTTTCCCCATGCCCGCATTTTCTCAAAAAGTTGGACAACGGTCTAGCCAGATAAGATGGCGAAATAAACTAAATAATCGCTAATCCAGCTGTTATTCTAGCCCTTTCAGATAGTGTCCCTCAATGAAAAAAAATTCTGGAAATTTTTTTGACCCCCCCCCACCCTTTTCTTTTGAAATTATGGCCATTGTATTGCATTATTTTTAAGAATTTTTCATTTAAACGAAATGAGAAAAAATTTTATGTTCTTTGACTCGATTTACAATAGTTTTTTTCATAAATTTGACTACACTCTTTTATGTTGTTTTATCCATTTAAATATTTTGAACTCTAAACAAAACGTCATAATATAGATAAGCGATCACTCTAAAACCATTTTTGAAAATTAATCAATTTTTTTTGTAGTATCTCTCTGTGTGAGTATTTAGTTTCGACCATTTCTTTGAATTAAGGACCAAAAATCGGGAAAAACCGTTCAGATTTTTTAAGAAGAGATGAAAAAGGAGAAATTAATATTGAATTCATGTACAGCAGGCCATAATACCCCAGAAATAACCCTTTTTTTCTCGATCGTTTAAAATGTCATCATTTTCTTTTTTAACTGATTTTTCATGACAAATAAATTTTCATGGCAAAAAAAATTGATTTCAAGACTTCTGTAAAACGATTGTAAAAAGGGTAACTCAAGCATATGTAATCTGAAGTACAGGCGTGCAGGTAAAGGTCAGCATTCGAAATCAAAAATATACATTCAAATTACAACTCATTTTTCACCATTTCCCCCCCCCCCCCCCCCCCCACACACACACACAGTACTGAAACTAGAAATGTAAAAATTAGAATCATCAAAATGAACCCAAAATTGGTCTGAAAATTCAAAAATTGGCAAAAAAAACCTGATCTTAAAACTGAGAATTTTGAAATTGAAGATCTCGTCCTCAGTAGCTCAGGCTTGATAAATTTACACAATTCATTCTTAAAAATGATGGTTATGAACCTTTTCTTCTCCTCTCTTCTCTTCTCTTCCATCACAAACAATTGAATAAGTATTTTGAAATGAATAGGTAAATTTATCCTTCTCTTCTATCAGGAGACTTGATGACGATCTGAAATGAAATTTTAAATTTTTTAAAAAATTTCAGAAGTGTAGGGGGTTTTTAAGGAATATATGCAGTTTTTTTGGAATCAAAAAAGAAGCACAAAAGGCATGAATTTTTCTTTTGTTTTCAATAAGACTGGTTGGCGCCTTTTTCAAAAATAAAGAGTCTAAATATTCCAATTTTTTTCGAGATTAGATACGTATGAATCGACAAATTTCTCTTTTTTAAATAAAATTAGTTGAAGAAAATTTTTTATTTTCTCTCCCCCTCCAAAATTTTTTCTCAAATTTTGTTTTTGTTTTCATTATAATAACCCTTTCATGTGATGCAAAAAGTAGGTATAGGTAGGTCCCAGATGCTTTGTTTGATAGGTTCAAATGATTCTTTTGATACTCGAATCACGACCTATCTATTATGAAATATTCAAAGTAAAGGTAAAAGAGACAATAAGAAAAACAATACCCTGACAGCTTTGAAAAAAAATTTTGCAATGTCACCGATACTCGATACGTGCAATGATGGATTGAGTTACGACTGGGTATACACTTGCGAGAACTAGTTTATCGCCATGGCGTGCGATTAATTATATAATGTGCATAAATAAATCCTGCAACACTTCAGCTTAAGAATTTTTTTCAAACATTCATTTTATTGTATCAACCCCTTTGAAAATCTGTTTTTTTTTTCAGCTTAAAATGGCGGAGATGAAAATGCGACGAACTGGACCATCGTGCAAAAAGAAGAATCCACGGTAGACATTTTAATTATTTAGAATGATGGCGAATCATCTGAGAAAATAGGTCACATAAAAACGGGTAGCTTGAGCCCCTTAATGCAACAGCTTCGAACGTCTGCATATGAATGGTACGCGGCTTTTAAATAGAAGAAATCGATAAATGGTCCGCGTTTGCATCCCTCCAATCAGCATTGAATTGGGGCGCATTGTAGTTCCGCCTTTAGTAAACATAATTACGCGATTTTTTCTCCACGTCGGTATACGAGGGAAAACCTTCTCATGAATCCACTTGCATCTTAATCATTCGTCAATGTTGGTGAAAAGAGGTGTTTCGCGAATTGACGAAAAGTTTAATTTTTACCTTTGTTACGTAACGTGTTGTAATTTTTGAGGTGAGATTCGATTTTTTCGTTTAAGTTTGAGTAAAAGGATGTATTTTGGAACGATTCAGTATGGAAGATATTTCGATCGCGGTTTTTATTCGAGTAATGTTTTCGTTGGCTGGTGTGTTGTGAATACTTATTCTTTGTAAAGTACACGAGTAACCAAAGCACAGCTTTCAAATCGATATTTTCCAGGTATCGTTTCGTTTCTTCGTTTATTTATTTTTTTGTTCTAAGTTCATACACGTGCGATTAATAACAGGTAGCCTGTCACATGTTGATATAGTGTAAGTTGTGCACTGCGTTTTAATTTTTGTCTCAAATTTTTAATCGAGCTTAAGGAATTTTGATGATAGGTGGAATTTGAAATGTATTGAGATTTGTTTTGCAAAAAATTTTCAGCAGATGGTCTTATTTTAGCTGGAAATTATTTTTTATTGTGTTGTGGAAAAGTGAATGTGGAAGGTTTTCATTTTGAATATTAATGATTTCGTATTTAGATACAGGCAGGTAACTCGTTTTATTATTCATTAATATCATTTTTGGTTACTCATTGGTTTATTGCGTATTCATTCAATGTGAAAATCAGTTTAGGTAAAAATTAAAATTATTCTACTTCATTTCAGTTGGAAATGTACATATTTGTCTGCCATTTATACCTACACATTATTTTAGTTATTTTTTCCAGATGAATAGGTACCTACCTACCCAGCACGTTTGTGGAAAATGATTTGAAAAATAATATCACGTTTTAGAATGACAGCCTACATACCTATTATCAGGTTTTCCATGATAATTTTCTTCTTTAATGTAAGTATGGTACAAAGGTTAGGTAAGTAGAAAACACAAATTTTGCTGCAAAGTAAATGTTTTCAAACTGTGGACATCTTTTGTGAATTTTCCCCTCCAATTAAATCAAAAAAAAAAATGTCAGATATTATAACTTTTTTTCTCTCATATTAAAATTTATCCAACAAGTAATAAATTTAGTTTCAATTAAATAACGACAAAGTTGATAAAAATCAAAATTTTAAACTTTGACCGAGGAAAAATCGTAGGGAGGTAAAATATTTTTTCAGAAAAATATTGTTACGAAAAATGAGGGGAAAAATGAAAGTCCGAATGTTTAACGAGTTATTTTCTATTTCAAGAGGAGTTATGTCCTTTTTGTCTCTTTCTGAGCTATGGCATGGAATAATTTTCTGAATCACTAATCTCACATCAAATTTAAACTATTGCATAAAATGTCAAAATTTCAACATTTTTCTTTTTTTTTTTACAAATTTTTGGGCGATTTTATACATTTAAAAATAATCCAGCTTGGAGGAAAGAGAGAAATTTCCACCTGGTCGAAAAGTCTTGTAAAAATTGAAAGAATATTCATCTACTCCTCAAAAATATTGTAATATTATGAAAAAAACGTTTCTAAAATCAATTATATTGTTTTCCCCAAATTTCTAAACAAGTAGGTACTAACTTACTATTTCGACTTCTTGAAAAAATCTCCAAACGATTGACTTTAGGAATGCTAATATTATGTCCCTCTGCCCTGAAAGTCATCATCTATAGATCTGTTCCAATTTTTCTCATAATATGAAAAATTTTTATGTGTAAAAAATGATACCGCCAATACGAGCTTTTGCAAAACAAAAATTCATGATTATCTTGATAATTTTCTCCAAAATATAATGTTAAATGAATTGCCGATTTTGAAAATTTAATGAAAAATGAACTTCCTTTAAAAAATGAATCAAAATATTTTATTAATCGTGGAATTCCTCAATCTTGCATTGTGTTGAACAATCCTCGAAAAGTAAACAAAAAAACTGCATTGTGATTTTTTGCTTGAATTGAAAATCGAAGGAGACTTTCTATAAAATACCTATTACAAAAAAATCAATAAATAAAATAAATAGTATCGATGTAGTTATCAAATTGGAAAACAAAAAATTTCATACTGATTTTTTTTTGTCCAACATTGAAATCAAAGGGATTGTGGAAGTGAATTGGCTTGAAATTTTTAAAAAAATTCTCAACTTGGAATTATTCGTGGTCCGTGGCCCTTTCAAATCTGATGTTACCCAAAAAATCATCACAAGTTCAGTTTTCAGAAAAGGCACAATATTACATAATTTTTTTGGGGATGTCTTTCTGTCCTTTTAATTTTAAACATACTTAGGCAGTACGTTCATCTAATTTTTTTCTAGTGATACCTGGTTTTAGAGTTTGACGCGTGTTTGACAAACTTGAATTTTGGTGTGAAAAAAATTCTTTGGATTTTTTTCAGCGCTGACAAAATACCAACATTTCTGATGATTTTTTTTCAATGTCTGACAATCGTGGATAATGGTATGTAAAATCGGATTTTCACATTTTTTCCAAGATTATGGAAAAGGAGGAGGGGTCGAGGCTAAAAAAAATTGAACCAACCTCCGCTCAGATATATTCCTCGATTCCTGGCTGGAATTATATGTTATTTTTAGCTATTAAAATAATTGAAAAAATTACTCACATTTCATCGGAATCTTGGATGTAACCTTGCATTTTCATATACTACAATAGATTGTTTTCAGGAGAATAAAGATCGAGTACAAGGTGAAGTTGCGTAAAATCAGATGTTAAAAGCTCAAGTTTCATAATCATTTCAAGACAAACTAACTTGGGGTTGCATTCAATACTTGACATCAAATACGTTACCTATATAAAAGTTTGAACATACCTATTCATGATTTGAATTTATATTGTATTTGATGATATTTTATCCTATTTTTAAGCATTTTGGTCTTCAAAAGTAATGTTACAATCGAGTGTATTGCAAACAGATGTACTTACACGTAGAATTCATTTTTTCAAAAATTATTGTACTTAATCTATTCCATTAAGTACATCTAAGTATTATTTTTTAATATTGTTTATAACCTACCTGTATCTGAAGAATAATTTTAGTGATGTCATCCAAAAAATAAGCCCGATTGAGTACTGATTTCATTTCGGCGATCAGACGGTAATTTTATATGTCTAGCACCACTTGAAATCAGTTCTTTAGGAAGGGCAACTTTATCAACTATCTACGGAAAGTAACTCGGAGGAAAAATGAACCAGAATTCAGTATCGTCAATATCCAATCCAGATCCAAAGCTGATGAAGAGTACCTACCTAGAGAAATAATACGAATTACTTTTTTCAAATAAATTGCAAGCGCACATTTTAGGAAACGTACCTACTATCTGGTACCACTTCGTTTAAATTTATGTAACTTTTTAAAATAAGTTTGATAATTTATGTTAATTTTATTATTACAGAATTTTTTAAACCATTTTATATTAATATTTACATGTACGAGTATGAACGAAATAAATGAATTTTAAATCGGTTTATATTCAATCTCTTTTCCAATATTGCAGGGATTAATTCGATTCCAAATAAAATTAGATATCAAGAAATATAATAAAAGAATCGAATAAGAATCATATAATTCAGTGCTGAAATGAGTTTTCAAATTGGATACAACTCAATGACAGACTGTCTTATCAGTCTCACACAATCGCTGCCTCAATTCAAACACTGCCAACAGCATTATTATGAACAAAACAATCATCGATACAGAACATAGATACCTAATGAGAATTGATTTCAATAAAATGTTGCCGGAAAACGATCAAGAACGATATTTATTACTCGTAAGTAGTTGAAAACTCACAAGAATACATTTTCTAATATAAGTACGTACTTTATTTACAAACAGAGACAGATTTTCGTATAACAGAGAAATTATAAACTTCGAAACTACATAAATGACTTTTCTAAAACCTTTTTCACAGCTTAAGCAGCATTCAACATTTCTCGTTTTGCTTTTTCTTGCTCTTTTCTTTGCTTTTCTAAACGGCGTTGTTTTCTCTCCATGATTCTGCGTTCTCTTTCGTAATCTCGCATTCTATCTTTATGTCTGAAAACACAGTCATTTGAAATCAGTAACAAAAAATTTATTCTTAAATTTTATTACAAGAATATAGTCAAAATGAAGATTCATTTTAAACATACGGTTTTGAAAACTTACTCTTCAAACATGCAGGCCTGAACACGATGCAGGTGAGGTTTGCAGTAAGACAGAAACGGAAAGTTATCGGCTTGACAAGCTTTCCATTCGAGATTTTTGTGTAAGCAATAGTCGATAAACTCGTCGGGTACTTGTACCGATTCTATTTCTGCTTGGGTTACCTTAAATTCTGCAAAAATAACCGCGATTCAGAAGACAATAAACTATTTAAGCATTATGGACATTAGTAACCATCAATTAAATTGATAAAATTAGATATGAGATTTCTGTGGATTTAATGATTAATGATTGCTATAAATGAATTACCTTTCAATTTCCTAGTTCCTGCAGGGAAACCAGCCAAAGGTTTGTGTTGAATCGGTTTTTTATCATCCGGAGTAATTTCTGGATGGAGATAGAAATTAATTGTGTTTCCCATTGCAACAATGAAATTAAAATTCTTGAAAGATATTTAATAATCAAGCACAACCGCAATTTAATCCATTTTTCGTTTTACTATCTACATCAATATCAATCCTTTATCATTTTGAACTTTTCAAAAACAAATTCAACGTTACCAATATGTAACACGAAGCCTTTTCATTGGAAACAAAAATAGTACATATAAAAGCCGATAGAGAGCATTGTGAAAGAATTAATCCCCCTTTCCCCGCTTACCAACTGGCGTGACACTGACTTTTTTAATTTTTTTTATTTTTAAAAATTTTTTATTTTACTTACCTTTTTTTTTAAATGTACACACTAATAAATCTCTCATGTATAATTTTTCGACTAAGGGTAGTGATCTAGTGATGGCCTTTTCACTGATTATTAATTTATTTAATTTAGCGTTTCTGAATCATTTTATTCATTTTCGTTAAAGGTTGAATATGAAACATTCTTCATTATTTTGAAAATTACATTCTAACTGTGTACTCCTACGCTACATGACAATGACAATGACAACTCTGATCGTTATCAACAATCGATTAAATGCCAAACTTGACGAATCAACTATATTTTCAATACTTTTAATTGATTATTTTTCCACGAGCTTTCATCTTTTCGAACCAAAAGTACCCTGATTTAAGCAGAAAAAACATCTCCAATCCATTGAAAGTCGAAACTATTACCAATCAGAAAGAAAAACAGATATAACAAACAATATTTCTAATGAACAGCAATTTACAGTTCGCATATACATTGATTTTTAAAATACTTATTCAACATCATTCTGTAAAACGTACAAATCAACACAAAATTCAATCATGTAGTATGGTAAAATAATATTATTCTTATAAAAACAAAACAAAATAAAGAGAAAAAAGCTTAATATAAGTATTATAAAATGTATAAATATTTTTGACGCATTCAGCCCTATGGATATGGAAAATTACCATCGAGTAAATAAGAATGCAACATTAAATCTTACATGTATTACTTTTCTTTCTCTTTCTGTTTTTATTTTGTTCGTAAATATAGGTAAATCTACCAACTTGATTTAAAAACAAAACATAATATAGTTACTCATTGTAGTAAATAGATATTGCATTTTATGGATAGGTCGTATTCGATTTGGTAAATGAAAAAAAAAAAGAAGTACAAATTATTCTAATAGATAAAATAAATATTTATAAAATTTTTGTAAAATGACAATCAACATAGGTAAGTATTCTAGTGATAGGTAACTTATAAAATTACAGTTCTTTCCTAGACTCACATTACAAAAACTAGGTATACCTACCTATACCTATTTAGATAGTCAAAATATAAATGTACTTAATGAAAACAGGATTAACGAAATTTTAAAATGAAGCTCTCAATAAAATAAGCAAATTCGAAAAAAAATCAATATCAATATTAAATTTAAAAATCGTAATAGGTATACTGCTTCAGTGCATTTTTAATCTGGAATAATAATACCACCAAATCGAATATAACCATATTAAAAAAATCGTTACACATTAAAATTTTCAATTTACTTCTTTTTAAAAGAATTCATATCGTAGCAAAAATTTACAGCTGTTACTTTGCTGAACTAATCTCAAAATATATCAATTTGAAACCATAAAATATCCTATATAAATGATCATCATTGAAAATACTTACACATACACTTCTGTATCATTTCATTATTACAAAAATAGTAAAAAGTTATCGATAGTAATAGATAATTTTTTTCCACGATTTTTATAATGAAAAATTGCCTAAATATGGTAACTGTAAACCGTTGAAGTCAATCTCTAATTTTCAAAATGATGTATCAATTTTGCGATCAAAAATTTCCCTTCGAAGCTCTAACCATTAAAATAATTATCCGATACAATTTTTAATTTAAAAAAAAAAACTAACAACAACATTACAAAATATAAGACAGGTAAACATTCGCAGTTACATATAAAAAAAAGAAAAGAAAACAGTTCGTAACAAATATAGGTATATGCCAAAATTTAAAATCCTACCTAATACTTTTTCAACGCCACAAAGTCTCAAAGCAACCCTAAAATTTTTTTGATTTTTCATCATAGGTAATTTATGAAATGAAAATAAGTAGGTAAGTATGCGATCTAAATGAAGGATTAAGTAAAAAGAAACAAGATATAGGTAAATAGATGTGTTGTGAAATGAAAAAATAAAATTTGGTCTTTCTAATTACGTGAAGTTCAAAAATTTATATTACCTAATTTATACATCCCATACCGTAATTATTTTTCTATTTCAATTATTTCTGATACTTATGGCCTATATTTTTATAATTCATAATAATAAGTTCACTTGAGCAAATTGAATTAGACTATAAAAATCATAACGAAATCTTACTTTTGTTAAATCAACTTTACATTTCCATTGAATATCAGGTCGTATGTGAAATTGTGAATTACATACAAAGCAATTTCCTTCATTTAGTGTTTCAGATGTCCCGATATGACACCAATTTGGTTCTCACTTGAACACGTACGTAAGATATAATCGTTAAAATTCATAAATTTGGTTACAAAAATATACTCTAGAAAAAAAAGAAAAAAGTATGTAGCATCTAACTGATATGACTATATCAACACATTATAAAATATTTTAAAAATCGAATTATTCCATTTTTACATTAAGAGATCTTAAAATATATTAAACGCCATTTATGGAATTTAAAAAAAAATACATCCCTCCATTTTTTTTTGTCAATACGACATGATATAATCCCGATGTGCTCGAAATGCGCCAAAAACAGAATGTAGGTTTTATTTTTAAGTTCCCTGAGCTTTTAACGCGTTACTTTTCTCGATTCCATAGGCTTTAAAATATCATAAAGAAAAATAATAATAATTCCCAGTTAGTATAATTTTTGTATAGTATATCCGCAGCTTGGCTCTTCATGTTAAGTATTAATATAAATCTCGCAAAAAATCACAAAATACGCATAATTAAAATAATAAGTATAGTAATAATAAAAAAATTAATTTAATGCTCACAACAAAATGCAAGAAAAAAAATTGAATAAATTTCGTAAAAGTTTCTATCACTCGCATTTACCGAAGGTATTTAACATACAAAACATTTAAGAATCTTAGACATTATTTTTTTTACAGCACAACTTCTACTTGTGAAATCAAATCTGAAAATTGGTAACACATCGATAATTCAACCGTTATTATCCCCAGTCAATGAACGATTACGTGATATTTCTGTCGAAGTGGAAAAAAAAAACAAATAAAAAAAGCCTAGTGTTAAGTTAACCAAAAAAAATCAAAGTCTACGTAGAATTGTTTTTCTCATAGAAAGGAAATAGGTAAGATGACGAAAAAGAGCTGAGAAGTTGATGCGTACATGGAGTATTAAGTAACACCAAACACATAATAAATCGTAATAAAACTATGTAAAATTAATGTAAAATGAAAATTACAAAAATAAAAACTGATTAAACGACGTTATAAATTTTGAATTTTTTTTTTTTGGTGTTTTTTAAAAACACAATGTAATTTTCTGTACGGTATTTGTGTGAGGGGTGTGAATGTGATTTTTGAAATGTTCGAGTAAAACTATATTAGAATGGAAAGGGGTATGTTTGTTACATAACTGAGCATTTTTCTCTGATTTTTCGGGTACGTTGTGATTTTTCTAATTGTAGCGAAATGTTTCGATTTTTTTCCAAGTTGAGTAAGTCTTGGAAGAGCTCTTTTACGTTATAATTAGTTTTGGCAGAGGTTTCCATAAAGTGACACCCCCACTGAGCCGCCTCCGCTTCGCCTTCGGCTTGGGAAATTTCACGATTTTCGCTTTCGTCGCATTTATTACCTACTAGCATAATTGGTATGTGAGGTAGCTCATTTGCTCCTTTTACTTCTCTGATTACCTGGAGCAAAATAGCAAAAATGTTATTATACAATCAAGAATATCAAGATAGTTGTAATACCATAAGTAGATTTAATCCTGGGCCAAAATAATGGAATTTGTGCAAAATACTATAATCCAAATCACATATATGCGAATAAATTTGCATAATCTGATTTTTGCAGGGAGCTACTTCAAGGTAATTAATATACCTGAGATTTTGATCTACTTTTCGATTTCGATCAATTTTCCTTACGAAAAATGAAACAATTGCAATTTTTTTCGTCATCACTTCCGAAGAAGGAAAAATTATTATCTTTTTTCATGATCTGTGGTAATTTTCACTTTTTAATCAAAATCAAATCGTAGAGAGAAATGAGAGTTCAAAAGTTGTATCAGAACTAAACCTCAAAATAACTTGGTAAAAACATGTTTCATCGAAATTTTCAAAATTGGGCTTTTCAATAAAAATGGATCCCCTCCCTCGAGATAAAATTTTTAAAAACTGGGAAAATGAGAAAATCTTCTGAAAATTTGAGAAATATGACTTCACTTTTTAAATTCATCTTTTGAATAATGCTCAATGCCATAAATTCTCTCCTTCATTTGGACCAAAATTTATAAAAATGATTTAAAACCTCGTAATCTCAACTCACCTCCCAAATGGGACGTAATTCCTCTAAAGACTGTCTTGAAGTTATTGAATAAACTAATATAAATGCATGTCCTTTCGATATTGACAATCTTTGCATCGCCGGAAACTGATGTGAACCGGTTGTGTCCGTGATTTCCAAATTACAGATATTTTTATTACTATTTATCACCTAAAAACACAGTGGAATTTTTCACACAATTATTATTTCCTCGGTATTGTCTTAAAAATTTATGTAAATGGAATAAACGAGCGTATTAATTGAAACGCGAAAAAAAAATTAGAAATTAAAAAACGATGACAATCAATCAACTTCGAAACAGACAATACGCACTTACCATATTCAATTTCGATACTTTTAATGAAATTTTTGCCTAAATAATAGCTCCAGCCGAGTGCTCATTTTAATTATTAATGAAGATTAAGTATCCATCCATCGTGGGGATGGAATTTATTAATGCATAAATTAGTCGGACAAGATTAAACCTATTTAACGATATAATTTACAACGACAGATACTTATCAGTTTCGTTTAACCGCCGAGTAATCAACTAAAGTCAATAAAGTATTTGAAGTAGCAGCGTCCGTAACGCAAAAAATTATATAAAATGACAAAGTGTGAAAAAATGATTAACGATTAATTTTTTTCACTGTATTGAAAATTCGATCGAGTGTAATGAACGTAATTTGATATTTTTGAGTGAATTTTATAATACGTAATACGTATTGACTGGACCTACCATCCATTTTACAGATCAAATCAACCCCTAACCAACATTTTTTTTCAGATGAAATAAAGAGTAGGTAGCTATATCTATTTATTTGTCGTATAAAGTATAAAAATAAGTAATAAAATTTAAATCACATGCCGAGTGAGAAAATTTTTTGAAAACTCTTAAAACTTTCATCGCCACTTGACAGCTCAACTTTTTCGAATAAAATGAATTAGAAATGTAAGTCGACATTTTAAGCAATAAAGTCTCAGTATTGAAAAGGTACTTTTATCAAGAGGCAAAAAGTAGCTAAATAAATAATCGATTTTATTTAATAAAACGAAAAGTTTTTTCATAATGTTAAATTCAACACTAGAGTATTCAAGAGTTCAAGTCGATAAAACAGCGGATTTGATTGGCAATGAAAAAAAAAAATTGAAAAATTAAACAAAAAAGTATCTCAGAGGTATAAGCCAAGGGAATGTCAGAAAATATGTTATTTGTGATATAGGTATTTAACTTACTACTTTGAATCTTCACATTATTAGAATGATTCAGGAAGCTATCAAATTGGGTAAAAAATAGAATGGCGCATAGAAGAAAACTGGCATTCGAAATTTTCAAATATTTTTCATTCTTTTTTTCACACGTACTCTCCCTCCTCCCCCTCCAATGAAATCAAAAATCGGTTAAATAAGGATTTTCTTAATTTTTTCGTCTATTAAGTACAACAAATTTTTCTCTTTTCGGCTCAAAAAGCTATTAAAATTCATTATTCCAAACTTTTCCACCGTAAACCTCATTTTTCCATCAGGTGGAGGAAGAAAAGCTGCTCTGTCCGTCCTTCATCGGACGAATCCATTTCCCCTCTTCTCCAATTGACTCATTTCAAAAAAAAAAAATTAAAATGAAAAATGGTTTCTCTTTTAATATTCTATAAAGTTTATTTGAATCAAGGTTTCGAATTTTTAATGAATAAGGGTAAAATGGAATTGCATCAGAGCTTTGGGGAATTGCGTCAAATGTCAATGATCAAGAACATATCGGTCCCTTTAGTTTCGCCAGACGAAAATGTTGAAACAGAAATATATGCAAATGAACGAATCGTGAACCGTTCGTTCAAGTTTAAAGCAAGATTTTGAATGTTCATGTCCATGATTTTTTCGAGCTTTTGAGAGTGAGATAACCTCTGAGAAAGAATTTCACAACTCATCCCATGATTTTTCCGGGTCAAGATGGCCTTTGAGACAAAAATCATTTTTACAAATCATCTCATGCTTTTTTGAACTTCAGAGGGTGCTGAGATGACCCCTGAGATGAAAATCATTTTCGCGAACCATCCCATTATTTTTTTGAGTTTTCGAAGGTAAGGTGACCTCTGAGACTGAGATCATTTTCACAAATGATCAAATAAATTTTTTGGGTGTGAGATCTCCTTTGAAATAGCAGGAAGCTAAAAACTAGTAGCTTGGAAGTAGAAATTGGAAATTAGAAACTTGATACTCGATCCTCGATACACTCGAAACTTGAAACTTGGACCAAAAACAGAACATGGGACGTGATATTTCATATCATTTACTTAAGAGAAAAAATGTTGGAATGGAACGTTGGATTTAATTTCATGAAAGATGGGAAAATTCGTTCATTTTAAATTTCATCTGTTTTTCCTGTTCTTTTTCAGCTCTATTCACTGAAAAAATTCTGGTCAATCTTGCAAAATAAGGACATTTTTGGACTGAGCTCTTTCTTTATTTCAGAACCTAAAAATTTGAACCAAAGTCCGTATGAATTTTGCCTCCTTTGAAAACAAAACAGGCTTAAAGATATTTGTACAAAATTTTTTAGAAAATCAGAAAATTTAATAGCTTTTTGAAAATCGAACAAATTTTATTCGGATGATATTTTGCCTAACATAAAAAATTGCACGGGCCATGAATCATGTCAAGGAAATGAGCTTCAAAAAATTTCGTCTCCCATTCAATTTCAACATAAAATTATCCTAATAAAATTTATTCAAATTTCAAAAATACTCAACCCAATTTTTTTAACTTTTTTTTACATTCTTTCAATTTTTAAGCTCAGCAAAAAATCACATTAGGAAACTTTATTCAATTCTTGAGTTACTTTTACACCATGATTTTTAAAAAAATACCTACTTTTTCGACGAAAGTTTCTTTGAAAAGACAAAAAGACATGTTCATCTCTAATGATTTTTAGAAGGTAAGGCCGAATATCCGGTTGAATTTTGCATTTTGAATTTTTTATTCGGCAGATAATTTACTACACCATCTTGAACACGACACATTTTTTTTTCGAAATGTTTTAAGTCAGCTTTGGTATAATGCCAAAAAATGAAAATCAATCACCCTGAATAAATTTTTTAATTAAAGAAAAATCGGTGGATGTATCCGAATACCTAAGACTCACGAAACTTCACCTTTATCGTAGGAAATTTTCAAGCAGCCAAACGCGTATGTTATTCGAATATCTTGAAAAATTAATGTATAAAATGGGTTGTCAAAAAAAAAAAAATTCAAAATTGATACTGAAAAAAATCTTCTGACGTTGATTGTAAATATGTTTATGTTACTTTTTCAGGATACCATAGAAACGAACTTTTCCTTTTGTTATTCTATTAATTTGAAGATAAGGTACCTATGGCTATTTTTATTTTTTGGAATATCAGTAGAAGGAAATTTTGGACGTCTGAGAAAATAATTTTTATAAAAATTGCATGCGTTGCAAGTCGCGAGGTATTAAAAAATCTAAAAATTCATTTTGTGTAAAACAATTTTTACAAAATTTAAGGTACCTAAGTATCAATATATAAAGATACATTCTATAATGAGTGCAACTCCTTTCTTTCTTCAGTTTTTTCTTTTGAAATCATTAAAAAAAAAGGAAATAAAAATAAAATCGCCTTTCGAAGTTTGATGATTGTCACATTATAAAAATACATATTCATATTTTAAAATGATTTGATCACCTATTTTTATTTGTTAAGTATATCAAAATTTAAAATTCGTTCGATTTACCTGTCTATATGTGTCTTCAATGGTCGGTATATAGGATTCTCTAAATGTTCCTTTGACAAATCGTAAAACCAGCGAACTTTTTCCCACACCACCCGCTCCAAACACCACTACTCTGTAATCATTGCTTTGTTCAGGCATTCTACGGTAAAAACTGAAACAAAACAATAGCATAGTTTTATTAGTTTTAAAAGTATAGGTACCTACTTATTAAATATTTAATTAAATTAATAACAAACTCGTGAATTCAAAATATAAAATGATCAATTTCAATGTTCTATTTTTTTTTTTTTTGCATCCAACCCCTCCAACGTTTTCTGGATCCTCTTCCATTTCAGCAGCACATTCAAAGATGGCTGTCAAAATTTTATAGCTCATAGAATAGGCATGGACCTGAATTGTTCAATGTGTTTTTTTTTTAATATCAAATTTTATATCTCTCTACCTAAATATGACACTTGAATCAAGATAAAAAAAAATAAGTAGAAAGAAGCACACTTTGAGAAAAAAAAATGGAAAAACTTTCCTGAGTAGATTCAAATAAGCATTTTAATGTTTCTCTTTTACGTTCGTATAATGAAAAATAAAATATTAATTAAGGTACGTAGATTACATTTAGGAAAGTACAGATAACATCAAATAGTATATGCTCATTTGTGTTTATTCTTCGTCTCAAATGGAAATATTAATTAAGTATTATTCTGCAAAACTAGATAGGTAGGTATATTGCTCTAAAGTAAATAGGTATCTACTTCGTATGTTCGCGTTGCGTCGCATCTACTGATAAAATTTATTATTTTATTATTTTCATTCTAGATATAAACGAATGTATGCAATTCAATTTTTGATGGACTTACAAGAAATTGGAAAAAAAAATCGACAAAAAAGCCAAAGTAATTTTTGCGTCATTCTTTATTTAACAAAAAGTTGAAAGCAAGTATAGGTAGGTACCTAAGCGTACCTTTCGTCGGATGGTAAGAAAAAGGAAAAAATGACATCCTCCTACGCTTTCTACTTTTTACCCCCCAAATATCGCTCTTTTTGTTTATTTTTTCGAACAGAATTTCTCTGACGTCGCTTTTATTTCCGAACCTTCTATCGCGAAAATTTTTAAACTACAAAAGTAGAACAAACTGGTAGCATATACGATTCGCTGTTTTTCAACTTGCGAACGCGGAATCATTTTTTCTTTTTAAATCTGTCATTCGATTCATTGAACAATAATTATTTGAAACGTTCGATTTTTCCTGCGCAGCGAAAGAAAAAAATAGTAGGTAGTCTATCGTTCGTGTTTAACCTATAGAAATATAGTCAATAGAGTTCTCGATTTTTGTTAATGGGTATCTACTATCTACCTATCTATTTGATTACTTCTGCTTGATGGTAATATTGGAACACAATTTTCATCTTATTTTTTCTACAGACCAAATCCAACACGATATTTGGCTTTATATTCAGTTTTATTTTACAAATCGTTTAAAAAATTTTTTTCAAAGGTCGTAATTTGTCAAAAAATTGGAAAAAAAAATCAAACGGAAAAAAATTATGGGGAAAAATGTGAAAATATTGCTTCGATTACGTCAATAATTTCAGGTAATGATACCGATTTTTTTTTGTATCTGGTCTATTGATTGTTCTGTCGAAGGACAAAGGTATCGAATATTTTTCCGCGGACGATTGAATAAATATGAGAATAATTTGGATTCGTGTTTGAGGGTTTGTCGATTCCTTATGATGGCAAAAGTGCATAATTGATTTCATTCATATTAAAAAATAAAAAATTGTTGTTTTTGGTCTAAACAGAGGGTTGGTGGTTAACAAAATGGTCGGTGAGAAGAAGAGGTACAGGATGATACGTAATTATACGTTTTCAAAAAAGTGAAATTTTTTCCATTCAAATGTACTAATTTTTTCTAATTGAAAAAAATTATCAAGATTCTCTTACAGTCCAAAATTAGAAACCCCTGAATCTCTTTCTGAGATAATTTTCGTCCAACCATGATTTTTTTGAAAATGTGGGATGTTGTATCAAAATTCAAATTTTTTGACTATCCAAGTCTGCTAGTCGGGCCATTTTCTTGACCAAACAAAAACAAATACAAAAAGGGTTCAACAAAGTGAGCTACTTAATCCAAAAACCGCACAGTTAGGGCGCATTGGGACGATACGAGGGACTAAGGCTCGAATGTTAAATCATTCCTTAAAAATTAAGGCGACCTTAAGAGTTTTAAGGAATATTTTCGTGGGTTATGATTGGTTGAAAATGTGATAAGGAACTTTTAAGGTTGCCTTAATTTTCAAGGAATGTTTCAACATTCGAGTCTAAATCCAAAATTTTCTGATATTGAGAGAAACATCAAATTTCTCGTTATTTTACCTTCTGATTTTTTTTGACGCTACTTTACGAAAAAAACGCAGTCTTCAAATAACGGGATAAGGAGTCAAAATTGAAATTTTTTTAAGCGGTTTCAGTTTTGCTCAAAAATCAAAATTATATAATTGGTCGAAAATATACAATGAAATTCCATTCTTTCATCTTTCAATCACATTCAAAAATTTTCAATACTTAAAAAAGTTGAGAATTATTATAAAACTTGGAAAAATTTTTCGAAAAATGAGTCTCCAAATTATTTTTTACAATACAATATAATTTTGGTGTTTTGCTCTTGCTTGCACAATAAAGGACTAGATCCTACGTAAAAACCTTGAGAGTTTCCAGTTTAAATTTGACAGGGTCCAAATTTTTTTCACAGATTGGTAGTAGACACTCCCCTTATTCTAAAAAATATACAGGGTGTTCCATGAATCGCTTGCCAACATATTTTTTTGGATATAACAGAGTACCATTAAAAAAAAACTTGAGTTGAACATGTTGCCTAATTTTAAAATGTAAGGGGCAAATGATACTTCTGAAAAAATTGCTTCAAAATTTTTTTTTAACCATGGGAATGGATATAGTACTTCAAGAACTGGACAAATTTTCACTATATGACTTTTTGTCCAACTTGTGAATTGAAGGGGCTACAAAAAAATTTTTCTCATGAAATTTTGTTCTATACATTTTTTGTCTAACATCAAACATAAAGAGGCCAAAGGTCAATCAAAAATTCAAAATTGTAAAAATTTGAAAACTCTTTGAAGCCCATGTATTTTGTGCGAGCCGAGCCGTAGCCCCTTCATTTTAGACGTTTTGCAAAAATTGCAAAGAACAAAATTTCTTCAGTGTTCAACGTGCTATCCACTCCCTTGAAGTTGATTTTTTAAAAAAATTGTTTTTGAAAGAAATTTTTCACAGCCCTTCAATTTTTGAGTTCGACAAAAAGTCATAGAGTGAACATTTATCCAGTTTTCAAAGGGCTATCCATTTCAATGGTTGAAAAATTTTTTGACGCAATTTTTTTGGAAGCAGAATATGCCCCTTAAATTCTTAAAATAGGCAACATGTTCATCTCTAGTTTTTTTTTAATGGTACACGGTTGTATCCAAAAATATGTGTTTGGCAGACGATTCATGGAACACGCTGTAGTCCCTGTATGTAATCTTTCTTGGGCAACGCACACAGTAACGGATCAGTGACCCAAATGAGCGATTTTTGGTAAAATTTGGTCATTTTTGGCTCAAAATGGCTCAGTACGCGTCGTACGATCTGCGAGACCAAAAAAAAACCATTTCAAAACATAAGTAATTGTATTCATTCCACACTTATGAAGCAAAAGTTTATGGAGCAGAGTAGGCAAAGTAAGTCGTGATCAATTTTTAAAAATAAGTAAATATATTATCCTCGCCCCCCAACCGTCAAAACTGAAATAGGTAGGTACCAAAAAAAAGTCGGAAATTGGAGGCGCAACCTCTCCAAATGAGTTGAAATTTCATGAGAAACGCAACAATGATAATGAAAATGTATTTTGAGGACTTTGAGAAATTTTAACCCAAAATCAGGTCAATTTTTAAGTTTTTTCAAATATATAGGTACCTATTTGTAATTAAGGATAAAATTTCATTTTTGAGCAATTTCGAACACAAAATCAGGTCACTTTTATTTTTGAGAATTTTGTTTGAGTATTTTCAAAATAGTCAACATATAAGCAATCAAAATGAGTTGAAATTTCACGAGCTGCACAAAAATAAAATTCTAGTATTTTTGAGCAATTTTGAAGTTAAAAGCTGGTCTGGACGATATTTTTTCAAGTACCTCAGACTAAAATTTTACGACAAAAAATAACTTCATTTTATTCATCACAAACATAAATCGTCATTTTTTGGACAAAAACGTATTTTTATAGAAATTTTCGAGTTTTTTACAATAGCCCACCCCTTGAAATTTTTTAAAAACATTTGCATGAAGTAAAAAAAAAAATGAAAAAATTTCCATAAATTGATTTTTGCTTCCCCTACACATTTCAAAAATTAAAAAAAAATTAGTGAGATTGGTGACCAACAGGAATTTTTAAAGTGAAATTTTTTCGCCAAAAGGACAGGGGCGCACCAAAGAGAGGGGCTCAGGGGACTCGAGCTCCCTCTTTAATCTCGGAAAGGAAATTTTTTATTACAAAAATGTAAAAAACTTTGCACTTTTTTACTCTTCAAACAGTATTTTTCAAAAACAATTTCCTTTGAAAATAGATGATTTTTCACGAATCTCTCAGTCAAAAATCTCTGCTTCCTGAATCAATTTTTAATTTGCCAGAAAAAATCAATGATTTTCGACTAAAAGATGGGTGAAAAATGACTGATTTGAAATTTGACCCCTCCTCCAATTTTTTTCTCGAATTTTCAGTCCCTCCTACACTTAAGTTCTGGATGTGCCTATGCAAAAAGGGAAATTGAGTAAGCTTGGGCGAGGGAAAAATTTTCACGGATTTCAAAAATTCGTGTCAAAGGCAAATATACTATCTTGACCAAAAGTATCCTTTCAATTAAATCCTTTCATTTCAGCGGCAAACAAAATTTCTCAGCCACCCCCTCCTTTAACTTAAAAAAAAGCACCCTGGTAAATTTATATCGAAAAAGCTGCAAAATTTCAATAAAATAATTACAAAAACATTTAAAATTAGAAACCTCATCGCGGCAGTAATACAGGATACAATCAAAAATTACCTATTCTGAGCCCAGTATTTAAACAAGTAATGAGAAAAAAATGCGGGTAATTGAATAGATAGTACCGGTAACACTTCGTACAAATAAATATCTTTCAGTCTAGACGAAAATTTAACAAAGAGGCGAATTCGAACCAAATTACTTATTTGTAGCGAATTATACTCCTTTGATATTTTTCATAGATAGCTTATTGATTTTCAAAGAAAATAAGTAGGTATCTTTTCCTACTTATTCAATTTGATTCATTTATCTGATCCAATTTACAGAGATTCCGAGTAATCCTGCGTTTTTTTAAAAATTAGCAAGAAGACATTCCCAATTTCAATCTTTAGAAAATCTGCACGTTCATTTTCTTCGATGAGAAAAATGAAACACAAAATCGACGAAAAAAAACGAAATAAACAGGTATTTTGGTACCTATCGACACAACGGTTGCGGAAAATGATGAATGATAAGAATGTGAAATTACTTCGCCGAGAACGCGTGGGAATAAAATGAAAAAAATGAACACGAATTCACAATTTTCCAGATGTATTAGAAATAAAGTTTAAGACTTAAATCCGTGACCTATTTGCGTATGTGATGCGCATACGCTACTTTCATCGTAAGAATAATACCTTACTTAGAGTGTTTACCAGAGATGAACGACAAACCAACCTGCAACCCTTCGAACCGATACGCCGTTTTATTCCTATCTGCAAACCCGTGTGCAAAAATTACCTAGATACTCGTAACAGCATCTATTTCGGAAAAACCCCGCTGGATCTGGATAACATACGCGTGCGTTCGTAAAAATGAAAATATTACCCTTCATTAATTTAATTATAATTACTTTAATGCGACCGATGATTCAATTAAGGCGGAAAATTTTCATTTCGTTTACACTCAAAGTACCTACAACGCGGTACATAAATAAAACACAGCAGACAATTTGCAGGTACCTAACCTACCGAGGAAATGAGATGATGGTGAAAATGTTGAAAGCGTGTAATTTTTTTCATCGTAATCTCTCCGCTTTTTTGTTTATATTTTTTCAAAAAGAAAACAATAATGACACCAGGTACAAGGCAGTTTAAGTGGTAGGTTGGTAATGTTGATGAAGGTTTAATTAAAAACAGATAAACTTTTTTAACCCTTTTTTTTTATCCCGCCGTTTATTTTTTTTCTCTTCGTGTAATATCTTGAGCTTTTAATAAACGTCATTCATATTTTTCCCCAACCGATGATTGTTGTTTCATTGAAACTTACCGTAATTTCGGATACTTGCGCAATTACTTTGGAAATTTATTATAAATATTTCGAGCGGTATTTTTTTTTCTACGTGGGTAATTTCAAAATGGTATCTAGAATTTTGTATTATAGGTACGTATACCTACGTAAATGTAAGTACATCTATCCAAACTGTACAATCGATTCGTTGAAAAATATTTTCTCTTTGCAATAATGTTACGTAAGGTATTTCGTGTATTTTTTTTTCTTCTTCACATTTAGAAAAACCGCAATAAAATGATATCGTGGCAATTTCATCGATTTAAAATTTGATGGTAGTTTCGAGATAAAATCTTTTTCAGCGGGTAATGGTTTTTTCATTCTTTCCATTACTGTGTGCTGCGGCTGTAAGAGAATTCGATATTGCCCAACTGATGGCGAAAAAAATTTTCAAAATTGTCTTTCTGCTTGAATTTATCCTCGAATCGTGTTAGTTTTAAACCGTTTAAGAAATATATCTTTGTTTTATTAATCAGAGAAAACACGACATCATTATGAATTTGTAATTACAACGTGAATTTATTATACCGGATGTGCCGTTGAATGAGGTTCCGTATATTACGCCAGATGATGCAGCAACCCAAACTGAACGATTGCACGAAAGTTTGCCTAACTTCGAAATTGAGGGGTCGAATTCGGTAACTTTTAGTCGTTTTTTCGAAGTGAAGTAATGCAATTTATTTTGAATAGAATGGTTTTTTTTACCATTTGATCTTTGGATAATTTAGGTACCTATTAGGTACTCAAATTTGTAGAAGGCAATCAGTATGGTCTGTCATCCTCAATTTATTTGGAAATAGAAGGGTATAACAAACTGATTTGAACCTTTCAGCATTCAAATACCTTAAGATTTAAAAATTAAAAACATTTTCAAAAATTAAAAAAACACGATTTTTTAATTAATTTTTTTTGTTGAAATTTTGTATTAAGTAGTTCTATCTATCCAATGAAAAACAAGAAACATTTTTGCTATTTTTTCTCTATAATTTTTGTATTCATATCCATGGTAAAAATCGTAATTTTTAATAGGCAACTATTCCGAAATTAAAATTTTTTCCTTTCTTAGGAATCCTTAAATTTTTTGAAAAATTATATCATTAAAAAATCAAATGAACATAATCAGAAAAATTTGAAAACCCGAAGTTCTTTTTTCTCTTCAGTAGTCATAATGAGGATAGAATCGGCACCACATGTTGCCAACTATTTGTCAAACTACTGTAGCTCATTAATTTTCACGCAAATGCGCAAATGGGATTTCGACTATCCAAGTCCAAATTTAATTCAAGTTCAATTTTTTTCGATTTATTTAATTCTAATTTTTTTTACGGTTGTACCTTGAAATAATTTTTTGGTAGGTACTCAAGAAGTTAAAAATTTTTTAAGAAATCTATACCTTATTGAACGAAAATTTTCAATAAAAAAAACTAAAATTTATATAAATCTGAATTTAAAAATTTACAGCTAAAAAAATTTCGGCGTTGAAATTTTTTTCAACTTTCATTCAAATTATTTCAACTTCGTAACCCAGGAGAAATAGCATCGAAAATCGCTTAAAAAAGACAAATAAGTCAGTCGAAATTTTATTGCTGAAAAAATTTCTATATGATGACCAGAGTCGGTGGTAAAAACCCACCGCTTCCAACCCTATTGTTTTTTGAGGGGTGGACTCCTTGAGGAGGAGAAAATTTTTTTGCACTGATTTCGCTCAAATTTGGATGGAAGGTTGGGTGGGTGTAGAAGTGCACCCCCCCCCCCCCCCCCAAAAAAAAAACAGGTTCTTTTGACCTTAGGGAGTTGAACCATCGCTCCCCAAAATTGAGCATTTTTCTCTAAAATGGCAAAAAAAACGAGTTTTTTGAGCATAAAATCACCTCATAATTTCAATTTTGAAAAATCATTTGGTGTGTTTAACCACCCCTACGGTCCCTTTCAAAGTACACAGATCGTGTTTTTTGAGGTCATTTTTTGCTGAAAATCCCGTCATCTGTGCATGGGCTAGTCGGATTCGTCATTTCAAAATGTATACAGAAAACATAAAATTTTTCAGCATTGAAATTTGAGGTGATTTTATACCTACTAAAAGAACTCGATTTTTTGCCATTTTAGTCAAAAATGCCCAACTTTGGGGAGCGATGGTTCAGTTCCCTGGGGTCGAAGGGAGCTGAAATTTTTTGGAGGTGCACTTCTACACCCACCTAACCTTCCACCCGAATTTGAGTGAAATCGATGCAAAACAATTTTCTCCCTCACGAGGGGTCCACCCCCCTCAAAAAGCAATAAGATGGGGCCGGTGCGTTTTTACCACAGACTCTGGATATCATATAGAAGCTTTTTCAGCAATAAAGTTTCAACTAACACTTTTTTTTGGTCAAAATACATTTCTCCTGGGTTATTCATATTTTTTTGAAGCTTCTTTAATTTCTTTAAAAATTTTCAACTTTATGGTAATCAACACGTCTTTCAACTCAGTAAGTAGGTTATAAAAGAAAATAAAAACATGAAATCGAAAGCAATCAAAATTGAAAAAAAAATGAGAAAATTGAGAAACTTCAAATTTTAAAAAAATGAAACACTGAAAACAATTGAACTTAAATTCATCAAAATGGAAATCGGTACATACCTTTTACGTCAAAATTGATGATGAGCAAATACTTATGTGTGATTGAGATAGAAAACCAGTTTACCCTAAAATACAGATTGGTCTTCGATCCTTGTGAACTTAAGGCATCCAAGAAAAACATTTTCTCACAAAAATCAGTTAAAATTTCCCGTTTTTCTTTTTGGATGATATAAAGATTTCCACTGATTTTTCTATTTTTTAAATAGATACATACAATTGTGCACATTCCTATTCACAAACTTTCAAAATTTAATTGATTTTTCAATTTTTATTCAATATTTATTCCTTGTGTGGAAAAATTTCAAAATTTATAAAAATAAATATAAATTGATTGAAATCTCTTCGTTTTCGCAAAGTTTTGTGATGGGTATGAGTTGAAAGCCTCCAGAAAATGTTTTAACTGTTCGAGATCGCTGTGAGGATGAGCTGGTGGTACCCCCAGGATACATCAAAGTAGGGTCGTTCTTGAAAAAAAAAAAAAAAAAACGTAGATTTTCATCGTTGAACACACAAATTTCTATTATTTTGAAATGTAATGGCAATGGCTCCCATTTTTGATCCCCTCTTGTCAACTTAATTTTGTATGAAAGGGCGCAGGTTATTTTTTTCTCAAGTGAAAAAAAAAAATTTAAAATCGTTCGGAAGATGGTTGCTCAGATGCAAAGAGGTAATCTGATCTATTGAACTTGAATTCGATGTTGGTGTTCTATTTCATTATTCTTTCTCTAGATTAATATTTTATTTTAAACGATAATTTTGTTCAAAATGACAAAATAATTCTTTTTATTTGAGAAAATACATCGATTCGCAGCTTTTCAAAAAACTGAGAGGGTCAACTGATTTTCATTCACAAAATCAAGTACCTCCTATATCAAGAGATTCGGTATTCAGTACCTTTCTCAAATCATTTTTTGGCCCCTCTTTTTGATACTTATTCAGAAATGAAAGAATTTTTGGAAATTTACAGACCCAAAAAATATTTTTTTCGTGATTTCTTGATACTTTGAGGAACTCTGGTTTACTAGCAAAACATCGAAAAATGAGGGGCAATATAGTCAAAATTTTGAATCTCAATTTTTTATGAAAAACCCTATGATTTCATGAATCATTTTATAACCTTTCCTCCGAGAATTTTCATAGTTTTTCCATTTTTCCGAGCAAAAAATCCTGAATTTTTTTCAAACCTTCCAACTTTCCCCAAAAAATGAAGTACCTAGGTAAGTACGGTTTACCTCTTACACAACTTTTAAAAAATTACTAGCTTGATGGTTCCTTAAATATTGCGGAAATTTTCTAAAATTGGTCATCCAAAAGTGCTGATAAATAAAAAAAAAATTGAGTATGAAATTTTTTTCCGGAAATCATTTTACCTGTTCAACTCAGAGGGAATGCAAACACACTTTCGTAGGTAGATCTAAAAATGTTGCGTGATTGAGTATTGAATGAAAGACTTTACCTACTTCTCTTTTTGTGCACTATGAAATTTCCCTGCGTGGAAAACTTTCGCACCAAAGTTGAACTGAAAACATTTGGAATGCTGAGCGCCTTTATATCAGATTGAGATCATTTGATAAATCTCGTTCCATGTGCTCATTTTTATCTAATCAGATATTTTCAAAATGTAAACACAATGAAACTTTAAAGCTTGAGAAACTCGTGAAATAAAGTCGAAGCTTTATTAAGACATAAGGTGAGAAGAAAAATAATAAGTGATATAAATCCTGCAATTAAAACTTGACTCTGAATGCTTATCGTGGCACTGTTTACCATCAAATCTTCAAATAAATACCAAGTGCTCGTTAATCACATTCTCAAAACAGATTAAAAAGGTTTACGTTTACTACGAAGACTTTTGTTAAGCAAGTACACGCTATGCGAGAATGTACGTCCGTACAACTAACGCAGCGAAAATTTATATCCTTCTTAGGTTTACTTTAATGGCTCGGCCGCATCATTTTATGACCTCAATGAGACTAGAGAATACTTTCCTTTGAACCGATCACCGCGTTTGGGCGATAAAATTTAAAAATAAATAAGGACTTACAATTAGGTGGATTTTTTCGGGCATTAGCAATCGACGGATGAAATTTTACTCGTGATTATACCAGTGTTTTTTTTATCGTAGGTAGTTTTAATAATACATTAGTCGAACAATGTAAACATCATTGAAAATATTGTCGATACCGAGTATTTCTTTTCCAAGAAAACCGATCTATATACCTTTTAAAGTAAATAATTCGTTTGAAAAAAAGGCAAAATTCGAGCAAAAGTAATAACGTAGGCGTTTTTGCTGAACGTTGAAGGTATACTTTTTCGGCAATTTTGTTCTCTCTCTTTCGTCGAAACCACAAAAACTTGCGGTATCTAATTTTTAATGAGAACGTTATAAAATTGCGAGCCGTGGACGAAACGAAGGGGAAAATATTTCGACTTGGATTTTAATTTTAAACGCGATGAAAGAAAAAGTTGCCTTGGATGGATTTTATTTCTGGAATTCAGATACCTATTTTCCTCGATGTGATATGTTTAATAAGTAATTATAAATTGTTATTTATAAATCCAAATATTTTCTCAATATACTTACCTACATTCGCAAGGTTTTGTGATCCCTTTTCTTTTCAATTTTTTCCATCCATTCTTAATTTCTGCCTCTATTTTTTTGGCAAAAATTTGAATTTACTTTTTCTTGCCTACCTACTGCCGCCCGCAGAAAGTATAGGTACTCAAATTGGAAAATTATTTACTTAATCTTTTTCTGGATAATCGCGAAAATTTTGATGAAATGCGTCACTTTTATTCCCACTGAAATGCTAAAAAAAAACCTTTTCTGTATAAAATGAAAAAAAAAAAAATCGATTTTGAATTCAGGTAATTTTAGGTAGACCGTAACCTCACGTAAATTGACGGTGGGCTTATTAATTTAATGATTTATTTGTTTTTAGGCATCACTATTTCATTTGATAACGCAATATCATTTTCTTCCTATTTTTTTTGACAAAATTTAAGCATTGAAATTATTATTTCGTATTGCATCACGTAAGTTTTCTCCTATGCCTTATTTTGTTCCTTCCTGTATTAATATTTTTCAGCACGAAAATGTCGATCGTCTATGTCTTGATGGATATTACAGGGTGTCTTTATTGAATAATTTGGTAAATTGTAATTTTTAAGCAAAATTTTATGAGATGGATGACTCCAAAATTACAGATGCAGAGTAAATATCTACTTTGATAAATATCTAAATCTATGGACGTATTTGGTACTTGGAAAGTATTTTTAATACTTATCTAACTTTCGGTCCTCAAAAACAAAGGATGAACGAAAGATGCATTTTTTTTATGTTTTCATATGTTTCAAACCATATCTAACTTCACAATTTTTTCATTCATCTCTTTTAAAATAATTTAATTTAGGATTAGAAAAAACAAAAAAATTGTAAAATGTGAAATCATTTGCAAAATGCAAACCGCAACAACTTGAACAACTGTGCCGAATTTTTTCCAAAGAAAGGGGTATTTCATTTTCGAAAAATTGAAGAATTACAAAAGTAGAACGATTCTTCAACAAAGAAACGATTTTCCAAAAAATTAAGAAATTTTTTTCCTAATCTACAGGTATAATTTTTCAAAAAATTACAAAATTCTCTGAAAACTGTAGGTACCTAGGTACTTTTTATTTTCAATAACTGAGTTTTCCAAAAAAAATGAATTTGACATTTTTTAAGTAGGTACATAATTGAAAAACCAAAATTTGGACGAATTTTTTCAACTTGAAAAAGTTTTAAAAAACAAAATATTGCACAATTTCTTAAAATTACAATACTTTTTAAGAAATGAAGAATTGAATATTTTCCAAACTTAGATAATGGAAATTAAACCATTTCTAAAATTTGCCAAACGATTTTCTGAAACTTGGGCATTTTTTTCAGTGCTTGGTAATTTCGCTAAAAAAAAAAGTTCTTCATACTTGGTTGATAATTTTTCAAAATTATACAATATTTTTAAAGATTTACAGAACTGGATAAAATTGGTTGAATTTTCAAAAATACATAGGTAAACTTTAAAAAAATCTTAAACGAAATAGCCTCACGTATAAAAAACGAAATAATGTCATTAAATAAATTTAATTTTAAGAAAATGAAAATTTTAAAAATTTGAATCAATTTCTAAAAGTAAAACTCTATTCTAAAAATGGCAAAACTTTTTAAAAATTCGTCAGTCCTCCGCAAATTGGAAAAAATAATAATTGAAGTAGTTTCAAGAAATACATAAAAACAATTTCAATACCTAAATGAATTTATTTTTCAAAAAATTGTAAAAAATTTCATGCCCATCAGTCCAAATATCAATACATTGATTGCTCTTTTTATAAATGACTGAATAATTTATCGCATATATTGTCATTAAAACTTTTACATTAGGGAAAGTTTATGAAAAAGTTTCGTGGCCCATTTGATCAATAATTGGCTCGTGTTGTCTTTGTTTGAAAATTCTTTCGTTTTAAATCAGTGAAAAGTCACTGATAATTATTAAATTTTCAGTACAGAAAAAATCACTTGATTTTATTTTCATTTCCACCGAATTTTCTCTAATTTTTTAAAGTATGTATTTCACTGATTTTTCAGTACCTACTTAATTTTTTTCAATGTTGGTTTTCAACTGATTTTCTAGCGATTTCCGGAAATTTCCACTATTTTATGCATACCTAGGTATATCATAAATCGGAAAGGATATTTGATTTCACTTTTGAAGGAACTTTTTTCATTTTACCTGAATTATAGTCATAACTCAACCACCTATCTAGACATTCTAATGAAGAAATATGGTACTGACAGCAGACAAGACGTCAATAAAATTTAATAGGTATGAGTAAGTATCCATAAAATCTAGAACAAAATTGGCAAGCGAAAGTCTGCCCAATCCTAATACTGACACTAATTTAGATAAAATGAAAAGAAGGGGGTTTCCAGACACGTTTTGAAAAAAATCAAGTATTCGTTCATGTGTAGATAATGAGTCATACAAAACGATTTTCTAATTTAGGTATATGATGAATTACGTAAATTTTCTTTGTCTCAGAGTTATTTTTTGGCCATTACTTTATCCGCATGATTTGCAGATGAATGAGCAATAAAGACAATTTTTTTTAAATTAGCCCAGAATTCATGTTTGAAACTCTCTTATTTCGAATTAATAAAGTCTTTGAAAAAGTCAGAATTGCAGCACATGGAAAATCGGAAACAGTTTTTGATTAGCAAATTTTCGCTGATCTGATTTTCAAATGTATTTTAATAACTTTCCAGTGAATTTTCACTGATTTTCCAGCAAATTTTTCACGGCTTGTTTTCCATGAAATTTTTTCCATTATCATTATTATTATTATTATTGTGCTGCAATTTTGACTGTTTTCCAGTGATTTTTAATAATTTTCACAGAATAATAAATGAGAAAGTAGGTAGGTAACTTGGTATGAAAGTTGAAATGTTCGACTTTGCGTGAAATTTTCTTAATTTTGAGAAATTTACAGTGGCCACACCTGAAATCGCAGATAATTTTTATACGTATTTGATTATGAATTGAAATACAATCTTTAAGTATTTCTTTTTTTGCTCAACAATTTCGTAATCCAATTTTCATGAAATACAAAAAATTATTGCATCACGAATTATAAAACTAGATCGACGAATGTTGAAATTTTTTAGAACGAATAGTTAATATAATGTGTCTACTTTTACTCGTAAGTATATAATAATTCAATACTTAGGTAATATATTGGTACGTTATCGAGATTCTTCTAAACTATTGTAAATCATTCTAAAAATACCTCCAATTCAATTCATTTTCTATGAAAGTTCAAAAATCAAACGAATTTATGTATAGGTACGTAAAGGTAGATAGACCCTACCTACGTGAGAATTATTTCTGATCATTTACCGATGCATACGTATAAAATAGTAAACAATACGACTACGTAAAAGTTTTATAGTCTACAGAATTGAACTTCATTTGCGAACTAAAAAGGAAGCATTCCGGTTTATGGCTGATTCGAAAACTCAACTTTTATTGAACGTTGTTAATGAAAATTTGTCACTATGCTGCAAGTTATATGTGTATATGCGGTAATGCGTAGGAGTAATTCGTATACGAATGATACGCATACTATTGGGCGCCGACTAGAGGACATTTCTGCGAAGCACAATTTGTTTCATTGAGAATAATACGTCCTAAATTTCGCTTATATTTTTCCCTCTTATACAGATTTTGTTATTTGGAAAACAACACGAGATGTTTTGTTGTATTGGTCGCAATAGGATTTTGGAGAAAAAAATTGTCGGATTGGGTCTCTCTACATAAATTTCACCATGTCGAATGACTTGGTCCGGAAAGAAATTTGGGTCAAGATTTTCCAAACGATATTTTGTTTTCAAGGTTTCGACCTTCAAAATTTTCACAACGGTTTGAAATTTTTTCCTTATTGTTTAACAAAATGTTGGATTAAGATTTAGTATACGATGAAACATACGAATAGCATTGAAATCGAAAGTGCTAATGTTTACAATTTTGATATTTAAAATAAAAATTACCTAGAAAAAAATTATTTAAAGATGGAGATTATTGTGTTTGAAGATTTATTTTGAAAATTGAAAGAGCTAAGGATGCGTTATTTTTCATAAATATTTTTGCGAAATTTCACCAAAGGCAAAATGTACGTATCAATACTCTCTCCATCACTTTAATTTCCACCATTTCTCTTGTCACTGAGCAACTGGAAATTTAAAAAATGAAAATGTCTCGCAACATTTCCGTAAATATGTGTAAGTATAGGTACCTACAATGATGATACGAATTACTCTGCCTTCAAATTTTTTGAGATTTTTAGAAATAATGGAAGAGGGGCATCTAAACCAAAAATAGCTGAATAAGTTTCAGAATATAGAATTTCAAGTTCCAGATTTTAGATTTCGTTTGCTTTGAACTTTTTTAAAAATTAACTGAACGTTTTGGCCCTGGGTTCGGATTTTGGTCTAGTCCAGAATCCTGGTTTCAGCTTTTCAAATGGTGCTTTTTAATTTACAACGTTTAATTCTTTAAAAATTTTTGAACAAAAATTATTTTAATTCAAAATTTTTCCGTCTTAGGGAGAGCTTAAATACCAATGCAGAATGCAACAAAAAAAATGAAGAGAAAAGTATAAAATAATTAGGTGTTTGAAAATTTGTTTATAGTAAGTTGCTCCAAAGAAGCTTTCGAAGCTTTTGAATTCAATTTCAAATTTTTGAATCGAAAGGTAAAAGTTTACTCTTATGGAATGAGTTGGACCTCATTTGAAATTTTTTTTACTTCACCGAGTGAGGCATTGAAATTCATAATGTATTGTGACCCCTGAATTCTTTGTCGAACTACATGTTTCGAGAGATGGAGTTGAAATTGAAAAATTTTCATGGAATTTTATTCGAATTTAGGCTCTTCTAATAGCCTCAAAGGGTTCATGTTTCAAGATTGGTATCAAGGTAATCCCAGAAATGGATTCATAGAGTCAGAAAACATTGATTTTAATATCATTTGATTATGTTTGAAAATTTTTCAATTTCGATCGATCTAATAACATCTACTTTTGGTTTTAGGGTCAAAATAACTCAGATATGAATTCAGAAGATTTAAAAATCTCCTTGAAGTCGTTTTTCAAACAATTTTAAAAGTTTGTTCCCTTACTCCACAACTTAATTGCTCCCTGGGTACAAAAATAACTGTGAAGAATCGAATGCTAAAAATCCAAAAGTGTTTAAGTCATTTTGAGTACCTCCAAGGAAACTTGAAATTTTATGCACAAATGATAACAATTGCAATTTTACACTGCTCGTTCTTTTCGAACTTCATTTACCAATTCATTAAAATTTTTCCCATTTGTATGAAAAAATTTAATAATTTTTTTAATTTTCCATGTTGATTTGAGAATATGATAGAATTTTTTCTCATTGTGGTCTAAAATCCATAATTTGGGCCATTTTGTCGGTTAAATATTTTTTCAGTTTTTTTCACTATATCATCAGAATCTTGATTGATTCCACTTCAGTTTTTTTCAAAATATTCCACTTTTTATGATCGCAAAACTCTAAATGTGTCTTGCTCGAACTCGTGTCTTTATTCAAAGTTCAGCTTTCAAAACTCCCTGGAGAAGACAATTTTTCACCTTAAGACCTCCACGATGTCTCATTTTGTGGGTATTTTTATCTAGCTTTAGGATTTGGTCTTTACTCCATACCGATAACATGGTCTTTTTATGCTGAAACTCACACATAAATATGAAAAAAATATTATTGACATAGTGAATGCGTTTGAAAACATTTTTCAGAAGACCCATCATCAACTTACTTGCATTATATTTTCATTTCACTTTTTCTCCCAAGAATTCTCTCACATACTGAGCAGTATTTATTTGAATAGAATCCCTCCCTATCCCTGTTGGATCAAGATTAAGTATGTCCAGTCATCAAATCATAGAAAATTTTATCTTGAAATCCAAATCGTAAAATTTCATTTTTTTTTCAAATAATTTTTAGTCAGCACAACGATTTTCCAAGCCAATGTTTAATTTGATGCTACTTCTACTTTCGTTCGGTTTTTTTAGAAAATTTTTCAAGGTTTTCTACCCCAGTGTATTCAAAATAGACAATACGTTCTATATTCTTGCATTTCTTACGTTCATATTCTTCATTGTTCATTCTTTCTTGACAAATTTCCACTCCTGGCGCAGAACCCCCCATCCAAAATAAACCACCCTCTATACGAATATCCTCCCATATCATTTTTTAAATTGATCGTTTATTCGAGGAAACGTGTAAAACGCCCACAACACAATCAGTTCCTCCAAAATACACTTGAAAAAGTCGAAAAGGCATTCGCGAAACGTTATTTACCGGCAAAATATTTTCATTTCTTTACGTTTCGTTCGCGAAGAAAGTAAAAAAAAAAAACAACAAACAACATACTCGTTAAAAAAAAACTCCCATACATAAATATTCGAGTATTTTGATGGCACGCCATTCTACTCCACTCCCATTATTTTTTTGTTTCATTAACGCGTCAGATAATTTCGAAGCGTGCCGATACCCTTCAATGAATACGGTAGGCAAACATAAACACATGTACCGCGAATATCGACTCGACCAGTTACCTACATATTACGATAGGTTACGTATTACATCGAATAGATTCGCAGGTACACATACGTGTTTTGAACTCTCGACATCGACGTGATAATTTAATGGCATTACTGGTTTTTGTTTTTCCATCGCATTGCGAAATTCTAACCACTCACCTCCTGAAAACCATCACATCGCACACGTACATTTCCAACAGTCTACCTGACGTTGAAAAAATAAATAAAACCACGCCTTGAAAGATTTCCATTAATGACTTTTTTTGCATTCTGAAATCAGCCTGTTATTTGAGCCGAAATGGAACTACGAAAGAATGTTAAGCGAGAAAATATTTTCCCTTTTCGTAGGTACGCTTAATCGAGCAATTTTATGCGAATTTTCCAGCAACAAAAAAAAACGACAAAGAATCTCCGAATATAATCGAGCTTCTTCGTTTATTATTAACAAATCACAAACTAAACAGTGCACAACCGACGAATCAACCCCCCACGATTATTTTAGAATTCCTTCGTTCGTCTGCTTTTCACTTTCTCTTATAATTTTAGCTCGTTTCAAGTGCCAAAGAAGGAATTTATTGCTATTTTAACGTCTAGAAGATTTCCTTTATTCGTATGACCAAAGTTTTTCACGTCGATGGCGATAGAATAAACATTGAGATTTTATTAAAAATTTAACAAAGGATAAGAGATACGATTAAAGAGGTATCTTCATTTTAGATATCGAGTTTTCTTCAAAAAGTAAACTCAATTAGTATATTATGCTCGTTTTGAAATTTAACCAAAATTTCAAATTTGAAGTAAAAAATATTTTAAAAATTTCAATATCCTACTGCTGATCGTAAGAGGTAAATATTGGGGAAAATCTATATCTTTTTGTTAGAAAATTTCCACGAAATTCATTGCGAATTGTGTGGGTAGACACAGACACATCCGATGTAACGTAATAAGTGAATGAAAAATTGATCTCTTGCACAGAAATTCATCGAAGAAATTTATATCAAAATTTTGATAATCCTGATTAAAAATATGGAATATCGATTGATAACCCTTTTTTAATCGATTCTAAAACGAATAATTTACCAAAACGATACATTGTTTTTGTAAATCAACCAAAAACATACCTACCCAACATTTGAATCAGAAATGGTTCAAATTAACCGAATTAAATTCAAGTTTTGCACGAAATCTTGCAATAATCATGGTCGATTACATAAGATTTGATCATTCAGCTCACAATTCATCACGGTACAGGCTCCAAACACCGAATTTTTCTAAAAAAACGAGAATACACAGCACGAGATTCTTTGTTTTGTTTAAACCCACAAAATGTGGCATCGAGTCGAAGAATAAACTCTAACACCTATCGAAATAGCTGAGTGTTTTTAGGATATGGAAAAAATTGACTTTGTAATTCCACTCCACGCTGCGAATTATCTAATCGTGAAATTTTCGGTTTTATTTTCGAGCATAATATCAATACGTAATTACCTGTCGAATCAGAAAAAACAGTCGTCGGGTCGAAGTTTCATATGGATCGATGCCTGTAACACATCCGCAATTGTAATTCATCTAAAGCACATTTTCATTTAGAAAAAATAACGTTCGATAAGTTTTTAAAAAACGGTTATTATAAAAAAGTAATTATCGAAACAATGCTTGGTTTAGGTATATATTCGTAAAACTCGCGAATAAATGTCATCGCTTCGTTTTTGGTAAGCATGTTCGTGCGAGAATTTCACGCAGGCGTGTTTCCTTTGAACGTACGGTGGCTTTGAAACCTATTATATTTCGCTTGTGACTAGGTTTCAGCTGTTGGGTTCGCAGTGGAGTTGGAGAAATTATAGGAGGTGAATTCAGAATCGAATGGTTGATTTTTCTCAGAGGCAAAATTTTTTTAAGAGATGAGAGAATTCGTATAAAATCTTGATAATTAGTCGAGTGGTTGATATTTTCAAATAGGTACTGAAGTAGGTATATTTATTTTTTGGAAATTAAATGCTAAGTATAGATAGACGATGGACATCTCTGAGTGAAAATCTAGTCGACCCTTTATAATGTATGTAAGTTACAGTAGGTAATTTATTTTTTCAAGATGCTCGATCTCCCAGTCTACCGCCCGAGAAGTATCTACCTACATGTTTTGTTTTTTTACGTCAAGATGCCTCACACATTTTAGCTAGAAATTTGATATTTTTTGTGTGATTGTAGGTCGTGAATGGTAAATTAAATACGTCTGTGAATCAACATCAGATTTCATCGGAACGTATGAATAATTGAGAAGTAAAAAGCATTTGGTTTAGTTCGTTGGAATCATTTTGTAACCCTCTTTATCCTTGCTGATAATTTTTTTTAGACATTTTGAATTGATGGATAGATAAGGGACGATTATTGGCAACGATGCAGATTCAAGTATTTTACAAATTTTGGTACAAAAATACAAGTATTTACAACTAATGAAAACTTCGCTCTTGATAATTTTCAACAAACAAAAGAAAAAAATATGAGAAAGGAAAAGAAAAAAATTTGGAAAAATGCCATCGAAATTTCATATTTTTCTCGGAGGCATCGGATGAGTAATTCTGGAAGAAAAAATTCTTCCCAAAGATAAATTATCATTGTTTTCTAAGGATTTTGTGTGGATTCGACGTTCATTGAAAATTGTAAGTCTTATACTTATTTTAATGAAAATTGATGAAATTACTTACTTTGAGAAAAAGTTCTAGTGGAGCTAACGGTTCCAAAAAAAGAGATATAATTTTTGGAAAAAATCACTATTTATTTTCGCAAATAAAACTCCAATTAGAATTAATTAGTGAAAATTTGAACTTCTACGAGAATTGTATTAAGACCTGGGCTAAGAAAGAAGGAGGTTTCTTTTCGAACCCGAGATTTTTCTTACAGCCCGCAAAGATCCTCTAGAGCTAAGAAAAATCAGTATTTACCTCGAGGAATATAATAATTTCGTAAAAAAAAAAAATGGATGCTAATTTCAAGCGTTGTTGGTATTCTGTACCTATTCGAAAATTCGAAATGTGAAATTAAATAACCCATTTTTGCCCTCATCTTTATTTTACTTGGGTCTCGATTTCCTCTGCATGGTCAGCTCTAGACCTCAACTTCCTCACCCTTTTCCACTTGAACTTAAAATCTAATCAAGGTATCATAAAAAAAATTGAAAGTGGTGTGGATAACCTTATTTAGGTTTTCACCCAAAAAATATCATTAGATATCATCCATTTTTCAAAACATTTCAACAAAAATTCTCGAAAACAATTTTTCTTAATTTTTCCAATTTTCAAAAAAACAGGTTTTCTTCGTTATAAAAAAATAGCTGGGACGAAAAACAATTAGGTATGGAAAATTGCTTTCAATTCTTTTTGCGAATCAAAATATTCTTTATTTAGTGAAATAATTTCAGAAAAAAATTGAAACAAATTTTCCAGATTTTTTTATACTTGAATTATTTTGAAAAAATCTGGAAAAATATTTATTTTAAAAACCTGGAAAGTGGGATAAAAATGAAAAATGGCTGTTAATTGAATTTCTCTATAAAAACACCCAAGTTCGTACTTTCGATTTTTTTTGCAGCATATCTACCTATCTACCTAGTACCTACCTAACTGACTAGAAATTAAAACAATGTGGAAGGGGTACCTAATGCTTGGGCAAAGAGTAAAATTTTTTCAAGTCGTTTTAAAGCAAAAACAATAAACACAACTTTTTAGCATATCTCGAAAAAATCCAGATATCGATGAGATTCGATTATATTTTTTATTGCCTCGCTGTCAGATAATTTTGTAATTTTTCTCTTATTTTTACGTAAATCAAAATTTGACAGCCCTGAAAAGCGAAATTTTGGATTTTTTTTCTGCATAAATGTTTTACAATTTTAAATCTTGGAATGTTGAGGTCGAATTACAGTTGTCAAAAAGAAATTTTTTTGCTTTTTTAGAATATCAACTGCCTTAATTTCTCCAAAACTTGGCAAATCTTTTCAGAAAATCAAACATCTGAATTTTTCAGAAAGTCCAAAATCTGAATTTTTCAGAATATGAGAAATTTAAACTTTACAAAATATAAAAAATCGGATTTTTTAAAATTCCAATTCAACATTCTGGAATCATTTACCCAAGAAAAATAATCGATTTTTTCGAAAATAACTCTAACTCGAGATTAGAGATATGGTATACCTACTCTTTTTAGGGAATGAGCGAGAAAAATTCAAATTATGTATTTTGATCTTAGCTAAAACCTTTATTTTCCACTTTTTCATACTTCAACTAAAATAATAAAAAAAATTTAATCCTCAATTGAAATTTGAAATCATTCTAGAAAAACTTTTGAAATATTCGAAGCAAAATCTGGTAAAAGGGAGTTGAAGGTGAGTATAAAATTTTCAAATTCTGCAATCTACACAGTAATAAAATTTGTCAAAAAAATCCAGAAGTGAATAAAAAAATATATTTCTTTTCTAAAAATCAAATTTTGTCATCATTTGAGGATGGAAGAAAGTTGCCAATGCTTTTTGGAAATAAGTCGTCCCACATTTTTTACCCCTGTTGTAATTTGAAGGATATACAAACATAAATAATTGAACTTGAGATAGATTACCTATTCCCTAGATTGGAGTCGACGTTTCATCTGTGGAACACCCTGTATTCTCAATTTCTCACTTATCCACCTACTCGGCAACCTACATACCATTCCATCTATTTATCAAACTGCCACAATAAACATGAAGATTTCTTCAATTTAAAATAAAATTCTAAACAATAATTAATGACTTATATTTTTCTTCTTTGCCGCGACTTTAAAACAGAATCTTAAAAAAAAAACTATTCCAGTCCTAGTAGGTAAATATAATAATTTCACGAACTACTCAATCATTTATCCAGCTGTAAATTCTTATCCAACTACACTACATTTTCCTTCGTATAACATCTCGAGGTAGAAATAAGTACCTATCTAATCTATATTTCATCTGAAGAAATAA
This sequence comes from Pseudococcus jackbeardsleyi, assembly GCA_038380155.1. Classification (NCBI taxonomy): domain Eukaryota; kingdom Metazoa; phylum Arthropoda; class Insecta; order Hemiptera; family Pseudococcidae; genus Pseudococcus; species Pseudococcus jackbeardsleyi. The sequence goes on from CM076238.1 coordinate 42,523,952, forward strand.
TATCTGGTAGAATTTGGATACAAGTATCTATCGTGTTTTATTTACTCGATTTAGAAAAATCATATCTCAAAGTTTTTCTTTCGTGAAAAAAAAAATAGGAAACCCAAAACGCAAACACTTCTACGAGTCTACTGGTACCCGAAGTTTTCAAGACTTCGGTAATGTGCAAGTTGACCCACTTTTCATTCACATTTCTAAACAACCAAAGTTTAAATTTTTAATAAATCTGTTGGAAGTAAGTTGATTCGAAAGCTTGCCGAATACAGCCACCTCAGGGAATTTTTTTTCGGACCAAAGTGTAAAAAAAAACGTCGGCTCAATTTACCGAGCATAAGAGGGAAATCAGTAATCGCTTAAAATAATATCGTCGCGAAATTGATACCGGCGTGTACTCGGGATACGAGAAAGTGAAAAAAAAAATTAATTTGAACATTTTATATCGTTTTCAGAAGATGTTAATATATTACATGCGAAATCCTTGGGGAAACTCGGCATGCAGTAGGCGTAAGTTGGCTTACATAGCAAAAGTTACGATGGCAACCAATTTTCGTTGCCTGCTGTATCTCTTTTTCCAAGTTTAATTTTTTTTTCTCTTCGGAATTTTTAAAATCCGCACGTCATACGATCAAAAGTGTTGAAGATTTACCTATCTAATTTTACAACGTCGAGATGCCCTACCTACTTGGTTCGGGATTCGAATATTTTCCGAGTGCAGTTTGTTGTTGAATGTAGGTGATGTACGTAGGTGTACTTTTATGCGATGGAGGATAAGATAGGTAGGCAGATTGAATGAATTCCTGTATTTATTTTTCGCAATGCATCCCACAAGTATTATCTTAATTCGTTGGAAACTTATTTTGTTGGTTTAATTTTCAGGAAGTCACAAATGAAGAAAATTTTTAAAATAGGACTAACAAGGGAGGTAAAAGGTATCTCTACTCGAAGTAAAATTTTGAGTCCGAGTAAAAATAAATTGAAACTGTATCATGATCATGAAAGAACCACATATCCAAAATTTCAGGTGCTAAAGTTCATTTTTAAAATTTTGAGCAAATTTTTGAAATTTCAAAAATGGCCTTGCAAAATATGAAAGTGCACAGCCAGTTTATACGGTATTTTGGCCTTGAAAACAGATTTCAACGGTTCCTATCCTAAAACGCTCCTCTATTTTGGTAAATAATGTTGCCCAAAATTTTAGATCCATAGCTCAGGTGTTTTGGGGAAAGAGCTATTTGATTTTTTTGTGATTTTCTCATTTTTAGCAAATGAAAATTTTACGTTTTTTTAAATAGATTTTGGAGGGTAGAGAAAATTCCTAAAAAAATTCTTCCAAAATTTTTGGCCAATTTTTCATTGAGTTACGCCATTTTGAAAATTTTAGACACCCTTTTGTAATGAAGGGTCAAAAATGCAATGGATTTTCCCCCTAAAATTAAGGGCTACCTATTCATCCATATGAATACGGATACCACAAAAATTTTGAAAATTTTTAAAGTGACGAAAATTTGTGAAAAAAATTAACCTGACGCCTCGAGCAACAAGAAATAAAATCGCAATTATATGAATTGTTTGCAATGATTATGCGAAAAGGGCTCCTTTTTGGTATTCTAAGTCTTCATACCCACTTTGTACCTTCATAAAGAAAGCTTCTGACTTATTGCTTCGAGTTGCTGGGTATCATTTTCGGTTTTAAGGTCAAAATTATTAGTTTGGAAATTGTTTGTTCCAAAATCACACCTATATTAAAGTTTTTTCTATAATACTGTTCTCGTGGTATAATTTTTGTGGGGGTGGGGGGGAGAGAAAGGAAGGAGAAATGTTGAAGGATAAACTAAAAATTTCTACAAAAATGTGAAAATTTTGACCCCCTCCCCCATACCCAATGAGAAATTCCTGGCTACGCCACTGATGCTTCAGTAGCAACAGAAAAAAGTTAATCACTTGAGAAAAGATTTCCGAAAGAGACCCCAATTTTTAGGGCCCTATTTTAGACACCTCACCCCATCCCATCCCCATTTTGAGCCAAATAAAAGTAAGCAACATCTGAGTACGAATATAAAATTGTATTGGTGACCTATGATGATCGATGGATGTAGAATTTTCCAAAATTCGTAACTTTAAATTAGAATCTATATTTTTTGGCTGGAAATTCTCTTGGAAAATATTCAATTTTCTGCCATAAAATATAAATTTGAACTCAACGTTGTGAATAATGGAAAATGCTGCTTCAATCGATCAATCAAGTCACCAAAAATGTTCATATGGATCATTTTTATGGGCTTTTCTCTAGTGCTAGAAAATTCCAAAATTTTCTGGTGATTTCGAAATGTTTTGAAATTGTTTTGAATCGATTTGGAAAGTAGAAAAAAGGTATATACCAAATTTCAGCTCGTTCCGTTGATTAAGAAATTAACATCAAATTTTTATATTTTACAAGGTGATGAATTAATTTTGAAATTTCAAAAATTCGCCAAAATTCGGAAAATGAACTTTAGCATTTGAAATTTTGGATATAAGGTTTTTTATGATACAATTTAAATTTTTTTGCTCGGACTCAAAATTTAACTTTGAGTTGTGATACCTCCTTCTTATACCTACAAAAAAAAATCAATTTTACTTGGGCATTTTGAAGAATTTTTTTCAATACCTTCCTATTTATCAAAAAAAAAAAAATCGTAATAAAACTTCAAAATAGGTATTTCCCAAAGTTTGAGCATGATTTTCGAAATCCAAAGAGCAAAAAGGTGTAAAAACTGTTGAGCAACTTTTAACTCGAAAGTAATTCTGATTGTAACCGCACAAAAAATCGAAATTCCGCTAATAACACAGAGTGACCCATATATTTCACCGTTCACTGAATGGGCGAGTTTTTTCCAACACGAACCAAATTGCGATAGTTACCAACACTTAATTTTTTTCTCCATCTTACTTCAACGAATCTAGTTCACCAAAGAACTCGGAAAATTTTTTAATCACCAATTTCTCTCCCGAATTGCCATCAAAAAATAGCCATACTCTTGGACATCGAATCGATACCTACGTAAGGTAAATTTTATTAAAAAGCTAGTACCCGTTAACGCTAATTATACTGCGTAAAAAAACATTAAGCGGACTGGAAATTATTTCCTATACTTTAACGATCAAGAGTATATAAGCAGATAATATGAGAGAAACTTGTTTAGTCAACCTATAAAAATAAACGTTTACAATGTTTTTGATACAGATAGGTACAAAGTGTACGCCTATATTAAGAATTTATAATTTTTCCATCCATAAAACCAAAACTGACAAACGACCATTTTGCATTTAAATGAATATAGACCTAATAGGTGATAAAAAGTTACATAAATACCTTAATGACGTAGACAGTTTTCGAGAAGCCTGTATCGTATTCCGGCGTATAAATATAACACATTTGAGAAACGAAACTTGCGCGGATAGAAGGGAATGAAAAATTGCACTATACTTAATAAGTGATTTCGTTTTAACCCGTACTTTTATATAGCGGATCAATATTTCGCCAGCAACTACCGAACACAGTATAAGGCGGCAAAACACTGGGAAATTTTCCCAATCCCCGTAATGAGATATTATTTACTTTAAAACTAACATTTAAGCGGCTCTTTGTCACACACTAATTTCTCAACAAAAGGGATTATTTATTTAACGCTATGATGAACCAAAACAGTCTCAACTGCGTGACTCAAGTTTAATACACCGCCGTAACAATAAAATTATTACCCCGAATTATGAAATTGAAATTACTGTCTCTCGTTTTTTTTTTTCGAGGGATATTTATCGTAGGTATTTAGGGGCTTTTTTTTGGGTGAAATGTTACGATTGTTGGGACCTTTATCGTGGTATTTTTAATGAGTGTATTTTTACGGGTAATTTTTTAAAAGAAGGTACAATTGATGGAAGGAATGACGAATGAGATGTTTGATGTAGGTAGGCACAATAGGTATTTCGATAATTTATAAAAGCAGTTATTTAATGATATTCTGAATTGTGAGCTTAATTGAATAAAAATTAGATGTTGATTGAATAACGAATTAAGTAACCAATATCATAAAAATTTCAATATCCACAGCCATTTCTGTTGAGTGGTACCGAAATCGTATTTTCAAGTTTTTCTTGGTACCTACCTACCTGTGTGAGCAATATATTTTGAATGCTTCGAGTACAGCTACATGCATAAAAATATTTTCTATCAAAAAATATTTTTAAAAACACAAATACTAAATGTGAAAATATTTATTTGCAGTTTGAAGTTTTTCGATAAATTTATTTTCCCTCGCAAAATAGGTCACAGATAAAATACAGCAAAAACTGACAGAATTCTCCAGGAAATGCTTACTTGCATTTTTGAACGAAACCAAGAGATGTCGTTAGTTGCAGAAAATTCTTCTAATAGTTTTTTTTTTTAAATTAAAAAATTAAATGATATACTCATTTTATTTCTGATCAACATAAAATTAAAAAAAAAAAAAAAAGAAAAGAAAATAAATCAATTATTCCTGTAGATACGCAAGTATTTTTAGCATAGGTAAGTTGTACTTTCATCGTTTTATTTGAGATTTATAAATCAGTGAAAATTATTGAAAATCATTGGAAAATATTCAGAATTGCAACACAGTAATAAATCAGTGAAAAAATTCACTAAAAACAAACATTGATAAAATTACTTGAAAATCAGTGAAGATTCACTGGAAAGTCAGCATGTAAAATCTCTGAAATTTGTTGACAAATCAGTGATGTGATTGAAATTATTTAAAAAATTAGGTAGCGAAAATTCCAATGAAAATCAAAGAATTTCGCTGATTTCTCCTGTGCTGATTCAAAATAAAAGAATAGGTACTCATTTACTTATTTGATTACGAACGTAATATCTATCCGATTTATTTTTTAAAAATTAGGTGCATTTTCAATCCAATTGTGCAAAGGAAGTACCTACTTTTTAAGAAGGCATAATTTGATAAGTTGTATATGTACTTGATAGCCTCAATGTAACTAAAAATTTAAAAATCAACCTCGTGATCTTGATAAATTGAAATTTCAAGTGCACGGAGCTATAGGATGTAGAGTTGTAGAAGTTACGCACATTGACGATAATTATCGAAAATTTAACGATTTCACTTACCATTTTCAAATCTTCTTGGTTCAAAATGGTCGTACCGAACTACCGATCATCCATACAAATTTTTAATAATTTTGACCCCTTTTTTTAAATAATCCATCCCTTTTGTGCTCTATTTCGATAATTTCAAGTTTTCCGTGCTTGACTTCATGTTTAATGTTTTAAATTACAAATTTTTCTTGAGTATACCTCGTCGACAGGCTGGATTTTAAGTAAATTCTTTTATAAGTACCTACTTGCCCACTTCTTTGCAGAATTCTGATTATTTAAATTTTTTTCTGTATCCCCTTCCTCCGTGTCAGATTTTTATTATTTTTTTCTGTACTTTTTCTCAGACCCAGTTTTGGTGATTTCACACATTTCTTGTGCCTCATTCCTTCTTCAGGCTGTATTTGAATAATATTTTGAATTTCTCGTGTACTCTCAATTTCGAGAACTAATTTCGAATTGATCTTGCACTCCTTATTCAGGCTGAATATTATTAATTTAAATTGCAAACTGAATTTTTGCATGTTCCAAGCTTTCCAATATAAGTATCTCCCTATAGGTTGATTTTTGATACCTAATTTTGAAGTCCAAATTTTCCTGTACCTGCTCTCCTTCATATTTAAATTTGTAAAATAATCAGAATAGGCTATCTCCCTTTCAGCCGAATTTTTGGTAATTTCGAATTTTTTTCTGTATCCATATTTTAATCAATTTGAAATTTTTCCTGCAACTACTTCTCTTGAATTTTGGTGAATTCTCCTGCATTTCTTTCATGCTGATTTTTTATAAATTTAAATTTTTCAAGTAGCTAAGTACCTCCTCTCATCTATTTTTAATTTTTCAAGATTTAAAATTTTTCCTGCACTTAACGTCAAGCTGAATTGCGAAAATTTCATTTTTTAATTACTTAAGCTATTTAGTAAATTTCATTGTACCTACTTTCCGATGTATTGTGTTGGCTTTTGATAGCCGCTTTCTAAAAATCCATATAAAATTTTTATTGCGATTCGGCCCCCTAATGTTAAAACCAGGGATCCCGGAGGGAGGGGTCTGGTCCCTCCGGCTCCGAAAATTTAAAAAAAATGCCTCCGGCTCCAGAATTTTTTTAAAAGTCTCTCCAGCTCCGGTTCCGGCTCCGAGATTTTTACAAAAGTCCCTCCGGCTCCAGCTCCGGCTCCGAAAAAATCGTCCGGAGGGGGCCCTCCTCCCTCCGGCTCCGCTCCGGGATCCCTGGTTAAAACCGTCCAAGTGCCATTTTTTTTTCAAAATTGAATTTTTTACAATTTTGAGTTCTTTGAATCAAGCTGCATTAATTAAAATTTTAAAAAAGTAAATTAATTAATTCAGAACTGAAAAAAATGAGATTGAAATTTAAGCGCAATGCAAATTTTGTTACGTTTTTTGGCTTTCCTGTATAAAAATTAAAATGGCACTTGAACGGTTTTAACATTAAGGGGTCAAATTGATTTTTATAGGGGCTCAAATATGCCAACATAAAATTTAGTGTTAGGAAAATAAAGCGTTACGAGAAATTTTAGTAATTTTAGCGAGCTTCAATTCTGGAATTTAATCGAGATGGGGAGGCAATTAAATTGACTCCCAAGGTGCAGAAAAAATTGGCCCACTGTAAAGTATCACGAAAAAAATCTTGGGTATCCGTGAAAAATCCTCAATTTTTGTACATTTTTTTCAATTATTTTGCAAACTTGAAAGTTTTTTGGAACACCTGGTTCTAATTTAAAAAGATAGAATATTGGAACTTTCAAATAAGTAGGTACCTATATTAAAAATTAGTAATAGGTATAGTCAGTTTTACCAAGAAATTTCCAAATCTTCTTTACCAAATTTTCAAAACTTGATCAAAAATGATTAGAATGGTCTGAGGCTAATAAAACTGTCTTACGTTAGTCGACCATTCAGTTTCCTTCAAGGATACCAATTAGAGAAACACTATGAATGGTTCGACCTGAATTTCCCAACTTACCTACCTAGCATAATTATTACCTCGGTCAATAGTTTATTTTAAAACAATCCGCATTTTGACCCACAAAATTGAATTCATTTCAATTTTTTAGCTACCTATCAAATTTAATTTCAAATTTTCGAAACACTGCTCGAACACGAAAATAACATTTGCATAGGTATAAAAATTTAAAATTTGGGAGTTGGTCCAAATCCTTGAAAAAAAATTTGAAATTTTCTGTTAGGTACGTCAATCGTGACAACTAGGTATGCTTCACAAATTCAGATTTATTTCTCAAAAAATTCTCGTGAAATAAGGTTACACATTTACTGTACCTATCATAATATCCTCCATTTTAAAATCAGCATTTATGATTTTCGTATAGAAAGTAATAAAAATGTATCTTAAGAACACTTAGAACAGCCAATAGAACAACGTAAGAAAGGCAGGGCGTGTCAGTGGGAACTAATAAGAAACGTAGTGGAAATGCGACGACTCAGACAATTCAAAACGCCTCTTCTCGAAGAAAAAAAATCTTGACAGTGCATTTTTTTCAAATCATCAGTGAGAAATTAATTATTCTTTATTTCGGTATATCTATTTGCGGGTCTCAAAAAAATTCGAGTTTTTGATTATGGAAGATTCTTTGGAAAAATCGCCATCCTCAGAGTCGGACAAACAGTACGTAATTACAAGACGTCCTAAATGTGCTCGATGTAGAAATCATGGTATGATATCTTGGTTGAAAGGGCATAAAAGACAGTGTAGATTTAAATCATGTATTTGTGCTAAATGTAATTTGATTGCTGAAAGGCAACGTGTAATGGCAGCGCAGGTTGGTAAATTTATTTTTTATTCTCTATTCAGCTTAAATAATTTAAGCAAGTTAAAAATTAACTCGAGTTCTAGAAAGTGGAGAGAATTAAACAGTTTTATTTTTATTATAGATAGGTACTCGGTTTCAGCTGCTTACCTATCTTGGTAAGTATTTTCAAAGGGTGGCATCCCAACTCGAAGAAAATTTTGAGCTCAAACAAAAAAAATTGTAGGTACAGCATAAAAAAAACACATATTAAAAATTTTAGAAGCTGAAGTGCATTTCTCGACTATGGCAAATTTTTGAAATTTCAAAATCACCTCATACTTGGCTCTGCAAAATGTAAAAATTTGATCTAATCAACGACAAAAGCTGAAATTTTATGTAGCCCCTGTTTTCGGTCTGTCAAATTGATTGAAAGCAATTTCAGAGGTTTCAGAATCAACAGAAAATGTTGAAATTTTCCAGCGCTGGAGGAAAAAAAGCCCATAAAACGGTTCCAAGAAATTTCCTCCCTAAAAATGTGGTTTTAAAGTCAAAGTTACGAAGTTTGAAGAAATGTGATTTAATCTGCAGATTTTTTCGTTCATTAAATCAAATTTTCATATTTTGCAAGGCCAATATGAGGTAATTTTGAAATTTCAAATATTTTCCAAAATTCGAGAAATGCACTTGGTTTTTGAAATTTTGAGTATGTTTTTTTTTATATTTCGCTTTAGATATTTTTTGTTTAGGGTCAAAATTTCACTTTGCGTTGTGATACAGGTACTTTGTTAGATATTCACGCAGATAATTGATAGGTACTGGTAAAATATTTTATCAAGATTTATTTTGATTTTTCGATAATCACAAAACATAAATTTTTGAGTTATCATAGTTTGAAAGAATTACATAGGTAGGTAGTAGGTGTAGGTACCTAATTTTTGAAATTCTTGTCAAAATTTTTTGCTGCTTATTTTTTTAATGTTTCAATTAGCTACCTATCTAATATTTTTAACGAGAAAAGGATTTTGTTAAAGATATCTTCAGAAATTACTTTCATAGAATTTTTGCTGAAATCTTCCAAAATACTGGTTTATTATCGATTAATAAGCAATTATAAGCATCAGCTATCATTTTTTGAAGCCTTTGCAGTTGATGTATTACTTTCAATCATCCATAAAATGTTATTCAGGTTGCTTTAAAACGCCAACAAGCTGCAGAAGATGCCATAGCTATAGGACTGGCAGCAGTTGCCACTGGAAACCAATACGGCTATTTGCCTCCTGGCCCTATATTTGGTATGAAAATAACTGACCCTCAAGGTACGCTAATGGGGAAAAAATTAAAATAAGACTTAATTGATGATTTTGAAAAAAAAAAAACTTTCTCCCTATTCGACCAATTTTGTTCTTAAATTCTGCAGATAAATCAAACCCTAATCATATATCGAAAAAAATCCACGAAGAAGCTGTTTGCGAAACTGACCCAACAGAAGAAACTAATAGAGAACCAAACACTGAAAATTCTTCAACTGATACATTGAGTTCTTCCAATAACGCTGATACATCTAATAGCGAAATTTCAAGCGAAATTCCCTCAACTGCTTTGGAAATGTTATCAAAACTATTTCCAGAGAAGAAAAAATCAGTCTTGGAGTTGGTACTTCGTCGATGCGGAGATGATTTGTTGAAGGCAATCGAACAATGTAACCCTTTAAAAGAAGGATTAAATTGTTTGAAATACGATTGCATCAAAAAGCATGGAAAAGAAACCATCGAAAAACTGAAAAATATTCAAATAGGTAAACCATTGTTCAATTTCAATTCCCTTCGTAGATTTTATATATATTTTTCTTAATGATTTTTTTTTGTTTCAGAAAAACCAGAATATCATTTACTGAACAAAATCGTCAAATTAGGAGGCGAAGGCAATTTTAATCCGACGAAATCTGCATTTCGTCCCTTTGTTCCTGAAGAACCTCCGGCTGCTCATCAGAATATTCGTAGGGATGAATTGTTGCCTAACTTTTGCCTGAGTTATGGAAATATTCACAGCTTACCTGAAGCTCATCAAAATAATAAAAAAGAAGCTCAAGAGGTATCCTCAGTTTTGAATTACAATAACAGATTGTTATCGGGTATGATAACTTCTGGTATTCCACATCATGCCACACTTCTTCAGTTACCAACCGCTCATCATTTATACTCGTGAGTTGAATTTTATTTTCTATATTTTTGTTCTCTTCAATAAATTTTCAATTAGGTGAAAATTTGGTGGAAAGTATATTTTAATGATTGAAAAATTAATTCAACGGTTTTTTTCAAATTGAAAGTTATGTAGGTACAAGTAGGTAGGTAAGTATATATTTAATATTGCGTCATGACCTTGAAAAGTAAACGGATTTTTTCCTTTTCAATGGTACCTAATTATACAACTTATTAAAAAACATCTTGAAGGGTCTGACTTTTAAACAAGGTAGAGAATGAAGAGTTATGATAGGTAGGCAGCTAGGCACCTATCTTAAAACCCTCTAGCCAAAAGTACAGCTGCTTGAGCTGATATTTCAATTTTTGACAAATTTTTGTAATATTCACCTAAAATTCACATTTTGCAGCAACTATTTTTTTTTTAAATGATTTCTCCCAAGCTTAACAAATTTTTAATTTTTACCAAATATCGGCTCCTTTAACTCGAATTTTCCCATTTTTAGTCATTCTGAAACGTCCAACACAATTTTGATTTTTCAATATTTTCAATTTCTTTCCAGACAATACTAAAATTATATATTAATTTGGACCGCTAAAAATTGATTTCTCGCTTGCTTTCAACTAAAATTTACTTTGGTAAATGAGTTTTGTCAAGAACTCGAAAAATTGTAATTTATTTTTAAAAATTCTGAAATGTTGACAAACCTTTTAGAGCCGGATTAATGGTGGGGGGAGGGGGTAATCAGGGAAACTTTTTCTTTCTTTTTATCTACCTGTAAGTATAATTGTCAATTTGGAATTTTTTATTGAAAAAGGTGGGGTTGAGCGGAACATTTTTGAAACAGATGACTCTGTATGAGCTTGAAGTAAAGAAAAATTTCACTTTGAACCGAAAAGAGCTAGTTGGAAATTTTGCATTTTTTGTCCCTTATCCCTTAAAATTAAAAAACTGAAATCTGGAATTGAAAACTGAAACTAAAAAATTTTGAGGACTGAATTTGAAACTGATATCCATCATTTCAATTTTCTATATAATAAACTGTCAAACACTGACTAAAATATTTCAAATTTTTACTAGGTACGTCTTTTTAACACAACTTCATAACAATTTTTTGCTAGGATTCACCAAAATTCGAAAAAAAATTGTAAAATGACTTACTTATCACCTCAATCTTTTCATTTTTTTTTTTTAGGAAAAAAACACGCTTAAGTATTTTGATTAAATAAGAATGTTCCTAACTAATTCCATTTCTAGGGGCTCAACATCAGTGTTATCTTATGAACGATCTCCATTCTATCAACCCATTAGTGGTCCATTACATTCAATTTTGGTCCAACCTAGATCTCATGGAAGTTGTCGTTGTGTTGAATGTATTACTGCCACTGCAGACTCTACTAATTAGTAATTAATTTAATTACTAGGTACCTACTTGCATAATATATTATTTTACATGTGCTGTACTGATATAGTTTGCATAATACCTATCTAATCATACATTTTTTTTGGAAAATAGGTACGTAAATTTAATAATTTATAGATGCTGATCAAATATGTAGGCTGTGTAGGTGTCTCATTGGCTATCTACCCAGAAAATGAGTGTAAATCATCCGAAAAAAATTATTTGTATGGTAGGAACTTGAAGAAATTTAAAAAAAAAATAGTAGAACTCCAAAATTAAAAAAAATAAGTACTTAGGTACCGATCTTATCCTGATCCGTTTAACTGTACCATTCAGTTTGATTGCTTTCATTCTCATTATTTTTCCTCTTATTTCAAACTGATTTTTCAAAACTTGAAGCTTTCGAATATGAAATATAAATATGAACTCGTGGCAACTAATCGTATCCTATACTTATAGATATTAAATATTATATTTTTGATACGTGAATTCTATTTTTGAAGATTTTTGAAAAATACATACGTATACATATAAACACACTGTATGTTTCCAGAAGAAAGACGTATGTTTTGTTATTTTTTCAAAAAATGCTTGACAGATCTGTATTTGAATTGGCAACATGCCGTTTGATATTCATGTTAATTTGAATTAAAACAATGACTTAATGGAATTTTTGTTTGCTTATTTATCGTGTTACCCGGGAAGAAATGCTTTTAAGTGAAAATCGTTCGAGAAATAGTTACTTGATTTCTTCTAGTATATTATACTGGATTACTGTAACTACAAAAATAACTCTTACCTACTGTTTGTTCCAATTTTATCAAGATTCACGAAAGTCTATTTCATTAGATGATTTTTTTCGACTCTTGGTGTTTCGTATAGATAGGTAAAATTACCTATTTTATAAATTATTGAAACTGGCAATTGAATTTCATTAATTGTTAGGTATTTTTTTAGAATAACTAGAAAGTAGGTAACTTACCGAACAATCTGTACACGATTAAACGTTCATTGAGGAAAAATAGGAAAATATTTTGTAAAACTTTATCCTGTCCATTCTTTACTCTAGTGATAGATAGTAAAGTTTTTCTAAACGTTGTGCACACCGTAATGTAATGTAATGCCGACAATGTTTCGGCGCAAAATTGATTTAACGTCAGCCTTATGAATACAAATTTAGTAAAAAGGGAAGTTACACAGCCGAAGGGATATTTAATCCTGTTGTATAAACAAAGTTATATGAGCGGAGACCACACAAGTTGTCTTCTTTTTCTTTCTTAATCTTATCAATCTTCACTTCCCTCGTGGTTTCTGTGTCTTTCTAGTATTACACTCGCTGCATTAAATTTTGATGTTTTGATTTGTTCTTGTTTACTTTATCCATTATTTTAAAAAGTTCTCTTATTGGAAGAAACAGCTCGATTGATATCATATGGTATCACGCTTCCATAATAGCTTTGGGCTAAAAGCGAACGACGAATCTGGAAACTTAATTCCTCTTGTTGCGTATTTTTCGGTCTCAATGAAAATTTATAACATGCTTGAAGATGAAAAGAAACCGTTCGGCATTTTGCTGGTAGGTACCTATTTTTAGTGAAGTGAGTGACCCCATATCGATGTGAAAATATTTCGAGAAAATTTACGTTTTTAAATCTCAAATTTATATTTTGTAAGTTCACAATTTTTGAAAATTTCCTGGAAAAAAGTCGAAAAATTTCAAAAGTGTATTTCGTTGAAATTTTTTTTCAAAATACATTGTGGTCTATATAGGGTTAATATCGAAAATATTGTGTTATGTAATTAAGTGATCCCTGTGAGATTATTGCATGTTTTTTCTCGTTCCAGTTCGTATTTATTTTTCAGTATTTTTGATTGGTTATGAAATGTGTATTTATTAATCAGATATTTTTTAGCTTTAAAAATATTATTTAATGTATGTACCTAATTATTAATCGATTAATGAAAATGCAACCAGAATTATGATTTCTTCTTTTCTTTCTGTTTCAGCTCTATAATATTTTCTATATCCACAGTCCACAGTTCAATCAATTGTTTAATCACAGTTTGGAGTATTCTATTTCCTCTTTCTCAGTATTTTTTTCCCAAATTTTTAAATTTGCTAAATTTCAATCTTTTAAACTACTTACTTTTTTTAAAAAATACTTTGCTTAAAAATTCCAAAGTTTTTTTGAATGCTATGGTTGTCTGAACTTTTTACTTCGTTTTTAAAAATTTTTCATAAAATTCGGCTTTTTGCTAGCTTGCTGCAATGCCAGCAATGCACCGATAGATAAAGAGGATGAGAATGAGATGATGAAGGAGCGAAGGACTGGGAAAAAATAAAAAAATAAAAAAATCGCTGAAACAAATTCTCGCGCATGCGCAGTTTACATGGTGTATTTTTGCGGTACTTGTTCGTGTGTGAATTTATCAACAACCAGTGTTTTGATTTCTATCATTCTCTATCAAAATAATTAATTTATGATAGGTGTCATTTATATCGTTCTGTTCTAATTAATTAATGTTTAATAATTCTCACTTTTCAACTTCTCTACTTCTGCTATGCTTTAACAATTCGAACATCACTGCTTACTTAATTTAAACACAAAATTTTAGTGTTTCGTAAAATTACTTCGTTCCATAATCTCTATGGTTTCTGTACGCGGAAGTCACACAAATTACCATTTCAATAGTAATCTTTGAAATGGAGAAAATGTTTGAGTAAGTGAGAACTTCTTTTACCACGTATTGTTATTAGATTTTCTTTCATTCAAGTATAAAGTAAATGAAAACAAAACACATATAAATCTATTCTTCTTTAGATTTTAATTTTTTTATGAAAAACTCACGAACCTAATTCTAGCTTTCTTCATTAAATGTTTTTATTGCAGTGATATGAAGATGCGGAGCGGAGTAAACTTTGAAGAGATATCATGTTGTAGAGAATAATCTTTATGAGGCATATCCCTCAACATGGCTTCCGGAAATTCACCTCACGATAACAGTAACACTGGTTGATATAATTTAAAACACCCTTGAGTGGACGATTTAAAGTATTCTACTTATTATTTCGATTACAGATACGCTTACTCGATCATACTCGGAGCGTAGTAGCGATAGGAATCGCGAATCTGTGTGTAGAGATTATGATGGCTTAAAACAGCAATGTGATAAAGCATATCAAGAGTTACAATTATTAAGAAGGTAATATTTTCGACCTACTAAACGAAGTTTAACTGAATCGATGGATGTTTATAAATATTACTATTTTAGACAAAATAGTGAGTCAAATAGACGATGCGAACAAACGATGAAGGAAAAGGAGTATTATAGGAGTCAACATCATGCAGCGATGTCTCAATTGGAAGCTGCTGCCGAAGAATCGTCCACGTTACGTTCTAAATACAGCGAGCTTGTTACTGATAAACAACGACTGGATCGTGAAATATCCGAGCTTCGTTCTAATTGTTGTAATCAAGGGGTAAGTATCAAAAAAAAATTCTAACTGTGTGCTTTTGGTTTCTAAATTTAGTTAAATTTTGTCTTAGGATGTAAATATTTCTGAAAATGGGACCAATGATGCGTTCAATAATTGTTACGTGGTTACTATTAATAAATATGAAGCCTTGAAAGAGGATTACGAAGCATTACGCCAAAGATATGATGATTTGCTAGCAACACATAATGCAACGATGGATGAGTTGGAATTCAAACAGGTAAGCGTCTTATCAATTAAACTATTTCAATTAGTTCAAAGTTTGAATTTGCAATATATATTTACAGGAAGAAATCAATCGTTTGAAAAAAGAAAAAGAAGGGCTAGTAGTTGAACGAAATAATGCAATTATGGAACGAAATGGGTTAAAACAACAATGTACGCAGGCTGTACACAAATGGGATATAACCTTAAGGGAGAAGAAAGAATTACAAGAAACTTTAAAAAAGGTAAAATTATATTTCTCGACTCCAGTGCTATTTTGAATCATTATTTCAACTTTTTTTTTCCTATTTTTAAGATGCAACAACAACACGAAGAAGCCAAGAAAGAAATCAACACTGCTATGACAATCCGAATGAAAACCAATAAAGACATGAAACGATTAACCGAAGAAAGAAACGCAGCTATGCAAGAATACACGTTAATTATGAGTGAAAGGGATACCGTTCATAAAGAAATGGAGAAACTAACCGAAGACAAAACCCAGGCTATTAAAAAAATTAAAATACTGGAGAATGAATCGAAACAATATTTAGAAGAAGTAAATGCCAAGTTTTTTAGTTAATGAAATGTGATAGTTTTTCTGTTCAATTAACCCTATTCATTTTCGATTAGAAAAAAACCCTGTCGTATCATATTGAAACGTTGAAAAGAGAAATCGCATCTGCTCTTCATGATCGAGATAAAGCTCTCAAAGAATGCAACGATTTTCGAGAAAAATTCGGCGAATTCACGGCCAAGGAGGAATCTCAAAGAGAATCTTTCAAATCCAGATTCGACTATTCCTTTATTAGAGAAAGGTTATTATTTCAACGAAAGAGTTGGTTTATGTTGAGCAATTTTGTAATGTAAATCTTTTTCTTAGGGATCCACATCGTAAAGATTCTTGTGAAATGCAATCCACGTCTATGGATATGTTCAGCAAATGCCAGAAAGAAACAATGGATAATTTGGATCAAGCTAATCAAGAAATTGAAAAGTTACATAAATATATCGATAAACAACAAACAGAGTTGCAAGGTGAGATTTCTCTAAAAGAGTTAATTCCAATTTCAAAGTGAAATTTCCTAAATGCTGAATTTTTTTACAGAGGCTCTTCAAGAAGCCGAAGTTAGCAAAAGAAGACGTGATTGGGCTTTCAACGAACGAGATAAAATTGTTTTAGAAAGAGAAAGCATTAGAACGCTGTGTGATCGATTACGAAAGGAAAGAGATAGAGCGGTTTCTGATCTCGCAGAAGCTTTACGTGATTCAGATGATATTAAACGTCAGCGAAATGAGACCTCTAAGGAACTGAAAGTTTTGAAGTAATTTTTTTATCATTGATATTGAAAATATCCGTATTATGAGATACCTTGATTCATTCGTTTGTGTGTGTGTTTTTTTTAGGGAGAAAATGGAAGCTCAGTTCGAAAAAGAAAATCGGATGTTGCAGCTGAATACCACTGGACATAATTACAGTCATGATTCCGCAATCGATACAGATTTACAAGAATGGGATACCGAAATGTTGAATATAGATCTGGTAATTTTTCATTTTTTTTTTTCAATTTTCGTGTCCAACCAATAATCTGTGTTTTTTTGTACAGAATTCTTTAACAACTGTAGACGATCTGGGAGTAGAATTAGTCGGTGGACGAGACGATCCTTATTATCCAAATGATAGTGGTATTTACGTTTCGTCGGTTTCCAAAGGAAGCATTTTAGAAGGAAAATTGAGGTATCAAATCGTGAATAAATCGATAAATATCAAATTTCTGAACATATTTTTACGAACATTTTTCTTTTCTTTTCTAGAGTAAACGATTGTATTTTAAGAGTAAATAATCTGGACTGTAGTAATGTGAGCAAAAGAATGGTTATCGAGAGTCTTCGCTCTAATGGTGGAAGTTGTAATATATTAGTTAAACGTAGAAGAATCGGAGCCAGAAGTTTATTCACAACTCAGGTACCGTTCACATCAAATTAGCAATCTGGTTTTAATCTGTCATCATGTGTCAAAAATGACTAATGATTTTTTTCGTCGTTAATTGAATTTACAGTTACAATTGAATAATTACGACCACGGTTTAATGCTAGAAACGGGAATGTATATTTGCAAAATAGCTCCAGGGTCTTTAGCTGCTAAAGAAGGAAATTTGGCGGTCGGTGATCGAGTTTTGAGCGTGAGTAGCAAAAAAATGAATGTTTTTTTTTTCAAATTCTATTATGTTTTGAACATTTACATCTGTTATAAATTCATGATTAGTAAAGATAAAATTATTTTTTTCATTCGGTATGTTTATTGAGTTGATATTACGCGCCAAAAACGTTTATCATTTGTAGACGAATGAGCAGTAAATTAATTTAGGTTATTATTAAACGTAAATAATCCTTTAACCTCTTTTTGTTGATTAGACCGAATACCTTTCTAATCGATAAATCTCTGTATTGGAGTTTCGATGAATATAAATTTACGTTTGATTTTATTTGTTCTAATTTCAGGTGAATAATAAACCAATGGATGGACTGAAAAGTGCCCAAGAAGCGATGGCGATACTTAATCAGCCAGCTGATGTATTGATCATAACCACCCTTAAATCGACTCATTGCTCTAGCAACTGTGGCGGAGGTTCAAATAGAGACGTTTATAAAAAATATACGAACAGCAGTACTCAGACGCAAACCGAACAACGACCTAATTTTGTGATGTAAGATTTTATTCGCATTTTTTAATCGTGTGTTGTTACGATTTAAAATTATTTTCGTTCAATAGGAGGTACGACAATCGGCAATCGTATCCAGTGAGCTCAAAACCAGAAACTGGGAAGCAGACTTCAAATATGGGCAAATGGGATACGGTTAACAGAGTCAAAGATTCTGTCCGAGAACGACGTTTTTTAAAATTTGATAAGAAACAAAACAGGAATTCGTCTCCGATTACGTTCGATCAAGAACGAGACGACGCCTTGGCTGAATTAGATTCCGTCCTGGAAAGTCATACCGATCGAAATAATCGATCGACTCCGCAACAGCAACAGCCTCAAGTGCAACGAAAACCGCAGAAAAACAAGGAGTTGGAAAAAAACGGAGGCACTTGGCCTAAAGCTAGAATAGGTTCGTAATTCTTCACAGTTGGTAAATTCTTTCCGGATAAAATTTTTCATCTTCGTGTTTTCTTCGTCAGGCCCTTTGATAGAACATTCCACCGGTACGATTATGCATCCGAGGAAGGCCAAAGAAAGATCGCCTTTATCGTTACTCCTGAATCCTACATCTAATTACAGTTTGCCTCAGCCGTACTGCAATAACGCTAGATCCGAAGAAACGCATCCGCCTAATCAGAAAAATTCGTTGGATTTTTCCGTAAAATCTGGCAATATTGGTAAAGATATGTTGGAGCATTATGTAAAGAAGAAAACATCCAAGTATGCCATCTCCGATGTGGTCGACGTTACCAGCGAACCGCCTCATTCGCGAGCTCATTCCCAAATCTACAATGTACCTTATCTTTTTACCCCTTTGGTGCCGATTCCGCATCGAGGCCAGTTACTTGATTTAAGGTATCCGTCGTCTCAGAGTGGTGAATCGATTTCGTTAACTGATGGTCGAACGTATTGCTTCGAGCCGTCGTATGATTCAGTTTCTCAGGTATTTTTATAAACATTCTCGAAAAAAGAAAAATTTTTCATAATACGAGAGGAATAATAATAATTTTTTTTCTTTAATAGTTTCATCATAAATATTCTCCTTCGGCCGATTCAACCTATCATAAGGTTGAAAATACCAACGTATCGAATTTACATTCTTTGTCCGGATCTAGTTATCGATCGGATGAAATTCCGGGATCATATCATCGATACGAAGGTGGTACATTTCCCCGTAAGAAAGAGAATCCAAGATTCAGGTATGTTCTCACTCAGATTTTGATTTTTTTGCATGCTTCATCCTTGTAATAATTTTTCTCGAATATAGGATTCCATCAAATCCCAGCGTAGCCAGTAAAACTAGTGGTAAACTTTCAACCGGAAGTATAATAAAATCATCCAATATTGGCAGTCCAGTACCAACGTATCAAGCTAAACTGTTAAATCCGTTGCAAAACAAACGGAATTCTTTACCAAATTATTGCTGGTCTCATAAGTAAGAAAAATCATACTTTATATAATTTTATTTTGTCATTGGAGCTGAATTAATGGGATTTTTCGTTTATGTAGCCCTAAACTCGACGAAAGGACTGTAACGATAGAAAATTCTGGTGAACCGTTGGGTTTTCAGGTTCAATATTCAGATAGCGGAGCTGTTTTTGTCTCTGCTGTCGCCGAACATAGCAAAGCTGACCGGCAAGGTTTACAGGTTAATATCGAAAACCACTGAAGTAATTATACGTTGTGAGATTCTTCGATTTTATGAATTGGTTTTTTTTTCTATAAAATCCAGGTTGGAGATCAAATTTTGGATGTTTTTGGAATGAATATGCGGAATTGCCCGTATGGTTACTTTGAACGTGTTCTGGGCCAGTGTGGCGATTCAATTGAAATACGCGTGCAGTATAATCCCCATAGTGAGATCAATTTTCTACTCTTTTTTATTTTTTTGAAATACATATTAAAATAATGGCGATTTTATTGTTAATTTTCTTTTCAGAATATAATACTGTTTTTGGTAGCGATGGCAGTGTAACCAGTGGTGAAGATGAAAGCAGGTCTGATACTCATTCTGGTTCTCCAACTCCTTGCAATTCTCCAACATTAAGTAGAAAATCAACACCTTCGTCCACCCTCAGTCATGTTCCTTATACTGTTACAACGTTAACTCGACCGAAACCAAATGAAAAGTATGTTCTATTAGAAGAAATGTAGGTAAAAGTGTTGAATCACTAGGGTGACGAGGTTTTGGGAAAACAGTTTCGAATTTTATCTAATATTTTAAATATTAGTTTTTGAGTTGAGGTTATCCCCTGATTCTACTCCTTCTGAAAGGTCCAAAATCAGTGTCAACTCCGAAACCGATTTTTGATACCTGAGGGTGATTTTTATACCAGGCTTACGTATCTTTGAAATTTATCTGATGAAGATTTTGAGAAGTACGATTTCAAGATTTCGAAGTCACTTATCCTTGAAATTCATTTCAAATTCTTTTAGGAATCAAAATCAAAGAAACACATTCGAGTTCAATTTTCGGATGATTTTGAATGCAAGAATTAACATTTTTCTGAAATTTAGCTCAAAGCTTACTTTAAAAATAAATGTCATAAACTCTTCACATTTACTATTTTTTCTCCAAACTATGATCGATTATGCTAAAAAATTGAATCTATAATAAAGAAATCGAATTTAATAATCAGTTTATATGAAGCTCCCTCATACCTCATTTTTGTGATAGCTTGTCAATCTTTTTTTTTTTTTTACAGAAATGATTCCGTGAACAAAGCAGTATACGAACCTCGTCTACTGAAACTGGAAACCCAAAAATGCAGCAACTTGGGCATAAGTCTAGTCGGCGGTAACGCAGTCGGTATCTACGTTCACAGCGTAACCGCTGGCTCTCTAGCATACAATGCCGGGCTACGAACCGGAGACCACATATTGGAATACAACGGTACAGATTTGAGACACGCTACAGCCGAAGAAGCTGCGTTCGAATTAGCCAAACCGGCCGATAAAGTCAACGTATTGGTACAAAACGAACTCGATCGTAAGTCCATCTATTAAAAAATTCAAAAAAATCTGCGATAATTTATAAATTGACGGATTTTTCCGCAGGTTATAACGAAATTAAGGATAAACCAGGCGATAGCTTTTACATAAGAGCATTATTCGACCGAACAGGTGATCTAGGAGATTACCAGTTACAGTTTCGTAAAGATGATATTTTATATGTCGATAATACCATGTTCAACGGCGTCCCGGGTAATTGGAGAGCTTGGCTGATCGATCAAGATGGCTTCCATCAACAATACGGTATAATACCGAGTAAATATAAGTAAGTGAATTATTTCTCATTTTGGTACAATATCGATGCCTGAAATTGACGATTTTTTAAATAAATCTGCAGGGTGGAAGAAGAATTGTTGAAACGTAGCTTGGGTGATCTGGAAGGTGACGCTAGACGTGGCACTAGACGTAGCTTTTTCCGAAGAAAGAAACAACGCAGCGATTCCAAAGAGTTGGCTAGTTTTTCCAATATTAACCTTGGAGGGTTCAGTGATTCCGGCAGCTTGAACGAAGAGACCACTTTGGCCTCGTATCAGAAAGTCACCAGATTGGATTGTAAGAGATGAGGAATCTAATTTCAAATTATCAAATGAACTGGATTTTTTATGACAAATTGTCTCCTGTTTCAGCTGAACCGATGTTACGTCCTGTATTAATCATAGGTCCTCTTGCCGATTGCGTTATTGAAAAATTATTAGCCGATTTCCCGGATAAATTTAATCGATGTACACCCGAAGTACGATATTTTTCCCAGGCTGTTATCGAAAAAAGCCTCAATGATAATTTACTGATCGATTATCGTAAAAAAGGAAACTCCTTCGAGTGTACTTCCATTTCTGCCATTAAAGATTCACTTCATAAAGTACGTGATATTTTGACACACACACACACACACACACACACACCCTCCTCCATATCGATAATTGAATATTTATTTTAAATGTTTTTCTTCGCAGCATTGTCATTGTATTTTGGATATAAGCTTAGCCAGCGTCGAACGCCTCCATTACCATCATGTATATCCCATTGTATTGCTGATTAAGTTCAAATCAACGAAACAGATCAAAGAAGTCAAAGATACCAGATACGCAATGGGTAAAATTCAACCCAAGGCAGCTAAAGAAATGTACGAACACGCTTTGAAACTGGAATCGGAATATAGGCATTATATTTCAGGTATTTATGCCTATTTATGATTTTTTAAAATAATTTTTTCTTTTTCTCATAATTATTATAAATATTTTTAAAGCTGTTATTCCTGCCGGTGTCAACGTGGCGTACATGTGCACCCAAATTAAGGCAGCTGTCGATTCCGAACAAAATAAAACTATATGGGTTCCTTCATCCACGGCTTAATTCCGCGTCGATCATATAATAGAACAAATGTCAATTCGTAGCGTTTTTTCCACGTTACTTTTTATATAATCATCGCATCTTCGAAACATTTTACTTACGTATTTTATTAGGCTGGTATTGTCATTTTCAAACACGAAATCCACGAGCTTACTTTCGTATTACGATTATATATATTTTTTATATAGTAGACTCGTACTGTTTTTTTTTGTACCTATGCAGTATATTTTATGTACTTTCGCACCTTTCTAAATCAAGTTTTCATCTTTTATGTTCCTTACGTATTCTATCATTTATTTTTTTTCGAGATTATTTTCATTTTTGTGTCTATAAAAAAAGAAACGATTAAGAAATTTTATCGCTTTAAAATGTACTCGTACTTCCAATCCAGTTCCTCTAACGAAAGAAAATGACTTCTATTATTATTATTACTATTGATATCAAGCCGTACTTATTATTTATAATACCATTGGAAATGTTATTGGGTTTTCTTTTTATTTTCACGAAAATTATGCCGTCCAATTGAATTGTGTGTATGTGTGTTGAATTTATTTATCATGATGTGATTTTTAATTTTTTTTTTTATTTTGTTTACCTGTTTCGGCTGTTTTTTTATACGATATTTTAAAAAACGACCTTATTTTTTTATCCTATCGAAAAACTCGAGTTTTATTTGAAACGTTTTGTTTTTGTATTTTTTTTATAATTTTGTATTCCTTATTTTGAATTACGAATTCATAATTTTTCGACGTTCAACGAATGATATCTCATTTTGAATTTCGCCCTTAATAGTAATAATAGTAATATTTATTGAAAAAAAGCAAACCAGGTGTGATGTATGATACGTGTCTTCCTTTAAATAGGACATTTATTCGTATTATTTTAATATCTACATTGTAGCATACGAAATCTATAAGGTTGTGCAATATTTTTCTTTATAATACATTATTTTCAATATAGAGAATTCAGTTTTATTGTATGTATTTTTTGATTTTTACGCTTATTCAAATAATAGTTGAATTTAAAGACATTGATTTTCGTCTGACGGTCGACGTGGATTTAATTTAGAAAAAGAGGATTGAAGTTTCCAAAAAATTTGGAACCGCTGCGCTGTGTGAAATTTTTTCTGAGGTTGCTTACAGATATGTAGTTGAAGTGTTGGGTGTTTTCAAACACTCAAAACTTCTCTTTCCAACAAAAATGTGCAATATCCGTGATGGAAAAAATTATTCTCCTTCATACTCTTCAAATTTTTTTTACACGCTTCACTTCAGTTTGAAAAATTCTTCAAAAATCGATAAATTGACCAGCAAAGTTTCAGACCATCCTATTTCTGAGAATTATACATTTGTTGAATGATTTCAGGTGAATTATTCAAATCGTTTTCCAGTAAGACCAACATTTATTTCTGAGCATAATTTTTCAATGTTTCAATTTTTTTGAAGCTACGTAAATTTTGAGACCGACTGAAGAAAGGGTAGGATTGCTTCAAGAAAAGTAAACGTATTACTCGGTCATTTTGAAGTCAAGAATCTAAATACAACTTTTGCTTCCCATCATTCAATTTTTGCAAAAAACTGCAGAAGATTTTCACAGTTCACCGAATCAATAGTTAAAAAATTACACAATTTATTTGGAAAAATAATTTTATTTACAACAGAACTGATAACATGGTAAATATATACAAATAAAATGTAAAACTCGACACTAGATTTTTGTAAAAAAAAAAAAAAAAAAAAAATAGAGAGAAAAAAAGAAAGTAACGAAACAAAAAGAAATTGCTATAAAATCAGAAAATAATTCAAGAACAAAATATTCTTTCAGTAATAAATACGTACAAATAAAAAGTAAAACTGTTCCATAAAATACATCTCATAAAAGGAAAGAAATTCGTAGGTTTCTAGTCGTTAACATTCAATCCATAAGTAACTTCTTTACCGTAACAAATATACACAACTGAAAAAAAAAAAAAGCGTTAACAAAATAAAAACAAAAAAGGCGTTGAAAAAATTTTACATTCATATAAACACGATTATACAAAGAAAAGCATTTCGAATTCGTCGCTAACTTAAATTTTAAAAGAAAAATAAAAACAAATGCTTCCCAATAATTGAAACGTGAAAAAGCCACCATATACTTTTTTAAAAAAGATATACACGAATTTTACACGAATAAACTTGTATCAAATAATTTATTCAAAACTATCGAATTCTCGTTTCTTTGCGATTCGTTACTAAATTCATAACAAAAATCAACGATAAATTCGATCAATTAAAGTAGTAGTACATCAACAAAAAGAAAAAAAACGAATAACAACGTTCTGTAAATTAATAATATACCTAGACGTAAGTAAAATTTACATCATGGATGATTACACACTAATTTTCTACACATTTTCTAATACCGATTCCAAAGTAGATTTACCCGCAGAAATTCGCGGTTTTAAAAAATACAATAAAATGATACAAACATTCAAAAAGCGAAAAACGAGTTCTTGAGTTTCCATTTTTGGAAAACAAAATCTTAAATTACAATTTTTTCGATTCTTCTAAAAATCTAATTAAACAAAAAAAAAACAACAGACAAAGGTTGGTATTCCCGTGAACTGGCCTTTTTTTTTACAAAATAAATTACACACATTAAATTAATTTGAGAGAAATGAACGAAAATTATAATAGCAACGCTTCTAAGTAAAAATTTCCTAGACGAAGGATTTTCCTGTTCGAATAAAATTTCGATATCAAATTACATCCCGTGAATCGTCGGATGGATAGGTTTTTCTCATGATGAATTAGCACGCGACATGACAACTTTTAAAACAAAATTACACGAGTCGTGACTAGCAACAAAGATAGAAAATTGTCCACGTAACGATAAATAATTAAATAAAAACTTAAAAAAATGCAAAGTAAAGCGGAGGGATTAAGACACGTAGGTAATCGATCATTCAAACAGGAACCTTCGAACGACAAGAAAACCTCAAGATGGTAAAATTCGACGACTACGAGTACGCATTTCAACTGGGTTACAATACTGATTCTAAATCAAAAACGATCGATTGATTGTTGATTATTGCGATGGAGGAGCCGGAGGCCCTGGCGAATGCTGCGCCGATTCGGATTTCGACGATTGCTGAGGGAAATTCTGCCACCCATATTGATCGTAGGTGTTGAACGAGTTGGGTGCCGGAGACGAATGCGACTGATTAGAGAATACTTGATGATTAACGTTGTATTGCGAATTGTCCGCTGCGTTGTACGAGCCGGAACCGTACTCGTGGCCAGAATACGGCACAGATGAAGGATACTGAGAAGATGAAAACGAATGCTGAGATTGCGAAGGGTATTCGGGTGTTTGGGGCGTTTGATGATGAGAAAAGTTCGACGAATAGTTAGGTTGTTGATAATAATCTCGATACGGTTTTTGATACTCGCCGTAGAAAGACGAAGATGGTGAAGCATTCTTGGTTGTCTCAAACCCAGACGATGGTTCAGTGGTGTTTCTCGCAGTAGCTGCGTCTTCTTGTTTTTTACCAACGGGGAAAATACTGATGGCAGGTTGCGAACTCGATTTCGATACAGATTCGGAATTTCGTACAGATAACTGGACGTCTTTTTTGGTCAATATTGATTCGGGTATGTTCAAAGATGGATCCGGTTTGACGGGCTTGGCTCGAGGAGCCGGATTAGGATCCATTTTGGCCGCCAACATGTTCTCCCTACGATTCATGGCGAGTTTCTGATTCGCTTGGGCTAATTTTTGTTGCTGAAGTTGATATCGTTGCTGTTGTTGAGCAGTTTGAAACGACGTGCTCTGGGCAGGTTTTCTCATCATTTCGGATACCGGTCTGGGAGCATTTCCGGGCTCATTTTTGATCGACGACGCTACCGGAGTCAGGTTTATATCTTTTTTGAACCTTAGAGCTTCCGGAATGGCGTCAGAATATTTGGTAGCCGGTTTGCCAGACATATCTGAGTATCTGGTTTGATTATTTTGCGAAGGACCTGGTTTCGAGGACGATTCTGCAAGATGACTGTTGACTGAAGGCTTCGATGGTTCGGGCATTTGAGATGGCGGGTAATTCAACGAAGTATCTGGTCCTTTGATGGGAGCTCTGTCGTCTATATTCGGATAATCGTTAAACTGAGGCTTTTTTTCACCGTTGGAATTCTCGTCGTCCGATTTTTTACCCGATTGTCCAACATGCTGCATATCTTTGAGGCGATTACCTTCGCTGTAGTCGTCGTAATTCACTTCGGACATGTTGCCGTGTTCAGCTGCTACATGAAAATCGAAATATTAAAAATTTAGTTTTAAGAAATCAATTCTTCGAGATGGTAATCGAAACTAACCTTGACTTTCCATTCTTTTCTTATTAGCCAAACTAATGGTAACGGAGGAATTAGGCCCAAAAATCTGTTTATTTCCCGGTGCTGGTAATCGAGCTCGGGTCGATGATAATTGCGGACTCGGCGTTCGTGAGAGTGGAAACTGTCGTACAATCGGCTGATTCGGCCTAGGTGCTCGGTGAGGAAATCCTGGTCTCATTCCCATCGGCATATTCGTATTTCCTCGCATATTGCCAACGAAACGATTCCTTATGGGTGATACGGTAACATCTGCGGACAAAAAACGTCATTAAAAAATGATTGAAACATCATCGACCAAAATTCGGTCTATTTTCACTACCTCTTCTATTTCCCAATGGCATAGATCTCTCGGGAGCAGGTCGTGGTAACATTTTAAGACCTCCTGGGCCCATGCCCAATGCACGAGG
Organism: Pseudococcus jackbeardsleyi; assembly: GCA_038380155.1. Taxonomy (NCBI): domain Eukaryota; kingdom Metazoa; phylum Arthropoda; class Insecta; order Hemiptera; family Pseudococcidae; genus Pseudococcus; species Pseudococcus jackbeardsleyi. The sequence goes on from CM076238.1 coordinate 42,550,990, forward strand.
TAATGCACCGGCTGCTTTATTCTGGCCCAGAGCCGGTTTCATCGCTGTTTTGATGGCGATTATTTTACCATTTTCGAGCTGCATGTAAATTCCTTTCGGACTCTTCAGCACCATTACTTTTTGGCCGGCTTTGAGAACGATCGAGGAACGTGTATCCGGTGTATTTGTAGGTATCACCACATCTATGGAAAAACATTGTTATATTTTTCAATTCAAAAATTTCATTTTATAGTTTTCCTGACGTACCTAAGGGTAATGTCATCTCTTGAGCACTCATTCCCTGCTTCTGCCATACTTCGGCCGGAATCCATCGTCGAGGATTTTCTCCTCGCTGAGCTTGATTATTATCAGCTTGCATGGGTCGGACACTAGCCATAGGTTTGTTGATTCTGAAACAAAAATTTTATACTCTCGTGAGACCGTACCAAATTGAAAATTTCATTAATTACTCGAATAAAATAAATAAGATCAATCGGGGTAATTGTGAACGCTTTTTGCATTTTTGCTGAGTAGTGAACCTTTGAACAGCTGTAAATTTTCTACAACATATTTTTAGTGGATTACAATAATATCACCAGAAAGTATTATATAATTTAGGAAATAAATTGACGTATTTGTGAAAATTTTTGCGCAATGTGGTTCAAAATGCTGGCGTACTCACAATTACCCCCCCCCCCCATGGGGTAATGGGGAACATTTTAAAAAATCGATTGTTTGATTATTTTAAAAATAATTTTTACATTTTCTCCTCATTTTAAAAGATTACATTTGAATTACGTGAACATCTTTATAAAATTTGAAAACCAAATGTAAATCAAACACAGCATTTGAAAAACACAAATTAGCATACAAATGTTTAAAATCGAATGTTTTTTTACAAGTTTAGGGATTAAAAAATTAAAATTAAAATTGAAACAAGAAAAATAATCGACACCGCCAATCAGCTGAATCGCATTTTCGTTTTTTTAATGTTTTGAGTAACATTGATAACGTGTGTTCACAATTACTCCCAAAATACGAAATTTTTCTGGGTAGTTGTGAACAAGTAATTAAATTTTTTTGACCAGGTATTTTAATCGGACAAGAATTGGAAAGTATTTTAAAATGTGTATTGTATTTGGAAATATGAAAGTTGTGAAGAAATAATGGCTTTTGTTAGTTCATTCAAGATTTTTTTCATTGCCGAATGTGAGTATCTCATTTCTGAAAACACGGTTTTTACAAAAATCGAGTTTTATCGCAAAATAACTATCAAAAGTGGAATTTTATTATTTATTTGTCTTCTCTGTGACGTGACAAGTGATTTTTAGCAATCAACCTCATTTTTGGGAAGTGTCAAGTTCTTTGTACACAATTACCCCGTGTTCACCATAACCCCGGTTGACCTTACCTATTTTGCATCGGATGTGGATTATTATAAAATCCGTACGCCGGTTTTAGGGTGGCTTGTTTTTCCAACTCGTAACTTCTTTTAGCCATTCGTTTCTCCGCCTGCGATAATTTCTTATCCTTTCGATCGACCAAAAGGGATTCGTGTTGGAACGGCTCCTGTTTAAAAAAAATCATTTAAATTATTAAAGCTCCGTTTCAGCCTCCAATAGATATTGGAATTTGAGTTTCAAAAAAATAAAAACTCACCTTGGACAAGCTAGGACTAAATTTATCGATAATCGTACGAATAACGCCATCGTTGTATTTCTCTTTAAATTCGCTGTAATCGTTTCTGCCATCGGAAACTTCCTCATCATCCCAACACAGATTCGAGACGTCTTTGATGGTAAGATGAGCATCCGGATTGCATTCATCGACCACTCTATCCGACATTCCTTGCTTGTTGATCTGACGATCATATATTTTTTTCTCCAGGCAACTATCCATTACGAAACGATACACGTAGCATGACTTTTGCTGGCCGTATCTGCCAAAAAAAAGTGGAAATATAAATTTTGGATCTTGAAAATGACGTTTGAAAGTCTAAATTTTTGATACCAACCGATAAACACGACAGACAGCCTGAGTATCGTGGCACGGATTCCACGAAGCATCAAAAACCACAACTCTGTTTGCACCCACGAGATTTATTCCCAAAGAACCAGCTCTAGTTGAGACTAAAAATAAATGCACGCTGGGATTACTGTTGAACTCGTTGATCAGTTTTTCACGTTCTAACGCTGTCGTACTACCGTCGAGACCTAGAAAAAAAATACAAATTAAAAATTTCTCAATAATTGAAGGTAAAAATTTAGCCAAATATTCTTAAAGACAGAAGACAGAATTACAGGTAATTGAATTTTAGAGCAAATTGGTTATTCAAATAAAAAAATCTAAAAAATCATATATCCAAACGTGACGTAAAAAATTTTATGCTAATTCACTGACAATACCAGCGTGGTCATGTAAAAACAAATACGATCTCGTAGAACCTGTTTCTAATTTGTTAAAACATGTGCTTACAATCTTGTAAAACAAGAACAAACACATGTATTTAAAAAAGTGCACAATGAGATATATTCATTAATGACCATAATAAAAAATTTTGTTGTTACAATGCAGCAACATTTGTATTCGAAGGCTATTTAATATCAACAAAATAGGTCCAAATTTTCTGGGGCAGTAAACTTGAAATTTTTGACTAAGCTTCTCCAAAGAGAGAAAAAAATTTAAGAGTTATTTCCCATCTCAAGGAAGAGACGATCTTTCCAAGTGATTTTTTCACGTTCTTTCGATTTATGAGCTTCCAAATTTTTTTCAGCACCTTCTTTCGATTTTCATTTTCCAAAAAGCTCTTAATTACTTATTTTAGCCACAAAAAGGATTCCGACGATTTAAATCCAAATTTATTCCAATTCCAAGTTCAAATTTTTTCAATTTCTTAAATTCCATATTTTTAAGATTATTGTATCCAATTTCAATTTTTTTCCAACAGTAAAATTTTTTTAAACATGAATTTTTTGAAATTTTTCCACTTTTGATATAATTTTTTTTGATTTTATGTTTTACATTTTTTATATCATTTCTTCCAATTATTACTATTTTTAAAAAATCAAAAATGGAAAATTTTTCAGTTTGAGAAAATTTAAAATCATTTATTATACGACTGGAAAAAATTTTTAAATAAAACATTTCTCCAAATTAGATTTCCTCAATTTTTTTCAACTTCAGATTTTTAAAAAAAATTCCAACTCGAGAACACGCTGAATTTTCATAAAATTCAAACTGCTATTACGTAAAATTTTAAAATGTATTCCCAATCTTGAAATAAGATGTGTCAATCTGTCCTAAATTTACGTTTTTGATAATTCTTAGTATATTTTTGAAGAACCAAAAAAATTAACTTCCTTAATAACTGTTAATTCACCAAAACTTGTAATACAGGGAATAGATATACATAAAAAACAGAGACCAATTTAGGTGATTTTTACATCTAAATTATATTTTTTATTACATCTCATTTTAGTCAAAAATTAAACGAGAAACCATGAAAACATGAAAGCTCAGGATTAATTCGCAATTTTAAAAAGTTCGGCCCAATGAGTGCCACAATCCATAATATATACTTTTCAAAGTTTCTAAGTTGAAAAAAAAATTTGAATGGAGGATCGAGATCAAAAATTTAAAAACCTCAGAAATACATTTTATTCTTAACTAATAGCAATTGGTGTGAAATTCTGTATCAAAAAATGTTATTAAAATTACCTCGAAAAAATCTTTATTCTTTTTCAATTAGAGAAAAAAAGATACCGAGGGGTGTTTTTTTAACTAATTCGCACACGCTGGTACGAGATCGGCGTTCATTTTCAATTCAGACCCCCCCTCCCCTCCTCAAAAAATTTCATAAACCTTTTTATGAAGCGAAAGCTTCGAATCAAGGCCATTTTTGAAGTAATTTTTCTTTCGAAAAGAAATCTCACATCTAAAAAATTAAAATCAAGTTTAGAGATGAATTTTCCCTCTATAGCCTTGAACATTTCCATTCGTAGAAAAGGTACCCTTTTAGTGAAGATATGAGAGAATTGTTACATTTTTCGTAAATTTCTTTCGGAGAGAGAAGACGAATGATTCGTGTGAACAGATCCAAGCCTCTTCCAAACATTTTCGATTCTTTCTTCGAAACAAGTCTCAACTCTCAATCAAAGTATTAGTTTCCCTCTCCCTACTACAAAAAAACGCACTTCAAGCTCTGATGAAAATGCTGCGAGGAACAATCCTAAACTGAAAATTCCTGGAGACACTTTTTAGATAAAAAGCACAAATGGGGAAAAATTTTGAAAATTATACCCCTATCAGTGTGATTTACTATCAATACATTGAATTAATTCTAATTAATCAATCATTCGATTCTACTTACGAAAATAGCTCTTATTACGAGCCCATTTTTCTTCGGTGCCGGGAATATTGAACATTTGTAAGAAATCTTCGATCAAATCCAATGTGAATAAAGATTGACTGAAGAGTAATAAACGATCGCCCAACAGAATGATTTCTTCCAGCATGCAGAAAAATATCAACGTTTTGGCCGACGCTTCGATTTTACCAGGTTCGTAATCTTTGAAAAATTCATTGGTCTAAAAAAAAAACGAATAATAAAAGATAAATATCGGTAACAAAAATACATTCGTGGGAAAAATCACTGCGAATAATTTCACTTACCCAATCATACGGTATGCCGGGCTCTTCTTTGACACTTTTCAGAGCCGGTACCTCTGGAGCTGGCATTTTGGCATCAGTATTTTCAGCATCGATTAGAGGCTTCACATCTTTTGGTTCAGTTTTAGGGATAACTTTGGCAGCACTGGTCGATGCATTGGGTTTCACGTTAACACTACCAGGAGACAAAGTGGCACTAGCGGATTGCCTCGAATCGATGAATGATTCGTTGTTTTGAAACTGTTTAGCAGCCATTTCAGTTCTGGCAGCTAACGACATATTTCTTCGTTGGGACTGTTTTTTCTCGGCCGCTTTGGGAGCAACGGAACTCGGTGGGTTCATCTTAGACGCAGACTTATTGGCGCCTCTTGCGGTTTCCGGTTTACCAGGAAACATATTTTTGTTCGATTTATCATCGAGGATTTTCTTGTGCTCAGGTTGAGATCCGATGTATTGATTGTGCATCTCCTCTTTGGAAGTGTTTTCTTGAATATTTGGTGCCATCGATTGACTAAAAATGCCCCTGTTATCGGGCGAATTATACGCCGGCATTTGAACCGATTTCTCTTCAACTGGTTCCGGTTTAATGTTTGGGATAGTGTTACGACGATCGTATTGAGGCGATTCTTTCTGCTGCATACGATGATTTTGATTAAATCCGAACTGAGGAGGTGGTTTTTCAGCGACGGGAGGTTGTACGTTGTATTTAGCGGTCTGGGAAGTCGATACGTCGAAATTGTCCCAATTCGTTTGATTTGCTTGACTGGCGTTAGTATTGGTTTGATTATCGGTAAAGGTGAATTGTTCCATTTGAGGGAAATTACTCGACTCCGGGTTCATTCGAGCAGCTCCGACGAAATTTTGACTAGTATTGAAAACGTCGATGGACGGTAGGCGACTTTGGACGTTTTGAAAAGCTGCTTGGTTCTGCTGCGTGGCCATCGTGTCACCGCTAGCGCCACCGGCTTCCAGTCTGGTTTGTTCCATTGAGCTCTGTTCGTTCAGCTTGGCTTGAGATTCGTTTTTCTTATCGATTACCTTCAATGTTATTTGTCCTCGACGAGTTAATCCCATTAAACTTTGATTAACGTCTTTTTCCAAAGGTAACGAAGACGATAAGCCGGTACCTTGGGTTGGCTCGAAAGATACCTGCGTCGTCGAAGTTTTATTAGCCAGCAAATCGGTGTTCGGTACATTCATTGGGTTAGTTTGATTCAATAAAGTAGCATTTGAGTACTGCATAGCAGGATCCATGAAGTTGCCATCGTTGACCGCCGACGAGGTGCCTGGAAATTGGGTATTCTTCATGACGTTATCGTTACCGGCGCTGTTTCGATTAATCCCCAAATTATCGTCTCCTTCTAACAAGCCCATAAAACTGGTATGACTAGACATGGGAAAATTGGTATTCAGTTCGTTGAGATAATTGAACAAATCGTGATCGGCGACGGAGGGGGCAGCACCGCTATGTTGATAATTCGGCTGAACGCCGGCGAATAAGTTATCGCTGTTTTGTATCTCGTTCATGAGCCCTCTTGGAGCCCGTACACCTCCCAGCAAACTAGGAGCTTCGTTGTTGATAAAATTCGTGTTCTGGACCGGGTTCAGAATTTGATTCGTATCTTCGTACATGTAATTTTGTTCGGGAAACAGAGTATTTTGATCTACGACCGAATTCGGATTCCATAGCTCTTCGCTTCTCAACGAATCCAAGAAATTGGCGTTCATTTGATTCTGCGCAAACATATTCAATTCGTCGGCACCGACTGCCATCTGATTACCCAGCAGATGCGTCTGATTCTCCATATTCGGCGCCATATTCTGAAAACTTTGCTGTCCATCCGGCACTCCGTGCTTTAGAACGGGCGCGCCTCCGGGTAATCCCGGCTTGAATTTCATGAATTCTTCGTCTCTGGCCGACATATCTTTATTGACCGCGCCGGCGCGGAAATTAGCGTTATTACGAGGCCTACCAACGGCTCCGGAACGTACTCCCATCATAGCGTTGTTTCTGCCACGATTGGCCGGCATCCTCTGCCCTGGTTTCGGCTGCTGAGCGCCGAAATTCGGATTGAAATTGGCCTGAGTGTTGGCTGGCAACCGGACATTGGACGCGTGACCTTGAGGACTACGACTTTGGTTCGAATTAAACGTCGATACCCCTTGACGTCTATTTTTCGCCACGTTGCTGGCAGCGTCGTTACGGACTTGTTCGTTCATGTTATTCAGCATGGATATATTATCAATGGCAGCTTTGTTCATTGTATTTTGGTTGCCGAAATGCTGCGTCGCCATGTTCGAATCGTAAATGCTCGAGTTGTCTCGGAAATTCATCTCGTTACCAGAACCAACGTCCGGAAACGATTGACTGTTCAAGTCAGCGTTGCTATCCATCATTAAATCTCCGCTTGCGGATGCGTTTTGGTCCACCATACCGAAAATCGTGCCTGGCTCCGGTTTGATCGAGAATTCGCTGGGGAAATTCATATCGAAATTGTAATTCGAATTATAGTTTCCTTGAGAATTCTCCGTATTTGCGCTGTATTCGGACGACGATCCGTATTGCGAACTATTCGACGAGGTATTCGGTTGAAAATACTCTTGACTCGACTGGCCAGATGCATTCGAATTGAAATAATTCCCGCTTTCGTTGTTTCCTGGCCAGAAATTATTTTGACTGAAATTCGAATCGTAGAAATTCGATTCGGTGAAATTTTGTTGGTAATTTGTACCGGTGTATTCTTGATTGTTCGATATGTTTTGCTGCGATCCATACTCTTGTCCGGAGAACTGATTGTTGTAATTCTGATTCACGTTGTTGGATTGATTGAATTCGCGAAAGGTTTCGTTCGATTGGTTGAAATTTGGGAATTGATTGTTGAAAGAGTCGAAAGACATCGGAGCGTTCGTGCTGGTTGGTCGTTCTGGCGACGTTGATTTAGTCGTATTGGCCGTATTGGGAGGAACGGCGGCGATCAGCGGTGTTTTCGGGTTCGTTGCTGATGAACTGGCACGTGGGTTCTGAAATTTAATAACGTTTCGTTGATTATTTGATAATAATTGATATTTTCGTAAATATAAATGAGATTTTTGTTTATTTCGAATAAGTAGATCAATAGGTCATTCTAATTAATTTTGACCTAATTAAAAATAAAAAAAATCAGATAAATATCGTATACTTCACCAGGGAACTTTCACAACTCGTTAACATTAATCAAGTCAAAATTTGGCTTACTGAAAGAGCATGTTATCCACAGTTCAAAACAAAATTTTAAGCTGCTCTTCAACTAGTATTCTAAAAATGGCTGAAATGATCTATTTCTATATTATTTTTATACAAAAAATATTAAATAGCGAGGTAAAAATTTGGAAATTCGTTTATATACTAAAATTAACAGTCTGAATCGATTATAACTATTTTTAGGCTAATCGGGAGCCTGTGGATGGCATGTTTTTTCATTGCGTTAAAGGTTGACTCAATCAGCGTTAACAGGTTGTAAAGATTCTTTCATTTGAAACAAGAAAATCAACTCGAAATTAAGGTTTTTATCAAATCGACAATAAATTACTCACTTTACGTGGTAACTTTGCTTCTTTGCCAGTTTTGCCACCTCGATTGCGAGTTCTTTTTGTGACAGCTTGATGAGGAGGTGTAGAAGGAGTCATCGGGGTACTAGGACCCGAAGCCGGAGTACCAATGCTGGCTGCTGCTTCTTCGATATCCAAGTCGAGTTCTTCGTCACCGGCACGTTTTTTCAAAAAATTATATAGTATGTCAGGATGGTTCCAAATCTATAAAAGAACAAAGAAATAAAAAATAAAAAATATTTTGATAAAGAGACCAAAAACAATAAATTTTACGCACCTTGCAACAAACAGCAAATGCTTTCAACGGATTAGGAACTGCTTTGGTACGAACGACTTCGTTCATAAATGTATTGTAGAGTGCTTTTTGTAAAGGGGTTAAACGTAGCAAAAGCACGTATTCGTATTTCGTTGGCAATGTTTGCTGCAGAACGGAATGACTTCGTCTGAAAAAGTAGCACAAATCGAGATTGTCGTTTAGAGATAATTTTCAAACAAGGATATGAAATCGGAGAGCTTTTTGAAATTTACCTCTGAACAAATCCTTCTAATAAAGAATGCAACACGTGAGCACGAAACCTCATCAGTTTGATATCTTGAGGAGTGCTGTCGATGCACTGTCCATTTTGAATGGGTCTTTCGAACATATTCGAAAACTCGGTTTTAGTACCTAAGTAATTCGGTCTCACGAAATCAACCATGCACCTGAAAATCAGAGAAAAAAATTACTATCATGATTCTAACAACGAATTGATTTTTAGATAGCTTTATCTTACCAATACTCCATTAAATTATTCTGCAATGGATAACCAGTCAGAACAACTCGTCTTTTGCTTTTAATTTGTTTCAATGCTTGTGATATAGAAGCATGACTATTTTTAATACGATGTCCTTCGTCGCAAATGACTAAATCTGGTCCTGGATTCACTAGAGCATTGTACATACCTAGAACACAATTAAAAATTCATTAAAAGATCGGGAGGGGAAAATTTCATCAATAATTTCCATAAATTGGCAAGCACTTCCACTGAGAAAAATGTTTCAACTTTTTTGAGGCTCAATAATACATTATCCAAGTCTTCGTTTTTTTCTCTCAAGAAAGAAATTCGTCCTTATTTCGGCATCTTTTCTTGATATTTAGTACTTGACCACAAAGTTGAATTTTTTGTCGTAAAAAATTCTCCAATTTTTTCAAGTACATATGACAAATTGTTATCAATCCAAATATTGTTTTTTCGAACTCTTTATAGGACTCAAAAATTCCAATCAACTTAACTTCAAAACAAGCCATACTTTCAAAAAATTCAAACTTACATTCCAACAGATTTTTGCATTTCTCATCTTCCAAATCTTCTTCGGCTTCTGTTTTTCTTTTTGATCTAGTTCTCGATTTCGGTGGCTTTTTTAAACTCAACTGACGATACAACTCGTATCCGATAAGTAACACACCACCTTCGTCGCTCCAGTTTTGTATAACCTAAAAATATATAATAATTAAACTTAATTTCCACATTGACTACAGAGAAATCTTTTATTCTGTCGACAATTACCTTCGCTCTGGCACTCAAAGTTTTCTGATTATCATTCAATACGAAAATCGGAAAATGTCGAGCTAAAACTTCGCCATGTTCTTTAAAAGGAGAATTTTCAGGATCGGTTGGTAACCACATGTTGAATTCAGCAACCCAATTTTGAAGTGTATTTATAGGCATAATACACAATACCGATTTTGCTTCGGTATATCGTAAAAATACATCACAAAATGAAACCACCTGCAATCAGAATAAAAATATTAATAAAAATGAATCGCGTAACCTGTAAAATACCAAAATGCCAAGTCCAATATTACCTGAAGTGTTTTTCCAAGACCCATTGAATGAGCCAGGATACATCCAAATCCTTCAGATGTATTAAATCTACTCAACGATTCGACAATATTATCAAAAAGAAATCTCACTCCTCCAATCTAAAAGTACAAAATCGACAAATCAATTCAAAAATCTAAAATCATTGTTGAATTAAATAAAGTCCTTCTATTTACTTGATGAGGCTTAATAATACGGGCAATTTGAGGCGCTAAAAATACATCTTTTTCTGACTCAGGGTGGCCGACGTTTATCAACACTCGACCTTGTTCATCCGGCACATTGTATAAATCATTAGTGTGCATGCCACTATTGGTGGGATCTTCGTCAGGCTCACTTTCTTCTTCTTCTTCGGAAATAACAATGCAGTCGTCTTCTTCACCTGAACTACTACTTATCATAACGACATCTGAAAAATTAACGATGAAAAATTACGTAATTTTATATTTTCCAATATTTGAATGGAAACGGATCGTTCACCTTTTGGTTTTTCTTCTTCTTGTTCGTTAACTACTTCGATAGGTTTGGATTCTTGTTTAATAGGAGCTATTGATACGGAAGGTGTCATCATTTGAGGTTTATTCAAATTTTTCGATAAATTTACGAGTTTTTCTTTAGCCATTTCTTCTTCTTCTTCGTCAGCTGTTTGTTTTTTCAGTAAATCCAAAACCTAATTAAAAAGAATGTTAAGCATGAGCTATAATTTAATTCAATAGAATTATATATTTTTGTAGGTTATATTTGTACGAAATATTAGTTCTGAGAATGTTATCTTTTTTTAAACGTTACACAGTATATATTTCATTGTGTATTCTTATCGAATATTTCACGCTTCATTCATGTTTATTCCGACACTAAATCGAGCATACCTTTTTATTAACGATTTGAGGAGGCCCAGAGCCGGTAGATAATTTAACCACCACGGTATTTGGTTTTTCTTCTACCATTTCTTCGTCTTCGTCTTCTTCTTCTTTTTTGATTATCGATGTGGTGCCTTTTTGAAGAAGTGATAGAACACGAGCTTGCATTTTACTATTCTGTTTATTTTGTTTACTTTGAGCTAGTTGACGTTGGACCTAAAAATATCAAAATATTTGTCATATTCTCGCAGTTTTTTTTTTTTTTTCAAAAATACACGAATTTAAATACATACATCACGGATAATTTTTTGCTGCTCTTGAACACGCCTCAGTCTTTCCATTTCTAGTCTTTGTGCAGCAAGAGTAGCCTCATCGAGTTTAGTTCCGTCCATAACTTCCCTGATGTTCTTCCTCAATAAGCCCTTTTTCAATTCGGTCGACGGTTTACTACTACTTTCAGAATCTGCGGTTTCGTCTTCTACAAAAAAAAAAAAAAAACAAAAAAACAAGATTAATAAACTACATCCTAAGGAAGAATAATATAAGATGAATAATTACTTGGCGATGTCTTTTGTTTTTTCGCGTCGTTGGAATCTTCATCAGAGCCATCTTCAGATTTCGGTTTTCTTTTTTTCTTCTTTTTAGGTACTTTATTTTCACTTTCGTCTCCTGTTTTATCAAATTCATCATCAGCGTCTTCGGATTCGCTACTTTGTTCTTTTTCACTAAGCTGTTCCTCTTTACAGACAACATTTTCGGACAATTCGTCGGCTAATTCTTCGGAGGGAGGTGGTTCGTCGTTGACAGCTTCGTCGATAAGTTCATCTTCTTTGGATTCTTCACTATCACCTTCAACATTTTCCATTTCTTCTGGTTCAGTGGGATTTTCAGGCGGATTGTGTTCCTTATTATCTTGTGCAGCGTTCAACTCCTCAGTATCAGATTTCGCGTCGACATTAGGATCACAATCCATTTTCTTATCACAATCATCATCGGCATCACATAATTCTTCGTTCTCATCGCCGCAATCGAAATCCGACGATGGCGATTTATCATGCGCTGTTTCGTCAATCTCGTTATCACAAACATCGTCATTTAACGAACCGTTATCGTCATCGAGATTTTCTTCGTTTTCGTCATCGGCATTTTTGATTTCCAAATTGGTCTCATTATTAGTTTTCGAAGCATCTTGTACCGCTATCGTCGGAGTCTCTTTTTTTCTTAATTCTACACCGGGGCCCAACTTCAGTTTAAGATTAGGATCGGTTTGGATTTGATCCAATTCATTCGATTGGATTTGTTTCAAGTCGGAGTTATTAACTGCATTGTCCAAATTATTCAAAGGTGTTACCGTTGAACTAGATGAGTTTGATTTCACTGTGATGTTGATACTAGAAGATAACTTGGAAAGTTGTAGTATTTGGGAAGCAATGTTATTTGAGATCACCTCATTTTTACAGTCTTTATTAACTTTAGGTTTTGAATCGTCTGGTTTCGTTGACACTCGCTGAATGGTGACATCTCCCAGTTTTGCTACGCTAAACGGATCCATTACAGCATCTCATTCCAGCATGGTCGTACTTTCTACAGCAGAAAAAAAAAGTAATCCAATAAAATATCGAGACAACACGTTATCATTTTCAAGTGCATGTGTAAAATTTGGAAAAATAGTTCAGATTTCGTAGTTCGAAACATTACATATTTATAATACGAAATCAAGAATTTAGTGTTAATTTCGTAAAGATTTCCAAACAAAACATAATGTCCATTTTTTTCACGATAATACCCTGATAACGGTGATTAACAACTTCTTCGAAATTTCGCATGAAACTATTTCGCAATCTTCAAAAATGCAATAAAGAAAATAACTGTTTAAAACAATGAAAACAACTTACTGTTAAAGTATCTTTGCCGAATTACAATCATGATTATGAAATTGCCAAATTGAATTTGTAATTCGAACACTATTACGATATCTGTATAACACTCGGGAAGAATTTTAGGCAACGAAATGTTAACATTTCACACTATGCGATCATTTTTCTCCAAATAAATCATTGGAAATTCTATATTTCACTTTGATTTTCACTATCAACACATCAAAACACCTTAATGGTTTCCTCTACTTTTTCTTTATAATTTATCCACAGTGTTACCGGTCTCAGATAAATGAAAAATGTTATGAAAAATATTTAAAAAATCTCCGTTTTTCAAGGTTGTTCGATTTGAAAAGTCAAAAAAAAATTTAAAAGCTGGAAAAATCTTTGAGCCAAAGTTTGAAACTCAAACTTGAAAGTTCAACTGCAAGCTCAACAGATAACCGCAAGAGAGACAATTCGTTATTTGAATTTCGAATTTCGGACTTCAGAGGTCAGATGATTCATCAAAAATCCAACCGCGTTGAGTAAGAGTAACTCTCGGAAAATGGGAACAAATCACACCAGTCCCTATTCCAGATTCCATAGTTCAAGTGAGTCGATTTATTAATTTAATTCCTTCAATCTTTTGTAATTTTTTGATCATAAAAAATGAAATTATAAGTAATGAAGATATTGGATGTGTTTTACAGGTAGCTCCTAACAGCTGGAAGAATTCTACGCTTGCTATGCATTATTTTCTAGGCATTTCCTAAAATGAGTACCAAGGTTTATATGCTATCGATTCGTCAATCATTGCGAATTTTTTCATCTAAATTGGGAATTCTGGAAACAACTTGAGAATAAATCGAACCTTCCGGCCTATCTGTTATGGAGAAGCAATGTAAACGACTATGCAGGCCCATCTGATCGAATGGTAATTGTCTTCTCCTTGTGTTCTATTAAAAATAAATCATAAAATTATGCTCTTTTCGAATGCTATCGATTTTTGAAGCTGGGCCCATTAATTATTGCAGTTTTTCTCACAACAAAATTGTAATCCACTAATTAGGTTGTTAGCAAGATTCAATAATAATGAATTTTTGGTCAAACCACCAAGTTACTTAGAGCACCGAGTTTTTGGTAAGTACATAAAATAATAATTATAATATTTTAAAACTAAAATTTATTGATTGCCTATTGTGTACAATAATTTTGTTTTCATAGAAATCCTAGCTTCTGCAATGTGAATAATTTAAACGAAAAGATAATCTCAACCTGAAATGATCTTCTCAGCTAATTTTTCCCTGCGGTGAAAATAATTGGGACAATACCTTTCGTCCATGAGATTCCGATTCATTACATTTCGAGTGAACTATAGTGAACCCAATTGTTTTGCATATTTTAGGCAATAGGTGAATAGGCATACTTAAATGCATTATTTTCTTTGACGTTCATACTTATTTCATGTAAGTATTTTAGTAGTTTTCCTCGATTTTTTGCTTTTATTTTTTACAACTTTCAGTCAAATTTTCTTTTTCTTGCTGTTTTAAAAACAAAAAATTTACAAAGCTGAATAAATTCTGCGGAAAATTCTTGGTGCATGAAATTCCATTCCATTCCAATATATTATATAACAGAAAATGTTTGGACGATTGTGTGATTGTGTTGTATGATCTCTAGTTATTTGAGAAATTGTTCATCCTGTTAAGTAAATGATACAAAAATTTCTGTTTCGATTGTTTGATGTGTTTCTTTTCAATTAAAATACAGTTTTTCAGTGTCAGTTTGTATCACGTTTTTCATTTTGTTTGTGATAATTAGAACCTAATAGGCGACGGTTTTTTCGAAGAATTTCTCAAGGTCATTTTCGACATAAACTCTGATTTTACTGCGACCAATGTGGAACAGCCAACCCGATTTACGAGCTAAATTAGGTACCATATAGAAAATTATATTTATCTTGTTCTTTGAATTTTATAACTTTTTTGGTGTTCACTCATTTTACCACCAAGCACAAAATTGAGAGCTGCGATTAGAATTATCAATTTTTTCACATAATTACAAGGATTATCATTGAACAAATGTGAAAATCTTTACATAAATTAAATAAATACAATGACGTATAATAAGGATTAACATAAATTGTTTCAAAAAATAAAACACCGATAAAAATGGGAGCAAAAAAACGTAATACACAATATGATACAAAGGGGAAAAAAGAAAACTTCGAATATGTATAGATAATTTACATCAACGTTGCGGTGTTTTCGTTCGTTTTATAAAATTTAGTTAAGTAGTGCTTATCGAATCGTTCGACTCGGATAACTCGTACAAAGCCGCATTCGTATCCGATGGCTAACCAGTTAAAACTATTGTAGTTCTGATTCCAGCATACCTGAAATAAAATAATGATATAGTTTTAGTAACAAAATTTTCAGTAAAAATAAATTATAGGTAAAGATAAGGATGAATTTACTTTATTCACGGAAGTAGGATTGCACTTCTCTACGTCAAAACTAAGAGTTTCACTGTTCGTATTATTTTTAGCTCTCTGAAATTACAAATACAAAAAAATTATTTTGAAAAAAAAAAAAAATTTCTCAGAATTCAATTATTCGAATAATTCGTATATGTAGTAAAAAAATCTAATCAAACCTACATCTGAGAATCGGATACCATTATTCTTGATAATTGTGGTACAGTCCAGTAAATCATTAGATGAAGGCATCGTATTAGTCAATTCTTCAGAATTGAAATTTTTCTTTTCTTCGTCGTTCAAATCAACCAGTTCGGTCAAGGTAATAGTCTGAAAAAAATGAAAAAATGTATGATGAATAAACACCCTAAATTTACAAATTTACTCGATTAAATCAATTTTAAATTGTGTATCGACGAACCTTATCAAAATCTGGAGACTTGAAAGTCAGCATAGATAGATGTTTCGCAGCGTATGCAGAAACATAGCCACCATTACTCGACACAGCCACTGTATCGTTCCATAATGAGTACGAAAGGGACTGAAATATATAACAAATTAAATCACTCCATTTCAGATACAAACAAAAACAAGAAAATTTAATTTTACATACCCAAAAAGCGTCTCTAATATTCATTATGGTTTTCTTTTTCTCAAACGGATCGCGGGGATGGGCAATAAACGCGCCAGATTCACCAACCCTGAAAAATATCATAAATTATGTAATAAATGAAACACAGAGAATAGCAAAACATTTGTGAAATGACTTCCAAAGAATACGGTATTTTGATGTCAATATTCAACCTCTAACCTACAAACAATTTCTCCTATCCTCTAATATCGATCAAACCTGATGTGATTTTCTTTGAACAATTTCGAAATACATATCTCCAAAAATAATGGTTTAGCTATATACAGAAATCTTTCGAATACCCTCCTTTCGCCACTTTTTTTTAGATAAAATACTTACAAATTTCCAAAATCATGGACATTCGCGGTAACAATCCAGTGCTGCATCCAAGCCGCATTCATTACTGGAGTAGGCCTTTCGTATTCGTTTATTGGACCAGATAAATCATTCAGATCCCAATGCCGAGTTACTCGATTCATAGATCCAGTCAATAAATATCTACTATTGTTCAGCCAGTGCAGATCCAACGCTACGAACCAATTTTCAAATTAGGAAAATTATTCAACCTTGAAATAATTCAATTTGCAATAAAATTCAAAATACGAACCGGTAATAGGCGAATTATGGGCATCGAATGTTCGATATGGGTAAATAATATTTCCTTTCTTGAGTAAAACAGATGCCGTATTGATATTCCAGAACGCAATTGAACCATCAGAGAACCCACCGATCAATGAACTACACAATACAATTCATTTATCAATTAGCATTTTAATTTCTTTTTTAAACAGGTATGCATTACTTACTTATGAGGAGATATTTGATCCCATACTATTCTCGTGCACTGTACATTATCGTTACGAATTTTCAAGATCAAATCTGGTTTAGGATTCGCCATTGTTTCCCTTGAAAACCAAATATATGTTAAAATTTTGAATTTTAAAATATTTTTCGATCTTAAGTCTAAAATATTCTTACTTAGGTTCTTTATCGCTAGCTTCTAATTTTGGTACATTATATATAACGACACAGCCTGAAGAAGTTGCGGCGGCAAGGATACCTAATCGAGTAGTAGTCGATAAATTATTGAAGCCACCAGAAGGACACCATTCCATCGACCAAACAGCTCCATACGAATGAGCAATTGACCATCCTAATATTGGTTTCTGTATATCGTTGCTAACAAAAATGGAAAAAATCGTATTAGAACATTTTTATCGATTTTTTTTTTTTCGTTTACATAACACCATACGAACCTGATATTATCAAGCGAACTAAATTTCCAAAATTGTATCAGAGACGGAAACGACACACTTTCGTTAATTTCGACCAGATGATTCATATGCTGCAAGGTAGAAACTGCGAGATACTGTTCGGTAACATGAGCTGGTATTGGAGCCCAAGCCATTGCCCAAACAGGACCGCCAACATAACAAAGAGGTACTCCTACAAAAATATCTATGTTGTAGAACATGAAACGCAAAAACCAAATGCTTGAAATATTTTTCAAAATCATTAAAAACCTTTGATCACATCTGCCTGGAATAAATCATATTGCGAAGAAAGTCCGCTATCGAAATACGCCTTAACTGATTTTTTATGAACTGGAATGTATTTTTCTGTATCTGACGGTGGTAATGGATCCCATTCTTTCGAACTGATCTTCATATGAACGTGTAAAGGCGTCGAAGAAAATAATTTCAAACGTCTATTGGCAATTAAAAAATTGTATAAGTATTTTTTTTCTTCTTCATAAGATATTCGAAAGTGTTTTATCAACTTACAAATCGACTGTCCACCTTAGCGGATCTGCACGACCTACACAATATTGCTGGAACGCGTTTCGAAGTCCTAATTTGTCCGATACACTGGTAGATAACACAGACGATCGTTCAGTTTTTTCTGAAAAAAAATCATGAGTAAAATTCAAACATAAAAATTATTATCATTATTATTTTACAATATATCCCAGCTTACTTCGTTTTGATACTTTTCTCAACGATGATTTCTCAAATTCCATATCGGAATCTTCAAATTCTTCATCGTCGGTTTTATCATCTCCAACTTCGAAATCTTGATCTCCTCGATCTGTACGTTTCTTTTCGTCGTCCGAAGCATCATTTAAATCATTTGCGAACTTGAAATTAAGGGTTTTTCCACGCGTCGTGACTCGGTTCGATGCTAAGGCTTCAATACTTATATCACTTGCTTCTCCCAGACATTTCTTTTTTGAATGGTAAATAATTTCGTTTTCATATTTGGTTTTGTACGTGCAAGAAGAACAACTGAACTCCTACGATTTAAAAATATACGAATAGGAATTGAGCTTTAACCAAATGGTTCATTAAAGTACACTTGAACTTACACAGAATCTCGAAAGACATTCTAATATATGAGCTTTGAGTTCTTCTTTACTGATCGCCATATGCCTACAACTTAAGCCCATACACATATACAAATCACAAGACGTTTTTAATGCAGTCCAAAATCCTTCGTCTTCTACGATATCTTTCTTCAACAATTCTTTTCTAGTAAAGCCCATTCGAAAACGTTTTTTCAAAGGAGTACCAGTGCCATCAGAATCCCTGAAAAAAAAAATGGAAATTCGTCAATATTTGTAAATGAAAAATTAGACAAATATAAACAATTGAATATTTCTTACTCTCTCGAAAAATCTTGCGAACTATCGAAGAAATCAGCTTCATCAGAAAAGCACATACCACCTTTGGAAGGTTTATAACAACCGTGGAATTTGATGTAATGGAATCTAACACTAGATGGTCTTAAAGCTTTTTGACACAATTTACAAGTTTCAAATAAACTATTTTTATCCTGAAAAAAAAAATAATGATTTTGATGAAGAATTCATAATTTCGCAAATGAGATACCATTACAGAAAAGAAAATTGTTCAATACCTCTTTTTGGCAAAATCTCACATGACTAACATAACCCACTACACTTTTACGAACATCGTTACATTTTTCACAAGCCAACCGGATCGCTTTCTTCTTCAAAGCTTCCGGAGTGATCGCAGATTGTAAATGTCTCACGACGTCGCTGTCGTCTTGCAAATTCTAAAAAACAATAAAAACATTTAGCTGGTGGACTGCCGTAATATCCACTAAATAAATCAAAATCAGCTTACAATTTCTTGATCGCCTTCTATCCAGCTAACGTAATAATGAGATAACTGATGGTAATTTTTGTAATGTCGGAATGTCATTTTTTTCTTACAACGTCCGCAATTAATCTAGAAAAATTATGGAATTTTTAGCAATAAAATTATCAAATTATTATCGATTAGATCGAAATAAGAATACGTACTATCATATCGTCGGTATATTTCTCATCGTAAATAAAACTTTTGACTTTTTTGAATAATTTTCCGTATTTAGTGCGATTTTTTACATCCTCCAGATATAATTCTTCGTCAATATTACGTGTTTCATCGGGTTCTTCAACTGGTGGAGGTGGAGGTGGTTTTTTAGGCTGAAAAATGAAATACAATTTCGTTACATTCAAACTTAGAATCCAGATTTTCTTTAATTTAAAAAAATTTACCTTCGGGATTCGAGGAATTTTCTTCGGTACGACATTTTCGACCGCCTTCGAAGCTGAAGCATCTTTTTCACTATCTTGACTGTCGGTATCGAGTCTGGCACGTTTCTTCTTCGGATGATAACTTTCCTATCATGAAAGAAATAGAATTAGACGTAGTTTTAAATCACTGGATTTAAATTTCAATAAAAAAATATTACGTATATAAATGGTGAATTTTCTCTGGCTCTACGAGAACTTGTCAATTCATTCAAATTTAAATCCTTCTCCGATGTTTTCGACGTGTCTTCTTTTTGTAAACTTGTGTTGGTCGAAGCTGATTTGGGCGGTCTTCCGAGTCGTTTTTTCTTTTTTTTCGATACAGTAATCTGAAATTTTCTTCATTAAAAACTGTTCCTAACCAAAAATTTTCCGGAGTCATGTCATCTTACTTTCACAGGTGGTTTTTCTTTGATTGGTTTTGGAGCATCTGGTTCATCAATGCGAATATCATGGATTGGTCTTGCACCATGAGGAATAATCGTTTGTTTTTTTGCTTTACTCTTAATCGATTGATTGGTAAACGAGGAAGACGGCTGAAACAGTTTTTTTCGTAGGAATCACATTGAGCACATTTCGATTATTTAAAAAAAAAAAAACAATACATACCTTTGTACCAGTATCTGACAACGACTTTAACGGCCTTCCTTTTTTCTGTTCAAAAATCATGAAAAGTTGAGAAAAAATTACGTAAAATAAACAGAAAATGGATAATTTCAATTACCTTCATAGTCGGTAAAGTCGAATTCAACTCCTTTCTAAATTCATTCTTCATTTTCGCTTTATTTTTCAAGAATACGCTTTTACGATCAGATAATGCAGCGTCGAAAATCTTATCGATTCTTTTTTCTCCATCGATCGGTAATGATTTACTTAGTTTTGGTTTTGAAGGCTAAACAAAGGTAAAAATTTCAATTCAACAACGATAATTACTTAAAGCAACTGAAATAAATCCTACGTACCACTTGAGATCCAGAAACAGGTGTTTTTTGAGATAATGCATTCGGTTTTGGTCCTTTTCGAATTTTGGGCGGTCTGCCTCTCTTCTTCGGAGTAGACACATCCTACCAAAGAAATGAACAAATATAAACACCAATTTTAAAATGAAATAAAGAATGCAAAAAAGTGAAATTACCGCCGTCGAAGACAGATCTTTCATAAAACTGGTGGCATTTTCTTCAGACTCTTTCTCTTTTTCAAATTTATTAGCATCGTTGAATGATAAATCAGTATCAAGCTCACCCGAAACGTCACCTAAGTCACCTTCCAAATCATTTTTCTGTAACAAACGGGTAAGAGTTCACTTTACTTGAAGATTTTTTCCATCGGGAATACCCAGGTAAAGTACCAATTCAAAAGTTGATATATTTTCGAGATCATCTTTAAGCGTTGCATTAGAATCAACAGGTTTCACTGTATTCATCTTCTTCCTTTTTATAATATGAACCTGATCGATCTTCGATAAAAACCATTTTTTTCATTAATTTATCGTCGAATCGTTAACACTAATTTACTCATGCAAATACGTACCTTTTCTGAAACTGATACAGCAGTTGATTTTTGGACGACTGTTTCTTTCCTCGGGACAGAATCACCCAAGGAGAGAAGTGCATTGGCAATGTCGCTACAAATACTTTCTTCGGTACTTTTATCCTAATTGAAAATTATTCTTGAGTCAATATCCAATCATTACTATGAAAAAAAAGTGATGAGAAAATAATCAATACCGCAGTTGAAGATGGCGGAGGTAATTTAGACTGTTGAAGTTCTGATCCAGTCTTCGATTTAGGTCTTCCTCGTTTCTTTTTCGGTACAGTTTCCTAAACAAAATTAAATTGTAAAACATGGAAAATAATGAAAGAAGAAAAAAAAAAACTCTGATAAATACCGATTCTGATATATTTTTAGTAATATCTTGCAATTTAGGTTTTTTCTCGGCTTCCGAAGTTTCACCTTGAGAAAATGATTCAGAAACCTAAAATGAATTATAAAAAATTAGAACGAAATTGATACTATTTTTACGTAGTTTATCAACAATGTAATATTTATAGAAATACCGAAGAATTGGAAGTGTTGAAAGAATCGCTTTTTATTTTTATATCCGCAATATCACGTTTCATAGATGTTTCTGAAGCGTTCAAGTACGAATTTTCTATCCTACTTTTCACACCTGCAGCTGATTTATTGGCACTATTCGTAGACATATCCTGAAACAATAACAATTTTAGTACTAACATTTTTAAAAAATTGTAAATCCACCCCTCTGAAAAATACACACCGTAGTATTAGCACTTTTATCAACATCAGAGGAATTCAGCGACAAATCTTGATTCTTACGAGGTCTTCCTCTTTTTCTCGGTGATGAATCGTCATTCTACGAAGAAAAAAAATTAATACCAAATCGTATTTCACAATTAATATTTTCAAAACCTTGATGCTTACTTTAGGTAGCGAAGGACGTTTAGGAATTTCCGAACGTCTCGAAGGGGCATCTGGAGTATAACTTTTGTAATCAGAATCATACTCGAAATCCGGTAAAATCAGTTTTTTTCTCGTTCTCGTACTCCTCTGCAATTGACTCTTAATTAATTACAATTTATTTTGAGCGATAATAATTTTCAAAAATTATCAATTTACTTCTTTGATATTTAAATCAGTCACAGGAGTTTCAGAGGTCGATGACTGTTTACGTTTTCTACCAACAGGTTTCTTCTTTTTTGATTCTCCATCCAAACCAACAGACTGATTTTTTTCGACTGCTTCTGCTTCTGCTTCTTCTTTAACCTCAGCAGTATCATTTGTTTTTTCTTCCTCATTGACATTAACTTTGCTTTTATTTAATCGGCTGTACGATTTCAAATACTTCTAAGCAAAGAATGGAGTAAATGATTAAAAAAGAAGTAGCTGTGATAAAAATTGAGACGGAAATGTTTACTTTTTTTCCAGCTTTGGTGTAATCAAAGTCTTCAAAATCAGATTCGTCTTTAGTGGAATCAATTGGATTGCTGGTCTGATTTTGCTCATTGTTTTCTTTCTGCTGCCAAATCAAAATCACAGATCATTTTTATCTAGTTTTTTGAACATAAAAGGCTAAATAAATGAATTATTACTTTTTCAGGAGAACCATCATTCAGATCTTGAATATCACCACGTTCCTGCGAAGGCGTTACCGCCGTTCCTTCGTCTTTGAATAAATTATACATCATTTTTTCCACGTTCATGTAATTCTGAAATTGAAAATTCTATTTAAAATATCTAATAATTGAAATTACATACAAAAATGTTATAAATTACTTCTTGCTTATCATCATTATCTTTGGCTTCGACTTTCTCAGAATCTGTTTCTATCACATCTACTTCTTTTTTTTCTTCGCTAACGGTTTGTGGCACTTCGGTATCATCCACGTTTTCATCAGCCATCTTATCAGATAATTCTCCATTTTTCGTTTTCATATCTTTATCATTTGACTTCACTTCAGAAGAATCGGGAGAAGGTTTATTACTCACCCCAGTTTGTTCTTCGCTCGATTTCTCCTTACTAGAAATTTCATTATTCGTGGAAGTATTTTCTGAGTTGGCCGGTACTGAATTATCCTCTTTGGTATTAGAATCAGCGTCAGCATCATTTTGATTCAAAACTGATACTTCTGACTGATCATTGGATAATTTTTCGATACTAGACTGAATCATGAACTCTTCAGTATTTTCATCGTCGCATTTCCCGTTCTCAATTTGAACATGAGGTTTGCTATTCGTCAACGTTTCAGAAACGGAAACTTCCGAAGATTTTTCTTCGGTATCGAGCACAACCTCATCTAGTCCAACTTTTGCACTATCCGCTTCTATCGAGTTGGTAACGACGGTAACTTCGTCCATTGTTTTACTAAAAAAATGTAAATAAAATTCGGTTACAAACAAAGTAAAAAATTAACTTAAAAAATTAGCATACCGAGAATAAAATGAACATACTTGGTATCTGGATTTTTTTGTAACACTTCTTCGTTTTCTGATTCTTTAGATTTTCTTTTAGATATCGAAGAATCTGGGTATTTTGAATGACTAAAGTTTTTCGCTTGTCTTACATCAGAATCATTTTCTGAATTCTCAGAAACATATAACGATACCGGATCTGATACTGTTGTATATTTAGCATCATACTCCTTCAAACTGATATCAGGATCGCAATCGGGGTGTTGTAAAATTAAATGCGCTTTGAAATGATTATCCGAAGAAAAATACGAATCGCATAAGTCGCAAAATGATATATTTTCTCCGTCTTTGGTCAACCGAGTCTGTAAAAAAAATCGTCATGTAATGTTTGTTTTTTTTACATCATTGTTGATAAAAACCTATAAACTTACTCCTTCACAAGACGAAATATGTTTAGAATATTCTACAGCATCTAATGCAATGAAATTACACTCCAATTTGTTGCATTTGATTCCATTATCCCACACATACTGATTTTTACGATTCGAATTCGCGTTATCGTCGTCTTTTTCAATATTTGATCGTTCATTCGGCGGATGATGTTCCATATGTACACTCAATGCACTTATGGAAAAAAATCGTTTGCCACAAACGGTACAAACATGTTTACGATTCGTACTATTGTAAGTTTCCTAAAATGAATTACGAATTTCAATTAATTTTTTGTCACATCACGGCAAACCGTACAGTTGAATCACATTGAGCAATCATAATGTACGTTTTCAACGATGATGAAAAAAATCTCGAAATGAAAATAAAAAATCATCGATATCAAAAATTTTTCGAAACAAACACAAAAAATGTGTTTTGAAATGAGTCCGATAATCAAGTTGTACACATTTTTTTCATCTCAACCTCGGGATTTTTTTCAAAGCACTCACCACATTCGTTACGGGCGATTTTTCATCTTCTTCGGTATCTTTACTAGTCGGAGAATAATATAATAAGGATGGATCAAAATTGATCTTTTTTTTCAAATCTATCAATTAAAATAAGAATTAAATTACTAATATGGAATATTATCAAGAACAAATGTAAAAATTCATCACCCACAAGAATTTACTATCGCAGGTGATAAAAAACAAAGCAAATCTCGTTCTGATTTTTGATAACACGTGTAAATTTAATACCGTGGGTACAATTGTGAAAAAATTCAAATAATAACGAGGAGTACTTATGCAAAAAAATAATAATGAATTGACAAAAAATATTACTGAACGATTTTTATACCTTCCATATTAAGAAAGAACAACAACACTCAATTTTTAAATATCTACATTATGAACACCGCACGCGAAATAATTAATAAATTCACTTTGCGAGCAAAGTTGGTGATATAAAATTGTGCTAAGGAAGCAAAATTATTAAATTTCCGAAATTATTATTTTTCGGCCTCTGAAATTCTCCAAATTTAAAAAAGACACTGGAGACGTGAAGTGGATAAATGCCAGACGCCAGTACAGCATTTTAATTTCTACCACCCTCGTGTTGTATAAAAACTCCATGATTTCAGTGTTACCATCTTAACACAATGTTGCCAAGTGTCAAACTTTCGCATTGAAATTTTTTTTAAATACGTTGAGTCAAAGTTGATAGTTGAGTCGTTGATGGAGTTGATGGTGTGTTAAAAATCAGAAAATGAATTATCTAATAGAATAATCCTTATTCATTGGTTAAAACGATTTGAAATTGTTACCAGAAGACCAGAACCACTGAAAAGTGAAAAGCTGAAAACCACAACAAACTGTGCTACTAATGAATGATGAACTGGTAATAATTTTATTAGTACATAATTGAACTGGTGCAAGTTCATCCGAACAGTCATAACTTTTCTGGCCCTTGAACTGAAGGATCTCTGACAAATGACAATTCGATTAAAAATGATAAATTGTAAGCAATGTTTTTTTGGGTAAAAACATTCATTAATAAGATTATCTTCTGAAAACTTTTTCAATTTTCAAAATAATTCAAATTTTAATTTTTGAATCTTTTTGCTAGCGTCAGAATAATGACGGAGCCAAGAAATTAAATGTTTACTCAACTATTTTGGAGTTCAGACAAGTCTATCATGCTTCTCCATTCCAATTTTGAAAAAAAGCCGAACGATTACTCCTCAATAAGTACACAACAAAACAAAGTATTGGAATCAATTTATTATAAAAAATTACAGATTAACATCATGCAAAAGAAACCTTACATTTGTAAACATTAAATACTGAATTTAAAATAATAATCATACAAACTGTATAAATTATTATTCGACTTAAAATGCTATTTAGAATGTACAATTTTCGTTCATGAAAAAAAAGACAGAAGAAAAAGAAAAAGAAAACCGTAAGAAATAATCACCATAGAAATAATTCTTTTAAAAAATTCTTATTTTAGTAATTTGACTAGAAACTAAAATGGTTCATAATATTCAACACATTTCAACGTATATACAAAATAATAAATTCGAAAAAAAAACCACATAAAAACGTAAGTCATTCGACATTATTTTTGGTGAGCGTTCAAATAAATAAACTAGAATTCAATTCTGCACATTTCAGTTCCATTCGCGGGGGTGCTTTTAAAAAAGTTAGAAATTAATAATGACACAATTAAATTAATATTACATTAGAAATTTAAATGTAAAAAAACATAAATGAAAAAATTTGAGCGTTAAAATAAAATTCAGAGACTAAATTTTCAAAGCTCCTGATTTCCTTTTTAATTTACAAATTTTAAGAAAACAAATGCAACGATGCATTAACAGAAACACCTTTAAATAAATTAAATGGCACGGAATCACCGTTAACGAAAGAATTCATTTTATGGACGTTCTCATAGACATGGGATTTATTACAAAATAGAAAATGGTAACAATAACTTCTACCATGACTAGACCCTTAACCATTTCGCATATTTTGAATCTGAAAGTATATTTTAATTAGTACGCCGAGTTATGAGGGAGCATTACTTTGAAAATCTACTAGTCTTCGAATCTTTTCATCATTCGTAACAAAATTATTTATGAAAGTTATAATTAAAGTAAAAAAAATAAAGGAATTACCTAATTAATAGGTTAATTGCGTCGAGAAAAAAATTAAAGAATTATTTTAAATCGCCGTAAATTTAATGGAATGATAAACCGATTTAATTTCATCACTTATAAATTTAAATTTGAATTAAGTATATTGCATAAATTGACGACGTATGAATAAATTTAACCCAATTTAACAAACCATTAACTAAAAAAAATTTTCTTCAACGAAAAAAAAAAAGTATTTGAAATTATATACTTTAGTGGAACAAAAAATCAAAATCATAGATTAAGTAAAAGTACAAAAATGTCAGCTGCCTTCCGCCTACGTAATTAACTAAACGAAAAAAATCTTAATTGACTATCAAAAACAAAATCTTGAAAAGTCTTATTTTCATGCAATAAATAAACACTTCAAAAAAATTATTTTTTATCAAAAATAGGCAATTTTGATTTAACAGCGCCTTCGCAAATCAACAAACGATGATTGGC
This sequence comes from Pseudococcus jackbeardsleyi, assembly GCA_038380155.1. NCBI lineage: Eukaryota > Metazoa > Arthropoda > Insecta > Hemiptera > Pseudococcidae > Pseudococcus > Pseudococcus jackbeardsleyi. Next base: position 42,578,015 of record CM076238.1, read on the forward strand.
TGATCGCTTCGACAACACGTGTGATCCTCCGGTAAATGGTTTTTCGAATAATTTTCTCCTAGTGTAGTAATCTAAAGACGTCTTCGTCACTGGTTGGCCATCGCCTTGAATCCAATTCCTTCGGATGGACGCATGCAGATTAGATATTCGGTTGGACGATTCTAGGAAATCCCATTTATGATTTAATGGCGTGCTTCCGACGTTCGTTTGCTTTCCCTCGAAGTATTCGACTATCTTACTGATATGCTGCGGTTTCTGTGGAAAATAATAAAGTTTAAAATTCGTTTTGAAGTAAATTTATAAGGTGTCTACAATATTTCAGAAATTTTTCCCCCAATTTTTCGATTTACAGACCATAGGTGTATCCAGGGATGGGAGCTTAGGAGACTCAAACCCCTTCTTTAAGGTCAAGCTCGGAAAGATTTTTTCATTTCAAAAATGTAAAAAAGTGCATCTTTTTGCTCTTCGAACCATAATTTTAAAATTCTACCTTTGAGAAGTGGAATGATTTTCATTGAAAATTAATGATATTTCATTGAGATTTCAGTCAAAAACCATTTCAATCAAGTCCTGATTCATCAGAAAAAACAATAATAATGATTTTTTTATAAATACCCCCCCTCCTCCCCCCCCAGTCACATACATTACGAATGAAAAAATTTGGTTCCAGCGATACGAAGGCATAAAATTTCTGATAAAATGAGCAGAGAAACACTTCAGGTGATTCACATTTCTCAATTTTTACAAAATTCGATTCAAAATTTCAAAATTTCTCCTTTTTCCCTTGACTTTTCTAGGTTTTTCAGAAAGCGGACACCTTGATTTGGTATCATTCAAATCAACGGTACCTGTTTATCATCCCAAATCGGAGTTTCGCTGCTGGCCAAGCTGGAAACATCTTCGGAGCTATCCGTATACACAGAAGAGGCAGTATGATGATGCATCGTACAAGGATATCTGCCATTGAAATAAACCGGCGTCGAGTTATCTTCGCTGTTCGAATCTAAAAACAAAGACGATGCAGCCGACGATGACGATAAGGTTACAGAGGAAGCCGTATAGTGGTGATGTCCAACGCAAACATCAATACCTAAGGTTTCAAAATGAAAGCGTTTAACGACCACGTTTTACGTACAAATCACAAGCTACGATTCGAGCTTACCTGGCACACAAAAATCTTCTCCTACGCTGCTGTAAAATCCAGACTCGCACGATCCCCGACGACGTAAATTCAAAGCCTGCGTTTCGGCCGTAGGCAAGAAAACAACATTGGAGCATTCTTCTAAAACGCTGATATTCGAGCTGGACGAACAACTACGCAGGACATTCCCACAACCGGTCGAATCGGGCAGTAAATCGGTGAGACAACCTCTGGATTTATACAACGGATGTAGAAATAACGAAGAGCAGATTTTTTTCGTATACGAAGGACACGTATTAGGAGTAATCTCTTCGACAGGAATGAAAGAGGAACCGTTCGAGAATGTGGCTCGTCTTCGACAAAACGTAGGCGACGAAGGTAACGACGAAGGTTTAAATTTATCGAAACGTTCGACAGTCTCGCCTTTTGCGTTGATTTTCTCATCTTTCAACCGTAAAGTGGCCGAAGACGTGTTACAAGACGACGAGGAAGACGAAGAAGACACCGATGAAGGATTCGCGCATAACCAGTCGAATTCGCCACCGCCACCGATGCTGGATTTCTTATTCTTAATGGTTTTCTCTTTACCGGAAGACGATTTGTATTTAGTCGAAGTGGAAGAACATTTTTTAATTTCGGACGGTTTGATGACTGGTTCGATTACAATCGATGAATTGCCGCTGTCGCGGCTGCTTTTATCTTCGGCTGATTTACGACAGCACGAGGAAGACTTTTCTGCGTATGGTAACTGCGTGCAATGTTTACTATCGACGGCATCCAAAGGGCTGGATTTCGCTCCGTATTCGATATCCGCGTAAAAAGACGGTTTCCTTTCGTCGGCTCCGTGAAAAGGCGACGGTAGCTCGAAACAGGAGGAAAATAAATCAGTCGAGTTGGTCTGCGCTAATATCTTCTTAACGCCTTTTAGCTTCGAAAGTGCAGCGAATGGGTTGGATTTGGGCTCCGTTGGCTTATAGTGAGGATCTTCTTGGCACATACTTTCGCCTACTCTTTTCAAAGGAGGTTGGCAGAGAGATTGGGGCAACCAGTGGCATCGAGCTTTATCCGAAGGAGCAGTCACGGCTGGGAAGACGATCAAACCAATATCTTCTGACAACGATCTTCGATGAATTACTACAAATTTTTAAAAAAAAGATTAGATATTTTACACCGAAACAGAAATTGATATCAGGGAAGGAAAAAAAAATACTTACATTTTCTATGACTATTTTTCGTTTCGGAACGTGCACTGGGTGTAGGCGACGGACAAGGCAGTACTTCTTCACTTCTGGCCTCCGTCAACGTACATCCATTGGCTAAGTAATGATTATTCACCGGTTTGACTATTTTTTCTAATAATTTGGCTATATCGGCAAAAAGTGGCCTATTCTTTGGTTCTAACTGTAACACAAAATCAACAAGAATGTTTCGTTTAATAACTCGAATACCCCATTAGTAAGTTTAATGGTTTGGAATAATTAAAAACTCACATTGCAACACGAAAAAGCGAGTTTTACAAATTCCGAAGGCGGATGTTTTGGTAACTGAGAACAAATTTCTACAAATGCTAAATAATCTAAACCAAAATTGGAAGTTCGAGGAAGCACGTCCGGATCAGCATCCAGTCTAGCGATTAATTCACACAGCACAATTCCATAACTAAAGATATCACTTCTTTCGTCGTAAAACTGGCCTTTCAAACATTCCGGCGACATCCAATACGGCGAGCCGACCGTTGGCAAACGTACGCCAGATCTACAAAAAAAATATTAAAAATTCAATGGTTAATTAATAAAATATTGAAAAAAAAAAATCAAAAAACGATTCCATGCCAAATTTTTAGGGAATATTTTGAATTTAAATATTTTTTAATTTATTTAAAAATTGAGCAAGGATTCAATAAGTACAGATAAAAAATTTACACTAAAATTCTAAAAAAAAGTAGGATAAATTTCAACTCCCAAAATTGCCTCATTTCGAGCATAATAATTTTTAAAAATACAATTCTGATGAAATTCGAATTAAAATAGTCATATTCGTTTTTTCAAAACAACATCTTATCAGAATTTTTTTCCTAGGAATACTAGATTTCATTATCGCACAACGAAACGTTAATTTTCTTATGTTATCTTTTTTATTTCGTTGTTTTTTTCAAAATTTTGCGACTTGCATTTAACTTAATTGGTGAAAAATCATAACTTTTCATGCATGAATTCTACGAAGCGAACAATTAAAAATTGAAAATTTTTGACAATTTCCTTCCCTCTCATAATTTTCCAAGAAAAAAGCATTTCAAAGTTATTTTTACACATAATTTCATTTGAAAGAAATTATGCTTTATATACTAGTAAAAAATATAAAAATGTATTTTTCATCAATCTTCCATTTTGAGAAAAATTGACAAATGGAACGATTAGAATTCTGAATGACTTTCTATGAAATTGTAAGATTTTTAACATTTCGAAAATGATGAAAAATTCAACAGCTATTGGAAAAATGATCAAATTTTGAAAAAATCAACTTCAATTCAATTTCAAACTAAACATTTTTCCAAAAAGTCAAATTTTTCCGATATGGAAAAAATACAGTGAAGATGAAAAAATCATTTTTTTAAAATTTACTTACAGAGGTCATACTTCTTCAATCATTTCAAGTTAAAAAATTTATTTTTCATATCACCAAAAGTAGCAAAACCTTATTTGGAATTTTCAACTGGCAGAAGCCATCTTGAAAAATTTAAATCGCTCTTCTTATCACAAGAAATCGCAGTAGCCCTTTTCTCTTTACATGCAAAAAAATGGGCGATCAGTGGACAATTTTTGGACGAGGCGACATGAAAAATCGAAACGTAATTTTTTTCTAAATTGTTATTTTTATCATTTTGGCAAAATTTTTGATCTGATTAGGAGAGGGGAAATTTCCCTTTGCTTTGTCATAATTCAATCCAGTTTTACGGAACATCTTTTTAAAAAAAAATGAATAAAATCGAACTAGTTGATTCGGCCATTAACAGTGTTTTTAGTATTTCTCGACGAATTTTATATCCACGTCCAAGCACGAGCTTAACGAACCAAACCAGGAAATAAATATTTGACATGGAATTGGTCATAATGAATGCAAAACTCGGCTTACTTTGGTATTTTAGCTGCTAATCCAAAATCTCCCACCACAGCAGTCATTTCTTGACAGTCTTCAGATTTTTTAATTAAAACATTCTGCAAAATACATACAAATGAAATTAGTAAACATTAATTACTCGACAAAGAATAAAAATTTCGCATAGCTTATTCTATATAATAAGCACATAATTTTACACGGTCAAGGGAAAACAAATCATATTAAATTTTCAACTTCCAAGTACCCATTCTGAGTCTTTAAATTAGTCGGTTTCGGAATGACAATAATAAAATGAACCCAAACAACGCCGCGTTTGATTTTCTCATAACCTTGAAACGCATTGTAATATCGAATATAATTATTTGAAAAAATCCGAATTCTTTAGTTCCGTTTCCCTGAACATTTCTACTCATAAATATAAGTACATGAGTGCATTCAGTTTAGGATTTTTATGTGCATAGGCACTTAGGCAGTTAGGCACCAATCACGTCACAGCTATTCGCGGTTGATAGCTCAAGTAGAGGGCGATGCTACTAAAATGAAAACATGATCCTTTTTTTTTTACGTCATGCATTTTTATGGAGGACTTGCGATTTTTGAAAATTAATATAAAATTTGGTAATGAACACAAAGTGCCGATTTTTGGTTCGAATTACAGGACAATTCTTTCTCTTTTGGAGATTTTTTCTTTTTACGTGACTCAATTTTAGTAAAAAAAACATAGTTACATACATTTTTATAAAAAATAAAATTATTCTTTCTCTGACAGGGAGAAAACTACCAAGAATTTTTCCCACCACTCCTCAAAGGGTCTACTAAAAAGAATTGAAAATCACCCCCCTCCCCCCCCCCAAAAAAAAAAATCCGGAATATTTATTTCAAATTTCGATTTAGTTTTTCGATTCGACCCTTTAGCACCCGAAATCCATCCTTGTACTTTCGAATTTGGATCAAAATTTCAAAAAATGTCAAAGCCCATTGAATTTTTGATATGGGGTGCGATAATTTTGGAAAGGGTAGGAATGAAGTTACATTTTGGGTCAAAAAGCTTTTTTGATCCTTAAAATATCAGAATAATACTATTTTGACTCGTATTTGAGAAATTTTTTTTCAAATTTTATTAACCCCACAAGTTACCTAAAAAATCAACTTTTGAAATTAAATGTTCTAATTTTCAAAATTCAAAAGACTGAACTATGAACTTTCAAGATTCAAAGGTAAAATTCAAAGCGTTAAAAATCCGAAAATTCAAATATGAGCTGAAATGTTCAAAATTAAAATTAAAAAAAATTGAATTTTGAGACTGCTCGCTTAAAAATTAAGTTTTGAACGTCAGGAATCAACAAATTTATTTCTGAATTTCAAATTTCAAAGGTAGAATTTTGAGCTTCGAAGCTCAAAATTGAATTTTGTGATTCGAAGGTTTCGATCTAAGAATTAAATTTTGATTCGGAGAGCTTTAGAGGGAAAAAAGTAAATTTGAGCTTTATACTCTTTCCACGGTAAGAATAGCATGACGTCAGATAGGTCAGACCAACCGTTCTGCACAATTCACAATATTGTGCAGATCGGTTGGTCTGAGGTATCTGACGTCATGCTATTCTTACCGTGGAAAGAGTATAAGAGTAAGTAATGATGATTTTGTCCAGAAAAAAATCAAATTGTATTTTCAATTTTTGTTGAAAGTTCTGATATCAAACAAGTCTTCAAAAGTTAACAATAATTAATTTATCCACAATTTTGTATTGTTTCTTTCCAATGATGAAAAACTAAAATAGAAAATGAAAAAACTGAAACAAATGTTGAGAATCGAAACTGAAAAAAATTACTATTTCAGTTCCAATTAAAAATTTTGCTAACCTATAAATTTTTAGAAAAAAAAATGGAAATTCCTCGTAATTTTTCAAAAATTTGGCTCGGAAAAGTCAAAATTTACTGAACCACATTCAATTAAAAATTTCTATTGAAAAGTGTCAAATCTTTAAAAAATTTAAAATCAACAATTCAAATCAAAATAAAATTACGAAAATGTAAAAAATTTAGAACTGGAACTGAAACTGGATCTAAAAAATTTTGAAAACTGAAACTGGAACTGATATCATTTCAGTTTTCCATCATTGACTTGCCAATGTTTGTTACTAACCGTCCTGTATTATTGATTAATTTTTTTTAAAAAATTAAAATGAATAATTATATTATTAAACCACACTGTTTGTCGATTATATTTCGATCTTTTCTGCAATGATACGAACATTCAAAAAATACATTGCTGCATGGTCTCTAAAATTCATTTAAAAAATGAAGGATTTTCGTTCCAATTTGAAAAAAAAAATTGGTGGTTGATTTCCTTTCCTTTGCCAATTTTTCACGAAAACTTAAGAACCCCTAAAACGTGGAACTTTTGTCCCTAAATGGTAACCCTGCAAAAACCACCGAGAAATCGAGATATAATCGACAAACAGCACACAAAATTTCAAAATCCAATTCCTGGAACTACTCGTAAATAATGTACTAGTACTTCTGCAAACCTCAATCTAACAAACCACTATCGCGATTTCACGCTTACTTAAAACCATACTCCATACCATCTAATTCAATTATTCACACTCGGATGTTCACCGATCCACGTATAATTTCTTAATTACGCATTAATTAATACCAAAAATTCGCACCGATCATCACACACTTTCAAATCCCCAACTCCCAGCTCGTAACTCTGTAAAAATATTAATTCAAAAAAGTTAAATTCGTATTACGAAACGTTATCCGTAAACAAATGGCGTCGTTTTCAATCAAAAATGACGGATGTGCGTGACACTCTAAGATTATATTCGTAAAAGTCACGTAACTCGCAGTCGAAAACCTCATTACATTTGTTTTAATCATCGAATAACAGATGAAATATTGTAAACGGAAACCTCGGCTGGCTTTTTTCCTTAGCTCGATAGCGTACAACAATTTACCATTTCCAAACAATCTCGTCTCCCTCTTCAGAATAATTTATATTCCGAAAAATATACATAGGTATTCAAAAAAACCTCTCTGAACACGCGAAATATCGAAAAGCTGCCTTTCTGTAAACTTTTTCCCACTATAAACCGAATCGAAGTCTATAATCAATACGGCTATTATTTCGCCACCATCTCGAGAGGACTCGAGACCCTGGCTATCTTATTTTTTCCGCTTAGACGTATTTTTACGTTGGCTAATTATAGTAAAATTTAACTCGTTGTGGGAAAACAAACCTCACCTTTAAACCTGAAAACCTATTGTATTACATTTGACATTCGTTAATAACAAATACACCTTAGTTAATAATTTAAATAAAATTCCGATATTTTGTCGACTCGTGTAACACTAATTAATTTTTAACTTAATTACCAGCACGAATATTTTTTCTAAAATTGCGTAAATTTAATTAATATTTGTTATGGTGTATTTTTAACGTGTTTCGAAAAATACAAAATTTTCAAATTGGCGTCAAGTTCTTTGCTCTTTTTTTTTGTTGTAAAAATGTACGGCTAATTGGATGGATTGATTTTCAAAACATGTAAAACTATGGGATTTTACCTCGAAAGAACATTCAAAGTTGTATGTAAAGTTGAATGGAAGGTACTAGGTACTCATAAATACAAAATGCATAAGTGCTATTTACGTATTAAAATTTTTTAGAGCCTAATTATTGCCAACCCTTTTATGGTAACTTTTTTCAATGAGAATCGTCTAATTTATTTTGAATGAGGGTGATAATTTATGCAAAAAAAAAAAAAAAACACAAAACCAAAACCTTCGATTTTAAACGTCAACATAGATGATGAGCATTCGAAATTTCCAATGAGCAACCGCAAAAACTAAATAATGTGACACACAAAATAAATAAAAGGGGTTGATTTTCATTAAAAAAGTTTTAAAAAATTTCAATTTCTCGGCAATCAATGTGCCACTTCTTTTCCAAAAAAAAATTAATCCAACAAACCAAAAAAAAAGAAAGAAAAGAAACAATAAATTGAGAGGAAAAACTGGCACAAAAGTTTTGCAGAGGAAACAGGTAAAAATACCTAATCAGAAATTTGTGGACTAAAATTGCTTTAAAAATAAAAAAATTTACCAAATATTACTAAAAAATGATCGTTGTACCCAAAATGCTAATTTTTATACAACCACGTAAGTGGACTTTTTCCAAAGATACCCACATCGCAAAAAAAATTTGGGCATACTTGGTTTTGGCAAAGTGGTAATGACAAGTTGAAATTTAAAGATTTTTTCATCATTGTTTTGGATATAAATGTGCTTCACTAGAGTAAAATTTTTGGGGGAAAATATTTTAAAATTTCAATTCAATTAGGTTATTTTTGAAAAAAAAATAAAAATGGAGTTCTTCTGAAAATTTTAATTACCTAAACCATTCTTTTTAAAAAATACCTTTATAAAGAAAAAAGATTGAAAAAATCTCCATCTCTTGAATATTAGGGAAAAATTAGAATTGGTGAAAGGGGAAGGGAAGAAAAAGAGAGGAGAAAGGTTAAGTCAAAAGTACCTGAAGATTTTTTGAAGACAGAAAGTAGGAAAAAATAGCAACGAAATGACTACGATATGAATCAGCCTTCAAAACAATATGGCAATGAAGTTTGAAATTTAGAGACAAGAAGCCGCTACTTCAAAAAAAGTAATTTTATCCTTGATTATTCATGAAAAATGGTATGTTGAAAAATCTGCGGAAAATTCTGTAAGTACTTGAGAATGAAAACGAGGTAAATTCATAAAAAAATTTATCCAACCTACCTTGTTCAAAACACTTTTCTTTTCACGACTGCATTGAAAAAAGTGCTGTCAAACAATTTCTCATTTCTCAGGTTGTTTGACAAGACTTTGAAGAGCCTGAACCAATGTTCAACAGCGCTTTTTCCGGTACAATCGTGAAAAAAAAACAGTGCTAAATCAGTAAAACAGGCAGAATAAGTTGAAGTTCTTCATGAACTTGCATTGTTTTCATTTTTAAGGACAGAAATTGGAAATATTTTCTCAATTTTGGGTTGATTTGAAATTTTACCCTCCTCCCCATGAATTGTTATTCTGGTTACCACTGCTGCTAAAGACCTCAAAAAGTGGTCTAAATTGTCATAAAATGAAAAGTAAACAAATTTTCTCCTTTTAATTTTTTTCACCAAAGGGTGTAAATATTTTTTCACAAAAAAATTATGAAATATCAAGAAAAAAATCAAAAGATTTAATTATGGCAATGGGAAAAAAGAAATGTTGAACCAATAAAATATCAAACAGACTATTTCAAAAAATGATAAAATAGGTACCTCAAAAAACATTCTCAAGTCTTAACTAATTTTTTAAAAATCTTCAATTTTTTAAATGCCAAAAGGGGAGGGAGGAGGAGTGAATCAATAAATAGGCAATATGGCTATGTCAATTTTACAATAATAATTTACAATCAATTAGGCTGCAAGAAATGTGATAATTTTTGAAAAAATTCTATTAATTTTTTGTCATTATTTAAAATTGGAAAACAATATTCAAAGTAGAAAAAATATAAAAAATTCAAAATTTTAAGATTTTTTTTCTGTTTTAATGTAATCAAATTATCATCAATTTTCGAGAATTTTTTTCTATAATTTTTCAATTTTAAAATACATTTGAGATATTTACAATTTCAAAGGTGGACAAAAAAATATCAGGACATTTTAATTTTCAAGTAAGTACATAATATTATCTATTCAAATGATGAAAATGTAAGTACTGATTTTTTTTTTGAAAAACCAATTTCCTCTTCAATTTTCAAGGTAAACTTAGCCAAAAATTGGATTTCCACGATCCAAGTCCAAATTCAAGTATTCCAAGTTCAACCATTTCTACTCCAATTTTTTTCATTTCTGTAATCTGCATTTTTTCCATGCTGTTGGTAGATCCTATTTTCTAATTTTTCCATCAATAAAATTTCTTCAAGTTTAAATTTTCTCAAACTTATTGTTTTCCAATTCCTAATTTTATTTTATTTTTCAAAATAGTACCCTAAGTATTCTATTCTCTTTTTTTCAAAATAATGGTTTATAATATTTTGAAATTTTAACCACACGACGTTAAATTTTTTTCAAATTTGAAGTGGGAAAAAATTATGGAAAAACTGTCAAATTTAAATTTTAAAATAATAATTACAATAGGAAAAATTTCAGTACTTATTAATGATTTTTTAAGATTCGCCTTCTAAAAATTTTATTCGACTTCATATTTTTAAAATTTTCTAAATCATTTTCAATAATTTTCGATTAAAAAATTTTTTTTCAACAACAAAATCTAATCAACTTTTTCCAGTTTTGAATTTATTTTTCAAAAATTGATTCCATGTTTTTAAAAATTGATTTCAACTCAAAAAGTACCTATTTAAAAAAATATAGAATTATTAAGTATTATAAAAGTAAGTAATAAAAATATAAAATCGAAAAAAATTGAAAAAATCAGAGTTGGAATTCGAAAAAATTTTACCAATGGAAAGTTGGATCCAGTTTTTCAAAAAAAAATAGATTTGAAAGACAGTTTAACTTGAAATAAAAAACATAGATCATCAGAATTCCATTTACAGCAAATCTATATCCAAGATCCAGTCTATTCCACACCCATAATTATTATGAAGTTTTTATCATCGAATAAGCTCGATAAGCTCGACATCTACTGATAACTCCGGTTACCATTCCACTTCAATCGAGCTATCCTCATTTTTAAAAACACTTCATTCCGAAACATTATTAAAATACGAATAGGAAAAAATGGTGAACATGGTCAGAAAGACAACATCGCGTGATAATCCGACTTGATTCAGTTGTTCGAAACGTCGTCCTATTTCTCAATGGTACGCTGATCATTTTAAAGACATTGTTTCCTTTCCATCCGAATACCGATTTTCTCTAACCGATATAAGATTACGAATAAAAAAAAAATCTTCCGGTATTCGTTCCCCTTCGTACAGCAACGTGCTTCTCACCCAATTAACCACAACATTACAATGTTTATACGATTAAGGCGGCCGACAATACATTGCATCAAGCACTTGTACACACAATCGAGATGAAATTAACACATATACAGAATACATTGCAGTCGCTAAGTCGTCCGCCGACGACCGTCGTACTCAGAATCGTTAATTTTTTTCGAAACTGTAACAAACCGAAACGGAACTGTTTGTTTTTGGAGTACGCGATAATTAAAGCAACGCGAATACGAAGGCGCAGGCGACGAGAAAAACCAACCGACATAATGTAGCCTAAGTATGATGAAAACATCCGAACGTGAAAAATTTTAATCGGCCGAAAAACGGGACATTAAACAGTTTTTTTTGTATGTGTGCGTATGTATGTATTTTAACGGTAATAATTAACTTGATATTTACGTTTCAGTTCATTCACGAAGAAGCATTCTTCTTCCCATCCCCCCCAGCCCCCCTCCCACCGGCCATCCTCGTCTTACTAATATAATTATACACACGTACAAGTAAGAAAAATAATATTAATTACTTTAGAAGTGAGATCACGATGAAAGACATCCTGAGAATGTAAATACTGCATTCCTTTGGCAATGTCTAAAGCTAATTTCATCCGAGTCGAATATGTCAACTCCTGAGACGACTGTATCAGTTGCTCCAAACTTCCTCCGTTGATATACTAGAAGTACAAAAGTAAGCGAAAAATTAATACGGATAAAATTTTCATCGCCGCAACCGCGACAATTTGCTTCCGTAAGAAGCGGTTTACGTGTTCGCGGTTCAGCGAATCAATGAATAAAATTATCCTTCGCCGAAACGAATACCAATGTGCTAAAAGGCGAAAGACTTGATTCTCGTTGTTGGTATAATGGTTTCGTAATCAAAAGTTCATCTAGTGTCTAATTTGAGTGTGGAGAGAAAGACGAAATTTATGTTTACCCAAATTATTCCTTGATAAAATCTGAATAATGAAGCTGAAGATGAAAATCGGAAAATCCATACAGATGATAAAATTTCAGAGAATAGAGAATTAGAGTCTTGTCATGAATACCTTCTGTTACTTAGAATGTATTTTTTTCTACTAAATGATGACGAAGTGATACAACCTGTTCAAGTGAAAGAACCGAAAATTGAGCCATGGGAGGGGGGAGGTGAAGTAAAATCAATAACTTCCTTATTCAGATGATTTTTTGACTCAGAGCACAGTTTTTCTTGGAATATTAGAGAAGAAGGTAAACCCAACTCGGTAAAATTTTGAGCCAATTTTCAAACAAAAAAATAAATCGAAAGTATACATTTTGAAAGAACCTCATGTTTAAAATTCCTTGCACTCGATTCCATAAATGAAATTTTGGCGAATTTTTGAAATTTCAAAGTCATCTCATCCACCTTTCATTCTGCAAAATATGAAAATTCGATCATATCAATGAAAAAAAAAACTGAATACCTACAACATTTTCGACCTTCCGAATCGATTATGGAAGCAGTTTCAAAACGTTTTAAAGCAAACAGTGCTCGCAAATTCAAAATTTTTCCGAATAGCGGTAGCAAAGTGCTATTTTGCTCTCTCTCGCGAAACGCTCGAGTGTTCAAATTCGCGCTTTTCTCTCGCTATAAGGAAAAATTTCGTTCAAAACTCGAAGAAAAAACAATTTTTGCTCCCTTATTGTTGAAGGCTCCGAAATTTCCTGAAACCACTTCCGCAATAAATTCGAGAGGTCGAAAATGGGGTATTATCAAATTTCAGCATTTTTGTTGATTAAGTACTCGTATGTACATAAATTGAATTTTCATATTCTGCAGGGCGAAGAAATAAATTTGAAATTTCAAAAATTCATCAAAATTCGAGAAATGAACTTTCACTGATTTTTCAAAGGTTTTCACTGATTTTTCAGCTAAATTCATAAATTTTACTAATTGTTTTTAGTGAAATTTTTTTTACTGATTTTCTAGGCTGCAAGATTTTCGATAATTTTCACTAATTTATAAACGAGGAACCAAGCAGGGGTGGGTTGAGTTACGAGTTACGGACCGTTCCTACTTTCGATCTCGTTCGGTGAGAAAATACTTAATAAAGTGAAGGTAGTTCAACTGAAAAGAAAGTACCAAAATTAAAAATGTTTCAAATATTTATACCTCATTCTGTTTTTCACCCAAACTGCTACTCGGGTAAATTTTTAATTTTTCTCCTCCAAAAGATTGAATTGAAAGAACAGAAGTTTTAAGAATCTTTAACCGGATTTTGTTCGAAACTCCAATTTTCCAATTTTAGAAATTTGCAGTTTATAAATAATTATGGCTTAATTACACTAAAGTAAAAAAAAAATAGAAAATTTCCCAAATAATTTTGATTTGAAGAAAATTAATTTTATCTAAGTAAAGCGAAGGCAAAAATTTTTGCCAAGAAAAATTAAAAACTGAAATTTCATCATCTAAGTTGTCTACGATAACACGACCAAAAAAATCAGTGTTACCGTTGAAAAATTTTCAAGAATGCTGGAAAAAATAAAATAATGAACATTAATTCGCCGAACTCAAATAAAAGAAGAAATCATTGACCTTTCCATAAAGAAAGTAAGACCGGTTTCGCGGTTTTTTATTCAAATTTCACAGATTTTATCATGACTTTTATGACATTTTTTTTTTTTGAAATGACAAACTTCTTGCTCCACAAGACTGACGGATTAATGACGATGTTACATTTACATTTACAAAATTGATGGCTACAATAAAACTGAATATTCCAGTTGAAAATCAACAAAAAAAAAAAAAATGAAACAGACAAACTGAAATTGAAAGAATTTTTTTTACTTTTTAATTTTAGTATTTTTAAAAAACTTAAAATTCAAGTTTTCCCGTCCAATTCACATTTCTACAAACTTTGATTTTCGGTCCTTTAAATCCAAACTGAGATTAGACACGAAAATATTTCATTTTCAGCTCTTGTAAATATAATTTTTTTCATCAAACTTTGTTTTAGGATAAAATGGCCAAAAATTTGAAAAAAGTATAGAAATTTCGATGGAAATAGAATCAACAAAGTTTCATTCTGCTTAAAAAAAAACCATTCGCGAGTTTACCACCCCCCCCCCATAAATTTGAATACCAACCAATTCGTCATCTTGCCGGAAAGAAGGGACTTTGTGTAAAAAAATCTATGTCTTCATTTTTATATTTGGTCCAGATTTGGTGTCATTTGGACCAAAAACGTGAAAAATGAGACATCGATTTTTTTACCCTAGGTCCTTTTCTTCCGGCAAGGTCACATTTACATTTTTTTTTTTGGTTTTATATGCTGGAGGAACTCCTCTATTTATTCACAAATAAATTTGCTCAGAAACTCAACCATAACGTCCAACCTCGCTTTTAAATTCTGTTCACCTGAAGAATGGATGAACGATTTGATCAACACTATTTATATGTAATAGATAAAAAGTACGTAAAGTTCAGGGAACCTATGAACCTAACTTTATCTTCTTTTCAAAAAACCCCTTCAAACAGCTAGATAAAGAAAACCAGATAATCTTAAGTAAAACCTTGATAAGGAAATCCTCGATACCATTTCATCATTGCCGAGAATTATTGTCTCAATACAATACCACCTATTTTTCTCCAGTTTACGGGGATTCCCTCATAAACATTGAAACCTGATCCCATCCAAAGGTTAATCACCAACCCGATTAACTTCTTATCTCGAACCCAGAAACCATTACCAACAACTGGAATCTCTTTTTTTGGCAAATCTTCTACACCGGACACTCGATTAAAAGATAAACCCGTCATCACATCAGGGTAACTAACCTCGGTAAGTGCGTGGAGTTGACCCTCGTGAACGCATACGCCCATAAATCTGAAAAAAGAGAAGAAAAAAAACCGAATACAATAAAATAATACAGTTATAAATTAATATATCGCTCATTTGTTCGGAATACATTAAGCAGCAATAATAGCAATAATAAAGCCAGCAGCGAGTACCTATAGTCGTATGTTAAGTTAACGCACCGACCAAACAAAAGCATCGTTCTTTATAATCTCTTTCGTCTACACACGATAATTAAACCTCGTATTTAATTTATTATAAAAGCAACCGGTTTATTTGGAAGCCACCGATGAAATTCAATGAGTGAGTCTGACTCTTACATATATACCTAGAGATATACACGCCTTCGTATAATATCCATCTCATTTATTAATAAACTCGATCGATACACACGAGTACACGAATACGAGAGTACCTACATCTATCAATCTATGGATGCGGTGTTAGTGCTCTCTCGTCTCTCGTATGCAATTAAAACACCATTCAAAGACGATTGCATATACTCGTAAATTAGGTAATATAACACTATGTTAAGTAACGTCCATACTGGCCGATTTTCGTTCGAGATTCGACGTCTATTTGCATTTCGTTTTAGTATTCGGGTCGGTCGCCGGATCCCATACAAAGCTACAATTGTACCAAATTTACCACACACCGAGCGGACACCAGATACAAAACGATCGTTTCAATCAAATAGATCGGAGAGTATTTCAACTTCAAGAGATTTTTAGGCTTTGTTTAGGTAGCTTCAAAAATCGTCTGGTCACTGGTCAGCTTCAAAAAAAAGTGAGCAGTTCCGAAAAAAGTTTTGATAAAACCTCTTTCATCTCATTACTAAAATGTGATCCTGCCAAAAAGAACGACCCTTAGTGTAAAAAGAAGGGAAAAAATTGATCCTACTTTTAATAATAGGTAGGAACCAAAAAGCAAAAACATACAAAAAAATTTGTTTGCACCTAGGGCCCTTCTTTTCGGCAGGGTCACAAATACTGATTAAAATATAAATGAAGAAATTTCTACTTTTGGATGTTTTTTTCCAAAAAAAATTTTCACTTTCGCTTCGTTTGAGCTCATTAACCTGACACAAATCATTTTCAAAATGATGATATGAACGTTCTTCCCTTCTAGCCTAAACAATTAAATACTTTCAAATGAAAAAAATTGCCCTTCTCATTCGCCAGAGGATTTAGTGACAATCTTTTTTTCCAAGAAAGATGAGAAAATTTCAATTTCTGGGTATTTTCTTCTTTCAAAATTTTCGCCTTCCTTTCGTTCGGGAAAGACGAATTTACTTGATTAATTCTCAAAAAATGATGCCTTCACATGCCAGATAAAAGAATGATGTTTTGAAAATGAAAAAAAATGTCAAATTGTCTTCCTTCATCAGGGGACTTATGACGATTTCGAATAGAATTTTCAAAAATTGTTGGTTTTTCTTCAAAAGGAAGTAGTCATTAAGGAATTATTTTTTGTAGAATTCAAAAATGGCGAATTTTTGTTTTTTATTTTCAACACGACAGGTTGGAAAATTTTCATTTTTTTAAAAAATGAGTCGACCAATTTTTTTTTTTAGATTTTTCATTTTCACCTCCAGATTTTCACTCAAGTTTCATCCTTGATTCTGTAGGTGCAGGTACTCATTATGAGCATGGACGGATTTAGAGGGCTAAAAGCCTCAAGATAGTGATTTCAGAAGATTGAATTTGAAAACGTGAGCCTGTTTTACGTATTCAAGTAGGTCACTGAGCGATTTTTTTTTCAAGTCCACACGTTTTATTTCCTGTTCTGACTTTTTTTTTCAAACTTCAGAATTTTTTTTGACGAGGTTTAAATTTTTTCCAATTTTAAATTTTTTTTGACGAGGTCTAAATTCTTTTCCAAACTTTAAATTTTTTGTCAAGGTTACAATTTTTTAACAAAATGTTTTCAACGTCACAGCAAATTTGTCAATTCTTCAAGTCAAAAATTTTTTCCGACCAATTTTTTCTTCATTTTTTAAAATTTCAAACAATTTTTAAAACATGAAAATTCAAAGTTTAAAAAAGATCAAAAAAATTTGAAGTTGGAAAAAAATTGAGGAAAAAATTTTATACCACGTCAAAAAAAATTGAAGTTGGAAAAAAAGTCGAAACAGGAAAAACGTGTGGACTTGAAAAAAAAAACGCTCACCAACCTACTTGAATCCGTAAAACAGACTCACGTGATGTAAAATGGCTACAGAGATTTGAATCACCAGAAAGATTTTAGGAGAGATTAAAAGGGAACCTTCTTTGACATTGTCGTCTCAAATAGTTCATTTCGCTTGAAAAAATTGAATATTCAAAACCCAAAAAAGGCCATTTTTACATATTTTAAAAATGATATAATTTGAAAATGTTTGACCATCACACATAAATTTTTTTTTGGAGAGCCAAGCCCTCCCGGGGACCTACTCTGAATCACCCTCTAATTATCGAAGATTTTCACATCGAAGAGGTAGTTGAAATTTGACTGCATTTTTGTCCTTACTCCTTAGAGGGAGAAAGAGAGTAAGGGGAGCTGGATAGGAAAAAAAATACTAAAAATATCAATTTTCCAATTTGGGCATCTCCAAAAAAAATCTGAGAATACAAACTGAATTTCAATCTATCTACGACGTAGTGTCAACTGGATCAAGAAAATGAAAACTAATGCTATTTTCATTTTTTTAAGACCATTTTTACACAATTTTTCGTGTTTTAAATTTTCTGAAAGCCCTCCTCCCTCATCACGTTCTTATACTCATTTTGAGAGGAATTTTAAGCATTTTTCTAGCAGTGTTATTCTGATGAGATACATATTACTAATTACGTAAAAAATCATACGAAACGAGAAAAATGAAAAAATTTAAGGTGTCGTAACAAATTATCGAAATTAACTGAAAGATTAAAATTTTTTACCAATATTAATATTCAACATGGTGACAAAAACGAGAAATTCTAATAGCAGAAATTTTAAACACAAAAATAACAGACATTTAGGATGAATTTCATAATTCAAATAAAATGAAAATAGAAGCCCTACCCGAACGAAACAAAAGTGTAACTTTTCAAATAAAAAACTGAAGCTGAAAAATCATTAAAAATAACCCGATTCTTCGATTGAGAAATTCCAGAGAAAAATGTTAGAAATTCATCAAAATTCATCCCATTTTCAAGTTTACACGCCACTAAACTAAAATTCATGCCATTTTTATGTTTCGCATGTTTTTCACGCTCGATAGACACGATATACGACTATGCTGCCGTATCCATCCCAATTCTTCCATCATCATCGACAATACGACTAAAAACCTATATAATTTTACGATTCGAAGCGAAACACCCAACACCTGTTATCAATTCTTCAGTAAAATAAAACTTGGAAAAATTACGCAATGGGCAGATCTACAGGCAGATATGTTGGCTCAAAGATGCTTCAATCGATAGATACCTCATGGAATTGAAATATTACATAAATCAAACACAAACACCGCAAAACTAATACTGGCGTATTTTCCACCTATATCAACTGATTCATATCGAAAATACCGAATTTTTACGATCGTGCCCAAAATACCTACTCTTTCGACCGCATCCAGTCTTTAGAAAGCTAGGATTTAAAAATCGACTACTCTTCTCACCACAACCTTGACCTATGGAGGGAAAATACCTCAAGACCGGAGTACCGCAACCGGCACCGGCAGACGTCGACCGTAATCTAAGCATATTATAAACAACGCTGATATTTGACACGACTTTTTCACCTGTGTGTGCTACGCTGTGCCGATTCATAAGTAGTTTGATGAAATCGCCCGCCGCCGCATTCCTTTCCTTCCTCTCTCCTTATATTATACATATATTTACATTGTGTACCATGTAGTACCTGCTGTACCTGTACCTACCTACATACATATTACATACCTTATACACATGCATTAGTTTACAATAATGTATATATATTATTGTAGTATATAGACGTATAGTGTACGAACGACAGAGAGGCAAAAAAAAAATGTAAAAGAAACTAATAACGCGTTATTATACTATTGCTAGTTGTAATTATCACTTACAACGTATATATACAACAGGTATCGCACGTTAATATCCGGGCGTGACCTAATTTTCTACATTTTATTCAACTCTTCCGCGGGGAATATACATTTTTTTGTTTTGTAGGTAAGTGGCGAATTCATCCGAAACAGAATACTAACTTTCCGTTTCTTTTTCCGGCGAGGAGGAGAAAATCGCCTCGTGGAGGTATAATTAGCTTGATTGACTAGCCAAAAAATAGTAGCTATGAGGTTGTTTTTTTTTTTTCAGGGCAGTGGAATTTTGTGATAATGCACAAGAAACGTATTTTTTCAAATTATATGAATAAAGATTTTACAAATAAAGTGCAATGTGGATTGAGATGAAGATCTGCGGGTGCTGAGCTTATAAATTCTGACCTGGTTTTATTAAAAAGATGCACTGTTTTTCGTAGGTCTCCATAAGTGAGGTTTTCCTGCCTTTTTTAAAAATAAATTTATAAGAATTGTACCTCAGAGGTCTTGTCGAGATAATAAAACTAGGGATCCGTTGTCAAGCCGGAGGGAGGAGGGCACTTTTGCTAAAATTTTTATAAAAATCTCGGTGCTTCAGTCTCCCCTCCGATTCCCTGATCTGCGGGTCGCTCGTATAGGAAATTTTACGTCAGAAGTATTTTTAAAAAATCATATTTTGGAGCTAAAATAATCACCGAACCAAAAAAATGCCGAATTTGAAATTCGTGTATAGCGAATTAGATTAAAATATTTTCGGAGGGGGTCTCTCCTGGAAGGTCCTCCGAAAGTCTCTCCAAAAATTTGGTAACCGGAGACACTTTTTTGAAAGTCCTGGGGCCGGAGGGATTTTAATTTAAAAATCTCGAAGCTCGAATATGGGCCAAAAGAACCGAAACCCCCCCCTCTCCGGAACCTTGTTCAAAACTGTAAGATGAAAAATTCACTATTAATTATAAAAATTATGATAAACATTGCATCCATTAGGTGAATAGTTTTCATCAAAAAAGATTTTTCATTTCTAAAGAAAATTGTTTTTTTTTTTTTTTAACAAAAAAATAAAGAAATTCCGGAAGCTGTGAAAAAAAGAGAAAATTAAATTTTTTAGTCAATTCAAAAAAAGTGAAAAAGCAAATTCTTCGAGAACAAGCGATGTTGGAAAAATTGCCACAGGTGATCCAGTAAATAGATAGATAAGGTACCTCCTTTAAATAAAATAGACCAGTTTCTTAATTTTTTCCACAAGGCACATAGTATTTCTGAGTTTTTTCTTCTGTTGCAAGTCGAGTCGTAGGGTCGCAGAGCCTCAATCCCCCCTCCCCCTTTTCAAAAAGTTGGGCATTTTTCTTTTCAATTTCAAAAAATTGTATTGAATTTTTTTCCCTTTCAGTGATAAAAATTGAAAACTTATAAGAATTGAAAAATTTTTAAAAAATTTGGTAGGAGCTTTTGCAGATTTTTAGTGAAAAATGTTACCTTGAAAAACGATAAATAAATATTCCTTTTATTACTATAATATTATCGTAAAAAAATCAGAATTTTCAAAAATTTTCAATTTTTTTCCAACTTCTATATCAACTTGAAAGCCTGTCTTTATTCTATCTGAACGAACCCCTTTCCCTCCCTTTCTCCCTCCTTTCCTCCCAAAAAAATCCTTTCAATTTTCCATAAAACAAAACCAATTTGAGAAATTTAAACAAGAATTTTTTCAAACAAGACGTTACAAATTTTTACGGAATTTGCCTTCCTTTACTTGTTCCATCAGGTTCCATCATTTATACTTCTTCAGAAGACTGACGCATGAAAAGAGTTTAAAAAAATGAATAAAAATAAATTTTTATGCATACTAATAAATTATATTGGGGGAGGGGGGGATCAAAACGTTTTAAATATTTTTTCTGGTTGACAAAAACCACCAATGAGAGGCAAAAAAATAAACATTTCAATTTTCAACGATTTTTGAAATTTTAAATCATCAAGCACTTATCTAACGAGACGACTGAAATGAGTGAGGTATCTAGCCAGGAAGGACTGATGAAGAGGTAATTTTTTTCAAGTTCTGAGAGGATCACAAAATTGCTTCCCGGTCGAAAAAATTTGCAAAATTGATGATCTTTAAAAAAATTGTAATTTCAAGTAAAAAATTTTAATCTAGTCTTCTCCTCGCTTTCCTTCCGAGTAATATCAGTAATGCTAACTTCGCTTTGTCTGTCTAAATCGAAGATATCAAACAGAGATGTGGTTTTGGCTTTTATTAGCTTCAAAAGTAATTTAAACTTGAACGATTCAAAGCAACAATACTCGGCACGTAATATTAAGTATTATCCTTATTAAAACATAAACCATTAATTTCTCCAAAAAACTATTCGAAGTGATGTCATCAGGTTATTAAAGTTGAAAACATTGAAAATTTTTAGAATCACAAAACAGGAACGCAATAACAATTTTTAAACAAAAAACTTCAAAAAATTGAAAGAAAATTTACATACCGGAAATAAACTGGTTACGATCCAAGTGCCTAAATAATGATGGTCATAAAATATATAAAATTCTGGAGAGATTTCAAGGTCAACCGTGACACTTCTTCCATAAATTCATAAAAACATATTCGTAGGTAGTTCGAATACTATGAAACACAATGAATAAAAATAGGAAGAACTGACACTATGTACTTCAATTTTTTTTTCATTTGCAATAATTTCAAAAAATAGTCATTTTTACGGAATGATCAAAAAATTCCACTTTGAGCAGAATTTGAAAATTTTCAGAGAAATTTTTCAAAAAATTATCGAATAATACTTGAACAGCGTGGGATGACGGAAAAGGGAATACAGAAAATGTGAATTTTTTTAATTTTTCGAATTTATGGCCTTTCTGAATATATGGTCGAAGTTTGCAGAGACATAATTGATGGAAAAGTAATTGGAAATACGAAACGATTGGACGAAACAAAGCGAGACAAATTGATACTTTCTCATTTTTCCAAAAAAATGCCATTTATAAAAAAATTCCAAAATTACGAAGTAAATTTCCATAAGGTTTCTTGAAAAAAGGCTACGAAAATTGATCAAAAAATAATCGAAATAGTTTAAAGGTAAACTTGGTGGCTTAATATTGGCGTTTTCTCAATTTTTCTATATTTTTGAAAAATAGTAAGTTTCAATAGTAGAAATTTTTAAATCATCAAAACTTTTGAAATTATTTTTTCGGCCCCATCTGATAAAGAATGGTGATGCCCTTTTATGGTTGCTCATATGAAAAAAATTCAACTTGCAAATTTTCTGGAAATTTCCAGGCTCAAACGTACGATTTCTCACTTTCCATCAACAATTTGAGATTAAAAATAGCTCAAATTCTTTCTTCCAAATTATGGCATCAAAATCAGCGCAATTTTAAAAAATTTCAACTACGATTAGCCCGCATAAAGTTTTGAGAATGTATTTTATCCAACAACAAGCATAAAATTTTTTGGCATAACATACTTTATGATCTCTCATCTCACAAAATAGAATTCTTACTTGCTTCTTTTACCTGCCTCTCTTTAAAACAAGCCATCGTTGGGCTACTCTCACATTTTTCCCGAATCAGTATACCTAAACCTCTAAATACGTACAGATATTTCAACCAAACCCATCCTATTACCTAAATAGACACTCGTCCAATTGTTGAACATTTCATCGCACAAATTTCAACCCAAACAACCATAAACACGGCATTCATTCGAGTAAAACATTAGGTGAGAAAAAAACTCGTCTACATTTTTGGCATTACTTCCTTCATTCACTTTCTATACAATAAATCTTAACAGTACTGATTAGTCATCACATGGTTGAAGTTCCTTTGGGTAAACGTAAATGAATATGTGCAGTCTAACTGCGTTTCGTTGCTTATACGGTGATGTAGGTAGCTATTTAGCTAGGCAGTCCTTTAATCTGTACTCGAGCTCTAGCGGTACATTAATAATTCTCATAGGTGTATAATTGAAGTGGCAAATTATTCAGAAATGATAATCACTCTCATCATTGTAAACAGAATAGCAAGATAGACAATTCGAACGGTTGCCTCAGTAGGTAGGTATTTATACTCGGCGGGTTTGCTTGCATTTTGTAATCTACCAACAACGGTACGCTTTCATTTTCACGCATCAAGATCACAGGTAAGTATTATATCACGCAGACGAAAAACTATCAGTATCATCGGACCAATGCTAAATTGGCGCGAGAAAACCGCAACCTATGATACATCGTAGTTCAGGCGAAAAACTACCTACATAGCGATATACTACGTGCGATGTGTGAAATAAAATTGGCTCGATCTCGGTCCTTGTACTTCCGCTGGACGTTTAAACAATGATATTGCTGAGTAAAGCTACACAAACGAGTGGAAGTGGAATATACTCGTATGCTATGCATAAAATATATATACAATTTAACATATACAACATGTAGTCATACCTACATAACCTTCGAGAAGGTAACCTTGCGCTTCCACCGTTACGGGTATTATATTTGCAATTTACACTTAATTATCTTTTCTTTTTTGGCAGTAACATTGCATATGTCGTGCGACCACATGGTTAATAAAAATGCCAACCTATTTGTCTTACGTATCCGAGTATGTATAATCATCGTGAACTACTCGATGTACAGAAAGTCAACGCGAGAGTTGTAATTTTCATGACCTGGGCGAAGAGTATGAAAATAATTCCTCATTCAGAATTCTTTCTTCAGTTGAAAAAATAAAAAAAAATGATATTTTCAAAAATGTATACCTAAATGCATTTCTGATTAAACTGAATAATAAGAGGGCAAAAGAAGTGGGACTCTGAAAAAAGAAAGTTGAAAAGTCTCAGATTGAGACCTTTTCCTCAGGAGATTTCAAATTTTTCATACACAAAAACAGTACGCTCATATTAATGTGAGCCTGGATATAGAAATCACCCCGAGGGGTCAAAAATTGGTGTTTGAGTTGATATTGATTTTGGCTCTTTCAGAAGAGGTAGAATCAGGGAGAAACCTCAACTCAAAAATCAATGTTCAGATCAAATATTTTTCAAAAAAATCGTAGAAGGTAATTGGGGATGCCTTAAAAATTATCGTAATGGCATTATTCTTCAAACTTGAACAGTTAAAATTAATTAGAAATAGCAGATTGAAAAATCTGAAAAAAAATTACAAGATATTTAGTAATTTTCTCTATTAATTATTTGCATTGCGTCGAGATATACAATAAAATTTCATAATTGAAATGCAATATACTTACAGTTCAATTTGCACAATATTTTTCAAGCATTTTGCAATTTTTTATTTGGAGAGAGGGGTAGTCAACGATTTTCTATTAATTTCATTTTTTTCGCTATTCACATTTTTTGAGAAGAGAAGAGTTATATTTGGATAGGATGGAGTGAAAAGAAAAACATACCTTGGATTTCGACCAAATTTGGTGGGGTGGTTTACTGTGAGTGGGAGACCTCCCAAAAAAAATTTGAGCCCCCAAGGTGCAAGTGGAGGGGAGCAGAGGAGGCTCAAAGTGCACCTCCTTTTGAAAAAACGCTGTTTTTTGTGTTTTTTAGTCAAAAAAATATATTTGAGAGACTGTCGTAGCACTTAAAAGTTGCGATTTGAGTTTCTGGGTCTCCCTCAACCATCGCCATCCTTCTCCGATCAAAACTCAGAACGCTACCAGGGGGTTGAAAAGTTGCGGATTGCAATATTCCAATAATACGAAATTTTCTCGAAGCTGAAATGATTTTTTTTTCATCGAGGAATTGAACGAAAATTTTTTTTAAACCACTAAAAGTAAATATTGAAGAAAAAATATGAAAATTTTATACACCAGTGCAGCCAACAGCGAATCTTGAAATTCCAAAATACGGAATTTATATCGACTTTAAATTGATCATTTTTTCGCAGAAAAATATTATGTATTTTTTCTTCAATCACCAGAAGTATAAATATTTTGGAAATTTTTTGAAAAATTTTGTATTTCAGTGAAGCCAGTTACAAAATGTAACGTGCGACACAGTGGAATTTACTTGATAAAAAATTTAATCGTTGATCCATTTTCAATTTTTCGCTTTTCAAGTTATTTTTCAAACTTTGAAAAGGTAAAGAAACTATCTACTTTCCTTCTTAGTGATACTAACCTAAGTCAATTTCAAAATTAGTCAAAAATTCATACCTTAGGTATACTTTTATTATTATTATTTTTCTACAGAAACTATCTCAAAAACTAAGCCTCTTTGAAAACACAAATTCAGAGCGTCTAACAAAATCTTAAAACTCAAAAACAGAACCTTAGCAGGAGTTTCAGCATGACCTTTTCAAAATAGATAGGTACTAATGGATATTGTACCCTCATCTCCTCCAAAAAAATCAAAAATTCATTTTAGAAGGACAAATTTTCTGTTTCAAAATATTCAATTTTTTGAGATGAAAGAGAAGAATTCTTAACTTCTTACCAAAATTTCGAAAAGTAAAAGTATGCAAATTTACCAAGTCTGAGTGAAGTGAGGACAAAATTTTTTGAAAAATACATCTACTGTCTTAAATTTTTTCATTAGGTAAAATTCGTGCCTTTTTTCGTGTTTTGTTTTGATTTTCAAAAAAACGATATCTATGGAATCATTTCCTGATTTCGTTGCAAAGTTATTGAACATTTTTGAAAATTCCAATCGAGATTGTTACCAAGGCTTCTGATAAATGAGACGGACAATTATTTTTGGCTGGAAGGGAAGTAGTTTCATAACATCATTTTGAAAAATAAAATTGCGTAAATTTACGGAACCCGAGCAAATAGAGGGCGAAAATTTTTAAGGAAAAAAGCATTCAAAAGCTAAAATTTCTGAATTATTAAATCAACGTTTCAGTATTTAAAAAAAAGCAAAATCTTCGACTTTTATCCCTAATAAGTCTCAAAATTTGAAGAAAAAAAGCAGGACGTTCAACTAGAAAAGCACAAAACAGGACTTTTGCAGGATTTGCAAGGATCTTTCAACCTAATGCAGAACCAGCATAACTCGTTAAGACACCCTGAAATTAGACCTTGCAGAAAGACAATTTCACGCTCTACATTCATGTTCAGCCTTTTTTTTTCCAAGACCTTTTTTGCCTAAAAAATCGATTTTTCAAATATTGAAAAGTATCAAAAGATACAAAACTGTACTTTAACAAAAACACCAACAAATTTAAAATTCCAACGTGTTAGAAAAAATCTGAAACCAAAAATGATTACCCAGAAAAAAGGTTTTAAAAAAAGCAGACCCGAGTTTATTTCAAGAAAGGAAGCGAAAAAATTTTTTGCAATGAATAAATATTAAAACCTAAAATTGAATCTTTCCCCCAGAATTTTAGTCTCTAGAATAAAATTGAGACTTTCTCTGGATCCCCACTTCTTAATTATTTCGAATCAGTGAATAATCGCTGAAAAAAGGTCAGAATTGCAGCACAGGAAAAATTAGCAAAATTCTTTGATTTTCAGTGAATTTTCGCTGATTTTTCAAAGAATATCCGCATATCACTGATTTTTCGAAAAAAAATTTCAGACATTTCACTGACTTTTTAGCAATTTTCAAGTGATTTTCCAGAATTTTTTCATTGTTTGCTTTTGGTGAAATATTGATCTATTACTCTGCTGCAATTCTGGCTATTTTTCAGTGACAATTTGACTTCACAATTTTTTTTGCAAAATTTATACGAACTGATGGTATGCCGAAAATAATTGCCATGAAAAAAAAAGGATTCGATCATGAAAGGATAATAAATTGAAAATTTCGAATTTTATTGAAAAAAAAAAAAAAGAAACAAGAGGATATTATCACATTTTTGAAAATAATTCAGGAAATCAAGAAACACAAGTTAATGCAAAACTGCAAGACAAAATGAAGACTTTGCAGAATTGCTAAAAATGCTACTAATCGTATTATTTCATGAACGAAAAAATTTCCAAGTTCAAAAGACCAAACCAAAATTTACATAAAACTTTTCATTCAGGTCATGAAAGATAACAAATCGCAGTACTCGCCAATATAATGTTATCGTAACGAGAAACTCGACGAATAGAGACCAAAACTGTGTAAAAAAAACTACCTGTACATTATTTTCTTATCAAAAATATAACACGTACATGTGTATACCGCGACAAAGGTTGTGAAAACACGAAGAAAAGTTGGTAGGTGAGGTAAGTTCTTTGCCAAGGTCAAACAGGTATGATAATGTCACAGGTATATCTTTATTTTTAGTATATGTTAATTGTCTGTTCGGTTCGAGGCATAAAACCTACATACACCGACGATCTGCAGCCACTCACGTCAATGGCGGCGACCAAGAAATTACACGAAGATTCGCCCCGGTCGGCCGCCGCTGATGGCAAATGCATCAGCAACGAGAAGCGACTGGATAACATACAATTTAATATCTCCATCTGTTGTTATTCGCGCTTCCTCCATTTAATTAACGTGAGAGAAACACTACCGTTCAATTAAAAACCCGCCCGCGTCAAGTCTCCTATATGATGAATTAGTACGCTGAGAAAGAACCATCGCACGCAGCTCTTCGTTCACCACGAACGAAAAAAAACCGAAGATTGCCAGATCTAACTGGAAGTGTTGTCATAAAATAAAACCAAATTTGAAACAAAAAGTACGATGAGCAGCGATGGGGTTTCGCAATACTACGAATATTTTCCATTCATTCGTCGACAAATTCTTTCAAATTAAACGATCACAATAACATCGCCGAACCGCAACAGCCGTGTAATTCAACTCCGGACAAGGTTAAATTCACTATGAAAATGAGCAACAACTAAAATACATAGGGCCTGGGTACAAAAGCGCGGATTCGCGTGAATGTGTCGAGTTGTTGACACCTAAAATACGCACCATATCGGAGGTATTTACAGGTATAGGTTTCGGTTTGTATACCTGAGACCTGATGGCTAAAACCAATACATAAAGGTATGATAATTAGAAAATTATATCTAAATATTTGTCAACGCATATTTCACCGGCTTTGCGCCGCGCTGGCTCGCCCATCGGGCTCGATGAGATTAACCTTTTCAATTAAACCATCTAAATGCGGAAACTACCAACATTCCAATCACCTTTTTACATTGAAAAATTCACGCTAATTACGGCTGCACCGAAAATATTAATAGATATTCCGCTATTCGCAGAATAATTCTTTACCATTAGAGGCTCGTATATCTAGTACGCTGAAATTCTGTAGGTAATTTCATCAAGTTGCCGATGAAGACCTTTTTTTTTCATTTACAGTTCAAAATCCAAAGGTCTGGTTGAGCAGAAGACAGATTTTGTCTTCTCCCTCGTGTATACATTTACACATCAGAAATATCTGACGGTGAGAGGTGAATAAGTCCTAGAAAAATGTAAAATGAAGTTTTTGTGTGTGTGTGTGTGTGGGGGGGGGGATTTTATCAAATTTCTGCTTCCTTATGAAGTCTGCTTTAATTTTTGAAAAATAGAATAAAAATGATTTAATCTGAATTATTTCTCAATTTTATTGTTTTTTTCTTGAAAGAAAATATCTGAAAAAAATATTGACTTCCTTGAATGGCAAGCAAAGTCAAGGTTGACTCAAATTGTCCAACTTCCAACTCCAAAGAAATTAAAAATTGTTGAGAATTGTGAAAAATTTCAAAGTTTGAAATTTCGAACCGGAAAAATAATGAAATCCAATTCAGCCCTTCTCTCCCCTTCCGAATAAAATATCAATTTCAGTTTTTCTACACGAAATTCCATATTAACGACGTCGAGTGCAGAAAGATCAAGGAAAGTTTAAAAAAAGAGGTGAACTAAATTCTGGGATTTCTCCACAAAAATGAAAAAAATGTCAGATTTTAACCTCCCTATCACCCATCTCAAAAAAAAGGTCGATTTTTTTTTGTTTTCCTCTTTGGGTTTGTAAATTAATTAATGAAAAATTGTTAAAAGACATAAAAATAAGAACATATTAATTGAAAATTTTAAAAAAATTCAAAATTAATTGAATGCAGGTTTTCTAAACGAACATTGCGCCGAAAATCATTCAGCTTTTCCAGATACAAAGACAAACGAAGTAAGCGGAACTTTAATTTAAATTGATTCAGATTTTACAAAGTTGTAAAAGAAAAAGAAAAATGACAAATTATAAAATTTGATAATATTTGTGACCCTGCCGTAAAGAAGGGACCTTGTGTAAAAACAATCGATGTCTTATTTTTCACGTTTTTGGTCCAAATGACATCAAATCTGGACCAAACACATAAAAATAAAGATATCGATTTTTTTTACACAAAGTCCCTTCTTTCCGGCAAGGTCACATTAACAAAAAAAAAACAATAATTCTTATAAGAAATTGTCATTTATTTCATGAAAAGATGAAATTTTGTTTTTTATGTCGTATTTCTACAAGGATATTTTATACTCCCCCTCTTCTCCCCTACCTCATTAAACTCCAAATGGAGAAGAAAAAAGAAAAATGATGCAAAATTATTAGGTGGCAAGACAAAAAATATTTTTCAAGTAGAACTAAGATTAATTTCTATATGTGATTCTCTATAATCAAGTGGCCACTTTCAACTTTTTGAAGGAGAGATTTCCCCCATCTTCATCTGTAGATTCCTGTTTGCTCAAAGTCTCTCTCAATAGAGAATTTGGTCAAAGACTTTTCAGTTTTTTCAAATACGAGACAGACTCCTTTAATTCGAGTTGACTTCAATTTCCAAAGCTGTCGTTTCATTTTGAATTAATGAAAAGTTACTGAAAAAAACCAGAATTACAGCACAGAAAAAATCAGCAAAATTCTTTGATTTTTAACGAATTTTCGCTGATTTTTCAGCAATTTTTTCACTGTTTGCTTTCAAAAAAAATTTCACTAGTTTATTACTCGGCGGCAATTCTACCTGTTTTCCAATGATTTTAGATATCATAATTTTCACTGATTTAAATGAAGAATGAAGGGGAAAAAATATCAAAAAAATATACCTACCATTATCAAAATTTGTAGGTAATTAAAAAGTAAAAAAAAAACACATAATTTTTTATACTTAGATTAGCAACTTCATCTATTTCGAAACTTCAGAGAGGGGGAAGTTGAAATTTTTCAGATTCATTGAATCTTGCGGAAATGTCAAAACCCTGGATTTTTTCACAATTCTCAACGATTTTTAATTTCTTTGGAGTTGGAAGTTGGACAATTGAGTCAACCTCAACTTTTCTTGCCATTCAAGGAAGTCAATATTTTTTCCAGATGTTTTCTTTCAGATTAAGTAAATCATTTTTATTCTATTTTTCAAAAATTAAAGCAGACTTCATCAGTAAGCAGGAATTTGAGAAAAATCCCCCCCCCCCACCCACACAAAAAAACTTCATTTCACATTTTTCTAGGAATTATTCACCTCTCACAGTCAGATATTTTTCATGATATGTAAATTTATACACTTACTAATTCAAAACCTTTTTTTTCCAAATTTCCATTTTAGAAATCGTAAAAAAAAATCATTTAATATTCTGATAAAATACCAAAACAAAACTAAATCCTGTTCATACCACCACAAATATTTTTAAAATTTTTTATAATTTTACATGCACAAAAAATTCCGAATTATCTGGTATCCAGATAGTACGATGTATGAAAATTCATACAGCTTCTGCAATCATGACTTCAAGACACTACAAGCTAAAATTTCATACGTGGGTAAAAGGTTACGATGTGAGTAACGTTGACATTCCTTAATCAATCAATTTGACCTGTACGTGGAGCTAAAAATTGAAGCTTATTGATCAAAGAGTAATAGTTCACCATCAGATAAAAAACATAGGTAGTAGGTACTGAAAAATACTCTCATTGATGGAATTCCTCAGAAAGATAAACATCGAAGATGAGCTAAATCTCAATTCACAATTCCAATTAGGTATTGCAACCAATAAACCATAACTCTGTATAAATGTTCATGATTTTATATTACACTCATTCATCTCCACAGAAATACGTCATTCACTTGATAGGTATGTGTAATACATAGGGGTATCCTATAATAAAACAATAATTTTACGAGGCCATACTTCCTTTATCTCCTTCATCGACTGATTAAATTAGATAGCTATTTAATTGATTGTTTCAATGAATTGAAATATAGGTAAAGAATAATTCCATTCGTACAAATGAACTAATTACTTTCATCTCGAATCAGAAAAATGAAGAAAATATAATTATTCTCACTACCATAGGTAATTGTATTTAAAAAAAAAAATCAAAACATGATCAATATTTCGCTCAAATATCTCCTTCATCTGTAATAAAATACTTATACGGAAATGGATAAAAAAAAAGACACCATCGATAATTGAAACCCCTCTGCCAATTATTCTCCTCCACCAACAACCAACATAGGCATCTAACCATCTAAAATCACGAAGCAATATGCTCAATTCAGGCCAAACGACTAAAAAAATACCAATGAAAATGGAATCTCGATACGAACACCAATCAAAATCAAAACTGGTTAAAATTTTATTAAATTGCATAGGTGGTAATGACCGTTTAGCTATTCGTAGGTATCGAATACGTTCAAATGTTCAGCGAAGGCGTTCACGTCTGACAATGTCAATACCCTAAGGCTATCGGGAGTGGTAAAATTACCCGGCAGATTATCCACTTGGGCTACACAATTCACCGAATAATCGGCCTGAGCCAGCTGGCATTTTCGAATACGTATTTTTCTAACATATCGCCAATGAGGGGTCATAATTTTCATCGAGATAGGAAAATTATCACTCTTGGAGACAGCCATCGATTAAAATGCAATAATCGAAGCTGGAATGAAATTATATCCTATCCAAAGATCGAAGAACAATTCTCATTGGAAACCTTACCGTTGCGGTCATTCCGATAAAAAATAAAGAAAACTCGAAAATTCTACATTTTCCGCGTGTAAAATAAAAAGAAAGTGGTATTTTGACGCGTAACAATTGGCCAGATGCAACAATGCAAGCAAACCGGTTCCGCTGGATGATATTATTGGTGCATTACAAACTGCACTAACTGGAATGGAATGCGATATGTGGGCTTCACGCGCACATTGCTACTAAATTTTTGAATTTTAATTATAACTAAAAGAAAACAGGAATGGGCATTCGTAAATACAAATTAATATTAAAATCAAAACCGGTTGGTACGAGTACGAATATTGTTCTGGAATACCGCGCACATGTAAGTTAATAGCCAATCGCATCGTGTTCATAAATATCCGACAGATACCCAAATGTACCTAGACCTACAGCTCCAAAGTAATTGGCGATTTCTTAATTCTTTCGTCATAATTTTGAATTTTCGTGGGCAGATCTCGAAACCGAACCATGCATAACTTCGCCATAAATTAATCTCACCTCATCTGGCGTTTATTTATTTTCATTCGATTATTCGCGATTATCGAAGAAGTCAGTTTCAAAATACAAAGTATTTACAAAACAAGCTTTTGCAACAATGTATCATTCGAAAACTGTACAATATTTGCAAAAACGCAAATAATAAAAATTTAGTGCCGAATTCAACCTAATGCGCATCGTATCGACCGAATGGAACAATAAAAACATCGAACAATCGTCGTTGTTAATTGTGAACTACATCGACGTCACTTTTTCGGGTCAAAAAGTAAAACCAATTTTAATCTTTGTACTTTTGCTAAACGGACGTAAAACAACCAGAGTAATTATTCAAAAAATATAAAACTAAAAAAGCTCATCTTAAAATTACCCAAACCATGAATCGTTCAATTATAAAAACCGCAGAAAAAAATCAAGCAGACAGTTTAACGAGCATCCGAACAAATGAGTCGAAAAATTAGTATATTTGGCGCTATTTTTACGTAGTCGATTTTTTTTTTCAAATAAAATAAATGTCGGTACTCACTTTAATATATTAGGATGAGAAAGTCGATTCATTAGTTGTACTTCTTTCAGCATATTGGCTCGATTCGAACGAAGCAAATTCATCTTCAGCACCATTACTTTGCTGGTAACTCGATGCGTCACCTGTTTATCAAACCAAAACAAATATCGAAATTAGTTTGACGTATATGAAAAAAAAAAGTCACTACGTAATACGTGCATACAAAGTACCTAGCTACCTACGTATGTAGATCTATATTGTATTTATAGATAAAATTCATATATGTACCGGTCTATTAGTCCAGTTTAAATAATCGTGACTTTTATGGATATTATTTATTGAACCAGATCTAGTTAAATATTTCAATAAATCCAATATAATAAGGTTAGTACGGTAACATCGCGTCCATAAAACTGGACGAGACGGACGAAGCGCGAAAAATAAAATCTTTTTTCACTTTCTAAACGGCATTTCTAAGTAAATAATCGCGATATTTAAATTTTAATTCGTAACATTCGCATTTGGTCAAATTTCTAATTTACGACGACCACTTTCAACCACCATCATCGGAAGATTTTTTGCAAATTATTTCCTAATTAATTAATTAATAGAATGATTATAGCGCAGGAAATGAAACGAAAAGCTGATAATAAACTGTCATTTTTGTGAGATCAATTTTCAAAATTTATTTGGAGATTTTTCAAGTTGAGAAATTTTAATCTCTAATTTGAATGCTTTGGTGGATAATTTTTCATCAGACTGAAGTCTACATAAATTATGGTATTTTTCAAAATTTAAAATACCTACTTTTAATACCGCAAAGTGTATCAGTGTTCAAATGTTCATCTGATTCAAAAATGATTTCTATGATAAAAAAAAGTCCTACCACAAGAGTAGAAAATGAACTTTTTTTAATCGTTTTAATCGATATTTTCAATAGTAAACCGAAAAGAATCATTGAACGAGAAGAAATGTGATTTGAAGCAAATAATACACATGAAAAAATGATTAAAATTGTAAACATATCCAATAAAGAACATTTCCTAATATAAAGTGTCAAAAACAGTCCCTGACCCAAAATCGGTCAAAAGTGACCCAAAATGCTATTTGTATAAAAGCACTCTAAAATTTTTTTACCTCTTCAGTCTTCACCCACCCCTTTAGGAATTATGGCACTTCATGTCGAAAATTTAACACGTGATAATTTTGGAAGAAGTGAATAATTTTTTTTTAAATTTTTATCATTACTTTACGTACAATTTTTTTGAAAATTTTTGGTACACAATTTCCTTTTTTTATTTCTACATTAAAATTGTCAAAAAATTATTCTATTATTTTTGGGGGAGAGGAGGGTGCCATGCCTGAACAATTTTCAATCAATTCCATCAAGTGTTAACCCTTTGCAAATATTTTTTCGAATTCGAAAATTTAGGAAAAAAATCTCATTTTTCACTATAAGGCTACTTCAAAACTTCAAAAACTAACGCGGGAGATATTCCGACTCATCATAAAATTTTGAACCGAAACAAAAATAAATTGAAAGTATAGTGACTTTCCAGGAGAAAACCGACCTTCGGCCCGAAAAAAATTGAAAAAAAAGTGTCCCAATCAATCCAAAACCATGATTATCATTTGTTTTGGATTGATTGGGACACTTTTTTTTTTCAATTTTTTTTTCCGGACAGAAGGTCGGTTTTCTCCTGGAAGGTCATTATCATGAAAGAACTCTATTTTTAAAATTTCAGGTGTTGGAGAGCAAATTCTCGAATTTTAGTGAATTTTTGAAATTCCGAAATCATCAATAATTAAAATATTGGGCATATCATTTCAATAATCATCAAAGGTATCAAATTTTATAACCACCTCTTCATGAAGGGAGAAAGAATTGTAGCTGTAGATCCTTGAAACTGGATGAAATTGAAGGTAGAACAAGTTTCATAAAAAATTAAGAATTTTTTCAACATTTTGAGAGCTTTATGGGGGGGGAGGGGGAGGAGGAGGAAGGCGTGATCAAAATTCAATCTAAAAAATTATCAACTTCAATTCAATTTTCAAAACAAACAGCTAATTTTTTTGGTTACTTTTTGACCAAATATTTTACATTTTTATGATTTCTATACAACTATACTTGACTGTCGTTCAAACCTCCTTTTTTGTCGTTCGATTATATATTTCCCTAATAAAAATGATTCGATATTATTTGTTTCCCCCTCTCCTCCCTCCCCATCCATCAAAAACCATTCTATTGCTCCGATTTGGGCTGAAGTAAACGAGTAATGGAAGTGGACAAAAGAAACATTAATCCTAAATTACGAAAAGTTGCATCTGTGGTTAGAAAAATTGAATCAAGAGTTGGGAAATCTTCAAAAATAATGATTTTTTTGAAAAAAAAAATTTATTCAAATTTTCGCCCTTGCTTTGCCCTCGCTTGATTAATATACATAGTTAATTATTTTTCAAAATGATTCTATGAACTCTCTTCCTTTCTCATTCAGATACTTGAATATTTTGTAAAGAGAAAAATTTGCACTCCTCATTTCGTCATTTATTAAGGGACTTGTGAAATTTCAAAAAATTTTCAAGTTTTCGGAAGGAGAGGTGGTCATTTAGGAATAGATTTTTTTGAACGAATTTCAATAAGTAAATCTCTTCTTTTTTAATAATTTCAGTCGGCAAATTTTTCACTTTCATGCCTCCAGATTTTTGCTCAGGTTTTATCTCTCAAAACGGATTCAACAAAAATAATGCAATAGTAATAAAATATCTTTGAGGGAGGGGGATCGGGTCGAAAATGATCGTTCTTGTTTCGTGTTTCATTCCTTTTTAACTAGGGCTCAAGCCCCCCCCCCCCCAAAAAAAAAAATCATGTTTCATCTCCGCCAATGATTTTATGATTTTTGACCGAGGTATGAGCGATTTTTCAAGCGGGAAAAACTGACATCAGGCGGTTGTTTTTGAAAAAAAAAAATCATTTTCGACGTAAATGGTCAAAATTTAATTGTAAAAAAATAATTTCATTCGTTTTCGTTTCAACGGGATGAATTATACAGAGTACTTGGTTTTCAATTTTCATAGATTTTCAACCGAGTTACAGAACGCTTTTCCCTGAAATTTTCCAGCCATCATTTTTAGTGCCCCTATAAGTATTCTCATAGTTCTAAAAATAAGATTGCGTAATGATAATGAATCAGTCATTTGCAAAACCCCATAAGTCCATGTGAGCCTGCAAAAAAAACACCCCTTACGGGCTCAAAATTTTATTAACCCCTAAGGGTGGTTTTTTTATGCACACTCACATGGATTAATGGGGTTTTGCAAATGACTAATTCGTAAAATGTTCACGTCACTTTGAAAAATTGGTCAATTTTTGGAATAATTTTGCAATATTTTGTAAATTTGTAGACAATTTTAATTTTTGTTAATGAATTTGGATCCCATTTTATGATTTCATTTTT
Source organism: Pseudococcus jackbeardsleyi (assembly GCA_038380155.1). Taxonomy (NCBI): domain Eukaryota; kingdom Metazoa; phylum Arthropoda; class Insecta; order Hemiptera; family Pseudococcidae; genus Pseudococcus; species Pseudococcus jackbeardsleyi. Next base: position 42,614,458 of record CM076238.1, read on the forward strand.
TCATGACCTTGAAAACACCTTGAAAAAATAATTGAAAATTTCCGATCGCCAGAGAAGGTCCAAATTTTAGAACCACTGTGAAATCAGCGTACATATTACGTTGCACAATCAACTTTTCAAAAAACTTTCAGACTTACTATCAAATTTGCATTACTTTCCAATATGATACGATATCCTTATCAATCATTGATATCGATATCATGCAGGAATTATCACTTGCATATTTCATCGCTACAGTCTCCACATCATACATAATACATAAAATTATACACCTATCGTACAAACGAACCAAATAGCATCTCACCCAGACCCTATATTTACTCCATCACGTTGAGAAAAAATTACACAACAGGAACTGCAAAAAATGCACAAACTACTCGTACACAATAAACCTCACAAATTCGACTCTTCCCTAAACCATTTTCGATACATATTCCGGGTATCAACATCCTCGCAAAATCCACCAACAACGTTCACACAACATTAAAAAAAAAATCCAACTTTCTTTTTTCCCTCTTGGAAATTAATCCAATAAATAACGCATTATTGGAAATCACATTTTTTAATTTCTTCAAACTAACAAGTTCTCTATCACCTGGTACGTTATTACACCATAACCAGACGAACATATCTCAATAGAATTATTGAAGCAAAATACTTTGATTGATATTTGCGATAAAACCGTCCCATACACTAATTAGTCGTTTCATTATCCTCGCTGTACAGTGAAAGTACATCGAGTTGCCATATTGTCATTTATAATCGTATACGAATACAATACATTCATATACGAAAATTCTACACCATATTGCCATCATGCTCAAGTACTCTCGTAATCATACGCGATAAAAAAAAAACCAACATAACTCTTGAAAAAAAAACACAGTCCCGCGAACAGACGATAATTAGCTGAAAATTTTTCATTACACCCGAGCTGAGCTTATAATCTACCCAACGGTAAAAAATTTCCTTCCTAGTGGTAAAACATCTTAATCTGATATTATTTCGTTAGACGAAAACGTGTTCAGATTCACGATACCGGAGCGAGAAGAAAGAAAAAGTATGATATGATGCGTGGTATCGCGTTACGACAAACGAACCCCGCCAAATAATACTCGTACATTCGTGCGAGAAAGAGCTTAATTTTCACAATCCGTCCAACAATAATTATAATTGGCAGCAGAATTTTACTTTCGGTGTAGTGTAATCTCCATTTTAATAAAATATACAACGTAGTACGCCGATGGCTTCGTAATTCGTATGCACTTTCCTAAACCTAGCGATACGATAATACTCGAGTGTAGTATTCGTGAAACCTCGAACTTACCATAAAAATCGACACTTGGAGGTCGATTCAAAATAAACATACCTTTCTCTACCCTTCACTCTGCCTCACGATGGATAAAAAATGACAAACTCGAGCCATACCGAACATTTCGAACATCAAATGCGACAATTTACTGCAATCCGACCAGATAACGTAATCCTCTTCAAGTTAATAATGCCACTGATAAATATACTCATTGTGTACCGAGTACTTATACGTACACTCGAGCTGAAATTCATTTCGAGGCAGATTTATAGACGATTCGTTGTTTTTCAAAAATAATTCTACTTTTTTGACTTTCAACGTTCGAATAAAATTACCCCTGCGAAAATATTACCATTATCGAACCTCTGGTCGAGTTCTAATTGCACAAAGCACCGTATTTTTTTCTATACGAATACTCGACATCGATGCAAATTCAACATCATTGTTTATGAGGATAATTCCAAGTCGAGTACGTCGAGAATGTGCCAATATAGAATCCATAATTATCTCAAGATGCACAGCTCGTATGTTGAGAAACAGGAAACCAAAGTTGAAGAGAAAAACAATGTATAAGAATCTAAAACAATAGTATTATCGAACGATACCTTATACCAAAGTATAATTAACTAAATAGGTTCTAAAACAATTAAAACTTTCTACCTTATACATTGGTTCATTATGTTTGGCTATTGAAGAATATCGCGGAACAGAACGATATGTTTGGCGTGGGTGTCCGAATACCACTAACCGAAGCGTTAAAATCATCACGAATTTTTTAAACAATCGAACCGGACAATGTATTGAGATTTGAATCAAATACGTTGTTTAGAGACCAAAAAAAAAAAAATAAAAAACTCTGTACAATGACGTAACAATTTCTAATTAAAAGGCTTCCCGAATAAACAGGTAGAAAGTCGGCAAGGCCACCGGGTACTTGGTGTAATTTAATTTAAAACTCGAGCAGCGAAGGCGTTTAAATTTTTAAAACGATACCTACAAGAATAGTGCTTTTCGAGTGTATTTGCTCGAAATGCTCAACTACGAGAGTTCTAAAAGTTACAGCTTCTCCAAGTTTTCATTTCTCGAAGCGAAATGTCTCGAAATGAGGTGGATATTTGATCAAAAGGGGTCTTTTTGTAGGCTCGGTGTTTACAACAGAAACATCGACGAAATTGTAATTTCCTTGTAGCACAACGTTTTAGAACTTCTGGCTTAATTGTAAGAAAATTCATATGCCGATATAAGTAATAAAGTGTATATTTATTACGAAAGCTGCCTCTTGTTTTGCATTTTATATTTATTGAGAAACGAGCCGTTCTATATGAGAAACGTTATTGCTACATTTCTAATTCTTTTATTTAATAGAGTAGTGTAACTCTTTGGTACGAAAATTGAAATAAAATTCTGCGTAGAATGAAGTTTCTTTCTTGTATTTATTAAGTCAGATGATAAAACTGATTGAATATCTGAAATATAAAAAAAAATAGTGAAATACTGAATGCGAGGTGAAATTTCAATATCATACCGAAATCGCGTCAATTTCTCAAATAGGAGATTACCATAAAATTTTCGTAGGCCATTGAAAATTTTCGTAGGTAATTGAAAATTTTCTTTTTGAAATCGAATATTTCATCCATTTTCCAAAACGTCGAAACAGAGAACTAAAAAAACAATTTTTCATTCATAAAATCGGTGAAAAAATTCACTAAAAGCAAACCGTGGAAAAAAATTCAAATTTACTGAAGTTGGTAAAAGATTAAAATTTTGGTGGAAAATCAGTGAAATTTTTCGAAAAATCAGAGAAGCTCCGCTCGTTGAAAAATCAACGAAAATCCGCCGAAAATCAAAGAATTTCGCTTACTTTTTCCTGTGCTGCAATCCGGACTTTTCAGTGACTTCACTGATTCAAAATAAGAGAATATGAGTGGTTAATCTTCAAACAAACTAATTAGTCTATCTATAGATAGATGATATTTCAATATTATGTACTTCTCAATAAATTAAATCGGTTTTAACTAAATTCGTTTAAAAAAATCAGAAAGATTTTAATCACAGTTTTCAAATTTTTCACAAAATTTCAATCTACTCAGATATTTCGAAAATTTGGTATTTCTGAGCGCAGAATAAAATTTACCCACTCCTATTCATTTCTTCCCCATAATCTTTGGAATATAAGGGTGCGTCTGGATTCTGGAGAAATAGCACAACCAAAACATAAAAATAAATATTTTTTTTCAAACGACTTTGAAAAATTAGGTTTTTTGATGTTCAGTACCTCCCCCAATTAATTTCCATTTTTAAAACATTTTTTAGCATTCGGATTATGGACCAAAAAGTCATTTCGGCACTTGGAAAATTAAAATGACGAGGGAAGAGTGTGTTTCGAAGTTGTTTCTACTACATTTTAGACAGGTCAGGAAATAATTCTCTTCTTCTAAATTATCCTTTACCTATGCTCAATTTTCTTTAGATTTATACAGTATTTAAAAAATGTCGACAAAATTAAAAAAATTTAAATATTCTGTCAAAAATTATGACAAAATAAAATTTTTCTATTCAAAAAATTCCATGATCGCTTATTCTCCATTTTTGCTCTTTTTTTTGTCCGAATACCTAGTTTTGGAAAAAATAATTTTTATTTCATGCTAAAAAATTTTTTTAAAAAAATCATTGAAATCGTTTCAGTATTATATGGGTAGGTAGAGATATTTTCACACAAAAAATCATTACCATTATCATCAGTGGTAATTTTTCATCACTTTTACTTTTTTCCTAGATACCAAAAAATTATAATAGGGTATTTTTTCTTCATTTTTGAAACATGGTCCCAAGAAAATGGGTATTCGTGGAGAATCACTGTTGATAAATTTTCAAGTACATAAAAGTATTCAGCAACATAGACTAAAATCATGGCGATTTAAAAAAAAAAATTTATCCGAAATTTCAAGAGATGAAAAATGATATTTTTCAGATATAATTGAAAATGGAACATGGGGTAAAAATGGGAAGTGAATCAATGATATTTTTGGATAAGAATTAACAAAATAATAATATCCTTCATTTTTTACAAAATTCATTTGATTTTTTTTCATTTAGTTAAATTCTGAGAGTAATTGTACAAAGGTAAAAATTATACCATGGAATGAATTTTCTACCTGAAGTCTCATTTCCAATGTTCAAACATCGCTTTTTGGCTACCCAAATTCAATTTTAGAAAAATAAACCCAAAACGACTCACTATTCACCTAGAAAATTTGGTTTTCTGCACCTGTAAAAAATTTCTAATTATGCAGGTTGGACATTTCAAACGAAAATTCGACTTCAGAAATTGTAAATTTTTTGTTTCAGAAAACGCCTTCGATGACGCATAGATTTTCTGATACTATATTTTTCGATCTTTAACCAGATGTTCATTTCTGGAATTGAACTACTCAACCCTCCCTATATTTTTACGAGATGGCCTTTGTGATTACTCGGCACACAATGGGACAATAATTGGGACATGCGAAAGGGTACTTCGCTTTATCTCATCCCCAACTCCCTACACGTTTTTTGAACCACTGTGGAATACTTTGTAACTCGTGTATGCAAACTTATCAATTCGAAACTGATAACTTTTTAATTTTTCGATTAGATATAAATAGAAGCTAAAATTTGTGATTAACTCTTGCAACAGCATGTGCAAGAAGATGGGATTTGAAATTGATAAAAATATCTACGTTGGTCGTCAAAGGCTCTCGCATACGATTAGGAATATTTTTTAGAATTTCTTTCATACCAATTTATAAAGTTTTATCAGCGATATCAATAAAGATGGATTTATGTATTTATTCTTCGTAAATGAAATATTTCAATGATTTCATCTCTCAATTCTATTCTAATTTTTAGAAAAACGAATTCCAAATTTCTTCGAAACACGACAAACATTTCAGGCTTAAAACCCGGTATGGAAGTTCATCCAAACAAAATAGATATCAACATAATAACTCGATAAAAATTTAAAAATACCACACATTGCGAAATCCGAATAATTCAAAAACGTAGGATAAGTACCGACATATTTGCAAAGATAATCTGAAATATGTCAATACAAGCGGAATACTTTCGCATACAAGGATCATTTTCCATTCGGAAAAACTGGCACAAAATCAAAAAAAAAAATTCACCAAACCTAAGCTGAAAATACTCGTAACTCATAATCCACGATTTCTCAACGCCGGTGGAAAAAAATATCAAACGAGCACGCCGAAGTACTCGTAATCGTAATATTTGCAAAAATACGAGTTCATTTCACCAATGCATCTATCAAGCCTACTTCTACGAAGATTCCCACAAGCTATAGGATACGATATGGCAACCAATGTTCGCAATGTACTCGCGGTATTACATAAAAATCACTCGAGACGATTTACCAGGTGAAAGGAACCGCGTGTTTCAAGTCTGCAAACGAAATTCACACAAGGGAAACGATTAAATCGCTTAGGTACCTGTATACAACAATGTTGCAGCCATATACGTTAATAATAGAGAACGCCGACTAATAATAAAACGTATCGTTAAATTTTTTTTTTTTTGTAAATAACGAGCGTAAAATTAATTATTGTTTTTCAAGAGTAAAGGTGAATTTGATGGTATACTAAAGACAAATCGTAAGGTACTTGATACAAACGAGCGAATTATCTTATAATAAGTTGACTCGTCGTATAAGTACAATTATCATAGTACGATACTTCTCCTCTACGACTGCCAATTTCACTTGTGTCTATGTCTATACGCGATTCATCTTCTAGTTAACGCATACCTGCGTAAACTCGCCTTACGTGCAGTTAATTAACTTACCAACGATTGTACTTAATTTTATAATATTACTTTCACGTGAATGTAAAATAATTGCTGTTCAACTCGCCTACGTCTCATCTTCGGTTTGCCGAGACCTTTACTTATACTGTCTGATTCTCGTTTTGTATTCGTATTTCGTTTTCGTTCGTTTATTAACGATGCAGCTCGTTGAATTCATAGTTTATCGCTTTCCACACATACTTTTTCGTATATTTGGCGCTTGCGAACAATACCAGAATTTTGCTCGTTTTTCGCATTACTGTGGCGAAGACTGCTAATTTCACATGTTAATCGAGTCGCTCGAATACTCTAAAATATTTTCTGGTCAGTGTGCGAGCATTTGAGCTCCCACATCTACTTTTCATCGGTCGGATTGTATATTTTACTAAATTTTTTCCAAATGAAGTCCATAATTACTGGATGGAAATTTTCTTGGACAGATGATGAAACAAAGTGAAATTTTTTCAACCGAGAAGATGTGTAGATTTTAGTTAAATGGTTTCGAGTAAAACTGTTTCATAATATGCAAGTAACTTGATTCTAATCCCTTAACCCTTCGTTTCGTCTTATTAAGATGAAAATTCAACTAAATGTGTGAGCCTGGGTATAGAATAGAAGCCACCCTTGGGGGTCAAAAATTAGGTTTTGAGTCACGACTGATTTTGGGCTTTTTAAAAGGAACAGAACATAGGCGCACCCAAGGGGGGCTCAGGGGGCTCAAGCCCCCCCCCCTTAAGCCCGGAAAAAATAATTTTTTGCTTCAAAAATGAGAAAAAAAGTCAATTTTTTTGCTCTTCAAAGTATTTTTTTTTTAAATTTTCGCAAACTTGACAATTTTTGATCGATTTTTCAGTCAAAAATCACCAAATTCTCAATCAATTCTCTGTTTGTCAGAAAAAAATGATGATTTTTGATTGAAATATCAGTGAAAAATGACTCAATTTGAAATTTGACCCCTCCCCATTTTTTCTCAAATTCTGAGCCCCTCCCTTAATTAATTTCTGGGTGCGCCTATGGAACAGAATCAGGTAAGAAAGTCGACTCAAAGTCAAAACCAATTTTCGACCCCCACAATTTGTTTTTTTTTAGAAGTCAATATTTTAAAAATAAGGTGCTTTTTGGAAAATTTCTACATAAAATTCCGAACCATAATTTCTATGTTTTTCGAAGTAAATTGATGGATTTTTGAAGATGCTGAATCAAGTCATTTATAGCTCCCTGAGCACCAAATGATGCTCATTGTACAATTTTTGAAAACTGGAGCAAAGCAGAGTGATCATTAAAAAAATTATCACATGAAGTCAAAATTCATATCTAGTAAAATTTTCTCCAATTTTTTTCGCAATATGCCTTCTATAATGGTGAAAAACTACCAAACTGGAAAATATACAGTAGATCTAAGAAAATTCTCGACCCGAATTTTCACTTTTTTACAAACTTTTTGAGGGAAGCTCAAAAAATCTATTTTTTTAATATCTCCCACAAAAAATAGAAAGTTTGATGGATTTATAAAATGAAAAACTCCTTGCATTTTTTTGGAAATTTTATCCTGATTAGATAGAAAATGATACTCATTGAGCGAACTAATCTAAAGATACCTAATTGTCAAACAGGAAAATAATGTTCTATTCTTTTTCATCTTTTAAATCGAAAAATTAAGGAACGAAATTTTTTAAATTTTAGCTACATAAATTTTAGTACCCTTTTTCAGGTAATAGATACCGAAACTTGGTTTGAAAAATTTTATGTCCGGTAAGGGTGATATTAATATTAAAAAAAACTCGGGAAACGATCATTTTGAACAAATAGTTCACAATGCGACCATCCACATAAAATATTATTACTCATTATAAAAAATAAAAATCAAGTATTTTGAAAGAAAAAGATGCACAAAAAATTTATTTCGTTCCTCTCCTTGAAAGGAGGTTAATATATGACAAATTAAAATTGTATAGAGAAAAATTTGTACACTACGACGATTTTGAATTTTTTCTACAAGGAAAGGGGGTGTTAATTCAAAAAACACTGAAAAAAACAAAATTGAAATCTAAAAATCTCATAACGTTTTATCATAGGTCTTATAAAACTGAACGGCATTCAATAAAAATGTCACAAATTTCATTTTTAATATCTTGTGCACAATGAGAAATTGCAGAAACGTCGAATTCAATTCTTAAAATAACTAATTTTCAATTTATTGAGATAATTTTATGATTTAATAATTTTGAAACTGTAATAAATTTGCCTTGAAAAAAAAAATGAAATTTCATACCAGGAATTAAACAAAATTAATGATTATAAACCTATAAGCACCTCGAGAAAATGCTATTTTTTTTAGTACTTAGGTACACTTATTTCTTTAAACATTTTTTGGAAAATGGGGGGAAGAGGTGGAAGACTTAATGAATGACTTTAGAAGATCAAATTTTCATCAGTGTATTTTGACATTTGGTAAAAACTTTTTCAAACAGTAGTTCACATTTCAATAAAAAATAACTTCAGACCTATATTCCAAATGCGAGGTACTCTGAACTCTGAATATTTAAAACTTTTCTTTGTATTTTCGAATTTCGACGAGAATTTTGATTGATTTTATCCAATGATCAAAATTCTTCGAAATTTTAAAATTACATGGCATTGGTAGTAAAACCCACCTTCGAGAAATAATTCGCGATTTCCCTCAGAAAATGTGTGAATTTTCACCATATGTTCAATTTCAAATTCATCTTCATAAATTGAAAATTTAATCATAAAATGAATAATTACAAATTTTCACGAATTTTTCGAAACAAACAACACGAAAAAAATTTCAAAATGCTGGTTTCAAATTTTCACTTTCTTTCATGGCCGCCCAAAAAATGTCTACCAACTTTTACATCGAAAATATCTATTTAAAAATTTCAAACAAAAAAACAAAACAATAATGAAAAAATTTGCGTAAGTATTTAGCACAAATATTTCTGCATTGGCGAAAAAAATTCTCGAGCTGAAACTACGTAAATAATAAATATGGGCACTCGGGTACTCCAAAAATATTTTGCGAAGATGCGACAACGAAATTTCATCTGAATTTCGCTAGATACCAATTCATCATTAATGCTATTAAGATTGCCCTAGTTTTCGCTATAAAATTTGTCATTACACGAAAAACAGAAAGAAAACACAGATGATGGAAATATACATGGACATACGTGATGGCGATAACGTCCAGTCTAACGCATCCTATGATTATCATAAGGCAACGACGCGATACAATGCCAACCAAAATAACTTAATTTATCGCATCGCATTACTCGGTTTAATTCAAGAAAACAACTTGGTCATTCACACCGACTATAATCATACAAAAGGAGAATTTCAAAAAATACATCCAAGTAAGAGGAAATTCGCTCCTTGAAAACGATCATCAGGTTAGAAAAAATACCTTCAAATCAAACATCAAAATTTGATACGATATATTATTATTTAAATATTTTAACATGAATTTTTGAAAAGGAACTTCAAAAGATATGAAAAACATCAAAATGAGCTCAATCTTTCAACTAGAATTTTGTTTCTTTTTAGGAGGAGGGGGTAGGGGGGAATTTGTCTCCGAAGATCCTGCAGACATTTTGAAAATTCTATTTTCCCAGTAGGAAAATTTTCCGGAGAGGTACAGAAACTCGAATTGAATATTCTCAACATCTCAAGAGGAACCGAAAGCAAAAAATTCGGCTCATACGAGGGTCTTTTTTTGAGGGGTTCTCAAAATAAAAAATACGGCTTGGCGGCTTATAGCCGGCGAAATACGATAAATAAAAGAACGAGAAAAAAAACAGAATACAAGTCCTGCTGTTCTATCCTAAACGTGAACATCGTGACTATGCATTTTTATGCGAGCATATTCCATACGTGAAAAGGACGATAGTCCGTTCATCTACAATTCCACATCGCACCTCTTGTCACCTTTCCAAAGGGGCAACGATTTTTCTACCTTTCTCACATAAATCATCGATAATATCGAAAATTCGCTTTTTCAAACATCATCTTGGTATTTGGTTGAAATCACGCGCCAGTTGTATAATCGAAAAATCATATACGTACATGCCACTTCATAAAATTCCACGTACGTATCCCTCGTGCTAAAAAAAATTCTACACCGAATCCTAGCACGGCATCACCTCTCGATATAATCAGCTGTGTCAGCGAATACCAAACATAGATTTATAATAACTTATTCGCAACACAGATTTACAAAGTGATCGAGCAATTCGAAATTATATTATGACGAGATTTAGTTAGAAAAAAAAAACAGCAATCCATTTTCATCAAATCTTCTATTAATAAACAATTACATCTTATTGCTGCAACGAATATTTCATTATGTCACGCTTCTGTTCGCTATATTTGCATACACCGAAATGCAATCCACGTCTAAAATTACAATCACGGATCAACTGTCACACCGATGACGCGTTTCATAATTTTTAAATAAAATTTCAAAAACGAGAAGAAAACGGACGAATTGCATTAGTCACATTGAATTTATTTCGCTATTTAAATATGTATACAGAAACGAGCCACAATGCGGAGAAAATATTAGTAAATAATTTAAATATAACTTTCAAGATCAAATAAAATAGGTTTTTTTCGCGATATGGCTATGGCGTTTTCTATCTGTGTACCAGACAGCATCATCCTTTTCACCTCGATTCAATGATACGGTTATGATCATTCATACTATACAACGACATGCTCGTTATTTGTTCGAAAAATAAACGTTGTGTGTTGTTAAAACGGTGTGATGATTATAAGTGAAGATGTGCATTTTCAATGCAGATTCGAGATATTTTCAAGTGTGGGATATGGAAATAAAAATGGAGAGACAATAAATTTGAATGCACTGGATTCGAATTTTTTTCGTTCTAATGGTCGAAGGAGGAGAGATGAGGGGTTGATGAGTATGAAAGCAATACCATACATTAATTCATCGAAACGGACAAGCCGAGTGAGTAAAAATTTTGAAAAAATTCGTCATTCGCCTGAAAGCTGAAATTTTAACAATTTTTCAACGTATTTTAAGCTAAAAAGTAAGGCAAGAACTTCAATCCCTTGTCTTCTATATTTTCTCCAACTTCGAATTCAGATTCCCTATGATTTGAAAGTGTTTCAACTTCTACTTCGAAGTAAGTACCTAATGGATTTTTTTAAAAATAGGAATTACCAAAAAACGAATTTCCATTTTTTATTTAAAAATCATAAAATTCCGTGGAATTTCATCAACTTTTTTTCATTTTTAAAGTTTTCGACTATTTTAGGTAAAGTGGCAATAAATAAAATACAATTTACCATCGTTGCTCAATTTTCGTTGAAATTTTGTGCTTTGCGAAGTTTTTTTTTGCAGAATTTTGTACTAGCACAAATATTGATTTTCAACGTCAAATTACCAATTTCAAAAATTTCCAACACTATTCAGACATTCAATTTCAAATTAGAAATCATTAAAATGACCTCCCTTTTTTAATTCGTCAAGAGAAGATTTTAGTACGTTCATTCGATGAAACATTTTTTAGAAATTGAAAAAAAAATTGAAATCTCTGAACACGAAATAGTTTTGGAAATTTTTCTTGATTATTCCATACGAAAGAATTTCTTCAAACTCTCTGGCTTCGATAAATATTTTGAAAGAAACGCAAAAAAAATTCCACAGCTCGGTTTTCAACTGCTCTCATTGATTTGGGTAATTTTTGAAATTACATCTTTTTCGAATACCTATGTGACCCTGTCGGAAAGAAGGGCCCTTGTGTAAAAAAAATCGATGTCTTTATTTTTTATATTTGGTCCAAATTTGGTGACATTTGGACCAAAAATGTGAAAAATGAGACATCGTTTTTTTCACACAAAAGTCTCTTCTTTTCGACAGGGCCACCTATAACGAAAGTGAGGAATCCAAAACCAAAAAGTTTAGGAAATAATACGTTACTAAAAAACAGGGGGCCGTAACAAATTTTTTTGAGTAAAACTCTTAGCTTTACTTAACCGACTTTTTGCATAACTTTCAACTTTTTCATGGGTTACCCCCTCTCAAAAAAATAATTTTTACGAAAAACGTAGAATAAATTTCAAAAAAATTACAATGACTCAAATTAAAATTTTTATGAAAAACTTCAAATAAAGTACAATTCAAAAAAATCATAATTAACTTCATTTAAATTTTTTTACAATTTTCGAAAAAAATGCCAGACTTTCGAATCAAAAATCTTAATCAATCTTGGCCAGCTCGACGTAGCTTGATCGTTAAAACAAGACACCCTGTACGTAGAGAGATAAAAAAAAATGCTGACAAAAAATACAGACAGCTGAACCCCCCAAAAAAAACATCTAAAATTTCTCTCAAAAATAGATGAAAATAACATAAAATTGTCATCGACTCCACTCCAAATTACATCCACCCAGTCGAATATGATTTTTAATCAAAATCCGACTAAATTAATAAACGTTAAAATCTGGAAAGGTGGAAACGAATCAAATAAAACCCACGTTACCTAACAATTTCTCAATTTTTGTTATTTATTCGTTTAGAAACTTGACCAAAACTACAGAAGAAAACAGCGAGTAAATACACGTGGAGAAAATATAAATTTGTTCATGACCTTAACATCATCGCATACGAGTAAATAAGATTTACAAGTTTTCTACCGGTTTTACACCGGCGTAATTGAGAGAAATTAATGAACAAACAACCAAACGTGTCCAGAAGAAGCATTCGAATACCAAATTGGTGATATTGAGATATTCACACGTCAAAAGCCAAATAAATAACCGAAATTTTTTCCACAAAAAAGTCATCTTGGTTCAAAATCTTGACCGGCGTTTCGGATGTTCGACTGTGAAGCGAATACCGATAAATCAAGATTTACGTTCTTCAACGAAACACTTTCTTTATTACATTGCAAACACGAGTAATTTCCAAATCTCTGAAATTCTCATTCTCGTACAGGTAATGTGCTCGACCATTTCGAAATTCAGCTCTTACCATAAAAACCATTTACGACTTAATCCAAAAAGCAGATTAACCACGTATTCGATTTCGGTTTTCAATTTTACAATACCTTTTTCGCCTCAAACGAGAACAAAATAATTTCGTCGAATTATATACCGGAATTAAATAAAAAAAAAGTAAAAAAAAAAACGAGGCGAAACGTGTGCTGATTTTTTTCACACTGTTTCCTATTTGTTTAATAACTTTTGTTTCATTATCGAACGCGTTGATTGAATTTAAAAACCATCAATAATGAGTTAATTACAATAAAAGAGCTACGGAATTGTATTTTATTGGTGAATTATTTTTCTGTACGACCTACTTTGGGCGAGCAAGCTGAATGAACGGTAATACTTTCGTTCAAGTTCACGTCTCCAGGTACGATTTTCAACTGTCTTTCTCGTACCATATAAATACATACGATCAACGGTTTTACATGGATTTTTTAAATTCTCCGAAGAAATGCGAGAATAACCAGAATAAGTATCGAGTTATAAAAAAAAAAGAAAGAAGCAGGTGTACTTTCAACTTCTATACGTATAATCTACCAAACGGCTCATCCAGTCGTAACCTATACAGATGACCACTTTCAATTGAAGTATTACCGCTTTATAGCTTAGGACGAGATTGAAGATTAATAAAATCAAGAATGTTCGAAAAAATAAGAAAATATCCACGTATCATCATCAATCGCCACTTCTCGCATAGGTACCTTTTTTCAAGAAGAAAAACACACGATCGGTTCTATTACAAAAACATACGTGGGTGTATCACATTCACGGTTCAAAAATCAATTTCTTTAATATCGTAGGTCCAAGTTACCAAAACGAGCCTCGTATAAAATTCCTTTTTTTTTTCCTCAAACGACATAACCAACTTTTGAAAAAACTCCCTCGAGAAGTAAGTATACTTAGTAAATACAAAATAATATACGAGTAAAGTTATTCATACGTGGTACGAGAATCCTGCGATATAAAAAATTCTCTCAACTTTAGTTTTTCCAAGCAATGTAATCAAGAAGGGGAAAAAAGCTTAAAACAAACTTATATCACACAGCCGCATACCGTTTAAATGTTTTCAAGCGTTCATTTCCTTTTCAGCTCTCTCGGAGCAGAAAATCCATTAGCGAGACCAATTTCGAGACGACGACGCTGACTAATATATGACTCACATAAAGGTCACCGTCCAATTTCCATTTAACGGAAAACGTTCATTATATCAATCAATTATCGAAACAGACGACAGAAAGCTCTTACTAAAAAGGCTTTCGGAACATGATAAAAAATAAGCGACTATAAATAGGTATAAGTATCTTATACCTAATCTCCGATAAAAATGGGAAAATTGACGACGAGGTCATTGCAGCTTATTTTCCTTTTCGTCGAATTATTCATTTTATAATGCTGAATATATGAATCGAATAGCTCTCTTTGTCAGCAGGGAAAATTTTCATCTCTTGATTTCTTTGTTTTCAAAAGCTATATCTCTGTGGTTAATTAAGCTCTATTCCGAAAAACGGGAAGATTTGCCAAAAAATGAAAATAATAGGATGATAATTTATTGGCTGAAACCTCGATGATGGAAATTCCATCATCCGTCTTCATTAAGTACAAAGCTTTTAAAATGGAAAATAGACGCTTCATCGTTCGATGCCAAATTATTGGTGATTAGAAATCAAAAAATAATTCATTCGTACATTTTAATTCGATATCAAAAAATCGCAACGTTTTAAAAAAAGTCAAAAACGAGGAAATGAATAATTAACTTTTAGCGCATGAAATAAAAGTTTGAATAGTAGAATTTTACTGGACCAAAATGAAGATATATTATCGAAAGAACATCCGAAAATATTCTAAAATCTTAATGTTCAGATGCTGAAGCCCTGAAGTTTATTTTTTGAATTTTAACAAATTTTTGAAAAATGATAAAATCATCCCATGCAAATAAAATTTATCATGAAAATTAAGTAAAGTAGAAAGTTGAAATTTGCTGAATATTTAATTTTTGACTTCTGAATCAATTAGAAAAAAATTCCTTCTAATTTAGAACTTGAAAAAAATCAAAAATTCTTCGCAGTTTAAAAGAAAAATTTTTTTATTTTTTTCAGAAAATGTCCGTAAAAATTTCGTTAACATTTTTAAATCAATCGGATGGATCACCAATAAACTCATGAATATTAAATTAGATCACAGGTGCCAAACTTCTTATGAGCTTTCTTCAAGATTAAAAAATACTAAAATTCATTGGTAGCTTCAGATCCACCAGGATTTTGGGAGCCTCTTTCAATTATTCAAGAGGTTAAAAATATCGTACACCTTTCTTGATTGTATCAAGGTTTTACACTTATATTGGAATGGTTTTGTATTTTCAAAAATCACCATTTAAAAAATGATTTTCAGCATTTGAAAATTTAAATAGAGGAGCATTTTTAATAGATCTTTCGATCGATATACCTTTATCTTGATCCAAAATTACATTTCTTACTCGGATATACCCCTTGATAAAAATTAAATTTCCACTAAATATTCGAAAATTCGTCCAATTCTGACAACATTGTAAATTTCTTTTGCTTCATATAGGACTGAGCCAAGCGGAAGGAGGAGGAGAACAGAGGATGCTTGCTTCCTAAACAATAATAATTGATAAAACAGCATTTTCGGCTCAGAATATAACCTTCGAGCAGGAAAATTTGATTGCAGAAGTGATGATCCATTTCAGAGAAAATTCTGCAACCTGCTGAAAAAATGTCAATCAAAAAAATCTATTTTGATTGGAAATTTTTCAATTTTTCTCCTTTCTTACTGCCCTCTCATTTGAAATATCAATTTCTCTACGTTTTTGACAGCATTATTTTTCCTTTCGACTGAAATTTCTTCGAATTAAACTCTCCAGTTTTTCAAAAATTAATAATTCTATTGCAAAGCGTTTCTGTGAAGTTGATACATTCGTCCAACTCCGAACGGAGTTCTTAGTTCTCAAAATAGAAAAAATTGATAAAACTCCAAAATATCGTAGTATCATTCAAGTATAAATTTTTTAGAAAACTACGGAAATATAAGAATTTTTGAATTCTGATCGAGGTATAATTCCATACCAAGTGTATTATGCAACTGGAACTGAAAGAACCAAAACAGCTATTTAATCAAAGAATTACAACAAAAAGACTGGACCGAAACAGAGACAAAACCAACGAGGTCAGTTTGCTTTCCTAATAACGATAAAATTGTATTTTTAGAAGTAAAAATTTGCAAAAATGAATTACCTTCTTCGGGAAAATTTTCTATTGAGTTGAAAAATGATGAAAATTGCATTCTGAGTGAGTCCAAAAAATCAAAAATAATCGATCTCAGTTGAAAATTTTCAATTTATTTTTGTCCTCTCCTTTCAACAATGTCAAATCAAAGTACATATCTATATGTACCTATACCAAAAATCAAAAACTGAATATCTCACCTTTTTGACTCCCCCCCCTTCGATTCATTTCTACAACAATTTTCTCAGAAGTTACAATTGCTCTTAAAAATTATTTATCGACTCCTCAGATTTTTTAGAACTTTTTTTTTAGAACTTGAAATGTTAAGATGGGTGGATTCCCATCAATTTCTCGACTTTTTGCCAATTTTCGGATGAAATTCCAACAAATTTGTTTTCTACTTCCAACCTACTTCGAAAATCTGAGCCCAAACATAAATTCAGAATTGAAAAAATAGAAAGATAAAAATTAGACAAAGCCCTGTCTCAAAAGAAAGAATAATTATAAAACTTCAAAGTAAGGTCGTTTCTGAAAAAAAAAAAAATGAAACCAGGAATTTATTTCTCAACCTATTACAATTTAATTTTAAACTAGAAAACATACCTTTCCACCACATACCTAAATAATTGATTAATTAATCGGTTAATTATAGGAACGTATTTCAAAGATGAAATAAAATATAATTTCAATTCAACCTTCCTCAGTCGACTACCCACCCACAATAATTTCACTCAATAACAAATCACATCGAAACCCATACGACGCGACGCTACAATTCAATTTAAAAGGTTCCACAGCCTACATTCATTTTCCATTATTTTTCTCCTACGGCTCCGTCGCAATTGAAAAGTTGGCATTTTAGAGAAAAATCTCTCACATTTCAAAACCACTTTTACTTTATGATTCATAATGACTAAACGTATCAGGGAAAACACACATCGCCATTCGGTATTCACCACCGCAACCCATTTTATTGGTCGGTTACCATTGTCGACGATCATCATTGACATAATATGTACAAGAGCACGATACGCGATAACGCCATTGCGATTGTTTTAATTGTAGAAAAGAATTCCTGGTTTGGTAAAGGTAATCCTTGACCTATTTGGATGAAGCCTTATCAAAGTTGACTAAATCTATAACCTGTACGCATCGCATCGTGTCACAGAGGTAAACGTATCTATCTAGGTAGACGCTCGTACAAACTATATTTTTTAATCAATTCAAACGACGTACGTCATTTATTAAATCATACGATTCATGGATTATTACCCATATCCATACACCGATGTTTGACCGAGACATGGTGCCGTGCTACCTTACAATAAAGAACGTGTGTTGGTTGAAGGCGAATCAACAATATAACCAGTAGGTGTATAAATTAATATACACTCCATAGTCCATAGACATACGGAATACATAATTTCCGTTTCGTTGACTCCGACTTTATGTGACTTCCTTTTTTCTTTCTTTTCCTCTATTTTTTCCCCCGTACATTCATTCATCTTCGTCTCAATGTCGAATTTCCAGTATTCTATTATTATACACTCGCAAGCCAACGATCATATTTAATCAAATAACGCCTTTTGTTTGACATAATTCGATATTTAATACACGTTCAAGTTCGAATCATGAAATAATCCCCGGTTTATCGAACTTCGTACAATCGCAGTATGATATTCTTTTCACTCTCGTTATTATCGAAAACCATATTGTAGGTCATCAACATTCGCGTCTATTTGGCGTCGAGTCAATTACGTTGACAAAATTTGGGCTCGTGTTTTTAAACACACCTATTCGTCGGATAATAAATTTAAAATACGTCGTCTAGTAACACATTTTGGAGATGAGGATTCGCGAAATGAAAATCTCGACTTTGGTGGCATTTGAACGAAAATCATGAAATTTACGATCATCAAAAATCAGGCTATTTTGAAAAAAAAAACATCAAAAAAATTTAAAGTATAGTCGAAGTAGAGCATTATAATGAGAAGCAAATTTTGTCAAGAATTTTTCAATACATAATGGATCATCAACGCCAGGTGGTCACACTCAGAAATGCACGAAGCTCAACAGAAGAAAAAAATATATAAGAGTTTTCAGTGGCGTAGCCAGGGGGGGGGCGAAGGGGGCGATTGCCCCCCATGGCCTTTAAAAAATATGGTGTAATGGGAGAAAAGTGGCAGAAATTGGGGGAAATGGTCTATTTTAGACATCAAAAATTCAATTTTTTCAAAGCTTCGCCCTCGCTTCGCTCGGGCTTGAACATAATTATCAATCGATCTCAATTTTAATGAACGTTCTGAGAGAAGCGTGCGAAAAAAGGCTTATTTTTGTACTTCCAATCTAACTCCTGTGTCCATTTTACATCGTTGTGTTAGTCTTATTATTACACACCCCCTACCTCAGACTCGGTTATACGTACCCTACGAAAAAATACTTGCTATGTTTCAAAACGACCACAGAAAATTTGACATAACTCTTTCTTGATTTCCCCCCCCCCCCCTTGACAAAATCCTGGCTACGCCACTGAGAGTTTTGCTCTGAGCCAATTTCAGTTATGGGTGAAAAGTCACTGAGGAAAAGGTCAGGATTGCAGCACAGGAAAATCAGCAAAATTCTTCGTACCAATTTTTTAAAGAATTTCATTGTTAGTGAATTTTCACTGATTTTCCAACAATTTTTTCACTTTTTTTTTAGTGGATTTTTTTCTGATTCATTAGATCATTACTATGTATTCTCTCAATCATAAATCAATGAAAATTATCGAAAATCAGAAAGAAACAATCAGAATTGCAGCACAGGAGAAAATTTGTGAAAAAATTTTCACTGAAAACAAATCAGAGAGAAAAATCACTGGAAAATCATTGAAAATTCACTGAAGTCAGTAAAATCTGTAAATTTAGCTGAAAAATCACTGAAAAATCGTTGAAAATCAGTGAATTTTGCTGGTTTTTTCTGTTCTGCAATTCCGTCTGTTTATCAGTGACTGTTCACTGATTCAAAATGAAAGAGTAGCAATATTTTTGATAATAATTTTCAGTGACTTATTAAAAAAAAATGAAAAGGCATGGGAAACATGTTTTGAAAAGTTCATAAAAATTATTCAATAAAATATTTTTTTTAATCCATGTTTTTTTGAAATTTTCAAACATTTTTTCAATCGAATTTCCCAAAGAGTTAAACAATTAATCGACATTTTGGTTCGTTTTCAACATTAATAATGTAGAATGAAAAATGAATAATATTCCCATTTAATGAATTCCTATAATGGAATTCCAATATATATAATTCTAATTTTTAAAATTGCAAAGCAATTTCAATCGTTGACAATTTTGTAACTTTTAGAATAAAAAAAAATGAATTAAAATATATCGGATAAACTAGCAGAAAAACACAAATTAGTTCATAGAGATTTTTCAAGTATTCAAAGGTCTAGCAAAAAGTCATCAAATCAGTTTTTAAAATTTTGGAAAATTTTTCAAAAATTTGACCAAAAAATCATAATTGATTGGTCAGAATATTTTCAATTCGTATGTTTTTTTAAATTTATCAAAATTCCATTATGATATGGTGAGTGAAGTTCGATTTTAAGAATTTGATAATCCGTTTCATAGACTGACCCTCAACACTGTTACATTTCCATGTTAAAATTGAAAATCTTGAGTTAATTTTTAAAAAAATTGACAATTTTTTCAAAAAATAATGTTTTCATTATGAAAATTATCGAAACGTATTTTTAAAAATAAAACTGGAAAATTATCAAGATTTTAAAAAAAATCACCAATCTTGGAAACTTTACAAAATATGTACATTTAAAAAATAGTCAAATTTTTACAAATATCATCCAATTTTTTTAATAGATCGTAATCAATTTCGAAAAATTGATAATTATTAAAACCAAATTAGAAAAAAAAACTAACAAAAAAATTCATTTTTTGAAAGAGGGAAGAGCCGATTGTTCATAATCGAGCAATTTTGAACCTCTAACATTGAACAACTTTTATTCAAATACCGATTACAAAATGCAATTACTTAGAAATTTCACAATACAAAGAATTCATTTCCAATTACGAGGAAAAAAATACATAAATATCTGTTGTCGTAATCGAACAGAAAAAATATCCAAACAACATCTCTATCAATCGTACTGACGAAGTTTTTACTAAAAATAAAACATAATCACGAGAGTTAACACTTCAAAGTTCGAATAGTTAACCATAACGCACACACATGAGTAGGAAAATTAATAAAAAGAGAAAATCTTCAGTCGAGTTGATCCCCAAGGCTATTTTTTCAATTACCTTCGTCATGTTAATAAAAGCAATACCTGCTGCTACATAACGCACTCTGCTCTGGCCAAATAATAAGCTCATACCGTTATACTTATCGCTGTCATAATGCAAAGGATGTAAGCTTAAATTTGGCCATCCATATACGTCGTGGTCAAACATTACGCAAACATGATAGCTGCTGTTACCATCCTTCACTGAAGAATCGAGAAAACACGCCTAATTAAAAGTATTTGTTTACCTGCCACAGTTTGAATGATTTTATAAACAGGAAATACGCATTGTGATAATGCATCTATACGTTTCATATCATCCTGTTGATTCCGTACCCAGAAAGACGGAAGTAAAATCAATGAAAACTGCTATGGTCGGGTAAAATCAAAACAAACATTCGAACGGACTATCATTATGATATAAATTTGCATCGAACGAATGATGTTGCTCATTTTTCTATTTTTTTTATTTGGATTAAAGTCGTAAATTTTTTTCGAATTACGAGTATCGATCGATACTGATATTTTTTCCGGAATTTAATTTTCTGTTTGACTTTCTTTTCGGCCAACTAACGTTATTTGATTTTCCCTATCAATTATATTTCTTTATAGTAATGCATCGATAAATATTATACCAATAAATTCCGGCCACACCTAAAATAAAATAATAATTAAATCGATAATTTATAGAACCACGCCTTGCATTTTTCTATTGTTTTCGAAGTAATTTATTATATTGGAAAGAAAACTTATGGTAATCTTATTACTTACGTTGGCAAAGCCATATAGCACGAATATGTGCGAACGACGACGTAACGCGAAAATAACCAAAAGCCAATGTACCTCGATTTATTTACTCATTTTTTCAGCTCAAAAAAAGCAGAATGGGTTTTAAACTCAGTAGTACGTAGTATGATAGAAAGTTGAGTCTGAATTTACTTTCAGTTGTTCACATATTTTATATCCATCGAAATTTTCAAAAAAAATGAAGAGAATTCATTTCATGCAGCAAAAATTTACCTTTACCAAAAAAAATTTTTTCAACAAAACTGTAACTTACGAACTAAATTTGGACAGATACCTATAGGTATTTTCTTATTTCTGAAATTAATGAATACGAGTTACGAGTACATACTTTTTCTCATCATCATACAGTATGACACAAAAGTCTTGTCCACGAAAAACACTTGATGATATCTCGAAACTGAAAAGAGATATCGGGATGATTCAAAGGGCAATATGTTCCTGGAGACAAGGACATTGAAGATTGATAGTCAAATTTTCAGTTCTACCTACAGGGTGTCCACAAATTGAGAAACCGGTTTTGGTTAAAAAATGGGGGTCTGGGTTTTTTATGGATTTGAAGTCTACACACTGAGACGATTAAAATGTGATAATTTTTTTTCGAAACCGGTTCGATAATTTGCAACCGGTTGTCAAAAATACCCCAAAAATCGAGATTAGAAAAAATTTTCCAAATGAAATTTGTAGAGCTTCGTAAGCCAAACATTGTCAGTGAACTTATTTTTTGAATCGGTTCACTCTCGGCAACTTGACAATTTCAATAACAAAAAAGATATGAAATTTTTTTTCAAATGAATGTTGAACACCGCACCGTTAAAAATCTAAAAAAAATTCATATCTTTTTTTGTTGCTGAAATTTCAAAAAATGAGTTCATTGACAACGTTTGGCTTACGAAGCTCTACAAATTTCACTTCAAAATTTTTTTCTAATCTCGTTTTTTGGGGTATTTTTGACAACCGGTTGCAAATTATCGAACCGGTTTCGAAAAAAAATTATCACATTTTAATCGTCTCGGTGTGTAGACTTCAAATCCATAAAAAACCCAGACCCCCATTTTTTAACCAAAACCGGTTTCTCAATTTGTGGACACCCTGTAGGTAGAACTGAAAATTTGACTATCAATCTTCAATGTCCTTGTCTCCAGGAACATATTGCCCTTTGAATCGTCCCGATATCTCTTTTCAGTTTCGAGATATCATGAAGTGTTTTTCGTGGACAAGACTTTTGTGTCATACTGTAGAACTAAACGAAGCCTTTAAAACAGAAAATTCTCGTTCGATGATTTTTTGACTTATATCAAAACTGAAGGGGTAAATCTCAAAAGGTAGAAAAATTCGCAAAAATTCCTTTTTTGGAAAATCATTTTTTGAATTAGTGTTCATTCTATATCAGTCTACTCAGTTTTTAACCCAAGATTATTCCATTTTATCTAAAAAAATCACGAAATCATGTCATCTTCAAAGTCACTTTGAAAATATTTCGATGTTCAAAACTGAACTTTATTAGCGAAATCTAAACTTTCATTGCAAGAAAGTTCTTATTAGGATCCAATTTAAAAATCTGTAAAAAAAAAAAAAAAAAAAAAAAAAAATACAGTAAATACATTTCTCATGGATAATCAGCCAATCACCCAGTAAAGTTTTCGACTTGGGATGTTTGAATTTTAAAGGCTGAAAACGCTCCGAAATTTTTAACAAAATTTTTTATTAAAAAAAGTTTCAATAACTGATATTTTCAATGATGCAGTGACAAATAATGAAAACGTGTAAGAATTCCTCTCAATCTCATTGATTTTGATTTAGAAAAATACCACTCAAAACTTTCAACCAAATTGACTCATTGATTAAAAATCAGATTACCCTATTTCCCTCTTCACTTTTATTAGGTGAGATTTTTAAAAACAAGGAATCCCAGAGAAAATTACGAAAAATCACTGAAAAACTGTCAGAATTGCAGCACAATAATAAAATCAATGAAAAGATTCTACTGAGAGTGAGAAAAAAAAATGCTAGAAAATCAGTGGAAATCCACTGAAATGTCATGAGAATATCAGAAATTCTTCGAAAAATCAGGGGAATTCTTTGGAAATATCAGTGAAATTTTTAGGAAAATTGGCGAAAATCCGCTGAAAATCAAAGAATTTTGCTGATTTCCCTTGTTCTGTAATTACAACTTTTATTCCAGTAACTTCTTTTCACCATTTCGAATCAATGAAAGAGTGATTTCATGATTACATTCATTCAATAACTTTGATAATATTTATCAAATCGTCTATATGATTCTGAGACATAAATACAGGGTCTATATGTGATCCGGGCAGTATCAGCGTAAAAATTCCCATCTGTTCTCTCCCTTTTCTTCCCTTTTTTAACGTTGCATCACTGAAAATGATATTGTTGTATGCGACGAAAGCTAGAAACGACCAAAAACGTCTTGATAAGATTACGAGTTCGAAGTAAGGGATGAGTCATCTTACCAAACTTGCATGCGAAAGTGTGAAATGTGTTTAACTGAGTTTGAATGCCCACCTGATAACATTAAACGAGTCCTTTTTTCCAACTTCAGAATGCCGTAATCTCAAAACTAAAATTATCAAATCTTTAAAATGAAATTTTTGATTTATTAATAATTAATCAGAAACAGAATATGAATTTATTATTAAAAATTAAGTCTATCAAAATTACGATTTTTTGAACCTAAAAAACACGTTTTTGGAATTTTTAAAGCAGAAAACAAAAAAATCAAAATCATTACTTTGTCAACGAGGGATTTTCACGCAGACCGTGCCCGGATCACATATAGACCCTGTATAGCTGGACTCTCCTCAAACTTTTTTTTTCAGTTATTCAAATAAATTTTTTTATAAGATGGTGGGAAACTTCAATATTCGATGGAAAAAACACAAAAATTTAATCTAATGATTTATAGACACAATTTCATTTTATTTTTGGAAATCAAAAAAATTATTTTTGAACAGTCACTGATGAACAGTCAGAATTGCAGCAAAGAAAAACCCCAACAAAATTCACTTAATTTCAACGAATTTTCACTGATTTTTCAGCCAAATTCACAAATTTTACTGACTTTCAGTGAATTTTTACTGATTTTGCAGTGATTTTTCTTACCGATTTGTTGTCAAGGAAAATTTCTTCACTGATGAACAGTCAGAATTGCAGCACAGAAAAAAATCAGCAAAATTCACCAATTTTTCAGCTAAATTCACAAATCTTACTGACTTTTCACTGAATTTTCACTGATTTTCCAGTGATTTTCTAGCCGATTTATTTTCAGTCAAAATTTCTTCTCTGACTGTTTCTTAGTGATTTTCAATAATTTTCAGTGATTTATAAATGAGAGAGTAAGTATCTAATTTTTATATTTATTTCTAAAAATATTTTTATTACTTATTTTTGCGTCGATTATTCAATAATTTCTTAAATCAAGCTAAATTTCATGAATTTTTCAAGCCCACTCTCTCATTTTGAATCAGTGAAAATTCATTGAAAAAAGGTAAAATTGCAATTCGGGGGAGAATCAGCGAAATTCTTTGATTATCAGTGGATTTTCGCAGATTTTCCACAAAATTTTACTGATTTCTCAGCGAATTCTCACTGATTTTCCACCAATTTTTTCACTGATTGCTTTCAGCGAATTCTTTTCACTAATTCATTACTGTGCTATAATTTCCATTATTTTCCACTGATTTTCGATAATTTTCATTGATTTGTAAATAAGAAAATATTGTTCACACAAATTCAAAAATCCAAAATAAACCTCGAGGAGGATTCCCCTATACTGAATTCCATTCACATTACACTTTCAAATTTACCTATACCAACAAACCACCCGCATGGCACAGACACATCGTATAATCTGTTTAATTTGCTCGTTAGTTCGAGTACCCTCGGCTATAATTATTTGATAACCCGAACCATAAAGTCAAGGAAATACCGAGTAAAACGTGACAATTCCTTTCAGTTGTTCGCATATCAACCATCAATCATTTCATCGCCGGATAATTCAAATTATACACACGCGTATCTTCATACATAACGAGCATCATCCAGATCCGCAGACCAATTCGTCGCCAAATTCAAAAAGAAAATTCTTCGGTTATACAAGATCGCAAGCAGAACAAGTTGCAATTAATTACTCGGGCAAAAAACCTCTCGCAGCGTAATATTTAAGCTATTCATTGTATAGAGGGCGAAATTCGAGATTATAAAATTAATATATAATTTACATTGTTCTCTACACGTATTTATACGTATACAAATCATTACGTATATCTACAATTTCGCAGCGGGGTGTCCGTGTTTTAAAAACAAATGAAAAAATTATCGCCATATTTTCACTTTCTATATAGAACAAATTCAATTCGTATACAGATATACCCACTGAATTACGCGGTAGGTGTTTTTAGTCTCGGATGCCCTAGGGTATCTCATTCTATGCCCAAGACAAATACATAATACCTGCAACAAAACCCATACGTCGAATTTCCATTCATCAACGTCTCCTGCATCTATATTAAATATCGAATACGCACACACAGTACACCCACAAGCGTCTAGTCGACTTATAGGTATATAAATATCCACATTCTTGCCTTCGACTCTCGCAGCATCTCGTAAACAATATCGGAAAATTACGTAACCGCTGGATGGATGTAACTTCAAAACAAAAAGTTTACTTTTCGACATCGATACGAAACAGATGTTGTTCAGGCCAGTTGGCGTTTCATCATCAGCATCCAAATTCGAGCTGCAGATCGCATTCAAAACAAATACACGCCAGCGTAAATCAAATAGAATAATATCAAAGCAGGGCAATGCCCGACGATTCTAAATACCAACGAAAGCTCAAGTAATACACCCGGCTACATCTTAAATAGTATCACTATCACTACACCATGTCTATATGAAAAGAGAGCAGCGTTTAATGTCGAACAAAATTACTCTAATCTATATACCGTGTATACATAGTCGAGTTACATGGTTACATTTCTTTCAGTACTCATCATTAAAGGTTAGACCTACATACAAGTTCGCCGACGCCATCGCGACGACAACAGGTATTCACCAGTGACATTGCAACAGAGATAGCGAAAAATGACGCCATTATACAGCTTAGCTTCTAATTAATTCTTTTTGATTTTCTTTCGACTGAATTTTTAATTATAGATTATTAATGGCGTAACTTCTTTGAAAACGAATCCCCCATAAGCATAAGATTTTCGTATCGTATTTCGTCGAGCGAAAAATTCCAAGACTAATTTTAAATTTCGTAGGAGAAAATTATACGAAAATCTCAATCTCGAATTTTAATGAGTGTTTCTCCATTCAAAGGCGACCAATTCAATAGAATATAAATTCTCGATATCTGAAAATAATCCAACCGTATTTCGTGTTTTTTTTCTCTGTGCTTCGAATTCGCATACATGAACTCGGTAGCTATAAAAAAACGGTTTGTATCTCATTATCGATCGAAAAAGAAACCATTAAAAATTCAATGGAGTATTATTTTCGAATATTAAATTCGAAATTTTCGATTTTCGTGATTCGTGGATATAAATAATATAAATGGTACCTATACAATACATTTGAATTCACGTCAATTTTCGAATGATTTTTTTCATCAAATATTAGTGCCATTTTTACGTTAGATATACGAGTATTATATGTGCCTGGATAAAGAAACTATCTTTAGATGTCAAAAAATTGGCTTTTGAATTCAGGTTCTCTTTTGATTTCACGCTTTTTGAAAAATCCAAAATTAGGGTCAACTCAAAAACCATGCTTTTTGAAAGATATGAGGAAAATATTTCGAAAATTTACCAAAAAACTAAAAAGAAAGAGTTCATTAGCAAATTCAATAGCATTTTTTGATTTTTTTGTCATTTTAATGAAGTGAATAAATTTTTTAAATAAAATTTTTTTTCACATTGCAAAGTGAAATGATCTTTTTTTCAATTTTATGCATCACGCCTTGAATTTTTTTGTCATTTTTACGAAATCTGGGATAATTATTTTAGGATAAAATTTTTTACACAAAATTACGCTTTTCAAGTATGTGATCTCAACCATTCTGTTTCAAGTTATCCACAATTTATAGACAAAAATTTCAATTTTTGGAAGGGAGGGGGTGGTAGGATTAATTTCAAGAAAAAAGGTAAAATAATATGGTAAAATAATCATTGCTTAGATTGGAATTGAGGACCCAACCAGGGATCCGGAACGGAACGAAATTCGGAACGGTAACCGGTAAAAACCGGTAAATTTTGAGGTCCATGACCGGAACGGTAACCGGAACGGTAAACATGTGACCGTAAAATGACCGGGAACGACTGACCGGGAAAAAATGTGACCGGAACGCAACCGGAACGCAACCGGAACGGTTGATAAAGGAATTTACCGTTCCAGTTTTCCGGTCAGATTTTTTTTGTTTTTTACTTTTTTGCCCATTTCGGGCCATTTTGATGTTTATGATATGAACATAAAATGGGCAAAAAAGTGAGCGATAATTCTCGCTGGTAATTACATCAAGATTTGGAGATTTTTTTGACCTATAATTTACAAATTGAATTAATCCGATCAATTTCAATGTATAATTATTGATTTTTGATGTTTATTTTTAATTTTTTGATCGTTTTCTTATTGTGGAAGGGGGCCGGAGGAGTGATTAACAAAAAATAAAATAGTTGATGGAAGGGTAGCGGAAAAAATACTGGAACGATGACCGGAAAAAATTCAATGACCGGAACGGGAACGCGATCGCTAAAATAATCGAAGTTTTGACCGGAACAATAACCGGAACGACACAAAGACCAATTTTATGACCGGAACGGAAACCGGAACGGTAAGAAAATTTTTCCGTTCCGGATCCCTGGACCCAACAAACACTCATTACTGAAAAAAAAAATGAATTTAATTTATTGGCTTTCGTTTTGATCATAATTGAACAAAAAAAAAAATTATAAAGTTAGCCTTACGGTTAGAGTTTTTTGAAATTTGGGTTTGAGGTTCATGATTACGGTTACGGTTTTTGAAGTTTGTGGTTCACATTACGACTTTGGACCAATTTTCTGAATCAACTTTCGGTTAGTGGTTACGGTGGTTAGCACCCTTGATTTATAAGCCCAATTTTTTTCCAAATTGAACTATTTTCAGCAATACATTTTTCACTCCCTTCAATTATGTTTTTTTTTAAAAAAAAAAACTGTATCCAATTTTAATACTGTCTCCTCTTTCGGTGAAATTTTTTCAATTCAAAATTTTTCCCAACTTTGATATCTTTGAATTTTTTTTTCAGTTAAATTTCTTACAACGCCTAATCTTTTTCAAGTTTTGAAATTTTTCAATTTTTTCAAAAAATTTTCAATGTCAAGTTTTTAAAAATTTTTTCCAACTCAATTCTCAATTATTGGTAAAAATCGAAACTTGAAAAATTTCAAAATTGAATAGGTACAATCTTGAAAAAAAAATAGAATTTAATAAATTTCAGAGTTGAAAAAATTTGCAATTGGAAATTGCAATAAAAACAATAAATTTGAGAAATAATGTTAATCGAATAAAATTTTTCTTTCACTTTTAACATTTTTTCGCCTGTAAAATATTTTACAAAAGTTTTGAAAAAAACCTGGAAGCAAAGAAATTGAAGAAATGTTAACTTGAAAAAAGTTGAATCTGGAAATAAATTGCTGCAAAATTATTTAGGAGCTAACCTAAATTCCATATGGAATTTTAAGTGAAGATTGATAAGGACGATAAATTTTGTAATTCTTCAAATATTGTTGAAATTATTTTTTAAATTTCAAATTTACAAAAAAAGTCACCTTATCAAATTATGTGTGTTATCGTAAAATGAAACGCCTAAATCTGGAAAAAATGCTTGTTATTTTTATCGTGATTTCTGAAGATGGATTCAATTTTATTGAATTTTCCAAACAAAAATCCAGCTAAAATCTTGGGATTATTCACAATCAAGGATCAAACTTTGTTTATGTGAAAATTCGTTCATTTACCCAAAGTTCGTGTTAATATCATCAACAACGTGAATGAGTGACAATACGTGGCTGAAAAAGAAAAATGTTCTACTTTGAGTTCTGTCCTTATCTCCGCCGAACCACGGTAAGTATTTTTTTTGAAAATGGATAATATTAAATTGTCTGGTAAATTTAAATTTCTCATATTCTGCTGTGTTTTAATCGTAATCTTCATAATCGTTTTTGGAAGTAAGTAAATGGCATATTCAATATCTGTTTATATTTTAATATAATTTCAATGGACCTCACACAAATACAACGAGAAGAAGAACTATTAGATTAAATTCATTACTACACCAAAGACGATAAAATTTCAACCACGACAATTCCTTTTTTTGAAAACCTTCGTACCAAAGATATGCTCTTCAGTCTCGATCTATTCTAATATTTAAATCAATGTTTCAAAAAATTCGGCATTTTTTACATCAATTTACGTGTTGTTGTTTTTTTTAACAGGAATGCTGTATGACAAATGGTGGCATGCTAGACAAGCAGAAAAAGCTCGAGAAAGTTACGCCTTTTATTTTATTTATTATCAATTCGAATATATTTGACATTGGATTTTCATTATTGGAGTATAAAAATATGAAATAATGTACCAATTTGCAGAATGCAAAGAATACACAGAATTGGCTTGTTCTCTCAATTCTCCCGGTAGCAAGAGTTCAGATAAGATAACTGGTGGAGACCAAGTTCCTGAAGGGATGCTTCCCCATCAAGTATTTCTATTTCAATTAGTACATTACATACAAGCCAATAAAAGTTTATACAAAGATAAGCCATGCAATGAATATTTTCCAAGGTATTTTTACATATAGAAAGCAAAGAAGATTTTAAATATTGTGGCGGTACCTTAATCAACGAAAAATTTATACTGACTGCAGCTCATTGTGTGCACAATGCCTCGTAAGTGTGGTCAAAAAATCACTACCATCAATACCATCATCATACGTTTCTATCTTTCTTGAACTTTTTTTTTTTCACAGGCCGAACGAAATAGCAGTGTTATTGGGTAAAGTTATACGTACAGATTCTAACATTACAGTGAAGAATGTTGAAAAAATCCACATACATCCCAGTTATGTTTACGCCGACAATACATTCGTATCAGATCTCTGTCTTTTAGAACTAGAAGAAGATGTGAAATTTAGCTCAAATATGAGGCCAATATGCCTAAACACTGAGCTTGAAAAAAATTATGATTCAATGATTGCCTCAGGTTGGGGCCAATATAATCCTGGCAAAGGTATGTTTACTTCGTAATTTAAAATAAACGAGGTAGAGAATGGACAGCTTGGTAGCAGAATACCAATAAATAAGTACAGAAATAATACGAAAATCCACATAAAAGCTCTATTTTTTTGCAAAAATTAAATTAACTATATGTTCACTTCTTTTTTACTCTTCTTGCGTTTCCTATCGAGGAAGTACATTAGAATTAAAAGAAGAGAAGTAACTCGGAGTAACTTACAAGTTTGCGAAAAAAACAGAGCTAAAAATACACCGTCGTAATAAAATATACTTCTACAAGATGGAGAGGAATCGATTGATTTGAAAATGGTAGAATTACACTTTGATGATGAAGTAAAAGAATTCTGTCGTCGAATACTCTTGACTTTCAACAGAATAGCCACAGAATCAGCAATCTGTTTGGCACATCGCTCAAAAGGTCCACATATGGTACGACGGCAACAAATTTGCAAAAAAAATTACGAATAATATCAATAATCATTTTTTAATTTCATCGAATTTTTTTGTCATACAGGGCGATTCTGGAGGACCCCTTCAGGTTAGGCTGAAAAGCAATTGTACCAATACATGGGAACAACTTGGTGTTATGTCAATGATCGGACTAAATTATTATACGAACGAAAGGTTGACCTTACAATTTTTTGTCAAAATAGAATATTATATTTCCTGGATTGCTAGCAAAGCTTGGCCATAGCAATGCAATTTTCCATCGACTTTATCCATTTTAACCAAAGAACAAAAACTACCTAATATAAAGATATTTTAACAGATTTTGAAATTTTTTTCACTTATAAGTAAAATTCAACAAATTCGTATGCAATTTTACAAAATATTTGACATGTTTTTTTCATCTTACCTATATTAATTTTGATAGGTATCATTTTGCAGCATTTTCTAGACAAATGTTCAACGATTATGACCTTCGGATAGAACCGAACGGATGGCGAATAATGACGAAATTGTATTTCAAACCCAAAAAATTGGGTCTACTTTCAAGCTGAATTTTTTGATTTCAACTAATTTTGTAATTCTCAGTCTAAAAATCCTTCAAACATTTTGGATCCAAAAATAGTTTACCTTAACTTTTTCCCGGGAGAAGTGTGACCTTTCAAAAAAAGGGGTTTTTACGATTTGCTAGAGAATTGAAGTAAAATTTGATGAGTAATGACACTCACAAATTTTCTAATTCATTCCGAACCCAAAAAATTACGTTTATATAGAACAACTTCTGAGCTAAAATATTCAATTTTAAATTTTAAAAGTTGAATTTTGAGTTTTTCAAAATTCAAAAGAGTGAATTCTGAATTCGCACAAGTTGAATTAAAAGCTGAAATATTCAAAAATTAATTTTAAGCGTTATTTCAACAAAACAAAATTTAGTTTGAGGATCGTATCACACCCTTGCAACTGCTTCAAAGTTAGTAAATTAAAATTCGTCATCAAAATCGTATTTTGTTTGTTTGAAGCAATTTTTAGAGCACTAAAGGAAAATAATGAATTTAAAAAAATTTACCCCAAAAAATTAAGTGAACTTTTGAGCTTGAATGTTTAATTTTAAGATGGAAAAGTATTGAATTTTCAGTTTTCGAGATTCAAGTG
The DNA here is from genome assembly GCA_038380155.1 of Pseudococcus jackbeardsleyi. Lineage (NCBI taxonomy): Eukaryota > Metazoa > Arthropoda > Insecta > Hemiptera > Pseudococcidae > Pseudococcus > Pseudococcus jackbeardsleyi. Next base: position 42,646,867 of record CM076238.1, read on the forward strand.
ATTAATTTCACAGCTTTAAAACTCAGAAAGTTGGATTACAAGTGAAAAAGTTCAAATTTTGAACTTTTTGCAACGTTTCAATAAAAAGTTGAATTCCTAAGAAAAGTTTGGTTTGAGGGGCAATTCAGGCAATTCTTTCAAAGTTTGTAAATGCAAATTTTTTTCATCTAAACGCGTTTTTTTTATTCAAAACACTTTTAAAATCACCAAAAGTCGAAATATTATCCTGAAAATAATTTTCTTGAATCCCTGGTTAAATTTTCCATAAAAGCCAATATGAGGGAACAACAACCGAATTTTTTATCATTTTTTTTTGTCAAGTCTTTTTTGGGGCACTAGGGGACATGTCATAACTTTTAAATGAGATATTTCGAATTCTTAGTTTTTCTACAAAAATAACTAAGAAAATGAGCAAAGATTTCTTCACAAACATTTTATTCTTCGTTTTAGGTCGTTTTGAAGGTATTAAGGGGCACTACATGTCCCCTGGGCAAACTTCTTTGAATCTATCATTTTATCCATGAAATTATACACGGAAAAAACAAAAGTTACGAAAATTAATACATTTTTACCCCAAAAATAATAAATTTTATCAAAAAAAAAAGATAGATTTTATCAAAAAAAATAATAAATTTTGATCAAAAAATAATAAAATGTATTCAAAAAAATAATAACGTGTTTCAATTCACAAAATAGGTGAAATTTGTTCTAAAAAATAATATTTAAAAATTTGTCAAAAAAATTAATAAATTTTACCAAAAAGAATAAATTTTATTCAAAAAAATGATAAATTTTTACCTATTTTGAGAATTGGGACACGTTATTATTTTTTTGGATAAATTTTATTTTTTTTTCAGTGTAGAAATAAATATTTTTTTCAAATGTGTTTTTCTCAAAAAACTTATCTCAGAATTACCAACGTTGGTTTCTGAAAACCATGGCACAAACATGGAATTTCGATACCTGGATAAAATGGAATAAAGTTTGGCAAGCCTCAAATTTCGATACAAATAATTTTTCAAAAAAAAAGATTCCTTGCTGTTTTTAATTAATTTTTTACTCTCGAGCTCAAAATATAATCAGACAAGATCCCCTAAAACAATTTCTAAATGATCACAAAAATTTGCTGGAAAAATTTACAGCAGATATCATTTGATAAATTTTATGACTCGTATAAATCTTGACCTATTAACTCCCATTCGATCTACATAGATTTGAAAAAATTCGTCGACACAACACGCTACAAATGTTTTTCAAAATCCCAATCCCATTTTAGAAAAATGGCAAAAGAAATAATTATGTTAACAATAATTTCTTGCTCTAATATCATATATTGATTTCTTTTCATTAATTATTATTACGGTGAGTAAAGTATTACACATCTATGGTCTCATTATTTCCCCCTTCTTTTTTGCATACTTATTTTTGTTTTATGCAACAGTAAGTATGCGTTGGAATGCGTTATTATGCCGGCTATTGATAGCGGAATTTTTATAATGCATTGTTTAGCTATCGAAAGTGTGATTGGAAATTTCTCAGTTTTGATAAAATTTCAACGATATTTTTTATGGATTGGCATAATCTTGGTGAAATTATGTACTTTTGATTATATTTTTAATAAAATAATCGGATTGGTTAGATTAGCTCAGGGAATAGAGAATTAATTCAATTAAATCTTTCAAAATGGAAAATTTTCGAATTTTCTAAATTTTTATGCCAAGATAATGATCTTTTAAAAAAAACTGCAGGTACTTAATTTGAATTTTTCGCATCCAATCAACTCGACTTGAAATTGACCATCGATCGGGTCGAATATCATTGAATTTTACTCATTTGCAAATTGGCGACAACGACACCTCAGCTGCGATATTGGCAATTCGGCGCGGCGGGGCGATTTCAGAGATAAGGCATTATAACTGAGTCAAATTCTCTGATGAACGTTTACCACGTCAAATTGACGAGTTAATAGTTAATTAAATCGCGATCATTATCTACTTAGTTGGGTATTTCTTCTAAAGTCACATTCTTTAATCATTTACCTGCCTACGTTCGTGGCTTGTGTTTGGTACACGAGCTAGATATCTCTTTATGATAACGAGGTACTGCGGGTGTCTCGGTTGTCAGTTGATATAGTTATTCTTTTTTTCCTTCCTTTTTCAATTTATTTATAGAAACGTATTTTGGCAGTTGATTTGTTTACATTCCGTCGCGGTTTTCAGCATTATTTTGCGGGTGAGCATTCTAAGGTGTGCTCGTGTTTCAAAAAGAAAAAAAAAAGATTTTTAATCGTTTCGCTCTTCCAAATGCTTCCAACTTGTTCGTGCAGTTGAAACTACAAACGTTTCGCAAACATCGAGTAGCGAGTATTAAATCTTCGGTAAATTCTACCGGTATGGTAATAAATGATAAGAAAAAAGCCCGAACTGAAAATGACGGTTGTTCAGCACCACTGTATATACTAAATGTAGGTTTGTCGATTTAATTATACGCTTATTAACCGCGAAGCCTCGAAATTACATACAAATTCCTCGAGATAAAATGATGTACTCGTATTTTACCAGCACCATTTAGGTACCAAACAACGGTAGCAATTTTTTATCGACTGGAAATTCATTGTAAACGACATCGACGAGGATAAATTGTGAAATTTTTTCTAAGCCTCCGGTTCTGATTAAATACCATCGTGATTTGAAATTAACATAAAGATGTCGATGAAAAATTTAAAAATTATCACGAACGATGCACACATGCGAGTGGTCAATTTGAATTTTTCGCTGGCATACTTTCGCTTGACGAAAGGAACGTATTTTGTGAGTCGTCCAAAAAGTAAACGAAATACTTGGTACGAATTTTGAATTTTTTCATAGTTTTAATTACCTACATCCGGAATGTTGTAGAAGGATTGGAAATTTCCTTTTATTATACTCGAAGTTCATTAGTTTGGAATAGATAATGACGGTTTAATTTACGATTTGACGTAAATTATGCAATCAAATTTATCAAAACGACGTTAATGAAAAATTGATGATAAATTTGCTCGTATTACTATTTAGGTTACTTTATTTTTCTTCTTCATATTACCATAACCTTGGTCTAATTAGATTTTCGTATCTGGTTGCGACTATTTGACTTTTCACAAAGGGGACTGTGATTCATTGTAAATGAGCGAGGGGGATTTGAAAGTAGGTGAATTAATATTTGTAAGTTCAAAAATTTGTTGAATGGCACAAAAAATTGATACTTCGAATTTAATTAAAATTTAAAGTATGAAATTTGGAAAAAAAAATGTGAAAATTGAATGAATTAATTTTCATTTATATTTTTTCAAATCTCACTGGAATAATTGAGTCGATCAAAGTGATATTTTCAGATTTTTTGTGATTTTCTTCAACTACCCCCTTCTTCCCCCTCAATGTCTCGACCATTTTGCTAAGATAGAAAATTCATTAAATGTATTTTTTTTTTTCAAACTTGAAAATAGGTACCAAATTGAAAAGACTAAAAGTAATATTCAATTCAAATTTTTTTTAAATTTCTTAAAAATTTTTGAACACGCAATGAGATTTTGAGGGTAACACATCAGGGAGAATAGGTCAAATAGGAAGATGTATATACTTTAGGAGGTTCAGACTCTACTTTTTACAACCTTTCTACACGTTCCCAATAAATTTCAAAACAAACGTAAAAAGATTCGCCCCTGGACGAACATAAATACCGATTGTGATATGTATTTCTAATGGTGATGATTTTTGATCACAGGATTAAAAATTGGATTTGAAACGATTAAAAAGGACTTTTTTCAAAAAATACGATGTAATTTGGATTTCCCACAGTATTGAGCAAAAAACTGCTCAGAATCGCAGAGAACATCAGAAATCCTTCGCCAATTACCTGTTCGCTCCCGAATCATTCTCTGTTCACAGGAATTAAGTAAAAATGGTATGAAAATTAACGATATTTCTTACGCAAATCACATTCTCACTATTTTCAAAATGTTTTTTTATATTTCCAAGTAATTTTTTGCTTCAAATTGCTTAAAAAAGAATTCCTTTTTTATCCTTCCGCGATCAACACTTCAAAGAAAGTAGAAAATGTTTAAAATTCTTGCTTTCTTACAGTAAAATCACCCTGATTATTACTATTTTCTGTTTTCTTTTTTGTAATGTGCAATCCCTGTTATTTTTGGAAGTTTTTTGTTTAGACACTATGGTGATAGAAGATAAGCAACACTACAATTTTCAAATTCTAAAATCTGATATTTTTCATTAAAATTTTCTTCAAGTTCAATTTGTTCAATTTTTTCGCTTGAATTTTTAAAAATACCTACTATTCTCGAGAATGTTGAGAAATTTTTTAAATCCCGAAAAAATGGTGAAAATTTGAACGTGAAAAATTTTGAGAATAATGTTTGGAAAATTCGAACTTGGAAAAATTCTCAACTTTTTTCTATTGTTTTCCAAGTTCAAATTCTCACAATAATTCCAAGAATTTTTTTGAGTTTGATTTCTCTAATAGAAATCTATTCTGAATTGAATTTTTCACAATTTTTACAAAAAAAATTCTGATTTAGAAAATAATGTAAGTAAAAAAAATCTACTTAACAGACTCGTTTTATCTTAGAAAATAATAACGAAGGAAACTAAAGGTCTGTCCAATTTTTCTGACTTCTTTTCAAGTTGGAACGAAAGTGATCGTCGCGTCGACTTGAAAAAAATGCAGTTTTGGAACTAAAATTCAATCATCATTTCGAAATATTACAACAAAACTGAAATTCAAATGTTCATTTTTGGATCATGAGAGTGAAAAAAGAAAAATCAGGATCAAAATTTGATGACTGCAAAGTCTGAAGATTAGTGCTGACTGCTGAAAAAATTGGGATCACTTACAACTCAAAGATCACAAATATCGCAAAACTGACAAATTTTCTCAATCTCTTCAGCTAAGTAAATATGGGAAATGAAGATTTTTTACATTAGGTTGCGTTTTAAAGAACAGAGATCCCCTTACCGAACTAATTAATTTTTGAGCCATCATTCAAATGACAATTCGGGTACGAAAAACAATCACTCTCGTACCGATACGGAGACTTTCTCATGCCACTCGAGTCAAAATCATGACTTTCATGACTGAGGCACCCCGTAGCACTGCGTGGTTTGATTTTACTCGTAAATCAATTGGAAAGAGTAAGTTATCAGGCAGTGGAAGAATCGCACAAGATGAATACATTTAGATTTACTTTCGATGAAAACTCGGCAGTGAGGAATACATTTCACACAATTAACATTTCCTTCGTACACAATCTGCTACCGCAACTCCATTATAATTAGCATAATTCGTTAAGAAATCATGTCGAACGGTATGCGAATCAAAATCCGAGAAAAACGTTACAGGAAATGAATTTTTTCTGCAAAACGACGACGCGATGCGATGTGTACTCGAGAGAAACGTGTGTACGCAGCAGTCACGATCATGTTAAATTGAATTTACATCTTAGAAACGTTTCTTACCTTGTAAACTTCGGAGAAAAACCCATCTCCAATTTTTTCGCAAATGAAGTCATCCAAACGAGTCAAATTAGAGACTGCGTGCTTCAGGGCTCGACACGATGACCCGGTGATTCGATAATTTTTACATTTACCGTCATCTGCTAGGATCAGATGTACGTCGTCTTCGCTGGGTATGCATTTCTCAGCCTCCAGTGGTGAGCATCGCGGAATTGCAGATTTCGCGTTGAAAAATGGCGTTTTTTCGGATACCGGAGCGGCTTCGCCAAAATTCGAGATCGCATTTTCGCAATAGCCGCTATCGCGCCCGCTATTATACATCATACGTACGGAACGACGAACGTATTTTAAAGGTATTTGTAATCAAGTCACCATTCCTATGTATCGGCGAGCTCGTTAAATGATAGTTTAGTTCTTCTCCGTACAACATTCGAAAACACCTGTACAAATAGATCAGAAAATATTACTAAAATTATTTCATATTTTACAGCGAAATAATTAGATAGGAATTTTCATAATGAAGTTAAAGATCGATGAAGATTGAAAAAATTTGAAACAGAATGATATTTATACACAAAATCATGTTTTTTGATTCCAATTTCTTGGGTTGGCTGATGGTTTGTGTTAATTGGATGACTTATCTATAGGTACTGATAGCTCAAAATCTTTACGATTTATAATCATGATAATTGAAATACAAGATAAAATTGACCAAAATCTAGCGGGATTGTAGAATTGAAAATAGATAACAGCCTTTGATATTTAACAAAAAAGTGGGGTTGATATTCAAAAATCGAACGAAATTGATCAACTAATCAATCAAATGTGATTAAGAAGCAATGAAATTCTTGCTGAAAAACTCATTCATTTCTCACATAAAATAGTACTCAAAATGGACTCTATAATTGAATTCCTCCAATATTCAGCTTCATCTCAGCATTTTGTCGGTTCATATGCCACATATCAATCGAACTATATCAAAAACGAAAGAATGCTTAATGGATTTTGAAAACTACACCAATATCAGCAACGTGACAAAATTTAATCATAATCGTACCACTGTTATTCTATCAGCTGCTTTCTTTCATATCACTTCTTCGAAAAACATCCTACGATTCACAATAAAAATCACAAAATCAACTGAACTTTAACCAGAAAGTACACGAAACACTTTTTCGCACAATTCTACATCCGTATTTTGAATATAAAAAAAGATTACCACAGGAAACATCTTAAGTGAAATGATACCTCTCACAATGATTACTCCTCATCGCACAGAACAATATCTCGAGATCAATCTAGCATTCTATAATGCAATTCAATAGTACAAACCGAAAGAGCAATGTAGGAAAACTGCAATAAATGCAGCTTTTTAAGAATAATTAAGCCTGCTTATGATATAAAAAAACCGAGTCAAACAAACAAACTTACAAATAGAACACGAATTCACTTCACGTTCGCGTTAAACTTTAAATACACTATATAAATTCCGTTATGGTACATTTATCGAACTTTACATCAACGAATAATGATATATTTACAAGAAATCAAATTTTAACTCATTTATCACTTATTAACCGATATAAAAAATTACAAATTAAAAAAATATTGTAAAAAACACCAAACAACACTACTCCTCGTTCATCACAATTTCAACTAATTCAATTTTGAACAATGAAATGAAATTGAACATTTTTTTTTGAACAAAAATCAACAATACCATACTGAGAGGAACTGTGAACTACGAATGCCACACTCATCAACTTTTCAACTTCCCAATTTTTAAAAACAGTAGGGCCAACCTACATGTTGTGCTCCGTCGACCAATCAACGTTCAGTATTTTAAGAATGGCGCGATTTTTTCATTTTTTTTTCTGCCACCATTTTTCGTAAAATTTAAATTTTAGCAAAGATGATTAATAATAATATTTGTCGTAAGTTGAACTTGAAACGATGGACCAGTCAATTTTCAACTTGATGCAGTTTATACACAGAGTTAATTCATTGAAGAAAATTTTTTTAAATATTTTAAAACAGTTGAAAAACAATCCATTCGCAAAAAATTTGAATTTAACACGAGCTGTATAATTAAAATTTATATAACAGTCGATGAAAACAACTGCATTAATTTTAGTTTTTGATTGTCATACATTTTTTTGCAACTCCAACTTTCAAGGATTAAGTATCATATTCCATAACCATTTTATTCAAATAAAAAAATCAAAAATCAAAGGAATAATATCGTATAGAAATAAATCATGATAACAATATTTTATTGCTTGCAAGATGCAAATAGTATATAAGTACGTATAAACTATTTAAAAAAGCATGTATTCAACTGCATGATTACGAAATAGGTATCATGGAAAAATTGCTATCGAAATTATTCGAAACATGTGTGGCCTTAAAATCCTATGTTATGGTAGGTATTTTACTTTTCAACGAGAGCAAATGAATCGTATTAAGTTTGAAAAAAAGCATTCTTATAATAAACGATAAGCAAAATGAATAACAATTAATCGATAACAATATTTCATAAAATTATTTTTAATTAACGGTCATCGTAATCGCGATAACCATCACGATCAAAATAGCTACAAGCTAACTACATATCAAACTATTCCAAGACATGATGCAAGTGAGACGATTTTCGTTGTTGTATTCAACTTGAAACGAATTCCTATGTACATGGACACAATTTTCAATTCTGGTAACAAAAGCTTCCTCAATACTTAATGATAACATATAAAATATAAATACCGAATTAAAAACAGCAAATTTGATTAAATATAAAGTTTTATAATAACTTAAAAATTGAATTGTCCGAAGTAAGGATTTTAAGAATAATTAATATTCTGTCTTCGTTCAAGTGCTAAAGCAGTATTTCAATCAACAGTTTTCGAGTATGATAGATGAAGTTGAATATTATACATGATCTCAATGTTCACATTACTATATTATAATGAAACTCATCAAAGAATGAGGACGGTTTAAAATAAAAATAAAATTCAAATTGATAAAATACATGAACAAAAAAGATGAAAAATTTATTTTTGACCTAGATTTCTGATCTTATGGGTTCATACGTACTTGAATTCGTATCTTACTCGACTTCAGTTTCAATTCCAAAAAAATTTAAATTCGAATTAGAAGTAAAGGGTTCAAAATCAGGATTTTTCAATAATACTCGATGATGAACAGAAAAAAAGGATTTCAAAATTCCATCAGCATAATGGTACAGATATTTAGACTACAAATTGTAAACGTGTATAAAACTATGAATAAGGAATGTCCACTAAAGAGCAAAAAACAGCATTGAAAAAAAATTGATAAGACACAAAAACATCGAAAATAAAAAAAGGAAAACTATTACACTACTTCTTCTGCTTCTTCTAATTTTGCTAAGAATGTGGCGACTCTGAATTCATTATCGACTTGCTTTGCCATGTCAATCAATGATAATAGCTTTTTAATTCCCACGAAAATTCTGAAGGATAAGAGAAAGCGGTGAATATCTGTGAGTAATATAATTTTAAAATGAAATGAATCACTGTTATAAAACGTACTTTCGATCACGTAGCTTATTCCTGATATAAGCCACTTCATCCTTGCTGAAGACATCAGACTGTTCGAGGACTTCTTTTACGTGTTCAACGTGGTTCAAATTGGGAACATGCAAGACAGCGGAGAATGCAGATAACATTTCCATATCTTCTAATACTTGCCTGTAATAGAAAATATAATAACCTAGGTTAAAACTTCGTACGTGAGAGTTTTGACATGAACAAATGATTAATTTTACCTTCTGCTACTTGTACAAATGACTAACAGTTTCTTTCCTTTTGGAGGTTGTTTTTTCAAGAGGACCAGTAGAGCTTGAAGAGTTAAATTGGAGTATCGAGGTCCAATGGGACCGTAATCTAGTAATCTCTCAATATTATCTACTAATATACAACTTAATTGAGATCTATAAGCGTCATCAAAAACTTTACGAATGCTAAGACATTTGGCAGATTCCGAAAATCCAACCATATCTTCCGGAGTACAAACTTTGACGAATGGGAAATCAGATCTTTTAGCTATTTCCGCAGCTAACGCAGTTTTTCCAGAGTTGGGAGGTCCTAAGAATACACAATTACATTTTCAGCATTGTTTTCAATGAATGTACATTCAACACTTCGAGGAATTACAATACCTTCTATGAGAACGGAAACAAGTCCTGAGGTTTCAGCAGCTCTGGTCTGTTTAATTAATAAATCTCCGTCAGTCAACAGTGAGCTAACAGGTCCACCCCAGACAATAATTCCAGCGGCAAGACAATGCTCCAGCTGTTCTGCACTTGCGCCAAATGCCTATAAAAAATGAAAATGAATTTTTATCCACGCATTGTCGATGATTACCAAACATATCACGTCCATTATTGATAAAGTATTCTCACAGGTTTAATATCATTTTCTAAAGCATGCAAGAAGTCATCTCTTTCAACTTTCAATTTTTCCATTGCTTGTGGGTCAACTTCAACTTTATTAGAAGCCTTGATCAAACGATTCATGGCTGTCGATTGAGCAGCTCTGACTAAACCTTCGATTTCTGCTCCGCTAAAATTTTTCGTCAAGAGAGCCAATTCCTAGAAATGATAGTTTTGCATTGATTAGTCGTCTGATGATAGTTATATTCAACGTATCGTTTTATGAAAATCTAACCTGCAAATCAACATCAGCAGCGATTTTTCTATGCTCATACATTCGAGCAGAGTGAATTTGTAAAATTTGATAACGGCCTTTTTCATCTGGTAAACTTATTTCCATTTGTACCTAAATCATAGAAAATTTGCTTTAAAAAATACACAGAATTGCAATAATTTTTTATATTTCTACCAACTTCAAGTCGTCCGGGTCGAAGAAGAGCTTCATCGATCATATCTTTTCTATTCGTCATACCAATGACTAAAATATTATTGAGTTGTTCCACGCCATCAATTTTGGCTAATAATTGATTAACAACGGTATCGTGAACACCAGTATTTCCACCGACGGATCCTCTAGCTTTACAAATAGCGTCAATTTCATCGAATATAATAATATGCAAACCACTGTTGGGGCCAGCCTACAAAAATCCAAACATCATAACATTCAATAAATTGATTTATAATTCTCATATCAAACAATTTGATTGAATTTAAATCCTTTCTATACCCTTTTTTCTTCCTCTTCGGCGTCAGCGAATAATCTACGAATATTTGCTTCCGATTCTCCAACGTACTTATCCAATATCTGAGGACCGTTTACAATTTTTGGTTCCCTTGCGTTCAACATTTTACCAATTTGACGAGCCATCAATGTTTTACCAGTTCCCGGAGGTCCGTACAACAGAATACCCTTGACATGTTTACATCCTATGAATTTTTTAATGAAATTAATGATTTATTAAACTTACAAACATTAAAAACATTTAAAAAAAGTTGAACCATCTAGATAAAATCATCCACAAAGTTAATACAATAATATTGAATCGGTGTTTTACCTAGTTGTTCTACGACTTCGGGAGGAAAAACTCTGGACGCAAAAGCTCTTCTAAAAATAGCGTTAAATTCTTTATCCAAACCTCCAATTCCCATTTTATTAAAATCCCAATCTGGATTAATGATAGATTGACGTACAACTTTGCCTTTAGATTTCCCAGTTAAATTGAGACTAGAACCTTCGGCTTTTTCGAACTGAACAATGGTATCAGCGAGACAACGTCCTATTTTTGTTGCTCGAGGCTTGGATTCTTTACCAGTTTTCACGGCATTAAGATCAGCAGCTGCAAATCAATATTCAATGAGTACCAAATCTGATAGATTTCAGAAAAGTAATAATTATACCCATACCTTCTAGGCTTTTCACAGTTAAAGATAACATTTTTTTATCCATAAATTGAAAAACCAGCTGTTGCGTAACTGTGAATGCCATTCCAGAAAATTGCATAAGAAACTCTCTAGCCATCTGATCGGTATCATATGCTTCAGTAGTGGCCCTGAAAAATTAATGAAAATATTTAATAAATGATTAGACTGAACAAAATTTCAAGGTTGTTTCCTACATTTTCTTCTGGACAAAATCTGCTTCTACAACTATGCCACATAAACATTCAGACACATCGGTTGGTTTCACTTCGATATCTTGATTGAGGGATAATTCAGCCCATTTTCTTTGAGGAAGTGAAAAACCAATTGTTCCTTGGGCTACTTTATCCTCTTGATCTTGATAAATGGAAAATACATAATGATGACCAGAATTGGTATTGACTTCAATGTATCTGGCGAAAAAACAAGTTGAAATTGAAAAGAAATGAAATTTAAGTTTATTTCAGAAATTTTATTACTTACTTAACATTGGTGCCGAAATCTCGAGGATGAACAACTGCTCTGTTCGTCACAGATAAGGCATCAGATGGACAGCGTCCAGCTTTCATACGCTGTAATTCCAATTCCATAGCAATGATTAGGATAAGATTCAGAAATACAAATCAACACTAACTGAAATTTAAGGTATACTCAAATATCCAAACTAAAGACTACGAATGCTCAGTTTCTACGAATAAACTACAACTAAATGTGATGAAACGCTACTGTTTTTGGAATAATAAAACTTTACCATGTTGACGGATGATGACTAATGAAAGTAGCGGAGATAATGAAATCAATCGGTGGACTTGATATCAAAACAAATTCATAAAGTCAATTCAAGTAACCAACTCAACAAACATTCCTCAAAAATTTAAAACATCACCGTAAATGCACAATCTTCAAAGGACTGATAAGTAATTATTGATAAAATATCGATATAATTCGAATTACCATCGATTACAGTAGCTTGGTTCTAACTTTTTGAAAGGATTCTCGATTTACAGCCACGTTTCCCATTTTGGAAACTGAACTGTCTTCTACGAAGCTTTTGGTTCTTGCAAATGTAGTAAAGAGGTAAAGTAAAGAAGAATCAATACGATTACGTCACCGAATGGGGTCAGTGGGTCACCCTTCACCCTTTCTGCTCCATATGTTTACGAGTCGATATCGACTTCGATCATCATCTTCTTCTAAAGTCGATTATCGCTTGTTTAAACTTGTTTTTCTTCCGTGGGATGTTTGTTTCAGCTAATTAATTCCCGAATTACGTTAAATTATGTAATTCCTAGTTATTTTCCATACTGAAAAAATAATAAAATTTTTTTTGCATTTTTCCATTATGGTATTCGGTATTTATTACCGAATATCTACTATATAATTCCATTTGAGTTATTGAATGCAGGATCACCGGGAGTTGCCAAGTATAGTGATGTTTACTCAAACGTTTTACCATTGCTTGTTAGAAAAACGTCGATGTTTAAATTCTCTGTCATCGTTCATCTTCTGTAACATACGAATACCAAATTTACATTATATTAATTGTTTAATTATGAACCTGCGTATACCAGATGAGAAATTAAGGCAGTTTTCAACCTACATTAGCTACACTTCATCCAGATCCACAAAGATCAACTTACCATGCGGTATGCCAAAATATTTCACTAGCATTCACTTCTCGTCACTTCAGAATATAATTCTCGAATCATAGCAGATTAAACGAACTATGGACATCCATTTCTCGACTCTGAACTCCTTCTAAAGTCTGTTCTTGACTTCTTGGCTACCATTCAACGTTCTTTCGGAACAAACGCGATTCCATGTGTTATTCATTTCATCCTGCGGCTATTTCCGGCGTCATATCTCAATGAAAATAATTCCACGGTCAGTCTCAAGCAAAATTCTTCGAACGTTGATCGATTTGGAGTATTCCCCACATCTTAATTCATCTCACCACCACCCCCCCCCCCCCCCGCGATAAATTCGAAATCGAAATCAAACACTCTCGAATTCGAAACAACAAAAATAACTAACAAACTGATACTCAGTCTTGAAACGAAATTTATTAATAGGCATACGTAATTTACACTTCAACTTATGCAAATAACGAGAGAGGTTGAACATGTTTAAAAATTGAGCAAGCCTGAACGATAATAGAAAAACTATTTGTCGTGTCTCACGTTAGAAAATCCATAAGTAAGTTGTTCGTATTCTCTACGATGTTCTACGAAAACTACCCTCGACTATTGAATATAGGTAACTAGACTTGTACATAAGCATGCAGATATTGTCGACTGCGATTTCGCGAATTATATACAGAATCACTTCACAATAGTTATCATCGAAATCAAGAATACAGCGCGCAGCACCAAAACGAAATGAAAAAACCTCGTTCGGACAATCAAAATACGACTGAGCCATCGAAACCGAAAAATTACTGATTCCTGTACAAAAAAAAAACAATATTCGAGAGCTTATCGTGTAAAATTATTTTAAAAACCTAATAGAAACCCTGTTTACCCGAATCTGATATAGGAGCTGATGTTTAAATGCTGTGTAAGGTGCACATCTGTCATCAAAAGGGGAGAAATATTGCAAAAAAATATTAAAAATAAAAAAAATGGCACCAAGGGTAGAACGAATGCAATTACGATCGAACTGGAAGTAAACTTGCGATGGTAATTTGATTTTCAAGTAATTTAAACTTATTACACGCGTCAATTACGTAATACATACATACGAAAAAAATAAATCAAAAAACGCTTACAAAAATTAATCTCGATTTAAAAATACATTCCTTAGTGTAGCTTATATTTAATAATAAAAAATTCTCCATTTACAACTTACGTTTATACAGTGAAGTATAAAATTAGAATGTCGAGTATACCTAAATGGTAGGTATATGAAAAATAGACAAAAAAATCAGGCTTATTAAACTGTAAACATCACAGGCAATCAACTATAATGCCACGCAGAAACATTTTTCGCTTTATGCAACACTATTTTGTACTTTGCAGGATTTTAAAAGTAATATCACCTTGCGATTGGAAATCGTTCGAGTTGGCTGTTTTCTTGAGTGATTTAAATTCGTTCACGAAGCATTCGACGTTTGAACACCCGGATATTTTTCAAATACGTACTTCGTAGTAGGTAGAGTTTTTTGTTCAAATGTTAGTCGATTTGGAAACATGTTCCTGCTCCGAAGAATGTATCACTTTTAAAATTCTCCAACTTGGTTACATCGTCACGTTCTCGATCAAAATTGGCTGAATTTTCCATCATCGAGTGAGGAATTTGATTGGTTCTTGCCTCTGAAAAATTTCAACGTTGGGAGTGACGAAAAATCAACTTGATCAGATTTCTACACAGCTCGATATTTACTTTATTCGGCGTAAACAATGAAATGCTGAGGTGGATCTGTTTCAGGAACGTCGACTTGAACGAACTGAGGTGGAGATTCGCTGGTGGGTATGGTGACTGATCGATTCATTTGTCTCGGTCTACGAATTGAACCGTTAGATGTCGATACCCCAAATTAATTTCAAAAAGATTGAATACTCACTTAGATTTGGCATGAGTTAAAATGTGAGACTTTAGATTAGTAGACTGTGCGAATTTCTTATTACAGCCGTCGAAAGGACACACGTACGGCCTATCGCCAGTATGTATTCGGACGTGAGTTCGAAGATTGAAATCCAACGAGAATCTCTTCCCACAGCCTTCGAAAGTACACTGAAAATACACCGGGGTTACGTTATTGCCTCGTAAATGAGACATTTATCGTGTTTAGATCGAGTCAATTACTTGAAATGGTTTTTCGCCCGTATGAACAAGTTGGTGTCTTTTCAATTTCGAACTTTCGACAAACGCTTTTCCACATTCGGCGCAGACATGAACACGAGGACCATGAGTATGAAGGTGTTTCCTCATAGCGGAATTATCGCGGAACATTTTATTACAGCCTTTTTGAGGGCAAGCTATGGTACGATCGAGGCTTTCATTAACTGTGTCTTTTTTCTGTCTCATCCGAGGCCTGAAAAAATATCCGAAGATCGAATTAGTATGAGTAATTTGATACAAGGGCAGCTTTAAAATAAATACCGTGCAAATTCTGCCAGCTGCTTAGGATCGCTGAGATCTAAACCTGGTATGTTTTCAACGAATTTTCTATCATCCACGAATTCTTTGTATTCTTCGTATTCTTGCTCTGGTTCTGGATTACTACATTCGTCTGAAAAATAATCAACGTATTAGAACGTATTTCAGAATAACGTTGATAAAAATAAAAATAGCTTACAATCTCTGTTTCGAGTTTTATAAACCCCTTTCATGAGAAATCATCAGAAATAAGTTTCATTTGATACTGTTGCAACTTGTTTCTATAGCAGGTAAATATAATTATTTCAAGTGTCGTCTCACTAACGTAAGTAAAGAACTTTAACGAGATCGATCTGAAGTAGAAAATTATAAGACAGAACAGGATGTACTCAGTTGGAATTTATTTCCATTTTTTTTTTCAAATTCCGAAATTGTGGAGCAGAAATCGATTCCTTCACTATTCCTCAAGTTGAAATGATAACATAACTTGATGGCAGTGGATCAGAACTCAGAAACCGTGTGGTTCATGTATAATGTACCATCACGAAAGCAATAAAAATAACTGAAATGATTACCAGGAATGTTGTAAAATGTCAACTTGAAACAAAATTTTAATCATTCTTCAAAAATGATCAACTATCCTGATGGAAGAATAACAAACACAAATTAGGTATTTTTGCCTTGTCAACCTTATCATTTTCTTTTTCAGATCGATCGTTAAAACATTTTAAATAAGTATATTTACAATAAAAAAGTTGCAATAGGAACAAATTAAACTCTTCTGATTGAATTTCATAAATGAAGCTGTAAAGTTTCAAAGATAACAATGATCATTGTGCGCAATATTGATAAGAACGAACAGTAGCAGTAGCCCCGAACTTAGCATTAGCAACGCTTAGCAACGCTGCAACTGAAATTTCCTCTATTTGGTGGAGCATCTAATAGCCTTATTCGCACCGGCACAACGGCGTCAATTTTCAAAGAAATAAACTACGAATGCGAAAATATGACGAAACTTACCGTCATCAGCTCCGGAAGCCCACATAGTAACGGAAAATTCGCCTTCCAAAGTCCGAATTTGGACTTGTTTTTGTTCCCATTTTTTAGGTTTCAAATCTGGAAAACTGACTTTGGGCGACATGAAGTGGTCGTTGTCGTTGAAACGGTTAACTTTCTTGAATTTTCTCTGTATCTTCGACGGTCCCGGAGTCGTATCACCGAATATTTCACCGCTTACCGGAATAGTTTCGTATGTGCTTAGGTTATCAACTTGAATTATTTCTTGCTTCGGTTGCAGAATTATTTCCTGGCTGGCGTGCATATTCGCTGGAATAGCGAGCATTGGTTGGCTTTCGTAAATACTCGTTTCTACAGTTTCGCATGGAATTTCCACCGGAATCGACTCGATCTCGATTTCTTGTATGTTTTGCTGCAGACCAACTTCTGTCATATAATCAGTTGACGCCATATTAAAATTAAAATGGCGTCCACCAAATTACACTAACACAATACCAAAATTTCGAACACCATACACCAATGACATAAAGAGTTCGCGATTCAATCTTCAGTGTTACCGACTTATTCGATTATATCGGGAAATTGCACTAAATTATGATTATTTTTGGAAAAAATCACATTTTTTCAAGATTCTTGGATTATTAAATTATTACTTGGATAAAAATGAACGACTTATTCATTTTAAAATGTAATAAAATAATAATTAATCTTTAATGCGCAATATTCATAAAATAATAATTCAAAATTTTCATCAATTTTTTATTATTTACGTTGCTTAACCTGATTTAAAAAATGATATCACAGCATTCTGCAACAAGTCATCTGTGAATTTTGTTTGTTTTGATTGAATTTTATTAAGATCACCATCACATTCACAAATTTTCGTTCTTCGATCTTCGAATTCGAATAATAATTAATATTTTCCAAAAATGTGATGCATTAATATTATAATCTAACCATTTCTCACCTTTACTTTGTGGTTGTCTTTGAGTTGAAAAATCAGAATCGCCCAGGGGTGCGAGTAAGGATTGATTTACCCATTTTTATCTTGTAGCCATATTACGCGGGAAAGTCGATGGCGATATCACAATCACAGTGAATCAGTGATTGTTTCATTCCTTCATTCATTCTAGTTTCATCGTACTGAACTCTGCTTCTAAAAAACAAAATGGTAAGTTCTCCTGTAATTTTTTATTAAAGTTTATCTCATTCCCATTCAGTTGATTCACTTGTCAATAATGTTTGGCATTGACTGTTGCAGACGGATATTCGTAAATATTTTTCATTGAGTCGTAGTAAAACCGAAACTTCAACGGCGAAACAATCTTCTTCAAATTCTAAACCGCGTAAGAGAGCTTTTATCGAGTCAGACAGTGAAGATGAAAAGGATAAAGTGTCTGATAAAAGTACGGTGTAATCACGATACACGCATATTGAATGAAAATAATCTTGATCCAATTTCGTATCTTTTTGTTTAGAAAAAAAAGTTCCGCAGAAAATCACTAAAAAGGTTCCTGCCATAAGCGATTCATCAGATGATGAAGAAGAAAGCGAGAAATCTAGTCACCGGAATTCGAAATCAAGTTTGTATTCTTATTTCACTGCTTTCCTCGCATATTCAAATGGAAATATTATACTTTTTAATTGCGAATATTTTTCAGGTACGAAAGAAGTAAGCGCTAAGAAACGCTCAAGATCCGAAATAATTGATTCTTCATCCGATGAAATTTCACCTTCTTCTAAAAAGAAACCCATCCAAAGTAATTAATTTGCAGTATTTCTTGACATAGATTTGAGATGATGTCATATCTAATTGTTAAATCGTTTGATAATTTTAGAGAAGCTAGAAAATGTTAATGTAAAGTCTAAATTTTTCAAAGAAACCTCGGCTTCTGCAATATTCGGTAATCAGCCAGTGAAACGAGACAGTTCGCGATTAAAAGAAATTCAAGAAAAGTTGAAAGAATCAGTAAGTTATTTTCAATTTTCTTCTAAAAATGTTTACGATGGGTATTAATTCTAGACCGATTTCTTCCAGAAAAAGAAGAAAAATGATAAAAATGATATAAAAATAGTTGATGACGATTTCGAAGCTGCGCTTCTTCAGCTCGATGATGTAGGTAGCAATTGGATCGCTTCAAGCAAAAATTCGGAGTACAATAATCATAACGACAGCGAAAAAATCGAAAAGAATGTCGAGAAAACAGAAAATGTCAAATCTCCAATAAAAAGCGGTTCAACAGATTCAGCTAAAAAAGGATCAAAGAAAAATGAGTCCAATGTGAAAGAAGAATTTGTCAAATCTCCAATAAAAAGTGCCATGCCGGATTCAACTGGAGAGAAATCTAAGAAAAATAATCCCAGTGAGATAGAAAAACGTGCCAAATCTCCGGAAAAAGGCGCCACGCTGGATTCAGCTAAAAAAGAATCAAAGAAGAATAAAACCATGGTGAAAAAAGACGAAAATATCAATGGATCGCTCTCCGATAAAACTACTTCTGGATCATCTGTCAAATTATCTATTAAAGATAAATTGAAGCAGTTCGCTGCATTTTCGGAATCAAACAAACAAGTTGACGATGAAGTAAACGTGAAAACACCCAGTCCTACAATATCTAACGAGAAATCATTGTCCGTGAAACGTAGAAGTTCGCCTGATACAGGTTATTCTAGTCTTTCATCTACTTTTAGTTCGCAAAATTCAATAAGTCATGATCAAAGCGAGACTTCGCCTCAAAGTATCAGTGTTTCCAATGAAGATACAAAAAAACAAAGCAATTCTGATTATCTTAAAACAATGACGAAGTTCAAAATTCCAAGTAACTCCGAATCAAGTAAAAGTACTGAAGTAAAAGATACAAAACCTACTCAGCCAATTCCAATACCTAGTGAGTGTATGCCTTGGGTAGAAAAATACAAACCAGATAGTACGAAAAAAATCATCGGACAACAAGGAGATCAAAGTAATATGAAAAAGTTGACAAGATGGCTGAATGACTGGTATAAGAACAACAAAGGTTCAAAAAAGCCAGCATATGTTCCGGGTGAGATTTTGAAAGTAATTTGTGCATTAAATCTGAGACAATTATATAATGTTTCATTTTC
The DNA here is from genome assembly GCA_038380155.1 of Pseudococcus jackbeardsleyi. Taxonomy (NCBI): domain Eukaryota; kingdom Metazoa; phylum Arthropoda; class Insecta; order Hemiptera; family Pseudococcidae; genus Pseudococcus; species Pseudococcus jackbeardsleyi. Next base: position 42,666,478 of record CM076238.1, read on the forward strand.
CTTTTTAGGTGGTTGGAACACAGATAAATCCGGATCTATATTTAAAGCTGCTCTATTATCTGGGCCACCTGGAGTTGGTACGATATCGAATTGTAGCTTTCAAAAAAGAAAGATAACGAATTGATTTAATTATTTCTGTGATCATTGTAGGTAAAACAACCACTGTTTCATTAGTGTGTAAAGAATTAGGGTTCGACGTAGTAGAATTCAACGCTTCCGATACCAGATCAAAGAAACTTCTTGAAGAAGAAGTATCCAAATTGTTGACGAATACATCAATTACATCTTTGTTTGGTGGCGATGGTAATCTACGCTGATGTTGAAAAATAACTCACTATATTAAACTAGTAACTTACAAAAACTTTTGATTCATTTACAGCACGTAATTGTTCCATTACCAAAAAACATGTTCTGGTTATGGACGAAGTAGACGGAATGGCCGGCACAGAAGATCGAGGAGGTGTTCAAGAATTGATTCATTTAATTAAAATAACTAAAGTTCCTATCATCTGTATGTGTAATGATCGGAATCATCCAAAAATAAGAAGTCTTGTGAATTATTGTTTCGATTTGAGATTCCAACGCCCGAGAGTTGAACAAATTAAAGTATGTGAAGAACTTCGATTCAATTTTGAAACGATTTTATGATTATTCGTGTTTATTTTTATTTTCATGTTTTTTTTTGAAAACCATCTGTTTTTATTAGGGATACATGAAAAGTGTTTGTTTCAAAGAAAAATTAGACGTATCATCGGATATCCTAACGAATATCATAACCAGTAGCAATAATGATGTTCGACTCGTACTGAATCACTTGTCCATGTTAGCCGCTGATAAAAATACCGATCTTCAAGCTGCAAAAAAATACGTTAAACTGGTATTGGATCAAAAATTATTCTAAACTTAGTTTAGAATTTGAAAAATATTCATTTTTATTCATCTTTCAGAGTCCTTGGGATGCCTTACGTAAAATGTTTTCCAAAGAAGATCACAAAACTATGTCCATACATGATAAATTCGATCTATTTTTCTATGATTACAGCATGGCACCTTTATTCGTCCAAGAAAACTATCTCATGGTGAAACCGCTCAACACGAAGTAAATGAACGAGAATTATTACTTTGAATTGGAAAATTATTGCATTTTTCTATTGTAATATATTTTTCAGAACTCAGGGTAAACTTGAAAAAATGAAATTATACGCCCAAGCTGCGGACTGTATCAGTATTGGTGATCAAATAGATAAAGAAATTAGGTCCAATAGTGCATGGAGTTTACTACCTACTCAGGTAAAATATATTATCATTGCCAAAAATTGCAATGTTTTAAGTTTTAACCTATTTTAAACTTTCAGGCTATTTTTGCTAGTTATGCTCCTGGTGAAATTTTAGAAGGATACTGCTCCGGCCAGATAACGTTTCCATCGTGGTTGGGTAAAAATTCTAAAAAAAATAAAATAGATAGATTATTGCAAGAAATACAAATTCATACGCGATTGAAGTAATGCAACAATTTTTATGTCTAGAACATTCACATAGATAATAAAAATTAATGATTTTTTCGATGTTTACAGAGTATCTGCTAGTAAAGAATCGATTAATTTGGAATATGCCCCTTACCTAAGGCACCATATTTTACGACCTTTGGTAAATGAGGGTTCTGATGGAGCAAAAACAGCCTTGGAAAGATTACACGAATATGATTTGTTGAGAGAAGATCTTGAAAGTTTGTCTGAAATATGTAATTGGAATAATTCGACCGATCCTATGGCAAAAATTGACAGCAAAGTAAGTTATTGTGAATTCTAATGAGTTCGTTTTCTAACAATGCAAGATACCAACAATTCAATTATTTTTCAGGTTAAAGCTGCTTTTACTAGATTATATAATAAAAATCCTCCTGTTAGACCTTATTCACTTAGTGCTCCGGTTAAGAAAAATCTTAACAGTGATATTTTAGAAGAAGAAGAAATGAGTGAAGATGATGGCAGCGAAGAAGTAGATGCTATGATTTTGGTAATGTATTCGTTATATCAGTTGAGAGAAAGTGGTATCTGCGTTACTTTTTATTTATTTCAACTAATTGAATTTTTTATAGGTAAAAAAGAAGCAACTTACTCAGCGTGATACTGCATCCCCTTCAACGTCTAAAACGAAATCAAAGAATACGAAAAATACGAGCAAAAAAACGAAGAAATAGTGACCTTTTTAACTTCTTTTTGATAAAAATTTTCATTGGATGATGTATTTATTACTTATTTATAATTTATGATTTTCAAGAAAGTTTATGGTACATATTTAAAAATTTTGTTTTTCTTTTCAAAACCTTTGTAAATGACGAAGCAATGTTTCCGGTATTATCAATTAACATAATTATGTATGAAGTATAAAAATTTTACTTGGAGAATCATACACGAAGTATGAACTAGGCGGTTGTGCTGTTGTTCTAAATTAATGTAAAGCCAGAATCTTGATGAGTACTTCGATAATATGGCTGGAAATTGTTATGATAGGTAACTAAAATCTTACAGTAATCCGTAGTCCGTATATTATGTATACACCAAATGATGTTTTCGATTTTCATGAATAAGTGATCGAGTGCGGAGAAGTGGGAGGAGGGGTGGTAGTGGGTCAGAATCTAGCATCTACATAACGATTCGATTTATCAAAGGCATATTTGTGCTGAAGAGCAGATTAGGAGATAATATACTTAATCCAAAAACCTAAAAACCAATTTATATTCAAACCCAGTGCCTTCAAAAGCCTAACAATATACCTTACGTAATTTTAAATATTTTGTTTTCTACATCTTTTGTGATGCGAGAACTTCGTGGAAAAACTTGTAAGAAAAATTCAAAGACTTATACAAGTTCTAATCGCCCGATATTCGGTCTCTGGTCTGAATTGAGTGTTGGTAAATTCTTAGGGGCTGCATAAGGAATGTCTTTTCACTTATTGGGATTGGTATCCCATGTTAATTTAGTCACAATTCAACTTGAAACTTCGTCAAGTTTTTGAAGAAGTGTATTTTTTCGATATGTAGAGGTACGGTACTAAACAAGTCTACTAATATTTGAGGCAATCGTATTTGCTTTTAGCATTGATAAACAATGTTTTCTTCGCGTTAATGATTCAAATTGAATTCAATTCCGAAGTTTATACGTGCTTTTGAGCGTATTATTTAATCTGAAAACTACGTGAAAGCTCTTTGAACTTTGAAAATAATTTTGAACTTTCAAATCCAGAATTTAAATACTTGAAATGGCATCACTGCGTTGATAATTTAACCAATCAATGAAATTCACATATTGGTTGTGTTTTGTGTTAGTGTGCCAATGTGTGTTAGTGTAAACTTTGAACATAAAGTCATTTGTTTTGTTTATCAAAATCAAAATGGGACAATTTTGATTTCAAATTATTCGAATCCAGTCGATTTAATTATACTTACACAGAAGAATGTAAGTTATTTTTTTCCATCAATTGTAAAATAGTTGTTTCCTTTTCTCATAAATGAGTATATTCACACCTTTACGACGTAAGTCATAGCCATCGGTCATCACACTTTCTCTATTTTCAGTTTTCTTTAAAGAATGTGAGTATTTTTATAAACCAGTTGAGAATTTTCATTAGTGATTAATCCTTCAACTTCGTCCTGATGTTGACAGAATAATCAATTGTTACCCCTTTTCAGATTTATTTTGTTAGTATATTGTATTGATTAGCTATCAAAATACTCTTGTTTCAAAATAGTGATCGATATCTAAGTGTACCAATGAAATTTTGCTTTTCGAACATTGAACCTTTATGCGGCTTTCGGATACAATAAGAAATTAATTATTTGAATATTACTCCATTCCATTTTTCAACTTCGTATTTTTTTATTCGCAGTGTACTAAAATATAATCCATCGGTGTTACCAATGAACTCCTTAGCTAATGAATTGAAGCACTAATCATCGGTGGCAAAAAAAAATGTTACCATTGGAATTGACCGGAGTTTGTCGGCTGTGTCTGATGAAAGATCAAGTAGAAGTGAATATTTTTGAAAATGATTCCAAGGATATTTATTACAGAATATCTACTTGCCTTCCTGTCACTGTAAGTTTCATTCGTATAGTATTCTTTTCATTTTCCTACACGAAATATAGCCATGTAATTATTTAATTCTAGGTCACCGTAGAAGATAAATTACCAAAAAAGATATGTTTAACCTGTCTCAATAAAATAAATATGTTTTACGATTTTTGGAATCAAACTTTAAACACGGAAAAACACTTGTTATCGTGGCTGAATCTTGAACCTGCAACTTCGAACAATATGTGCAAAAACTCTCAACCTTATTCTTATTCTTGCATTTCTGAGGTAATTTAATCACATATTTTATTACTTGCGAATACTTATTTATTTGTGATTGTTTTTCATTTCAGAACAACGATAACGATATAAATAACCATAGTACAAACCTCGACAGTGACGATAATAATGTCGAAAGCGATTTAGAAAATAGTGTGGACAGATGTACGAATAATATGAAATCTGAAGATTGTAATGAACCGAAGAGCAATCTAATACTAAACGTTGATTATCAAGATGAAAAACCAGGACCTTCTGGGTTTCAAGTCGAACAAACTTCGGCTCTGAAACAGTTACAAGGGTGAGTTAGAAATTATATCGAGTTACTTCACGTACTTTGATTATGGCTTTTTTTTTTGTTTTTTCGTCGTTCTGAAAAAAATCTATGCATTTTCTGGCTTGTTCGATAGTTTTGTCTTAGTGCTTGATGTGGTTTATTATTTGCTTTATCGAATAGAAATTACTAGTTCGCTTCGAAAAATGCTATCGAGGATTTCAAACGAAAATTTTTCCATGTGTTTGAAAATTTTCTTCATTATTAAAGCAAAATGAAGATGAGATTTTGAAAAATATCATGTACGAAGTATGACTGATTCGCATTTAAGACATTATTTCACATCACTAATTTTTGTTTTGAAATTTATTGGATTAGTTTTTTGATTGATCGTGAAGAAAGAATCATTTTTTTCATTAATTATGTCATCATTGCGCAGAAATAATTCATATTATCTTCAATTTATACGAAATGTAAACCACTATCATCGCGATTGGATTGATACTTTATTCTTAACCATTTGAAATTATCTAACTGATGCAGCCTCAGTTTGCAGATAATTGTTTCGCGTAGTTTTTTCTCTTATAAAACGTGGTCGTTGTGATTTCGATGTGATTTTTAAATTTTATTCGTGTTCGATTTGATACCCCATCGGTAAGTATTGAAATTTGAAATGAAGAATTACATCGTCTCCCAGCAGGTATGTTTACTTTAGTAAAATTTATACGATTAACGAGTTAGTATATGACATTAAACAACATGGGTGAAAATTGAAAATCTCGTCAAGGTCCCGTACTATATTGTGTTCGTTTTGAAAATGTCGTCAGCTTGCATTATAATTATAATTGGCGTAGATGTAAAAATTAGAAATTTGCATGTGAACAAAATATAAAATATAAAATTGAGTTCCTTTTTTTCACTTGTGGCTTAAGTTGCATTATTTTATTTTATTTTTGTAGAATTTTGCAATCCATGTTGTTTTTTGTTGATTGCTATTTTTAAAATATACTAATTAAAAATACAAGTTTTCATTTTCAATTTTGAATTCGAGATACATGTGATATTTTATTTCTACAGGTATACTGACGAATTAGCCAATAACTCGCTAAGCAATTTATCGAAAATTTTCCAAGTATTGAATAGTCCGGAAGATATATCAGAAAACACCATAGCTTCGACCCCACCTTCGCCTTTACCGGAAAAACGTCTCAATCCAGCGGATCATTTCGAATCTGAACCTTTATACAAATGCGAAGCATGCAACAAGACGTTCTCCTGCGAAGATATCCTTGCTATGCATAAACTGAGCCAATGCAACGATCAGGTTGACTTGAAAAAATGCTACCTCTGCGACGAGACATTCTCGAATCCTACGAAGCTAGCGGAACACATGAAGAATATCCACGACGATCGTAAATTCCAATGCGAAGAGTGCGGTAAATGTTTCCTAACGAAGCATCACCTGCGTATGCACAGCTCGATGCATTTAGACTCGAAGCCATTCTCGTGTCAAAAGTGTGGCACCAATTTTCGCTACAAGAAAACCTACGAGACGCATATAAAAATCCACGCCAACGAGAAGAAATCAACCGACGAGCAAACCTTCGTCTGCGACATTTGCGAGCAACGTTTTTCTACGCGTAATTCCTACATACATCACGCTCGAAGTCACAAAAACGTCACTGGCAAATGTAAACTGATGTGTTTCGTATGCAACCAGACATTCGCCTCGAAACGTATGCTAACTCAGCACTTACGTACGCAATGTGGAGAGAAAACTCATACGTGTGATGTCTGTGGCAAAGAATTATTAACCAAAGAATCGTTGGATTGCCATAAATTGATACACGTCGATGAAAAATCATTAGTTTGTAAAATCTGCGGCAAAACGTTTTCCCACCGAAAATATTTCGTCGTTCATCAACGAATTCATACTGGCGAGAGACCCTACAAGTGTATTACTTGTAATAAAACCTTCACTCAGGCTTCAACGTTGACTGTACACCGACGATATCATACTGGAGAACGTCCTTATAAATGTTTCGTTTGTTCGAAAGGATTTGTCACCCGGACTATAATGTTATCTCATTTAAAATATCATAAGAAATCGTGATGAAATTGAATTCCATTGTGTGATGGTGTTGGTAATGTATAATGTATTAGCTTGTTATGATTGATTTTCCTTAGATTCTGTAGTGTTTGATTTCAGATTTTAAAAATTTCAAAAAGGAAAGAGAAACAGATTCAATTTCATGAACGATAACATTTTTGTTAAGGTTTAGTTTTCTTTTTCTTTTTTAATGAAAAAAATTGATTAGATTTCCGAAATGAAATTTTTCAACTGTACGAGATTGTGTAGAAATTTTTTTTTCTAATTCTTGTAAGTACGGATGTTATAAACAGTAAATATGTAGACTAAGTGCTTTGAATATTCTCGCCACTCGACTGACCATATCTTTTTGAAAGAGATTTATTCCTTCTAAAAAAATCTCAAATGGATTTTAAATATTCATTTTTACTAAATCACTGAGCATCTTGGTTAATGGTATCGTCCTGTTAGTTTAGTTGACAGGAAAAAGTTTACAATTTTCAGTAAATAATCGAACTTGTCTTCCTAAAATTTCTTAAATTGTTTGGATTTTTATATTTCATTTTTTAAAGTCTAACTTTTACAGCGCAGTTCCTATTCGGGTAATTAAATTTACCTATTCCTACGACTTATATTATTAGTTACCATCAGATTTTAATTTCATGTAGTAAAGATAATTCGATAAGTTCCTACGTAAAAATGGAGTATTGGGAAATCATTCGGTGCATATTCTCCCCTCCAACTTTTGATCTCCCGATGTATGAATGATTTTGAAAAAAAGTCTTTGAATATGCGCTGAAATTGATCATTGAATAGTTTGATGATTTACTTTGGTTGATTCCTTTTGTTGACTATGTTTCTTCATTTATTTGAAGGAAAATGAAAATGGAATTGAAAGAATTCGTGTTGAACTTCAGGTATAAAAAACAATTTAGCATTTTCCTAATTATTTTGCCATTCATTTCATGTCTAGTCGATAGATTTTTTGATCATATCATTTAATTTTTATAACTTTATACTTACTACGCGAAAATCGTTTTTTATTTATTTGTGTGTTATTCATGTATCTCAAATCATGTAGTTTTCATTTATGCTTATCAAAATAAAATTAAAAAGAAAAATTATTAAATATACGGTTTGTATTTTATATTCGTTTAATTATTGTATGAATTGTCAAATTAATTACTTCGAAGTTGAATTTATCATCATTCTTCCCGAGAACGGTGATGGTGTGAGGACTGAGGAAGGGTTTCTGTTTCGTAATCAAATTTATTTACAATTCTCACTCTCTGCCACTTTCTCATTTTCTTTGTTGAAAATTTGAATTAATTTTTTATATGCAAGAAAATATGTCATTATGTGTTTGGTTGCTTTTTATTTTCTGTTCTTGTCGCGGGTGGAATAGAAAATATTAATAAAATTTGGGAGAAGTTAAGGGAGTGAAAATTGTAATGTAATTCGAATTTTGAATTTGGCATAAGAATATAGCACACCCGAACTTTCATGTTCTTATTTTCATTTTTTTTCTCTAAATTTGGACGCTTTAAAAGAAAAATAGATTGAGGTGTTTTCAAAAAATATGAAATATTACGTTATCAATAATTTTTAATTTTTTTTTAATTCTGATCGAAATTTTACATAGAACATTGTGGCTTTTTCAGGGCTCAGATATTGAAAATATGATTGATTTTTTCTGGAAAACCCGAAAGAGTCAGAGAATTTTGGAAATTTTTTATATCATATTTGTTTCTGAGAATTTCAAATTTTGTTATAAAATCTGAAACCTGACTAACCTAAGATATGATAAACATTTTTTATTTACGGCAAACCGGTTATGCAATTTTATTAACATCTGTGAAGAAGATCGATCGTCTGGAACATTGCGTTGTCGGACTGGGGGGGGGAGGATGGTTTGAAACAAAAAGTTTTTCGATTTGGCCAAATTTCTGTTTCATGATGTTTGTAGTTTTGAGTTGAAATTCTCATATAAATTTTTTTTAGCTCTCTGTGTTGCCGGGGAATAAGTGAACCAGGGTACCCTCAAATAGCTAGATTTTCGAAAAAATATCTGTTTTTTCATCTTTGAGCTTTCAAAATCTCCATTATTATGATGACAGTTTAAAAATGTGAATTAAAATAATACTGAATATCGTAGTGCGTTTGGGTTTTTGATTAAATTAGGTATAGGTTTTTGATAAATCGCCTTCCTTCTTTTTTGTTTTGGAAAAATCGTAGATTTATGTTTTTTTAAAGTGAGGAAAATCAATTTTGAAACTATGAACAGAATGGTTGCAAAAACTATGTAACTACCACTGGATGATCTGACTGGCTAAACAGGTCAAAAAAAATTTAAAAGTGCAATGTGCAGTCCATTTCTTACTTGTTCCCTATTTTTTAAAAGTGAGATTGATTGTGCTTAAAAATTACTTTCTAATATTTTTTTCACAGATTTCCTATAAAAAATTGGTAAAAAAATTTGAAATGGTTCAACTATAATATTTTTACTCCTAACAGGAGTTCACTGAAATTGTTTGCCTCAACTTTTTGTTTCAGTGCCCTATTTTTTTTTTTTTTTTTTTAATGCATCATAATATTTTTTTCAAAGAAGAAGTGTTTCAAAAATTATTTTTTATGGGAATTCGAAAAACACGGAAAAAGTGATTTTTCAAACCTAAAAATAGGATGAAAATGAAATAATGGACTCGTATGTTACTTTTATGAGTTATCAAAAATTTGTTGGAAAAAAAATGATTTTCAAGTTTTTCAATTTCTTTCAAAGTTTTTTATTAATATTAATGTTTTTGAATTTACTTGTGTGATTGAATTTTAAAGACAATTGGACCAAAATAAATGCCAAGTACGAGGAGGGGTGAAATTTTAGCAAATATGTTTCATAATTCCCTGGTAACATTCCCCCCCCCCCCACACACACACCTTCGAAAAAAAGACAAAATGACCAACCATATATATCTATATTATACGAAAATACTTTTGTCCAAGGACGTGAGATGGATTTAATTTTTCTTTGCAGGTTGGGCGAAGAATTGATCTATCTTTACGTAGAATCAGAACAGCAAGAATCTAATCACGCCGAATTATTACCTCCAATCGAAAAATACTCTCAACCAACCTCGAACCAGTTCAGCTTACTCTTTGATAACGACCTCGATCGTCATTCAGCGATAGAAATCGAGGACTCTAGTCACATCGATATCAGCAAATCAAACATCGAGCAAACATCCTCCTATTCGGTAGAATTTCCTCAAAGTGATCGTTCCCACGATGAACCAAAATTTCCCAATAGGAAACGTCTAACGAAATACGATAGCTCGGGAAATTCATCTTTTATGTGCACAATTTGTCATACTTCATTCACAGATAAAACCGATTACTATAGACACGAACTCATTCATTATGTAGATTACCCTTACGAATGTACTCTTTGTGGAGACCATTTTAAACGATTCAAGCAATTGGAAAATCATAAAATGTATCATCATAATGTGAAAGAATTATCGTCAAAGAATAATTCCAAGATGACCTATCCTAATGATACCAAAAGTGATCGCTGTAGTGTTTCTGAGATGAAAAAACTGACTTACGAGATTTGCAGTGGCAAAAAAACTCGATTACCCATCAAAGACAGCAGTGAAACTAGTCAAAATTACGACGAAAATGATGAATTTCTTGTTATCTCGCGTAAACGTGCAAAAAACGACGATGTTTTTGTATGTGAGACTTGTGGTCAAAAGTGCTCAACATCTAATTTGCATAAATGCTCAAAACCTAAACCTACATCTTTGTGATTTATAATATACTTACCTAATTAATTATTTTTTTGTTAAAATTTTCTTAATATATCATTGTTTTACGAAGTTTTATTCATTTTCGACTTTTTTTTTGCTTCAGCTTCGATCTAAAAGTTCAATATTATCATTCGATTTAAAAATTAATCCAATTTTTCTATTTCTGTTTTGCAGATGTGATTCGTGGAAAAACATCATCTACAAATCATTCGATCTACCAGCACCTCACGCCGAAAAAAAGAACCAGTCGAGAAAAGAAACGAGCGACGAAAAGAAAACGAAAAAATTGAAAATTACATTGAAAAAAAAGCTCAAGAAAAAAGGCAAAGTGAAATCGAAATCGAGCGAAGAGTCAATTTACAAATGTACCTATTGTGATCTGCAATTCGACACTTCGGCCAAACGTAGAAAACACGAGCTAAGTAAACACGGCAGACGAGACGTAAAATACGAATGCGACAAATGCACTTATACCACTTACACCAAAGGCTGTTTTACTACCCATTTGAAACGTCACGTAAAACAATACGCTCTGTTTTGCGAAGAATGCAACATCGGATTTTTCAACAACACCGAACTCACCACACACGACATCAAATTCCATAATTCGCAGCCGTTCCAATGCGCCATTTGTAATGATTTGTTCACGTCCAAAGGTAATCTTTATAGTCATATTAAAAGTCACGATCCGAATAACTCTTTCGTATGTGAAATTTGCGGAAGAACGTATAAGAAAAATAACAGCTATAAGAGGCATATCGCCAGATCGCATTTAGGATTAACCACCAAAGCTGAGTGTCAGGTTTGTCATCGAATTCTCAGCTCGAAAGAGCATCTTAGAAGGCACATGCTGACACATACAGATGAACGAAATTGGGTATGTTCGACGTGTGGTAAATGTTTCCTTAGTAAAACTTATTTAACCGAGCACTCCAGGATACATCTCGGTATAAGGCCGTATAAATGTGAGATTTGTGAAAAAGCTTTTACCCAGAGAGGTTCGCTGACCATTCATAAGCGTTCCCATACCGGCGAAAGACCTTTTAGATGTGAATTTTGTAGCAAAGGGTTTGTCATGTCGACTCTACTTAGATATCATTTGAAGAAATGTGGAGAAGCTAAAATTAATTCGCATTTGAGTAATAATTCGTCGGCAGCTCCTCAAGTGAATTATAATAATTCGATGATGTTTGATAAACTGCAGCCAGCTGCCAATATCGTGGAAGCTCCTGAGATTGATCCTTTAAATAATTGTGCTGTTATTCATAGTACGAAATGAAAATCGAACGTTTAAATAATTCGGATTATATACTCGATCGATTTTTTGATTGAACGAATATTTATTTTTTACTTGCCTAATTCATCAATTGAGTTATTTTAATGTTTTTGTTATAATTTTTTTTTTTTTGTAAAAATTCATGGCACTGGTACTATAATGAAACCAATTACTTAAGAGAATTTTTTCGTAAATAACGAATTGTAATTTTGAAATTTTAATATTTACCTATCATTATTATGCAAGATGTTATAAAATCTGTAGTGCCATGAAGTTCGAACTTCTAAAGTAGTACGAAAAAATCTAGGACTTTGACGAAAATTATTGAGATAGTTTATTTTGAATAAGAGAACTTCGAGAAAAATACTGATTTTCCTGTTACTGGCCATAAAAAGATCGAACAATCTTTAAAGTTTTGGAGTTTTTCTTTTTGTTCTGGTGGTACCCATTTCATGACAATTCATTCTTCTTTTTAAAATTGATTTTTCGCACCTTTTTAAATAGCTGATCATGAACACCGAAGATCGTGAAATTAAATAGATACCTAGGTATTTTATTTCTTACAGAATTCAAATTGACCATTTGAATGTCTGAAAAATTCAAAATTGTGCCGAAGAAATTTGGTGATTAGGTTAGGAATAAATTATGCTGGGATTTTACCAAAAAAAATATAACTCGGTGGGTACTTTTAAATGCAATTTTAATGAAATTTTAATTGGCAGCAGTGCTATAAAAAATTGATCAAAATTTGTCTCTTGAAACAAGAGAAATTCTTTTACCATTTATTTGAAAAATTTTCCCAATTTTTAAAAGAATCATTTTTCTGAGAACTCCTCAATTTTTGGAAAATATTATCAATTTAGTTTACAATGTTGATTTTTAAAAAAAAAAAATCTCATTAGTATTTCTTTGAAAGTTTTCATTAGAATTTCCATTTTTCAATTCAAAAACTCGCATCAATTTTTTGGGAAACTTCCATCAGGATTTCTTAAAAGTCCCAGTCTATGCCATAGAAATTCATTTCAAAATTACAGTCATTTTGTTTTAAACAAGTCATACATTGGTCATACAATTTTTCGAAAATTTCGATTTTTCTTAACGATATTCTATCAACCATTTCTCGAAAATTTTACCAATTTAAAAAAATCCACCATTGTTGCCATTTTCCGAAAAATCTCGTTTTTTGGAAATTTCTAGAAAAATTTAATAACTCTTGGTGAATTCCATCAAAATTTCAGTGAAAATTCCAATTGGGTAAAATTATTTTTTTATGTCATCAATTTTTTTTTGATCATTATTTCTTGATAATCGTCAGTTTTTTGAAAAACTCCAAAAAATTTCTACGTGACCAAAAAATGTTTGCGATTTGAATAGATAGGTAGAAATTAGGAATTTACGGAAATCCTCTTTTCAATTTTATGTTCAATTTTTTCGGGACGTTTTCTTCTTTCCGGCTTTGAAATCAAGCTATCTTACTTAGTAATTTTCGTCAAAATTTCAAATTATAAACTACGACTATATAATTTTGTACGTAATCTTATTCAAGTTCAACGTACGTTTTTATTGCCGATAATTATCAATTTTTGTCTTTCTACCATACTTAAGAATAATTAACGAACAATGTTTCATTTTAAGAATTAAAAGTGATACTGTTTTAGTTTTTCCGTAAAAAATCTGAATCAGAAGCCTTGAAAATCGAAATTTATGCAATGATTTTATAATGTAGAACTTATAAGACGACGAATGATTAAATAAGTTTACCAATTTGTACAAACTTTTACGCTTATATTTTTTCAAACCGAAATAATATACAAAGCGAAAATAATATTTGCGTTTTGTATGTATTAGACAAAAACAATTTTCAACTAAAATTTCTGGAAAACTTTATCAAAATATTATAGACAAAACAAATCAACTTTTACTTATAAAATAACAATTATTAAAATAGAAAAAAATACGAGAAAAAAAACATGAATCAGTACGGTAAGTTAACAAAATAATCGCTTACTTAATATAAAAACGTTAATTTTTAAACCCGTAAATTTTTTACATTAACAGGAACTTTTTCTACATAAGTTGAAAAAAAAACACACGAAGTAATACGATTAATTCAATCACCTAATATTACACTACTCCCAGCACAGTTTCCAATAATTTGTACAATTTTAACATTACGTTGGAATTCCATTGTACGTTTCGAGTTGATCATAAGCTTCGAAACAATTCCATAGGTATTTATTCGTTTTCATTCACGTCGTTGGCTTCTAGAATGAAATGAAAGAGAGCATTATAGATAGGTGGAAAGTTGAATTGTTTGGGATGAAAGTGAAAAATAATTACCTCGCTTTTTATAAAACAATATGTATGCGTTGCAGTATTCTTCTTCTTGTGGTTTTTGTTTGGATACATTCTCGTCGTTGAAACAATGCCATTCGCTAGTCAACGGATTCTGAGTATAAGCGATATAGTGTCCAACCGATACACCTGCCAATCAATAACACAAAAGTGATTTTTTTTCGTCGTTTGGGTAAATCTGTGATTTTCTATTTCGATAAACTTACCTCCAGTGTGACATACACAAGCATATAAATCATACGGAGATTCATTTTTCTTGTTGAAATTAAATCCATGCAATGGAAACATAACTTTATCCTCCAGTTTAATGCTCGTACATTCGTGGAATACAAATCTAAATTTGATAAGATCACGTTGTAATTATAATCGTGTTATTCACAAAAAGACTTGCAGAATGTCCCTTATTAATTAACGATTTCCTAGTTTCTGGTAATTTTTCTGAAAGATTAAAATAAAATCGATCCTACCTAAAAATTTTCAAAAAATCACAAAATTTCTTCTTTTTTAAAAAAAGAAGAAAATTCAAATGGAAAGAGTTTTTGATTCAGTTCGTAAACAGCACAAATCAAGGTAGCTTTTAAGAGATTGAAAATTTTGAAATCGATTTATTTGTTTTCAACTAGTTACCGATGCACCTTAAAAAAGGGAGATATGAAAAAAAATCAAAAAATTTTATTTGAGAAAAAATAGGAGAAATTTTCATTGAAAGAGTGATTGCTAAAATTTTTCGAATTTCTCAATCGAACCCTACGCATTATCAACAATTTCCCTATCTTCATCCTTTATCCGTCGAAAAATAAGTTACTGTGCAAGATTTTTTCATACTTTTTGAACACCCTGTGACAAAATCTACGTACCTTTTTAGGTATACAATAAGATAATTCGGAAATCTCCATACTGATAGGGTTTTCGTAGCACATTGGTTTTTCTCACAACGTGGACAATACCAGGGATTAAATTCGTCCAATATTTCGCTGTGAATATTCATTCGATTAATTGCAACGTCTATACCACGATATGTCATTTAAATTCTTTAATTAAAATTCCACAGATACCTTTGACTGAATGCCTGCACGCAGTCATACAAGGAGAGTGTTTTATGAGTACGCATTAACGCCATACTGGAATGACGTTTTTCGCTAATTTCTTCGATATCATCGGTGAAAGTCACAGCTAACGTATCATCGGATCGCAACAAAACGTTATTACAATCGCGAGATATTGCGCATCCTTTGCAAGGTTGATTATACATACAACGCGAGCAATGACGACCCTAATTAAAAATGATTCATCGTTAGTGAATTTATGTTATACCAATTAGACAATTTCGGAATGGAATGTATCTATAGAATACCTGTCCATCGACTAATAACAATTTAAATGGTTCTTTATACGGATGCAGCTTGGAAACAGTTTCGTATAATTCTTCGGCGGCTATCTGATTAGGTAATCTCAACAATGCCGGATGACCGAATAGCTTAACCGTCTTCTGATTATTATTTCCGTCTCCCGTTCTGTCCATACGATACACCAAGGGTATGTTCAACAACCTAGATGAATGTGATTATAGGGTTTTCAATCTATTGCAGTCGAATACTTCGAGTAAATCGAATAACAATAATCACCTCATGTTAGATTTCATATCAGTTTGTTCAAGAGGGACTAGATCTTTCTCTGGTATTATATCGGTTCTACACACAGGACATTTTAGAGTCTGACCGCCATAATGTTGCGAATAATTCTAAAAAAAAAAATCGAACTATTGATTACATAGATCTGCTCGGGCAGAGACCGTGTTTTGTGTTCTATTTTTACCTGAATGCAAACATCACATAATATACAGGCGCAATCTTTATGTCTCCTAACGTTCGATTCTTTTTCTTCTAAACAAATAGCGCAAGCGTCGTTAACAGCGTTCACAGTTTCTTTATCACCACAGCTCAAGTGGTCTTCGCAGGACTATTAAAAATGAATACGATGAGTCAAGGAGATGAGTAAAAAAAAAAAAATACAAAATCATCACTTACCGTGGAATCGTTTTCCTTGGGCATAACGTAGAGTTGTTCGAAAGCGTAAATTGACCTATTAACGTCATCCAAGTATCGAATCTGATGGTTATCGTCCTATTTTCAAAACAATACGTTGCAATATTACAAAATTATAATTCAATAATTGTATTCTATCCAATAAATAATTGTAGGCACCAATATTTTCGCGATATGATTATCCAAAACTTCTCCTATCACAATTGGATGTTCCAGTTTTTCAGGAATCATTTTCAAAAGATGGTGTTTAATTTTCATTACTTCATCTTGTTTAGTCAAGGTGATCAGATATTGTACTGGAGGATTATCACTAGCAGATACAAATGTTACACCTAAAAAAAAAAGAGAATCCGTGAAAATTTACAAGAAAATAGACTTGAAAATCATCACCACAAATTATTCGAAAATAGGCTCAACTTACATAATTGTTTTTCGATCGCGTGTGGAAGAGGAACGGACAAATACATAAATGGCTCGTAAGTTATAGATTTAAAATCACAAGCAGAACAGACGACCTAGAGGGGGAAAAAACGGAAACTTAATAATTCATTATTTGTTACTCCAAGTCAAATAATTACGAGAAAACCAACCGTGTTTTTGAATTGACCCTGAAATGAATCGAAAATCACACTTCGATTATTTAAAACGTGTTTCTCCCAATGTTTCTCCGCTTCTAAATCATCCGAGGATTGTAATTCTTCTTCAGACATTTGGACCGCGACTTCATTATCATCTTCTGTTCTCATTTCTTCTTCTTCTACTTCGTCGTTATTACCGCATCCATCATCAGTTTCCATTTGCTCTTCTGTATTCGACTGTTTGAGTTGGACATTCAATATTTTCATTTTTCTTTCGTTCGCCAATCTGACATTTTTCTCCATTTGGGCATCTTTATAATTCTGATCTTCCATTAAGCAATTCTAAAATCCATTGAAAATTAGAAAATAATCCGAATTCAATATATTAATAAGATAATCTCAATACATTACCTTTTCTTTTGTGAGATGATTCACTTTAATGCGTTTCAAATCTAAATTATCATCAAAATTCGACTCTGAACCAAAATACGAACTCGAATCCTTTTGGACGACGTTTGTATCGTTAGCGTAAATATCGTGATAATTCGTTTTGGCTAAATTTCTTCGACGTTCTTTTTTAGGAAATTTACCCGAATCAAAGCAAATTTCGTTATTCGCCTCGGTTTCTTTAACAAGTACGTTAACGTTCGACGTTTTTGTTTCTTTTAAAATATCTTGGATATAATTCAATTTGTTTCCGAGAACTGCTTTCTTCTCGTCTTCGTTGTCTTTCGAAACAAGCTCGTCCATAACCTCCATGCCCGATTTCTCCGATTCTTCTGTATTAGTTTTCTGAGAATTAGTTTTGCTCTCGGTTTCCTTGGTCGTACTAGTGCTACTCATTTCTATATTATTATTAACGAATTCGTAGAATGTATCACATTTGTAACGAGGCGCATCTGGAGACACACCGTCCATTTTCATATCCATGTCTGTTTCACGTTCTGGGATTTTCTCCTGCGCATATTTCGACGTTAGATAAAAATAGTAATAAAAGAAATGTACGAAAGTATGTATATAGCTGGTACCTTGAACGAGAATGAATTATCATCTTCAAATGGTTCTTTTGATACGCTAACCAACTGTTGGTGTAAGGCATCTAGCAATAGGGCTAAGAATTCTTGGCAATCGTGCTATAACAAAATTTCAAAAGCCCAAATCAAAATGAAAATTAGTCACAAGGCGAAACTTGAAAATATGCTAATTAATTAACAATACAATACCTGACTACAATCTTTGAACTGAGGATAGTACGATCCTAGAGCCTGTTTGAATTTCATAGGGTGAACGATGGAATATTGACCAGCCCACATTTTTTGCAGAAGTTCCGTGAATTGCATCGTCAGCGAATTTTCATCTAACTCATTATCCGAAACTTTCTTCAAGAAAAATCGAACCAGAGATTTCGTAGCTACTAAACATTGTATCCCTGTACTCATAAAACAAGTATTTCCTAAATTACGCAATCCGCAAACACCTTTTTCTGCATTCACATCTGTTGAGAAAATAACACATTAATAACACATTTCTTCATCCCAAGTCAGCCAATGTTGAAAATCATACGAACCGGTAACATCTGTTTCAGTATCATTCGTTGAAAATAATGCTTCTAAATCACTAGTGTACGACCCATGTTCAACAGCGTCGAAGTTGTTACAGCTTGAAAAATCAGTAAACGTGGAACTTTCCGGTGGAGCAGGCAAAGGTAATGGAAAAGTTGAGGTAGAAGGAACGGCGAAGTCTTCATTCCTAAAAATTTATCGCAATAAAATATCAAAAATATTCTCTACAGTGTAGCACCAAAGTAGGTCGAGACGAACCATGTATTTTCTATTCCCATATCACTAGAATCAATTGGATCTTTTTTTGAATCGAGTTTCTCTACAGAACCAGAAAAGCTTCCGGCGATAAAATGTGGTCCAATATGTTCGGATTCGTTTAAAGGAAAATCAATAAGTTCATTTAGATCGGTATAATCAGCTTGATCTTCGGAATGAACCAGGCCGGAATTTTCTTCTAGAATTGAATCAGGAGTAATCACCACAGCAGAAGAGGACGCAGCATCGGTAGCGATATCGTATTTTAAACCATCCTCGTTCTGATTTATATTTTCGTTGGAATTAAGTAACACGTGATTGTAATCTTTATCGCTTAAAATATTATCGTCTATCAAATCTGCAACTTCGGTTTCGCAGTACTGATTTAGTTCGATGTTACAGGTAGTAAAAGGATAGTCGTTCGGATCGTCGGAGAAATTGGAATCGTTGAAATTTATATTACGAAAATTCGAATCGCCGATGGAAAAATCTTCGTTAGCTTCAGATACCGAATTGACCGAGTTGATTTTGGAATCGATTATGAAATCTTGTTCTAGAAATGCGTCCTCATTTTCGAATTCGTTTTCGGTATTTGATTCGTATGGGAAATTCTGATTCTTTGAATAATTCTCACCGCGGTTACCGATTAATTGAGAATTGACCTCAGCCACGAGCGCGCCGGACGTTCCCAAATCCATGAAGCATTTGGGCAATTAATGCAGAAAACGCATTATTGCTTGAATCCTGAAACACAAAATTATATTACGTGGTTGAATTATCATCATACAATGGAAAAAGTTTATCAACGAAGTGGACGAAAAATAATAGGAATAAACACCGTTATGATAACATTTCCAAGTAATAATACAGAGTGAAAAGTAGCACATCTCGTTAATTAATTTTCACTAGAAAATGTAGCACCGAGGGGAAGATACGAGTTTGATAACCGATTCGGAAAATCACATCAACTCACTAAATGAATCAGGAAACCTATTTTCCAAGTATTTGTAAAGCGTAACCCTAAATTTGATATGAGCGCAAAGATTTATTATCAATGAAATTTTCTTTTGTTCGCTATTTCCTCGTGACTAACAGAATCAGAAAAGCACGATAAAAATTCGGAATTAGGAAATTTCAATTCTCAAGCGAAACGTAATGGAAATTTTTTCAATGTTGGAGGAAAATTTGAATATTTATTTATGTTTGTACACAGAAATGAACAATGACAACGAGTAAATTCGTGATTAATAGTACCGTATACTTTATTATTTACCTGATACACGTAGTTCTTCTCCGTGGTATTCGAAGGGAATATAATATATATGAGATGGAAAAATATCACTATGAACTTGATTTATCACAAAAAACGATATACTAAAAATATCTAATTCAAATAATGTACAACTTTCTAGTTATTTGGCAATATTTTCGAGAGATACGATGGGGAGAGACTTCGTTTTACAAAAATTCTGCTAACCCGGTTTTTATGGTCGAGCCAGATTCATGGAGATTCTATTCCCGTATGATGATGATTCATTTTGTTTATGGAACTGAGAAGAGTCTATGGAATTCCACGTTATTCGGAAAAATTTCATTTACAAAAAAAATATTTAAAATTTTTTCTTTATGGAAATAAATAGGTAAATGCTTTCCTATTTTGCGCTTTGAAGGTTGGAATTTTTGGCGCCTTTTTTATCAGACAGTGTTATCATTTGACTGAATTTTTCCTGAATGTAATTATTTAAAATTTGAAAAATGGGATTCAGAGGCTTTGAAATGAATATAAAAGTCGTAAAATAGCTGCGTTTGATTGAAATTATTTAAAATAATTTCGAAAACATCAGTCGGTGATTATTAATTATCGCAGAATTACATTTTCACTCAGTTTCTAATTTCTCGATATTGTCAACATTGATGATCTCACTGATTGTGTTGTTTATATAAAATTGTTACGTGTCGATCTAAAAATTGCGGCTTGATTGACGAAATATTCGTAAAAATTGCTATCTCGGTGCTATTAATTGTTAAAATCGGTGTATTAATGTCATAAAAAGTGTCGATGTTGACGAAATTTGAATCAAAGTCTGCCCGCGTCAAGGGTCTGTCGTTCCATCCAAAACGACCATGGATATTGGCCAGTTTACACAACGGAATAATTCAACTATGGGACTACCGAATGTGCACTCTTCTTGATAAATTCGAAGAACACGATGGACCCGTTAGAGGTATTTGCTTTCACGATCAACAGCCGATTTTCGTTTCCGGTGGAGACGATTATAAAATCAAGGTATGGAATTACATTCAGAGGAAGTGTATTTTCACTCTTTTGGGACACGTCGATTACATTCGCACGACGTATTTTCATCACGAATATCCGTGGATATTGAGTAGTTCGGACGATCAAACGATACGTATTTGGAATTGGCAAAGTCGTCAATGTATTTCTGTTCTCACCGGGCACAATCATTACGTTATGTGTGCACAGTTCCATCCTAGTGAAGACTTGGTCGTATCTGCCTCTCTTGATCAGACAGTTCGTGTATGGGATATTTCGGGTCTACGAAAGAAAAGTGTTGCTCCTGGACCAAGCGCGTTGGAGGATCATCTTAAAAATCCCACAGCCACGGATTTATTTGGTCAAGCTGATGCTGTCGTGAAACATCTTTTGGAAGGCCACGATCGAGGTGTAAATTGGGCGTGTTTTCATCCTACCCTGCCTTTGATCGCGTCCGGTGCTGACGATCGTCAAGTCAAGTTATGGAGAATGAATGATTCTAAAGCTTGGGAAGTTGATACTTGTCGAGGTCATTATAATAATGTTTCGTGCGTCGTTTTCCATCCGCACCAAGATCTTATTTTGTCGAACGCCGAAGATAAAAGTATTCGTGTATGGGATATGACCAAGCGTACTTGTTTGCATACGTTTAGACGTGAAAACGACAGATTTTGGTTTTTAATCGCGCATCCTACTTTCAACCTGTTCGCTGCAGGTCATGACTCTGGTTTCATTATCTTCAAATTGGAGCGCGAACGTCCGGCGTATACTGTCCATGGAAACACTCTTTATTACGTTAAAGATAACAATTTGTACAAATTAGACTTCACCACGACCAAAGTCTCTACATTAATTCGATTAAGAAGCCATGGCCGAGTAAATGTCTACAGTATTAGTTATAATCCGGCCGAAAACGTTTTATTGGTTTGTGTCCGAAACAGCAACGTAGAAAACAGCACATATGATTTGTACGCACTTCCTAAAGACAGTGATCGAACTCCTAGTTCACCTTCGGACAGTAAACGTTCGGCAGGTCTTACATCTGTTTGGGTAGCCCGAAATCGATTCGCTGTTCTGGATCGAAGTCATTCCCTCGTCATAAAAAATCTAAAGAATGAACTCACCAAAAAAGTTTCTACGCCTACTTGTGATGAAATATTTTACGCCGGAACTGGAATGTTGCTCTTGAGAGATCCTGATAATATCATTCTATTCGACGTACATCAGAAAAGAACAATCGCGCAAGTGAAAATATCCAAATGTCGATACGTTGTTTGGTCATCGGATATGAATATGGTTGCTTTATTGGCTAAACATAATATAACATTATGTAATAGAAAATTAGAAATGTTATGCTCGGTGCATGAAAACGCCAGGGTAAAATCTGGAGCTTGGGATGAGTCCGGAGTATTCATCTATACCACCAGCAATCATATTAAGTATGCGATTACGAATGGCGATCATGGTATCATACGAACTCTCGATATTCCGATTTATTTAACCAAAGTAAAAGGAAACCAGGTCTATTGTTTGGATCGAGAATGTAGGCCACGAATTCTGCGTATCAATCCTACCGAATTTAAGTTTAAATTGGCTCTCATTAGTCATAAATTCGATGAAGTTTTATACATGGTTCGACACGATCGATTGGTTGGCCAATCTATCATTGCCTATTTACAACAGAAAGGATACCCGGAGGTTGCTTTATATTTTGTCAAAGACAACAAAACTCGTCTGGCTTTGGCTTTGGAATGTGGAAATATTGAAATCGCTCTCGAATCGGCCAAAATTTTGGATGATAAGGCGTGTTGGAATCGTTTAGCTAGTGCTGCTTTGTTACAGGTAATATATCAGCAGTTGAATCATACTAATTTCTAGTCAACTGATTTCTAACGAATATTTTCATTTTTAGGGCAATCATCAAGTCGTCGAAATGTGTTATCAACGTACCAAGAATTTCGATAAACTATCATTCCTATACCTGATCACCGGTAATCTAGATAAATTACGCAAAATGACCAAAATCGCCGAAATACGAAAGGACGTCTCGTCCCAATTCTTGGGAGCACTATATCTCGGCGATGTAGAAGAACGTGTCAAACTTTTAAAGAATTGTGACCAACCACTCCTGGCCTATCTAACTGCTCAAACTCACGGTCTCAAAGACGAAGCTGCCGAATTGAGCGAACTCGTTGGCGAAAACGCCCCTCCCGTTGATCCAAAAGCTGTCCTATTGCGTCCTCCGGTTCCAATCATCCAAGCTGAAATGAATTGGCCTTTGTTAACTGTTTCGAAAAGCTTCTTCGAAGGATCAGCTGCGAAAACTAAATACAACGCTATTGCTGCTGTTAACGACGAAGACGACAATTTGGAGGTGATCGGTGGCGAAGGTTGGGACGCTGATTTGGAACTTGACGACGAAGAAAATGTGCAAGTTAGAGAAAGCACCAAAGATATCGATGATGAAGGTGCTGGTTGGGATGTTGGCGATGACGATCTCGAACTACCACCGGATTTGATCACCAGTAACGAAAAAGAGGACAATTTCTTCGTCTGCCCTACCTTCGGTACCCCAGAATGCCAACAATGGGTTAGTAATTCTCAGCTGCCCATTGATCACGTCTTGGCTGGATCTTTCATTACTGCTTTTAAACTACTGCATGATCAACTAGGTATTACTAATTTCGCCCATTATAAGCAAATTTTCTTAACATCGTACATGCAATCGAGGACCATGTACTCACCGTTACCCCTTACCCCACCGTTATTTGTTTACCCTACGAGAAACGTTCAAGATTCATCCAAAACATCTTATCCCTGCGTTGTTTTCAAATTACCTACGCTGATTGAAAATCTACAAGGTTGCTATCAACTAACCACCGTTGGTAAATTTTCCGAAGCTGTAGAAAAATTCCGCAGTCTAATGTTGACCGTTCCATTGCTAGTTGTTGATAGTAAACAAGACTTCTTAGAAGCCCAACAATTATTGAACATCTGCAAAGAATACGTTTTAGCGTTACAAATGGAAATCACTCGAAAAGATATGCCCAAGAATACCATCGAAGAACAGCTGCGAATCTGCGAACTATCTGCTTACTTCACCCATTGTAATTTACAACCTATTCATGAAATTCTTACGCTTCGTACAGCAGTCAACTTATTCTTCAAGATTAAAAATTACAAAACTGCTGCTTCATTCGCACGGAGATTATTGGAACTCGGTCCCAGACCAGAAGTTGCTCAACAAGCTAGAAAGATTTTACAAGCTTGCGAAAAGAAACCAACCGATGAATATACGATCGAATACGATGAACGTAATCCATTCAATATTTGTGGTCATTCTTACGTTCCAATTTATCGAGGAAAACCAGAAGAAAAATGTTCGTTTTGTAACGCTGTTTATTTACCGCAATATAAAGGAAAAGTTTGCAATGTTTGTAAAGTCGCTGAAATTGGTAAAAAATCTTCGGGTCTGCGTATTAGTTTGGAAAGATTTTAGAAATTGACCGAAATGTTCATCGTCGTGGTAGATTTATTCGCATGTATAATTATTTCTTAATTCATTTTTTCTGTAAACAGATATTTTTCATGTTCTGAAATTATATAATTATTTTTGTTATGTGATGTGAATTTTTTCGTACATTCTGCCGAGCATTGTGCCTAAAAAATGAAAACTTCTATTCTATGAAAATTTTATTGATAGAATAACAACACACTTGAAGAACCAATTTACATTTTAGATTTTACACACAGAAACAAGCACATTAAACTACACTCTTAAGATGAAATTTAGGTTGTAATGGATGAGGAATTACGTTGAAATATTTTTTGTATATATCACCCTCGCGATTTTCATAAAATCGTACTACCGTAGGATTATCAAAATCCGGATCGAATTTTTCGCACGAAACTTTCACAACACCAGAAACCATGGCAACTAGTCCCAGATCTTTATCCAATTTCACCTAGAATATGCAATGTACATAAAACCAAAAGATATTCACCTTTCTAATCCGTAGACGATTAACTTACGTTCATCCCCGGATGAAATTTCAACACTCTTTGTTTCACCAATAGATCCCCAACATGAACAACAGCGTTATGATTTCTTTTGATACCACGTCTTTTTGGTTTGGGACGACCGGCATGGTTTCGGGTACACATTTGATGTCCATGACGAACTAATAACGCTGTAAAATTGTATTATGACTTGAGAAATGAACAACAAATGTCATGATGAGAGAAATCATGCAGATCGAAATTTTGTACATTATATATTTGAAATCAAGCTTACTTTGGAGTGAAGTTGGATTTATGAAGGATTTAAGAACACCAACGAGAGATGTCAACGCCATTATTTTTTGTTCTAGATTTTTATTTTTAAATTAATTCGTACGTTCATAAATGCACCAGATTACCAAAAATTATTGTATTTTTGACTATTTTGTTATCAAAATCATTGATAGGAAATTTCTGAAAATTTGACGTCATCATTACCGGTATCACGTGATTCGACGATTGCTGATGCTGATTGGTAGTTGACACTGTGACGTATGATAAAAAAAAAGCAAGAGCGGTTGATTTGAATAATTTTTTGATTTAAAAAAAAATCTGTATTAAATTTCAAAATTTAAAATGCTTTGATATTTTTTCCAATTATGTATTCTGTATTAAAATTTCTAAAATATAACAATGACATATGCGTGCAAATGTAAAATAAACTCAGTTATTCAAGACTGGCTATTGAGAAAAATTCGAACTATTCACTATTGTAATATGAATCATAATATGAATGTTTGATCGCGATGGATTCAATTCTTTATTTGCCGTCTGTCTTATGTAAAAAAATTTTAAAATAGCGTTCCACATATTTTTATATTTTAAAATGCAATTTAAAATCCGAAGGTATAAAACTTGAATTAAAAAAATTACGAGTAAATAAAAACTTACACTTCCACGCGAATTTACGAAAATTTTGATAACAATTTTTTAAAAATAACGAATGTTTATTCGACGGTCATTTTCACAGGTAGAGTTTCGCATCGTTTCTTCGTATCGGCGTTTTCTTTATGTTTGAACTAGACAAAAAATATATATGATGAGAAAGAAATAGCTATAGGTGCAAGCAGAGCTGGCAAGAGAAAGAGCAACAATTATTGAGTATATTTTTCTTTTAGAAAATTTTCCTTTTTCATAGTTTTATATATTACGTTACCTAAATAATTCGAAAATATCGAAAATTTAAAAAAAAAAAAATTCTTGCTTTCACGTCCTAAAACCCATAACGTTAAATTAGGTACCTATTAAATTTTTAGATTTTTTGTCAAGTTGATGTTGATAAACAAAACCGTTTAGCATTTAGAATTATGTAATTACGTGAATTTTTTTTAGAATGACTCTGAACCTTACCAGATTTTTTGAAAAACCTGAACTCTGTACCAGCTCTAATATATGAGAAATGAAAATAAAACTACTCACAAATAATCGTATTATCGTGACATTTAATCCGGGCTCGACTTTCATACATCCACCGTCGTTTTTGAATACACCGCAGTAATTAGGAGCGGTAAATAACGTGCATAATTTTCTTTTAGCGAAAAATTCGAATCCATTTTTTACTACCTGTATGGTAAATAAAATATTAGAATTTTCTGGTACCTATTTTGATTAAAATTCAAATTTTTAGTTCGTACCTGATGAGCTCTAACGATGCATGCCAAATTATGTTTTTTCGTGAATTTTTGAACAACATCAGCGCCGAAAGTGAATGAAATACCTCGATCGATGTTTGGATTCCAGCCGTCTTCGTCCTAAGTGATATAAAAAATAAATTGTAATTCCAAGATCATAATATTTGATTGAAAATATTTGAAAAAACAAACTTTATCGGGATCGGCCCATAGTAAATCGGTAAGTAACCCTTTAGGAGGTATATCGGACGGTCGTTTAATTTTTTTAATATCGTCGAACGTATGTAAATCTGGGCTGATTCCCCCGTGCATGCAAAGAATTTTCGAATCAGCTACGGTAGCGGCCACCGGTAACATGTTAAAAAGTTTCATGAAATATTGCCATAAATCGGTTCCTTTGAATCGAACGTTGCCTAAAAACAAAAAAATCCCCAAAAAAATGATTATCCAAAAGATGATTTCAGCATTTCAAAATTATCAATACCTACATTCGGCGTAAAATCCGTAAGCCCTGGTCGAACTGGCACATTCGTGATTACCCCTCAGCATAATTACTTGCTTCGGGTATTTAACTTTATACGCCATTAGAAGGGCAATACATTCTAACGAATATTCGCCTCTATCAACGTAGTCGCCGAGGAACAGGAAATTCATCGAAGGAGGCGTTTTAATGCAGTCCAATACGAGAAGTAAATCTCGAAACTGTCCGTGTATATCTCCTGTAATTTAAAATTACCAATTGTGATAAATAATTACATCTTGGTAAAATTCATACCAGTCAGAAAAACTAACCGACTATCATGACGGGTGCAGCTAAATCGGCGAGCGCAGGCTCCATAGATACGAGTTCTCTTACTTTTTCGACCAACCAAATTATTTCGTTAACTTTCAAAACGCATTTTGCGTCGAAATTTGTCGGAGCTTTACATTCGATATTTTGTAAATCTACGAGAAAAAATTCGAGACGATTAGATCAGGAATAAAAAACTTATGAAGTGCAAAAAAATACCTTTATAAAAAGAGAAATTTTTTCTATCTAATAATTTGGCAATGACTACATCCGGAGTATCACCCATTGATCCGCCTCCTGCCGGTGCTCCCGCTGGTGCCTTGGCGCCCGCTGGTGCTGCTCCTTTGCTCATGGTTGAAAAAAATTACCACGTAAAAATTTTAAAATGATTTAGAATTTTGACAATAATAATTCGGCATATAAACTAAGTGCCTCATAAGGTCATTCACCGATGGACGCTTGTTGAAGAACTGAGCGCCGCGAAAAAATGGTCAGTTAAAAAATTTTCAACAATATGGCTAAAATTTCGTAGCCAGTTATTTGAGACTGAATGTTTTTGATTTTAAAAATGGCCAAGTATTCGTGAATGAATCGAATCGAATGAATATAAACGAACGAAAATAATACTTCTTCGCAATATTATTTAAAAATGCAGAAAAAATTTAATATAAGAATAAGTACCGTAAGTAAATAGGTACCTAAATTAAAAGTTGAAATCGTTTCAAAAAGGAATGATTTTTCAAACGCCTTTCTAAAAGTGCGTCGATTTGAAGTACATATTTTCCTTCTTCTTTTTTTTTTTTTTTTTTTAAGGACGAAAATATTTTGAAATTTTTAGGCCAATGTGTAACTTTTTCTCCACAGGCATAAAGCTCAAAGTTTCGATATTTGAATTTTTTTCTCGAAAAAATTTCAAACAGCTCCAATAAGGATGTTTTTGAAGGCAGAAATTTGTGAGGTAAAAATCACGTATTTTTCTCATGACTTCCCTTCGATCTCTCTTCATCAGCCAATCATTCTTTCGTCGCTGATCATCGCTGACTTGCAATACAATTATTTTGAAAACATCAACATATGCATACCTACCTTGTCTCAATAGTCAAAACTCAAAACACAGTTGGAATAAACAAACAATTTTTAAAATTTATTTTGTAAGGCTAAAAAATGAAATTAAAACTAGGTAAGAACACAAATTCAAATCACTTCAAGGAGAAGTAGGTACCTACTCTTATAACATCGAAATAAATGCTCATTAAATTTCGTACATAAAGTAAACAGGTAGGTATTAGGTATCAACTAAGAAATATCAATTATTACCTAGTCTTTCTGCACAGTACTGAATTATTATATTACTCAACGATGGTCATAATTTTTTTTAAATTAACGATATCATCGAAAACGATAGTTAAAAATTACCAGTACCTAGCTTAAAATCATTCCTTCGCAGTCTTTGTATTGTTCAAATGATGCCTTTTGATATGAGCTATCAATTTATGTTTCGATAAATAATGATTACCACAATGATAACAGGAATGTCGCATTCTATCTTCTTGATGAATTCTTTTATGAATAACTAATAAACGTTTATAAGCAAACCCTTTTTTGCAAATTTCGCATTGAAAAGCCTTATAATCCGAATGCCTGAACGAATGCCTTTGGAGCTGTAATTTGGTCGCGAACATTTTCGAACATTCTGTACACGAAAAAGGCTTCTCTCCGGTATGAATTTTGATATGATTCCTCAACGATGGTTTACTTTTAATCATTCGCTTGCATACAGGACACTGGTACTCTACAATTTTATCTTTATCAATGTGTTCTTTACTCAAATGCTTAGTTAGGGAGCATTTAAACGAAAACTTCTTCCCACACATATCACATTCGAACGACAACGGTTGCTCGTGTACTTTACGACGATGCTGCTTCATGTACGGCTCCCTCGTAAATTTTTTGCCACACACGTCGCATTGGAATGGCTTAATGCCTAAGTGATTATTCAAATGAGTTCTTAATCCTAAAGTATCGTTGAATCCTTTACCACACTGGTCGCAGTAATATAAATAAGATCCAACGTGGCTCAGAACGTGAATTTCATAACGCCGACGACATTTCGTTTTGAAACCGCAGACCGAACATTTTTTTAGATCTGATTCTTTCACTTCTTCGTGTACCCTGCTTATATGACCCTTTAGATCGGTGGTTCGTTTGAACGAAATATCACATTGTTCGCATTTATATCGACGAACCGAACTATGGGTGGATTTGTGATAGGCTAACGAAGATCTTTGTTTGAATAATTTTTCGCAAATTTCACAACGATATAATTTGTGTAATCGTTTCATGTGGCTGTTAATGGTCGAGTCGTTGGCAAAGCGCTCGTCGCAGATACTACAAATCAGTTCGATTTCACTCCTCAGTGGTATAACATCATCCACTTTGATATCTTGAAGTTTCAATGATTTTATTCTGAAAATGTCAACATATTAGGTCAAAAACAGTTGAATTTTATTTCAATTTTGATAATTAAACTACAAAGGTATGGTTTGGTACCGAAATATTCCTACATAATACTCATCGAAAATTATAGACAAGATGGTCAAAATATTCCCAAAAAATTAATAAATATTACAGTCGAATGTGATACAAAACCATTACAAACTAGTAAAAAAAAATGTAAATAGGTAAATTAAGAAGATCAAATAACAAGAAAACAGAAGTATCAGTACCGCAATATAACAATATCAATCATCCTAGGTATTGGTTTTATTCAAAAACCATCGATGGTACAAATTTGAAAATTAATCAATTAATTAATAACCAAATTTTTCACATTTAATTTGATCAAATTTTTTCAATTCTAAATGTTTCTTAAAATCGTAACCAAATTTTTTTCCAATCCAATCAGTCAATAGAAGAAATTTTTGAAAATAAAAAAAACGAGAATAAAAAATCGTAATAAAATTGAAAATGAAAATGATCTGCTGTTGGGAAAATTTTAAAGAAATCTTTATTAAAATACTCAATCTTGAGTTGGAATTTCTTTTAGAAATTAGGTATCAACAGTGAAAATTTTCAAGCTGTGAAAAATTTGAGGAAACATTTAAAAATGATTGATTTTTTTTTTTGAAGAAAATTGAGTTATTTTTTTTGAAAAACAGGTAGACTCATTTTCCCACATTTTTTCCAATTTGATATTTTTGAAATTATCTTTCAACTCGAAAATATTGTTTCTAATATTTTGAAAACTTTATCTCAAACTTTCTTCAACTTTCTCTTTTGAAAATTTTCCATTTTAACAATTGGAAGATTTTTTTTAAATTTAGAATTGAAGAAATTGAAAACATTCAAACATCAAAGTTGAAATGTCATTTTTGGTTAAAAAAAAATTAAAAGCTGCTGAAAATTTATAGTACATCGACAGCATAGAATTATTGGGTTTTATGATGTCTTTCAACGTGCTTTTTCAACGAATGATTTCTATAATACATTTTATCACAAAAGGAACACTTAATCTGGGATCTGACCGAATCATGAATGGTCATATGATTCTTCAGCATAAAAGCAGCTCTAAAAGTTTTCTTGCAAACTTCACATTTGTGTGGTTTTTCATCAATATGGCTAAACGAATGCGTCTTCAGTTCGCCATTAGTTGTATACCGTTTATTACAAATCTCACATTGGAAAGGTTTATCATCGGTATGAAGTCTGGTGTGATTACGAAGAGACATCTTGGTAGATAGCTTTTTTTTACAGAATTTACAGTCGTACATAGTGACAATTCCGAGATGTACCTTGATGTGAGATTTTAGAGAATATTTAAACGAGAATCTCTTCTGGCAATAGGCACATTCATAGGAATACGGTGAAACGTGGACGGAATCACGATGCCGTTTCATGTACGACTCGCGATTGAAATTTTTACCGCAGATTTCGCATTGGTAAGGTCGCAATCCTTTATGTTTATTGATATGAGTACGTAAATCTAACGAATGATTGAATCCTTTGCCGCATTCTTCGCAGTAATGCAGATAAGTACCGTTGTGTATCATTGTATGTCTAGTGAGACGACTTTGATAAGGTGTCTGGTACTCACATTGGGTACATTTGAGTAGCACTATTGTTTTCGGATCCGAGTGAACGCGTTTCGTGTGCACTCTAACGTCGTTGTTGGATTTGAAAAATTGTCCGCATTTTTCGCACTTGACGTTTTTAAATTCTTTATGAACGTTCAAGTGGTATCGTAAGTTGGCAGCTCGGCCGAAACTTTTTTGACAGATGGGGCATTTGAAGCAGCGATGCATCGAGGTTAAATGTTCTTTTAGGTCTTCTTCTTTTTGATAGACTTTGTAGCATAAGTGACAGTTGTGGAAGTTCTTAAAATCCTCAGGTTCGTTATCAGAAATATCGATATTGTTTGAAACCGCATTCTGAGGTTCGGTCTCCCTATGAACAATCAAAATTATCGAATTTCAGTATGTAGGTATTTATAATAACAGAGTATAAATATTTAATAAAGTTAAGACTCAGAATTTTTTAGTTTGAAAATTAACCAAAATTAAGACCTGGGAATATTCAAAGAGTAGGGGTAGGCACACAAGTATAGGTACATACCTACTGTGTATTTAAAAAGTCCTATAAATGGTCTTTTTCCCCCCATGAATGAAGGTAATGAAGCGATTCCAAAAATTTGGGATATTCATGACCGATGTTTTTAATAGAGACGAGAAATTTTTTATTCTTATTTGAACAATGTCCAGAAAATAAAACGTGTTTTTTTTTTCATTTCGATCTGAAAAGAGCTTGATAGAAATGATAGATCAAATGAAAATTCCTGAGAAAGCATTCCAACTCCTTGGAAATAAAGAAGAAAAAAATCAAAAAATTACATTTTCGAATGGAATGTAGGTAGTTTTTAGTTGCTTTTGGGTAGTGCCATTAGCATTGTTCTTTGGTTACCCCTTCTTTCAAGTGTGCAGTTACCAATTCATCAAATGACCTTGAAATTGGAAATTTTTTCGATCATAATTTGATTTGCTTACTCAATCACTTCAAAATCGACTCAAAAAAATTTTAGTCAAGAACACATTTAATGAAAATTTTCAAAATATTTTCCAACGCAGCTGCGCAGCTTAGAAAATTTCAACTATCGAGACGATTCGAAATTTTTTCTAAAAATATAATGAAATTACCTCTGTCATCAAAAACTTATAGGATTCCAGAAAAACAAAGTCACATGATGCAGGATGATTTTCCCTCGAAAAACTGAATCAAATTTCTGAGAAAAACTACATCAACCTTATTTTGAAAAATTTATTGAATCATTAAAATTTCATGAAATTTCATTTGGAAAATTGTATTGAAATTTTTTCGAAAACTTTCGTTCAAACTCTTTTTGAAATAATTTATCACACAAAAAAAATCAATATATTGACTGGAAGATCAGTGAGTGAAAAATCATTGATTTGAAATTTGACTCCTCCCCTCATTTTTTTTTCGAATTCTCAGCTCCTCCTTTAATAAATTTCTAGGTGTGCTTATGGAAGAATTTATTAGAAAAATCTCATTATCAGTAAATAATTTCAAAATATTTCACTAAAAATCGCATTGATTTTCTTACTTTCATTAGTTTAAAAAATTTTTACATTTTTTATGCCACAGGAAAAATTTTGTTACCTATAAGTAAATTTTTTCTAAAAATTAAATCAAAATTTTTTACTGCTTAGGCACTTGAAATGTTTTTTCCTGTTTTTTTTTTTTCAATCAAAAAAATCAGATTTTTGCAAAAAATGAGGAACAATCCATTTTTTCCTGAAAAATTGTGTTCAAAATATTTTAGTAGGAACAAAAAAATTGAGTAGATTTTAAAATAATTAAGAAAGTAATATGAATTCGTTTGAAATTGAGAAATTTCGAGTTTCAAGAATCTACTATGTACAACATTATTATTTCTCAACTGCACTTCCAAGTTTTTCTGAAAGGTCTCACCCTCGTTTGGACTGAAGTAAATTACTCAACCAATTTGGGTCAAAATTCGAAGTAAGAAAATTTTTACCCTCTCTAATGAACAGTAATGAAGAGATTCTCACATGATTTAAATTAATGAAACCGGTTCAATTGTTTTAAAACAGTTGTTGATAATTTTTTTAAAAATCAAGATATAAAGCAAAGTTTCAAAAAAAAGTTGCAAAGCAATAAAAACTGATCATTTTTCGATTTTCAACTTTTTAAACCGGTTCGATGATATTGCTCATCTCAACTGATAGCAGACTAAATTAATCCTGCGTATATGAAAAAATTTTCAAATAAAAAGTATAAATGAAGACTTGAATGAGTAATAATTTCGTTCAAAATTGTCTTCCCGTCAAATATTAAAGAAAAACTACTCGTGTAAGAATTTGGAAACATTTTCATTTCTCAAAAAAGTAAAAAAAAAAAAAATAGAGAAAAATATGTTTTCAATTTACAATTCTCAAAAGCTTTAATCAGAAGCAGCAAAGCATTAAAAATTCATAATTGTTTTTCTTCAATTTTTTTCAACGTATTTTTCTGAAAATAGAATTACTCAATTATCTTTCATGGGACTGATACGGTGGCAGGATGGGATCCATGAAACCGGTTTCGATATTCTAGATTATAAAGGAATCGCCTTACTTACTGCGATCTCAAGCTCGAATTTAAAACCCTGATTTGATTTGATTTGAATGTTTATCGAAAAAAATACGTATTGTGACTTTCTGGACATTTTGTAGAAACTAGAAACATAGAATCAAAAAAATATCTCCAAAGAAAACTTTCAGTCATACAAAATCCAAAACTGCTAGGATCACTTTGTTTTTTCATTTTTTGAAAAATAAAACGCATCGTACAAGACTGCTTGAACATACTGTATTTTATGTCTCATAAGTAGATAAGTACATTTCGAGTCATAATTTTGTTCAAGAACCTATTGATTTTAAAATAGAAGGAATGGTTTCTTCTCTCGAACACCATTTTTAATCGAATACAGGAATCAAAATAACAATTCGAGAGTACAGTATTACTAATTAATTCGAAAATACTGCGAAATTACAATTCGACAACTTCAATAGACATAAAAAATTGAAAATTTTTTCAACCTAGCTATCAGTCTCGAGTATTTTTTCTTGATGACTAGAAGAAATATGCGATCGTAGTTTATATTTCGAGATGTACTGCTTGTTGCAAATGTTGCAAGAGTATAAGGCGCGATTTTCCCAGTGTGTTTTCATATGCTGCACCAGGCTGCTCCCGGTGGCTAATTTTTTCTGGCAGACGTGACAGGAGAATGGTTTTTCGCCGGTATGCACGTAAGCATGTCTTTTAACTTGCAATTTGGTAACGTAAGCTTTACCACAAATATTACACGAGAATCTTTTATCTCCTGCATGTATTCTTTGGTGATTTATTAGGGCATTCCTGCTGGATACAGTTTTACCACAAACATCACACGTGATAATTTTATTCTCTCCGGTGTGCAGCTTCAAATGATTTTTCAGAGTGGATTTCAACGAAAAACCTCTGTAACAGATATCACATTTGAACGAGTGAGGATTCTCGTGGACCATTTTTCGATGCTGTTTTAGATATGGCCCTCTAGTAAAACTATTTCCACAAATATCACATTGGAATGGCTTAATACCCATGTGATTGTTTTTATGTGTTCGAAGTCCAGCTTTCGAACTGAATCCTTTACCACATTCGTCGCAATTGTAAATGGATATCCCATCATGGGCCAAGATATGCACCTTGATACCGAATCGATTTTTAGAGGTATAGTCGCATTTATCACATCTGTACAGAACTATTTCAGTCCTGGCGTGAGTTCGTTTCACATGATTCAACAAATCGACTTCACGTTTGAAAGACAGAGCACATTGAGAGCAAGGATGTTTTCGTTTATCCGTGTGCACGTACAAGTGGTTCTCCAGCACGTATCTGTGGGCGAAGATTTTATTACAGAATGGACATTTGTGGGATTTGTGTTGAACTCGAGCATGTTCGAATAATTTTTCTTCGTTTAGGCAATCTTCTCCACAGATAATGCACGAGTACGGATTGTTATCCGGTTTCGGTTCGGCTTTAACTAATATCATGTCCAGAAATTTTTCCGCCGACATATCAGTAGTGTCTTCGTTCTTGGACATCCATTCCCTAAAAATAAACGTTCAGCTAGTTCAATTCCGCTAATAAGGTTTATAAATAATTAGTACATTGGTCATTCTTTGATTAGGTATTTTTCGGCTGCTCGACTGATTTATTTAGAGGCAATGAAAATGTTTTCCCAAGATGGAAAGGGCAGGATCAAATTTATTTTTATTTTCTTAAAATTTGATGTGAAAATATCATGATTCGGTGAAAGTTCTTATGACGAGCTGCGATACATTTTGCCAAATAATCAGGAGATAACTAATTGACCAATCAAATTCTTTCCAATTCGAGAAATTTTTCTTAAAAGAAGTTTCAAGTAAGGAAAACTCGTATAAAAAATTTAATATATTTTTTGAAGAAAAATCTTGACATTAATGACGTTTCTGCTTATGTTCCTTCAATTTATACTTCGATAGATAGGATTTATCGCAAAAATTGCAAAAATACATTGATCGAACAGGATCGTGAATTTGTTCATGATTCAATAATTTTTTACGAGTAGAAAACGATTTATCACACTGCAAACACTGGAACGGTTTGCTTCCAGTATGAACGAGAACATGCTCTTGCAAAGAGTACTTATTGATGTACACTTTACCACAAATCCCACACACAAATTCTTTTTCATCGGAATGGATTTTTTTATGATTCGCCAGAACCACTTTACTGCTAACCACTTTATTGCATATATCACATTGGACTCTATTTTCGCCCGTATGGGACTTCAAATGAATACTCAAACTGGACCTGTACGCAAAACTCCTGCCACAAATGTCACATTGGTACGACGAACACGAATCTTCGTGCATTTTACGATGCTGTAACATGTGATGCTTCCTGGTAAAATGATTACCGCAAATATCACATTGGAATGGTTTAATGCCTAAGTGATTATTACGATGAACGGTAAAATCCAAATTTGTTTTGAATGTTTTACCGCACAAGTCGCAACTGAATAAAGATATGCCCAGGTGACCCAGAGCGTGTATCCTCATTTGATTTTTATGTTTCGTTTTATACGTGCAATTATCACACTGGAAAATTTTCGTCTCGAATGTTTTGCTATGCATTCGTTTGATATGCTGCTTTAGATCGTAATTACGTTTGAATTTCACCGAACACACTGTGCAAGGAAAATCACGCCGGGTGCTGTGTACAAATAGATGATTCTCCAGTCGATACCGTTTGGTGAACATTTTAGTGCAAAATGGGCATTTAAATTGTTTATGTACGTCTTCGTAATGTTTCAGGTATGTTAACTGTTCATTAAATGTGGTTTCGCAAATATCACAGATAAATGCGTGTGTTTTCTCTGGTACAACTAGAGTCGATTTTTGTAAATCCATTAGAACGACCGCATTTGGATCAACCGAAGTATCAGCTTCGTAACCGTATGGTATTAGAAAAAAATCAGGTAACTCGACATCCCACAACTTCAGCTTAAGTGAATTTTCTTCGTCAAAAGTCCTAGAAAGGTAAATAGAGATCAGAACTGATATAAATCGAAATTCCAATTTCATACGGTTACGAATGATAGAAATAAATGAATTTTTCTTTCCAAGATGAACCAGAGAATAAGCAACACCATAAATAATGAACAGTTTGAAACCAAAAACTTGTGAAAATTAAATACAGAAAGCATTTTACGATAAAATTGCCTCAAAGTAAAACGACTGATAATATAACGAGCCAATTATAAAACCATCTAGATAAAATGCTTCAATTATTTTTATAAAATTAACCTCACAAAATTATCGATAAATTAAATAAAATCATTTTCATTTTTATACTGGCAAAATTTTTCAGCATTCCGAGTACCAAAACATACAAAAAAAAAATCATACTCTAAAAACCACAAAACTTGAGAAATTTTAAATAATTTCACAAGTGATTTTAAAATGTTTACATACCTCAATGAGACATTGCTGCTTTCGACAATTTGACTAATCTGAATATCTTCGACATTACTGGACTGAGCTGTCGTATCGTCATTAACGTTCGATAAGAGAATTTCATTAGCCAAGGTATCAACATTCGATTTCATATCAGTTGATTCTTCATTAATGAGTACGGTGTTTTCATCTTCTATGGTATCACATGGATTTAAATATTCGCCGAAATATACTTCTTTTATTTCAATATTATTTGTATCTGGTACATCTTCGTCATCTCCATCTTCGGTGTCCTTATCTTCCAAAGTTTCGTATAAAATCAGAGTATTTTCGGGACTAGCATCGATACATTCCTTAAAAATGACCAAAAAATATTAATACGAGAACTTTACAGTCAATTTTTCAATTGCTGATATTTACTTGAACGTCAAAATCTTGTTTCATATTATCCACATTTTCCACCATAGATTTGAGCTGTTTCTCTGAATTCGACGATATCTGCCAAAAGTTGTAAATGAAATCGACGCTTTTGTGGCAATTGATGCAAATATTCTTTGGTAAGCAGTCATCTTCCGACAGCTGAAAATCAAAAAATACGTAGAATATTACGCTGAATACATTTAATATTGTCCAAAAGATCATCTTACTTTAACAGGAAGGCATACAGATATTTTTTCGAATAATTCGCGTCCACCAGTCTCATTTTCTTTAAATATAGGAACATTAGCCTGATGTGGCTCTAAGCATAATCTGCATAGATTCGAAAATGAAGTAGTAACATTCATGATTTGTTTCTCGTCGAGAAACTAGCTGGGAAATAAATTTAGATTATAAAATCATTGGATTTTATCTCAGAGGAGAATTTTGAATGGATGAAGAGTAAGCTTGCAACATCACATTGATTTTATAACACCATTTTAACAAGTCTTATCAGAAATGAGAAAGTATCAGAACCAATCAATTGCAAAAATATAATAAATTGATCGCGCACAAGAATAATGAGATGTATAATACGGAAAATAGTTGAAAATTGTTGATTATTTTGTTTTCTGTTTTGTTTTTAGCGGAAAAATTACGTTAAATTCAATCAAATCCAATACGAACACACCTCACCAAATTCACTACGCACCATGTTTGGTGATTCGATTTTCGATTCTCGATTCGACTTTATACACTATCGATAAGGAACCATAACAATAACGTAACCGATATAATATAATAATTCATCTTGAATTGAATTTATTTTTTTATTTTTATTTCAATCACTCATTAAATTAGTAATTGCTAATATTGTAGTATGTTCAATGGTCTGTTTAAATTGACGTATTCACTTTTATTCCAAGTTCTAAAAGTTCTACGAAGTTCTAACACTGTGATGTGAGTGTGATGTCTGTAACGTCTTCGAAAGTGATTCTGAAAATTTAAAATTGAAAAAAATGGCGTCAACTTTAGAAATTGATTTAAATTTTTATTAAATTCGTTCAAATATTTCTTGGTTTTGGACACCACAGCTGAAAAAAACATAAATTTTTGCAAACCTAATCAAAAAATAAATTTTTAATTATGATCATTCCGTTTCCGTTATTCTATTATTATCGATAACGTCATCGCGTAAATATTCTGGTTAATTCTGGTAGGAGGGGAAAGGGAAATTCTTACATCACGCCACACAAGTCCAACTCATAAGTCACGTGACCTCCCCTCTGCCTCTGCGCACCCAGCACGAAACGCAAATCGGGAATTCGACTAAACACGTGAAGCTGAAATAACCGTAGTTTATTCATTCTTGATTATTCTGGACTTTGAATTATATTTCCTTCGAATTCGAGTTAAAAGTTTGGTGAAAACGAAAAATGAGTTTTAAAAACGTTGAAACTTTTTAATCGTAATGTTTTAATCATGTTTTTTATGTGAACCATGTCGTTATAACATTTTTATTGTGCTAGTTTGATGTGATAGTGATTATCGGTTAGAAGAATAGAACCTCGTACGATTATTATTCGAGTCTACATTACTTACACCTCAACTTTTCAAGAAGAATTGGAGCCTAATTTCAGGTAAATAGGTGTATAACTAAACATTTAGCGTTTACTAAAGTACTTACAACTATTATTACTCTCATCATTTGAGCCAAATTTAGCCGAATTTGATTCTGTTCTACTTCCAATCTGACAACCTTAAAGTTTTGAATTCATTTTGTAGGCAATTATCTAATTATCTATGCTTTGATAAAATTTACGATAATTGGGCGAACACAAACAAAATGATTTTGCTAAACTTGAATCAAGGTGCAAGAATTATTGTTATAGGTACATGGTTCACAGAGGTAATCTTGTCTGTTGTTTATTGATCGAGGTTCGAGGTATCATAGCAATTCATCCGGCGATTATAGCCAAATGATGGTCTTAATTTTGATGTGGAATAGATGAGTAGGATTTTCTTTGAGAAATAACTTCTTAATGATCTGATTGGAATGTTACAAATTTAGCTACATATGATTAGCATCGAAGAAGAAAATCCTTGAAAGCTTAATTACATACTCAAATTGAACTTTCTTTCGTCGTTTCCGAGCACCTGTATCAAATACAATGATTTGTGAAAATATGAAAATTATGGATGGCTCATGATGAAATTTGAATCTTCTATCTGATTATTCTATGTCAAATTTATGTAATTAATTCTCGTATGATCAAAAATCAGATTCAGAATAAGGAAAAGTTTTCCTTATTCTGAATCTGATTTTTGATCATACCTGGAAAAAGATACGACAGAACAAGTATACGACTTTTGCTTTTGCTGTAATGGCACGGTATTGAAAAGAATTCAAATTGAAGAAAAATTGAAAGACAAGATGATTTTTGAATATATTTTTTGAAACTGAGTTATTGCAATCGGAGGCCTCCTTCATCCTTTTGACTTAATCGCGGAGAAAATTAGCTCCCAAACCCCCAAAAATATACATTTTTTGTGTCATTTCCGAAATAGAAATTGAAAACTCACTTCTATGCATGGCATTCCTTCATATGGGTTTGTTTCTGTAAATTTCCATTTTTTAAATTACCTTCTGAATATTGAAACCGGCATTAAAAATTTCAAAACTTGTTAAGAATCCATATTAGGATCATTGTCATAATATCTTAGCCAAGCCAAGATACAAGGTGTTGCTTTGTAAAAAAAATCTAGCATAGTAGGTAAGTAAGTGAACCGGTCTTTATTAGGCCTCGGTAGTTAAACTAATTAACAGTTGATCCTCCCCGATCGATGTTTCAAAATATTTGGTATGGTTGACGCTGTATGGAATGTTTTTATTCACATAGCAACGCAGTTTTCAAAAATTGAAAAAATTGAAAAAAAACTAGTAGAAAACTAACTTACGTTCATACTGTAATTTTTTAATTACGAATAGTTTTGTTTTTTTGTTTCCGCTTTTTTGAGAAATTCTCATGTAATAGTTTTTTTGATCTTTAAAATTTTTTCCAATCAATCTTTCTTTTCACAATTTTCTAAACATGATCACAAAATTTCTTTCGAAGAGACGCCCCCTCAAAAAAGCTCTGGTTCTAGTTTCGTTAAACGAAATGGATTACTTACTCTAATTCAATAAAATTTTGGTTCGAAAATAGTTCCACGTGTGCGGTACTAATATCGTAGCGTTCAACAGTACTATTTTACATTGATTTAAATGAAAAAGAAGCCTTTGAAATGGTATCGTTATCAAATAACGAAGTACTATGAAATTTCAGTTTCTATACAGTTGAAACCGTGATCTTGAATGAAACCTTAGTAAAAATGTTTTCGAACGTTTACCAGCGTTGAATGAACTTTCAGAAAATCGTTCAAACAAGTAATCCGTTTGAAATATGAATCGGCTATAGGAAATTTTTGTTCACTAAAAATTTTTTAAAAAACGAAGTAGATATTGGTGTAAAAAAATCAAGAGCAAAGAAAGGTGCACTACTAATCCGAAAGTTTTTTCCGTAAGAGTAGGAAACAAGTACGATCTTGGCCTTCCTGTACTTGTCTGAAAGTCCACTCTCTTCTAACGATTTCATTGCCTTGCGTAATAGGTGGTTTCATGAAAAAAGTCGCGTAACTGGTTATCTGTATAATTTCCTGCATTCTATTATAGTATTTTTTGCTCCTCCGACTCTGAGAATCCTATGTTAAAAAGTATGAATATTAATCAATTTTTTTTTTTTGAAAAATTTTGATTGTTGTTTTTATCGTACTGATTTTTTCTGGAAAAGGTGTCATTGTTTTCATTACCTAAGCTTTCCGAATTGAATTTATGGAAATTTTGATATTGTAGTTCGATAATGGTAATTTATCTTTTAGATGAGTCATAAACAATCATCGTATTGATATAATTGAAAGGAATTGCTGACATTTTGCGCCCTTGCTGCCCGGAAAATCAAATTTAAATATGTATTAATCTGCTTCTGCTCTATCAAAAATTTAAATAACTGCAGTGCTTATTTCAAAATTTAAAAGAATAACATTTTTCAATTGTATGACCAAACACAGGGAAATTCCAAATAAAATGCAATAATTGAATTTTCCTAATGATCGAATTTTCTCAATCTATGTATGGAGACTCGTTGAAAACTTATAGAATTTTAGGATCAATTAATTCAAATCATCTTCGCAAAATCAGAAAATTTTCTAAAAAAAAATCCGTTTAAAAACTAGAAAATCTTTGAATAAACTTGTTGTAATATTTCATTGAAGTTTTGCAAAAATGTCGCTTTTTGTGAAAATTCGCGTTAGAAAGGATTCCTGGCTTTGAGTAGCATTCCCCAAAAAAGTTGCCTTAAAAAATCTATGCGTGTAGATAA
The DNA here is from genome assembly GCA_038380155.1 of Pseudococcus jackbeardsleyi. Lineage (NCBI taxonomy): Eukaryota > Metazoa > Arthropoda > Insecta > Hemiptera > Pseudococcidae > Pseudococcus > Pseudococcus jackbeardsleyi. Next base: position 42,708,718 of record CM076238.1, read on the forward strand.
TAATGGACATATTGAAAAACAGGGGTGCTGGTGGTCGTTTTATGCTTTTTTTTGAAAGTTGAATTAGAGAAAGTCCCAGAGTTGGGGTCTGAATCTCAAAAAAGCCTGGTAAAAATTGCAAGCCCTGACACCTCCTTCACCTCTTTCCATTCGACCTTGAAATCAAATTACTAAAAAAATTTTGAAAAATAAATGTTGAAAAAATTTCGAAATTAGTCAGTTAATTTTTCATCATCAATCCTTTCTCAAAAGCATTGTGAGCATAGAGACATTGAGATCATTTCGAGAAAAAAATTTTCAAAATAATTTTCTTTTGATTTTTTTTCTACTGAATATGCACGTACGTATTTAAAATACTAATGTTATTTTTAAAGCATTCATGTGAAATGGAATGAAAATAAGAACTAGGTGCGAATGTTTTTTGGATAAAAATCTTTCAATTTTCCAAAAGTTCTTCGAAGTTTTCCCATTTTTTCTTTCATTTTTTCGAGTTTTTCTTCAATTTTTAAGAGGATTCTCAAATTTTTGAAAAATTGGTTGTTTTTCAATTTTGAAATGAAGTGGTGAGAAGTTAAAATGGAATATAAGAGGAGGGGGATGAACAATTCAGTTTTTTAAAAAAATTTGAAATTTTTCTAAAATTTTGTCCAATATTTTCATAGTTAAACGTAAATTGAAAATCTTTTTCAAAATTTTTAATTTGACGAGCTGGCAGTATCGTTGAAAATTTCATGTGCTCGCAAATTTTTATATTGAGGCCCACCTACAATACCTACCTACATACTTATACGTAATCTACGTCATTCATGGCTACCCACTTTATCAGTAAGGTTCAAAAATGAAAACCGGTTACATATCGTAAAAATTGTGAATGAGTTTAAAATTAACTCTTGTCAGTGTTATTCATGAAAATGGAAAACTAGATTTTTCTAAATTTGTAAAACAAGTTTTCTTTTTCTCATTTTTGGATCTAAACCGGTCATTCCAATTCGAAAAAATGCTCTAAATACAACGGCATCAGTTTATGACCATTTTCAGCTTTTCATCGATTCTGGTTTATGCCCCAAAAACCAAAATTCATTTTCCTAACGAAAGAAAAAATTTCCTAGGTACTTCTTCCTTTTTTCGATCTATAAAAAAGTATAATTCGAAGTTCAATTGCGAACAGATAAGTGTACAATGTATTTATTATAGATTACCATGCGTGTTGATGTTTTAAATGTGATACATTCTTATCATTTTTCTCTTTTTTTTTCGATCACGTAAAAATTTTCCATTAAATATGCGCTAAGATGCTTAAGAATAAATTTTAAACGCGTGAAAAGATACCTTTGATCATCTATGACTAATTAAGCCTCGTAGCAAATTTCAATAAATTTTCCATTCTCTTAGTCATTCGGGCGAAGTGATCAAAGACCGTTTTTCATTCCTATCAGGTAGGGTACCTAATCTTTTAATTTCGGAGGGCAGTATGTGTTTTGTATTGAAATGTTTTAGTACTTATATAGGTGAATAAAAATTATATTTGATCAGTTGGTTTCGGAATAAGTTGTGATTTATTTGCATCAATTTTTTTACGAAGTGTATTTGTGTTACAACTTTTTACTCGAAGTAAGTTGATAAAATAATTGATCGTCATTTATTACGCTATACGCATTAATAATTTTCATGTTGAGTTTCGTCGATAACCCAAGTACGTTTTTCACGTTTGTGATAAGAAATTGAATAAATTTCAATCCGTCAGTGCACGGTGGTGTTTCAAAATCGACCTTACATAATTTATGAATGCATTTTGTTATTTCGTTTCATTCATGATCATATCAATTATCCTGTAACTATTACGTATGAGAAATTCAACCATCGTTGATAATTTGTTCCATGAACTTCTTTTTTTTTCATTTGGTTAATGCCATCGCCAGGTACAGCCGTTGAACTTCGGTTGGCTAGTTCTTAGATAATTTTGACGCAAATGGGATTTCGACGAACCAAGTTCGAATTTATTACAAGTTCAGTTTTTGTCAACTCTAAATTTTTCCATTTCTTTACTGTTCTGTTTTTTAAGTAAAATTTTTTTCAAATTTATTGCTAATTCTAATTTTGAAGTTCAAAATTATTCAACTCAATTTCTATTAAATTTTTTTTAATTTCATTTTTTTCAAAATTAATAATCCAATTCTGATAATTTTTCGATATTAAAATTTTTAAAACTTCAATTTTGTCAAAATATTTGTTTTTATTCTTCGCATTGGAAAATTTTTTTTTAACAGAATTGAAAATTATTGAAAAATATTTTCGAGTTGAAAGAAATTTCAAAAAGTATAAAGTTGGAAAAAAGTAAAAAATTGAAGCCCAAACTATTTATTTTCAATTTTTTTTCAACTTTATATTTTCATGAAAATTGTTTCCAGTAAGTAATTTTACGTTTTTCTTCATTTTTTTTCCAAGTTCGAATTCTTCAAAAATGAACTTTTTTCAAATTTTTCCACCATAATAAATAATTGGAAAAAATTGAAAATATGATGAACTATTTTAAAATTTTTTTGTACTATGTAATTATGTATATGATATTTTTCAGACTTTTCTTTCTTCAAATTTCTTCAATTTTTTCTCAATTCTAAAATCTTCTCAATTGAAATTTCTTGAAAGATCTTTAAATTTTTCAACAAAATTTCAACTTGATATTTTAAAAAATTTCTTTCCCGAATTCAAAAAAAAATTACGACCAAAGAAATTTAAAAAGAATTAAAATTGAAAAAAGCTGAACTTTGAATAAATTTGGTCTTTGAGATCGTCGTTCTTAATCCCATTTGTTGCGAAATTATTTAGGAGCTAGTGATACTCCGATCCTAGTATTATGATAATTTTCATTCGGGTTGTGAAGGGCAAAAGGAGGGACGCCCGTCCCTCTGGATCCGATTCAACTAGTGCTCTTCGTGTTTCTGGCACAATTAATGACTGAATTATAAAGAAAGGAGAATAAATTATACGTACGTGTTGCTCGAACGACGTACGCGATGTATTATTACCACTGCAGCACGAAAGGAAAGCGTTTGCAAAAGAAAAGGAATTTCGAAAGATAAGAGTATCTACGTACGTAATTTGGTATGGGGAAATTGCGCGGAAAAAGGATACCACTGAGTACCCCCTGTTATCTAGAAAATTCTCCGATGAAAACGCGTAATTCCTCACGTACGCCACCGCGAACCGGCCACAGCAATTGATCCTGTCTGCATTGTGGGGCGCGGGGGTCAGGGAGTCGCGACGCTGCGACTTGAAATTCTCCCGGTGACGTAGGCGGCGCTTCTATCATACGAACGGTGATAACTGAAAATTGTATGGAAAATTTTCTCGACTTGAGCGAATAGACGAGCTTCTTATCTCGTAACGTCAAGTCGACGTCATTTCGAAAAAAAGAATTTCGATGCTTTTCAGTTATGCTAGTTCAGTTAAATTCGCCGATGAGATCGTGGCTGACGCTATTTGCTCTTGGCGTACAGCGAGTTTCAACGAGCTTGTAAATTAACCTGTGTGTTTATTTGATTGGCGTGCAAAAAAAACGTGCTTGAATTAGTTATACCGTTCGCGAGAAATATTCGAGGCGGAATCAACTTTCGGTTTTCATCATTCTTTTCATCCGAAACAATTAAAATTCTTTCGTGTTTATCGGCCTTTTATGGATTCAACGGATTAGAATATTACGTACAAGAAGTAAGTTGGCGTCGTATTGATTTTAATTTAAATTTTACACGTTCGAGTGTTTGGAAAAAAATTGCGTTTGAATGTGTTTCGAGGGTATGGGATAATCGTTGATTGGGTGATTTTTCAAGACTGCTAGGAAACAGTGTACGATGGTAATGGAAAATACAATGTGTTTAGATGGCATTGTCGTTCGAGTGTGCGTATTTTTGACCTGCTACAATGTTAAGTCGATACGTGGTGGTAATCTACAGGTGTGTCATTAATCCCGGTGTTGCTTTTTTATCACGTGATGTGTGGTGTGGTATTGAAAAAGGATAATTTTGTTAAAACTCGACGATAATTTTGTATTTTTACGACTCGAGTTTTGCGAATGATCCAGCTGCGAATTATTCAATGGATTTTATTTTTTCTCCGTGTTTTTGGTTTCCGTAATTCGTTGTTTTTCGTAGGTATTATCAGTACTTGATTTTAAGATAGGAGTTTTCTGGAATTGAAATCCAAGTTTTTGAATTTCGTGTTTGATGAAAGAACATTATTTGAATTTTTGGCAGGGTAATCTGATAACGTAAAAAATATGACCTGATTTCTAATTCGGAAATTTCCCAAGAGATCAAGTTTTGCAAATTGACTTCCCCCTTAGCTCGCTGGACCTCCATTTTTTCAATTTTGAACAAAATTTGAGGTCATAATAATTTGAAGGAGTCAAATTATAAACCTGAGTTGAAAATCGAATTCTATGTACGTCCTTGAAAACAGTATCTGTTGGAATTTTTCGAAATTTCGTCTTAAATTTGCCAGGGTAAGGTGGGCTGAGAGGATCGACATGTGAGATTGAGTCGAAATTTCAACTTGAAGTCCTCAAAAATGTAAAAAATGACAATGTAGGCATTTAACATAATTATTTCTTGAAATTTTTTAGGTTCGATGAACTCTTTGAGAAATTTCTAAGGCGTGATGGAAGGAAAATCTTGGTATCTCATCATTGAGATGAGAATGATTCGTTGAGGTATCTACCAAATCGAGATCGTCGAGAATTTCGTATAAAAATGTTCAAAAAGTCTAGTAAAGAAATTAAAAACTTGAACAAATTAAAGAATTCGTGTACACTAGAGGAAGAAAAAAATCATGTTATTGCCTTATCGCTTTTTCAATTCGAAATTTGAAAAAAATTTAGATAGCAAGTTCACCTAAACTCAAAATTTAACGTTGTGAAACGAATATTCTGTTTTTGAAGATCGAAATCATGAATTTTCATTTTTAATTTTGCAGGGAAGTGTTGAAATTAAGGTGTCATAAGTAGAGGTTCGATACCTCAAAAAAATTGTTGAAAATTTTAATTCAAGTACAAAATACTTTTTTTGCCATTTTCTTAAATTTTTATGAGTTGGTGGGTGGGAGGGGGGGGGGGCTTGCGAAGTAAACAAGTTTAAATTTTCAAGAAGTCGAAAAATTGTTTTTACAGATTTTGATAAACATCTTGCTTATTACGGAAATATTCGATTATTTTTTTCAAATATTCAATCAATTTGTAGCGTTTTTGGAAAAATTGAATTCAAACGCACTACGATGCATACAGAAAATATATTTTTTTAAAAATAAAATAGCTGTCTATTCGAATAGCGAAGTTTAGATGTTTAGAGTGAAGTCTTCCCTTGCTTGAACAGAAAGAGGAGCTGCATTTTTGAAGTATACTTATTTGAAACGAAATCTTGACTTGAGTGATTAGAATCGAAAAAAAATGAAGTGATGATGAATTTATGAGTGCCTTTTTTCTTTTTTTCCTCTTTACCAGTTCCACTTCCCCCTTCCCTCATGAAAAACAAAAAAAAACACTGTGCCAATTGATCGATTATCAGTACTATCCCACTTGGGAATTTCTGAGAAACGCTCGTTTTGAGATAGTAAATATTTGAAATTTGAAAGTGCTGTGTGTGTTTGGGGGGGGGGGGGGGGGGTAAAGAAAGGGCAATTCTTTCTATTTTCCTTCCTGAAAGTTTTGTTCATTTCAGACTTTGAAAACAACACTCTTCCTTCCCCCCTGACTCAACTATCATCCCTTTCCACTATATTCTGCTTTAAAATTTGACTAAAAATTTCTGAAATTTAAAAAAAAAACGATGTTGTTAAAAATTTATACCGAAACAAGTTTACCCAATAAAAGTCATTGATTTTTACGTTTTTCCAATTTCTTAAGGATAATTGAAAGAATCAATATTTTCAAAGTTTTCGAAAGATATTCGGTTAGAAAATCGAAAAAAAATTTTTGTACAAATTTTTCTTGAAGTTACAAAAATATTGTCATTTATTATGAATTATTTTCCCTACCCTTGAAAATCATCTTCGACAATTTTCCACCGTTACTCCTAATTTTGGGCCATTCTTTTTCAAAAATCAATGAAAATAATAAGTGTTTTTGATTTCTTACTACCTATAAATTATTTTAAGTTTTGAAATATCTTTGAAAAATGTAAGGTATTAAAAGTGAGGAGTGCATAATTATATAGTGCATATTGTCAATTTTGATATCTAATTATTTTAAAAGAAATTGTTTACTAAATTTTTCTCAATTTCGAATATAAACAGAATTTAAGTTTCAGTGAGAGGGGTAAAGGGTAAATAGAAGGATTGAGATAGAACAATTATTCACAGAATAATGAGCAGTGATATGCAGTGATATATGCAAATGATCACGTTGTTTTTTTTTGGCGATAGAAATGAATTTTTTGATAATTTTTTGGAACTCATCCAAATGAATAATGTTAGTTCTGAAAATCAAATTAATCGTTTTATTTAATTGAATTTTTTCTGTCTAAATAAAAGAAAATAACAATGAAGACGAAATTGTTGATAATTTCTAAGAACACTTTTTCATTTTCACCGGAAAATTTTCATCAAAATGAACGTTCTAAAAATGCTGCATGTTTTATAGTCAGTGTGTGATCCCTGGTTGAAAGTTCGAAGAATCACGATTGAAAAAAAAAAACTTTTTTCAGAGCTCAATTCGAATAATATGTACATACTACATATATCTTCTCGTACTAATGTGCTTGAAATGACAGAATAAACGTGAAAATCATTTTTTGGAAAGTCGACTGTCAAGCTGATAAATCATTCAAAAATACGTAATTATTGCGTTAGCAAATATTGCCCGAATTTTAAATTCTATTAAATTTTTGCGGTAAAATTTTTTTCGTTAGATATGCATGATATTTGATACTGATATTACTCATTATTTGGTAGGCACTCGGTAATAATACATAATAAACCATCATGGTTGAATACGACTAATAAAGCATAATATCACAGGTGTGGCATTAAAATTTCCGTAAATGATGAACATGTTTTTGAACTAATTTAATTAAATGGGTTGTAATTTTCACGAAAATTTCTATCGTCGTCCTCATAAATTCATCATGGGGTGAACTTTTACATTAGTTGATTACTTTTTCCCTAAAGAAGGTAAAAATTCACCATTTCTAATTTTTAGTGATTAATTTCGAAGCTTGGCTTATTATTTCAATTTATATTGAACAGAATGTTTTAATTGAAATATCCATAGTTACGTTTAATTTTTTTTTCAACACGAAATTATCGCTGAAAAACAAGTTACCTACTCTTCTCGATTCATGTTCGTTTTTTCTTTTTCATCGGTGGAATAGAATTTTCCATTTAGAAATGCTGACCGTGACCTTTTTCAAAGTAGAAGTACGTGATGAAAACCTTTTTTTGCCCGTTTAAATTGAAATGCTACGAAGCTTCGAGTATAGAGTTACGCAGTTTTCATAAAGTTGGAATGTTTTCGTAATCGTTTTTCAATTATTTCAATAATAAATGTAAATTTTTGCTAAAAATATCGTTTGTTTTGCCATCGTTTGTACGGTCGAATTGTGAGCTTTTATTTTAGATTTTTTTTTTCAACTTTGAATAATGTTGGTCAGTTTTTTTCAGCAGATATGGTTTGGTAATAAGGTATACATTTATTATGGTCATTTTGACATTTTGACTAAAATTGGTATATTTAATCAAATCACAAATTTCATTTTTCGTTCGTCATTCTCGACGACAAAAAAATTATGTGAAAAGTTTAAACCGAAGGAAACGTCAATCGATTGTACGTAGAAAGGGATATCTTTTAGACACTTCCTTTAACATTCTATACGTAAGTGGTTTTTGTTTTTTGTTTTTTTTTACTGATTAGAACGTAAAAATTGATAATTTAGGAATAAACGAAGTTGGTTTACGTATAGAATATTGAAGAACTTGCCATGAGGAATCTTTGACATTGAAATGATATATGCACGAATGTGACAGAAATGGAAAGTGATGGCGTAATTTTATACGACCATTTGTATTAACCGACTAATTAGTTCGGTTTTTTAATTTTGATAAATCGGAGGCAGATTATGAAAGAAGTTTTTCTTTCATTTTTCAATCTCGTAATTCGATCGTTTCTCGAATTACAACTTCACGAATGAACCTTTTACGAGAATTTGCTTCATTGATAGATGATACTGGGTCGAAGAATAGTCGAATTTAAAAATTTTCTCGCCTCGTTATTGCGAGTAATGTATACGGTAGCGCCAAAATCTCGAACGGATCATTGCCAATGGATTTTGGCTTCGGCGCGAAATATGGTTCAGTTGTTGCATTATTAGTGGGTGAAGGTTGTCCACTTGAACATGTAGTCAGTTTACCGGATTCTTGGTACTGTTTCGCTTTGAGCTAAAGAAGAATCTGATTTGAGTTTGTTGGCGTGTCAATCGAACTTAACGATTTCGTTCACGTTGTTCGATGAGTATCAGATTTTCTAAATGTCATCGACGGTGAGTGAATACTTCATTCAGGGTTACTGAAATGTATTCCGTTGGGTTGTCCTTTTTTCCCCAATATTATCGCTGATCTTTGTACTTGGCAGGTAGAACTTGGAGGAATTGAAATTTGCTTCGGTCCATGGTTCGTTAAATTGAAAAAAAATGCCATCGTATTTACGTCTTGTGGAAATTGAGTGTTTTTTTTATCGCGTATCATTTCCGCTAGTTGAACGTTGTATCTTATCTGATGTTTTTCGTTTTGTTGGAATGGCAAACATTGTGGAAAATTTTTTAAATATTTTAGACAATTGTACGCTTGAATGCATAGGTTTTTTTGTCGAATGCTTATTATATTGAGATTCTTTGTGTTGTGTCATAAAAATTATTCGAGTCTAATAATTTTTGTATTGTTTTTTACTTTTTTAATGTTCTTGAATTCATTAAATTCGAATTTTTTTCCTCCTAAAATATTTTTAAAACTGAAGAATTTTTGTAGATTTGTAATTAAATTAGGAAAAAATTAAAGTGGCATGTGACGAAAGAAGGTATGGACTAAAATTTCAAAAATTTCCAACACTTATAATTTTTGGGAATTTTTAAAATTTTTGGGGAAAAAATGGAATTTTTTTTATTGAGAATGAGCTGCGACTTATCCCATTAGGTAAGCCTGCTTTTATGTATGTAGTTGAATTAGAAATAATATGAAGAAGAGCAAGTTGACCTTTCGTGTAGGTAATAAAAGGCACGATCCACTGAAAATAATACCAACTTTCGTAATTCTTTCGTTAATAAAAGAACGAAAAGAAATGAATCGAGGTACGTGCTTTGAAATTGAAAGTAAATATTTTTTGATATTTGAAAGGCCTACTTATCAATAACATATCTTTAAAACTGTTACGTGAATGGGAGAAAAAGGCTTTGTTTAGAAAAACGTTACCTTAATAAAGGCGCAATGTTGTGAAATGATGGAAATTTCTAATTTTCTTGACAACTTTTAGAATTATTTTTCGATTTTTTTTGATTGGTTCATATACTTCATAATCAATTTTCAGTTCGTCTTTCAAATTCTTATTCTCTTCATTTCGAACCATTTTCCCTTGTTTTTTCATACAAAAAGGTGTTTTTTTTTTAGGTCTGAGCAATTTGGTTTTTTCCCAAGTTTATTGTTCTGAAGCAACCGAAACAGTACCGCCCCCTCTACCAATACCCACTCAATTATGACAAAACTTAATTTTACTACGTAGAAATGTAAAGAGTGAATATATTTTAGAGGTTGAAGAGGACGCCATGCCATCTAAAAAAATGTTGAACCTCACCGTCAGAAAAATGTAGGTAATGAATCTCTGATAATCTGATATATTTTTCACACGCAAGAAATTTGTAATCAATTTAACAACACTTTCATAGACGATCTGACGTGGAGATAATTTTTTTGTACAAATGAGAAGGTATTACAAAAATAATTGAAACATGTAGTACGAATTTTGAAGAAAAAAAAAATTGGAGGTATAAAATTCTGAAAAAATTGATCAGGAAAATAATAATAATTGATTATTCACTCTGAATCTTCACCTATAGCTTCTTCGTGATAATTTGTGAAGATCTCTTTTTAAAAAGATGAAATTTAAAGCAAACATTAATCAATTTTCATGTTTTTATTTTGAATAAGATGACAAATAATGTTTCATGTGACGTCATTTGTAAAAAATAAAAGGGTAATTTTTCAACGTTATTTTTTTAAATGTTTTATTTTCCATTAGCGAGAAGAAAAACGAAATGAAAGTGAAATTTTATAAAATTTTCTTTGAAAAATTGCGCCACATTTTTAAACAAATGTGACGCAGCTAGGGATACTCGACTATATGTCGGTAAAGTAAATTTCAAGAAAAACGCAAAATAAGAAAAAATCCAAAAATATGGGAATAATTTTTTAGGCGATTTGTATACTGTGAACCTTCTACTTTCATATGACAACAGGTGCTGGTTCCAAAAGTGCCATCTTCTTGCTTAAAAACGAGTTTTGGTGAAAACATATTCGCGTGAAAAATGTCATTGTAGCTTAAAAAAGATGATTTTCGACATATGGGGTTTCTATTTTCAATGCCTGCAATTTCGTACTATTTAAAGAGCCGAAAACCCGAAAAAATTTTCCGACATATGGTCGGGTATCCCTCTCTGTCATAAATCATTTTTAAAAAATTGCTTACCCTCGCCAGGAATAGGAATATTTTTTTGCTGAAAAATCATCTCTCAACTTCATTGTGTTTTTTGCTTGAGAAATTAGTGTAGGAAGGTCCGAAGAAAACATGAAAAGCTTTTAAGAATTTTTTTGTCAAAATACGAATTCATTCTTCGATTATTAATTTTTAAAACATCAGTAGAAAGTACAAAAATTGTGAAAGTGGTACAAAAAAATTTTGTTTTGAAATTTTTTGTATTGATTCTGATTTGATGGCACCACTTTGCATTCAAGTAAAAAAATTGACTTTTTAAAAAATTGATTATAATTTTCTTTTGAGAAAAAATTTATGAAGAAAGCAGTTCATTTCAGTAAAATATTTGTAAAAAAAAAAAAAAATGTATTCCTTCAATGAGGATTTTTCAAATTGAAATTTCAAATTTTTTACGAAAGATATTTTTCAATCATCCGGTATAAGTAGGTCGAAAATTACTACAAAATATGAAAAGTATACAAAATTTGGTTGAATGTAGATTGAGAGAAGTGAGTTTGAAATTTTTTCAATTTCTAGGCATAATAAAATTCACCTTAATTTATATTGTTCCTCAGAAATTTCTTTACAGAGGCTTTCAAAAATGAGCTCGTATTTTTTAATGTGAGGAGGACGTGAAAAATTCCGAGAAAATTTGAAATAATTCTGAGTTTAAAAATGTTGGGAATTTTCATTCTTAGGTCTATGAAAATCCTATTATTGTTCAATTTTCGAATGTTCAACTCCTCACCCCTTTCTTTTCCTGAGTTAGCCTCCGCTGTTTTCATTCGTTTCAGAATTTTCTATGGTTCATTTAAGTATAAAATATTGTAAAAAATCTTCTTCGAAGGTTATATTTTTTTGTCCAACTACCTAAGATCCAAAATTTGTGCAGTTATCATTATCGACCATAAAAAAAATCTAACCAATTTACCCAAGTTTCAAGATTTGCGTGGAATTTTTTTTACCGTAATTACGAACGTTTCAATTAGTTGGGATTAAATTTATCATTCAGAGGAAGGATTTCGTCGTCGTAGCTTAATCTTAAATTGGCGATATGGCGAAATTAATCTTCAACTAAAATTCGCCATATTCGTCCAACGCATCCGGTTGCACGAATAGCTTATTTATGAGCTTGGTATCTAGATGGAATATAGAATTCCATTTCAAAAGGGCTATTAATGGGTTAAATTGAATTACGACGAAATGCACAATCTGTATGGACGTTTCATACCATATTTTCTTACAAGATTCACTCTTACTCATACAGAAAAAAAAAATAGTATCTATGCTAACGTACTGTATTATTTATTATACCAATTTTATGCAGATATCCGTACTCTGATGTGAAACGTAGTAAGGGCAAAATACAATAATACGCGTAGATGTAGGTTAGGTACGTAGACGTACGACGGAGATGAACAATGTTCCACAGCAAAAAATTCGTGATACGAAATATATTATCTTATTTCTTATACATACATGATATTGCTTATGGTTATGATTAATGTTCGATTGAATTTCAATTTGCGGAAATGTGACTTTACATGAGACGAGCTTGATAAGTAATCCGTTTAAACGAAAGTGTTTTCTGAGTGATGAATCGCGAAGCCTGTATTACACTTGCTTGTAAAATGTTAGACCATAGGTCGAAGGTTGAAAAACTGACTTAATTATCAGTAAGGAAGTTATCAAGGTGACGCGATGGATAGGATTTTTTGTAGTACTACGCAGACCATGACGTATACCGTGTAAAAAATTTGATACATTACTCATCGTCTCGATCCAAGGAAGATTTCGCGACGATTGAAAAAAAAAAAAACAGAAATATTCCACTGGACGATCCCGTCGATTTTCGTTCACGAATGTGTGACAAATTCGTACCAGATTCTGATAAATTTTTTTTATCGTTGATGGGATTTTGATGATTCAAATCCAAATTCAATTTTAAAGTTCAATTTTTCTCAATTTCTCTTATTCTAATTTTTTTCCAAAGCTGTATCTAATTTGAATTTTCTCAGAATTTTTTAAATTTTGATTTAAAATTTTTTTTTTGATTTCACAATTTGATTAATTTTTAAAATTTCTTTTTACTTAAGTACGTAGAAATTTTGAAAAACATGAAATTAAACATTTTTTTTTTAAAATTCAAAGATGACAAAAAATTTGAGAAATTTTCAACTAGAAGTTTTCATGATGTCTACCGGACATGATAATCAAAGAATATAAAAATAAATATAAAAATAGCATCCATTTTGAATTTTTGATCATTTTCTGCAAAAAATCATGAATATTTAACGTTTTCCTCTCATTTTTTAAATTGAAGAATTGCTTTTAAATCATTTTCAACTTTATTTTTTATTGAAAAAATTTCTGCCTTCGCTTCTCTTAGGCAGAGCTTAAACATTAATATGGAAAGACCACAATTCAAAACAAATGGCCAATAGAAAAAAATCAAAGAACGATGGCTCAGATTTAAATGAGAAAAATCAAAATTTAGATTCAAAATGAAAATTATCTGCCAAATAATGTCAAAATTAAAATATTGTATGATAATTTACAATAATTATTAGAATATTTGCAGTAAATTTATCCTAATTATTAGAAAATTTACGATAATTTACTGTAATTACATATCAGAATGTTGACGGTAATTTACCGTAATTATTCTTATATTTACTATTATTCGCCGTAATTACTGAAAAATTTACTGTAATTTACGGTAATTACTGAAAAATTTACTGTAATTTACGGTAATTACTGAAAAATTTACTGTAATTTACCGTAATTCTCAAAATTTTTGCTATAACATGATGTCTACCAGACATTAAAATCATGGAAAACATGAAAATATCATGAATTTTCATATGATTTTTTAACATCGATAAGCTGGAAAAAAAGTAATTGAGGTCGAATAAATCTTGAAAATCTAAAATTTTTCTAACCGTAAATTTTTCTTCTAATTTGAACTTTCCCATGAAAATCATTTTTTTAAAAATTTCTTCTCACTCGATAATTTTTCCAATAACCTTGAAAATTTTCCTAAAGTATGTAGATGCAATTTTGAAAAAAAATTGAATTGAAGAAATTGAAAAAATATATATACTTGAAAATTGGAATCAATATGGGCCTAAAAATTGAGAAAAATACCGACTTGTTGCTTGAAATCCCATTTGCAGCAAAAATAATCAGAAGCTAGTCGAATTCGCTCGTGTAGTGACGAGGTTACGTCGAAAGTTGAACATCGAAAGAGTTATTGTACGCGAGCCTATTTGAATAATGCGACATCCGACATTATTCTAATATTGTACAACGATCAACGTCCGTTTATGGTGCGTAACATCGCGTACTTTATACCTCATGACGATACGTGTATTTTCGAGGATCGGTATTTTTTATTTTGACATCGATACCAGCATCATCGTATGATCGAAGAATTTCGTTACACGAATTAACGTAATTTTGTTACGCAAATACGTCTGGATGAGATGACGAAGTTGAATTTAATTAGGAAAAATTATTTTTTTGTTGCGAAAAACGTGCATTTTTTACGTATCGAAAAATGTCTCAGAATACGAATTACGATCTTGGGTTGGGAGGTACGTAGACGTACATCTAAGGTAGTAAAATGACGTTTGATTTATTGGATTGTTTATCGCGAATCGTGGTACTTTCTCGAGTCGGCAATCTGGTTTTGAGGTGTTTTGAAATTGTAATACTGTAAACCTTTCTCTTTTTGTATCGATTTATCGACTCTTGAGTTCACTGTCGCGTCTTTATAGTTTATACTTATAAATTGTATTCCGCAAAATTACACTTTGTTTCGTGATTGGTTCAGATTGTACGGAGAGAGGCTGGGCACATGAAGAAAATACAACGCTTGGCGATAAAAAATTGAAATAAAACGTAAAGAAATGCTAGAAAACGTATCGAGTTTCACGTAAAATGTAATTTTATGCTCGCTCTTTCCGCGGGATCTTTTTGGTTTATCATGCTTGCGGTCTGTGTATGAAAGCTCGTGTGAAGTAAAAGTACCAACGTATTGCAAGATTCGATATTTCGGTTCAACGAAATGATGGATTGGAAAAGTACCTTTTGATGTATTGGGTTCTGGTATTATCTTATCTCGCTGCGTGGTGACTGACGTGAAGCAGTGACGCAATACTCGTGTCACTGGAATCTCGAATACGAATTTACAACGTGTCATCTTCGATATTGTCACGTACAATGGTTAATATCGGAAAAGCTACGTGAAATTTCAACGAAAACTTCATAATTGGGGTTGAACTGATGGTCGTATTTCTGGGAAAAAATTGAGGTGTTTTAATCGTGGATTGTTCGGAAATGAATTCCTATGGTACCATCAAATTGTTTGATGATATGAAGTGGTGATAAGTATCGTGGAATTGTGTAGTATCGATAATGTTTTTTAATGCAAAAATAGTCATTTTATAATATAGCAACTAAGACTCTGGAGGGTTGGAAATTTTGAATTTGACATAAAAGATGACCAATTTTGAATTTTTTGATGACTATTTCGCGAATAAATTCATTTTTTAACAAATCTGTATTTTATGAAATCGTTACGGAGTGGGGAGAGGAGTGGTTCCAAAATGATCGCAGTTACAGTCAATAATGTAAAATCATTACCAGAAAAACAATGGTATCATTGCTTTATTTAAAAAATAAATTCCTTACTAACTTTTCGGAATTTTGGCCAAATTTTCACCAAAACATCCAGTGACAATAATTTTAAGCTCAAATTGTGAAATTTATTTGCAAAAATGCCCAAAGAGATTCATTTCATGGCAAAAATTGTAGTACTTCTATTACTTGGAAATTATTCAAAATTATTCTAATTTGTGCCGAAATTTCAAAAAATGATATTTTTCGATATTGATATTATTGATTTCAAATTATCGATTAATGTAGTTGACAAATTTTTAGTTGGTATCTCAAATTTTCACAGAGAGTTGTCCAAAAATCCTGAACTTCCTGTCAAAATGTCGAAATTGCCTGCTTTTTCTCATTTTTTTTTTTCAAAGTCAACAATTTTTGATTTTTTCTTATTTTTTGTAGAATTTTTGAATTACTTCTTGAAAAATTCTTAATTGATGAAAAAAAAATTGTAAAAAAGATTTTGCGTCCCCCCCCCTTTCAAAAAAAACCACGAGAATTGTTTCTGAAAAATGGCCTGCTTTTTCATACTGAAATTTTTCTAGACATTGATTGATCCATTACTCGTTTTCTAGAGAAAACTTTCAGTAATCATCTACACCAGCTGGAAATTCTTTCAAATAATGCAACATTGATGATCGGAGGCTTTCTTCGATATGAAATCAATGACTCAATTGCTTCAGGGTTTCTCTAGGAAATAAACTTTATCAATGATTTTGCTGAATGGATTTATGGCTTAATAATCGAAGGTTTCTTTCAAGAAGTGAAAAGCGACCAATAATAATCATTTATTTAATTCCCAGAAGATCTCCGAAGGAAAAATCATGCTTGAAAAAAAAACATTTT
This sequence comes from Pseudococcus jackbeardsleyi, assembly GCA_038380155.1. Lineage (NCBI taxonomy): Eukaryota > Metazoa > Arthropoda > Insecta > Hemiptera > Pseudococcidae > Pseudococcus > Pseudococcus jackbeardsleyi. The sequence goes on from CM076238.1 coordinate 42,724,961, forward strand.
TTAATTTCAGTTTAGGAAATTTTTTTTTTTTATGGAATTACAAATGCTTTCTAAGTAAGTACGTACAAGTTTTCTCTGAATTGTTTCAATTCCAAAAATGTTTCTCAATTTTTTCAAGTTCAAATTTTCTCAATTTTTCCACTTTTGGCAATTCATTTTAAAAATTTCAATTTTTTGTATTTTTTCAAAATTTCATTCAATTTTGAAAAAAGTTTAATATTCTTTGCTTTTTCAAAATTTTTATGCAGCTTAATTTTTGGAACAAACCTCGCTATATATATGACTTATTTTAGTATTGTTTTGTTTGTTTTTCTAGAGTAATTCTTCAGTTACTTTATCACAGATTGAATTCGAGATGATGTTATTGCATGGCTGAGTTATTGAAGATTTTTCCAAAAAGATTTTAGTAGTTTTCTCTAACAATACTCTCTTATTTCAATCCATGAAAAGTCACTGGAAAAAAGTCAGGATTGCAGCTCAGGGAAAATCAGTGAATTTTTTTTGATTTTCGCTGACTTTTTAAAGAGTTTCTCCATTGTTTCAAAAAATTTCACTGATTTTTCAGTGACTTAAATATTTTAGCAACGTTCAGTGAATTTTTGCTGATTTTCCAGTACTTTTTTCATTGTTTTATTTCAGTGAATTTTTTTCACTGATTTATTACTATGCTGAAATTCTGACTGATTTCCATTGATTTTCGATAATTTTCACTGATTTATAAAAGAGAGAGTAGCCTGATGACTCAATTACTGGAGGTTTTCTCCGAAAAGTGTCTAACCATAGCCAGTTTTCTGGGTATTTAGTAATATTTGTACAAATGATCTTCGTTGGAACCTGTTTTTCAAATTTTTTGTAACTTTTTTTTTGGTGAAATTACTCGTACATTGACATTGTGGTTTGAAAAATTCGTAATCTGTGTAGAAAAAATTCATTTCGTCGTTAAATACCATTTATACTCGTTCAATGTGTTGGGTTGTTGGGAGAGCAGAGGGAGTATGATTTTCTATCACCCGTTTACTACGTACGTACTCTTACCAGCGTAAAATTGTATTATGGAAGCCTTCAATTTGTGAAATAACCTGTTCACACGCGAGTTATTTTTAACGTAATCATTGAAAAAAGCCGGCTGGTACCGTTTTAAATATGAAACGAGACCGGCTTTTCAGACATTTTGAAACTGGTATTCGATTGGTGCGAATTGATACCCACGTACGAAAATATTGCTGACTCGTATATCTGATCGGTCGAGTGCAGAGATTTTTCTTCCACCTGAAATACTCGAAGCGTCGTAATCGATGATGATTTTTTAAAAATGAAAGTAAAGTGTTAATTCGAACGTGGGTTCACTGAATGTTTGACTGGTTTATGATTACTCGTCTATTACTATACTCAGTGAAAGTACAGTACATATTTACAACTTGTGCGGTGTCAAAAAAAATTACTTTGATATTTTCAAAAGGTTTGTTTTAGTTTCGCGATCTACCCATAAGCTGGTGTTTGTTTTGAAAATGATTTTCGAATTCAAAATGGTTGCTGGTGCGGTGGAAGTTCGTAATTGATATCGCGGTGTACCTTGCGGAGTGCTTTTTTAAAATTCTAGTCATCTTTCCTGTGAATAGTTTTATTGCTCGATCGTATATTAAATAGGTTAGTAGGAAATCCTTGAATAATTTCCGTACAATTTTTTGCCGATATTGAAATTTCGCGGAAATGAACGGATTGATTTTTTTTCAAACACTATCGTCATGTATAGCTCTCGGTTGTGTTTTCATGTAGGTAGTTTTGTCAGAGGAGAAAGTACATAGTACAGTATTGTGTTTTTAGAATTTAATATGATATCAGAACGTCTATGAGATAATAATTCGGCTTGGACGAACCTGATAATTTTTATTCGCTAAAAATATAGTTAAGAATGAGTTTGAATTGTGTTGTTTTAATCATTGAAGGCTGAAAGAAAAATTATTCGCTTGAATTAAATTTCGAAAAGTTTACCTAAGTTGCCTAATTCTATTGTCTGCTTATCTTTTTCGAAAATAAAAGTTCAATTTAACTTGACCTTATCGAAACCTTTAAATGCTGCAATCGTATAGCTTCGGGAAAAAACGTGTAGAGTCTTCTAATTTACATATATTGTACCTAATTGTAAGTGCAAATATGGAGTTCGAAAATGCAAAATTACATGTAACTTCATTTTGAAATTCTATTCGTAAATCGTTATGAAGTTTTTTGGTGTGTAAGATGTAGTACATAGGTTCATAAATGTTTTCTACTGGTGGACATTATGTCTCAACGAGTGATTTTTTTTTCAAGTTGAGAGAAAAATTGAAAAAAAAAATGTTGGAAGGTGTAAAAAAAATCTCACGTGAGTTTTTTGATTCCTTCTATCGTCCAAATCCAATTTTTCGAGTTTTTAAATTTTCAAAAAATTGATATTTGGTCATCATTATTACCATTGGAAAGTTGCCAAAATATTTGTGATTTTTTCCGATTTTTCAGGGAAATTTTTCTTGATTTTTGCAGTGACATGAACAAGAGGAACAAGGCAAGTGTGATTATTTTTAGGGATTCGAATTTTGCTTTAAATGCAAATAGAACAATTTTTGTCACAACTTCATTTTTTTATGGCATACTAAAAATTTCATCATAATGTAAAATAAATTTTCAAATAATGTATTTTCATGGAAATTTGGAAACTTTTGAAAAAAAAATTGAGTAAAAATGCAATTCTTGATATTGATCGAACCTTAAATTATTCTTTTAAATTCAATTTTAAAGGTGTACATATTTATCTAAAAATGACGTTTCATTTTTGAATAATATTTTAGAAACTTGAAAAATTTTTAAGAAATTAATTTTTTTACGAATTTTGAATTCATACGACAGGACTTCTAATTTCATCATGTTTTTTGACGTTATGGTCATGTCGCAATTTTTTCTTTATCTTCTCCTATTAAAAAGAAAGTATTTCATGAGTCCAAAATTCAAAAAATCCGGAAAAGTTCAAATTTTAAATAAATCCAAAACAAACCAAAAAAATTCGAATTTTGGTTAAAATGTTAGGAAAAGTCTGAATTTTTTTTCTTGATTCTTTACCATACCATAACTCATTATTTCTCTATTTATATTTAGCGAAGTCTCTCCTCTTCTCATCGATTTTCCATGTATTCATCGAGGCCAACCGGAAAAATGACGGCGGCTTTCATTTTGATATTTATCAGCTTCAAGCAAATGTTTTTTTTTTTTAGTGGGGAGAAACGTAAGCAAATGATTTATGAAGAAATTAATAATTCTCAGTTCGAAAAAGACCAAAAATTGTGCGAATTTTCATTCCGATGATTTACTAGGTAAACTACATTGAAAAAACCAGTCTCTAGAAAGAACACCGAATTAAGAATTGAACCAGTGTATTCATTGAAAATATAGCCAAATTTTCCCAGATTTACTCAAGGAGTAGTATAAAAAATTGATCAATTTTTTCCATACATGTGCCTGGATATGGAAACACTTTTTGAGGTCAAAAGTTGGTCTTCCAAGTTGACACTAATTTGGGGCTTTTCAGGAGTGGAATCAAGGAGAATCCTTAGCTGAAAAACCAGTTTTAGAACTCTATTACCAGAGATGGAAATAGAGGAAAGATAATGCATTTAACCAAAAGTGGTCCTTGAAATAAAAAAAATATTGAAAATGGCTGCATTTTTTTTTTTACTGAAAATTGATTTTTTACAATTTATTAAAAGATTTAGTTTTGTATTTCAATTTTTGAAAATTAATTTTTTTGGGAGAGGGGAGCTGAGGAAGGGATTTAGAAATACCTCGTCGATTGTCCTGTAAAAATTCTAAGAGTGCTACGAACGTGCTGTAATTTGCATCTCGAACTGGAGATTTTGTTAGACTCAACCGGTTTTTTTTTTTTTTAAATTTATCGAATAGAATAATTTCAAGTTTCTATTTTTTGAAAAAAAATATGAGACTTTTTGAAATTTTTTATCTATAAATTTTTCAAAATTGAATATGGTGCTCTTTGGAAGGGGAAATAATTGGGAAGTCTCTCGATATTTTTTTTGGTCGAGGAGAAGGGGTAGAGAAATAATGAAATTGTACCTGGATATTTTTATCGTAGATAATCTAGAATTTTCTTTTAAAAGAGAAAAAAGAAATTAAGAGGCCTCCTGGTATTTTTTTGAAAGAGAGAAGTGGAGAAAAATTATGAAATTACTCATGGCTAATTTTATCGTGCATAATCAATTGGTCGCTTTGAGAAACTACCAATTTATCATTTTTTAAAAAATATTTTCTATTCTTGATGATCAAAACAAAAGCCAATTTTTTATTCAGCAATTTCACCTGTTTCATCCTTCCATTAGGTACCTGCATTGTATTTGTATTGTATGGTGCGTTCTTGAATATGTTATTCAGACACCTGACAATCACAGGTTATTATGAGTACTCGAAGTATTTTTATCTCATGAAAAAAAAATTCGAGTAATATGTCTGAATTGCTACGTGGATAATCTACGGTTATTAATTCAAATCCCATAGATGCGATTAATTTTAACCGTGAATTTACGTGGAAATGAAATTTTGAACGTGTGGGGGGAGGGGGGAGGTTGGATTCAAAAAAGTCTTACTTTTGACCAATTTGATCCTAATTCGATCCGAATTCCTTAATGAAATAAAAGTGCAAAAAATTGACACATTTCGTTCAAATATTTCTTCATGGCCCAAAGAACCAGCATGCATAATGACAAACATCTCGTGTGTGTTTTGTGGAATCTCCGCCATTTATGGATACTTTAAGATACACACGATTGAATAACCATTCGGTTGCGAAAATCAAAATAATATATCGTAATGCTTTTGTTTGCTATGATCTGTTTATTCGTATCAGATTCAGCTGTAGCAAAAGGCCTAAATAAATCGACGATACTATTATTGGAAGATTATGGAAAATTGACCGGTTACCTGGAATTTTCGAGGTGATTAGACGAGCCAACGTTCAACTACCTGCTTCAATATGTGTAAATGTTCGATTGAAAAAAGTCATTGACCCGTGCGATTTTCGTGTGTTTTTTTTTGCCACGTTGAAAATTTTCTCTTAACGGTGTCTATAACGTAAAGTGGAATTTGTATTTTCGGTTACGAGAGTAGGACGGATTTATTATAGGTAATAGATATGCATCGCGGACGTTTATTCGTACGTGGTTAGGTGCCTCTGACTGCGTTATTTAATGATTTTATTGTCGTGTATTATCGATATCTACGTGGAAAAGTGCGAGTGTATAACCCAATTTTTTTTAGCGTCATCGTCGACTCCGAAAGACTACCAGTAGGTACGACTTGTTGATTCTCATTTATTAATAAAAGATTATCCAATGGAGAGAGGTCAAATATGCGCGCGTCTCGACCAGAAATAGCGACGTGTTGATAATTTTCAAACTTACGTTCGAATTGGTGGAAAATTTACCAGTTATTCGCGAATAATCGGCTCAACGATATTCGAAAATTCTTGGAAAAATGACGAATCCGAATCGATACTTACGACTTCGTGTTGGCCCATCGATCGAAGGCAATGAAGAGGCGAGCTTTTATAGATATCTTATTTTAGAATTTCACGCCAACTACCTACCGGTGTGGTGATGAGATGTTGCAACTGCATAAAAAGAAGCAAAGTAATGTAGCGGAGTTGAGTTCATACACCCTTTGATCTAAATCTAAAAATATTTCTAAACTCGTTGATTACGGTAACATGTTTACAGTGATTTAATTCTTTCTTAGAGATCTTGTGGAAAGAGTTGTTTGGCCGGTAGTTGTGAGTACGCTTGGCCGGTGTACTCTCCCCTAATGATATTACACCTTGCAGTTTATCGAAATATCGAGTCGAGGCGGCCAATTCATCTGTTACGTGGCCACTTTCGAGTTTAATGATTCTCTTGTTTCAAAAGCGCGGAAAATTTCATGTCCCATTTTCCAGTTGCTAGTTGGGTTGATTTAAACGAGTGTTGAAATTGCTCCGTATGTGGGAAGAGATCGTGACTTGGTGTAGTTTTCAAGCGGAACGAGTAATTTCAAAATGACCAGGAATCAATGATTTTTTTACTCGAAGTGTTTAATTATATCGGGAGGTCTTCCTGGTTTGAGGAGAAGAATTGTCTCGAGCCGAGGAATATGTTTTTATCAATTTTAAAATTACTCTTACGAAGAAGATACTTCAACTCTGAGTAAAATTTTGAGCCAAAATGAAAATAAATCAGAAGTATGTCATAAAAGAACCAAAATTCAAAATTTTAAAAACTCGCGTTCATTATTCGAATTTCGAGGAATTTTTGAAATTTTGAAATTGCCTAGTCGTCTTACAAAATATACAAATTTGATCTAAGTAATTTACAAAAAAAACCTGAAATTTGTACGTATCCCTATTTTTGACCCCTCAAATCGTCTGGAAATGATTTTGAGACATTTTGGAGCATTTAAAAAATTTTTGAAATTGTCCAGAATTGAAGAAATGACTATTAAAAATGGTCTATATTATTCACGGATTGCCGATATTGGCGATTCATTTTTGATCACAAACACACGGTATCTTATCATTTTTATGGACTTTTTCTTGTCTTGGAAATTTCCAAAATTTTCTGAAGGCTCTGGAAAGTCTCAAAATCACTTTCGATTGTTTTGGAAAGTTGAAAATGAAACGTTACCAAGTTTCAGATGTTTTCGTAGATTAGATCAAATTTTCATATTTTGCGGAGTAATGAGGCACTAAAATTTTGAAATTTCAAAAAAAGTCAAAATTCGAAATATTGTTTTAAGTAGCCGAAATTTTGAATAGGTACTTTTTTTTGTGATGTACTCGCGATTTGATTTTGTCTTGGCTTGAGAGTTAAGATTTCACTTCGAGTTGATATATATCCCTTGTTAGCTAATTGGAAAAATTTGTCGACTAGGCAAAAATTTTAAGGAATTCATTTCCAGTAAAAAAAAGATCAAAATCAGGCGTAAAAAATTGGAGGTTTTTTTCTATTAATGAATATTGACTACTGTTTTTTGTTCAAGCAGCTTTGTATCCTGCAGTGATCAACGTAAACATGGTCATAAAAATATGAGCCCGATGTTTCTCTCATCAATTTCAAGGACATATAAAAATTGAAACAAGGGTTGCATCGTCTGCAAAATATTTAACCACTGGTGTGAAAAAATTTCATTACGAAGCGTATGTTTTGCCTTGAAATGGCTTATTTTGTTTGTATTTTTGTCAGCACGTACCATACCTACCCATGTTGCCATGTTGGAATTAAGGTTTTCAAGGAGATCAGTGCTGAGTATATTCAATAGCGTATAGGTACTATAGGTACATATGTAGACGTACCACCTATAAAACATTAAAGAGTTGTTGAGTATTGAAAAAAGTACTCGACTGTACGAATAATGCAATCGAGTTGAAATTAAGTACCTCTCTGCGTCTATGGTTCATTATCAAAAAAAAAAAAAAAAAAATCAATTTTTGATGATTTATCACGACGACGTATTAATTGTATGACTTTTGACTCGTTTATACCTTGTCAAAACGTAATTTTGCGAGATGTTTCGTATCTTTACGAATAAACGACATAACGAAATTGATACATTACTGGTTTGTCTAATTTGTTTGAAACGGACGCGTTAAAACAGTTGCCGATAACGAGTAATGTGTAATGTGTGAGTCATGATAATGATAATGATGCAAGAGAACCGGCGATTTTATAATAATTATTACGTGTAATTTTGAAAAAATTGTAGTTGGACCTTGGACTTGAGAAATTAAAGTTCAGTCGAAGTAAAAAATCGTTAGCTTTGAAAAATTAGGGACTTTTTAGTTCGCATTTTTCAAAATAATAATGTTGGAACTTGGAAGTTCCGTAAAAAAATTAATTAAATTAATTTTTTATATTTTTTCTTCAATGGATTTTTGTATACGAGTAATAAGACAGATATTTTGAAAAAAATTTTAAAAAATGGGTCATTTGAATATTTATTGTAACTTTTTTACTTCTTGCCTCTCCCGTCTCCAATCTCGACAAAAATAGAAATAAATTTTTACACTTGTTCAGTAAGAAGTTACATTTTTTTTTCTGAGTACTTGAAGTATGATGACCTGATGAATATTAATTAGGCAACGATATGTCAAAAATACTCAATTTTAAAAAAAAATTACAAGAAGTTATTTATTGTGAAATTTTCTCACAATTTAAATTTTTCCGAAATAAATAGGAACAAAGAATATTAAAACACATTGTCTATCAATGGTGAATAGTGATGAGAATGGCGAGTTTTTATTCAATTTTGGTCTAAAAGTATTGAAAATGAGGAAAAAGTTCTCGAGAGCATACCTAGGTTAGGTACTTAAGTAGGAGATTTTTTGGTAATCAAAAATCAAAAACTTCACCGAACGTTGAACCAAAATATGTAAAGAGGAGAATAAAATAGCCTGAAAACTTTTTTCGAATGCTAGTCAAGAAGTAGTAATTTTTACGTAGAGAATATTTCGTAGTTGTTTCAAGTTTCAACTTCCAATTCTGAATAAAAAAAATCCATGTTTTCACTTTTGTCTGCACTTACTTCGGGCTCGATAAATTCATTTAAAAAATCTCTAATTAAAGAGCCCTAAATTTTTTTTTTCATTCCTGAACTAATTCGGAAAGAGTTGCCCTACAACTCCCCTCCCCATACCTCCTCGAGAACCAAAATTTTAAATCGGGAATAAAAGCATTTTTTGACCTGAAAAAAATTCGGTCCCCTTTTTTGTTCGATAGCAAATGAGCGAATCTTTGCGGAAACAAAATTCCCCTTACCATCCCTTACTCATTTGTGTATGTCAGTTCAGGAAATTTGATCAACATTAAGTACAAAAAAAACATTTTTGAAAAAATAGGTAACATTATTTCTTCTGGTGAAAAAGGAGGGGAGGGGATGATAACGATTACGACTAGAAAATAAATAATGAAATAGTCAAAATAAAATATTGAAAAAATGAAAGAAGTCAAGAAAAACTGATGAAGACGAAATAATTATAATATTCAATCATTTCATAATATTTTTATTTCAGTAGAAGTGGATACTATACTATTATAAGTTATTGCTTTTGTTTGATTCTGTATTTTATTTATTTTCTAACTGCGAGCCGCTGCGAGCAACGTTAAATTTTGATTAAAATTTTTGTTGAAGATTGAAATAAATAATAATGGAAAAAAATTAATGTAATAATCCTTCAAAATTCAAATCCACAAGAATTTTGAATGTCCATCTTCATAATTGTTCGGGTCATTTCATTACGCATGAATTAATTACTTATTTCATTAAAATTTAAAAAAAAAACTAAAAAACAATTAAAATGAAAACGTGAAACGTGAAAAATCATAAATAGGCAACAAAGTAGGTTGTTTTACGTTAAAATCTAACGTATTTCAAATGTGTGACGCGAGTCCGTTGGTAACACTGCGTAAAAAACGTATGAGTTGGTCTTTGCCAGGCAAAAAATTTATACCGCGCCGCCGACGTCCGTGATTTTCTCGTTCTCGTTAAGTTTTAAGTTTTATTACTAATTTTAGTTAAAATTATTGTTAAAAAATTCCAGTCATAATTTAAAAGTGTTGTGTACGTGTTTGTGAAAATGCATCGGAAGTGTAATTATTCTTAATCACGTCAACTTCTGGATATGCTTTGGAGAAGTTCACTTTAACATAGTCGCTTTATAAATTACATTTATTTCACATCCGATATTCGGTAATGAACCAACTATCTTTTTCAATTCGCTTAATTCTTCGAATAAATAGATTAGTACTTTTAAAAACTGCATCGAACTGACGCAAATATCAGTGCGAGTGTTACGTACTCCTGATGAGAAATAATTATTTTAAAATTAACGTATATTTTATACGACACGATGATGACGATTGTGAGGTATTCAGTGGTAACGTGGTTTGCATAATTCGGTAGTTGAAATTCATCATTCAAAGAGTGTTAATCAGATATTAATCTGTAGGTTACTGTCACACCTTGTTTGTCGATAATGTGAATATGATTTTTACGAATACCGACATGAATGACAGTGTTTACATGAAATTATAAAAAATTAGGTTAATTAGTTGATAAAAGACTCTGTTCGTATCTTATCAACGACTTTAAGAATGAAACTGGTTCGGCATAAACATGTACATGTTTCCTGACCTAATCCTACGTATATTTAAGCGAATCGTGTCTAGTGTGATTTGATAATACAACTATTAATGTGTTTATTCGTCTGTTACAGATAAAACGCAATGGCACCCAGTACAGCGGCGAGTACTCCTACCGGAGTATTATTCGAAGACGACCCAGTCGAACAATTAGAAGCAAGCTTACACAACGACCACGAGCAAATCACACCACCTAAGCAAACTAAAGAATATAGAAGAAAATTAGTCTGGAGAAATATTATTCTATTCGTATATTTACATTTAGCCGCACTATATGGGGCATATTTAGCATTAACGTCCGCCAAATTATTAACCGATATTTGGGGTGAGTATCTTGGTAAATTTCGCTTGAAATATTTTCGCAGAAGATTAATAGTTTACTTTGTTTGTGCAGCTTTCCTATTATACCAAGCCACCGGATTAGGAATTACTGCCGGTGCCCATAGGCTTTGGGCACACAGAGCTTATAAAGCCAAATGGCCATTAAGAGTGATTTTAATTATATTCAACACTATCGCATTCCAAGTACGTGTAATTATTACATATTATTCCATATAATTGTATCATTTCCACCTAAGTGCTGATTTATCATCGTTATTAAGTTTCGCTTAACCGGCCGATTATTAATAACGAAATAATTATAGTTATTTTTACACTCCGAGTAATAAACCCGATTCGAGCAATTAAGCTGAATCGAATACGTGGTAGGTTCAGTGTCGAGGTGAATTTTCATATTGTTTGAAGAATGACGTACGTGGTTATTGGTTCGAGTGAAATTAACTCGAGTTGATTTTTCTACATGGATAATGAACGTAGGTGGCGTCGCCTTGAGTGTAATATTCGCCGAAGTAGTGTTTGTCTTGAAAAAAAGATCGCTGATATTGAAAACCTTGTTTTGAATAAAGCTCTCGAGTATTACCGGCAGTAAAATTTTACGATCGGTGATTTATTCCGTTGCTTTCGAGTTGATCGTTGAGAAATGTTAGAAAAGGTAATTGGTCCGTTTAAGTAAACTTCGTCGAACGATGTGGTTTGTGGTTAGTTCATGTTCAACTCTGAAGGTGTTATTTTGGATGGAAAATAGGAAGATTAATTCTGCGTATTTTTTTTTTTTCGAGAAATTTAATGAACATATGGTAGTACGCATGGTTCAGTTTGAATTAGCACATGCTTCTGTACGTGTTTTTTCTTCTTCCGTTCGTGTAAAGGTTGAACGTGAGCTAGCGCACGTGAATTTTTTTTCGTTCTTATCGCCACCGAAGTAAAGGTGATAAGGAAATCAGATCGCCGAATGAAATGGGATTCAACTTTCGTACTTGATAATCATTGTGGCGAAAAAAGATTTCAACATGAGCGTATTATACGATAACGAATTTTCAGATTGGTATATTAATTAAATTTTCTAATGATGACCTTCAGTGCTGTAACTTTTTAAAAATAATCGAGATTCTATGCCCTTCGTTCAACTATCGAACATCTTTTGCGCTAGTTTCGAAATCGTTATTCGTAAAGTTCAACATTTTTTCTCGTTTTATCGGTGGAAATCTTTCGATCATTCGATCAGAGATCAATCACGTCTTCTGGGTTTGAATTATGGAATGAGGAAGAGGTCGAGAATTGGGGACGAAGGTGGAATGCCTCTCTTCTACTGATGGTTTTCTCGTTGGTGAGAGAACTGGTTGAAAATGTTGTACTGGAGGGTTTATTTTGCAAAAGAATTTTGTTATATGAGAATTGGAGCAATTTTAGAGCTGAATTATTTTTTCATCTACCGCATTAGTTTGAGAAAAGGCTGAGAAAATTTTTGCTTAGAATTGAAAAAGCAAACTAAGTGAATTTTTTGTAGGTTTTTTTTCAAGATTAGCTAGGAAAATTTGTGTAGACTTGAAAAAGACTTGGAGGAAGTTTCACCCTCCGAGCACTACTCAACTTTTTCACTTGAATTTTAAAATCTAACCATGTTTAAAAAGCATTGGAAAGTGTTTTTTGAGAATAGCTGTGGTACCTACGAATATTTTACCCAAAAATTTAATTAACACTCGGCTTATTTTTCATCTTTATGTCGTTTCTCAATCGTCCTTGAAAATATTACTTTCTCAAGCACCCACGTTTGATTTTTTCCCTTAAAATGATTGACAGTATGGATGTCTTGAAGCAGCAATTTTCCACCATTCAGGGTATTTTTTAGATGTGAAGAAACGTTCGTTTGGACTAATTGATGAAAAAAAAAAGGAAAGTGTTGAAAAAGGCTGTTGATAATTTCATAATAGCAGATTCATATTGACATCTTTCAGGGAAATTAATTAAAAGAAAATTTTTTTATTGACGAAACCTTTGAAAAATGGGATAAAAAAATACAAAATTTGAAAGCAAATTTCAAATTTTCAAAAATCTTGGATATAGTTGAATTTTAAAGGCATATTGGTACAGAAAAAGATGAAGTCAGAAAAGTGACATTTTTATTAGCTATCTAGAAAACTAGAAAAATTCAAAAAAAATTGTAAACTCGTAGGTCACAAAATTCAATTTTTTAAATTATTTTCTCTTGCAAGAAAGAGCATTCTTTTTAAACTTGAGAAATGAAAATTCAATTTTCCATCAACGTTTTGACCTTGCTTTGCTCATTCAGCTATTTTAAAATACATATACGTGGTCACTACTTTTAAGGTATAGAAAACCTTGATTTTTTGCCTTTGCTTTGTTTGGGTTTCATTCGTTTTAGAGCTGTTTAATTATGAAAACTTGAAGTTTTTATTGTTTTCCATTTTCCCTTATAATAGAAAACGGTGACAGTAAAAAATGACAAAACTTTTTGATTGCTGATTAAGGAGAAGAGAGGAGAGTGAAAAACTGGAAAATTGGTTCAGAAAATCATGGTTTAAATTTTTTTTTAAAAATTGTCGTTTTTCATAATTATGCAAAATTATTCTTTTTCTCGGTAGAGTCTTGGTACAAAGTTCCTTTCTTCGAAGTATCATGGTAATTATTTTGCTCGTATGCAAATTCTCTCCTGCTTCTCTGGAAAACCTGACAAAGTCATAGAAAATCATTTCTGATGAAATTTGATGCTTTGAAAAATCCAATCATCTGATCAGATCCTTGGATGGATTTCTCTTCAACCTTACGATCTCGAAATTTTTATCGGTATTTTGAAACCTTTAACTTTCCAGGTTGTTCAAAATGTAGTTTTAATTAAAATTTTTTTTTGCGGTTCTCGATTTGGAAATATCTACACTTTTTAGCTTCATATGAAAATTGACTGTTTTTAATCACAGATTACGTATTTTGAAACGACCCACCGTATCGTGTGAAATTTTTACGATCAATTTTGCTCACCATTGAAACGATATTTTCAATTCGTAGAATCCGACGTTTAAAATCACGTAAAAAAATTCTCTGTAAAAATAATATATCAACGTTGGTGTTGACAATCACGACTTTGCATTACCACGTGCCTCATTGCAATGGATTAATCTCTATTTTCTCCCTCAATAACATGAGCTTCTAGGAGGAGGAATTTATTTTCGTAACAACTTCGAAAAATTATTTCTCGCATTCGTCCATATTTTGTCGCCAATGTCGAGTGTATTTTGTCGTCTCTTCGTTTTCGAAGGTCGTTATCGTTGATAATAAAAAGTGTTTGTACTTTTTTTTTCAACGTTCAGGTATGACGTTAAAATGTGGCGTGATTCTTTGAAAATTTCGAAACGAAAGCGAGTTTATCGGTTTGAATTTGAATAATGTATAGGATTTGACCGAACAGCTGAACGACGGTGAACGAGAAATTTCTACCTTGATTTTTAATACGAAATGTAAATCTTTTTATGGGGTATTTTTTTTTCACCCTTCGTAGTCGATTCCGTCGAAGCCTCGAACATGTTTTAAATTTTATATTCGGCCGGTTCGAATGGATTGAAATTTCAACTATGTCGATTGTCGAGATATAAAAAAAGATTTTTTTCTTTTGGCTGCATCGATGTTGAAATAAAATGGCAAAAGGCTGGGTGCTGTCTAAAAATACACATTGTACGTGTATCAGTATACACGTAACTTGCGCATTCTAATACGAAAATTTAAACGTGTCGCACGTACTCGAAATAGAGAGAGAGAGATGGGTAAATAGATGAAGGATAATAGTCAGACCCTGGACCAATACGAACGTACGTATGTACAATATTCGCTATCAGACCATACGTAGGACACTGACGGATGTGCGGAATTCCTCTCCGCCACAAATCGGGAGATAATTTATCATGTACCAGAGGAAGTTTAATTTATTGCCGCGTAATATGACGATGACACGTTGGAATAGTGGAAAAAAAGTCCCGACCATTCCAAACGATTGTTTCGAAATTCTCGTACCTGGTTTCCAATTCTTTTACTCGGATTCAAGGAGGTGATTTTCTCCTCTGAAATCTTTAACGAACGCTGATAGCTCGAAATTAATTATTTCGTACGAAAAAGCGGTTGCTTGAAGGTTCTTGGCTACTTACGACTACGTTTACGCCGCCGCAACGATTCGAGACGTCATTACGAAGGTTATACAATTTTAAAATCGTGTCGATAATTTTCTTCTTCGCATTAATTCGCCAAACACTTGAAATTTTCGCTGAAAAAAAACGAAGCGTTGTTGCTTCTGCGTTTTTTTCGCCTTATAAAAATCGATTTTCGTGACTTGCGAAAATTTTCCAAGTGTTATCGCGATAATTACGTCATAGATAAATTATCTCGCTTTTTTTTTTCAAAATCACAAATCGATTCGAACGATAGTCGAGAAAGAGGACGATGAATCGTTTCGAGGGTATTTGAACGATACAGAATGAAAATGAATTTTCATTCGCGAAAGGAAACGAAGGAAGAGACCGATTTAATAGGAAAATGCTGTTTAATGGTGTTGATGTAGTTAAGAATAGGATAATGGAATGAATGAGTTAGTTGTTTTGGTAATAAACTTGCACGTATTTATTTAAATTCGGTAATGAGAATGACGATGTTTTACACGAGCATAAATGTCGACGTCGGGAACATTCTCGAGGAGTGTTTTGTTTTTCCATCCGTCGAATGTGTGGTAATGGCGATGGTTAGGTTTTCGAAGCCGAAAATTTCGCAATTTTTCACGTCAATTTACGTATATAATATATAGGTCTATTTGACTCTGAAGCTAACGATGCGAAAAGGTGATGAAATTCGTGACGTAAATCGCGTTGGAAAATTTCATCGCGTTAGCCCGACTAGGCAGCAGTTTTACACGTTTTGGTAATTTTTTTCCTATTTTTCATGTTACAGAATCACGTGTTCGAATGGGCCAGAGATCACAGAGTGCATCATAAATATACGGAAACGAACGCCGATCCGCATAACGCCAAAAGAGGATTTTTCTTCTCCCATATCGGATGGCTGCTGTGTCGTAAACATCCCGATGTCATCGAGAAAGGAAAAGGAATCGATATGACCGATCTGAAAGAAGATCCCATTGTTGCATTCCAAAAAAAGTACGTTTTGAAGTGAAAAATTCAACGAAAGTTCGAGTCGATGTTAATGATCGTATTGCGTTTACGAAAAATACGCGTGAAATTGAAGGAAAGAGGGTGTATGCGGGATGATAATTGATAAAGTTATTGTGCAGACACTGTGTGTGGGATTTTATCGTCTTTGTTTACTCGCTTATGCACGAAATATTGAATTTTTTCATTTTCTAGAGTCGAAAATAGAAGCTAGTGCAGGATTCGAATATCGTTGAGAAATTACAATTCGAAATGAAATTGTAGTACGATTTGGTGTTTTTTGGCCTAATCAGTTTTATTGTTTTTTTTTTTCAATGGTTGTGCTAGAATATGCCCGAGGATGGAGGAGATTGGAGGAGGGAGGGTCATTGAACAGTAGTTTCGTGCGACATGTAAAGGTTGAAAATGTACGTTTTGATGGAACGTTCCTTCGTAATATTCGAGTCTTGAAAGTTGAACTATTACCTTGGCTAATACGTAATTATCATTGATAAAATGCGAATTTTTTCACTCGATAACGATACTATTTTTGTACGTTGTTCGTCTGGACACACTGTGCTCTAAAAATGATCAATTTTCTGGGTGCAGTTTTTTTTTCACCAGAATGAACAGTTGTTTTTTCTGGTGAATGAAATGAATTTTAGAGAATGTTTTTAGAAGTAATGTAGGAATTAAAGTCAACTCGAAAAGTTTAAAAGCATTTACTCATTTCTATTGAGTGAGAAATTTTCGTTTTGAAACGAAAATAATGTAAAAACTTGTGCTTTTGTTTTAAAAATCAAAAAAAAATTATTTCTATCCGGAATTTCAAGAAGTTTTTCAAACACCAATAATAATGTGGAAATGTCATCCCCCTCCTGAAAAACTTTTAGTTTTAGCTTAGAAAGTGGATTCTATGTAGTTGAAAAATTTTCACGACGATTGATGACTTATCTCTGAAGGCCAGAAAAAATTATACAAATGATATTTTGAATTGTGTGAAATTCATCTTAATCAGAAATTTGATTCCCCCCCCCCTCAAAAAAAAGCTACTTGATTGGTCCTTGAAAATTCTGTACAGTGAAATTTTTTCTTCTTTTTTAAAAAAGTGTTTGTTAAATTACAAAACTTGTTTCTTTTCTTCCCTAAAAATAAATTAATTCAAATCGAAGCTTTTAAAATAAAAAATACGTTGTCTGAACAAAATTGAATGAGGTGATTCTTATGAGATATAAATTTTTTAAACCGGTTCATTGATTTCCAACCAGTTGACAGAAATTCCTTGAAAAGTTGAATTACGAAAAATTTTACAGAAAAAGTGAAGAGCATTAAAAATTGAATTACGAGTATTTTTCCATTTATAATTTTTTTTGAACCGGTTCAACGATTTTTAAAAGTGTTGGCCAATTTTCCTGAAAAATCAGAGAGCTCTAACTATCAATTTTTCTGTTTCAAGATTTTTTAAAATAAGGCGTGGAAGAAGAATTATTAATGCAAAAAGACCAACAAATTTTATTTGTCAAAAAAACACCTCCCCCAGAAATGGGTGGAAAAATTTCTAGGTCAGAAAGAAAAATATTTTCATTTTAATCCTCTTAGGTTTGAACTTTTTTTTGCTTCGTAATTTTTTTTCTCTCTCCTCCTCCCCCCCCCCCCCCAACAAAAAACTCCTAGAAAATAAAACGAAGAATTTCTGAACCGGTTTCACAAGTTACATAAGATTCAGAATGATTTTAAAACTAAACGATTTTGGTTTCGGTTTTGGATCCGGTTTAAAAATGATGGTTACTTCAGTCAGTGATTCTGCCAAAACCAGGTTTCTTCTTTATATATTTTTTTTAGATTGTTGATGAAAATTTCTATTTTACAGGAAAATCTGATCTTTTTTTCGTATCCTCAAATTTGGGAACCTTTAAATCATTTTGATGAATTGAAAAAATGATTGATTAAAACGAAATCTCAGAAACCAAAACCAATTTTTGCTTTTGGGCTGGTTTCGATTTTAATCTTGGTTCCTGTTGAATTTTGTTGGCCCTGGTTTTTATTTACGGTCTAGTTGTGTTTTGTTGATTTTGGTTCCAATTTTCAAACTGGTTTCAACTTGGAAGCAATTTTTTCGTATTTAGTTTCACAACTTCGACAAAAGTCTTCCTATCTGTATTATTGTATCACCCCTAGACAGAATTAGGAAAAAAAACCAAGTTTTATGATTTTTTAGACATTGTGTAGGTAAAAAATGTACAGGGAGAGTTCTTTCATTTATTAAACGTTGAATGGCGTCTTACAAGACTTTCTGACCATCCTGTAGGCACATGAGATTGAAAAATTATATTTTAAGCGGTGTGTCTATTGATCAGGAAAAATTTATGATTTTTTGGGGAAATTTTTTTACTAATTATGGAAGAAATAGCATTGCAAAAGAATCACGAAATTTCACAAAATTGACTCAGTAGACTTCTGAATTTGAAAAATTTTCAATTGAATTGAAGAAACGAACGTCGAATTTCACTTGAAAATCCGTACATATTAAATGCTCGATATTTTTTTTTTGTCTTTTGTCTTACCCAAATATTTCTTCGCTTCTCCTCTATGATCTAAGATTTCTTTCTGATCGACTCGAATTCACGTGTACTTTCGCCTACGCTTAATTTTAAATTTATTATCTGATATCTTGTTATTGAAATCTAACCATTGGCATGATTTTATTCTTTTCAGATACTATTTGATCTTGATGCCAATTTTCTGTTTTATTATTCCAACTGTGGTACCAGTTTACTTATGGGGAGAATCTTGGTTAAATGCTTGGTTCATCGCAGCCATGTTCCGATACACGTTTACCTTAAATATGACTTGGTTGGTGAACAGCGCCGCTCATATGTGGGGAGACAGACCGTACGATAGGTGAGTTCTACCTGCGTTAATAATTTTGTACCCACTTGATACAATTTTCTGCGCAATCAAGTACCCTATTCGAGATAAGCGTATCGGAGAATTTTTCAAGTATCGATACGATTGTTCTCGGTACAAAAAGGCAGATTTTTATTGATCGACGAGAGTCGTTCGAGCAATATTAATTTGAAAGCAATTCCAGTAATGGACGCGATAAGAGGAAATGAAATATTTTATACTGACTCGTTTTGTTATTTTTTCAGATATATTAATCCATCGGAAAATAAAGGTGTTTCGCTAATGGCTTTGGGCGAAGGCTGGCACAACTATCACCACGTATTCCCGTGGGACTACAAGACATCGGAATTAGGAGACTATTCGGCCAACACGACGACCGCATTTATCGACTTTTTCGCCAAACTCGGATGGGCGTATGACCTAAAAACCGTCTCCCAAGAAATGATCAAGAAACGCGCCGAAAGAACTGGTGACGGAAGTCATCCGGTTTGGGGCTGGGGTGATAAAGATATTCCGCACGAAGATGTCGACGACGCAGTGGTCATAAACAAAAAAGAAGAATAGACCATGGTGTACTCACCCATCAAAGGAATTTAAATTATCTACTGTAAAGTGTGCGTGTGATCGTATCTAATATGTATCGTTCAAAACTATCAGATAGTTGGAAGTTGATTTTTGTTTCGATCGGTGTTTTTTTTTCTCTCTCGAATCGTTTGGCCATCCATT
Organism: Pseudococcus jackbeardsleyi; assembly: GCA_038380155.1. Classification (NCBI taxonomy): domain Eukaryota; kingdom Metazoa; phylum Arthropoda; class Insecta; order Hemiptera; family Pseudococcidae; genus Pseudococcus; species Pseudococcus jackbeardsleyi. The sequence goes on from CM076238.1 coordinate 42,744,285, forward strand.
TTAATTTCATTAAAACGGATCGTTTTCGAAAGTCGAAAACATCCAACATTTTTAAACACGTTTGTTAATATTTAGCTTCATAAGTGATATACCTATGATTACTATGCAGTGTAGTAAGCATAATGTAAATTTTGCTTCAACCTCTTTTATTTCTATTATTTATTTTTTTGTTTATTTTTCACGTTTTCCTCTTTTTTTCTATCATTTTCATGTTAATTTATTATATTTTTTCTTTTTTTTTTTGAAAAAAATTGAGAAAATTTTAAAGACTAGTAACGAATATAAATTTAATATTATGTTAGATAGTTAACGTATTATATGTTTATCGAGTGAAAATAACCTTGCGATTTTCTTCTCTTACAGTAGGTTCGTTTGGATGTTCCAAATTCTGAAAGAGAAAATACGAAATTTGAAATTTTCACGTCATTTGTTCAATTTTCGGATATTTTTGGCTACTGTAGGTAAAAAAAAATACAGTGAAATGATTGATCACACTCGCACATATACACAAAGCCGCCAATAATAACTAGAAATCGACCTAATGACTTCTGAAAATTTTCAAATTTCGGATCTTTTTTTTCAGAAGCGCCCAAACAAACCTAGTTTTCAAAACTACGTATAATATTTTAATCTGTGCGCAAGTGATAATTTTTCCCACGTAAATTTTGATTTTTTTAATCTTGCGAAACGTAAATTTTTTTTCAAAAAAAAATCGAACAATTATGTTAACGTTTGTACAGTGGTATAGAAATTATTTGTTACAATATTTTTTTCATCTTTGTATGTTTTTACGAGACATTATCAAGTTTAATTATTTCAAAACGCAATAGACGCAGTGAAAAAGAAGATATTACATATTTAGGTTCTTTAATTTTTTTTTTTCGTATTTGTAATTAAAATGGCTGTGGATTATTTTTTTTAAAGCGTGCGTCGAATTGGGTAATGTCTTTGTTAGATTATGGTATTTTAAAAAACACAAAATCGATCATGATTTGTTTATTTGTGTGTACCTATGCGATTATTTGGCGTGTCAAAGCTAGTCGCTGTTTTTGCATCTTTCATTTTTATTAGTCGAAAGCGTTAACAGTTTTAAAATTTTTTAAAAAATGGCGCGATTATTCGCTGGACATGAATACAGCACAACGATCCAAATGATGATGTAATTTTTCGCTTGATTGAAATTACTGTTGCTAGATTTATAAGTAAATCTTTGAAATATTATGTCAATGTAAACGTAAGTTTATTTATTGTCTAAGTTCAGTAATGTTAAAGTAATATAAATATTAATGTAAATAAAACTATTTTTATGAAAATTTGGTTGGAACTTTTTTTCGCTTTATTTACAAGATTGAAGTAAGAAATTTCAGCTTTTTGGATAAATATTTTATTTTGTAGCGGAAATTTTTTCCCCCATTTATTAAGAAAATTAGAGGCGATCAGAAATGAAAGTGTTCAAACAATTTCGATTTTTTTGGAAAATAGTCATTTTATGAGAAACGTAGATAAGTTGAGGATGGGAATTCTGACAAATCTGGGAATTTTGAAATTTTCTCGAGAATTTTTTTTAAATTTGAAAAAAAGATATCATCTGAAAAGTACTTCCATAAATTTTTCGAAATAATTTACCCCATCTTTGCCTTGGTCTAATGATCACAAAACTCTAAAATAATTGTCAATTTATTTTGGAAGTTAGCAAGGTGTTTCTTCTTCTCATTGTTTTCCTGTTCCAACTGTAGAAGATTTTTCGGCTCTGGAATGTTTATAATCTGAAAATATGATAACAGTGATAATGAGAAGTAGTTTTTAAGCAGACGAATATAACTAATTTTTGCCTTCATAGTTTTCAAGTTGTTTCTTCAGCTTCGAGTTTTCTTGTTCCAACTTTTGGATTGTAGCATGCGCTGCTTCGATGACGTTCACTGGAATATGGACTGTAATTTGGAAATAATATCTAATAATAATGAAAATGAAATATATGAGCCTGGATCTTGAAAATGTTTCTCAAGGGTGGAAAATTGGTTTTTGAATTGCAGTTCACCCCTGATTTTATTCCCTTTAAAATCCACGAAATCAGAGTCAACTCATGAAAAATACCGAGTACCTGTCTTGGCAAATGTAAAATTTAAAAATTGTAAATTTACTATTAAAGTCCATTTTTTTGCTCATTTCGGTCAATTTTTTCTGGTTCGAACACGTAGATATTTATAACGCAAATCGTCGAATGGGAAGTCTTCTTCATTCTCCGAAATCGAAAAAGTGAAAGATGTTAGTATGTAGTATTACAAAGTAAATTAGAATTTTATGATCCATTTTCACTTTTCGAGTTCAGAAAATTCGGAAGAATTTTTTATCCACAGACAAAACCTAATGGGAGAGAGGAAAATGTTTTTTTCATCATCCTAAACTTTAATACAATTTTTACAAAATATACAACATGTTAATTTGTACCTATCTCTTTAACTTTTCAAAAACATGCAAATTGGTTAAAATAAATCAAGTATTTGATTTTTTTGAGCTTTTATTAGCCATTTTTGTAACCAATTACCTTCCAGAAAGGATCAAAAGGATGCTGCACTTGATCACAAAGTTCTGGTAAGAAAAAAATATGAAAAAATGGTTAAAGAAAATTACCTATTATTCAAAATTACAGTCATGTAAGTACAAATTGACGAGTAAAATTAATTTTTTTTCTAGAAAAAAAAAAAGAAAGAAAAAAAAATCTAACATAAGGTTAAACAAAATCTAAAAAAGTAGGTATCTAAATAGTACTAAGTACATACCTTACCTAACAAAAAAAGTTGAAAACGTTGGAAAAAACAGTAAGTACCTAGATGATAATTATTCGAAGTTGGTATGTATACTGACACTTTTTTTAAAATGTGACTATTTTTTAAAGATTGTTAACGATAGTGAATTGAAGAAAAAGTTGTTCAGATCTTAAAGTGATTGGTTTTAAAACGATTACAATGCTTTTGTTATGAAATGTAAAATAAAAACTGTGTGACAATATGGCCTCATCTTAAATGTACTTTTCTTATCCCCTCCCTTCCTCGTTCGACATTGGATTTTTTCATATGCTGGAGTATTGGAGTTACTGAGTAGGTCCTAGGTACCTATCTAAAAAACGAGAGTAACCATTTTTAATGAATATTAATTCTTCCACGCTCGTTAACAGAATGGAGTTTTTCAACTACCCAGATTTTTTACGTCTTCTGAAAGTTCAAAATGATAATATTATTAAACATATTAATGAGACATGGTACCTATACTTATGAGCAGATATAAAACTTGAAAATTGTCATTTTACCTTGATTGTCTGTAATGCTAAGCGAGATATTTCGATTTAATTATATCGGCATTTTTCTTTTGCAACTCTTCGATTTTTTCACGTAATTTATTCATTTCGTAATCATCCGAAACGTCTATAATTTGAACAATAATGGCAATGAGACGTAGTACCGACATATTTGGGCAGATATAAAACTTCAAAATAATCATTTTACCTTCATAATTTTTTAGTTGTTCCAATAGCTCTCTGTTTTCTCGATCCAACTCTTGGATTTTATTATGCGCTGCACTGAAGCTGTCAACTTTAACTGCGGCTGTAGGTAAGTAATTTAAAAATAATTAAAGGTAATACCTTGGCGGATGGAATGTTAGAAAATTGCCAATTCAAGTACCATCTAAGTTCTTAAGTTGCTCATTTCGCGCATCTTTTTCTCGTTCCAATTCGTGGATTCTATCACGTAATTCGCTGAATGGGATGTCTGTTTCTTCTTCATCTTCCGGAATCGGATAAGTGAAAGATGTTGATAGTACTACCATGAAAATAAGAATTTTAAACATGTAACGACGCATCTTCAATTTTTTTGACTAAAGAAGAAAGTACCTACCCACAAATATTTGAAAAAATAATGACTCGCCTAGTCGTTCTTATCTATGGACAGATTTTATCAAAAGCTTTATCAGAAGAAAAAACATTCAGAGGAAATTATCATTCCATCGTATTAATCGAGCATCAGAGTTCCGGTTATCAAAATAAAATAATATAAGCAAAAATAAGTAAGTACCTATTTGCTGTGTAGGTAGGTACTTGATAATCATACAACTTGAGTTTTGAAACGGAGCGAAAAACATTCTCAGGTAATTAGGTACATAGCATAAGTACCTACCTACACCTACTTACCAACCTACTGTCTATCTTATATTGAGTGAAGGATCTCTCAAAAAATTTTATTCCGCGAGTCTAAAGGGAATGAGCTCTTGGGAAGGCTTAAAATTTTTGAAAAAAAGGAGGGGTTTTCTGCGTTCATCCTTCTCCCCGAATTGCAATTCAAGTTTCCACACTTCCCTGAACTATTGACTTTGAAATTTGGTATCAATTTTTGTTCTCTACCAGCGAGTTGAAAAGTTGCAATTCACAAATTTGAGACGTTTTTGGTTTTTGCCAAAAGGCTATTCCATAGTAAAACTGGACAAAATTAAAGTCGGGTCTTCCGATTTCGCTCAATTTTTTTTTTACAATTTTCAAATTTTTTCAATTCAAAGAAACCTACGATTGAAAATAATCAAAATAGGTAAACGCGCCTATTATATTGTAAAGAATTTAATGAATACAAATAATCAATAAAAATAACAAAGCATACTGTAATAATTGTCTAAAATTATTCTTATCTATAAAATTTTCGCTACAAATAGAAAAAAATCTCCGTACAAATCCTTTTTTGATAAACTACCAAAGGAACTGAATCACTGAGAACACGTTTTAATTAAAATTTCATCACATGAACGATTTTTTATCCGTATTATTTCAGTCAGTATAACAATTGTACAAGTCCAAAAATTAATCTACTCGAACTCGGCGTTTGTTCCAGGATCAAGTACGCTGTCGATTCAAATCAGCGATCATTTCGTTATAAGAGGGAATGACTTGTTCTTGCTGAATACATAACATTATAGGTTTTCCAGTTTTGGTAGATTCGTATAAAGCTTTTCTAACTCCTTGGGCGTCGACTGTGCGAAGATTCGTAATCCATCCTAAAGCTGCCAATACACGAAGCACAGCGTTGCAAAATCCATCTTGGTAGTTACCGTATTCGCCAACTTGGTAGTCCCATGGTACTAAGTAGTGGTAATGTGGCCATAGGCTTTTGTTCACCAAGAAAATCAAATTCGTGTCTGCTGATCGTCTGCGAAAAATTTGAGTACAACGATTATTTAAGAGGCTTTTAAAAAAATGTTTTAAGTTTGGGCGATGCAAAAAATTTTTATGATGTGAATTCAAAGGGATGAAAAAATTGATATTGTTTTGGGCCATGGTAAACCTTTCCTGCTCTGGTTGAAGCTTCAAGATTTAAAACTGAAAAATTTCCCCAAATTTTTTTAATGTTTTTTTTTGTGTGATAAAATAAATAGATGTATCTACGTACGTGGTATCAATTGCGAAAAGTAAGAAAAAATTTTACAATTTTTTCCATTTTTTGTTTATTTTTTAGGTTTGTCTAATGAAAGAGAATAAGTGAAATGAAAGGTGACTTCTGAGTTCAGAGTTCTGACTTCCGGAATCAAAGTGAAAAGTTGACTCCTAACTCCAGTGTGACTCCAGAATCGAACTCGGGTTTTGACTCCTGACTTTGGAGTAAATTGACTTTTATCTCCGATTCCACTTTGGAGCAGTTGAGAATTCTGAGCTGAGCCAATTGGAAGTAAGTTTGACTCTGAATCCTGAATTGCTCTGGAGTCAAGTTGAAGTCAGAATTCAAGGTCATACTTTGGATCCAGAGTAGAGTCCACCCAGTGTCAGGAGTGTCAAGGTGGGATCAGGAGTCAATGCCTAAGATTGACCCCGGAGTGACGAAGTCAAAAATCGACTTCAATGTTGCGCAACTGTTTTTCGGCTCTATATCCATCATTTCATATTTTTTTGTATTATTTTTGAATTTATTCAAAAAAAGTAACATCAAAATGATCCCAAATTGACTCTGGATTCGCAATTTCTCCGAAGTAAAGCAGGAGTTCGCCGAGTTTGGAGTGAAGGTCATTGTTCGGCTAGGGAGGTGGAGTCAGGAGTCAAGATCTGAAATTGACTCTGTAATCAAGGTGGAGTCAGAGTTGAGACGTGGATTTGACTCTGGAGTCAAGACAAAATCTTGAAATGACTCTGGTGTCCAGCTGGAGTCAGGAGTCAATTTTTCACGTTGGCTCCGGGTGTGAGGTCGGAATTAGGAGTAATTTTTTTAGATGACCGCATTCCCTCATAATTTTAACTATAAATGGACGTGGGCGACCCTGGACTTCCTGTTCCTTCAATTTTTAAGGGGTTCTCAAACTTTCATGAATATAACGTCAAATTGCAGGAAGTTGGAAGAGCCCCTAAAAAAGTTACGTAAGTGGAGGTGGCGTCGCGTCGTCCTCTTACGGCCATGTAGACTCAAAAAGTCAAAATAAAATCTTCAAAATTGATTAAATTTTTAATAATAATTTTTTCATTTTTCATATTGATTTCAAAATTATTTCCGGCAATAGTTTTTTTGGGGATCAAAAATTATGTACTTACCTACTTACATATATCTATCGCCAAGAAATCAAAAAAATCACGAGCTTTTTTTCACTCTTCAAAAATTACAATTTTTAATTAGTGAAACTTTGAGCTTCTGCCGAGGGAGATGGAGGGGGTAAACATGGACCAAAATTTTTCTAATTTTTACATCGTTTCGAGATAATTTTTACAACAATTTTTGGCACAGACTCCAAATAAAATTTAAACGAAATTTAAAATTTTGCACCTACCTATGTACATAGATGAGGAGTTTCATTTCAAAACGCAACATCTTTTTTGTTTTGCCCCCCCCCCCCTCCAACCCTCCTTGAGGTACAAGTGCGAAATGACCCCAAAACTTGTAGCTGGGGTCCTAAGCTGTCCAATGAGACCACCCCGAGCCAAAACTCCCCACCCAATTTTGAATGACAGTTTTTTGCGATTTCCCAAAAATCAGGTTTTCAGAGATGTTGCGTTTTGAAATGACACTCCTCAGATGCTTTTTTTATTTTCATTATTAAAAAATATGAGTCAATTTCACGCCTGATAATAATTTACCTGTCAACAGGATCCAGACCCCACAAAATTATAGCACTGTTAATCAACCAAGCGTAATGAAGCGATATAGCAATACGCAGGAATCCAGCTAAGAACACCGATACAAGAACTGATTCTCCGAAATATTCCACTGGAATGTTTATAGGCAGAAGTATACTCAAAATTGGCATCACCAACCAATACAAACTGAAATGAAATTCATCGTGTGATCAAAATCGTACCAAATTGCTGTCCTTCTTTTCAGGTGTAGACGAACAAAATACCCGTTTCGTACGTTTTTTGCCACATCACCAAGCTATCTCTTTCAATATCAGTCATATCGATGTCTTTTTCTATGTGGTTCAATTGTGGGTGTTTGGTGGTCAGTCTGCTGCCAAGGAATGTATGTAAAAATCCTTTCTTGTAATTGTACGGGTCTTTTTCGGTGCCATGGTATTTATGATGTATCCTATGATCTAAAACCCAATCGTAAACTGAGCCCTAAGCAAAAAAAAAATAGTCGTGTTTAGGTTTACGATTGAAATTCGCAAACGTAGCAGTTATTTTAACATATTTATGTAATATTCTACCTGGCAGGTTAACGTGTGTCCAATAATGAAGAATAATCTGACGAAAAAATTCGCTTCGTAAGCATTATGACTCCATAGCCTGTGACAGCCTAACGTCACCGATAAAGTGGAATATAGTATCAACACGAAAGCTGAAAAATATACCATTTGAATTTTAATTTTGAGGTCGTACATTGATCCAGAAAATTCGGTGGAATAATTTCTCAGTGGTATGGTGACATTTTTGAAGATTTTCAAAGAAAAAAAATCCTGATTATGTGTTAGCAGGGTGTTTACTTACACGATGTAAAAAATTTAATTTTTTATTTTCTGTTGTTTTTTTTTTTTTTAGGAGGGGGCTGTTTTATACAATTTTTCTTGCTCTAAACTTGCCCAAATAGACTTTCCTCCCCTTCCTCGTGTTTACCTACTACATTTGAAAGAAATTTCAAATTTCAAGCACTTTTTTGGAACATCCTACCTGGCATGCATATGCCTATTCGTTTTAGGAAGAATTTCAGCAATTTTTTTGGAAATTTCATTCTGATGAGATGATTAGGCAGGTATATACTTACCTAAAAAAAAATTACAAATCGATGAACAAAATATTGAAAACATTTTAGGTGTTCGAAAAATTATCAAATTCGCCAATCGCCAACGAATTTTGTAGAACTTTTCCACTGAGCTTTGGAAAAACAGAGGTACCTATTTTCATGTTTTTCAAATGTTGAATTTTAATTATTTTCAGATTTCTTCCTCCACCACCTTCTCCCCTCCTCCTCTCATCTTCAAAATTTTGTGTGTACTTTTTTACCAAGATTAAATTATAGGTGTAAAAATTATTCAACGCGAATGAAGAGAAGATGAATTTTTTAAAAAACAGGAATATTAAAAGCAAAATATAAACATGTGAGATGAATTTTATGACTCTTTACTTCGTATAAATTTATTAAAATTTCAAGCATCAGAAAGAAAAATAATTTAGCTGAGCAAAGCCAGCGTGAAAATGTTTGAAAATCAAAGTATCAAATATCTACTTACAAAAAAGAGCTGAGCATGAAAATTTTATTGCTCAAAAATAATCTGGAAAATTTTAGATAAGCACTATAAATTGAAGAATTTGAAATTTGTATCTATGTACAAGGTGAATGTAAAGTCTGCTGATAAAAGCTGGTTAGGATTTTTCAGGGAGAGGGAGAGGAAAGGAGGAGGAGGAGGAGGAAGAGGAGGAAGAGGACCAACATTTTGATAGAAAAAATCAATTGGTGATTTATCAAAGAAAGAGAAGACGGAAGTTCTGCCTCTGGACAAAGCGATTGGAAAATTTGAATGGAGAATATTAAAAATTCTTGTTTTTTTCGTGGTAATTATCAAAATTCAAAATTTTCGCTATTTCCTTATTTTTTTGCCACCAAAGTGAAATTCTTCTCATTTTTTTTGTTTTTTATTTGGTTTTTCTCACCAGTAAACACCCTGCTTAGGTATAGGTAGCAAGGTACCTATAATTATAAATATGTTAATAGGTGGAAACCCGCAGAAGCTCCTCACACAAGACAAATTTTTCATTCCATAAATTAGATAGGTAATTATCTATTTAAATCCACTCACTAAAAATCACTGTCGTCCAATGTGCATGAGTAAATATCAAGAATACACCGTACAGAGCTGACATATGAAGATAAATGAACAAAAGCACATTTTGCCAAATAACGTCTCTTTTGTAAACGACATTCTCTTGTTCATCTTCCATTTGATCTATAAATATTATTTTTCGGAATAATTTTCACGCAGATTCTCGTCTTTAATTAATAAAAACCGATTAAATTTTAGGTACTTACCGGCGTGAGCCAAACGGTTCGGTGAAACAAGTCGCGTATATTATGGTTGTTATAGAAAACTGATTCGATTAACTGATCAGCATATTTTCAGTTCGTTGAAAAATTACTCTTTGGTCGCTTATTAAAATGCGTTGACCTTTTGTAAAATCGTATAACACCGTAGTACCACTGAAATGTGTTCAAAGCTGGTAAAACAGACTGGCTCGATACTCAGCTGGCTTTTCATTTAGGTACAGCATTGTCCGAATTACAGGAAGTTTAATCGGTCTTGTAATGAGAAACAGTTCTATTTAATTTGCATGATTTAAAATTCATATGTCAAACCAACGGTTCTAATTTATATTCCGGCTGAAAAAGTTGCAATGAATTTTTTAAAGCAAACATGTACTTATTCTTAAACTGAAACGAGGTGGAGAAACACGAAATGGTACTTATTTGAAAAATTCACGCGTATGGTACTAGATGCCTAGCTGCCTAGCTAACCTATTTATTTTGTGTATTCGTACAATCGTACCAACCTAATTTTGAATTTATTCGAGTTTTGAAACCCTATACCAACTCCTATATCCAAAATTGAATTGAATGGATGAAATTTTAATGATTTTTTTTTTTTTTAAATTAATAAAATGATTTCCTGAAGTTGATTTCGATAATTTCAATTTTCAACGATGAGCAAGAGAAAAGTTGATTTTCAATTGTTGAGATGTCTGAAAAGTTGAAATGTGTTTTTCAAGTTCAGTCAATATGAAGGTAACTGTCTTATCGAGATTTCTAAACTTTTTATTCAACAGTGTTGAGTAGTTAGCAAGGCACCTATACTTAGGTATTTCAAAAATAAATTCGATAGAAAAAAATATCCTTCCTACTCAACCTGATTCAATCGTAATAATGAATATTAATTTTTTTTCAAGAAATAATTTCGTTTTGACATACATCAAAAAATGTATTCTCTATCGAAAATAGACAGGTGTATACCTAAAGGAGTACGCTTAGGTTCAAGTTTAAAAGTATGATTTTTCCACCCCTCCTCCCCCTTCACAACAAAAAGTAACAAAGAAAACTCTCCCCCTCGCGGTATGTCAATTCGAAGATGTGACAATTTCAAACTTTCCTTTGTCAATCTATCACAGCCCCTTGAAACAATTTTTAAAAAGACATTTGAATTGATTTTTTCCTTATACATCTCTGACAGAATCAAAATTTCTATGGAAGAAAATGTTTTAATTTCAAATCTTTTCTGGAGACCTTTAATAAGATAATCTCGTTTGAAGGAGATAGACCATACGTTGTGTCTGGGTCTTGAAATGATCAAAATTCATCCTTCGGATTCTACATAGGTAGATATTTAATACATAGATCCATTTTCATTCCTACTACTTACTTACTTGCTGTACATTTTACCTACATTCAAAATCTGTTTGAAAATTTTTTGCCAGAGATGGTCACTGTATGGATGTTTTTACCCAAAAATTCTATTAACCTTAATTTTTCATTGGTTATTTTGAATTTTTTTTCATTTTTTTAAAACTTCGACAAAAAATCAAAATTGTTTTTTCGGTTCTTTTCTGAAGTGATTTTAGTGTGAAAAATTTTACTCTGCGACAGCGTAAATTTTCCATTCCTACTTCATGTATGTATATTAATAGTCATCTATGGTCAAAGTGGCATCATTTTTCATAACCCCTGCAAATTCATCAAATGCAACATTAATGACATTGTGAAATTGTACAGAATCTATAACTTCATAGTTTTTTTTAAAAACGAATTTTAAAAAAGATGCCACTTTACCTGTAAACTTCACAAAAAGATGCCATCTCGACCGTAGGCACGAAAAAAAATTTTTTGCTTCAAGGAGTAGAATATAAGTGGTAAAGTGGCATCAAGTTTCTGATAGGTTTTCTGGCATCTATAGCATTTATCTTAGCCAAATAACAGCAAACGGAAACTGGCATCCGAAAAATGATGCCAGTTTCCAAAAAAGATGCCAGTTTACCTGTAGACGAAAAAAAAAGATGCCACTTTGACCATAGACAAATCTATATATATATATTTTTACTGCACATCTTATAAAAATTGAAAAGTGAAGGGAAATCACTGATGGTAATTTTTATGGGTACCTAACCTACGAACCTACCTAAAAAGTATTTAGGTACTACACCTATAAAAACAGTCCCAAAAATTCAATTCTTTTTTTTTGTTTTTAATTCCCAAGTCCGAAAATTTTAATAAAATTGAGGGTCGAGTAAGAAAATGTAAGAGGTGAAGGACGGGGGTCAAAGTACAAAAATTTTATCAAAATTTTGCGTTGACCTCACCCAACTTCTTAAAAAAAAATCAAAACGCTTACCAGCTCTCGAACCCAATAATGTTCATGCTCAAGCGATTGCCCAATTTCAAAACTCAAAAACCAATTATTTCATCATTTTGACCTCCGAAGCCTGAATACCTAATTACTCAACTTACCATTTTTTCTGCAGAAGCTCCGTAGAAAGTTCAAACGAAGATAAGTATTCGCAAAATTGATACAATTTTGAAAAAAAAAAAAAATTAGCCAGCTGAATATTTATATTATGTACATAACAATGAAATAGGAACAAATTACATAATAAATTTTCACGTTTATCAATAGGTAATTTTAATTTCGTTATTCATCATCGGAATGTTCAGTCTCACGCTTTTTGATACTTTTTCTTTTCTTTTTCTTAGCAATAGGTTCGTTACACATAGAGTCGATTTTTTCATCACTAGGGCATTCGCTAACCATAGTTTTTCTCTTTTTTCTTCTCTTATCCAGTGATTTTTCCTCCTGACATTCATCTCGTTCCTTAAGAGTTGTTTCATTATCACAGATTTCACTCGGATTACTTTTCGATTTCTTTCTCTTATCGGTTGATTTTTTCTCTTGATGTTCAATTCGTTCCAATTTACCACCTAAATGTAACCCATGTCTCGCAGCTCTGAAAGTTGAAAATTTACATACATCCGGTAACCCGTAAAATCGCAATTTCGAATAAAGAAAATCATAATTATACAAACTTATGAGCTGTACGTCCTCCACAAGCTTTAAACAGTTCCTCATCTGATAATTTAGCGAATGCTGAAGCATCGAAACCAGTTTCCTCTTTTTTTTCACCCTTTTTTTAAAAACAAATATAAAAAATTGCCCATCAGGAAAAAAATTTAAATAAAAAAAATTTCGGAATTTAAAAATAATCGAAGAATTTACCGTCGAAGCGATATTAGAAGCAGCTTTATTGTAGGCTTGTTCCCACCAACGATTTGTTGTTTCTTCGGTTAATTTATCTTGATATCCGATGCCCATTTTATCGAATTTTAAACCACATTTTATCGGTTTTGAAATACCCGTTTCATCTTTTCCAAGTCCTTTCCCTGGTTACATAACAATTCGCATAATATGATTAAATTACAGCAAAATTCACAAAAAATGCCAACATTTTTTCAATTTTTCAAATTGAATAAAAAATTAAAAATTTACAAGAAAGTGGGATTTTGTAAAATTCCATGACGTTTTTTAATTCATTGCCATTTATTTGATAAGAAGAAAAGACATAAGTGAAATTGCCAGCGAAAATATTATAAAAAATTATCAATGTTTGCGACAGTAACTCATTTTTTTGACCATTTTTACTTTTTTCGGAGTGTAATTTTTTCTACTAAAATGATAATTATGATTTTTTTTCATTCGTTACAAATACAAATGGAGTTCTCTTCATGATTCAGGTAAGCAAACCCAAATTAATGTATGTACCTTATTACCTACTTTGTGATTTTTGCATTTTTCCGAAGTTTTTTTCTGGCATCATCATTCCATTTTACTTGCTTCAAATTGTTCCTCAAAAAAGAACCACTTTACATTTTGTGATTGGAAAAATTTCAGAAAGGAGGGAAAATGGTCAAAATTCTCACAGTTTGCAGAAAAACTTAGGTATTAAAAAACCTCGCTATTTTCCTATTTTCTTGCAATCAAGTTGAAATTCTTGCCAACTTCTGTTTTTCTTCTTCAAACGTCATAACTTACTTGAAACCCCCTCCACCCTCAAAAATTGCACACAAATCGCACAGAAACAAATTTATTTTAAATAACAATGTCACAAATTAATTTTCAAATTAATTAAAAACAAAATGACCTCTAAATAAAATAACTGAATTGGTATGTAAACACACAGTACACATATTAATACGAATAAAATTACTTTTTATAATCCAAATAATTTTTTTTTTCATCTTATCAAAAAAAGAAGAATTTTGTCCCATTTCTTTTATTCATATAATTACACAATACTTATAGAATAACATAGGTTCATAAAAAAAGAAAAAAACGGTCAGTAGTAAAACCATGCTCTAAGGCAAATACAAAATTCAATTTCGAATCCCATGTCAATATTTTTACATTTTTTTTTTCAACTTTTAGTAATTTTTTTTGGAAATTTTTCCTAACACATCATACATAACAATTTTTAATTACAATTTAATAAGTTACGTGAACCTATAATAATTATGAATAAAAAATTAGGCCTTTTTACACGTAAAGATATTCTATAAACAGAACGACACGTACAATTAGTGACACTGTTATATACGTACAATATTCTCGAATTGTTTCGTACACAAATAACAAAAATACACCATCAATAAATCAAATAGTACAATACAATAATTCACATCAACAGTGGCGTAAACTACTGTACCATTGGTACCCAAGCTGCCCGAGCTCTTGAGTAATTTTTTTTTTACCAATTTACACCGCTGTTTAATGCGTCGAAAAATAAAGGCGGACGAGAAAATACAAAGCACGACTTCATAGAGAAAAGTTCATTTTATACATAACTTAAAAATTATCTTATAAACTACAACATATCACATTTTTTTTTTCATTTTACACGTAAAGGTTGAAATTCAAACCAATACATGTCGATTATTTTCCATCCATTAAGATGAATTAATATAAGAAAAAGTGTACTAAAAAATTTCCCATAAAATTTTCAATTTGGAAATACCTTGTGGTAGGGCGTTGTACGGTGAGTTATTATTATTATTTTTTTTTTACCAACAATTACTAAAAATAAAAATCTACAATAAAAAATAAACAAGACTAGAAATCTGATCGAAATTTATTCAAAAAAGTACAAGAGTCCAGGGTTGAAATATACTTAAAAATTAAGCAAGAAAAAAAAACCCAGCTCTGAAATTTTTCAACAATAATTTCGATCAAGTTAGAAAAAAAAAATGAAAGAAAAATACATAGATTTTTTTAACGTATCGAACATCTCAATTTTAAAATAACGATTACACTAACAAAAGAACCACGAATTACAGACAATTTACATAAAAACAAAACAACGAAAAAAAGAATAAATTAATAAAATTACACGATTACGCTGAAACACAAAAAAACCGCGCCAAATCCCCATTCAAATTCAAAAATTCTCGCAATGAAGTCATGCTTTCATTTCAAATTATTAAATAAAATGGTAAGAAAAATTATTCGTACTTTACAAAAAATCATTTCAAACGAAATAAATTACAATAACGCTTAATTTATTTGTTTTATCACAATGTATCAAGGAATCAGACATAAAAAAATTCACAAATCAATACAATAAAACGAATAAGAAAATTACGCGTAGAATAGGATGAATGGATACGAAAGATGCACAGATGGATTCGCAACAACAACAGCAGCAGCAACAGCAACGACGGATCCAGATTAATACGCGTAGACCTTTGCAAAAGAAAATTACCATGATCATAATTATACTTTTTGAAAAAAAAATTTGCACGATCAAACTACACTTCTATTCGCGAAATCATCATCTTCGACTTGGACATAATAAGGTTTTAATCGAAATTATACGTTAACTAAATTTTTCAATACCTTTTTCTTGATCACCTCGTTCATCGAAGGTGGAACTATAATAAATAATACAAGATCGGTAACTGATACGTACGATATTTTGAGTTATTCTTAATTGAAAGAGAAAAAAAACAAAAAAAAAACAAAACAAGGGGAGACAAAAAAATAATAAGGGGAAAAATACAAATAGTATCGTATCCTAAACGAATAAATACAGAGAGAAATAATCAAGTATTACGATATAAAAATATAAAAAAAATTTCAGAAGTAAAAAAAAGTCACGGTAGGGACCGCAGAATACTATCTATAGGTGGTCCTTATAGCCATTATGCGAATTGGCATTATTATAGGCGAATTTTTTAGACGTATGTTCGTGATCGGATTCACGTTCACGTTTCCTCGATTTCAACATATCTTTACTAATTTTAAATTTGAAATCGTTACTAGTACTTTCTTCGGTGCTGGTCGGAGGCGGTATAATTTGATCTTTGTTAATTTTAATCTTTAATTTCATAGGAATATCGACTAATTTTTCTTTCGGTATGGTAATCTTAATAGGGCCAGGTTCTTTGAGCTCCTTCTCTCTGCTGTGTTCTTTGCAATGGCGATGTTTATCCTCTTTATGGCGTTTCTTTTCTTTATGCCTTTTCTCTTTATCGTGTCTTTTATCTTTTTCTTTGTGTTTTTTCTTTTTCTTGTGCGTATGAGCGCTGGTAGATGATTCGGCGCCGGCAACGGTGGCCTGATCGTCGCTATGGTTAGGTACTAGAAGTTGACTAATGGCAGTGGAAGTTTTAGAGTATTCGCCCGGTTCGGCTTTCACGTCTGGCTCTTCTTTGACCGGAACGTTGTTTATCGCTGGAGGCACCGTACTAACGCCGTTGTTCTTTTTGTGATTGTTGACCGATGGTGGCGGGTTAGCGTTGGATGCGGTCGAGGGTACCACGACGACGTTCTTTTTGAAAATATCTTCGAAGCCGGCCACCGTTTCGACTTTTTTCACGACTGGTATAAGCTCTGAATCCGGAATACCGGGACGATACTGACGACTGCCAGATTTACTCGGGGTAGTCAACGGTTCCGGCTTAATTTGTACTTCGGCCGGTTGATTACGTTCTTGGATCGGTGACGGAGCTATGCTGTCGTGACCGACCGGCGATGGACTGAAGATCGAATGATTCTTGGATAATTTAGTAGCCGCTACGACGCTGTCGATTACGGTATCGATGGTATCCGTCGACGATGCGGATGATTTAACTGTATCGTCTTCTTTCTCCAGCGTTTCGTTTTTGACTATCGTACGTTTTTCGCTCTGTTTGGCCATCGTTACGTCTTTAATGATATCCGATATGATATCAGATTCGGAACTCTTTAGAACGCGGGTATTATCTTGATGCAGACCGTTATCCTTTTTGTAAGTATTTTTCGCACTAGGAGCCGACGATATTGAGGCAGGATGTTGGTAATTTGAAATAGAAGCGACAGCTGCGGCCGTAGCATTGTACGGTTCTTGTTTTACCAGCTGGGATCCAGGCTCGTGTTTTATAGAACCCGGCTCCGGTTTGATTTCTGGTATTTTACGTTGATCCGGCTTGATCATGTCTTTTACAGGATTAATAGCCGCATGACCGGCCATCGCGACCGGATTAATTTTAGTCTTAGGTAGGTTATGAATTGCACTAGAGGAAATAGTTTTATGAGGGTGATGGGTCGGTATTTGCTGCTGCTGCTGCATCTGCTGGCGTTGTTGTTGCGAAGACGACACGTGAGATGAAGAATTACTTCTCGACTGGTTCGAGGCTACGGCGTTGTTACCGTTCATCGACGAATTCGAAGGATTCACCGTTGCAGCGCCGGGTTTGGTAGCCGGCGAATGAAAGCTCTGATAATGGTTGGACGACGAAACGGATGCTGCAGCCTTCGGTACTCGACTCGGACCGGGGATGGTCTTGTCGGTCGACGACTGCTGCAACGATTTCGGATGCTGCTGTATCGATGACGAAGTCGATGCTATGCTATGGCTCCCAGAGCCGGAGGACGACTGGCCATTGGTACTCCTTCGATCGGTGCCGTCGAACGATAAACTACTCAGAGACGAATTCTGACTACTCAACGATTTCTGCGAGTTTTGTATTATTTTCTTCAGTCTGGACGGACATTTATCGTAAATAATCAAAAATTCGTTAGTCATTTGTTCTAGTAAATCTTGCGTAACGCTTTCGTCGATGTACGACCACCACGACAGATTCTCTTTGCTCTTCGGTATCTCGCAGTTGGACCATCGACATACCAGATGGATACAAAAACAAGCTACCACCGTGGGCCTGTATTGCAAACACATCGTCGTAAGGTATAAACTATTCGACGCCCAGAAATACGAAGCGTGAGAGATATCTTTCGATAGCGACGCGAGTTCGCAGAATTGAACGATGTACGTGTGCGGATGCTCGACAGCCATATCGAAGCCTAACGTCTGCAAGAGTATATTTTCGTTCATCACTAGCTCTTGGGCTTGCTCCAAATATGATTCGGAATTACAGTCTGTGTTTGTTTGACCCTTTTGCAAACACCATTGAGCCATTTTGATGATATACTCCAATTTGCGAGGCTGCTCTTCGACTTTAGCTGCTAGAAACAGCGCCGCCATCGCGATTGTGTTCCGATGAAAATGCGTAAACGAATGGAACATGTAGAATCGATGCATATACACGATGGCCGTGCTGATACACAGCTGAGTTAAAGATAAACGTTTACCGACATCGCGAATGAAATTCGCCGCCTGTTGCCTGTGCATCAGCTCTTTGTCAGCGTCTATACCGTGTCTACGGCTGGGCGAATTTTCCAAAGCTTCTTTCGTAAAGTACCATCGTTCGTCGGACATTTTGATTTCGGCATCAATGGCAATGCTGATGGAAGCGTCGCGAGCACGGTCATAAGAGTACGAATTCTATCGCCAGGTTAATCGCAGCTTCGCATCGTTATTCTGAAAAATAACAAAAACAACGAAACTTGGCATTAGAAGACGTTGTCTTTGGAATCTTAATCTAACGGTAAGTTACTCTAATCGTAAGATTGGCAAAATTATCATCACTGATGGACGACACGGTCGTAATACGTTTGCTATGTCTAAAAAAGCGATAAATTCGAAAGCTACGTGTTTCCGAACGTTCACAGTTAATACCTAATACAGTATTTCGTATGTTTAGTTATCCGCGAAAAAGACCATCGGATTCATAAAGCCGGTAAACGAATCGCTATCGATATGGTTTTCTTCGAGATAACTCAACGCAGGTAGTATTCGAATCGAAAATACAAATACCTTGAAGAATAATTATTTTAAAAAAACCCAATCTTCGTACAACAAAATATAATACAGAGAATTAGAAATCACTGTAGTCGTAAGTAGGTTTAACACTTCATTCGATCACTAGTTTTCACCAAAGTTAACGTGATAACACCTTAATTATAAAACTGTAGCAGAATTCGAACTTTTTAATGAATAAATTCCTTCTTAGGCTGCGAACTTGAACAAACTTTCGTGATGACTGACAAGCTTTCTCGTTACTGATAGATAATTATTTACCAATTACCACGCACTGGATATAA
The DNA here is from genome assembly GCA_038380155.1 of Pseudococcus jackbeardsleyi. NCBI lineage: Eukaryota > Metazoa > Arthropoda > Insecta > Hemiptera > Pseudococcidae > Pseudococcus > Pseudococcus jackbeardsleyi. The sequence continues at coordinate 42,763,248 of CM076238.1, forward strand.
AAACATTTGATTGAAAGTGCAAGATCATCTGGAAAGTGAAACTTCTGATACAAAAATCGAACGAAGAAGGAATAAGGAACAGTAACGACAGTGGTCGTATCAAGTACACAAACGAAACACATCACCGGTAGGTACTTCTATCACTCCACCGAACTATACCATGATTCAAAATACGTTGATTCAGCAATCATATTCGCATACAGGATTATATTTTTCTTCTAGCACATATCGGCAATGATCACGGGTCAAATAAAATCAATCAACAACAGTTTCATTTCCATCGCATTCAATACTCGACTGTTGAATTTTCAATCTGCTTCAGGCATCGTACGAGTGGATTTTTCATTTCTTTTTCTGTAAGCTTCAGGTTTCAAGATCGATTTATTATTCGAATAAATCGAAGTCTTGATCACGAGCCATTCACGTTTTCAAATAGGCGTAGTAATTGAAATGTAACTGAATTATCGATGTATTCGGTGTAATCAGCCACATCTGTGAATTTCTATTGTTTATGAAAATATCGTTAACAGTTCGAACTTTTGCTGATGTTTGTTCTGTAGTGATTAGTGAACATACCCGGTGCTGACTGCTGAATTACGCTGAATATTAGAATCCGATATCAGTCCATGCTTTCATAATATTTCCATTTACAACGCCGCGCTGGTAGAATGTATGGTAATCAATCTAGAATTTCGAACTGAATAAATTCAATTATAATACTTTTATTTCGATGAAAGCTGATCGCATTATTTACCAGATGTTTGTTCACGTGCCATCTCCGTTTTTGTTCAAATCAAATGTAAAATTAGGTACATCTGGTACATTAGCTTGAATGGATAAGTGAGATAAAAGAATGTTTCCAATGAATCGACGACAAACAGGAAATCACAACACAAGACGAACGAACATCACGATGAAAATAAGTTACACATAAATGATCTTCCATTTATTCGATTCCTTTCAGAACGTGATGAGACGATGACATCAACATTCTTTCATGAAAAATGTCACCTGTAAAATTTGTTGCTCATAAGTGATTTGTCAATAAAACCACGTTATCATTTTAGGCATACATTTAAAAGATTGATACCTTCACTACAATAATTTTCTTCATTCGCCTGGCACGTTCAACAGAGCGAATAGTCTCAGATTTTGAGAGAAATCGTGAAGTGGGGTTTTTCAAGTTCGAGTGGGAGACTATCAGAAAGTATTTGAGCATTTCCTTGGAAAACAAGTATCTTTTCATTAAATTGAAATGAAAATACTGATTTTTCTATCTTCAACGTGACTCATCTTCCTTTTAAAGAGTGAAAAATGGTATCCAATTTTGAAGTAAAAAAAGGTAGGTACTGAAAATATCAAACTCAAATAGCTTTTTTCAAAGGTTGATAGTAAGACTGGGTTACAAGTCACAACACAGGTAGAATAATCCAACACTGAGACAAAATTCCAAGTATTATCCCCCCTTTCAAAAGTGGTAACATTTTGAGAATTTCAAGCCTATCCCATTCCCTTGGTACAAGTAGGCAGGAGATTTAATTTTACTCAAGGAAGCCCGTCGCCCGTCCGATCAAAGTTCACCACCTCCCAATATATATTTTTTTATTCTATCCGAATGTTCAAATTATTTTGTAGGCAAAAGATCGGAGGTCCATTTTAATCGGATTTTCGTTTGGTAAAGTAAAATTCATCGGTAAAAAAACAACCGTCTCTACAGATTCATCCTCAGAAAATAAACTGCTTGAAAAACAAAACAACATAACGATTTCTCTTAAAAGTTCGACTTTAAGTCAGTAATTTCTTATTTGATAGCTGATCAAAATTACCTTTAAAAACAGTTAATTCAAAACAACAAACAATTTAAAAAAAAAATCTTAATTTCGTATCATCACATTCATTTATTCTTAAAATGCTCAAACAGCTACACATTGAACAACTTAGATCGAGTTATATAGGTAGGTAGGTAATCATCTTAATATAAGCTTAACACCAAGAGGCAAATTAAGTATTATTTTCGAAATTGAAATTAAGTTTACAAAAATGTCCATCATTTTGAAATACATAAAGAAAACAAAATGGCTTTTGAATTTTTACCAAAAACATTCAATTTATGTTCTTAAAACTCAATATAAAAATTAACATAAAAGAAAACAAAAATAGTTATTCTACTTTGAATTTCTTCCTCAAAATCAAACTTCTTTTACGGTCAGACAAACCGTAGGTAAATTAAAAACATTTTTTTACAAAAAATTGAAAAATAAAGACCCAATCCGTAAGTATTTTAACAGAAATGAGCAGAAAAAATCAAATTTTTTCATATGTATTAGGCTTCAATTTATAGATATTCATATCTAATTCAACTTTCCTTGTTTGTAAACTGAATTTCAGAATACGAAATTAATGGTTTCTTGAAATAAAAAATCGAATAAAATGGTCAAGGCTATTTCAAAAATACCAATCTATAAAAATTAAGTTGAGATTCTATGGGTTAATTTTTCTGTTTTTCAAATTTGAAATCGAGAATCAAGTAAATTTTTTTTAAAAATCTTTATAATAAAAATAATAAAATTTCAGTACAGAAAAATTTCATAATGGAACTTGACACTAGCCAGAAAATTTTCATTATAATATTACTACAGATAAATTTTAGAACCAGTTATTCGAATAAAAACATAGATTCAAAACAAACATTCAGGGTAATAATGCGCAGCCGAAACATAAGCTAAAAAAATGAAATCAACAACGAGATAAGATATAAAAAGAGGAAAAAACAAATATCACAATATAAAAAAATTAATTATTCATACAGCACATGAGTATGCACATAATTGACGAGAAAAATTAAATACATCTTCAGTCAGTTTTAAAATCCATTCTGCGAAGCGGTACTAGCATTACAGTGTGGCTTCTTGGAAGTATGATCGTGATTCGATTCACGTTTACGTTTACGAGACTTCGATGCTTCCTCAGTGCCGATCTTCACAGCAATATCGGTTTTCGTAGCACCGGACGTAGAAGGCTGCAAAATTGGATCCTTGTTAATTTTAATATTCAATTTGACGGGTATATCGATTAGTTTTTCTTTCGGAATAGTTATTTTAATAGGGCTTGGGCGCTCTTTTTCTCTCCTGCTATGCTCCTTACGACGATCATGTTTCTCATCTTTATGTCGTTTCTTTTCTTTGTGTTTTTTATCCTTTTCTTTATGTTTTTTCTTCTTTTTATGACTATGGGATGTGGACGATGAAGCGCCAATGACAACGCTGCCAATGTTGGTATCTATGTTACCAACACAAACAGCATTTTCTTCGGCTAAATTGGGTATTGTAGGTTGACTACTGACGTTGGGAATTTCGACGTATTTTTTTCCAATTTCACATGATTCATCTTTAATAGTAACTTCGTTTAGAGGAGGTGCCAAACTAACCACGTTGGTAATCACAGGAATATTAGTATTAGGTGGACGGCTGGCAGCAGAAGTGGACGGTACGATAACTTCGTTCAAATTGGATACAGTCCCGACCATTTTACCATTTGTAAGAAAAATACCCGAGTGATATCGATCATTCATCGGGTTCGGTGGAGTCTTCATAGTTGAAAATTCGAATTCGCTAGGTAAAATCTCCTGTTTAATCTCTACCTCCGCAGGTAAAATTGGAGTTATTAGAACATTTTCTATCACAGGCTCCTGTTTAATCTCTACCTCGACCGGTAACGTTCGTTCTTCGACTAGAGGTAAATTGAATCGAACGTGATTCGGAGGGGGCGATGGACTAAATATCGAATGATTTCTTGACGGTTTCGTCACCACGGCACTATCGACAGTGTCTATTTCTGGCGGATTGCTTTTGATTTCGTTCTGTTTAGCCATAGTCATTTCTTTGATCGTGTTCGATATGAAATTCGAACGCGAATTTGTTACAGGCCATTTAAATTCTCTAGGAAGGTCCATTTTCTGACGAGTATTTTCGACAGCAGCTTCGGCCGGATTTCGATGATTGGTAATAGATGCTACAGCTGCAGCTGTAACGTCTCGTTCAACATTTAGGCCGGGTTTCAGTCTCATTTCAGCGATATTTCGTTGCTCCGGCTTCGTTTCTTTGGCCAGTAGGCTACCGGAGATGCTGCCGTTAGTCTTTGGAAGGCCAAAAGTGACAGGGTTAATTTTAGGCTTAAGAGCAGCATTATGCACAAGGCCCGAAGAACCGATTTTATGAGGATTCTGAGAAATTTGGACATGATGTCGATGATGATGGTGTTGTTGAAGCTGCAGGTGTCGTTGATGATGATGTTTCGATGATACGTGAGCAGTCGAATCGCTTTTCACATGTTGAGATGAACCAACGATCGAGTTTGGATTAACGTTAAGGCCACCGTTTATCGGTGGATGAGAGCTATGACGTTGATTAGGTAAATGGGTCGTCGAAGATTTATGCACTCGATTAGCTGCAGGCACGTTATGATGGTTCATTGATGACCGATGGTTCTTTGGATGGAGCGAAGAAGACGACGATGAGCCGGACGATGACGATATTAAATTCAGGCTATGGCCAGACGAACCAGACAACGGATGTTCGTTCGTATTCGGCTTACGATCGCTGTTATTGATTGGATTACGACTCGAGGAGCCGATTTGAATTCGTAGCAGCTCGTTGACCTTATTTTTTAGCCCAGGAGGAGATTTTTCAAAAACTTCCAAAAACTCTTCGGTCATTTCTTTCAAGAGTTCCAACGTAACGCTCGGATCAATGGACGTCCACCAAGGCAACTCTTCGCCGTCCTTTTGAATCTCATGATTGGACCATTTGCAAACGAAATGGACACAAAAACAAGCTACCACCGACGGCTTGTACCGTACGCACATGGTGGTAATGTGTAAACTATTTGATGCCATGCCGTACATAGTTTTTGTCAATTCTTTATTATACTTCAGCCTTTCGCTGAATTCAACGATAAACGCATGAGGATGTTTGACAGCCACGTCGAAGCCTAACGTCTGCAGGAGTATATTCTCGTTCATTACGAGTTCCTGAACTTGATCAGCATACGATTTCGAACCGTTATCGATACTAATTTGGCTCCTCTGCAAACACCAGTGAGCCACTTTAATGATATGTTCAATTTTACGAGTCTGCTCTTCGACTTTGGCTGCCAAAAATAACGAAGCCATCGCGATCGCGTTCCATTGGAAATGAGTAAACGAATGATAAACGTAGAATCGATGCATGTACACCATCGCCGTACTAATACATAACTGATTTACCGCTAAATGCTTACGACTGCCCATATCGTGGATCAAATTTGCCGCCAGTTGTCTATAATTCAGCTCTTGATCCGCGTCGATACCGCATCTTCGGCTAGGCGAATTTTCCAACGCTTCTTTAGAAAAGTACCATCGGTCGTCCGACATTATCACTTTACAATAACGTTGCTTTCGAAACAGACACTAGATTCAGTCGCTTCGCATTTCTAGTCTGTAAAAATTGAAAAAAATCAACATTAGGCGTCATCGTCACGTGAAACACGTTTAAAATAATCAAATCTACGAATAACATCCCCTAACTAAATATCATGCTTTGAAAAAAAAGAGCCTATACTCGTTATCTACGCGGTTGTATTCAAATAGCATTTTAGTAAGGGTGTTATCCGCGAAAAAATCGATAAAATCAAGATTTCGTGTCATGAATTCGATGATAAGAGTTGTAAAATATATTGTATCAATTGCAAGCCACGTTGCCGGCATTTTAACGATAAAATTTTGTTTAATAATAGAAAATATCAATCCTCCATCATTTTTATTGAACAAACATCTTCACGTCTTCATGAACCGTCGAGCTATTTAATCTCACACATTGATGGTCAATTTTCCCATGTTTAAGCTTGAAAGTAGAATGGTGGTTATCTAGGAAGTGATCAACGATACACCGATGGCCTGATTCTTCTCCATGAGTTCCAAATACTAATATTTTGCTAACTTCTGTCTTGAAGATATCACAAATTGAGTCTCGGAGTTTTTCATATTCTTGAAAAATACTCCAGACATCGACTAGTAACAATTTTCTTCGTTGTTTATCCATTTCAATATATGGGAGACGAATTTCAATCAGGAATATTTTTCCAATAATTTCCAAAGTTGTCGATAACGAGTTCATGTTGAATACTTGATGAGATTTCTTCGATTCCAACAAATTTATCGACATCAGTGAAAGGTCTATCGGTCCAGTATAATTCTTCAATCAATCGTAATAGCTTTTCAACTTTAAAATTGATCTACAACGATTCTTTAGTTTGGCGGGCACACAAAATCAAGAGAAAAATGATACCTATGAAAATTAGCCGGTAACGCGATTGGAAAAAAGTAATAAAAAATCACGATTAAAATTAAAACACTTTCTAATTCATTCGAATGGTACTTCTGATGGAATAGGATGACATCTCCAATACATTTGATGAAATGTCACCTGTAACAATTTCGTTCGTTAGTGAACTTCAACACCTGGGTAAACTTCATAGAAGAAGGCATGCATTCGTACAGAGAAAAAAGGACTGAATATATGTTCGATACGAACGAGTACATACTCGTACTTTATACTCACTTTGTAGATAGCATCCATCGACGGTGAACAGCATTTCTACGATGACAGCTGCAATATCAGGTGAAGTCCATCGTTCGGTTCAAACAGTGCAGAGCAACGGTAGGTAACTGACTCCGATGTAGGCAAAGGTAGGCGTTTATCTTTCTTTAAAAAAATTATTAAAAAACCTGTAGGAAGTACGACATTCAAGTCGTACGAACAGAGTACAACATTAATAAGGTAAAATTCTAAATAATATTAGATGGTAAAGGATTAAAAATGATAACCATAGGTAATAACTAAACATGTAACGAAAAAAATGAGTCAAATTTTTTGATAAAAATATTTAGGTTTATTTTTCAAACGGCTGTCACAATCATAAAAAATTTTTCCCACGAAAAATTTCATATTTTAGTAAACTCGTTTCCACAATTATTAGCGATTTTCTGCATTTCTTGTTATTCAAATGATAATCTTTATCGAAGGTGATTTGTATATTAAACGGAGATTTCAATCAATCGGATTTAATAAAAATTCAAATTTTGCACATGAAATCTCCATTTTTTTTTTTTTTTCATTTTCTACTGAAACAGAGCGAAAATTTACCATTAGTCATAAGTTTTGGGAAAGTACTCGAATGTAATATTGATGACGTATCGTTAAGTTATCGATACAAACATCATATTGATAACGTAAAATTACTTATTAATACGTAAATTAACTTGGTACGACGAACGTTCATAATCCTTTAACATAAAACAGATCTCTCCACATCTTGATGATAAGATTCTCACAGCGAGCTAAAAATAAACAATCGTAATAACGTCGATAGTTTATACTTTTTCTAGAAATAAAAATGATGGTTGGTAGTTTTTCAACACTTACTCGGCGGATATAGCTGGATTAAGAAAATTCGCAATCGCAAAATCTCTCAATATCATCACCAAGTTCACTACGCGGTTCCACGCAGATAATCTGGGTGGAATTTTCACGTATATACGAAATTACTCATCGAGAAGAAAATATTACACGCTCTCTGTGTACATATAAGAATCATTGGGTATCAACATCGACGGATGTGATCAGGGAAAGAAGTAATGATTGGTATTATCAAATACTGGGCTGACGGGTGTGAAAATTCATGATATATTTCGATTCTATTTAAATTAAATCGCTTAAATGAGAATTTCAAATCAACGGCGGTATAGCAATGGGTATATACTTCCTTATCATAATTTTAGATTCAAAATTAGAGCAGCGAAACCGAAATAATTAGTAATAATGGTTCAGAAAAGTTTTGAAAACGAAGACAGAAACGAGTATACCAGTAAATATAGCATAGAAGTTATTTTCGAGCATTCGTTTTATATAATACGATCACTACTGTACCGTCGCATTTCCAACTTTCAACAATATCAAATTGAAAGATGATTTTTGATCAATTTTCGACGAACTTTATAAGTCTACGTACATTGCAATATATAATTGACTGTAAACAAGATTTCAGAATTAAATAGGACGGAGATTGTTTCGAGAACGTTTACAGTACAGCTATGTTACCATTACGGCGAAAACTATCACCAAGTAATGCCATAACTTATTCGCTTGTGGGAAAAATGGTTGGCGGATGGTTCGATTCATTGTACTGAGTTTTTGGAAAGTCAGAGAACAGAACGAATGGCAAATTCTAAATATATCTGCCAGATTTATTCGAGCACATAAATGATAGTGGATACTGCTATTCGTTTTACCTTTTTTCCATCCGTACTTTTTCAGAATTTTTTCAGCGTAGTCCATTATTAACGATGATGTATGAAACAATGTACACCGTCGATAAATGAAAATAATTTTAATTCGAACAAATAACAAGAATGTTAATTTTAGAAATTATTTTCAACTTTTAAAACTAAAACAAAACTGAAGAGCAAAACACGATTTTCAACTCATCGTTGAATAACATCATGGTGATGTAATAACATTGAAAAAAAGCAGGGCCAACACTTTTAGTTCGCTTGTGGCGAACTACGGAACTAAAAAAATACGGATGAGATGGGGATCACGTGACACATTCTACCTATTTTTTAACCTACTTAATTTCACTTGATTTTTTATTTTTTTTAAAAATTGAAAAATTTTGAGTTTTAACTTTTAATTACCTCGAGTAAATTTATAAAAAAAAAAAAATTATTTCATATCCAAGCATTTTTTTCTCCTTGATTTTCCAAAAACGCTAGTTGAAGGTGTTTTATAGGTCAACACGTCAGAGAGGAAATAATTTTTAATTAATAATAATTATTAATTTTTTTAAATCCAGGGTAATAAATTGAAATTAGACAATGAGATAGTTATGAGATTAACGTGCGTTTTTTTCATTTTGTATGTTGATTTGATGTTGCAATGTTTTTTATTTCATTAAAGCTCATAAACTTTGAGATAGAAGTGATAGAACACACCCTTACCATATCAGCATTACTCAACTAGTCGTACATCACACTTCCCTTTCATTTCAAATATTTTAATCGTTTGGTCATTCATTTTTCAAAGTCGTGAGATGCAAGTAAATCTCTAATCATTCTCCGTCCCTAAGTTCATAAAAAATCTGTTCCCAGTTCGTTATTAGGTAGGTTCCAATTCAAATTTCGCTACACAATTTTGAAACTAGCACTTTAACAATTTAACATCAAAATTAAAGCATGTAAATAAAAATCAATCAAAATAATCATAGATTCAAACGAGTTACAAAATTCAGAAGACATCACCATTATTCATGATAATTAAATATGTACATCGATCGTAATTCGCAACAAATTTATTCATTCACAGCGCCAGCGAGACATTTTGTAAAATGAAATTTATCAATGATTTACGCAAAACTCAGCGAAAATAAACGTAACAGTAAGTAAATTGGATGTTTATTTACTCTGTTCATAGAATAAAAATAAAAAAATACATTTAACAATTACAATCTTCTACCACGTCTACCACCTTTCCTTCTGGTAGCATCTGAAGGAATTGGAGTTACATCTTCTATTCTTCCAATTTTCATTCCGGATCTAGCAAGAGCTCTCAAAGCAGATTGGGCTCCTGGGCCAGGGGTCTTAGTTTTATTACCACCAGTTGCTCTCAACTTGATGTGTAAAGCGGTAATTTTCAAAGATTTACACTTCTCGGCTACATCCTACCGCAAAAAATCGAATATTACATTAAGATACAATAATTTTAACTACAGCGACATACATCATGAATGTCCTATCCCTACGTTACGTAATTCGAGTAGTATTTTAAAACTTGACATACCTGAGCGGCCAACATAGCTGCATAAGGCGAAGCTTCGTCACGATCGGCTTTTACTTTCATACCTCCGGTGACACGAGCGATGGTTTCTCTAAAATAACACACGTATTCGGTGAAACACTTCGCTCCGAAGTACAATACGTTATAAGAACAAATTGTATATTACCTTCCAGATAAATCAGTCACGTGAACGAAAGTGTCGTTAAAACTAGCGAAAATATGGGCGACGCCGAATACATTTTCTCCGTTTTTCACTTGCGGACCCAAAGAGATTTGGACTTGTTCCTGCTGCTGTTTACCTTTACGCGGAGCCATATTGTTGGTACTTTCTGAAAATGTATTAAATGGAGCACTACATTATTATGGAAATAACGATCAATTACACGATGTATTAAATAATTCATATAAATTACCTTCTACAATATTTTATTTCGAAAAGATCGAAAAGCAACCACGTTGAAATAGAATTTCTGGCAGATATTTTGAAGAAATGATCGAGCTGGGTTTTGGGCTTTCCGTCCAAATTTTACGTTTGTGGTTTCAAAGTGGCACGATTCTTGACTAGTGTTACAACGTTTCGCTTCGTGTTCGCTCTTATCAGCCAGAATTTTTCGGAATTTTTTTGATAAGGAGATCAAAAATTTTCAGCGATTTTCACTTTTCACTTTTCAGTTAATTTTGAGGTTTTTACAATTTTTTGTTGTAAAACGTTCAGCTTCCTCTGTTTTTAGTTTTTGAGATATGGAAGTAGAGGATTGCGCAAACGAAGATTTTGATGAAAATAATCTCACCCACGAAGAACTGAAAAAGGTAACCGAATCAACTCTAAATGAATTACTCAAAACGAACCATGTCGTACGAGATTTACCTCAAGATATTACTTTAGAGGAAATCGAAGCCCAAATTGCTGTTTTCCATGGCCGATCTATGACTGTATCCATAGTCAGAGACAACGATGTGATTCCGGTAGTCGTAAGTAAACTCATTTACATACCTATTTCCTAATACTTTTATACAATTTTCATTACAACCATGTTCCTCAGGTGAAACAAAATAATTCCACTGTTTCCGACTTGAAACGAGCATTCCAAAGAGCTATGACTTTGAAATTACGCAGGGAAGGTGAAAGATGTAAGATTAGTTGGAAGCACGTTTGGCGTGTCAATGTATTATCCTGCGACGGTGTTAAATTGGACTCCGATAATAAATTTTTGAAAGACTACGGTGTTGGAAACAAATCAAGCGTTATATTCCAGCCAAAAATCAAAGATAAACCTCATAAAAACTTTGGAAGGCGTTAAAACTCAATCTTCAATCAATGTACATACAGTAAGGAAAACTATATTCACAATGATAAAATTTATTTTTTCGGTAATAAATTAGTACAAATTATCACATCTTAAAAAAGAGTATCAAAAAAAATCTTAAATTATGAGTTCATGTTTCAGTCTGTTGGAGTAAAATGTAGGAATCCTTTAGTATTCTTTTTCATGCTCAGCTGTTGATAATTCTCCTCTTTTACGTATTACTTGTTCTACCAATTCCTTCGAAGGTTTTTTCAAATCATACGCCCATCCGATTTTTGCAAAGAAATCCAATCCTAAAGTTGTCACGTTGAACATATAATTTCCTAATTCCGCTGCTCTGTAGTCCCAAGGAAATACATGATGATAATTATGATAGCCTTCTCCCATAGCCATAATACAAACCGCTAAATTTTCGGCCGGTTTGATATTCCTTTGGAAAAAATATATTTCATCAAAATTTACACCATAATAGTAAAAAAGAATTGAGAAAATGTTTTATACTTGTCGTAAGGTTTTGATCCCCACTTATGTGCTAAACTATTCACAGACCAAGTAAAATTCAGGTTAGCTACGTATCTTATGAAAACTTGCGAACAAAATGAAATTTTCCATGATTCATTCCAAACGTAATAAGGTACTAATACTGGCAATATGAAGCAGCATACAATTTTAAAATATAAAAAATACCTAGAAATTGATTATTTATTAATATATGATAAATTCAATTTTGATATTGAAACCAAATTTTTTTTACTTAGTATGAAAAGCTATTAAAGGATCATTTCGTATATCACTCATATCAACTGTTTTTCCTTTTGTAGTGACATCAGGATGTTTTCTCATCATCAACCAGCCAACATGAGAGAAGAATAGCCCTCTATTGGAATTATGTGGATCAGCATCAGTCTCACTGAATTTGTGATGAACTCGGTGATCTCTCACCCATTCGTGTACGTCATTCTACATATTAATTATTTCAAATTCCTTATTATTTTGTCACACTCATAATAAATTATTTTTTAGGTCAATCATTTACAACATACTTGACCAGCTACTGAATAGCAAAAAAGTAAAAGTATCTTCAGCGGTAATTTAGCTTTGTATGATCGATGAGCCCACAGCCTATGGACTCCTGCAGTTATACCAAATCCACCAACTTCACCGACAAATACGCCTACGTTCGTTAGAAGTCGTTTTAATTATTACTTCGATTTTTCCAATTTACGACAACGAATACTCACCCCAAAAAATTGTCAAATATTTAGCTTTCGTAACGTATATGATGAATGTATAAGCTGCTATCAAATGAAATAACGTTATAAAAAAAACATTCAACCAAAGAATTTGTTGATGGTCAGGTTTTTCAACTGGTACGACATTGTTATTTTCATCTCTACTGGTTTCCGAATCTTTCAATTGCGTTTTAAATTTTTTTGATTTATGCCAATTTTCGGTTTGATTTTTTTCAGTATTTTTAGCTAAAATGGTGACGCGAAATAAGTAAAAATTGCTTCTATCTTGAAATTAAACTTTTTAAATTCAAACTTACCTTTGACTAAATGCCAAGCTGGATTGAAAAAACTCATTTTTTATTTTCAAAAATCGCGTTCGTGACACTTCAAAACAACATATGTACCGGTATTATTTCATCCGATGAAAATATTACGATCACTAGCTATTGCAGTTTTTCGAATGACTATTTAACTATTTGCACATTGTTAAATTGATGAATTTTTGGCACTGTAAAATTATGATAATTACGTGCGACAGCGAAAGTGTATTAATAACCTATATTTTCCGGGTAAGCGTTATCGAATTGAAAGGTGAAAAATAATTCGTATTGTTTGGCTATTTATTTTATGTAATTAGATTATTAGAACATCGATGCATCCTCAATTCATAGAAAGACTCGGGTGAAAAACTGAATATAAGAATGATTTCATACTCTAAGGTTAGTAGTTCATTAGCATGATCATGATACTTGACTGACTTCGAGATCTGAAAATAATGAACTATTTCAACGTTAAAAATAATTGTATTAAAAAAGTTTGGTAACAATCTGTAATCTTTTATATTTTATTATCAATAGTACGAATTTTCTTTTGGTGCATTGGATTGTGTTTTTATTCTCGGTGAAAAATGTTCGAGTCGTTTGTGGATTCTAATGGGACTTCAGGAATATGACTGCCGTCACCGTATTTCTTTATTGTGTTTTGGACTAATTCTGTCGAAGGTGTTTTTGCGTCATAAACCCAGCCTATTTTTTGGAATAAATCGAGCAACATGGTGGTGAAATTGAGTTTATAGTCGCCCAGTTCTGCGGCTTTGTAATCCCAAGGAAATACGTGATGGTAATTGTGCCATCCTTCTCCGAGAGCCGCTATGGCCACTCCTATATTTTCTGCTGGCCTTATCCGTCTGAAAATCGAAAAAATAAGTGATCAACGAGGAATATTATTATTCGTGGTGTAAGATAAGTTGCCTAATCAGTTTTAAAAAAGGTTGTAAAATTCTTTTTACAAGTTTTGGTTACATCACTAGAAACAGAGTGTTTCATGAATCGTCTGCTAAACTTATATTGAATACGCAATTTTAAAAAATCTGAAAAAATTAATTAATCATGAGAATGAATAGTAAGTTAAAAACTGAAAAAATTTATTCTGAATACTTTTTGCCTAACACTGAAAGTGAAGGAGCTACGGGTTATTAAAAATGAAAGGGCTTTAAATTTTTTTTCAAATATTCTCAATTTCAAATGACACTTAGCAACCTCAACCTCATTTTTAAAAATCTATGGAACAAAATTTTTTCAGATTTCGACATAGTATCCGTTCCTTTTGTATATTTTTTAAAAAAATTTTTCGAGTAATGCTTTTGTAGCCTCTTCAATTTTAAAATCAGGCAAATTGTCATAAAATGAAAATTTTGTATTGCCCTGTTTTTAATTTTCATATCAACCCCACGGATGAAAAAATTATCAAGCCTTATTATACCAAAAACGAAAATAAAACGTCGGATCTGCGTGACACTTCTATTTTCAAATATTTTCAACGTATTTAATTTGTTTAGAACCGGCGCGGCGCTTGCCCCTTCAATTTTAAAGATTGGCAACATGCTCATCTCAAGTTTTTTTTTAGTAGTTTTCGGTTAGATATGTATAAAAAAAATTGGCAGACGATTTCATCGAACATTCTCTATTTTTACCTACACCCACATCGAATTTTTCAGAACTGTTTGGAAGGTTCAGTTTCAGTTTTGACGTTAATGTAATGCTGTATTGGAATGAAAATAAGCACCTCTGAAAACCTGCATTTTTTGGCATAAATATGACATTTTTGACATTTTGGGTGTTATCTCTTCATCCTCTTCTTCATTTGAGAGGTTCAGTTATAATTTTGAAAAAAATCAGCCTTCACGACGAAAATCAGCACACCCCCTCCTCCCCAAAAAATTGATACTTACTCATCTACGAGTATTTATTGTTTTTTTTGGTGTTAAAAAAATTATGCCTCCCCTCCTTACGAAAAGGAGGAGATGTTTTTCGAAAAACCTTAATGTGAGAAGTGAGATGAATATGACGAAATTGTTTGCTAAAAGTTCAATTTACTATACGTATATCCTACGACGTTTTCTGCCTTTTTGCCTGGCTTTTTCCAGGTAATAATCAAGCCTTGATTTCCCAAAAAATTTAAAACTGTCTCATATTGTGGTAAAATGCCCAAAAAATTTGAATCATAATTTCATAAAAATTGAAAATTATTGTGGAACATCATTCGTTATGTTTTTCGCAACGCTGAGTTCGAATATCAACTTATGTAGTTTTTGGATCTGCCTTCTTCATCCTCTCGTCTCTCCAAAAAGAGTCCAGATATTTAACTCAAAAATGAAAAACTAAAAAAATTGAGTGGAATTATATTCGTTACTTTTTTTTGGAGTCGTCGAGTTCAAAAGTCAATATTTTTAATTCCCTTGATTTTACCCCCCCCCCCCCCCACCCTACTTTAATCTCTCTCCCAATTTCCTCCCAAAAGGCCCATTTGTTAGATTTTTTGAAAGACGAATTTGATTATCAATTTGGTTTTTGAATTTGATCCTTCCCCTTCCCTCTTCAAAGGTTAAATTTGGTCCGAAAAACCAAAAAATTCAAAATCCGAGTAGCATGTTGTTTATTATAAATGTATTTTATTATGAGGCAGAGTTAAGAAATAAAATTCTATTTAGTTGCCATCCCTTCAGTTCCTCTCCACACCATATTTGAATTTACGATTAAAACTTTTGAGGAAAAAAATCTGGATGAGATTGCACCAAAAAAAAAAATGTGATGCACTGAGTCAAAAATCATATTTCAGTACCTATTGAATTCTAAAATTGATGGAAAACGAAATACGAGTAGGTATTATTTGCTCTTACTTGTCATAAGGTCTATTTCCCCAAATATGAGCAAAGCTGTTGACTGACCAAGTCATGTTCAAAACACACATATACCGCACCATTGCTTGCGATCCAAATGCATACAACCAAAATTCATCCCAAAAGTATATCGGTGGAATTATTGGCAAGACAAAACAAAACAATATTTTGAAAACTAGAAAATATCTGAAACGAAACAAATTTTTCAATTGAATTTTATTCAAATTTAATTCGATGGAAGTGAGAAAATCACGGAATGAGAATATTTACCTATCGTAAAAGGCCAACAACGGATCATCTTTTATATCGCTCATATCTACAGTGGATCCTTTACTAATAACTTCTGGATGCTTTTTTTGCATTAGCCAACCGACGTGAGCGAAAAAGAATCCTCGTCGAGAATTATGCGGGTCAGCATCAGTTTCGCTGTATTTATGATGGACTCTGTGATCTCTTACCCAGTTGAAGAGTGAATTCTGTAAATAAACATGCTCATTTTCTTTCCATTAGGTAAGTACTGTTTTTAAATTATAGGATTTCTGAGGTTACCATTCCAGCTGCGGAATATAAAACCAAGAGAATAATTTGTAGGGGTCGTTTCGCTTTATATGCTTTATGGGTCCATAATCTATGAGCTCCGGCAGTTACCCCGAAACCAGCGGCAATCCCGACGACGAATCCTGATCGCACAAATTATTTCGTTCATGGCTAATTTTTAAAAAATCATATTTGAAAACATTTTTGATACTTACCCCAAACTACGGTAAGAAATTTTACTCGATGGGCACAAACAAGAAAAGCGATGACCGTTGCTATATGAAATAATGAAATCGAGATCGTATTCAGCCATATGATGGGTTGTTGGGTGAATCTTGTCGATAATGGATTTTCTTTTTTTTCATCGTAATTTGGTTTCGTTTCTTTTACAAAATTGTCGCATTCGGTCAATATGTGTTCCTTTTGGTTAGGAGGCATTTTCGAAAAATGGAATTCTTGAAAAAAAAAACAATAATAATGTGCAAGTAGGTAAAAATTTTATTTTTATGGCAAAAATTGAAAGAATTTACTTACAAAACTTTAAAAAAATAATTTATATAATGGGATGTTCTTATTTTGATGAGGAATTTTAAAATAAATTTATTATACCAAATGAAAGATCTAAAAATTTAAACGAAAAAAGTTCCAAAATAGGTCGATTTTTTTTAGGTACCTACATCGATAGATAGGTACATGATTATTATAAAACATTCAAATTAAAAAAAAAAATTAAAATATACGATTAAATGAAAAAAATTCTCAAAATTATACTTGTATTTTTAAATTTGAAAATTCTACTACTCAACCTAAAATTTTAAATTATTCTCGAATGAAAAAAATTTCAAAATAATACTTACTTTTTTAAATTGAGGAAAACTCACTTATATAAAATTTCATATAATTAATAAGTCCAAACCAATCACAAAAAGACATACCACATCAAAGCACACAGGTAACAATTTATAATAAAGTGCGCGAATTCATAAATGATCGAAATTTGGAGTTGGTTTAATGTTAATTGAAAATTTTATTCGCATTTTACAACGCACATGTATTTTACGAGAAGTTTTGCAACGAAATTCGTATTAATGATTTGAAAAAAAAAACACGACTCATAAGATCACCTTAAAACTAGTCAATTATCACCAGTTCACTCCACCACTCAGCACTGTTTTTAAGCCGTCAAAAAATTTAATTGTTTCATTGTTACAGATCGACAAACGATATGCGGGCACATTTGCAATAATCAAGTTACAAAATGAAATTGATAATATCGAGAGTTGAATTTGGTGAAAATTTTTCCACGCAATGTCATAGGTGGCGATTGGAAAAAGAATGTCGAGAGAAGCTACTTTCAGTTTCTTTTACACCATGTGATGAGAGTATGAAGTAACATCGATTGTTGATTTTTCAATATTAGGTGTTAAAAATATCTATCCGATAATAAAGTCTTCGCCATTGGTTGCTAAAATGGTCATCTTGAAATATTTCATACTCGCATACATTCTAATAACCATCCTAAGTCATGCAGGTATGTCTTTAAAACATTTTTTCAAATTTTTTGAGGGTAGGTGATATTTTCTGAGTCTAAATCTTCCTCATGGATCATTTTATGGGATTTAAATATTACCATTGTGACAGAAGTAATCAATAAAAACTGAAAACCGATTTAAAAAATTTACTTTTAAAATATTCACTCACCCAATTTGAGATACTTTTTTTTTTAGCCAAAATAGAAGGACGTATGACATACCTACACGAAAATATCATTGCGGTTTTCCCTCCAGCCTATGTGGTTTTTAAATACTAAGATGCGTAAATTTAATCTTTTTCCTTTACTCAACAATGGAAAATTTTCAGGCTTCTGATTGAAAAAAATTTTCAAACGTGCTTGGTGGGTTTGTATTCGGGTTCTTCTTAATCATCAATTTTTGTTTTTAATTTTTCGTGATTAAGAAAAAAAAAGTACACGAGCCAAGCCAGCTGTGTAAATAAATTACTCGTCGCATGCAGGATCTACCTGTTACGTATCAGCGAAAGAAACTAAAAATTAGATATATCTAGCTAAATGGAAAATTTTCTATAATTTTGTTACGAGTATTGTAAGCTGAATACTAAACCTCTCGAAGTGCCAGTCTCTGATTTGAACGAGACGAAAGCGAAATTTTCAGAAAGTTTGTAATATTTCAAGAACCTCGTGAGCGAAATTTCAGCTGAAGTTGATTTCTTGATTTTGGAAAATTTTTTAAAATTCATCGTATCGAATTTTTCAGTAAAAAATTGAAATGTGTGGTGACAGCTTTTATAGCCTACCTAACTAAATATCATCAGGTCCTATCGAAATTGAGCAAAATTTAAATCACGGTAATTATACGCTGGAACCTCCAGAAAAATTTTAATTTTATCCAGTGCGTTTAAATTTTTCCCAAAATGCGTGAAAATTTGCTTATAAGCTGGAATTCGAATTTCATTTTCATTACAGGTAATTTAACAAAAAAAAAGCACCTTTAATTATTGCGATTTTCAAGGAGAAACCTCAAATTTTCAAGTTCGACCATTTGAAATTTAATATTTGATCAAAAAAGTGCCGAGTGACCGGTTAATTCGGGCACCTCAGAGAATTTTATTTATAAAATTCATTGATTGGTGACTTGTAAAATGCAATACACAATACTAGGTGTGATAAAATAAATGGAATGAAGAAGGTACCTATTAAATTATGCTTAAAATGTACGAAATATGAAATATTTACGTTCATTTTTACTTTAGATTTCACCTGGTACGAGCACACTTCAGCAGGAAATGAGAGTAAATTTTCTTGTTCAGCTGTTCAAGTGTTCAAAGCAGTTGAAGAAATTTGAAAATCTTGGAGAAAATGAAAATTGCTCTGGAGGCTTCAGATCGACCGAAATTCGGTTTTTAAAAGTAAAATATTTGAAAAAGGACGTAATTTTTGTGAATTTTGCTGCGAAATGCATTCTGAAAATAATAAATACACCTTTGCAAAAAAGAGAGCGATTTTATAATATTTTGAAAAATTCATTAAAATTTGAAAAATCAACTTACGCTGTTGAAATTTTGGTTATTGAAGTTTTGAAATAGGTAGGTATAGGTACGACCTTTCAAAAATTTCATTCTCGGTCTATACAGTAGGTAAGTAGGTATCTATCAGATATGGACAACTTGAGTATATAGTTTCTCTCTAGAAAAATAAATGTTGCCTATTTTCAAAATTAATGTTTGTTAGAGATTTTTCAAGTCTTTCATTTTTAAAATTTTACCATATTATTATTATGTAAATTAATCATAATTATTTTCATCATAGGTACATACAAGTGTATTACATTAAATTTTTCATCCTTTTTTATTTAATAGGTAATTATTCTTAGATATAGGTATTTTATTTACCTCATTTAAATTATTATATATGTATTTTATAAATTAATCATACTTCGATACCAATATCTGTTCAAAAATATATCTATAAGTAAGTAATAATTATAGAGCGCAGTGAAGTTGAAATTCGAACTCATATTATTAATTGAATTCATTTTGAATCTTCATTTCTCTCAGATCTCATTTGTGAAATACGTGGGTATAAGTACCTACAGTCTACGTTTTCTAAAATATTTACATCAAATTAATTTCCATTGATATTGGTTTGAATCTCTAATTCGTCATAAATATTAATGAGACAAAAAGGAACAGTATTGTATGTATCTATTTCAAAATTTTAAAAAAATTTTGAATGCAAGAACATTCTTCAGTCACGGAAATAAACTTTGAAAAAGTCCAATTTTAAAAAGCAGATCCACTTTTGAAAAATTTGGGTCCAAAAGTATTTTAAATTTTTAGAATGACCAAATGAACACCTATTTTGTAAATTGGGAAAAAATTTGATTGTTCAACTAGATAGGTACAGTGAAAACTCGATTACCTAGGTATTCGATTTAATCGAGGTACAGAAAAGTCGAATAATCGAAAGTGGCGTTCATTATCAAGAAAGAAAATGAGAAACGACTAAAAATTTTATTATATGTAGGTACCTAAAAGGCAGCAATCCCATCTGGAAGTAAATACAAATAACCCAAAGAGAATAATTATCAACACATCCAGAAAAGAATAAAAATCTTGTACCATTTTTTTTCAAGAGCAGAGGCTTGTTCTCCAATAATAATTTCCAGCGAAAAAAACATGCGGAATCGCTCAAAAGGAGACCATTTCCCGAGTACATATTTTCAAAAAGCTATCAAAATAGGTCAAAGTTTTACAAGAAGCACAAAAATAAGGGTAAAAATTAAATTTTGCCTGTACCTTCATAAAATTCTCAAAAAATTTTCAAAAATAATTTTGGCCACCATTTTAAGGTTTCGATAAAATTTGACCCTAAAGGACCTATGTCGATAGCGTCGATACCCTATGTTCAATTGGTTACGTATTCTAATTTCTTGAGAATACTAAAAAAATGGATTCATATTGGGCACAAAATTTCTCAAAAATGCTCAGATCACATTTTTATACTTATTTTCGTGGTACTCGTAAAATTTTAACCTATTTTGATAGGTCACATGTCAAATTTTTAAAAATACTCAAAAAATGACCCCTTTTTGGCTCAGAATGGCTCAAAAATACACGAAATTGCTCAAAAATACTCAAATTACTTCTAGAAAAGTCAGGAGTTTTAGGCTCCAGCCCCCTATTGTGTACGGGTAAAAATCCGAAATACAGGACCCATGTACAAGTACATGTATGAGAAGCCAACTGATTTTTTTTGTTCCTCAAAAAAACACGTTTTCGATTTCTACGTCAATTTTTGCCACTTGGACTGTAGACTGCAGCGGATTCTGAAATTTTGAAAGGGAATTTTCTATTCTTAAACTTTTTCTGCATTTAAATACCCATATTCTTCGGTTTAACTGTCATCCTAGATCCCAACATATAGAAAAAAATCTATTTAATGCCACCGTCCACGAAAAAAGGGACCTGAGGTGTAAAAAAATGTTTTTAAGATAAATTCAAACGAACTTTTTTGCTATAAATTTTGATTCTTGAAAAACTTCCTGTATAAAATGTCCATTTTAAAACTCATTTTGAATACCAGGGACGCACAAAGGTCCAGAAGACCACAAAACGCTCGACGTTCATTATTATCTAAAAAAGTTTGCAGTAAAAGTTGGCAAAATGTAGTGTAGGTATGATTTTTGAGGGCGTAGAATACGAATTTCATTATGTAAATTTTTTTGCGGTATGGAGGAAGGAGAGGGGGTGCTGGAAATTGAATTTACCCAAAATATCGTGCAGTATATCGAAATCTAGGTTTTCGAGGTTGTAGATTACGAATTTGATGATGAAATATTTTTTTGGAACAATGAGAGGGAGTGGGGGTACAAAAATTGAATCGTGCAGTATTTCGAAATCAAGATTTTCAAGGTCGTATTTCGAATTTGATAATAATTTTTTTTTTTGAGACAACAGGGAATTTCTTTGGGTTTTGTGGCCGGGCCCCATATCTAAAAAAAGTGAATATTTGTAAAATGGCTCCTAAGGTCCTTTTTTTCGTGAACAGCCACGATTGTCATGAGTAAATATTATAGCAAAATTTAGTTAAACTATTCGTATTAATTACAACTTTGCGACAAGTTCCGCTATTTTGAAAAAAAAAAAAAGTAAAAAATTACGTTGAATGGCATTAAAAATTCAATTTTGTCAAAGCTTCGCTGCTCGATCGCTTGGGCATTGACAATATCACAATTATATGATTTATTAGAGGCGACAGAGCGAAAATATGCTTCTTTTTGTCCCCTCCACCCGGAAATCCTTCTGATATTCCAAAACTTTTGGAACTCATTTTGTACCCTCCCCAATAGAGCTTCCGACGCCACTGTATCCTTATTAAGCCTCGCTGTTTGTTTTCTGACACTTCGGAAAAATCCAATATAATACCATAGATAAGTAACAACTAATTTCTACATATATTTTTTCATTTTTAAAATTTAGATTTCGTAATCAAACATGCTCAAAAAATCTATGAATACTTACCTACCTATTTGAAGGATAGAATTTTAATTTTTTAAAAAAATTGAATTGAATACTTCACATAAAATCTAAGAAATTTTAAATACTTTTTTAAAAAAATAAATAGACGTTGCATCGGTTTTAAAAGAATAAAAAATAATTTTGATATTTTCAATATTTCTACTTCAAAACCTGAGAGACCTTGAAATTAATGAAACCAAAAGTCCAAAATGATTTTTTCACGAAAGAAAAATGTGTTCCATCGTTTCGCTCAACCGATATAAATTTAAATATTAATGAAAGTTTAAAATTTTGCCACTTTCGATGTCTAAATTTCGAAACAGATATAGACTCGACCTTCAATTGTTGAATGCAAAATAGTAACCCATCTTCTGATGCATTCGCGAAATAAGGTCAAGCAATGATTAAGACTTTTAACAAAGTATTTAGGAATTTACACATTTAATGATTGCATCGCGGAAAACGAATAAGAAAGTTATGCAATTCGGGCTCGACATGTGAAAGGTCGCCCTCTGGTGGCTAATGTGAAAAAACGGGGTAGAAAAATTTATTTGTATGGAGTTTATATGGGAGGGTGTTGGTTATTCATAAATTATGAAAAAACTATGGCTTATAAAGAAATTATACCGTGTCAAAAGTTGCAGAGCATTAAATTTCCTACAAGATCAACTTTAAGAAAACTAATTTTATTTCATACTTTCGAAAGTTATTGAAATTCAAAGTTATGTACAAAAGTGAGTTTTTCATGGTAAAAATTACATAATAATTTCACTCTGGATTGAAATGACTTGAAATTTTGAAGGAGAACATGGGTGTCTGAGGAAAGGAAAATTATCTGTGTGAAATTCTCTGCAAAATGAGATGGGGTTGATTTGAAAGTTGTCTCGGTCACTGAACGAAAGATGTATAAGTTTAAAGTTACAAGAGTGAGTTTTTATAGCCAAAAATTATGCATCACTTTTGTAACTTTGAACTTTAATAACTTTCAATGAGTTATCGGGAAAATTTTCAAACATATTCCATCTTGTATAGAATTTAAAATAGATAATTTTCCTTACCTCAAAAACCTATATCCTCACTCAAAATTTCGAGTTATTTCAATGTAAAGTTGAAAAAATGAATAATTTTTGCAAGAAAAACTCATTTTTGTTACTTTGAACTTTAATAACTTTTAACCGGTTGCCGAAAAAACTTTCACGTTCATTCTATCGTGTAAAGAATTTCTCGTAGAGTATTTTCCCTAATACCTCTAAACACCTACGTTCTCACTCAAATTCTTGAGTCGATGAGAGAAAATGAAAATTTGTCGCGAAAAAAAACGCGTCGCGACGCTCTACGCCACATCTCAACGCAACGCCAGCTCCATTCCAAGTGTGGCCGCTTTCTAAAATTTCAAAATTAGGTATCTCAAGTATAATTTAATCAACGAAAAAAGCTAAAATTTGGGAATATCCTAATTTGGATCTGCTGAATCGGTTGGAAGCAGTTTCCAGACGTTTCAGAGCTACTAGAAAACTTGGGGATTTTCTAGCGCTATTTTCTTCCATCTAAAAATGTGGATTTGAAATCAAAGTGATGAATTTTGGAGAAATGTGCTTTAATCGATCAAAGAGGTTACCAATATTAGTAATCTTCGATTATAGGCCCTAAAATTTATCTGGAACATTTTTATAAGATTTTCTGTAACGCTAGAAAATTCCAAAATTTCCGGGTTGTTCTGAAAGTACATCTTGAAACCGTTTCCAATCGATTCGGCAGGTTAACCAAATTTTAAATAGATTTTTTTCCATGTTTTTCCGGACTATGGTCTATGAAGTAAGTAATTATTTTAAAATTTCAAAAATTCGAGAAATGCACTTTATGACCTGTAATTTTAGGTATGAGGTTCTTTTATGGTGTAATTTCGATTTTTTTGTTCAAAGTCAAAATTTTACTTTGAGTGTTGGGTGTAAAAATTGGTTTTTGAGTTGAGTATCTCCCTGATTTTAGCTCTTCTGAAAGGTCCAAAGTCAGTGTCAACTTGGAAACCAACTTTTGACTCCTAAGGGTAGTCCCAATATCCATCAGGCTTACCTAGGCCGAAAATAGTCAATAATAAAAAAATTACCCTTCACTACATTCATTCAACTCATACAAACTATAACATAAGTACTTATCTTAAAAGGTTTTTTTTTTTAAAATTACATTCAGTAGATTCCAAAATTTTACAAAATTTCTAAAGACATAAATCCAAAACGCTTTCCAAAGAGGATGAATTTTCGTTAAATCATCGAAATGAGACGTTAATTCAAATTACAGCAATTCAAGTTTATTTTCACGTTTTCTGAAAAAATTTTAATGCATCGAAGAAAATTAAAATCACACTTACATAGTTACATACCTAGTCTCCAGTGCATTTGAAATTAGTTTCAATTTAGGTGGATCGATGTCGCATATCAAGTTAAAAATCTGATTAGGTAGGTACCAAATTTCAATTTTTCTGGAAAATTTTCACTAAGAAATTACGATGAATTTTCAAAAATTTTACCGAAAATCAAAACGTACAAATACACAAATGAAATTACTGCAAATTTTCCGTTTAGCAAAACATGTACGTACGTCTATGTATTACGTAGGTACGTGGGCCTTGCCAGCTGCGTAGAAAAATGAATTACATCATACATAGACATACCAATTGCATACAGGTACCGGGTGCTCGATCAATTCTGGCTCCCTCTCCCCCAATACTTTTTGTATTAAAACTTTAAGTTGGAAATATAAAAAGTATCGGTAGGAACCAAAATTAATTGTTTCGTTTCTTTTCTTTTTTTCTTTTTTTCTTTCTTTCTTTCTTTCTTTCTTTCTTTTTTTTTTTTTATAGAAATATTTCAGTACGAATCATTTTTTTGAGTTGGAGGGGAGGGGGGACTTTGCCCCATCAATTCAAAGCTTGATCAATTGTATTCAATTTGAATTACATTTTCAACTGTATTCTACTTAAATTACTTAAGGGTTGAATTTTCCTAAGCTAAAAGTAAATTATTTTTAATTTCAGAGGGTAAGATTTTTAGAAATACTCCATGAGGGTTATATCTTTTCTGTGGCAAACTCTACCTCTGCTCATGAAAGTATTGGAACTAATTAGTATTACTGATTTATGATCTAGGTACCTCGGCAAGAGATGCGAGTTCATTAAATCTCATAATGCGTTAAAAAAATCTATGAAATTGTTTTTGTCGTCCGGAGCAAAATCGTGAAAGGAAAATTTTTAGAAAAGTTATAATTTCATGTAGGTAAGTTTGAATAAGAACATGAGGAAGATATTATTTAACTCGAGCACGTGAAGGCGAAAATTTTAGAAAACCTCAAATTTAAGATGCTGTAGAGTAATATTTTGGATTGATGAACCTGAATTTTAAAAAATGACCATCTCTACTTTAAAATCGGTGAAGGAGAATTACGATAAGACCGAGCGTAGCGAAGCCAAAACTTCTAAAAAATTTGATTTTCTGGCATCGAAAATGGATTTCAAGGCGAAATGCACGTATAGCGGATTTTCTCTTGTATAAAGCATGCTGTATACACGGAATTTGCTTATGAACAGCTTGCGCAGCTCTGCTACAGTGGAGTTGCCACCAATGAAACCTGCTGAATCACCATAATGGTTTCATTCGAAATAAACATACAACACACCTGTGACAAACAATGAGCGACTTTCAAGCAAAATTTCATCGTGGTTAGAAAAAATACAGAGAATAGGAGGAATAAAGTTTTATCTAGAAAAATCGACTTTAGAGATTTTTACACTTGTGGTAAAAGGTACAGAGGATTTAAATCATTTATTCAACTGCAAAAAAATGATACATATTTATGAAATCTATATGTACCCACGTTGTGCTACGCATGAGACCAAAAGTCGTAGGTAGGTAACAATGAAATCCAAGAAATAATCTACGGCATTCGTATTAATTACAAATTCGTGACAAGTTCTATTACCACTGTGGAAAAAACGTAAAAAATGATGATGAAAAATTTCATGTTCTCATCAAGCTTTTTAATATATTTTTTCTCGACTTGTTCCTTTCCTCCGGTTACTCCGCTTGTTACAACGGAAGAATTCAATACGTAACAATTTATTTTATATGTATTTTAATTTTATTTAGATTTCGTAGGTAATCGAAAGTACTCTAAAAAATCGATAATTATTTTTTAAAAAATCAAACTTTCAAGAGGTTTCTGAAGCCTTTGAATCTATTTAAAAGTTATTCTGAACCTACAACCGAATTTGACCCTCTATAAAAAAACCTTTTTTAACGAAAGGTATTCAAAAACGAATTTAAGAAAAATTGGATTACCAACTTTTGGTTTCGTAATCTAAAAAACCCTAGAAACAGATTAAACTTGAAACCACTCTTATAATCAATTTTAAATAAATTTTGGAGTACATTTTCAACATTTTTTCCCCAGTTTCTTTGATGAGCCTTGAAATATAATTGCACTCAACCCATTTAATGCTGGGAAAATTCTGAAACATTAATTTCGGGTCAAAAAATCTCGCAAAAGAACGGAATTTTCGTTTTAAAAACTAATTAATTTGAATATCTCACGCAAAAATCTAAAAAGGGAGTGTAAAAAGTGAATTTTGGCTCTGCTTTGATTTCTGATTTAATTCTTCAAAAACGGCGTTTCCTGATGTAAAAAAAAAATTTAAAAATCAGGAAACATTTCTAACCTCCCAACCCTCTCTTTTTAGAAGTTTTGATTATTTTATTGTATAATTTTTGAACATAATTTTTAATGCCAACATGAAAATGAAGGAAATTTTCTGTTATTTAACATAAAATTATATCTCATGGAAGTGTACCAATTTATGATATTTTTTTCATCAATTTTGTTTTTTTTGGTGCACATCTTCATCAGATTTTTGGCATTTAAAATTTTCAACACTAAAAAAACGTCTTAATAGCAAAGTTCGACCACTTTTTGTTGGCAGATTTTTTAAATTTCGATCATTTTATACGGATAGAATCGCCGAATGAAGAGACTAACGTCTGATTTGCCATTTTCGTCGGAAAAAATCAGCGAAAAAGCTGAATTTTGACCTTGTGCAAAATAATCGCGAAAGGAGATTAAACGGGACCAGCTGAATGCAGATCCGACGTTAGTTTCACCATTATTATAGTCATATTCTTCCATATAAAACGCTCAAAATTCAAAAACCCTGCTGAAAAGCATTTTCTGGTGCTAAAATATTCAAAATTTTCACCAATTTTCCCAATGCCAAAAAAACTGGCCAAAGTATACCCAAAATGTGATCACCTAATTTATTAATTTTAATTATATGCCTAGTTTCAGTATGTTGGAAACTCAAGATGCAAAGGCACTATGTGCTGAAATAGGAGACAGAGGCGGTGTATTCAAGAAAATGTCAATGGTAACAAAAGATGAAAATGGACATTTTAATACAAAAAAGACAAACGTTCCAGTGTGTACGGGTGGTAATGGATCGTTCAGTCATTGCTTAACCGGATACAAAAATTCTAACGAAATTTTAGTTTGGAATTACAAAGAGTATATTAGGTTTGGAAGAAAAATCGTTTGCGAGCCGAGCTACGTGCATACAAGATAAAATGTTGACTAATTATTTTTCTTTAATTCATGCTGATAAGGCAAAATTTTCAAATATGACATGGTCTACCATAATATTCATAAAACTTCGATTTTGGCTCCCGTAATTTTCATAAAATTCACGTCGTCCAAGCAGTGCTGGGCAAAAAAGTTTTTCGCCATTAAAATGGAATAAATTATTTAAAAAAATTTTTGTACCTAACAGTAAATACATTTTCTACAATTTTTCAAAATTTCATCAAAAATTTCTCTACATGATTAAGAAAATGATGTCGAGGGGGGGGGGGTCAATCAAATTCACTCTTTTTTTTATTGTCTCACCAGAATCTGGTGAGACAATGTTTTTAATGCTTTTATAAATGTTTCTATAATGTCATAATTATTTGAATTTTATATTTTAGATTGGTACCTATCTAATTTATTTATTATATGTACCTATATTTCCGCAGAATTGTTGGCATATTTTTCATTTTCTTTTCCATTAAAATTAAAAAGGCAACTTTAAGTTCTTTGTATTGGTTTCAATAAAATTTTATTACGTAGGTACCTATTGTAAAATATGTTGAATATACGAAAGGATTTTCTTGTTCAACTGCTGGAAACAGAGTACCTAATCTCGATTTTTGTCTGCCTAAGTTAATTACGAAGTAGGTATCCTGAAAAAATTTGGAAATCCTTTAGAGAAGATGAAAATTGCATTAGAGGCTTCAGATTCACTGAAATTCGGGGTTTGTAAGTAAATTGTATTCAAAATAATCGTTTGAATTCCTAATTCGCTACACATTCAATAAGGCATATCAGTATCACTTAAAATGAGAGATACTTAGGTACTTAATGCAGTTAGTTTCTAATTAAATCACTCAGAAAGTTTGATATCTTCCATTTTCTTACGCGAGATAGATGATAAATGAATTTTTATTCGTGAAAAAGGACGCAAGTATCTTGAAAATTGAAAAATTTCAATTTTTAGGGATAAAGACTTTTAGTCCAGGCATTTTAAAACAAAAGTGGAAAAAATTTAGATCAGCGATTTTTTTGCAGGAATGTGTTCAGGAGGTTCCCAGTAGTTACCAAAAAAAACCCAAGAGCCCCAAGTCTGAGGGAAAATTTTTTAGGGGGTGAAACATCCCCCCCAAAATGAGTTTTTCCCCATTATTTCGTAAAATATCAATTTTAAGTAAAAAATAATAAATTCGGAATCTGCGTCAAATGTCCGATCAAATGATACCCAACATGACCCCTTTCACGTAAAACATAAGCCCTAAAGGGGGGGTTCAAAATTTCAAAATTTTGAAAATTTCAGATATTCCGATTTGATTACTGTGAATCTGTACCCGAATAATGTTTTTTGAGTAACAACGGCTGTCTTTATGTCTGCATCTCTGCAAGGGATTACAGAAGTACAAGGACACAATCGTACCCCTACCCAAGGGTGGGAGGTGGACCCTTGTAATATTTCTGAAGAATTCACATGCATAATACGTATTATACCATAGGAAAATTCTGATTAATAGGCAGTATTTGGACAAAATCGCAACATTTAGTGCAGCTACAAGCTGTAAGTTTTTATAATAAACCATAAGACCGAAGCAAAATTTTAGAGAGGGTGAGTGAATTAAAATTTGCCATAGGAAGTGTGAGGGGGCGGTCTTTTAGGGCTCCAGTCCCCCTATGTGGTAGGGTTGAGCAAAATTGACGTTTTTGGGGTTGATTTAGTGTATATCGACCTCCCTGAACACGAAAATGTCATTACTTTTGAAAACCGATAACTAGAAGTGCCACTTATTTTGAACAAAAATCCCCTTCTATTCACCAATATCTATGAAAAATACCCCCAAAGCGCAATTTTTTGCCCTTACACCTCACACAACCGTCAGGAACGAATTTTCAATACGATATTTCGATAGTATAGGTCAAATCCGATCTATGATCTATTGACTCATATCTGAATTTCACATGGCTTCAAGAGGAGGAGCAGGAGGTGGCACAATATATGGTCCACGTACACTTCATATTTTGACTTTTGCATAGCAACGTTAAGTACATTATTCCACTATCCCACGTACCAAATAAGTACCGATGGGATAATCAGCTCCGCACATTTTGTGCAGCTCCAAAAAAAAATTGTGCAGTTTGAAAAATCTGAATATTTCAACAATTTTTTGTTATACTCAAAACGATAAAAAAAAAACAACAAAACTTTCACAAAATTATGTGAGGTGACAACATAAAAAATTTAAAGAAATATTTTCTTTTTGCTTTTTTCCTCATTTTTGAATCAAACACAGTGACGTCGAAAAATGACCCGCAAAGAGGTACAATTGTATCCCCAAAATTCTGGCGAGAGTTCAAAGTATTATTTGTACAATCCATCCTCCCTTCTGAATCGTATCAGATAGGGATCTTCAAAGCGTCAAAACACTAAAAAAAATGATTTTTGAGGGCATTGAAAACTTGATTTTTTTTTTTGAAAAGTCGCCCTGGTTTCGCTTTGGTATGAACAAAATCATAGTTGTATGAATTATTTCAGATGAAAAGGCGAAAGTACTTTTTGCTCCCTGACTCGAAATTTATTCTGCTACTCCAAGCTTGATACTCATTATGTTCCTACCCAAAACAAGCTTTTGATGATGCCACTGGTGAATGGTCTCTCCATCTTCCACTATATTGACCTCTTCAAAAATAAAGGTATTGTATGTACTTCGGGCGCACCCAAGGAAGGTGCCCAGAGGGTTCGGCCCCCTCCTTGACCTCGGGAAAATTTTTCACCACAAAAATATTTTTAAAAATGCAATTTTTTGCTCTTTAAATTATATTTTTCAAAAAATTTTCACTCTCGCTCCGCTCGGGCGGTAGTTTATTCATTTTATTTTGAAAACTGATGATTTTTTCACAGACCTTTTTAAAAAAATCTCTCGATTTCTCGATCGGTTCCAAAAGCGTCAAAAAAAATCAATAATTTTGACTGAAAGATCAATATAAAATGACGGATTTGAAATTTGACCATTCCCTCATATTCTTCCTCGAATTTTGAGCCTCTCCCCCTTAATTAGGAGAGCAGTAAAACGCAAAAAAGTTTTCAATGAAGCTATGATTTTGTAGCTTCAAAATTTTCTTAGAATACGCCCTGGGATAATTAACGAAAAACGATGACGAATCAGTTATCGAAAAATCGTAATGTAATTTAACTGATTCAAAATGTAACGTTCGTTTTATTGCGTCTGTTCGAAAATGCGAGAATTTTATGTCATAATAATGTGACGTGCCAACGTGCGTTATGACTTTTTTTTTCAAGCTGCGCAATCTGTGTAAGTAATTCAATATGTGACCCTGCCGTAAAGAAGGGACCAGTGTAAAAAAAATCGATGTCTCATTTTTCACGTTTTTGGTCCAAATGATATCAAATCTGGACCAAACACATAAAAATGAAGACATCGATTTTTCTTACACTAGGTTCCTTTTTTACGACAGAGTCACATATGGTAATCATTTCATTTTCTTCGGTTCAATTTGGATACGGTTTATTCTGTTGATTTTAATTGCCCATTGTATGTACAAATATCAATTCGAACCAAATCCTATCTACCTATTCAGAAAAGTATACTTGAATGACCTGTCTAAAAATACAAGATGATTTTTTTTTGTTCAGCAGTTGGAAACAGAGACAGAGTAAATCTCGATTTCAAGCTGACTTCATTAATTACCTACTACAAAACATTCTGGAAAAATTCGCAAATTCTAAAGAAAATAAAAAACACGCTAGAGGCTGCAAGATTGACTAAAATTCGGTTTCTGAACGTAAATATTCAAAACATTTATTTCATGAAGTTTGTCCACTGTGTCTGCTTGTTGAATTTTCATTCACGAAAATGAATAGTAAAAATCTTTAAAATAATTGAAAAATTCCTAAGTACTTATTTGAAAGTTTAAATGGTTTTTTTTTGTGT
Source organism: Pseudococcus jackbeardsleyi (assembly GCA_038380155.1). NCBI lineage: Eukaryota > Metazoa > Arthropoda > Insecta > Hemiptera > Pseudococcidae > Pseudococcus > Pseudococcus jackbeardsleyi. The sequence goes on from CM076238.1 coordinate 42,794,961, forward strand.
TTAATTGATACTAACACAGTTTTTAATCTTGGATTTGAAAAAGCAAACATTTTAAATCAAAGGGCACCTATCTTTGAACATTGGAGGTAAAATTTCTGCTAATGGAAAAATTAACGAATAAGTACGACGAATCGTGAAATTATCGAAAAATCCAAAATCGCAATGTAATTTAACAACTGAATGAAACGCGATGTTCGATATTTTTGCAATTATGAAATGGGCTACTTGCTACCTATTTTGTAAATTACAGGAAACATTATTATTATAACTGCTTCCACTAAAAAAATATCATATAGGAATATTGTAGATCGAAACATAGGTTCGCTGCTTGAACGATTTTTTTTTCAAAGTAAGAGTTTCCCTACAGAAACATATTTTATTCAACATTTTGTGTGCAAAATTTTTTTCTGGAAAGTCACTTATGAAATTATAAAGTGTCTACTTTTTGTTTCACTTGGAACGTTTCAAGAGACATTCAGAAATTTTGGAGGGATTAACCTTATATTCTTCGACCTTATCGGCAAATTTCAAACTTTTCGGCTAAAGTGTCATACAAAATACGATCGGTACCTACCTACCTACCTACCTAAATATCTAGCATTCATGTAGGTACTAGGTACCTATGAAATGAACGTTGTGGCAAAATTCAGTCAAAATACAGTCACCCATAGGTATTAGATAATGTAATAGTAATTCGGTTATCAAAATACAGTAGGTAGATGTAGGTACTAGGTACATTATTATTTCTCACGCTTAAAACCATCGTTAATCGTAATTTTTTTAGAACGAACATAGGTATAAGTATGTTATGGCACTGTAAGAATACTGCTAAATCACCATAATCGTTTTATTTAAGTACTTACTATGAACATCGACGCACTTGTGGCAAACAATGTGTAACATTCAAGCAAAGTTTTATCGTCGTATGTCTGTAGTCTGTACGTAGGTAGTGCAATAAAAAGAGTCGTAGGAATAAAAGGAAAGGATAAGGATTATTCGGCGGTATTCGTATTAATTGCAACGTTGCGACAAGTTCTACCATTGTGGAAAAAACCGTATTAGAAAAATGACGCTGAAACTTTGCTGCATGTTCTCATTAAGCCTTGTTATCTATTTTTTCTCGACTTGCTACTGCGTGGATAATTCGCTTGCTACAACGGAAGAATTTAATGAGTAACAATTCTATATTTTAATATTTTATTTTTATTAAATTTCGTACGTAATTGAAAATACTCAAAAATCGACTATAATCTTTTTTTTTTTTTTAAAAAAACAAAATTTTTATACTTAGGGGTTTTTTTAAGCCCTTGAATCCATTTTACGAGTCATTTTGAATCTAAACCAAAATCTGAATTGTAGAAGAGAATTTTTCGACAAAATGCAATCAAAAACGATTGCCAATTTTTAAGACTTTGATTAAAATAGTCCCAGAAATGGATTCAGTTTCAAAATACCCTTATGGGTAGGTCTAGGTAGGTACAATTTAAAAAACGTTTTCCTTTTTTTTTTTTCGGTTGAGCCATAATATATTGAGCTTTGTAATTTAATTGGGCCGATTCTCTTTGGAACTGAAATCATTTAATATAACCTCCGTCTCCGAAAAAATTCACACGAGATTCAACATCGAAGTGCACAAACGGATTAAATTTTTATTTCAAAAAAATTTGAATCTGAGTAAATCTGACGCAAAAAATAAAAAAATTTAAAACTAGGATTTTTAAACTGATGGAGAAATCAAAAGTTGAAATTTCTTGATTTCTCAATGAGGCGAATTTCTCGACCCTTATCTTATCTGTTATAATATTTTCAACGCTTCATGTGTCCAACTGCCCAAGCAAAGTGAGGGCTAAAATTTTAAAATTGATGGTATTCAGATAGAAAATAGATAGGTAATTCCTTTTTTCAGTAGGTAATTTGTTGTTCGAAAAATTTTCATTGCCTACTTCCTTTGGAGTTGAAATTTCGTGCGTTTCGGCATTTTTTAAACGAAATTTTGTGCTATTTCATGCCAGTTTGCAGTTTAATTTGCCAACATATTTGAAAGATTTGCACAAAAAGTTGACGAATTATATGACTTTGCCGAAAGAATAACGCTGAGCGTGAAAAAACGATATTTTTTTGGTTCCTTTTTTACTAAAATTTAAGGTGGAACCAATCATTTCTTTTTTTTTCATTTCTTTACACTAGGGCCTTTTTTCCGACAGAGTTACAATATTTCTTGAAAAAATATTTCGAACATTTGATAAATTTGCCTATTTAGAATTACCTAAATTTTTCGACTTTTCGTAGAAGATTTCTCAAATTTTTTGAAAATATTATTTTGTCAATTCCCAACGAAATTCGTGAACTTTTTGATAAAATTTAATATTTTTTCGTTATTGAAGTGACCATTTGTGACTCGTTTAGCGACACTAGATTTAAAGTCGAATGATTTATTTGAAGAAAGGAATAAATTTACGTCATTTTGACACCTCACGAAGCATCCCAAGTCTAAAATTTGCAAAAAAAATCTTTTTCGTATTTTCAGCGAAAGCTCGAAAAGTTGATTTTTGATTTCAGATCTGGTATCGTTGGGCATGTCACATTTCCATAGCTTGAAAAAAAAAAATCGTTGCATTTTGATTGTTTATTCTTTATTCCTTAAAAATGGAGTATTTACGATTTTTTTATGGGTTATACATTCACATGAAAATGATTTAGAGGGAACTGATTCAACATTGGCTAAGAAGCCCCATGTCCCACCTTTAATTGCCTATACAAATCATTTCTTGAGAACAATTGCATACCATATAGGTATTAAAAAAAGTTCACAACAAGTATTCGTACAAATTTCAAATAGACATATGGCTCAAGCTTACTGAATGCAAATTTCCTCATTAATTGAGGAGTTTCGTTTCAAAACGCAACATCTCCGAAGACCTGATTTTTGGGAAATCGCAAAAAAACTGTCATTCAAAATTGGGTGGGGGTTTTTGGCTCGGGGTGGTCTCATTGGAAAGCTTAGGACCCCAGCTACATGTTTTAGGGTCATTTCGCACTTGTACCTCAAGGAGGGTTTGAGGGGAAAGGGGCAAAAAAAGATGTTGCGTTTTGAAATGAAACAAATTTTTTGTTGCGTTTTGAAACGAAACTCCTCAATTTTTTACTGTAAGCCAAAGAGCCAATGTAAGCATCCAAAATGTGATCACTGATCACTTACCTATAATGACTTTTAATAGTTTCAGTATGCTGAGCGATCAAGATCCAGCGGCACTATGTGTTCGTATAGGAGACAAAGGTGGTTCATTCAGGAAAATGTCAATGTCAACAAAAAGTTCGAATGGACATTTCAATACAAAGAAGATATCAGTTCCAGTGTGCGTTGGTCAGAGTGGAACGTTTAGTCATTGCTTAACCGGATACACAAATGTTAACGATTTGTTAGTATGGGAGTACAATGAGTATATCAAGTTCGGAAGAAGAATCGTTTGTGAGATGGGCTACGTGGTATACAACTTTTTCTAATTTTTTATTTTGTGAAAAAATGATGGAGCGAAAATTCAAAATCTGATATACTTTAAGCCTGAATTAAGGATTCAACTTTTCAAGTTTTTCATTGGTAGGTAAAATGATAAGTAGGTATCTAAGTGTCTAAAGTTGTATCTACAATAATAATTATATTATTACATATTATTAGGGTGGAGTGAAAAAAAAAACATATCTTGGATTTCGACCAAATTTGGTGGGATGGTTTACTTTGAGTGGGAGACCTCCCCAAAAAAATTTTAGCCCTCAAGAGACAAGTGGAGGGGAGGAGGGGATGCTCAAAGTGCACCTCCTTTTGAAAAAAACGCAGTTTTTTGTGTTTTTTTAGTCAAAAAAAATTGCGTGAGAGGCTGTCGTAGCATTTAAAAGTTGCGATTTGAGTTTCTACGTCTACCTGAACCATCGCCATCCTTCTCCGATCAAAACTCAGAGCGCTACCAGGGGGTTGAAAAGTTGCGGATTGCAATATTTCAATAATACGAAATTTTCGCGAAGCTGAAATGATTTTTTTTTCGTCGGGGAATTGAACGAAAATTTTTTTTTAAACAACTAAAAGTAAATATTGAAGAAAAAAATTGAAAATTTTATACACCAGTGCAACCAACAGCGAATCGTAAAATTCCAAAATACGGAATTTAGGTATATCTTTAAATTGATCATTTTTTCGCCGAAAAATATTATGTATCTTTTTTTTCAATCACCAAAAGTATAGGTATTTTGGAATTTTTTTGAGAAATTTTGTATGTCAGTGCAGCCAGTTACCAAATGTGACATGCGACACTGGATTTTACGCCGGTCAAGAATTAAATTTTTTATCAAGTAAATTCCATAATGTGGCATCTGCACTGACATACAATTTTTTTTTTAAAAAATTCCAAAATACCTATACTTTTGGTGATTGAAAAAAAAGATACATAGGTAATATTTTTCAGCGAAAAAATGATCAATTTAAAGATATACTTAAATTCCGTATTTTGGAATTTTACGATTCACTGTTGGCTGCACTGGTGTATAAAATTTTCAATTTTTTTCTTCAATATTTACTTTTAGTGGTTTAAAAAAAAATTTCGTTCAACTCCCCGACAAAAAAAAATCATTTCAGCTTTGCGAAAATTTCGTATTATTGAAATATTGCAATCCGCAACTTTTCAACCCCCTGGTAGCGCTCTGAGTTTTGATCGGAGAAGGATGGCGATGGTTCAGGTAGACGTAGAAACTCAAATCGCAACTTTTAAGTGCTACGACAGCCTCTCACGCAATTTTTTTTACTAAAAAAACACAAAAAACAGCGTTTTTTCAAAAGGAGGTGCACTTTGAGCACCCCCTGCTCCCCTCTACTTGTCTCTTGGGGGCTAAATCTTTTTTTGGGGAGGTCTCCCACTCAAAGTAAACCACTCCACCAAATTTGGTCGAAATCCAAGATATGTTTTTTTTTCACTCCACCCTATTACATACTCATTTATGAATTTTTCTCCAAGTACATATTGCAATACATCTGTGTTGTATTTTTGCATTCTAGATTAAGAACTTACCTAATTAAATTATTACACATTTACACAGAATTGTACAATATTTTTCTATGCTATTAGAATTGAGAAGGTAGCAAGGTACCTTTTTGAAAAATGATAGGAAAATAGTACATATTGTAAGATCTCTGATCTGTTGATATTAAAAAGAACAATACTGAATTTTGAAACTTTGAAGTTCAAAAAGTGTAAGTACATGTAAGTACAATAAGTATAAGAATTCAATTTTTTGTTGAACACTTCATCAGTTTTTCCATTTATGGGTGATTCTAAAACTTCGCAGAAATTTACCTATGGTTTTTGAAAATTTTGAAAAGTTGTTTTTTGAAAAAAAATTCGATCAGAATAGTCAATACTAGTGTAGTACATAACATTCACATGCTTGGACAACATGAAAACGATAGTACCTAATAGATTTTTCCCATGTAATTTAAATGGGAAAAAACGAAAAAGGCCACGAGGACACCCACGACGAAGGACAAAATGGAAGAAATTTCAAAATTGTGAGAAAATAATGCATTTTGTACAAAATCCAACTATTGCATCAAAAATAATTCCCCATGCTTCTTTTAAGGCTGCATTGAAAAAAATAAAAAATTGAGCTATAGCCTCACAATGGAGAGCCACGACGAGGACAGTTCTGTGTGCCGATTTGTAAATTTGGAAACATTTTTCTCGAAATCGTTATCATTATGAACACTGATGTCAAAAACATAACTAGATAATAATTTTATGATGTCTGGGGATCGATTAGCCTAATTGTTGGATTTCGAAATACCCAACTGTCTCCCTCAGCCTCTTGAGAACACAAGCCTCTACGAAGGACAAAAAAAGCGGTTACATAACTAAAAGCTTTCGAAATCGACTTAATCGACTTCAAAATGTATTTTCAATATCATAATATGAAAGATGTGACCTTTTCTGCGTTAAGTAAGTGCGAACTTTCAGATCAATAAGCTTTATAACAGCGGAGCACAAATGTATTTTGATTTGAGAACATGGCGGGTTACAACCACGACGAAGGACATGTGGACCACTTTTGTGGCCCCTGAAGGGAGGGGAATGTTTCGTATCCCATTTTTTTCAAGGGAATATGTTCGGGGCATGAAACTACATCAAATAATTCCAACCGCAGTATTCTAGCCTAGCGTGTATATTTCGCGAGATATTGGCCGCTTACATGGTTTTCTGCGAAAATTTAGAATCATCCTTATATATGTAATCATTTCTATAAAACCCTTTTTTTATGAAAGTTTAATACCTATGATATGAGTTATCATTCTATTTTAACACGCTTTCATTGTTTACAAATCCGTTTCTATAAGTCATTATAATTTCTCACTTGGCAAGAGAATCAATTGAAATGCCCGTTTTCGATTGATACAGAATTTCGATTTTTGGAAAGAACGTTTTTTAAAAATTTTGTTGTCAAATAATGACAGCTGTCCAACTCCAAGTCCAAAAAACACTAAAAAAAAAACCGTTTTATAATTTTTTTTCAATTTTTCTTCATAAGTAAAGAAATAGCAAAAATTTAAAAAAAGCTATAAAACATGGATTTTTTCAAAAAAATTGTGCTTTTTAGCTTAATTACTAAATATGCTCTAAAACTAATTTAAATGAATTTCAAACGTTTTCAAACTTCTCTAAAATTTTTGAAAATACTAAATTTTTGCCCATTTTTGAAAACTTAAATGCCAATACGCGATCGAAAGGTATGAATCAATTTTAAATTAAAAAAAAAATTCAAGCCGCATCAGCCAACAACTCTTGCGAAGGGTATGTTTTTGAAAATCGAATATACTTTTTTTTTTTCGGGCCAACCCTCGAATACGAATCAAGATCACATCTCATTATCTCACAAAATGGGTTGTTCAAATTCACACGGAAATTACAAAATTTTATTTATGGAATTTATATTTGTTAAAAAGTTTTTAGTGCTCGCTTCGCTTGGGATTAATATGCAATTTCGCAAAACTACAATAAAATATTTGTAATCGGTTTGAAAAAAATGACAAACTTGAAAGGCGAGTGGCAAATGTCTCGTCATACAACACCCACCCTTCTCCTTCAAAAAAGTTCATTTTATGTCGGAATAACTTAATTTTAAAAATTTTCAATTTTGATTGCAGCAGCTACCTTTTCCATGAAGTTTAATTGGGTTAATGTTCAGGATACATAGGTAGGTATCTTAGGTACTTACCAGGTAGGTAATATTAATTAGGTATCATAGTCCTAATTCGGGAATTGAAAATCTGAATTGAGATTTCACAGATTTTCTTTCTATAGCTAGAGCTACCCATCTTGGCGAAATACTTTAGAAACGTCATTGGTCAGCTCGAAAAATTGATTTTCCATGATTTAGAGGAAACAGGATTAAAACGAGGTAGCATAATATGGTGGATTTTTCATCTTATTGAGAGTCGCGAAAAAATGAGAAGTGGTATAAGAATGAGGGAGGAGGTGCATGAGAAAATTTGAGGAATAAGTATTCAAAAGCTATGAGGAATTTCGCCATTTTTGGATCTACATAATAGGGTGGGCCGAAAGAACAATATTTTCGATTTTCAAAAACATACCCCCTCCCTCCCGCAAAAGTTGTTGGCTGATAAGACTTGAGGAATAAAAAAAAAATTCAAAATCGATTCATATCTTCCGATCGCGGATTGGCGTTGAAGTTTTCAAAAATCAGCAAAAATTCAAAATTTTAAAAATTTTGAAAAAATTCAAAATTGAATAAAGTCAATTTTAGAGCTTATTTAGTGCGCACATAGACCAAAAAACACATTTTTTTGAAAGAAACAGCGTTTTATAATTTTTTTTTGATTTTTCTTCATGTGAAGAAATAGAAGAAATTTAAAAAAGGTGTGCAGCATGAATTTTTTTCAAAAAAATCTGCTTTTTGGTTTGAATAGTCACTAAATAAGCTCTAAAACCAATTTAAATGAGATTTAAATTTTTTCAAGAATTTTTGAAAATATTGAAATTTTGCCAATTTTTGAAAATTTCAATGCTGATGCGCGATCGGAAGATATGAATTGATTTTGATTTTTTTTTTTATTCTTCAGGTCTCATCAGCTAACAACTTTTGTGGGGGAGGGGGGTGGTATGTTTTTGAAAATCGAAAAAATTGTTTTTTCGGCCCACTCTACTGTGCAAATCAATTTTTGGAAATAATTGTATGTAGGTAGCTAGGTAGTAGGTACCCTACTTGAAAATCTCACAACGATCGCATTTGTCTAGATTTCGAAACAGACATGGGACATGGACTTGAGCTTACTATAACCCATCACCCTTCAGTTGATCTAGTAGTGTTTTTCTGGTACGAAAATTTTTATAACTCTCCCCACATTAATTTTTTCGGGTATGCCAAAAAGGTAACATAAGCACTTGAAATATTATCACCTACCTATTAATTTTAATTATGGTACTCGTTAGTTTCAGTTTGTTGGAAAATCGAGATGCAAATGCGCTATGTGTTAAAATAGGAGACAAGAGTGGTAAATCCAAGAAAATGACAATGTCAACAAAAGGTAGAGATGGAAAATTCAATTCTAAAAAAGTAAATGTTCCCATGTGTGTTGGTGCGAATGGATCGTTTAGTCATTGTTTGACCGGATACAACAATGCATCGGATATCTTGGTATGGGAGTATAAGGAGAATGCCAGATTGAAAATAACCGTTTGCGAGATGAGTTACGTGGAAAAAAATGCTTTAGTATAGGTAATTTTATTTATTTATAAACAATAATTAAATTCAATGTATGATATCAGCCTGAATCAAGGGTTCAACTTTCCAACTACCTACTACCTATTACCTAATGATTGGTAAGTATCTACGTCCTTACTTGTGTAAGGTTAAGTATAATGTTACTTTTATTTTATAATTTTTTCTCCATTGCCGTAACGTAACTGTATTTTATTTTAGAACCTGATTAAATTATTACCTACGTATTTTCATAGAATTGTATGAATATTTTTTCATGTCATTAGAATTAAGAAGGTGCACTCTGGAAAACGATATCAGAGAACCCCCCCCCCCCCGAATTTATCGTACATATCTTTATGTTAGAGCAAGGGGTAGGGGGGCGAATCAAAAAGTAAGTCGATACTCGAATTCTTCGCCCTCAAATTAACGACAATCGATATGCCACATGCCATTTCAATTTTTTAAAAATAATTTTCCTCAAAATCGGGGGGAGGTGCCTAGAGGGCCACTGAAGGGCCCAGGGATGTCTAGCTAGCCAATAGCCATTAGCTGTTAGCAAATCCAAATTTTGATGTTTTAGCTTTAGCCGTTTTTTAGCTTTTCAAATCAATTAGCCATTAGCCATTAGCTTTAGCCAATCAAATTCGGCTAAATCATTGGCTAAATTTCTAATTTTTAATACCCAACATCCCAACAGAATAAGAAAAAAAACAAAACATTAAAAGAATAAAAATTCATCGAATTATTCTTTGAAAATGAAAATCTAAAAAACAATGTGTTCTTCTTGTTGTAATTTTGATAATTTAGAACAATACTTCGATTTTTTGTGAATTATTTTAGAACTATACTTCGATCTTTTGTGAAATATGAAATACCATATTTGTCGATTTATGATTCTCTTAATATCTTCTCTTGTGCGGAGATTATATTGCGAGTTTGATAAAAAAAAATCGCCGTTACTGATAATTTTGAGTGCAATATCGCCGACGCTGTCACATTATATGAAAGTCAGTAATTCACAGAAATTCTAAAAAGTAATGGAAAATAGAAAACAACAATAATATTTTAGATTTTTCATTTTTTCCTCCCTTTTTTTCAGTTTCTTTCAAATTTAATCCTTGTGACTTGCAAAATCCTCAAAATAATGTAATTTAAAAGAATCTACAGACCCAGACCTTCATTTTGATATGTCACTCGACTTTTAAAACTTTTAGCTGTTAGCTAGCCATTAGCCAGCCAATGAAACCCTCTTAGCCAATTGCCGTTAGCTTTAGCCGAACCTTCAAATTTTTTTAGCTTTAGCCGTTAGCTTTAGCCAATCCGATTGGCTAGACATCCCTGGAAGGGCCAAATCCAAAAAATAAGCAAATATTCGAACACGCCTCATTGTCCTCAAATATCTAATAAACGACAGGTAACCCGTTATTTTTCATTTTTTCGAACTTTGGCCCTATCAAGGGGCTAATAAGGGGGTTCAGAGGGGCCGGATGAAAAAACCAAGCACATATTTGAAATCAGCGCCTTCGAATTAGTAGAAATGATATGATACCTTACTTTTTTGATTTTTTCGAATTTTGGTTAAAATTGCGGACCCCATCAAGCAAGTTCAACTTTAAGCTTTTCAAAATGTGAGTATCGGTTTTGAATCTCCTTCCAATTCTCTTTCGGATCCCGTATAACAGTTTTCCTTCAAGTATAATCTATCTCGAGATAAGACAAATTATGAGCCTTCAAAATTGAGCGAATCGGCAAAAAATCGCAATTGCTTAAAAATTACAAAACCCACCCCACTAGCTCCTTGAGGGTTAGAAGGGAAATGACAAATGACTGGATTTATGAATAAACTATCAAGGGGAACTCGCAAAAACAAATTGAGCGAAATCGGAAAATCCGACTTCATTTTTGGTCCGTTTTAGCATAGAATAGCCCAGTTTTCATTCCCTGTACACAAATGGGTCATCAGAAGCTCAGGAGGGATGAAAACAACTTCAAAATTAAATAAAAAACCCCTTTTTACCAGTTTTGTTTTTTATTCCTCTTAGTTTTACAGATTTTATTTCTGCAGCCTTAAATTTTAAAATGTTCCACCATCCCCCCCAACGTGTAGAAAAATTGTAAACAGTGCTTACCTATACCGTTCACGATTCAAAAATTTGGATCCTGAACTCCGGAAGCTCTGTAATATACAGTTTCGTATGTCTTGTTCTCGGTACATCTTGAAAATTTGAAATTCACTACATAATATGGTCCACGTACACTTCATATTTTGACTTTTGCATAGCAACTATATTTAACCCTTGATAAATTATGATTAAAAAATTGTTAAGTACATTATTCCACTAATCCCACGTACCTAAGTATCGATGGGATAATTAACGAAAAACGACGACGAATCAGTTATCGAAAAATCGTAATGTAATTTAACTGACTCAAAATGTGACGTTCCGTTTTATTGCTTCTGGTTGAATTCTAAATAGGAGAATTTATGTCACAATATTGTGACGTGCCAACGTGCGTTGTGGATTTTTTTTCAAGCTGCGCAATCTGTGTAAGTAATTCAATATGTGACCCTGCCGTAAAGAAGGAACCAGTGTAAAAAAAATCGATGTCTCATTTTTCACGTTTTTGGTCCAAATGACATCAAATCTGGACCAAACACATAAAAATGAAGACATCGATTTTTTTTACACTAGGTTCCTTTTTTAAAATAGGGTCACATATGGTAATCATTTTCTTCGGTTCAATTTGATACGGTTTATTCTGTTGATTTTAATTGCCCATTGTATGTACAAATATCAATTCCAACCAAATCCTATCTACCTATTCAGAAAAGTATACTTGAATGACCTGTCTAAAAATACAAGAGGATTTTTTTTGCTTCAGCTGTTGGAAACAGAGACAGAGTAAATCTCGATTTCCAGCTGACTTCATTAATTACCTACCTACTACAAAACATTCTGGAAAAATTCGCAAATTCTAAAGAAAATAAAAAACACGCTAGAGGCTTCAAGATTGACTAAAATTCGGTTTCTAAACGTAAATATTCAGAACATTTATTTTATGAAGTTTGTCCACTGTGCCTGTTTGTTGAATTTTTATTCACGAAAATGAATAGTAAGGATTTTTAAAATAGTTGAAAAATTCTAAGCCTCTCATTTCATTTCAACTAGAGCAGGTTTTGATCCTAATTTTTTCGATATTTCGGTTCAATGGCGTCGGCTGGAAAAGTGTCCTGGAAATTTAAGGATTTTTGAATAAGCTCAAAAGGGGAGATGAAAAAACAATATTCTCGATTTTTCAAAAAATATCCCCGCTGAAGTTGTCTGATAAGACTTGAAAAATGAAACAAAATTCAACATCGATTCATATAGGTACCTACATATCTTCTCATCGCGCATTGGCATTAAAATTTTCAAAAATTAGCAAACATTCAAAATTTTAAAAAAAATTTAAATCGATTCATATCTTCTGATCGCGCATTGGTGTTAAAGTTTTCAAAAATTGGCAAAAATTCAAAATTTTGAAAAAATTAAAAATTGATTAAAATCAATTTTAGAGCTTATTTAGTGACCACGTAGACCAAATAGCACATTAAAAAAAAAATCAACGTTTTATAATTTTTTTGATATTTTCTCATACCTAATAAGTGAAGAAATAGCAGAAATAATTTAAAAAAGGTGTAAGTAAAACATGATTTTTTTAAAACTCTGCTTTTTGGTTTGAATAGTCACTACATGAGCTCTAAAACCAATTTGAAAGAATTTCAATTTTTTTCAAAATTTTCTAAAAGAGTCTGGCCGAATAAGGGGTGAATTTGGCCCCAGGCTGGATTTTCGTTTTAATCCCCCCAAAAGGTACCCCTTGATGTAAAAAAAATCTGGAAAAATTTTTGACCCCCCACCCCCTCCATTTCGGAGTTATGGCCATTTTATTACCCGATTTTCAAGAATTTTTAATTCCAATGGAAGTGAACGAAATTTTCTGTTCTTTGGCATAAAGTTACATCTCGTAGAGACGTATTTATGGAAATTTTTTCAAAAATTTTCATGCACATCTTCATGGTTTTTCGGCCATTTGAAGTTTTCAATCGCAAAAAACACCATGTAATCGAAGAGGTACCACTCTGGAAACATTACTAAAAAACGTGTTTTTTAACGTAGATTCACGTCACGTATTCAGTTTTGGCGATATCGATGCAGCAAGGGCCGAAAATCGCGAAAAACTGTACAAAAATGTTGGGTTTTTAAGCATTTTTTTTCAAATTTTGAGCATTTTGTGTGGAAAGAATTGACTAAACGAAAAAACTAACGCCGAATTCGTGTTCAGCGGGTCAAAATACCCCCATAAAGATAAACACCCTTTTCGCGATCGTTTCATTTAAAGTCTCGAAATTGTTTTTCTCCACCGATTTTTCATGACGAAATAATCTGAAAAAGTGAATTTCGAGACCTTGAGCAAAATAATCGCGAAAAGGGTGTTAATCAGGGTATTTTGACCTGCTGAACACGAATATGAGATTGGTTTTTCCATTGGATCATTTCTTTCCTGAGAATCCGCCATTTTCAGGTTTTTGCTCAAAGACTTGATTAAAACTTGAAAATGGCGGATTCTCAGGAAAAAAATGATCCAATGGAAAAACCAATCTCATATTCGTGTTCAGCAAGTCAAAATACCCTGATTAACACCCTTTTCGCGATTATTTTGCTCAAGGTCTCGAAATTCACTTTTTCAGATTATTTCGTCATGAAAAATCGGTGGAGAAAAACAATTTCGAGACTTCAAATGAAACGATCGCGAAAAGGGTGTTTATGGGGGTATTTTGACCCGCTGAACACGAATTCGGCGTTAGTTTTTTCGTTTAGTCAATTCTTTCCACACAAAATGCTCAAAATTTGAAAAAAATGCTTAAAAACCCAACATTTTTGTACAGTTTTTCGCGATTTTCGGCCCTTGCTGCATCGATATCGCCAAAACTGAATACGTGACGTGAATCTACGTTAAAAAACACGTTTTTTAGTAATTTTTCCAGAGTGGTACCTCTTCGATTACATGGTGTTTTTTGCGATTGAAAACTTCAAATGGCCGAAAAACCATGAAGATGTGCATGAAAATTTTTGAAAAAATTTCCATAAATACATCTCTACGAGATGTAACTTTATGCCAAAGAACAGAAAATTTCGTTCACTTCCATTGGAATTAAAAATTCTTGAAAATCGGGTAATAAAATGGCCATAACTCCGAAATGGAGGGGGGTGGGGGGTCAAAAATTTTTCCAGATTTTTTTTAAATCAAGGGGTACCTTTTGGGGGGATTAAAACGAAAATCCAGCCTATGGCCAAATTCACCCCTTATTCGGCCAGACCCTTTTAGAAAATATTGAATTTTTGCCAATTTTTGCCAATTTTAATGCTAATGCGCGATCGGAAGATATGAATCGATTTTGGATTTTTTTTATTCTTCAAGTCTCATCAGCCAACAACTTTTGCGGGGTATGTTTTTGAAAATCGAAAAAATTGTTTTGTCGGCCCACCCTACTACATAACCGCCTGTTTTTCAATTTGAAAGAAAGCGTCTCATTATTGAGCATGTAGGTATATAGTAGTAAAATTCAGTCAAACTTCACCTACGTATAAAATTAATTTCAGCTATCAAACTACAATATTATTTTTCAAGTTTGAAATCATCGATTATCGTAATTTTTTTTGACAACAAACCCCAGTGTTATGTCACCGTAGGAAACCTGCTGAATCACCATAATCGTTTTATTTACTTACAACGAATAGGTACATATATGACACACCTGTAACAAACAATGAGTGATATGTAAGCAAAGTTTCATCGATTGTGGAGGAATAAAATTTTATATCGACAGCCAAAAAATTCAACTGATACACAAATTTTTACAAATGTGGTAAGAGGGACAAGGGAAGAAACATTTGTTCAACTGCAAAAAAAAGTTACGTATTTACTAAATCCATACGAATACACTTGGTGCTACGCATAAGAAAAAAATCGTAGGTAGCTGTGAATTTTAAGAATTATCCTACGGCATTCGCATACTTACAACTTCGCGACAACTTCGTTTATTGTGAAAACCCTTATATTGTATAGAATGACGCCTAAACAGTTTTTATTCTCATTAGGCCTCATAATAACGCTTTTTTCAATTTCAACATGCTGCTGTATTCTGGTTACTGAGGATGAATTGAACAGGTTACAATTTGTTATATTTTCGCATGTTTATTTTAGATTTCGTTATCAAAAAAGCTAAAGTAATCCAGGCAGGTACCTACTACATACCGTTAAAAAAGTGATTGAAACCCGTTAGTTAGGTATTTCTAAGCTCTTGAAACCATTTTGGGATTATTTTGAACTCAAAACCCAAATCCGATTCTGAAAGGCAAAAAAAAAAAAAGATGGATTTAGGGACCATTTGCAATGCAGACTTTTGGGTTCATGAATGAAAATAAATACTCAAGCCCAGAAATGAATCAAGTTTTAAAATCCCCTGATAACTGTTCGTAGAAATTTTGGAAAACACTCTTGGAAATTTTTCCTCCTTTCGTTGAGTCTTGCGATTTAATCAGACCCCTCCCGTGCATACCGTAAAAATAATGTTTCTGATTAAAAAAACGTCGAAACAGATAAACGGATGGAATTTTTATTTCAAAAAAAGTAAAGTTGTTTTTTCCAAATTAACAGGCATGATTTTTTAAAAATATTACATTCTCTCAATTTTTAATTTTCCTGTCATTATAAAACCTGCATGATCCTGAAATTTGTAAAACTTGAATGCCAAAATTATTTTTTTACAAAAGAAAATAAGTTTCGTCGTTTTGTTCAAATTTACATTTCATCGATATAAATTTTGAAAAACGGTTAGAATTTTGTCTCTGTTACTACCCTTGTGGGGAAAAATTTGACCACAAAGTTTCCTTATTTTTTCTTCAAAAATACCTACCTATCTATTTGAAAATAGTACCAGTGCTCATCCATTATCGAAATCTGTGGATTATTATTAAACAATTTTTATTTTCAACAAGCGCACAGTTAGAATCAAAACACATTGAAGACGTTACCTCAAGTTACGTCATTTAAGTGCTTATTGTTTTGATTCTCACAAAAAATTTTCAACTCTTTATTTCACTAAGATTATTAAAATGAAATACACGCCTCCTTTTTGAAAATAATTGCATTTAAAACAGCTTAAAATAGTCATTTTAACCTAAATTTTGAAACAAGTAGGTATGGACTCAATTTTAAAGTAGGTACCTACTGAATGGAAATTACCTATCGCTTGATGTACTTAGTGAGAGAGCATGGGGAGTATTTCTTGGGCAATTTTCACTTTTTTGGTATTTGAAGTGTGGGATCAATGAGAAAATTTGGAAAATGTAGTCACACTTGAACTTTGATTTTTTTTTTTGTTATTTTACCTCAGCTCCCAATCTAACTGAAATAAGATTAGAATAATGACAATTTTTTTAAAGAACCTCCAGGAAGAAACCGACCTTCGGTCCGAAAAAAAATTTAAAAAAAAAGTTTCCCAATCAACCCAAAACAAATGATAATCCTGATTTTGGACTGATTGGGAAACTTTTTTCAATAATTTTTTTTCCGGACCGAAGGTCGGTTTTTTCCTGGAAGGTCATATATACATAGGTAAGTAAGTATGCTTAATTATTCGGTTTACCACTTTCACCGAACGAAAAAATAGATGAAAAACATTACGAAATCAGTGAAGATTCGTAAAAATTTCATTAAAAAAATACGAAAATCATTTTGTCAAAAAATACTTTCCGTAAATCGCCATTGAAGTAAAGAAATCTTCTTTAAATCAATTTTGCCCGAAACTTCTCTTGCCCATGTTTTCTCACATTTGTCTTTCAGTATGATAATTTATTAATTTTCAAACTTTTTCTTGTTTACCAAAGGGAAATAATATAATCTTACGACAAAAAAGGAGGTTTGAACGTCAATTTTTCAAAATTCGTCACTTAATACTTCTAATTTTAATTCATATTCTTTGCGAAAAATTCTGTGGAAAAGTAATACCTCAGTACCTACATTTCAACTCGAATTCACAAATCACGAAAAATTATACTCCAGTCAAACTAACGAGTATAGGCACACCCAGAAATTTATTAAGAGAGAGGCTGAGAATTTGAAAAAAAAAATGTGGGAGGGGTTAAATGTCAAATTATCGGTTATTTTTCTGCAATGATGTTTCATAATTTTTTCATTTAGAAATGTGCATTAGATTGTAAAAAAAATTGTCGCTCAAATATACTGCTTTGTCGCGAGTGTGGCTCAACTTGTTTTCGTTTGAGGTCATTATACTGTCGTGCGATTTTTTATTTGTCGTTGATCGTGTTTTTTCTTATGTACAATATACTATTTTTCTTTCATGGCCGTTAAGTTTCAATTTTCTGTCGTTCAAACCTCCTATTTTTGTCGTGGATTCCCCTTTTTTTGTCGTAACGATAAATCATACCCTTTTAATTAAATAGTTTCAGCCGTGAGTTGCACAAACTTGACGTAGACAAAATGTGTTACAAATTAGGAGACGACGACGGTGGCGAATTAATGGAAATGCCAATGGAAATAATAAATGAAAAAAACAAGTACAGAAGAATAAAGAAACGGGTTCTGGTGTGTTTACATAAAGGATCATGCAGTCATTGCATAACCAGGTACGATAATGATACCGATGTGTTAGTATGGGATTGCCAAAAATATTATCATCATGAATTGAGTTTGGTTCGTACATTTTCACGGTTGTTGGGAAAAATCAGTTGCGTGGCCGACAAAAGGGGAAAAAATTTTGTTGTTGATTTTCCGAAAAGACCAGACCCAACGTTTCCAGTTGATTTGCCACTAATTTCAAGTATGATATATGATACTGAAAAGGGTACCATAAAAGAGCCTAAAGTAAGGACTTAACTTCAAAATTTTTCATAATGATGTACCTATTGATGTACCTACCTTATGTATCTGTTTATGCCTATAAACCTAAACCTATGCGTAGTCACAATGTCGTTTTATGTCGTAAATGTATTTATTTTTTTTGTGGCTAATTAAATTATTCCCTGTATTTGTACAGAACATGAATTGTTGGAATATTTTTTTCTTTTCTGTTGAAATTGAGGAGGTAGGTACCTTGTATTTTTTAAAAATTTGAATGATCATAAATATAATGAAATGAATTTTGAGTCTTTAAGGTTTAAAGTACATAAAACATTGAAAAAAATACGACATTTAATGTAGGTATATGTATTTATAATACCTACTTAACGACAACGAGAGCAGAAAAATACCTAATGCATTCAAAATTTTTTACCTCTCAACATTTTCCAAAAATCTTGGAAGGAAATGCTGTTAGGTAGGAGAGAAAAAGTGAAGGAGGTAAAGTCATTTTTTACTCTTTCTGTTGAGTAAGTACAGCGGTACATTAAATACCAACCTATCTAATTTTTTTTAATTTGTCATTTTTCTCGACTTCTGGATTACATCAAGTATCGTCTTCCTTTTTTCGAATTTCTTTTAATTTTGGGAAAATTATAATTGCACGACGAAAAAAATACATTCCACGACAGATAATTCTAACGAGGAAATTGAGTATTCGAACGACAGTTTATTTTCCACCACATTATTGGTGTGGAGAATGACAGAATGATATTGATAAACGACAAGATTAGGTAAACGTCCGACAAGTCAAAAATACCAAAATTGACTGATAAAATAGAAAAAATCAAGTCATTGATACAGAGGCGGTTTGAGCATAAACTTTTAGGGGGGTAATGATGTTCAAAAATGCCGACTAAAAAATTCAAAATTGCCGAGTAAGAATTCTGAAATTTGAAATTTTTTGTTGCAACAGATTAGCTTCGAAGATTATAGTTTCAATGTGAGTAGAAGGTAAATAAATTTGGCCCGAGCGAAGCGAGGGAGAAAATTTTAAGCGGAATACTTTCTTTAATTTCAAGTCCAATAAAACAATGTTATAAAATTATTATGTAACTTGAGTAAAAAAAAAACGACCATTTGTACCTACTTAAAAAATGTTCAAAAAGAAAAACGATATAAGGCCGCGAGCGTAGCGAGGCCAAAGCTTTTGAAAAATGTAATTTCTAGACTTCAAAAATGAGTTTTGATGAGAAAAAATCTGATAAAACAAATTTTGAAGAGAAATATCATTTTTGTTGAATTTGGATTGTTTCAAAAGTATGAAAGAAAAAAATCAATGAGGCCGAGCGTAGCGAGGCCGAAATTTTTAGAAAATATCGGTTTGGAAAGTAAATAATTTTGAAGTTGGATTGTGTTTTATGAAAGAGGACTACAAACTTGTAGAAAGGATCAATTTTTTATTGATTATGCTGCAAAATTTCTAAAATTTTTTCAATTTGCTGACATTTCTGAGATTTTGCCGACTCACCTTATATTTCCAAAATTTTGCCGATTTTGATCTGCCTGGGGGGGGATTATACCCCCCCCCCCATACCCCCATCGCGCTGCCCCTGCATTGATAATCAGTCAAATTCCACTGATTCCCCACTTGATCAGCGACATTTTACTGCCAATCAGACATTACTGATTTAATTTAGGGAATTTTCACCATTGAATCAGTAAAAATTAATTCACTTAATTCACTGATTGAAATCAGTGAATTTTCATAATTGAATCAGCAGAAATAAAATTTCACCAATTGAATTCGTAAAATTTAATTTTTACTGATTAAGCAATGTACCGGGTGCTCGATTAATTCTGGACTCCCCCTGCACTTTTTAGTGTTAGAAATCATAAGTTGGTAATACTTTGTATAAATTGTCCAATCATAAACAAAATAAACAAATACAAAATATTGCCAACTTACGATTTTTACCATAAAAAGTACAGGGGGAGTCCAGAATTAATCGAGCACCCGGTAAGTGCACCGTTTGAATCAGTAAATTTTTTCGCTGATTCCAACAATGAGAATGAATCAATTTTGTCGATATAAATCAGTAAATGTAAATTTTGACAGATTCAAATTTATAGAGAGTTGGGTCCAAATTCTTTTAATAAAGTTTTTGTTCATAATGATTAAAATTCTAAGAAATACCTGCATGATGGATACCAAAATTAATAGCCAAGTCGAGAATAAATCGATAGATATAGAAGTACCTAGGTAATTGAATGAATCTTTCTCTATGAGAATTGACGATAACCAATGTGACAAATTTAAGACGCACAATTAGTGAAATTTTTTGTTACGTACTTACGTTAATTAAAAATATAATGTTCTTTTTAACGTTCTTTCGCGAAGCTGACATAATATTTGAATTCGAGAGAACGTGAATAAGTCGAAGATAAATTACAAGTGGTACCTACACCTACCTAGCTAGAGCTACCTCCCAAAACAAAAAGTCACAACAAAACTGCGACCATAAAAAGTACAAAAGAGTTTATTTTTGTACGCTCCTTTATGTAAAACAATAATATAAAAAAATAAAATACAACAATATTTAAAATAAGTACACAAAAAAATAATAAGTTAATTAAAAATAAAATAAAACTAAAATGTTGTCATCTTTGTAATCTGATGAAATTTTTTCAATAACTCGGTCTCATCTTAACACAACCATATTTTTGGAAAAAAAATTTATAAATATTTATTATAGTAGCTTGAAAATTGTAACCTATTCAGACTTTTCTTTTTCATTTGGTTCTACGTAGGGCACTTCTGGTATATGATGACTTCCATCTCCGTATTTGGCCATCGTTTTTTGCACCAATTCTTTGGAAGGAGTTTTCATATCGTAAGCCCATCCGATCTTGGCGAATAAATCTAACCACATTGTTGTGACGTTGAATTTATAATCGCCTAATTCGGCCGCTTTATAATCCCAAGGAAAAACATGATGATAGTTATGCCAGCCCTCGCCCATTGCTACAATAGCTACGCCGATATTTTCAGCTGGCATGATTCGTCTGAAGAGAAAAATTTAAAGAAAATTAGCCAGAATTTCAAGTATCGATAATTATTTAGCAAAAAAGAGAGAGACTACTTAAAGACAAGGTATAAAAATAGGTAAATAATTTTTTCTCCCTTTCAATTTGTCGTTATGTAATTTTTATTTACGTATGTTGTACCTGCGTCGATTATGGTTGCGAATTTTCACGTCCTTGTCGAGTATTTATTCTATTAATGCTGACGTTCAATTTAAAGAATACTTATAAATTTTTTCTTTTTCAATTGTCCAATGATAGATATTTTCGACGAAATGTTTTTTGTTTATTTTAGCTTTTTAATATATGCAAGCACGTAGACTTCTTTTCAAATAGGCAGATGACTTGCGGTATTTTAAATGTATTCGGTGCCTGGTGCCTATGTACAACACGATCAACTAGATACGTACTTATCGTATGGTTTTTGTCCCCATATATGAGCTACACTATTGACGGACCAAGTAAAATTCAAATTCAATACGTAACGAACGAAGGCCTGCGAAGCGATGGCATATTTCCACGATTCATTCCATCCGTACACTGGAACTAGTACTGGAAGAATGAAGCAACATAGCAACTTGAAATATATGAAATACCTGGAAATACATTAAACATTTTGATAGGTGAATTAGTTTTTGGAAAAATTCTACCAATCGAGTATAGATACTTGAAGAAAATTTATAAGCGCTAAGAATAATTTTTTTCTACTTTCGAATTTGGGATGGCAAGAAATTTAAAAAATGTTGTAATTTGGCTTACTTGGTATGAAAAGCTAGTAAAGGATCTCCGGTGATATCGCTCATATCAACTAGTCTTCCTTTTCGTACAACTTCAGGATGTTTTTTCTGCATAAGCCATCCGACGTGTGAAAAGAAAAATCCACGTTTTGAATTGTGAGGATCTGCATCTGTTTCACTAAATTTATGATGAACTCTGTGATCTCTAACCCAATCATAAATTGAATTCTGAAATGATTAATTAATAATGTTACATTTTGGAAAATTTTTTCTTATCGAAAAAATGCATTATCGTAATTTGTACCTGACCAGCGGTTGAATAACAGAATAATAAAATTAATTGTAACGGTAATTTGGCTTTATATGAACGATGAGACCATAATCTATGAGCTCCACCAGTGATACCGAAACCTCCGATACCGCCTACGATGAATCCTGCGGAGAAAAATTAAAATTTTATTCCATCAGTTATGCGGTATTTTTTTATCGTGAGGATTAGAAACAATACGTCTGATATTTTTACAAGAGAGATCTGATTAAGAGAGGAGCGCTTGTCTCCCCATAGAAAATTGTCAATATTTTATATTTTGAATGGAACTCTTTTTTTTTTTTTTGAAAATTGCATTACAAGAAATCAGAAAAATTCCACGAATACGAAATTTTGTGATTTTCACCCCCCCCCCCCCCATTGAATCCCCTTCCAATGGAGCATTTTTTTAGATTTAGCGGTTTCTTGACCAATATTTTATATTTTTTTCGTTTCTTGGACATACTTACTTGTCTAATTTAGAAAAGAAGGAATTTTGAAAAATCTTCATAATAAAGTTTTTCGAATGAATTTTTAAAAGTGGAGGATAGGTGAAAATTTATTGTTGAGAACCAATCTCTCATTCACAATTTGAAAGGATGAGAGACAAACAGACCTCTTTATTAGAAAGAAATTTTGAAATGACTTCCTCCCCCCTCCACCAAATAAAAAAATTGGAAAATTATTTTCCATACATGAGCCTGGATATAGAAACCATCCCCAGTCGTCAAAAATTGACTTTTGAGTTGCCACTAAATTTGGATATTTTTGAAGAGGGTAAAATTAAGGGGGAACCTCAACTCAAAAACTAATTTTTGACCACTACGAGAATTAGTGGGAATAATTTTTTACAAAATACGCTTTTTTGGGGATATTGGGAGAGCCTTTGGAGAAGATTGGAGGGACTACTTCTTGTAATAAACTAAAATTTTGTGTTTCAAGGCATACCTATCTATACTTTTGATACCAGAGCAAATTTTTTGGAATTTGAGAATCGGAAATTAATTTTTTTCTCTTCAATAGCAAACTCAGACAATCTCATTAAATAGGGGGGTACGTCACTTTTTTAAAATTTTTTTACGTCAAAAAATGAGAAATAGATCTCAAAAAATTATCATTTGGAGAAATTTTACCCATTGAAGGATGGGCTCTTTTGCTAGAAGAAGAATTTATGTATTTCTCCTCCCCAATAAGTAAGGAGATATTTTTTTAAATCATGAACACAATTTTACTGTTGTCAGTCTAAATCATAATCAATTTTTTGAGAAATTTGTGGAGATTATTTTCCAAATGAATCCTAAAAATTAGGTAGATTCCTTAAATCCTCAATGTAAAAAAAACATCGAATTAGTTGATCTGATTGAACCGCCCCAGAATATTTTTTACTCAAAAATGATGTTTTGAGGTGTCTTCTAGCGCAAAAAATAAAAAAGTATGAATATATTTTTTTAAACCATTAAAAGTAAATATTGAAGAAAAAATATGAAAATTTTATACACCAGTGCAGCCAACAGCGAATCGTAAAATTCCAAAATACGGAATTTATATCGACTTTAAATTGATCATTTTTTCGCCGAAAAATATTATGTATTTTTTTTAATCACCAGAAGTATAGGCATTTTGGAATTTTTTTGAAAAATATTGCATGTCAGTGCAGCCAGTTACAAAATGTGACGTGCGATACTGTGGAATTTACGTCGATCAAGGATTAAATTTTTTATCAAGTAAATTCTATAGTGTCGCACGTCACATTTTGTAACTGGCTGCACTGACATACAATATTTTTCAAAAAATTTCCAAAATGCCTATACTTCTGGTGATTAAAAAAAATACATAATATTTTTCGGCGAAAAAATGATCAATTTAAAGTCGATATAAATTCCGTATTTTGGAATTTTACGATTCGCTGTTGGCTGTATAAAATTTTCATATTTTTTCTTCAATATTTACTTTTAGTGGTTTAAAAAAAATTTTCGTTCAATTCCCCGACGAAAAAAAAAAATATTTCCGCTTCGCGAAAATTTCATATTATTGGAATATTGCAATCCGCAACTTTTCAACCCCCTGGTAGCGCTCTGAGTTTTGATCGGAGAAGGATGGCGATGGTTCAGGGAGACGTAGAAACTCAAATCGCAACTTTTAAGTACTACGACAGCCTCTCAAATAATTTTTTTTGACTAAAAAAACACAAAAAACAGCGTTTTTTTCAAAAGGAGGTGCACTTTGAGCACCCCCTGCTCCTCTCCACTTGCACCTTGGGAGCTCAAATTTTTTTTGAGAGGTCTCCCACTCAAAGTAAACCACCCCACAAAATTTGGTCGAAATCCAAGATATGTTTTTTTTTTTTCACTCCACCCTAATACGTAATCATGTAAAATTTTGAAGAATTAAAATTTTTTCAGAAAAATTAAATTTCAAAGGCTGAAATTTTTCCATTTGTTTTGTACAGATTGTCAGTGCCGTGAAGGGCATATCCTCTTCTTCTCCTCGTAAATTTACATGCATCTCTGATCGTAATTTTTTTTGCATATCTACGCGATTTCTTATAATTAATATAAATACATATAGCAAACTTTGAACAAGAAAAATGTTTTTCTCTGTTTTTAGATTTTCCTACAGCAAGTTCGATTCCTTGCACCAGCAAAAAATTAAAACAGGTGTGCTATATCTTTTCAATGTCAAAATGCTTAGTTTGGAAAAATTTATCTACAGATACCATAATTTAAGTAAATCTAAATACAGCTAAAAGTTGATATTTTTTATCTCAAGCTTACCCCAAGTAATTGTCAGAAGCTTGATACGAAACAGGTAAGCGAAAAACGCATACGTTGCGAGCATGTGAAAAAGTATGATTAATACGACATTTGTCCAAATAATAGGCTGCCTCTTAGATTCTGTTTTTTCTTCATCGTGTTTACTTTTAGTCGACACTAACCCACTGACTTCCAAGAAATTCAATTCCGAATCTTCGGGTTTTGCATTCATTATAATACTTTCGCTATTATTTGGCGGCATTATAAGTCTAAAAAAAAAAGAAACAAAACGAAATTCAACGTAAATGTATCTATAAGGTACGATTGAGTGTACCTATACCTACATACGAATCAGAGAATTAATTAGCATCTATACCGTGAAATATTATTAACAATATGTAGCTAAAAAACCTTCAAATATTCGTTATAGCGATTACGATTTCCTTTTAAACTATGAATATTATGTTATATTTTAGACTATGGTATGAGTCAGTTTGGAATTTGAGCAGTGATAATTTCAATTTACTTGGAATTGGTTTCAAATGAAGAGTATTCTAATCACTTAGGTACTTATTCCTTCAAATTGAAGATATGCAACATTAATGGCTACCCTCTACCATTTTCATGCTTTGATATATTGCCTATTCAAAATGTAGAACTAGATAGATAAAGAGGTAAAATTAGGCACCCAGCCAGCGGCGCATTCAGGGGGAGGGGGTAAGGGGCTAAAGCCTTCTAAATTTCCTTAAGCACAGAAAAAAGATTTTTTTATTGCAAAAATATTTTAAAAAGTGCATTTTTTAAATTTTTTGAACAGTATTTTTTTTATGTTAAAAAGTGATAATTTTTGACCAATGTTCGAGTCAAAAATCACCAAGTCCTCAATAAATTCCCACTTTGTCAGAAAAAATTGATAATTTTTGACTGAAAGATCAGTAAAAAAAAAGTGATTAATTAGAAATTTGATCCGCTCCTCCGATTTCTCTCAAAGTCTCAGCCCCTCTCTTAATTATTTTCTGGATGCGCCACTGCATCCAACAACCCCATTTGATAACTCCAGGATAATTTTACGTCGAAATTCAACCCTTTCGTTATAACCTACCTTTGATTATCCGTATCCAATGAATCAATTTCATGAACCGAATTTCAAATACAAGCGCAACTTTCACGAAACAAAAAAATTAGAAAATATTGATAACTCACGTCTGCAGCGATGGGAAACAATACCGAAGAATACGTTTTGAGATACCACCATCGATTAAATATTTACAGTTGCAATGATTTTAGGAAATAGGAATCATGTAACCTTCCCAAGTACATTTCCAGACCACCGTATATGAATAAGTTAAGTACACTTAACCGCACCGTTTCCAGATTTCATGATTGTCATCATGACGCGTTTTATCCGAATGACTAAAAATTAAAATCTTTTATACGAATACGTTAAAGATTTAAAATTAAATGTACCTTCGCTTTGAAACATTGCGAATCAAACTGTACCTATAAATTGTTAATCCGAGTGAATATTTTTCTACTGTTATTTGGTGCTGTAATATAAATATACATGATATACGACAAAAAAGTCGTGTCGTTTGTCAAAACATACCATGAAAAATATATGCCTAATACGATTACGTATGTACAAGAACATGTAATATCACAGTTTATTATTTTACCTACCTAATATATTTTCAGATTGATCAGCAAATTTATAATCATTCATAGCAAAACAAAAATTTTACTTATTTAGTCGATTGTTTTACTTATTCGCGGGCAGTTAGATAGTAGATACCCAAGTTGAAAAAAAAACGCAAATTTTTCTGTAAAAAATCATATTTTGTAAAATAAGTATCTTTTTAGGTTTGATTTCGATCAAATTTGAATTACGTTGGCCCAAATTCATTAATACCTAGCTGATACCAAAATACCAAAAAATCGAACCTTCGTGGCCTTGGAACTCTTTTTTGATTTCCATCATCGCAAAAAAAAATTACGTAACTCATGAAATATTACAGTAGCATGGTAATTAAACCTAAAAGGAGGTATTATTCGTATGCAGGTGAATATTCGATATTGTACCTCTACCTCTGCATTTGTTCCGTAAAATTGGATGGGTAGTTGAAGGGCAGGAGGGGGGGGGGGGGTAAGAAAGTTGCTTTTGACGTCAAAAATCGGTGTAAAGTGTAACATTTGTAAGTAAATTTTATTATTGATTGTTGTCATGTTTTCATTTTACCTACGTCGAAGTTTGAACATTTTGAGCATGAGAAAAAAAAAATATTTTTTTCGTTTCAAATTTGATGGTTTAATGTTTGGTTTTTTTGCGAAAAAAATCATATACTTAATTAGCTTTCTATAGTTAAAAATTATGCAAACAATTAGAAAGAAAATTTTTGAGACAGATTATAGAAAATACGTCCCGGAAAAAATTGGAGCTTCGGAGCTGAAAGAGCGTCAGAACTAAGGGTCTTCAGAGAAATTATATTTTTGAAAAAAAAAAGTAGATTCTGATATTTTGGGCAATTCCACTAGTAAGATTTCTTTACTTGAAAAAAATGTAATGTGCGTTTAAATGCCCCTTTGACCCAATGACATTGAGATTACGTATCATTTATTGTCCTCAATAAATTTTCATTTTTCGATTTTTTTTTTTTTTTACTAAATTACAATTCATCTCTTTGACTTCAAAATTGGATCAAATTTTTTTGCCCCTAAAAAGGAAGTTATCTCAATTCGGAGTAGAATTTTGAGCCAAATGACTGCATTTCCAATACTTCAGGTGCTAAAGTTCATGTCTCGAATTTTGGAAAATTTCAGCTCATCGTCCTGCAAAATGTGAACATGTTATTTAATCGACGAAAAAAATTGAATTTTATTATCCACTTCATTTTTGACCTCTCGAATAGATTTAACGCAGTTTTGAGACTTTCAAAGCTTTCAGAAAATTTTAGAATTTTCCAAAATTGGAAACCCTTCATAAAAATGGTCTGTATGAACTTCAGCACCTATAATCGCAATTCGTCCATATATTGGTAATCTATGTATTTGAATAATTCTTCAAAATTCGTTGTTTTGATCGTAGAAAAAAATTATGACCGATTTTGAGCCAGAAGCCGTCATAAACCTATAAACCGAAACGCCTGAAAATTGTTAGTGTGCAGTTTCTACAATAATTGTGGAAATGGACAGGAGTAAAATTTTTGAAACCACCTTTTTAATTTTTTGAGGCATAATAATTTTATAAGAAGGATAAATTTTCGTAATTTTAAGTTTTGAGTTTTTTTTTGAAAATCTCAAAAATCAAAAAAAAATCGAAAATTTTTTAATGATTCGCGAACATTGAAGGATGAGTTCATATTTTTTTTGAAGGGAATGGAGCTTCAGCTACGTCGTAAATAAGATTTCATTATTTGCTGACATGCAGAGCCTTATAATTTTTTTTTACAAATAAATTTTTGCGTTCCGAAAATTTCAAGTCACCCTGTAAAAACTTAAATTCGAAGGTTTCCTGCGAATATTTCTTTCAAATTGTGTGATTGTTCGGTGTTTTTGTGGCAATCCTGCCAGCTGCGATTTTATAAAAAAAGAAAATCATATAAAGTGTAATGGACTTGACAGCAATGTCATAGAAAGTTTTTCAATGAGTAAAAAAAAATAAATAATTTGATCCGATTTTGAGGTGATATAAAATTTTTTATTTTTCGTTCCTTTTGCAAAGGACAAAAATACCGCAACATTCTTTTTCCAGATCAATGGAGGAATGGACTAAGGAAATGTGTGTAGAAACTCAATTGCTCTTTTTTAGTGTATTTCAACAAAAAAATTTCCAAAAAGTTAATGAAAATTAGTTTCTTGACCAAAACGGATTTGGCTTACTTTTCAAATTTCAAACCATTGAGTAAGTGAATAAAATATTGTAAAAATGAAGTTAGCGGTGCAAGTATAGCAATGCAGCTGATAATTTTTTTTTTGGTAACTTTCAGCAATATTTTTTCTTAAAGGATCAAAAAAAAATTTTGTATGTTTCAAAGGTGCCATTACCTACTTTGAGAACTCTTAGCTGGCTAAGGGATTCGCAGTTCAGATATTCGGAGCGGTGCCAGAGGAAGAAGAAAGGAGGGTCCTCTCTGGGCGATTTTTTCAGAGTCGGAAGTGCAGCCGGAGCACTTTTTTAAAAGTCTCCATAGGGAGGAAGGCCCCCTCCTGGAGATTTCTTTGGAGTCGGAGCCGGAACCATTTTTTAAGCAATTTTGGAGCCGGAAAGACCAGACCTCTCCCTCCCGATGTCTGTCACAGTTATTTGAAAAGTTCCCCACTCGTTAAGTTGATCACCAATTTTCGTCAAAATTCAAGGTCACTTTCGATTCGTCTTCTTCCTCTTCTCTCATGAATATCTCATAATTTTGGCAAATGCAATGAAGACATTATAAATGTGTAAGTATCAATTCATTGCCATCTTACTATCTGATCAAAGAAAAAAACTGGGAACAGGCGCATCATAATTGCTTTAAAAAACACAATTAAAAATCGATCAGTCAATCACCTTTCGCAATTCCCAATAAAAAATTTCGTAATCCATCATTATAAAGATATGTACCTATCTAATTAAAAAATTAACATGTCAATAAACACAATATGTAGGTACTCTACCACCATATGAGTAGGAATCGTAAAATAATAATAAAAATAAATACGTTAAAAACGGAAACCACCATGTCTCGTATGTTACGTAATCACAATTCCAAGATTTCCCCAACTGGTAAAACCAACGCAACGTAAAGGGAATCACACTTTCGAGAAGTACACCTAACAAGGTATGCCTATTAGGAATAAATTCAGGGTTCACACTTATTCACTTATTGAATAAATCACATTTACTCAGCACACTCATCATGCGTTTTTCGTTCGTCTTCTAAACAACTTTTTGCATATTTGATGAAGTTCCTGTATTATTTCCCATCTAACCACGAAATTTTTTCAATTTATCGCAGACAATAAAAAGCCACCGAGGACGGTAACTAGAACTAAGCTGAAGTACCTACGCAATATTATAAATTGGTATCGAATTTACGTAAATACGAATGGAAAAAAACATTGTTATGATGCAGCATCTCTTTGGTTAAATTTAATGCGAACTGCTCGCAGAGAATGTCAATGAAATACTTTTAATTTGACTCATTTATTTGTAAGGTAAAGTAGGGCAATTCCGATAAACTGTGATGTAAAATGCGTTTTGGTAACCTTAATCAAGAATATAGGTAATTTTAATGCTGAGCTACGTCGATTTATTTAAGCTGTGAAATAGTTGATATTCGCACATCCGAAAACCTTGTTGCAAAGAAAGGAGTGTTTTTCAAAGCTCGAAATTTACGTGAAGAAGTTGTCAAAATTTCTGTTCAATTGCTCTAAATGATTGTCCTTTTTTTGGTTTAAAAAATTTTCTGTACTCACAAATTCATTTTAAATGTGGAAAATTTCTCGTACCCGGGGTAAATTCGATTTTTCAGCCCCGGGGTACATATAATTTTGATACCGGTACCTATTTAAATTACCCGCTCGAATTACATTTTTATTTGTTTTCATTTCAAGTTTACGTTCAAGATACTTACTTGAAAATTCGTAGTTAGCTGGCTCAAAATTAACTCGTAAGCTTTTTTCTCCGAGGAAATCTGCGATTAAGAAGTGAAAATTCTATTTGTTAATTTTTTCAAATGTCTGCGATTTTTTTTAAATGTCATAACTCCAGTTCATCGAAGATATCTGGGACCCAACCAGCTGTAAAATTTTCATCCAAAACAAAAACATATCGGAAGTACCTACCTACATCATGGAAAAACCTCATGTACCTGAAATTTCATACGCCAAAATTCATTTATCAAATTTTGAAGTTTAAAAACTCAAAATTACCTCGTGATTTTTCAAAAATGAAAAATTTGAAAATTCGATGTAGGTAGTAGGTACCTACTTGATTATTGTAAAAACTTGAAAATTGGCCGCTACTCCATTTTTGACCATTTGATTCAATCGGAAGCAGCTTTGAAATGCTTCGCTATCTCCAGAAAATTTTACCATTTTTATACCTAGGCTCTTTTTTACAGGTGAAAAATTCCAAATTTTTCTGGTGCTTTTGAAAAATCTCGACGACTGTTTCCAATTGATTTGGGAGTTTAAAAACAGGCTATAAAGAAAAATTCAAGTTTTTTACATTAATTAGGTCAAATTGCCATATTTTTTTTTGTTTTTGCAAGTCATGGGGTAAGTTTGAATTTCCAAAAATTCGCCAAAATTCAAGAACTGCATTTTGCACCTGAAATTTTAAACAAATCGTCTTCATGAAGGGCTTTCAATATTATCTACATTTCACTCCTTCAAATATCTCCTGTGTAAGAATAAAGATAAAGTTTTTCAAAAAAAAAAGTTCTATCACAAATGATTATAAAATTTTCAAGAAAAAAAATTAAAAACGTATCTCCAGCTACAAAACAAATTGGCCCAATTTTCTATAAACTATAAATCGAGCAATAATTTTAATTTCGTAAAAATCTAAAAGAAGATTTTTTCAAGGCTACAGAATTTGTGAATTCTTTCGACCCGACGACAGCATCAAGGACACTTATTCAGCTCAAATTTCGATAGTAACGATTGCCGTGTCCAAAATACGTAAAATTTTAATTGAATTGCCATTAGAGAATATTTCAAGGTCGTTAAATTCGAATCTACTTGCCACCTATTTTTAAAGGCACTGACGTTTTCACTCATTGGTCATAGTAAGTGTAAAAATATCATTTTGCCAAAGAGCTGTCATTCTTCTTCGTAAAATTATTTCTCTGAATACTTACGTGTTCAAATTTTTATTCTCATCTCATATTAGATAATGTATTACGCACTTACTTACTTTGGTGTTGAAAAAAATGTACAACACTTCTCACGTTTCAATAAAAAAAAATCCGAACAGAATCGATAATTCCAATTAAAATATCAAATCACAGATTTAATTTTATTTTTAGAAAACTGGATTATTCCTAGTTCAATTTTTTAAATTCAAAATCAGAAATTTAGAGGTAGATAACATTTTTAAAACCAATTTTTAAATCGAATTAGATAGGTATATGGAACGTAAGAATAATGCACTCCAAGAAAAAAAATATCAACATAGAATACCTACAAAAAAGACACACGCGACGGGGACCATTTTTTTCTCGATTTTTCTACAGCAATTTTTTTTCTTTTTTCATTTCAACTTCAACTTTTCAACAATTTAAATTTTTCATTATGTTTTTGATAGGGAAAAACTACACAAAAATCACTTCAAAC
This sequence comes from Pseudococcus jackbeardsleyi, assembly GCA_038380155.1. Classification (NCBI taxonomy): domain Eukaryota; kingdom Metazoa; phylum Arthropoda; class Insecta; order Hemiptera; family Pseudococcidae; genus Pseudococcus; species Pseudococcus jackbeardsleyi. Next base: position 42,826,820 of record CM076238.1, read on the forward strand.
AAACTGGTATTTTTTTTATCTTTGACGTCGCAACTCTTTCTGAATAATATAAAATTGCCGACAATTAATCGATAAAATTCAATAAGTACTTAATCGTTATCTTAAAAAAAGACCATTATTGGTACCGAAATGATTCAACAAAAATGTATGGATCCATTGCCTACATGTTCTTTCAAAGTACACACTTACTCACACATCGTATCGTATATCTTTCTCACATTTAAGACGGAATATTTACACAGAAACTGCTCGCAACTTTCGCCATTAATGAACACTATCCTTTATTGATTTATCATTATGACAAAATATTATTTGCCTTCCGCTATGGACAAATGGCCACGGGCTCGAACTTATGTAAACTGTTGAACGATTCGGCAATGCTAACACATGATCTTAATTTTATCACAAACAAAACGCCGCCATCTTTGGTGCAGTTAAAATATAGTTACGTAAGCGTCGTATAACCAAGTATACAGGTATATAATATTGTTAGATAGTCGATGGTCGTTGTGTATTATATGTATTGTTCGTAATGTAATTTTAAAACGTTCAACTCTTTTTTTTTCAGGTACATGGTTTTCATTCACGTGTTAGCAGATGTCAAAGATCTAATTTCAGATTCAGGAGGTATTTATGTAGGTACCTACATTTTATATGTTCCAGATGAAGAAATTTTTATTCAGTAGGTAACTGGTTGAAAATTAAGGACCATTGAAAATATTTTACACAATGGGAAGCCAGAAAATGCACTGTTTCGAATCAGTGAAACGCCAATGAAAAAAAAGTCAGATTTGCAGGACAGAAAAAATTAGCAAAATTCTTTGATTTTCAGCGAATTTTAACTGATTTTTAAGAAGAATTTTGCTGATTTTTCAGATAATTTTCCATTGTTTTACTTCAATTATGCTTTCAGTAAATTTTTTCATTGATTTATTACTGTGCAGCAATTCTGACGGTTTTACAGTGATTTTCGATAATTTCCCCTTATTTTATAAATGAGAGAGTAAACAGTGCTCTTAATTTATAAAATTGAAAAAAAAATTATAACGTTGGCAAAAAGAGCTCTTCTGAGTGGATTTATGGGAAAAATTTGAAATTTCAATTGGCTGTTTTCCCGCGGCAAGGTGGGGGCATTTAAACAGTAATTTTCGAAAACAGAGGTGCTGCGATTTTTTAAAAATTGAATTTGCCCTTCTTGGAAAATCAAGCGTTGCTAGCTGAAGAGGCACCGATTTGGAAAATTAAAAAAGGAAATTGCTTCGCTTGAGAAATTTGATTTTCACTTACCATAAATTTTTTTGAAATTTTCAATTTATTTTTGACTACCTAATTGTGAAAAAAATGTATTTTGAGAACTTACTTTATGAATTTGGCATTAAGAGGCATTTCAACCTCCCTTGTCCAATCAATTTTTCACGATAAAAAATACATATTTTGACTCTAAATGACATTCTCACCTCTCCGAAAAGATAAAAGTAATATGACCTTGAAAAATGTAATTTTTATCCTTCGCACATCGTCTCAGGTATTTTTCAGTCAATTGAAGCGAGTATACATAAGCAGCAAAGAATATTGATTCTAAACTTCCACAAATTTTTTTCAAAACTCTAAAATGGCCTTTAAACGAGATTTGGAAATTTCTTGTCTGTAAAATGCGGAAAATGAAAAAGATATCGCATGCTGTTCAGATAAACATCTTTCATAATCACTTGGATTTTTTTTAGATTTCTTGGAGCGCTGGCACGTACAGAAACCCCTCTCAAAATTACTTTTCATAATTAAATTTTTTCTGAATTTTAAAAAGAAGAAATAACTAAAGATAGAAAACCCAGATCGTGTTCAGCAGGTCGAATTACCTCTTTGTGGCCTTTACCTATAACGATCAAACACAACAAAACTGACTTTTTGTTTCGACAAAATTCAATCATTCTAATCAGTGATCAGTACAGAAGTTCTAAATAAGAAGTCCAAATGAGGAAAATTCAAATGTCAAAAAATGAACGTATTAGTTAACCAAAGAAATCTTCTCAAAAATTAAAATGACAAACACGATATTCAGAGGCGAAACTTTGGGGGGGGTGGGGGGTGGAACACCCCCCCAATGTCAGTCGGCAAATCTTGGAAAAAGTCGGCAAATTTTGGAAAAAGTCGGAAAATTTTGAATAAACTTGTAAAATTTTGAAAACAGTCGGCAAATTTTTAAGACAATGAACCATTACAAAACGAACTATTTAATTTCTGGAAATCATCAATTTTTCAAATCTTAGCCCTCGCTTCGCTCGGGCATATAAAATTTAAAATACATACATATATTATAAGAAATATAGGTTGAAAATATCACCTCCCCTTAAAAACTAAAACATCAATTAAAATGAAGAAATTTTAGTTTGAAATGCCTTTTTTTTTTCAAAAAATTTTCGCCCTCGCTTCGCTCGGGCTCAGTAAATTTATGATTTTATTTTTTAAAAAATTAATTCTTCTCGTAAATGAAAATCGAAAAACTTGGTGGCCATCTGAAATGAAATTTTAGAAAATTTTCAATTTTTTGGAAGGAGGTAATTTCAGAAATATTGTTTTTTTTTTGAAAATCAAAAAAGTAGCACAAAAAATAAAAATTTTTTTATTTTCAATGCGTGTAGTTAGTAAAGTTCTCTTTTTTAAAAAAAGAAATAATGGTCGCCAAATTTGATTTGACATGTTCACTCGAAGTTTTTGTACATGTTCGTAGAACTTTTGAGTCGGCAAATTCTGAAAATTCATAGGTTTCGAGTCGGCAAATTCGTGGATTTCACCCCCCTAAACCAAAAGTGAAGTTTCGCCCCTGACGATATTTTTCATTTTTTAAAAAATTTATTTCTATTTCAGTATAATGGATAGAGCGTTTTTCAAAACCAATGATATTTTCGGAGACCAAAAATCTGTATTTTCTGAATCCAATATTTTCAAATTTACTCGTCGTAAAACAGACTAAATCAAGGGAATTTTTTACTAGGTACCCGGAAAAATTCAAAATAAAATTTTCGTATTTAATGACTATTTTCTTGCCATTTTTAGAACATTCAAAATACAAGGTATCCAATTTTTATTGAATTTGAGAGGGAAAAATTCAAACAATTTGAAAATGATACCAAAAAAAATTTAATCGATTCATTTTTACATATCAAATTAAAATTAAAGGTGTTTCTTATTTCCATCAATTTTGACAATTTTTTTTTAATTTTGGAAGTGCAATCGAATGAATACCTACTGCAGAAATTTTTGGGAAATTTTATTTTCAAAATATATAATACCTATAACTGCTTGATCAATGTTGAAAATTTTACAAATACTTATTCGATTATTCGAGTCAATTTTTTCAACTTTACCCCATTTTTTTTTAAATTTTCAATCATTTTTTCGAAAATTTGTCTTTTTTTCTGAGTTTTGGAACCTTTCTGGCATTATTTTCTAAAGTCCTTATCAACCCTAAACCAGCATCTCAAAAAAAAAAAAAAGAAGAGAAAATGCGACCCCGAACAAATGTACCTACTTTTGCATACCTCCCCCCTTTTTAAAACTTCAACAAAACGATTCCAAATTATCATTTAAAAACCAACATGGGTAATTTTGTAGCAGCATCGATAGAATAAGTCATATGAACAAAGTCAACCGAATTAACTGATTTCCGTGTCACCATATTAATTCAGCCTAATCTATTATCAATATGGTTATCATAAACAAATATTGAGACAAATTTCAAGCCTTTTCAAAACAACCGGTTCATTTTACAATAAATATAGACAAAGTATATTAATTAAATGAGTAATGATCGAAGGAATGTAGCATAGAAAGATTATGAAACAATCTACTTTCTTCGTTTATGAATTCCCTACGTTTACCAAGGTCATTATCACTAAACCTGTTTCGAAGATTCATCACCATGTGATTTTTGATGCACGTCGATACGAATTTTACGTAAACCTGTCATTTTATCGATTTTCACCTCAATATTCGGAAATGCACATTAATTATTTGCTTGTTCACGAATTAATATCTCACCTACCTACATATTTATCAACCTATAAAAAACCAATTCAAACTATTGTGATTTGTTAGCACATACGAAACGTGATTAGTCCATATTTAAACAATATGTTATCCCGCAGGGTCAAGGTGGCATAAATATTCGTATTAAAGCAGTCGTGGTAATAAAATCGGCTTTGCTGCCAGGATTTATTTTAATTATTGAAATTTTGATTGCAACTTTTCAACATGCAGCGACTGAATGTATTTAAATAGCACCTGAATTGTATAATACAATGTGTAAAGTCATCCCGACTGAACCTACATTTGAAATTTTGCCAATTCAGTATTTTATATCTATTTAATACCCATGAAAAACCGTTATAATTGGTGATTTGACATTTTCAATGCAGAAACGTCTTCATTTGCCGCAATAGTTGCAATAATTGAATTAGGAGGCGAAATGGTTCGGTTTATTGTATGAATTTTTTGAAAGGTTTTTGTGAGCGAATAATAAGACGCAGGTTGGTTTCAAATTGCGCAATTGGAACACTAATTATGAATGAATACGAGATAATTAAATTCATCGATGAAAAGTTGAGTCATTGAATCAATCATTTTAAAATGTATGTTTAAAAATCTACGATAAATTTTCATTTAGTTGCAATTTTTTGGGATAAAATATACGATTTAATGTTGATCAATTTTCATTTCTCGATTTTATTTCTCAAATTGAAATAATTTCGTAACTTCTAAATTTTTAAAATTAAAAATTGTCCAATTTCGGAATTTGGAACAGGTGGAATTTTATTCTCATCTCTTATCACCAAAAAAATTATATTTTTTCACAAATTTTATTCAAAAATTAGATCCAAATTATCAAAAAAAAAATTAACCTAATTTTAAAAGATATAAAATATCGAACCCACTGAAAAAATTAGCCACTAGAATAAATCACAAAAAAATTGCATTCCAAAATCAATTCCTGTTTTAAAAATTAACACCAAATTTCGTCGATAGAATCACCTCGTTGGCTTTAATTCAAAATCGACAGGAAAATAACTCGCTTCGATCGTCATCTCGTCGCATAAAATAACGAAAAAAATCACCCAATTAATAAGATTCATTGTACCCGGCTCGATGAAAAATCCAAATAAATCAAGCAAAGAAAATTTCCACGAAAAACTTACTTCAAATGTTGAAACTCTCAGCCGATGACAAATCACTTGCAATACACCTCAAAATCGAATCGAGCACATAAAAATTTGAAAAATTTTCGCGCTACGGTCACTTTAGGTGCTTTGAACGAATGTATCTTAGCACCTCAATGGTAGTAAATAATCTTCAAAAGTGAGAGTGGATAGAACCTGCGAGTCGAACCGCGAGAAAAAATAATAGAAGATATAATATTCAATGATGCTCAAAATGAGTCAATGGTATTGACAAAATCTACAGTCCCCAGCTCGGGCGATTTGCAACGTTCGATACGTGTGAATTTTTTAACCGCACGTGCTCTTTAGGAAGTTACTTTATTACAAAACGAAATGCAGGAAATTATGGCCAAAAAAACGTCATCTGGATTAGATTGGCCGTTTTGTAATACTGGTTTGATATATTTTTTTACGGTTGTGACTTATCTTGACGTGTTTTTTTCCTTTCGGTTATGACTACCATGAGACGTACGTCTGAAAATTAAGGGAAACCCAGGGCTTGAAAATTTTGACGTGAAGTTCTTTCCGAGTAATTCGCGTAACGGTAAAAAGTTCTAATTAGATTAATTAGGAGCCTGTTTTTTTGAAATTTTTTTTCAAGCAAAAAAATCAATATTGATGGGAAATTAATTTTTAAAGATTATTTAATCGAAATAATTCGACGATCTTCACTCTCAAAAAATCGAATTTGTTTAATAATTTTAGAAAAAATTTACCCTCCTAATTTACTTGCATATGATACGACAAAAATTCGTAGTTTTATTTCCATTCCAAAGCAGCCTCTGGAACACTTGGAAATTTTCCATTAGATTTTTTACCTATTTTATCGATCTTCTCGGTGCATCTTTTTTCGACGTTTTTGTATACCACCGTTAAGGTCACCCCAAAGTATGGAAAGAAAGTGCTACGTGACCAACTGATGGTACAGAGTGGAACTAGTTCGTAAATCTAACTCGTCTTACACAATTCAATGCATTTTTGTTTACATAAATTAAAAGAGCATATAACCATCTGGGGCCATTAATAGACAGATGAACTCCTGCCCGATAGACTTATTTTTAATGATCGTTGCTCCGAGTCCCTTGATACCGCTTGTCCATGGCGAGCGTAGAATTCTACATTGTAGCGAAATCCAACTCGTTGTAGGCCTAATTGGAAGTCACCATTGAAAAAAAAAAACTTGCGCAGCGGGTAAATTTCCTTTGAAAAAAGCAATGGAAAATTTATGAAAAATAATCGTAATTTCTGGTCGATTTTATCGAGTTGAACAATGAAACCGCCGAATTAACCAGTAACGAGGTAAAATTCCAATTCTGGGTAATGTGCGAATCATTGGAAGAATTCGAGTCTTTTTTTGCACTTTTCTGGCATTGAAGTTAATGAAGTTGCCTAACTGAAATATCCATGCACCTAGAAATGCGATACGGTGCCAGGCGGAAATGAAATTATTCGATTGAGAGAATAAGTTGGTTTGACGAATTCGTTCGAGATTTTTAACGAGAAATTTATTATTCGAATTTATAGGAAACAAATATAATATCGAAATTATTTTAAATGAATTTTAACAGGTATGGGTTTAAAATTTAAGACAGTATTTTAGGATATTTATTTTCCTTCGTAAAATTTTGATAACTCCTGAATTTAATGTAATTACAGCGGGCGTTAAGTCACGTAATAATTTTACTCTAGATACGTCAATGAATTAAGCGTAACTAAAACATCGTATAATAACATTTTTTCAACTTACACAATCAGCTATTGGCTGTCACTTGTGCATTAAATAATATTAATAACTTGGCCGGGATCGGAAAATTGGTCAATTTTTTTCATCCCGATATTGCGTTTTTTAGTATTTTTATTTTTTGAAATGTTTTTATTTCAAAATTGTGAGAAATTTTAATCAGAAATCGTCACAGTATGACCACGCAGAACGATCGTGATGAGATTTTCACATCTCTCCCATTTCTCCTGCAATACTCAGTCCTTCAGAAACGTAATGAAACTGGTTTTTTTTTTGAAGATTTTTTTGACAAGGATTAGAGTTTTTTGAGTAGGAGTTGACTAGAAAAATTGTAGCTACGTCATGTCGGGTACCTAATTTTTATCGATATCATCTCAGGTACGTACGTATTTGAAGTAAAAAATACCTGAATTTTTTCAAGTTTGACAAAACGCCAATACCTATATTAATATTGATTAAAAATTGTCATCCTTTTAATGTGGAAAAATTCTTCAGCTTTCTAACTTGACGAAACATCACAGGAAAATCATTCAAATTTTAACCCTTCCCTTCTCACACGATCAAAATATTGACAATTTTAGGTAAGTATTCAAAAAATAATTTTCAAATTTCAAAATTGTTGACAAGATAGATATTACAACCGGCGGTAAAATTTTGAGCTGAAACAAAAATATAGAAAATCCAAAATGGCTTTGCAAAATATGAAAATTTGATATCATTAATGAAAAAAAGTAAAAAATTAGTATTTGCCTCCCATATGAGCCTGGATATAGAAACCATTCTCAGGGATCATAATTTGATTTTTGAGTCAAGGTTCGGTTCCAGTGGCGTAGCGAACGGGGGGGTTGGGGGGTGAGTCACCCCCCCCCACACGCAGCGCTAGTAGAAAAAGTTGGCGAATTCGTCTCAAATGAAAAAAAGTTGGAAAATTTGACAAAAAATGAAAGAAAAGTCGGCAAAAATGATCAAAAATAACTAATAAGAAACCCAAACTGAGTTGAAGAAAGAAAACGAGTAATAATCGTTGAAAAAAAATTATTTTAGCACCTAAATATGTACCCTCTATTTTCTGTCTTAGTGACCTTTTAGCAGGAAATCACCTCAGGGAGACTCATAAGGCTCGAGCTGCCTCTTTGAGTTTAGGAAAATTTTATTCTTGCCAAAATGCGAAAAAAGTGCATTCTTTTTGTTCTTCAAACAGCATTTTCTCAAAAAAATTTCACCCTCGTTTCGCTTCATTTCAATTTAAAAAACTAATGGGTTTTCACTAATTTTCCAGTCAAAATTTCAATCAAATTCCCAATTTGGCAGACAAAAATCAATGGTTTTTGACGAGAATATTATAGTTAAAAATGACAAATTTGAAGTTTAACCCCTCCCACTTTTTTTTCCTCAAATTCTCAACCCCTCTCTTAATTAATTTCTGGGGGCACTTATAAATGTTAGATCGATCGAAGTACATTTACTTGATTCGTAAATTCGAGTTGAAATCTATTGGGGTATTTCTTTTCCACAAAATTTTTTCGCAAAAAATACATATGAATTTAAATTGGAAGTACCAGGTGACGAATTTTGAAAATTGAGCTTTGATCGATTCAACGGATCATGAGTAGTGGCGCGCGGCGTCGGAAAATGGGATACAAGTAGCGCATTGCACCCTCCAAAAAAAATTCTGACAAGGGTGCAAAGTATCATTTGCACCCACCTTCCCCCCCCCCCAATCGCATCGTGCAGAGAAGGATTTTCAAAGAACTAAAACAATGAAAAGAATTGGTTTTTTGGATATTAAATTTCAAATTTTTTCAAATCTTCGCCCTCGCTTCGCTCGGGCATGAACAAAATTACAATTTATAAACTATTCAAGGCAAAAGTTCGAGAAATTGAAAATAAGACTTTTATATTTTATAGATAAAGGTAATTTCAAAATTTCAGTTATAAAGTTGGCGAATTTCAGTTTCAAAATTGGAAAATTTCAGATTCAAAGTTGGCAAAATCGTGATCATCACCCCCCCCCCCCCCAGAAAAAATTATTCGCTACGCCCCTGTTCAGTTCCCTTTTGATTCTACTCCTTCTGAAAAGCCCAAAATTAATTCCAACTTAAAAATCAATTTTTTATCTCCACCGTCGAGTCTTCCGATTTCGCTCAATTTTTTTAAAAGGATTCTCCTTGATGGTCTATTCATAAATTCACGATTATTTTTATCCAATCCTCAAGGGAGCTGAGAGGTGAGTCTAGTAATTATTGTGCAATTGTGATTTTTTGCAAAATTACCCAACTTTGAAGGTTCATACCTCGAGATGAAAGTTATAGAAAGAAAACTGTTGGCAGGCTGCGAAGGAGAATTGATAGGGGATTTTAATATAAGTGGATGCAAGTAAGTAAATCCAAATTAATCCAATTTAAGATATTTTTCTCTTTAAATGAAAAAAAATTGGATCTAAGTAATTGAATCTTTTTGGATCTAATCGGATAACAAATTTGGTAGGTTATAAAATTAGATCCAAAAGGATCTGAAAAGATCTGGACAAATTCAATTCGATCTAGAAATGCGTTATTTTTTTGATCCAAATGGACCTACACGGACTTGCGTGGATCCGTTTGGATCCTAAAAATAGCGTATTTTCAGATCCAATTGGATATAATTTTTTTCCCCGGGTGTTAATAGAGAAAAATTCATAAATGAGAGTAAATATTATATTTAATTATAAACTAATAGGTACCTATTCGTAAGTTTGAGCAAGTAGGTAGATAGATACGGATCATTTCCTATGAAAAAATTGAATATGAAACCTTGATTCAGGCCTATATCATATTTAAAAATTTTGCTTTTTCATTAAAAAAAAATAAATTATAAAACATTGTTTTTCACGTAGCTCGGCTGGCAAAGGAATTTTTTGAACCTGAAATTTTCGCTGTAATCCCATACCAACATATCATTATCATTTTTGTATCCGGTTAAGCAATGACTAAACGATCCATGACGACCCGTACACACTGGGACGTCTACCTTTTTTGAATTCAAATTTCCTTCATCATCTTTTGTTGACATTGAAATTTTCTTGATTGTACCACCTTTGTCTCCTATTTTAGAACATAGTGTCTTCGGATCTTTGTCGCTCAACAGACTGAAACTTCATTATAAATGTAATTAAAATTAATGGGCAGGATACGCATCACGCTTCGGGTGCTTATGCTAGCTGTTTTTAGCATACGGGACAAAATTTATGAGGGGAAAATTTTTAAAATTTTTGTACCAAAAGAACATTTTAGGTACATCAAATGATGGATGATTAAATGGATTACTTTGCATTTAGTAACGAACTATTGGAAAGTGGGCAGGAAAATACAATGGATCGTATCAAAATTTTCTTACTTTATACTTATTCTATTGCATCAAGTTGGATCTGTTTGGATCCGAACTGATCCAATTTGAATTGCGCCATTTTTTGAATCTAATCGGATTCGAAAAAATTTGTATGATTGGATTCCATTGGATATAATTTTTCCTTCTCGAGATCCAACGTTAGTATCTTCATTTGGTCATTTCTATAATTTTATTTCCGCATAAAATGCTCAAAATTCAAAAAACCTGCCAAAATAACATTTCTGCGCAGGTTTTTGTGATTTTTTGCCTTCAGTTCAAAGAAACAGCGCAAAACCAAAAATATTTTTCAATCAGTTAATTTTTCAGAGTAGGTAGCCGTGCTTGACTTACGGGCCGTTTTTTCACGTTGAAAAATTTTAGATGACTGAAAAACGCGGATAAATCCACTCTTAACTCTTCAGAGACAATTTAATCCATTTCTGGGATTATTTCAATCAAAATACCAAAAATTGGCACTCTGGGTTTTGATTACGTATTGTCTAAAAATTCTTTGGTTTTGGCTCCTAAAATGAATCCAAGGACTTGAGAAAAATTCTCAAAGATTGCTTTTTTATTCAAAGACCTATCGATTTTTTGAGCATTTTCAATTACAAAATTTGAATAAATATAAAATATAAAAATATCAAATTATAATTATTACGTATTAAATTCGTCCGTTGTAGCAAGCGAAAAATTCACACAATGGCTAGTCGAGAAAAAATGTATCAAAAGGCTGAACGAGAAAATTAAATTTTTCAGCATCATTTTTTACGTGTTTACCTACTTTTTTTTCCACAATCGTTGAACTTAATCGCGAAGTTGAAATTTACGAATGCCGCAGATTATTTCTTAAATTTTTTTGTTACCTACGACTTTTGGTCTCATGCGTAGCGCAGCGTGTGCACCATATGGTTTTCATAAATTATGTACCTATCATTTTTTGCAGTTGAATAAATGGTTTACATTCCTCGCTCATCCTTCTATCGCAGTAAAAATCTCTGTACCAGTTGATCTTCCTATGTAAGTCTGTATTAGCTTTATTCATCACCATTCTCTGTACCATTTTTTCAAACGACGATAAAACTTTGCTTGAACGTCGCTCATTGTTTGTCACAGGTGTCGGTGTGACGTATGTTCATTGTAAATAAAACCATTATGATGATTTAGCAGGTTTTCTACAGTGCCATGTAACTCCAAAAAATTGAAAATTTCAAATTTTATCGTGTTTCTACTCTCCTTTCTTCTGAATTTTGAGGCTCCAGCCCCCCTCCCCGGGAAGAAAAATAAAAATTCGTCTAACGTGCTATAAATTTTTTTAAAAATTATATTGTATCAAAAAAGCGAAAAAATTCCAATTTGATCAAAACTGAAGAAAAAAAATTTTACTCACTTTAGGTTTACGTTTACGTATATGTATTTTTCAAACCCAAATTTTCAACCCAGTGGATCCGATAAAATCTAATCAGATTCAATTTTTTCCCCGGGGCATGTAAGTTCTTCTTATTATTATTATTGTCATTAATTTTTTTTTTTTGAAGATAATTAAGGACAGAAACAAATTTCCTCTCTTGTTTCCGAAAAAGTAGGTAAATTATCTAGGGTTTACTTGAATGGAAAAATCGAGCAAACTCCCCGCCTTAGGTACGCAAGTAGGAGAAGGTAGGCAGGTCAGTCTTATCACCATCCAGAAAATGAAAAAGTAATGGTGAAAGTAGTCGGAGAAAAATCATTCTAGAAAAATGAATGTACCTATTACGTATATTGAAGAAATGATCGCTGGTCGTCTTTTCCGTTCAGTGTTGTGATTGCAATAAACAAAGGAAAAGTTACCTCAAGGTTGTTTTAATAGTTGACTCGAATGACAGCGTAGAACTGAGTCACTTAGGTATTGAAAGGGGTTTCCACAAAAGTGACGCTTATTAGAACACATTAGAGCTACCAAAAAAATAATTAAGTAAGATGTAAGGTGTAAGTATAGATTTTTACTTTGTCGTTGTGATGGTCACATACCCCATGCCTGATTGCGTGATATTCTCTGTTTCACTTACCTACTTATTCATTTTTTTCCTTTGCAATTCTAGGAGAATTTAGCCTTGCACATTTAAAAATTTATGCATTAATTTTTAAAAGAGGATAAAATTTGTATGAAAATTAGTTAGGTATTGAATAATAATGATTAGGTATTTTTTATATCGAATTATTTTCTTGTTATGAAAGTTAGGGCCACGTATTGCGAAAAATAATTATGAAGATATTACGTAAACATACCTTTTAAAAGCTATTTCATTTCTTTCATAATTTTTTTTAAAATTGTCAAATTATTCCTTTTCCGCGTTTTATACACAAAAAAACGAAAACAATCTTAATTTTTAAAATATGTGACCCTGCCGGAAAGAAGGAACTATGTGTAAAAAAAAAAATCGATGTTGTCATTTTTATGTGTTTGGTCCAGATTTGATGTCGTTTGGACCAAAAACGTGAAAAAAGAGACATCGATTTTTTTTTCACATGGTCCCTTCTTTCCGGCAGAGTCACAAAGGTCACATGTACTGTTTATGTGACCGTAAGAACAGCAGAATTTACGAAATGTTCTTGAGCTTCATGTGCCTCATTTTGCTTGAAACGAGAGCTAGATTTTTGGAAAGATAATGCCCTAAAACTATATGTAACCAAAATTTCAGCTGCCTGTCCAAATGGATATTTTCATTATGACGAATTTTTGAAAATTTAAAACTTTGGATTTTTAACAAAATTGTAATAATTTTTTTAAAAATAGTACTTCCTAAACCCAAATTTAATCATTCAAGTAAGTACAGTCATTTTGGAAATTCTAGCGGCGCCTAATTTCGATTTCCTCCAGTAATTTCAATTTTCAATGAGCCTTTCCTAATAAGGGTCGAAAATGGCCTTTGACCCAGAATTGGTTAAAATTGGCCCAAAATGTTATACTTATGGTCTAGAAACATCCCAAAAAATGTTGGCCCCCTACCCCCACCCTTTTCGGAATCATCTTACTTTTAATGTCGAAATTTCGATAAACGATATCTCTGGAAGGGTCGGTAAACAATTCACATCCTGCTGGGTAGTACAAATGAGAACTTTTTGAAAATTTTCAATTCACATTTTCCTAACTTTTTTCATATTGAAATTTTCAAAAAAAAATTATTTTGGAGTCATGGCTGGAAATTTTTTTATTAGTTCTGCCAAGTGGTCATGTATCGTCACTTTTTTTTTGAACTGCGAAATTGGGTGCAACATGGTCAAAAAAATAAACAAAAAAAAACGTGATGTTTCACTACTTTTTCGTAGAAACAAAAGCAAAGGTATCTCAACTCAGAATAAAACTTTGAGTCAAAATAGTCATAAATTGAAAGTAAACCATTTTCAAAATTTCAAGTACCTACTTAAGTGCATTTCTCGAATTTTGGCGAATTTTTGAAATTTCGAAATTACTTCATCGTCCTGTAAATTATGAGAATTTGATGTGATCAACAAAAAAAGCTAAAATTCGGTATATACCCTGCCAAATAAAATTCTTTTTCTTTCAAAAAATTTCAATTTTTCGAGGAGAAAAGGGAGATGAGATGTCTACTTTATACAACCCTCCATTTAATTTGGTTCTGTGGTCTGTGGTAAGATTCTTTTATTACTCGGGAAACAAAATTCCAATATCTAATTGGTAATTGTGACATTTTGATTCCTCTTATTCTCTAATCAGATTCAATTTTTTTTCTTAGGTAAATTATCTTTTTTCACGACTGCTATTTTTCATATATTCGAGATTATGTAGGTGCCTAGCTGCCTACACTTATCCAAGATTCCGTTATCCTCAAACTATACGGTACATTATTGACATATTCGACTGAACTATTAAATTTTATACCTGCAAGTGAAAGCGAACACTGTATAGATGATTTGTTCATGCTGTAGGTATTATTTTATTCGATGAATGCTCCATCAAGTAGTGTAAGTGTATTTCATTCAATAATGGCAATGGTCGATAATGTCGTACAAGAAATTAAACGAGCTATATTCAATCGAACAGGGCAGAGAACTGTGATTTTTAGTTAGTATGTATTTGTGATCGTGTGATCCAGTGTGTGATAGAGAAGATAGTGTGTTGTTAATTGATATCTAGCTGTAACGAAGGTCTTGTATACGGTCACGTTTCATTTGTCAAATTAACGTATTCACTATTAGGACACTAGTAATATGTCTATGTCGTTCAACTTTCCTTCGGTGATACCTATTCGCTACCGTTATTATATAAACAAATCAGTTGGAAAATTAAACATCTAAAACAGACAAGGACTAAGAAAAAAAATAGGTTCCTTTTCATATCGGCAACTTTCTGCAGTAGGTATATGTATTTCATGTATTAGAGATGCAACTTTCCGTTCAATATTTGATAGGAATCTAGTTTTCATCAAACTTGGAGAAAAATAAATAGGTACCTACCTATTTTTTGTTTCAAAAAATCAAATTTTTTAATTTCCGTTGAATAAAACGATTTTTAAAAAATTGTTCCGGATTTTAACGGAAATTAGTGCCTAAGGTAGCAAAAATTTTTGCGTTCTCCGGCTGAAAAGCAGACGGGAGCTAGGGAGTAACAATCCTCAAAAAACTGTGTACTTTTTGGGGAGAAACAAATTTTTTCTTACGTTTCCAAGATTTGTTGATTTCTTACCCAATTCAAATTGCCCATTTGAAATCAAATAGGTATCTTGAAATTAGGATACTGAAATCTTGAAATTAGGTAATCAAATTTTTAATCATTTAAAAATTATTTGTGGTAAAATTGCTCAAAAAATTTCATGTTCGTGCTTGCAACTGAATTTTTATTTTATTTTTATAATTTTTATACAATTTTAATTGACAGCACTGCTACGAAAAATTTCCAAAATCATTTAGGCAGGTACCTATTCAAAATTCTAAAAAAAAATTGAATTAGTCTTCAAGCCATCTAAATAAAATTGGTAGGTACATGAATTTTTATAAAAAATAGAAAATTATTTTCTAAAATCAAACTGCAATGTGTAGCATTGCCATGGCATTTTTTTGAAATTTCATCAAAAATTTTATCACTTTATTTCAAAGTGGTTGGATGAGTAGGTAGGTTAATCAATCCTCTTGTGAAGGGCAAAAATTGGGAACAAATTTTAAGGTCGATTCAAGCAGTGGAGGGGGGTCATTTTTTGGGTGAATGCAAAATGAGTACAAATACGAAAAACCAGGAAGTTTTGGATGAGTGGGGGGGGGGGGTTAAAAGAGTCTTTTTTCATATTTTAGCCTTGAAAAATTTATATAATTGTGATTTAAGTCATTGCCGAATGAAATGAGGGAGAAGTCTTGAAAAAAATAAAATATTAAAGCCCAAAAAAGACATTTTTTTTTTCATTATTTTAAATGTTTTTATGTTTTGAAAAGACTATTTTTTTTTTGAAAAACTTTGCATTCGCTTCGCTTGAGCACGAACAAAATTAGAATAATTATTATGAACTATTGAGGCAACATGGAGGGAAAAAGTCTCCTTTTTGCCTCCTTTTTTCGAAATAGGAAACTTTTTAGAAAGGTACAGAGTTGGTATAGAGGCTCGAAATACCAAAAGAAGAGAAAAGTGTAAAAACTCGAATTGCACGTTTTCAGAGTACCTACATACGTACATAGGTAAGGTTCTTCGCCGGTAACACAACTCAAAAATGACTGAGTTGTGTGTTTTTTTTTTCGAAAATTACCCCAACTCGAGGTCTCTAGACGCTGAGATCAGAGATGAGGCGTAGTTGAGAAAGTTTTGGTGTATGGACTCCACTTAGTGGCAGAGCCTCTCGATAAAATTAACGATTAGATTTTTCTGCTGAAACTGCATGTACATGTACAATTCACTGCACTGTCAATACCATAAAAATTCTGCAATAAAATTCATATCATTTGTCTTTTTTCTACTCCCCTGGGGTCGAGTACCGAATCAATTTTTGAATCAGCATTGGTTTTAGCATTGAATCAGCTTTCATGCTTCAGATCAGTTTTAAAAATTCTAAGTATCTAGTTCTCAGCAATTTTGGTAGGAAATTTTATCAAAAAATTGATTTGAACTTGAAAACCACCATCATACCTCCAAAGGGTCTCAAAAAAGCAGAGGCCTTCCGAAGTGATATGCTCGGGGGGGGGGGGGGTGAGAACTTCAAATTTTCCAACTAATTTTTTTAAATTTTCCAACTAATTTTTTTTAATTTGCCGATTAATTTTCCCAAATTACTAAAAGTGGAAATATTTGATGGCAGCGGAGTCGGAAGATGTTTTTGGGGAGGTACAAAATAAGTACCTCGGCTGAGAATACCAGGCGAATTTTCGGGGGAGAGAGCAAAAAATCTGTCATTTCAAATATTCATGCAATTTACAGTAATTGTGACTTTCCTTATGCCCGAGCGAAGCGAGGGCTAAGCTTTGAAAAAATTGAGTTTTTAGTGCGTAAAAAACCATTCTTTTTAAATTTTTAATGCTTTGAAAATTTCTATCTCATATGAATGGGGGAGTATAAATGATGGGTGCTGGTACAATTTACCCATTTGTATCCTACTTTCCAATGCCACTGTTTAATGGCTTCAGGAAAAGATAAACAGTAAGAACAAGCCTAAAAACCCCTTAAAATACACTTGAAATTTCTAAATTAAAATTCGTTCTTGTTTGGTGATACTTCTATGACTTCCAAAAAACAAGATATTCGTTAATGAGCTCCTCTTCTTTCAAAAAATTCTGAAAAATTTTAATTGAAAATTCCGTTTGAGATTATCATTAAATTGTTTTCACTTGATCATATTGAAACGTGTATTGGTTGGATGTAAATAAATTGAAGTTTCATACCATTATTATGAAAATAAATTATATAGGTAAACATAAATTTACTGAGTCCGAGCGAATCGAGGTCGAAAATTTTTCAAGAAAAATGTGTTTAAAAATCCAGTTTTTTCCAATCAAAATTTCAATATTGAAAGGGAAACGAAATTACCAGCCTCTTTTCGATATGTATTTATTATTGTTAGTATATGCCCGAGCGAAGCGAGGGCAAAAATTTAAAAAATTCATGATTTTCAAAATGAAAATAGTGCATTTTTAAATGTTTTCTTGTCTTAAAAATTCAATAACTATAGAATCAAAATTTTGTGCTCTCAAAGTTTTTTTTTACGAAATTTGGTGCTTCTTCGCGTGTTTTGTTGCTAAATGGTGATTTTTTTTCCTCTTATAAGTATTATCATTTTTCGTGAAAAATTTGCTGGCTTCTTCAGAAAATTTCTAAAAAAAGTCGTCGCATTCAGTAATAAATCTGACAATTTTCTCAATATGCCGGAAAATTTTGTGTTAGGTCGGTGGGTACATTTTTAAAAATTTGCCGATTTTTGTAAAAAATTCAGAATGAAAGGATGTTTACAACACTTATTTTAAAATTTTGGTCATTTCAACATTTCACAACTTTTCTCAATTTTTACCATTTATGCGTTACTGCCAACTTTTTGCCAACTTCGCCCAATTTTTCCAACTGGAAAACGCTTGGGGGGGTGAAGCACCCCCCCACACCCCCCCGCTAGGTAGGCCTCTGCAAAAAAGATTCAAAACCCTTATAAATTGGAAAAGTTTGTTTGAGTCTGAAATTTCATACAGAATCCAAAAAAAAGGTGTAAAAGTCCCGTATCATGCACCCGAGAGTTCCAAAACAGACACTCAACCTCGAAAAAATTCAATGTTTCCTAATATGTGACCCTGCCGTAAAGAAGGGCCTAGTGTAAAAAAAAATCGATGTCCCATTTTTCACGTTTTTGATCCAAGTAACACCAAATCTGGACCGGACACATATAAATAAAAACATATATTAATTTGACTCAATAAGGTCCCTTTCATTTTTTTCACTGATTGAATCAGTAATTATGGAAAAAATTACTGATTAAGAATTAAAAATTCATTAATTTAATCAGTTTTTTCGCTGATGTCTCCAGTGACAACTTTGGCTATTTGTTCAGTAAATTTTTTATTCTAATTCAATTTTGAGAGAGTTGAAAGTTGAAATATTGTCTGGCTAGCATCACTGCCTTGTGCCTTGGTCTCCATTCGCTTTGGGTTGGAGAATCGACTTTTTTTGGATGTATCTCACTCGAAGTGAACTACTTCACTAATTTTCGTCAAAATCGAGATTGATTATTCGGGTATAGGTAGGTAGGTTGGTAGGTACCTAATGGAAAATCCATTCTTGAGCGAAGAATTATTCAATAATGTCTATCGTCTAGACTAGTTTACCTATAAATATAGGTAAAGCGATAACGATACAATATTTTATTGAAGTACAGCTTGAAACCGTCACAAAGACCTACAAATAGCATAATCAGGTAGATACAGTTACGTTTACATCGAGCCTTTACACTTCTTAAATTTCATTAGTCTGGCTGTAAGGCTGAATACGAATTGTTGATTGAATGCATCTGAATCGCTGAGTCGCATCTTTCAAGACCATCGTTAAGTAACACGTCTGCGTCTACGTACATTGAACCTGAGACGACTCATTGAATTTGTGCAATAAAAAGTCACTGACAGTGACATGACAGTGACATCGAAAGCATCATGACGCCGAAGCCGCACTTCCGACCATAAAATTCAAAGACATTACCTACCCATATGCACAGCGCCCAGCATATGGTACCTATAGACCTACAGTGTGCTAATAAAACTCGTGGAAATAGCATTTGTAACTATTTACGTAGATATTCGTCAACGTGTCAAATTACCATTCACGTTGAAAGATTCCGACTGGCCGCCATCAATAGATCATCGCATTAACCAGTACGCGAACGCGAACGATGAATCCGTTAATTTCTAGAAAGGCAGTCGGACAATGAAAATAGAAATGCGGACTGTCGATGTAGAAAGACCATTAGCAATCGCCCATAATGATATTTTAGTCCGAGAAAAGGATGAAAGTGAACGCAAATCATATTGTTATTGTATTTCGGTATATTTACAATTGAACCATTGTGCACATACATCTGCATTGCAGTTATTATAACCCAATGACCGAGATTATTTTTCAGTCTGCCTATTGATTTTCATTTCACGGTTCCTTCCTTCGCCTCGGTGCGTATGTGTATTCATGAATAGGCATTTTTCTCATCGTGAGTATTCGCCTTATTGTATCGCACATACGTTTGGATTCGAAGATTAGTTTTGCAAGTTCAAGGTAGTGGTTCGAGTGGTGAGCAAGATGAGCTATGTTCGATATTCGAGTTCGGTTAAAAGAAATTTCTTGATTTAAATTTGATTCTAGTTCGAGTTTTTTGCTTTTTTTTTAATTCGTGGTTTAGTTTTTATTATTTTTTTTTTCAAATGGTAAATTAAATCGGACAAGTTAATTATTACAATTTCGGGTTTATTATTTGGGTATTTTGTACGAATTTAACATTTTCCATTTACATAATTTTGAAAACGTGTTGTTAAATTTGTAAAGTAAGTACCTACCAGAAATACTTTACGTATATTTACATACATTGTAATTTTATTTCAACGTAAAGTCGTAAACAAGCGGTGTCCTTTTAAGTAAACCAGTTGTTTTTTCTTTCTTTCAATTCTTAGTGATTGTTTTCAATTCGAAAAAAATTAATTTAAAAGGAAAATAAATTATCATAAGTGTAATTTTCGATAATTCTAAATTAGTTAGAGCATCGATTATGATTGTTTCTGTTTACTTTTTTTTTTATTCGTTTATCCGATTTGTTGCGGAGACGAGGAGAGGAGGGGGAGTAAGAAATAAAGAATACGCCGAATACGGTGCATTACAGGTACGATGTTCTTTCTTACATTAATTTTTTTGACAAGCAAGGTTTTTGTTTTATTTTCTTCTTTCATTTAATTGGATTGAATTTTTGAACGTAATAATTAAAAAAACCGTCATCGTCATCTACAAATTACTTACTTACACATGTATTTGTTAATTCAATGAAACCTAAGCTGAAAGAGAAAAAAAAAATTTTGATGAACGTGTTGTCTATTTTCAAAAGGCTCTGGTGTGGTAAGAGGGTTATGTGGCCTCTAATCAAAAATGTAGGCATGCCATTCGAATTATCTTGGTATACCAAGATGATTTTATTTTACGGCTCATGAACGAATTTCTAACTCTAAAATATGCGATTACCAAGTTAAAAATTTTCATCACTATGTGAGTTTTTACTCGTTTTTTTTCTTTTTTTTTTTTTTTTTGTAACATGAGCACATAAGCCAAGGTATCAGAGGGAAGTACCTTGAAATTTTTGCAGATTCTCCCAACCACTTCAATGACTTTGAATGTTTCAGAAAATCAGAATTTCTTCAGATTCTTTCGAGTGGTAAAAGTCAATCTAATATTTTAAAAACCGCGAAAAATTGATGAAAAACAGTAATATATTTTTTTTTTGGGGGGGGGGGGGTGAAATGATTGATTACGCAGGGGTTTCAAGTATTTTACCAACTTTCACTGCTCGAAAAAATCTAAAAAAAACTTGAAAAATGTGAAATGTATTGAAAAGCTTTGAAAAAAAAAAAACATTTTTCTGCCGTGTTCCCTAAAGCGATTTTTGATTTTCAAAGTCATTCAAAGTAGGTACTGAAAAAAAATTGAAAAAATTTCAAGGTACTTTCCTCTAATACTTCTGCCGATGTGTCAGGCTTGAAAAAAATCGGTTGAAAAGTCGCGGAGGATAAAATTTAGCTTAGAAATCGCGTATTTTAGGACCCCAGCCCCCAGGGACGAGATAGAAATTCGCGCATGCTCTCTAAAATCACATTTTACCAAGATGAATCGAAAAACATAAAATTTTTTTATCAAGTAACATCAGAGTCCTTAAGAGGTATATGGCCCGAAAAATTGAAAAAAAATAAAGTAGGTAAATGGTAAAATAACCACATCGATGTCGAATTGGATTTCCTACATGTTTTAAAAGCTTTGCAAAACATTGATACTTTTTGAACGAAATCTTTGTTTGTTTGTTTGTTTGTTGTTTTTTTTTTTTTATAAACAGTTTGATTTAATTGCCCTTTGATGAAAGTAGACGTGCAGGGACGTACCGAAAGGGGTGAGGGGGAGCTTCCCCCTGAGAAAATTTTTTACTTGTGAGTTGGGAAAATTGGGCAGTTGGGAATTATAGTCACTTTCTCGACTGAAAATTCATCATTTTCCCAATTGAAAATTTATCATTTTTCCAAGTTGGAAATCAATAAAATTTTCACTTGTTAGTTTCAAAATTTCGCCCTGGCTTCGCTCGAGCATGAACAAAATCATAATCCAATAAACTATTTCAAGTAACTACAGTGTTAAAGAAGGCTCTTTTTATCCATTCCCCTGAAAATACTTTTGATCTGATACTTGGTGTTTTTATTCTCATTAATTTTTACGCTCCCAAAAAAGCTTTCAATCCCATCGATTTTGAATATCTAATGGCTACATTCTTACCCTCCCTCCTCTCAAATTACATCAAATAAGAATTTTGAAATCCTTAAAATAAGAAAAAATGACTTTTTTTAGGCATTAAAAATCTAATTTTTTCAAAGCTTCACCCTCGCTTCCTTCGGGTATAATTGAATCATATTTATGTGCATTTTTTTAGGTGATAGCGCCAAAAAAAGGTTCCTTTTTAGTTTTTACTCATTCTTCATAAAATTGTTCTGGGATTTCAAGTTGTATCCACTTTGAGTTGAGAATTTCATGAATTCGAGTTGGGATTTTCATGAGACCTCCCCCCCCCCTGCAAAATGCCTTCGGTACGTCAGTGTAGACGTGAAAATTTTGTCAGTGTTGATTCATAAAAATACTTCCTAAATGTAGGAAAATTACGAACATATCTACTATAAAATTTGTCCATTTACCTACTTACCTTGAAAATCAAAATTTTAATTGAGAAATAAAGACGAAGTGTTCATCATTGATGTGCCTACTTAATTAAAGGTGTTTTTGATAAAATTCAATTCTTATACTTTAGGTACGTTATAAGTAGGTAGGAACTCGTAGATTATATGGACCAGGAAATGATCACATAGTCAAATCAATGTTTTAGAAATAAAAAAAGCTTGACATTTTGATATTGAAATATTTTTTAATGAACAGTTTTCATTTTGACACACTACCTTCCTAGTACCAATTGAGGAGTTTCGTTTCAAAACGCAACATCTCCGAAGACCTGATTTTTGGGAAATTGCAAAAAAACTGTCATTCAAAATTGGGTGGGGGGGTTTTGGCTCGGGGCGGTCTCATTGGAAAGCTTAGGACCCCAGCTACATGTTTTGGGATCATTTCGCAATTGTACCTCAAGGAGGGTTGGAGGGGAGGGGGGCAAAGAAAAAGATGTTGCGTTTTGATTCGAAAAAAATTTTTGTTGCGTTTTGAAACGAAACTCCTCAATTGTATTTTCGAGCCAAGCAATAAATTGTACTTACTTCATATTATTCACGATACTTTTACTATGTTTTTTAATTTTCATTATTTTATTTTAAAGACTGAAATAAATATGCTTTGCTTGAAAAAAAAAAAAAAAACAGAGAAAAGTTATCGGAAAGTTTTCCTTGAAATAGTTGAATAAATTTTAATTATTTTTTTGCAAAATAATTATTGTGACGCATCCAGCGATAGTCGACCATACGTCGGAAAATTAAATTTCGAGAAAAACTCAACAAAAGAGAAAAAAAATCAGAAATATCCAATTTTTCACCGATTTGTATTCTATGAACCTTGTACATTCAAATGACGATGAGTTCAGATCTTATCAAAATTTTTCCAAGAAAATCAAAGAAATCCGACTTGTAGTAAATTATTTCATTTTTCAGAGGATGCAATTTCATAGTCTGTAGTAATGTAGGAGGATAAAAAAATTAATAACATATCTCTTTTGAAATCCATTTTCAATATCTAAGTAAAAAAAAGCTAAATTTCATTTTGCGTTTTCTCAGACAAAAAATTTATTAAACGATTTTCGTAATATTTTTTTGAAACAATACAACAGCAACGCGAAGCACAGGTCCACCGGACCCCTCAAAACGTGCGAAATGACGAGAAAAAACTTCATGATTCGTCATTGGTCAGTGGTGTCAAATAATCATTATTAATAAACACTCAGTATCTAAGAACCAGGAATAGAATCACCTTACCCCTCCACTCACATACCTATATCTGAAAACTTGTCAAATTTGACGGCACACTGTCTATTGTGTGTTGCTTTAGCGGGTACCTCAATTTCAAATGTGCGTAGTTATTAGTAATATTGACCAATTTTCAATAGTGAATTGAAAAATATTTGCCCATGTGAGTACCTACTTTTTAATGGTGTATGATTTTGGGATATTACTGGCCATAATTTAATGATGATAGGTTAACGATACATACGTACTTACTCATATTTTTCAGTTTTTAGGAACATAAATTAAACCAAAATTATGAGAGGCACTCTCGATCATTTCTAATGTTACAGTTGGGCGAAAGTTTCAAGTACCTATACCTATCCCGAACATAATTTAAATTGCCCTTTTAATGCTATAAGGTTGTAGGGTCGTAACTACAAAATATATAAATTTTTGTGTGTGTTTTTTTTTTTTTTTTTTTTTGCTAAAATGATAACTTTGAGACCTCCTCCATCTTGAGGCATAATTTGAACCCTAAAATCAAATAACTCCTTAGAATTATTTTTTAAAAAAAATAGATATTGGCTTAACTCTATATTTTGAAAATATTGAAACTTTTAGGCCTTAATTCCATCAAAAATTGTACCTCTATTACAAAAAGGTCTCAACTCTGAAACTTGATTTTTTACAAGAGTGATAAAAAAAAAACTGTACTGGGTACTCATCATGATTTTTGAATGTTATGAAAAAGGCGATGCTTCAGAAGTGCTTCTGGAGTTTTTAGAACAAATTTTCAATTTTTTTTTCAAAATACTGATTTTTAATTTAGCCTAACTACAAAATTATTTATTTATGTATTGTGTTCCAAGTATAAAAAATCGTGACTCCATTTTAAAGACTGAAAATCAGTAAACACTATAAAAATATAGTAAAATCAACACCTTCTCCATGAAATTCAATAATCCTAATCAATAAAATAATAACAGGGGGGGGGGGGGGTACGGTGGATCAATTTTTCGTTTTTTGCTTGTATTTTTTCACCTAGAATTTTTCTGAATCGCTCATTGGATAGCCCAAACCCTCCTTCTTATAATATTTTTTTTTTAGAATTTTTGAACCATGCCCCGGTTTTTAATGAATTTTTCTCAAAACGAAAATTTTGGTTCAATGTACCTCAATGGGAGGACGATGGAAAGAAAATCGTATACGAATTTTAAGGCTTCAAATATGGGACCATTGTGCACTTTTTTTTACCTCATGTTGATGATATTATGTAACTGTCATTTAAAAAAAAAAAGCATTAATTTACATCATTAGCAACATTCAATTTGAAAAACATGGTGCAACGTAAACTACAACGATGGAATTTTTGGGGAATAAACGGTCTTGTACTCGAATTGAAGGGAGTGGCACCATAATGCTAAGTGGGAAATATGTACGAGATGGTGCTCATCCTAATGGGGAAAAAATCAAAAAATTAATGCATAACTTTTGAGTAACACACTGGCAACAGAAATTTGTCGATTTGCGAAGAATCAGCCTCAACATGTTTGAGTTATTTCTATTTAAAAATATTTTCATAGTCAATTTTTCAGATTGTGGAGAAAAACGGAAAGAGTCAAAAAATTAATTTTCAACAAATATTTCCTAAGTCTGGGTATTATTTTCGACCTATTTACTTCCTCGTTCAACTTCCAAAAAAATAAAAAAGCAAAACCATTTGTTATACCTACCTATACTTACCTCCGACGACGAAAAGTACTTAAACCATTCAAAATGAATCCCACTCAGTCACAAAACATAACATTCAAAAAATAATTATGATTTATGATCAAAATAAATTACGACGTGACAGTTATTAATGCAAATAAGACGAGACAAATGTTAGGACTCGGGAGTGACAATATTCAATGAAGACATGAAACAAAAAATTGAAAGAAAACATATTTGATCTTTGCATTTTCATTTCAAGTGCATTAATTATTCGTTTATCTGCATTCGACAAAGAGACGTGAATTTTTTTTTCAATTTCTCATCCCCATCATAATTTTATCTTTCAATCTTGAACAATTCTCCAACATTAAATCAATCAGTCATAATGTTTTTACTGCAAAAAAATGCCAATAACAAAAATAAATTACCTTAAAATTAGCAATTATTTGACTAATCAACAATTATAATTAACTTGCAGACTATACAAAAAAGATCATGTCTCAAAGTACTCCAACGTCGTTGTTTTTGGCCGGCACGGATGTAATTTCGGTCGAGAACATAAAAACTTCGCCACCGACAAGACCGTATCCTCGAAGACCTGTACAAAAATCCAAATACCAATTACAAATCGTATGGAAAAACGTGATCGGTTTCATTGTATTACATCTCCTAGCCCTGTACGGATTAGTATACGGAATGCAGGCGGCTAAAAGAGGCACCATTGTATTCAGTAAGTAATCGTACGTACGTGAACTTCCAAACAAATCAACGAGCTCATTTTTTGAATATTTTTTAGTGTTCGTGCTCGGATATCTCGGAGCTGTCGGAATTACAGCAGGAGCTCATCGATTATGGGCTCATAAATGCTACAAAGCTAAATGGCCTTTGCGTCTTCTACTCATGTTTTTCCAAACAATGGCTTTTCAAAATCATATCTACGAATGGGTACGAGATCACAGAGTTCATCACAAATTCACCGATACTGATGCCGATCCGCATAATTCAAAACGTGGATTCTTTTTCTCCCATATCGGTTGGTTGATGGTGAAAAAGCATCCAGATGTGATGGGTAAAGGGAAAACCGTAGATATGAGTGATTTAACCAAAGATGCCATTGTAATGTGGCAAAAAAAGTAATATTTGAAATTCTAATTAATAATTATCCAACGATAGGGTTAATCAATTTTTATCTAAAATTTTGAAATAATTTCGCAGACATTACCTCGCAATTATGCCAATTTGCACTTTCGTCATTCCGACAATAATTCCGTGTTATTTCTGGAGCGAGAAATTATCGATATCATTTATTATCGCCATCTTGAGATACGTCCTGAGCCTCAATTTCACATGGTTGGTCAACAGCGCTGCTCATATCTGGGGAATGAAACCATACGATAAGTTAGCATACATCGAAATTCTAATTCGAATAAATCTCATTTATGAAATATTTATCGCTAATATATAATTCGACAGGACAATCAGCGCCACTGAAAATATCTCAGTGGCAACGCTCACATTCGGCGAAGGATTCCACAACTATCATCATGCTTTTCCATGGGACTACAAAGCAGCCGAATTGGGAAACTACACGTTCAATTTGAGTACTGCATTTATCGATCTATTCGCCAAAATTGGATGGGCTTACGATATGAAAGTCGCCTCTAAGGAGATCGTTTTGCAAAGGATGAAACGAACCGGGGATGGAAGTCATACCCACGATAGTGAAATTTGGGGCTGGGGTGACGTCGATATGGCACCCGAAGATAAAAAACTCGTTGAGATTATCAATCGAGAGAAACAAGAATGATGGAGCGAGCAATATTCGGATTCAATTTTCTATTTATTTCAATTTTTTCGTAAAAAAATTTCTTTCAGGAGTAATCCGCGCGGATCTCATGTGATTCTAAACGTAAGCAAAATTATTTAATATATTTAATTTCGTTTCAAATAAAGGTGTTTTTAACGACTTCACGTTTGTTAGCGATTTCATTTAACTAGAGTAAATATTTTAAAAATATTCGGATTGCATTTGAATTCTTCCAGTGAGATTTTTACAAAAAGAACCAAAGACGTGATGTTTACAGACCTTTTTTTTATTTCAAGAGTATTCACAAATTCTTCAACTATGGTAGGAGGAAGAGGAGAGAGAAATTTTTGACAGGAAATTATTCTGATTTTTTAAAACTCGCGATGCTATTTTTTTCATTTTTCCTACTTGAGATTAAAATGTTTACAAAAAAGTCACTACGTTTAGGAATTTACAAATTTAACCTCATTTTTTGAACTGAAATGCAATTTTGTCATTATTGAGAGTGAGATGCTCCTTCTCGTTTGGTACAGCCCCGTAGGTAAATAAATCTGTACAATAATAGTCATAAATTATCCAATTATTCAAAATAAAGGCAAATAAGCAATTCTGAAAAAAGTAAGTAAATTTGTAGCCCCTAAAAAAGTGAGTAGCAATTTGCAGTTAAACTGATTTAAATAAACTTCATTTTGCACCTGGTCCAATTTTAATCCAGTTCAAGGAAGAAAAATATTTTTAAAGTCACAAATAATTTGTTTCAAAAAAAAAAAAAAAAATTATCTGGGAAGAACGAAAACGAAGCCAAAAATGAAAATTCAAAAGGTTACTCAAAATCAATGATTTTCATTCAAAAGTTCATCGTTATTTTTGAAAAACTTCACATGGATCTTAATCCAATTTGCAATATTTCTCACATCGTAAATAAATCAACTCTAAACAAAGCTCACAATGAGATAAAAAAAACTCCACAGTTGGCCAACTTCATAAAATTTTGAATGGAAAAGGCCCGCCTCCTCAACCCTTAAATAAAGCCCTGGAAAGAAATTATACTGATTTTGCAAGTTGTAGAATGCAATGATCAAAGTTCGCAAGTAAAAATTTTTTGAATAAAATTGAAAAACCGAGGGTCAAAACTTTTTTTGAATCCTACATCTTGACAATCGCGCAGTTACGTTCGTTTTTTCATCTTTACTCACCAGATACGTATTTCGTATCCAATAAATCTTCGTATCCTTTATTCGAAATAAACATGGATAATTTCGTCAAACAATTGACATCGGGTTCGATCAAAATTGACGTATCGTCTTCAAAGCCGGTCACCGAATCTGAAATATTAATTTTGATACAGTCAAAAGCACCTGAAAAAAGTCACACATGCTCGCCTCAACTTTAAAAATGAATCTTACTCGAAATACTACAACTACCGCTGTGTTTCGAAAACAGCGAAAATTTCGGAACTTCGCATAAATACCATCGAACTATTCCCAGCTCCAACAAAATCTGAAACGAAAAATAAAAATTTCTCCTAAATCCCTTTCCATTTCAATTTAGATCTAACGACTTGAAAAGCTTACTTCTAAAAGTTCACGAGTCCATTGACGTAACAAAGCGGGTTCAAATTTACGTTGCAAATCGTACAACGATATACCCGGATTTTTGGCAACATGAGTAAGAACTCGAACCAGTAAACTCTCTAATCCGGATTGATTAATGCTACCGTTAATTTGTATCCAAGGTCTAATTGCCAACCATACTTGGTTTCTAAAATAGATACATCACAAATAGTATAAATTCGTCGCTAATATACTTTTCCAACCGTTACCAACGTACTTGTCATTATTCGCTTCGAATTTCTCGTTTATTAATCGATTAGTAACGACCGGTGGAGCATCTTTGGGATTTTTTTCGCAATGGAAAGCGTCCACGTTCTTCCAACAAGGTACCGTCCAATGGTTGACGTAATCGATGTGAACGTACCGGGCGCATTCATTACCGCCTCGGAGAATTAGTTTCTTTTTAACTAACGCATCGGTGATTACCTTCAGTAACCGGAAATCTTTAAATTCGTTCTGAAATTATTGCAATAATTAGGCTGATAAATTTGATTGCAGGTATTTTATTATGGGTATTTTACCTTTATCATTTCCACAGTCGCTCCTGCGACGCCGACCGATTGCAAATAATCCAGAAATTGGAGAGCGTAATCTCTTTCGTGGGGTGTCGATAGGATTTTCTTTACGATGTCGGATAATTCGTTCGAATTATACGTGCTTTTCGTAAACGTAGAGTTTCTAGAAGGAGAATTTATAATTAATTGATTTAAAAATTGAAAAAAATGTTTTTTTTTCCTGAATTAACTCACTTTTCGATTTCTTTGCCATAATCACGATTTATGTTTTCACCCAGTACTTCGATATAAGGTCGATTGGAATCGAATTCGAATAATACCTACGAATATAATACAATAGTAAAAATATATAAATGTTTTATCGATTTTTTACACTAAGATAAATTATTACCGAAAATCGTTTAATCAAATAATGATCGTAAGCGTTCGAAAATCTAGCATGGCTTTCTTTAAACTGCGCTCTAGTGACGAAAACCGATAATTTAGATCTTTTTCCAAAAACCGATTGCAATTCGTCGTTAAGTTTAACAGGAATATCATCGTCGGATTCGCTGAAATAATATTTTTCATTTAAAACAAATACATCAATGAAATATGAAAAAAAAAATCCTGTAAATGTCGTACTTGTCGCTCAACACGTCTTCAGTAGTTTTATCATTAAAACTGGTCGAATCTTCAGGCGTTTCATCAGTTTCAAAACTAACATCTTGGATCAACTTTAACTCGTCTTCTTTGTCGGTTTCATCACTTTTGAAAAAAGTATTTTGAATCAACGATAAAGTTTTTTGTGTACGATCCTCCTGCGAATCCAACATTGGTTTGACCATCTGCAAAATACAAGAACGAATTTTTAATTATCAAACGTTGGAAAAATCATCACTGGAAGAGACTTCAACATTTGGGGAAATTTTCAAACTAGGTTATAAAGTCATTTCTAAATTGAAAGAATTGAATGTAAATCGCCTGTTTTCAATTTCTTATGAGAGATTTTTTTCATCAAATTTTTCACTGCTTTATTCTATTTCTATCCTAAAACTGACTACAACAAATTCTGTTCTAAAAAATTGATTTTTTTTTTTTTCAAAAATGGTATCAGTGTGAATATTTTTATCACCCTAGAAACATAAATTTTTTCATCGTCATCTCATTTTTAGAAAATCATTTTTAAAAAAAACTGTTCTGTTTCTTGAAAATATATTTTTGATACAAAATCTTTAGTCACTTTTTTTTGTCATCATAGGTGATTTTTTACCTTTCTACGTTTTAGAAAAATCCAGTACGAAGCATTATCATGTGGCTTTGAAAAAATGACTCATTGGGAGGGAGAGAGAGAGGTGATAATGGAAAATTACCACCGATATGATGAAAATTTATAATTTTCAGACATTTAGATATCATGATATTCAACATTTCCAACTTACTTCAGATTATAGCACGAAAAATCTAAAAGGGGGAAAACTGAAAAATTTTAGATTTGTTTTTTTTTTTGAATGGGTAGTTTCGCCATTTTTTCCCTCAATTTGAATTAAATCATTAAAAAAATTGAAAGTAACTAATTTTGATCCGTTTTCATTTCGTGGGTGAAAGAAATTTTATTTTCTTATTCAACTTGAATAGAAAATTTTCAAATATCACCTCAGGTTTTTTTCAGCACACAAGAATCAAAACAAACCTTTTTTGGATCCATAACAGTTACAGCCGACTGATTGAAATACATCAGATTATCTGGAATTTTGACATCGAATTGAATCTGGAAATTGTAAAAATCACAATATTACATCTCCTTCTGGATATTTTCCGTTATCTTCGACGAAAACGAAATAAATTACTTTATCATGAATCATGAACGCGGCTTGAATTAAATTTATTCCAACATCGGTCGTTTCAACTTGGAAATTCTTCATATCCGGAGATCTCAAAAATTCCAAATATCTTTCGTAAACCAACCCGAATAATTTAGGGTTATACAGAGATTTCAAAATGATATGGAATCTGAAAAAAAAAAATCAAACTCAAAGATGATCAAATGATGAATATTTTCAACGTAATAATTTAAGGAATACTTACGTCGCTGAAAAATGATAAGTTCCTTTGCCAAATGGTAACAAAGAGCTTTTCAGCCGATCTCCGTATTTATTCAGGGAAATTAACCGGTTTGATCGAACAAAAGAGAGCGCCAGATTTAAATGATTGTCGTTATAGAACTTGAAAATTTGATACAAATAATTCATATTTATCGATTTACTCTTATCGACTTGACTAAACAGAGTACTCTGAAAAAATAAATAGAACAAACATCATTTCCAATTTCAAAAGGAAACGAGTTGAAAATATTGGAACATTCAGTAAATTACTTACATAAATTAAAGAAGTTAAAACAGTAATGACTACATCATTTTCAGACTTGAAAGCTAAATAATTAATCTTCCGCTTGGTGTTTTCAACATATTCGATATTATATTGTTTTCTGAAAAAGAAAAGAAAAAAATTAGATACAAAAAATACTGCGATCATTTCTCAATGCCGAAATTCATTTACAATACATACACACCTAAATTCTTCCAAAGACTCAGGCAAGATGATTTCGGCTTTCTTCGAATCACACTGCTTAATCCTCACGACAGAATTCTCGTATAAATGATTAAAAACATGATCGATCAGTTTGTGTAAGTAAGGTAAACAACGAGAAGAATCTTTGGGATCGATGTTCGATTTCACCTCATCGATAATACTCTGAAATAAAAATGTCATCAATTGAATAATTTCTCGACCTTCGAGTATAATTTATTAATTGCAAAATAACCAATAAAAGACTCACTTGTACACTGTTTCTCAACTCAGCATCGCGCAATACATCTAATAAAAACAATTCGGTATTGTGGCGACGATACGAATTTTTCATTATATTTTTTATCCTTCGAACGCAGGAGAGACTGGTTTTGGAGACGGATACCTGGGAAATATTGATAATTTATTTTCATTTTTAAAAAAGTGGCAAGAAAAAATTAATTTTCCTCGATTATCGTTTAACTCAGAACTCGACATCTAATTTTTCAAACTTCGAATCAGAAGATTATTAACGAAGATTCGAGCTGAGTATCGTATTTCAGTCAATTTTGCAAATATCATACCTCTGACTTTTCATGCAATAATTTACGATATATCGGCCCGAGAGAATATGCAACACCATGAGGCTTGTAATATTCGCAGGCTACGTAACACATCAGCAATATTTCATCTTCAGTTTTCGACCACGTGGCTCGTCTGAAACAGTTCGATGGTTATGTTAATGGGTGGGCTAAGATGAATCTACGTATGAAAAATATTAGTACTAACAACGTATTCATTTTTTCCAAAGCTTCCAAGTCCGTTTTGTCGTACGATTCTGCTACACATTTCTTCTTCGGTTTTCTTTTCTGCATCGTTACTCTCATACGTTTCAATTGCGTGTTGGATTTCAGACGCATTTGTTTAGGAACAGGTTTGGAAATTGTCGGTGAAGGAATCTATACGATGAAGAAAACATATAAATAAATAAAATACATATTCGTCCATAAAAATGTACACAAAAACGAAACTCACAGCTTTTTCATTATTAGTCGGAAACCATTGTTTGAATAAGTGCCTATTTGGACAGAAAATAAAAAAATAATGAAATTTAGATCATAACCGAACATTTTGAATGTATTGGAATGAGAAAACTTACGAATACAATGACGAATCGTATCCAGCAGCACCCAAACCATCTCCAGGTATTTCACCGGTATCATATTTAGACGCTTCGTCGATTTGATGTTCGGCTAACAAATAATTCTGTAATTCCGCTTTCATTTTTCTATCTTTGACACCCAAATTCGTAGCCGAAAGTTTACGACCTAAAAATAATAAATTTATACATCAACCTAGAACCTAGAGAATGTTTTTTTTTCTTCAATTTTACTACTCACATAATCTCGTATTAACGCAAAATCTGAAAGCATCATTCCAGTAAGTTTCGGTATTTTTCGACGAAACGAAATCGTAATAGTACTTCGTGTACGCTAATTCGGTATTAATATGGAAATAAGTAGCAGGGCAAGGCCTCGTATCGATCAATTCGGTTTTCTTGTTCAAATAAACCAAATTCTAAAAACATACATTAGTGTATCCGGATCATTCTGAAATAATTTTTCATACATTATGAAATTAGAAAGAAGTTTTTACCAAACTTCCACGGCCTTCGATTCTAGGACCCAGTTGAGCTAATCCAATCAAACATAAATTCCTTATATCTGAATAAATTGACGAGATGTACCTGAAAACAGAAAAAATGGACGTTATCGAATTACTTGATATAATTCGATTTAATATGTGGACAGAAACTATAATAAAATTACTTTTTATCAGCGGTGAGGATTTGTTGAATTTCGTAAGGTAAGTGACGCAATAAATAAAATTGCTTGACCGGATGTTTCAAGTACGTATCGATACTAGGAACTAAATAACTAAATCTGATCAACGAGAACAGCATCTTCAAAGGAATTCGTTCAGCAACATCGTTAACCGAGATCCATCCGTTGTCATATTCTACAAATTAGACACACGTTTATAAATTTAATTCGCGAAAGAAAGAAAGGTTCGAAAAATATGATGAATACCTTCGTATTTCATTAAAGGTGGGACAAACATTCGCGGAGATATTTCTTTAAAGTAGGCTCTTGGTATTTCTTCGCCATCTTCAAAATCAGAGCAGTAACTTTTAATATAATTAACGCTCTCTTCTTGATTTAGATTTTCGTCTCCATCATAATGATATACCAAAGAAATGAGGAATTCGTGAAGAATCCTCATTCTGGCGAATTTTGGAGCCATTCCATATTTCGAATCATTTTCCTATTTTTTAAAAAAAAAGTACATACACGAATAAACAGAAATATCTTAACTCGAATCGGAAATAAATCTTGCTACCAAAAAAATCACCTTAGAACGTGATTGTTTCGAAAATTTAGATCGAATTTCTTGTAACTTTTTCACCGATCCGGTATTCGACGACGATTTCAAATGTAGTATAGATAAGTTCTTCTTCACATTTGCTATGTGAGTTTGGATGATAGGATGATCTGGAGATACAAAAAAAAATCTCGAAATTACAATTCAGATCAACAGAAACCAAAATTGAAATACCATACCTTCTGTAATGGACGGAGCACATACGAAAAAAATCTCCCTTCTTTTATTTAACCGTTCTTCAACAAGAACTTTGTGAATTTCTTTCAATTTATTTTTATGACTAAGCATAGCGATTATTCTTCGAATCGATTTCGGGCAAGGTGTACCCGTTGATACGCCTAATTTTGTTTCCTCTTCTTTGATAACCTACGATAAAAAAATTGTTGAAATTTAATTCGAAAATTGAAATTAAATAGTACTGAAACATTTTACATACTCTCAATAAATCCGCTCTCGTGGTAACCTGGTGTTTGTACAAATATTCCAAAATGATATTGGAGCGACGGAGCCAACATACATTCTCTTCAACAGCTACTTTTCTAGTGATCGGTTTTTTAACGTCATTTTTACTAAATAAATAAAAAAAAATGAAAGTTACCAAAAAAAAAAAACATGTGCTAAGTGAATATAGAAAAGACTAACGAAGTTGTAGCAGCCTCGGAGGATTTAAGTTTGCTCTTTTTTACAGTCGACGAATCTTCTATCTCCTCAGATGCCTTTCTCTTCGAAGAAGTTTCAGATATTTCCATAGAGCAAGTATCCTGAGTTTCGTTCAAAAATATCGAAAAAATTACTTTTCTGAAGCGATACATGAAATAAAAGAAATGTAAATTTTTATACATTAGATTCTGGTTTTTCTTCACATTCAGATTGTTTTTCGGATTCTGCCTTCGATACGTCCTCAGAAAAGTGATTCTTTTCAGGAGAATTGTCTTGACTGTTTTCTTTACTCAGACTAAATGAATTTCCTAATTGTTCTTTCAGATGTTCGTTGACTTGTGCTTCCAACTGTTTGGAATAAAATCTGAAAACGAGTCATATTTAAGCTACTATTTTCTGTGAAATTAGAGAAATGTAACAAATTCAGATTTAATTTTACCTGTAATACCGTTGACGTCCATTATCGAAAGATAAACTAGTCACAACATCTAGTTTTTTCAACGTATTCATCATCAATCTAGAATTGAGTTTATTTAATCCTAACGCTGATCCGATTTCTGCCAATGATACTCCTTCGACGCCTTTTTCGTGAGTAATTTTGTAACACTGGACTATCAAAGGTCTATTCATTAAACGAGTTCCTTTCAAAACACCTATAAAAGTCAAAATGTATTAAAATATTGATAAGGTAATAAATTTGAAAACGTTGAATAGTGGGAATCACCTCGTTGTTCTTCATCTTCAGGTTCCAATGGCTGTAGGATAACCTCAGGATCCATATTTTCATCTTTCAGTTTAACGACTCTGATAACTTTGAGACTTCCATTTTTCGTTACGCAATCGGATTCAGAAGAATCCGGAAAGCATTCACCGTACGGTACAGTCTGTAAAATTCAACTCGAAAAGTATAGAATGCAAATTATGAAACTCTAGATGACAAGACTAGATTAAAAATAAAATGTACCTCTATTTTTAAAAATCGTCGAAATACATCCGACTTGGTCGCTTTTCGTCCTTCATTTGGAAACATCGCTTTGACTTCCAATATCGGCATACATTTACGAGAAGTAGATTTCATCAAATTAACAACTGAATATACCGCGTGAGTTGCTTCGCTGGTGTACGCTTTATGAAACTTTGGTAAGTAAAACAACGTCGTGTTGGGTAATTTATGAGAAAAGTTCATCGTCTAAAACAAAGTGTATGTTAAAAACAAGTGCTATGTAAATTCAGGTTCAAATTTCAAATATTTACTTGGGCTGTAATCAATCCCAATTTTTTCAGTTTATTCCAAAAGTAAAACGTAGGATTGGCTCCATTTTTGAGAAACTGCATTCCACTGGATACTTCTCCACATCTACGAGATCTACCAATTCGTTCCAAAATGCAGTAAGATATATCTGGAATGTCAGCTTCGGGATTCATTTTACCGGCGAATAGAAAATGATTCCTCACATCTTGATTTGCAACAATGACCAATTGATTCGGATACCTGAATCGAAAATGCAAGTTTTAAAACGAGTTTATCATTATGATACTAAAGCTGAGACATGGCATACCTTTCATTAGCTTCTGAGAGGTCTAATTTGAGCACTTCGTTTGTAACATCGATTCTTTCTTCGTAAGTTGCACAAGAACCGACAATATCTCCTTCACGAATCAAGTTATGGGAGTAACAATTGGATGAAAAATTGACCGGCTAAAATTATTATGAAAATCGGCAGTTTAGATCATTGAAACGTTACCGTAATCGTTCGAAGAATAAGAAGCAGTACCTGAACATCATCTTTTTCTACAGCAGTAATAAAATCTTCGAATGATTTGAAGATTTGAGGCGTTTTACGAGGCTGTTTGATATTAAACCATTGTACATCTTTTAAAGATTTTAATTTATTCCATATAAATTCTTGTATGTTACTATCAATCGGTTTCAAACACCAGTCTGGATTATTCTTCAGTCTAATCCACAGTACTATACAATATGCGAGATTCAGTTATAATTATTATGGACTTGATAGATGACATTTTTTTTCTGCAACATTGAGTAGAACACTTACCATCTAAGGTGATTCCATCCAAACCTTCCAATGCAATTTCTTCAAGTAATATATGACAATACCCGGGAGACACAGTGATGTGATTCAACCCATCCATGGTTGAAAGTGACAGTTCAATCGAAAGAATAGAACATTTCACATTTGAAAAAGAAAAATATCGAATCTATCTCATTTAAATTTCACCGCATGATCGTAACTGAATGTTGAGTAAAATACATATTTCAATTCATTTTCCTCATTTCTCAACTCAAAAATTTATCATAACAACAGGGAATTCAAAATTCAAAAAGAATGCTGGATAAAAGTACCGATATAATCGCGCATGCGCCGTGATTCGGTGTTAGAATTTAGAAACCGTAACCAAAACAATACACAAATGATCAGTTTCTCCAACAACACACGTTTTTCTTCTTTTTTTTTCAACGCATTTTTACGCATTACGCCAAGAAATGATACAAAAAGACCGAATCAAAACGTTTATTCATTCACAGAAAAATTTTAAATAAAAAATCATTACGATATAAATAGAATATTCTGAAGTACACGAATTAAATGCTTCAATCATAGCTAAAAATTAATAAATAATATCGGAAAAAACGCAATACAGAGATACATTAAACAAAAGTACAGCAACATCATTGCAATATGCAAGTTTCCGAATGATCAAATATTTAAAAGAAAAAAGTAAAAATCACAGAATTTTTGTAAAGAAAGTGGTAAAAATACAATTTCACATAATTATCACAACATTACTCGGTATGAGATCCAAACCACTCGTGAAGTTTGGCCATATTTCTTTTTCGCCATTGAATATTATTTTCGACTCTTTCCAAAGCTCGTTTTCTAGCCGCAGAACCAGCACCAGCTTCCGGATACTTGGCGAAAAATTCTTTCATCTGAAAAACAACAGTAATAATTGATCATTCTGCAAACCTATTTTACATTTTTATTTTTTAAATGAAAAAAAACGTAAAATCGAACCTGAACGAGTCTGGTTTCCGTACCAAAATTACTGGTAACTTCAGCTATCATGCTTCCCAAATATCGATCATTAAGGGTGTATCTCTGGACCAAATAAGGCCATTCATTTCTGAAAATTTACATTAATTGAATTTCAATTATAATTGAACCAAAAATGGCGCTCATGATTATTTTTAACAATATACCTAACGAAATCCCATACAACAGGCGAGGCTGTTGGGTTTTGAGCAGTAGACGCAATCAACGTGAGAAAATCTTGAGATCGGACGAAGCTTTCATTTTTCCCCAATTGCAAAAATCTAAAACACAATCAATACTGATTAGAGATGCTATTTATAAAACACATCACATTAATTTTCTAACACTGCACCTGGTAATAGTAGTAACATTTCTGCTGGCACCCAACGCCTTCATCATTTTAACTTTTTCTTGTGGATTTTGTGCCTTCAGAAATTCGTTCCAAAGTGAATCCCAGTCTTCCGTATCGGTTTGTTGGATACCTAAGAAAATCATTTCAAAAATTAGCACGACAATTCAGACAAAATTACCTTACTGTGTCGAGATGAAAGCCTACCGTAATACATTATGATTTGAAACAATTCAGGATTTAATTTCATGGCCGGCATCGTAAGCCATTGTCGTAATAATTGGGTTGCTTGATTCAAACAAGTAGCATTACCAGCCATACAACCAAGATGTAAAATTTGGTATTGGTAAGACCTACGAATGCACAAAAAAAAATTAAAAATACTTCATACCGAAGATTAAAGATAATTTCCAATCAGCTTCGTACCTCTGTAAATAATTCAATCGTTCTTCGATATCCCAATTCATTATTTTCAAGTCTTTTATCAACGAGTTGACGTATTTCTGAAAAAAATTAATTAAATCAAAATACCATTTCGAACACTGGCAATATATTTTGAAGAAAAAAAACTTACTGTAAAAAGCGAATGGGTTTCAGTGCCGTATAATCGATTGTGTAAATTTAAAAATAACGAATACGCAACGGACCAAGGCGTGTAATGGGTTTCTGCCGGTAAATATTGGGTCATCAATAAAGCATTTTCGTATGGAATTGTTTCCGATGCTGCTAAACTGAAGGCATCATTTAAAAGATTGGCACGATCGGCTGGATCCAAAGTCTATAAATTCAAAACGAATCTATGTATTACTGTGCGTTCGGAGAAAAAATTAACGAAAAAATCGAATACATACCCGATAATTGGTTTCCAATACTTTTCTTAATTTTTCCCAGACTTTAGCCTCGTAATTAACCATATAGTAACCAATATTGTGATAATTCACTTTCACCCAGTCTGCCTTCTCTTCCAGGTTCACAACTAATTCTTCGTCAGTTTTTTTCATCCATGCGGTACGTATCGTTCTGGGCGCCGCCGACGTAACGAAAGTAATCGGTACTTCCCAACGGTAACTAGAAATCAATAAACGAACATTTAATTTGTTCAATTGTCAGAATTGTTATGAAGTAAAAATAAACGTACTTGAAAGGACTTTCGGAGACGTCGTATTTAGCTGAACTATCGACAAGGTATCTTTTTTGCGTAAACACAACTGAATCGTCTCTGAGTTCGACGGATATCAAAGGAAATCCCATTTGTCTAGTCCACGTATCCATGAAACTTGTTACGTTAATATTGCCCGAGAATTTATTCAGATGATTCCATAAGTCTGTAGTTTCGGCATTGGAAAATTTAAACTGATTGAGGTAGGCTGTGACTCCATTGCGGAAATTTTCCTCGCCGATCGTCGATTCCAGCATACGCAACACAGAAGCACCCTAACAGAAATAAACCATATGGTCAGAATAAAAACATCAACGATAGATACATATTTTTCGAGTTTCACTCACTTTATTGTAAGAAATACCGTCAAAGATTTCGGTGATTTGATCCGGATGAGAAACTGGTTGTATAATCGGATGCGAATTCAGATTAGCGTCTAATTTCAAAACTGGGTAAAGCTCTTGCGATAAAAACACGTTATCCTAAACCAAACCGAAAAGTTTATATTTACAGTAATAAAACCATCTAGGCCGAAAAATAAAGCTTACCAATTCCCAGTCTGGATGAGCTCGTGCTGTAGCTTTGTACTCCACAAATGTAGCGAATCCTTCGTTTAGCCACAAATCATTCCACCATTTCATCGTTACTGGAGACAAAATTTTATGAAATGTAGCGCGGAACATTAGGCGAAATAGAATAAACAAATCGCTTACCCAGATTACCAAACCACATGTGAGCTATTTCGTGAGAAACGGTTAAAGCGACGCTCAATTGGGTTGCAACGGAAACACTTTCGTTAGGACATAATAATCTGGTTTCTCGAAAGGTAATTAAGCCCCAGTTTTCCATAGCACCGGAAACGAAATCAGGAATAGCAATGAGATCTGAAACCAAAACACAATCTGTAATCCATTTCAAATTCTAAAAGTGATAAATTACAAAAAAATTCAACTCACCAAGCTTCGGTAAAGGATAATCGATATTAAAATATTCTACGTAGTAATTGGCAGCAGTCGCAGCGATAGTTTTGGCGTAAAGTAATTCGTTTACATGATCACTTCTCGCATATACGGTTATAGGAACACCTTTATTGGTGAAAACCGATTCCAAATGGTGGAAATCGCAAATTATAAAACACGCAAGGTACGAAGACATCGGTACGCTTGTACCAAATTTCACCGTCGTTAAGCCTGTCTCTGGTTTGTTCAGTTCTTGACTCTAAAACCAAATTCATCGGTTGACATACAACTCGACATGATATAAAAAAAAATTAACTTACAATTTTGTTCATGTTTGATAAGGCAATATACTCAGGATCCGATGGTTTAACAAGTTCAATATCATATTTCGCTTTGAAATTCGGTTCGTCGAAACATGGATAAGCTTGACGCGCGAAAGTTGGTTCGAATTTCGTCGTAGCGATACGTCTGCGATACAATGAATAAAAATTATACACAAATTCACGTTCAGTACGAAAAAATATCTCACTCGAAACATACCTTTCTTGGTTATTCGCATTTTTATAAACGCTCTGATAGAAACCGACGATTTTACCCGTGAGTTTTCCTTCGAATTCCAAATATAATTTGTAGGAACCTGGTTCGATATCTTCTTCAGGAATAATAACCCAGAACTCATTTTTTTCGAATTCGAATGCACCTTTGATTTTAATCTCGGCTTGACTTCCGTCGTTAATTGTGATTCTGGTTTTCGTAACTGTCAATCCTTTTATATGGAGGGAAATATGACTTTGACAGGATCTTACAGTAACAGTAATGGTAAGTTTCCCTTTGAACAGACCGGTTTGCAAATTCGGATGAAGAAATAAACTGTAAAGAGCCGGTTGTACTTCGGCAGACAAACGAGGTTTCACCCATGGTTTATTCGGTATCACCTCCTGCAAAAAAACACACAAATTTTGTAGACAATATTCGTAACGTGATTTAGCCAAAAAATATCGTTAAATTTCATGCAGTGACGTTGCTTCTACGACGAACAGTACAATCGATACGAATAACGCGAAATTTTGGAAATTTCGAACGATTTCTTAATTAAAAGTAGCTAATTATCTTCCATAGGATCACGCGAATTTATAATTTAAAGCAAAATTACCATACCTGACCCATTTCACCAAATTTTTAACACACGTAGGAAGATCTAACTATACACCGTCAAGTACAGAAATGACACTGAAAATGATTCAACTCAAAAGATTTACAGAGCTAGTACCAACTACGAAGTGCTACGAATACTGAAATCATACTGGACTAGACGTGACTAAAAGAATTCAAAAGATATCGTCAAAACGTTTGCTGTTTGCTTCTATTGTTCCCATTATCAGGAAATTTCGAATAGTCGCATCTTGAAGCTGAATATCGTATTATTTACCGAACGCATCCTGCTAATGGAAAATTCCTAATCCGTGGCAAATCGACACGCATATTCCTTTTCAGAGCTTTCGAATCTCGATTACGATTAGGAAGATTTGTAAATCCAAAGACACCGAAAACACTCGCAGACTCTTATCAACACATTCTGCTTGTTACATCTTGATTTCATCATCGAGTTTCCTTTTTCATGCAAAACATAATATCTACGCATGCGCTGGTATTGGCTATTGGCGTAATGATTTTTCAAAAACTTTTCACTCACCATTTTTTTTTTTAGAAAGATGTTCAAAGAATGATTCAAAATAGGTATCTATTACTTGGAAAATGATCGAGAGAAACACTTTCTTGACTCGAGTACACCGAACAACAAAATAAACAAATTGCGTACTTAATAAACAATTTTTCTTTGGACTTTCGAAATGAATATTTGAAACAATTGTAATGGGTGAATATTGAATGTAGGTAAATCGGGGAAATTAATTGTAAAAATGGTAAATGAAGGAGTCCCCTAGATTCTATTTCTTATTAAGTTTCATTTTCGAATCGTAAATTCTAATTTTATCTCTATCAAACTGATTCCTATTCGATTGCTTTTCAGCTTCATTGATTTGTAGGTATCTTGGCAAAGTAATCTCTCAATTACGCCAATATAATCGGTACATAACAACGAGAAGCAAAATAGTAAAATCGATAATTTTCTAGCAAATAGGCATTTCTTTCTATTTTGAGAAAATTTAAACAGCGAAAAAGCAAAGAAAGGAAAATTCCCTTCTTTCCTCATCACAGCTCGCCAAAATGCAAATCGCTGAAACCAACATTATACTTTGAGCGGTAAAAAATTGGGGCGTTGGGAAAATAGCATTTAAAATTCTGATAAACGAAACAAAACTTACCAATTTTTCGCTCTTGGGACTGGAATTCATCCAAAAGGTCATTATAAGCGAAGCAACAATCGCAATTACCACGATTGTTATTGCAATCTTGCAGATGTTTTTGTTACAAGCCATTATTAATTTTCGAGTTTTCTAAAATGTTGGCACAAAAATTAATTTTATTCATTTATTCATTTTGCAAAAAGTAAATCAATATAGCTGAATTTTTTCAAGTAGGTACCTATTTTCTTTTTTTTCTGCGAAGATATTAAATAGGTAGGTTTAAGTTACACGATCAAATTAAGGAATGAAGTATAATTTTTCGTACGTTTATCCAATACCAAAACTAAATTAATACGAATCACGCATATTCACTCAAGATAAGCAATAAGCACATGTAATTAAAAACCGTTTCAACACATGATATTAAACCTCTAAAAACTTGAGTAGAGTTAGCAAAGGTAGATATTTTTCAATTCACGACGTATAAATAATTAAAATTCAAAATTTAAAAAAAATTCATCTACATTTGAAATTAAAAAATTTTAAAAATGTTTCAACTACAAAATTATATTTTAAAAAATTCCAACAACCTATTGTTATATGATTTAAATGTTATTCTTAAATAAGCTGGCTGTTAAAAACGAACTGTTCTATCTTCACTCGTAAAGTAGTGGTGGCAACAAATTTGTATAATTGAAGATGTATTGACAAATGAGTTAACAGAGAAGAGAGACAGAAATTAAAAAGAAAACGTCCTTCAGCAAGAGAGAAAAAAATACTTATTTTAAGCTATCATGCACCGTATGAAACATTTTACACAAACAATTCGTTGATCATCCAATATGTATAAGTATATTTATTGCAAATA
Source organism: Pseudococcus jackbeardsleyi (assembly GCA_038380155.1). Classification (NCBI taxonomy): domain Eukaryota; kingdom Metazoa; phylum Arthropoda; class Insecta; order Hemiptera; family Pseudococcidae; genus Pseudococcus; species Pseudococcus jackbeardsleyi. Next base: position 42,870,256 of record CM076238.1, read on the forward strand.
GGCTATCACGAAATGAAATTCTTTTTTAAGTAGGCACCTTACCTACTACCTATGAATATGATCTTGAAACGAATAAGTATAGAATGATTTTCAGACCTTGTCCTTAATCCTTTAATCCTCAATAGCTCAAGAGTCCTCGTACAAAATCATTTCAAGTAGGGACCTATCTACATAAATCAAATAATTGATGTTTGCGGTATTTTATCTATAGGTACATTAAATCCGAACCATTATGGTTGCTGAAAGTAAAAAAATAAATATTAAATTTTATCAGAAAATGAATATTGAAAACTAACTTACGAAGTTACAGTCGTTTATTCATTTTTCAAAAAGAAAATAGCTACGATTGAGCACGTTATTCAATTTACTTCAGTTATTTATTATTGGACACCATCCTTATTTAGCCGCGCTTTGACAACTATTTTCATGTTTTCTGTATTTCCTATACGCGAACGGTACAGCGTGTTCCGTAAAAATCATATTGTTAAAAAACAAATCGTTTAAGTATTACGAATTCGTTATTTCAACATGTATCGTGAATTCATTTCTACTTTCTCATGTTAGAATTCATAGGCATGTGTTGTAACTCTTCGATCCCATCTACTTTTGTTTCATCTTGCTCAGCGATATGGAACAGCATGTAAGATAATATGGTCTTAAATGCGTATAAAATTAACTACGTTGTATTTCGTATTGATTTCCTTTATCTGCGAATTAATACCAGATTCAAATAGATCGCGGGTTCTTTATTACCTACCTTAACGCAGATTGTCAATTTAAAAAAAATTCATGCACCTTCAAATCTTGATCTTTTAATAATTTATCAAGAGTGGATATAAATTTAAGTAGAAATTTAATGAAGTGAAACAATTCGGTATTGTTACAATTCATCCTCTAATACTAAAGTAATTGCATAAAAGGTGACATTTTTTAAATTACATTCACCTACCTACTGTCCAAATCATCGATGCGTGAATGATTCGTTATTACCTTCAATGATCAATAAGATATTTTTAATTGTGCTGTGTAGTACAGCGAGAGATGTAATGATCTAATGAAATGACGATTGACGAATTTGCTTTTCACTTGTACACAGCTATATACCTACCTCTTTAATTTCCGAGACTTTTTTCAATTTTAGATTTTTATCGTGTTCTAGGATTTTACATCCATGGTCAGAGTTTATTGTGTAGGTAGTAGGTACTGGTGCTTGAATAGTAAAAAATTTTTCGAATAAAATAATTCTAATTATAAAACATTTTTATTTCAATTTCCATAAATTTTTAGCCAAGTTTAAATTGGTATACCTATACTTACTTATTAACAAACGTTATAGGACATTTTAATTAGGTACTTATTGAAATCTAGGTGCCTACCTAGGGAATTAGAATCAATTTTTAAAATTTATTTCAAGCAGGCATCAACCATTTCTTTCATGGCTAATTCTCCTTTCACACCAATAGATTCATAGTCTGGAATGACATTCTTGACATTAGATAGCCAGGAAACAATGTTAGGATAATCAGAAAAATCATAGCCTACCACCTGAAATAATTCTTCAAGTTAGTAAGGGCTTGAAAAAATGTCTTATCAGGTAAGTAATACACGGTATAAGTGCTTTATTATGATTGTAAGGAAAAAAATGAATTATTTACCTCTAAACTAGAAATAATTGTCAGCATAGAAATATCAGCGATAGTGAGTTTCTTTCCAACTACGAAATCTGCTTTATTTCGCTTTAAAAGTTCATTAAGTACGTTCATAGCATCATCAACTTTTGGTTTCTTCGCAGGATCAAATTTACCAGTCAATAAAACTGTTACCTAATCGTAAAAAATTACTTTCGATAAAAAAACCATGGAATCCGAATATTTGTAATGTCATTTTTAAATTATCGATATGGATACCTGATGACCTACACTGGCTTCATTTAAGCATCTTATAGGTACCTATTCGAGATTCTCGTTTTGCCCTTTTTTTTTTTGAAAGGCTATGTGAAGGGTAGGACAAAAGCTGTGTCTATATCAATCTTAAAATTACTTGGTAAAAAATCAATGTTCAGTCCAGCCTCCACCTTTACGTATACTTGAAATTCTATTGTTAGGTACTGTATTCACATTCACCTATATTCAAGATTTTTGGAAAAATTGGGGGAAAAAAATCAAAAATGATCTTCGTAGAAATGGATTCACTAGGTACAAATAATTATTTTTATAGATTTTTCATAATTACCTATCTTGATTTTTTTACGAAGTTTTCAAATGGGTATTTGTAAAAAAAAAAAGAGGGGATTTCTTCCGAAATGATGCTTCTCCATTCGGACATTTTTTTTCAAAATGAACAAATACGAAATAATGGATTGTAAGAACTTAATAGGCACAAAATTTCAGAGAAAAGGAATATAGAATAAAGAATATATGTTTTTTTTTTGAAAAAAGATTAGAAGAGTAGATAAGAGATTGCATCTGGACCTATCTGGACCTTGGAATGACTAAAACGATAACCTTCTTTACTACGTACCAATAGTTGGTAGCTCTATAGCTAGTAGCTACCCACTTACCATAAAGGGTACTGGGCAAATACTTACGAAATAATCGCTTGTTCTGCGAAAAACTGTTCCCAAATCGAAATCTAAAATTTTGTCAATTTCCAATCTCGTGTAAAGATTGTTAGGGTACAGATCGTCATTTTTGGCGTACTTTTCGACCAGATATTTCGCTATGACACGGCTAAAAAGAAACAATATACTTAATTACCGAAGTATTGTTTGGTCAAATTCCAATATGAATTTCAAGTTACAACTTTACCTTTCCCAAACAACATATCCATCGTCGTCTACCAGGGTGGGCACGACATGTTGAGGATTCATCTAACGAAAATGTTTTTTCATTTAAACATATCATTAGGTAATATGTAATATATTACTGAAGTAATTTTTCGTTACTTATTCTTCGCACATCTCTAGGTAATTAGAAAATGAATAAACGTACCTGTAGAAAAAATTCAGTAGTTGTCTCTCCTTTTTTAGGACTGGTCACTATTTTTTCCAATGTAATATCTAAAATATTAGCTAATAAAATGATTGTTCTACATGGTGGACTCGCTTCGGTGTAATAAAACTTCATCTTCGAATACTGATTTTTCACAATTGATATTTTCAAAAGGTCGATTGTATTTTTGTATATTAGGTATGGTAAATCAATTATACTTTTACGTGAGGTACTAAAGAACAAAATGTATTAGTATACATTCAACGCTTTGGTTGCCCGCTGGTATAAAGATATTTCAAAAAATAAAAAAAATTGACATTATCAGAAAGTTTTTTTTCTCAAAACATTGCTTGATATGATAATTCAGTTATAAATCATAATTGATAATAAAAAATAAAAGATACAGCGAACTATAAAATATTCGATGCACAAAACACTCGTAAATAAAAATAGAATACAAAAATGCCAATGTTCAAGAAAATTTATCATTCGTTGACAGATACAAATCTTGGCATACTTCATTTAGAGGTATATCGCTAATAGGAGGAATACCATCTGGATGTGTTTGAACTTTTTCATATCTCGCATACGAATCTGTCATAATACTCATATCATTTTTTTCCGGTACTAGAGTTAAATTTAAGGCAGGATAGAATATAAATGCTACTAGAGCCAAAGTCGTACACGCATGAATCGGCACTGCCACCGACCAATACTTTTGCGGTAAGAAAGTGAACCCGATATATTCCAATACAGCATCCGGAAGCAGAGTCCAGATTAAATATAATCCTAATGCGGAATTAGATGCTAAATATAATGCGAATCCGTAATTAGCTCGACTTGACGTAGGTGTTGGTAAACTTTCCGTCATGATTTTTCAGCAGTATTACAAGTAATCGTAGTTATACACCTTGGTGACTTCGAATGTTTTTATGACTTCGGTAAGGACTTTAATGTTTTCCAATATTCCATTAATACTCGCTCGCAGATTGCTGACGTTTGATGATTCGAGATCTCTAAAATTGCAAAAATTTATCAAAAAGTGAAAACGAAAATTCTTACAATAAAACTTTGTTCGTACATTGATAAAATATTTCCGTCGACAGTCAATTTTCTAATGACATTTCCCGGTTCGGAATCAACTCTCAGTGAATTGTAAAGGACGGCAGCTCTGCTTTCAGATTCAGCGGTATACTTGAAATTGCTAAAGAATAAATGAATGGAATGATTTTAATGTACCATTAGTTTTTAAAACGATAATAAAGAATTTGAAGCATACATAGAGCACTTGGAAGAAGAAATTTGATCACCATTTCCTGCCATTTTAAATCATGTTTAACTGAAATCGGTCGAAGTAGTAAATGCGATGCAATCTAAACGATCACACCTTACACTTTTTAAAAACAGTTTCCAAAAATTAACAAAATAAAAGGCAAAAATTCAAAACTTTGTGGAACAAAACTAAATAAAACTCACAAATTTTACGGTAGAAAATAAATTGTTATCAGAGTCAGAAATTTAATTCAGTGTTGGCTGATTTTTAGAATAAAAAAATCATACTGATTTCAATAATGAAAAAAGAAAAACGTGTTTTCAGCATTCGACGATGAAAATTTTTTTCTTCGAATAAAATCATTATTTTCATTTTTTTATTAAAAATATTTCAAAATAGTAAAATAATTGAAATTATTCATTTAAGCATGATATTTGATTTTCTCAAATTTAATTGTTTAATTTTGAAAGATTATTTTCCTGCACTGTCGAGTAAGATAACAACACGTGTTTTTAATTCTTATCACTAAACTTCTGATTCACTTTTGGTCTTTTGTTTCAGATGAAAAAATGAAGTATCAAGTTAAATTTTACATAGTGTATATTAATTAGTTTAGGAATTATGAGCAATAAAACATATCATGCGATATCTGCATCAGAAGATGAACAAGTACTCTCATCGGACGATGAACAAGAAGATTATAAAGGCATTGCAATAGTTGAAGACAAATCGCCGGGTGGACTTGTGAAATCGCAAACATTGAAAGATATCTTATCCAAAGTAACAAATTATCCATTTTGATTCTAATAAAAATATTATAACACCTTGAATATGAACATTTCTCCGTTTTTGTGGCAGGTCAAAGGCGTGAAGTACAACTTCAAAGATGTTAAATCTTCAAATTCGATTTTATATTCAAATGAAATAACAGAGGACGAAGAAATTTGGTTGATACAAACTCCTAAAGATGTAAAATAATTTTCAAGCTGAGTTCTTTATAAAGACTCATTTCCATCTATTATATTTTGTTTTCATTCCACAGGTAAGTTTAGAGTTACTCGAAGAAACCAACTTCAAGTTTAAAGATAGTAGCCGAATGACGTTGAAAGCTCGAAAAAGGGAGAAACATTTCAATGTTCACGTTATTCAATCTAAAAAAGAAGGAGTAAACTCTTTGTTGCCCGTAGAAGAAACCCAATCGTTTCATATGAGTTAGTACATAATTGATTTTTCAATTTTTGTGTGTTTGACAATCATTTCTAATTTACCGTCTCATTTTTTTCAAACAATTTTAGCTTTATGCCCTGTTGCGGGTAGAATTATTTTGCAAGAAGATTTTCAAGTTGATAGTAAAAATGAAAGCCTAAATAACACCGCATCAAATTCTTCCTTGTGTATTTTAGAATCAAATGTCGATTCAGCGGATAGCCAATCATTGGGTCAGTATTATTTATTCGCAAAATTCTTAGTGTGATTTTAAGTGAAGTTTCCTACGCGACTGTATCTTGATGTAGAGACATTTGCTTATTACTGAGTAACTTGATTTTGTCGATTTGCAGATACAGATAGCATAACACCATTGAAAAAGAAAAAAAGGAAGAGTATAAAACAAGATACTATTTCAAATTAATCAATAAACCGTTAAAACAAGATGCTGTTTCAAACCAAAATAAACCTTTAAAATCATAGTAGTCAGTTTATTTGTTAATGTCTGCTGTCTGCGCCGTAGAATTTTGAAACAACGATGCGATTCCACTACGCCACTACAGATAATAAAAGATCTTATTTATATTCGGTCTGACGATGTAAAATATCGTAGATTCCATTAATGTAGATTAAAATTTGGCCAGGTAGCTCGAGATAATCGAAAGGTCCATTTTAAAAATTAATGTTCCCTGTTTCTCATGTTTATTACATCTTTTGATGGAAAAAGAATGTTTTGTTGTGATTTGTTAATTTTACCAGAGACAAATTGTACCCCAAGAACCTTGCATTTATATTTATTCCACTTTTTCATCTCGTAATTCTTGAATCACTCGGGGTGGATTTTTATATCAAGTTGGAAAGGATGTGTAAAAGGGTTTTCGGCGTTGAAACAAAGAATCACAAATTAACCCTATATTCAAGGTCAGAAGGTACCGTTACGTATTAAATGTAGGTATCTGTAATCATAATCTTTTATACCTGAGTCAAATATTTTCCACGGGTTTAAGGGTTGGGATGGTATATTTTAAAAGGTTTTATTCTCAATTTAAAGGAAGGATTTGCTTCTACTTCGTTAGTTGTTGTTTTCATTTGTTTGTTGTGCAACTGTGTGGTTACTTGAAGTTGTTTGTTCATTGAGTGATCGAGCATATTAAATAGGTGAGTACCTTACTTATTGGCTATGTATTTTATGCTTCATTGAAAAATATTCATTTTTACCCGGTAAAATTATACCGATGTAATTTAGAAATTCATTTCAATGAATTATCAATAATAATTTTGTTTTGAAAAAAATTGCTTTTGAAAATAGAACATTTTGAATTTTTTTTTCCTAGTGAAATTTAATCATCTATCAAACACATTCAGTTTTACTTCACATCTTTTTTCTAATATGCACTTGTGTTTTTTTTTTTTTTTTATAAAAAATGTTGATTAAATATAGGTTCCTAAAAATTTGCATCTTTCAAAAATTGTTGACGGATTATTCGTTTGCACTGAATTAGTTAGCACCCACAAAATTCATTTTCTATGATTTTAACTGTACCATACTTTTTATACAGAAAAAATGGAAAGCTACAAATTAGCATTATTTTTCGCCTTATGCATCACCATATCGTATGCTAAAGTAGAAGCCGGAAGTGACGCAAACAGTGTAAATCCTTCTGAAAAATCTGCGAATTCGACAGCTGCTGCAGAAAAACAACCTAACCCTGTTCAATCTTCATCGTACTTTCCAAGTAAAAAAATAACTAATTGAATAATCGAAGCAAATTTGTATCAGAATTGCATTTGAATATTTTTCACTAGCTGATCTATCATGGAAAACTGGTTTTGGACAAGCGTTGATCTTCGTAGGAGCCGCTGCATTTAGTGTAGCAGTATTAGGCGGATTGGCATTACTTTTCGCTCCGTTATTCGGATACAAAGCATGTACGATACTGGGCAATTGTGACCCAATAGCAACAACTTATTCAGCGGGAAATAATAATTTACAAGCTGGTGCTCAAGCTCAACCTAATACTTACGACTTATACGGAAATAATTATTTGGCTTCCAGTCCTTACGTTAATTATCAAAAAAGGTGAGCGAATTTGTTTTTCATGTTCTGGTATTGTGATAGCTGTTTACTGAAAAAGGTATAACTTAATTTTCAGATCGATTGAATACATTAAACCGATCTTGGAAACGTTGGCCAAAACTTATGAAAAATCAAATTAAATTATATGGGTAATTTAAAAATAAAATAAGATACGTTTTTTGTACATTTTTTTTTTTTTTTTTTTCAAAAATATATGTAAACACGGTGAAATGTTTCAACATTTTCAAAAATTCACACCTAGTTTCAACACGAAATTTATTATCAAAAAATTAGGTATAATATAAAAACATGAAAAAACACTGTGAATTTTACGAGTGGTAGGTTAGGTACAAATTAATAAATAAATCTTACTTAATCCATCGTGAAAATTCTAGCTCCAATATCTTTAATGAGCCAATCGATCCCTTGCAATAAATTTTCACCGGTAATGGCACTACATTTAATAATACGCCAATGATGAGTTTTAATATTGTCTAAATCTAATACCTGCGAAAATTTTCCATAATAAAATACTTAAGAATAATTAAATTTTCACTCAAAATTGAAAATGCTTACTTGTTTAATTTCTTCCGGAGATAATGCTCCAGGTAAATCTTGTTTATTGGCAAACACTAATAAAGTAGCTCCGGCGAGTTGCTGTAAAAAAAATATATATAAAAAATTAAATTATTTGTTTAATCGATATAAAAATGGAAATTTAATTAATTCTCGCGACATTTATAAATTTTATGACTTTTGAAAGGTGGTTTGCCATATTTGGCGTAATGGTCCATATAATGCGACGGAATAGAAGGCTTATTACGAATAAAATCTCTCCTCAATTCTTCTGTCGTGTTTGATCGTAACTGACCATCGAATTGAGGTATTTCTCGATCCAGATCGCATATTCGTTCCAAAATTCGATTTTCTTTCTCTACTTTTGCTCGTTTTTTACGCAACGAATACATTCTCAAATTGTATGATCGATTAGTTGGTACGGCCGGCTTAGGATCTTTATTCAGCTCTATTTTTGAATGAGTTTCTCTCCATTTTGAAAACGCGTTGGTTTCAAATTCAACAAAAAGAGCTCGAATTACATCCGGATCATGGAAATCCCAATCTCGTTTCTTTTTCGATGTCAATACCCGCATATCTGGGATCATTCCTCTATAATCGAACTCTAAAACTTTCGTAACTTCAATAGTGCTAGATTTTTTTCGACGAAGGCAATCAATGGCGTCATCGGAACATTCACTGGAAGCAGAAGGCGTTCTTATGCAAGGAACATATTTTGAAGATTTGATTTTTGGAGTAGCCTCTTCTGCAGCGATCGGTACTGCAGGAGTTTTAAATTGTGTTACAGAATCAGTGGGTCTGTTTTTTGTCTTGCGTAATGTTGGAAATGAACTTTTTTCTAGGGATGGAGTCGGCGATGGGGTTTCCGTTGATTTTACATCGTCGATATTACAATTTGCCATATACTGAATGATGTTGAGGTCGGAAATCCAGATAAGATTTTCATTTTCTAAGCAATTTATGTAAAAACTAAACAATACGAACCTCTTCTTGTAGCAAGGAATGTAATTCTTCAGCGCAGTCTTCTAAACGCCTTTTATCAGCGCTATCAACGACCCAAATAACGCCATCGGTGCATTCGAAATAATTTTTCCAGTACGATCGTAAGGATTTTTGACCACCAACGTCCCAAATGTTTAGTTTGAAACTTCGATTCAGTAAAGAATAGAGGTAATTTAAAAACGGAATTGTGATTAAATGTAGTTGAATTAATTCTGTCTTACTTATCATGGTCTAGCGTTTTAATATTGAAACCAAGAGTAGGAGATATTGAATGGATATCTTCCCCATTGAAACGTTTCAGTATTGTGGTTTTTCCAGCATTGTCCAGCCCTCTGCAATTGGTATAAGGAATCATACCACACGTAATAGTAATATATAAAGAGTGAGAAGATGATTAAACATAGATCTCATGGCATTTAAAATGATTGACGATGAAAAGGATACAAAAGTAGTAATCTCATCTCTTTCTCCTTCTTCTTCATTTTCTTGAGAACTGTCAATAAACCCATGTTTGACTTATTTCAAAAAATCTCCGCAGTTTTGGCTTCAATAAAACTAAACAATTATATGTAAAATTAATTCATAAATCCATGATAAAACTATTTTTGATGTATTTTCGTTCCGGCAGTACATTTACCTATAGAAAAAAAGTTGAACGTTTTCTTCGGTATGTTATCATTCAACCGTTAATTTCTTGACGCAGGAAAACTTTTTCGATAATTTGCCATACAATTCACGTTACATACAATAAATTAACGAAAAATTGAAAAAAAGTGAAGTAAAACGTAATAATAAATGGAATTTTTTAAGAAAATTCGACAGATCAATCAAAAAATTTTTGTTTTTTTTTCAAAAAAAAATGAAAAATGATAAGAATAAGAAACGGATTGATGAAAACAAGATGGTGGGGGAAGAGAAAAACAGAATTATTGTAATTTCCAGTAATAACTGGAGGTAATTTCCAAAAATTTTGCAACCTCGCATGGTAATGGTAATTTTATTTTATCAATTTGGCAACGTGAGGAGCGTGTTTTTGTTGCTTCTGCGTTTATGTGATGAATGAAAAGAAAAACCACATGGAATCGTGGAAATTATCGCCGATTATATAAAAAAATTTAATTATGGAGTGATATTATCGTCGTAATTTCTATATTTGACGTCTGAATTTTCATCTGGACTGACAATGGTATGTATCAATCTTCTGTACCTTCTATCACTTATCAATTACTGATAATAGTCTAATGAATCTTTGTATTTGAAATATTACTCGTATGTCCTGTGTGATATTCTAAACTGTTGCTTTTAATACCTTTGTGAACGGATTTTCCCTGCATTAATCGATTAAAATTGTTCTTGTGTATTTGCAAATTTCTATTCTAGACGTTACTCACAGTTCTCTTCGAACATGCTGTTGGATACACTCTTTTCGACGTTGTCGAATTTGAAGAAATTGGTGCATTTCTTCCTCAGGTAGAGCAGTCAGTCACAGAACTCAGTCGATTCAACAAGGTAGTCAAATTATCCGCATTTATACCTTTCAACACCGCTGTAGATGCCCTGGAATCTATCAATAGCATCTCCGAAGGTAGTACTACTTCATTTTTTCGTTGAGAAACTATTTTCTGTATTTATATTTTGTCTGTGGATTAGGTATCGCTCCGGAAAGTTTAGCTTCCTTTTTGCAAATCAAGTTTCTCAAGGGATCGAAGAAATCAGAACGTACTTTAGGTGTGGCAGATTCGAAATTGGCTTCAAATATATCCGAAACCTTAGGAATAAAATGTGTTTTCACTGGTGTCGTCCCAGAAATAATCAGAGGTCCGTTCTAATATCAACTCACTTATGTTTAGAAGCAGTTCAAAAACTTATTTGGTGTTTTTATGGGTCTTTTTAGGCATTCGTTTCCATTTTCATAGTTTGGTCAAAGGCCTTACCGCTAAAACTGCTGGCGTAGCTCAATTGGGTCTTGGTCACAGTTATTCCAGAGCGAAAGTGAAGTTCAATGTTCACCGAGTTGATAACAACATTATTCACAGTATCGCATTGATCGACCAGTTCGATAAAGATATTAATAAATTCTCTATGAGAATGAGGTATTAGTTTCGTTCTTTCTAAGTAATATTAATTTTTTTGTTTTTTGGAAAAATATCAGTTATTTTTTGTTTTCAGAGAATGGTATTCTTATCATTTCCCAGAATTGTACCAAATTGTCCCGGATAATTATTTGTATGCGAAAGTTGTACAATATGTTGGAAATAGAAAGGAACTCTCGGAGGAGAAATTGGACGAATTGGAAGAAATTGTGATGGATTCAGCTAAAGCGAAAGCTATTTTGGATGCTGCTAGAAGTTCCATGGGTATTTTAGATTTTCAATTCATCTGCGATTTTATTTCTTTCGGATCTGTGCTGTAATTGATCATTTTCATTATTTTGCAGGCATGGATATTTCTCCGATTGATCTGGAAAATATTCTGAAGTTCACGCATCGTGTTATTGGTCTGGCAGATTGCCGCTCTTCCATCTCTCAATATTTGAAAAATGGAATGTCGACCGTTGCTCCAAATTTAACTGCTTTACTTGGAGAACAAGTAGGCGCTCGTTTAATATCACATGCTGGTTCATTAACGAATTTAGCCAAGTACCCTGCCTCAACTGTACAAATATTAGGAGCAGAAAAGGCCTTATTCAGGTTCGAGATTTCATTGTAATTGAACTTGAAAAACTTTTTTGATTTCTATAACGGTGATTATTTATGTTATTTACAGAGCGTTGAAGACGAGGTCAAATACGCCCAAGTATGGTATACTTTTCAATTCTACATTCATCGGCCGAGCCAGTATGCAAAATAAGGGCAGAATTTCAAGGTTTTTAGCTAACAAATGTTCAATCGCATCGAGACTCGATTGTTTTGCCGGTAAAATTTATACTGACTATTTGTCTAGGATGAAGTATTGTTACGAAACTTGATTTTTTGAATTTTCTTTTGTAGAAACAAATGTCAACATTTTTGGTGAAAAGTTACGTCAGCAAGTGGAGGATCGTTTGAAATTCTTTGAAACTGGTGATTTACCACCGAAGAATATTGACGTCATGCAGGAAGCTTTCGAAGAATTTTCTGAATATCAGGTACGTATTCTGAATTGGTTTTCTCATTGCCTTTTTCAAATTATTAATTTCTAAATTTGTATCAGAAAACGTTGAAACAAAAATCGGAAAAGAAGAAGAAGAAGAAAAAGAAAGAACAAGTGCAAGAAGAGGTAGATCAACCAGCCGAAGAATTGAATATTTCCAATGGATTATCGAAATCGAAGAAAAAGAAACGTAAGAGTGAAACGGTGGAAGAAGTGGAAAACAATGTTGTGGAGGAACCTCAGGTCACAAAAAAGAAAAAGAAGAAACATTCTAAAAATGAATAATTTTTCGGCGTTTTTTTACCGTTCATTTATTGTTTGTAATTTTAAATATAATGTTCTTAATTTTTCCTCTCGAATTGTATTATGATTGGTTTCAATGAAACTAATGCACTTCAACATGGTATTGAGTTTTATTAACAAAATTTATTCGCAACAAATTGTATAAAAATTTGACGTACAAGTTGTCAAAAAATAAATAATACATATGATAGTGTGTCAGTTCGAAAAACCGAATTCAATTTGAGTAAAATGTACCGTGGATCATGAATTGAGCAACATATTTGGTTTCGATATTTTTGACGAGCTTGTTCGTAAATTACCAATCATTTGCATCAGAATTGAGCTGAGAGAAGAGGACATCTTTAACTTTAGGTCGAGGATTTTCTTCAATTTCAGTTTGGATGGCACCAGTTTGACCCAACATCCATTCTAGTTCTGGAAAGTTAATTGTTGTTGAAAATCGCTATTACAACTACAAATCAATCTAAGTATTTTTGAAAAATTCAAACCTTCAACTGAAATTTTATCATAAAACGCCTCTGGTCCAATGAACTGCTTGACCATATTTCCTTCGTAATAAACGAAGATAGTAGGTAAATTCTTATCGGGATAGTTAGGAATACACGTTGTAGAAATACTTTTCAAAAACTTCGTAGAACGAAACTTGATGGCTAGTTCTTCTAAATGCTGATTCAGCAATGCACATAATGGTATACTGAAAACACAAAATTGCCGCACGAATCAAATAAAATTATCTTTAAAATGGAACTTGATGTAGATTTACAACTGCACGTACCCTTGTTTATATAGATGCAAAACGACATAAACTTCTGGTCCAGCCTTGTTCACTTGTTCAACGTAGTCGATAGCACTGATTTCCAGGACACTGCCGTACTTTGCTTTTTCAGCTAAAGCTTTCAATTCAGCAATTCTTTGGTTTCTGTATTTCAATAGAATATATTCATCTTCTTCGTCTTCCAGTTCGTCTAATTCGTCTAACGTCATGTCTTTCACTTCTTTTTCATCTATGAGCACACAAAAGATGAGCAAATGAATCATTTTTAATCATATAGAAATTTTATATGAAAGTATTGCAATCATACTTTGATTTTTTTGAGATATTGTGGATTCAACGAGATTAACGATGTCATTCTCTGTGATTTCTTTTTCTTTAGGAGGAATAATTCCTTTGCTTCGGAGAATGTCGTTCCATTCAGTATCTTCATTAGGGTTCTAGATTATGAAAAAACAAGTATACATTGAAACACATCAATCAGTGTGTTTGTAAAGGCAACATAATTATTATGTAAAAAAATTATTGATTTTCACTCACCTGCATTTTGTAGAAGGAAAATTGGAAGACGAAAAACCAAAATTTTTGATGTACTGTAACACTTTCTCTATTATCAGTGAGTAATTTTTGCCCTCGATACCAAAAAAGGAATAATGACAGTTCTAAATTTAGGAGTAATATAGAAATAATAGAATAATGAAAAGCAGTTAATTAGGATGTGTTTTTGTGTTTCTAAATTGGAACTTACAATATTTTCCTTACATTAATCAAAAGATGAGTCAGACTTTTCCAATTGATTAGTTATTTAAATTGATTACGATGATCGATTGAGATTACAGATTTACCATTTTGGAATTACTCGTGTTTTGGGGTAAATTTATTCATTTTCTGGTAAATTTTTTAGTAAATACGAAGTATAATTAATTTCCATCGAAAATTTTCAAAATTGAAGAATAAATTTTCTATCTTTGTTTTGGCATCTGATGCTTTCTACTTCCCAATTTTTACTTTAAAAAACACGGCATTGTAATTTTAATCACTGTTTATAAAAAAAATCACAATTTTTTTGTTTGTAATAATCTTATTGTTAACAGGAGTGGAAAGCATTTAATTGAAATTTTCTCAAGTCTTTCGTGATATTTTGCAAAAATGTGTTGAATAATTAAGACGAGGAAGCTCAGAAAATTTTTGATGGGCGTTTCATTTTCAACCTTCTGAAATACACTTGATTATTTGTGAAAATCAATTGGGTTGTTCTGAGATTCAACGGAAGGTAAGCTGCTTCTTATGCGTTTATATTCTGTTTATCGTTTCTTTTTAACGAACTTGAGAATTGAGAATTGCGATTGTATCTGCAAGTTCATCTCTGATTGTTATTGTTTCATTGCACGCGAAATTCTATCTTTACCTTATGGCAATCAGTGTTCAAGTGTTAGGCTATTCAGATTTCATTTCATGACTATCAATCTATTATTCTGTTCCGTTTCAGAATTCATCGTTATGGCTTGCAATGATAAAGGTTACGATATGTATAATAAGAACGACTGGATGAAGAAACTGGAAAATATCCACATTCAGCGAACAGATATGAATAAATTGATTATGAATTACCTTGTTACTGGTGAGTACATTTCAATTCTTTCTTCAGCCTTTCCATTACTTGAAATTTAATTGATAATTTTTCTCAGAGGGATTCAAAGAAGCAGCTGAAAAATTTCAACAAGAATCTGGCATCGACCCACCGATAGATTTGGATACCACTGATAACAGAATTAAAATAAGAGACGCCATCCAGAGTGGTCGAATCGAAGAAGCAATTGCATTAGTAAATCAGTTACATCCTGAATTATTGGACAACGACAGACATTTATATTTTCATCTGCAAGTACGTTTTTAATCATTATCCCCTTCGCGAGTTTTTTTTTGCATGAACTTAATTACATTTTCAATAGCAATTGCAATTGATCGAGTTGATTCGAGAAAGTAAAGTCGAAGAAGCTCTTCATTTCGCTCAAGAGCGACTTTCTGAAGCGGGAGAAACTGATCCTAGTATACTGAACGAATTGGAAAGAACTCTAGCACTGCTTGCTTTCGAAGAACCTTCTAAAAGCCCTTTCAGTGATTTATTGAACCAATCTCATAGACAAAAAGTAAGTTAAAGGTATTAATTAAATCGATATCGTTCAATGAGGTAAAAAATAATTATATTTTTCAGATCGCTAGCGAATTGAACGCAGCTATACTAAAAATGGAGCACTTAGAATCTCCTGTTCCTAAACTGTTTAATTTGATGAAAATCATCTTATGGGCTCAGGACGAACTAGACAAGAAGAAAGTAAAATACCCTCACATGACGGATATCGGATCTGCAGCAATCGAAGGTTCTAAATGACAATTAGAGGAAATGTCCGTCGTGGAACTGCGAAGTCCGAGCAACAGTATCGAATATTAAGTTTTATCGAAGGTGTGTGCGTTAGAATAAGTACAATTAGTTGAATCTGTTTTTCATTGTATGTTACGTTTCTTTTCAACTACCTATCTAGTTTCGTAAATTCGAGTGAAATATTTCGATAAATGCACCAGTCTTTAATCATGTTTTCGATACGCATCAATTATGTTCTCTTTCGTCGTTAATTTATCGCCGAACGAATTTGAATCGTGAGTGGAAGTTTATATTTTTCTAATTGAACAGAGTTTTATAAGGCGCTGTTTTCTATCGAACGAATATTTTTATCTTTTATACTGTTTTGAATTTTCATATTATCTTAGTCATCTACACGTTTTCAAATACTTTGTATTTTATCAAGAGCCGATATTGCATAAGGCCTTTTTTTGTGCGCGTTGAAAGCAACGAGAAATTTGAGCGTTATTCGTTTTGTAAATATTCAGAATTTATATTTTATTGTTCGTTTGTTTTCGTACTTTGCGCTTAGTAAAGCGATGAATTTACTTCTTTTGCATGTTTTAAATACATTATTAATACGATAGATTCTAAGTTCCGTATAATTTGTAAATAATCATTATAAAATTGCTGTTTTTTCGTTAGTGTTGAATTGTTTTTTTTTTTTCAATTATGCATTATAATTCTTTCGTTTTACAAAATTTTGGCCCAATCTGTAGCCATTATTTTATTTTGAGCTATTATACGATTGTAAAGAGCTCTAAAATAAACGAATCCTGAAAATTTAATGATTTTGTAAAACACCAACACTATTAGAGACCCGTGGAGACAATATGGATACCTACTTGAAAAAAATGTTTTCGATGAAAATTTGATGAAATAATCCATCGAAAAAAAAAATACAATTTTTATACATCAAACACAAGAACGCAACCCGGTCATTTTCAAATTTCATCTGTAAAATTACTGCATTCATTTAAATTATTTACGGCGAACCAGTTAGGCAATTTTTTCAACACCATTTTCACGATCCCATTTTCGACAAACAATGAAACTGATAGAGCAAGTGGGACCATATAGAAAATATTTCATGGGCTGAAATGGCCACGAGAAAACTTCTAATCGTTAAAATAACTAAAAGATACTGGCTTTCTTAAAGGGGCTATAAAATAATGATTGAAGGTCTAATTCCGCTTTGATGTCAAATTTTTTGAGGCAGAAAAAAGAATGAAGAGATTTACGATTTTTGTGCAAGTTTATTTTTCTTGGGAAAGCATTTAGCCGGCAAAACCACTAAAAATGAAATAAAAAGTCGAGATTCAAGCATGAGTATTCGAGATACTCTACTTACAATGTGGTATTTACATCGGAGAATAATTTATTGTAAAAATTTACACCTCGAGTGTTTTTTTTTTTTGAATAACGAAAACAGTCGTTGGAAAAGTTTGTTATATTGCACGGGCTCGACAATTAAAGACATATTATTATGCAATGTTTTCATCTCAATTTAAAAGAAACCTGAGAAATTATTTCTACGTTATGAGAAGTTACCTAATTAAGAAAATAGTAATTATGTAAAATTCGTTGCAGGTACTTTGAATACTATTGTTTTCAAAGGGGTACATATTTCATAACTATAGTTTGCGAGCCAATTAAAATAAATATCAATTTCAAACCTTATTATGATTATTGTTTTTTATATTTTATTCGAAATTTATTTCCATTTTAATTACTTAAACTTGTTGAAAAATAAACCTGCTTTTATTAAATTTTCATTATTTCATTATACATTCAATTTGGTAATTACCAACAATCACTCACGAAATTATTATTCCTTTACCTAGCTAGATTACTATTTTTTCTACAACGAGGGTAGGAAAATATTGCACCACATGACATTTAAAAAACATTCACCACAGTATCTTGTAGAAATGAGAGTGGACAACTGGAATAGGTGGGGGAGGGGTGAGGTAATCAGGAAATTGTGTCTGGACTACAGATGAACGCAGTAAAAAATTCTAATCCCCAATTCAATCTCTCAATTCGTCCTTAAAATTTGATTAAAGGTCATAGATATCATTTTGAAAGAAAAAACGAAAGAAATTCTAAAAAATTATTATACTCGAGTATTTTTTTTAAAAACTCACTCACTAAATTTGCTTGAATATTATATGCTTCAGGCACCATAATCGAAAATATTGCGAATGACTGCAAAATGACTGGAAATTTTGGTTTTAAATGTAGGTACCTAGTTACTTTTCAGTTTCATTTTTCAGATTTTCTCAAAATTTTATATATTTTCTGTTTCAACAGTTCCAAAGCTCAAATATTGTTCTGTTGAAAAAATTACTTAATTCATATTATTGTATTTAAAATGTTCTCGAATTAGGTACTTATTCATTTTTTCATTATTTTCAACTTCAAAATTTTTTATGTTTAAATTTCATAATTTTTTGTAATTTTCTCAAGTTTTTTTTTAAAATTCTTGAGTTTTGATTTTTATAAATTTTAAAATTTTATATATTTCGGGAATAATTTTTTTAAAGGAAAATTGTTTTTTTAAGTAGGTACCTACCACAGGAAAATTAAATTAAAAGATGAAAATTGATATCAATTAACCACATTTTACATTTTTTTAAAAATATGACTACCCACTCATTCCTACATAAATTTTTAAAGTAAGTGAGCAAGGGAATAGAGACGTATTTCTCAAAATGATTCTCTCATGTCTGGACTCAACTTTTTAATTTCCTTAAAAATTTAAAAAATTAATAGGTACCAACCTAAATAAATAAAAAAACACACGCATAAAACTTGTCCCCCTGTACTCGAGAACGTACAATTTTGAATTACGTAAATTAAATGTAATAAATATGAAAGAAAGTACCTATTAGAAGAAAAAATTCCTTTCGCCATAAAGGTCAGATTTTACTAAAAAAAAATCTCTAAACGAATTCAACATTCGAAATATTCCAATTTATCTACATTAGGATGACCTCCAATATCTAAGAAAAAATGAAGTGGAATATATCCAGAGACTATTCGTATTAACGTTCAAAAAACACAAGAACATTTCAGTTCGACATTTCAAAACAAATGGAATGGATTAAGAGAGCATCAAACATAACCTTGAATTTCACGTCCTTCATTCGTTCTCCAACCCATCAACTTATTTCAGATATTATTCACTCTCGAAAGATTACACATCGCGTGAGAAATCCCTTTTTCCGCCGTAAGCTGCTGCATATAGGTAGTACTGAGTATTTTTCTACTGAAATTCGCTCCGTTTATGTAAAGTGTGTTGCTCTTTTCTCGTGCAGCGTTCGTTATTTGCTTTGCTTTTCCATCGTAAATTTATGCGATAGTATAGAACAGATATAGGTACTTGCTTCATGTATCTTTTTGTTTTTTTTTGAGCGGATATGCCCATTAGTGAAGTAAGTAAAGTATTTTGAGTGCTTTTTGGAAGATTTAGCAATCATAAGTACGAATGTTTATTCACAATGACGTGCTCACATCTGGGTGAAAATATAACTAGGTACCTAACTGAAAAAATCGTTGAGTTTCAAAACATAATTTTATACAATATACACTGAAGTACTTATAGGTAAAGTACTTCATAGTTGCGCAATTATTTGATATTTTATTCCATTTCTTTCATACCTATAATTTACTTAATAAGTTTTTCGATGCTAACGTGGCTAAGTGTAAGTTTGTATGGAGAGTTATTTACAGATAAATATTAACATAAACCTGACTGATTTCTTTCATATTTACTCATCGTCATTTCGATTAAATTAATTTGATTTATTGTCTGTGGTCTCTCATGCAGCGTACTACGACTCTATTTATTCATGAAAAGAAAACTTGATGAATGGCGAATCTGATAAATGGGTATCATTCTCGAGAAATAAAATATTGAAAGGAAATATGTAATAAAAAGAAAGCAGAGAATTTCAATTCCATCGACGACACGTATAATTTATTTACTTACGTTCATAATTGTACGGATAGCGGGGTAATTTATCACTAAAGTTGGTTTTTTGAATTTTTTCCAAGTGGCAGACGTACCTAAATATTGTAGATATCTCTGTTGCTATTTCAACTCACCAGAAGTAGGAAATTTTGAAGAGATAGCGACTATAAACAGTGTGCTATGATTCTCAATATTTATCTTCTTTTCGCCTGAAAAACTACTTACATGCATTTTTCTTCCCTCAAAAATGAGAAATTGAAAGAAAGAAGTGAGAGTCGTTTAATCAAGGGATGGCGAAATTTAGACTCCTCATTTTATTTTGAAAGAGGGATTTTAAAAAAATAATTATTTTCTGCTTGGTAGAACAAATAAGCGTCTTTTTCCCTCGTTAACGAAAAAAAATCACATCCAAATAGAGAGATAGAAAACTTTCAGTGAATTAACTTCCCTCACTTCGTTCGAGCAATACCTACCTAAATTCCAAAACTGGTCAAAAACCACATTTTCTTCCAAAATGAAAAATTTACTATTCCATCAAAAAGTATCGCAATGTTGAGGTAATATCATAGAGTAAGGTAATATCTAATACGAAAAAAAAAACAGAAGATTTGAATGCAAACTAAAATCTGATTTAGTTCACTGTTGGTTTACTTGAGTTGAAAAAATTCAAAATTTCATAGCCTCAGCCCTACTTAAATAGAGCTACAGATCTCCAAATAAACCAATTTTCAAAAAAAAGTCGAAATTTTTCACGAATATTCGTACTCGCACCAATCGTATGCAGTAAAAGTAAAATTGATTTTTATTTGCCAAATGTGTTGCATATCTGCATTTTCGTAGGCGCAAAATCAAAATTTTTAGAAACTTGTATTTTTTTCATTTTTTTAGCAAAAAATTTTTTGAGATGTCAATTATGATTAATTAACGATTATTGATTACAAATTTGTAATCATATATTCCTGCAGGGTTGTCAATTTTCAGAAAATTTCGCAATTGAGAGGAAACTGGAAAGACACTTATGCCGGGAATGGATTCTACGGACTCGAAAATATGCTTTTGAGCCTTCATTGACCTCGTTTTTGATCAATAAAAAAAGGTTTATCAATTTTTTTTTAAAATTTAGTAAATGGGACTTAAGATACAATTTATCTCTTTTTTTTTTTAAAATATACTCGTAAAATTGATACCTACTTTTTCATACTTACCTGGATTCGGTCAAATAGAAATTCTGCATGGAGTGTCAAATAAATCGCCTGTTTGTATAAATTAAAAGGGGCTAAGATTGAGTTGAGTTACTTGTATTGATCCAAGAGTTGTGTTCGACTTATTTATGGTCACCGGGCTGCGTTTAGCTTGAGTAAATTTTTTGTTTCTGACTGATGCTGATCGATCACACGCATAGCTATTCCATGATAAATTATTAAATGGTAAAACAGGTGCCAACTAGCTGAGATGAACATGCTGATTATTTTTAATATTGATGGGACAACCAGCTTCTAAAAAATTACGTTAAAAATTCTGAAAACTGAACCAATTTCCTTTCATGGCTTCTTTCCAGTTAAAAAAATTCTAAAATCAAAGGAATTTAATATTACGGTGAAAACTGAAAAAATTTTGTTCTGAAATGCCAAAGCCAAACATCGAACATGAACGGGTAAGGTTCATTCAAAATTGAAAAAATTTGAAATGAGCTAGATAAAAAGTTTTTAGAGCAAAATTTCTTCAGTTTTCGACGTACTATCCATTTCCTTAATACGGTTTATTGTTTAGAATTTTTTAAATCCTTTTTTTGTGGCCTCTTCAGTTTTGAAATTAGGCAAAAAGTCATGAAGTAAAACCGAAGTACCTACTTATTGTACATCCCCACGGCTAAAAAATTTTCTAACCTGAGTTTTTAGAAGTAACATTTGCCCTTTAAATTTTTCAGATCGGCAATATATTATCTCAATTTTTTTAGTAGTACCCGGCTATAGATATGCATAGGTACAAAAAAAGTTTTGACAGTAAATTCATGGAACACCCTGTATAACGTTAATAATTTTTATTTCTCCAATTGAATGGTAATTTTTCAAACAAAAGTGTAATACCTAATTCTAACCAAAATTGATGAATTCTCTCAAAACATGATTAAAAAAAAAAAAATTAAAAAATGGAATCCAGCGTCCTTTTTTGTGCTATAAACTGTGATTCTTTCCCCGTTGAGATAGATACCTATCTATTACCTAAAAAATATAAAACTCTAGAAAATTGTCATTTTTAAACATTAAACAGAATTTTTTTTACAAGAAATTAGGCATTGTACTCAGAATGGACTGTCTAGAAAGAAATATCTCAAAATGAAATATCCATCCTGCAGTCTGCAGAATGCAGATAAGCATGAAAAAAATATTTTTTTAAAAAAAAAAAATAAGCCTTTATTTAACAAATAAGTATAAAAATCACATCACAGATATACAAAAGATACTATAGTAGATAAAACATAACACAAACGAAAAAAATTGGCTTAAAGCTCAAAAATTTGCTTCAAGGCCACGTCTTTTGTAGGTAAACATTATTTCATTTACATCAATTTATTTTAATAATTTCAACACACATGCAAAGATTATTTACATGTCAGCAATTTTAAATAAATTCGTGTACTTATATTAGAAAAAAAAATCATTAATCCAAACATTTCAATCAATTCTCATACAAGTGAATTATTTCGTTGGAAAAAATTGTTATTCGAGAATTTCAGTTTCTTGTTACGAAATTTATAACGATGCGAACGACTACGTAAACTTTGAATAAACTAGAATAGGTAAGTATACGTTTTTTGTATCACAATTAACATAGAAGAAAATTCATCTCAAGTAAATACACTTCAGGTCGTAAATACGAGTACCAAATAAGTATTCATAAATCATTTTCGCATGAATAAAGATTACATTTCAATGTTATAGTTGTTACACTAAAGAGCGAATGATACATACGTAAATTTATAATACACGATGTTCTTATACGTACAAAATTGAGATTAACAAAAACACATTAACAACATCTTAATATATCACCCTCTTCACTATTTATTATTGGTATCTCATTTCACGGGTAAACTTTTTCAAAAAAACTTATTTTTTATTTCAAATACAAAAACTCGGAAGAAAAACAAAATTCGCCCAGTCGTGAAAAAAAAAGGAAATAAAACGATGTAAATATCATAAAACTGTGGTACAATATTTTACGAATTTATTTTTCAATATCCACCGAGAAAAGGAAAAAATAAATATAAAAAAGTTGAACTTTACACCGAGAAATTTCATTTATAAAATTTTTATCTACGTATTAATATCGTCGCAGTTGTCATAACGGTAGAAAGAGATTTTATCTTGGAAAATTCTCCAAATGCTTGCGTTGCATTTTACACATTTACGTGTAACGAACGCGAGAAAAAAAACGTAATTTCTTTCAACGAACTAATAAACGATTAAATTGTTTACGAAATTCCGCCATTCAGTACCGAACAAATTTTACGATCGTTGAATCTTTTTGAAAAAAAAATCGAAAGAGCGCGAAGATTTAAAGCAAATCGACTCGGTAACGAGCTTTATCAAAAATTGCATTCAAACGGAAATTGTCCATTTTTTAAACACTCGACATCGAGAAAATAGAAAATTAAAATAATCGCGCTCTCGGTATCGTTAATTTATCTATTCTGCGAATGTAATCGATACAGAAATTGGAAAATAATCAATTTTATATTTTATGACAAAAAAATAGTGTTTTTAAATCTTCTAAAATAAGAAATGCTCGCTATTAAGGGTAATTTTTTCTCGTTTATTTGACTCCATTATAATAACTTTTTTTTTTTAATCATAATAATGCAAAATTTTTAGATAACCAAGAAACTCGTAGTATTTGGGGACTGTTTTTCTTCTTTTTTGCATTTCCTTCGCAATAAAGTATACTAAAGGCAACTTTTTACCATTTCTAATAAAAAAGCCGTATCAAAAATAAAAATGATACGGAGAAAAAGTAATAAAAGGGTAATTTTAAAAATGCAACCTCTGTAATTGAATAACCAGATTCAGGCGCTGGGCACATAAAATTTATGAGCTGGAACTGGGACTTTGTAGCTGAATTTATGCCGTTTACTTTACTCCTTCCTTTCTTTTTTCAACGGTAAAAATACATAGGTAGGTCTAGATACCTATACTTAATTTTAGCGATGGATATGAAATTTTTTCTGAATTTTTTCATTTCGAAAACTTTATTTTTTTGGATTTTAATGAAATAATGGGTTTTTGTAAAAATTCAACTCGTCGCGTCGATTATTTCAATTTTGAATTTTTTTGGAAAGATATTCAACTTTCCTTCCCCTTCTTCCCAATGAGCATTTAGAAAACAGACGATCAAATATTGATGGAGAGAAAAAGATACAGTAATTGGATTTTGACGAAAATTAGTGAGTGAATTATTTAACTTTGGCTACGTGAACTCCCACAAAAGTTTGAGCTCCCCAGTTCAAAATAAGATACAGCTGGAGACCTTAAAAGTTGTAAATCAGTGTTGCCATCTCAAAAATTTTTTGATGCAAGATTTGAGAAAAGACCAGTAAAAATTATGCTAAATAATGTCAAAAAATCAAAAAAATTACAAAATTTGTTATGCCAATTTTTTTTCAAACTCGACTAGTTCATGTTCAAAAGTGACAGTTCTCAGCCATGTCATAATTTTTTTGCAGACTTTGAGCACAAAAATAAAATTACAAATTTAAAAAATTCCATCGAGCTGAAAATTAATGAAATCGAGGTACCAAAAATAAAGAACGAGTACATAAATTTTAAGTAAAAAAAATTCATTTCGGTTCTAAAAAAAAGTTAAATTTTGAACAATTATAATGCTAAATCCAAAAATCTCAAAAATCTTGATGCTAAACAAACTTCAAGTTATGCAAAATTTAGTATAATTATAGCGAACTAGCTAGGAACCTTGGTATTGTCTAAAAAAAGCGAGTTGAGTTTTTAAATATTTCTGAACCAATAAATGGATTCGTCACCATTTTTTACTCTCTGCAAAAAGGTTGAAAAATTTAATTTTCGAACTTGAAGATTTTTTTGATTTTAATTCAATTTATTCAAGTTGCTCGCTCAAACATTAAAATCGATCAATTTTTTTTCGCCATCTGAAATAGTTTTCGATAAAAATTTTCAAAAAATTGATAGCAGTGTTGTCAATTGTGTTTTTATTCGTGCTATTTTCATAAAATTCAAGATTTTTATTCAATGACTTGATTCAATAAGCTAGAATTTTTTTATAATCAAAATAATTTAGAATTAATTTACTAGGATTTTTTGTAGCAGAACTGCCAACTGAAATTTTAAAAAATTACGTAATTCAAAATGTAGTTGGTTGTATTGCTATGAAATTAAAAAAAAAATATCCTAAATGGTCAAACAAAATTTTAAGTCAATTTTGAGGTGCTCGAGTGAGCGATTTAAAATTAGGTAAAAATCAACAATTTATCAAATTCGCAATCTGAAACATTTCAACCTGCTTGTAGAGGGCAAAAAGAGGTATTCAAGTTCAATGTAAATGGTCCAGACAGGTGCAGAAATTCAGATCGCATTTTTTCAAGCGATAGGGAGAGGGTAAGTTAACCAAGATTAAAAAGTGGCATCATCCAAAACATTAACAATACCTATTTTTTTAAAAAATGACCCCACTTCGAAGTCCCTGGTTCGGTCATCATAGGGCGAGTGTAGGGGACCCAAAAACTTTTGAAAATTTTTCCACTTGCTGTAAACTATCTCACTAATTTTTGTCAAATCCCAATTTTTTGCTCCTTCCTCCTCCTTATTAAACATCCATTATCAACTCAGTCAATAATGACAAACAAAAAAGGTTCTCGATTACGTCGTGTATGTTTTGGAATTACATGCACGAAAAGACAAAAATTTTCATTCGATTAAATTCATAAAAAAAAGTACGATACACAGGAAAAGAATTTCGTCGTTGGTTTCGCCAACGAAACTAAATAAAGAAATACAAACAATAAAAGTTTTTTCGTTTTTTCGCAGCTAGTATAAAAATGTAATATTCCTCGTCTTAAAACCTTAAAGCAAATGCAAAAGCGATAAAATTTTATTTAAAAAATTGCATCACCAAGCAATTTAACGTTTTCGTTGGAATGAAAAAAAAAAAAAAAAGGAAGAAAATTAAACACAAAAAACGCGAAACGATTTCACTCGAACGAAAAAATTAGTTCATCGAGAAAAAATTATGTTAAAAAAAGCAAAATATTTCTTCACCACAAAACGCTAGGTACAGAATAAAAGGAACATTGTTATCGGAATAGACAGAACCGAAGTAAAACAGAAGCAGAAATTCACAATGAAAATTTTTTACTGCTTGAATTAGAAATTCTTTCGTATTTTTTTTCGAATTATCAAGAAATTATTCTTAAGTAGGTACATATTTATCATGAGAAAGGGATACGCGACATGGTAACATCGTATTTTTTTTTATACGAGATCGATTCGTTCACTGTGATGAAAGGTTTCAATTTCGGTGAATTTCGATTCGCATAAATCGCTCAAACTACGAAATTTATGAGCCGCGATTTTTTGTTGCGCTATTGGCCTAATGACATTTAGTTTTTCTTTTATTGCTACGATAGGAGATCTTTCCTTCTTAATGATATATTTACCATTATGCTGCTTAATGCTATTATTATTACTAACGGTATTAGTGCTGAGAACTTTTTCACTTTCCGAATTTTCGTCACCATGGCTGGGTCTTTTTTCCACCACTCCGTTTTGTAATTTTTGACTATTGAGTGGAATCTCTTCTTTTTGCGATAGACTCGAACGAGGAGTGGAGACTTGATGGTGATGGTTCATTCGGCATGTGTAACAGGAACGAGATTTAATCATGTATTTGTGTCTTTTCTGTTTACTGATGCAGCATCGACAAAGATGTCCGAAGGTCAACTGTAATAAAATTTCACAAAAATGCATTGAAAAGGGAACTTGAAAACAGTCGACGTATATTAAAAAACTTATCTTAGACAAACATCTGAGTAAAAAATTCCCTCGAGCGAATACGTATTGCAGGAATAGCAATAGGTAAATACTGAAATGATTTGTTAAGTGTTGCACAATACCAAGAGATGTTTTTTGAAAGTTATATTTTTATGTTATTTACAGTTAGGTACATACGTATGTTGAAGCAAATCGAAAAAAAATACTCGAATATTAATAGAAACTGGGAGGTAAGTACTTATACTGAATTTATTTGAATGGTGATTTTCTCGCAAGGGAACCACTCGAGGCGCTCGTCTTCGATTGAAACAGGACTCGATTTTTAGAAAAAATAAGTACATACTTATTTCTTAACCATTACAGTCAAAAATTAAACTGTCCAAATACTTATGTCGATAATTAGAATTCGGAGGAATTTTGGACAGCAAAAAGTGATATTTTTTCAAAAAATTGCTCGTTTACCCATTGTTACCAAACTGAATGAAATTTAAATTCAAATCAAATATGAGATTCTTCTGAACCGAAATTTTATATGCTGGAGCCTCTTGCACGATTTCGAATTTCTCCATTAGGTACCTAATTAGAATAATTACAAAGAACCTTTCCTGATAAAGGTAAAAAATGGTCTTTGACCGAGGTCAAAACTGACCCAAAATGTTATTTACGGTTTAAAACCAATCTAAAATATTTTTGCCCCTTGAGTTTTTCGCAAAAAAATTTTATAGGTACCAAAAATTTGGATTTGAGCTAAATTTACAACTTTTGGAAAATTGTACTTTAATCGATCAACTAAGTACAAAGGTCACCAATGTGGGTAATTTGCGATTATGGACGCTGAAGTTCATATGTACCATTTTCATGGGCTGTTCTCTTACGCTGAAAAATCGAAAATTTCCTGTACGCTACAAAACGTCTCTAAACTTCTTTTAATCGATTCGGGAGGTCGAAAATAGGGAATATATTAAATTTCAGTGTTTTTTTTTTCGTTAATGAAGTAAGTACCTACATCAAATTTTCATGATTTACAGGATGATGACACAAGTAGGTAAGTAATTTTTGAATTTCAAAAATTTGTCAAAATTCTAGAAATACTTACACTTGAAATTTTGAAAATGGAGTTCTTCTAAGATGTACTTTCAATTTACTCCTGTTTTGGCTAAATATTTAATTTTCAAGTTGGGATACCTCTCTTGTTAATAATGAAAAAGTAGGTGGTGAAAAATTTTTTTTGAGAGTTTTTTTTTTTGAGCATATGGCATCCAATTTCGTAACCTAAAAAAATATCAGTATTGCATGATCACTTGATTAGAAGTAATAAAAAAATTTCCTGCCATAACTCCACCCAAATTTTTAAAAATTCTTTTTTGAAAATTTCAACATAGTAAAAATTGAAAAAAATAAGAACAGGGAATTTTCAAAAAATTCTAATTCATACTACCCAGCAAAATGTATACCTAATCTGTGAAAATTTCAAATTTTTCACCTAATCTTTCCAGTGATATCACGTGTTTAATTTTTTTACATTGAGTGTACGAATATTCCAAAAGGGATGGGTGTATGGGTCTACATTTTTTTGGGGATGGTTTTAGATTATAAATAAGTATGTTCGGTTACTTTTCATCCATTTTAGGTCAAGGGCTGTTTTTGATCTTTATTAGGAAAAGCTCTTCTTCCAGAAGGCATTAAAATAAATTTTGGTAGCTAAATATTGAGTTCTCAATTTCTTCCGAGAAGTCAAACACAAAAATCCTATTTTGATCGATTTACTGACGGACTCTTCAAGAAGGTATATTGTATTTTGAACAGTCACAAAACAAGCGAAATTGGAAACATAAAAATGGAATAATTTTACTTTTGAAATATTAGTACTTCTGATGGACATGTTGATACATAATTTCATAATGAAGTCTAAAAAATTTGTAATTTTTCTGAGTAACACATCGAAATCTATGTTTTTGAGGGCATAGAATACTAATTTGGAAATATTTTGCTCCTTAGACGAGAAATGCTGGGGTAAAAAAAAGTTAATCCTGAAAAAATTTAATTTTGCAATTTTTCCTAGCGATATATCGAACTCTAAGTATATTTCAAAGAATGTAGAATACGAATTTGGCAACACAAATTTTTCTTTTTGGGTTGAAGGGTTGAGGCGAAGAGGGAATAAAACCAGAGAAATTTGAATTTTGTGATTTTCCCGAGTGATATGTCGAAATCTTAATTTTTTAGGATGCAGAATTTTCTTCTACTCGAAAACTACGATCTCGAAAATGTACAATTTTTCCCCTCCTCAATCCTCATGTCCTCACGTCTCTCCTCTCCCCCATTCCCAACCAGAAAATATTCCCAGATTTGTATTCCAGAACCTCTAAAACGTCATACATTTATTAATATATGCACCTATATCACGATGAGAATGAATGAAATGTTGATTTCCCTCCTCAAGACTTCACCACCACTCTAACCCCAAAATTCGAATCTCATCCCCAAATTTTTTTCCAGATTTGAATTTCACGATTCGAAAACGTAAAATGGGACTATTCTTTCAGTAATACCAGATGCTCAATTAATCCGGCTCCCCTTCCCAATATGTAAACAAAAAGAAAATTAAATTGAGAAAAAAAAACGAATTTCTTTTTTGTCCCTTAAACTGTGGGGGGAGGGAAGGGAGCCAGAATTAATCGAGTACCCGATTCCGGTACCATGGCGTACTGAATGACGTCCATTTTTGTGAAGGTTTGTAAGCCACGGTGAGTCGTCAGCTAGGGTCACTGAAATGTGCAATGTGCCTTCACCGCCTATCCTTAAAACCAAATTTGACCATTTCTAGCCATTCTAGAACTTCCGACATAATTCTAATTTTTTATAGTATTTTGGAATTTTTCCAAACGGTATTTAAATTACCACCGGGTAATAGTTCAAGCATTTGAAACGTTGGAATTAAAATCGACAATTTCCAGTCATTCTGAAGTTTAACTAAAAATAATTAAGCGAGAACTCGATTTTCAACTGTTCAAGTGTATTTGGGGACTTCCTTAGAAAATCAAAAAATAAAGAAAAGAAACAAATTGTAGAGTCCAAAATAGCTAAAAATGGTGCAATTTGGGTTCGAGAATTTGGTAGATATTTCAATAAGGACCTAAATTTTCTTAATTTTCGTAAAAAAATATATAAAATTTTGAAATATTATTTGACGAAAATCCTGAATTTTAAAATTTCAAAAATTTGCGAAAAATCAACACATGGATTTCAGTCAGCTGTAAAATTTTGTCTGTGAGGGTTCTAGGATATACCCTTTCCAAACATCGAAGTCCTATGTTGATTCTTTTATCAAAAGAAAAGATCTTAAGAATCATTGTAAGTAGACCGGTATATATTTTTGAAATAATTTTGAACCTCAAACTGATTTTTTTTTCGGAATATTTCTTCAATGCAATCCAGCTAAAAAGTTTTTGAATAAGAATTCGTCTTTTTCGACCATATCCCAAGGTTTTTAATTTCAGTATTTTAGAAAGTTTCGATAGGGTTTCAGTTTAATCTTTGAAATATCGGTTTCGACCTTCACTGATCCAATTTCATTCTGGTATTAATTAAATTTCAGTTCCGTAGAAATATGATACCTGCCTTCTGATGCCTATTCAGTTACTTTCAAGTAAGAAAACTTATACAACGAAGATGATCGTATTTCTCCCTCTCTAATTAGGTTTTCGATTCATTTATGAATGTACTTGGGTAAATCAAGAATCCTTTTCAAATTTTACGACGAAAACTATAATAGGAGTTTAAGTTTTATAATTTTGGTCTAGAAAAACGGTTAAAAACCTACCTATCTATTCAATTACATACATGGAAATTTCTCTTGACCAATGCCAAAATTTATTATACTTAATATCATTCCCCGGCGTTTTTGTTTTCAATCAAACCCACCTCAATTTTTTTTTTATTCAAAAACTTGAAGTAAAATAACATCTTTCATTTTTATTTCATCCACTCGCCTATTCGACATAACAAAAGTTGAAACGAGAAAAATTTCAATAAAACACTCGCATTAGATAATCGAAATTTTTGATCTACGTTGCCATGCTAGGTCGAACGATGAACCATTCTGGTAAAGTTATAAATGTATAATTAATTCATAAAGAACCCATTCAGAAAACTTTTCGGGTATGACGTCCCTACTTGAATACACAATTCTTTTTACGCGTTAGACGCCACTTAACAAAAAAAAAAAAAAAATGCCAAAAATATTCATAAAATTATTCGAAACGAACATTTTTCGTAGGAATTATTTTCTTAAGGCGCGACGCGCGACTCCACCAAACCGGCGAGCGACGGTGCGGCGCGGTGACGACTGGTGACGAGCGTCACGATGCGATGCGGCGACGAGCGTTATACGACGCGATTTTTTTTCCACTACAACATTTATCGTTTCTTTCGCGATAATTTTTTTAAAACTTTAGATAATCCATTTATTATTGGTTGATCAACATTTGGTATTTTCATTTTCAAAAAATTACTTATCATTAAATTTATTGCATGTAGGTAAATAACAGTGAAATAATATTTTTCTTATTTGGATGCATAGATAAAATAAATAGGTACCAAAAGGAAGTGCCTATTCTATCATGACTAATAAGTGTAATTAGCTATCTGGACTATTTTCAAAAAAATGTACTCACCATCCGTAGAAAATTTTGAATTAATTTGTTTTATTTAATACCTGCCTTGATGGCCGCCCAATCTTTTTTTTTTATTCGGGCGATCTTTTTTATACAGTTTTTGACTAAGACGATTGATAGAAATAACGTTCACAAATATCCAAATTGGAAAAACATTCTTTCGATTCTTTCACTTTTATTTACAGGCAATTGAGGCAATAATTGATAAGTAATTTTTTGAAAATGAAAATGGATTCAAGTTCAACCCTTTGGTGCCCGGCGAAAAACTGACGGATGAAATTAAAAATATTTGCTTCGGGTGAATTGATTTATTTGGAAATGAATAATTTTTTAAAATCCTTGAAATTTGGCTATATTTGTTTCTAAATCTATAGAAGCTCCAACTGAAGTGAAAATTGCGCCAAAATGTGAAGGACTGAAAATTTAATTAAATAATATGTGAAAATAATACGTATTTGTTCAAAAATTGAACCACTAGAGAAAGAAATCGAAAATTTTTTCGAAAATAAGTGGATCCTTTTCCGCCGAAAATATCAAAACTTGATCTTGCTGGAAGCAAAATTTTCCGATAGAAAAATACTTTGTGGGAAAACCGAGACATTTACAGAAATAAATTCGTTCAAGTAGGTATTTAATAA
Source organism: Pseudococcus jackbeardsleyi (assembly GCA_038380155.1). Lineage (NCBI taxonomy): Eukaryota > Metazoa > Arthropoda > Insecta > Hemiptera > Pseudococcidae > Pseudococcus > Pseudococcus jackbeardsleyi. The sequence goes on from CM076238.1 coordinate 42,902,300, forward strand.
TTTTTGAAATTCAGATTTCAAGATCGCACTGAGGCCTATTTAAATGCATAGAAAAATGTATCGAAAATATGAATTATTTCCGTTGAAAATTTTTACTTTTTTTTAAATTAATGAACAGTTAACTTCGGTAAGAAATTAAATTTTTTTCCAAATGATAAGTACATAATTTGGAATATCAGAAACAATTTTTTAAAATTTTTTGACAAATGTAACCTTGAACCTCAATTTCTAAATATTATTCAATGCTTACACAAATTTCCTTCTGTAAATGTCTCGAATTTTTCTTGAAATATTTTTCCAACGGAAAATTTTGCTACCAGCATGATCAAATTTTGATATTTCCGGCGGAAAAGGGTCAACTTTTTTTGAAAAAAATTTTCCATTTGTTTTCATTTTTTTTTCTGGTGATTCGACCTTCGAACTAATACGTATTATTTTCACGTTATCATACCAAATTTTCATTCTTTTACATTTTGGCGCAATTTCCACTTCAGTTGGAGCTTCTATAGATTTGGAAACGAATATAGCCTGTCAAAGATTTTTAAAAATTATTCATTTCCAAATAAATCAATTCACCCGAAGCAAATATTATTTGAGCTTTCAGTTATTGGACTTTGGTGTATTTCAGCAGCGTGAAAAATTTTCAATTGCATTCGTCAGTTTTTCGCTGGGCACCAAAGGGTTAAAAAAAAATTATCACGAAAGAAACGACGCGAATAAATGTTGTAGCGGAAAAAAATCGCGTAGTAACGCTCGTCGCCGCGCTATATGAAAACCACCCATTGTGGTTAAAAATTGGTTTTCGAGTTGAGTTTCCCTTTAATTCTACTCCTGAAAAGTATACAAAATCAGTGTCAACTCGAAAATCAATTTTTATTTCTAAGGGTGGTTTTTCACAGGGAGGTATATTTTAACGTTTTTACATATTTACTGGTATTTTGTTAGGCTTTTATAAATTTTAGCCTCGCAAATACCCGGTATGCAAAGAACACGAAAAACGCCTGCGTTACGCTCGCGTAACGCAGGCGTTTTCTTGGACAAAACGCAATTGCGTTTTTGTAGCGCTTTGGCATCGAAAACGCAACGAAAACGCAAAAGACAACTAGTTTCATCTCATTATCATGCCAAGAGAAACTCGTTTGACCAGTCAACATCACCTTCGACAAATGCAAAAAGTCGTTAAAAAGTCATTAAGTCTGCGTTTCTTGGCTGCGTTTTGGTTGGAAAAAACGCAAAAAGATCGCAAAAAAAAAACGCAAAAAATGTTTACCGGGTAATCATGTCTCTCTTTTCATATTTTTTTCCTTCAAAATTTTCCAAATGGTATTCATTAGAATGAAATTCAAGAAAAGCATTTTCACAAAAGAATTTTGAATGAGTGATGCTTTTTCATCCGCTAGGGAAAAATTGTAACAACTTGAGGAAGCATATAATTTCGTACAATAGTGAAAATTGAAAAAACTAATAAATAGGTCTACGTTTGATTTTTTTTTTTGAAAATTTTCCATTCACTATGAAAATATACGATTTGGCTTTCAAAACATAAGTAAAACACTCTCAAACTCTCATATATAACGAGGAACCTTCTTACCTTCATGTTAAAGTTGTTGCGAAAAATCAATTATCTGAATAATAAGTTACCGTACACTTAGATGTACCTCTACCTATATCAGATTATTTCGTTTTGATGTCAGTATCCAACTACCTATATCCATTGGGTTGTCTCGAATTTATCAAACTTTATAAACATGTTTTCCAGTTACGAGCAACATAAATTCATGACAAACATAGTTTTCGCACACAGATCTGATTATATTGTTTTTTTTTCCTCCAAAAAAGTAAAATAAACATATCATGCCGTAGACACAGACGTAAGTGTATGTATTATTTATGTACGTACATTATAGGTATGTATAACATGAGAAGTCCTGCTAAAAATTTCACCTTTTGACTATGTTTTTCACCTGCCTAATACCTTTAAAAAATTTGACTTCATTCAACAAATTTTGAGCAAATGCAATAAAATATCGAAAATAATATTTATTTTAATAAATATAGTATCCTCCAGAAAATCTTATTGGAACCTAATTGTGCCCCTTCCCTAATTTCGTCCCTCGGTGTTTCTCAGTTGGTAGGTGATGCACTGAGATGAAAATTACTCACACGGGTCCTCTATCTCCTGTGAACATTGCTTTGACATCCTTATCACTTTTTATGACAACGGCGCTCCAAATATATAAGTTCTCATAGCTAGGTATAGATAAAGTTTTTGATTCTAAGTTTTGTCGACTTCATTGTTAGTACTTATGTAAGTAGATATTATAAGAAAGTAATTTTCAATCATTACTCTCTAAACTTGAATCAGTCAAAATTCACTGATTAATAAGACAAAAGTGTGCAACTGAAGAAATCAGTGAAAATTTTACCGATTCAATCAGTGAATTTTTATTTTTGAATTGGTAAAAATTGTAATTTACTGATCGAATCAGTAAAAATTTTAATTTACTGATAGAATCAGTAAGTAATCACTGATTGAATCAGTAATTATTCACTGATTGAATTAGTAAATTTTAATTTTTACTGATTCATTTCAGTAGTTGAAAAAATATTACTGATTCAAAAATGAAAATTCACTAATTGAATCAGTTTTTTGACTGATTCAGATTTAGAGAGTATAATACTCCATCTTCCAGCTTATAAAACGTACTTTCAGAATCCACTGAATCCAGAGTATCTATTTTATTCTACGATTTTGGCCATAATTTACGAAACCATGGAGTGAAATGTAAAAAATGAAAAATTACTAATTTCGCTTCCTCACAAAATTTGTTGAAAATCTTTCTTCAAGTGTAAAAGTAATTTTGACACAGTATTTTTATCCATTTAGATCTTTTATCAATGATCAAGGTGCACTGACTGTTTTGAATGCCAAAAACATGAATTTTTCTTTCAACTTTTGCCTTCGCGAATGACTCAAAGTTTTGTCTTAACAAATGAAGTTTACATGAAGGGCGACGAAATTTGGCTCACTTTTCCCATTTCCCTAGATCAAAAATTACTACTTTTTATTTTTCACCTGGGCCCAATGATGAAAAGTGGAAAAACTTCAACCCTTGGAGGTCATGTCCAAAGGTTGCAGATACTCAGATCATGTTCTGTTAATTTCGAAACATCAATGTTATCATAGGCGGATTTAAGGGGGAGGTGGACTTATCCCTCCCAAAAAGGAAATTAGCTCTCAAAAATTTTTCGTGTTTGATAGTCAAACACTTCCATGTTATATGCATCTACCATGAAAATGATGCCTTTCTTGGGCATTAAATACCCAATTTTTTCAAAGCTTCGTTCTCGCCTCGCTCGAGCATACACAAAATCACAATTCACAAATTATTTAAGACAACACTGTGGAAAAAGCCCCCTTTCCCCCCGAAACTCCTCCTGGTACTACATGTCTTCGTGCTCAATTTGTACTCTCCCCCAAAAAAACTTCCAACGCCACTAATCGCAATATACACATGTTCTCCCTCCCTCTTCCCTTAAAATAACATGAAATAGGAATTTTGAAAATATTTAAATACGAAAAAATAACTTTTATGACCATTAAAAAGCCGGTATTTCAAAGCTTTACCCTCGCTTCGCTCGAACATAAACAAAAATCGCAATTATATAAATTATTTGAGAAGATAGTGACAAAAAAAGCAACCTCTTACTTCTTCCACGTAAGATTTTTCTAGCATTTCGAGTCCTTGTACCCACTTTGCAGTTTGCACCCTTCCAAAAAAATGTTCCCATACCTTGATATTTTTCCAAAAAAAATCATTCGAAATCGCAGTGAATAATTTTTTGGGGTATTTCTCTGACCGAAACTACAAGAAGAACAATTTTTCCATGTATGGTAATTTCGATATTTCATTACAAAATCCAAAGTCTCCGAAAAAAGGAGTAAAAGTATAAAATTGAAAAAATGAATTCAATGAAAATTTTCAGGTAAAAATATCTGTATTACTTTCGGCACTTTTTAATTTTTATTTTAAATTTAGAATTGTTATAATTAAAAGATGTTTGGAGATTGTAAAAACCCGAAACCTATGTCCAATCGGCCAGCCTCTCCTAATGGACCGATTTTGCTCATTCTTTTTTTAATGCCTTCCATCTGACGTGTAGATTAGCCATGAAACGTTTAGGTCAAAAAATTTTCAAATTTGGGGCCCCAAAAAATCAAAATTTCAATTTTTTTTCAGTTTTTTGAAAATTACTCGGAAACTATGAAAGCTACAGACTCGGGAGTGGTCTTAAATTGAAGGGCGTGAAATTTAGCGTATTTCCGTCGCTTACACTTACCCTCTAGCTTTTTTAGTTTTTGAGTTATTTTTGAAAAACCGAGCGTGATTTTCGGATTAAAATAACTCGAAAGCCAAACGAGCTAGAGGTGTAGTGTAAGCGAGGGAAAATTTCGAAATTTTATGACGAACACGTTTATTATGAATTTTTTATGAAACAATTGACCAGCGACATGTAATTGTTGAAAATTCAAGCGACCAAATTGCCCGAAATTTCTCAAAAAAGTCGTCAAAACGGTTCCGCGTCTCACCTCGCTCGAGGCATTCGCGCATTATGTTTCATGTTTTATTTTTTAGTTTTGGATTGAACAATTATTTTAAACGGGTCTAAAAAATATTCGACGACAGTTGATGATTTTTTAAATAACATTTTTTCTAAAATTTCCAAGTAGAAGAACAAGGTATAGGAGGGGGAAGGGGGCTTGAATTCACCAGGATACTCTCTAAAATTGAATCAGCGAAAACTTCCTGATTAAATATGAAACCGAGTCACTGCAGAAAGTCATTGCAGAAATCAATGAAAAACTTTCGATTCAAAATTAATGAATTATAAATTTTTGATTTAGTAATTTTTTCCATGAAATTCAGAAGCTGAAAATTGACTTGATATCAGAAAGTCAGGATAACAGAAAAAATATCAAAGAGCTAAAAGCTGATTTTCAAAAATATAAAAACAAATTATATTTTTGAAATTAACTTGATATTATTATTTCCTCAAGTTGGATAAATCTTTCGGCTGTCTGTCAAAGACTTTCTGTGAGTTTTCTCTCTTTTTTTTTGGGGGGGGGGGGGGGGAGATGAAAGTGTGAAAATTCCAACTTGAAATGTTTTAAATTTTACCAACTGTGATTGAAAATTTATGGAATCAATTTATTCAGACACGATTCAGACTAAATTTTGGGGGATGGGAGGTGGATGGTACTTTGAGGGACGTAAGTATTAGTTTGTATGTATTATTCTAAATTTATCGGTGCAGCAAGGTGAAAGCTTTTAAGAAATTGATTTTTAGACCCCAAAAATAAGTTTTGAAAGAAAAAATTTAAAAAAAAACACTTTTGTAGAATTTGGATTAGATAGCTTATTTTAAAATTGAAGAGGATTTTTTTTTTCATTTTTTTAAAACGCCATATACAGCAACTAAGGCTAGAGGCGTATGAAAGAATAATTAGGTCAGAGAAGCGATTTTAAATTTGTGTTGGTGAGGAATTTTAAGACTTTTTGAATATTTTGATAGTTGTCATCCAAGATTTCTGAATTTTCTGAAATAAAAACAAAATGAAAAAAACTGGTACCCAGATAGTAGATACCAAACTATTCAATTTTCCCAATTTTGGAAAAAATGAGAAAAACTGATTTAAAAAAATAACAAAATAAAGGTATATTTTTAGCTCCCCTACTGCAGAAAAACATTGAAACAATGGAATTTTTCTAAATTGATGAAATATGATTACGAAATAATGAATTAGCTTTTTAATAAGAAACAAAAAAAATCTTTAAAATTACTGAATAGTTCAAACTTGGGGAAATATGTGGTGAAACGAGCTATTCGAATGAATTGGGTATAGTCCCAGCGAGCAGCCCGAGCGAAGCGAGGGCGCGAGCTGTGTGTGTGTTGAATTGAAAGGTTTGAGCAGAGCGAGCAGCCCGAGCGAAGCGAGGGCGCGAGCAAGGGATTGGGGCCGCGGAGCGCTCCAGGGGGCGGAGCCCCCTACTTGAATCTAAAAAAAAGTACATAGTTCATTGTCAAGTCAGGAAAGCGTTCAACTTTTTACCACTTTTTTTCGAAGTCAAAAACACAATTTCTTAATTTCAAACTTTAATTTAGCTTTCTGAAAAAGTAAATATGTGACCCGCTCCGAGAAAACGTACCTTATGGAAGAAAATAAGATTTTGAGAAAAACGCATTTTAAAGTTTGAACTAATATAAATGGCGCGAAGGTGGGTGAAATGGTCTTGTAAGCCTTGCTATGATTGGCTGTAGGTGTCCTGACGTCATATGCAAATTTTCAGCTTTTTTTTGCCCGTAAGTGGCGCTAAATTCAGGAAATTCAGACACAAACGCAATGCTGTAACAAAGATACATTAGTCAATTCATATCTTGGGAATCGATTTACGTCGATGTTTCGAGATGTCAGGTCGTCAAATTTCGGCTGTACATTGAAAAACAATTGATTTTTGGATTAAAAAAAATCAATTTTTTGTCATTTTTGGATTTTTTGGTCATTTTGGCATACGTTATTTGGCATGAAAAAAATTTTTTGAAGAAAAATACCTAGCCCATCTGATTCTACATACTTTCATCTACCAGAATCCGTAAAAAACTCAAAATTCATTTTTTCTTCCATAAGGTACGTTTTCTCGGAGCGGGTCACATATGAAGTAAATCAATTTAATATTTCACTACCACTTTTTTTCAAAAGCTGAATGTGCGGGGAAGGGGGGAGAGGTGAAATAAAATGTACAATTATGTTCAAACTTGAAAACGACATGCTGAAAAAAATTCACTTTTCTCACTCCACCTTTGATTCACAGTCGACTCACTCTGCTTTCTAATACATTTTTAAAGGCTCTGGTGTGATAAGGGGATCATGAGCGAATTTTTATCCTCCCCCTGGGGGACAGGAGCCCCAAAATATGTGATTTCCGAGCTGGGAATTTAAAACAATTCTATCTCCACGAGCTTTCAACCGAATTTTTTTTTGAAATTTGGGTTGAAGGTAGAGGTACCACAGGGAGAACCCTGAAATTTTTTCAGATTTTTTCGACTTTCATAAAGACCTTGCATTTTATTTTGAAATTTTCAAATTGGCTTGAAATTTTTTTTTAGAAAACAAGCAAAAAATTTTTTCTGAATAATTTTTTTACCCTCTTTAATTTGAATTTGCGATTAATTTTCCGATCAAAGAGGTCAAACGACCCTCCTACCACACCAGAGCATGAAATTAATTTTTCTAGATTTTTTTTTTCGTGAAATTGCTTCAGCATGTTTTTTTTTTCTCAATATGCACCATTGACACGCATTCTTCATCTTCACCTTATTTTTCAGAAATCCTTAAAAATATCACTTTTTCACCTTTTTCAAAATACCTATTCGATAAAAAATCAGGAAAAAATGATCGAAAGTTTCCCTTAAAATGATGTTAATTTGAATATTTTCTAAATTTTTTAAAAAACAAACGCAGAAATTTTTCTTTAGTTTGAAATAAATGACGCGGAAAAATTGATGATAATAAAAAATCGAGTATTTCACGTAAGAACCCTGCCCTTTTCAATGATTCAAATCTTAAAAAAATTTCTGTTTTCACCTGATAGCGAAATTGGAAATATAATTACATATATTGAATCAAAACAGATGCATCATCTGTAAAACAATCTGTAGGTACTGTATACTTATTTAGAAAATGAAACAACTCACCTTAAAAGCTCTTCGAAATCTATTGGACATTATATTGTAGAGTATTGGATTGATGGTGGCTGATAAATAATACAATATCCCACTCGTATACGTCAGCACGGTATACAAAGTGATAATAGCATTTGAAGGCTTTTCTCCCGTACGTAGGCCATAAATAGCTAGCAGCCTTTGAGCATGAAACGGAGCCCAACAAATGATAAAAGCCACAACGACAGCAACTGAAACATAAAAACAAACTCGACTTAAGTCAAAGTGAGCATGTACTATTCCAATAAGATGGAATTTTAATATGTATTCACGAAGCCGGAAGAACTCGGTTCAATCATTAAATTTTATTATACGTTTAGGCTGCTTATTTCTATGTGCGTTATTATTTCGTTATACGAGAAAATCTTACTACTAATTATGTGATTCGTGTAGTCAAATGTGAAAACTTTTTCTTAAATGGGGAATTACGCAGTAGATATCGTTTGAATATTATTTAGAATCGAATTTCAAGTAATCTGATTCGGCCTAATTCAACTATAAAAACAAAATAAACTTACAAATAAAACTGTTGGTGTCGTTACGTGTATATTTTTCTTTCACATTTTATAAACTTTGAACACACATAAGAAATTTAAAAGATCTTTATTTTTTCAAAAATTTTCCATTTTCTATTTCTTTATTCGAAGCTGATCACTTCCTGTATTTATACACCCCCTCCTCTATCAAGGTTTTAAAATCCAAATATATTTTTTTTTTCAAACATGGTTTTAGAATGGATGATTTTTTTCACCAAACTTTACATCATAATTCTTTTTTTCAAAAGGTTGGTAAAAATATGACCTTTTCCGTGTTTTAATTCTCAATAATTTGCAAAAAATTCCCCCCTGAAAAGGTGTTAGCACGAATATTTCAACCGAGAAAATCATTGACACCAATTTAAAAAAAAATCTACTGATTTTTTATGAATTGTTGAAAAAGTATGAAAAATGGGCGTGAAATTTTTTTTTTAAGACTTCAGTGTGAATTTCTGCGTATAAAATTTATATTCTTTGTGTATTTTTTTCTCATTGAATTCATATTTCTTTTATCAATTTTTTTCAATATTATAAATGTTATCACATTTTTTTCGTTTTTTTTTTTTGACAAACTTGATTAATTTTTCACATTTTTAATAAAAATTTCGAATGAATTTATCAATTCTTTCACGAATAATTTTCCCTCTCCAATTTCATTCTCAAAATACACACCAAGCACGTTTATTTCGAGGACTGCTTTTGATTTCTATTTAGCTAGTTAGCTACTCCCGCTTCGACTTCTGAAATCAGGTGAAAATGATCATTCCTGGTCGGCTTACAATTTCATCCTTCATTTAAGAAAGTAGCTAGCTCGTTCAAAAGCAAAGTATGTACGTATGCCTACCTTTTGCTTTACAGGGGCGAAATTTAGTCGTTCAAATAATTTTCTGTCCTCTTTTCTTGATCAGGAAAAATTATTTTCTAATTTTTCAATTTTTTGTGCGTAGGATTTCTACGTACAAATTTTCTACACATTTTTCATTGTTTTCCATCAAATTCATGTTTCCTTGAACAATTTTTTTTTCAATACTGATCAAATTCATAGTTTATAAATTTTATCACATTCTTTTTTGCTTTTTTTGACGATTTTGATGGATTTTTTTTCAATTTTTCAATTAAAACGTAGAATAAATTTTTCTCAATGAGAATTATTACTTTAGAAATTCAAAATGTTGCAGTACAGTAGGTACTTCGATGAAATTTTGTAGGGGAAAAAATGACCCATGTATTAACATTCAACAAATTTAAACTTGAACAATTCTTTTCAAATTTTTATGGATGACTTTTATACTCTTTTTTACTCTAATCACGAGAAAAATGGTGAAAAAATTCCATTTTCCGAGGATTTTTTACAATTTGAATTTTTTATTGAAAAATTTTTCTACTTTTTTTTTGATCATTTTTGGCACCGATTTTCTGAAAAAAAGAAGGGTTTTGAAAAAAAAAAAAAAAAAAATAGAACATAAACTGCAAAGTGTAAAATTTTTATTCCGTAGTCTCATCAGTTGTTTCTCAGAAGATCTTTCGCGATATTACAGTTCATAGTTTACTTTTTTAAAAATTGAACTTTCAAAGACGAAAGTAATCGGACTCTACAAAAAGGAAATTTTTCACTACACAACTTTATGTTCTATTCACCCTCCCCCCCATAAAACTTTCTCAGAAAATTGACTTCAAGTGTGTCAAAAGTTATTAAAAAAAGTAGAAAAACTGTTCAACGAAAACGTCAAAATTGTGAAAAATCCTTGGGTGATGGAATTTTTTCTTCGCCAATAATTTTCTCGTGATCACCACGAAAAATACTATAGAAATTACCCATTAAACTTCGAACAGCATTTTCCACGTCGACCAGTGTAAATCGTCTTCTGCAATTTGAAGATTAGATAAACATACCCTAATCAAACTTTGCAGAAGTTGTCTACCAAAGGCGTTGAAGGGGCTATTTTTATACTTATCTACACTTTTGAACCACCCTATGACCTTGTACGTTAGATCAATCTGTAATTTTGTTCTTACATGAAATCGTTTCGCTACATCATTTTTATTTTTAATGTGAATTTCAATGCCAATTTACTTCTGAACGACCCGATTCAATTTCGATTATTAAAGAAAGTGTCGAACTTAGATACCCACGAAATTCTTAAAATAGCAGCATCTCAATTTACTCAAGTCTGTATTTATAGATACAGCTATCATGAAAAACCACCCTATTTTACAAAGATTTCATTTTCAAAGAACTGTGGATGAAATATGTCAAGTTAAATTATATTATACGAAGTAGAAAGAACGTGATTATTTCAATAGCCACGTCCTTGATGTTTCTAATAGCTTAGAATTTATCTACCTTAAAATACATTAATAACGAAGATGTCACCAGTTTAGAAAACATTCGATCAAGTGTGAAGAAGAAATACTCAACATGTATTTTTTTATGCTCTCAAAGAAATATCCAGTTTACGGTTGATTTGTTAATTATACAATCAGTGAAATAAACGTAACTATTCGGCTGAATATTCGAAAACCTTACTTATTACTCAAATTTCAAAACTCGAGCTTACAAACGTTGGTGTACAAACAAAATCTATGTCTTAAAGTTAAACCAAGCACACATTTGATTTGATGTCCATTCTTTTTTTCAAATGAATCGTAAAATTTCTTCAGTGAAAAATTTCGAACAGAATTTTTAATAAAAACTTACCCAACATTCGTATCACTCTGGTTTGATTTTTTCTCGTTTGTCTGTCCAGGATACCCAAACGACCCGGCGAAGACTGTTTTATTTGTCTGGAATCTCGCAGTCGAAATCCAATTAAAATATAAAATACGGAGATCACACACATTGGAATTACAAAGAAAACTAGAGAGGATATTTCAAATGCATGGTCCATCACTGAAGGTATTACGGTACATTCCACTTCGTTATTAGATTTATGAACGATTCCGAACTGAATCGCCTGCGAACAGAAAAAAAATGTTGAAGATTTACTAAAAAATAGAAAAAAAAAAGGAAAATTGATGATCAAGAGTACGAATCAAAAGTTAGTTTAGTAGAGGAAAAAATTGAGAATTTTCCACTGAAAAGGATTTTTTCTGATTCTATATTGGAATAATAATTTTCCACGAATAAATTCAATCCCAGCAAATTGGAAGCAATTAAGGCAAAAATACGTTAAAGGGCATATTGTATTTCCAACTGAAAGCTTTTCCTTTATATGTAATGTGTTCATTACGATGGGATAAAAAAAATTCCAAAAATAATTGATAAATAGTTTATTTTGGATGGAGAATCCTCTAGATTTTTTTTAGTCGTCTAGCTATAAAAATAGATAAAGCAGGTTCTCAAAGAAATGCGTTGAAAAACAGGCTCGTCTTTTTTGAGCAGTGCCTTTTTTGGTACCCACCACGGTCACCTCTTGAAAAAGAGCAGTTTAGTTTATGTTTTTGCTTTCTACATTTCGATGATCAGTTAACCATCAAATTACCTATACTCATTGTTTTCTATAAAGGGACTGAAAGTTAAAATTCTAGAAATTTATATTTCTTAAATTTTATCAAATTCAATCCATTTTAAAATTCACCAAAATCAATCAGAAAATGTTTTGGTCGACGAGAACAAATTTTGATGGAATTAAAAAAATGTTTATCGACTGAATCAAGGTCCAGATTTGGTGTCATTGGGACTAAAAATGTGAAAAATCAGACATCGATTTTTTTTTTCACAGAAGGTCCCTTCTTTCCGGCAGGGTCACATTTATTAAATTTTTAAAAAATCAATGAAAACTGCACAGAAAAAATTAAGTCATCTTTATTTCTTGTGGAATAATTTTAAATGAAAAAATAACTCGAGTTGTGAAAAAGTCTCGGTAACAAATATGCAATGAATATACCAACAAGAATTCAGGCAAATGGTTTCATTATTTTCAAGATCTAGGTAGTTACTCCATTCTTTCTGCGCACCTTCAGGTCATCGAAAAAATTTAACGAGTCAATATTTCGAAATTTTAGGTGGTAGTGACTGGATGGGAGGGAGGGGAATAAAAAGCGATACATTCATTTTTCATAAAATTTTGATCAAAAATTTGATAAAAGAAAATATAAAGAAAACTGAGGAGTTTCGTTTCAAAACGCAACAAAAAATTTGTTTCATATCAAAACGCAATATCTTTTTTTGCCCCCTCCCCTCCAACCCTCCTTGAGGTACAAGTGCGAAATGACCCCAAAACATGTAGCTGGGGTCCTAAGCTTTCCAATGAGACCGCCCCGAGCCAAAACCCCCCACCCAATTTTGAATGATAGTTTTTTTGCGATTTCCCAAAAATCAGGTCTTCGGAGATGTTGCGTTTTGAAACGAAACTCCTCAATTACTAAATCAAAATTTTGAAATTTTCGTGTTCGGCTTCACAATAATTATAGGTTTTTCGATCTCCAGAACATCATTTTTGTTTTCTTTGACCATTCAAAAATAGATCCAGAAGGAGAGAGAAAAAATTCAAATATTAAAAATATTCATATTTGTACCAATTAAATGATCCTGACATTACCTATTTCTGAAAAAAAAAACGAAAAAAGAAACAAATTTTCAAGTTTCGAAGAGATTTTTGAAGTACTCATAACATTTTTTTCTCATTTTTTTTCAAAAAAATTTCATGACAGCGCTTTTTTTAGTCAACCACCACGTGAAAAAATTTATTTGAAAAAAAAAATCGATTAAAAATTACTCCAATGAATAAAATTATTGACTTATTTTTCAAATAGTTGAATAAACAACTTGAATTAATTATTAAAACTGGTTATAAATCAGAATGCAGTTTTCAGCACTGTTGTAAAAATTTTTCAAAAAAAATTCAACAAAGAAAATAATTCACCTGACTGAAAAAAATTTGGTTCCATTTTTGAGGCGTTTGAATGAGCGATTTGTAATACGTAAGAATTAATAATCCAAATTCGAGATCAGCTACTTTTTCAATCCCCCAATAAACAGCAAAATCTGGTCTCTAACTCCAAAGAAAATTAATGAGAGCGGTGTAAAAACTCTAATTGCAATTTTTTATGAGTCGAGAAGAATTGAAATTTTCAGCAATTGACATTATTTCTCTTTTTTTTTCAAATATTTAAATTACTCCACTTTGAGGCGGATCCCTCATTTCGTTCTTTTCAAATTTTTTTTGAAAGGTCCTCCAAAAAAGCTAAATGATTTCGAAATTTTCCCTCAAAATCCAGGTTTTTTGATGGGAGGGGGGAGGGGGTTACATCCCATGTAGGTTAATCACCCAAGTATCAGACTTGCCCATCATTAATTTTCAGTTCAAAATTTTAACCGAAACGAATCGTACACGTGATGTAATACAGTAGATCATTTTTAAAACTGTCACATCAGTTTAATGTTGTCATTTTGCGAAAAACGCAACCACTGTGTAACGAAATCTTACACCTGTTACTACAAATCGATAATTACTCGTACGTAAGGTAAACATGCGAATTATGAAATAAATTTAAAAATAGCGATATTTTCAACAAATAGTTACTTCGGCAGATGGAATAAGTTCAAGTAGGTAGGTCTAGGTACTATTTACCTTGGTACTGAATAATTCACTATAATTTCTATCCACCGAGAATAAATAATTGTAGAGGTAAGAGTAAGTTGATACTTTTTTTTTTTTTTTTTTTTTTTAGAATTCTAGAACTTTCGTATCGACATTTGTTCATATTTATTCTCAAACTAATTTCGATAAATTTCTAAAAAAAATTCAATTTTTTTTTTGAAAAAATAGAAGTACATACCTAGATCTGCCTTCATTCTATTAATTTTTTTCATATATGTCCATAATTATTGTCTATAAGGTAAATTGAAAAGACTATATGATGAAGTAATTTTTCAAAAGTAGGTAGCCTGCATTTTATTATTTAAAAAAGATTGACAATTCGCCCTTCTTTAAACGAATGATATGTATTGATGAAAAAGAAAATCAAATAAAGTGACAGCAAATTTCACACACACCTACATATCTCAGCATTATTGATATGAGAATTCAATATAAATTTGTACCTTTGTCAAAAAAAAAATCACCCGAGTAGAAGGAAATTGCTCGCACAAAAAGTAATTTTTTCACATTACGAAAAAGCTACAAATACGAATTATTGGAGAGAAAAACAAACAGCAGGTAATGTGTTCAGCCAGACCATACGTCGCATAACTCCATCAAAATAAAAACAAAAGAGAAAAGAAAATACTTACATCAAATGGTACAATACGAGACAACAACGGAATAAATTTTACTTTTAAAAACGCTCTTTCTATATTTGAATATACCTACGTACTTACTTTATTCGCGAACCAATTTTTTTCCACTTTATAGAATAATGAAACCAATATTACGCCTATATTTCGCCATTTTTCATACCTTTTTTTTCATATTCTCCCTTCTATTGCTTCATATTCCTGGATGGTTGACAATTGGAAAAAATTCCGCGTACTTTTAAATCTACGTGAGTGAGAATATAACTTATATAAATCGTAGTTTCCATTTATTCGTAGGTACCTCGCAGATAAAATATTTTTATACCTAGATACATTTTAAATTTAAACGAAAATCTTTTTTTTCAGCCTCAGAAAACCTTTCAGATCAGGAAGTTACAAGAATTTCGAATTATTTTCTTCATAAAAAATTCTCTACCTAGTATCTTACTAGGTTCTTTTTCCATTTCGCAATGAAAATCCATTGATGGATAAATAAGTAGGCACTAGGCAGGTAGTACCCGAATCACCCATCAGTTTCGTTCAAAATTTCAAACTTCCCACTTTGCTTCCTTCTTTGAAAACTTGGACGACGTTTGATGTTGAAAACGTGACATAATCAATGAATAAAATACCAACATATTTCATACGTTACCTTACCTTTTTATTCATTTATTCGCTCGAGTTTCTCCTTCATTTCAACACGCAGAAAATTTTAATCAATTTAGAAAGATTTCTCAAAATATTTTCCACAATCGTACATTTCCAGTTAATTTACTTTAAATTTGAGTACATCGAGAACAGACATAGTAATTCCCTTTTCTTATTACTTATACTGACGTAGGTACCGTAGAATCACTGAAGCGAGTTTTTTTTCTTTCAACTTTCAGCGAATAGAAATATTTATGAAACATCGCACGTTTGTGAGAGGATTTATTTACAAATTACTTGCTCGAATTATTTTTTAACCTCTACAAATGCAGTCGTTTTTTATTTCGCTAGAGTATCCACATTTTGGATAAAAAAATTTGCAGCTTGTGGTTGAAAACATCTTTGAAAAAAAATAGAAACTCTTTCATAATGGTTCAATAAGTACAATCAGTATGGTACACAAAAGCCAATCATGTAATGTATATTTTCTCTCTATTTACGATTGAATTTTGCCATAACTTGTTAAGGATTATACAGAAAAACGTCGGTTCTCAAATGACAGTTTTTTTCCTTTTTTATTTCACGTAATGTCACCTATATTGAGATTTTTAACAATGAAAAAGTAATTTCAACGTTTATAAAACCAATTGCACCCTTTTTCAGAATGTGTCAACATCAAAATTACGTAACATTGTTTCTTTTTTTAAATCATGTGTATGTGTATGTACGTACTACGTAGTACGCGGTTTACATACAAATGAACCAAGCAACACGCATTCAACCAATTTTCCATTTTTCTCCGTTTTATCGCGTAACATCTCTGAAATTAGAGCACTACTCAAATATTGCCAAAGTACAGCGTCTTTGATTGAACGTAAAATCTCTTTTTTCAGTTTTTTTTTTTTTTTTTTTTCAATTTTTTATAATGTTAAAAAAATACAAAAACCATGAATTTAGCGCTGATATAGCCAGAATCATTCATAATCGTTTATGATGAAAAAAAAATTGATAAAACATCAAACTCGTTCACACATTTTTGTACTCTTCGACAATTATAAAGTTCTAATAGGTACTTAGACTAACTCGCAAGTTGGTAACTAGGTATTATAATACATATTGAAAAATTTGTTTAACAATTCAAAATCGTTTTTTTATGGTGTACCAAATTCACTTCTGGAAAATTTTCAGCTTAAAATTTTGATGCCTTTCGCTCTAAAAATGTTCTG
Source organism: Pseudococcus jackbeardsleyi (assembly GCA_038380155.1). Taxonomy (NCBI): domain Eukaryota; kingdom Metazoa; phylum Arthropoda; class Insecta; order Hemiptera; family Pseudococcidae; genus Pseudococcus; species Pseudococcus jackbeardsleyi. Next base: position 42,918,730 of record CM076238.1, read on the forward strand.
ATCGTTCAAAAAACACCCCTTGTATAATTTCATGACCATTGAAAAAAGGCGTTCCAGAATTTTGAAATATGAATTAAAAGCTTGCTTTCACTCTTTTATTTTGAATCAGTGAACAGTCACTGAAAAAAAGTCAAAATGCAGTACATGAAAAAGTAACAGAATTCTTTGAGTTTTGGCGAATTTTCGTTGATTTTTCAAATAATTTCACAACTTTAAAAAAAAATTACTGATTTTTTTAAAAAAAATTTACTGATTTTTCTAAAAAAAATTTCTTTAATTTTTCAACCAATTCCAGATATACTATTGACATTTTAGTGGTGAATTTTTACTGGTTTTCCAGCAATAAGCACATACATATTTTTCAGTTTGATTTTGTTGAAAATTTTTGTGCCACCATTCTGACTGTTTTCTAGTGATTTTGATTTTAGATACTTTTCATTCGTTTATAAATGAGAGAGTAGTCATTTAAAAAAATTCTCAAGACGAATCGGACAGTTACACCTTATAACAGATGCCTAAAGCTCAAAATACAGAAGATTTTTCTCAATTTGTAGAGATATATCATTGTATATTTAGTGTAAGATACTTTTTCAGAGAAAGTGTGCCCCCTCCAAAAAATTGAAAAGAAATGTCAAAAATGAGGTTATTAATCGGACTTTTTGGTCCAAATGCGAGTATTCAATTATTTACTCGGAAAAAATTGCAAACTTTTCACTTCAGAGGTTTCTAAAACATTGAATTTTTCAATTTCATTGAAAGTTTTGGTTGCATTTAGCGATGCAATATTCCAAATAAAAATCTATATAATAATTTATAAACACGCACCGATGAGGAAATCGAAACATTTTTTTGAGGTTCTTTTTGAAACTACTGTTTCTCCACATTAAAATTTCTCATTCCAATTTTTTTCTTAGGTCTGAATATTAATTTCAAATAATTTTTCTTTCAATTATGAAGTATCTTCCCTAATTTTTTCTCAAGTCTACAATTATTTATTTTAAGGGTAAGGTCACCTAATATCAACCCCATGTTTGTTTTTTGAATTATTACTCGACCTGTAATTGAGCTGGAAATGCCCACTATGGCTTAAAATGTCGGGTAATGAGTCCAGTTTAATATCCCGAAGCCCCAGCCCCCAATTTTCATTTTCGATTTTTGACGAATTTTTTTCCAAAAAATGTCGAATTTAAAAGGTGAAAAAATATGCCTAATATCGACCCCCTATGAAAACTAACAAAATTGACCAAATGTTGGCGAGAATTTTTTTAAATGTATTTTTCACAGAAAAAACGAATAAGACCAAAACCATAACTGTAAAGCCAAAACTCGCGGAGATAATTAGAAAAAACGAAAGTGATAAAGCCAACATCTGATTATGGCAAGAATGCGATCAATGGTATGGTAATTTTGTAAATTGTGATCAATATAGCGACGAAATCAGATAATTAAAAGGAATAATTGTTTCAGAAGTCAGGTAGAAGTATATATTTTATTTTTTTTTTGAAATTGAATGCATGAAATCGTATCTCAGAGAGCTCGATTGACTCATTACTAATGAGTCATTAGGTTACGAGATAAGCCGCGGGGGTCGATATTAGACGACTTTACCCTTAAGTAAAATTAGGAAAAAAAATTGGAAGAACACATTTTATTCGAAATAAAAAATTTAGACATGAGAAAAAAATTGGAAAAGTTATTATAGTGTTGAAAAAATTTAAAAATGATATAGACTTTGAAAAAAATCAAGTGAGAATTGCTTAGTAGGTAATGATAATGATGGATAGCATGAGTCAAATAAAAAAGATTTGGTCGTTTGTGACGTACCTAGCTACCTAGTACCTATACATAAAGGAACGTCGGAAAAAAACACGATGCGATGTCTCTTCGATTGCCTCGTCGGTATTTATACCTAATCTAAACCTCTTGTCAATTTAAGTATGATAGAAACCCTAATATAAAAGAGAAACACTGCAAATCCACATATTTTTTTTTTAAACGAAAGCCACCAATCAGAAATGTACGAAATAGAGTTTACAATTTCTCAATAGGTAATCAACTTTCCCTTACAAAAAAAACACCCCCTCACTGCGTGGTTTCTAAAAATTCCATGTCACTTGAAATATTAGAGGTAAAAACCCATAAAAAGCGAAGAATTCCAAAATGTTATTCTCAAAATTTTGAAAAATTGAAAATTTTCCTCTCTTAATATTCTGGAAAAGTCCAATTTACTATCCTTCTCCTCTCTCAAATAGTTGAATTGAAAGCTCGTATTCAACTTTTTACTGGTTTTATTGAAAAACTAATGATTACCTAAATATTTTCAATTGAGAGTAAATATAAAACTTCTTCAAATCATTCAGAATTCATAATACTTGAACTTCGGACACATATTCTTTTAGAAAATTATCCAAAAAATCGAAAAAAAAAGTCTGATGGCTAATTTTTTTTTAATGTATTCTTTTCAAATCAACTCTTGTATACCTAAATCCGACGCGACGCAATCAGATAAATGTATGTGAGGTGACCAAATTTGTAGAATTCCTACTCCAAGTAAATTACATTGAAAAATACGTAAGAAATTTAAAATTTTGAGAACTTTTCGAGCTTGGCAAAATAAGTCATTCACAAACTTGACCTTTATCCAAGTTTAGTGAAATGCTCATTACCCAACCTTTGATATCGAACAACTTTCAACCCTTTAGGTAATTTTCAGTTAGTCGGCGAATTAATTACACTAGTGTAGTTCGAATGGTATAACCAGAAAAAACGTAAGTATGTTTTTCCTTTTTCATGACCAAAATACCAAGTACCTACCAAATTACAATTTCAGCATGCAATATTTTAAAATTTTAAATACCAATTTTTACGAAATTGCATTCACTTTCATTCGTTTATTTTTATTTTTCAAATACTTCACTTAAAAATTATAATCAAGGATTTCACTCGGTTTCACAATTTCGATATCATAAACCACCGATGGCATTCATTAGCGAATATCGTCTAAGTTTCCAAAAGCAATGAAACTCACGCAACCGAAATGGTTCAATTTTTAATTCCAACATTGTTAATGAAATCCGCCTACTCGAGTGAGACTCTAGACTATGCAAATTACCGTAATGGCGGGGCGTTAATAAAACTACACGGTTTTTTCTCCCGGCCCTTATCCAAGACCCGAGAGCCAACTGTGTCACTCAAAGCATAATTAAGAAAATTTTAATTATTTTAAAATCGAGATAAATCTAGAAACGCAATTTCTTCGGCTTGAAAAACTGTCTTACATCCGTCTACATTTTGTAAGCTGTAACTGTTTGAAAAAATAATACTTCGAGTTGAAAAGTTTTTTCATTTTACAGCTGCACAATTATTCTACGTACCTACAATTATTTTTTTATGATCCGAGAACACTTTTTGTTTAAATTATGAATTATTATGCGAGTAAAAAAAAAAGGGAATTAGACTTACGTAAGTAAATAAAATTTGAAAGCCTTTTTAAAAAAATTTCAATGCTTTTTCCTTCTACGATTTAAATTTCATTTTGTTCTAGAACATGGTTTTTTTATATTTTCAAGTTTCAATGGTACCTATCTTCGTTGAAAACGTTTTCTGAAAATCTGCTTAAAAAAAGATCTCGATCCGAAAAAGTCATTGTTACGTAAATGTTCGAGCCCTCGACAGTAAAATAATGTCACAAACACAACGATACTGGTAAATTTACGATCGACTCGACGTTATAAAATGAAATTATAACTTTAACTGAAACAAACCCCCCCAAAAAAACAGACTCATTTTTCTCATAAGGGAATTTTAAAAAGAAAAACGTAAAATTTCCTTCACTACGAATGCAATACGCAAATACACGAATAGCGAATACATGCGAAGAAAATTATGGAAAAATTTTCTGTCTGAAATTATTACTAAATATTGTAGATCTAGGTACCTATTTGAATAAATAATATTTATTGTAATATGAATGAAATGCCAGTGCATATAAACGTGTTAGTTTACCTAGAAATACCAGTACCCAGCTAGTATAAATGTAAATACTACTGTTTTGTTGAAATCATAGCTTGTGAGCTTGTTAAAAAAGTAAAAAAATAATGAATAATGGCGCAGAAATCGGTTAAATTAGATGTACTCGGGTATTATTGTTCAAGTATCTCTCATGGAATCAGTTTTGTAATCATTTTAAACTGGTAGTGAATTATTCATAATAAATATTGCATATTGAAATGTAAAACCTTGTTTATTATGTGTATACTCCTGTAAAACGATTATATATCCTGGACCCCTGGAGAATAAGTACCTATTTAATATCTAGATAAATTTTAATATTAGATACATATATCGACAATTTTTCGTTTTCGTTTTTTTTTTTTTTTTGGAACAGAATTTTGTTGATGTTAAGCACATGAGATAATTTTGTTCTGGTTTTTTTTTCTTTTTTTTTTTTGAAAACTGGAATGGTAAAATGATTGATGGAAAACTAATTAAAAAAGAACAAATAATAAATAGAAAGGCTGAAAATTTTTCAATGAATTACATGGAATTACGAAATGAATGAATTATGAACCGTTCGTTCGTTCGTTCAAGCCTAAAGCAAAATTTTGGATGCTCACGTTCATGCTTTTTCCGAGCTTTCAAGAGCAAAATGACTTCAAAGATGAAAATTATTTTCACAAATCATTCTATGATTTTTCTGGGTGTAAGATGGCCTTTGAAACGGAAAACATTTTTACAAATAATTCCACGCTTTTTTCGAGCTTTTGGGAGTGAGATGACCTTTGAGATGAGAATAATTTTCATAAATTATGCCATTATTTTTTCGAGCTTTCAAAGGTTATATTATTTCGGAGACAAATAGGTATCATTTTCAGAAATCATCCAATGAATTTTCCGATCGTAATCTTGAAACAGAAGATGGCATGTGCTACCTGGTATCATTCAAAAGAAAAAAAAAAGCAAGGTTTGATTTCACAAAGAACGGAAAAATTCGTTCATATCATTCGAATTCATTCGGCGCAGTAACGAGTATCTTTTTTAAGTTTTTTTTTTTCAAGTCTGCGCGAAACTATACACGTGTAATACCGCCAATAGGCGTAATTACAAAGCTCCCTATTTCACAATTTCATTCAATTAATTTATTCTTAAATGTCATTCCTTGTTAAATTTGCATGATGATCGTAATTTTCAAAAAAATTGTGCACGTGTACCGGCCATGAAGTAAATGATGACAAATGATACGAATACGAACTGCAACTCATCTTTGACATTTTCTGCCAAAGCATTTTTGATACTTGCTAAATTGTTCCAGAGTCTTGAACAATTTTTTTAATGGACCAAAATTTAAAAAAAAAATCGTCGTGTAAAACTAAATGAACCCTTTTGTGTAATGGAAAGATGCAACAAAGATTTTTAGAATTTTTTTTTTGAAGCATGAAATCTCTAGCATGATACGAAATGAAAATTACCTATTTTCAATTTACTGCGTAAAAATTCCGAACCCATAAGTAAATATTTCCATTTTTTTGTCTTTCATTTTTTTTTAAATTGTTAATTTAAAAACTAACATTATTATACTTAAAGGAAAAAAATATTGAACTTTTCAAAAAAAAAATATTCAGAATTAGTTTTTTTAAAAATCATGTAAGTACTCACTTATGATGAGATTTTGGAACCTTAGTAAATTTTTTGGAAACATTAAATTGTCTCGAATGTATTTAAAAATAATTTATTAAAAATCTTGAAAAATTGGTAAGTTTTGAAAATTATAATTTTGATTATAAGTAGGTAGTAGGTAGCTAGGTACCTAATTTTAATGTTAAAATGGTTCAGAAAAATCAAAATTATTTTTAAAATTCTAACATAAAGTGGTGATTTTGAAATAAAAAAATTAAACTATGAAACATAAGAAATTGTAACACGTTTTTTTTTTTTTTATCAGAAACGCTACGTTTTGTTAAAGTACTGTACAGGGTGTTCCATGAATCGCCTGCCAACATATTTTTTCAGATACAAATAACTGGGTATACCATTAAAAAAAACTTGAGATGAACATGTTGCCAAATTTGAAAATTTAACGAGCAAATGCTATTTCTAAAAAAATTGCGTCAATTTTTTTTTCAATCTTTGGAATGGATTGTACTTTAAAAACTGAACAATATGTATGACTTTTGCCTAACTTGTAAATTGAAAAGGCTACAAATTTTTTTTTCAAAAAATTTTTTTTCTCCTTGGAATAGTAAGTGTGTTGAAAACAGAAAAAATTTTGTTCTATATAATTTTTGCATAACATCAAAAATGAAGGGACCAAAGGTCATTCAAAATTGAAAAAATTTGAAAACTTTTTGAAGCCCACGAATGTATTTTGCGCGAGCCGTAGCCCCTTCATTTTCGACGTTAGGCAAAAAGTGGACAGAACAAAATTTCTTCAGATTTCAACGTGCTATCTATTCCCTTGAGATTGGTTGATTTTTTCAAAATTGTTTTTGAAAAACATTTTTGTAGTCCCTTCAATTTCTGAGTTAGGTATTGAGCTGAATCGCCTAAAACATTGTTCGAATCTCGAATCACGAATCATTTCCAATTTTGATGATTTGAATTTTCTGAAATCTCAACGTTTTTGATTAATTTAAAACATGATTCGAATTACGAATTACGAACAAATTCAGCGATTTGCGATTTTAATTATCATTTTCAAATTGCAAATTCTAATCACACTTTTTAATTTTTTTTTTTTTTTTTTTTTTTTTTTAGAATATTAAGAACCATATCACATTGTTTTAGAAGAAAATTTAATGATTTATTATCGATAACTAAAAATTAAAAATTCACTACTCAACTGGAATTTTCTGAATTCTTCAATTTAAAATGTAAAATTGAAAAAAACACACACAAAAAAGCCCAATGATGGAAGATTCAAAACATAATTACGAAACCATCTGAACATGAAATTATTGAATTACTAACCATCGAGAATTTGATTCAAATCTTTTGAAATCATTCCTCACTCCGAATATTTTTAAAATAACCTAGACTCTCTCCTAATGAAATACGGGGGGAAATATTTTGCTTGACATGTGAAATCAATTTTTTAAAATCCTGAAGGTCTCCCAACGTTTCTCCCTCCCTCCTCTCCCTCCCACCAAAGAAAAAATTTGACATTTTTTTTTGCAGTACGAAAATCCTGGCAAATTAAAAATGATTTAATTTTTTGAACTTTTCAATAGAAACGTTTGAAAATGCCTAAATTTTGTTACGAGATGAAATTACATTAAAAAAATCAAATTTTATATCCCCTTCAAGGAGCCAATGTGACCTTTGAGAACAAAGTGAAAAAAATTCAAAAAACAAAACAAGATAGAAGTTGAAAAATTTTCGGCCTAGGTATTTAAATTACACCTACACTACCCAGTTGAATTCCCAAGCTTCCATTTTCAATCATCAAATATCTTCTACAACATTCTCAAATTTTTACTCGATTCAAAAAAAAAAAGAAGTCATTGTACAAATGCGAGTAATTTCATTACCTAATCTTAACATCAAGCTGCTTCCAACGATAGTTAGCAGTCATAAAATACACTTGAAACAAGTTATTTTTCAAGCTCGAGTTTTTTTTTTCAACATTGCTTAAATAAATGATAAAAAATACCGATTTAGAGGTGTTTTTTTTTACTCAAAAAAATTAAAATGAATATTGACTCGAAAACCTATGTGATGACGTAAATTGGAATTTTATTTCTCGTACAAGCAACATGATATTAAGCATAGTAAGGTACCCAATTAAATTGAAATCGAAAAATTTTACATTTTTTCCTCAACGTTCTATATTCGACGTCAATATATAAAAATAAATAATCTCATCAGGTCTCTGGATTTTTCGTCTTTCTTTACTTAATTAAAACGTAGAGGCATTTAATTTATTTGTTGAAAGAAGAAAATTAAGTAGGTATTTCCTGCAGAATATTTGATTTTTTTTCCATTATTAATTCTTTATCATACAAACGTAATGAAAATAACATTGAAATTGAAAAGAAATTTATTTGCATACTTGTCTAGTACGATTCATTTCATCCATTATAAAATGTACTCAGTGCATCTAGAAATATTAAAAAAAGTAAGTACCTATATTTTAGATAAGCGACAATGTCATTTCGAGTAGACAATAACTTTTAAAATGTTTTTTTCGTATGTATCTTGTACATTGGCGAGTACCTTTTTTATTCTAACTTTATTTAATACCAAATACCTACGTATCTCAAGTTTCCTGGATTTAATTTCATTAGAAAATCTTAAAGCACATAATTCAACACGAGATGAAAATCTCTTGAAAAATGAGGGTACGTGTTTGCTTAGGTTTCTATTTACTAACTAAACTGAATAAATAAGCTGATGAATCTGTAATATATGTCCTTATCTACATACGTTCAAAAATGGAGCAATGTCATTTTCAAGATATTTGAAATTCAAGTTTAAAAATTCTATATCTTTTAAAGTTAGAGCAGTTCACCTGTAATTAATTCACCTACAATGAAATCAATGACAGTTTGTTTGAAAACTTCCTCTTCTGGTCTTAACATTTTAACATAAGAATCAACTTTTCTTTATAAACGCACGAAAAAATTCGAAGAAAATGGAACTTTTTGTCGACGCCAAAAACCTCTAAGCATCTGCATCAAAATTTAATTATTCAAGTAAAAAAGCCTCTTCAAAAGGAAAGCCAGTTTTAAAATGAATTCTGGTAATTAGACAAAAGAACTTTTATTCGCACGTAAATTCTTTTACAGAAGTACGGTTCAATTATTTTAGGCCCTATCGTCCTGCAGAATCTAAATATATGTAAGTATAACTTTTAACCTGCTTAATAGGAATACTTCGTGATATCTTCCTTGAACTGAAAAGAATTTTCAAAACAGAGCAGACATCCATTTTGAAAAATTTGCATAATACTTTAAATGAACTATTAGAGCTCTGGAATCCCAACTGACACTGACAAAAAATTTGTAAGTACACAAAAGTATACTTAATCCTAAAACGCGAGTGAATTAAACAAGAGCCAGTAGCAAAGTTGTTTTGAAAGTATGTAATACACATATTCGCAAAAAAATAAGTATATAAAAGTTTAGAGATGAAAAAATTGGTACTTATTAAAACAGAAACTTTTACTTAACCAAAACGGTAGAATTTTTAATCAAATGGGAGAAAAAACCGCAAGACAATATAAAAAGTATAAATTGGTACCCTCACCTGGTATTATTATTTTTTGTTCCAATTTATTAGTGTCAATTTTTCATCAAAATAGGAATATAGCTTCAAGTAGATTTATTATAAATGTAGGTATTTGTAAAACTTCAACAAAAGAAATCGAGTTTTCAAAGAATACATTTCACAAATTTTCCTTGCTAGCAGCTACCTGGCAACATATTTGGTAGATTGATCAATTGCTTGGAAAGTTTTCGAAGTTGGCTTTTGTTCGAGATGAAACGAATACATATAAAGTCGCTTTCACCCTAATAAATGATATACTTATAATTATAACGTTCGCATAATAGAAATACTAACAAGAGTCAAAGAGATCGTAATTTTTTGAATATAAATTCATTTCAAAAAACCCACATAGTTCGTTATAATTTAATCACGAAAAAAAATCAAAATATTAATTTACATTTGCTAAGAAAAAAGGTATTTTTTTCTACTTTCAATATACACAATTTTAAACAAATGGAATCGAAATGCTTTGAATTAGCAACAAAATATGAATTAAACATCTGTCCATAAAGATTCCACAAAAAAGAACCCTCTACACCATTACCTCTCTTCATTAGAATATATCAAACGTTTGAAAAAAGAAAATTAGTCTGGAGTTTATTGACATAGGTACCTACGCTACCTACTTCTACTTGGCACATGCATTGACACGAAAAAAAACCTACCTATCGAAAGTTTCGACAAACGGCAGTCTATTCATTTTTAATCGCGAAGTCGTACTAAAAAAAAAGTAATGAAATTTCGTTTCATTTTAAAATTTTTCATGGCATAAGTACCTACTAAATTTATCACCGAGGTAACTCGAAGTTTACAATTCATTTAAAGTTTCGTGAAAATTAAAATTGTATTGTTTTTTTTTCCTAGAAATTTGATTTTCAAAACGTTACCTAGCTTCATTTTTCACCGCATCAGTAAGCCATAAAATATTAAATTTTAATACACATTTTAATTTGAGAATTTCTTTTGTTTACGTACAAAATCAACACGAATAAACAGAAGAAAACTGATTAACAAGTTGAAATTTCTGCACGAATATTACAATGGATCGAAAAACACAATCGTTGAATTTTGACGAAGAAGTTTGAGTGGAGAATCTATAAATAGAGAATTTTTATCCCATTTAGCTGCAATAGTGCTTGCCAGGGTCCTCAAAATGATAGAACTGAAAATCGAGTACATTACTTAATGAACGCAGCGAGTCGATGTTTGTTTTGAATGATGGAAGGGAAATTATTCTTTCTTTTTTTTTGAGAATATTTTATTTTATTTTAGTTTATTTATGTAGCTTATTTTTGGCGAAAAATCTATTCGAAAGAAGCGCCTTTTTTTCACAATTTTTACTGAGGACAACCTAGAATTATGTTCAATTAGCCTTATGTTAGTGCACATGGCTTTTGGATTGCAATTTTTAACGAATTAGACTAGCTTTTTGGCTGAAAAAAATAAAAACATTGGGTGATGTATTATTTGTGATGATTTCGAGAGCACTAATTTCAAATTTTGACTCAGTTTTTTGATTTGAGCCTTTGGCGTCGATCTCCTTTTTTTTTTTTAAGGCGAAATTGATGTATGGCATATTGTAGGTATATAATGTTTTAAAGGGTGTCGATTTCAAATTTTAACTCAGTTTTAAAATCCAACACCCTTATCCCCCCACCCTATAATTTGGAGTAAAATGAAACCGTAAAAGTGCATAAAAGCTAAGGTTGATTCACAACCTGAACTGAACGATCGAATCGTGAAATAAAATCGGATTTTGAATTCAGCATTTAAAATTTTTTTTTGAATCGGTGCCAAAGCTTCGAATCGAAAAAAAAGTCAAAATTTGTAATCAGCGCCCTGTCACCCAGTGTTTTTGTTTTTTGGCAAAAATTCAACCCTCTCAGTGGGCCCCTTGAGGTAGTAAATAACAATACATAAGTATCACCAAAAATATTTTTCGTTTTTTTTTTATTCTCGAAGAAAGTTGGTTAAAAAATCGGCGCACCTAAACCTGTATTTAAAATTCGGATTTCATCTCCGAAAACCCTGAAAACAGCTACAATAAATTCACAATTTTCCAACTTTTTTCTCAAGTATCAATTTTAATAGGTAGGTAATTTTACCATGAATTTGAAAAAATCGTTTGGAGGGCCGGTATCATGTCTTCAAGTATCTACCTATTTCACAAAATGTCCGACTCTCCAAAATTTTTAGATTTTCTTTTTAAATTTTGATATACCTAGAGCCAAAATTTTGTAAAAAATGTGATAAGTAGGTAATAAAAACTGTTTGAAAAAAGACATTTTCAATTTTGAAGTTGAGCAAATATCATCATTATCAATTTTCCCCCATTTTTCAATAATTATAAAGTTGGCCAAAAAATTCCTCAAAAATGAAATACCTCAGTTTTTAAAATTAATGTACCTACCTCGTACCATTAAAAATATGCCTAATTCGACTTTTCGAAGTAAATTTACCCCTTAAATTTAACAAATTGACAAAATATTCATCGAACGTATTTCTTCATCGTTTTCTGGTGGTCTACCACATCCGAATCTAACGTATTGACAATCACTCGTCACACACCCTGAATATGAATTAAGTTTATTTATCGAAATCAAAATTACCACATCAATTCAACGAACATTTACAAAATCAATACTCTAGTTAGCAGATAGTGACCTCAATTGAGAACATTAATTTTCAGCGAACTCGATAAAATCAACTAATCAGTAAGATTTCGTCGAACTGAAAACTTTTCGATATTTTTGTACAACTACAGTAAAAACTTTTGAACTGGCCAACTTTTTTCTACACACCAAATGATACTTGTTTATTCCGTTTCATTCTAATATCGCGAATCCTATATTCTATACTATTACATTTCTATATTTTATAAGGCAATTTTGTTGGTTATTGACAATCCTCGAGATATTTTACTCCAAAAAAAAAAAAAAAAACAACAGACGAATTCAGTGGTGAAAGCTAAAAATGAAAAACAAAATCATCAATACATATTTGTTTTCTAATACGTAGCTTTATTTTACAAAAATAATTCGTACTCTGTTCCATAATGTCGAAGAAAAATTTCAATTTTTAAGAATCTCCCTCTCCTACCATCTGTCCCTTTTTTTTATTCAAAACGACTCGCTCATTGTAAATTATTAAAGAAAAACAAATTATATTTTTTCATCATGGAAAAGAATTAAAATAAAGTTTTTCATTTTCCAAAATAAACACATTGGTTAAACAAGAACCACATTTATAAAAAATAAAGAAAAGATAAGAAGTAAATAAAAAGCTCGAGGATAACGACCGAAAAATTCATAATTCGTAAAAGGCAATTCGTACTTTTTTTCATCAATGGGCTGTAATATTTGGTATGACTGGTCTATCAACAAAGCCTGCGGTCGATAAGATATAGTCCACGCTTTTCGTCTAAATAAAGAAAAAAGAGGAAATCTTCGAGAAATTTTTTCATTCAAAGTTAACTCGTGATGTCAAAGTTAATGAACTTTATAGTTTTCGACTTCAACGTAGGTTCGAATCTTATTCATGTACGATACTTTCAACTGGGTGGGTAAATCATGTAAAATTTGGCAAACTATACAGGAAAAAAATATTTCATCTCACACTTGAAGGGATTTTAATTACGTCGCATTTAAAAATTCTTCGCACGTTGTACAAGTGAAATTACCTACCTAGTACTCTACCTATCTAAATTAAATCGCGGATACGACAAAAGACATTATACTATGCTTATATTATGTTAACTCGTATGTACAAATTACAACTTCACTTAAAATGCAAACATTTTATGTTTTATCCTTTATACAAAGCAACTATTATATGGAACAGACAGAAATATATTTGGCACCGTAGTCCTCCGTAATAATCATAAATTTCTTCTCAGAGTACCAATTGTTTTTCACGTATACGTGAAAATTTTCATCGTAACGTTCGATGATTATAATATTTTGAATTTAATCCATACGAGCGGAGTGTTTTTAATTTATCTGCTCACAAGCTATGCAGCTCACGAGGGAGGTCACGGAACTGTCCCCTCGAAATATTGATGCAAAAGGTGGTCTAATTCTAATTTGTTTCTCGTGACGAGAATATAAAAATTTCAGATCGCTGAGTATCAGAAATTTCATTTTACATAGATTTTTGCACGTGTTTGAAATGGATTTTTTTTCTGTGAAATAATCATTTGATGTGACCAAGTGATAGTTCATGTTGAGAGCATCAAAGATATACAATACACTTTTCGCCTAAATTGTATTCCGAAGGAGTAAAAAAAGAAAACCTTAAATAGTATTTTATAAAATTTCGTGTTCATCCCCTGCAATATTTGAGTTATGCAAAAAATGTATATCATATTTTTTTTCTCGACCTGAACTATCAGTTGGTCACATCAGATGAAGATTTCCAAGAAAAAAAAAATGTTTCCTCCATTTGAAACACGTGTGAAAATCCACGTAAAATAAAAATTTTGATCGCACACGCTTGAACCATTTTTCAAATGGGTACTCAGCGATCTGGAATTTTGATATTTGCATTACAGGTGACAAGTTAGATCACCTTTCATTAAGATTTTGAGGGGGCAGTTCTGTGACCTCCCTCGACAGCTTTTGTTTTTGAAAATTTTAGCATTTCTAATATTTCAAATTGATTAAGAAAAATAATTGTTTTATAAATACACATTTCAGTGAATTACATTATTTACAAAGTTTAATAGGTAGGTATTCGTAACTTCGCTTTATACCGACTTTACTTCAAACGTTGAATTGGACACGTTTTTAATTTAAAGTTGAATCGAATGAAAACAACTTCAAAAACGTTTCTACTGATAGATTTACCTAGTGTAGTCTTAAAATATGGAAATATAGGTACGTAACCTATGGAATAAATTTATAGGGTGGTACCATTATCGCTCAAAAACGTTTTCGATTCTGAATTTCTATCATTTTTATTTCAATTCTTGTTCTCGATAAGGTACCTATATTACGCACCAGTAAATCAATTCAATTTGATTAAATTTTTAAAAAAATTATATTTTTAAAACAATAAAATTCGCAAATATTTTTACAAAAATTGTAAAAAATACTCCAAATAGCAAGGTAAAGGTAATTTTAACTAAAAATTCTGTTTCCTTTGATTATAATATGTATTATAATCAAAGCCTTTTTTATTTTAAAAAAAATTAATCTCTTACAGTAAAAATGATTTTTTACTCCAGTGGTGTTGGAAAGTGGAGTACAAATGAAATATTAATATTTAAATATTCAATTTTGTAAATTAATATTTAATTATTTAATTTTCAAAAATTAATATTGAATTATTTAATTTTCAAATATTAATATTTAATTTCTAATTTTCAAATATTAATATTTAAATATTTAATTTTGTAAATTAATATTTAATTATTTAATTTTCAAAAATTAATATTTAAATATTTAGTTTTGTAAATTAATATTTAATTATTTAATTTTCAAAAATTAATATTTAATTATTTAATTTTCAAATATTAATATTTAATTTCTAATTTTCAAATATTAATAATCAAATATTTAATTTTGTAAATTAATATTTAATTATTTAATTTTCAAAAATTAATATTTAAATATTTAATTTTGTAAATTGATATTTAATTATTTAATTTTCAAAAATTAATATTTAATTATTTAATTTTCAAATATTAATATGTAATTATTCAATTTTCAAATATTAATATTTAATTTCTAATTTTCAAATATTAATATTCAAATATTTAATTTTGTAAATTAATATTTAATTATTTAATTTTCAAAAATTAATATTTAATTATTTAATTTTCAAATATTAATATTTATTTTCTAATTTTCAAATATTAATATTCAAATATTTAATTTTGTAAATTAATATTTAATTATTTAATTTTAAAAAATTACTATTTAATTATTTAATTTTCAAATATTAATATTTAATTTCTAATTTTCAAATATTAATATTTGAATATTTAATTTTGTAAATTGATATTTAATTATTTAATTTTCAAATATTACTATTTAATTTCTAATTTTCAAATATTAATATTTAAATATTTAATTTTGTAAATTAATATTTAATTATTTAATTTTCAAAAATTAATATTGAATTATTTAATTTTCAAATATTAATATTTAATTTCTAATTTTCAAATATTAATATTTAAATATTTAATTTTGTAAATTAATATTTAATTTCTAATTTTCAAATATTAATATTTAAATATTTAATTTTGTAAATTAATATTTAATTATTTAATTTTCAAATATTAATATTTAAATATTTAATTTTGTAAATTAATATTTATTTATTTAATTTTCAAAAATTAATATTTAAATATTTAATTTTGTTAATTGATATTTAATTATTTAATTTTCAAAAATTAATATTTATTTATTTAATTTTCATACATAGTACTCCAAAAATTCTTATCATTTATTCCCCCTCTTTCTAAATCACATCAGATAGAGATTTTCAAAATATTAAAACGAATATATTTTTTTGAAATTAAAAACTCAATTTTTTGAAAGCTTTGCTCGGGCATGAACAAAATCGCAATTGTACAAATTACATAGGTACATATTTGAATTGCTTTTTTAGCTCCCTCCTCCCAAAATCCTCCTCACATTTCAAGTCTTGATACTCATTTTGTACTTTCTCCTCCAAAACAACTTCCGATTCCAATGTTTTACCCTCCTGTGGTATCTATTCCCATCATTCGTGTTCATTTCAATCCAAACATTTCTAATCTTGTCAGCCAACGTGAAACTCGGAAATCGGAAAAATCAGATTTAATATACCAATTTTTATGAAATTCAATAATTTGAAGTTTTTAAAGATGAAAAAATTTTAAAATCGGATATGTTTTGAAAAAAAAAATTAATAATAATAATAATAATAATAATAGAATTAAAAGATCTACATAAAAAAAGAGACTGTGCTGGAAGTATTTGAAGTTGAATCATCGAAATTCCATTGATGGAAAAATTTGTAACTGAAACTGAAGATCATTTAATTTTTTTTTACATAGATAAGGGTCATAGGCGGAGATGGAACATGACTTTTTTTTTGGGGGGGGGGGGCTCAAGCCTCAGTTGAAAAGGAATGAAACAGGAAACAAGATTGATTATTTTCGACCAGATCCTCCTCCCCCCCCCAACAAAAAATTATTTTTATTACGATTGCATTATTTTTGTTGAATCCGTTTTCGAAGACAAAACCTGAGCAAAAATCTGGAGACGTGAAAGTGAAAAATTTGCCGTCTGAAATTATTAAAAAAGAAGAGATTTGCCTATTAAAATTAGTTCAAAAAATCTATTCCTAAATGACCACCTTTCCTTCCAAAAACTTGAAAATTTTTTGAAAATTACATAAGTCCCCTATAATAAATGAAAAGTACAAAATTTTCTCGTTGCAAAATATTGAAGTATCTGAATGAGAAGGGTAGAGAGTTTACATGTACAACCATTTGAAAAAATAATTATCTACGTAGATTAATCAAGCTCGAGAGAAGCAAAGGCGAAAATTTTTGACAAAAAAAAACCATCTAAGAACTGAAATAAATTATCTATTTTCTGAGTACATGTTTCAGTACCTATTGAAGAGGAGACAACATTTTCATCCTTTACTTTTTATTATTTTTTAAAAATTTTACATGCTTGAGAGAAGCAAAGGCCAAGATTTGAAAAATTCCACATTTTCAGAAAAAACAATTCTATTTTTAATGGTTTGTTGAATGAAAAAATGCCAACACTTTGGGGTAAAAATAAAATTGTATCTTTTTCGAAATTATTCTACTATCTAATTTCGTGCCTTTTTCATATTTTTGAGCACCAATAAAAATTTGTGTTTTTTTAATTTTACTTTTTTCGATTTTTGAGTTTTTCAAAAAAAAATCTCAAAACCCAAAATTCTGAAAATTTCAAAAATTGAGATTTTCAAAAACTAATTTGCATAAATGAAAGCCCATTGAACAATGATCAAAAATAATTGCATGCTGATTTTGCATAATCAAAAATTTAAAGGGGCATAAATTTTTCAAAAAAATTCAATTTTTTGTGAAATTGACAACACTGCCTCCCCCTCTTAACCCCGCTCGGATATTTTGAGTACAGCGATGGCATCGCCCCTGGTCGACCTACAATGCAGGCAACCTTTCGTTCAGATCATTGCGAGACAATATGGAACGATTCCACTCTAAATTACGAAAAAACAAAACGTTGTGTTCCGGAACTTTTGAGTCATCCTGTATTTTTACGAATTTTTTTGAGTGAAACATACACACGAAAATGATTTTGGGGGACCAATTCAACATTGGGGGGAGGCTTGAGCCCCCATGCTCCCTCTGTCTCCGCCTATGATAAGGGTTAGAGAGAGCGAGCACAAACGAAAAAAAGAGAAGTGCACAATGGAGCACTAACGATTGACATTATTTTCAACCTTTTTATTTCATATGGGCGGGGCTGCATGTCTCCAGTCACGTCCCAGGCTTTTTGAGAAAAAAGCGCAATCAATTATAAAAATCACACAAGTAAAAAATTTCCCCAATTTTTTGAAAAAAGTGTACAATACATTAAATTTTTGACAAATTAGTCTCAACGAGAAAATGAGAAATGATGATGAAAATCACTGCTGATTATAAATTCATCTGATGGCAAATTACAAGCTTCGTTAATAACTAAATACTTTATTTCTGTTCTATTTGTGTTTCGTGAGGAATCCGCCAATATGAAAATTCAGCCAATAAAATGGTACAATAGTAAAAAGGAGAACATAGTACGAAAATCTGAATAGGCAATTTCCCAACCAATTCTCATTACATTTCATTGATTTTGTCGAATCATCAAGGTTACCAAAGTATTAGGAAAATTCACACTGAACACAGTAGGAATCTCTCCGCATGGAATATTTTATAGCGGATGGATTATTAATTATTAATTAACCAAATGAAAATACCAAGTACTTAGAATACCTCCAGGCGTCAATCAATTGATTCATTCATGCCTTAGGTATATCTAGACTTACTTATTAGAAAACTTTATTCGACGAGACGGTATTTTCCATACAAACATTCCAAGCTCCAGCTAAAAGTGTGAAGCTTGTGTACAATTTTCCCAGAAAATAGGATCGTGATAATAGAGCAATTTTCAAATTGAATTCCGGCGGAAAATAATTAGGCACACTCGACAAAAGGAAAGAGATGTGCCTGCGGATTTATAAATGAAAATTTTGTACGTAAGTAAGCGTTTTATTTGAATGTAATTAACTCCCAAATCACGAAAAACTAAAATGAAATATCACTTCGTACGAATAATTTCCTCAAGGCAGGATATCAAAGCGATTTGATTCAACTGCTTTTGAAAAAAAAAAAACCAACGCTACCGTATTTAAAAAGTCGATAAGTTAAACACGAATGTAATAAAAGTGTTTTTCGCAAAAAGACCTTTTTTTATGGCAAGCTGTATTGATATTTGTACGAGTAAACATATAAGTTCTACATCTTTTAATAATTCAACTCGTATTGTTTTTAAAAACATCTGTCATTGTTTCCACGTATTTGTGGAATTTAAATATACCACGTAACATGTGCTGTTTAGAGGTATCCCTTTGCATTTCTTACAAATGATTTTACTATTTAACAACTTTTAAACGACATAAATATTTGAGGGTAATAAAATCGGAGATTTTGCAAATTTTCACCGAAATGTTGGCTATAAAAAAGTTACCCAGCATTTTACGGTTTGAGTGTAATCCCGATCAATATTAATAGTACCTAGAAATCTTTTCACAGCAATAAAATTTTTTCCATTGGTACATCGTACCTAGACCTACCTATTCTGTTCGTAACTGCTGCCAAGTGTGGTATTTTCAAAAACTAATTTATCAACTTGGAAATAATCTATAAAATGAATTATTTCTCGATTTCACCATCCACATTATTTCTACTGAGATTTATTTAATCTAAAATAAAGCTCATCAAATGCTTGTTACCTGCTATTAAAGTACTTCAGTAGCGTAACTTGACATTCCCTCTGGGGGGGGACAGAAGTCGAAGGGTGAAAAATTTTTTCTTGGGTATATACTAAATGGGCATAAAGATCTGGGATAATAGGGGGGTGGGGGGTTGACAGAACCTTGGTATCATACCTTTCGAACGGCGTTTGCAATTTAAATAGTGTATATTTTATGCCCGAGCGAAGCGAGGGCAGAGCTTTGAAAAAATTGATTTTTAATACCCGAAAAATTCATTTTTGAGGGAGGTATTTACGCCACAGGCTTACATATTGAACTTTTGAACTAGCTAAAATTAATAATAATGTTGTTTACTTACGCCCGAGCGAAGCGAGGGCAGAGCTTTGAAAAAATTTGATTTTTGATGTCCAAAAAATTCATTTTTGAAGGGTGTCTGGGGGGGGGGGTTTGTACCCAAAACTCCCCCCGTATTTACGCCACTGAAGTACTTTAAGGTACTTTATGGTGTACTTTCATGAAATTATCTAAAGAAGTCGTGAATTTTATCACATATAGAACAGATTGAGAGCAAAAGTATTTCCTTGTCGTGAAATCTTATCAACTTAAGTTGATAAGATCAAATAAATTAAACCATTTAGATTTTGTAGATTTTGTAATTACAAAATCTACAAAATCTAAATGGTTTTATTTATTATTTTTGACGTCGAAAGCTCTTTAAAATTTAATCGTAGGTATTTCGTCAAGTTTCTTCTGTAACAAAAATCCGTGAATTTTCATCACGACGTATTATTGTACCCTTTTTTTCTTTTTTTTTTTTTAATCGAAACTTGACAGCTGTTAAACCTCAGCGAGTTGTTGAGAGAAAAAAATTATTAAAAAAGTGAAGCATGCATAAAATACGTTTTACCAATTAACCAAAATTTTTTCACGAAGCTGAAAATGCTACTCGAGACTTTCGCGGGTTGAAGAACTTCGCGATCCACACTTTATTTTCAAATCACTTATTCAAACTATAACATTTAGAATCTTGCTGATTTTTTTTTTTACATTTTTCGAAAATTCAAATACAATTCCTTCATTTTTTTCATGTGTAAATTTCTCCAAACGGTCTCAATTTTTTTCTTTAAAATGAATAAGTATGTTTTTAGATTTAAGTTTTAAATTGTAAGAAAATTAGGGAAGATTTGAATTTGATATTACTAGATAGGATGGGAGAGGGAGAAAAAAATTAAAAAATATTGAAGAAATTTTTTCAAAAATGGAATTGTAAAAGCAAAATAAAAAAATCTAGGCTTGCTCGCGTATACGATGGGTATTTTTTCTGATTTTTTGGAACAGCGTGGCATCCTCGAAATCATTCAAAAAAAAATTTTCATTTTCACAGAAATTGAAGAGAAAAAAATGAATAATTGAAAACCCCAACATTGGATTTTCGAATATTCAAAATTACTCTTAGATACACTTTTTGAGTGATCATTTTACTCAATGTCAAAATTCATTTTTAAATTGGTTTTGCAGGACTAAAAAAAAATTCTAAAAAAGTAAATTTTCTTTTTTCAATAAAATTTTTTTATTGGAGTCAATCAATCGAAAATAAGGAGAAATTCATACAAATTTTCGTTTAAGATATTTACAAATTTTTCATGAATTATTGATAATTTTCTACCTAACGATTAATAAACCCCACAATATTTTTCCTCATATCACTCAAGGCTACAAAGGAAGAAGTGGAAGTGGTTCTAAAAATCTCCCCAAAAATCAAAAAAAATGTGACAAATTAAAAAATATGTACTTGTTCGACCAATTTTTTCGTAATAAAATTTGGGATGATGGACTTTCATAGTTTTTTTTGGTGAATTTTACTTTCAAAAAACACGTAGAGTAAAATTTATGAAACTTTTTACCACACTTTCCAGCATTCAAACTCCTCCAATTTTGGACATTCATCTTTCAAAAATGTCGTTCGACATAAAAAAGACCAAAATTTCAACAATGTGGTGTCATTTTGGTTCTAAGAGAATGACGAGAACTCATATCAGCCGACTAAGTATATCAGTTCGTCTCGTATTTTGGAACTACTGACAAAGATTCCTCCAATTCAATTAGGCATATTCTTTAATTCTTCAAGATTACGTTCTATAAGTATTTTTTTTTCTAATGTTGTGTACAGTAAAATTTAAAAACACGAAACAGCGTTTTTCAACACTTCCGATGAAACAAAAGTAAATGTAGTAAACAAATACAGCCTCCGGATAGTTTTTTTTTTTCGATAAAAAAATCCTTATATAGAGCCATGAAAAATATGCACTTTTTTCGCTGAAATATGCACATAATATATGCATTTTTGAGGCCTGAAATATGCAAAAATATGCACTTTTTACCCAAAAATATGCAAAATATGCATTTTCAATATGGGTATCAATAGAAAGGTTTTTCCACCCTCTACTATACTGTGACACTGACAATGCCGTAGAATGCAGTGTTACCCCATAATTGAGCTGAAAAGAACATTCGTTTTAATTTTTTTCTTTCAAAGTCGAAACTTTTTAAAATTTTGTAATTTTAGCAAAAAAAAAATGAAAATTTTCGCAAAAATGTTGGAAAAATATATAAAATATGCAAAAAAAATGGAAAAATGGTCTAAATATGCAATAATATGCACTTTACGAGTCTAAAATATGCCAAAATATGCATTTTTGGTCGAAATATGCAAAATATGCAAAATGAAGTTTGGTTTTTCCTACTCAGAATCTCATGAAACACAAAGATGTGTTGGATATGCACTATTACCTTGAATACAAAAAAACATGCATTTTATATTTTTCCGGGCTCTACAGTTATAAAGCCCATTTCGTCGGAAATTTTCTCGAAAAAGAAATTGTTCCAAAGTTTTTGAAACTTCGAGGTCGTAAAAGTATTTGCCAGTCAGACTGTAATTTACACAACACAATATCTATTTGAGCTCAATCAAGCGCCATAATATTTTCCATTTATTCGAAAATACATTAAAAACGACTTATCTTGGACAAGAATTCAGAAAAAATTGCAAACCCTCGATTTTTTTTTTCATAAATAACTCCCAAAACTATCCTTCTTCAAATCTCATAAAATCGAACATTACGCTAACGATATGACCAGTTTTTATTGAATTTAAGTACTTTTATGCAATATTTTTCATTAATTGGAAACATAATGAGCTTTGGGTAGGTATAACTTATCACCTATTCCAACGAAACCACTTTTTATTCGTGAAAATTTAACCCAAAAAAATCCCATAAAATTCATATTTGCGAAAAAAAAAAATACCTTAAACATTTCTTCTCTTCAGAACTGGATTCGGAATATTTTTCTACAATGTTGGTTCGACCGTACGTTGCAAAAAATTTATAGCAAAAACATTAATTATAACTTTAGCCGCGGTTAAATTGAATACTAATCATCCGACAAACGTGACTCATTTAATAATTTGTTGGATGAATCGATTCAACGGGAGTTTCCTTTCTACCAAGTTTAATCCGTTTAACAATTAAACCAGAAGTTTTTTTCAAGAAACGGAGGTAATTTTTGTTTGGTTAATAGTTATAAGTACTTGATTATAAATACAGACTGGGGAATTTCTTTCAATAAAAACTGATTTATGTATTATTGCCCCATTATATCGACTAGATATTATGCAAGCCACAGTATACTTAGTGAAAAATAACACATATGTGTTATGCATCCGCGATAATTAAAACTAAGTATCTGCTTGTACAGTTTTCCGTACTGGGTAATTCAGATGAAATATTACGATCGAAAAAAGTTGGAAATTGATAGTTATACTCGTTAAAAATTACACACTCTTGTAAACGTATAACTAGGCATTTACCTATTTAAGAAATCCATATGATTATAGCAAGTTGATATTATTTTGTACTTGGCTGTAATTTATTTTTTTCCTGCTAAAATTTTTAATGCACTAAAAATAGTAAAAAATTACGGGATATTTTCATTTTTCGAAACAATTAAAAATATTCAACAAATAATTTAAAAAGCACGATTAACGCTGTTACGGTACGTAAAATTAACGTAAAATACTCGTTGCGAATGAGAATTGCATAATTTTGAAATAAGGAAAAACCATCGGCGAGTTATATAATTATATTCAAATAATATTTTCGTGAAATTTATTCTCTCGGTATTTTTGAAGATGAAACTGGAAAATTCCGAGTAAGAATCAAAGGTTTGATAATCAACAAAAAGCACTTACAAGGGAGGTAGCTCAACTCAATTTAATCCAACCAACAACAAAAAAAATTGAAATTTGATATTATGCTCTATTTTCGATCTCCAAAATCGAGTAATCCGAGATTCTTGTCTAGATGCTAGGTTCATATTAACTACTTTTAAAAGATTTTCTTCAGTGCTGAAAAATCTCGAAACATCTCGAAACCGTATCTAATCGATTCGGGAGGTCAAAAATAAAATATACCTACAGGGTGTTCCATGAATCGTCTGCCGAACTCTTTTTTAAGGATATAACCGCCTAACCGGGTACCACTGAAAAAAATTGAGATGAACATGTTGCCTATCTTAAAAATTGAAGGGGCAAATTCTTCTACTCAAAAAGAAATACGTTAAAATTTTTCAACCTTGAAAATAGATACCTAAGTACTAGGAAAACTGGACAAATTTTCATTTCATGACTTTTTACCTAGGTAAGTACCTTTAAAATTGAAGGGGCGACAAAAAAATTTCCAAAAAAATAAACCAATCAGATACTTTTTGCAAACGTACCAGCAGGCAAAAAACAGCTGGTAGGCGTTTCTCAAATCAACAAAAAATCGACAAATAAATGGCTGGTAAATAAGAATCTTGTTTCAATTTTTCAAAGAATACATTTTTTCGGATGGACAGTACCAAAACAAGGCTGCGTTCAGAAAATGGTCAACAGAACAACAGATCAACAGAGAGAAATTCAATTTGCAAATTTTGAAACAGTTTTAAGTCTCCGATTGAAAAATTCACTTTAATTCAAATGGGAAATCAATTTTTTATTGAAGAAATACCCTTTTTTAAATTCTAGATTTATATTTCAGTAAATATTTGAAAATAAAATTTTTCTCTGTTGATCTGTTGTTCTGTTGACCGTTTTCTGAACGCAACCCAAAAATGCAGGGTCTACTCTACAGGTCACTTGAAATAAATGGACTTCAAAAAATTTTCAAATTTTCTCAATTTCGAATGATTTTTGGCCCCTTTATTTTTATATTAGACAAAAAATCTGCGGAACAAATTTTTTTCCTATTTTTCAATGTATGTATTATCAAATTTCCAATCTATTGATAATTATTTCAATTTTCTATCATCTTTTTTTCTAGCTCCTTCAATTTTAAAGTTGGGCAAAAAGTCATACAGTAAAAAATTGTTCAGTTTTCAAAGAACAAGTAGGTACATTCCAGCGCCTTGGGAATGGGGAGAGGGGGAGGGGGAAAGAGATATTTTCCGAGATTGAGAAAAAATTTAATGTGATTTTTTCAGAAAAAGCATATGCTCCTTCAATTTTCAAGACAGGCAACATGTTTGTCTCAGTTTTTTTTGGCAAACTTTCTGAACATATGCCTCGCACAGAAGTTGTTGGCTGGGGAAACTAGAAAGATAAATTTCAAAATCAAATCATATCATCTGATTGTGCAAGAGCTTGCAAGATTCTCCAAATCTTCGGAAATTGTCTAAAATTCAATAGTTTTAAACGTTTTTGAAAATTGTAAACAAAATTAAAAAATTATCAAAATTGAGTTGAAAACTTTTTTAGTGACCATCTGAACCAAAAAGCAAAATTCTTTTGAAAAACACTCTGTTTTATAGATTTTTCCCGCTATTTTTTCAATTAAAACTATGAAGAAAAATTTAAAAATTTATTAAACTGATTTTTTCAAAACGAAACTTTCTTTGTCTAGAATCTAGATAGTCACTAAATGAGCTCTAAAATAAAAATTTTGAAATTTGGAATTTTTCGATTTTTTTGAAGAATTGGAAGGTCTAGCCTCGGGTGAAAGATATGAATCGATTAGTGGCGTACCTATTCAAAAATGTCTGAAGGAGGGGGGGGGGGTCTGAACCAGTGGTGTCGGAAGCTTTTTTTGGAATGGATGCCAAATGAGTACAAAGACGGAAAACCAGAAAGTTTTCTAGGGATGAGCCGGGGGGGGGGAGAAGAGCATTATTTTCACACTCTAGCCTTAAATAATTTATATAATTATTACAATTTAATTTCTGGCCGAGAGAAGCAAAGGCGAAGTAATGAAAAAATTGTATATTCTCAAAAAATGCATTTTTTTCATTGTTTTACAAGTTTTAATATTTAATGCTTTGAAAAGACCAATTTTTCGAAAATCTTTGCACTCAATTCGCTTGAGCATGAAGCAAAATATAATTATTATGAATTATTTGAGTTAACAATGTGAAAAAGACTCCTTTTTGCCTCCCTCCTCCGAAAAGGAAGATTTTTGGAAGTGTACAATAAAAGGAGACTTTCTTTTGCAGTCACAGCAAATAAGAGATTAATATGATTATATGTAATTAAGTTGATGCCCGAGCGAAGCAAGGGCGAAAATTTGGGAAAATTGGATTTTTTTAATGTCCAAAAAATACATTTTTCACGTATATATTTTTGACCTCAAGGGAAAGATCCAGACCCCCCTCTCCCCCAATGGATACACCTATGGAATCGATTTTGAAATCTTGAAATTTATTTTTCTTACCTCCCTAACCAATAACTTTGGCGAGGAGTAAGTATTATTTTAAAAATAAAAAAAAATTGGTTTTTCCGCCAGCCCTTATGGAACACTCTGTATTTTGCAAGGTGATAAGATAATTTTATAATTTTAAAAATAGGTACACCAAACTTTGGAAATTGAACTTCAGCACCTGAAATTTTAGAAATAGTTTTTTTTTTCATGTACATAATTTACTTTCGATTTATTTTTGTTTCGGTTCAAAATTTTACTTCCAATTGGTGGGATACCCTCTTTATTAGATTGTTTTCTGAGTATCAAAAATTATCGGTAATTTTAATTCGACATTTTTCTCTTATGCTACAAATGTCAAGTCATAAAATAATAATTTTCATTTTCTCCATTCCCCACCTTCCTACAATATTCTCAAAATATTACTGACCGAGGAAACAGGAACGTATGAAAATGTTCATATTCCCTGTTCGATTTTTTTTACCCTAATAATCCCATTGTTAGACTTCTCGTTTATTTTGATTTTTTTTTCGCAAACGGTAGCTATAAAGAGGTGTAAAACAGGTTTAATGAAATAAATTTCATTAAACGCTTAATGACCTAGTTTAAATCAGAAGTGAAAATATGGCCTATTAAAAATTTGCTCGAGTCGTTTTTATGTATCAATTTGTCAAGTTACCCACAGCGTGAAAACTTGAGAACTTTTTCCCAAAGTAAATTGGTCGAAACGAGAAAGTTTAAGAAGTACCTAAATAAGTTGATTTCATTATTTACCTGAGGAATGGCCAGACATAATGCCATAAGCCATATAACTATGATGTGCTTAATCGCTCGGGACAGCTTTGAAACAGTTTGTGACATAAATGGATGGCATATGGCTACGTATCTTTCTATAGTGAACGCTGTTATGGTCAGAACAGTAGCGTTGGCGGCCGATTCCGAAGCGAATCCTTGCAATATGCATGATACTTCTCCGAAAATATAAGAATACCTGTAACATAAAATTAAAACCATTAAAATTAACCAAGCATTCGAAAAAGTTATAAAAACACGAAACAGGCTCGATTTTCGCATTCACCCATTAAAGTTCTACCGATGGTAAGTTGAACTTTTGAAACTTAATTAGGTGGTAAAAAGGAGCATATATAGCGGAGTTTGGTCACACCACGAAATGGCACTTCTTGTAACGTATACGAAAGGTAAACACACGAAGGATCCGAAATTTGTAAAGGAATTTATACTTATCAGGAAACTTTAGCTTTTAGTTTGATGGTCCTAAAAGTATCTTGGCATTCTTCTCGTACACGATAAGCTCGAGAAGATTATTTCTATCGTAGATGTCTTTTCGAAAGTAGATTTACAATGAATCATCTTTACGAAGATAAATTTTGTTTCGGTCTTGAGTGTCGTATAGAAAGTAATTCCGAAGTAAATTTGTCATTTAACGAAACACTTACATTTGGAAATTATTATTAAATTAACTTCCGAGTTGAAGCTGTAAAATATTAAGGGAATATATCTCCACACTTACTTAGAATGTGTACTAAATCAAAATTTTAAATTTCAAAAGTTTCATTCTTCGAAGCGGTTCAGTTAAGCACCTTTAAAAATGAAATTCCTAAAATTTCAATTAGGTACTAGAAATAAATTAGAGACCAAGAACTGAGCTCTTATTTTTTTAATGAAGTTCAACATAGGAAAACATTCTAAAAAAAAAAATAATGGAAAAACTGATACAAAATCATCACATGTTCTCCTTAAAAGTTTGAAAATATAAATCTTGATTTTTGGAAACTAACATTAGCCCTATGGAAATATCCTAGATTTTTTTAGAGATGTTTTGCTCGTATATCCATTTTATCAAATTTAAAATCCCTAAATATTTCCAGAATGATTTTTCGAGTGTTTAGGTTCAAAGTTCATCTCTCAGAATTAAAAGTGAGTCGCATTTTCAGATTTAAAAGAAATGTTTGAAAATTTTTCAATTTTTTTCATTTTTTAAAATTTATTTATTTTTATTTTCAGAATCTTATTCTATCGAACCACTCCGAGGGTCAAACACATAGGCGGAGATGAAACATGACTCTATCTCCGCCAATGGTCAAACATGAAAAATTCCAGAAAAAAATCATGCACTGTGTTATAAAAAACACCTATTCGTTTGAATCGCAAAAATTGGTAGGTAATCAACGTTGATAAAAATCTACAGTGGAGAAAATTATGACAAATGAAGTGTTAAAATGCAACGTAACAAAATTTCAGATATAATCGCCACCCGTTTAAGCGAATATAATTTTAGAGAATAAATCATCAACATTTTGACTCGACAGACGACTTTACGAGTTCTTGATAATTGATTCGATTAATTTATAAAGTAACCAAACCAAATTCCCTTTCATAATTAATTTCGAGTTGAAATAGCGCAATTCAAATACCACAACTTTAATTTCTCTCGTTGATATATTTGTGGACAAACGTACGTGGGTCAATTGTTCTAAGAATACTTGATAGTGTACCAAATAAAGCGGTAGGTTCGTTTTGTTCGGCAACTTTTGATCAAGGAAATGGTACCGTAACAACTGTATCAGATGTGGTTTCTTTGAAGATTGTACTTAATAAAACTTCTATGGGTTTTACTTTTCATTTCAAAATTTTTGAAGTTTTTCATTAGCGTGATGGTAGAATTAGTAGGTAAGAAAGATTCTCGAAAATAATTTTCGAATAGCAAGTAGAAAGCTCTGCGTTTGTACAAGTAGATACTTATCTCTAGATCTCTTTTGCTTTATTTTCCCAGAAATTACAGAAGTGAATCAAAAACGATATTATGAAGGAGGAAGGAGAATGGTGGGCAAAACTTATGAAATTTCTTACAAGAATAAAAAGTCATTCAAGTAAGCATCTATTTCATTGCACGTTTTTCCAAATTCGAAATTCATATTTTTAATCAAAATATCGGAAAAGTGTTTTCGGGAGAAAAAACTACCTACTCTCTGATTCTGAATCAGTGAAGTCACCGATGAACAGACAGAATCACAGTACAGGAAAAACCAATGAATTTCGCCGATTTTCAGCGAATTTTTTCTGATTTTTTTAAAAAGACTTTCTCTGATTTTTCAAATAAATTCATAAATTTTACTGATTTTTCGGTAAATTTTCACTGATTTGTTTTTAGTGAGAATATTTTCACTGATTTTCTCCTCTGCTTCAATAACTGTTTCTCAGCGATTTTCGATAATTTTCACTGATTTATGAATGAGAGAGTAAAAAAAACACGTTGAGTCGAAAAATTGCAATTTCTGTCAGAAAATTGCAATACTGTTTGGTGTTCATTCACTTGAAGTTCGATTTTTCAACTAAAATTATGAACTTATTTGGAAAATTTTAAGCTTAAGGTAAACTTTTTAAATTTTTTTGGCACTAACTGCATTTTTTCCTACTCAAGCCGAAAATTTTTCCCTCTTCTTATGTAAAAATTCATAATACAACACCGAAGGTGTGATTTCAGATGCTGATTCGGTCTACAAATTTATTAGAATTATATTTTTACTTGACGAGAGATATAAGATTAAGATTAAAATTTATAAAACCGTTTATATTTTCAAAAGGATCTATAACTTCTTAGACAGAGGTTACTTGGTGCTAGAGGGCTGAAAATTTGCAAGCTTTAGACCAACTTTTCTGCCAACTCACTATTTCATTTTCAAAATAATAATAATAATTCTAACAATACATACTTAAATGAATAATAGGATTAAATAATTTTGAACAGAAATCATTAATCAAGATGAGTTTTGATTCTTCAACGCGAAGGAAAAATTGCCTTTCAAAGTTTGAATTAAGAGGCTGCAAAAAACCCCTCGAAATCGATTATTACTTAATGAGGATTAAGTAATGTATTTCTCATTCTTATATTCGTATCTTCAAGAATATTATTTTCTCTTTACGTTTCTGATCGCTAAAAAAAGTTTTATAGATAATTCTTTCTCTATTTTCTAAAAATCATGTTATTCGCATGAACAGAGGAATTCCATTAGAATGCGGATGACAATATAATCGCTTTACTGATTTCTATTTCAAGCTACGTATCTTATACGCCTACAAAATCGTTGAATGCAACTCATTTTATACGAATACTAACTACTATTATGTACGTGTGTGTTTTGACGTTTGCCAAGTTACCGCAATATTGTTATTAATATTGATCAGAATAGAATAGTGTAGGCATTTCGAACAATACAAAAATAATTATACAGTTTTGCCGAACAATGTTTTTGAATGTATAAATTTCAATCCAAATTGTTTCCCAAATATCACGTTCTTGATTATTCAACTCCCTATCTTTTATACTAACTCAGGTTTTTTATTTTTTTTTCAGTTTCAAGATTTAAATGATGAAAAATGGTTTTTATCAACAAGAAAACACATTATTCGTGGATTTTTTAGTTCATTGAACGTAAATAAATGATTAAAATCCATCTTTCGAATCGAAAAAAATCTTATTTTTCAGGCCATTGAAATCAACAAATTGAATCTATGACTATGAAAATTTAAAATCGCCCCCAGGTACGTAATTTTCGAACGAGCAGAAAAATAATTTCTTACCCCAAGTTTTTAAATTTACCTATTTCACACTTTTCAGAATTTTTCCAGATTTTTATGAGCAGTAGTTTTTGTTCCTTAAAATTGCCTACTGCTTTTCATCAATTTTTCTCAGTTTTTTGAATATTTGACCAACTTCCAAAACTCAAAAAAATGTGAAAAAATTCCAAGAGGTAGTACATTGAAAAACTTTGGAAAACAATTTTTTCTGCCCATTTCAATTATTGTGTTTTTCGGGGCACTTTAAAATTTTCAAATTCAAGGTCATTAAAATCATTGAAAAAATATAAAAAATTTAAAGGGACATACACCTATACCTATATGCAAAGTTTTAAAAGAATCAGTTGAAAATATGCAGAAATGGAATTTTTAGCTTAAAAATCACTTATTTTGAGGCCTTGGGTGATCAGAGGGAGATGGAAATTCGCTTATTCACTCTAAAATCATTTTCTACCACAACAAATCGAAAGACGAAGTTTATGATCAAGTTCCATCCGAGGTTAAATGACTCCCTTACCCCACCACAGCCTTTGAACAAAAATGATTGGTTGGGCAATATTGTAAAAATGTATCCATTTTCAGCCAAAAAAATCAATATTGACCAATATTGAAAAAAAAACTTAAAAGAGGGCTAACATTTTATTTAAAAACCATGTTCGAATAGAGGGAGGTCATCAACTTTGGACTACTTCATACTCGATAAATTTAAAATTGATTACGAAACAATTTCGATTAAAAAAAAATCGATTCCAAATAAAATTAAAAATTTATTTAAGAAGTACTCATTACAACTGTTCTATTAGTTTTAGTGTAATGTCTTCTTTCTATACATAATTCATTCAGTTAATACTCCAAGAATAACAACAGACAATTCAAAAAAAAGTCGAGTTTAGATCCCTCTATAAAGCAATTATTTCGCCTACAAGTTCGTAACAGTGGCAAGGTTTTAAAATAAATTAAAATGATTTCAAGTTTGGAGGAAATGTTCCCTACCTACCGATACGAAATCCAAGGTCGATTCTACGAAAGAAGAAGCAAATCCCCTCCTTTACGTTAACCAAAGTAAATAAAATAATTCGAATTGAAAATTTCGAATGGGTTTCATTTCACATGGGTATATCGATGTACATATTAAATTCCAATTCCCAATTCTTTAATAAATTATATGCACCAAAAATTTCCTAAATAGGTATAAACTCAGAATACCTATTCTTTTTTATTTTTCACTCGAATTTTTACAGGAAAAGCTTTTCGAAATACAACCTTGTTCAATTTTCATTTTCCATTATTTTTATCCGCGTAGGTATAAAAGGGATAAATAAATAAGTAATGGAATGGCTAAAACAGATTTTCAAAATTAACGGTTATGGCTTCTTTTCAGCTGACATCATTCAACCATGCATAATAAATGAACTCCTGTAATTGGTAAAAATATATTAAAATTGTTTTAGGCTATAGAATCTTATTCGTGTAAAAAAAAAGCTTAACCGGAGTCGCCGGATAAATTGCTTTTATTTAATAAACGTATAATTTAATAGCCAAGTAATTATTATTAGCTTACTTCGAATGAGATAATTATCGAAAAACGCATTTTTTTTTTCATGTTGAACCCTAACGCAATTATTCATGTACTTATTTTTGCTTCGAGGTATTCATAAAAATATTCTAAATGCAATAGCCTTAATTTCAATCATAAATCGTCAAAATTAATATTTAATGTATGAGAAGACTGATTATATTTCCCATCGTGTAAGGTACGAGCATAGAAATCAAAATTAAATTCATCCAATGTTAGGATGTCAAAATTACAAACAATTATTGTCACAAATTTTCTAATCTGTTAAGACATTTAATTCGACGCCAAATTAATTCACACGCAGTGTTTATTCTTTTGAAGGAAAATGTCAAAGTTTACATAGCAGAAAAAGCTCCAAGGTAAAGGTTACGATTACGAGAAGATTATTCGTCGTTTGAAACTTTAATAAAAAGTTATTTGTCAGCTTTATGAAAGCAGAAACGACTCCAATATTCACATAGGTACCTATATTACAAGTTCACCTTAATCTTTTGCAATTTTTTTCTCCTTTCAACAACGTGGATTTCTTTCAATGAGTAATTTTGGTAAATCTGCATAATTTGTAAAATGTTTACAGGCGGTGTGTAAAAATAGGTTGATAAATTGACGAGAATACGAAAAAGAGACTACGTGGGTGTCGCAATCTTGATAATGTCGATTTACAATTTCATGTGGAAAATGGAAATAAGAATTCTACGAATTTGTTTGGGTTTTCATCGCAATTAGCCGAATCTAAAAATACTCTCAAGTTCGAGAAAACTGCAGGTTTCCGAGCTTATTAAAGCAATTGTACAAAATTTAGTTGATTGAAAGTTTAACGTACCTACGTATTTTGTTGACTTTTTTTTTCATTATTTATTACGTAATTGGGTATAATACGTACAATATCTGTGTAGCGTACGTGCATACCGCATATGGTTTATGACATAAAAATAACTTGTTATTCGATATAGGCAGATACTAAGTATATACATGAGTTTGATTTTTTTTCTGCAATGTTTTAAAAAAATTCCCAGTGGTTTCGTAAACCAGCTTTATATACTTCCTATACTACGAAAATTATTTTTCCACGAGATTCTTGCACGTGCGTGGTATTGAATAAAGTAGATGAGAAAATTTCTAAACGGAGTTACCACTAGTTACCCATACTTAATAAGATTGAGTTAGATTTATAGCATTTGTACTTTTGCAAACGATATCTTGATACTCAGCGAAGCATAGGAAGCATTTTTGGTTTACGTTTTCATGCAAATCCACCACACCGGTGTAGCATTACGAACATAAATCAACCCGGATGGTTGCTTTGGTAAAATCTGAATCTGCTGGCGCTATAAGAACTTCCAGAAGGGAATTTTTCATTAAATTATTAAAAAACGTTTAATTAAGGTACCTGAAAATTAAAACTCTTTTCATGGAAGCGCGCCAAATTCTTAATAAATTGATAAAAATTATCTACTTACATGATTGACCATTTAGCGCTCACTTCAGCGCTAGCATCGCTTTTAAAACTGAGGGGATAAAATACATTGCATATAAGGGAAAAACAAAGTTTTTTGAATTTTTAAGGAAAGCTGTGGGTTTATGTAAAATGTAACCATCTAGTAAGAATCAAATGTATTGAAATTCCCTGTCGATTGGTTTAAAAAAGTTCCAATTTTGTCCAATAATAACTATTGACCATTTCGAGCTCACTTGAGCGCTAGTGTAGCTGAGGTGATAGAATCAAATAAAATACATTAGCTCTAATGGGAGGAATTCAGTTTTTCGAATTTTTAAGGAAAACGGTGGGTTTATGTGAAATTTACCCATAATAAGAATTAAAGATTATTAAATTTCACATCGATTGGTGCAAAAAGTTTTGAATTTCTTTCAATGATAAACATTTTATGGGTATTTCTTTTCTCTACAAGTTGCTGTAATAATAAATTGGTGTTGTCGATCTCAATTTTGAGTTATTTCAATTCAAAGTTAACGTGAGCAAAAAACAAATGAAAAGAAATACCCATAAAATGTTTATTATTAAACGAAATTCAAAACTTTTTGCACCAATCGATGTGAAATTTAATAATCTTTAAATCTTATTATGGGTAAATTTCACATAAACCCAACGTTTTCCTTAAAAATTTGAAAAGCCAAATTCCTCCCATAAGAGCTAATGTATTTTATTTGATTCTATCACCTCAGCAACCGTAGTTCCAACAAGTTTGCATAGAATGCAGCCACTCCGCGCGAAATGGTCAATTTTATGCGCATTTTCTTTTTATTCACTTTTAGCATACCTACCGGGTAGGGTTCAACAAATACCTGGATACTCGGATCGCTATCCAAGTACTCAGATATTTGGCAAATATCCGGATAAAGCGTGGATTATAATCAAGTTTTAAGACGTAGACTTTTGACTTATTCCTTAGAATATGGATAAATTGATATTTTAAGGAATAAGTCAAAATACATTTGAAGAAGTTGGTGATTAATTTTGACTAAGAACAAGTATTTAATATACAAATATATTATCAAAATTTAATTTATTTTTACTTATTCCTTAAAAATTCGATTTATCCATATTTTAAAGTTTAAGGAAAAAGTCAAAATCTTTATTATAAACCACCCTTAATTGAAAAGAACGCATTTCATTGGATATTCCCTTAGTTAAAAAAAAAAAATCCACTAGGAGTACTAAATGAAATTATAAAAAACTAGCTGTTTAACCCGTCCGTTCCGGACGGGCTACCGAGAACTTCTTTTTAAATCGTAGATTCCTTTTTGAAAAACAACCATAATGCATTACTTCTTAAAAATAGAAAATCGCTTAGATTGTTCAAATCAAATATCTCGTTAGTACATTTGCGGTGAAATGTACGGATAATTATTATCCATAAAATTGACCACAGTTTAATGGGTTTTCCCAAACTCCACAAACGGTAATTTTTTTGGAAAATTCCTATCCACAAAATTTGTCACATGTTCAAACATTTTTCATTTGTGGTGAAATACATGGATAATTATCATCCATAAAATTAACCACATTTTTATGTGTTTCCCCGAACTCTTGAATTGGTAATTTTGATGGAAAATTCCTATCCACAAAATTCGCCACATTTTCAAACCTTTCACCTACATTTGTGGTAAAATGCGTGGATAATTATTAACCATAAAATTAACCATATTTTTATGGGTTTCCCTGAACTCTTGAATTGGTAATTTTGATGGAAAATTCCTATCCACAAAATTCGCCACATTTTCAAACCTTTCACCTACATTTGTGGTGAAATGCGTGGGTAATTATTATCCATAAAATTGACCACGGTTTAATGGGTTTCTCCAAACTCTACAAACGGTAATTTTGATGGATAATTCCTATCCACAAAATTTGCCACATGTTCAAACCTTTTACATTTGTGGTGAGATGTATGGATAATTATTGGGTTGGGTTTCCGCAAACTCAAATCAAATTCAAAATCGAATTCTTTGAAAAACCAAAATGTATCACTCTCTTTAAAAAAAAAGAATAGAATATTTCTGCAATTTGATATTTAAAAAATAATTTAATGTAAAAAAAAAAGTCAAAAAATTCTCCCGGCGGGGTTCGAACCCTGACTTTTGAGGTGGTAATCCGAAAGTAAGTCATTTCAGTCATTGTGACTCTCGCCAAGGTCATAAGGGCGGGGGGGGGGGGTGGCGAAGATGAAATCGCATTTCGAGGAATATCTCGAAAACGAAGCAGTTTCAGTAAAAATCGAAGAGAACCAAAATTGTACCCCGTAAAATTTCCTATCGTCAATGTGTCGTTAGGTTTTTGATTCTGCTGTTCCGTAAAAACAGCCCTCTTCTTTATAATAATAGTTCCGGGAGCTGTCGGAAAAGTTCAATCATTTTCGGGAACAGTTCGGCAATTTCCGTGATATCCGGATAATCCATTAATGTGTTGAAATGTACATATGTCACTATTTTAAAATAGTAACAGATCAGCTAATTAGCCGTTTTGAAACGGTTACTGAATTATGAAGATGATTGTTTTGACGCATTAGAAAGTGAATCACGGCTTGAATATTTACGCAGTTATTTATTTTAATTCAAAGTTGACGCATGTAAAAAACAAATGCAGGGCGTTCGATTAATACTGTACTTTGGGTAAGAAATTGCTAAAAATCGCAAGTGGGCAATACTTCGTTCAATTTTTTAACTGAAACAAATTATTGCCAATTTACGATTTTTAACACGACGAATATTTTGGGGCAGAATTAAACGAACGCCCGGGAGGTATTGCCCCGTATCAATGCAAAAAAACACCACAAATCCTTATTACGACAAGACATAAAGGGAAAAAATAAAAATCCTAAATTTACCGACCAAATCACTTACTAGATTTTTTCTAAAAATGAAAAAAAAAAACATTCATGTATTTTCCAATAATTAACCAAGCCACGCACGAAATTCTTTTTCTTCGAGGTATCAACAATAACACGGTCGGGTTTGCTATAGGCATTTTAGCCAGTACATATTTACACGAAAGGGTTGTTGACAGTACAACAGTTTTACTAAATTTTAAAACTATAGTAGGTACTCATTCTTAAAATATTATTTTAAAAACTTGATTTCGAAGCTTATTTAGAATGTTTGATATTTGACTACAACGTGATGTAAAACAAGAAAAACATACAAGGACAAATGCAAAGGGTCGGATATCTCCCTCGTTTAAAATTAATAAACTTTTCTCAATTTTACTTAATTATAGGAACGGAACCTACTCGAAGTGTAACGGAAAATATACCAGAATTTTTTGCGAGGGCAAGGCCTTCGTTATCATTCTTTACTTTTAAATTTTCCAAACATCCATACAATTTTGAGCCTCAGGTTCGTTTTTTTCTCAAATTGATAAAACAAGCCTTGGAGATAGAAAACCAGCTTCCGCGAGAATTATTCATCAAGTTGATATTCACGCCGAGAAAATATTTTTTCTACTCCAGCTTTCGCAGAAATCCAATAAACGTATAATAGATACTTTACAGATGATCAAACTCACATTTGCCTCGAGGCTAAAAGCTTCCTTCGTAAGGTATTTGAAAGTAGAAAAGCTTCAATTTAGCGAGGTGATACTTACCTAATATATCACATTGTAGGTAAATTAATAAAGAAGAACGTATTAGTGTCGAAAATGTAAATATAACTTCGTAAGGTAGGTAATTTTGTTTCTTAAAAATGTCATTTTTTTTCTCCAATAAATAAAAATATACAGATGCAATCTTCATTCAATTTATTTCAACAAACACAATTTGCGATTTAATCGAGCATTAATTTTGCAATATCATACACGATCCAATATTCTCAAAATCTAGATTTTATTGTACAACTAAAACACTCAACTTGAAGGTTACGACCTCTTACCCACGTAGGTACTATTGATTTTTAAACGAAAATTTTATTGAAAATTTAATATTTATCCACCAGTAAGTCGAGTATACTGAAATGAACTACTAGCAGATGAAAATAATATTGGTAAATTACTCTTGGGCACACCATTTCTCATTAGGAAAAAAAAAGATAACCCTAAAGAAAATGAAAATAAATACCCTTTAGGTAAAACGAGATAATATACGTAGCTATTGTTTGCCTGATACACATAAATCTCGTATTTATTTTCAAAAGTCAAATTCGAATATTTCACGATACACACACACACCTAACTGATTTTTTCAGCCTCGCATCTCAGTTTAATATAAGAGTATTTACACCAAAAAAACAAGCAATCTGCTGGCTTTTGATTCGTCATAAATACGAACTTACCTACAAAGACACGTGATTTGATAACACTTGGCACGTTTATTTGAAACGTAACACTAGATAAACATTTGATTAAATCGGAAGTATATCCACGGGTACACAGCCATACCAAAAAGATTGAGATGAATGTGAACTTGTGAAATAGGTATAAGTCGAGGATTCAAGTACGAGTACGAAAGTGAAAATTAAGTCTTCTAAAGATGTTGGCGGGGGAAAAAAGGACAAATATTATGGAACATTTCTCGTAAAATTAAAAATGAAACATGATGCTTTTCCTACTAGATTTATCAAATTTGTCTCGTTTTTGATGTTTTGTTTAGTGCTCTTGTAATCGAAACAGCGCAAAGGTATTTCAATATTATACTGTCAAGTAGAGTACAGAGATTAGTTTCAAGCGTTAGCTAATAAAATATTTAATCGGGAATCCTAAGTCGAGTAAACATAAAATAAATTACTTTTCGTGCAAAAAAAATATGTTGAATTTATAAAAAAAATCATAACGATATTTGAAAGTATGCAAACCTGATAACCTGCCTCAAGGTATGCCTGACTTGATTTCATAACTTGTTCAGCGCAATTTGATTCTAATATGCAACATAGGTATAACAAAACATTGACGTTTACAGAAGTTTGTCACAAAACACATGAAATAAGTATATAGATATAAGAATTCGGAAATTGAAAAAATTCTCGTAAAACGAATGATATGTCGTTCCAGATAATCTCAAAGCTCAAACAATAAGGTAGTTCGTATGTTATTTTTTTTTCATATTTGTCTACTTATATTCATACCCACAGTAATCCAGCAACGACATGCGTCAAATTTGACATTTGAAACAAAAAAAAAGTTGTTTTTTAAAAATTATTTACGACATTTGAAATATTTCCAATCGAGAGTAATAAAATGGCGTGTTTTTATTTTATATTTATTGATCCGTAGTTATGATGTTTAGATAAAGGTATGTTTATTTTTATGTAGTTTTTTCAACATAATTACATCAAGTATGATCGAATACTGGTAGGAAAATTTGAAAAATTTCATAGTTTGGAATTTTATATAGGTAACCACTGTTGGATGTCGAATATGAAAAAATTCGTAAAAATGGTAGCCAAAGAATATTTTACAAAGGTATCTGCATCTCCTGTTAGAATTATAAAAAATATTCGAAATGTTGAAAGAATAACCAAGATTCGTCATTCAAATTACAGAATGACGTGGCGGAATTATTTCAATAAAGAAACCGATCAACAGTTTTTGAAATTTTCAACGTTTTTAATTCAAAACTTGAGTTATCTAACGAGTAGGTACTAGGTACCCGAGTAAAAAATTTAATTTTTAATAGCAGGTGTACCTATAAGTAGTAATTTTTTTTTTGTCTTCAAATGATGCATTTTTCGAGAAAAACGGAATTGAGAATCGGTAGATTAGCTAGAAGCGGTATTATTTCATTATGTATCATTCTATCCCAGAGAAAAAATCTCTATTCAACATTACTGCACCTCTTGGCTTCAAGAAATGATTTTTTCTGGACTTTTCTAAGGGTTCCTAATTTAATTCCTCAGAAAACACTCCAAGCCACAAAATAATGAGCCAGATTAACGTTTATTTATTGGTACTGAATAAGAAAATATTTGCTGCCAAACAAAACTAAAACTCTTCAGTTTTTTGATATCAGAAAATATTTTATTGAGCTATAATTTTGGTAAACTTTAAAGTAAAACCAGTTTTTTTTTTCGAGGAGGAAATGAACCGTGTAGGCGATAGTAAAAAATACAAAAAAGCAATGTAAAACCAAAAAAATTGAAAAAAGTCAGGTTTTTATACAATTTCTCAAAATTTGCTTGTTCTCAAAATAATTTTCTGATGAAATATGATAGAAAAATTATGAAATTTTTGGTTTAGGGGGGGGGGAGAGGAGGGTGTCGTATCACTTTTTTTGGCTACGCCATCGTCACTGGACATGTGGACGAAATGATGAAAGATTATATTGAACATCAAGAAATTAATCAAAACAAGACAACCATTTTCGCTATTTCTTAATTTACTCCAAAATTGGTCGAAGCTCAGGAAACACACTGCAAGATACAATTTCAGGGGTGGATCAAAAAAACATTCATATCTTAGATTTTGAAAATAACAAGAGAGGAAGTTCACTTCGCAAGGAAAGAATTTAGGCTTCCTATTAAAGATCCTCAAAAATAAGCGACCCTTGAAAAATCACAGTAAGTAGTTTTTAGCACCTTTGGAGTGATGCCACTTGCCTTGCATCTCAGTATCCCCCTCAAAAAGTATAATTCAAGTTCTTATACCTCTTCAATTCGTAGACCTTGAATTTCGATTCAACTTATTGCCCTCTGCAAGGTGGTTAAAAAATCACATAGGTATCGCGAAATTAAAAATTTATTGATTTTTATAAAATTCAAACCGCTTGACTAACTTTTAATTAATTTTCACAATTCATCTTTTCAACACATGAAATTCTTAAGGTAAAGGCGCCTAATTTGGACCCCCGGCCGATCTCGTCCGTTTTATGACTCGATCTAGTGGGGAAAAAAATCATACTAAGTATACCATTTTTTCATGAGAAACACGCCTAGCATAAAATCACCAAGAAAAACAGATAAACACGAAAAACGATTTCGCTCCCTCGAACAACTTTTTTCAAAATTTTCATTATTGAAAATAAGTCTTGTAAAAAGAAAGTTCAGAATTTTTTATGAATATATGCCCAAAAACTACATTTCAAAAGCTACCTATTTTGAAAGTTGAGGTAATTTGAGTTGAAAATTTTTTGAGTAAGTAGCCTAATGGGGGTCCAAATACGTTATGATGAAAATAAAGCATAAATTTAATCGTTTTCATTTATTTTCTGGCAGATGCTGGAAATTTTATAGCAAATTTTATGAAATTTTGAGTTGTTTAACAGTAATTATTTGAAAAATGGTGTCTCATTCGTAAAAGTAAGCAAAAACTCCATTTTGGGAAGAGGTGGATTGACCCCTGTGAATTCTGACTCTGAGGGGGCAGGACTCTTTCATCCTGTCTAAAAGCTTAAAAAATCGAAATAAATACGCATATCTACGACGTTTTCCATGTTTTTAAAACAAATTTTCAAGGGGTCCAAATTAGGCGCATAAAAATTGATCTTCTGGAAAAAAAATCGCCAAAAATCGATTTTTCAATATTTTGAGCTGTTCTTCGATATAGGTGTAGTCAAGGCTTCAGCCTACACTCTGACTTCAGTTTTGGGGGTCTGGGGCGTCTTGGGGCGATTCTGCAGCCTCACAACAAAAAGGGGTCCAGATTAGGCTACCTACCTTACCTTATGAAATTTTTTCTCAAATTTCCTCTGAAATATTTCCAAAAAAATTTCAGCTCCGGAATTTTTTTCCAGCACCAAATTTTTCCGCAAATATTTTACTTGTGAAATTTTCAAATCTAGATTTTTTGAATGTTCTCAACAAGACTTCAAATGTTATTTCTGAGAATAATAACACTATAAAGAAATTAAATTGTGTGTGTGGGGGGGGGGGGCAGGCAGAAAATAAAAAATCATTAGAAAATTTGAAATATGAAACAATTTTAGCAAATTGGGTTCTATAAAATTTCAA
Organism: Pseudococcus jackbeardsleyi; assembly: GCA_038380155.1. Taxonomy (NCBI): domain Eukaryota; kingdom Metazoa; phylum Arthropoda; class Insecta; order Hemiptera; family Pseudococcidae; genus Pseudococcus; species Pseudococcus jackbeardsleyi. The sequence goes on from CM076238.1 coordinate 42,960,274, forward strand.
ACAGGTAGTTTCCGAGTCCACTCAACTGTTGTGAGATTTTTCACGAAAAATCTAAACTTTCGTTAGCTACGTATTTATTTTTCATCGAGTATTTGAGAAAAATTCGTTGTTTGACATTTGAAACTTATCCACTGAACCCGAAATGAAGAATAATTGGGGTGCGTTCACTTTGGGTTTGAAATAAGGTTTTACCTTATTTTTAAATTATAAACAAACTTTCATAAGGGCAAATTCATTCTTTTCAATTTTGATAATTTAATAATTACTGGCTGGGGATGGCAATTTTTCTCAACTTTACCCCACTAGAATGAATTAAACAAAATTTTCAAGCAGCATAATCCTGCAGTGGCCAATTAATTATGGTGCGAGGAAAAAATTATGGTTTGAACAAATCTTTCGGAAACGAAAAAATCTGATTGGCTGATTTCTTTGTTTATACTTTATAAATAAGGAAATACCTTATTTCAAACCCAAAGTGAACGCAGCCTTGTATTTACTGTCAGACCGATATATCATGACACTTTTTGCAGTGGTACCAGCAGGCAAAAAAAGCTGCAGGGTTACTCAAATCAACAAAACATTGACAAATAGGTGGCTGGTAAATAAGAATTTTGTTTTGATTTTTCAGAGAAAACAAATACATTTGATTGTTTATTTACTGAATAAATTTTTTCAAAAATTTAAGAATCCCTAAAATTTAGAACTTTTTGCTCATTGGTAACCCTGCAAAAAGTGTCATGATATAACGGTCTGACAGTATCGAGTGTAGACTTTTTTTTTCAATCAACAAGTACGATACCTACACAAAGATATTTTCTGTCTAGATGCTCGAAGGCTCAGTAAAATTTGATACATTATCAAGCAGGCATTATTTCACAGTATACAAACAAACTTAATTCAAAAGTTCGTTCACTCGGTTCGCAAACACGTTTCATTTATACCACATTCAAGTATCCGCGACACGAGTTGTATCTGTGTCAGTATCTTCCAACAAGCTTATTTTAAATGCAGCGAGAAAACAAGATTTCTGTATGACCTTGAACGGTTCAACTATTTTCAGGAAGTGTCGAATAAGCACGAAAACAAAATTAGATTAATTCTTGCTTTAGAATAAAATATTTGCCCAAAACAATTAAACTGCTTAAATAAATATTGTATGTAAGTAGAGACGTATCACGAAAGCATGGATTAAAACAGATTTTATTAAAATATGCACTGCATTTAATCCGTTTAACGTGAAAATCAAGTGCACGTGATAATCCATAAAATTTCAAAAAAAAAAAAAAAAAAAAGGTAATTAAATCGCATAGGTAAAACCTACTAAGTACACCAGTGGCAGTCATACAACTACACAAGTTTATTTTCAAGATTTTCCAAACGACCTATTCGAAGAAAGAATTCACAACTGTGACGCGAACATGGCGGGTAATTTTGATTTTGTTTTTGCCATTCGATTTTCACATAATATTATTTGTAGGTAACACGTAAATTATTCTCATTATTTGATTCGTATTTTATACCGGCGTAAGTACCATACTCACCATACTAATTTCGATTACAAAACCGACGCGTATTGGAGAAAAAATAAAATGAATTATTCATTTTATTTCGCAATATTCTCCATTACAATGATTATAAAAATGTAATGTCATTTTTATACTTATTTATGTTACGAATAGAATTATGGAAGTGAACTTGCCGCAAAGTGTTGGCAATTTCGTTGCACTAAAATTTAAGTACTTTTTCAGCAAAATCAACTATAACTGTCGTTACGTACATAAATTTTTTTCTTCTATGTGACAATAAATAACTTGACGTAGGTACCAACCGGATAATTGGTATTTTTCAAATTATAGAAGTTCCATATTGGAATTTCTTTTCGATATAGATGAATGCGGAATCGAATGCCAGGTTGTCCATACGAACGAAGAAAAAAGATTATTACCTACTCCAGCATCCAATGTCGATGAGTTCTGACTTGTTACAAAATTCGTTACGAAGAATGTAACCAAGTGTTAATATAGGTATCTTCATCTTGCAAATGATTTTCTCGTCATTGCTTACTTACCACGCAATTAAAGAGTGATCGTGTCGTCCATTAGATTAATTCCTAATGAATCATTTCACACACGTCTGGTTGAGTTACGTCAATATTGAGAATATTTCCTTTAAGTTTTTCTATTCGCATGGTTTATTGGACGGATTTTCTTTAGAAAAATCCATCTATTGCCATGTATCAATCGCTTTGTTAGAGAAAGAAAGAGATAGAGTGAAATTTGTTTTAAGAATTAAGATGGGAAAAAATGAAACTTTTATCACAAAAACAGTCATCTGATTCGCTTCTCACACAATTAAAAAAAAAATTTACCTCTGATTTTCTTGGACAATAATTATGGTCTTCCAAAATAATCATTTGATTTGAAAAATTATTTCAATATTATTAAGTATTTCCGAGATTCTTCTTTCCTACTGTATTTTTAGAATATCCTGGGAATGAGATAGGATGATGTGAGCACGAATAGATCTTGGGATGGGACATAAATTGGAAAATTGGTTTATTTTGAGTGAAGAGATTTTCTGAAAAAATCACCTCCCTCCCCCCATGAAGAAAAGCTAGGGAGTTTTAAAGTGAGGTCACTTTCAAAATAAGTTTTTGGCTGCCTTTGGGTCGGTTGATTCTTTCACTGAAAAATTGTTATTCGAGTTTTTACATTCTACGTCTGCAAATCTCTGACTTTGAAAATAAGTGTTGAAAATATTATCAAATTTCTTTGAGTAATTTTCGATTCTTGTCAAATCCAAATTACTCCCCCAAACGCCTCAAAACCCAGTAGAAAATTATGTTTTTGTGTCCTAGAATCATAATTGAAGATATTTTTCAAAAAAAATTCATAACAGTACTGCCTACTGTAATTCGATCAACACATTTTTTTTAAAATTTCTTTTAAGTATTTGGCTTTGGTCACACCGTTGTAAAAAAATTTTGTTCAACCATTTTTAATTTATTGGGGCCAAATATTGATTAAAAAATCTGCTGGCCTTTTTTTCAAGGAACTAAATGAACAACTTGAATTTTATGAAAACTGTATGAATGTAAATCTAATAAACAACATTACCACAATTTTTTTTAAATTATAAAAAATCATCTAAAAAATTTTCTGACTCGATTTTTAGCAGGGTGGCGGCCCGAATTGAACCCCAAACCCCAAACCCGGAAGAACCCGATAATTTTGGTCGAACTCGAACTCCAAAAACTCCGAATTGAACCCTGATCTCGAACCGGATCATTAATCTGGGGTTTAAATCAATTTTAAAAAGTGAAATATTTTGTACGTAGAAATAATGTTTTTTTTTTTCATCTTTTCGATCGATTTTTAATCTCAGTTTAAAATCAAAGATAATTTTTTTTTCATTTCAAAATTATAAAAGAAAATTAATCAGAACCTAAACCGAACCGAACCCAGAACTTGAAACGCTGAACCTGGAACCCAAACCCAATCATCACGAACCCGAACCCGAAACTTTTAGATTCGGGCCACCATCCTTGATTTTTAGGCGTTTGAGGAACGATAAAGATCAAAATTTCGTCAAATGTGATGTGCAATTTTTCACCTCCGTAATAGATAGTAAACAATTTTAAGGTCAATGAACTACTTCCCCAATTTTTGTCAAAATCCCACCTAGAAAGTATGTTTTGGAGGAGCTAAGAATACGGGGGAAAAAATAGGGGTTAGGGTAAAACTATTATGAAAAAATTGAGTAACTTGTCATTTTTGGTTAATTCTCTGAAAATTTACATTTTTCAGTTATGGATATTTTTTTCAAATACCAATCAATTTTTAAAATTTTTTTTTAAAAAATGTCTTAGATTAGGACCTTCTCTACATTTCCCCATGGTTGAAAATGGGCCCCACCTCCCTCAGGTGAGCTTTTGCTCAACTCAAAGCTGAAAAATTCCAAGGCCGTGGCCTGTTATGACTTACGTTTTGAAATTTCAATGTCTCAAAAATGATACAAGAAGTGTTTTTTGGGGGGGAAAGGATTTATTAAAAGTTGATCAGAATAGTCGAGTCCATAGATAAACGCAAAGAGAGATGCTCAAAAGTGCCTTCCTTTGCCCCTAGGGGGGTTCAAAGTCGTGTTATAAAATAATGCTCCTAGGCCGTGGCGTTTTTTCATTTCCGTCTCACGGCTCACTAATTTTTTATTTCATTTCACTGAATGGCAAGACTGCTTTACATTGTTGACCAGAATACTGGACAACATTCAAAATGTCGAATGGTATTTATTTATCCAGGAAAAAAATTGAAAATTAGTGAAAATTGCTGATTCACGATTTTTGCTGTCCTAGGCCGTGGCTTATTATATCTCAGTCATTTGATGCCCCAGGAATCTCGGAAAAAAAGGAATTAAAAAATTTGTACATACTTACAATATTCACATATTCAAAATTCGCTGAAATCAATTGTTAAAGCCTCCCAAGTCAATTATTGACAATTTTTCTTAGGCCGTGGTCGGTTGGTTTTTTTCCTAGGCCGTGGCAAAGTCAGTTTTTTCATGGCCACGGCCTAAGAACTCGACGATTTTTCATTTAAATTTGTGGCTGAAAATATTTTACTTCAAACCTATCTTAAATAGTAGTTCTTTTCTATTGCAGCTTTATCTTGAGTTGTAGGTTACAGTTCTGAGGTTTTGGTTCATTTTTTTTGCCCCACCACCTGAGAATGTCTTCAGCTGTGGCTCGTTTTTATAAACCACGACCTAAGAACTTCTTAGGTCGTGGACACTCAAATTTCGAACAACTCCCCTGACCCCCCCCCAGGGGAACATGACTTCAGCCAAATACCATAAATGATATCAGGGACATAATTATATACTCACAATTTTTATCAAAAAATTCCTTCCAAAAAACTTTTTTTTTTCAAAAAAAACTGCCTTCGAAAAATGTAAATTTTCAGAGAATTACCCTTTTGTAGCGCTGGTGGTGTAGTCAGAGAATTCTCTGTAGTTGAATAAAAAATGTACAGATTTTAACAAAGAAAAATTGAAAAATTGTAGGTGTAGAATTTTTGAAACAATAATTCTTGAAACTGAATTTGCCAAATATGTACAGTCAAAATTTAGTAGAATTCCAATTTTTTGAATTTGTAAAATAGCAGAATATCTGTGATTTTTCACCCATTTTTTTGTTAAAATTACTGATTTTTTTGACAGGAGAATTGATAAAAAAATAATTTTTAAAAAATCACCAATTTCCAATGCATTATTTTCAAGTTTAAAATCTCATTGCCGAGCTCAAAGGAGGGGGGGGGGACTCGAGTCGTCTCAGCCCTTCCCTTGGGGGATCGTCTATGGATTTTTTTGACAATTTTCGGGTTTTGGCTAAATTTTGGGATAACCACCTCTTGAGTACTTCTCTGATATCTAATATTTTTTTACTTCACTCAACTGAAACTGGAAACATCGTTAAAATGACAAGTTGCCAAATTTTTTTTATCGAATTTTTACCTCGCTCTCATTTTTTCCCTAAGATGTTTATATTCAACAATTATACTTCATTTTTTTTAAAAAAAAACTATACCTCAGTGAATTTTGGGTAAGAATTTTTCAAAATACCACCTTTTGATCGATCTAAATACCTAGATTTAAATTTCTTTAAAAAATATGATTAACAATTTAATACGAATATTTTTGAGAATATTGGCCCTTAAATAATATTTCATTTTTTGACTATAATCAGAACAGCATTTTGCGTCAATCGAAATATGTTGAACTTTAATGATAAAATAAGAAAATCTATTAAAAATTTTTCCAAAGTGGGTAGATCTAGGTATGTTTGTATTTTTTGGATGGAGGGAGGGAAGGGGGTGATTTTAAGTCAAACATGAAACTTGAAATACCACCGATCACCTCTTTAGGAGTTGATATCTATTTCACGAAGAAAACAAAAATCAAAATTGAAGATTTTCTCAACATTTTTCGAGAACTTTGGAGTTTATGATTCTTAAACCATAAATTCTATTTCACTCGCGAAATTTATAACTTGTTTTGATACGCTGCATGATGGTTTTTTAAAAATATTTAAAAAATTTCAAATAAAAAGTCAAATATTCTCAACAAATTTGTGAAAAAAATTCAACCTTTTTCTTTGCATAATTTCAATTTATTTTGAGAAGACGCCAGATGGTATTTCGAAAACATTCAAACAAAACAGCATAATTTTCGATTCGAAATTTTCAAAAAAAATTTAACCACGATTTTTGTTTTTCTCGCGAAATTTTAAATCATTTTGATAGGTCAGAAGGTCACAATCGGAATGTATTGCTAGATGTCGTTCAAGTGTAGATACTTATCTGGTTTGATTGATTCGAAATGTTGAGCGAACAATTTTTCATCATGTATCAAAAACATTACACGCGTTTTCCAATCATTTTCCAAAATATTTAGATTCTCAAGAGCGAAGGCAATTCAATATTATCCCTGGGTTTGATTTAAAAAAATCAAATATCTTCTTTTAAAAATTTTAGAAAAAGTTTAAGTATGACATAATGTGTGATTTCTTTTCATCGGGAAATCCGGCTCAAAAAATATTGCAGCACGCTACGATGTTTTGCTCATTATTTTAATATTGAATTTTATCAATAATTACGATCGATACTACTTCGATCAAATCCAAGGTTAAGGTTATTGTCGGCAATACTTACCCGATTATACAAGTATAGGTAATGCAACAAAAAAAAGGTTCAACTTTTCACAGTAGGTATTTATAAATTTAATGATTTTTTTTTTAGATTCGGCGACAGGTAACGAACCAACAGCGATCAGGTATCAAACACAAATGGTAAACTTCACACACCTGCTACAGCGAGAAAATTTACACCCATCAAATATTAATTTTTCGTAATTAAACGATGTTTTGCTAAATACGTGCATCGTACGAGGAACGCGGATGATTCAAACGACGACTGATTTAGCGGGCTAAAAACTCATTAACCGCGTGATAAATTACACCGCAATATGTCGAGAATTTCGGTATTAAAGATATTTTAGTGCTTAAAAATAAAACTTTGGCAACGCGATGTTTTCCCTACGATATGAAACGCGTGAGATCATATTTTGAAATTGTGATAATTCATTGTACGATTCAAGTATTTGTAATTTTATCGAGCCAGCAACAGACGTACGTAGCTTTAATAACATCGGTTTTATGCCCTCATCGCCTTTTGTCTAAAACTTGTACCTTAGCTTAGATATACAATTTTTAAACATAAATAAAAGATTTTTCGGCAGGACCGTTATCAAACAGACTATAAAATCTTTATTATGTGACATAAAAAAAATAGTTACCTGCCTTTATACGATACTTCGTTGTCGGTAATCTTTTATACCTGGCGTCTACGTGAATACGATTTTATACGCAGGATTTTCATCCAACTGAAAATTATATATTTCTGTATTTTGACATCTTCTTGTCGACCTTTTTTTTTTGGTTGAAAAATGGAATTAAATGTTTCGGTATCACGCAGCTTTCTGGCTACTCGTAAACTCGTAAAATTGAAAAATGCTACGTTTTAAAAATCACGCCTTGCAGCAAGATTTCTCCTCGAATGGGGTTTTTGCGAAATTTTCAACCCTACCCGGTGGGAAAAGCGACTTACAGCTGAACGATGGCAAGGGTTATTGAAAAATATTAAAATACTTCTGTAAATTGAGATTCTTAGTTGACGTTTTGGAAATCGAATATGCATTGAAATCGATAAGAACCTTCCTTTGAAGTATTATTATTACTGCGAATCTGAATCAACAAATCATTTCGTTCCCTCCTTTCAGGATGTCCACTACCTTTCAGAAATTATTTTATCCGACTTTTCCAGGTTTTTCAGACATATTTTTCGTAAATTCTCAGACCTTTTGTCTATGATATTTATGAAGATAGGAAGTTTTCTTGCATGATGAAATTATTTTGCAGAAGAATGATGGTGTTTAGAATTTTTTTTTTTTTTTCAAAAATTGAATACCTTTGCAAAAAAAATACCTTTGCTCTCAGTGAAATTTTCCAAATGCGACCGATAATTTTGAATTCTCATCCATTTTTTCCCATTTAATTATTTTTTTTTTCAAACTCGCGATTCACGGCATCATTGTATTCCTTTTCAATCACAATTTTATTTTTAAAAAAAGTTCAAAAAAATCAACAGTTGTTGTAGAAATGAAGAATGTAAATCAACTCGGAGCGCAGTGAGGGAATTTTTTGAAAAATATATTTGCATTTAAATATCTATTTTTCATACGGGCATAAAGCTAACTTCGTTAAAATAAAACAATTAGGCTTGAACTGAACGATGGATAAATTTTTAGAAAAATATACAATAAAACAAGCAAAGAAACGCTTTTCTAGACGATTCATTTCAAAATTCCCTGATTTTACCAGGTCTTCCAAGTTTTCCAGAAAATAGACACGACAAAAGCGCTCTTCGTTAAAATAAAACAATTAGGCTTGAACTGAACGATGGATAAATTTTTAGAAAAATATACAATAAAACAAGCAAAGAAGCGCTTTTCTAGACGACTCATTTCAAAATTCCCTGATTTTACCAGGTCTTCCAAGTTTTCCAGAAAATAGACACGACAAAAGCGAACTATTGTGAAACATTCACACCTCTGTGTATTGGTTTCTTAAATTAGCCCCCCCCCCCCCAAAAAAAAAATGATAGCCAGAGGGCGTCAACCTATCAGAGCTTCTGTCTGGGCCCCGAAAATGCACCTTATTCTCTATTTCAAGACTAACGAAAATTGATGATATAAGTATCGTTAGGTATATTTAGGACTACCCAAAATATGGTCTTTGAGAAGGTAAAATATTGTCAAAAAAATTCAGAAATATTCAAATACCTACAATAAAATATTGCCAAAAAAAAAATCGAAAACTCTTGAAAATATTCAAAAATATTAGAATATGGGTATCATTGTACACCATTTACTTACTTCGTATCGAAGATTTTTTCAGCTTGGATTTCTTCAATGTTAAAAAATTGAAGAATATTTCTGCCAAATAGAAACCTATTTTTTGTAATTTAATGATCAGTAAAGTTAATGTTAGCAATCTGTCAATAAGATTTTTGGAGCAAGACTTCAGAATTGAGTGGAGGATCAGTATTTTTCATTGTTTAAAAATTATAGTCCACTCCTCTATAGATTCAGGACTTTTTTTTTTTCAAAAAAAAAAGTGTAAGCAGTATGTACCTACATTTAAATGAATTCAATAGTGGACTCTCATACCACATAGCACTCATTTTACCTTTTTTGTAAAGAGATCTGAACGAGAATTTTTTTTAATTTTCCATCTGAAGCAGCTGGGTATTCAAAGCGATTTCATTTTAATATTACAGCCGAATGAATTTTTTCAAAAAAAAAGTTCAGTTACTAAAAAATTTGATAGATGAAAAAATACTTGAAAGTTGTAATTCGTCCATTATACAACGCCAAGAATCCTTTTCGATTATTTTCTTTTATAAAAAAGTACGTAAAAGTACAAGTACACAATATTAATACAATTGTAGGTAAGGTAGCTCTAAATTATTGATTTTTTAAAGCCTAAAAAATTTATTTGCGAACTGTGAAAAAAATCGTCTACGAAATACAATATCAAAAAAAAGAACAGATTTTTTTTTTAGTTACTCGTGTTGGGAATTTCGTTTTCGCTTCTAATTAATTCTTTTACTACTAAAACAATGATTTAATTATACGTGGCGGTAAAGTTGAATTTGGCTGGTAAGTACGCTGTCGACAACGACTCAGCATAAGTAGATATATCTACGTAGGTATTAGGTAATTTAAATAATCAAAAAATTTTACGACAAAATTTCCAAAGTTTTTTTTTTCTTCAAACTTTATCAAAACGATCAAAGTAACTTAATCACGTTGAAAAAAAAAATCAACATACATAGTCAATTATTCGTACAAGACACACGCTTCATATTTACTTTTTGCTGCATAATTATACCTTTTGAAAACAAATATTTTTTGTTCGTATTCACATGTTCGTTTCATGACCGTGAATATAGGAAATTACGTAATTAGCTAGGTATACTTTCAATTATAATGTACCGAGTATCGACCATCTGACGATATAAATTTCAACACCACTGCTGCCAAAATGCAATTAGCGGCCTTACTACGATTTTTTTTTTTTTTGAAAATATCATCAAAATGTAGTTTTGATTTCTTGACAACCGAAATTTTTTCTGATTTGATTTTTCAGCGGTTGAATGAGTAAATCCGTAATAAAAAACTTGGTAATCCTCACTTTTACCAACATTGTTAGTACCTCCATGTCTTTTCAACCCAATACAAGAGTATAGACGGACAGAGGGGCATGGAGGGGGGAAGGGGGCACAAGCCACTCTAAATGTAGAATTAGATTTCCTCCTAAATCATTTTTTTGTGTATATGTTTCGGTCAAAAAAATAGGTACCTAGCTACCTACTTAATTTTTACCAGATGAACTATAAATATTCCATGAATTTTTGCTTTTTCAAGCTATTGCCAATTTTTTCACAAAGCAAGTTGCACTTAATGACGTACAAAAATTTACGAAATTAGTACAAAATTTTATGAGGGGAAAATTATTGGTCAAAAATAGTTTCTTTAGTCCAAATTACTATTTTATCAAAAAAAATTCTCTTTCGCTTCACTCCAGCGTCCAGCCTAATAAATTTCATTTAAACAAATTTGAAAAATTTGATGTGAAAACGTGTCATTAAAAAAAATTAGCTAGGTACATGTTCAGAAAATGCATTTTTTGTAAAAAAATTATTTTTTAAAACTGATTTAATATGTTTCTAAATAAGTACATCATAAATTAATAAATCACGAAAGAAATTTTTTGAAAAGAACTGAAAAACTGAACATTTTTTCGCCAGAATTTTATACTTACAAAAAAAAAAAAAAAAGAATTAGTCTGATTTTTACAACTTGACCCCGAATTTTAGGATGTTGCCATAACGTTGATATGATGAATTATTTTGATAAACGATAATTTTTAAAGAAAATGACAACCACGTTTGTTTTTTAAGGCTTCCCATTGGTTAGTTCTATTTTATTCACGAAATCTCAAGGATCAAGTTAAATGAAACGGACTATTACCATCTTAGCAATTTTCATAAAAATCAGATCTTCATCAGATCAAAATAGAATTATTACGCAATAAGGGAGATAAAGTGATTTTTGACAAATTTCGAGGTTTATTGCCTGAGCGAAACGAGGGAAATAATTCAGAATAGTCGAAAATCATCTGCTTCCCGAGTTGAATACGATATTTTAATTCATAGAGGGAATAAAGTAGCGTTTTATTCCCTTTATAATTATGACGAAAAATAATTGGACATTCTCAGAAATGCCAATAATGGCATCTTATAGCAAATACTTTTTTTGGCATATGTTGTCAAAAAATAATTTTCAATGCAGATAGATATGATTTTCAACATAGGTGAATGCGTAAATTAATAAAAAAATTGAATTAATTTCACAAAAATCGATTCGTTTAAATGACATATTTACAATATTCAAAATCATAAATCACCATACCACCATTTTTTAAACTAAAGTACAGCTATAACTTTTGGCACAAAACAGGATAAAAAATTACGTTCGTTTCATTACCATTTTTTTACATTTTTTACGCACATATTTTCACGTTTTTTTCATCTTTCGTTCGATTCGAGGCGTTATAAATTACCATTTTGAATCTCAGGATCGTACTCGTCAAACCACGCCTACGAAGCTATGTTTGCCGGTAAATAGTAATTAATCGCGAATAACGAAGTTAAAAATGAAGAAAATCTAGCCCTAAATTCTCTTAACGGTGAAAAATTGTCCAATAAAACCGACAAAGATTAATTTTAATGACGCTCTTCGCAACGAAAAAATCTCGCCATGGATATGGAAATTTTCCATCACGAATTATTCATCATTTAACGCTTTAGAGCGTTGAGATATAAAAGTAAATTTTTCAAAACGATATCAATCTATGTATTAGAAAGTTTTTCTTATGTTTATTTATGTTTACATCAAACTTTTATAGGTGTTTTTCAAACTGACGTGGGCTTTTCAACATTTTAAAAATTTTCCATAACACAAAGCTGAAGTGCTTCCTATAAATGTTTATGAAATAACCTTGCTTTGTAAACTTTTCAAGAATAGTAAGGGTAAGTCGAAAATATTGTCGATTTCAGGAAATTATTTCCGATCGGAGGAATTTATTTTGTTTCGCTTTAGCCTACAAATGCGTACCTAGCTACATCAAAATATTTCTGACAAAGCTGTGCTAAAATACTTTCATGTTCGCCTTTTCCTACGATCAAAAATTTTCCACTCCTTTTCACCAGTGTTTTTTGAAACCATACCTTGGGAGGGATTTGCTGGTGGAAGCTATTGATATATATATTTTTTTTTCAAAAGCTATTGTGAACCCGAAAAAATGCGAAAATGAAACAGAAATGAAATTTTCAATAAGAACGAGTAGGATAAATTTTTAAGGAGATTGTATTAAGATAATCATGGGTATCATGGTAGCCTTACATTTTTTATAACGGTTTTTACACGAAATAAAAATAAAAAATTGCTTTCTTTTTTCGGAGTATCGCGGTGATTTAATCGTGGAAAAAAGAAAATATATAGGTACTTTACGAATAAAATAAACCCAACTTTTCAAATTTTTTACATGATACCTTTAGTTTTTCTTTGTGCTGTATCTACCCTGAAAAGCCGAATAAAACATTTTAATTTTCAAAGGGGAATGGAAATTTTTAAAAATTCGACTTTTCATGTGGAATTAATTTTTTACCGCGAGGTTTTTTATGAATATTTTTTCAAAACAAGAGGCGTAGGCTAACTGAGTCGAAAAAAAAATCAAAAAAGTAAATTTTCAAGTTTAACGCGATAAAGAAGAATTACAATTTTTTACTCGTTGAGCTCTACCTACGAATACAAAACAACATAATTCTTCATTTTTTCCATCGGAATTCGGCTATGTACTTCATCTGCAACTAAATCTAAAGGTATTTAAGCATTTCTAGAAAAAAAGAAAAAAAAACGGGGAAAAATAAAAGTGGGATAAATTTCTATCTAAAGTTGAAGGAAATTTTTGAACATAGGTAAGTACCTACCTATTTAATGAGATTTTATGGGATTTCTATAAAGTTTTTCTCGTGATTTGACTTCAATTTGAAGGACCAACGAAAATATTTAAAATTTTCAACATTTTGGTGATGGTAATTTCGTTGACTTCGGCAAAGGAGATCTAAAATCTATTCATAGCTCGTGCTTAAAAAAAAATTGTATTTACTGGTCTTGTACTTCGACATTTATAATATCGAATTACAAGACCAAGTACATAAGAATATCAAATACAAACCTATCAATTATAATTAATTAATAGAAGCAGCGACGAGGGAAAGGAGGTTTTCGCGAGAAAAAAAATTTAGGTAAAATTCTGAAAATTAAAAACAATAGGTAGGTATGATAATATGATATCCATTATTTTGATAAAATGAGCAAATTCATTGAATTGAATGAAAATTTTGGCGTATAGAGGCATCCAAAAAGTGAGATTTTATCACTTTTTTTTCAAAAATTTCAACAGCCAAATCGAGAATACGAATCGAGAAATCATGATATCTTTCCAAACTGCTCACAGTTATTTCTTCATGAACGAATTTTGAAACTCCCTTTGAAGAGAACAGGATATAATGTATTACTGTCAATTGACAAATCTGCTCATTAAAAGGAAAATTTCGAGGGAAATTATCAAAAATGGGAGCCAAATGACCTGAAATTTTAAAGAGTTCGAGGCGGAGTCTTTTTAAATAGATCATGGCCATCATGGGAATTCAAAATATAAAATTTTTGAAATCGATGATTTTGATTTTTGCAATACCTGCTACGTAGGACTGAAAAATTGGACCCAGATAAGAAAGAGTTGGATTAAAAATCAAAAACTGATACATTTCAAAGTATTGAAACAATGAAAAAATGTCTTTTTCTGGGCATTAAATATCCAAATTTTTTTAAAAAAACTTCGCCCTCTCTTCGCCCGGGGATCTTCGCACCAGCCCCAAAAAATTTTCTAGTTTTTTGTCTTTAAAGGTCCTAATTTTTCACCCACTCCAAAAAAAACTTCTGACCTCCACCCTTACAGACGTTTTCGGCTACGCCACTGCACTGATTTACAGTGGAATTTCACTGCCACTCAGTGAATGAACGCTGACTATTTCGATCAGTCAATTTCCAGTTTTTGACTAATTCAAATTAATAGAGTGCAGTATATGTGACCTTGCCGGAAAAAAAGGACTTATCGATGTTTTTATTTTTATGTGTTTGGTCCAGATTCGGTATCATTTGGATCAAAAACGTGAAAGATGGGACATCGATTTTTTTTACACTAGGTCCCTTCTTTACGGCAGGGTCACATATATATGACTGGAAACAGTTTTGAACCTGAGCCGGGGTAGATTTTATTTTTGATAAAAAAATTTCTATTTTTTATCTTCCCTGTTTAAAATATGTGCTTGCTTTTTAAAATAATTTTCAATTCAAACTAAAAAAATTTCAGGAAAAAAATTATTAGAATCTTTAATGAATTTTATGATTCAAAAATGTACTATTACTTTTTCCGATCGATAACAAAATTTTATAGTTTGTAAGGGGGGCAAACTGCCCATTTTTTCTGGCTCGCATTTCCAAGTTGAAGAATGAAATATAGAAGTTTCATAAGAACGAGAAAGTCTAAAAAAAAAATGAGATTCAACAACATTCGCAACCAGTTCAACAACAAAAAAAAATTCAAAAGCACTCGTATCAGCACATCGGTACTTTTGAGAAGTATTAAGTAGATATAAGATAAGGAGAGCATTCTAACCTCCGTAGAATCGGGTAAGAATTTCGCACATTCGCACAATAAGAACCCATTTCAAGTAATTTGAACACAAAAAGATCATTTTTCATTTCCATATATTTCATAAAGCTGCCAATAATAATGAAGCAAGTGAGAAGAACAATAAGGAAACCCGATAAAATTTTATGTTAAAGCGTAAAAATAAAAATTGATTTTAACTAATTCGTTGACACCGCCAGTAGGTACCCATAAAAAGCAAAAAGAAAAGTAAAAAAAATTATTCTTTTCTGCTCGATTATAAGTAAAAAATAATACTAGCTGAGATAAAACTGAATTGAAAATTATATCATCTCGTGTGGCGAAATGAAATAGTGAATTAGCAATCAAAAACGACGATTATCAAAGATGCTGTAACCTTGCATCTTATTCAACTTTGCACAATCCATTTAAATCAAAAGTACACGACATGCGACACCCAAATTCGCAGTATATTTTAGTCATCAAAAATAAAATTTTTGTAAACAAAAAAGGCTGAGGTGGGTAAGAAGGAAGGAGATGAAAGGTCTACTCATATTTCTGTTCGGAAAGTCACCCCTTCCTTCATCCAAAATAAAAAAATACCAAATGAAAGTCAAATAAAGCGGATAAAGCTAAATCCAATTTTTCGTGAAGTACAAAGTATAAATCGATCTGAAAATCCATTGAATGTTCTAAAAAAAAGCGTTGCTTCTTGTGATAGGTAATTTGCAATAAAATCATTTTTTCTTAGTAAAAGATCAACTTCATTTTAAAAAATATTAAGAAGGTACCTATTTAATTTTGCTTGAAAATGAAATATTACAATATTCCGCGATTTTTGGCATCATACTGATGCAACTTTTCCAATTCAGTTCTCAAAAATATACTCTGAAAAAAATAATAATAATAAAATTTATCCAAAAAAATAATAACGTATCCTAATTCACAAAATGAGTATAATTTATCTCTTTTTTTGAATAAAAATGATTTTTTAAAAGTAAAATTTATTCATTTTTTTGGCAAATTTTATTAGAATTAAAATCTAATTTTTTGATAAAATTTATTATTTTTTTGATGAAATCTATAACTTTTTGAGTAAGATGTATTCGTTTTTGTAACTTGTTTTTCCGTGTATGTACTTTCAATTTTTTTGGGGTTCTCAAAATGTGTCTTCCCTAAAAAATGTGAGAAGAAATAAGGCAGAGATAAGTTCAATCCAATTTTCCAACCTAAATATCCCCAGCTTTTAATACAAAAGATCGCACTGAAAATTCAAATTGAAGCAAATAATAAATGTAGGCCCCAGTTGGCCTAGTACCCCCCCCCCCCCCCAAAAAAAAGGTCAAATTGTCAATCTGGAGTAGGTATGTCCGCCAAAGCATACTCCAAGGGTCATTTACATAAAACTACACAAACTATAATTTTAGGTAGATACGTAGAACCGTAAAAGTTCAACTTTTTGAAAACTTCGTCTTTTATCTTGTTTTTTTTTTTTCTCGCACCGCTAGAGACTTCGGACTTCCAGCAAATTCGCAAACGTTACAAAAAAACATTACGTGACAACGAAATCCACTAAAATATAGAGGAGAGCCAACATATTCAACTCCGGTAACGAGATAACTCCATCATTTGCTGACAGCGACGAAGGTGATGGAAATTTATCTCGAATTGAAATTAATTCCCGTTGGCGCCAAAACGTGAAAAAAGAAACGATAAACATCTATTCGCAACTTTGCTTCTAGAAGAACTCTGAAAAAAGACGCCTTCTTTAATGTAAGTAAAGTACGTATCTAAATTCATCTTCTGCTGTAATAACTCAGAAAAGGTCAACGAATTTGAAATGTGAACCACACATTAGTCGAGTATACGTCCAATATGTCTTGATTTCGCACCATAAAAATAAACCCGAGCGATTTAGCGTAGGTAATGCAAACCATTTTAAGGTTTTCTAACGTAAATATGAAAAAAATTACCATCGTAATGTAATGAGAAATCAGCGTAGAAAATAGTGACAAAATACGACGAGTAGGTAAATAAAGAAATTGACCGAGACTCGTAACTCGTAACACTTGGCTTTGCAGACACACACGAATATCGAGTTAGCAACATTTCAGAGGTGAAGGTTCTCGTGTAGGATGATAATAGCTATTCTTCATTGACGGCGGCGCTGCGGCAGATTAACTCAGCGTAACAATAAAATTTAAACGAATGGCGATACGTTGAACGCGATTTTTATTTAGTCCGCAGCGACCGATTTTTCGGATTAATTTTACAATGAATTTATGTTAATTATCGAAAACGGTGTTGGTTTTTTTCAACAGAACTCCTACTTAAATTGTGTTGGCATAATTTTAAAATTCACCCAGCTATTGCTGTGGGTATTTTAAATAAGTCTAGATGTCCTTTGATTATATGCGTAGATAGGTAGGTAATAAGGTATGCCTATACGAATCAACGTAGAACTGGAAGTGACCATCAGAAGAAAAATACTACCGATGCGGTACCTAACTGACCATGAAATGATTAAAATTGGCATAGCGAGACGATATATGCATTGAAAAAATGTAAAAAATTCGCCAAGAGTTTGATAATATTTATTTATACCATGGTAAATGTACGAGAGATGAGGTATAAAAATTTATAAGAAGTGTAATATATTTATATTAAAAGAATGATTGAAAATTCAATTTTTCAACGATATCAGAATCGAAAATTCAGGTCGATACTAGACAAATTTTTTCAAAATTTTCGATACAAAAGGTATTCTCTTGTTCTCCTGAAAATTGCTTTTCTCTTCATTTTGAAAACTCCACAAAGCAGAAAATTTCCATATGAAATAAATACGTAATGGGAAAGAAATCAAAAAACTACACCCCAATTAGGCACATAAACTACGTGAAAATATTTTTAATACGTTTTTTTAATTATCCCGAAAGTAACTTATTCAAAAAGAGAAATGGGTTCAAAAAAATCGAATTCAAATCATCCTGATGAAAGCGTCACACGAATCTGTAAAGAAATGAAAAGATGAATTTCGAATATTTTTTGCACACAAACATAAGTTTTATTTCAAAATTATAAGTCTAAAAACGTTCGTAAAATATTTTTTAAAGATGAAAAATACATCTTTCTAGGGTTCGATTTCTTTTTATTTAATAAGCTTCCACTTACTTTGGAGCTTAAAACTCATTATATATCTCTCTAGTGTATCAGTATAATAAGAAGAATAAATCAACCAAACATCCCTCCTCCCTTGCAAAAACAATTTCGTGATTTCATTTGGGCAAGTTTTTGAAATTTTCCAAGCACGAAAATCGAAAATTATAGGTACTTAAATAAATTTTCATAAATGTACCGGCATAACAGGTATCGATAATCTGCGAAAATTCTGAACTATTTTATTGACCCTTTCGAAAACACAAATTATTGAATTTTCAATGAGCGAAGGGAAAGAGGTAGGGAATTAAAAATAAATTATGAAGAGTTTTTACCACAGGGGGGTAATTTTAGCTCAATTTCAAACCAAAATTTGAGTTAAAGGTCGTTTTGACCATCTTAATAAACAATACCCCTCGACTTTCCCTCCAGGTCTAATTTCGATCATTTTCCAAAACTGAGGAAATCCCCAATGTGCAATACATTTAAAAAAATCATTAGTAAACATTTTGAAATATGATTTTTAGAAAGTATCCGGCTTTTTTTTCCGTGCGATAAAAATTTTTCTAGGAAAAAAAAATACAAAATACATTCAATTTTTCAAAATGAATATTAGATTAAAGCTGAATAAGACTAATGGCATATGTACCCTCATTCGAATGGATTTTTTAATATTCAATTAGGAAAATGTACCATTTTACCATTTATACCTACTCATTTTTTCTAATTGGTGAAATTGAATAGATGTAGGTATAATTTCAATATTTTTTGTGAAAGTATTTTTTTAAGCTGAATTGTATAAATGATAATGTTCCAGAGAAAAATTTATAATTTGTACATATTTACTTTTTTTTGATATATTTTTTTCCATAATTCCTCGAGTTGAAAAGATTCACGTCAGATATTTTTCCGAATTGGAAACGGTCTGAATATTTTTTGTAGGTACATTGCTACACATTCATGGTTTTTTTAATAAGAAAAAAATTGAACGATAATTTTGGAGGAAAAAATTGATTCATAGTTTTCCAAGTTGGAGAAATTGAACAGTTTTGAACTTTCATGTTCGTTTTTTTTTCAGTATAAAAAAAGCCATCTTTTTCAAAAACTTTGACTTCGCTAGATTTTTTGTACCGACTTCCCCTTTCATAGAATTAAAATAATCCAAATCTCATAAAGTGATTTTTTTTTTCATTACATTATCGTTCCTTTATATTCATTTTCGACATTTAAGAACCTATTTTTTTTTTTTTTAATATTTGAGGAGTTTCATTTCAAAACGCAACATCTCTGAAAACCTGATTTTTGGGAAATCGCAAAAAAACTGTCATTCAAAATTGGGTGGGTGGTTTTGGCTCGGGGTGGTCTCATTGGAAAGCTTATAGGACCCCAGCTACATGTTTTTGGGTCATTTCGCACTAGTACCTCAAGGAGGGTTGGAGGGGGGGCAAAACAAAAAAGATGTCGCGTTTTGATATGAAACGAATTTTTTGTTGCGTTTTGAAATGAAACTCCGAAACTCCTCATTTGGTCTCGTTGTGCCCAAAAAATCTTCTGATCCTATTGACCTGGGCTTAGCTCCCCCTTCCCCTGATCCATTCTCCTAAATCCACACGGAAAAAACAGAAGTTACGAAAATGAATACATTTTACCCCAAAAATAATCAATTTAATCACAAAAAAGGATAGAATTTATCGACAAAATTAATAAATTTTACCAAAATAATAAATTTTAATCAAAAAATAATAAAATGTATTCAAAAAAATAATAAAATGTAAGTATTCAAAAAAATAATAACGTGTTTTAATTCACAAAACAGGTAAAATTTGTTCTAAAAAATAATAATTTATTATCAGAAAAAATGATAAAATTTGTCAAAAAAATGAATAAATTTTACCAAAAAGAATAAATTTTATTCAAAAAAATGATGAATTTTACCTATTTTGAGAATTGGGACACATTATTTTTTTGGATAAATTTTATTATTATTTTTTTTTCAGTGCACCTATGAATTGGGTTGAAATCCAGGATAGGTATCTAAGCAATAAAAAATGAGATTTGTGGCGAGGGGTGAGTAAAAAAAGTCTTACTGGTGTAAATTTGTAGGAATCATCACCTTTCGATAAAATGTCTTCGAAACGTCACTACTCGT
The DNA here is from genome assembly GCA_038380155.1 of Pseudococcus jackbeardsleyi. NCBI lineage: Eukaryota > Metazoa > Arthropoda > Insecta > Hemiptera > Pseudococcidae > Pseudococcus > Pseudococcus jackbeardsleyi. Next base: position 42,980,490 of record CM076238.1, read on the forward strand.
GAAATAAATATTTAACCACACACACGTAAAATATTCAAATAATCAATTAACGCTACCAATTCCCACAAAGATACATATTAAATTCGAAACACTCATAAATTATAGTATCAATGCATTAAGATCAATGACTACGTAATGAACACGAGCCGGATAACATCGTAACAGGCAAATTAAACGATCGAGTTACGACAACTCGACACATCGTATATTCTTTTTATGTTCGCTTTATAGCGTTTCGGTATTCCATCAGCCCTGCTCAAAATATCAATAAACCCCACAGTAGATAAATTTCTTACCTGAACCAAAGTTCGTAGACTTCTTTTGGTAACGCGGATAACAACAGCACTAAATCGGACACGGCCAAACTAAATAAATAAAAATTGGTAGCAGTGTGCATATACTTATTGTAAAATATCACGATACACGTACTCACATTACCGATCAATCCGGAAATAAAAATTATACTATAAAACAGGGTCATTGGAATGATTATATACAAAGAATCGCGACTAGAAACATTATCGGCCAAAATTGTGAAATTCGATTCGGTAAAATTTCCAACATCAGAATCGGTCGACACTTCCAAGCTTATATTCGAATTCATTTTCCGACCGAAAACTACGAACGAAACACGTGTACCGAAATTCAAGTCAACATGTTCACCTCGCACGCGAATCGGCGACTTGGCTGGCGAATTTTCGTATTCTCGAATAACTCCGAATCAGCAACGATGAGACCGATAAAAGCAGTAAAAATGGTATCAGTCGTCGACATTTTTCAATGATAAATTGTTATCCGGCACGATACGGGTAACCAGCGCGACACTCATGACGTATCCAAGACGGAAAAAAATCACACCGAACTTTTTGCCGATTTCGAGTAAAAATACGAAATAATTAACACGACTAAGTAGAGTCGAAAAGCATAAAGCGTAATTTCGCACTAATAAATTTACCAAAATTCGAGCAATGTCATTGTCGAAACACTTCTGCATACAATACGCGTTTTTTTTTCAAGTGTAAATTTTTTTAAACACACCGAATTAATAAATTTATATAATGCCGAAAAAATTAATAATTAATAAATTCAATTAAAACGCGTGTAAAGGTATCGAAAACACTTAAAGCTGGTTAACTTGTTTTCGATACAGCCCATCAGACCAACACTGCTAAAATTTTCGTATCTGATAAAACAAATGTTTAAAAATCTGGCTTTCCTTCGGTTTATTAAACTGGTTTATCGAACGCCGCAGACTTCGCGCAGTGCTCGCCATCGCAGCTAGGAATTTTAAAGTCAGTCGAATCAACCGGTTGTAACATCTTATGCGTACATGAACGAGTGATGAATTCTATACCTGCAATTAAAATGCTACACGTTAGCGAATACGATATAAAAATAACGCCACGATGATACTACTAAAAAGCCTTAATATAGAGGAAATTATTCGAGTTATTTACCTATACACATGATATCGATACCTATAATAGGTAGATAGGTAGAAATTTTTTCTAAATCTATTATTCCGGGGTCTAGATCAGATCAGCCAACCGGAGTTTCCCGCCTCGCAGACGAACTGGTCAATTCGATAGTAGTCATATGGACATGGAGACAAATCCTTAAAAGTGTAAGTCAGGTACAGCTTAACTACTGGACATAACCAGTCAACTATCTGCCTAAGGCATAGAGCTAGCGAGCTACTCAGGTTTTTTAATAACAGTCATTACGAGTTTATTATCTAAATTATGTACGCACGTCTGCGTGTACTGATACGAGTACATATATCTCGTGTTTAATAAATTTGCAACTGCATGGCCGAAGTATGTAGTTTTGCGCTAAAATTATAATCATTGAAGAAAATTACAACGAAAACATCGCCGATGCTCGTTTATTGCTGTAGGTACATAGGCTCAGAATTTGGCAAATTTTCGCATCTTTCGCTTAATTAATTCATACCCTCGTATCTGTACATTAAATCTGCGTATATTTTTAGCTTTGGGGAAATTTTTGAATAAGCAGATGTTTAATGCGGAGATTTTTTTACTAAAATGAAATCTTCAAGAGACTTAGGTAGATAATTTGCCTGCAGAATTGAATTTACAAGCAGGGTATCTAACTGATTTTTTTTTGTAAAATCACTGCTTTTTCCCACTACTTTTTTTTAAAAAAAAATATCAATTTGTACCCACCCCCCTCCCCAAATCGAATCTCTTTCCAACATATAAAAAAAAGATCAAAATTTTTTAGAGAAAAAAAAATGAAATTAGAAAAAAATCTTTATTTTAAATGTAATAAATGAAAAATGAACAATTTTTGAAATTTAAAAGAATAAACGCCTTTTTGGAATTTTTTCATTTTTTCACTAATTTTCCACTACCGGCACAACCGGTTTTTCAAATCACTACTTTTTCACTACTTTCACTACCCGTTAGATACCCTGACAAGAGTATAATGGATGCCAAGAAGCAGTAGCGTAACTAGACATCCTTTCAGGAGGGGGGGAGGGGGGCAGAAATCAAAAAGTGAAAAGTTTTTTTTGAGCTTTAAAAAAAATTATTTTTATGCCAGAAAAATTCATTTTTGAAGGCTGTTGGGGGCTTGGGGGGCTTATTTACGCCACAGGCTGACATAATGAACTATCGAACTAGCCAAAATTAGTTTTTTTTTCTCGAAGAATTTTGCAAAATAGCAATTTCTAGGCACGTGAAAATTTGAATTTTTACTCGAGAATGCGAAGAAAAAGTGGCTTGAGGGGTAAAAAATAAACAAAGTAACCTTTTAGACGTGAACAGTAATCAGAAGTGAGTGAAGTCGAAAAAAGTGACAAACGCTGTAAAAAAGTGACCCGCTATGATAGGTACCTCAAAAGCTGGGGAAAAAAACTAGAAACAAAAGATGGATGGCGCAGGCGTAGAATTCTGCGTATTTTTCTTCACGAATCATCACATTAACATACATATTGGTTGAGAAAAAATTCACTGATTTTTTGAAATTCTACAGATTTTTGGGAAAATTTACTCCTACTTTTCTCCCACCAAGCTAAATTAATTTTATGTATTTTTCAAGTTTTCAGCCATTATAATTTTTCAATTCATCTACACTTTCAGTGACGAACGAATGGGAGGAATTTTTTTCAAAAATCTGCGGAAATTTGAAAAATTGGTGAATTTTTTAGTTCCTGTGTTGATTAGTTGAAAAAAATGCGTAAAATTCGATATTGTGTGTAGATTTCAAATCCATAAAAAACCCGGACCCTCATTTTTTAACCAAAATCGGTTTCTCAATTTGTGGACACCCTGTAGGTAGAACTGAAAATTTGACCATCAATCTTCAATGTCCTTGTCTCCAGGAACATATTGCCGTTTGAATCATCTCGATATCTCTTTTCAATTTCGAGATATCATGAAGTGTTTTTCGTGGACAAGACTTTTGTGCCATACTGTATAAGTACCTAAGCAATTTTTTTTTGAACGACAATTTTTAATTTTTTTGCCATGAATTAAATGAAACAAATGATTACGATTAAAGTGACGCATGACGATACGAATTTTTTCTTTTTAAATCTTAATGTATCATCAGTGCGCAAATTTTAATCTGATTTTCGGACAGGAAGTTATCACATTAAAAATTTCTATCATTTGTGTCATTTCCGTCCTTAAATGGATATATTTATGATATATTATAAGAAAAATAAATTAGTTTGATAATAAAAACTACGATGAAAGGATATGATAAAAGGTTTTCATTAAAATTACGTTTTCTGGAAATTTTTTCAGAAATGTATACATGAAATTATATGTATCGTATATTTGTGCAGAATTGAAGGAGTATTATTTGATCAAATGCATAATATTTTTAAATGAATTGAAAAAAAAAATTCGAGAAACTTTATCCGGTATTTGAATCAGATTTTCTGGAGACCCGAGCTTCTCGAAGCTGCTTCCAAACGATTTAGGAGGTCTCTAAAATATGAAACATGTAAGGTACCTACATTAAATTTCAAAAATTTTCAAGGGTCAATTTCCCGAATGCGTTTTCCCAAACGATCAAATTCCCATAGCAAAAATCCTGAAATTTCGATACATTTTTATTTTGTTTGGATCCAAAATTGTACTATCTTGAAAACAGCCTTTTCTCTAGGCTGAGATTCCCATTGCAATTTCGATTCTTTCTGCAATTAATTTAGCTTTTTTCTGTTAAAATGTTGAAACTGAAACTTGGAAATTTTTTGAAAGCAAGTAAAAAAGAGAGAAACGAAGTTGAAATACTCGAGTATGTAGGTACATAATAAGAAACGTTGGTATAAAGAACACTTTTTTAAATGATAAAATACAAAAAAAAAAAAAAAATATTAATTGCTAAGGAACTGTAAAATACTGAAATAGGTACTTGACGAAAAGTCGGCCACATTCGTCCTAAAGAAACCATGAAACCTACCCACTAGAGATTTTTTTGCAAATCTTTCTCCAATTAAGTATAACGATAAATAATTTAGAGCCATCAAAGAAATTAATATGCATTTACCTATTTAATATAATTTGTAAAGTTTATGAAAGAAAAAATAATCCTGCTATTCAACTGAAACAAGCCAACCTACCTAATTCAAAGTAAAACTCAAAGCTAAAAACAATATCAAACTTACACTTCCAAAGCTGTAATTTTTTACTGCAATATTAAAGGGGGGAACCTGCAAATATTTGACATTCTCGTCAATGGATTCAGACATGAAGATTAATTTATAAACTTCGGATGCTGCAACACAACAGATGGAAAATTCTGCTTGAAACTTTCTCTCGGGCATGTTTGTGATTTAGTCACGTTATCATGGCCATAATGGCGCGAAACTTTCGTTAAAAGGTGTTCTTATCGGGATTTTTTTTTTACATTTCAACGTTATTAATCTTGCGAAAAATTCTCGTTTTTTTTTCACGTTACTAGGGAAATAATTTTTCAAAAATGGTTGGATATATCATTTTTCTCTCGCATCCTACGCGTACAGAAAGTGATTAACCTTAAATTAAGATCAAGATTAGGTAAGTACACTCCTATTCGAGGTGTGACTTTGGGTATTTATTAAGTACTGATATATAAAAAAAAATAGCACAGATCTCACAGAATAATAATCGACAAGTTTTATCTACTTCTTAAGACTTTTTTTTTTCAAAAGAATCAAACATTATTTCCTATAAAATTTTCCACAGTCGTAAATACATATCTTAAGGCTGACCATATAGGTACTTTAGGTAGTTGGGTGCTCTAGGGATTGTAAACATGGCAGAAAATTTCGCCGATACAATCCATTTGCCACATAATCGTAAATTATTTACTTAAATTCTTTTCTTGTATCAATAGCTGAAAGCAAGTAAATAGCTGTAAATAAACTTCGCCTACTGGTCATCCGTTTTGGAAATAAGTGATAACGACTGAAACGCCAGTAACGTACAAATAAACAACCACCGAATTCCGTTTCAATAAAAATACTCAGCATTTAATACCGTCTGCGAATAGGAAAAAAAAATATAAAGGGCTTACGATGATATGGGGAAAAAACAACAACGAAACCGCAAAATCCTAATTCTCGCTGTCATGAAAGGGAATAAAAATGAAGTATATATCATACACGAGTATCTACTCATGAAAGATACCTATATGTATCTAGTTGTGTATTTTACTGGGTTAAAAAATGAAAAAAAAAAAGGTGATTTATGTAATTTTCAAATGCCAAGTACACTTGATATCGAGATACTCGGATACGAACTGATATTTTTGAATAAGTAAGTCAACGTAGTCACACGAGGGTTGCATATTTTTTCCTTATTACCTTATCACGACTCCAGTTCAAGGTTCGATGTTACATACCTTGAGTAAAAAAATGAAAAAATGTGTATTTGTAATTTGTACAGTTCATACAAACTTGCAATAAGGAAATTCCAAAGCTCGTTTCGTTTTTTTTTTTAGAAAATACTTCTTTAACAGCTCTTTTTCCAAAATGTAAGCTAATATCGAAAATATGTCAAGAATCCAATTTTGAGTCTAATGCTGCTTCAAAAAAAGCTCAGCTTTGATCAAACTATGCATACGATTGTAATTTATACCTATTTTCGAGGAAATTCCTCACACTCGAATATACGATCAGATAAAAACGTGGAATTTTATTATTCTTTCATGCCACTATCGCTACGTGTAACTCATGATAAATTGTTGCGAGAAGAGCATACTTTTACGAGCCGTAAGTATAATAAAATACATACCTTTAACTTAACGTCAAATAGTTTTTGTTTATAATTTGAACGATTTATGTGAAATTGATCGTTACTTTGTGAATTACATCAGACATTGGCGAGTACTCGCCTATTAAGCTCAAAAATTTCGAATATATAAATCCCTTCAGAGACTGGCAGCCAGCCGAAAGCCAAAAACCGAAACAGCCAAAGCCTCAGCTTTATAATTCAGCAGCCAAAAGCTTCATTTTTTGTGCTTTTCTAATGGGTTTTTTCAAAAATTGAACGTTATGTTATTCTACTTCCTAGCCTACTTGAATTAAAATTCATTTTTCGTACCTTGTTTTTGTCGGTTTTGTTTTTTAATAGGTATGGTATTGTTTTACACGCGAGCTTGTTTTACGGATTCCAGCAGATTGGCGTGCGATTTTTTTTTTCAAGTCCACACGTTTCTTCTGTGATGAGGTCTAAATTTTTTCCTTTATTTTTTTTTCAACTTCAAATTTTTTTTGACGTGGTCTAAATTCTTTTCCAAACTTCAAATTTTTTGTCAAGGTTACAATTTTTTAACAAAATGTTTTCAACGTCACGGCGAATTTGTAAAACAAGCCCAGGTCAATTTTTCAAGTCAAAAATTTTTCCCAGCCAATTTTTTCTTTATTTATTTTTAAATTTCAAATTATTTTTATAACATACAAATTTGAAGGTATTAACTAATTTTTTTTCATTTTTTCCCAACATATTTTTGAACTTCAACACATCTAAAATTATTTAAAATTAAAAATAAATAAATAAATAAAGAAAAAATTAGCTGGGAAGAATTGACCTGAGCTTGTTTTACAAATTTGCCATGACGTTCTGACGTTGAAAACATTTTGTGAAAAAACTGCAACATTGACAAAAAATTGTAAGTTTGGAAAAGAATTTAGACTTCGTCAAAAAAAAAAAAAAAAATAGAGGAAAAAATTTAGACCAAATCACAGGAAAAACACGTAGACAGGGGAAAAAATCGCTCACCAACCTGCTGGAATCTGTAAAACAGACTACGTTTGTTACACTGGCTAAAATTGAAACTTACTATGAAAGTTGAAAAATTTGTAGCGAAAAAACACGAAAAAAGCTCTTTAAAAGCCAAATAAGCCGTATTATTCCGCTAGCCAAAAGCCAGCTTTATCAGTTTTATAATTTCCAAAAGTCTCAGCTTTAATATTTTTTATCACCAGCTAAAAGCCAAAAGCTCAGCTTTATCTTTAGGCTTCCAGTCATCCAGTCTCTGAATCCTTTTATTGCTATACAATCACCTTTGAAATATTTACACATCATTAATCTATTATAATTATAAAGAAGAGGGCTGTTTTTACGGAACAGCATCACGCCAAAAGTACTGCACGAATTTGAAAGGTGAATACACCATTAGAAAGAGCTCGATGAGTAGGTGGTTTATGACGCAAAAAGTTTAGAAAAAGCTGCCTCCAAAGTGGAGAAAAGTCGAGTTAAAGTTGGTTCCCCTCCTTCCCCTCCCACCCTCATAGGCAAAAATCAGTTTTTTGTAAATAACCCGAAACGCGAAGCTCGAATCAAAAATCTAACGACTCATTGACGATAGGAAATTTTATAGGCTACAATTTTGGTTCTCTTCAATTTTCGCTGAAACAGCTTCATTTTCGAGATATTCCTCGAAATACGATTTCATCTTCGACCCCCGCCCTCTTGACCTTGGCGAGAGTAATGATGACACGCTCTCAGATTACTACCTCATAAGTCAGGGTTCGAACCCCATCCGAAGAATGAAGCTTTAGAATTTTTTTTAGCAAAATTAATTTTTTTTAGCTATAATAATTTTTTCTAGCTTAATTAAAATTTTTTTGATCAATATTAATTTCTTTTAGCTACCTATATTATTGTTTTTTAGCTTAATTAATTTTCAAATACACCCGAAGAATGAATTTTTTTGGATTCCTACCTCATAATTCAGGATTCAAACGCCATCTGGAGAATACATTTTTTTGAATTATTTTTAGCTAAATTAAATTTTTTAGTTGAATAAAATTTTTTTAGCTAAATTGATTTTTTCATACACCCGGAGAATGGATTTTCAACAATTTTTTATCTCTAAATTACATTTTTTGTATCTAAATTAATTTTCAAATATTGAGTTCAATCCCAAAATTTTTTTTTTAAACATATCCAGAAAATGAATTTTTTGGATGAAAACGAATCAATTTTTAAGCACATCCGGAAAATGAATTTTCTACAATTTTTTACAGCTAAATTAATTTTTTTGTAGGTACCTAAATTAGTTTTTAAATAATGAATTGAATCTCACAATTTTGTGGATACGAATTATCCATCAAAATTACCAATTCTAGAGTTTGGGGAAAACCATAAAACTGTGATCAATTTTATGGATAATAATTATCCATGTATTTCACCACAAATGAAAAATGTTTGAACATGTGGAAAATTTTGTGGATAGGAATTATCCGTCAAAATTACCAATTCTAGAGTTGAGGAAACCCATAAAACTGTGGTTAATTTTATGGATAATAGTTATCCACGCATTTCACCACAAATATAAAAGGTTTCAACTTGTGACAAATTTTGTGGATAATGATTGTCCACACATTTCACCACAAATGTAAAAGGTTTCAACATGTGGCAAATTTTGTGGATAGGAATTATCCATCAATATTACCAATTCTAGAGTTTGTGGAAACCCATAAAACTGTGGTCAATTTTATGGATAATAATTATCCACGCATTTCACCAGAAATGAAAAATGCTTGAACATGTGGAAAATTTTGTGGATAGGAATTTTCCATCAAAATTGCCGTTTGTGGAGTTTGGGGAAACCCATAAAACTGTGGTCAATTTTATGATTTTTTTTTAGCTATAATAATTTTTTCTAGCTTAATTAAAATTTTTTGATCAAAATTAATTTCTTTTAGCTACCTATATTAATGTTTTTTAGCTTAATTAATTTTCAAATACACCCGAAGAATGAATTTTTTTGGATTCCTACCTCATAATTCAGGATTCAAACGCCATCTGGAGAATACATTTTTTTGAATTATTTTTAGCTAAATTAAATTTTTTAGTTGAATAAAATTTTTTTAGCTAAATTGATTTTTTCATACACCCGGAGAATGGATTTTCAACAATTTTTTATCTCTAAATTACATTTTTTGTATCTAAATTAATTTTCAAATATTGAGTTCAATCCCAAATTTTTTTTTCAAACATATCCAGAAAATGAATTTTTGGATGAAAATGAATCAATTTTTAAGCACATCCGGAAAATGAATTTTCTACAATTTTTACAGCTAAATTAATTTTTTGTAGGTACCTAAATTAGTTTTTAAATAATGAATTGAATCTCACAATTTTGTGGATACGAATTATCCATCAAAATTACCAATTCTAGAGTTTGGGGAAAACCATAAAACTGTGATCAATTTTATGGATAATAATTATCCATGTATTTCACCACAAATGAAAAATGTTTGAACATGTGGAAAATTTTGTGGATAGGAATTATCCGTCAAAATTACCAATTCTAGAGTTGAGGAAACCCATAAAACTGTGGTTAATATTATGGATAATAATTATCCACGCATTTCACCACAAATATAAAAGGTTTCAACTTGTGACAAATTTTGTGGATAATGATTGTCCACACATTTCACCACAAATGTAAAAGGTTTCAACATGTGGCAAATTTTGTGGATAGGAATTATCCATCAATATTACCAATTCTAGAGTTTGTGGAAACCCATAAAACTGTGGTCAATTTTATGGATAATAATTATCCACGCATTTCACCAGAAATGAAAAATGCTTGAACATGTGGAAAATTTTGTGGATAGGAATTTTCCATCAAAATTGCCGTTTGTGGAGTTTGGGGAAACCCATAAAACTGTGGTCAATTTTATGGATAATAATTATCCACGCATTTCACTACAAATGTAGGTAAGAGGTTTGAACATGTGGAAAATTTTGTGGATAGGGATTTACCATCAAAATTACCAATTCTATAGTTTGGGGAAACCCATAAAACTGTGGTTAATTTTATGGATAATAATTATCCATGCATTTCACCACAAATGTAAAAGGTTTGAACATGTGGAAAATTTTGTGGATGAGAATTTTCCATTAAAATTACCGTTTGTGAAGTTTGAGGAAATCCATAAAACTGTGGTCAATTTGATGGATAATAATTATCCACACATTTCACCACAAATGTAGAAGGTTCCAACATGTGGCAAATTTTGTGGATAATAATTATCCACACATTTCACCACAAATGTAAAAGGTTTCAACAGGTGGCAAATTTTGTGGATAGGAATTATTCATCAAAATTACCAATTATAGAGTTTGGAGATACCCATAAAACTGTGGTTAATTTTATGGATAATAATTATCCACGCATTTAACCACAAATTTAAAATGTTTGAACTTGTGGAAAATTTTGTGGATAGGAATTTACATGGCCAATTCTAGAGTTTGGGGAAACCCATAAAACTGTGGTCAATTTTATGGATAATAATTATCCACACATTTCACCACAAATGAAAAATGTTTGAACATGTGTAAAATTTTGTGGATAGGAATTAACCATCAAAATGACCAATTCTAGAAATTGGGGAAACCCATAAAACTGTGGTCAATTTTATGGATAATAATTATCCATGTAATTCACCACAAATGAAAAATGTTTGAACATGTGGCAAATTTTTGCCGAAGTTACCGGCACGAATCCAATGGGTTACTCGGCTTGGAAGTTTGATACAATTTTTTCCAGAATTATAGGCACAAATCTAATGGTATGTTCCATTTTAAATTTTCATAGATTTTTGTCGAAGTTTCAAGCTCGAATCCAATGAGATATTTAATTTGAAGTTTTGATTGATTTATGACACAGCTCTGGGTACCAATTTAAGCGATTTTCTATTTTTAAGAAGTGATGCATTATGGTTGTTTTTCAAAAAGGAATGTACGATTTAAAAAGAAGTTCACGGTAGCCCGTCCGGAACGGACGGGTTAAACGGCTAGTACTTGAATATTTTGTTTACCTATTCATGTTCCAAAACAAATACCTCTCGTACATACAGTAGAAGTTTAAAATTTCGCGATTATCCGACCAAAAAATCGTATCTGATTTTTCTTGATTAACCCCGCCAAAAAAAGTCGGTTATAATTTTTAATTATCCGATTTTGGGTGTTTTTTGCAAAATTAAGATGAAAAGACCATACTTTATTTGAGCAGCAGCTCAATATCACTGCCCGAGAATTATTCAATCGTTCCAAAATGTTAAGGAAGAGTAGGCAGGTATTCATATACTTCGAATTTTCGACTCGAAATAAAATTTTGAATGAAAACAAAAATAAATCAAAAGTTAATTTTTTGTTGAAAAAATATGGATTTTAACTTAAAAGTTACAAATTTCGGAACATTGTGGTTTACTTGATCAAATAAGTCACCAATTTATCGGTAATTCAAGATTATGAGAGCTAAAGTTCATACGGACAACTTTTATGGGTCTTTCTTGGTTGATGGAAAATTCCAAAATTCTCGGAAAGCTCCAAAACTTGTCAGAACCCCTTCCAATCGATATGAAAGGTCGAAAATAGGTGACTAAATTTCAGTTTTTTTATGAGATCAAATTTTCATATTTTCTAAGGCTATGAGGTAATTTTGAAATTTCAAAAATTCGTCAGATCATATTCAAAAAATGAATTTAAGCAATTGAGCATTCAAAATTTCGAATGTGAGCCTGGATTTAGAAACTACCCTTAGGTGTAGAAAAATTGATTTTTTGAGTTGACACTGATTTTGAGCCTTTCAGAAGGAATATAATCAAAAGGGAACTTCAACTCAGAAACAAATTTTTTACACCTAAGGGTGGTTTCTATAAATCCAGGCTCACATATGGAGTTTTTTATGATGTATTTCGGATTTACTTTTGTTTGGACTCAAAATTTTACTTTAGATCGGGATGCTGCCCTTTTAGGTACTGAGAATGAAATTTTTAGTTCATTTTCGTTTAATTTCTTTGATAACAAACGTCACTTTCGATTATCCGACTTTTGTGCCCCAATGAAATCAGATAATCGAACTTCTACAGTATAATGAATTTTCAATTCAACACCTCTTAAAATTTTCACGAACGATTTTCATTATTAACTAAAAATTTCCAGACGTAGCAAAATTTTGGACCAACGCCAAAACTACTCGTAGTTTGGTCCCATTCTACATATGGTAACAATTACCAACAAATTATGAAAAAAAAAAACAACGTCATTCTAAATATGGAAACAAGGGAACCTAAACTCAAGTACCTATATAAAATACTTTTGTGTAGAGCAGAGTACCGTTTCAATATTTTATATAAATAAAACTATTTTGATGAGATGTTTAAAATAGGAATTATAGGTAAGTAATCGGTTTCCCATAAATCCATACCTACGAATAGAAGCATTCTAAAATTAAAGTGTGCGAAGTTTGTAATTTTTTTTTCAATCAATTTTTTTCGGAATTAATCGCATGTTTTTTCCGTTTTCCTGTTGCTTGGAATTCGCCCAAATAAAATACAGGTTCGCGAATGGATGTCTGACTGTTTTAATAGACGACTGAATCGTTTTTCATTCGCGTCATCTTCATTATCGTGGTTATAACCTTGTCGTAATCAAAAGTTTATATGGCTCAATATTTAGGTTAATCGAATTTACTACGATGTATTTATAGATCTGCCGAACCACAATTGATGAAAATTAATCGCCGACACCGGAAATTAATTTTTAGAAATTTGCCACACAGAATTTTGAACTTCAGATCAGAGATATCAGAAATTATTCAAGGGAGGAGGAAGGCTAAGAATTCGAGAAAAAAAATGAGAGAGAGTCAAATTTCAAAGAAAAACTTGAGTGACTTGTCATTTCAAAGGCGTTGAGGTAGGATCATTGTATTTTCAGAAGGCAGAGGGCAGACAGATAATGTACAGGAATCCGGAATGTAGCCGAATGGTGGAGGGCTACCCTAGGAGAGATTTTTTCAGAGCTAGAGTCGGATTTACTTTTATAAAAATTCCAGAGCTAGAACCGGAGCTATTTTTAGAAAAATCTCAGAGCAGGAGCTGGAGGCATTTTTAAAAAAATTCCTGGGGCTCGAAGGGCTTAAATCAAAAATTTTGGAGCCGGAAAAAGTAGGACCCGCCTGCCTGTGCTTTCCCGAGATAGTAATAGATCTGGAGCGAATCGGCTGGGAGGAGAAAGGAGAACTCTCTCCAAGTGATTTTTTCGGATCTGGAGCCACTTTTAGAAAAATCTTGAAGCAGAACTGGAACCGGAGTTACTTTTTTTTACAGTCCTAGAGCCAAAATGACTTTAAAATTTTTACTGATTCATTTCAGTAGTTGAGAGAAAATTATTGATTCAAAAATGAAAATTCACCAATTGAATGAATTATTTTTCATTTGTGGCGACCGTACGTGTGTATGCTGCAGGCTATATGCATGCGCATACACACGTATACATCGCCACCAAAGCGCGCGAGGTACCTGCTCTCTCTCGACATCCGAGTCCAGAGCAACCCTCGCATTCCAGCGGCGATTCGTCACGCCGAATCGGCCGCCCCCGCGAACTCCGCGGCTTGCGCTTTCTCTTCTCGGACCTTGGTGACAGCTCCAACCGAACCTTTGCACCCGGGTTACGCAGATCGTTGATAGGCGATGCGGGTGGAAGGGAACCGGTTGGTGGCTCGGAAGTCATCCCTCTAGCGAGAACGAATGTATATTTGTACAGTAGTATTAGCCTGTTTAACTTCGCGTACGCATCTCCGTGTAGAAGTGCTCTCGTATGCCTTCCTACCTGAGTACCGCGAACAGCTAGTATCTTTCCACCTATGGTGTATTTTCATGTACAGTATTAATGTGCTCATTGTAAACTTCGCTGAATATACTCGCTTATCAAATCCGCGTATTCTCATTGCTCAAGTACATTCTGTAATATACTTCGCACCTCGCCGCGCCCTTCCGCGACCTCTAGCCGCTCAGTATTTCTCGCACCAAACTTCAACCAGCTAGGGAGAAAAGGCGTGAACGTCGCGATCGCGTTTAACCGCCTTTGGCGTAGAGTGAGAATCGTATTCGCGTTAAGAAGAAGACAAACGTAGGCGCTTTACCTACAAAGTGTCTACATCATTCAACCAATCTATCGTTAAAAATTAAGCATTATTTTTGATGTTGCAAGAATGAAAGGAAGGAGGACGCTTTAAAAATTCTATGTACTTTGAATTTTTATAAAGAAATTTGATCTTACAAATTTTTAAAGGGAGGTACACTAGGGGACTAAGGCACACAGGCGGAGATGGAGAATTGTGGAGAATAGAGGGAGCTAGAGGGGCTCAAAATGCTCACTTACCTTCCTCCTCCCATTTATATTACTTAATCGAACGAATTTGCGTGAACTTGGGAAATCAGGGTGTCTAACAAACTTTCATACCCCAAAACAGGATCTCAACTGGACCTTTTAAAAATCGTTACTAATAAATTTTGTACCCCCCCCCCCACCCCTCAAATGAAAATTATTCGAAACAATTTTTTTCAATAATTGTAAGAAATGAGGCTAAATTCATTTACACGCGAAAAAGAAAAAATATGAAAATTCATTGAGGCCGAGCGAGGCGAGGGCAAAATGTTTTGAAGAAAAGGAATTCAAAAGTTGAGATTTCTCCAGACACCTTGTATCATCTCTCAACTCTCATCATCTTACACAGTGTTGTCACTGACGACATTTCAAATATTAGCTAAAATTGTTACAAAACAGGACTTGTCAGTGAGAAAGCCCCAAAACAAGACCTTAACAGGACCAACATGACCAACAGGACCTGTTAGACACCTTGGAAACTAAATGTACCATTCAGTTCGGAAATGCGAAATTCGCTTAGTCGAAAAATAAACATGATCAGCAAAAAATTAGGCTGTATTTTCGTTTTAGACGCTCTTTCTAAATTGCTGAAATCGAAACTAAAGAATTTAACAAAGTTTCCCCATTAGATCCGAATAACTATCATTCGGATAAGCTTCAACATTTTTAAATTTTTAATGGCTTCATATGGATTATTCATTCGCACGATTACTTACCTATCACGTGTAATTTCTAAAAAAAGTTTTTTTTTCACTTTTTAATTGTTTCAAGTTTTACTTCGTTATTTTCCTAACTTCAATTTTTTTACCACTTCCAGATACATATTTAATTAAATACGTGTGTAACCTTATCTATAAACAAGCTGACATTAAGTTTTATTTTTCCTTTGATTTTATTGAAAGTTTTCTAATGTTAAAACTCATGCGGGCAATGAGGATTGAAATTGAAAACCTAATTAAGCCCTTTTACGACGAATTTTCATTTCAACATTCCCTTCGTAAAATTTCCGGAAAAATAAATAAGAGACCACCAGACACCAGATTTTTCACCCATTCTTGTTTATGTTTACTTATACCCTCTATACCTGCACTTCTTGCCCTAATTTTTCAAAGTGGTTTTTACTGTTTACCCTTTCAAAGCTTGAAGAATGATTCGTGTAATTTATTTGGTCAACGCTTCAGGACTCAGTATGGCCAGTTTCAAAGTAAAACGACAAAGAATTTTTATACTTTACGCCATTTTCTATTACAAAAAATCGCGAAAATTTCCTTTTTATTCCTTTAAGATATTTAGGTACCAATATACTTCCGGGAAGCATCACCGTCCAACATTTTGATAACAAATCGCTTAATAAAATTCAATAAAATACATCGAATTTCTAAAAAAAAAAATCTCCAAATCTGATTTTCTAATTAAAAATAGGCAGGTACTCGTATATGGAGTTTCAAAGGTCAGAATACATTCTTGTTTATCATTTTGCCCCCAAAATAGCAAATAAACTTTCATTCTAAAAACATGAATATTTCCATTGAGGTATTAAAATTCGAAAATTTCAAACACCAATTCCTTTCTAAAAAGAATTCAAAAAGTTTATCATAATTTTATCTAATCAAATTCATTCAACTTGAAAAATTTTCAGCATCTATAGAAAATAGCTTCGGATACGAAAATATAACGAAACGAACAGATCCACGGAGGAGTATAAATTCGCGTCACATTCAGAATTTTATTAATATACAAACGATTAGTAGAATCAACGTGGGACAAATTATTTGACGCGATTCGAATTAAATTTTCCATAAACCTCGAGCCAGGATTAATCTACAGCCGTATAAACAATTTGAGTAATGGATACAAAATATTTGTTCGTTGTTTTTAAGGGACATCGAATGAGAGTTGTAATCAATAGAGCAATGCACAAGAATAAGAAAAACTAACATCGAGTATACCCGAGAGAATAAAAATTTTCTATTACACAGACATTGGCCTATACTCACTACTAATCCCAAAAGACTACTTTGGAAAAACTTTCAAATTATCTTGTGCCATGTAATCCGAACAGATGTTAGGGTCTATTTTATACCAAAAAATACGTGTCCATGTTTCTTTAATAAAGAAACTTGGTCGTTTACTTTAAGTTGAATTCTTCATTGAGCGAATAATTTTCACGCATTTTTCAACATCTCCAATACTTTATTCGTAGGTAATAAATTATTCAAAAAATCCACCTCTGTGGGATAATCGATTCTGTAAATAATTCCAGTACGGTTTAACTCGGCGAATAATTTAACGATAAAATTTCGAATCGAAAATTTTTCAACAATTGAAAATTTCAACAATTTAAGATCAGACGTATTTTAAACTCAATACCTTACAAAAATAAAATTATAATAAAAAATGTAAATATTCAAGGTAAAAAATATACCTATGTGTATGAAATTCCTTTTTAAACACATACCACCAATAAAGTTGTTTGAGTAAAAAAATTCATTCCAATAAGCCCATCATTAGACTTCATTTATACGATTTATTGGTTATTTTTAGACGATAAACGATTTAAATAAGGTTGCGTGTGGTTTGATACAGTTGACGCAAAAAAAAAAAATAATTGAAAAATTCAAATTATTTCATTTATAAGGTTCGTTCGAGCGCTTTATAAGATATGAAAAAAAGATGTGAAATTAATAATTTTCAGAAAGTCTCAGGGTGCATCTCCACTAACAAGGGCTACCCATTACTATTCACTTTATGTACGTAAAATTTCATTACCATTTTTTCGATGATATTTTGTTGCAGAATTTTTTTATTGTCGATAAAATTATTGTTTAAACATTTAGAAATTAATACACGAAACTACACCTTTCAATTTTTATCAATTTTACTGTAAAAGATGTGAAGTTTTAGAAAAATAATGATAGGTAACCATTTATTTTTACACCATTGGCATTTGGTGAGAACGCACCTTTGGTTAACGTAAACAAAAAATTATGAATTTCATATCTTTTTTTCATATCTTATAAAGCGCTCGAACGAACCTATAATTTCAAAAAAAAATAGGTACTTTAATTGAGTAACTGGATGATAAAAGGGCCTAACTCGAATTAGGCCCTTTTGTCATCCACCGTGAAAATGGATACTAGAATGGATATACTACTTATCAAAATTGGTCCCACAGGGCTACCTATCGTACATTGTCTGTAATCAACCACCAAAGTTTCCTACCTGTGTTAAAAACCTGCAGGAAGTAGGCACTTTTGTCATCCAACGACTTTGACACTGGTTCTAACAGTACGAAATCATGAAAATAACTCTCATTTTTGATGTTATTCGATTTCATTAAATATTTTTCAACTTTTCAAAATTTATTTTCATAATTTCAAACTGTTAAAACCGATTTTAAAGTCGTCTGATGACAAAAGGGCCTAACTCCCCCTTCACCGTTTCATTAATAACTCAATCATATGGCTACTAAAACGGAATTCAAATGAATATTTCTTGAAAGGGATGTTTGGGCAACACAATATTCAAAAAACCAGATCATTTCATCAAAACATTTAAACGATATCAGCTTGCGAAAACTTAAAATGCGTTTTTCTCTAAACAGCGGTTTCAGAATTAGGCCCTTTTGTCATCCAGTCATTCAATTTTTAAACCTACTTCAAAAAAGTATTAGAGGTAAATAGTCTATCTAACTTACACATCTATATTTCAACTGATTCGAAATTCCCAAAATTAAAATTGAGAAAAATGATACATACCTATTTAGGTACCTACCAATTATTATTAAAATACACTCATCATAATACCTTCGTGTCATTTTCACTGCAAATTGAAAATCGGAAATAGCTTGGAAATCGAATGCTATATAACATAAGAAGATAAACGGGTAACTGATCCAGCTTAATTCTTCTTAATTCAATATCATTCGCTATTCTTATTTTTAATGCACAAATACCCTGTAATCATCTTCATCTCTCGTGTATATGACACTTTTTAATCTGCATTCGTTATCATCTCCATGAAGTGTAAAATTTCAAATTGAAAATGTAATCTGCTTTTAGAAATAATAATTTCAATGATTTCTGGATACCTGCTCTATTAATAGCTCCATTCCAGCTCAAATTGCCAAAATCATCGGTACAAAAATTCAGAAAGAAGAGACGAGAAATAGGTATCCAAGTATACTATTAAAAAAAAAATCATAACATCTTTTTAATAAACCAAATACTCTCGTTTCAGTGTTAGAAAATAAACTGGTAGGTAAATACCTATTATAAGGAATTATATAGATTTTCAATACCATCAGAAAGGATTTTTGTATGAAATACAAAATTTTATCGTAAGTATTGTGAAATTGGTTGCTGAATTCGTGAACCAAAACTGTGCACTCGTTTTGTCAACTTTGATCAGCTTTGGTCTACTTGTTCAACCCGATTTCTTCCACCGAACGCAAGAATAATATTTTTATTATTTATGTATTTATTGGAGAATCACGTACGTAATAAGCGGAAATAAGTACTTACATATTTTTGTATGAAATGCAAACAACGTCGCGTAAAACGACCTTCATATCGAAGAAGGCAATTATAAAGTAATATCGTCGAGCTATTCTCGGGAGTTATAGATATACAAATAAATGAAAATTAATACCTATGTATTGAGCAATACATAATTAAGTATTTTCAAAGGTTTCATTTTTGAAAGGAGATTTAATAGAGATTACATAGGTAGTTATTTTTCGTGATCTAGAAGAGGAATGAACGACACTGTTCGAGCAATGAACTATACTGAATCTCCACTCAATCTTCGCGTTCGCTCAAAAAAACCGAAGAACAGGGGCGGCATCGGCACGATGGGGAGGTAAGCGAGGGCATAATTCCCCCGCCCCATTCAATTCTCAGTCGAGAATTTCGATAAAATTTTGGAGATATCAGGTAATTCAGCAAAATCTTGGAAATCTGGCATATTAATTTTTTTTTTAGAAAATTTACAACACAACTGATGAAAAAAAAATGAGTCTTTAAATTCAAAAATTTCGGCCTTGTTACGTCTTAATCCCACAAAAATGATATTTTTCTTAAAAATTATTTCAACTTATTTTATCAAATTTTACTCATTAACACTCATTTTTCATGTCTAAAAATCAAAGTTTTCAAAATCTTTGGCCTCGCTGCGCTTAGCCATATTTTCTTCTTAAATAATTTTTGGGTGGAAGTGGCCGGTTTTTAATTCAAGTTAGATAATCGATTTATAACTAGGGAGCGGATTTATATGCACCAAAAATTGTAAAATATGCCATATAATATGCGCAAAAAATCGAAAATATGCTAAAATATGCAAAGTCTTTATGGGTATCATCTGAAATGTATTGAAAAAATTCATCCCTTTTTTACACTTAAACTTTCTCAAGTTTGATTGAAATACCTGTTATTGTCAATCAAATGTAAAATCAAATATTTTTATTGCAAAATTGTATCATATTTTCGGCACTGCAACTAATTTCTACATCGACTGAAACAAGAGGCGCGAATTTGAACCAAATAATATCCTTTGATTTTGGATTCAGTGGCATCGAAAGCTTTTTTTTTTGAGTGAAGGCAAAATGAGTACAAAGAGTTGGAATTTGGAAAACCAGAAAGGATTTTTTTTTGGGGGGGGGGGGGGGGGGTAAAAGAGCAAAAAGGAGCCTTTTTTCCCACTTAAGCTTTAAATGGAACGTGCAATTAAAATTTTTTATGCCCCAGCAAAACGAGGGCAAAGATCTGAAAAAATTTGAAATTTAATACCCCAAAAAAAAATTTTTTTAATTGTTTTAATGCTTTAAAAATCTTTCTCTGATGCAAAGCTAAAAACATTGAAAATTGAAAATTTTGAGAAATATGCGCTAAAAAACCAAAAATTGGAGAAATATGTGGAAATATGTACTAAAAACAGAGTAAATATGTAAAAAAATATGTATTTTTGAGTGAAATATGCAAAATATGCAAAATCAATTTGGGCTCATTTTTCTCAAAATGATGTGAAACGGAAAAGTACATTGAATATGTCCAATTTTAATGGATACAGAAAAATATGCGTTTTCATATTAATCCGCTCCCTATATTATAACATACAACATTGTTTTATTGCACACTGAAATTGAAGAATTTTACATAAAATTTTCTCATTTCATATATTCGCATTGAAACAATGATCTTCGAAATCAAGTAAGCCGCCAAGATGAAAAATCACGAATTGTAAAATTTCTGAATTTTTATTCGACAATTTTGAATTTTTTAGTGAGCATTTTTGAACATTTTATCCCCCCTCCACCTCAGAGTTTGTGTTCCAACCGCCTCAGTCGAAGGAGCCGCATTTTATTTCTCAAATCACTTTTCTATCGGTAAAATTCGTTAAATTCAAATTTTTTTCAGAATTTTTCCAAAGATGATAATTTTTAAGTTGCTTTCAAGTTGAACAAATTTTTAAAGAATATGAAAATATGAAAAAAATAATAAAGAAAGCGGACAAACTTCAACATTTAGGTTTTTCCCAATTTAAAAAATTTTCCACCCACAATTTTTTATATTTCCTCGCAATTTTTCCCTGACTGTTTCTCAACTTTTTATTAATGTCAGTTTCATAAATTTTTAAATTTTCTTCTATTCATTGGCCAAATGAAAATAAATTTACCAGTTTTTTTTTTGAATTTTTAAGACGTTATGTCCAAAAAAAAAATTTGTCATAACGTAAAAAACCTAGGCATTAGGTACAATTGTTTGAACCACATCGTAATCGTCATTAAGGGAATTTCTCTGCTACTGAACATGACGTTTTCAATATACTGTAATGAGTAAGATTTGTAATTAATTTTTTTTAAAACTGCAAATTTTTCGCTCAGAAGCCAATGCTTACTTGGTTTTTTAAAATTTTTTTCCATCCTTTATTTCCTCTTTTTTAATTTTTTTCTAACCTAAAATTTTTTCAATTCGAAAGTGTTTCTCAAAAATTTAACATTTTTATTTCAACTTGGATTTTTTTGTCAAAACATTTCGCAATTTCAACATTAAAATTTTTTCCAGCTAAAACATTTTTTAGAAATTTTCCATTTTCGTAAATACCTGGACTGAAATTTTTTTAAAATTCCATATCCAGTTTTTAAAAACATTTTCAAAATTTTCAAAATTTAAAAATTTGTTTTTTTCAATTCCTTGGAAATAATTTTAAAGTTGAAAAAAAACTCGGGGAATCTGAAGAAAACTACAAAGAAATGAACAGTAGAATAAAATTTTTAATTTCAAGATTAAAATCATTTTGAGATGAAATTCAAAAAAAAAGTAAAAACGTGAAAAAGCTGAGAAAATTTTAGGTTAAGAATTTTTTTGGTTCCTATTGAAAATATTTGTGAAAAAATTCAAAAGTTGGAAATAATTAAAAAAAAAAAAAAAATGTGCTTAAGTTTGAATTTTAAAAAAAATCTTGGAAGAAATTTGAAGTTCAGGATCTGCTGTTAAAATTTTTTTGAGAAAATGGATATCAACAAAACTTGATGGTTGATGTTAATCTAGATACGTCAAATTTCTTGTCAGATTACTTATTAACGAAAGAATTTACATAAACCATAAGTTGTAGATTTGTAGGTAAATCATTGTAGCTTAAGCCGCAATTGAGCGAAAAGAGAGTGCTCTAATGTGATTAATTTCATTTCACATCATCATCTCATCTATTATTATTATTATTTTTTAAATGACATTCTATATTGAATTGATCACTGATCAGCGTTACCAGACGAGTGTTTAGAAATTACATACGACTTTTTTTAAAAAAGGGATTCTTCATTTTTTGGTTTGAGAACATTCTCTTGCCATCACTAATTTCAGACAAAATTCTTTGTCAATTCGTGAATCTCAGAAAGTCAAACACTACTAAATGGGTTCATATTGCTTGATCTGAAAAAGAACATACCTACGACTGAAAATAAATTATAACCTCGATAGGTAATGAATTTAAAATTAACTTTGAATGTTACTTTCACATTTTCGATTTTGTGAAATTATAAAGCGCAAATTTCAACTTCTTCGAGATATAATATATTTACTTTTTGTTTATCTTACCACTTACAATGAAAGTAATACAACAGCCAGACGATCCTTGTAAAAAATATGCGTACAAAAGCGCATGCAAACAAAATTTGATGATTACGCACTTGATATAAAAGGCACGTGTTTTGAAGCATTCGACAGAAAACATCATTATCTTGCAGAAAATCTCGAATTTCACCCGAGAGAAAAATCCAATTAAAATAAATAGGTAATAATCTACCGAAGTATATTCAACTAAATTATCTAATATTTTGTGAAAGATTCTGCCAAGAATTTTAAATCGCCATCTCTTCATTGTCGAAATCGAAAAAAGCATTAGGTATCTCCAAATCCGTTATTCACATTACTCGAGGAACAAAATCGAACCAGTGTAACGTACTCGAATAAGAAACATTGGCTTCGAAACAAAAATAAACATTCATTTTCTCGATTTGAAAAACCGTTAAAAAACATACGAGTAGGTCGAACAAGTCCGAAAAAATAATTCCGTTTAGGCGAAAACAAGTTCGTAAATTTACAAAAAATTGTACTCTAAATTTCGTTCAGTGTAAGAAATACCTATGTACATCGTTGTTAACACCATTTTATTTTAAATTCTACTAAAATCCGAAAATTTATCGCAATATTATGCACGAAAGGCGAAAAAGATCCGACTTTGTATTCTGATGTTCTTTGGCGAATTTTTAAAACGCAGCAGTTTTTTTTAAAGCTTCTTCAATACAGCCCAGTAAACCTCCTTCAAAACAAACCTTACTAAACAAAACCGTCGGTTTTATTTGTAACGCTTATGTCTGGAACAGATTCGCAATGAGAACAAAGCATACCCTTACGTGAATGGCGAATAAAACCTTTGCACGTTTTCGTTTTAAAATGCAACCATTTATATGGATAACAATCGATAAAAATTTCGTCACGTACCTAACACTGCATGGCCTGCAAAAATCTCTTTTCCTAGACAGATATAAAGAGGAAATTTTAATTTTACTTATTGATACAAACGGCGCATGGGTAAGTGAATGCAAATTGGGATGCATTTTTTTTACGCTAGCAATTTTCATCTTATTGTCAAATGGTAAAAACGAGTTTACTTCGGGTATTATCGAATCTACATACTATAAGCTCCCCAATCTACTGAAACTTCCCGCCAAAAAATTAAAGTGGAGGTAAAGCATGGATGTTAAAAGAAATGAGAAAAGTACTTCGAATTTCGACAAAAAAATCATTGATTTGCAAAAAAAAAAAAATACATTGAAATTATTAAATCCTCCTCCAAGGGCGCACCAACGAGGAAGCTAAGGGAGCTTAAGTCCCCTCTTTGAAAGATTTTTTTATTACAAAAATGTGAAAAGGTGCGTTTTTTGCTCTTCAAATTAATACTTACATACGTATTTTTTTAAAATTTCGCTCTCGCTTCGCCCGAGCAGTAAGTACCTACTACCTATTTTGATCCTTTTAAGTATATCAAAAATTAATTGATGATTTTTGAACAATTTTTAAATCAAAAATCACTGATTTTTCCATCAATTCTCAATTTAAAAAAAATCAATGATTCTCGATTGAAAGATTGATAAAAAAAAAACTATAATTTGAAATTTGACCCCTTCCCTTATTTTTTCTGAAATTCTCACGTCAGACATCACTTAATTAATTTCGGATGCCATTTAACTGCACTACAAAAATAATGGTTTGCACGACAGAAAAAATGGAAATAACGACGGCATTATATAACAAGCGACGAAACAAATTGATCCACGAAAAAAAAAAAAGGAATAAACGACAGTAAATAAAACGTAGGTACATCAAAAAAATTTATTTGGGCGGCAAAACAAAACGATCACCGGGAAAATAATTTGAAAGCACGAAAAAAAAATTAAACGACAACTTTTGTGAACGACACTTACAATCAAAGGAACGACAAAGTACAATTAGAAAAAATTAAATTAAAAGTAAATTTGACGGGAAAAAGTAGACAATTTAAATGCACAATATTTAATTAAAAATTTTTTACCAAAAAATTGAAAAACAACAACGACCTCAAACGAACCTTAAAAATTCCTGTAGAAAAGTGAATAAAGTAAAAATGTGTTGTAAATTTGAAAATTCTATCTAATTAAAAATATCCTTGTACACATTCTTCAAATTTCACTTTTTTATGGAATAATTATTCAGGACTCAGGAAGTCAGAACCAGTACCTAGTCATGAAATTTAAAAAAACGATAATTTGTCAGGTTTTTTCCCCCTGAAATCTACTGTGTTGAGTTTGAATACAAATGAAAAATGAAAAAATTGTACTTCAAAAAAAAGGAAAAACAACCAAATACAATTTTTGCAAAAAATTTTGGATTTTTTTCATTTCTCAGAATTTAAATAAAAATGGAATTTTGGAACTGGTTTTTGGAACTGGAATTGGAATTGGAACTGGAAATGAAAAATTTTGAGAACTGAATTAGAACTGGAACTATAGTTACTGCCGTTCAAATGATTCGTTTCTTATCTCAAAAATTGTCGTTCATTCGTATTATTTCGCCGTTCATACTTTGTCGTGCAAATCTTACTTTCTGTGTCGTGCATTCCCATTACTCTGTCGTGATTCGATTTTCCCATTTTCGTCGTGCAAATCCTTTCTTTTGTCGTGCAGTTTTATATTCCCCATATTTTTTTGTTAATTTTTTGAAATCGATTTGAAAAATGAAAATTTCAAATCTCCGACCATCAAAATTTTGCATTGAAGTGCTTTGAAAGAAGTACTTGAAAATTCCGAAAGGTTGATATTAATTAATTTGGTGTTCGAAATAGAAATTGGAGAGTCTTTAGACATAGGTAACGTTATCTTTTGTAATAAAATTTCAAAAATTAATATCGTTAGGAACATGAAAGGTGGCTTTACGTAAAACTCGCCTAACTCGATTCAAAGATGTACTGGACTAAGTAAACTGGGCTTAGTGAAAATTTCTCTACCGCTCCTTCAAAGATACAAATCATTATATTCTCGATACATGAAGAGTATTACCATAGGAATGGGAGGGGGGTCAGGGTAAAAAATTAGGGAAAACGGAGAAGAGTTTTCATAGATAAAGGATGCCATTTAAAACCTCTTTCCACCAATTTTAGGTCAAAGCAAAAAATATATTTTTCAAATTCTTGTAAAATGCTATAATTGGCACCTAATTAATTTTCCAGGGGTAACCAGTTAGAGAAGAGCATATATTTTAAATCGCTCTTTTTCGAGAATGTTGAAGTACTACACCGATGGACTACTCAAAAGCGGTAAGAAAATGTGTTTTTTCAACTATGATATCACTTCAAAGCTCCTTCCTCTTTATGGCTAGGAAGCTGAAAGTAAGCAAACAACCTTAAATCCACTAATTATCATGAAAATCCGAGGAGAATATTTATTTTTGAATGAATTTCAACTTTGCAGCAAGTCAATTCTACAAAAAAAAAAAAATCTTTGTATGTACTTTCTTCTTCTTTTTTTTTTTTTTTTTTTCAAAAATCTCGTCCCATTATATAAACATTTTTCTTCAAGCTATAAGCAGGTAAGCATCTTTCACTTTGTGATGAGTTGAAATAAACTTTGTTGGAAAAATTATTCTTTTCAAACGTTTCGTATATTTAAAAAAAATCTTTAAATGTTGCGAAAAAAATTTATTGTAGAACATTCCCCTATAAATCTTATACTATCTCTTTATTGTCATGTAATTCCGAACCCCTTTTCACGGGTAAAAAAGAACCTACCTTGTACTGAATAAATTGAAAAACATCAATTAAGTCAATCTAGATGTATATTTTCCGAAGCCTGTAGGTATCGGACAATGTACCCACATCTTTTCCCTACCACTTGCACGAAGTTTATTTTTTATGCAGGTGATATAGAAACAATTGATGCGACAGTTTTGAATAGAAATCATCTCGTACATGGTGTACACGTAAGGGTAAACTGCACTTTGAACCACTTTTTTGTTTTTCAATGCCTACACCGATAGAATTGACATAGAAATGAGGCGAATAGCTTAAAACGTAGCTACATTCATCTACTTTCATAACCTCAAATCTCAACCCCACAAAAAATTTCAAGTTGATCAAAAAAAATTTCTGAAACAAGTCAAAAACGAAAAGTGAAATTTTAAATTCCTAATTTTGACCATTTGTTGAATAATTATGCAAATGAAAGGTATGGCATGGCAGCAAAAAAAAAAAATTATCGCTAGAAATACATGTATCGACAGGGACGTACCGATAAGGGGGGAGGAGGGGGAGCTTCCCCCCCCCCTGAGAAAATTTTTTACTTGTAAGTTGGGAAAATTGAGCAATTCAACACATCTGATGGAAATAATACGATTTAATTCGCGATGTTTTATTGTAGAAATAAAACAAAATAAATATGGTCAAGAGACCAAAAGAAACTTTGACAATTCGCGACAACGGATAAATTAGCAATAAACAAAAGAAATTTGCGAATTGATTACATTAAGCCCGGAAACGAATTTTATACCTAACCAGTGAATAATAGAAAAAACGCGGCCGAATATATGTCGCGAGATTCGAGATTATAAATTAATTACATGAGCATTTTTCGGACGTATTTTTAACACGGCCCCTCGGACGAAAAATCTAATTAAATAAAAAGGTTTACAATTTAAACAACGAATCGACATGTCGCTTAAAAGCGACTCTAGCGGTGGATTTTGTCAAGACATTGGCGACGTTATCATTTGACGCAATTTTGACAACGTGGATTTTTTCATCTTTTATCATATCACGAATATGATGGTACGCGACGTCGATATGTCGCGTTCTCTTAGATTCATCGGTTTTCGCTATAGAAATTGCTGCGGTGGAATCACAAAAAACAGGTACGGTACCTATAACCAAACCGATTTCGTTAAAAAAATTAATCCACGCAGCAGCTTGTTTTGCAGCCGTCGATAAAGCTACGTATTCTGACTCGGCGGAAGATGTTGAAACACAATTCTGTTTACGGCAATACCAGTCCACTACGTTTCCGGCCCATGTTATGACGATTCCCGTCGTGGATTTTCGGTCAAGGTTATCACCAGCAAAATCAGAATCTGAGTACAATCGAAGAGGATACATATCGTTTTCAAAATTAGAATTATATACTAGATTATAATCTATCGTTGTTTTCAGGTACTGCAGAATACGTTTGGCATATGCAAAAATCTCTGAATTCGCTAAATGCTGATATCGACTCAAAAAGTCAACAGCAAAATTAATGTCCGGCCTCGTTCCACGAGCTATATACGATAATGAACCAATCAGGCCTCGGACTTTTGTTTCGTAAGATTTATCTAGATTTAAGTTGACTATTTTCAAGTTCGCATCTAACGGTGTCGCAATCGGGTGCGAATTTTCGAGATTATAATATTTAACGAGTTCATTAATATACGATCGTTGATGTAAAATTGTTTTGGTTCTTTCGGCGTCGCGTTCTACCTCTAAACCAACAAATTTTTGGCACTCGTTTAAATCGCGTATTCCAAATTCAAGATTGAGTTGTTTGATCAACCAATCGATCAATTCGTCGTCGCTGCCGGTAATTAGAAAATCGTCTACAAAGACTACAAAAATGCAACGTATAACATCGCCTTCGGTATTTACATAAACGCACGGTTCGTTTATTAACGGTTTGAAGCCCAACTTTTTGAGTACTCGTTTAAGTTTGTCATTCCAATTTTTCGGCGAAGTTTTCAGGCCATACAAGGATTTTCGAAGAACGTAGAAGACTCGTTTCTTTGTAGATTTATCGCCTTTTGGCGGTCGAAATACGATTGTACGATTGATGTCTCCGTTGAGGAAAGCCGTTGAAACGTCAGCTTGTCGTAATTGCCATTTATTAATCGTACCTAAATTTATAATGCCGCGAATGATCGAAGTATCGGCCGTCGGTGCGTATATCTCGTCGATTTCGTACCTATGATTATCTTTATAGCCTCTCAACACCAAACGTGCCTTATATTTGACTGCGCCGGTCACCGTAATTTTTTTTCGCAGCACCCATGTTGAGTCTACTTCCGAATAATCCAAGCCTTCGAGTTCGGCTTCACTGATTTCATACCAGACTTCCTTCGTATACATGGATAGAATTTCAGTTTGAATTGCGGCCTTCCATTGGTCACCTTCGGGGCCGTTGATTGCCTCCTCATACGTTAATTCACGACCGTCCTCAGAAGTGACCAGGGCTACGTATTCGTTGAACTCGTCGTCTTCGCTAACGTTTTTGATCGCGATCAAGCAATTTTCAGCGTAGTTCGAGCTAGTACTCGTCGATGCGTCGTCGGAATTCTCGGGATATTTATCGAAGTATAATATATTTTCATCAAAAAGAACGTTAGACGAATACGATATTTTATTTCGCGGTACATCAAGTAATATATAACCAGTTTCGGTATAACCTACGAGCATTTTTTCGGCTGATTTAGGATCTAATTTCGTTCTTTTTTCCTTAGGTACGTATTCACGAGCGATGCAGCCAAAGATCTTGACGTATTCGAAAGTTGGATCACGATTGAACCAGCGCTGATATGGACTTTTATCTTCAATCGACGTGCTCGGCAGACGGTTATACAAGAAAGTAGCGGTATAAAGAGCATACGGCCAAAATCGTTTGGGCATTTTCGAATCAAAAAGTAAGGACCTTAGTTTTTCTGAGATCGTTCTCAAAAATCTTTCAGCGGTACCGTTATGTTCATGTTCGTATGGTTCAGACGGCGCGATGGTCATACCTTTACTTTCTGCAACTTGTCGAAATTTTCCACCCACGAATTCAGGTGCGTTGTCGCAGCGGATTTTCTTAATTGGCCGGTTCCAGATGTTGGATACAATCGCTTCGTATCTTTCAAAATAATCACCGACCTCACCTTTCGACGTCATGGCAAAAGTTACAGCAAATCGGGTGAAATCGTCGATGAAAGCCACAAAGAAACGTTTGCCGTCAGTACCTGCGCTAATTGGACCCATTAAATCGACGTGTACGAGATCGAGAGCCTGAGTCGTACGATTACGCTCAGTATTATATGGTCCACGAGTTTGCTTAGCCTTCGCGCACGTATCACATTCGTGGGTCAACGGACAATCGGCGTCATTGCAGTTTAATTCGGCGATTTTATACATTACGGTTCGACTCGGGTGTCCTAATCTACGGTGCCAAAGGCTAGCGAGAGCAAAGTCGTAATTTTCGAGATTTTTATTTAATTTAAACGTGACAGTAAGTAACCCGTTTGGTAATTCACGTACGTCGGTTAGCTTTTCGCCCGATTCGCGATGTATTATAGATATATTTTCTCCGATTAACGTATCATATCCTAATTTTCTCATTTGCGAGACCGAAGTTAAATTTACCGATAAGTCGGGAATGTAGCTAACATTTTTCATTAAATAATTTACGCCGTTTTCGTTTGTTACAGATAAATCACCGACGGAGCTACGCGAAATAGACGTATTGTTTTTGGCAACACTTACGGACGCATTGTTAGTTACCAGCTGTTCGTTTTCCAAAATTCCCGGCATATTTATCATATGGCTCGTCGCACCGGTATCAAGAATGAACGTGATTTCGCCGTCGGCATCGTTACTGGTAAGCGCCGTTGACTTGCCCTCAGTCGTAGTCGTCGCGTAATTTTTTGTATCGGAAATCGTCGCTATTAGGGCTCGGGGTCGGCTCGTACCTGCATCGTTAGACGTTGTTGGTTTGGCAGCTGTACCGTCGTTACCATTCTTGGGCACGTTCCTTTTTGAGTTGACCTCGTCCCCATAACGAGGGCAGTGCTTACCAATGTGCCCGGTGGCATTACAGCGATAGCATTTTATTGGGCCTCGTGGTGAGTTGTTACGATTATTGCCTGGATTTCTACAATTATTACCGTGATGTCCAAGTTTCTTACATTTGAAGCACTTAATTCGTCGTTTGAAACCAGTGGACTCACTGTTCGACGATCGCTTTTCGTTGTTTGTAGTTACCAATGCCGTACCTTTATTGACGTTGCCGCGGCTTTCTTCCTTTTTTTCGTCGTCGCTAGTCAATAGGCCTCGAAGTATTTTAGGGTGTGCCTCAGTTACGTTGAGAACAGCCTCGGCAGCCTTGCGAACATACTTCCATTTTTCCAGGTTTTTTAGGCCCGCGTCCAAGAAAGAGTACTCTTCCGCTTTGCTGATTTTGGCTCCAGCAGATACCATTTCGCTAACCAGATTTGATACTTCGTTGCAGTACTCTTTCGGCGTTTTAAACTGGTCAATGTCGATTCTAGCTAGCTTAGCTCTACAGGCGATAACGATTTCTTGATTGATTCGACCGTAGCGTTCGTCTAATTCTTCGAAGAGCTTAATGGGGTCGGATTCTTCCCGTATGAGGCGAAAGACAGCGTTATTAACGTGATTAATCAGCTCGTTGAATGCCTTTTTCTTATCCTTAGCGGTTGCGTTGCCATCAACGGTTAACGTTTTTTTGAGATCTTTAGCGCTTAACAGACTTTTCATTCTCTTCTTCCAAATATCGTAGTCAGCACCAGTGAAAAGAAGGTGTGCTGGAATATTAGAGTCGCCGGAAGACATGACAGAGGAATCGGATTTAACAGATACGCAGTCGGAATTTATAGACACGGAGTCAGAATTATCGCACGGAGCTGAGGGATCTGCGTCGTTCACGTTTATCGGAGAAGTATTTGTATCACTAACCTCTTTTGACCGTCGTTTACGTTCTCTACGTCGTTTTGATTTGGATTTCTTTGTTTCAGGTACTGGTCCTGGAAATCCACGAAATTCCTCGTCGCTGGAATCGTCGTTTACGTTCACGTTTGAATTATCGCCTCGATTGCCGATAATTTGCGAAATACCACGTAGGATCATTAATCGCACACAATCGCGTATTTACGTTTCGCGATTATCGAAAAGAAAAAAATCGCGAAATTATCGAAAAAAAAGATCTCGAAATTATCGAAAAAAAAGATCGCGAAATTATCGTAATTAAAATCGCGAAATTATCGGAAAAAAGATCGCGAATTATTTACGAAAAAAGATCGCGAAATCACCAAAAAAAAGGTCGCGACTATACTCACGGAGAGTAAAAAAAGATCGCGATTACACTCACGGAGAGCAAAAAAGATCGCGATTATGCTCACGGAGAGCAAAAAAAAGATCGCGATTATACTCACGGAGAGCAAAAAAAAATCGAACGGAAAAAATCGCGAATTTATTTGGCGAAATATGGCGGAATAACGGTCGCGAGTTCGCACTCAAACGGACTCAAAAAGATCGCGAAATACTCGAAAAGATCGCGAATACGGAACCACGACTACTGCTATCATGATGGAAATAATACGATTTAATTCGCGATGTTTTATTGTAGAAATAAAACAAAATAAATATGGTCAAGAGACCAAAAGAAACTTTGACAATTCGCGACAACGGATAAATTAGCAATAAACAAAAGAAATTTGCGAATTGATTACATTAAGCCCGGAAACGAATTTTATACCTAACCAGTGAATAATAGAAAAAACGCGGCCGAATATATGTCGCGAGATTCGAGATTATAAATTAATTACATGAGCATTTTTCGGACGTATTTTTAACAACATCAGTTGGGAAAATTGGGCAGTTGGGAATTAGTCACTTTATCGACTGAAAATTCATCATTTTCCCAACTGAAAATGTATCATTTTTCCAAGTTGGAAATCAATAAAATTTTCACTTGTTAGTTTAAAAATTTTTCGCCCTCGCTTCGCTCGGGCATGAACAAAATCGTAATCCAACAAACTATTTCAAGTAACAACAGTGTTGAAGAAGGCTCCTTTTATTCATTCCTCTGAAAATACTTTTGATCTGATACTCTGTGTTTTTATTCTCAATTTTTACGCTCCCAAAAAATCTTTCAACACCGTCTTACCCTCCCCCCTCTCAAATTACATCAAATAAGAATTTTGAAAGCCTTAAAATAAGAAAAAAATGGCTTTTTTTTAGACATTAAAAATATTTTTTTTTCAAAGCTTTACCCTCGCTTCGCTCGGGTATAAATTAAATCATATTTATATGCATTATTTGAGGCGATAGCGCCAAAAAAGGTTCCTTTTTACTCATTCTTCATAAAATTGTTCTGGTGTTTCAAGTTGCATCCATTTTGAGTTGGGAATTTCATGAATTCGAGTTGGGATTTTCATGAGATCTCCCCCCCCCCCCTGGAAAATGCCTTCGGTACGTCACTGTGTATCGAGTACCTAATGAAAAACGTTATATTATCAATTGAGGCAATAACTAAATATATATATATTTCTTTTTATCGACGCAGTCATAGATTAGCGGCGTCACACACTTCATGGGCCCAATTAAAAAATTTGGAGCATATTGAATACATATTTGCCCATGTCGATCCATAGAATATTTCCAGCCACAGAGATGGCATTCTGGATCATCTTCATTGAAAGTATCACCATTTTCAGAAATTAATGGTCAGTTATTAATATTCTATTTGAAATCGCTATCGTAACCCAGAAAAAAATAATGTACTTTGAAAAAAGAAAAATATGTTAGTCGAAATTTTATCGCTGAAAAAGTTTCTACATGATGTCCAAAGTCTGAGATAAAAACGCGCCGCCCCAACCCAATTGTTTTTTTGTTGTTGGAGGGGGGAACCCCCTTGTAGGGGAGAATTTTTTGCACCGATTTTGCTCAAATTCGATTGGAGGATTAGGTGGGTGTATAGAAGTACATCCCCAAAAATTTTCAGCTCCCTCTGACCTCAGCGAACTGAACCATTGCTCCCCAAAGTTGAGCATTTTTGACTAAAATGGTAAAGACCAGTTTTTCGAGAATAAAATCACCCCATAATTTCAATTTTGAAAAATTTTATATTCTCTGTATAGTGTATACATTTTGAGATGACGAATCCGACTAGCCCATCAACTTTTTCATTTTTGCCATTTTAGTCAAAAATGCTCAACTTTGGAAAGCGATGGTTCAGCTCCCTGAGGTCGGACGGTCGAAGGGAGCTGAATTTTTTTGGGGAGTACTTCTACATCCACCTAACCCTCCACTCGAATTTGAACAAAATCGGTGCAAAAAATGTTCTCCCTTACGGGCCCACCCCCTCAAAAAGCAATAAAGTTGAGGCGGTGCGTTTTTACCACAGACTCTGGACATTACAGGAGCTTTTTCAGCAATAAAATTTTGACTAACATATTTTTCTTTTTAAAACGATTTTTCGATGCTGTGTCTCGTAGGTTATCGATATCAAGTCGCTATTGGTAGTCCATTTTAGGACACCACGTGAAATTTATTTCAAAAATCATGACTAAATTTATTTTTGGTATGATTAAAAACTGTATAAGTATCAGAAATAAAACTTGAGACTTACAGTTAGTCTACTATTCAACTGTATAAGTAATCACCTTATAAAATTTGAATAATTGAAATTATGAAAACTCCCATTGAAAACTGAGCAAAAAACTTTCTACGTCACAATTTCGTTTTTTATTTTCAACTTCGCACATTTTGTTTTTAGGGTTCTAGTTTTGGTATGATTGGGTTTCTCTGCGAAAAATACATATGATAAAATTTTGTCCTAACAGATTGCGTCATTAATGGACGAAATCGGTCGGTGGTCAATTTTAGGCACTAGTCCGAATTAGGGCACCTTATCCTTATACAATTTTCTATCTCAAGTTTTTCAGTTGCATCTAATTCATTTTTTCACGATGAAAAATAAGCTAAATCTCATTAATTGACAAGAATCTGTCAGCGAAACGATACAGGGAAATGCGTGAAAATTCAAAACCATTTTCCAACCGTCAATATCTTCCAAGAGTGATAAATAAACAATAATATAAATCAAATTAGATTCATGGAGACGCGGACGGAACTTTTTGAAAAATTCAGCACGATTTCGGTGCATCGTGAACTTCACAAAAATTTCCAATATTGTGGAATTCATCGTAAAAAATACAACTCGTCAATTTTATCGATTATTGACAATAAATTTCAAGTCATCGGAATGAAAACGGTGACCTTGAAAAATAATCTCCATGTGGACATAAAACGCGTAAATTTTTATTACAGCCATTTCACTCTATGTAACCATGTTCAGTAAATTTTGTATTACATACAATATACCTAATTACCTCCACCTACATCCAAATAAAGAAAATTTCACTAATGTATTTTGATTAAAAAGTCTTCAAATACGTCCGTGAAAATATTTCATTTTAGAATTACGCTTTATTTTTATTTACTCAATTTTAAAACCTCAATAATTTTAAATGGTAATCAAACATTTCAACGTCATTTCTTCCCAGGATGAATTTGTTTCTTTCAAAAATTATTCAAAGCTGTTTTCATTGCCTAGTAAAAAAAAAAAATGTGTAATCGCTATTTAAAGTTAGAAATAAAGTTGTAGCGATTAATTAACAATACCGACGAGTTTTTTCTACATAGCAAGAAAATAAAAATTGGTTCGTTTAAAGTAGGTAATTAATTCACTGTGAAGTACCTACGTGATTATACACTCGTAGACTACCATTTTCGAGCACATGACTAACTTTGAAATTGAAAAAAAAAACTTCAGAATTTTAATCGAAATTATTCATTGTAGATTATTTCAAGTTTTACCAATTACTCTTTTTCTTAAACACATAAGATGAAAAATATCACAATTTACATCGTAAATAAAATTATCGTTTTTATTTTTAAAACCTCGAAATAAAAATTATTACTGATTTACAAATCGCTAATTCGAAACGAATAGTCGAAAATTCCCACATTTAAAATTTTCTATAAGTGTAATCTCAAACAGTTGATTAAAACATCCTGTCTCGTTTCTCTCCAGAGCATGAACTTTTTGAAGAACTATTTTCAAATAGGTAACAAAAAAGAAGATGGTTATAATTTTTTTATTCGTAACTTAATCGCCAGGAACAAATATTTTTTCCAACTTATCTTCTGTATTTCTTACTTAATGATAAATTCCAAACGTTCTTGTTAAGAATAAAATAAAATATATCTACGTTTCTAAAGATTTTTTATTCGTACAAATTCAAGAAAAAAACCTCGCAAAAAGTTTTTTCGAAAGTAAGCAATTAATTTGCGTTACGTAAATACTTTCAAAGTTGTCGAAACAAAGCATTGTTTTGTATGTTTTTTTTCCAGTGGATGTACGCAAATGCTTACAACGTAGTTAGGTGGCATCCTACGTTTCAACTTTACTTTCAAGAAATATTTAAATTCTGTAGCATTATTAGGTACCAGATACTCTAATCAGTGGCGTAGCTAGAAATTGGGATGTCACAATTTTATGTAGTGCCTAATTTTTTGAGAAATTTTTAATTCAGCCTATATGTTTCCTTCCCATAAAATTTTCTTATGCTATAAAAACGCTAAGTATATTCGAATAATTTTTATAAATATTTCGGAGTTACACAGGTGTTATAAGGTACCCTACCTAGTTCTTGTCTATATGTGATTCGCCAGGAATATTTATGGAAAAGACTTGATGAAAATGCAGTTTTGGAACAAACGATTTGCATGCCAATTATTTTTACTTTAAAAATCAAAAATAGATAATAATTAATTCAAGTATTTTGTAAAAATCTGGTTTGAGTGTCATCGTGAGTTTAGGTGATATTGGATTCAAAATCCACTAGTTTTGATGTTAAAATTATAGACACGATAATGGTTTGGCAATGTCTAACTGCATTTTCTAAAAAAAAAAAAATCACAGAAGAGAATAAATTGTGAGAATATAACTTCGCTCCACTTTCACATGAAGGAGTCCGTACATCCCAACCCCGGGCTAGGCTATGCTAATGTCTCCAGTTCACTAAATACACCTATTTGTATTTTATGAATAAATACTTGGGCCATGCATCAGAAAAAATTCAGCGGTGTATTTTTTGTTGAATTTAAATTGCTATTGTCCCATCTACTTCTACATAGGTACACTATTTTTATTTTATTCCATCATTCCAAGTACCTACTGTGAACATTCGTAACCTAAAAATCTCGCCTGAATATAACATATTGAACAACCTTTTTGATTCTATGTGACAATGGTAGCATACCCTAAAGATAAAAAATACAAGGCACTGAAATGACTTGAAAAATATTATACGTAATGTGAAAACAAGACTCAAAAGATTAAAAAAATTAGTAAACAGTTGTTCAAAAAATAAGTACATCACACGGAATTGAAAGCTGAAAGTTTTTTTTTTACTAAAACATACATGAAGTACCACATATTATTTGTATCATTTTATTTTAAAATTTGGTTTCATTATTAAAAATGTGAGAAGTCCAGAGCTATTTAACTATGAAATGGGGAAACCATGACGTCAGACATCTATTTCGAATTTTATCAGTAAGTCGAATAGAAAATTTCAGAGAGATTGAAAGAGAAATTTCAAAGTTTTAAAATGTGTCAGTAAGTGAAAATATTATCAAAGTCATCGTATTGGTTTTCGTTACGTGAAATGGCAAAAAAAAACTGATTACTTAGCTGGTGACTTGTCAAGGAGGAAAAATTTTTCAATTGAAACGATCATCTTGTAAAACTTGGAAATATATTTCCTAAGTTAATCTGAAGTAAATTTTGATGAAAATGTCGTTGCATCACGGACGAGTTGAGCTTAATTCTGGAAAATAAAAAATAAAAATTTTCGATCCCAAAAAATTTTACGATAAATTTCAATTGTTTTTAAATTTTTTTTCCTCTTTCTCCCCTCTTCAATAAGTTGTATTCTTTTTTTAATTGAGCCGAGAGGTATATCTAGGTTGTATTCTTATTTGTCTATTTGGCCCCAAAAAATTGCAAGATGAAAAATTCATAAATTAAAATTTCAAATAACTATTACAAAAATTTACCCTAGAAACCAATTTCACCTATTGATTGTTTTTACCAATATGTAAGAAGGAAAATATTTTTTTAAAAAATAGATGAAGAAATCATTTAATGTACAGAAATAAAGGAAAGATGAAATTTTCAAAAAACACAAGTTTTAAATAAAGTACCTCCTCCGAATAAGGTCCACAAAATTTATTTCGCCTCTAGATGCTTCAAAAATCATCGTTTTTTGTGTGTGTTTTTTTTTAAATCCAAAGTTTAAGGTCACTAGTATATAGACTAGTAACCTTGAAAGCTCATTTCAAAGCTTTATGACTCGTTGAGAGCTTTTACAAAAAATCTCTCTCCAGGCTAATTAAGACTACACGGTCTTGGCCTGGCCTAAATTTTGATAATGCCCAATTTAAAATCTAATAAGGTCCAATCCAAAAGTGATGATAGTAATTAATTAGAATTAGAGTCAAGAAAATCAGGTAAGTAATTTAACTTGGTCACTTTTCGATCGATAGGAATGCTATAGCCTCGGAAATTAGCACATTGGATCTTATTTGGCACATACACCTCACGTAGAGATTTTGGATAAATTTCATGACTTTTTATCCAATTGAGTAAATAAATTCATCAAAATTTCAAAATCACATCGGCATATCAGAAGAAAAAATTATTTTGAAAAAAAGAGCCAAAAATGAAGGCAACTACAATAGTAATAAAATAATTGCAGAAAAATAAATCAAAATTTTGAGACTTTAGCTAAAAACAAACACACATCGTCCAAATCTATTCTTACCATTTTTGCATTCAAATACCCCCCCCCCCCCCCGCAAAAAATTTGAATTTGTATAATTTTAAGTACTTATCTTTCTAAATTTTAAAGGAGTAAAAAAAAGAAAATACCTACAGATTTATCATCTCGACATGGCGTCTTAGCGCAAAATGTACCAAATCAAAACACTTGACGCCATTTCCCACGTTTGCCTGCGTTTTCTACCTTGAAAACATTTTATTTCTTTATTCAGATAAATAACCATCGATATATCGCAAATTCTATTTATAATTTACACCGCACAATTTTAAACTTTATACTTTCTTTGATTAACTATTAAAATCCAACATTGAAAGTACCTACCTACATCCTGTGTGATTGAAACTAAAAATAATAAATGAGTTTTTTTTTTTTTGCTAATTTATGATGACGCGCTTTCCGTAACATTGAACTTAACGTATTACGTAAAAAAGAATAAACACAGCAGGATTATTCGTTAAAACAATTGCCAACTTTTCTCTTTTTCAATGTAAAAAAAGTTAAACCACCCATATCGAGGTATTTCATCTAAAACTTCACTTCATTTCTGAAATATAACAAAAATAAGCTCGTACAAATAGGACTATTATACGTCGCCTTTCCGCAACTTAATTTTTTTATATAAATAAGTATTATAAATATTTAAACGTTGCGTTCCAAGTTCTACAAACTTTTCTCTTGAAATGTAAAATAAAAAGTTATGAGATACAATAATCGTTCTATAGTGTTTTATCAAAACACGTCATGTGCTTATTTACATCCGCTCATTCGTGCATTTTTTATAACTCCATCAGAATAGTTTTGACATCACCAAAAAAAAAAAAAGTACCTGTAATGTTTTGCGAATAACACAAGTCGACAAAAAGAATTTTTTGCCGTTTCAGTTCTACCGCCGAAATTCTGATTCTTGACACCAAAACACATCACCTCACTCATTACTGGCTTCCCATGTTTGCTTAGGGGGAAAGTGGGAGGTTGAAAGATAAGATTTTTTGAAAGCAATAAGTCCAAGTATTCTCACACGGTATGAATTGAACAACAAACCGTAAATCATTCGCTCGAATCGCAACTTCACAACCTGTCTTGTGACGTGGCGTCAAAACGATATTTGAAAATTTGAAACTGAAATGAAATCAACAAATTTTTTTTCTATTCTCAAAATAGTTTCAATTGGAATAATTTTTGACCACCTCTGAAATTTTTTCCTGCTTTTTTCAGGTAGGTATAAAATTTTTCAACTCTGGAATTTCTCCTAAAAATACATATTTTTCATTTCTTAACTCTAGAAATTTTCTCTCAAATTTTTTGCCCCCGGAATTATTTCTCAAAGTTCAATTTTTATACCACCTGTTGAATTTTTTTCTCAAAATTCCATTTTTTATCAGCTGAGCTCAAATGTTTTTCTAGCTCTGAAACTTTTAGAGTAAAAAAATTGAAAAAATTAGGTTGAAAAACATTTCAAGAAACTTGATGTGAGAAAAAATCGAGAGAATGTCAAGTTTTTAAAAATTTCAAGATCAAAGAATGAGATTTCACAGTTGTTAATTAAGTAAATATCTATAAAATGAAAATTTTAGCAGCAATAAAAATCGAAGAAATTGAAAAAAAAACCTTGGAGCCTACAAAAAAATTTTAGGAAGAAAGTTTGGTGGAGGAAAAAATTTATTGGAGGAATTGGAAAAAATTGGTATTAGGTATAAGAAAAAATTTTGAAAGCCGAAAAAAATTAAATTTTTGAGAGAGGTACAGTTAATAGCTGATGCAATGAGATGATCAATGTAGCAGTGAAGATGGTGGCGAAAAAAAATGAACGATATCGCGCTTGGTTCGGTCATTTTGTTGTTCATTCCGTTGTTCATTCCGTGTGAGAATAGACAGGCCCATACAGGCATGAGAAAAAATAATAATTTTTTTGACCATTCTTAGAAAAAATTTTACGACTAATCGAATAGAACAAACTGCAGACCTCTATCTCTTTTTTAAAAAAATTACAGTTCATTTTTCCAAAATTCTGTGTAAAAATCTCGGGTTTTTTTATGCCTTGCACCTAAGAAAAAGTGAAATTTCTGGGAAAACTAAGTATTCCAAGTTCATAATGACCATGAAAAAAACTGTAGAGAATTGAATTTTCCATCGAATTAGAACCAGTGAACTTTTTCTGGAAGGCATAGTTTTCAAGATATTTTCGAGTAAATTTTAACATTAATAAGTATAGGCAATTTTTTAAAAAGTTGGAAATTTCCTTCTTTCTTTTCAATCACATGTACCTAAACGTACTAATGTTCAAATTTATTCAAAAATAATTATCTTGAAAATTATGCCTCCCGTAAAAATAAGAAATCCGATTCTCTACAACTTTTGTCATAGCTATTATGAACTCAGAACACTTGGTTTTCTCAGAAATTTCATTTTTTCGTCGGCAAGGCGTAAAAAAACGAGATTTTTACACAGAATTTTGGAAAAATGAGCTGTAACTTTTTTAAAAAAAAGAGATAGAGGTCTGCGGTTTATTCTAATCGATTTGTCGTGAAATTTTCTATAAGATCGGACAGAAAATCAATTTTTTTTCCTAATACTTGTGCTTATTTTTTTTTCAAAAAATGACCCCTACCCCTAAAGGCAAACTTCGGCCAAAAAAATGATTTTCCCCTTCATTAGTTATAACTTATATGTATGAAAGCAACATAAATTTGGCAATTGGAACCTAGGCGCAGAAATCGTGTCGACTTGGGTAATTCAAGCAAATAATATGTGCATAAAATTTGATCGTTGATTAACAACAAATGAAACTTTTCAGAAAAAACGTAAGGTAAAAAAACACCTTGAAATCTCACCAAATACATGAATTATTTTTTTACAAAAATAAAAAAATCAATTTCCAAATAAATATAGGTATCCAAAAAACTACGAATAACATGTTAGAGGGTACTATAATGAAGTGTTATAATTTGCAAAAAAAATCCTTCGAAAGGATACTTTTTCTTGTAAAGGTTCAAGCTGATGATTTATGAATAGAACGTAATAATAAGGTATGAATTCCACATTTTAACGAACTATACGCTATACCCCGAAACTATAAATTTCGAACGAAACGTTGACGGGTTTCGTATTTACTCAATTAATGGTAACTCGGTGGGAAACATTTTCTTGCCAAAGGGAAATTCAATAAACCGACGACAAAAACGGTGGAAAATAACGGCAATAGATCTTAACCGCCTAAATTTGTCAAAACTTCCGTGCAAAAAAAAATTCAAAGGGTAGAATAACAAACGCTAGACCTATTACGTGAAACCTCAAAAACGTAAATGAAAACAGCATTTGGTCAATACATTGAATTATTAATCCATCGTTGGAATAAATAAAATTTCATACGTAAATTATTTCGAAAATTGTGCATTCACGAGCCCATTAGAATTTTTTTTTAATCCACGACGAATGCCATCATCCAATTAATATTGATATAGTCCAAAATCCAACGAAAATTGCTTTCGAGATGAAAGAAATGAACATCAGATATCTTTCAAAGGATACATCAAGTATTCGAAAGTTTAATTACTCTGCTGAAGTTAACAAATATGTACTTTACCAACTTCATGGAATAGTTATAAGCCCACAAAATTAATCCTAAACTATTTACCGACCAGTGTACAGGTACGAGTATAATTTACAAATTTTCACTCGACAAATATACTTTAGTTAATTTGCGAATAATTTATAATTATGAGCCTTATAATATATGCTAAAATTAGTTTGTTTGTGAAATTCTCCACATTCCACAATTTCAGTTTCAGAAGCTAAATTTTACTAATAAAAAAAAGTAATCTAAGAGCGTAGGTAGAATTTCAAAAATTCAATTAAATTTTACCGAAAAAAAACACGTCGAGTTTAGTTAATAAAGCTGAAAAAAGTTAACATTCAAAGTCGGTCTATGCGTAATTGGTAATTTAAACATAGCACGCTTTGTATTTTCTACACTAATCGCCCAAAATCCATTAAATCTTTAATCAAATAAATCCAGAAGGGTATAACTTTAAATAACCTAAATATCTTTCCCTAATTGTAGTTTATTTTAGGTAACAAAAAATTGATTGTCGGTTTAAATGAATGCCAAATTAATGAAATGAAACAGACGTGATAAAAATTTCTTTTATTCGAGAAGTAAGTTACGAAAGAAATGTTTTATCGACGTTCCAGAGAACGAACGACATTTGGATAATTTTTCATGTAATTTATTCTCTCCATTAAGCTTACCAGAATTTCAATGGTGAAATATTTAACCTGTAATTTTTCCATTCAAATAAGCAGTAGATTGAAGAATTTAGGAATGAAACGAATTCAAATTTTCCATTCAAATCTAATTGAAAATTTCAC
Organism: Pseudococcus jackbeardsleyi; assembly: GCA_038380155.1. NCBI lineage: Eukaryota > Metazoa > Arthropoda > Insecta > Hemiptera > Pseudococcidae > Pseudococcus > Pseudococcus jackbeardsleyi. Next base: position 43,023,232 of record CM076238.1, read on the forward strand.
TTTATTTGAACAGTCAGGTGATTTCTAAATTTTTCATGCGTGGTAATGACCGTAGGAACTTATCAAAAAAAATTTTAACTCACTAGCCAATGCAGCCATAGTGGGTAAAAATAGGGGTAGAGTACTCGAATTATTCTGTTTTTTTTTTGTCACTTTTGAGGATTGCCATCTGCGTGGTACCTGATTTCCCTTCATGGAAAAATGAAATAATTCGAGTTTTTACGTACGCTGCCTTCACATATTCACTTTGAAACTGGATATCACTTATCATTTTATTTTTTCTATAAGAAGGTTAAAAAATAGCAGTTTGTGAAATTGAGGATTTCTTAAACCAAAAATTCTACTTTTTAAAAAAATTGATGAAATTTATTATTTTAGTTTTCCTGAATATTTTTTCCAAATATGCCTTAACATTGAAAAAATGCAAAATAATCATATCAGGATTCAGAATGGTTCAAATTTTTTTTCAAAATCCTCCTTTTCTTTAAAAACGTCTAGTTTTCAAACAGGTAGCTAATGTATACCTAAGCTATCCAAAACTTTATCAGAGAGATGTAATTTTTTGCGCTTGCAGAGTATCCAAAAAAATTCACAGCAATTTCGGCCTCTACAGTCAAAAATGTGGTGACACTGTACTGAAAAATTCAAAATTTCAAAAATTTCGTGCTTGGTACTACAAAGTAGAGGTCAGTGACCCCCTCCCCCTCCCTAGGAATGGACGGTTTAGTAAGCATAATTTCTTTCTGAGCAGTCCCTCACTAAAAATATTCTTATCTCAATAATTTTCATCAAAATCCAAGCCATCAGTGGCGTTGGAAAGTGGGATTTAAGGAGTGAATTGTACCCTCTCCCCCCATAACATAAGGTAGAGATAAGTAAAACATTAAAACAAGAAAAAATTTATTTTTTGGTCTCAATTTATTAAAACTCCTCTGGGAGCATGAATTAAACCACAATTGTAAGTTGATAATCGAGTTCATCACCACCCTCAAATTAGTAAATAAATCGATAGCCACACGCTATTTTCATTTTTTTTTTTTGGATACGTTTTCTCATAATTGAAGGGCTAAGAGGGTACCAAAGGGTCAAATTCAAAAAATAAGCAAATATTCGAGCTCAGCGCCCTCAAAAACATAAAAAATCGGAACGTCGTTTTCAATTTTTTTGAATTTTGATTTCATCAGGAAGGTTGATAGGGGTTCAGAGGGGTCGAATGAAAAAACTGAACATTCAATCGAACCCAGCGCCTTTGAATCATTGAAAATCGATATGTTACCTTTTTTTTCAATTTTGACGAAAATTTAGCACCTTATACTTTTTCAAGGGATGCTTAGATTATTAGATCCCATCTTTAAAAATACTTACATATTTTGAAAACGCATAAAAAATTCATCATAGGTACAATAATTTTTTCAAATTTTCAAATGGTAGTCCTCATCATTTGTACTATCACGAAAGTTGAATTTCCCTCCCAAAAGCTCAACTTGAAACTTTTCACAATGTGATTATCTATTTTGAATCTCCTTTCGATTCTCTACAAACCCGCTCAAACAGATTCATCTTGAACCCAACCAATCTCGAGATATGAGCCTTCAAAGTTGAGCCGTTCCAACAAAAATCTCAATTATACGAAAATTATTACAAGGGTTAACCCTGCTGTCCCACCCTTGAAATGATTACAATCGAAATACTTAATGATGATTAATTCTTTCATATGGCCATCGAAAGGAGCCAGTAAAAAGAGTTGAGCAAACTCGAAAGATTCGAGGTGAAAATCTGGTCGAATTGACATGGAATAATTAATTAGCCATAATGCAGATTTGACGATTTGAGCAAAAATAAATAAAATTATTGACAAAATGAAGAATTTTGCAATAAACAAACGATATAGGTAAGTATAAGTACTTTCTAAATGTGAATTGATGAAAATTTGGGTTTCAGACAAAGTAGGCTTTGAATGAAAAATCTATGATTTCAGACTGAAAGATCTGTGAACTCGATTCACAATCGTCCACATTAATTTTCACCTTCTCTATAGAAAGTAGAAAATTCAGTAAAAAAAAAGTATTTTCAAATTGGAAGAAATGAAAATTGAAGGTATCTAAATACCTAAGAACTATAAAATATTCGAGACATTATTTCAAAATTTTCAGTAAAATCAAATTCTTGATTTTTTCAAAAGCAAAAACTCACAAACAAGATAGTCATAGGATGTGTCTGATTTCTTGAATTATCTAGAACAAAAGTTTTGAAAAAAGCGGATTCTACTAACTCCAACAAAATTTAGCTATCCGGCTTGGAACTTAATTTTTTCATTTCTCGAAGTAAAACCTTTGTTTACCAGATTAGTACAGCAGAAATCACGAAATCTTCCAAGAATTTACTTTTCATCTCGATTCTTTCAAATAATTAAAAAATATTCGTGTACTGAATCAGCTACTAGATATTTACTAAATATGATTATTGTCCAAGGAAAACTTCACGTCTTCAGAGACCCTCGAAAACTGGAGAATGGAGAAAATCAAAATCTCCTGTAGATTTCAGAATGGTATAAAATCATAAGAATAGGTTTCTACAGATCCAATTCATCATTAAAGTAGGTATCGACTTTATTTCAAAAATAAAACATTTTTGCTGAAAAATTATGATTTTTGGATTTCCAAAAATTCGCCAAAAATCATTAAATTGATCTAAGTAGCTGAAATTTTAATAACAGAGAGTTCAAGATAGGTATTATCTTTTTAAACGTCTCGCCGCCATCGCCACCCTTATTCTAATCCGAACTAAGTAGGTACGTAGTTAATACAAATGTGATTCTGCTGTCACTTTTTCATCAGAAAAAAAGAAAAAAGAAATACGTGTGATACTTTTTGATACTTTGATATCAAGTTGATTCTAAAAAAATACACGGAAATGAATGAAAGTATATTATCTTAATTCTCATAACGTAAAGGACAAACAAACACACGTAATTGGAATGTTGATGGGATGCCCAATCGCTGGATTGAAAGGGGGAATGAAAAGGAGAAACATCCTGTATAATTACAGAGCACCAGCACTTTCCAACAAAAATATAGAATACCTACCTACCTACCTACCTACCTACCTACCCAACTACCTGCGTAATTTCAGTAGATTCGTTTTGAGTCATTTTTCTGAACCACGCCATCGGGTTCGAAAAATCAATTTCTCAATTAGTACCTAGGTAATTTCTTGGGGTACATACAAGATGAGAAGAATAATGCACGACTCGAAATAGTAAACTTGATGGTTCAATGAATACTCGCAAATCACAGATACAATTGAATTTTACACAAAGTGATTGTAATTTCGAACCCTTTATGTACAATTTTTCGACCCAGGGTACAATTTCTACCCTTCGTGGTAACGATCGAAATGAGAGAAAATTCGCACATTTTCCAATAAATTGCTTTCTCGCTCGAAAATTCTGAAAAGTTCTTCACACATCTTGTATAGCTGAGAAAAGTCGCGAATTTCTTATTAAAAATACCGAACCAATCAAGCTCACAAACGAAAACAAAACAAAAGAAATTTCTTAATTATTTTCAAAACGTGGCGTGGACTATATCAAAGGAGACGAAGATCGCGGCAAATTTACTCGGTAGAGAATATATAAGTAATAAGTAAACAACTTTTTAAAATTAAGTTCATACATCAAAGCATCGCCAAACAATTTAAAATCTATCGTACAACCACCTGTTAGATTTTGATGATAGGGTTTCACGTTGAATTAGAAAGCTGCTCGATGTAAAACGAAAATACAAGCTTTTCTTAAGTCATAAAACACTTACCGATATTTTTGGAAACAAATTTACAATTTTGTCGGATAAATATTTGGACATGGTTTATACGCTACGTAATAATTCGAGTCCTTTGTGGAAAATGTTTAAAACTACCCCCGACAGAGCACTAAGCGCCGCAGCGATAACTAAGTAGACACTAACGAAAGCTTAACGCTTGGGGTACACGATAGAATTCGGCGACTTATTCTCTCGTTAATGTCCCGGCATCGTTATGAGAATCTCAGTGTTACCATACCAAATGGTCAAAAAAAATCCTCGCGATACTACATTACATACGTGGAAATGCTCCGGAATACAATAATAATCGTACCGGAAAAGCTTCTAATTTCCATGTTATTCTACGTTTTTCTTTTCGTACGTTATTTTATTGCGCGCTTTTTTCCGCGTTGGCGACTTAGAAAAGCGCAACTCCTTGAGTAATGTAATACATATTCCATGGAAGCGATGAAAGTTGCTTTCGACGTTTCACGATAGCAAACAGATTTTATTATTGAATTATACGTTTTTGATGATTTTTTTGGGGCTTTATTTTTTTTCATCATTTGTCGCTGTTAAGTATGTTGTTTGATAAATAAAGAATTCGAGTTTGAGAGGAAATTTTGTAAATAAATTTATCTCCTTTGGTTTGTGTAATTCGCAATAATCACAGAATTCACGTGACTGGGATTTGGAACGTCCTACAGATAACAAAGCCGCCATGGAAAAGCAAAGAGCTTTGAAAATCGAAAAATAAAATCGTCAAGTTTTTTTTGTACAATATGAAAATTTAAGAATTTCAGTAAAGTAAGCATAATATTATTCGATTCAACTTTGAAAATCCCGAATTTTCCAGAGCCTTTTGCTTCATGGTGAATGTAAAGTCTGTTCAAAGCTAGCGAAAATTCAGTGTAGGTAACATTTGCTTCGTTTTCAAAAAGGAAATTTATAAGCCCACGATTCAATTTTTCAAAAGAGTGTTCTTGTTTCAATCTATACTTTTATGTGAAAAATTTTTCAATAAATTCCTAAAGGGTGTAGTTTGAAGGTAAAAATGACGATTTTTGTTAACCTTACGACGCGACTCCACACTTGAGAAAAATAGTTTACCAAATAATTTTCTGGCGCTGGACCAAAGTTTGGGTGGCATTATAACTCCAAGGGGGTGTACGTACATAAATGTTCAACGCTTCATTTCCCCTGTTGGACAAACTGCCTACTTTTGTTTGTGAAGGGGCAAAAATTTTAGGAAAAAATACGTTTTTTTCGTTTTTTATTTCCACGTTGTAGAGCGTTAAAAGATGATAATTTTACTTTTTTTACTTTTTTTTTACGTACACTTGGGGCCGAGCTATTGCAAAATGAAAAAAAAGGGGACGTTTGAAAATTTCTCATTCAACTCAATAATTTACGTATATGTGCGCCTGGTGTAAAATCTAGCGAACTCATACCCGAACAGGAGTGGTTCAGGAGTTTTCAAGGGTGCTGAACTCGATTTTCGTAATAATTTTACCCCAGACCCAAATTGAGCCCCAAAGAAGAGGGGGGGGGGGGGTCAAAATTCAAAATTTCACCAAATTTCGACATGGGTATTGGGTATCGTTATAAAACGTCAGAAAAATTCTATTTCAGGATTTTGAAAGTTTCAAGCTCTCGGACCCGAATGAAGCACCAGGGGGGAGAAGGGGTCAAATATTCAAATCACATAATTCGACAACGAAAATTGATGTATGCGATTTCTAGTTTGTGGTATGGGATGGTATCAAGTGTTAAAACTTTTGGACCCAAATGGGGCCCCAAGGGGGTGAACAGTAGCAGCAAACATCAAGGTCATTCTACAACTGCACCACCAACATTATGATACTCTAGAGTCTAGAGTCTACACACACACACACACCTACTTATACACACGTGGCACGTGTACAGACTTACCTAAAAATGTTCTTTCATTTTTTTCGGTCAAAACACCAAAATAAATGTGTGTACACATAGGTTTTTAAAAATTTTGAATTTTGAGCCCCCTCCCTTTGGGGCCCAATTCGGGTCCCAAAGTTTCAACACTCGATACCACGATACCATCCCATACCACAAATTAGAAATTGCATACATCAATTCTCGTTGTCGAATTATGTGAAATTTTGAAAATTTGCCCCCCCCCCTGGAGCTTCATTCGGGTCCGAGAGTTTGAAACATTCAAAACCCCGAATGTGCATTTTCCTGACGTTTTATAACGATACCCATGTCGAAATTTGGTAAAATTTTGAATTTTGAAACCCCTCCTTTTTGATGCTCAATTTGGGTCTGGGGTAAAATTATTACGAAAATCGAGTTCAGCACCCTTGAAAATCTCAGAACCACTCTTGTTCGGATATAAGTTCACTAGATTTTACACCAGGAGCACATATACGTAAATTATTGAGTTGAATGTGAAATTTTCAAACGTCCCCCTTTTTTTCATTTTGCAATAGCTCGGCCTCAAGTGCACCAAAAAAAAAAGTAAAAAAAGTAAAATGATCGTCTTTTAATGCTCTACAACGTGGCTTAATTGATTTTTTCGAATTTTGCACCATGGCTGAGTTACAGTTGAGGGAAAAGCGACTTTTTGTACAGAGGGTCCACCCCCTTCACTGGGGTCGGTTATAATTTTTTTTTATTCTACATACTAATGGAATGTACTATGCTGAAGAACCGCTTCTGAGAGTCGATTAACCCGATTTTGGGCAATTTTTTGTGGTGATTGAAAATTTTCAAAATTGTTTTTTCGGAAGGCTCCAGCTCCCCCCCCCCCATGGCATCCTAGCGAAAAATGATAAATGTGAAAGTTGTTCGTATTTTCATGTTCTACAACTTTCATCATATTTTTTTTTCATAAATGCTCATTTTCAAAAGTTATGGCAAAAAACCAAAATTTGGACCCCCTTGATTCCTAAAAAAGGGACAAAATGTGCACCAATTTGAGGGAAGTTCGGGAATATTAAAGTACGTGCCCTACTGAGCTTATATACCAAACTTCCCCTTTCTGCTAATTTTTTTTGGGTTTGGGCTTTTTTTTTTTAGCTAAATCGTCCGTATTACATACGTAAAAACGGTATAGCAAAGTCGAAATACCCGTGGATTTTATTTATCTGCAATACTGCGGGTTTTATAAACACATTGACGAGAACTTACATACCTAACGTTCGATAATAAGTAACTTTCCCTCGGTCAGGCGTAATAATCAGTGAATTTATGTAGGTACTTACAACGTTTCAAGTGTCTACTTACACATTGTGTGATTTGGGTTACCGCATCATTCGATAGAAGGCGACGAAACGTATCCGCAACATCACAGAGCATAATTCATGATAGAACGTAGATGATTTATGGATGGCCATGATTTCAGACCAATATTAAATGTAAGGAGTACAATCGGCATTTTCTGAGGTTCAAATGCTGAAATTTTAAATTACATACGATATATGTACTTACTACATTAGGGTAGAGTGAAAAAAAAAAAGTATCTTGGATTTCAATCAAATTTGGTGGGGTGGTTTACTTTGAATGGGAGACCTCGCAAAAAAAATTTTGAGCCCTCAAGGGGTAAGTGGAGGGAAGCAGGGGGTGCTCTAAGTGCAAGTGCACCTCCTTCTGAAAAAACTCCATTTTTTGTGTTTTTTTAGTCGAAAAAAATTGTGTAACCTTGACCAGGACTTCTTATTTTCCAACGGCACATTGGGTGCTCGGCTCGGTTCGGTCACTTTCGTGTGACTTGTGTTTTTTACGTGATTACGTAAGCCTGTTTTACGGATGATTTTTTTTTCAAAGTCCACATTCCGACGTTTTTTTCAACTTCAAAATTTTTCTTGAAAAAGTCCGAAATCTGAATTTTTTTCAACTTTTAAATAATATTTCTTTTTCTAGACGAGGTCTAAATTTTTTACGCATTTTTTTTTTCAACTTCAAAAATCAAAATTTTTCTTGACGTGGTTGATTTTTTTTCAACTTTCAAATTTTTCTTGACGAGGTCGAAATTTTTTTCAACTTCAATTTTTTTGACTTGTTCTAAATACTTTTCCAAACTTCAATTGAAAAGGGACTTAGGTGTAACTTTGTTTAAATTCTCTTTTCTCATATACAGTTTTTTGACTTATACCATTTGTATTTCTTCACTTTCCTGACTTATATACCCTTTGTACGAATTATGCTTCAGTTGAAAAAAAAAATTTCGTAAAAATTTAGACTTCGTCAAGAAATCTTATTTAGAAGTTGAAAAAAATTCAGACCTCGTCAAGAAAAATTTTGAAGTTGAAAAAAAAATCAACCACGTCAACAGAAATTTTGATTTTTGAAGTTGAAAAAAAAATTCGTAAAAAATTTAGATTTAGACCTCGTCAAGATTATTTAAAAGTTGAAAAAAATTCAGATCTCGTCAAGAAAAATTTTAAAGTTAAAAAGAAACGTCGGAATGTGGACTTTGAAAAAAAATCATCCGTAAAACAGGCTCACGTAATCACACAAAAAACGCAAGTCCCACGAAAATGACCGAACCCAGCCGAGCACCCAAAATGCCGTTGGAAAATAAGGATAAGTTTGACCACGGGTACCCTTTGTTATTTGAGAAATACGCTTCAGCACTTGAAATTTTAAATAATGGAGTTCTTTATTGTGCACTTTAGACTTTTTTAGTTTAAGTTCAAAATGTTATTTTGAGCTGGGATACCTCCCTTGTTGTCATCCTTTTCTCGAAGTACCTCGAAAAATCACCCATGCTTACGTATAGGTGCATATACCTTATGTAAAATTTAAATCATTTCCAGCGAAATGAAAAAAGAAAAATGTAATCTTACTAAACTTCCATCATTACATAGATTAATTACATTATCAATATCATTCACTTACGCATCGCGTCACCCACTTCATACAAATAAATGAAAGCATAAAATATCCATTGAGAAGAAAATTTAAAAGGTTGAGGAAATGAGTAGAAAAGAGATATGTGCTGTTTCTGCTTCGAATTCCATCGATAATTCCCAACGAAATAGATGAAAAATACGAGTAATTAATGTTGATGCCCCATAGATGGAAAGCTCCGTTCAAAGGTTAATCGAATAATTAAGAAAACTAAAAACCAATTTCGACGATTAAAAAAAATGAGCAAAGCTTGCGACGCTCATCCGCATAGAAACACACCTCATTACATTTCTATCCCTCGTATCAAATCGGTTTCTAAAACAATTTACATTCAAAGAAACATGCCATGTCACCTTCTGACTTATTAACGAAAATATGTAGGATCAACCAACCTACTTAAATAAGACATGAGTAAAGCACCCAAGTGGTGGCAGCTTTCATTTCTTCCACATGTAGCAAAACTCAGATTTTTTAGCAGCGAAAAGGCTCGATTAAATTTCCAACGTTCAGGGGGCAGCTTACCCCCATAATTTAAAATTTTTGTTTTCAGCTGGACATTGTTTGTTTTTAGTCGAAAATTTTAATATTCTGCCCTTCCCCCATCGAATATTTCCCATTTCGGTACATCCAAGCATTCAAACAAGTTGAATAAGTAAGAAGAAAAAATGATGTACTCGTAAGTAAGTTTATTAAGAAAAAAACGGATGAACAAATAACTTGACAAACATAGAGATGAAACTTCACTTTTGACTTTCGGTGGGGGGGGGGGATGTGGTGTGGACTCCACAAATTTTCCGACTCAAATTCTCCTCAGAATATTGCAGAAATAAAAACAAAAAATTCTTATTTTTTCGTGCGCTATTTTTTTGATTTTCCAAAAAAAAAAAAACAGTTTAAAAATTGAGAATTTCATTTGTCCTTCGAAAATATTGAATGTAAATTCACTGAGGCCGAGCCGAACGAGGGCGAAAATTTTTGAAGATGGAAGACATTCAAAACTAAAATTTCTTCATTTTTATGTAATTGATGTTTTTTAGTTTTCAAGTGGAATTGAAATTTTCAACCATGCCCGAGCGAAGCGAGAGCTGAGGGTTATGGACCGTTTTCCCGAAGTCTGCATCCCGAAAGGTCATTTTCCCGAATGGAACATTTCACGAAAAAAATGTTCACGAATCGTTTTTCCCGAATACCAAGATCCCGAATTCTTTGTTTCCCGAATAGAGAAAAACGGTAAAAATTGCTTTTTTGCTTTTCAAACAGTATTTTTTTAAAATTTCGCTCGGGCAGTATTTTAATAATTTTCTTTTAAAAATTACCTATTCTTTCAATAAATTCCCAATTTGTCTTAAAAAATTTGATGATTTTTGGCTGAAAGATCAGTGAAAAATGACTAATTTTAAAGACCCCCCCTTTCCGTATTTTCCCTTAAATTTTCAGCCCTCCCCCTTAAATTATTTCTGGGTGCGCCTATGACTACTGCAAAGTGCAAACTGAAAAAGTTCACTAATCTGAATCGATATTGATTTTTAAAAATGAAAATTCACCACAATTTCGCCATCGAAAAAAAAAACTGTCCACATCTTAAACCAAACGACCCCATAGATTTCGAAATTCAATACAGATAACTTTTCCCAATTTCTTAAACTTATCAAATCCCACGAGAAATCGTGTATTCGATATTTTTGCATTCGGGAAAAAGGTAATTCGAGAATTGTATTCGGGATTTTGGTATTCGGGGAAAGGGATTCGTGAAAATTGTTTCCGTGAAATGTTCTATTCGGGAAAATGTTCGTTCGGGATTCAGGCTTCGGGAAAATGACCGTGAACCAGAGCTGAGATTTAAGAAATTAAAGATTTCTAGAAAGAAAATAGTTCGTTTTGTAATGGCTTATTGTCTGAAAAAATTTCACATTTTCGGAATAAAAATTTTGTCATTCTTCACAAAATTTCGTACCTATGTACTTTTTCATGTTAGGTATTCTCTTGCTATACAGTGAGAATTTGCGGTTTTTTCATTTTGTAATTTTTTGTGCATGTTTAATCCAAATTTGCCGACTTCCTGAGAAAAATTTCTGAAGAAGTTGGCAAATTGCGTTGTAAATCATTAAGCAGCAAAAATTCACGAATGAAAATATTTTTGTGTGTGGCAAAGTTTTTCCGTGTGTAGCAGCTTGCAAGTTGCCACCCCTGAAAACGCCAACGGATGGTGGTTAATTGAAAACTTCCCCTCGTATAAGCAGCTTCAATCAATCAGACACAACTTCTTAATTTCAACTACGGGTAGGTATCCAAAGCATCACCTAGCACCTACACACGTATGAAAAACTATAATAATAAGCACATCCACCATCTAGTCTTCAAAATGTTAGGTTTAAATACTCAAATAACTATGACCTGCGTTTCTTTAAAACATACACACATTTCAAGAATAAAAATTTGAAATAAAAAAGGTTACAGTTTCTGTTGAATATTATCTATAGAGATATTCAATTAAGCACATGAAGTCTGTCATATCATCCAGCAGCAAAATAACGAGAGATAATAAAAGTTATATCGTGTTTTCGTCTCGATTGAACGTTACCCTCTAGTCAATTATGGACTCGTATTTGATATTTTGTGCGGTTCGCAGTCATCATAACCATCGCGGATTCGTTACCGTATACGTTCTAATTAAACGATGGTGACGAAGACCAGACAAATCCCTTTCGAAAAATGCAGCAAAGACAACATCATATTTTCGAGTCGATTTCTTACTTCAAATGTTTATTTTAATGATATGTACTAACAGTCGGAACATCTGTGGAATATTTTTCATAATCGAGCTTTATGAGATCAAACAAATGAAAATTAGTTTCGTAGAACCATCAGGGTATGGTACAATAAAATATCCAATAGATAATAAATGAAAATACTCATAAGTCTTTGAAATCTTTTCTGAGTGGTTAGTCGATGACATCAAACAGATGGAAATTAGTTTCGTAAAACCAAGGAACAATAAAATATTCAATAAAATAAATAATATTAAAAATTGGAAATTACCTTTTATACGAGTGCAGATTGAAAAAGATCAAAATTTGTATCTACAGAAAAGAATAAATAAATAGAAATATTCGTCACGTGTTCTATTTTGCTGCGAGTTGTAGATTCTTTTACAAACATACCGAAAATTAATAAGTAGGTGGCTAGGTAGGTAGCTAGGAACCTATTTCGTAAAAATTGATACATTTTACATTGATGAAAACCGATCACCTCAATCCTTAAAAATCTGTCTACACGTGTCGACCATTACATTCATAATGTTTCAGCAGAGGCGGTTCGAGCATAAACTTTTAGGGGGGTAATGATGTTCAAAAATGCCGACTAAAAAATTCAAAATTGCCGAGTAAGAATTCTGAAATTTTACAATACGAGAATTTTTTGTTTCAACAGATTAGTTTCGAAGATTATTATGTAGTTTTAAGGAGAAGAGAAGGTAAATAAATTTGTCCCGAGCGAAGCGAGGGAGAAAATTTTAAGCGGAATACTTTCTTTAATTTCAAGACCAATAAAACAATGTTATAATATAAATTGATTATCTAACGCGAGTAAAAAAAACCGACCACTTGTACTTAAAAAATGTTCAAAAAGAAAAACAATAAGGTCGAGCGTAGCAAGGCCAAAGCTTTTGAAAAATTTAATTTCTTGACTTCAAAAATGAGTTTTGATGAGAAAAAATTTGATAAAACAAGTTGAAATAATGTAGGGGAAAAATATCATTTTTGTTGAATTTGGATTCTTTTAAAAGTATGAAGAAAAACCCAATGCGGCCGAGCGTAGCGAGGCCGAAATTTTTCGAAAATATCGGTTTGGAAAGTAAATAATTTTGAAGTTGGATTGTGTTTTATGAAAGAGGACTACAAACTTGAAATTTAGAAAGGCTCAATTTTTTATTGATTATGCTGCAAAATTTCTAAAACTTTTTCAATTTGCTGACATTTTTGAGATTTTGCCGACTCACCTTATATTTCCAAAATTTTGCCGACTGAAAATTTGTCTGGGGGGGTGTTACCTCCCCCCATACCCCCCCATCGCGCCGCCCCTGTGTTTCAGCGATGTATAGCTTTGTTGAACTGGTAAATATCCTTGAGAAACAATAAGGTACAAATTCAATCAACTATATTATATTTCTCAACACGATTTAAATTTTTTTTAAATACCTATTGAAAATACAATGATGGATTATATAGAATTGTACGCGAACAGTAGCTGAATCTAAATATGGAATTTCATTTTTAAAAAAAGTCGTAAAGAATTAATCAAGTTCGTATTTACAAAACCACCAATGCAGAACATTCGGCAACCACTGATTATGCTGACGTAGTAACATATTATCGAATAAGAATACCAATACTTATTTTACGATAGGTGAGTAAGTAATCAATTTTAATCAATTTTGGTTTTTTCGATTGAACGTCGAATTCAAATGCAAATAAAAACTATGCGGGTTTTATTTATAAAATTGGTGACGTTTTTTCGTATTCTTGACTTGAAAAATCCAAAAGATTAGAATAAAATACGATTTTTTTTCTTCAGGGGTCGAAATTGTGTAAATTGATTCATTTTTATCAACTTCACACCTTATTCAAAGAAAAAGCATATAAAAGCATTTTAACTCCACTCAATACGCAATGATATTGTGAAGGTGATCCTAGAAAGGGGTTATCATGACAAAAAAAAATCAATTTCATTTCTGATTTTTTTTTTGTTCTACGAACCTTCCTCTATAACGTAGAACAAATTTTTAAAAAACGATTTAATCGATTCTTTTTTATATTTTATTCTACGTTGTAGAGGAAGGTTCGTAAAACAAAAAAAAATGAAAATAAAATCGATTTTTTTTTAATTATAAGGAACCCCTTTTCTAGGATCACCATCACATGTGCGAATAAGATACAGAAATTTGCAACCTTAAAAAAATGGCTTTAAGATTTCTTATTTGGTCCCCCCCCCCCACCACTGTCCTCCAAAACCACTTGAACAGCTACGGTTTGCAGCATTCATCTCTCATGGAAGTATACTCACATAACAAAAAATTTAAAAAAATCCAAGATCTCACTTACCACTTTCCATGAAAAATGACACGAATGACCCAAAAACTTTTAATGATTGTGTAATGTAATAGCAGAATTCCCACTATTTCACAATTTGAACGATTTTTATTAAATTTAGCTGGAAATTTAGGAGAAAACATTCAAAAAAATTATTACAACTTATTTTATGTGATCAAAAATCAAAACAATTTTTCGGTTAAACTTCAGGCATAGACTCGTAAGAATGAAAATGGAAAGGGATTTTTCCTCCTTAGGGGAGATTTTCATCTTCATTTGTGTACAGTTTTCCCTTATTCTGGAGAATTAAATTAAAAATTACAATACACTTATTTTTCGAGATTTTTCGTACAAAACCTAACTTTTCAATATTTCTATCGAATTGTAAAAATTAAATTTTTCGTGTTTCCCTCGAATTTTCCTCGTGTCTTTTTTCGTTTATTTAAAAATTGACGCATCTTACTCCCCGTACTGTACCTTACTTTAGGCATTGGAGGAGGAAATTTTTTCATTATTTCTGCTTCAAGACATTTGAATTTTTTATAATGTAGTATCCGCCGAAAATTTTCCATTTCCAACATTTTTTAATTATTAAAAATGTGGACGAATATTTTAATTAATCACTTTCGACAAAGATTTGTTAGGCAAGTACCTAATTTACTCAATTTCTCTCACGCGAAAAATTACGAGTTTTAGAATCAAAATAATTCAATTTTTTCATCAACAATTTGGACATTTTCATTTTAAATCGTCGTGTTGAGTTATTTTTAATTTTTTTTATACATTTTCCAAAATTCATTCAGAAGGTAAAATCATCAGGCCTTAGCAAAGCGAAGACGACAGTTTTAAAAAGATCTTCTGTTTCAAATTTACTGAAAGTAATTCCAGATTCATTTAAGGTACATATCATGTTTGTTTCTACAATTTTTAAATTTTTTTCCCAATTTTGGGTAAATTTTTTTCGATCGATTTTGAATTTGAGATTCGGAGAAGGAAGTGTTCTTAAATCGACGATGAAAAAATCCCCCAAAAAATCGACATGAAAAAACAAAATTTATCCAAAAATTTTTGCTCCAATTTATGTGAGTAAGTACTACATTATTTTTAGGAAATAATAATCTTTACTTGTTTCTATCAAATTTCTCAAAATTTTTCCAGTTTCAAAATATCAGAAAATTTTAATTTATTTAGAAATTTTCTGATAAAACTGAAATGCACCGAAAAACTGACAAAGAATGTAACAACTTCACACATCTCTCGCAATAGGCTATTTTACAAGTTCAACTCTCTCCCCTACTTCTTGAAAATTATAAACGTCGCTTAATTTTCAATTTAAAAACTAATTTCAAACTCGACTGATTTCTATTCCTATCAATAATACATATTCCATCTTTCAAAAAATCTACGGCCCTTCGAAATTAAAACACTTCTTCCTCCCTCGACCTGAATTTCATCACAGCTAAGCTACTGCTAGTGTTGAACTCAAAAAACACTACGAGTTTGATGAAGATTCGTCTAATTCCTAAAACTAAAAAATTGGTCGAATAAAAATACTTGGAAACTAAAAAAAAAATTGGTATACTCGTCCGAGCACATGTTACCTTCAAAAAAGATTTATTTAAAAGCAGGTATTCTGTTATTACGAAATTTGAAACTCTACTCGAGTGAAACGAATTTGATCGACATTACAGTTCAACGCTCATATCATTCTCTTCCATCAACCACCAAGAACATACCGAGTACCGACTGCTTTGAATTTTGGACAACGTAACACTTTTGCGCTGATAAAACTTTCTCGAATGCGCAAGGTCTCCTTTACAGGTAAAATTTCAAAACAGATACGATGAAATGGTATTTCATTTTAGCACGTGCCTTTTTTCGTTGCTACCATTCTTTTAGTAGCGGGATCGTAAAATTTTACGACATTTGTTTTTATTCATTTTATTACTGTCGTATTAAATAATTAAATTGATGGCATGTCGGTTTCGTTAGGCGGTTTTGTAATTTTTTTTTCATGTCCGACGGTCGAGATTTTTCGCGAGTTTGGATCAATAATGCAAGGGTTTGCAATTTTATTTTTTTGAATTTTAAAATATCTTAAATGTAATATGTACTTGCTTTTATTCATTTAATTTATAAAGTGTGGATTAATTATTCCGACGGTGAGAATTTCAATAAGTGAGTAGAAATTTTTTTTTTCTTTTCATGTGCAAGTATATTAGGTACCTGCTATAATATGAAGAGGTATTTTGAGAAAATTCGATTTAAAAATACAGTTTCATTCATCCCAAAAATAGGATTCATTAGGTATTTTGAAAATTTTTGCTATTTTCCACAATTTACAACTGAATTGACTACACAATTTCGAGTTATGTATTTGCGACCTGATGCAATACAATAAATAGGCGAATATTTATCAAATGCAGCATTTTATAATTCAAAACCATCCATCAAAATGATTTTTTTTTTCAATCCAGACAGATTTTTTTAAATCAACAGCTAACTAGGTATGTTTTGATAATTGATAATACCATATTAAAAAATCTAATTCTGCTGAGATACTTTAGTACCTAGGTATACTTATGGGAAAGCGTTTAGCTTGGGTGAGGTATGCTTATCCTCTGACGTCATTTTCGTTAATCGCGAGTAAACAAAAAATGTGCAAAATCGTTCATTTTAATTCAAAAATTTCTGATCAGCACATTATCTTATCGATTGTTTGATCAAAATCTGAAAAAATCTGATTGACTACCCATCGTTTATACTTTCAAGTGATGTCAAATTTTGATATTGCAACCAAAGTTGAACGTAACCAGATGCTATATCTACCGAAATAAATTAATCACTAAATTATACCACTAAAAAATTAAAAAAATTTACTTAACAATTTTTTTTCAGTTTTTTATCCTTTTTTTTTTTACTTGAGTTGATTCATTTAGACTTAAAATATCTCATCTCTCTCAATGTTCCAATGGTGTGGAAAAATCAATCAGTGTTCTAGTACATATTTTGCTTAATTGCATACCCATGTTGGTTTGACTCAAGGGCAATTAAGTTACACCAAATTGAACCATGTAACGCTCATTTAACGACAAATTTAACAGCCTACGGTATCATAGGTAAGAAGGTGTGGATCGATAAATACAGACAGTGAAATATTGGATAATTAAAAATTGAATCGGAATAGTTGTTCTCAATAAGTACGAATTCCAGACACACGTAATTAAAGATTACAAAACTTCAAATTGAAATCATAATTTTCGAAGAAAAAAAGAATAATTCTCAGCGTTACACATTTGCTCCGAAGCGAAAACGTGCCACTTTCCAAACAACATTTGTAAATCCGAGGTAAAAATTGGAGCTAAAAAATTGAAAATTTATCACGTACTAATAAGATTTTACAGCAACATTTCGACGCAACAGCTCTAATTTACGAATACAAAGATATTGAATCGGAGAACAACGTTCAAGGTTGAAATACTAAAATATGATTTTTCACTAATTCGCTTTGATAGTTTAATAAGGGTGGTTCTCATACACTCTTCAGTACTCCTACATCCTCTGTATGGTTATAAATCCAATTTATAAATTATCAATTCGATGAAGTATCGGTATTTCTTGATTTTTACCTCTACGTACGACCAAACAAACCTTTAAAATTTTGTAATTTTTTTTTTTACAAACATCTATAAGCGGATTTAGGAGGGGGTGAAAATAGAAACGAAATCTGTTCGTAATTTAATTTTTTGTAGTCTTTACTCTTCATTATAGGTTTACGTTCTATATTTTTATTTTTTTTTAACCATTTGGTGCCCAGGAAAAAAATTGTCAGGACAAAAAACTAAATATTACCATGTCGTTGAAAAGCATTTACCTAATGCGGTATTTGAAATTATAATTTTAAAAAGATCGTCATCGTTAAAAAATTAATTTAGAAGATTTTAATTATTTTTAAAATTCACTTTTTTTCAGTTTCCGAAAAAGGAAAAATATTCAACGTGTTTTCAAAACAAAATAAGAGAATTATGTATCTATAAGTATTTAATTTAGGCCAATTAGCGAAAAACCAATATTTTTGGCCATTAGCAAGGTTTTATTGCGAAAAACTGTCGAAAGAGGTCCTCTGAGTAACCCCCAAGAGTTACCGCTTCCCAAATCCCTTACTAATTTTTTATCGGTTTCATCCCCCCCCATTTCCTTCAGATTTCATTTTGAGGCGAACATAACTCAGTAGTTTTGAAAACGTGATAATAGGTATAAGATCGTATTGAACTGTGTTTTTTGGGCATGAAAACAGTAGCATTAAACGGTCCTCAAAGGGCACAAAGGAGAGTCTGGCAATTGAAATTCGCATTCTGGCATTAAAAAGTTTGTAAAAGGGTATAAATTATTGATGTTTTTTGGGTCGCTGATTCCGAATTTGGTCCTTGACGCCCCTCCCCTTTCGATGAGCGTACCCCTATCTTACACATTTGTTTCAATTTAGCAGTGACCAAATGAGTGAGTGGTAAGGTCAGGAAGGGGAAAAAGGTTACGAAACATTTTTAATTTTTTTCTCCTTCCTAAGTAGCCAGTTAGCCACCCTGGCCACCCCACCTTATCACTTGATCATACGGCCACTGCTAAATTAAAACAAATGGATAAGATGAAAGCAGGCCCATACTAGGAAAAGAAGGGGTCAAGTTGTATCAATGCCATCAATTTACATACGTAGTACAACTATTTTCATGCCTAAAAAATACACTACGATTTTCACCTGTTGGCGTATCTCCCAAACCCCCTTTCTTCAGGACTCTTATCTCTTTTGCTAATGACTGCACGAAAAAATTTTAATCCAAAAAATGTTAAAATTGAATATTACGGAGACATTTTCACCGCAAAATGGAACCCATAAGAGGTACTCAGAGGCAAAAATTGTACCATATTAGGAGATGGAACCCTATAAAAAATTAAGGGGTTTACACAGGGAACCCCTCTCGACAGTTTTCCGCAATAAAAGCCTTGCTGACCAAAAATATTGGATTTTAGCTAATTCGTCTCGACTAATTCCAGAATGAATGTTTTCATAAAAATTGTGATAAATGTGTAACTTATTTTAGAATTCAAATTTCAAGCACAGATTAGAACAAAATAATAAACGTTTGAAAATTTTCATAATTCATAAATTGTACATTAATTCATAGATCAATCATTTTGAAAAAGTCCGGAATGGTAAATAATTTTAAAAATTGAAAATCTTTTTACGTTGAATAAAACTAATGCTTTTAAATACCAATGATGAAAGTTGAAAAAATGATTTTTTTTGTTTGCCAATTCAAAGTAAAAAATCGACTAAAGACAGAGCAGCACGATATCTGGTTTTTTATCATTATTTTTATAGCAAAATGGATACAATTTACCTCGAAATTTTTTATATCAAGTATTATGAAAAACTGGAAAGATGAGAAATTTTTCATCAAGACGTGCTTTTCCTGAGGAGCTAGTTTTTTTTCAATTTATTTCAGGGCTTCATTTGACCTTGAAAGTTGGAAAAAGTCAAATTCCTAAACGTGCTAGGTATCTATCTTATCATTTTCGTAATTTTCTTCTGCAGACCTTCATTTTCCTCTTTCCCCTGTAATGTTTCAATTAATTTGAAGAATGTATTTTATAAAAGCCAAATTCTCAAAAATGTTTGGAAAACTTCACAGAGAGCCATTTCTTGTCAAGTCGAACTCAAACTGAAATTTGGAGTGATGGATTTCCAAAATGGTCCACTATCCAAAGATATCTGGTGATGATTTATTTTTCAATGGTTTACTCCCGAAGAGAACGTCTCCTAAAATGTCAAAATCAATGTTGTAACTTTTCAACCCCCAAAAAATTTAGTTCATAACTGAATTCAAGTTCATAATAGAATGAAAAATATTAAATAATTCTTGAATTTCGTTGATATTCTTACTCTACGTATGCTTTTACAGACTTTTTAAAAATTTCTCTTAGGTATTGTAGGTATTTTAATTTTAGTATTTTACATTTTCAACAACTTATTTTTACCTATAGGAGAGAATTTGGTCCTATTTGTAGAAACAGGAATTTTTCAAAAAATTTCACTACATTGAAAATAATTGATTGCGGTTTGTACCCCACACTAATGAAATATGATTGATTTTGAAAAGTCGGTTATTCGAAAAATTGGCACTTTCTCCAATCGTTCCTCGATTCAGATCAGTGAAAATTTTTTTTAAAATACAGTTCAAATAAAATATTGTTAGGACAAACCACCAACAGACGATAGTGGCGGAGCCAGGAAGAGCCTCTGGAGTCAATATACTCCTCTTCCTCACCCCATTAGACCAAGAATTTACGTTTAAAAATGCCCTTGTAGCGCATTCAAAGTCCGATTTTTTCAAAGCTTCGGCCTTGCTCGCTTCACTTGGGCATAAACCGCCCATAAACGAAATCACAATTATACAAATTATTCGAAATTTCGAACAAAAAAATGCTCCTTTCCAAAATCTACTTCAATTCATCTTCTATTGTAACCAACTTCAAAACCATACATATCTGATTGATATATTCAACAAGTAGTCCTAGAGAAATTCTCGCATCGGTAGTAAAGATCCGCGAGTCACGAGCAACTAAAACGTTCGCAACGCCGCAAAATTAACAGAAATTACATACACAGTACGAAATGGCAGATACGAGTATCATATAATTCGCAAAAATTCGTATTAAAAATAACGAAAACACTCGTGAAAAATAATCCTCCCAAAAATGACTTTTACGAGAGACAAACGAGTCAACAAAATGAGTTCGTGGGTAGAATTTAAATGTTTCATTTAAGTTAACGAAAGAACTCGTTAGTACGAGTAATATCCAACACTGAGTCCGACCTACCCCCCTGTTTCACAATTTCATCTTTCACGCCTATAAACCTTTGGGTATGGTAAGAACACTTCGTTAAGAAGTGAATTGTCAACAAAAAGCTCAATATGCGCGCAGAACTGACGGAAAAAAGGAGATGTATATTAGCATACTTAAACAGCTTAAATAACCATTTACATACGAAATGAAATTGTCGATGTTACAGCGACAAAAACGTAAAATGAAGGCTGCTTCCTAAACATATAAGGGAGCATATTTCGCTTTTTGCCCTCCATTAACTTCAAACATTTTCATATGACACAATGAATGATTGTGAAAAACCGTCTCACTAGAGTAATCGAATGTGAATTGAAAAACTACCCATCTGAGATACGAGTTGTTTTGGTTCTCGAAAGATTATTGATTTTTCATTATTTTTATTCATTTTCTTCAATGAGTTTTATAATAGATTAACCCCTGGTATTAACTAGTTTGAGGTATCTAATTCAAATATTTAATTAATCTAATCCTATCAATCTACCATCTACTAATTACGTTTCTAATTAATCAAACAAAAAACCTCCGCAATGGTACAAAAGTAACTCAATAAACCAACAATAATTGACTTTTTTTTATCAATCGAAATATACAATTGACCATTTTACCGACTTTTCCATTAGGAAAAGTCGAGTACTAAATTGTTCATCGTAGTTGAAGGGAGCGTCGGGAACGATTTTTTTTTACGTTTTCGGACATTCTGAACACGATAGGACGTGTGGTTGAGAACGAGGTTTCCTTATATATATATATTAATAGTCATCTATGGTCAAAGTGGCATCATTTTTCAAAACCCCTGCAAATTCATCAAATGCAACATTAATGACATTGTGATATTGTACAGAATCTATAACTTCGTAGGTTTTTTTAAAAACGAATTTTAAAAATGATGCCACTTTACCTGTAAACTTCACAAAAAGATGCCATCTCGACCGTAGGCACGAAAAAAATTTTTTTGCTCCAAGGAGTAGAATATAAGTGGTAAAGTGGCATCAAGTTTCTGATAGGTTTTCTGGCATCTATAGCACTTATCTTAGCCAAATAACAGCAAACGGAAACTGGCATCCGAAAAATGATGCCAGTTTCCAAAAAAGATGCCAGTTTACCTGTAGACGAAAAAAAAAGATGCCACTTTGACCATAGACAAATCTATATATATATACGTGAACTGAGACCTTTTCGCCTCCTTAGATAATGCAGACGTCCTCGCCTCCGGTAGTAGAAATAGGTTTAGTCGTGTATACTTTGCAGAATTAGATTCCTCATATCAAAATTAGTAAGAGCACACTGAGAGGGGAAAAAAATTCTAAAAAAAAATTTCTGTATATTTTTTTATGTATAGGAGTCTAATGGACTCCGCCAACAAACCAACTCTTTTGGCTCCGGAAGCACAAAATACAGTTTATCATCAACACTTTTCGCCTCCGGCAACGTTGCCATATACATGCCATTGTATTCTACATTCCTGTGGGTAAGGTTAAGCACTATGCTCTATATGCTCGCTACCAAGATCATTAACTATGAATGACACACCATCATTTCGAAAGGATCGAGGGATGGTTATTTTGTATTTCGGTGTTTGTTTTGAACATGAAATGTCTTTTTCAAGTGTGGCTGAATCAGTTCGTTGACATTTTTCTAAATTTTTTTGAATAGGCATACCCAGAAATTAATTAAGGATGGGGGGGGGAGGGGCTGAGAATTTGAAAAAAAAGTAAAATTTCAAATTAGTTATTTTTTACTGTTCTTACAGTCAAAAATCATTGATTTTTTTTGATAAATTGAGAATTTATTTAAAAAATAGGTGATTTTTGACTGAAAGCATTCGCAAAAAATTATAAATTTTAAAAATAAATCGACTAAAATATTGCTTGAGTGAAGCGAGGGTGAAAATTATTGGAAAAATACGGTTTGAAGAGAAAAAATTACCTTTTCACAGTTTGGAGGTAAAATTTTTTTTTCGATTTTAAGAAAGAAGGTCCAGCCCTAAGCCCCCTTTGTTTGTGCTTCTCAATGCCATTAAACAGAGATATTTGAAAATTCGTTGCATTAAATTTGATTGCTAAAATTTGGTCCCCTATTTTTTAGTTCAACCCCTATCACTTTAACTTAATTACACTAGTCAACATAGAAAATTCTATCTGGAATTTAATGGGCGATTTTGATATTCTTTTTCATACTGATCACGAAAAACTGATTTGTGGGAAGAAAATGATTCGGCACTTGAGAAATTTTTTGAATATTTTTCTCAAAAAATTATTAGAGCTTCTCTTTCTGATTTTTTATTCATATCAACTTGTAATTTAATGGCAGTCATTTATTTTGGAATCAAAAACTTTTGAAACTTACAGTTTCCAACTCTACAAAACAAGGAATTAAGTATTGAAATGCTGAAAGCTCGATCTCAATTTAGGTATTTTCAGTGAAATCTGGAAGTTGTAGTAATGATACAATTATTTTTTCATTCTTGAGGGGAGGAGGGGTACCTAGTATTTTTTGAAATTTCATTCATATTACTCTCATAGAGGTTGAAAAATTTTGAAAATTAATACTTTCGATTTGAAAAACTTGATGAGACTTTTTTTGTGTCAAAGAGCACGCTGCATATAGAGCATGTGATGGAGAAAAACTGAAATCGTAATTAAAATTAGAAAGGAAATATGTTTTTTTTATGAACAGTTTTTGAATTTTATCAAATAGAAGCCAAAACGTTTCAGCAAATGAAAAAAAAAAAAAACGAAGTTTGTTTGCCAAAAAATTTAAAATGAACTGGCTTTTGAAAGAATTTTCTCATCTGAAGACGCAGAGCGATGCAAGGCATCGGCGGATTTAGAAAAATGGATCGGGGGGAGGGGGCTAAGCCTCAAGTTAATGGCATTAGAAGATTTTTTGGAAGGGTGCAAACTGCAAAATAGATACAAGGACTAGAAATACCAGAAAAACCTTACGTAGAAGTAGGAGGGGGCCTTCTTTGACGCTGTAACCTCAAATAATTTGGATCATGCGTGATTTTATTTGTACCCGAGCGAAGCGAGAGTGAAGCTTTGAAAAATTGAATTTTTAATGGCCATAAAGTGATTTTTTCGTATGTTTAATGATTTCAAAATTGCTATTTGATGTTTTGTTTTAGGGGGAGAGGGAGGGAGAACATATTCGAAGTCAGTGGCGTTAGAAGCTTTTTTTGGGAGAATACAAATTGAGGAAGAAGACATGAAGTACCGGAAGGCATTTTTGAAGAAAAGAGCCTCCTTCCTCAACATTGCCTAATATAATTTGCGAATTGTGACTCTGTTCATGCCCGAGCGAAGCTCTGAAAAAATTGTGCATTTAATGCCCAAAAAATACATTTTTTTCATTGTAGGTACATTCGAGTTTGATTGTCAAACAGTTTGACAATTGAACACGATTTTTTTTGGGGGGGGGGGCTAATTTCACTCTTGGGAAGACTAAGCCCTCCCCCTCTTAAATCCGCCTATGATGCTAGGGCAAAAACATTTTGCAAAATATTAAATCGATTAAAGCACAATTTTTGAAATTCGTATCCATGATTTTTGGCCACATAAAATTGCTCATGGCGACAATCTCTAGCTGCAGAACTTTTTTGCGGTGACAAACGGTAGCTGCAAAATTTTTTTGCATTTGCATTGAAATTGCTGGCAGGAAAAGTATCTCACTGAACTATCATAGATACTCTCTTAATTTGAATCAGTCAAAAATGACTGATTAAAATCGACAAAATCAAGTCACTGTAGGGATCAGTAAAAAAAAATTACGATTCAATCAGTAAATTTTCACTACTGAATCAGTAAAAATAAAATTCCACTGATTCAATCGGTGAAATTTTTTTTACCGATTCAATAATGAAAAATCATTGATTTGAATCAGTAAATTTTTACTGGTACTGATTTCAATCAGTCAATTAATTTTCACTGATTCAACAATCAAAATTCACTATTTGAATGGGTAATTTTTCACTGATTGGCGGTATAATGACTTTGATTAACTGGGGAATCAGTGGAATTTGACTGATTATCAGTGACTTGATTTTCTCTCAATTTTGGCAGTTTTCACTGATTCAAATTAAGAGAGAAGATACTTTATAAGAATATTTCAGTGGGCTGTAATACTTACTTACGTTAGATTCAGATAGACATATGTACTCTCTTAATTTGAATCGGTCAAAAATGCCTGAATTGACTGATGAAATATAAGAAATCAAGTCACTGATAATCAGTCAACTTCCAGCACAGATTCCCCAGTTAATAAACGTTATTTTACTGCTAATCAGTGAAAAATTACTGATTCAAACAGTGAATTTTGATTGTTGAATCAGTAAAAATTAGTCGATTGATTGAAATCAGTGAATTTTCATTATTGAATCAGTAAAAAAAATTTCACTAATTGAATCAGTAATTAATTAATTACTGATTGAATCGGTGAATTTTATTTTTACTGATTCAGCAATGAAAATTCGCCGATAGAGTCAGTAATTTTTTCCACTGATTCCTACAGTGACTCGATTTTCTCAATTTTAATCGGTCAATTTTGACTGATTCAAATTAAGAAAATATGTACATATGACATCACATATGGTAATGCAGGGTGCGTCTAAAAAAATTTGATGTGCAGAAAGCTTGACTTGGTTTGACGTATGGAGTATTTTTATGAACTTCGAATGATCTTTGAAAAAAAAAAAACACCCAGAATCTAAAATTATTCATTTTTATCTTTTACTAAATGATATTTTCGTCGCGAGAAATTAAGTACGTAATCTCCTAATTTGAATCGGTTAAAATTAACTGATTTGAATCGACAAAATTGAATCATTGTAGGAATCAGTGAAAAAATTTACTGATTCAATAGGTGAATTTTCATTAGCGATTCAATAATGAAAATTCACTGATTAATCAATAAATTTTCACTGGTTAGCAGTAAAATGTCGCTAATTGACTGGGGAATCAAAGAGTTGACCCAATTTTAAAAACTCAAAAAGTCTGGTGATTCCGACATACTTTCAGTTTTACTCCAGTGCTTCAGGATTTCTTAGAATTATTGCAATTTTTTGTAGTGAATTTATTTTACAATTTTGAGATATTTCTTTTTTTAAAAAACAAATAATAAATTATTTACTAAAAAAAAAACTCGAAAGTTAGGCTTCTTAAGAATAAACGAATTCAACTCCACAGCAAGGAAATTTTTCGTTCAATAATAAATTCATATTCAAGCTTTTCATTTTTTTTTTTTTCATTGACCTCTCCTTTGTTTTAAAAATTGACTGAATTATAACAGTTATCAAAAAATATTTTTAAAAAATGTTCAATAAAAAATTCAAATTTTAGAAAATTCTTGGGTGATGAAATTTTTTGCTATTTTTTTTTTCTTGGAACAGCGAAAAAAATACTGTATAAATCACTCATTAAATACCAAACAAAATTTCTTATGTTGACCAGAGTTATCATTGAACCTTCAGTCAACATCTATCCAGCATCTGAACGTTGTGGCACCAGTATGTGGTGCCACAACGTAAGCTTGGTATATATGAAATGGTGCCTTAACGTAAGTGTCACAGGTAAAGGTTTTTTCACCTCCGGCTTGACAAACTGTTGGAATCCTGTTTCGTTTTTTCCCAGCCCACCCACAATGAACATTTATACATTGCAACAAAATTTTGATTACTGGTTCTTTTCTACTCCGATGCGAAGTTGCCAAGCAAAGGAGACTGAAAGGAACACATACATCAGGATGCGAAAAAACACATTTATGTATTTTGAAGAGTACTGGTGGCGAACCTGGAGTTGAAACCATTGCACTAAAATGTATATCGGCCCATGTATATGGTCATTTCGGCCTCCGATCAAAAATTTGCCATTGGGCGTTTTGGAGTCCATAGATCACTTTTTTGAGTATATACACGGGGGTACGTTTTCGCCTCCGGTTTTGACGTTTTCGCCTCCGATTTGGAGGTGAAAACGAGCGTGTATATGCGAAAAGGAGGCGAAAAAGCCTCGCTCAATAGCTATATATATATATATATATAGATTTATAATCAGGAAAGGTGAGATCCAAAATAAAAAAATACGGGCAAGATGAGATCCGTTTTGGAAAGGTGAGATCCGACTCCGGATCTCACCTTTCTTCATGTGTATAGGCCCGCCCATTAAACCTTGAGACGTCTCCTTATTGGTCTGGAATGCTTTTCACATCTCCACGTAAATTGCCTGAACAATACAACATCATATTAGACATCGTGAATGCGCGGTGAGTGCGCGGATAAATTTTCGGTCGGATCTCACCTTTGCTCTTTTTTTATCCTATTTATACAACATAGGCCTACTTTTCATTTTTTTCGCGCATAAAATTATGCAATAAATATTTTGAAGAACTGGTGGTCTTTAATCCCGCCTAAATTAGTGGAGAAGAAGATGCAATAGCGAACATTATTTATTTTAAAGGGGTTCCCAAAATACGGGTCGGATCTCACGTTGCCTATTTTTATAGTCGGATCTCACCTTGATAGATTTGTCTATATATATATATATATATATATATGGATGGTACTATCATTGCGAGACCCGCTTTGCAAAAAGATATGATACAGGCACTGTCAGGCCCGAATTTTAAAAATTGGGCATAAATGAAGGGTCAGGTATTAAGGCCGATGTGTGTAGCGGAAAAAATAGCCAAAAATGAGGCGAATCTCGCTGCGCAAGCGCCATGCCGCTAGCTCAATTCGTATTCGAATGGCGCATGGTCAAAGTTTTCATGTGTTGTTGTGTGCAGAGAGGCGAGGTAAATTGTATATAAAGATATGCAAATGACACTGCGAGGCCCGAAAAAAAAATTCGCCTACGGCCTCCTTAGTATGCATACATCATGAAAAACCACTTTACATGGCATGACGTTGTGAGACCCGATTTCGGGTCTCGCAGTGTAAAATCGGGTCTCGCAGTGATAGTACCGTTTCCAAAACGGGTCTCGCAGTGCTTTGCTATGCCTGTATATATATTACCGACTTTTACCGACTTTTCCATTAGGAAAAGTCGAGTACTAAATTGTTCATCGTAGTTGAAGGGAGCGTCGGGAACGATTTTTTTTTACGTTTTCGGACATTCTGAACACGATAGGACGTGTGGTTGAGAACGAGGTTTCCTTATATATATATATATATATATATATATATATATATTTATATGTTTATGTATAATTTTGTCCGCGATTAAACTCAAAAACTGTGTAGCTCCAGAAGGGGACAATGATCCTAAAAGATAGCATTTTTTACGTAGTTTTGAGATTTTCAAACCGATTTAAAATCGGTCCAGCCGTTTTCGAGATATTGAACTTTTTGTGTTTTTTAGGGGTTGGGGGGTGGGACTTAGCCGAAATTTGAAGCAACCAAGGTAAAAGTTGCATTGCGCTTAAAATTTCGATTTCTCTAAAACTACAGAACCGATTGAGCTGAAATTTTCAGGATTGGCAAAGAGAGGTTTGAGGACCCTACAGAAAAATTTTCAGCCCGATCGGTTGAGGTACACCGTCTCTCGGTAAGCTTAAAATGTGTAAACAGTTTTTTTCAATAGCTTACTGAAACTTGAAGCTCGAATAATTTGAAAACTAGGCATCCTCAAAAAAATCTAATGATTCATTGTCGAAAGCAAATTTAATTCTCTACAACTTGCTATACAGGCGTTTTTCGGGAGGCCCCTCCTTTGGTCAAAAACGATCCTCAAAGGATGCAAAGGAGGGTCCAATACTCAAAATTCGCATTAAACTCAAAAGATGTGTAGCTCCAGAAGGGGACAATGATCCCAAAAGATAGCATTTTTTATGTAGTTTTGAGATTTTCAAACCGATTTAAAATCGGTTCAGCCGTTTTCGAGATATTGAACTTTTTGTGTTTTTTAGGGGTTGGAGGTGGGACTTAGCCGAAATTTGAAACAACCAAGGTAAAAGTTGCATTGCGCTTAAAATTTCGATTTCTCTAAAACTACAGAACCGATTGAGCTGAAATTTTCAGGATTGGCAAAGAGAGGTTTGAGGACCCTACAGAAAAATTTTCAGCCCGATCGGTTGAGGTACACCGTCTCTCGGTAGGCTTAAACGCATTCTGGCATTAAAAAGTTTGTAAAAAAAACTTTGTAAAAGGGCATAAACTGATGATTTTTGGGTCGCTGATTCCGAATTAGTTCTTTGTTTTTCGATTTGAATCCTCTACATGTTCCTAAGTCGTCCCTCGGTAGGCTTAAAATTTGTGAACTGCCGTTTTTTTAATTTCTTAATGCAAGCTTGAAACGTAAATAATTTGAATATTAGCATTAAAAAGTTTGTAAAACGGCGCAGTTTGATATTTTTTGGGTCGCTGATTTCGAATTTGGTATTTTTTAAAACTTATTTTATTTCGATTTGAGCCCCTTCCCTGGATACCCTAGTGTACATGGGTGCCTAGGAGTCCAAAATTTCAAGTTTGGTACTCTTCAATAGACTCAATATTTGTGAATAGTTGAACGAAAGTAAATTTAATTTTCTACACCGACGTTTGTGGAAAAGTCGGTTACCTTACGCAGAATGCGTAAGGTTTTATTTTATATATTTATATGTTTATGTATAATTTTGTCCGCGATTAAACTCGAAAACTGTGTAGCTCCAGAAGGGGACAATGATCCCAAAAGATAGCATTTTTTACGTAATTTTGAGATTTTCAAACCGATTTAAAATCGGTCCAGCCGTTTTCGAGATATTGAACTTTTTGTGTTTTTTAGGGGTTGGGGGGTGGGACTTAGCCGAAATTTGAAGCAACCAAGGTAAAAGTTGCATTGCGCTTAAAATTTCGATTTCTCTAAAACTACTGAACCGATTGAGCTGAAATTTTCAGGATTGGCAAAAAAAGGTTTGAGGACCCTACAGAAAAATTTTCAGCTCGATCGGTTGAGGTACACCGTCTCTCGGTAGGCTTAAAATGTGTAAACAGTTTTTTTCAATAGCTTACTGAAACTTGAAGCTCGAATAATTTGAAAACTAGGCATCCTCAAAAAAATCTAATGACTCATTGTCGAAAGCAAATTTAATTCTCTACAACTTGCTATACAGGCGTTTTTTGGGAGGCCCCTCCTTTGGTCAAAAACGATCCTCAAAGGATGCAAAGGCGGGTCCAATACTCGAAATTCGCATTAAACTCAAAAGATGTGTAGCTCCAGAAGGGGACAATGATCCCAAAAGATAGCATTTTTTATGTAGTTTTGAGATTTTCAAACCGATTTAAAATCGGTTCAGCCGTTTTCGAGATATTGAACTTTTTGTGTTTTTTAGGGGTTGGAGGTGGGACTTAGCCGAAATTTGAAACAACCAAGGTAAAAGTTGCATTGCGCTTAAAATTTCGATTTCTCTAAAACTACAGAACCGATTGAGCTGAAATTTTCAGGATTGGCAAAGAAAGGTTTGAGGACCCTACAGAAAATTTTTCAGCCCGATCGGTTGAGGTACACCGTCTCTCGGTAGGCTTAAACGCATTCTGGCATTAAAAAGTTTGTAAAAAAAACTTTGTAAAAGGGCATAAACTGATGATTTTTTGGTCGCTGATTCCGAATTAGTTCTTTGTTTTTCGATTTGAATCCTCTACATGTTCCTAAGTCGTCCCTCGGTAGGCTTAAAATTTGTGAACTGCCGTTTTTTTAATTTCTTAATGCAAGCTTGAAACGTAAATAATTTGAATATTAGCATTAAAAAGTTTGTAAAACGGCGCAGTTTGATATTTTTTGGGTCGCTGATTTCGAATTTGGTATTTTTTTACCGACTTTTTAAAACTTATTTTATTTCGATTTGAGCCCCTTCTCTGGATAGTGGATACCCTAGTGTACATGGGTGCCTAGGAGTCCAAAATTTCAAGTTTGGTACTCTTCAATATACTCAATATTTGTGAATAGTTGAACGAAAATAAATTTAATTTTCTACACCGACGTTTGTGGAAAAGTCGGTTACCTTACGCAGAATGCGTAAGGTTTTTTTTTCTATTATTCCGCAGACAAAATGCGGAGAAACGAAAATTCTACACGTGCCAAAAAATCAGCATGTATTTTCTACCCACATCAAACTAAATTACAAATCAAGTCGAGTTGTAATTATCAACTTTTTTTTAATTCGACAATCCGATGGAAATGAATGATAATCAAAGCTTGATATTTCCAGTCTCAACGAATCAAATTTTTTAATAATTTCGCTTTTAATCTTGAGCGTAATAATAATTCATAAATTTTCTATTAAAAACCATAAATGTAAATTTTACCCTATTCGGTTTCTTACATCTCTGTAGGCAAATTTCAACGTTTTATAACTATTGAGTTTCGTATATGAACTCGATTTAATATTATAGGCTTTTATACCCTATCAAATGTCATTATTAAGTTACATTTCAACATCTCGAGCTGAACTCCACTTCCGTGGTACATTTCCTTAATACCATTGATTTCGCATTCAAATGGAATATTTTTCAACTTCGCGGTCCCATTCCATCACGATACCAATTTTAATTCGATGAGAAAAATTATCAAACTTCAAAAAATAAGTTTCGTAAAAATTTCTTTATAGCTACGACGCTACGAGACCTGAAATATTAAAGTTTTAACCGTTACGTGATCTAGACAGCTTTGTATTTCGTATTCTTTTTAATAATTGACGAAATTTTTCCATTGAAAACTTTAGGTAGATTCCAAAATATAAAAGTCTAGCTAGATTACTTCCATTATTTGTTTCAAAATATGAAATTGAAAACCGAAATGAAAAACGTACGTAAAGGAATATTTATATGTATTATAAATACTTTTTCTAACTGAGGGTGAGAGAGGAAGGAGATGGCCCAAAAATTGGAACAAAATTTAAGAAAAAATTGAAAATCTAAAGAAGTATAACGTTTGTTGTGTTTTTTAAGACGCTGATCTCAAATATCAACTTAGTTTCTGAATCTGATCTCACTGATCTCCTCTGACAAGATCAAAATTTTGTTGAAAATTACAGAATTTCGATGCTATAGTATTTTTTTTTGCCTCTCTTCTCCCTTCCAATTATCCATTCCTAATTACTTTTTTTTTCATCCAGCATCAGCATGAAAATTTTGTGTGGTATATGGTTTCCTAAGTATGTTTTTTTGGAGACGCCGAGTTCTAATATGGATTCTCTTTTTTTTTTTTCGAGTACCACCTCGCCAAGGTCATTTTCACCTTACTAACTGCTTGTGTTCGAAATAGAAAATGCAACGAAATTATGAGCAAATTCGATTCAAAAACAAAATAGGTAGAAAAAAGTCGATCTCACTCATCACACTTGACTGAAACTTGAAAATGAAACAATCAAAGTCAGGTTTACATTGCATAAGAAGTCAAATTTCCACTATATACAACTTGAGAAATACTCGAATTCTCAAAATTCATTTCTTCAGCTGAAATGTTTCAAGTTTCCAGTTTTCACGCAAAAAGAAGCCAGATTCTTCTTCAACAAGTCAAAATATTTCAATGGTAAATCCGCGGGAAAAAATCGATAAAAATGATAATTCACGATCTAAAAAATCTTTAGGAGAACAAAAATGACGGCTAGGTACTTGAAAAGATTTTCCATTTCTGACGGTATCTTACTTATTTTTTTTTCTATACAAAAATCACAGACGCACAGAGTGATGTAGGTAACGAAAACAAGGCATCTAATTGTCTGTAAATTTAGAGTTTAATTTCCCTAAATTCGAAAAAAAAAATAGTTGGACAGAGAGCTAATTTGGCACAGCCTGATCTATATTCAAATTAAGAAGATATTTCTACTTTCTTTTTTTTCAGAAATTATTTTCATTATGAATTATCCCTTCGAAGAGGACAAGCAGCCACTGATCAAAACGCAGCAGTAATAATTTGAAATGCTAAATTCTGGAATAGCTGAAAGCAATGATACAACGACCAGGTATTAAACTGAATTAATTTCTAAGTGTAGTACTTACCGAGCTTAAAATTGAACCGCTAATTAGATACTTGTTGATATTGAGGAAATTTTTTGTGATGACGGTATAGCATTTCGAGAACTAAAAAAGTTTTCGACGCCACTGACCTGGGGCTTAGCTCCCCCCCCCCCAATGTATTTCCCTAAATCCGCCTATGCTCTAATGAGACAACTCATGTGAAAGGAAAGAGTAGATTTTTCAAAGTTTTTACAAAAATTATTTACAAATCATTCAAAACAAGTTTTAAAAAATTCAATCATCATAATTTTCATCAAAATATCCAAAAACGTTAGCTTAAAAATGTGCTTTTTCAAACGATTTTGGCATTTGTTTTGTAATCATTTGAGATTCTGCTTATAATTTCCCCACCATCGCCTTCGTCCAATTATACAGATACAAAATTGATTAACAACCACTATACGAAAAAATATTTTAAATCCACAATAGGTTTTAACATCCCTATATCGCTATTTCACCAAAAAATTGGGAGCATCTGAAAAAATTTCAAGGATCTATTGAATTTCAAATTCCTATACGATTTTTTGGAAAAAAGCTTTCTCATAGTCGAGTCGAATTTACCAGCTGAATACTTGAAATTTTTCAAAACTGATCAAAAGAATTACCTAATCTGCGTTCAAAAACTCATTTTGTCCTTGAAAACAAAGCGATGAAATATTTCGAAACAATTTTAGTCGAGAATTAATACCCATGATTCTATTTGGAATAAAAACTATAGGTATGTATCAGATTGCTGGGTTTTTCTAATATGAACAAAACGGAATGAGTGCAGGTATTTTTAACCAAATATTTTCTTATCTACTCGAGAAAATATTTGAAATAAGATGTAATTTGCATCGTTAGATTCGTAATAAAATACCATTCTGAGAATAAATTTCATCGAAATTTGAGAATTACGAATTATTCGTTGTTTTTAAAATCGTTGATTCGCTATTTTAAAAAATAGATGTTGGTTGGCATCTACATACCTTTTCCCCTCAGATTATAATTCAAGATGAATTTTCTTAAAATATGAAAACGTATTTTTTATTTCATTAGTTTTATTTATAGGTACCCCTTAATTTTTGTTTCCAGTTTATCCGAAAATATATGGGGACCGAAGAGAAGTTCGCTAGTGGTTGTTATACCAATAACTGTAACTTATTTGGTAATATTTGCGTTCGGATTTTTTGGAAACGTCGTTACTTGCTTTGTAGTTATACGCAACAAATATATGCACACGGTGACCAATTATTACCTATTGAGTTTGGCAGTTTCCGATTTATTACTGCTGATCACCGGATTACCGTCAGAGATGTATCAAATATGGTACAGGTAATTGAAAATTAAATCTTCTATTGAAACGTGATTGGGTACAGATAAAACCAGGAGATTTTCGGTGTTTTTTTGCTTTTCAATTTTTGTGTTATTTTTGGGTAGTATAGTCTACGCAGTATAGGTGCCTCGATTAACTCACAGGGAAAAAAAATAAGGTTACAAAAACGAATACATTTTATCCAAAAAAAATGATGAATTTTATCAAAAAAATATATATATATTTCTTTATCTCACCAAAAAATTGACCTAGGATGCTCATCCAAGTCTTAAAATGTTCCTCGTAGTCTCCTATCATTTAAGCCAAACAACTCATTTTTGAAAAATCTGATTAGTGACCTTTTCCTGGCACCGGCCACATTTTATTTTTCAAGAGTAAGTACTTGTGGTCAACAAAAACTTTTTTGCGCAAAAATTCTGATTCTAAACATCAAAATACACCACCTTGCTCGATCTTGGTTTCCAAAGTTTGCTTTGAGGGGTGAGGGGGCAAAACATTGATTTTTCAAGGGCAACAAGCCTGAGCATTATAAAAAAAATTTTTGAACCAATCTTACAGAAAATTTTATGGCAAATCTTTCTTTCTAAAATTTTGTGAAAAAATCACATTTTTTGTGCCTTTCTCGTGGAAAAATGAAATGCGATTTTTTCACAGAATTTTGGAAAGAATAAGCTGTAACTTTTTTTCTAAAAGAGGCGGGGTCCGCGGTTTATGACATTCGATTCGCCATGAAATTTTCTACAACTCTCGCCATGGTCATTATGGCCTTAAAACCCTTACTTTTTTCGTAAATTTCACTTTTTCGCGAGAAAGACCCAAAAAAATACGATTCTTCCACAGAATTTTGGAAAAAATGAGCTGTAACTTTTTTTCTAAGAGAGATGGAGGTCTGCGGTTTGCGGCATTGGATTCGCCGTGAAATTTTCTATAAGGTTACAGGTTAGTCCAAAAAAAAAGTCTCTCAATTTTTTTTGTAATGTTCAGGCGTATTACCCATGAAAAATCAGTTCCCCTCCCCCCACCCCCTAAAGCAAACTTTGGTCAAAAAAATATTTTTTCCTTCATTAGTTACATAAAAGTAACCTAAATTTGGTAATCGGAACCCAGAAACAAAAATCGTGTCGACGCACTGTTATTATATTTTCATTTTTCAAAGGTTACAACTGAAAGTCAAAGTTTTGTCACGCGAATTTCCATTCCTGCTTCTGAAAGTATTGCCCAGCTTTTCGCATCATTTTTTTTTTTTTTCACAAATTTGTCTCAAGCGATTTTCAAACTAGTTCAGCTGGTATCACGTGAATTTCCCGCGGACAGTTCCCCGCGGGAAATTCCTCGCGGTTAAATTTCGTGTGGCGACAATTGCTCGCAGCGAAAATTTTCCGCGGTAAAAACTAAAAATTGCCCGCGGTGAAAAAAAATCTCATATTTTTGTGAATTTTCCCAAGTTTGGAAAACCTGCTATTTTTATTCATAATCATCAAGTTTGGAAAATTCACCATTTTGTTCTCAAATTTTTCTATGTTGGAAAAATATGAGTACAAAAATAAAATTTCTCCAACTTCAAGGTCAAAATGGAAAAGTTTTTCAACAAAGTGCTGAAAAATCAAAGGGGGAGAGAGAGCTACCCCCACCTCCACTCTTATTGGTATACGCCTCTCTTTGTTTGTGATAGTTCCATGAGAATTTTTTCACCGCGGGCAATTTTTATTTTTTACCACGGGAAATTTTCGCCGCGAGCAATTGTCGCCACACGAAATTCAACCGCGATAAATTTTCCCCGCGGGGAATTGTCTGCGAGAAATTGACCACGGGAAATTGACGTAGACTCAGTTCAGCTGTTACTTTTTTTCGAGTTCAAAACTTCATAAAAATATTCATTTTGCAATAAAAATTTTCAAACTCAAAACATTGGATGGAATTTTAGTCCCAAGGGGATGGCAAAAAATGTTCAACATTTTGAGCTGGGTAAAAATTCATGCCCGATGTCACCTTTATTTTCCACGTTTAAAAACTTCACAGAACAGAAATCTAGGTAGTATAACATTCAAAACCACTTTCAACCGAATTTGGATCAAAGGCCATTTTAATTATCCTGCGAAAAAATCTCAGAAAAATTGAATACTTAAAATTTCATTCTCCGAGAATAATTTTCAGGTTTTTTTTTCTTAGACTATCACAGTGGCGTAGACAGAAATTTCTCATGGGGAGGGGGGTCCAAACTTAAGAATTTTTTCGAAAAATTTTAGTCAGGGGCGATTGAAGTACAATGCAGGTAATAAGACCCAAAAATGACAAAAAAATATATCAAGTTTTTCATTGGGCGCTCTGGTTCGACGAATCAAATCCCACCTACGTAGTTAAGTTTAACAAGCTGAAATATTTTCATGGGAAAGTCCTCTATTCAAAATACTGTAGACCAGCACATTAATTTTTCAAGATAATTTTTTTTCAATTCACTCAAATGAACATTATAATACATGCTTCCTGAGTTGAACATAAATTAAAAATATTCTTATTCTATGTTTCACAGAAAGGTCGAACTCGATTATTATTGGAAAATGCTGTTTTAAATTGAGAATTATGGCTATTAAATTTGACGATGCGTTGGTCATCTCTTTCATGATGTTTTAATCGATGAGGTCATTCTAAATTAAACAACAAATCTACATTCGTATAAATAGTAATCTAATAGATAATTCTTTCGCGATTATTATGCTTCGCAGAATTTAATTAAGCAATTCTATAGGTATTAGGTAATTGGTACCTACCAAACTATATCGTAATTTCGTCAATATATTTTCCTCGAAAAATTGCAAAAGATTTAAAAACGACGATGTTCAATCTTATTACGGTTAAAAATATTAATTAGATTAAACCTCCGCGTTGCAAACCTATATCCAATCAATTCTTCGATATGAATGTAAGGTATGGTGAACAATGAAAATCGTCAACCATGAAATTAAATAATTATAGTGTAGTCGTAGACTGTCTTTATAGAATTCCGCTTTTATAACCCGTTCACGATTCACAAACGTGATCCGAGTTGAACACTTAAAACAGGAAAATTTATATCTTCGGATATCCGGATATCAAAAAAATAAAATGTCAATAGCAGGAAAAGTTTGAAAGATCTGTTTATAAGAATAGATTCGTTTAAATCCTTCATGGAAATGATTATAAACAAAGTATTATTGAAGAGATCGGCATCGGCAAAGGAAAAAGTTTAATTTAGGGAATAAAAAATCAATAGCCTTTTTTGATGCTTTAGTTTACAATATTTCATCAATAATTACCGAATATTCGACATTAATTTAACCTCAAAGGCATTAAAACAGATACTAGGTAGTCTACTTGACTAAAGGTACGTAAATGAGAACTAAAGTAGGTTTGGGCCCAGAAGCACAGATTAAAACTTTTATCCAAATGCAACAAAATATCTACGTAATTAGATCCGGGATATTTTAAGCTGAAGTTCAAATTCTCATTTATTTTTCTAAACCAAAACTACATGCCTTCGCCTTCACGAATACCCTTATGAAACAGTAAAACTAAAATCGTCCCTTAGCTTTGATACTTCTTTTCGTTTTATCATTTCAGATATCCATATATTTTCGGAGAGACATTTTGCATTCTACTAGGCTTAGCAGCTGAAACGTCAGCAAATGCTACAGTTTTAACGATAACTGCGTTTACTATAGAAAGATACATAGCTATTTGTTATCCCTTTTTCTCGCACACCGCCACGAAGTTGAGACGTGCCATACGATATATCGTCATGATATGGATGTTGTCAGTTTTTTTCGCCGTTGTTCAGGTAAATTAATTTTCTGTCTACGATTTACATTAAACAATTGCCTACAAATATTATTTTATGAAAACTTTTTTTTTGAAATTTCATTAAAACTTTAGTTGAATTTGTTTCACAACAATAAATTATACCAATGAACATTATATTATGCAAAAAAGAATTACCTACCTAAACAATATAGATACCTATACTTTTGAAATGTTACATATGAAAATGCAAAACAAAAGTACGTACGTATATTTTATACCAGACGAACACAAATCTCGTGACAATACAGCGCGTAGCGATATAAATGTAAAACAACATAACCAACGATTAAAACAACTTTTTTTAAAAAACAACGTAGGTAATAAGTAAGATAAACCTTTCATTAAAAGTTCCAAATTTTATAAATAAACTCTTTGCTTGCTGATAACAAAAATTCAAGCTCCTGTGAAAAGTTTCCCACAAACTCGTGTAGGCGAATCGACGTTTCCAACTCAAAAGAGTAAACCGAAACCATTTAGTTGGTTCAAATTCAAGGCATTTTTAGAAATGAATAGGTGCCTACATGTAATTTTTCAGTATAAAATTTAATAATACGAATAGAGCCGTAGTTGATTCGGTCAGTCAAAAAGAAAACGCCTTTCGTAAATAGTAAGAAAAACGAATTTGTTTTTCGCATGTTTTTATAAAAAAACTTGAATTTTCGAAGATTTCCAATTGTATTGGTACTATAAGTGATGACGGAATTAAAAGGAGTTACCGCGATAATCAACCATTCATCGTCTTTACTTTTATTGAAATTGAACTGGGTTTTCTTATACATGCGAAGATAGAATACCGTTAATTGCCAATTATCGTGTATAAACTTTAGCTCAAGAGGAGAGTACGTAAAAAAATTCATTTTTTGACTCGAGAAGCTCTTTGAAACCAAAATGGCTCCGCCCTGTTTATCTGTTTGGAGGTGATTGAGATGTATCCCATATAGCATTTTAAGACTTTGTCCAGCCTGATATCAACTAAATAAGGTATTTTTTTTTAAAGTTCAGTTTTACGAGGAAATTGAGAAGTGGAGGGAGACAAATTCAAGAACAAATATCAAACATGTCCCTTCATCAGGAGCGATTGTCAACTAAACATTGAATGATAGGAGATCAAAAGTTGTGCAGTATATTTAAAAATCAATATCTTACTAAAATTTAAAGGCAAGAAAACCAGGGGGTTTTTTTACTACTCGGGCTTCTCAAATTATAGAGCGCTAAAATTTGGGATAGATACATATCAAACGGATGCCATTTTACACTCCTTTGAAGCTCGAAAAATTATAAAAATGATTCAAAAATCAAAATCAGCATACTAACGTTACAATGAAACATTGAGAAGCCCAAGTTTTTACCTTTTTAGTGTCTCCAATTGACCTGAGAAGAGCTGAAATTTGGCATAAATGATAATAAAATGAGTAAATACCACAAAAATAAGGAATTTTTCAGTATTTTTTCATACCTTCCACGGTTGAAAAATGATCAGTTTTTTCCGGTAGTATAGATCAGTAAATTAAAATTTTTACTGATTCATTTCAGTAGTGAAGGAAAAAATTACTGATTTAAAAATGAAAATTCACTAATCGAATCAGTTATTTTTTGCAGATAGGCAGACAAATATCACTGATTACCAATACCAATTAAATCAGTGGAATTATACTGCCCAACAATGAATCAGATCTCTCTAGTTAAATCAGTCAGGCTTCAGTTTCTGACTGATTCAAAATCCGAGTTCATATTCAAAATAAAATTAAAAACAATGATTCAATTTCAAGTGGATTCGTTTCAATCTTAAAATATATTCTTCAAGGGTTTGGACTTTTTAGCCTTTCTCTAGGTAATCTCTCAAATTGAATCAGTGAAAATATGAAGTAGTCAGAATTGAGACTCTGCAGCAATCAATGAAAAACTACCTACCGATTAAATTAGTGGATTTTCAACTTTGAATCAGTAATTGTTTCAATAATTACTGATTCAAAATCACTACTGATTCAAAATACTGAACGCAATTCGAAGCGAGCCTGTAGCTAGCCATACTTTACATAAATGTATAGTAGATGACTTGACTTTAGGGTTTAGATTGGTTCTGTCCTGCTAGAGTAAGTTACAAAATTTCATACAACCTCATCTCAAAATCTGGACTGGTATTTGGGCAAAATGTACTTTTTCAAATCAGACTGAAACTGCATATCTAGTAACTGCTCATCATTTATATTGCAAAAAGTCCAATTCTCAATTTTTCAGAGAAAATCGTTATCGAATTTTGGACAATCGGTGAGAAATCACCGATTTATTTTAAGAAACAGAATTTCATTAACTTTGACTTTGACTGATTCAAATATGTACCCATAGCAGCGATTAATAATTAAGTAAATAAACTTTGATAAATTTTTCATAATTTTGCATTGCCGTCAATCTTACTCTCTTCATTTTAATCGATCATAATTGACTGATGAAATGAACAGAATTGAGTCGCTGTAAAAATTAGCAAAAAAAAATTACGGATCACTAACAGAATCAGTGGAATTTCACTGTCCATCAGTGACTCAGCTCTGTCTACTTATTTCAATCAGTCTCATTCAAATTCAATCTTAAATATTTTTGTCTGATTCAAAATTAAGAGAATAGATATGTAGAATAAAAGGAGATAATAAATATAACGTGTTTTAATAATTTCGATGTGATTATTTCAGGCAATGCAACTAGGATTAGTATATGGTAGAGACGATAACGGAAACATCATAGATGAGCTATCAGTGTGTGGAATAAAAAACGTCATCATTCCACATTCTTTCGAAATTTCCATGTTGTTGTTTTTCGTCACACCGATGAGTATCATCACTGTGTTATATATTTTGATCGGAATGAAACTGTACAAACCAAATATTACAGCTTCCGATAAACGAAAACCCATTTTAGTATCGACAACAAATGGAGAAATTAATCATCAACTGGTGGTTCATCCGGATTCTTCCTCATACGTCACACACAGTAAATCGACAAAAAGAGTGGTGAAAATGTTGGGTAAGCTTGCAAAATTCGTTTTCTGTTCAGTATAATTTAGTTACATACTGTTCATCTACACGAAGTACTGACTGAGAGATGAGATTATAGAAGTTACTTTAGGTACTATCTAGTATCTACTTCAAGATTTCCAAGTTTCAATAATTGGTAAACCAAGCTCAAATTCGTTAACTTTGGATTTAAGCTACAGTTACATTTACCTATCTCAGATCCTTTGGAATTGATTTACTCATCTCTATAGGTACGATAAATTAGAATGAAAATGAAACCTTACCTTTTTATCCACTAGTCTTTTCGAATATCACAAAGCACCATATCCCTTGTATGTAGCAGATTACATCAGCAATTCAGCACCAACTTACATTTTGTAAATTTATATTCTTCATTGAATAACACAGTAACTGATCAAATTTTGTAATTTGTACACACGAAAAAGTCAAATTGAAACGCGACACTAATGATTTCACTGAACACATGCTTCGCAAAATGCTAAACTTGAACTAATAAGAGCAATTTCGGTTCAAACTGACGATAATTTTAATTCACTCTCAAGTACGAATAAACCAAACGATGTAGAATTAATTAATGGGAATTTTCAATCGCACGTTCGTATACAATTATAATAATTTCATTCAAAGTCGTGTATTACTACGTAAACGTAAATTGAAATCACACACCACATTTGCAATTTGCATCAAAACTAGCTGAAAGGCTGTAACAAGCAACAGGCCGTTGTCGTTCTTAATTCTTATCAGTAAAAATTTCATTCGCGACTTCATTGAATTATTCAGTGTTACCATCATGGATGTTATCTAAACAATAACAATTGTCTCTTTCTCTTTTTCAAATCTAGTTTTATTTATTTTTTCTTTTATTTCAAAGTTCAAACTTATTACAGTTTGGGTGCTTCGATGCATAATAGGGGTTCTTATCTATTTTTTCCACCAGAATGAATAATAATTATTTATCAATTACTTAATATTCATTCTTTAAATGAAATGAACAAATAAACCGAATTACCCAGGCAGGTGAATTAGGTACCATGCTACCATGCATATGTACAGGGGTAATTGTTCAACCAAAATTAAAAAATTAAAAACTGGCGATGTTCACATAAAAGATAAACAATTAAACATAACATACGCAGGCAGAATATGAATCAAAAAAACTAGATTTTAACGAAAATTGGCTGGATATGTAGGTTTACTTCAATTGGGAGGGTTCCTAAACCTTTTTAGCCCTTCAAACCCAATCCGGAAGAGGTGGGAACCGGAAGTCCTCAAAAGAAGGTCACACTATTGAATATTTTTTTAAAAATTTGATTTCTTGTTTTGTTTTTTGATCATTTTTAGGCAGTTCTATCCCCTGGGATGCTAAAAATGTCACCGTTTCCTTTAAAAACAAATTGAAAATTTTCAATTTCATATCGCAAAAATGAAGAATATTCTTAATTTTAATTTTTTCATTAAATTCAAATCGCTTCTGCCACTTATCAAAATTGAGCCAACATTTTTAGGTCGCTCAGAAATTCAAGTTCCAAAAAAAATCATAAATTCTGTACCTACCTTACCTACCTATTAAAAGAATAAAAAAAGTACATAGTACGATAAGTAGGTATCACTTATACTTATCTCTTGACACTTGGATAGTTTCTTAATTCCTAATTCACTTATAACTTCCTTATATTATTTATAAAAATAAATTGAATCTTCAAATCTTCAATATTACTGTTGTTTTACAGTGGCTGTTGTGGTAGCATTTTTCATTTGCTGGGCTCCATTTCAAATCCAAAGATTATTAGCAGTTTACGGATACACCGGAAGCACCACTAGCAATACAATGTACTTGATATACGACGTGGTAACTTACATTTCGGGAATTTTGTATTATTTTTCCACCGTAATAAATCCAATTTTATACAACATAATGTCAAATAAATTTCGGAGAGCTTTTCACGTAAGTCTAATCGCTCCATCAAAGTGTAACAGTTCGATAAGTACATATAAAGTTATTTTGTATTTATTTTAGGATACTTTAACATCATGTTTCCAAAGTACTCCATTGAACAATCGAAGAAATTCCGGAGAAATTGGAAGTAGTGGAATACAAAGAATGAATTTCGAGACAACCAAACATAATAATTCTTTATGCTCTAAAAACAGCTGTGTGACAAATAACGGTCCAGAAATGCTGGCAGATTTCAGCCAAAGACCAATCGTTTTTAGCTTTCGCAAGTTCGCCAATCAAAATGGTAACGCTGGAATATATCAATGTAATATGAATTTTTGCAAAAGTATGATGCATATAGAAGAACAATTCGCGTTGAATAAAAATTCGCATTCCGAAAGTTTACCCGGAATATCGACATCGAAAGAAAAATCAAACGGGATCGTTTTATTTCCATCTTGTAGATGTTCAGTGGTGCAAAAACGTTGCGCTGTTTATCAAGCTGGTGGAAATTTTTATTCAGAGTAAACGAACCAAGTTGAAGGGATTAAAGAATCTTAAGAATACGCCTGTTGATTGACGAAAAACAATGCTCAGATGCCAATATATTTGCATAATTTTTCTTATCCAGGCGCAATAATTCAACGATTAATCCCATCTTAATGTCTTTCAAGATTTACCTCGTAGTTAAAACTGTATAGTGATTTTGTGTTGTGTACCTATGCTTGTTTGCATATTAATTTTTCGATTTTCCCCACTGTTTAAAAATTAATTCTTAAGCAGGTTCTAATTTCCAAACGCTAATATTTTGTAAGTAGAAAAATAGTTTTAAATTGTTAATTGGACTCAAAAAGGAAATACGATGTGATAATTTTTATGGGGAATTTTTTCGCTCTATGTTTTATTATACGATAGCGTTTTTGATGGCGTACGTGACTGCGTGTGGTATTCAAATTAGGGAAACGAATGAAAAAAATGTCGATGTAAGCTCAAAAATCGCGTATCTATCACGTACCAAAAGGTACCTACCTATCAAACAAATTTTTATTGATACCTTCCAAAAAAGTCTAAGTTATGTTTCCGTGATGTTAAATATTCAAACAACAATACTCTCTGAGACCTCTCCTCGCATGTCCATCAAGGTATTAATCTAATTATGTGTGTCTGTGTAAATTTTCCTATAATCTGTGATAATAACAAATGAATAATTATTTATTATTACATATAATATTTGTTTGAGTTTTATTTTTGCGAATTATGCATTAAATTTTTTCGATTTACTTGCTTATACATTTTGTTGCATAAAATTTTCAAGTGAATTTATGCTGGAATGGATCATTTCTCTTTTTTAAAAAAATTTGATGAGACGATGTAGAATTAGGAAATTGTGTTTCAGATTTTACGAACTAACACTAAAACTCGGTAAAATTTTAATTTCCTGGCCTAACCCTTACCCCCTTCACAATTGCTATTTAATTTTGACCCCATGGTATTTATTTAAAAAAAAAAAAAATGAAAAACATCTTCTGATGGTTGATATTTGGATATTTTTACCCAAAAATACCATCAGAGCTTACTAAGAATGATCGTTTTACACCTTTTTTTGAAAAATGTTGAGGGGCGCTAGGCTAAGAATTTGTGCATCAACTCAAAAGATTCAAGTGTAAAAAACTTACCTTCAACTCCA
Source organism: Pseudococcus jackbeardsleyi (assembly GCA_038380155.1). Taxonomy (NCBI): domain Eukaryota; kingdom Metazoa; phylum Arthropoda; class Insecta; order Hemiptera; family Pseudococcidae; genus Pseudococcus; species Pseudococcus jackbeardsleyi. Next base: position 43,067,705 of record CM076238.1, read on the forward strand.
CGTGACCTTAAAATCGAATTTTGGTTCAAAAAATTTTGAAAAATTTAAAAATAAATCGAAGTTTGTATGAATAGATACCTATTTTTTCCAATCAAAAAAAAAATACTTACCAGAAATTATATTAGCACAAAAATTTTAATCTATAAAAATCAACACGTTGGAAAAAATTACCAAAACGCAGTTTTCTTCATTTCGAAAAAATAATATGAAAAAAGACGTTCCGAAATTTTTTAAAAACTTTTTACTTAAAGTATTTAAAAAACACGAAAAAGTGGCAATTTTGAAAAACCTTTGAAAATTGGAATTATATGTTGGAGCCTAGCTGTGGGATTTTAATTATTAATTAGATGATATCCAATCCATAAAAAAATTATGTTTGATACAAGACTTCAATTTTTTTTAAAAAAATATGGTCAGATTTAAAACCCTGATTGAGAAGAGTTAATATGGGGTCAGAAAGGTGGGATTTCAACCTCAAATATTTGACATTTAGGACATATTTTCTCCTATCTGCACGTCAAGTATTAAAAAAGTGCAACCCCCCCCCCCCCACTGTCCCATTTTAAGGATTTTTTTTGTTAGAAAATCACTTTTCTTATACAGTAAAAAAATTGAAAAGGATTATTTTTGAAGAAACGATATTACTCAAAAAATCTTTAAAAGATACAAGGTGACCGAAAAGTAGTTCCCAAAAATAAATGCTTCTCAAAAATTCCCTAATCAATTTATCCGAAAAATTTCAATTCTGGCAGAATCCTTGGTTCATTACTATTCGATCATAGGCCACTTCATAGATTCTCAACTCATTTAAATTTTTTGTGAAGCATAATTCGATTTTAGTTTATAATGCTACAGCTAAACATATCAAGCAAAATTTAAAAATTGCGCGGAATAAAATCCTCGAATATCTGGGGGTAGGTTTCAAGATAGCCAAAAGCTTGATTTCAACCCTGCCAATTTCAAAACAATGCGTTCAACCTTGAAATAAGGAGGATTAGATTTCAGCGCTTCACAAATTGGAACCAGATGATTTATCCCTGAATTACTGGATTATTTTTCTGTTTTACGAGAAAATTGTGGATTATTGAGGTTCTTCGAGCAATAACTTATGCAGAGATTAGAAGACAGTCTATTTTAGTAGAATATGAGAAAAAAAAGATTACCTCGCCAATAAATTTTTTTTACTGAAATTTTAAATTTTTTTCGGGATGTACTTCCCGGTCACCCGGTACCTAGCGATTTTTCATAATTTTTTCAATTTTATAAAAGGTAAGTAAGTAAGTATCTAATACAATTTTTTTGTTTTTGAAAAATAGTGAGGAAGAGAGAGGAACGAGTTTAAGTGAATCGTGCAAATTTAAAAAAATCAAAAATCATTTTCTTCATTTTTTACATGAAATTTTAAAACAGTGATTTTTTCAAATAGGTACCATTTCTGAGAAATGGAGTGATAATGAAAAGAGAACTTTGACGGCACATATGTATTTAATATTGTTTTTGGCTTTTAAAAAAAAATAGTCTTATTTTATCAGTATTTGTTGGAGTTATTATTTAAGTGTTAGGGCCAGAAAGAGGATTTTTACCACTGGCAGTTTTCGATAGGTAAAAAATCTACAATTCTAATTTTTTCAGTTTTTTGAGACATATGTGACCTTCCAGGAAGATACCGACCATCGGTCCGAAAAAAAAATTGAAAAAAAAAAGTTTCGCAATCAGTCCAAAACAATGATTTTTATATGTTTTGGACTGATTGTGAAACTTTTTTTTTCAATTTTTTTTCGGATCGAACGTCGGTTTTTTCCTGGAAGGTCACATATAGGTACCTGAATACGATTTAGGCAGATGTTTAGGATTATTAAGCTGAGTGGTGGGCTAGGTCAGGGGGTAAAATATCCATCAGTCTTTTGAAGTGTCCAAACTTAAAAAATGCCAGTTGGAAAAAAAAAGAACTCAAAATTATGTTTAACCATGAAAACGCGTAGTACCCACTCTGAAAATTGAAATTTCTATTTTATGAATTTTTTTGCAGTTTGAAAATTGAAGTGACTGCAGAAAAATGAATCAAAAAAACAAACCGTGCTTTGAAAATTAAACAACTTTCATTTTAATGATTTACTTTTGAGATTCAACGAGCCACAAATCACTCAAAATTGAAAACTTTTTCAAACCCAATTCAAATCCGTCAATTTTAAATGACCTATGGCTGCTTCAATTTTGATGTTCGGCAAAAAATTATAAAACAAAATTGTTTCAGTTTCAACTAGTACATGCGGTTCATTTCCTCCATAAATTTTTCACAGTTTTTTGCACAAATTTTCTTATGAAAGTCCTTTTAGTTTTCCGGTTTGGTGAAAATACATGAAATAAAAATTCGTTCAATTTTTGCTGTACTATGTAGTACGTACCTATTGAAAGTACGTTTGAACCCCTTTTTCAACAGTTTTGTCCCATCAATTTTGAGCATAGGTAACATGTTTATCCAACACTTTCCTAATGGTAGGTGTAGGTAGGTACCTAGTTTTATCAATACCTATGTGTAGTGTACTTAAAGCAATCTAAATGTTGCGAAAAACCAAAAAAACTCACATTCAAAAAATTAGCAAACAAAACACATTCGAATAGAAATTCAAACCCTGTGGAAATCTTTATTTGAAACATAACTTAATTTTCATTCGTCTTATTATTATCCCAAAATAAACGATTCACATTGTAAACAGAAGACGACGTGTTTTATTTCTGATGAATAAGTATTCATCGAAAGCGGATGAAATGTGACATTTCAACGAAAGCAATGTTTAACATAATAATAAATTCCATGTCTAATCCATTTATTTCATTTACACAGCTTGAAAATAAATTAACTTATTGGAAAACTTGTTCAGTTATAAGTTTCACCCAATACCAAAGAAGTTTAATTTTCGTTTGTCAAACAGATGTCTTTAAATAATGTAAAATCAATACGAATTTTAATCAAGTACCCAGTTCTAATTTAAATTTTTATTCGATGAAAAAAAATCAAATCTCGAAATTAAAGTAAATTAAAACAAAGCCTAGACAAAAAATGACGTTTTAATGAGGTAAAAGACATGCCACTTTTATAAAATATTGAAAAAAAAAAAAAAAAGATCAACAAATTATGAATATCGCTTAATCTAAATCAAAACAATTCATACCATATAAATTTATAATAATTAATCACATTAAAACAAATTTTAATATACTTAATTAAAGCTTCATAAATATAATTTCAAATAAATTGAAAAAATTTAACACGAATAAAAAATAAAAAAATAAAAATAAGCGCAAAAAATGCTACAGTAGGTATTGGTATTCTCCTCACATTTCCTTTCACATCACAGATTACCTATATAAATACACATTCCTTTTAAAACTTTGTCGTACTCATAAATAAAAATTAAAAAAAAACATTTTACACTACTAGGTGTACAGTCGATTCTAATAAATTAAACTTACGGGAAGGTACTTTGATTCTAGCAAAGTAACAGAACCGTCGGTTAACTGATTATTTTATTAGATATTCGATTCAAAAGTATCTTTTGTTTTTCGTTATCGCTATCTTCGAAGCTCATCTGGGAATGAATGCAGTTTTGTAAAGAATTAAGCGTTTTCTTCAGATCGTTTTGAGTACTGGTGGTCAACGAGACGGATCTGGATAACGGAGGCGAACGTTTATGCATTTGTTTCTCGACCCATCTCAACATAGTAAGCACAGCGTCCGGTCCAGATAAACGGAAATCAGCAGCTGTCTGAACCATAGGAGACGAATCTACTCTGAATGTACAAGCGATACCTCGCAATGCCATCATAGCTTCTTCATTTCCCGCATATATGACCCGTACTCTCTCCGACCAATCTACTCCGTACGTAGTTCTTAATATATGAATAGAGGCCCTGCCTTGATCCCATTTAACAGCGGGTTTCGCTTCAATAGCCATGTTTCCTTTGTGCGGTACGAAACCAGCCTGTAGAAATATATCGCTGGCTCTTTTCTCGATATCTTCTCGTAGATGGAGAGGAGTTTTTCGGTAATGGAATGTTAATAGCATACCTTTATTTTCGACCCAGGCACCGTCCCGACAAACTTCGTCTTGCAAACGACGCATCAATTCGGTTAATTTTTCGTCAAATTGTCTCGGAATCGGATGAACGAATTTCGTACCGTCTGGGTGCAAAATTTCGAGACCGTGGCTTCCGGCGTACGTGATTTTCTTAATGTTGACCATTTTCATTAAATTTTTAAGGCTACGACCGGATATAATGGCTACGTTGATATCGCTCATATTGGCAAGTCTTTCCAAAATACGGCGAGTTTCTTCGGATAATTGAGCTAGATCGGGGTGACTGGTCAAATGTGACAATGTACCGTCGTAATCCAAAATCAAACTTAATTTTACAGCGCCTTCGATATGATTACTCAAGTATAAATCGAAATCCTCAAGTTTTAATTGTAGTTGTTTATTAGCCAAAGGATCATTTTCACCGTCGTCGGTTTTCAAAGCTCCCATGGCGGATAAAAACGAGGTCATCCAGTAATTCACGTCTAAGCACTGTTCGCGATTTCTCAGCTGGGTCATTCGTAGCTCTCGTTCGTCCAGAGGCATTGTCAAAGCTCGATGAATTGTATTGGCTGCCTCGTCCAACTCGTAGGGGTTTACGAGCAGAGCTTCGTGCATCATTCCACCAGCTCCGGCAAAAGGTGACAGAATGAGGACTCCGGGTTCGCGAATTTGGCACGCGACGTATTCTTTGGCTACCAAGTTCATTCCGTCTCTGAGAGGAGTGACGAGAGCGACGGCTGAGTCGCGATATAAAGAGGCGAGTTGTTCTTGACCGACGCAGCCGTAGATGTAACGAATGGGTGACCAATTTGGCTGCGAGAATCGACCATTGATACGTCCGATTAATTGGTCCATTTCGTCTTTGAGTTGTTTGTATTCTTGGACGTCGGTTCGTGATGGGACGGATATCTGAAGTAGGCTGACTTTTTCCAAATATTCGGGGTGTTTCTCGAGTAATCGTTCGAAAGCTTTGACTCTGTGGACGAGACCTAGAGGAATTTTGTGGTTAATATGGAGTTTGGTTTTTTGACGATTTTTATAATTAAGGTCGCATCAAAGGTAACGAAGAGATGAAATTTTCAAGTTTGAGGTATTTCATTCCTTGGCATTTTTTAGTCCATAATTTTTTTCTGCTTGGAGGGGGCGAGCTTGGTTCAGTTATGAACCAAAATTTTAAGAAAAATAAAAATAAAATGAGAAATAATTCATAGGTAATTTTTAAAAAATGGAAACTTTTTGAATCATTTTTCAGGTATTCTGACTCCTAAAGTCCAAACTCAAAATTTGAAACTCAAGGAGGGAAAACCAAAATTGGAAATTTCCAACTGTTGAGCTCTCCCTCCCCCCCTCAAGAGTTGACTTTTACGTTCGGAGTTAGAATGATCCCAGAAATGGATTGAGGGAGTTGAAATTCCTAGAATTCGATACCTCACTAGGTACATGAAACAGAATTTTATTTTCTTATTTCCATCTCACTTCACCTCTTCCAAATGGGTTTAAGGTGTCAAAAATAGCCGTTTTAAATGTCTTACTCGATACAGTCGAAAAATTTTCAATTTTAGTCTAATTCTTCGCTTTTGAGAACTAACTTTGAGTTTGGAATTTAAACAAATTAAGTGCCTAGAAACATCGGTAATCTTTTCATAACACCGTAATTTCAATAAAAAGAAATTAAAAAAACGAAAAAAAAATTGAGCATTTTTTTGTGTTTTTTAAAATTTTGGTTCGGAATTACGCAATTAAGCTCTTCCCCCTATACTTAGGTCTAAAAAATTTGAAAAAAATATGTTTCGACTAGGTACAAAAATTCTTGAGAAATTAATTTCAATTTGAAAGCTTCATTTTTTGTTCATAGGCACCGGTGGCGAGACTTTAAAATTAAAATTTAGATGATCACTGTAATGATTTTTCTCAGTTTTTTCTCTCTTAATAATTACGTGTGCAATTCAATTCAACTCTTCTCTAATGGGTTTGGAAAAATTTTGAAAAATACTGCGTAAGACTTAAAAAAGAACTTCAAGAAATTGAAATCCTCAGACTTGGAGCCTCTGTCTCTTTTTTATGCCTTCGATACGACTTTAAAGTTAGGGGATTCATCCTATAAAAACGTACCTTTGGTATAATCGAGCCGGTCAATGCCTAAAATAACTTTGACTTTATTGGTATCTTTCAAAAATTCAGCTGCGTTCTCAGCCAATTGAACAAATCTTTCAAAGGGTATTCCAATCGGCAAAGCTTTCACATGCACGGTTCTACCAGTAAGCTCAACAAGCATACTGTTGCGATCAACTCGGCATCCCAAACGTCGACAACAGCAGTCGATAAAATTCAAACAATAATCTTCTATATGAAATCCGACGAAATCGTAAGCTGAAGAAAAAAAAAATAATCCGTCAATTAAATATTTCAAATTACCTCAGTACATAATTGTATTGTTTAGACAAATAGGTATTAAATTCGCTTACAAAGCATTCCTTGAAGAATCTGATCATCCCATGGGAATAATCTCATTAAATCCCAAGCTGGAAACGGAATATGAAGGAAAAATCCTAATTTACAACGTAAGTTCTCTTCTTCACATTTCTGTAATTAAAAATTAATAAATCATGATAAATGTTCTGAAATTGATCGAGTCATTCAAAATAAATAGGTACCTATTTCCGTTTCACTTACGTGTCGAATATGAGTAGCTGCTACAAGCAATTGGTAATCGTGAATCCATACAATCGGAGTTACATTGGTTTTTCCTTCGTTATCCAAATCGATGATTATTTTTCTCAAAGCTTGAAGAGTACATTCGGCGAATTTGGAATTTACAGCGCAGTAAGCCTTTCGAAATTAAACATGATTAAAAGGAGGTATTAATTAAAATTTAAAAAATTGAAATCATTTTCAAGTGCGGTAATTTTTAAATAAAAAAAATATATAGGTAGGTAATATTTACCTGCCATGAGTCGGCTTGAAATACAGCTCTGTCTGGCATAGAATGAAATAAAGGCCATAAGGTACCATTGCAGCAACCATTGTAATAATCTTCGAATTCTTTTCGATCAATATTTACCGGTACAATCTATACAGAAAGAAACGTAAAAAAATTAACCTATCCAAACTCGAGTTAGGTACCTATTTTTAAAAATACAAAAAAAATTCCACTCAACCGATAGCTAATTTGATTACCTCGTTCGTATAAAAATCAACAGGCTATTAACAGGTACCTGGTAAATAATTCTATTTTTAACCTACCTGACTCGATAATAACCCAGCGGTAGGCGCTTTATCTTCAGGATCAGCTTCAGGAATCGGGGTGTCTGGATCAAGATCGTACATTCCAGACCAACCAATCCAAAGGCCTCGGCATTCTACGACCACAGGTGCTACAGCTGTAACTAAACCTCCGGCGCTGAAATAAAATAGATACGTAATAGGTATTAGCACTTGAGATCGAAACATCTCTATCTATTAATTTTTAAAATTATTGGATAAGGGTAAATAATGCAAAGGTTGAATCGAGGAGGTGAAATTTTACCAACTATTTTTTTTTTTTTTTTTTAAGTGATATCTTGCTTTTGCTCCTTCCCCGGTGGTCGATAAACTTTCGATTAAAAAATTCAAATAATTTCAGGGACGTGGCCAAAAAAAATGAGAAGGAGAAATTTTTCAGAAATGATGACCTCTTTATTTTTGAAAGGGATTTTTTTCATATTAATTACACTTTGTATTTTGAGTAAAAAAAATTAAAAAATTGATTTCAGCTAAAATGTTCAATTTTTGCTCTCTCTCATGCCGTTTCAAATTTTTTCTGGAACGAATGACGTTTCAAAAAAAAAAGTGAAGTAAAAGTCATCTATGACCGGAAGGTTGAAAGCTGAATAAATTTTATTCTCATTTTTCGTTTATTTTCAAAATCAAAGAGGTAGAGAATTTTTGAAAACAGGATAAATTTTGTTCTAATAATTTTTCCTCGAATATCTATGTAGATAGCTAGGTATACTGAACAATTTTTCTTTATTTTACGTCCCTTTGAGAAATCATGAAAAATTATGAAAAATTTCCAATTTTCGATACATCATCCACTATTATGATTGAAAATAAAAAGTGTTTAAAATTAAATAAGATTTTTCTAAAATGCATTTGCCCCTTTAATTTTAGAAATAGGCAACACGTTCATCTAGCACGCTGCGAAAATTACAGAATTATGTATTTTAACAGCTCAAATGCAATTTTTTTTCATTGATCGCTCTACTGAAATTAGAAATCTTTAGAAAATTCATCAAAAACATCTTACTTAAAGACAAGTTTGAAGACCCAAAACTTTAACTTTTACAATTCTTACCAATAAAACCACGAGATTTTCCTCATATAAAGAAAAGGCAGGCATCAACCTACTAGAATTCTCAAATTGATAGAACTCATGTACTTTTTCTACGTAATTCACATCCATCGGAAATATTTTCATTTAAAAATTTTTCCCCATTTTCCCCTTGAACCCCCTTGAAATGATTTCTCAGACGCATCGAAATTGAATCTTATTTTTCATTTTTTGAGAAATGACTGTTAATTTGAACTTTTCCATTTTCTTTCTTTTTTAGCATGATATCCTTTTTTCAATTTCATAAGGAAAAATAACTCAGTGCTTAATTCCTTACAAATGTATAGGGCAAAAATTTCGGGAATCTCGTTTTTGGAAGAAAATGAATCATCAATTTTTTAGGAAGAGAATGAATCATCATAAGTATTTAGAAGAAAATGAGTCATCATTTTTAGAAGAGAATGAATCATCCTAAGGGGTAAAACCTACAAAATTCGAAAAAAATTCAACGTATAATGACAATCACCCTAATTGAGTGGATTAACATACGATAATTTCTTAATAGACATACGAATTGAAATTTTCATAACTGTTTGAAAAAAAGACTAATCCTTCTCCTGACATTTCTTCTTTTATTTTTTCAACAGAATATTTCAACCCTGTCTCATCGCATTCGTAAATTAATACCTCGTTATGATGCACAATAAACGAATTAAGAAACGTCATTAACATACAAATGTTACAACTGCGTTCTAAAACCGGTTTTCCGATTCACTTACTAGTCAACTGTATCGATACTTTAACCTATTGACCAATAAGTTTTTGATATTATCCTTTTTGAAGGTTATCAATTTGTTTTTAAAGGTTATCAAAGTACAAAAGAAAATTTCCTAAATGATGAATTTTCCAACGTACATTTACCTACTTAAAAATGAGTCGAACAGGTAGGTAGCCAGATATCTTGCTACGTTCTTGGTAATTTTTTTTAATAAAAATTAGTATAGATAGGTACCTCGCTTTTCTGATTAGGCTTCCATCAGGTTGTCGGTGGAGTACGAAGGGTAATCTATTCGATACCACTATAAGGGGTCCATTGATTTCCAATTTTCGTTTGGTACTGACATCTGAAAAAAAAATTGAAAAATTGAATCGTATAATTATTAATTATCACGAGTAAGATTTTCTTTGATCGAGATTTCTTTCTTTTTTTTCAAAATTCTCACATTATACATGTATTAGTACACTTCACAAAAGAAAAATGAAAAAAATTCCTAAAGGAAGCAATTCGGAGAACTTTTTAAAATAACCCCCTTCTTCGATATAGAGTAAAATTAGCTTTCAACCAATGCAAATATTTTTTGATTTCAACTCGTTCAATTTTCTCATTCGTGAAAATCTCGAGACGAAAATTCAGTGATTCATAAAATTGGTAGCTACTCAAAATTGAAAATTCCTCGGGACGTATCATTTAAAATCTAATTCTAATCCTTTTTCAAGCAAGTTCCGAAAATACCAAAAATGTCTTCTTTCTCAAATTATTGAGAAAAAAATGGGTGAATTGTGATGAAAATACACTCCTTTTGACTTTCTTGTTTTCAAATAAAGTAAAACGTTTCTTCGTAGTTATTTATCAACAAAAAATCCATCATTTCACATTTACGACCTCCATAAATTATTTTTCTTCCCATTCGATGAAAATTTTCACTCGTACATTTTTTACGACTGCTTTTTATTCGTTTCAAAGAATAAAGCCCACACATTGGTTATCTGAACATAAGGGAGATTTTTTAAAACCCAGCCTATCGTTAAATTTTTCGACATTGAAATAACAATTTTTTATCCAAAAGTAGAACGGTTTGATTTGTTTGAAAATGAAATTCAACTTCTGGTGTTTTCACTTTAATGCCGTTGCCGTTTGTAAACAAAAACAAACACTTTCAAGGTTAATATGTGTGTAGACTGCAGACACGCTTTCGACGTTTAAGAAACATTTATTCAGTATAAAGAGATACCTACACCTAGTACACCAACTTGTTTGTAAAAATACGATTAATTTTTCCATTCGTACCGATTTAATAGATTGTTATCAAAAGGTCGAAAAATAATCCCAAACTTGACCTTTTCTGGTTCGAAATATCAAGGTAGGCCTATAATAAGCTAATTGAATTAATCGTTCATACTAATTATTAACCCAGTTAGTTTGTGAGAAAATTCCCACAACGAATAAAATTTCACGAGGAAAAGTTTCAAAAAAAATATCTCAAAACGGTCTAAAAAAACATTTCCTTAATGGTAGGTAAATTACATCGTAACAAAGCACTCGATTGTTTATCCTTATAGCAAAATTTGATAAGAATTATGATCAAAATACAAAATTAAATAAACATAGGCGATAAAAACTACACAGTCGATTAACCCAAGCCGAAATAAAGCCTAATCTCAAAAGGAAAAAAAATTATACGAACCCACACTCTCATCCAGATAATAAGATCTGGTGAATGAAAATCCATATTTGCTCGAAGCACTAGTGAAACTCATAATTAATTTAATCGCGTCGTAAAAATAGTAAATTTTAAACGTAAATATGGCAATTCTCAAACATGCATACAGCACGTCATCGTCTCTACATTAGTGAAGTAGGTACTGATAGTGTGAGAGATATTACAAAGAGGAATCATTCGTGATATGAGAATGAAACATTGAACGTGACTGGTTGGCGGAGTCACGTGATTAAAATGCTATCGTAAATGTAAAAATTTCTTCATTACACAAATCGCCACTTTTCTTATCATTTCGACCAAATTATGGAAATTACGATAGAAAATTGCCAGACGAAAAATATTTACTCTTTTAGGCGTAAAAAACAAAATTATGTATTACGAGTGAAGATTATAGTAATAGGTATTTTTTCAAGTAGTCTACGTCAATTTACCTAAACTACCTATATCTACGATTTAGGTACTTTATTGAGAAAAAAATTACCAATTTTAAACCGAACATTGATTTTTTTTTATTCAGCCGCAAGAAAATTTTCAAATAATCTGCCAAAATATCTATTATTATCGTTATTCGTTATAAAAATATGGATATTCTCATTGGTAGGTAAAAACAGACACACAACATATTTTGTTTTCTTTCAACTGAGAACTGAGATTGAACATCTTTGTTAAATGAAATGCTAGATATATGTACAGATAATACAGACATATCGCTTGAAATTACTGATAATTATGTTAAATATTTTGTTGTCGAAGTCTACAAAAGAGAATGGAGCGATAATGCGTATACTTATTATTCCGCAAATAGGCCACTCGTAACCATTATTTAAACAATACTGATAATGTAGGCGTGCCTGGCCCCATAAGATGATAATTTTTTCATCTTGGAAATTTTTACATAACAATAAAATCTCGGAAAAATTCTTCTAGTTCTATGGGTGATATTATGCCTAGAATAATGTACTTCTGTACGAAATAACAGCTTCGTATACCATTTCGTAATACAGATGCGGTGTCATTAAACTCGGTTAAAGTTAACAGTCAATTGTTTACGATGAACCCTAGAAAAAAAAAAAAGGCGACGGAAACCTTACGATGTTAATTTACAAAATGTATAATATCGTGGAGCAAATTAAAAAGTGATGTCCATTTTTTGAATTAATTATGTGCGCGGTTGTACGTGTGTAGATGTTCGTTGGTGTGAACATGATTGAAATTGGTTTTATTTGATTGTTCGTCGAGTGTGCGAATTAAATTTACTGAAAATAACGTCACTTAATGTCGTAGTAAGTTTGAGGATTATCTGTGTGTTGAGATAAGATTCAATATTTATGTCAATGAGGTATACTTCATATTATTTGCAAAGTTTATTCAGAGATAACCTTTTATAAGAACAATAAGGTGAATCGAAAAAAACAAGTAAATTTTAAAAAAAAATGGTGAACTAGTTTACTTGGAGGGGACAACTTTTCGAAAAAAAATTTGAGCCCCTCAGTTCAAAAAATAAAGGGATGAGAAGTTCTCAAAGTGGGGTTATTCCGTCATTTTTGGGAAGTTCCACCAGCTAAGAAATTTTTTGGACCACTGATGACAAAATCAGATACCTCTTTTTTCCCTCTTGAAAGGAAAGAAAAATTTTGAAAAGTGAGTTTGAGAAATTTTTAATTTTACCAAATTCAAATCGCTTACTCAGACCCCTCAAAATTGCGCTAAAAATTTTTTTCCCATAGACGTTTGTCAGTTTCATGCGGGTAGCCTACCCATCGCCCTGAACTAAATTACCACACATAGGTTAACACACGCATCTTAAAAAGTAAACAAACATGTTCTTTCCGCTGATAAGTTCGTAACATGTAAATAACCTATGCGCAGTATTTTAGTTTAAGGAGAAAATACTACCCGCATCAAACTGACAAACGTCTATAAAATGATTTTTTAATTAAATTTTTTTCAAAAAATTTTCCTGTCAGTGCTGCCAACTTATTTTGATTTGAACTGTTTTCTTAAAATTGAAGTTGCTTATTCAATCGCAGTTGAAAAAAGAGCCAATTTTTTTTAGCTCTTGAACCGATTAGGATAAAAATCCTCCAAAATATTGGTATTTGTGAAAAATCATCCCCAGAAAAATTTCAGTAGGTACATTTAAGCTCGAAATTCAGTATTTTTTCTATCCCTGAAATGAATGGGTCAAAAATTTTATTTTTTTTTTCAAATTTTATTTGTAGATGTATGCGAGAGAAATTTTTCAAAAAATCCTAAATTTTCCTAGGTTTTTTGTGATTTAAAAATTTGTGAAAAATAGGAAGGAACGAAGCCCGCGAAATTTTTTCCCTCCGAATTTTTTTTGCACCTTTAGGTATGTACAGTAGGTACAACACATCCTTCTTGGGAGGTTCAAAAATGAGTGCGACATGTTCAAAAAAAAAATGAACTCCACATTTTTCCTACTTTGTTTTGCCTTTTTTAACCCAATCTTTTCAAAAACCAATTTCATCATCGTACCACGAAATTCTCTTTAAATTGTTTTTTTTTTAATTTTCATAGCAGTGCTACCAACTGAAATTTATAAAAAGTTCGAAAATTAAAGTAAAGTTGGTAGAACTGCAGTGAAAATTTTTTGGAAAAATTTTATCAAAAGTTTTTTGGGTGACTAAAAAAATTTGTGCTTGATTTAGGAGATTTTGAGTCAAGTATTTTATTTATAGATGTGTGCGAGAGAAATTTTCCAAAAAAATCTTGAATTTTCCTAGGTTTTTCATAATTTTAAAATTTCAAAATTTGTGAAAAAAAGAAAGGGGGCCCGCAAAATTTTTTTCCTCCGAATTTTTTTTGCACCTTTAGGTATGTACAATACAACACATCCTTTTTAGGAGGCTCAAGAATGGGTGCAACATGTTCAAAAAAAAAATAATAATAAGGAACCAAACTCCATAAAAATCCACATTTTTCCTACTTTTTTTTTGCCTTTTTTAACCCAATCGTTTCAAAAACCAATTTCATCATCGTACCACGAAATTCTTTTTAAATTGTTTTTTTTTTTAATTTTCATAGCAGTGCTACCAACTGAAATTTATAAAAAGTTCGAAAATTGAAATGAAGTTGGTAGAACTGCAGAAAAAAAATTTTGGAAAAATTTTATCAAAAGTTTTTTAGGTGACTAAAAAAATTTGTGCTTGATTTTGGAGATTTTGAGTCGAGTATAGTAATTCGAATTTGGTGAAAAAAATTCCTCAAATTGCGATCTGAAACTTCAACTCTTTGGTACGACACACGAGGGCAAAAAATTGCATCTAATTTCAAGATGATTGATTTAGAGCAGTGAAAAGTGCTGAAATCGCTACTTTTTAGGAGAATGAACGAAGTTTCTAACAAGTGGCATCATCCAAATTGGCAAAAATCACGAGCTTTTCAAAATTTACCCTATTTTTGTAACTCACAAGTCCTAACCCTTCCTTCTTCAAGTTGAAGATCTCAAAACTTTTGAGAGGTCTCCCACTCAAAATAAACAACCTCACTAATTTTTATCAAAACTCAATTTTTTGGCTCATCCAAATATTCAGATATGTAGGTAACCTTTCCAATGTACAAGTGTACCTAGTTTAAAAATTACTTTTAAGTATATTATTGTACACATACAATGTAGTATTCAGTATGTAGGTAGTCTTGGACACTTCCTACACAACATACATTATATTTTAATTTTGGCAACTGCATACAAACACATTAACGTATTATTGACCCTGGCTTTCAGTACCTACTTTCATATTCGCCCAACGTCATATGGATAATGTCGTGTTGTACTACGAAATTACGAATTATACTAACACACTGACCATTTTTGTTTTCAGAATACCAAAAATAAACATTGAAAATAATGATTTTAATTAAGAAAATGAATGAATTTCTTGTAATTTACATTATCATGGTATTCAACAGGTGATTCAAAAGTGCAAAATGTCAACGAGTTAATTTATCTTTTTGATTAAGTCGATATGAAATTCGAAAATTAAATCAAAAAATAAATCATTGAAGCTTTCGCAGAAATCAAGGGGAAAACAGAATGAATCATTTTTTCAAATGCGAAAAACAACAGAAAATACGCATCTTGAGGGTCTGACGTAATAAAATAAAAATCATCTGATCTCGATGATGTAATGTAAATTCGCAATATTAAAGTGAGGTGGATTTTGAAAATGACCTTGTTTTCTAAAATTTATGAATTTGTAGCTCTCTTGGGCTCCTAAAATTTGAATTGAGTTTCCTCCATACGGAGTAATTTTTTTTAGGAACTAGCAGAAGTTGGCCAATTGAAGGGGCAAGAAATCGAAAATTCCCAATTCAAATTAAAATTTTCCTGATTTTTTTACTCGAAATAACCCCTCTCCTCTCAATTTTAATATTCATTTTCAAAACCCTCTAATTTTTACACTGAAAATGAAAATTTTCCATTACCTATGGTGAGGAGGGGGTAATTTCTTTATTTGCTCCATTTTTAGTCATTCTATGGGTCACTCTCGGAAAAAGAATAAATGTCGAATTTTGCACCCCATTCTCCTATCTTCATCTCAGAAGAAAATCTTCACAGTTTACGAGTGAGATAAGTTTCATATTAGACAAGAAAATTCAACGATACGCAGACTGGTGATTTTCCATATTTTGAGCAGTTTCGTGGATTTCACGTAGGGTATGAATATTTGATAACAAATTTAATTATTACTGGTAGGTAGATATAGAAGAATGCAAATTTTCCACTCCACATCTGTCTCATCTTTCTTAAAAAGATCAATACAAAAAACTTCCATTGGAAAATTTTTGATATGAAGGTCATTTATTAATCATTTCTCGATTACTTACAAGAAAAAATGTGTCTAATTACCCAGATCTCCATCCTACTGCTTATATGTACATAGGTAAGGTATTTCATCAGATCCAGCAGAGAGAGCAAGTACGAGTCCTGATGCAAAAATTTGAGGGTCCCCTCAAAATAAATCGAAATTGAGTTTTCATCAACCACCCTCATCTCCCCCATTTTCAAAATATCTAAATACCTATCACACATTAATATCAAATTTTTATTGAATTATGGATGGAAAATAAAATTGTCTTAAATTAAACGTTTGCACAAATTGTACAATCAATTAAATAAAATCAAACAGCTGTCAAAAATTACAATTTTTATAAATTTTAAAAATTTTGTCAATTTATATTATCTACAATTTTTTTAAAAAAATTATTTTTCAGAAAACTTTAATTTTCAAAAAGAAATTATCTATCGTTCGATTCGAAGTAAAGTCATATTTTTCAGTTTTCTTGTTTGAAAAAATTCAACAATATTTTCAGAAAATGGTTATATAGTTTTTTGAAGATTTGAATTTGGATTAAGTATGGACCATTCAAACTGAAAAATGGAATTGACAGTATTTTTGGGCCAAAACATTGAAATAGTTTGACTTTTTTTGGTCTAATTATTTTATATTTTTAAATTTGAACAGAAACATAGGTACATATATTTTAAAGCGCAAATGTGGAGAGATAAAGGTGGAGAAAGGAGAGTGAAACTGTTGCCAAATCATTTTGAGGTCTAACAACAACCCTCTTCCCCTCTTTCGGTTCTATTTTTAGAAAATGGCAAAACAATCACCCCTATTAGTCAGAAACCATAATACTTTCTACTGTCCACAATCTTTAGATGGATTTGAATCTTCCTACTCGAGCATTTTTCTTTCAGCAGTAAAAAAAAAAAAACATAAATGTAATGTATTTCTTACGTAAATCCATTAATGAAACTTTAGAACCTCCCTTTTGAAATTTGAGAAAAAAAAAGGTAATAAGAAATACAAAAAATTATGAAACGGGGGAAAATGTAGAAAAACACATTAACACGGAAACTGTGAACGGAATCATTTTTCAAGAAGTAGAATTGCAAGTGGCATTTGATCCTCGCATCTAGTCCACAAAAGAAGAAGTTTCTTTATGAGATGTCTTAATTATAGTGGTCTCTTATTCTTTTTTTGTTCAAACCAGAACAGCCAAAAGATGTGAGTATAGGTCGTAATAATTCTTCCATGAACTTGAGTTTGAAATTTAAGAAAAAAATTGTGAAAAATCTTCAGTCAAGGAGTAAAATTTATAGATAAAAGTGGCGAATTTCGAAATATTTTTTCAACCAGAAAATCAGAAATGCACGTAGGTATTTAGAATATCTCCTCTCGTAAATCATCTTCAAATAAATTTCAAATTAAAAAATGAAAGTTTTTTGGTAAAACTCCCATTCCTCCAAAATCACTTTTGATACTTTGTATAGGCACCAATTCAAATTTTTTTGAGTTCCAATTTTTTTTTTAAATCAAAACACTAGAATAGGTACTTAATAATCTGCGTATTTAGGAATTCGACTCCATTTTCTTAATTTCTCGACTTGATTTACTCGTTTACTTACTCGCATTACCAAAAAAAACCCACGCAATTAAAAAAACACATACCTTATTTTATGCACACTCGATATCCCACCTAAACGTAAACTAGAACACTTAAAACTGCACAAAACAACAACAATTTTCTCAAAAAAAATCAAATGAAAACAATTTAATTAAAATTTGCCAAAAATTGGCAAACTTACCCAATTTCATATACCGAGATGTAAAAAGAGGCATGATGGTCCGATTCAAAACGTACCAAAGACTCGTTCACAAAAACAAAAAATTTCGGAAGAATCGAGAGCCTAAATTACACGATGTATTTGAATGTAACAAAAAATAAATAAATAAAAACCTTCAACCGAATCACAACGAACAAAAACTTTGACTGGCAGTAAATTAATTACACGCCGAATAAAAAAAAAAACAAGATTATTGTAAGTTAGGTACGTAAAATAAATAAATGAATCGAGAACTTTAATCCGTGTACTCGTATATCAGAAATTAAATAAAATTCGATGACCGGTTGCTTTAGACTGATTTAAAATTTTTATCATTGTTCATCTTCCATTGTTGATAAGCGATTACTATTATTTCAGACGAAATTTCCGACGTAATAAGCAATACCTACCCATACTTGGTAGGAATGATTCTAAAGAAACTTCGATTTGATGGATTTTTTCAATTTTCCCAAAAATGTGACTCATAGAAAATGAAGATTCATTTTCTAAAATTTATGACATAAACGTAGATACGCAGTCATACATATTGTTTTAAAAATCTAGGTACCTACGCAATTTTATTTATTTTTCTGCTTGCTGAAGTCAAACACTTGATTCATGCGAAACAATAACTCGTTTTTTTTCCTACTTAGATTCATAAAAGCGACGAAACAACTTTTAAGAACATGGGCACCGATAATTTGGCGGGAAAAAATTTTCATGAGAAGGTATGAAATCTATGAGATTGAGTAAACGAGTATACCTAATTTTCTGATCTGCTTATGCCTACTTTATCGTCTCTCCACAAGCTTACGCATTCCAAGCATTATAAGATACGTATCTAACATAAACAAAATGGCAAATCTTTTTTTTTAAACCTCGTCATCGAGCCAACTACGCGTTTCAGACTTTATTCGCCGGTCTATAAACGAATTTTTTTTAAAATTATTCATCATACCGATATCACGTGATTGAAAAATTCTAAAAAACAAATTTTTTTTACGATATTTAAAACAAAATGGCCGTAATGATGAACCTACTGCAAAAGTTCATTAACTTTTAACCATGTTATTGGTGACGTAGATGTAAGAAGAAAGATTAAAATAATCGTGAACCGAAGAAACGAGTTTAATCTTTTTAAAATGCGCAAATTCGCTCGAATAAAAAATTTATCTGGGCGGGTAAAAGTCGCTGGGATTTCAAAATGTCGATAATTAACTCCAAATGATTAACGAATGTAGGTAGGTTTAGATATTCCAATGTACGTATGATTTTTTTTGATACAGAGAGAAAAAAAGTGCAGATTTTGAAAAGACGTAAATTGCGATTTCTTACCAATGACGGGATCCTTGACTTCTTTCTGACACATTTTGCTTTGCAACTAAATTGCAATCCTGTAAAAAAAAAAGAGAGAAAAATTAGTCATTATAAATATGATTAATTTTTACTAGGAGCTATAAGTACGTAAATAGGTAATTTAATTAACCATTTTCAAGGATTATTCACGAAAATAAGAATGTCTCATTTTCGAGTGGAAAAAGGATGGATGGTGAAAGTATTCAGATCTTATCAGATTCACTGAGAGCAACATAAATTTTCATACGAAAAATACAGACTATTTCCAAAATAATGATATATTACAATGCTACTTAAACCAAAAAATTTCATTTTTTGTCAAAAATGTTCGTATGGTTTAATATGAGAATTAAGAAACTAAATGAACTCCTACATAATCCAATTTTTTTTCTCTCAGCTAGAAAGTTGGGAAATGAGATGTTCTGTATATTTTCAAGTTACAAAATGAATAAGTAATATTTTCTGAGTAAAGAAATATCGAGTAATTCAAGAAAAAAGAGAATACACCAAGATTTACTTTTTCAGAATTTATCACCGGACGAGAGCGATAAATGAAATGTATCAAAATACACTTCAATATGAGATAAAAATTATTAACCTTGCAACTCAATTTCACAATTGTTATCTAACTGTATCAAAAATTAAAAATTTTTGTCAGTAATAAAATTTTGTGAAAATATTTCCTGTAATTATTCCGTGTTTGTTTTGTTTGATTTTTTTGAAACATTGGCAATTTATCAATTTTATAAATATTTTTAAAAAAATTTCCGCTTGAAATTTATATGGATTTTATGCTTTTTGAACGAATTTATTATTCAAGCTCAAGTGTGTGAGTGAGGGACAGGGGTGTGATGGTTTCAAAAGGGTGGGCAAAGAAATTCCTGATTTTAAAAAAGTTTATCTTTCCTTCGCATGAGATATTCCTGTATTTTCGAAAACTTCTTTTAAAAAATACATCATTTCAACCTTGTTCTGCTTCCTCCTCGAGAAAACCCAAAAAAACTTTTCATTAAAAATTTCTTGTCCTTCTGTTTTCTACTTCTTCCCCTCATTGTCGTCTAGATCTACATTTGAAATTTTTCCCTCGTGAATGTATTTATTTCATTCATTTATTTACGAAATGGTTTATGGTCTGCGATTGAATTAAAAATTCAAACTCGATTAAATTCTAATGTGTTTTTGATAAAATTTACAATTACGAAATTCCTTTCACAAGATGAAGACTTTTTGAAGTAATGTACCTAAACACAATGATTGAAATTATTAAACGATGTGAATAAATGTAGCATTGATGAGAAAAAATTATGATAACACCAATAGGATCAATTGTGTGCAAGTGATTTTTTTTTTCAATTGACTCGGTCATTGAATATGTAGGTAATTACAGCCAGTTTCACTTAACTTATGATTTTTAATGTAGGTAGGATTTTACCGACTTTTCCATTAGGAAAAGTCGAGTACTAAATTGTTCATCGTAGTTGAAGGGAGCGTCGGGAACAATTTTTTTTTACGTTTTCGGACATTCTGAACACGATAGGACGTGTGGTTGAGAACGAGGTTTCCTTATATATATATATATATACACACAAATCTATCAAGGTGAGATCCGATAAGAATTTGGGTAACCTGAGATCCACCTTTAAAGTTGCATATTTTGAAATATATAGGAGAGCAAATAGTTATTTTGCCGCTTTTAAATCATTTCCGCAATAGAGGGGTAAGAAATGATGACCTTTTTTTTTCATGATAAATTTTAGAAACGTGAGATCCGTTGAGAAAAAACGGAAAGATGAGATCTTATACACATATACAAATGTAATTAGAGGTAAGGTGAGATCCAGCGGTGTTGTCAGAAATTAGATACTATTTTAGTCTCATATTATATTTAATTCGTGTTCCGCGAGATTCTAAGGTATTGAAGAATGGCTAAGGGTTGAAATTAATAACGAATGGCCAAAGGGACATTTTCTCTCCTGTAATGGGGCACTCTTTATCATTTTTAAACCGGGTAAAATTTAGGTTTGTATTGAATTATTTTTAAAATAATTAATTTTTTTAATTATTTGAAATTTTATTTTGAATTTTAAAACTTAAAAATAGAAAAAATTATGATTAGACATAGGTACTTAATCTCTTAATTTGAATCAGTCAAAATTGACTGATTATAATTCAAAAATTTACTGATTGATCTGTGAAAATAAAATTTTACTGATTTATTGATGAAAATTCATTATTTGAGTTTTTATTTTTTCACTAGTTGGCAATAAAATGTCACTGATTAACAGGAAAATCAGTGAAATTTGACTGATTATCAGCTAGGGACTTGATCTTCTCTATTTCATCAGTAAATTTTGACATTTTTGACTGATTCAAATTTAGAGAGTAGGTACTTGTGAAAATTCACTGAAAATACACTCGAATAGGTACCCTAAAATTTGTTGAAAAATCAGTGAATTTCTTTGAAAAATCAGCGAAAATCCACTGAAAATGGCAGGATTTTCTTTGATTTTTCCTGCGCTACAATTCTGACTCTTTCAGTGACTTTTTATAGACTCGAAATGAAAGAATAGAATCAAAATTCAAGTGAATGGTCATTTAAAATTTTTGAAGCAAAAAAATAATTTTTCAGGCTCTAAAACCCTGATTAATTAAATTTCTTGGTCATTTATTGCGATTCTCAAGGAAGTCGAGTCAATAGATTGTGAATCACAGCAGAAAAACGTATGAGACGAAAGTTTAAAAAAATGGCAGTCATACAAAAAGTTTTTTTAATCATATCTAAAATGTGTTTTTTGGAGAAAAGGGGTCTGTAGTCTTGTCACTCGGACTCTGGCTCCAACATTTTCAAAAAAGGGGCTCCGGATTTTTAAAAAATCGTCCGGAGGAGGCTCTTCTCTCTTCAGTTTTGCTCCGGAATTCTGTTCACTCCAAAACCTTTTTAAAAATGCTTTCGGTGCCAAAAAAATCATCCGAATGCCGTCCACGTTCTCCTCTAGCTCCGCACCCATCCCAGTTTTTCTACGGTCTTGAAATCATTTCTGGACATTTTTTTAGCCCCAAAGATGAAAATTCTTGGCTAAGTAATAGTTTTAAATTTTAAAGCCTCACCCTAACCTTAGAGGTAGATTTTTCAATTTGTGAAACAAACGATCCAATTTGTGGACTCTCCTCAAAATAGAGCATTTCGATTTTCATTCCATGATTCAATTAAAATTTTTCAATCTGGGTTACAATCAAAAATGCTCCTAACATGGATTTATGAAATAAAAAAAAAAGAGATTTTGATACCAGACTTGATCAAGTTGAAAATTTATTAGTTTGGATCAAAGATTGAAGAATTGGTTTGAAGTCAAAATAATTTCAGACATGGAATCAGGAGCTTTGAAATCTTCTCTTTTGTCCAAATGTGTATTTAACAGTTTCTCTTTGCGATTTTTCTTGTGCATAAAAAACCCTCCGAAAATTAATTTTAAAAATTCTATGTAAAAATAATTTGTAAAAAAATGATATTCAAATGTTCACGTAGCCTATAGTACGCAAAATTCTGAAATTTGTTGAAAATCTTGATTTTTCTAGTGCTGCAATTTTGACTTTTTTTCGATGACTTTTCTCTCATTCAAAATGAAAGATTAGGGTCAAACATCAAATAAATAGCAATTGAAATTTTTTGAGTGGTATAAACAATATTTAAGCACCAACCCTCTAATTTTCAAATTTTTTTGTCATTTAAATTTCCATCCCCCGGGCTCTGAATTCAATAAACTGCGAATCACAACAGAAAAATTTATAAGACGACTGATCACTCAAATTGCTATTCAAAAAAATTTTCAGTCACGGAAGTAGGTTTTTCCAGGGACTCGGAGAGGGTAGGTTGATGGCTTCTGCTCCAACTCCAAAAAACTCATCCGGGCTGGATTCGATTCCAACTCTGAAATTTTTGATCAGAATCTCTCCGGCACTTGCTCTAGGACTACATATTTAAAAGAAGTGCCTCCGACTCTGAGTGCTGAGATTTTTTCAAGTGCCTCCGGCTTTAGTTCAGAAAAAACATTCCAGGAAAGGCTCTCCTTCCTCCGGTTTCGCCCCATGGTCCCTGTTTTCTTGATCTTTTTGTTTTGTCCCAAACTTGAGAAGTCAGTGTCAAAGAATAGAGAGTTCAGACCGAAAATGGGAGATTTTCATAATTATTGAGCGAGGTATCTAAATCCATGTTGTTTGATAGCCCAAAATCCATTTTTTGAATTATTTACTCTTCAGATGCAAAATTATGTCCTCGGAGAGATGAGGTGCGGCAAAAATTAAAAATATTCCAATATTGTTTTAATTATTAAAATCAATGGTTTTGGTCTTTCTGAATTTATGTACCCAATGAATCTATTTCTCACCCAAACTTGAAAGTAGGTTCTCAATTAATAGGTGTAATCAAAATTTGAAATTGTTGGCAGAGTAGTTTTCAATTTTGAAATGTTGGTTTTATCCCAGGAGGGAGTCTTTCAAGTTTGGGGGCAAAGTGACCTCATAAAAGAATGCTTATGAGCCAAAATAATAGATTTCAATGCATCTCTCGATAAAACCAAAACATTTTTAATTTTTATCCAAATCTACTTTTTTTAGAATCCACTTTTGTACCAAAAATCAAAATTTTGACTCACCCTCTATTTCTCAATGGTTAAATGGGGTTTCGGGATCAAGAAGACCTCATTAATGGATCGAGGAGCATAGAAATTTTCCTCCTTTATAGGTGACTAATTTTTTTTCGGATGTCTAATTGAATTTCCTTGAAATTTTTAATTCGATCCCTATCTTCTTTAAGAGGTATGTCAATGCAAATGCACAGTTTTGAGATTAAGTACATATAAAAGAAAATACAAAATAATATCCTAGAAAAGATCTACGCCTATTTCTGGCACTATTTCCCTCAAGCATGAATGCGGGGTCTCAGTGAATAGGTGGCTTGATCAAAGTAGAAAATTCTTGGCTAAGTAATTTTAAATTTTAAAGCCTCACTCTCACTTTGGAAGTAGATTTTCGAATTTGTGATAAAACCCACCCCATAAAAGGATTCAATTCGCCAGAATAATGGATTTTTCTTAATTTTTCATCCAGAAGATTATTCTTTCCAGGAGAAATTTTTATCAAAAAATATGGACTTGATTTTTCAAAGCTACGAATGTTAGAGAATTGTGCTTTAATTGATCAAAAATAGGTCACCATTATAAGTAATCTGCGATTATAGGTGATAAAATTCATAATAGATAATTTTTATGGGCTTTTCACCATCATTGGAAAATTAAAAAAATTTCCGGAGACTCTGAAACGTATCAAAATCACTTTCAATCAATTCGGGAGGTCAGAAATACAGAATACACTAATAGATCTCAATTTTTTTCGTTAGTTAATCAGATCAAATTTTTATAATATTTTGCAGAGCGATGAGGTAGTTTTGAGATGTACCTCAAAGTTAGGCATTTCAAAAATTTGTAAAAACTTGAGAAATGAACTTCAGCAGCTGAAATTTAGAACAGATGGAGGTTCTTTTCGTTTGATTTATTTTTGTGTCGACTCAAAATTTTGGATGATTTTTGAAGGATGCAAATTCATCACACTATTCACCCCAACCTTGAAAGTTTGAAAAAATCGTGTGGTGATTCATGGAGGATGAAAATTCATTCCAAACTTAATCCCACCCACAGAAGTGGAACAAAAGGGTGTGATGGATAGGGGATATAGGATGAAAATTATTCAATCCAAATTGATCATAGCTTGGAAAGCTCGAAAAATTTGTGGGATGATTTTCAAGGGATGAAAGCTCATTCCAAAATTCATTCTGACCTGAAAAGCTCGGAAATCATCTAGTAATGATTCTTGAGGGGGTAAAAATTTTTCCTAAAATTTGTCCTGATTCAGAAGCTTGAAAATATTATGTGATAATTTAAAAAAAAAATCATTTCAAATTTCAAAGTTTGAAAAAATTGAGAGATGAATTTGAAACGGAAAAATTAACTCGAATTCATTCCAGCCTGAAAAAGTTCAAATGGGAGATGAGAATCCATTACAAAATCCCTCCCAGCCACAGAAGTTGAAAAAAATCGTCTTCCGGATGAAAATTTATTTCAAATTCATCCCAGCCTCGGAAGCTCGAAAGCTCGAAAAATTTGTGTGATGACTGATTTATACCTTCGATTCCGTTTCAATTCAAAATATTTATTTCATCCCATGCTTCAAAACGTTTTAAAACCATTTCCAATCGACTGAAAAGGTTGAAAACAGGGCATTTTCTACAGTTTACCTCGTCACATGTGCCTTGAGTGTATTTAAAAAAAAAAAAAAAAACTTTCAAGGAAATTTTCTGTCAAAAAATTTTACTTTTTGCCCACCCCAAAATTGTGTCTGCCGGACGATTTACGATTTTGAATTTTCAAAGTCAAATCTTAAGTCATTAAAGTAGTTGGAAAAATCAGAAAAATAAAGGCAATCCCCTTAAGTACCTCTACGTCTACCTACTCGCCAAATTAGAAAAAAATCGATCGAAAATTTAGGGAAATCGAATTTTTAGCTTGGAAATCACCAATTTAGAGCCTTTGCTAAAATTTGAGAAATGAATTTCAGCGTCTGAAATTAGGGATTTGAAATTTTTCATAATGGAATTTAGATTTATTTTTGTGTCAGCTCAAAAATTTACTCAAGTTACAATATTTTTCAATCTTCTCAGGAAAATGCAAAAAAAATTCAAAAAACGTTGAAAATTGTTGAAAAATTTTCCCCCAATGATCATAAATTATCAAAAAACTGAAAATTTGAAGATTTGTGTAAAAAGTACCATGCTAAATTTGATTAATTGAAATTAAAATCTGTAATTTGCGAGAACGTACAAACGAAACTGGTACAAAATTAAGAGAAAAAAAGTGTGAGAAGCACCATGCGAAATTTGATTGATTGAACTTTAAAATCTGAAGGGCAATTATTAACGTGAGAATACGTAAAAACAAAGATTTTCCGCCAAAAAATTGTAACATCAACCCAGGATGACAAATTTTTGAATGAATCGATTAAGTAAGTAGGTCACAATAATGGATAATTTACGACGATTATAGATGCCAAAGTTCATAGGGTCTTCTTTATGAGTTTTTGTCTATGATAGACAAATTTAAAAATTTTCTAGAGTATCTGAAACTTCATGAAAGCGTTTTCAAAGAATGTCTACCCATTTTCAGTGGTTCACTTCGTCACGTGTATTTTTAAAAAAGCTTTTCAAAAAATTTTCTGCCAAACAAGTCCAACTCCAACTTAAAGTTACAAATTTTGAAAAATTCGGTTTCATGCAATCAAATAGGTCATCATACGGGCATCCACGAGGATTAAAGACTGTAAAGTTCATATAGGCTCTTTTTTTGAGGTTTTCTCCAACACTAGAAAATTCTAAAATTTTCTGGAATCTCCGAAACGTTTCAAAACTGTTTCCAATTGATTCAAGAGGTTGGAAACAAATTATCTACCCTTTTTCAGCTATTTGCCTCATCACGTACCCCTAGGCGTATTTTTAAATATTTTTCGAGAGAATTTTCTGTCAAAAAATTCCAACTCCCACTCAAAGTGACAAATTTAAAAAATTTTTTGTTCAATTGATAAAATAGGTCACAATCATGGATAATTTAAACCGCGATGATAAAGCTGAAGTTTATATGGGTATTTTTTATGACTTTCTCTCTCAGACTAGAAAATTTTAAAATTCTCTGGAGGATCTGAAACGTCTTGGGTCTTGAACCGTTTGCAATTGATTTAAGAAGTTAGAAAAAGAATGTCTATCAGTTTTTGGCTTTTTATCTCGTCACATGCGCCTTAGGCGTATTTTTTTGAAAATTTTTTGAGAAAGTTTTTTGTCAGAAAACTCAAAACTTCAACTCGAAAATTTCCAATTTTGAAAATTTTTGTTCAATAGATCAAATAGGTCACCAACATGAACAATTTGCGTCGATTTTCGGTGCTAAAGTTCATATAGGCTGTATTTTTTTTAGAGCTTTTTTACAAGGCGCTGGAAAATTTTCTGGACGATGCAAAAGTCTTCAAAGTTTTTTCATTTGATGTAAGAGGCTGAGAACAGGGTATCTACCAATTTTCAGCTCTTTACTTCGCTACACGTGCGCCGTGAGCGTATTTCAATTTTTTCGGGAAAATTCTCTGACAAAAAATTCAAACTTCAATTCAAGGTTACAAATTTTTGCAAATTTTTCTTCAATTAATCAAAAATACATGTCACCAATGTTGTTCATCCGCATTATAGGTGCTGAAGTTCACATTATCCATTTTTATCGGATATCCTCTAGCGTGCCAGGAAATTTAAGAATTTTCTAGAGGCTTTGAGACATCTCGAAATCGTTTCCGGTCGATTCGAGATGTTCAAAAAAGGGTATACGAAATTTCAGTTTTGTTCGTTGATCAGATCAAAGATTTTCATTTGGCTGGGTGATGGGTAATTATAGGAATTTTAAAAGGCATCGGTGCAGTAAAGGGTCACCTGGCCTTTGAAGGAACTGGATGAAAATTTTTAGTGCGTTCCATTTGCCTTTGTAGAAAATAATTTTAGAGTGCATGCACGAACTTTTATCTTACCTCTGGAGGGGCTGACACCCCAAACTTAGTGATTTCTAAATTGAAAATGCCATCATCACGAATTATCAATAAATTTCTTGGGGTACAGAAATGATTTTTTACTTCAAAATTTTCCAAAGTACTTTACTAAATCTCTGAGAATTTTTTCAGCTGGTTGACTTTGGTCAAATATTCAATGAACCGTGAAAAATTGATGAAAAGCAGAAATTTTAAAGAACAAATCTGATTTCTCAGATTCTCACGCCAATTTTTGAATATTTGATCAACTTACATCACTCGAAAATATCTGTGAAAATTCTAATAAAATTCCCAGAGGCGTGAACTACTTTGAAATACTTGTCTCCAACGACGATTTAAAATTTTCAAAATTGAATTCAAGGTCATTAATGTGGTAAGAAGAAGTGGAAAAAATTCATGGGTTTTACTTTTTAACAAGTACATATCTCTACCTACGCGCCAAATTTGAAAAAAATCGATTAAAAATTCAGGGAGATGGAATTTTTTTACTCGAAAATCACATATTTTGGAGCTTCATCCTCTCTTCGGGACAGTTGAGAATTGGCTTAGACGCTCTAGAACTATCTTATATAATTGAATGATAAAAAATTATGATCAAGCTTCACCAGAGGTCAAACGACTCTCTTACCCTTACCACTCCAGAGCTTTTGCTAAAATTCGAGAAATGAATATCACCTTCTGAAATTTAGGATATGGATTTTTGTTATGGAGTAATTTCAATTTAGTTTTGTTCCGACTAAAAATTTTGCTCAACTCAAAATAATTTTTAATTTTTTCAGAAAAAAACAGAAAAAGTTCTCAAAAAATTGCTGAAATATTTTCATAAATTCTTCTCAATGATCATTGAAAATCATCGAATTGAGAATTTTAAAAAAGTTTAAGAAGAACCATGCAAAATTTGATTAACTGAACTTTAAAATCTGAAGAGCAATTATTGAAACAAATTGGGTAAGTACATGAGATTTACCGCCAAAAAATTAGAACTTCAACGCAGACTGAGAGTTTTTAAAAAATTTTGGGTAAATCGATTAAATAGGTCGCATGAATGGATAATTTATGACGATTACAGATGCTAAAGTTCATATGGGTCCTTTTTATGATCTTATCTCTGTGGTAGGCAAATTTTAAAATTTTCTAGAGAATCTGAAACAACATTGAAGTGTTTCCGATTGATTTAAAAAGTTAGGAAAAGGGTGTCCACCAATTAGGCAAATTTTAAAATTTTCTAGAGGATCTGAAACAACATTGAAGTGCTTCAGATTGATTTAAAAACTTAGGAAAAGGATATCTACCAATTTTCAGCGGTTTACCTCGTCACATGTGCCCTGTGTGTATTTTTAAAAGCTTTTGAGAAAATTTTTTGGCAAAAAATTTCAACTGAAACTTAAAAGTTACAAATTTTGGAAAATTCTGCTTCATTGAATCAAATAGGTCACCAATATGGGTACTCACGAGGATTATAGACGCTCAGGTTCATATGGGTCCTTTTTGTAAGCTTTTATCCAATACCAGAAAATTCTAAAATTTCCTGCCATCTCCGAAACATTTCAAAATGTTTCAAATTGATTCAAAAGGTTGGGAAGAGGTCTATCTACTATTTTTCAGCTATGCGTCTTATAACGCACGCCCTAGACGTATTTTTAAATATTTTTCGGCAGTTTTTTCAGTCAAAAAATTCCAACTCTCCGTGAAAGTGACAAATTTTGAAATTTTTTCGTTCAATCGATAATATTATAGATCACAATTATAGTTACTGAAGTTCATATGGGTTTTCTTTATGAGTTTTTCACTGAGACTGAAAAATTTTTAAAAATTTTGTAACATCTGAAACATTTTGAAACTTTTTCCAATTGATTCAAGAGGTTGAGAAAAAGATGTCCACCATTTTTTAACTTTTTACCTCGCCGCATGCCCCTTAGGCGTATTTTTAAAAAAATTTCGAGAAAATTTTCTGACAAAAAACTCAAACTTCAACCCAAAAGTTACAAATTTTGAAAAATTGTTCTTCAATCGTTCAATTAGGTCACCAGTACGTTTAGTGCACAATTCTAGGTGCTGAACTTCATGTTGACAATTTTCATGGGCTTTTCTTTGGGGTTAAAAAATTCTAAAAAAAATTACGGGCTTCGAAATATTTCGAAACCGTTTCCAATCAATTTGGTAGGTCTACAATAGGATATATGCCAAATTTCAGTTTTTTAAATTTATTAGATCAATGATAAGGTGTCTTGAACTTTCAAAAATTCGTCAAAATTTTAAAAATGAACTTTAGCACCTTAAATTTAGGATAGCTACATAAAATTTTTTTTCAAAAATTCTTCCCAGTGGTCACTGAAATTCTTCGAAATGAAAATTGTGGAAAAAACCTTGCGAATTTTAATTTATTAAATTTTAAAATTGAAAAAAAGCGATTTGTAAGCTGAGAGGATCTAAAACATCATCACTAGTATGTGTTAGCGGAAAAAATTTCTGGGTTTTACCCTTTAACAAATCTTTACCCTTTACCTACGCACCAAGTTTGAAAAAAAATCGATTAAAAATTCAAGGAAATGGAATGTTTTACTTGAAAAATCAAATATTTTGAGGCCTCACCCCCGGTGGGGGGGCGATAAAAATTTGCTCATACGCTCTAGGTACATCAAGAGAAATCGAATGGTGAAAAATTTTCGATCAAGCTTCACCAGAGGCCAAATGACCCTCTTACCCTTACCACACCATAGCCTTTGCTAGAAAATTCGAGAAATGAATTTCATCTTCTGAAATTTATGATAAATGGATTTTTCTTATAGAGTAATTTTGATTTTGTTTTGTTCCGACTACAAATGTTGCTCAACTCAAGATATTTTTTAATTTTTTCAAAAAAAAAAACATGAAATTTTTTCAAAAAATTGCTAAAATTTTTTCAAAAAATTGCTAAAATTTTTTCAAAAAATTGCTAAAATTTTTTCAAAAAATTGCTAAAATTTTTTCAAAAAATTGCTAAAATTTTTTCATAAATTCTCCTTAATGATTACGGAAAATCGCCGAATTAAAAATTTAGAAAAAGTTTAAGAAGCACCATACAAAATTTGATTACTTAATGGAACTTTAAAATCTGAAGAACAATTATTAAGGTGCGAGTACGTAAAAACGAAACGGGTACATCGTTCATCAATATTAATACAGGAAAGGAGAGATCTGCAATGTTGCCGATCACATGGATCTCATCTTGTTATAAAATTACCGTGAGGATATACAACGACGCCGCGCGCTCTACAGCGCGAAGGGATGAACTAAAACTGTATATGCTGGACGAAAAAGTGTCAAGATGAGATCCGGGTCAAAATTGGGCATTGCATTGCTGGTGGTATCCTGATACCTAAAAACTTGATATACACGTAAAGAAAGGTGAGATCCGAAACCGGATCTCACCTTTCCAAAACGGATCTCATCTTGCCAATATTTTTGGATTTTGGATCTCACCTTTCCGGTTTATAAATCTATATATATATATATATTTATATGTTTATGTATAATTTTGTCCGCGATTAAACTCGGAAGCTGTGTAGCTCCAGAAGGGGACAACGATCCCAAAAGATAGCATTTTTTACGTAGTTTTGAGATTTTCAAACCGATTTGAAATCGGTTCAGCCGTTTTCGAGATATTGAACTTTTTGTGTTTTTTAGGGGTTGGGGGGTGGGACTTAGCCGAAATTTCAAACAACCAAGGTAAAAGTTACATTGCGCTTCAAATTTCGATTTCTCTAAAACTACTGAACCGATTGAGCTGAAATTTTCAGGATTGGCAAAGAAACGTTTGAGGACCTTACAGAAAAATTTTCAGCCTGATCGGTTGAGGTACATCGTCTCTCGGTAGGCCTAAAATTTGTAAACAGTTTTTTTCAATAGCTTACTGAAACTTGAAAGTCGAATAATTTGAAAACTAGGCATTCTCAAAAAAATCTAATGACTCATTGTCGAAAGCAAATTTAATTCTCTACAACTTGCTAAACAGACATTTTTCGGGAGGCCCCTCCTTTGGTCAAAAACGGTCCTCAAAGGACGCAAAGGAGGGTCCAACACTCGAAATTCGCATTCTGGCATTAAAAAGTTTGTAAAAAACTTTGTAAAAGGGCATAAACTGATGTTTTTTGGGTCGCTGATTCCGAATTAAGTCTTTGTTTTTCGATTTGAATCCTCTACATCATGTTCCCAAGTCGTCCCTCGGTAGCTTAAATTTGTGAACTGCCATTTTTAATTTCTTATGCAAGCTTGAAACGTAAATACGTAATTTGAATAAAACTAGGGCTCTTCAAGAAAATCTAATGACAAATTATAGAACACAAATTTAATTCTCTACAACTTCTTATACAGCCTTTTTTTGGAAGGCCCTTCCTTTGCTCAAAAACGGTGTCCTCAAAGGATGCAAAAGGAGATCTAAGAATCGAAATTTACAGTTTGGCATTAAAAAGTTTGTGAAAAAGCGCAGTTTGATATTTTTTGGGTCACTGATTCCGAATTTGGTATTTGTTTTTCGATCTAAATCTTCTACATGTCCCTAAGAATATAAGAATGCCTGAGGGGATGGGGACAGTTGAGCTAAAATTTCAATTTCGAATAATAATAGTAACTTGAAATAAGAAATGAAAAAAAAATGGCATACTATTATTTCATTCAATATCAATTTATCAACTTTTTTGAATTTGTGCCCCCCCCCACCATATGGGAGCTTGAGGGCCCAAAATTTTGAGCTTGAGTGCAAGACCAAAATTTCAATTTTCAGTCATTTTACTTGATAATTAGCGTGGGTACCAATTCTTTAAACTTATGTATTACCGACTTTTACCGACTTTTTTTTATTTTGATTTGAGCCCCTTCCCTGGATACACTGGAGTCCAAAATTTCGAGTTTGGTACTTCTCAGTAGGCTCAATATTTGTGAATAGTTGAACGAAAGTAAATTAAGTTTTCTACACCGACTTTTGTGGAAAAGTCGGTTACCTTACGCAGAATGCGTAAGGTTTTTTTTTACTGCATTTTTTAGCTCAAATAGTTGAAAATATTTTCAAAAAAATTTGCAGATGGATGTTACAAATTACTAAATTTTGATTTTTTCAGAATTTCCCGAACGAACCTATTTATAGTATTAATGAAGCCAAGATCCATTGAAAAATGATTCAAGTTATCATGCTGACTTCGCATTGGAATATTCAAATTACGTATAGGTAGGTATTTAAAATGAAACAATTCGTAAGAAACAAAAATCAGCAGTGGTCTCATGGTAGTTCTCGGTTCAAGTACCATTGCAACAAAATTTTTTCTGACTATTTTCAAATTGAACCTTCAATAAAAATTGAATTTTTATTGAATTTCTGAATTTCGATAAAGGTGGTTTATCTTCAATCTCTTCAATATTGATAATTGGCCGAAAATATACAATATTTTCAATCTATATGATTTAAATTCATAATGGACACTACAGGAACGAGGTCAGTTATTTTCATTAGAATAATTTTCCAACTGTAATTTTTAAAATTTTCAAACTTGAATTTTAATCCATCACAGAAAGATCTGAACTCAAAACTGACAGAAAAAATTGTAGTAATGGGGGTTCAAATTTAAGGGTTACTAATTGAACTATTTTTGATCAAAATTCTATGGAAATCTCAAACCCTGTTTCTGAAACAATATTGTTTTAGAAATGGGGTTTGAAATTTTTTCAACACAAGTCTGTTCCTTTTTCATACTCATATGATTAAAAATAGGCAGTGATACAATCAAAAGGAGGGGGTTAGAGAGCAGCTCACTCGAAACCTCGAAACGTGGTCTATAAGCAATTCTGGTTGGAAAAATTGGAGTTAAGTGGAAAAATTTTCGAAAGTATTTTTTTTTTTTTGGGGGGGGGGGAGGGATTCAAAAAAATGTACATTGGAATTGAAAAAAAAACAGTCGAAAATCTTCTCATCGCTCCTTCCTCATGTTTCGATTCTTTCTTCAAAAGAGGTGAAAAAATTAATAATTTTCAATGAGATATCACACATTCACCACTCACCACAGGTACTGCAATAAATCGATTAATAACAAAAAAATATTTAAACCAATAAATTTGATTGCACTAAATTCGAGTTTGCAGATAATATTTCGTAATAAAACACTCATCTAAAATTTCAACACACTCGTTTCAAAATCTCAAATTAAAGTTTAATAAAATTATTCTCAATTGTTTACTTAAGCAATTTTCGTTATCAAATATTTCAAATAGGTATCGGTACCCATTCCTACCAACAATTACTATTCGTACAAATTCAAGTGCAAGCATTTTAATTCGATAGAAAAAAATGAAAATTAACATTTAATTGCAAACCCCTGAAATTTTGATAAATTACAGCCCAATTAATTAAAAAAAATGGAAACCCACCGACAAACATCCTTTAATTATTTCACACACTTTGTAAATAATCGCTACTTACCTCTGTTAATTTTATCTAATTAATTAACCGAATATTTATCAAGAACGTTTTAATAGTCAACGTAAATCATTTAAAATGTACTTGTACTTACTTACAAATTTTCTATTCTAATCGGAATTATTGAAAATTACATACTTTGTTCGAATACGATGATAAAAGATTACGAGTACAAAAGTATTAACCGCTCAGTTCAAAGCGTCTAATTCACGATAATGAACGTTACGTACCAATGTAACATCATTTTGTAGGTCCAGGCACCTATTTGCTACGTAAATCAAACCCACTTAAATATCAAAAATCATCAATTTCTTAATCTCTTTTTTCTCCTCATTTCGAAACGTTGATCTCATTATTCAAAAATATAATTTTAGCAGGGGTTCTCCTAAATTTCATCTTGACACGTCAACCTCATTATTCAAAAAGTTAATTTTAGATGGGTTTCTCCCGAATTGCATTTCTACTCGTTGATCTCTTTTAAAAAATTAATTTCAGCTGGGGCTCTCCTAAATTTTATCTCAACAAGTTGATCTCATTATTAAAAAAATTCATTTTAGATTGGTTTCTCCCAAATTTCATTTTGACTCGTCGATCTCGCAATTTAAAAAATTAATTTCAGGTAAATGGATGCATCCCACGACATTAATCATTCAACAAATGACAACCTATGCAAGGAGAGGGGAGAGAAGGATGAACGTAATATGACAGGTAAACATACGTAAATACGTAATCATTATAACCAATGACGAATAAGGTCCATACTTTAAAGGCAGATACGAAATTCTTCGGCATTTCGCCAAAGTGTTTGTTAACACAAGTTATTTAACTCGTAAATCAAAAATAGTTATTGGGGTTAGATTATTTTCGTTATAGAATCACCTACCTACAAAGACAGACTAAGAAAAAAAGTCACCAAAAATTAAAAAATATTTCATCCTAAATTGAATTGTTGCCCTGTAGGTAGATATAGGTATTACAACGGGGGGGGGGGGGGGGTTTCTTGGGTTTCGCTATTTTTTTGACAAGCTATGCACTTTTAGGAATTGGAACAAGTCGAGAAAAAATTTTCAGCCCCGTTGACCCCCCCCCCTCCCCAGGAGTTTGCTGAAAGGCCTCAAAGGTAGTCATTTTTGAAAGAATCTCTGTTTTGAGGTTCGAATCCTAAAAATCTCTACTAAATTTTTCAGCAAATTAGACCCACCGGAGGCTACCAGGTCAATTCAAAGGTGAAAAAATTAATTTTGAGATCTTGAACAAAAAGATCGCTCAGATCATGTAGGAACGATAAATAATCTGACCAGTTAAACACGAATTTGATGAGTTTTACAGTTTTGATCATTTCTCCCTTTGAAATTTTGATTTTTGTTCAATCTGATGATTTTTATTTGAAATTTAAAAAATACGAATTTCAAGTGAAAAAATGACCAAATGTGAAAAAAGAAACATTAGATTTGTGTTCAGAAAATCAGATTACCTGCCCCATTTTCGTGACTTGAGTGAGAGTTTGGCTGAAAATCAAACAGGATCTTTCAAAGAAATTGAGGAGATCAAATGACCTCAAATTAAGAAACCAAAAACACCACAAAATTCAACATCTTACATCACAAAAGCAAAACAGAGCTTTTTTTCGAAAATGGCCATACTTTGAGGTCCTCTAGCTAACACTCCAGGGATCAAAAAGAGACTGAAATTTTTTTGAGAATATTTCAACTCAAAATGTATCCTTAATACATCAAAAAATTGAAAAAATCAAAAAAATTCGCTCCTCTCCGACAGATAACTAATACCTACCTACCTAAATTTGAAATCTTTTCAAGTACCTACCTTAATAAAACCCATGAAAAAAACAAGGAAAACTCTCAAGTACCTGTTAAGAACCTCACACAATCACAATACGTAGCCAGACCTACGCAGCAGTGGAAATTTCAAAACCTCATAAAAGTTTTCCAATTTGTCAACATAATTCTGATTTTTACTCCAATTATAATTTCTTTTAATCTTCATTGTATTCGTTTATTAACCAGAGAGAAAACATTACGGTTGTATCATTGTGTAGAAATTAACGAACAGAGCCATTTTCAAGGTTGCAATTAATTTGCTCGAACTGGAGCATACATTACAATGTCACAAGGACAGATTCGTTTGCATTTCAGAACATTATTGATTGGAAAATTAAAAGTTCTAATTGAACAATTTTCATTTCACGAGGTTTTCGTACAAATTGGATCGAATTTTTCAAATATTTAATCAAGGGCCTATCTCGGTATCGAATGACCGTTCCATCGAAAACGATAAATTTCGTACTAAAATTCACGACGGACATTCTCTATTTAGAAAATTTTCATTAGAGAATTTGAAAAAAAAAGATCCAAATTCGTCACTTAATTAAGAATTGTTTTTAGATACGACAACACACACACACGATTCGAGCGAACGATTCTTTAAAAAATAATTAAACTTACCGCAACACATTCAAAATTGATATTTCATTAAAATCGGAGTTCGATTCGAGGAAAAAAAACACTCGATAAGATGGAAAATTTCGTATGGAAATAAATTTCGAGCACAGATTGTAACCTCGTGGAACGTACGCGTAAAAGAAAGTGAGTTGCAGATACAGGGTTGTCCTTAAATTTTGCAAA
Organism: Pseudococcus jackbeardsleyi; assembly: GCA_038380155.1. Classification (NCBI taxonomy): domain Eukaryota; kingdom Metazoa; phylum Arthropoda; class Insecta; order Hemiptera; family Pseudococcidae; genus Pseudococcus; species Pseudococcus jackbeardsleyi. Next base: position 43,104,299 of record CM076238.1, read on the forward strand.
TCGATTAAAATTTAATCGCGCAAAAAGTTCAAATCTTCAAGATAAGAAAATTATAGTTGTTATAAAAAATACGTATAAATCTTCGCATGTGTGATGTATAAACAAAAACAAACCGTATGTAACGCGTGAATCGAAAAGAACGACTTGATCGGATCGAAGTGAAAAACGTTTTAACCCTGACGTTCGTTTGATATCTGCTGGTCAGATATTGTATCGGCGGAGGTATTTTTTTTTCGGGATTCAATATCAACCTACGTCATGAAGTAATTTTTAAGAGATAAATTGCGTCGAAAATTTCAAAAACTTTGGTCTTTCAATTTTTGGGTCAAGGAAATGAAAAAAACGGTTTTTTGGTGAATTTTGGTAAAAATATAAAAGTCAATGGGGAAAATTTTTCCCAAAAGTGCATTTGGGTCTAGGTACCTATGCAAGTAAAATTTTCATTTATCAAAAGTCAAAAATCAGCCTACCTACGTAATTTAATACCCAATTTTTTCTAAAAAAAAAAAAAAAAAAAGCCTGCCATACAAATGAAAACAAAAACACCCAAAAATAACCTAATTACGTATAAAAAATTTCCATCCATCTCATTTGAAAAATATATGTAATGTGGACATAACATAACACACATACAGCAAAGTTCATTGAATCCACATGTCTCGACATCACATTCACAATGTTATTAATCGGTTAAAATTAAAAGATGCTGACGTTATTTCGGGGAAAATCGCAATAAATTTATATTTTCGCATCTTACAACGTGAAAAAAAAATTCAAGAATGAACGAACTTTGCCATAACGCCAAGTACGTAATACACACTTTGATAGATTACAAGTGAGCATTATAATGACACGTGAACACATGTTGTCATAGAAGTGATCCGTAGTGGCGGTGCCATATCGATGTACGCCGGTATGAATTTTGGTATATTTACCAACGTCAGAAGGTCAATAAATACAAAATATCAAATGCGAAAATCACTCGGATGGCGAAAATTTTTCTTGCCGTTATTTGCATAATAGATTTTCAAGTGAGTACTAATTGAAGTTCAGATGAGTATTCGGTTTGTGTGTTTACCATTTAAAAATTTGATATTCTCGTTGAACCCGACTCGAATTTAATTAGATATTTTTTCGGAGGGAAGATTATCTCGAATATGAAAGCAATTAGCATTTTGTTTGTAAATAAATGTTGAAAGACAACGAGTGAAAAAATAAAGAATAGAAAGAGGGGAGAGATTCAAAGACCAGACTGGCATCAATTATCAGAGATAGACTTCTGATTTCAAAATTTGGAAAAATATTTATAAAAAATGAGAAAGGGAAAGGACTTCGAAAACTTTACAGACTGCTAACATCAGAATTTCATCTTTTTCAGATTTTAAAAATTAAAATAAGAAGGGGGCGACTTCAAATCTAAAATTGACAGTAAAATGAAATTCTTCGTTTCCTAACTTGAAAAAAAAAAAATGAAAATTGAGATTTGGGTACCTACGATTTTTTTTACCGTAACCTACATCCAGAGTCCAATTGAATGAGAAAATTTAAAAAATTTATATTTTAACTAAAATGGAATTTTTTACTCTAATTACCATTTTTTATGGATAAATTTTCCATTCAAAATGTCCCTTTTGACCTCCCTCCTACTCCCTGTAGTCTGATCCAAATTACCCCTCGAGCAATGACAGACGACTAATAACCCTCAATTATTTACTTTTCAATTTTCCACCCACGTTCATTGCTCATTTGTTTGTTTCAGGTATCACATGCAATTTTAATGTTTGAAATACCTAAAAATTGATAATTTTTAGTACCTAATTTTAATATTTTCAATTATTCAGACACACGTTCCCTTAATGATAATAGCCAGGTGTATAATTGTCATTTACGTAGATAACCAAATTTATACATCGTAAGATAAATTTTATCGCGAAAAAAAATTTTCCATATTACGTCAGAAGTGTAAATTGGTTATTGGAAAAATCATTAAGCTAAAACAGCGAATCTAATATCTGGTTAAAGTCGATCTTCGTATCATTCATTCTCTCGTGTTTTTAGCATGCACCTATCAATAAAAATATTAATATAGGAATTTAAGATATTAATGTGAATTTAATCTCCAAAATTGTCTAAAATTAATTACGTGTACCTATTACGTGCAATTCTTTAAGAAAATCAGCCAGAATGGCGCGTGTGGAAGAAAATACACCGGCGTGCAAAATATCTATACTTAGTTGAAATAAATTTCACATAGGTATATTAATTTTGATTTTAAAAGCTCTCCCGAGGAGAAAATATTTTCAAAATTAAAAAAAAAATACATTCAGAATGTCCTCATTTGATATATAAAAGGCATGGAAAAAAGATTTTTGGAAAGTAGAGCGGATTTCAAAATCTCACCTTATAATCAAAATTTCAGCGAATCGAGCAGATTTTTTGATTTTCGAAAATTTTTTGAAAAAATTAAAAATCGTAATTTTTCTGCAAAAATGAGATATTTGTACAAAAAATTGATTAGAAAATTAATTTTTATTTGATAACGATCTCTCTAAAAATTAATTTTCACAATTTTCAACCATTTTGGAGCCTCCAACAAAATTTCGAATTCTTCCAGTACTTTCGAATTTTTCAAAATAGGTATGAGAAAATCGATTCAGGGAACTTGAGTTCTTTTCCATATTTTCGGAATCGACCGAATTCGATTAGAAAATCCAATTTTCTAGCGAACATTCCAAAAAAATCATTGAAAATTTAATTTTTTTTGTAATTGTTAGGTACATTTCTGTCCAAAATTTTAATTAAAAATAATTTTTCAAAAACTTTTTTTTGAAAATTTGAAAAAAACGTACATAATACAAAAACATAAAAAAAAAGAAAAATCTGTCATAATCTATACAGGTACCTTACCTACCTGAACCCACCTGAACAGAGAAATTATTGTTTTTGGTTTTATACGTACCCTCTCCCACCCTCGAACTCGAATTTCATCGTTTTCAGCTGTGTCATAGGCAGGGCCGTATTTACGCACAAGCTACATAGGCACCAGCCTCGGGCGGCAAATTTTAGGGGGCGGCAGATTTTGAGGAGCAGGTTTTTTTTTTAATTTTCCTTAATTGTGATTTGAAAAAAAAATGAAAAAATTTACTGTACCCGCTGAAAAAGAATCTTTTTTGAACAAAACTTTTATTTACATAGGGCATAGCATTAGAATATGAAAAAAATATCTTTTTTTAACATTAAATTTCTAATTTTTCAAAGCTTCGCCCTCGCTTCGCTCGGGCATGACTGAATCAAAATTTTATGATCTACTTGAAACATTGGTACAAAAGTAAATTCTCCTCTATTCTCCTCTTTAGGAACCTTCTGATATTCGAAGCCTCTATGCCCACTCTGTACCTAACCGAAAAAATAATTGAGAAAATTGATTTTTAATTCGTTTTTCGTTAATTTTTCTTTCGATGTAATTATCCAAATAAAGCAGGAAGTTACACATTTTTTTGTGGGGGGGGGGGGGGGCGCGGCAAATTTTATTCTGCCTCTGAGCGTCGTGAGGTTAAATCCGGCCCTGGTCATAGGCTTTAAAAAAATCTTATTTTATCTAGTAAATAGGTGAATTAGTTCGGGAGATTCATTTTAGGAAAAAAATTCAATTTTTATCAATTTTACTAGAAAATGCGTTTTCTTTAGAGGTACCTACTGTATTTTTACCGAAAATTAGGAATAATCAAGTTTTAAAAATTCACCAAAAGACAGCTGAATTTTCAAATTTTAGAAGGGTTTGAACATGGTTCTGTTTACAAATATCACTCTTTTCCAAGTTGAAACTGAGCTAAAATACCCACAAAAATAATTATTTCGAAGCTTTGAAAACTTTCTAAAACTTTTTTTTCAGTTCTATTCTATTCTATTGTAGTTAACCAAGTATCTATCGATCAAATTTTAAAAAATTCAAAATTTGAATTTCGAATTAAAGAACCTCAAAAGTAAAATTTGATTTTGCTAACCCAAATCTTTAAAATTTTCGAATAAAATTCCTTCATTTCTCATCTTCTTGCTTGGAACTGAATTTCAGAAATTCAATTAATAAAACTTGATAAAATAGGTATGTGAATCTATGTGATCGTATTCATACCCAAGAATTAAAAATTAATTTTCCAAAAATCAATACAGAACTGAAAAGAAAATAAGGATTTTTTTACGAGTAGGTATTTAGTAAAAATTACACTTACATTCAAAAATTTATCAGATCAAGTTGGAAATACTGAAAACCGTTCAAATAAAGCAAAAAACAATTATCTACTAATCTACTTTTTAATTAGGAAAAAATAAGATAAAACTGCATTTTTACACGACAGGATTTCCTGTTGATAATTTTCTTAGTAATCTTTTTTTCGATTAGTTTCGAATTTCTAATTCTACCCTACTTATTTTCAAGTCAAAGATGTGCCCCGAGCAAAATATTTCGTTTTAATAAATCACTAGATGGTGTATTTAAAAAAGTTATGAAAAGTTATGCGACGTACCTATACTTCTCAAATTGAAAGCTCCAGAACTGCTCGAAGACTTGTTTATAATTAATTTCGCAAAATGGAATTTTTTTAGGTACAAAGGAAATAATTATAAAATACATCCGTTTTTATTTTTTTAAATTTATACTTTATGCTTCTTCACGCAAATGTTTTTTCTCATAGAAAACAAAGTTGAATATAAAACAAATTTTTTTGTTTGTATTATGTAGGTTTCTAAGTAGGTACTAGGTAGGTACGTAATTTAGTGACATTTATTTTCGATTTCATTGTATGCTAAAAAATTGGTTTTAAAATAAAAATAAAAAACTTGTGTTTTTTTTTCAAAAATGTGATAGATTTTTTTAATTGTTGTTTTTAAATTCATTTTAATTTTCATTTTTTATTTTATTTTGAATTTTTGAATAAGATTCGACTCCTATACCGCATACTTACCTAATAAACTTTTACCAATTTCATTCCATCAACATCAATCAATCCAATTTTTTTAAATTTATTTCTATTTTCAGAATAATTACCTTTTTTTTGCCTTGTTTTAGAATTTAAAAAAAAACTATCAACTAAAATAAAATTTAGATTTCTTAAATGCTTATTCCATTCTTCACAAGCATCGATAATCATAATATAATAAATACACAACGTGAAATAATCATACCTCAATATTGAAACCAGTGTCAAATCGAATTCAAAAACAAATAAACCAGCACCAGCTCAACCTAAATAAGATGTGGATAGGCATCAAGAAACTTTGATGACTACTCGAACCTTATTTCACTTTTATACTGATTAAATCGTCTAGAGATCCGCAGACATAGATATCAAAAAAGATTACCGTGCACTTGAAATGTTATTCAGTGATCATGCTCCAAAAGCAAGATTGGAATATTTCAGTCGCGAAACTTTCGAAAAAAAAATCTTATCACAAAGTATGTATAATATAATAGCGCGACGTCGAGTAATTATTGCACCTAAACCGTGAAAAAGTTTCGATAATTTATAATTATTCAACACAGACTTGTTTATTGTTTAATTTTAAAAATATTTAATTAATACTTGAGATTCTTTTGAGAAGTTTCGAAACATTTATCACACACCAGAAGTTATTGTCCCAACACACTTGAAGTTGAAATTTCAAATTCAAAAATAATGCCCAGGATCGATTTATGGAACCGAAGAGAAGAAAAATAGCGACAAGGGGAGGAAATTGAACTATTGTTGAACAGAAATGCAAAAAATGCATCATTTTTTATTCAAAAGCAAAAAATTGACGTATTATAGACCTACATTATAATCAACAAATGAGATAATCACGATTCCGGGAATTTTTTTATCATTTAAAATTCAAACATGGATGAGAATCGTTTCCAACATTTTATCAGGCATTATTAATTCGAAGGTAAAATACCTTTAATCAAAGGCAGAAAGTAATTTGCTAATTTTCATACAATGATATGTTTCATAATCTCGTATCACGTGTTGAATAGCAATTATTTTTCTTCGGAAAAAACGAATTTCTTCAATTTAATTTCAAATTATGAAGTGGTCACATTTGATCATAATTTTAATTGAGACACCAACGAAGCACTATTTTCTCCAGAAAAAAAAAGGTAAAAAAAATTCACCGAAAATTATTTATTTAATTGATTACATCATTTCAAATAATTTAAAATACACATTACATAAATAAATAGGCAACGAATGAATTGCTTTCGATTTCTCGTGTCAAGTCCTGGTGGAATGTATTTCTCGATGTTTTTTTCCAAGATGTTCATTTTTTACTTCCACGTACGTAAAAAGGTATTTATAATACTTAGTTTAAAAATAAATAAAATGCTCTTTTATGTCACGATAATTAACGGAAATTTAAAAATTGAATTTAATGATGAAAGTACATAGTAGGGAGCCGATATGAAGAAAAATCCATTTATGTACGAAATCGTTGATCGGATTGAGCTTAGAAACATTTACGGTGGACGATACCTGGGCCTGATTCGTCGTATTCTTGTTTCGAAATCCACATCTGTTGGAAGGTGGACAATGAAGCCAAGATGGAACCACCGATCCATACGGAGTATTTCCTTTCAGGGGGAGCGATAATTTTGATTTTGATGGTGGATGGGGCCAAGGCGGTGATTTCTTTTTGCATTCTGTCGGCAATACCTGGGTACATGGTGGTACCTGAAAGGGGAAAAAATTAAATTAGAATATATTCGAGATGAAAAAGTAAGTCGAATGATCAAATAAGTACCTCCGGAGAGTACGGTGTTGGCGTATAAGTCTTTTCTGATATCTACGTCGCATTTCATGATCGAGTTGTAGACGGTTTCGTGGATACCGCAAGATTCCATACCCAAGAAGGAAGGTTGGAACAAGGCTTCGGGACAACGGAATCTTTCGTTTCCGATGGTGATAACTTGACCGTCGGGCAATTCGTAGGATTTTTCCAAAGAAGTGGAAGCAGCAGCGGTGGCCATTTCTTGTTCGAAGTCCAAAGCGACGTAGCAGAGTTTTTCCTTGATGTCACGGACGATTTCACGTTCAGCTGTAGGGTTGAAAAAAGATCGATTTTAGTATCCGGATTGATGATTTTTTCCATCGGAAGTGATCAGGAATTGGGAAACGTACCAGTGGTGGTGAAACTGTAACCACGTTCGGTAAGGATTTTCATCAAGTAATCGGTCAAGTCACGGCCAGCCAAGTCCAAACGGAGGATGGCATGGGGTAAAGCATAACCTGAGAAGTTAATACGAATAATTAATCGAATTGGGTCTCGATGAGGAAATTTATTGGTATGGTTATTAGAAAATGAAAATTCTTACCTTCGTAGATGGGTACGGTGTGAGATACACCATCACCAGAGTCCAATACAATACCGGTGGTACGACCAGAAGCGTACAAGGAAAGTACGGCTTGGATGGCGACATACATGGCTGGAGTGTTGAAGGTTTCAAACATGATTTGAGTCATCTTTTCACGATTGGCTTTTGGGTTCAATGGGGCTTCAGTCAATAAGATGGGGTGTTCTTCGGGGGCGACACGGAGTTCATTGTAGAAAGTGTGATGCCAGATTTTTTCCATATCATCCCAGTTGGTGATGATACCGTGTTCGATGGGGTATTTCAAGGTGAGGATACCTCTTTTGCTTTGAGCTTCATCTCCAACGTAGCTGTCTTTTTGGCCCATACCGACCATGACACCCTGGAAAAATAAAGAGTAGTTGGATTTAATTCATTGTAACCAGCTTGAATGTATGATAAATTAATTAAATTTATGTGTAAGGTTACCTTAAAATAATGAGTCGGTGTTTCGAATTTTAAAAAATTTTATTCGAAATTAGATACTTTTGATTTACGAAAAAAAGAAAGCAAAAAAATAGGAAAAAAAATATGAAATTTTTAAATTTAAAAAATGAAAATTCTTGCAATTTTCTGGATTTTTTTCACAATTTTCATGCAATTTTTTTTCACTTTACACATGCCAAAAAAACCTCTTTTTTTCATCTCTTCATTAAAAAATTCAAAAAAAGAAAAATGCCGAAAATTCTTGTTTTTTATAGTAAAATTATTCAAATTTTAGCAATTTTCTGGTTTTTCAAGTCAGTACACATCATGATTGTCAACTTTGTTTTTTTAATGATTTTATGGAATAGAAAAATCATCAAAATAAAAAATTTCAATTTTTCTTTGTAAATTGCATAGAAGCGAGAATAACAAAAACCGCGTCTCTGTCTCTAAACAACTTCGTAAAAATTTCCCTCTTTTCTCTCTAGAAACAAATCCCTGCAGTTTCCTAATGAGCCTTGAAATTTGACTTGAATACCTAAACTACATTACATACCTATAATTCAGAAAATATTGAAAATTCATTCAAAAAAATTGATTTTTTAAAATTGCCAATAAAGTCCATTTTTTATCATTCCTTAAGCATCCATTTTAAAAATTACTTTTTTCACGTTTTTTCAACTTTTTGTAAAAAATTGAAAAAAAATTTGAGAAATTAAAAAAAAATATATTATAATAGGTAAAATATTTTTATCCAAAAAATTTCCCCAGAAAATTTTTTATTAAGAAAAATAGTAGGTAAAATGGAGAGGAGAGAGTAGGGGTGGAAAATGACTAAAAAAATTTTTTGACAAAAAATTCACGTTGAAATCATTTACCTAAATAAGATTTTCTCCAAAAAAAAATTTCGGTGTGTTTCTGATTTACTTGGTAAACACGAAAAAGTGATTTTTGAAATTTGCATTTGGAAAATAACGTAATGTGAAAAATGAGCTTCGATGGTTTTTTTGGATTCGAAATATTTTTTGAATGAGTATTTAAATTTCAAGTGATATTGAAAGATAGTGGAGTTGAGTCAAGAAGTAAAAGTGAGTACCTAAATTTTAAAATGTTTGATGACTGAGGCATAAAGAGATATTTTCTTCTGAATTTTGGCCTAAAGTTTGAATTTTCGAAGCTCTTCAATGAGCTGCTCACGGAATTGGAGGAAAAAGTTGTCCAAATAAGTTTTCAAGGGTGTAAAATCAGATATGTGTTTTTTTAATGGAAAATTTTAAAAGACTGATCACCTAATGTAAGATTTATTTTATTAGGATAATAATTTTTTCCAAAGGTTCGAACTCAAAATTATTCTTATGTGCGTTTACATTCGGATACATTTTGAAAATGATGACAAAATTAACAAACGAATGAGTATTAAGGTTCTTAAAAAAAATCTACTTATTTTTGTATCCATTCTTTCTTTCCCTTCATTAGCAAGAGTATATAACAGTCGATCATCTTTTGCAGCTTTTGCCAAAAAAAGGGGGAAAGTGGATTGAAAGAAAAAAGTGAAACCATTTTCGAATAAAAATTGTCCTAAAAATTTCAAACTCAAGTCCCATTTTCCAAATAAATTATGAATTTGAAAAATTTTTCAAAAAAATTTTCATTTTTTCATCAATTGTTCTTGGTGATGAAATTCTTGCATTGTTCACTTCATCAATAAAAAATAAATCGTCATCTTTCAAAATTTGATGTCATTTTCAAATTGTATAATTTTATAAACATGTCCAAAATTTATAAAAAATTTTAAAAATAAAACTTTTTTCATTAATTTATTTTTAGTAAGTACGTATTTACGGTATTTTTGTGACTAACCATCGAAAAAAATTCTAATTTTTTTGAAAATTTTGAAAAAAAGTTCAAATCGATGACCAAATTTTTGCCACTGGATTACGACATCATTCCTCAATTTTTTTCGACCCCGTTTCCGACTTCTCAAATCAATCAAAAGAATGAGTCAACCCGAATAATCAGCAATCCAACTTCTGAATATTTTTCAAAGAGGTAAATTATGCAAACATTTCTCTTCCTCTATTTGACCCAATCTTACCTTTCCCTTAAATATTTTTTATAATCAAAAAGTCAATTTTTCAATCATTTCAAACGTGGGAATATATCAATTGAACGAAATAAACTTCGAGTTAAGAATCAGAATGCCAAGGGACAAAAATTTTTTTACTCCTCTCCTCTCGTCTTCAGAAATATTCAACTCTAAACAATTTTCAACGACTTGGAGGGTAGCTACAAATTTTTTCCTTCATCTCTTTTCTTCACTATTATTTGTTGAAAATGAAATAAAATTTCATCATTTCGAACTGAAATCTGTTTATAGAACAAAATCACAAGGTTTCAGACCTTCAGGGTCGTAAAATAGTAGGTAAAGGTCGCGAGTTTTGTTTTTCAGAAAATGAACAGAAAATTTGAGACCTTTCAATTCAATTTGATGCCTAAAATTCACGAAATTTTTAATAAAGTCGGTAAAAGAATTCATATCCCCACCCTATCTCTCATCAAGTCGAAAATGCTTCAGAAAAAGTTCCTGATTTTAAAGGTCAAAAAACTACCAACTAATTAGAACAAAGTTCAGCTTTAAAATCATCAAATTTCCCAATAATTTTTTGAACTCGAATTCCACTATCACCACAGAGCGAAAAATTTGAAGGATTTTCACATTTTCCAATTAATTTTCAAAATTCATAATCGAATAGATAAAAACGCTAACAATCTGAAAACACTGATTCTGCTTCGCTTCGAAATCAAGCCATCATAAATTTTTCCTCGAATCTCGAATCAGAAACCTCAAATCAAAAAAGGAGCCAGATTGACAGAGGTATATCCTGCAGAGTAAGTCCAAAGAGTCGACTGATTCGAATCCGGATGGACAATTGGACAATTACGAATTATCATTTTTACGCATCATTTTCACCCAATCAATAATTTTATCGCTGTTTATTTCTCACATAATGAAAAAACTTTTATCAAACACGTTTCGCGATACGTTTACAATCATCATTTGTATAAGTTCAAGGTTTATAAGATAAAATGATTTTGACGGGGGAAAAATCCAATTCTTTTGATAAATATCCGGTTATGATTTTTTTCCCAAAGCAGGGTGTTTGGGAACTCGAATCGTCATAATAATCATTATTCATGTACTATTTGAAAAAAATTAATTATCAGATTTAATTAGTTGGAAAAAAAATCTATTGGGATAAAATGATTTCAAAAAGTTTACACGATGATAAATAGGTCTCATCGTGGGCGTCTCGCATCAAATAGGCCACAGTTCTGTAGAAAAATACAAAATTGGAACGCATACGAATTATTTTGAAGGAGATCAGAATTGATGGTATGCATTCACCGTTAAGCTTCCCTACCACCAGAGGCTCATTCAAAGTTGCTATTTTTAGACCAGGCTATTTTTGAAGTTTTATGAATCGTGAACATCCCCCACCTACTTGAATCACATGCACTCTACGAAACATAAATACCGTATATGGTTACAATCAAATTATGCCGTGCTGTGGTTATAATTTAATCGTTTGGGTATCCAAAGGTTCGAAATTAAATTTCTAGACGAGCTTGAAAAAAAAAACCAAACTGCCTAGCTCGTTAATTAACGCCAGTTTAATGAAAAAATTACAAACGATACGATTTTGATTCAGATACGACTATTATCAAATTCGAAAAAAAATTATCGAATCTTCTGGAATATTCATTTTTAATTTGGTATTTTGATGAATTAGGTATTCATTCGAAATGATTTTTTATTTTTTTGAAAAAAAAAAGCAATTAGGGGCATTTATGGTTATTTTGTATCAAAATTTTTAACCAGAATAAATTATGTTTACTTATTATAATTGGGCAGTAGTAGACTGGTAGGTAATTTGAACGATTTTTTGAAATTAGGTTATCAGTGGAAAAATTATTCAAGGTTGTTGGTAAATAGGTAGTTTTAATTCGCAATTAATTAATCATACGTAATCAAAACACCACCATTAAGAATGATCCTATCAATTTTGTTTTCAAATTCAACTGGAACTTTGATAAAATTAATAAGTAAGATTTCGAAAATTGATTAATATTCTAGGTAGTTGAAAATAAAAAAAAAGAGAAAAATTAAAGAGATTTTAATGATTCGTGATTTGAATCTTTTTTCATTGAAAAAAAAACTAATCAATTCGAAAAAATGAGAATACTTTTGAAATGAATCATAAAGATAGGTACCTATTTCTATCAAACACTTGAAAATTTCCTTTTAAAAATTGAATAACACAAACTTAATAACTCCATCTTATCAATCAAAACACTTGAAAAAAAGAAAATTCAAAAAAAATTCGAAAAATTGAAATAAAAAAGTATCAAGAGAAAAACTCACCTGATGACGGGGTCTACCGACGATGGACGGGAATACAGCACGGGGTGCATCATCTCCGGCGAAACCGGCCTTGCACATACCGGATCCATTGTCTACGACCAAAGCTGCTACATCATCGTCACACATTTTGATTGAATTAGTTTAACTTTTTAAAAACCTATCGAAAACGAAATGGAAATTTAAAAAGATGTTTTAAACCACTCGAGAATCAAGACTGAATACACAATCTAAACTCAAACTCACCTAAAATACGAACCACGAGGTCTGTTTGCGCTCAAATGCAAGCAACAATTAAACTGAGAACTATGTCAGAAGCTAACTTTATCACCGATGTGGTGCAGTTGTACCCAAAAGTATAACCCTCCTTACATGGGAAGCCATCTGTATTTTGGCTGTCGACATTTTTGGCTCTGAACGTACATGACGTCATCTTCATGAAAACGACTGTCCCTCTAGACTCCATACATGGTTGTTTCGTAGCGTTTGAATTTTGTGGTTTTGAAAATGAGAAAAACATCCTTGAATATTTTCTCACAACATTTTTTTTTTAATCGTACGGTGCTAATTTTATCGAAGGGATAAGAGATTTCGAGGGGGACAGCTTAGTACCTAAGAAGTGATGAGTTTGTTTCGATTCGTATAAGAGATTCAAAGAATTTCGTTATAGATTTCGTTTATTTCAGTAAAGTGAAAATAATTCGTATCGAATAATAGGTACAGTGAATTTAAAAGGATTAAAGGGCTTCAATTCGAGTGAAATTTAAATTAATTACGATGCATGTAAACATTTTGAATTCACTAAATCGATAAAGTGTGTAAGTAAGGTGATTTGATATTTGTGATGATATTGATACGTAAGTTTAGATGTTTTAAAAAAGTTGTTCAAAAATCGATCTTCAAAAATCGTCCAGTGATGAAAACCGTATCACTGAAATAATCTCAAATTACCAGTTCTTGAGATAATTTTTTAAAATCTAATAAATTCAATGCAAAAAAATCGGAAAATCAATCATGAAAGAAGTTTAAAATTGGCATTAATTTTTTCAGAATAAAACGTCAAAACTGCTGATTTATGAGCTCAAAATCATTCGTAAAAAAATTTATTAAAAAATATAAAAAAAATTCACATTTTTCAAGAAATAAGAAACAATAATTCTTTACTCACAAACAAAATCATCTTACAAAACTGTTGTTTTTAAACGATGAAAAGAGGAGGAAAGTGAACTAAAAAAATTTTTCTATAGATAATTTTTCTCAATATCAATTGACGTTTCAGCAGAAAAATTACAAGAGTTTTGCATTTTTTTTTAATTGAGAGAAATTTTATGAGGACGAAATTTTTTGAACAAAAATTTTGAAGAACTGAAAGCAGATATTGTTGAACATTTTCTCATTTTGAAGGATTAAATCAACGGAATTTTTCATTTTTTGATACCCCTTATTCACAAATTTGACGATTTTTTAAAAAAATTATACAACTTTAAAACAGCGATGGAAAGGAAGGGGTGATTTATTTTTACGTCACTAGCCTCCTGAGCCCAAGTGCAGATTTTATGCCTTCTTAGGAGATGAATTGGAGATGAGGGAAGTGTTCAATAAAAATCTTTTGTTCAAAGTTTACTAACAACTTTTAATTGAGGTATGCAAAACAACTCATCAAAACTTCAAGGACTAGAATTAATATAATATAATTATTTTTTTCGTGACTTGACTAAAACTGAGATTTTTTGATATTTTATGAAGAATAACGAATCCAAATTCAAATAATTTTCAAGCCTAATTCAATTTTATTACAGAGAATACGAATTGAAAATATAAAAAATTGAACTTTTATTTCAGACTTATAAAATTCAAATAGATTTCTTCTCGTTCATTCTGAAAAAACAATTAATAGATATTGCTCATTATTTTTCGGGGAAAAAAGGCAAAAATTCTGAGGTATTAAAAAAAAAAAAAATTTCAATCAGAAAATATTTTTTTTAAAAATTGGCACAAACATGAAAAAAACCAATACCTAAATGATTCATAAAAAAAATTAAATGACAAAAATAACTCTTGAATTTTTTAAAAAAAATATCTTAGAACAAAAAAGGAAAAAGGTTTTCATAGAAAATTTGCATTCTTCAACTAACGAAACTAATTTTTTTCCTAATAATGTTAAAGCCGTATGGGTCTTGGGGTAAGAAAAACACAAAAGTACGAGCCTCTTGTAAACTTTTTAAAAACTGTCTTTCTTTCTTCCAAAAAATTGTTTTTACATATTTTTTTAAAATTAACACATTTGAACCTCAAAATCAACTATTTTAAAGAAGAAAATGAAAATTTCCTTTAAAAAAAGCAGGGCTGCTAACCGAAATGAATTTCGGTTAGGGTTTATGGTTACGGTTAATGGTTACAGTTTTTGGTCAATGGTTTCGGTTAATGGTTACGGTTTTTAACATTTCGGGTTTGGGTTTCGGTTTATGGTTAAGGTTTTTGATTTTTTTTTCGGTTTTTAGCGGTTAGTGGTTAATGGTTAAGGTTTTTTCAAAAAAAGTTAAATAACTAAATAAGTGATTCAAAAAAAAAATCACATGCACAAAAACCCAAAATCTGTATTCAACGAAGCCCCAAATGTGAGCCAGGGGGTGTATTCACTTTGGGTTTGAAATCAGGTATAACCAAATTGAAATTAGGTACATACGCGATTTCAAATCATCAACATGTGAAAATTCGTTCATTTAATGCTGGTTATTAGCATTTTCTTTGTCATTTATGATTTATTTCCTTATGAAATAGCCAAGGACTTTCTGTGAACGTGTTTAAATTTAAATTGTGTAAATATGAGATATGGGAAAAATTGTAACAACTTGGGTACGAACTACGAAGTACCAATTCAAAAAAATTTCTCTTTCCACATCCACATCCATAATCAAAAAAAGGAAAAGCTTAGAAAAAATGTGATGCGTTCTGTAGAAATGTACCTATCATGTTTTTTTTTGTTTTTTTTTTTTAGTGTCGATTTTAGTCGTTTTGGTCAGTCTAGAACCGAAAAATCAACATTAGAAAAAAAAAACAAAAAAAAAACATGATAGGTACATTTCTACAGAACGCATCACAAATGTATTTTTGGAAATTGAAAAAAATTATCTGTTGATTGAATTTTTCTTCCTTCCAAATTAATATTTTTAAAAAACCGAAATTCATTTTTGGTTAATGGTTACGGTTACGGTTATGGGTTTTTGGAGTTTTGGGTTTGGGTTTCGGTTTTTGAAGGTTTGGGTTTGGGTTTATGGTTTTGGGTTAAGGTTTTTGAAATTTTTTTCGGTTAATTTATGGTTAATGGTTTGTGGTTACGGTTTTTCTCATTTCGGTTAGCAGCCCTGAAAAAAAGTACGGACTTGAGGTAAATGGACCTTTTTACTCCCCTGACCCCCTCCCCCCCATGTCGACGCTGGATGGCAGAATAAATGAAACTCCAGAAAACTCCAGCTTGAATGAAAAAATTCAACTTTAAATAAATACGTAAACTAAAACTGAAATCAAAACTGAATCTGAAATAATTTTTTCAATTTTAGTCTCAGTTTCAGTTTTTTTAAATTGATTTTTAGCCAGGTAATTTAGGGGACGTTATCTCCAGTCTTCATTATCCATTCATTTCACCATTTGAAAAGAAGAAGAAAGCCCACTAAAATTTAAGTTTTAACTGATTTTTAAAATAATAACAGTCCTAATTTTACGCCAAACTGTTATTTTTTTCAAAATTTGAAACCAGAAGAACTTTATATGATTTTTTTTAAAAAAACAATCATTATAAGTAAATTCAAATATTTTTTGCGCCAATTTCAACTTTTTTCAATAAGGTATGAAATGAAAAATCAAAATACTATGATTCGTAAACTTTCATTTCAGACTTTTAAATTTCAGTTTTTACCATTTTAAATAAATAAAAAAATCATAACTTTTTTGTGGTTTCGAAATCGAAAGGGATTTGCAAGAAAAACGTACTTTTTTTTTGAAAACACGACTCAGAATATTTCAAACATAAAATAGACCTATGTATCTGTCAAAAAGCTGACTGAAGGTTTTTTCAGCCTTCTTCACCTACCACGAGAAAAAAGTAATTTTGGTTTTTCAAAGTATTGAAGTTGGGTTATCGAAAGGGTAAAAATCGAATAATTCCCGATAAAAAAATGTAATTTTTTGATTTATTTTCCAATTCGAGGAACAATTTTCCCACTATTTTTGACTAAAAAAATTGATTTTTTCAAGCCTTTAGCAACAAAAAGGATGCAATAAAAGGCTGTTTTTAGGAGTGAGATTTTGAAGTTGAATATGTGACCCTGCCGGAAAGAAAGGACCTTGTGTAAAAAAAATCGATGTTTCAGTTTTTACGTTTTTGGTCCAAATGACACCAAATGTGGACCAAACACATGAAAATAAAGACATCGATTTTTTCTACACAGGGTCCCTTCTTTACGGCAAGGTCACATATTCATATGAAAATTTTTACTATAGTTGAAGAGAGAGTAGGTATCTAGAAAGTTGTGTCTACGCTTCAAAACGACCTATATTTTCCATCTGGGACAGAAAGGAGTAAGCTGCTTCGATTTCCATTCATTCCAACCCTAATTATAATATTTACACACATCGAGAATTTTTCAATTTAATATTTCCAAGTCCATTAGCCAGTAAAAAATCACTTTTCACAGGTAACTGACATCTAAAAAAAATAAATCCAACCACCCAGTAATTCGATCGTTACAAAACGACCTCATCCTACACCCCAATTCACCTCGCACAATAAACTATAAACGGATCCGCACAACGGCGAGAATTTCACTTCAAAATTCATCGTGACTCACGCCGAAAAAATCTTTCATTTACATCAAGGAATGTGCAGAAATGAAAATTCCCAACGCAACGGCATCTTTCAAGCCATCACAACACCTAAGTAAACCGATGAGAAATGCTACATCTAAGCCAAATGTTTAAACTAGATCATCAATTTTAAAATAACTCCGCATCCTACATTGTTACTCAAATCGCATGCTTATTAACCAACTTATTAGTTACCTAGATCTAAAAACAAACGAGAGCCTATTTCATACTCTCAAATAATTAATTAAATACGTAACGATTTAAAAATGAAAAAAAAATTCAAAGTACAGTCACTCTCAACGGAAGCTGGCATTTTATGCTACAACCACGACGTCGAGTACATACTACATACGTATTTTACCATAAATGAATTGGAGCACATGTCGTATACTTGAACAACCTTTCTTCTTACTATAACTGATAAAGTGCCAAAAAATCTACACGAAAACATTTAAGATCGCGTTGCGACATAAATTATTAGCCTATCTAGCATGTTTTTCTCATTCGAAACGACTTCTTTTTTTATTATTATTTTCTGAATCATTTAGAGATAATGGAGTAAAGAAAAAATTGAGATTCGGTTGCTACTTCGAACGTGATTTTTATACGTTAAATGTAAGTACTTTTTACGTACGTCAACGTTGAACATAAGACACCTTGAAACGTTTATAAGAATCACATGTACGAGCACATGCTTATAAGCTCACACCATACAAAATAAGTACATTTTGTACACCTATAAAACGAGCATGTCAATTTATTATATCTAAATGTTATACTATGTACGAGTACATCGAATACAATGTATTTTGATATGCATTTACGTAATAAAAATACGTATAAGAATAAATTATTTCAAATACCACAGCAACAATGGAAAATGGGCTTTTATCGCGAAAAAAAAAATCGTACGAACGAATGAATGGCTACCCAAATCTCTCGAACTGAAAAATTTTCCGATAGATACAATATTTTTCAATTCCTGATTAAATTTTATAGGTACTTTAACCTTTGATGACGAACTAATTAAAGTACATTAGATAGGTATTCTCGATTCGCTAATCTTATCGGCCTCAGCCGACATAACATTGGATTTAACAACGAAACAGCCAAGTTTGGATGAAAATTTATCAACTATCGATTATTTTTGCCCAAAATGGGATTTCCTCTATCTAAGCCCAAATTTACTCAAAATTTTTTTTTTTTTTTCAAAATCGTTTTTTATTTGAAAATTTTTCCAAATTGGATTTTTTCATTCCATTTTTTTATTATTTCTAAAATATTTAAAATGAAATTGAAAAAAATTGAAAATACGAAACAATTTTTTTTTTTAAAGAAATCAAAAAATTTTTAATGCTGAATTTTTTTTAATTTTTTGTACTTTTTCAACTTCAATTTTTTTTTGATTTTTCTTGATTTTTTAGCTTCATATTTTTTTAAATTTCTTCCAACTTGAAAATTTTAAACTCATAATTTTAAAATTTCTCCTCCATTTTTTCCAAAACTTCTTTCAACTTACTTGGGTAATAACTAATAATAGGGAAAAAATTCAAAATATAATATTAAAAGCAAAATTGGAAAAATTTAGAAAAAATTCAAATCAAAAAAATATATTTACAATGGGAAATTTTCAAAAGAAATTGAAAAAATGTAATATTGAAAAAATTTGAACTTGAACTAAGCAATTTTGGACTGAGGTCATCGAAATCCTATTTTCGGCAAAAATAATAAGGAGTTATTGAAAATAAAACATACTCCAGGGCTACGGCCGCGGTATATGGCGCGTTTGATATAAAAAGTGACATTAAAATAGAAACACGAAACCGATATAAAATTAATGGTCATTAACACGTTATTAATCAACTGTGAGATTTAATTTTAACACGATTTCTTCAAGCAAAGGCAACGTCTCGAGATATCTTTTTAAATCGAATTGAGGGTATTTTTTGTAATAATTATTAAAATGAAAATTAGCAGGAAATATCAAGTGAAAAATTTATTTAAAAGAAAAATTAAAAATATATCGATAAAAATTGCCTACCATATTAAAAGGAACACGAGATAACGTCAAAGAGATGACGTACTTACGAATAAAAAAATTAATTTATGTATAGTGATCAGAGCCTTTGTAGACACTGAGTAATATTCCAAGCTCTATGAAAATGGTAGACGTACATTAAACTGATTGTTTTCACAAATTTCCCAAAAATTAAACCAATTTATAAATAGGTATTCGGGTACACTTACACTATTTCATAAAAATAGATAGGCAATTGAACATTATCACCTATTTATCAACTAAAACACAATGCAAATCACAAGAAAAACAAACGAAATGTGAACACATTTAAAATTAAGAAAATTTTATAAAAAATAACAACACCTCTCTAATAAAATTAAAGTGAAAAAAATTCGTAAAAATAAATCACGTAGGAAAAAATTATTCATTTTCTTTGGAACGAATTTCAGACTGTAGAGGTAGGTCATCTCGGGTTAGAAGATGGACCGAATTTACAGGTCCTGTTGATATAAAATTTGGTGTTATTTGAAAACAACCATAAGTATTCAGGAATATTATTTTAGTATTGACTATTTATTTTTTAATTGTGAAAATCTAGTTTTTTGAAGCAATTTTATAATATGAAAAAATGAGGTGGGCAGGAGGGGAGGGGAGAGAAAATTAATTTCTCAAAATTCATTAATTCAAAAATAAGAGTGACCAATGCCGAGGAAAACTGAATGAAAATCTTCAAAACAACAACTGGCCATTTTCTTTTTCAAAGTTATAAAAATTTGTGTTTTTTTTTTACCTTGAAAATCGAATTTTCAAAGAAAAAGGCAGTAGATTAAACTCTCTGCAGGGTGTTTACAAATCAAAATTTAAGAATTATTTGATCACTTACCGCAATAGCTCAGCAAAACTGGTAAAAATATTATTCCATGTAAAGCACCAATGGTCACAATCGCCATATACATTTGAAAATAGAATATTCTAAATATGGCCGAAATCGAAAACCCGAGAACCGAAATACCGACAAATTTGGTCAATGTGATACCGCAAAACACCTGAAAAAAATGTTTAAATCAAAGAAAACCAATCGAAGTTTAAAAAATTATAAAATATGAGTAAACTTACCGAAGAACCGACGGTATTTAGCGCATCGATTGTTTTATTTCTGCGGCTAATTTCTTTGGATTTTGTAAAAGAATGAACGATGTGGCAACAGAATTCCACAGCAATTCCAATCGCCTACAATAAATTATAAATCGAAATTAAAAAATAATTATTTATGTAAAAATGAACAATTTTTATAAAAAATACCTACCATAACTATGTTTACCAATGAGACAGCATTGAGTTGGATATTCAAAAAATACATGGAAGCTGTTAAATCGACAATTATCATGGTGACGGTGATCAAAATAATCACCGAAGCGGTCACGTTTCCAAATGTGAATATCAACGAAGCGATGAAAATCGAAAAAAGCGAAATGCTCACGCTTTTTAGAGAATCTTTCCAAATATTAAGGTATTGCTCGTAGTAAATATAAAAAACACTGGAATTATTCAAAATAAGTAATTAGTTTAAGTAATAAGATCGCATATATAATTATACGTATTGTTCGTTAATGAATTTCACCTATAAGGAAACACTCTGACGTGCTCAGAGTTATCAATACGAGAATGAATGGTGGCTGAGATACCGTCGGCTAAATTTCGAGCTTCCCGTAAAGCTGAATAATAATCTTTTGAGGTTTTCAGCACCGAGTGATAGGCCATAAAATGAAATGATCTCACTTCAGTGGTATTATCTTCCAACTTTGTGTAATTTACAGCCTGAAAAAAAATTCAAAATGATTGAAAATTGTGTGATGTTGTTACTGAACAAACCTAAAACATTAAGAATACGTATTAAGTAAGATGAATTATTTTGCTATCTTTTTCGAAAGTTACATGGGGAGGAAAAGAAAACAAGGGAGAGATTTCTTCGTCTTGACCTCAAAAAGATGTAATAAACATTTTATTTTTCTTCCCCTTCACCGACTCAATCCGAACTTATACACAATTGCACAATTTTTCTCAAAATTTATTAAAAATACAATTAAAAAATTAGGAAAAGTTGAAAACCGAAAATACATTTTATTGAGAAAAACTTTTCATAACTTTTTTCAATTTCTAATAAAAACTTGAAATAAAATCATCGAATATGATTTGACTGATGTACTTTTACTTGATTTTTTTAGCACTACAATGTACGCACCTGCTTGGATAAAAATCCCTTTTTTCATATGTTTTAGATTATTTCCTGTAAAACACTTTTCAACAATCAGTTGACCCTTCCCTTCCTCATCCCACCGACCGTCCTAATCATTTTTCAAAAATGGAAATGATTAAATACATGTTTTCTTTTTCAAAATTAGAATTATGTTGTAAAATCGTCGCCGCTAAATTTTTCTCATAAATTATCCATACTAAACTATTTCAAGCAAAATTTTTTCAGAAATGAAATTTTCTGTCATTTTTTAGAGGCAATCTTGAAAAAAAAAACGAAAAAAAGGTTATTTTTCAATTAGGTATCAAAGTACGTCCTTGGTAAGTATCCGAGTTAAGTGTGCAAAAAAAGGATATAAACCTCAATAAAAAAATTCGTTTGCTAAAAAAATTTGAATAATTGAAAACAAGTTATTTTTTAATGATTTGTTTTCAACGATTCCAATAAGAACTTTTTACTTCAAAAAATAAAAAAACTTCGTACATTACGAACGTCTATCTTTCAAGTTTTTTTTTTTTTTTTTTGAGTAAAAATCTAAAACAATTATTTTAAAAAAATAGATTGATACATTATTTTGAAATTTTATCAAAATTTGAAATGGTTAGTATTTTGTTTTGAAAAAAACATCTACGATGATGTTCCATCAGCTACAAAAAATTTAACAAGTCTTGATTTTTTTTTTTGAAATAGTCTTCATATGGATAATATTTTGCTCCCCCACCCCTCCCCCCCAAAAAAAAATTGACGAAAAATTTCTACTGTTTACTTTACTACATCTTTGCTATGAAAAAAAATGTTTTACACTTTTTTTCAAAATTGAAACATCATCGCAGATGGTTTTTTCAAGACAAAATACTAACCATTCCTAATTTCGATAACAATTTTAAAATATGCATCAATATAATATTTTTTGTAAATAATTGTTTTAGGTTTTTACTCAAAAAAAAAAAAAAAAACATGAAAGATTTTTTTAAGTAAGTATCCCTGAAAAAAGGTAAAGGTAAAATGACTTTTTCAATTAAAAAAATCAATTTTAATTCAGATCTGGCGGGATTATTTCACACGATATTCAATTTTTCAAACTTTGTTGAATACAGACAGATTTTAAAAGCAGTTGGGCAGGGGAATGGGTTAGGAGATGAAATTTTCACGAGGCGATTCTGATCCTAAAGTCAATACACAACTTCTTCACACTTGACAACCTCCCCTCCCCTCCCATTTATTTCACAAAAAAATACCAGTGCTTTTTTCATTTAAAAAAAACACTTACATTTCCATAAGCAGCATGACCAGCTTTCGCACATTCTGCATCAGGATTGTCTTGAAGAAAGTAAGGAAGATATTCATTAAAATGATGAGGCAAAGGTCGATTGGTATCGTTAGTTCTCTCGATATCACATTCGTCACACACTATAATAATAGAATCATAAAATAGGTACGTAAATTTCAAACATTTTTTCTATTTAGTATTTGGCATAAAAAAAAAAAATGCATAAAATAATACTCACTTTCGTCGCCATGTTTACACAATTTCCCATTCTCAATTCGGCAACATTTTTTGGTAATTGACGACCAGTCGAAGAAATCATCAATCCAAGATGAAGGATATTTACTAATATAAGTTCTATCGAGAAAAAAATATTAAATATTCAGTGAACAAAGCAAAAATATCAGAAGTGAATAATCAACTGTCAGGTTTACCTTTTAGTCTGCAAACTAGCAGCATATATCTGATTGGTAACTGAATCAATATCACAAAAAGGACCATTACAGAGAACGTTTTGAACGGTCAAATTCGTTACATCCAACCCATTGGTAACTACAAAATACACCGGTGGGCCAACAGCCAGATATGTCCCCAAATCCTAACCCAAAAAAATTACATGAAATATTTTTCCCGCTGAAAATAAAAATCCATAATAAAATACTTTACCCGAAAATATTGCAAAAGGTACGAATCGCCAGGCATTCCAATTTCCTGTTCCAATCCCAATTCAACATTTGGTATTACTGCCATGCTTGAAAGAAACCATATCACGAAAAAAATTACGATAATTGGACGAGAAAATTTATGCATTATAATCGGAGTGCAAAAATTTCGGAAAAAGTTCATCAGTTTATCGGTCGTCTTGTATTTTTCAGCTTCAACTTTGAAGCAACAAAATACATCCAATTTATTATTCTGAAATTTAAAAAAAGGTACCGTGTAAATAAATAAAAACAAATGACAAAAAAAGGGAGAAAAACGTTTTACCTGTTTACGTTTATAATCCAAACAAAGTAAACTAACGAAACATGTCAGCTGCAGCAAAAGATTCATTAAAATAGCAACTGCAGCGTATAAAGCGAATGCTTTAACACAAGGCATATCAGATAAAGTACCTATAATTGCGAAAAAAAAAAAAAAAATACGATATTAATCACATAATCAACTCGAACCGTTTCCAGGGAATAATTCATCACTTACCTAAAAAGAAACAGGCAGATTCCGAAAATCCAGCTAATAATATCGATGGCCCGACCCTGCCAACAATTTTACCAATATATTTTTCTACTGATTTGTCACCATCGTTCATAGGATACCTTTCAAAAGCTTGAACTAATATAAAAATATTATCAACACCGATAGCCAGGACTAGAAATGGTATCACCTGAAAAATTCAGAATCATTAAAAAATTTGTTAAATTGCGCATTAAAACGAAATAAACATTTGGAAAAAATTAAAATACGGTATTTTTACCTCTAGAGCAATTAACGTGACTTTAATTCCGAGAAAACTATTTAAACCAATGGACGACACTACCGAAGAAAGTACTATCATAACGCCACTCAGACCCAAAACGATTTTACTTTCCAGCTGAAAAAATATCAAACATAATTCGAAGAATTCGGGCGTAAAAATAGGGGAAAAATACCAACCAAGAATTTCGAATGAAATCTGAAATTTCCCAACATAAGGGCTACGTAAATAAACATAGCTAGGTAGCTGAATATCACTACCAAAACATTA
This sequence comes from Pseudococcus jackbeardsleyi, assembly GCA_038380155.1. Classification (NCBI taxonomy): domain Eukaryota; kingdom Metazoa; phylum Arthropoda; class Insecta; order Hemiptera; family Pseudococcidae; genus Pseudococcus; species Pseudococcus jackbeardsleyi. The sequence goes on from CM076238.1 coordinate 43,128,674, forward strand.
GTATGAGATTCTCGATCAATTTCGTCTTCGACCGAACGTTCGGAAAAATACGAAATTTCCATATTTTTCGATTTATTATTTTTAACCCAGTCATTCATGAAATTTAAAAACCTACAACAAATGTTTTTGATAAATTAAATTTCGTTGGACAAAAAATTCGATAAAATTGTTTGAACTTACACTTTTTCCCATTCTAAAGATGCTTTTAGATGTTCATTTTCTTGGTGATTATTAATTAAAATGGTTAAAATAAGAGAGTTGGATTTTATAAACGGTGACGATTTATTAAGACTTTCACCATTTGATAGAAATCCTCCGAAAGCAATAGCTGGATCGATTGGACCACCGTAAAGAGCCAGACAGTCCGGATTAAACATGTTTCTGAAATTTAAAAAAAAAATTGTAAATAATCGGCGAAGAATAAGTAATGTTGACACATACACATCATATTATTTGCAACTTACTGAACGCATTTTGAAATATGATTCAGGTACGTGATATTAAATCCGTTTTTCATTTTATGAACGTCGAATTTCGTTTTGGCGAAATAACCGAAAACACTTTGGATCAAGCATTTACTAGGAGATTTCGGTTTGGCTTCTCGAAATGCGAAAGGTGAAAAGCATATTTTCTCTAATCCTCCATTAGACGTGTTGAGCTGAAAATATAATCTGATTTAGTATTTTCCACGATCGATTGCTCCACATCGAATGAGACACTTACTTTTGATATTATATCTTGCAATTTTTTAAAATCTCTTAAAAATTCTTCACGAAAAACAGGCCCAAATTCTAAAGCTCCACCGCTTGTGTTGTGAACAAACTGAAAAAATACATTATATCAATATCAATATTATAGGATAAAATTAGCAGTTTCTAAAATTTAAGTGAATGTTTTTTCAATTTGAATTGGTTTACAATGAAAAATGCTAATATAGAATTTTCACACATTTTTAGAAAGCTCAGAATTTTTCATTTTCCCCTGTTTTCGAAAATTCGTGCTTTCAAAACATTATTATGAAAAAATGTTTTCATGGCTAAAACGAAAAGAAGTTGGCTTAGGAAGAAATGAAAATCGAAAAATTCTGGCAGAAACAGAATTTTTCCGACATTATTCTCAATGCAAAAATTTTTTCAACTCAAATCATAATTTGTCGAAAAAAATATCAATATAAAAAATTTTCAACTCAGTCAAAAATCATTTTTTGTCTAAAAATTTCAATTTTTATTAAGAAAAGAAGAAGAAATTGCCCCTTTATGTCTTTGCCCCTCTGCCAGTCGGTCTGAATCTGCTGTGTGGTCAATATGCACAAAAATAAAAATATAAGTAAATTGGTCAAAAAATTAACAAAAAGTTTAAATATTGACCGCTATTCCTCTTGTGAAGATTTTTTCGAACTGAACCTGCCATTTTCAGACTTCAGCTTCCTTTTTTTTCTTAGATTTTATATATTTTATTTATGGATCTAGGTTTAGTATTTTTTGGTGATCTTTCCCTCTACCTCCATATTCTCTTTCCATACAGCAAAAATACTTTTTTGCACAAAGAATGTGAATATATATCGTCTGGTATTTGGAAAAAACTCAAATTTCTCGGGTCGTACTTCGTTTTTTTTTTTTTTTTTTTTTTTGATAATATTAAAAGCTAGTATAAGCAAAAATATAATCAAAATTTTTATGAAAATCGTAATTTTACCACGAAAAATAATTTTTAACAAAATTTCCGAGTTCTGATTGAGCAAAATTGAAACTTTTTGGTTCCAAATTATTTTAAGTCAATGAGATTGAGATTATTCGGTTTAAAAATCTTAGTTTCATACCACGTAGAAAAATACTGAGACTGTCTTAAAAAATACCCCACGTGTATTACGAAATTTGACTCGAACATTTCGATAGGTATCAGGAAAATATCGATTTTTCAATTTTCCAAGTCGTAAAAGCAAATCTAATATTAATTTCAGTCCCTCTTCTGCATTTCTTCTCTCATGACTTTCAATCTACAAAATTCGAATGTAAAATTTCTACACAGAATTCTAAAAAAATTAATCGCCCTAAAAGTACCGTAAAACTCTAAAATTTTAGAAAATTCCAATTTTTTTAAATTTCGCACATTTTTGAGGCACTTTTTTTTGAAATATTCAAGGGCAAGATCTCCAACAAATTTTTCAAATTCTGCATAAAATATCACATTATAATTTGACACAGAAATTAAAATATCAGAATATTTCAAACTTGAAGGCATATTTTTTAGGTATCTCGGTAAATTTCCAATCAAAATCGGTAAGCGATGAAAACAATTTTTTGGGAGGGGAGTTTCTTGGAATAATTTTTGGGACTCTCAAAAACAAAATCAGGCTTTTTAATAACTTTTTCAAAATTTTAGAATTTTTTATAAAAAGTTTTTTCGAATTCGAGGCAATTGTATCCAAAAAATTACGAATCTTATTTTAATCCAGGAGAGAAATTGAAATTTGAGAAAATGAAAGGTGAAAGAGTGTTTTAATTTTTTCTGAGCAGTATAAGTATAATTTTTCAGTCGCCAACGGAAAGGAAGGGGGTGAATCCCATCCTATCGTTTGAAAGTTGACAATATTTCTATTTTTTTGATTAAAAATATAACAATTTACGTTATTTTTTTCTGGTTTTATCGAAAAAAAGTTCATCACTTTCATAAATTTTCCACCTCGAACCAGATTTTTTCAACTAAAATTGCAATTTCCCTTCCTTAGATAACGTTCTGAAAATCATTTTACAACATCGATGAAAAATTTCAATACTTTTGTTCACAATTTGATAAAAAATTCGTCGATAAATATAACTCCGAACCTCATTCTTTTCGCCACAATTATTTGCGACTGCTTTTATCAAAATATTTACCTAAATAGGTGACATAAAACAATAAAACACGCCTTCATCAATTATCACAAAAATACTTACATTATTTAACCCTTTAGCAGAAACAATAACTTGTTGTATTCTATAAAACGGTCCGAAATTCTCATTGAAATATTGACGTTCTTTTCTACACTGGCTCGTAGCAGACGCCCACAATTCAACAGGATCGGTGACGATTTCCACGTAGGTAATACCGTATCCCAGGCAGCAAATAGTAACCAGCCCACAACATAAAACTTTCCATGGATGAGTGGCGCATTCTAAAATATCATCATCAATTCGAAATGAAAAAATCATCATCACAAAAAAAATTAACAAATCTAAACTCACTTTCAGCCAAACAAACTAAAAAGCATTTTACGACGTATTCAAATCTTGTAGGTCTAATTCGCTCATTACGAATAACTGATCGACGACGAGAACCATTTCTATTCAAATATTCGACAGTTTCTACATTTTTTACTGCACCTATTTCAAAAAAAAGAAAAAAATCTGTATAAAATAAGTTTATAATAATTCAAAAAAAAAAAAGAAAAATTCAACCCCATACCTAATTTTTTATTATTTACGAAACATTTGACCTGAAGATACTCTCGTTTAGACATTGTTTTAACGCAAAATAAAGCAACGAAAATAACACCGCAGAAGAAAACAAACACGTGATATTCATAAACGAACGTTTTACTCTTTGCTCCATCCAAATCCGGATTATAATTGAAAAACACCGGGCAACTTTGCTCGCAATCGATGCAACTGCACGATGAAGTCGAAATCTACAACAAAATAAAATTTCAAATAAAAAAAATTTCATCTAAAACCAATGCAATTATAATCATCAATTTTCCAAACTCACATCGACCGATTCATTACATCTGAACGTAGGCGGATCTAAAAATTTAAACTTGGAATTCTCCGGCATCTCGGTTAGAAAATCTATTTGAAACGGTACAAACTGATTCTTGGCCGGTGACCCCATGAATTCATACCATCTACGAACATATTAAAACACCGCGTAAATAATCTCATTTCAAAATTATACCTACGCCACGTAACGTGGAATTTTTCGCAGAATCTTTCACTATTGTTTATTCATGCGAATGGAGAATCCGATGGTCGAGACGACCTTCGAGATAGTACCAACATTCATAAATTATTATCATTAATTACACTTACGAGTGCGTACGAATCGTTAAGAGAAAAACTCATCAGGTGGTACATGTATTCTTTTAACTGTAACAATTACAAATTAAAAAAGGGGAAAAAGAGAAAGACCACGAGTGACCCCTGTAACGAGTTTACGTGTCTGCTCGCAATTTGGATAAATTTATCGAGAAAGTACGTTTAAGGAATTATACCTCACTTTATCTTAATTAATTACAACTTCGTTAGCCCAAAAATCTACCCTCTAGTAATATTTTTTATCGCGAAATTAGCACAGAAAATGACTCAAAGTGGAATAATTTTTTAACAAGATGGAACTGTGCGTTTCATTTTGAACATTTTCTTAAAACTTCAACTTCGTACAAAAAATTTCTTCGAATATCTTCTGTATCGCGAATATGCCGCCCTATCTAGTTAATATTTTATGTAACTGATGCTGTTACATTTTTCAAAAAAAAAACAACACAACAGTATACGTTACGTCTTTCTGAAAGAATTTTCCTCTCTCCAAAAGATAGGTAAGTATGATTACGAGGAGAAAAAAAACTTATTTTTGCACTATATTTTTAATATCTCTAAGTACAATATTCGTCTAGTTATTCAAAATTTTACCCTAGAAGGAGTAAACATCTGATACATAATTTTTTCAAAGTATGAATAATGTATTTAAAAAAGACCGATAGCTATTTCAATGTCAAAACAGATTGTTTATTTTATCCTCGATCGTCTGGGATCATTTGAATTTAAACCGATCAGACTAATTTAATATTTTTTCACAGCTTACCTTTTGGGAGAACATTTATCTGCTCCCCAACTGCCACACATCATATCCAAGGATAGAAGTCCGGACGATGCTGGGAATGAGACTTGACGACAAGATTCGTACGTCGAATTGATATATTTTTCGGAGACGAAAAGCTCAATTGCATCGATGTATTCGGTTCCTGAAATAAAGCAGGAAATGGTTTTGTAGGTAAATAAGTTACAAGTAAATGATAACGTTCTGGTTCGTTTATAATTTTCTTTTGATGTAAACCTAATTTCCGTTGAGAAATTCTCTTTGTAAAGTACAATCGTCGGTTTTTTTTTAAAAACAAAACTACGTTTTTTTTCAAGGTGATTTTAAAATTCACGACCAAACGTAGCCAATAAGAATATTCAATTTGCTCGGAGAAATATAAGACTGGAATTAATGAGCATCTCGGCTAAAAATACTTCGCTAAACGTTCTAAAATAAAAGAATGAAAACCGGAAACGTCTGCATTTGACTGAAAAAGCTCATATTTACATAAATAATCGAAATACGCTCCCTTTTTTACGATATAGGCAGATATCATTTCAAGGGGGAAAAATATCACGAGGGAGAAATATTGAAAATTATGTTCTCAAATCAGACGAAATTCATTCATCCAGGTATATCTACTAATCGATAACCTGGTTATGAAAGAATTCATATTTGGGAGATTATCGAATGAAAAAATTAAGCTCGAGTTAATTAAAAGCAATGTAACCGGACGTGGCTTCTGTTTACATTCGGAATACGATTTCAAATAATCAACTAACCACTTAGCAATAAATTAACTTACATTTTATATTATTTGAAAAAGCCTCCTTTTTTATACTTTTTTTTTCCTTATTCGACTCTTTTAATTCTGAAATATTTCTCTGATGAATGAAAATAAAAAAATGTAAGTAGGAAGTTCTTTTTTACGAAATTTTTACGTCAGCGAAAACAAAAAAAATAAGACTCTTGTATTTTCGCCACGTTTTCAAAATAATTAAAATGATATTTTCAGAGGTACTTAAGTATTTTTTAGATGCTTGAATTCGGTCTATATTTTCTAAGTTAACGTACTAATTTTGGCTGGATTTGGTTTGCAGACGTCATATCGTCGAGAAGTTTGAAAAAAATTCGTCATTTTTTTTTTAATTAAAATAAATTTTTAAGACGAACTTCAGCTCGAAGAAGGATTTTGTAAAACTTACCATTCGAATTCGTTTTTATTGAAGTTACATTAATGAAATCAGACTGGTCTTTGCTACAGGTCATTTCGCAAAACAGCTTTATGAAACTTTGAAAACAAGAAGGACATCGACCCAAGAATGTTTTTCCCATTAATATGTGTTGGTCGAATATTTTCATCTGGCCGAGATCGCAACATGATACAGATTCGTTTCCTGGAAAAATTAAAATCAGTTAATTTATCGACATGACAAAAACATTTTTTTTATTTGAAAACTGGATGTACTTAATGGGAAGGATTTTTTAAATTTTTTTCTTTAAGAAGATTATAGTGACATTTTGATTTTAAATGTGCTTTGTAAGATACAGAATATATAACTGTACCACAAGTACACATTATTAGTTGTTTTCTTTTTTCATAATCATTTTTCAAATTTTTTTCAATCTTTCTTTATTTCTGTTATAGGTAGTATTCTTTAAATGATGTATTCTTAGTCTTACATTCTTTACACCAGTTTTGTGCTTTACCAAATTCTTCTATATCCTTCACGTTTTTACATTTAGTACAATATTTACCATTTTCAAACAAATTTATTGTACACACAGGAGTAGACAAGGAAATCCCTCACAGGTTTTTTGAGAATACTGTTACAGATACATTACCCTTTCAAAGAGCTCAACCTTACTTTGAGGACATCAATTTATTGAAAACCATATAATTGAGCCAAAACAAAAAAGCAATAAAGTGAGTATATTTTCAAAAAGAAAAGGGGAAACAGCGTGTCTCTTACATTTTTTTCAATTAGATATCAATATGAAATCACCGTTATAAATAATGAAATAATGAATGGTTAAACAAAAGAATAATAATTTGTGAAGTAGTTCATTCTGCTATTTTTACATTGCGTAGGTTTGCATCCTTAATCACTAATTTACTAGACACATTTTTTTCTTCACTCACAGAAATACACCAAGCCAAATAATATTGAACTTCATTACGTTGTACGGCTTCAAAAATTTTACTATTATTATTTAAATAACCACTTGTATCTATTTGAGCTAATCCAGCTTTAACACCTTCTTTATATTTTATTTCGATGATTATTAACATTTTTTCCCAATAGAGAACAATGTCGCACCTCGTACTACCAACATAAGATTCCTCTACTGGACATTCCATACCAATGACTTCCCACTTCGTAGATGTTCTCTGTAGTATAATAAAGAGAAGGGAGTGAATTATTTGATGATTGAAAACAAAACGATAATTTTTACAAATTTTTTCAATCGCCATTCTGAATGTACGGATTTCGAACTCTTCCTCATTCCATTGTAGTAACTTCGGGAAACTTAATGCTGCATCATTTATTTCAACGAAGTTTATATTGCAATCTTCAAAAAAAGTATAATATAAATCTTCCAGAGCAGCACAAATTTCGTTATTTGGGACTTCCAAACAGCCAGGACTTGCAACAGATGTAGTTAGATATCCGTGTTGGTATAAAAACAAAACCGCAATATTAAGTTTAAGTTGGCTATTATCTTTAAAAAAGCGTGCCACTTCAAACAAATCGCTGGGGTCAAAAACAGTATTGAGTGCCTTTTGCCAACATACCGTTTTTCTGCTGATCAAGTCTTTAATTGCATTGCTAAAATAGCCATTACTTAAAAGAGATTTAAATTTCTTTAAGATGGTGACTTCTTCTACCCAGAAACGAGAAAATTTTTTCTTCGGAATGGCTTTTACTATAGACCATATATTGTAAATTTTCTTCCCATCAAAATTGTATCCATTATACATATCTTCTAATTTCCGTTTTTCCGCTTCAGTGAATTGTTCTGTTTTTTCTCCTAATTCGGATTCAAGAACACCATAATAAGGTAGGAAGTCAGATTGTTGAAGAAAAGGAAATCTGCTCCAATTCCGGAGATGCGAGGTAATTGTACAGGTAACGTCAGCCACGCCAGTGAGAACGGCAAATCGAAACGTGGGGTTGCCCACAAAATTTGTGAGAACGTTTCCTAATATCGCATCACGTAGCCTTGTAATCTTCACTAGTTCTTCATCAGATTTGACCGAATACATAGCGTTCAGAATCGGTGCATCCAGTTCATCAACTAGGACGACAGTATCCATATCATAATGTATCTTTAACAATTGGGATAAGCGAAAGATACTTTTATGTAGCCTGGCTACATCACTTTCATTATACTCGGCCCTTTGTTCAACCAGCCATGAGGAATAATATTCTCTGTCATTATCACTCAATTTAGAACTGGATTTCAAATACATATGTGCCTGGAATTCAGCTTGTACTACTTTCCGAAGTTGAAAATAGGTAGATTCGAAATTGTGTGCCGTTATTGCTAGATTCAAGTGAATCACGGGGTATTTATGGAAGTGCATTCGCAGTATATCTGCTTTTCCAGCTATGTGGGTATCGGCAAAAGGACTTTTCGAGACATCACGGTCATTTTTAAATTCGACAAATTCTCTGATCATGTCCATGTTAACAGATTTTCCGAAGCGAGGAGGTGCAGTGATTAAAAATATCTTCTCAGGATTTGTGAATAATGTTTCCAGTAGTAAGGTTTTATCAAAAAATATTTCAGCATATCGAACGTCAGTGAAACATGGGGAACAGACACGGATTGCTGTACCTCTTGAATCATCCTGAAACAAATGAAATGAAAATATTTCAGTACTTTTTCACATTTTTTTCAAATATGATTGATAATGGCACACGCCAAAACAAAAATAATTGAGAATTATTACACAGAAAAGTACATTTCGACGTATCTGATACGAATACTCAAGTCCATACTCGAATAACTTCCTTGAAAATCCCAACGCTTAATACTTGAATTGCGAAGAGATGAAAACAAAAACCTATTATTTTAATAATCCGAAACGAAAGGAAAGTTTTTTTTTTTCGAAAAACGAATGTGAATTCATCAGTTGGAGACCTACGAAATTTCGTCGACTGTCCTACGATAGGATTTTAAAATTTTATAAGCTCTGATAAATACAAAAAAGAATTTTGGATCATAAAACTGCGGAATTTCCGCAACTGAGCATCTTGTTTTCAATAATAAAAATCACTGACTAAAATTTTAGAAAAAATGATTTACTAACATTTTTATGAATAGTTTCTAAGCATATGGTTTCTTACTTGGTTTCTTTCGGCAGATGAACTTCCATCTACAATCGATCGTCCACGTTTGCCAATCTACAAAAAGCATATAATTGATAGTAGAAAAAAGATTATAAAAATTTTAAATAACTTCATTAACTCTTACACAATTCAAAATACGGTTCTGGTGCCCAATTAAACGGATTCCCATTTTCTCAAGATGGGACTTGGTCAAACAGTTCAGGACTTCATCATTTTCTATATGATTTTCGACAAACATCTGGGCGTAATCTTTAGCTTCATCGTCTGGGATCTTAGCTTCCCGGAAAAAAGTAGTCCAATCATCTAAAAGAAAGATCATAAGAATTTAAATTAAAGCATAGAAGTAGGTAATTTAGTGGTGAATTTTGGTGAATAGTGACTTACAAGAAGTAGAACTCATTATGTTGAAACAATCAGGTTTGGAACAAGTGGATAAATGCCAAAATAACAGTAATCTTTACGAAAATGTTCGAGTAATATAAGTTGACGTGATGCTATGGGCTCACAAAGACACTGAAGTATATTTTGAATAACTACACGATACCGATATCCAATGGAAATTATAACTAAGTGAATCTGAATAATTAATTCTACAAGAGGAATAATGAAATAAACGAAGCACTCAACAGGATAGATAAATAAACACATAGATATCAACATGTGCGTCCCATCCTAGGGAAAGCGACCTCATACAGTAAATGATTGATAACGGACTACCGGTAGAGGTTGTCCGTGCGAAAAAGGTATGATTTTACTGTAAAAAATAAAAATCGGTACGGTATTTTAGTTGTTTTCATGAGGAGGTACCAAATTATCAGAAAAACACGACGATTAAATATTTTTATAGTTTTTGAATTAATTTGATCATTTTTGAAAGTTATGAAGCATTGAATTCAACAATGTATCTGAAAGAAAATAGAATGGACGAGTTTTACTTGCGAACTACTTTTGAACTACCTCTGGAGATACCTTTTTCGCAAGAAATATTTTTAAAATTAAATTAAGTATTGTATTCATGTAAAAACGAATTTCTTGAAGGGGTTGTTTGAAATATGTAGTGAAAAAGTGGAAATTATAGAAAATGAAACAACGTATAAAAAATAACTACACAGATCGTGGATTTAGATTTTGAATTGAATTAAAATCTTTGCGAAAAAGGTATCCTGGTGGTTGTCCAAACAAGGTAGTTCGCGAATATGACTCGTCCATTTTTTTGAAATTCTTGTCTTATTTCATATCATTCCCACTTTTTTGATCAAACCACTGAAAAAATGAAGAAAATTATAAAATAATTTAAAATAAAATGGACGAGTCATATCTGCGAACTACCTTCGAACAACCTTAGAAGATACCTTTTTCGCAAAGAACAAAACTATTTCTATTTTTAAATTTCGAGTTCGGCAATCTGTGCGTATTACAATTTTTACTCACTTTATCCACCTCTACCCAACCCCCACCTTAGTTTTTCAAAATCGTGAAATTTTTGTTTTTTCATGACATCATGACTTCGAATTTAAATCTTTGATCAAAAAAATGAAAAAACAAAAATTCACGATTTTGAAAAACTAAGGTGGGGGTTGGGCGGTTGGGTAGTAAGTACCCAAAACTGAGAAATAGATATTAAAATGTCGGGGAAAAACTACAGACTTCATTTAAAAAAAACCACTTACTAAGCAAGCGTATCTGATTTCAACTTTTTAACAATTTTCCAAGAAATTTCTTCTGGAAATCAAACATTTGAAATCTTTACACCAGGGTCAACAAAAGATACTGAAATTAATTTCATAATTTCATTTCTCCCGAACAGTCATTAGCAACAAAACAAAACTGAAAAACAAAAAAAGAAAAAAAAACAGAAAAAAAAACAAAAAAACAATACCAATACCAAAACCAAAACGTTTGAAAAACCAAAACCAAAACAAAACAAAAACCAAAACGTTCAAAAAACCAAAACCAAATCGAAATTCGTTTTGGTTTTGGTTTTAGCGTTCTCGCTCCTCACATCCATGTCTGACGCGGTCTGACGTCATTTTGTTTCGTTAAATCACCACATTTTTGCGTTATCATGTTCAACCGATCGATTTACCTTATTAGCTGTACGTAATCACACGCTGTCATCAGCAAAAAACAAAACCGAAAAGCAAAAACCGGAAAAAAAAACGAAAAAAAAATCGAAAAAAACAAAAACAATACCAATACCAAAACCAAAACGTTTGAAAAAACAAAACCAAAACAAAACCAAAACCGAAACGTTTGAAAAACCAAAACCAATACCAATACCAACATCCGTTTTGTTGCTAATGACTGCTCCCGAGCCCCTTACACTTTCAAATTTTTAAAAAAACTTATTCATCATATTGCAACGTTTCGTTTTTGATTTTTCAATGATACTATTAAATTCAATTTCCATGTAATTTTACGATTCAACTTTTTTAGTCCCCTTTCCAGTACTTACAAAATCTTTCTTAAAAATAATCGCATCCAAAAAAATTTTTTAAAAATGAAATAATCCTGAAGGTTTCAAAATCTATTGAGCAGGTTTCAGTAATGATATTTTTGTCTGAAAAATTTCAAATATTTAAATCGTTTAATGAATTTTTAAACAGCTTTTAGCAATGTAAAAACCATGGAAATTCCACAGAACTTTTCACAGCTCCCTCCTCCATTTTTTTTTTCGTCCCGACAAAATCCGAAAATTGTTATCGAAGGAAAAAAAATTCTATTTCAAGAATCTGTTGTAATTTTATCACTAATGAAATCCGATGGGGGACGTACGGAAAACCAAATGATAATAATTTCAGAACACTTTTTTTTATCTGGATAGGAAACAAATTCAATATTTTCATCATCTAGGTAATCGATCCAAACACGTGTAACGATTGACTCAATAAAATGTAACATTTTAAAATATAATAAACCTCCTTTCATCAAGGTAAATTACCAACGGTTGATAATTGACCCAGTGCTGTTGGTATCGATAATTTTTTATTTATAAATTTTTCTAGACAGTTTCAAAACACGAATCGATCTACTTAGATACCTAATTCATTTTAATGTATAAATTAGGCTGTTTTTAATAATTTATCAATGTTTTTGATCCGTACGATGCGTAGCCTTGATAATAGACTTTGAAAAATAACCAAATCAACCGCAGGTAGGTAGGCAGAGGTACCAGCAAGTCTCAATTACTAAAGCAACATTCACCTTTAACGATAAGCACATATTTAGTAGCAATAATTTACACTTCTTCGTTGATTTTCATTTTTTTTTTTTACCCAAATATAACACAAGGTTCTTTTATACGAGCTGCGATCTCAAATACTCGTATAATCATTCGATCCTCTCTTTTACACTTTAATATTGCATAAATGAGCATCGTAAGTTTACAAAAATTAGCTTTTAAAAAAATATAAAATATTATTTTACAAAGCTCGTGAATCAATTTGTCGTGTTTCAGTCTTTATTACTTAACCTTGTGAGAAAAAAACCGTATGGAAAGTAACCTTCCCACATGGAAAAAATCGACTTTCCAACACTTTTTTCCATCAAAATATTCTCACACTATTGACACGTAATTTTATTACAAATCTATTCGTAGCTCAGAAAATATGTATCGTTTTATTCTAAACAAAAATAAAAATATACCAATAAACTAACCGCGCTGCTCAAGGCTTGAATAAAAAATATCATCAGTTATTAGCACGAGAGTCTTTTTTTCAGCAGGGTACGAGAAAAACAAAGCCGATTTACATTTACCTCTGTGCAACATCAACTAGGTAAAGGTAAACCGAAGAAAAAAAGTTAGAGAAACGCTCTAAGGTGAAAATGTAAATTCCGACAATTTTTGCATAAAATAAAAAACACGGTAAGGTCTTGATTTAAAATTGGTACCTGTATTCGGGCGATATTAGGTACAAAGAAATGCAAAAATATTGTCCTAACGAGAGAACTAGATGTTTTCACGGGTAAAATATTAAATAACCAAGCTCGTGCGATTCGTTCAACCTATTAAATAATTTCAGCAGAACTGGTTAAAGAGAAATGAAATTTTTGGGATAGGTCGTTAATACTTTTACGTTCATTGATTCCAACGGATGAAAAAAATGATGCTAAAAAATCCTCGTTCGTTATCTATTTATCTAAAAAATTGTAACACATTCGTAGTGGAAACCGGTTGGAGAGAAATTACGTACCTATATTTTTAATAACATATAATAACGTAAGTTTGATTACTCGCGGAAGCTTAATGAGAGCAGAAAAAACGTGTATTTCGGTCTGGCTTGCAAATTTATAAAAATCTCGGTCTTAAATTCTACGCCAGGTCTATGTAAGTACAGCCAGCAAATAGTATAAAGAAAAATTCAACTCTATTTGGGGAAAATGCGAAAAGAAAAAGAAGCATACGAGTCGATGGGTGGGCAGGTAGGTAATTTTTAGCAAAAAATGAAACGCTTTGAACTTACGAGTATTAAATTTAGGTAGCTAAGCAGCTGTAAAATGTTTTTGATGAAAAAAAATCTACTCTATTAAATTGCGAAAAGAAATATCACCTGTTAACATATGTGGACACCATTTCCCCAGTAAGTTTTCAGTTTCATAATCCACTGGCTTGGCTGTACCATTATATGGGCAATTTTGAACTGTATTTCTCTCATCTCTGTGACAGCCTCCATACCAAACACAATTCGAGGATACAGCACTAAACGTCTGTAAAAAAAAAAGAAAAACACGTCGATTTTAATCAATTGGTCACACAATAATCACAACACAATTCAGAAAAATTGATAAAATTATAGCACGAATTAACGAACAATTATACCTGAAGTAGTAAATACGAAATAAAACCTATATAAATCATTTTACGATTAATCATCGATAAAGGAATAAAATCGATGAATTCGCGACCACATCGAACGAGTTGGATAATAAAATTAACGAAGAATTATGCCTGAGAGAAGCTGAAGCCGGATAAACTCTGCGTTTCTCGGTTTATTTCCAAAATACCAATAACGAGTAATACAGATAAGCGCTTTTTGGCGGCATGGAGATCGAGATCGGAATGGAAACTAGTTTCGGTTTCGTTCTCGGAGAAGAGATGCGCAGTCACCACGTTGTAAAGATTTACCTTTACCTGCTGCATTATTTGTATTTTGATGAAGGTATGAATTGGAGGAACGTGTAACGTCATTGTGTGACGCCTTACGTGACCGGTCAGGTTACTCACCAGTTGGTCAGTGTTTCGTCGAATCAGCTGGAGTAAAATTACTCGAATGATTGTATAATTTACACAAAGTTGATAATTTTTATCGAATTGTAATTCGATATCACGAATGTCGCAGTCGTGGGATTTTAGGGTTTACCAATGCACCTGTAGGTTCAGCGGTGACCTTGATTAACGAGAAGGTTGATATTGATGCATGTTACAGGTTCGTCATTAACATTGTAGGTATTATGAAAGAATTAATTGAATAAGTCACTGCAAAAAGAGCATATAAAAAAAATGGCGTTTTTGGGAATCGTCGATTGAAGTTTTGGAATGGTATTCTTGGTAACTAAATGTTGGAGTACGATTGAGAAAGTTAAATATCTTGAAATATCAACCTTCCACTACAAGAAAACAGCGCTATCTTTATTGTACAACCTAAAATGTTTTATTATATGATCGTTTTAAAGTGACAAGTTATATGCTCTTTTTGCTGTGACTTTTTTTTTTCTCCCGAGTTCGTCATCATTTCAGCTCATAACTCCTTCAATTCGAAAAATTTTAAAAAACTCTAAATACAAAGTTTGTAGAGGACAAAAAAAGGAACATTTTTTGTATTTAACTTTTTTCCCTAGATCGTTCAGGGACAAAGATATTCATCTAAGAACGTTTGTGTTTTTTTTTGTGATCTAAAGGAATCCATTGTAAACATGTTAAAACTTGTAAACACAAAACCGGTAAATTTTGTATTAAATTTCAATATTTTTACTCCTTTGTGATCAAATCGGACAAAATATTGCTAAAAAGGCACTACAATTGAAAAAATGATGACAAAACCGAAAAAATTAGTGTCCGGTTGCCTGACAGTGGAACAATTTTTACGATTTCTGATACTTCAATTGGCTATAACTCGGCGAGTTTTCAAGATCTCGATGTGGGAGTGGTCTCATTGGATAGAGGAGACTTCACAGTATCATAATCACTTGTGGCCTCAAAAAGGGCATATGTAAACTTATACCCCGTTTTGCAGTGACGTATTCAATTAATTTTGGAGAATGGAGCATCATATGTGGCCAAGACCTAGGACAATTCTAAATTTGAGATTCCGACGGTGCAGGTTCTAGAAACATGGGTCATCAGTCATTTTAATATTTTAATGATGCAGTTTTAGTTGAAAAGAAAATTCGTCCCAAGATCGAGGGAATGAGGAATACTTAAATTGAAATTTAAATAAATTGTGACGCTTTTTTTTTTAATACACACGAAGTATAGAGAGAGTACTGGAGAAACTCAAAATCATAGAAATTTAATTCGGATAAAAGACACAGGAGAAATTAAAAATCATGACAAAATTCAATTTCAGTCTGCAGTAGAAAACAGGGAAAATCTGAAATTACCGAATTTCAGTGTGAAAAGGGTACATGCGAAATTCCCTTTTCTCAAAATATCAATTTCAATTGTTTTCAACTCCTCCAATAATTTTTTTCCCCCACCAAACTTTCTACTTCAAAATTTTTTGTAAGCTCTGGAGATTTTTTTTCTATTCAATTTCTTCGATTTTCATTGCTGCTAAAATTTTCATTTTATAAATATTTATTTAAATTAACAACTGTAAAATCCCATTCTTTGATCTTGAAATTTTCAAAAATTTGACATTCTCTCGATTTTTTCTCACATTAAGCAATTTTTTTATTCTAAAAATTTCAGAGCTAGAAAATAATCTTGGAAAAATATTCGAGTTGAGCTGAAAAGAAATGGAATCTTGAGAAAAAAAATCAAAACGTGTAAAAATTGAATTTTTAAAAATAATTTCGAGGGCAAAAAATTTTAGATAAGATTAAATTTTGAGATAAAATTTCTAGAGTTAAAAAGAAATGAAAAATACTTTTTTTTTTTTTTAGATAAAATGTCAGAGATGAAAAATTTTTATACCTATCTGAACAAAAAATGAAGGAAAAAATTTCAGAGGGGGTAAAAAATTATACTGGATAAAAAATTTTAGAGTTGAAAAATATCTGTAAAAAAGGAAATTAAAAATTGAAAATATTTTGAGAATAGAAAAAAAATTGGTTGAAATATTTGTTGATGTCATTTTCAGTTTCAAATTTTCGAATATCTTAAGATTATGAAGTTACGACGCGACGTTACGAGACATGTAAAGTTGCGAATCGAGCGAACGATTTACAGCTTATTGTTCATTCCGTGTGAGAATAGACACTTAGACAGACACAATTTGGGTAACAACAAATGCCAAATTGTTGAGGGGAAATGTTGAAAATGATTGCGAATTTTGATCCAGGTTCTCAAAAAAAATCAATTTAGAGAATTGTCTTTTACAAGTATAAAATTTTCAACAATTTTTCGATTTTGAGAAAAATGTTTAATTAGATATTTCAAAAATAGAATGACTGATATATGTAGATCGCAAATTTTGAATTCGAAAACACCAGTTGATCGTTTTTCTCATAACTGCTCAAAATATCAAAAAAAATACTAATCTGCAACTTTTGACCCCCTCGTAGTCTGATGAAGGTGGTATCGAATCAAGCTAACTCCGATTCAGGGGATGTATATTGGGAAAACTCGAATCTTATCCTTTGAACTTCTTCTAAGCAAAGGAGAAAGACCTATTTTTCCATAGAAATCTCTCCTTCAAAACAAACTACCTCACACCAATTTTTGTCCAAAATTGGGATGTTTTTATTTTGACTCATCCTAAAATACACATTGCCCTAAAAATTTAATAAAGAATTAAATTAATTTAAGTGTGAGCCTGGATATAGAACCTCTCCTCCTCTCCTCGAGATCAAAAATTGATTTTTGAGTTGACACTGAATTCGTGATTTTCAGAAAGAGTAGAATCAAGAAAAAATTTCAACTCAAAAACCAATTTTGCTCCCCCTCCCCTTCAGGGGTAGTTTCTGTAGTCAAAGCTCACCTACATGTACAAATAGTTTTACCATGAAAAAAATCGTCATCTAACCTGGAATTTAAACTCGGGATTTTTAAAGGCTCAAAAATTGGAAATTTTTTTGGCCAACGGCACACAACGTGGAAAACCATGCCTTTATTTTAAATCTCAAAGAAATTATGACATGCACGAATTAAAATTCAGAGAAACTGAAAACTAAATCGATTAAAACTTTAAAATACACGTTTGCTCATCATGAATTAAAATTTCCAACACCTGAAGAATTGCAAGAATTTAAAATCGAAAATGATACGTCAACATGTCTCAACAATCCGCCGAGACGCATAAAAGCAAAAACAAAGATGAATATTTATGGATTAACTTTAAACAAATGCTGCATTCCTCCAAAAATTAAATTCGGTTATCTTGTTATGCCTACTAGTCCGATCTTTCCAAACCCGCTACTTTATTTCAAGTTCCACAAAGTCCATCAGCGATTTGCGGTAGTTGTGGCGAACCAAAACATGATGATGATAAATGCCAAAAACCAACGAGATGTTTCAACAGCGGAAATCACCATCTCATACTTGGTAATACAGAAATCGCGAGAAATATCTATTGTGAGAATATTTTGAAAATCGAAATTGAAACCATCGCTCTTTTCAGGAAATAAAACAGCAACAAAAAAAATTGATTTGAATTTTGAATAAATCTGCCCTTCAGAGATCTCAAAATGAAATCGTAATCAAATCGATTCATCGTATTTTTAACATGTTTCGTGAAATTTCGTCAATTTTTTGACAACGTGGAGAAGTTTTGAAGGAAAATGATAGAAAATGACTTTTGTTGGACTTTTATCTATGACTTTTAATAATTTCGAGACTTCACAATATCCGATTGACACTTCGTGTTATTTTCAAAATATTGACTAATTTTTAAGAAATATTTGCCAGAGTACAAAAAATGATCAAAAAAATTTGAAATTGGTATTCCAGCACAACAGCTATGAACGGTAAAAATTTAATCACGAAATATTGAAGCCTTTAATACTAATTGCGTTTCGCTTCCGTAAGTATCAAATTTCGGTTTTCTCGACCCCTTTTTCGGTTCGAAAATGGCAAATTGGCCAACAGTCAAACTTGACCAATGAGCTGCACAGTTGGTGAGAAACACACTTCATTTTCTTTGATGAGAAGTAACTCTTCCACTGAGTTCAATGCCCAAAGACCTACAACATTTTTTAATCTTTTTTTTTTTTTCATGAATCATGATAATAGCAAAACGCAACTCCTTAAGTCCCTACCCCAAGTTCACAAAAAATTTTTATTGAAAAAAAAATACTATGTAGTTATAACTCAAAGTTATGAATTTTGTAAAATTTTACTTCAATCGATCAAATAGATCAAAACCTATACTTAGACCGTTTTTATGGACTTTTCTTTCCCTATAGCGCTGGAAAATTCCAAAATTCTCCGGAGGCTTCAGAATGCCTCTAAATCGCTTCTCAAATTTCAGCTGTTTTTGTTCATTACTCTCTCATTCTGAATCAGTGAAAAGTCACCGATGAGCATTTAGAATTGCATCACAAGAAAAATCAGCAAAATTCACTGATTTTTCAAAGATTTTCATTGATTTTTCAGATAAATTCATGAATTTCACTGACTTTTACTCAGTGAATTTTCACTGATTTTCTCCTGTGCTGCAATTCTTACTGCTACTGTTTTTCAGTGATTTTTGATAATTTTCACTGATTTAAAAATGAGACAGTAAGTATATCAAATTTTCATATTTTGTAGGGCTATGAGGTAGTCAATTTCTAATTTTTTAATTTTTAAAGATTTACCAAAATTCGAAAAATAAATCTCAGCACCTAAAATTTTGGTTATGAAATTCTCTCGTGATTCATTTTAAATTTTGTTTATTTGAACTCAAAATTTCACTTAGACTTAGGATAGGTACTTTCCTTGTTAGAGGCCAAAATTGATTTTTGAGGAGGTAACTTGACTCAAAAACCAATTTCGACCTCTAACAAGGAAGACATTCTCTTTGAAATGCACAAAATCAGTGTCAACTCAAGAATTAATTTGGTGTTTTTCCGTTAAAACAGCTCCCATAATTTTTAATGGGTTGGTAGATACATATTTTTTCAAACGCCAAATATTTAAAGCATCTCAATAATTTCAACAAAAAATAATGATTGATTTTTTCATGAAATTTTAAATATGTAATGGGTAATCATTTTTTTACTCGAAATATTTTTTTCCCTTTTAATTTTTTGTATGGGGAAAAATCACGAGACTTGATATGCCGATTTTGAAGCATCCATTGTAAATTTTTACAAACAAAAGACCAGAAATTATTTTCTTTCCGAGGATTTTAAGGTGTTCAATAAATAATCTCATTTATAAAACGAAAGATTTTTTTTTCACAAGTTGGATGAGAGGAAGGTATTAGATTCTATTTTTTTCCAGATTTGAATGCAAAAAGGTGAGACTTGATTTTTATCCCTGCCAAATTGTCCTACTCGAAAGATTTTCAAAAAATCAAGTCTCCATAAAAAAATATTCGCGACGTTTTTCTCTCAGAATTAGTTCAAAAATATTTTAATGATTTTACCCATATGACGCCTTTCCTCAACGTGAACAATTTTTAAACATAAATTGAAAAAATTACATCCTACAAAACCAATTTTTTAAAAAACAGAGAAACCTTATTCTGAGACTTTTCAAATTAAAATACCGTCAATCTACACATTCTCACCCAAAAAATTTTCACTTTTGCCCCACTTTCATCACACGCACCCATATAACACCTATATTCATTAATAACAAACTTAATTCTGGATTTTCTCCCAAAAATCCAAGCAAAGCGATTTCAAAACCGCAGGAAAGTTTAAAACACCTAGTTTTATATCGAAAATTTTCATCATTAACACCCATAGGTAATCTTAGAACAAGGCAACCGCTCGATATATTTTCACCGCGAACTTTCAAACTCGACGAATTATTTTCACGGCCAAAAAAAACCCCCCACTGAAATATTTAATAAACTGTTCATTACTCCGCAATCGGATTAAATTTCAATACGTAAATTGCACGGTTGAAAAATTTCAAACAACTTTCAATCATAATTACAACTTAAATTTCAAAGTATAACGAAACTGCTTAGCGAGTAAAAAACCAAAACGTTTACGTTCGGTTTGACGAAGTTGGCATATCTCTCGATAGGATGAATTTTTTGATAAATCCCTCCCCGTAGACCCATCCCATCAAAAAAGTCATCTTAATACGGTTCGTTGGTCACTCTACAGAAAGGTATAAGAATATAATTCAGTTGAATAAATACGCATGGGTTGAACTTCGGTATTTTTCAATGTTATTTTATTCGCCGGCCCGGTGAAGATGATAATTGAGGGTACAAAAAAAAGGAGCATTGGTATACTCGCCGATATTTTTTATATATTTTTTTTATTTACATTTCTTGTGTTTCAAAAAAAGCCAGCATTCGAATTCTGTCGTTAAAAAATAAAAAAAAATAATACAAATACGTCGAAAAAGGAAATACGCCATGTTGACAGGGGGCTGATGTTATGAACGAATATTTCATACTTATATGAATTTCTTCACGGGCGTCGAAGCGTTCTATTTTTCGAATCGATCTCGATTCTGGATTCGACTCGATACCACATCACTACAAATTACTTAGGTACACCTCCTAAACGCAAATAGTATCTAACGATTACCATAGAATAGATAAGCAGAAAAAAATCCATTTCCTTTAAAAATGAAATTTTCCAGCACACCAAAGGAGCCATAAATTCGATGGTAATTTTACTCTTTTATCGCGAAATTACACGTCATTCGTCTAGCTCTCGGTTTCCCTTTTTTTTCCACCTCGCACATTTTTCCACGTTGAAAAAAAAACAACCAGTGAGATATACGAAATCAATTAGTTAGATAAGCTAGATCGTAATACGAATACCTACCTACACAATTTAGATAGGTGTACTCGATACAAAAATTATTTACAAGCATCGATACGATATCACACATTTATTATAAAATTTGTCGACAAAATTGGCCCATTTTTTGGCACCCTAATATTTCAACCGATAGAAAAAAAATTTTAATCGCTTAATAGCTTTCACTCGAAAAGACATCTCTGGTAACGTAACAATAAAAGCCATTATTATTAAGCTCAGCTAATAATATAAACTTACACATGTTATCACATGCTAACTCGTGCATCGATATTAAAACACGAATTTATTATACCGAAACCGTATAGGTAAAAGTTTCATCTTCACATATCACTCAACTGTCATCAAGTTCATACTTTCTCAACATCATTAAGGAAAATGTCGTTCATTTAACGAAAAAACTTACAACCCAATTCTCCGGTGGGTCTGAAAATATGCGCTTAAACGTGTACAGATGTATTTTAAGAAAACTACAGACAAGTTCGTCAGCGGAGGGTATTTTCAAACAACGCGAAACATAGTCGAAGGGGATAGGGACCGATATTCGTGTTTCAGTACAGTGATATCTTTGGCGTCGTTGATCATTAAATTTACAGCCCGAAAACCGTTGGAGAAAAATTACGCTGGTGAATATGAAAAGTGTGACCGGAATTTATTTTTTCATTTTCTTTTCCCAGTTGACTTTCCGTTTGTAATAATTTTAAGCTCGATTTAGCATATTTTTTGTTTATTTTTTTCGTCAAATTGTTTACCAAAATTTTCGCTCTTGGCTGCCAGATTTCATCGGTGCGAATATGGGAGATATTGGTAAAGTAAATTTTATCCTTTTTTTTCAAAGCTTTGTATTTTTTTTGTCAATTTTTTGAAATCATTTTTCAAAAAAATAGATATCTACGTAGATTTTTCGAGTGAGTAATTATTTTTAAAATATATATCAAATGACGATACCTATTCTGAAAAAAATTATTAAAATTAAAAATTCAACGATTTTAATTGAAAATAAAATTTTTTAATTAATTTTGGCGCCAAAAATTATCCAATAAAAATTCCAACCCTTGATAATAATCTAGACGACAAAAGTTTTACACTGCTATATAATTTCCCGCCGATAATTATTTCACGAATGATTTCAAAAAGCCACTCGTGTCAGGTATTATAGCCATTTCATTGTTAAAACGATCATTCATCGAGGCATTTATCGTGAAATAGTTGGTCGTTATTGATAGAATTGCTTCTTTCGATAAAATACCTTTAAATATACCAATTCAGCTTACGTTAGTTTATCGAAGCGTGATACCTATTCGTGGATACAATAAGATGCTTTTAAAAAGGAAAAAAAAGCTCAAAGAGTCACAACTATTTTACATACCTTTTTTTCTCAAGCATTCTTCGAACTACAAATATTCGAAATTACTTTTTTGGATCTGGTAAATGAGAAATTAACTTGCTTGGAAAAACACGTAACCACTTAAAAGTGTTGATAAGATTTTCAGTTTGTATAATTGTTTTGTTTTTCAAAGTCTGATTGCGGTTTTCGGTTTGGTAAAAAGTATGAAGATAGAAATTTAACATAATATTTTTAAAAAACACGAAGAATTTCTATGTAGTTTCCGAAAATGGGTTTGGTTATGGGAAATTCAGTAGAAAATACCTCGTCGATGATTTATCAAAATGGATCATCAATTTAAAAAAATGGGGAAAAATTCGATTACCAATATTTTTGTTTTTTGTGAAGATTTCTTCAATCTTAGAATCTTGAACCGCTTTTAAAGTTTAAATCTTTCTTTTTTTTCTTTTTTACTTTTTTTAATTTTTTTTTTTAAATCATTTATCAAGCTAAAACGAATAGAAATTATCATCAAAAACAAAATCAGAATTTTAATCATTCAGTTGACAGATTTCGAAATTCCTGCTCCGATTTTGGATTGAGGAAAATTGAAACTCTGATACTAGGTATTTAAAGCTAAAAAAATGAAAATTATACCAGTTTTAAAAACATGATCTTTTTCCATTTTAGAAAGTACGGGACATCTGCTTAGAGTAGGATATCTCAAAAAATTTCAAAACTGAAAAAACATCAATTTTTGACTAATTTCAAGTCGACGAACATGAATCTGTGATTAATTTTTATCTGAAGTGCGTAATTTCTCTGTCTATGACTTTCGATTTTGACATCAAAACAACAAATTTGAAGAGAAGAAAAATGACCAAATATGAAAACAGGCGACAGATTCGTATCCAATAGCTTGAAATACCTCTCTGTACACTATTCAAGTAATTATTTTACCAAAAGTGTCAAAATCTTTTCACGGATGAGTTTTCAAAATTTCGAATGTTTCGTAAGTAACTATAAAGTCGAATTCGTATATTCAGTAAGGTAGAATTCTTCGACAACCACTTTTTTTGCAGTCTTTTAGTTTAATTTTTCAAATTTAATCATTTTTACCAATTTTCCAAGGTCTTAATTGAAAAGATCGGAGTAAAAAAAAATTAATTTCAAGAATTAGGAGAAAAGGTGTCATAAATGGGAAATTCGATTTTAGTTTCTTCATTTAAAAAATTTTCTCACACATTAAACACAGATAATGACATAATCATTACTTCATAATTTGAATTAAATTTCGCATGAGGTACCCTACTTCAAACAGTTACCGCAATTCTTCTGAAATTATTTTACTGAAAAATTACAATTTTTTCACGTTTTCAATTCAATATTTTCACTTATACTGCCTTGAAAGTTCAAGATTCATTTTTATCAAAGAACGAAACATTTACGATAAGTGGATACTTTGGAGAATATCGAAAACCACTCAATTTTTTCGGAAAATAAAATCAAAGGCTGAAAAAATTAGGTTTAATTAGGCACTGAGTCGAATTCATAAATGGAGATTTGAGATGGGATTCCTCCCTAATAATGAAGCATTTACTTTGAAAATTATCTGAAGAATCGCCAGTTTACATAACCAAAATTGAAGACCAAAAAAAAAACTTGTCAACAATCCAAAAAGAAAGTAAGAAAATAATAAAATCATTTCGTCGACAATCCAGAAAGAAAAAGTTAAAGATGTAAAACTTTTTTTTTCATCAGAAAAATGAACAAAATTTCGAATATCTGTCAATAAAAATTTAGTAATTATTGACTTCGAATTCACTGGCTGAAATTCAGAAAAAATTATGGGTAGGTCTGGGTACCTTTTGAATAGCGTCCAGTGGATTTCAAAAATGAAAATTTTCTAGCTATTTTCTGGATTTTTCTGCTCATTTTCACCTCATTTTTATTGCCTGAAATTTTCCAAAAAAATTCATTTTCTATCACACAATTAAAAAATCCACGGGAAAAAATGTTGAAAATTCTTGTTTTTTGCAGTAAAATTTTCAAAATCCTTGCTATTTTCTGGTTTTATTGTTTTTAAAATAAAATTCTTGTTATTTTCTGTTTAGTGTAGCTGGTGTTCTTGTGGGGGGGGGGGGGGGGGAATATTCTTTTCAGAATACATTGTGTTTTGAAAGCCAAAATTCAGGTCTGATGTATCATACCTGGTTATGAAAAGTCTCTTTACTAAAATAAATTTCTGATCTTGATAACTCTATTTTTAAAAAAAAATATATAATTCTGGAGTTTAGAGCAAGTTTACCAAAATTTTTCACTCGAGTTCAGGTATCTAGGTATGTACCTTTTTCTAAAGAAAATTTTAATTTATACTTCGAAAATCCAACTTGACAGTTTCTCTCGGCCCCTACCCCATATGCGTTTTTTTTTTTTTTTCTAATAGGAAATTATCCATAAAATGTGGAGTTTTTCCCCCCTTTCACTGGATAGTTTCAATCAAATTCTGTTGAGAAAAAATCTTCATCGGTTGATCTTGATTTTTTTGTTAGATTTTTGTTCAATATTTTTATTTCGGTATATCTTTAATAAGCCTTCTCTTTTTGCCTTTTTTTTTCTCCGAAACAAAATACATTTCTGAAAACTATACTGTTTACGTATACTTTTCGAAAATATGTAAAACTTTTACATTTGCACTTTCCATTGTAGATACCGTAATACGACTTTGAAAAGGCATTAAAAATCGTACGACCTAAAAATCTCATCCTTATACATTTAAGAGCGGTCTGGTGTGCATTAAATTGGTACCTTTTGAAGCCCACCAATTCGTTAATTAGTGATAATAAGATAAAGGAAAAATACAGGATAAAATATCGATCAATTTAGCAATTTATAAACCCACCAATAAGTATGTTCGTTTTGATGAAAATCAACCGACATCTGTTCACCCTTATCACATCTTTAATTCATATCAGCCACAACTAGGCGATTTTTTTCTCAATTAGGAATTTGGCAATTGGAAATTTTTTTAAATGGATCAATATCGACAATATCAAGGGCTTTTTCCACTAAAAACCATGTTTCGGTGTTCTTGAAACTTCAACATTTATAATAATCTCAACAATAGTGCGTTAAAGGTACAAATATTCACATCGAACGAAGAAACCTTACCTGCTCGGCGAATTATAAACCGATTATTTACTTTGAAAACAATGCCATCGGTGAATTAAAAACCGATTACGAGATTCAGCCAGAGGAGAAGAAAAAACACCAAAAACAAGAGCAACGAAAATAAACGAAGCGGATTATTCGGTTATCTGAAATTTGAAATATTTCAAGTGGTGTTTCCAATTACCTCAAGTTTTTTTGAAAACAAACTGTACCCAGATAAACGAAAAACGAGGAATTTAAAAATGTCACACCTTTATCCAAAAACTACTCGAAAAAATCAGTTTTCTTTTACCTTTATTTTTTGACAACGTTTCAACTTCCACGATTACGACTCCATAAAAGGAGAATTCTTTTTCGTTTTCCGGGTCCACGACGATGGGAAGGGGTGACGAATCTACAACTTGGAGTACAAGTGAACTTGTATTATGAGTTTCCGAGTTTCGGCGAATTGCAAAACTAACACGATGAAATGTACCTCGGGGATTTTCGTGACATGTTACCCAAGCTATAACTCTTTTAAGTGGTACATTAGCGGAAAAATCCTACGTGTTAGTTGACATCATCATTTTCAAAGGATTAATTTTTTGGGCCAAGATATTTTCGCCGAAGCGGCGATTAATTTTGCAGTTTATCTGCTGCAAAATTTATACGAGACTTTAATGAAATTGCAAATCGAGCCTGCGGTAAAATTATTCAATTTAGATGCGGCCAGAATTAAAAATAAAGTATCTCGTATATGAGTTTCATTAGCGAACCTACGGTGCCGATTTTCGTTCGTAATGTTTTCTTCCTCACGTATAAAAATTAATAGCGAAGTTGGCGATTTTCAAATTATAGGAAGTGCTAACGTTGCGCTGGTTTGTTTCGCAGGTTTAATCTTTCTAGACGTTTTGATTTGCTCATTGTAAAAGTTTAAATTTCTATTTGGTGAAATTAGTACGTACATTCGCGGCGAATAAAAAACACTATTAGGAGAAGGAACAAGGATATACTAATAATAGGGCTAAGTTTAATTACGAAAATTGTCACGAACTTCACCTAAACTTTCATACAATAGTCTTATAATTCAAGTTAATTAACATAAATGACTATAGATCAGACGATAGGATACGCAATAGAGAAAGGAAAAACGTTGAAAATGCATTAGACGGAGGTACCTACGAAATCTCGAGTTTAAATAAACCAGAAATTCTATTCGAAATAGTCCGAGTAAATAAGTTTTTTTCTCCTCACCCTGGAATTCAAATTCAATTTATTATTAAAAATTACGTAGGAAGTTTATAACTCATTTATACGTAAAAGTAGTTGAATTTATTAGTATACCGGGTGTCCTGAGTTTTAAATGATTGATGAAGCCTGAAAAATGAAGGGGTAGCAATTTTGATAATTTCGAGAAGCTAAATATTTAAATATAATTTTTTTAAAAAGATAAAGGTTAGAATTCTATAGGGCATTCACCGTTAAAGAGGATCATATAATCTTCCATTTGATATAATTTGGCGTTTTTTGGCCAAAATTCTCCTATTTTTAAAAATAATTTCAGAAGATGCCGATTTTGCCAATTTTTTAAATAAATTTTTAAAAACTAAACAGGATAAAATCAAGTTTTAATAATCAGGCTTGGGTGATTCGTTTCAAAATGAACGAAAATTCCTTCATTTAAAAATGAAATGAAAGAAATAAACTCACTTAAAGTTGATTTTTCGTTCATTTTAAATTTTAAATTTTCCAAGGTAAGGATGAATTTTAATTTTGCAAAAAAAAAAAATCGTTTTCTTCTGTTTTTGGAAAAGCAATCTTGCTGTTTATTGGAAGACGACGATTTGACGACTTCGATGGCCAAGTTTTTGCTATTTTCAGAAAGGAGGTAGAGAAGCTTTTCTCAGAAGTCTATATTCGAAGTTCTAAGGGGTTTTTGAATTTTTTTTGGGGTACCTAGTTTCAAAAATCCGGTGAGCAGTTCCGAAAAAAATTACCTTTCAGTACTAAAGAAATTTATGCTTTTGAGTGTTTTTTTCTACAAAAAATTTTGCCACAATTCATTTCTAAAATGATGGTATGAACCTTCTTTCCTCCAATTCAAACTATTGAATATTTTCAAATGAAAAAAAATGACCTTCTCATTCATTAAGACTTAGGGACAATCTTGAACCAAATTTCCAATTTTTTTTTTCGATTCTTCTGGAAAGAGAGAAGCCCATTAATTATTGTCGGGTTTTTTTTTTTTGGAAGCCAAAAAAGTAGCACGTAGAGAATACGAATTTTAATGAAGAAATTTCCATTTCTGGGTGTTTCTATCTTTAAAAATTTTCATCCTCACTTCGCTCAGGCACGATAAATTTAGACAATTTTCAAATGATTTCTTACTCAACCAGATAATAGAATATTTTGAAACGTAAAAAATCTTTTTTTTTAAAAAAAAAAAAATCAGTACACTTCGAGACGATTTTGAATGGAGTTTTCAAAAATTGTACGATTTTTTTTATAAGGGAGATGGCCATTAAAGGAATTTATTTTTTTCAAACAAAAACGGTTGCGGATGCTCAAAAAAACACAATTTTTTCATTTTCAATGCGACTGGTCGGAAAACTTTAATTTTTCAACATATGATTCAGCAATTTCTTTCTTCAATAACATTGGTCAGCAATTTTTTCTTTTCATTTATCGAGATTTCTGCCCAAGTTTCGTGAATGAATCAAACCCTCGTCATTTCTAAGTACCTATACTATTGAAAATTTTTACACTGAACGGGAACCCGGATTCGAATTGTATATTTTTGGTCGGGGGAGGTGAAGGTAGTCTGGCAAGATAAAATTGTAAAAAATATCAATTTTCCATTTTTCCAATTTGGACAGCTTCAAAAAAAAAAAATTAGAATAGGTACACAGACACACCGAAGTCTGGTGAAATTGGGATTTAGTAAAGTTTAGACAGATTTCACGAAGAAAAACTTGTTTTCTCATTTTTTAAAATTGAAGCGGCAAGTTTTCAAAAAAAAAAAAAACAAAAAAAAACACGAGCAGTAGATATTTTTAAAATATCATTCGGTTTTTTTTTGAAACGAATGACACAAGCCTGATTAGAAAACTAGAAGTGAATGAACGAAATACCAAAATGAACTCGACGTTAACTGGTCTTTTTTTTATATTTTAAAATTTTGAAGTAAACGAAGTGAACGAATGAAAATTTATAAAAATAAATTGAACGAAAACGGAACGTTTTCACGAATGATCTAAGCCTGTTAATAATTTAATCCCTTACTTTCTCATTTGTGAAAATTTTACTGCAAAAAGTCACCAATTTTTGTGCATCTACACAAAGTACATATTTACGAAAATTGTTCGAAAAGCTGTATATCCAAGTTATAATTGAAAAAAAATGGAAAAATTTTGCCAAGATTACTCCGCACAGAGCAGTCAGGCGCAGGTTATGTGATTCTACGAGCGTGAAAGCCCAATTGTAAACGTTTGAAATTTAAAAGAAGCTCAAACGAGTGAGATAAACCTAAAAGAAATACACTCGAAGATAATTTTTTTCATGAATTTCATCGATCTGCAATAAGGAATTTTAAAATGCTGACAAAGTTCCACGCGATAATATTAGAAAAAAGGAATCATAATTGCAGTTTCTGTCCATTTAGTATCCATTCACGTTTTAAAAAATTACCTACGTGGTGGGAAATTGCTTTTAAAAAATCTAACTCGTCGTCAATTCAACTTAGTCTTCAGTTTTGCTATATTCTCGTTTCAAAAAAAATGGAGGAAAAAGGATCGAAGTTTGTTTTTCAACAGGGTAGCTTAAAAGTTGCGTCTAGACTTTGAAATAACGTGATAAAAATTAAGAGCCGTTAGCCATGTGTTCAAATAATCCTTGAAATATGTTCATCTTCAATTTGTAGATATATGAACGATCCATTCAACGTTTTTTTCGTTTTTTTTAACGTATGGCAATTTTACAGCAAGAGATTGAAAATTTTCCGTGTCATTCAATGAAATATCCATTCGAGCAAAAATTCGACAATATTTACAACTAACTTTAATAATAAAAATAGTATTGATATATTACTTTTTTTTTTGTATAATAGAGGAAATTTGAATATAGGTAATGAAATTTTTACTTAAATTCGCATTGATACGAAAATGAAAATTTTCAATCATTAAAAATTGTATCCCGGTATTTTCCCTTAAAGTTCGATATACGGCCGTAGTAAATAATGATTCTGGCAGGGGGTGGAATTTTCATCACATTCTCTGGAGGATTGAGGTCCACATATAACTCTCAAACTACTCTCGTAAGTTTCCAAAAAAAAATCGATTCACTCCAGCGCTCAGTTTCCATTATTCCATCGGCACCTTGAAACTTTTCACCAATCAAATTTTTCTTAGGAGTACGTTTTATTGAAAATTCATTGTTACGCTAGGCTTTAATTTTGAAAACGTGGGATTCTAACTGAAAAGTTAATATTCCCAATTGTAAAAGTTGATTCATTTTCTCAACTTAAAATGCAATTTTCTTTCAGGGGTTTCCTACTTGAGTGCATTTTTTTTGATTTTCTTTAAATTGAGATTTTTCGTTTTTTATTTAACGAAAAAAAAAAGCATTAAAAACTCCAGCCCGATTCTAATTTTTTCATTGTTGTGTATAAGACGTGAACTGCGCAACTGAAGGAAGTGAGGTAGAGTCATCCATTTATCACTACATGATTTAGTCTTCGGTACCCAAGTTCAATAAAAAGCAATTAATAAAAAAAAAATGAAAAACAAAAATTTTCAGCGAACACGAATTCATTCAACAGTTGATGAAGAATTTTTGAAAATAAAATCGAAATACAACGAAAAAAATCAAATCAAATTTTAGAAACCGGGCCAATTTCATCCCCACCCCATCGAACATTTTCAAGCTCCTTAAAGCTACCAAAATTCAGAAACAATCGAATTCCTTTCAGCATTTTCAAAATTTGGTTTTAGGTAAACAAATGAAATTTTATGACTCCTCAGTAACGAAACCCAATAAGATCTAAAACAAAAGGGATACTTAGGTACTTAATATTACCAACAAATACATATTTTTTTTTTTAATGAAAAAAAGGTGACAAATTGTCGAAATTTTTAAAAGGAATCTTAACTTGTAGGAAAAAATGCCATAATTAAAAAATGAAAAATATTTGTGACCTTCCAGGACAAAAACGACCGTATGTGCGAAAATACGAGCTTTTGAAGTTTGCAGTGTGAAGCCGATAGAAAAGAGTGGTTTCTCCGCCTGTATGACATTTTATTAACGGTATTCTTCAACTGAATTGGGCTACAAGTAACCTTATGCATTGTTTTTAGGTAGGTAGCTTTATGTAAATTTAATTCAGCGTTTATCTCATTTATGGTGGAGATTTTTATAATTTTTTTAAATGGTTTTTGCACACTTTTTCAAAAAAAAAAAAACTTGACAGTTTTGCTCATAACAAAGTCAATTTTTAACCTAGGGACTTCGGGTTGACTTATACTCAATCTGTAGGCTTCAGGGAATAAAATTCTGCAAAAAAAGTGAAAATTGAGATTTTGACACATAAGGTCGATTTTGTCCAGGAAATTTACATTTTTTTGAGCCTGGTATTACCTTCAAGGGTCGAAAATTGGTTTTCGAGTTCAGGTTACCTATAGTGATTCTACTCTTAGTACTCTTTCTGAAAGGCTCAGAATCAGCACAAACTCAAAAAAAAACAATTTTTTACTTTTAAAGGTGTTTTCTATATCCTGACTTATATTATGAACTTTTAAAGATGACTCACAATTTGGATTCAAAAAATGAAGACAAGATTAATTTTTTGGTTTTTCAAATTAAACACATCGAAATCGATTCTTGAAAAAATTGACGAAAATTAAAAATTTTACATCCACAAACAGCTACTTAAAAAATACACACTTGATCAAATACATAATTCAACCTATTTTCTAAAATAGGCATTTTCTCCTTCAAAAAACCAGAATAACGAGTTTGTAAATAATCGTCAAATTTTTCAATTTTTATAAATTCTTCAAACAAAATTTTGCCATAATCATAAAATTATCAATTTTTAATAAAATTAATCAAATTTTTAAAATATTTATTAACATTTTCGAAGTTTTTAATTTAGATGCCCTTCAATGATTTTTTCTTCGCAACTCTTTATACGACTCCTTAGGGGTTTTGTATCTCTTAAAAATCAAATCTTGGAGGCCCAGAAGATTCAAGTGGTCGAATCTAAAAATGGGAGTGAAAAAGCGGCTCCATTTATATTTAAACACTTTTTTTTAAAACTTTGATACAAATTTATAACGGGGGACTTGGACAAAAAAACAACAAGCCAAAATTCGTACTTAGTAAACATTAAAAAAAAAAAAAAATGTAAGTACGTCGCGTCACATTGTAATTTTGATTTCTGTTTTTTTTTCCTTACCTTTCCTCAGACTCCTGAAAAAATGGATAGAAATTTGGTTGGATTTTTCATCGTTGTTAATCAGTCGATTCAAGGAATCCGTAAAAATTCACAATTCATTTCACGACTTTTTTTTTACAGTTTTTTCAACTGTTATCGTGAGTACTGAGTATGAAAATTCAAATTCCTCAAGCCCCCCTCCCCTCTCCACCATAAAGACATTGGACAACTACGTTCCCATTTTTTTCAAAAATAATTTCCTCCAATTTTTTAAAATGTTTAAACCTAGTTTTGAATTATTTTCGAGAACCTTTACAAAAAAATGAACTTTTCTGTTTCGATCAAAATAATTCGAAGTGAGATAAACATTGTCGAAAAATAGGACGAGAGGAAGGATTCGTTTCCAGCTCAAAACATTCAAATTTCATAATAGAAAGAAGAGCCCACACATTCTCTTAGAAATTTACTTTTGAAAAGACGAAAAAAGCTCACCAAAAGTCGATATAAGGCAGAAATAAACTTTTAAAAACTTTTACTAGATACGATCTCGATTTCAAGAAATTCATATTCCAACATTCCAGGTTCTCAAATTCTAACAAAACAGCCAAAAAAATTGAATAATGATTCCAAGGCAGTTGAAAATTTCCATTTTGAATTTTTTGTTCGAATACCATACGACGAATTTCGGAAATTCTCTCATTACAATTTCTCCAATTTAAATGGCAAATTTATAACATACTTACATAACTCAATGTTTTAAAACACTCTGCCCCTTTAAGTTTGCAAATAGTCAACATCGTGAAAATTTTCATACCAAACTCTCACATATCAGGATCGCTACTTGAACAACATAAATAATTAAAAATACTGTCATTTCGTAGCCTATATCCAATTTAGCGTCATTTTATACATAATGGGAAAACGTTGACGGTAAACATTTTTGAAAGCGATAATGACTTGAAAATTCGCGTAACGTTCGACGTAATTTATCTAAACGTTTAAAAAATCTTTTCGCTTCATCTCGCGAGTTTTTTCATTCCGAAAAAAAATCACTTTAAAAATTACGTATTGTTTGAAATAAAAAAAAAACCAACGCTACCACAAAGGAATAAAGCTCAACGAAAACAATGTAAACAGGAATTCATTAAGTAGAATAATTCCTCGTAAGCCTGATAGTTCCAGCTTCCAGCATATAATAATTTTAAAAACAGACCTAAGTAGATAATGCTTTTTAAGTGGCTTAAGAACTAAATTCATCATTTCCAGCCAACTTTCGACTCTTCGGAAGCATGAAAAAGTTTTAAAATCAACCGATATCGCGCCATTGTCATTAACTTACACAAAAGCCAAGCTTAGGCGCGCCGAAACAATCTCAATAATTCGTGTTCGGCGTAGGATCAGCATCTCGATTACTTAAAGCGAACGAGAGACGATGGTAAAAGGGTCGGAAAAAAATACAATCGTCACCTTCGAATTGGAAATTATTTTAAAACGTTTTGTTATTTGTAATGTAAATTTATAACCGAAATTAATTTAGCCGAACGATGGAAAACTCGCGAACGAAATAGAAATAGTTCAGATGCGAGAGACGAGAAAGAGAATTCGACCCCCAGAAATTCGGTCTAGAATAAGTTTCCATCTCCGAAATTCATCTATTTTAAAGCGAAACACGCCAGCGCTCGGCTATATATTGTTTGATTTCTTCATATTAATTAACGCCATTTTAAATATAAATTTATGGTTATTGGCGAAATTATATAGTTGAATTTAGCTGAAAGAAAATTAACGATGATTTATACTAAAAACATTTCGCGAGCTCGAAACCGATGCTTATGTGTGTTTATACAAGATTATTATTTTCATAGAGAAATGCATACGTTGGCCGAGAGCGTTTTTCACGTGTATAAATTTTCTTAGCCCTAAGTGCTTCCGCTAAATAAGCATAATTTTTTGATAAAAACACATGGCTGGTTGTAGGCTGGTTAAAATAATTCGTCGGCCATTTTGACCAACATGAAAATAATTCTGCTTCGGTACGTTTTCATAATACACTTCGGCGTAATTTGTCAACAGGCCTTTAACGAAATATTTATAATTTGTACGTAGGAAAGGTACATATAATAAAATTACTTCCCCGTAAAGCGTGGTGACGCTCCAGCGACCATCAGGCGTGAAAAATTTCAATATAATGGTCTTATTTTTACAGGATTTTTTTTTCGAATTAATTTTAATCTCAGTCATTAATCGCGGCGCGAGAATTTCAATAGTAAATTTTTTAATATCTATAAACTATTTTCTCTTTTTGACATTTTATCATAACGTCATAGAGACGACTGGGTAATAAGTGAGCGAGAATCTTTATGGACGTCTATTAAACATGGTGGCAATGGGACGATATTGTATAATAAATCTTGGAATGGAAAATTTTTACACCGAATTCGTTGATTACTTTCAATTTTATTTACTTATTCGACTTCGGAATCGGTTCCGTCACATTTTCCATAATTTCATTTAACTTTTATCAAATTGATTCAAATTTTCTAACCGATATTCGGGTTCGCGCATCATCAAGCTGGAAAAGTTTCATTATAAGAAACTGAATTACAATCTCATTAGGAATTAAAGGCGGATAACACCGAGGATAACTGTAAACATTCGAACAGAATCGTATTGATGACTTTAATCAAAAAATCTGTAACATTTATAGGAATGAAAGAAACTCAATTAAGTCAACATAGATTCGTAATGAACGAATTATTTTCAATCGACTTAACCCCCTCGGTGCCATTCTATAAAGATTAAATACAACGCTGCCATTTTATTCAAAAGCAATTTATCCCGCGTAAGCCTTTACTTTTTTTTTCCTTACACTTTAAAATTTCAAAAAAATTTCGTTTTGAATGTACACGGAGGAAAAAAAAAAGTGAATTTAATTATTCAGCAAAGGAAATTAACTTTTTTTCTCCCGATCGGCACCATCTTTTTAATTAAAAGATTAAAAAGGCGATGTTAGCCGGCGTAAATAATCTTAAACGAAAATTATAAACGTAGCTAAGGCGCCTACCGAATTGAAAGTATTCGCAACTAAATGTGTTGTATTAAAGGATACGGTTAGTAGCATAAATTAATCCGCGGTCAACGTAACAAATAAATCTACCCTTTTCCTCTGTTTATATATACGTTACAAATAGAGCAATTTAATTGAATTCAGGTAACATATGACATTTTCAGTAGCTAATATGCGACAGTGATACGAGTTCAAAAGAAAATAAACATTTAGAATCGTTAATTATTCCGAGTGCCTTGAATATTTATAAAACGACTAATTTGTACGGAAAAAAAAATTCGAAATAGACCTTTTTTTTTACCTATACATATTTAGGTTTGGATTTTTTTACTACGTATAACTCGCCGTGTAAATAAGCACGAAAACGCGTTAATTAATAAATTCCATCGAAATGACAAGACACGCTGGCCTTTTTGTTCATTCGAGTGAAAAAAAAAACGAGAGAAAAAATCTGAAAGGGAAAAGAAAATAAGAAGTTTTTAAACGCATCAAAAATAAATCTAAGTAAATAATCTACGAAAAACATATTTACAGAGATCATTCGTCTAAATGGAAAAGCACCTGTTGAAAGAAACGATAGGATTTTGGCCGAACGTTAAATTTTCGTTTCGTTTCGCAGACTTGGTTCGCTGCGTAGATATCGGAAAGATTATTTTTTAGGCGAATTTGCAAGTGTAGGAATGGCTATTTGAGTGTGTAAACGTTTTTAATCGAGTTAGGGTGTTGGGGTGAAGGGTTGTTGGATTTGTTAAGTATATTACGAGTGCCTACGTAAAGTGTGTAACTATTATTTGGAAATTTTCCACAGTTGTGAAGGAAGGAGAAAAGTGGTTCGAATGGTGACAAAAAATCTTCATCGGCTGATTTTTTTTTCATTGAATTGCGAGGTTTTGAATTATTTATCAGAATTTTAATATTTTATAAAAAAAAATTATTGGGATTTTTCTTGAAATTCTAGATTTTCAAAAATACATTTTTTTTTGAGGCACTAATTGGCAGGCAAAATTCACATTCTCAAACATATTCGACCAACTTTTTGGTACTCTCTATCTCGAACTATCAGGTACTCTTCATCTCGAACATTTTGGTTCAATTTTTTTAATCGAAACGTCAAGTTGCCAAGTCTCCTTTTTTACATTTAAATAATGCATATTTTGATATATGATTCGAGTAATTTCATAGGCGGAGATGAAGGGGGCAGGGTGGGGCTTCAGCCCCCCAATTATTTTCGGTGTCAAAATTTATTACTTACACAAAACAAACATTTCAAATCGGAAGGAGCAGAGGTGAAAATTTTTAGAAAAAATATTCAAAAATTTGAAATTTTTAAATTTTTACGTTGTACAAAGAAAAAAAATTTCAGTGCGACTTTTGATTAATTTTGGATCAGTTTCTTTTTGGCGATTTTTGGGACCTGTGGACAACTTGTTACTTAAACATTGATTTTAAAAAATGTAAATAATCTTTTGGACCCTTTTTTGCCAAAACTTTTCGCCCTCATTTTGCTCGGGCTCAATCTATTTCCACATATCGTTCTCAAAGTGATGGTATGATGAATCATTCTTTCCATTGATTCTTCATATTTAAATAAAAGTTCAAATTAAAATAACGAAATGGTAAGGGTTGAAAAATTTTTCAAGGTCAAAAATCAACATTTTTGATTTGAGTTTCTTTTTACCCGGGTTTCAAAGCCCCCATCCCTCCCAAAGTAACATTCCGTCTCCGCCTATGCTTAATTTTATCATTCTTCATTGAATTCTTGAACAGTGCATTTTTTTTTTATTAAAACTGCTGAATGATTTTTCTACACCAAAATCAACAGTGCTATATTCCAAAAAAGGAAATGTTGAAGGAAAGAAAAAAATGATCTAACATCGGACTCAACTGCCTACTATCAAATGAATAGTTTTTAAAGAACCCTTTTCTAAGAGGATGAGAAAACACAAACATGAATCATTTGGAGAAAAAAATGAAAAATTTTGAAATAGCAAAAAATGCCAAATAATTTTTGGAAAAATCAAAGAAATCAATTCATGTTCAGAAACATTCAGAAAACCAGATAATTTTTTAAAAAGAATCAAAAAAATTAAGGTACTTAGTATGAAATTAGTTTTTTACGACCATTTTTATGCTAGGTATTTTTTATCAATCATCAAAATAGGGGAAAAATTGAAATTTGAAAGATAATTTTAGAGTTTAGTATTGAACTAAACTTTAGAGAAGGAATTTTAAAATTTTCTTTTTTTCACGAAGAATAAGACTAGCCAAACATAAACAATGCTGGTGGAAAATGTTGCGTTTGTTGCTATTCATTTGCACTAACATTATAGTACGTACAACGAAAGAAGGAACTTTTCCCCTACTCGACTCGAAACGCGGAAACCAACGACGCGCGTTGATTTTAAATATCGTCCAATCACAACGCGACGTTCTTAAATTTTGTGGTGGGAGAATGTAGGGGAAAAGTTCCATCTTTCGTTGTACGGACTATAACTGATTCGACAATTTTCGATTCTCCAAAATTTTCCCTAAATTTTGAGAAAATCTTAATCGAAACAAAGTAAGTTTTGAATTTCAAGACAAAAAATTTTCAAAAAGTATTAAGTACTCGTACATACGTATATATAATTTCTAAGGAAACAAAATAGAGAATTGGAATTTGTAAAAAATTCAATTTCGAATTTTTTGATCAAAACCGATTTCACGCCCCTTTAATAATATTTACTATAAAAAAAAAAGAAAGAAAATAAAGTAGCCATAAAATAACCGAATTAAATTAAAAAACTAGCTACTTTAGTCAAAAACAAGAAAAAAAATTTAAAAAACAGATCATTTTCAGAGAAAAAACTTAAACTATATCTACTTTGAAGAATATAAAATAACCTTTTTGAGAAGAAATACAAAAAAATAAGAAATATAAATACAAATTACTTATTTTTGCAAAAATACCTAATAATGAAAAAAACTAACCATTTTCAGAAAAACTCCAACAAATTGAATGATTTTCAAAAAACAATAATCCCTTCAAATCTTTTTCAAAAAAATAATAATAATAATAATAAAACTCCTCCAACCATCTTTAAAACAGAGAAAAAAAGGACGCCATTCTTTGAAACACATACAATTTCTACATCCCGCCCACTATCAGAGAAAATTTCAAAACGTATATAACATATTAAATAGAGAACATAAAGGTAAAGAGGATTCAACAATCAACGTTTTATGTAATTTTTGCTGTAATTTCGCTTTCGCCATTGTATCAGGAAATAATGTTTTGAGCGGGGAACAAATTTCGGAAAGGAAAGAAAAAAAACACTTTCAGGGGGAGAAATGGAAAAATCAAACCATTTCATGCAAAAAAAAAGCACACGAGACAAAATTCAGAAAAAAAAACACCTACATATTTTTAAAGGGGGAAAAACCTAGTGAAAAATTGGCAGAAAAACAATCAAGATTTCGTTTTTCTTTTAAAACGAAAATCAAATTTCAAGTTTCCATCTTTAGATTTGAAAAAAGCAAACTGTTTTTTGAAAAAAAAAATCAGAAAAACCGAATAATAAAAATAATGAACCATTTTCAGCAAAGTATTTAAAATCAAATCAAGCGTAATAAAACGAACTCGCTGTGGAAAATTTACTCGTACCATTGCTGGTCACTATTTTTAACTCAACATATGATAATTTTTCAACCGCTTAGATTAATGATTTTTTCCTTCCCCCAACCACGATTTACAAATATTATTCATTTTTTCTCGAGCAATACATTTCATTATGTTTACCTATATATTCTTAGGTAGAGACTTTTGAAATGAAAACATCTCAAAAGTCAAGATTCTGTAAAAATCGCGGAAAGAGAAGAGGGAGGTTAAAATACCAAAAATATTACAACGCGTCATTATAAATCAGAGAATAAAAACGTGTACAACACTCATTCAAATCTCTATATCTCGAACAGGTAGAAAATAGATATAAACTCAAAGAATTGCTGTCACCTTTATCGACCTCGAGAATCCTCGTGTCATATCATGTCACATAAGCATATAATTTACTTTATTTTTCGTAAACTTGTGGAGAAGGCTATTGAGAAAAAAAAATGTCAAATGCCAGATGATTGACCCTAAAGCTTTCTCATTTTACTACATAGTTTGAATGAATGCAGTGATTTTTTTTATGAACCCTTTTCGTATAACAATAATATACGTCAAGTACGCATCAATATATAAAAAAAAAGAATAAAAACTTGGTTTCTTTTTTCACGGGTTCTTAAAATTTTCACATTCGACATGACATCGGAAAAATTTTTTCTGAAAAGTGCAAAAAGTAATTCGGAATTTTATTTCACATTATTGAAAATATTTCAGACATAGCAATAGCTACTAAAACATCAGAACTTGTCGAGACTAAGAAAAAAATTCATATCGATACGCATGCATTATCGTTCATTTCAAATTCAAAGAGGGGTGGGTTTTCACGTTTTTTCTTACACTGAGAACTTTTTACGCATAAATTTGAGCGCAAGTTTTCCACAAACTAAGAAAAAAGTTCCGTGATGATGAAAGTGCCTATTATCGAAATTGAAGGGAATACAGACTGATAAATTTCCTTAAAAAACGCACACATTACCTCTAATGAAATGTCATACATTTCGTCTATCTTTTATTCTGAAGGAATACCATTTAATTCAAAATTGTCAACAAAAATTTGTAATAATTATGGAATTTTTTCATTACATCGTGACGCATCTACGAACGAAAAATGAGCCAAAATTGCATACAAATTTCATTACGAATATTGCAATTTCGTCCTTGACAATTTCAGATTTTCCTCGTGCTTTCTATGAAATTAATTTGCATGGTAGTTGAAGCCTCCTTAAATTTCGTAGATATGCCACACGCTTCGATAAAGTTCCCTAGTAGTCTTGGCGTATTTTATTATCAGTCGCTTGTTTACTTTATTCATCGAACTGGGGCATTTTTTATTTATAATTAAAAGCAAAAAATTGAAAAAAAATACGAGCTTATGCTTTCAACCGAGTTCTTATTTTGACGTCATTAGACAAATTTTTTTCGCTACTCCCCCAGTTTATTGAAAAAAGGAAATCTCGGCTCGTCCTAATTTTCCCTTTTTTCCGAGCGTACACACCATTTAAGATATAAAATCAGAGAATATCATCTCATAAGCTTATTTCTAGCTATATTCGGGGGTTCCAAAATTTCATTCGTTTCACCAAATAAACCTTCTTCCTTAGAAAATAATTCGACACTCCACAAATCAATTTCTCATCATTTCTTTTTTTTTCAACCGCCACAGAAAATTTTGTAAAACGAAAATTAAATACAACAAATGGCAAGGAAATTCGCCAAAACGGTTTTTTTTCGCAGCTTTAACATAAAAGAAAGTTATTCAAGAACATAAAACCGTAGCGTAAAATTTTTTAGCTAATTTTTTACCAAATTCTCGAAACGTAATCATGTATAGGCATTCCCTTAGAAGTTGACGTGCAGGAAAAAGGAAGAAGGGTGTAAAATGTTTACGTTTCATTACTTCTTAATCACGAAAATGTAGGTTTACCCCGGTACCCGTCCGTCGTACTTATTTCTTCGGTAATTTTATGCCTTGGTTAATGAATGAGATTTAGAATATTCATGGCACCATTTTTCGGGACATTTTTTCCCGATTTACGATTACAGCTGTGTTTAATATGGTAAAGCGAAATAGAAAAAAAGCTCGCCAGAAATGAAAAGAATGCACAATTGAAAGATAATGCGAATCGTATTCGTGTACCATTGTACACAATTACACCACATCGCGGTATTCCGAATTTAAAATATGCGTTAAGTTGAACCTATGTATACGATTTTTCTTCGTTAAAAACAATACACAGCCTTTGGAAAAATTACCCAGCTCGACAAAGTGAAAAAATTACCCCAAAAAAGTCGACTTTTACGAAATAAAAAAACATAAAACGTAAACTAACCCCCTTGGCATTTTAAATTACTTTAAATTTATAGCGTATTGAAAAAAAAACGCAGCAATTTCGCATTAAGGACGAAAAATATTTCAAACTGAGGGGTTGAAAAAAAAAACTTAATGGACTAACTCCTACGTATGAATTCCATTCGGGAAACATCGAGTTGTTTACTTATTTGTAATAGAAAACCGTAGATTTTAAATGTAATTAAAATTCACGGCCATAATTGTATAAATAGGCAAAGTATGGGTCAAGTAAACCAAAGGGATATACTTAAAATTCAAGTAACCGGTAAGAACCTTTATAGGTATAACCCACAGGCGCATCTAGTTGAGAGAACCATGAGGATACAATACGTGCGATTAAATTGATATTCTCGGAGTCAATTCAAAGGTTATTTATTTTGAATAAAAATAATAAATTGGAATAAAAATGACCCTAATATTGTTGATTTATTAAAACGAAAAAATTTCTTACGACCTTGGCCGGTTGTTTTCGTACGAGTACGAGCTACATGTCGAAGCACTAAAAAGGGTTGCGAGAGGTAGTTTGCCGGAAAATGGATCCGACCAAGACGAAATTACATACGAAATTAAGATACCCGCCATATACATATTTTACCCTGATGGCACACTATTAAAGGGCAAAGGAAAAAATTATTTTTCGCTTTACTATCTCCATATTTCGAACCGAAGTTATTTTCTATTCAACGGGAGTTTGTCTTTAAAATTGCAAAACTTTTTCAATACAGATGTTCCATACTATAGAAATTTCACTGCTGCTGAAAGGCACAAACATAACTGTATACTTTACAAGCTTTCAACTTCGACAACTTTCATAGATGATATCAATTGATAAGATGATAACTTATTTATACTTGGAAATAATCGTTCAGTCAAAGCAAAATACCAAACTTTTGCATAACTTATTCGATTTCTCGCCAGTTGTAAAAGCACGAATCTGCAAATTAACAGGAAAAATTTAACAATCAATTGAGCCGGATTTTTACTTCCTCCTTTCCCCCTCACTTTACTTTTAGCAATATTTCCACTCGGCCGATTACCGCTTATTTCTGCAGATAAAAAGATCGACACATTTTTACACTCGGATAAAATATAGGAGAAGATTTCGAAGCACAAACGACTCCAATGGTACGAATTTAATGAAGGTTAACAAAGAGTATAACCGATGGGTAGAAATTAAGTGAGAAATATGCCAAAAACCACAATTTGGCATCAACTCGCACAGTAATCAGTTTAAACACGCTTGTTACCGTATTTTACAACAAAGAGACATGCATCATACATTTGTTCTTTCACACCGAAATGTTGTGAAAATGACAAAGTAACATTTACGATCAAATCATAAAATATGACCACTCTGCCGAAAAAGCGCTACGATAAAAAAAAATTCAGAGAGCGTTTTCCAATTGTAGAACTAATCAACGGTGAAATTTTACAATTCACAGATGGAGTAATAAAAATTTTGAGTATTCTATAATAAACACAACTTCCTACTTAACGACTGCAGTTGCTTCAAAATATCAAATTGTAACATTCGTTAGACATAATGTGATGTTTTGAATTATATTTTTATTTACGTGGTCAAATAGCAACGACCACAGTTACGAGTGAACAAAGTAATTTATTAAATACAAAACTGTACACTGAGCTTATTATTTTCGATATTTTTATTTAAAAAAAAAAAAAAAAATGTGTCGGAAAAAAGTTCAATCGAGTATTTATACGTAGGTGTGGCTAAAAATAGGTATACGACTCGGAGACTCCGCAGATAAGTCATAGCACGCGTGTATCATTAATGGAAACTACAAGATATTTTGAATATTTCGTCTGAATAATTTATATACCATTTCCTTTTCGTATTCGCTCTCTAAATATGAATTTCGTCGTATAAAATTTCAATAATGAAAAAATAATAGAGCAATATGCGGTTGAGAAGAGTAATTTTAAAAAGTCGTAGAAAAATTTCCATTTTTATATGACCAACAACTAAAAACCTATGGAATTTGATATCTAAAACAAAATTGAGATGAACTGAATAGGAGAAAAATTTTCTTTGTTTTAAATTGATCTGGCTGTTTTGAGGTTTAATAGAATTTTTAAGTTTGATAAAAGAGTAGCATGAAGATATCACTTATCCCTCCAATTTTTCAAGGGCTTTTTCTACATTTTTTATAATCTATTCCGAATTGAAACGAACATGACCTAAATTATACCAGGCAAATGAAAGTCTAACGAAGTATATGTACGCTTAATTTAACAGCCACAATGCAAATTGGAAACAGAACGAAAAAATTCTTGAAAATGAAAAATTTGGTTAATTT
This sequence comes from Pseudococcus jackbeardsleyi, assembly GCA_038380155.1. Lineage (NCBI taxonomy): Eukaryota > Metazoa > Arthropoda > Insecta > Hemiptera > Pseudococcidae > Pseudococcus > Pseudococcus jackbeardsleyi. Next base: position 43,172,249 of record CM076238.1, read on the forward strand.
TTTTTGAATGTTGAAGAATAAAAATCTATTAAATGCCTATCGTTTTTTAAAAAAGGAAAACGCCGTTATTGTTGTTTAAGGTGGTACAAAAAATTTTCTCGAGAAAATGACTTGTTATGGCGACAATTTTTATAAGATGTTTTAAGTCGGCGCTGTTTCAGAAAAACAAAATTTTATAATAATTACGAATAAAATCATGAAAATCTATTTCCTAGTATGAAAAATGGTAACGTTTGGTCAGATTTTTTTCAAAATTGAAAATTTGTTTCGAAATTTCTTCAAAGCTGCAGCAAAAAATTTGGCATTTTTGTAACTTTTCAGGGAGTTTTAAACTTGATTAAGAAATTATCACACTTTATCAAAGTCAGATTTTCTAGGAACCTGATCAATTGATAATTTTTTATTAATTATTACCTATGTTTAATAAAATACCTACATAACATTACATTAAATGGTGTTTTTTGAGTTTTTTTTAAAAAAAATAATCCCTTAGCCTCAAAATAGGTTTCAAACTTGAAAGAAAATATGAAACTCAATTCAATTTCATGGATTCGTAAGTACTTGTATAGTTAAATTTAAGCACAATTTCATGAGCTCATGACTGTTTTTATGACTTTCGTAATTCATAACCACTCATCCAAAATCAATTAAACAAGATATTTTCATGAAGCTCATGAATTGAGTTTTGCCCAAATACGAAATTAAAGGGCTCTCCAAACATAAATTTATATAGTCTTGTGATTCTCTTTTGAAATTATTAATTATGGAAGTAAATTACATTTTAAAAACTAAAAATTTTAATCCAACGATTTTTTTAAAGGCATTACAATTGAAGGGCTGAAAACTATTTTTCCCTCCTCCCTCTTAAAGATTTTCATTTTCTTCATTCTTGATGTTAGATGAAAACCCGATCACTTGGAAATTAGTTTAATTTTCCACTCTTAATTTTCTCCTTCAGGTTTAAAAATAGGCAAAATTTCAATCAATATTTTTCTAATATGGCGATATTGGCGATTTTCTGATTTAGAATTGAACATTTTTTTAATGAAAAGCTTGAATAATCCTTCTAATTAATCGTTCACCAAATCGATCATCAATCATCACTTGATTAAGTTTGGGCTGCATTTTAATGCATTTTTCCAATCACCAATAATACATTTCTGTCTTTTGGTAAAAAAAAAAGTAGTATATATCAAGATTCAAGACGAAAAATTTTGATGTTGTATTTAGTATGCTACAAAAAAGTTTAAAAAATTTTTTTGATACTTTTGTATTCATTCTAATGAATATGGATTACCTATACCAACTGATTCCAATCAATTTTCCTGTTTTTACACCCAACGATCACAGGACCAATTCTGGTGAAAAATATTCTAAATGGGCCCAGGGTATAAAAATTCGACACTTCTACTAGTTTTTCTCCATCCCATAAAAATCAGAGGGGATATTACGTTACAAGGGAATAATTCATTTAAAAAAATATTGGTAGGTAGTAGGTACCAGTACGTGTGGTCATAAAAGAATTAATTTTTTTAGTAGTTAAAAAAGTAACGCAAAAAGCTCGAATTTTTGTTTCTTAATTTTATACGACTGGTCGAACAATTTTCATTTTTAAAAATAAATATGAGTCTTCAAATTTCTTCACTTTTTTAATAAGTAATATTAGTTGGTAATTTTTTTTACATATTTCGCCACCCCCCCCCCAAAAAAAAAATTCGAACACGTTTCGTCCCTTGAGTGTTATTTTAGCTCAGTTGTTTCTTCAAAACGTTTACAGCCCGAACTGTTTTTAAAATGTTTTCTAAGTAAATTTTTTTCAAAATTTCTTCAAACTTGGAAAACATTTTTCTAATTACAAAAATGTGAAAAAGTTTATTCTTTTGCATGCTCTTCAAATAGTATTTTTTTCAAAAAAATCGCTCTCGCTTCGCTCGGAGTCAGAGATAACTAAACTCAAAGTAAATTGGACTCGCGAATTCGATTGCAAAAGTCCATGAAAATTGGACTCACGAGTCCAAATTTACGAGTCCATAACCGATGGACTCTGGAGTCTCTCGCGAGTCCAATTAATGGGCTCGTAGAGTCCGTTTTCGAGCTAGTTTCAAGTCCAAAAAATTTAAACCCGTGAGTGCATCTTTCATTGGCGTCAAAACTAGAAAAACGGTTTTCTACGGACGCAGAAGAACGAAAAATCGTACGAATTTCCGAAATATTTTCCCGATGTTTGAGCATTACAAAATTTAAAGGAACTCTGGTCAACTGGACTTGGACTCGTGAAAGGACTCGTTTCAAAATCGTTGAAATAGGATTCGCGAGTCCATGATGCACGAGTCCATCCAAAATGGACTCAGACTCAGAGTCCAAGAGTCCAACCTCAAGTCATTTTCAGAACGTACTCTGGTTGCGCCTCTGGCTCGGGCAGTGTTTTGGTAGTTTTATTTTTAAAATAAACGATTTTTCACTGATCTTTCAATCAAAATAACTGATTTCTCAATCAATCCCCAATTTGTCAGAAAAAGTCAATGATTTTTGACTGAAAAATCAGTGAAAATGACTAATTTGATTTGAACACCCCCCCCTATTTTTTCTCAAATTCTCAGCCCCTCCTTTTAATTTCTGGTTGCGCCTAGGTTTTCAACTTAATTTTCGTCTCAGATCTTTTTGTCTTGCAATGAATAAAAAAAATCATTTTTATCCATTGAACATTTTCTTGAGAAATAATTTTTTTTTAATTTAAATTCTGTAGAATTTTTTAATAAGTTGTAAATTGAAAAAAATTCAGTCAAACCCTTTGCTGAATTCAAAAGTAGAAAATTTTGAAAAGTTGGAAAATTTGTATAATTTATTTTTATGAAAATTAGTTGTTTTTTTTCTGCAATAATAGGAAAAATAGTAGGAAATTTTTCAAAAAATTAAGTTGGGAAAATTTGAGGTTCCACCGACCGGGGCCCACAGCATATTAGCTTCGTCACGCCTCGCCTCTGAAAATTGGTCACTAGGTCTGTTCACATTACTCTATGGTAGTACGTTTTGAAAATAAACGATACGATTGTAGGCGTATTTTACCCCAAAAAAGCTACCCTTTTTAGAAATGCGAATCTCACGTTCTCATCTAGCACAGATACAAAATAACATACATCATTAGAGGAATTTATACAAAATTATCAAGAAAAACATTAATTTTTCCTTTTACTTGAAGCATAGGCAAACATACACACTCGAAATCACAATAGATTGCCTACTTGCTAGGTTTAAAAAGGTATCTCATCTCACTTATGAAACACTCCGTAGATTCTATCAAATTGAAATTTATGATTTTTGTACATGTACACGTGTATGCAATTTTAATTAGGCAGTATAGACATCTATTTATAATCTTTATATTTAAATTTTAGAAAAATATTCGTACCTATCTTTCTTGTTCGATTTCGTTTCAGCCAAATTCCAACTTTTTATTCAAAACATAAAAAGCAGGAAAAAAATAGCTGAAACAGTCGAGATAGTACTAAAATTGACAATATCGGTACAAACTGAACTATTCGTTTCAGCTTATTGCCATCAATCAAACGAGACTTCGCCGACAAACGTCACCAGCCCCGAGATTGTTTTCTTAGAAGCGACGCGATTTTGGATTCAACGTGTTCTCACCCCAATAATAGTATTTATTGGAATCATCGGTAATCTAGTCACCATAGCGGTTCTAACCCAACGTCGCATGAAATCATCGACCAACACCTATTTGACAGCTTTAGCAGTCACCGATTTGCTATACTTGATTTGCTTTTTCTTGCTATCTCTACAGCATTATTCCGGTAGCGACGATTCGAGTTACCACATTTATTGGAAAATGCTACCGTTTATTTTTTGGTACATTGATGCAAGCAGTAAGTAAACACTTATGAAGTACAATATTATCATAACTTCGAACATTCGCGTAATGTTTTCTTTCACTACGTTTTCTCACATCGAATTCCATTTGACGAAAAATAATTCTGCTTTTGAAAGACGCACAAGTATTCGAAATTTTCAAATTACTTCGCATTCTTATTCTTTGAAACCGGCATATATTTTTTCAGATTGAAATACAAAACAAAAAACAGATTACTTTTCGCAAAAAAAAAAAAAAGTCATCAGATTTTTCCAAGAGGAAAGTATTGAATTGTCAGGCGAATCTGATAACTAGATATTTCACGACAGTAGGAGTATTCCTTTTGGTTTGGTTTTAGAAAGATTCTTTTTAAATCTGCTAACTGAGAAATACCTACTCATTTTTTTTTAGGGGAGACGAAGTATACGAAGGAAAGAGGTCATAATATCAAATAACTATCGAAAGATAGAACCATAAATAATATAGTTCGGTCGTAGGTGTTCTCATTATCAAGAAGGAAAAAATGGAATTATTTTACCACCCAAGAATGAAAATTTGATAAATCCCATTTTAAATATCAATTTTAAATTAGAAATATGAGAAGTCAAATGATAGAAGCGATCGTTTTACACTTTTTTTTAAAAAAGTTATAAAGGTGATACGTAAGTAAAAACTAGCAAATTATGTTAACGTTCTAAAATGACGTGATAAAAATTTCGTCCCTTTTGACTGCACATGCACAAAAATCTGACCATGTTGTATTTTTCAACTTAAATTTTTTTAATTCTTTTAATACGGACGTTTTTACTCAAAAATACTGTTGACACCTGTTCCTATTTTTCATCTCCACCATATTTTTCAGCCTTGGAAAATGTTTTTTCCATGTTCGGTATAAAATCGAAAAATTCATTCAACGGTACTTATAGATTTTTTAATCCAAGTATAAAAATCATTGGAGTAATTTTTCATTATTATTTCCGCTCTTCCATGTATTTTCTTTTCAATGAACAGAAATCTATTGTATATTCTTATTTCCATTTTCAGAAATTAGGAAAAGCAAAGAAAATCGCAGTCAATGATTTTCATGGATTGAGACAACATTGATGCTATAAGAAAAAAATTGATTTGTTCGATTTTTACTGAATTTTGAAAAAAAGAATGTAAAAAGTAATGCTTCTGAAGGTCTTTTAAAAACTAGGATAACGTCAAAAATCGTACTTAATTTTTCTTCTACAAAGAATGTAATTCAATTGAGCTAGAAAAATGTAAAAGTGGGTGACTAAAAAGTGATGAAAAAAATTAAGTTTTTCAATTTTTTTTTTTTTTGAGTAAAATCTGTAGATCATGGATTTGTTCAAATAGGTATAGGTACCAATTTTTTAAAACCACCATCATCAACCTTGAAAAAATGTTACAAGTCAAAAACCTATGCATAACTTGTTAGTTGTTTTAATAGAATTCATAAATTGAAATGAATCTTTCGATTTCGACTATTTTAAAGTTTACATTTCTTATTATTTTTCCAGTCAAAAATCTGAACAAATGATATTATCTACCTACCATTTTTTTCTCCGAAGATCCAAGATCCAAGATAAAGTGCCAGATAAAATATGTGAAGAGTGGAAAATGGTATTTTTTTCAAACTCAAAACAATTCAAACTGAATTAAAATGCTGATAGATTCATTATTGAGCAATTTCAAAGTACCTAACTTTTATAAGATATCAGATCCATATTCCAGAGCAAACCCTAGGGTAAAAATCGAAAAACTGTAATTTTTCAAAATTAAAAATCCACTTTAAAAGTTTTTTTTTTTTCATTTCAGATGAGCGCATTGAGCTATTTTTAACTCACTTTTCTTGAAAAAATTATTAGTTGGTAGAAACCCTCGAGAACCGATTTGTTTTTTTTCTCCTTTGTTTCAAATTAAAAAATCAATGTAAGATTTTTTAATTTTTTTAAATTCAAATTTACACGAATTTTATGATTATTTGACGCATAATTCGTACAAATGGTATAAGTCAAAGAACTGTATATGAGAAAAGAGACTTTATTGTTTTGTAAACAAAGTTACACTCAAGTCCCTTTTCAAATATACAGTTCTTTGACTTATACCATTTGTACGAATTATACGTCATTTCATTCCATAATTTTTCGACTTTTCTAAAACTTGGAACTTTAGGGTAAAATTCTCGACTTTTTTGCTTCTAATTCTTGACCTGTTTCGAAAATTGCGACTTATTCTCAATTTACTTGATCTGTATGGTGAATAGAAAACTTGTCATGGCACCTTTTTTTTCATCAAACCCCTTAAAAATTAGGTAGTTTCCCCAAAAAATATATAGAACTAATTTTACAAAATTGAAAAAAGAGAATTAGCCAAGGAAAAAAAATAAATGAAATAATGTGACCATAAAATAGCGAGGACAATGTTTTTAAAAATTTGTGGTTCAAAGTGCGAGAAAGCACTTTAGAGTTACCTATCAATTATTTGATTTTTTTTTTTTGAAAAGTGATTTATGAATCCTTAAAATATTTTAAAAAGTTACCAAAAACACTTCAAATGATTTATGTGATCAAGTCACTAGAAAAAGTGATGACAAACACGAGCCATGTAAAAATGAGAAATCTATAAGTGCCAATGGCTTTGTTGGGTAAAAATATCCATACTAGATACAATTTTTGAGAAAAATTTTCAATTCGTTTACAACAATTTTGAAAAATTCTCTGAACATGGTCAGATTTTTTAGCTCAGCAAAAATGGATTAATGTGGATTCAAGGGGAAATGTTTATAAAATCGTTTTTTGTTTAACCACAACTTCTCATAGCCATCTTCCTTTTCAATTTTCAAAATGAAAAGTGCAAAGCAATCACATTGAATACTTCTCAAAAAAGCTCATTCGAATTTTTTCAAAGTGATTCGCAAAACCGACCCGCTACTAATCATTCATCAAAATCATAACCTAAACAAACCATGATAAAAGTTAATGCCTCCGGCCAAACAAGCACGTCATACAGAATATAAATAATAATGAACATACATTTCAGGCGGCACCTCCACCTGGCTAACAGTGTCTTTCACATTAGAAAGATACATCGCCGTATGTCAACCATTACGTGGAAGAGTCCTATGCACCGAATCCAGAGCCAGGAAGGTAATAACATGCGTTACAATTTTCAATTTGCTGGCTACGATTACGACGCCGTTCGAGTGGAAAGTGTGTCACAAAAGCGAAAAAAAACTCACGCTGGATACGACGGAATTTGGGAACAATAACACTTATAAAGTTATCTATTACTGGTTGACGGCTTTCATTTTCGTATACATTCCTTTAGTTCTACTCTGCGTCTTGAATACCTTACTAGTGGAAGCAGTAAGGAATAGCAGAAAACAGCAGAATAGTTTAACACAAGTGAGTATGTATGTACAGATAGACCGAAAATTTGTACATGTATTCGAATAAAATAAACAAGCTTAAAAAGGATGCATGAAAGAACACCCCTATACTTTTCGCAATGATTTCAGAAAATGTAAATTTGTACAATAATAACGTTTAACGCAACGTTGCACTAAACTTCTCAAAGATACTGAAAATTACGAAAAATCCAAGGATATCGCATTAAATTGATGAAAACTGCCTACCTTACTTTTTCTCCACGATTAAAATATACCTACAGAACAGATTTCTCCATGTTTCGTGTTTCGAATTTTCCAAGTGTTACGTAGATTGTAAAATTTAAAGAAATGACCGGAAATTTACGAATACAGGAAGACTACAATGATATTAGAATTGGCGATTTTACAAACTGAGGTAAACGCCTGACTAAATTAGACCCAGCGTAAGAATTAGAGTATGTATTACGCTATTTACGTCATCTGCATTCGTTTTATTTTTAAAATCCAAAGTCCCCATAGTAAACAAATGTAATTTGTATTATAATTTTCTTTTCCTTTTTTTTCTCCTTCTTCTATACGACAAATAAGTAAATTAATTTTCTGGCCAAAAGCTATGTGAAAAGTAATCGTATCATGTTGCTTGGAAAAAAAAAATGTAACAAAATACGCACCACATTTTCGTTTATGAAAAAACACGAATTAATTTTTTTTCTTTCCTTTCAGATGAAAAGTGGAATAAGTAGCAGAGAAAAGCAAGAGAATAAAATAACAATGGCTTTGGTGGCGGTGGTATTACTTTTCATCATATGTCAAATCCCAACAACCATAATGTTATTGGTATCGATATTCTATACGCCACCGGAAAAAAGCGCAGGATATTATTACAAACGCGGCTTGAATAATATCTGTAACTTTTTAATGTGCATAAATACGGCAACGAATTTCCTATTATATTGCGCCATGAGTGATAAATACAGAAGAACGTTGATTGTTACGTTCTTACCTTGTATATCGAGACATCACAGGACATTTACGGTTTCTTCACTGGCCAGCTATCGGTCTTCGATGAGAGGATCGGTGAGACAACCGAGAGTTTCGTATATTATTCCAGAAAAAGAAAATACTTTACGGCCGCCTTCGGTGCGATATTGAGACGAGGCGATGACCTGCGAAACAGATCTCTAAAATTAGAATGTCGAGTAAATTTTCACCTAAAATTACACGTACTTCGTACAACGATACCTACGCTAATTTGTACTTATTTTGGTAAATGTGTGTTGATGTGTTTGTATTTTTAAGCTATGCGATTGCATGAAAAAAACCCCTTGTGAAAATTTATTAAAAGAACATTAAGTAAGATTTAGAAAATACATTCCATACGAACTAGTCATGTAGATTGTGAATAACTCGTCGAGGAAGTGTCATGTTAAATAAAGTTTAATGTACCTAATTACATAAGAGATTTTACCAACTGTGTAAGCTTATTTTTTTTATGTGTTTAATTATTGATGTAAGTTTGGAAAATAATAATTTTTCTCAATAAAATTTTAATTGAGGTGTAAAATTTTGTTGAAAATTTTCAAAAATATTTACCATACATAATATGAAAGAATTTATCAAATTACAAATTTTTAGGAAAAAACTTCTTTCATCTGCAAATCAATTTAGTAAAAAAATACACATTCAATTAGAAAAAAAAAAACAATTTATTTAACCAGGTAAAAAATTAACAAAAATAATACTACTTTTTAAATCTCTTACAGAAATTCTTCAAAAACAAAAAATTTGATTCCATTTAGTAAATGCAGAATGCAGGGATAAAAAAGTGAGATAACTTTTTTTTCTTAACACATCTACCCACTGATGAGAAAAATAAGTACATAATACAACAGTACATTGTTGAAAAAACTGTTTTTCAAGACAATTCTGTCACAGCCATTTTCAATAGTTTATTCCTATACACAAGTACAATATATAGTGGATCATAAAAAAAAATTATGTATGTATACCTTGAGATCATTGGACAAATGTTCACGTATTTTCCTTTTCCAAACATTTCAGTTTTTCAGATAAAGAATTATGGAATCGATCGGTATAACTTTTACTGATTTCGGACAACAACGCGTACGGCGTTTCGAACCATTTAACTTCTTCGATATTTTCAGCATCATATTTCGAACCAACAACGCCGAAGCCAGAAACACACAATTTTATACAGAACTTCTCGTTTTCGTATGTTTTTATGTTCAAGAATGCCATAGAATCTGCATCAGGCTGACTAGTGGAAACGAATACTTCATCGACAAATGGTTTGATATCATTTATAGCAGCAGCAGCTTCTTCTAACCACTTTATGTCGCTCATTATTTTTGAATAATTTACTGAAAGAAACGATTTGTCTAGTTAGTTAAATTGAGTACTACAGTTCATATCAGGATTCGAGAAAATGGGCAATGGTGCGGTTTCTTAACCACGAAATAAATCGAATATAACGTTAATAAGATGAAAATAGTTTGCATGATTAACTTACCGTACGAATACGACGATTTTTAGCCCTCAAACATGAACTTTAAAACAAATTTACAACAAAAATCGCGAAAAAGTTCAAAACTTTGAAGATGAAAAAAAATAAATAATTGAATTTGAAAACTCGTTATTTTTTGGCTTTTAATAAAATTCACTTAATTAGCTGATAGCTGCTACCTTTTTTGTTGGCATCACTGTTTCCAGTGTTTCCAAATTTCAAATTTGGGATTTAATAGGATTTAATTTAATTAAAATTTTCATTTTTTCGTGTCATTTTTTTGATTTTTTCAAAAAAATGAAAAATTGGAAAAATATCAAACAAATTTTTATAAATTTTATCGCATTTTTGTTATTCTGTCTCATTTTGCTTCGCTTTTTATTGACATTTTCATTCAACAAACTCAAGAATGTCATTTCCTCATTTCCTCATTTTTTTCTTACTACAGTAATTTTTTTTTTGAAATCCATTGAAAAAAGGGGATTGACGATTAGTGACCTCTCTCTCAACAGTACTAAAAAATTCATTTTTTAAATTGAAGAAATGTTAGTTTTTGGGCGTCTTTTTCTTTTTTATTTTGGTCCTCCCAGGTCCCTACACAGTTCATTCCAAAAAAAAAAATGATGTTCAATTCTAATTCTAACTCTAACTGAATTATATTTTGATAGATACCTACAGAAAAAAGGAATTTTAGATTTTTATGGAAGGGGAGGAAAACATAAATTTTTTCAGAGTCACAAAAGTAGCACCAAAAAACGCAAATTTTCACTTTTTTGATTTTAGTATGACTGGTTGGCAAATAATATTTTCTCTGTTTTTCAACAATATTATTCTGCAAATCTTTCATATTCACTCTCCCTCCCCGAGCTTTTGATCCAAATCTTCTGTTTTTTATAATGTGAACACTGTAACACTGTAAATATTTCAATTTTGACAATTTTAGAGATTAAAACATTAGGTCTTTTCGAGCGACTCGTTTCTGTAAGTTAAGTGAGAGTGAAAGTGACTGAATTTACAGAATCTGTAACTCGTCGACCAAGTTACTGCGAGTTTTTCACGCAGTAACTTCGTAGCTGGCTCCCACTGTTGACTTTTAGCCAGAATTCTGTAGGTTCTGTAACTTTAAAAAGTCGCTCGAAAAGACCTATTGTTTAAAACGTGTTTTAAACATCGAGTTCCCAACACATATAAAATTGAGTTTAAAACAAAAAAAAAACATTCCAAACAAAAAAAACACATGTTTTTGTGGTGTTTTTTTTTTCAACAAATTTTGTACAACCCTGCCTTCACGTCAGCATTAGTATATGTATTTGCCCAAGTTGTAGTCAGTTGTGCAGTGTTATTCAGCAGTGATGTCATAACGGATAACGTAACGTAACGAAATAACGAAAATAACGGAATTTTTTCCGTTACACGTAACAAAAAAAGTAACGGTAACGGAATTTTACTTGTAACGAAATAATAACGTTACAATTTATTTTATAGATGTAACGTAACGAATAACGAAAAAATTTCGTTATTTTTTCGTTATTTTTTTCGTTATTTTTTTAGTGCTGCAAAAACGAAAACTAGTTCGTTCGTCGAAAATTAACATGCCAAAAATGAATAATTAATTTAAAATTTTGAAATCCCCCATTAGGCAATTAATAATTACCTACAACGTGAGTGATATTGATATTGAATACTTGAATATTTGATTATCTGCGACGCGACACTTCAGAAAATCAACCATTTTTTTGCGAATTTGGTACCTGAATAATGCTCTATTAAATAAGTGTAGAAAAACATGTAACCTAGTTTATGAAATTCAAAAAAATTCCTGGTGAAAATCGTCTTCAAATCAAAAGATCAAAGTGACCCTTCTGTCTCACATCAGATTTCAAGGCGAATTTTCTTTCTTTCTTTTTTTTTTTGCAATCTGAATGAAATCTAAATTCAATATAATGTCAACTTTAAAAAAATAAATGAAAAAAAAGTTTGATAAAACAACCGATTTTGTGTTTTGCCGTTCCCGTAAGGGGGGGAGCTACAGGGCATAATAATTTCCAATTTTTGCCTGTAACGGAATAACGTAACGAAATAACGGTAACGAAAAATGGAAATAACGTTATTTTTGAATAATTGCGTTACAGCATATTTCCGTTACACAAACTGTAACTAATAACGTTATTGAGAAATTTGTAACGTAACGAAATAACGTAACGGAAAAAAAATTCCGTTATGACATCACTGTTATTCAGCTGAAATAAAGATGTAGTACTAGTACCTACCAACCTACTTGCTATTATACCCATTGAACTCAGTTGTTACTTATTAGTTATTACACACAATCTTTTTCAACATATTTTTATTTTTGAATTGAATAAAATCGTATAGGTACCCAATGCAACAAAAAAAATGTAAATGTAGGTATGTAGTAATGATACCTAAGAGTAAAAGTTTATAAAAAATAATTAACTATATTACTTCAATGTTCGTTCTTTTTATTGCACATCAGATTATTGATCAATAGTTTGAAATTGAAACTATCAGATTGTTATCAAAACTGAAAACAAGGGCCTCCCTACACTGTTCTATGTATTTACAGTGTAGAAAAAAATACAACTATCTAGAGCTTGAACTGCATTCAATCTTTGAATGCACTATTTCATAACTTGCCTTGGACATTTTACACATCTATGCCCAGATAAGTACATGCTAATCAGATGAGCCTATTTTTTTGCATGTTGTGTTGTGTCCAGCATAAATGATTATACAATGCAACACAATCTCTATTCAAACTTTATTTTGGATTAAACGTCAGCGGTCCTCTGCGGATGGCTGACTGCCTTTGCTTGACAATGTACGAAGAATTGGCGCTGGTTGCCGTCACTCCACCACCCCCCATTAATCTATGGTCGACGCAATCTTGATGTTTTTTTTGTGCCAAATTGTAAAGCGCGCTAATTATCAGTTTTTCTTCCGTTTCTCGGATCAATTTAGCTTGCTTGAAATGTTTCTCCAACTCCCCGATAGTTTCAGCAGTACCTGTGGAGGTGGCAGCAACAACTCCACTGCAGCCAATAGGATTGGTAACTTTGTGCGCTATTTTACGTCTTACCAAATCGTTTTCGTCAACATTGGATGTAAAGTCACCGCAATCGAGCGATTTTGCGAGGCATCTGGCTTTGTCCAAACATTTACGATATTTCTCCGCCAATTCGTCATACTCCTGATCTTTGTGTGCGAGGGCATCAAACAGTACAGATTTCAAATGCTTCAATTCCAATGCTAATCGATCCTTTTCAGAGCTTTCTGACTGACGCAAGCCCTTTTCCAGCTGCAACTGGTCGCTCAGTTCTTTGATACTAGTTTGATCACCAATGCAGGGTTTTTCCTCTCGTTGTTGCAGTTCTTTCAGGTCAGCCTCCAACTGCATTATACGCTGGTTGGCTAGACGACATTCGTTTCGCAGTTGTTTATTTTGCTGGCTGGTATCGTCATACATGGCCTGCAACAATGGTAATTTCTCATCATCCGACTGTTTGCGATTGATCTTCAGTAACGTATTCTCATGTTGCAGTTTCACTAGCTCTCTTTTCAAATCAATGACTGATACTACACCATTATCAATCCCACACGGCGACATCGATGATGACAATGATGCAGCCGCGGCTGCAACTGTTTCACCAGCACCAAGGCCTACGGCTGATTTCACACCAACATCGATGCCACCACCTCCGCCTATGCTTACCAATTCCTCATCTTTTAGCTGAAGCTTGCTACACAACAGTTCTTCATTGGCTTCTTTCAACGAATCTCTCTCAATAACCAATCTTTCTTTCTCCCTTTGAATAGCATTCAACTTCTCCTGCAACTGGACATTTTCAAATTCAATTTTATCTGATTTCTTTGTTTCTTCATTCAGACTATTGCGGGCTTCCAAGTATTGCTTTTTATACATTTCAGCTTGGGTTCGCCAAACATTAGCCTTCTTTAATTCTTCTTCCAGTTCAAGAGTTTGCTGGATGTAATTTAGGTTTTTTTCTTCCAACAGCTTCATTTCCCTCTTCAGTTCGCTCAGCTCTTCTAACTTTTTCTTATATGATTTCAATGTGGACTCGAGCTTTTCTGCTTTATCAGCATCCTCTCTCAATATATCCACTTCATCTTTGAGATGCCGGGCCTCAGCCGCGGCGCGTTGCAATAAATCGAACTTGACTTGCAGCTCTTCCATTTCTTTTTCCCGCATCGCCAACTTGACACGATAATCATCACGAGAGGTTTCCAACTTGAAAATTTCTTCTTTCAAACAGTCAATCTGCTTCCTCAGGCCACTGTCTTTTGATAACGTGCTCACAGTTTTCTCCAGCCGTTCCTCCAGAGATCGTTTCTCTTCACAAACATTCTGCTTCTCTTCTTGCAATGCGCCTAGTTGACTCTCCAGTTCAGCGCATCTGTATGCTAGCCTTTGTTTGGCTTCAGTAGCAGACTGTAACTCTTGCAGCAGATGATTCAATGGCATCTCACTGACAGCTGTAGAAACTGTTGTAGTAGTATCCACTGTACAGCCTTGATTGTCAGCACTGCCTGTACCTCTGCCATGGCCTTTCACACTCAAATGCGAACTCAGACTCATAGGGGTCGATCCCAGCAGCGTTTCCAATTCCTGAATCGACTGCATAATAACACTTTGCATGCTTTCTTCCATAAGCATGATTTCTTCAATATACTGCTGCTTTTTCTCACAGTTAACGGCGCATCCTAAAATCAACTGCAACAATTTAACCATTTCAACAATGTCCTTACGTTCGCCAATAGCCACTGCATCTGGTTTAACAAAACTGATATTTTGATTCACAAACTCATGATAGTAATCAGTCACCGCTTCAATTATCTTTTTCAAATTGCTCACTTTCAAACGCCAATTATCGCCAACATCCAGTTTGATTTTTGATAGCCACATTTTACTAAACCATTCAGGCGCAATCTCATGTAACACTTGTGCCATTACTACACCATCAGTCAGATGACCGACACTGAGAACTTGGTGATTCTGGTTAGCCTGGAACGTTTGCAGCCATTGAAGCAAAACGTTACACAATTCTTCGTTTGATGACATGATGAGGTAACAATTTATGCAAATTGAGCCAATAAGGCCTTTTTTCAAAAAGTATCAAGGCTGTGTTTTACATTACTGTCTTTTCGAATGTATGTTCATCATTATTCTAGTTGCACATTACACTGGTGAAATGGGCTGTGTTTTGTCACCACCTGTGCTCTGCCACTTTGTGTAGTCTTAGGTTGCTTTTGTTAAGGTTGCCTAGCTTCTTCCAAACTGAAACATATAAAAATTCATGTGTGATTTTTTCAACTTTGACATAGCTGTGAAAATTAGCGCAAACGACTTGAGAATACATTGGGAAGGGTCAACAACAGTCCCCTTGTTCAGAAAAGAAAAATTAAATGGTTTTCATGGAATTATTCAATGCTTTTAATTATCTTTTTTTTCCTTCTCTATTATTTTCCTTTTCAAAAATAGAAAAAGAAAAAAAAACAGAAATTTCAAAGAACTGGAAAAGTCACATTTGCGAACTACCTTTGAACCTTTGACAATACAAGCTTTGAACCATCGCCAAGGAAACCTTTTTAGCAGAATGAGTAAATATTTTTCAGAAGCAAAAAATTGAACGATTTCATGGAATTATTCAAAAACTGAAACACGACTTTCAAAGAAATAGAAAAGTCATTGTAGCGAACTACCTTCGGGCTACCACTGTGGAAGCCTGTTCGCAAAAATACCTAGAAAGAGTCTGAGAGAAGAAATTCTTGTCAAAAAATCACTTTTTTCAAGTTTCCATACAGTTATACATGGAATTATGCTTCATTCAAAATCTATATCAACAACCTGGTAATATTTTACTTGTTTCTGATAGCAAATTCCGCGTTCTTTAAAAAATGTAAAGAAAATTTGGATCCGCGTTACCCGTTACCCTTTGGTCCAAAATGGACTTTTTCTGGCGAAAATGGGTGAAAACCACAGTCATTGGAAATTTCTAAATGAATATTACCTACTTATTCCATTTCTTATGATCGTATAAGGACAGAAAAGCAATTTTGGAAAAATTGTGGAAAATTATCTAAGGCCATCACTCGGGTTTTGAGTGGTTCGAGGAGTTCCTCTGACCATACCTCATCACCTCCAATTGGCCAAACTCTCGCACCTCAATTTGTTTCCTCACAGCAGAGGTGAGTAATTCGACTTTTTGTCGGGCATTTTTTGATTTTTAGCCAGCCCCCCTCCCCCACCACTTAAAAATTAATATGAGTATCGAAATACTAGATTGCTGGCAAGATGTGATTTATTTTAGAAAAAAATGCAAAAATTAATTGTTTACCAGAAAAATGGTAAAAATTACTGAATTACTTTCTGCATGCATAGAATTTTTGAAAGATTTTCAACTTGTTTTAAAAACAATTTTTCGAAAAAATCTAAATTCAATTTGTTGTCAAAGTAGGGTATCAGTTTTTTTTTCTCGCAATAAGCAATAACGATTTATTGAACTTTCATTTTGATGTCGAATATTTCAATTCATGTACTACCAAGAAAACTGTTTTCTGCAATTTTTTCTATTTTCCAAATTTTTAAAACAAAGAAAATGTTTCTAAGAAACTATGTAAGTATCAATAATTGTATCCTATGGTTGTTTGCGTTCCACAATTCCACATATCTAACAGTCAGAAAATTAAGCCAATTTTTTCATCGAAATAAATACTTATTTGCATTTTGTAGCTCGTTACTATTTTTTTTTTAATACCTAAAAAATAAAGAAAATTGATCCTTGAAAATGGGATTTATTAAGAAAAGGTAATAAGTGCCTATGCAAAATTTTTAATGTATTTTTTTCATTCAATTTTGTTCGCTTTAGTCAAAAAATTTATAATAATCAAAGAAATTTTTCGTTGGAATTTGAAAATGAAAATAAAATGATTTTTATACTTTTTTTAATTGACATCTTTCGAAAGTGAAAAAGAAACGAAGATGATCTTTTTATGGGATCAATAGATGAGTGAGATATTACAAATATTATTCAAGATGGGGGAGGGGGAGTGAAGACCAAACAGAAAAAATTCACACAGACTTTTTTATAATATGTATTACTGATATCAAACTACGTGATCCTGAAAAAGAAATCTAATTACAAAATTATTTGCACGAATTTGTTTAATAATTTTCTCTTCGTGGAAGAAGGGGAAGGGGAAGGTGGGTTGCACAAAATTGTCATTTTTGGAAGGCTCTCAAAAAAATTTCAAAAATACCTACGTTTTAATCCGAAGTAATAACCAATTCATGAAAAAAAAGGTACAAAAATCTTTGAGCATAAAATTCTGCTTCAGAAAATTTGATTAATTATACTTTCAAGATGAACTATTCTTTTTTAAAATTATTGTATGATTGAGTATGAACAGAAGAGAACACAAAATTCCCCTAGGTAAATTCAGAATTTTTTCTCAATTTTTTTTCGTTTTGAATACTTAAGTGAGATTCCCTACACCTCAACCATAAATTAAAGTAATAAAAATTCAAACAACTTGAATCAATAATAATTCTTCAATTTTAGATTAATTTTGCAATGTTATATATTTTTTAAAATTTTAGACGAATATTATTTTGATTTCAAGGAGTCAGTTTTGACGTTGTCTCGAGATTTTATGTGATCCCTCACGATCCCTTTTTTTGGAAGCTCCGGCAAGATTTTTATATTTTTCGGTTTCATTAATTTTCTCCTGAAGCGATGAAACGCCTCGAAATCACAGCAATTACGGATTATCTCTCTTTCAGTAAATCAAAAATAGACCAGAAGTTCATTTTCAGTCGTCAAAATTGATTCTTATGCCTTTTGGGGAAATTGACAGTACTGAGGAAAATAGAAAATTTTAGCCGAATGCTCCAAAATGATTGAAAATGGCGAAATTCGGGGTCGAAGGAAGGAGGACCTGGAGGAGGTGTATGTAAAAAATAAAAATTAAATTTTCATGATTTTTGCTAAAAAAAAAAATTGAAAAAAAAATGTTGAAAAAATCAATTTTCAGAATTTTCAACGATTCATTCTTCAAAGATCGAAAAATCAACTTGAGCAGCTGAATTTTTGAGTCAAGGGATTTTAGACAAAGTTCTTTTCAAAAATAATGCTCTCATTGAAATCTGAGGTAGGTAGATATTGATATTTAATGTCGTGTTTGGGTATGGGTCGGACTCTAGCGTTTAGCCTCTTATTAGGCTCCAGGTTGACATTTTACCTTCAAATTGCAATCCATATTTCGAAAAATTAAAATTCTTTTAAAAATGCCTCGAAGTTGAAATATTTATCAACTCTGCTCTCTCTATCTACGGAGATTAGTAGAAGTACCCTGTCCACTCACTATTCTAATCGATTTGGTAGAACTCTAGATACTTGATTGAGAGCTACGACTACGAGGCTGGGATTCTGGACCATTATCAGGTTCGGCTTCGAGTTTGAGTCCAAGTTGAGTGCTTGAAGAGGGCATATGATGTATGAAGATAAACGGATTTTGAACTTTGCGATCGTAATCATATAAATGAAATATAACACTTATAAGATAAAAATAGCTTACATGATTAACTTACCGTTCGAATACGACAATTTTTAGCCCTCAAACTGGAACTTACTGGAACTTTAATAGAAATTTACAACAAGAATTGCGAAAAAAGTTCAGAACTTGGAAGATGCAAGATGAAAATAAAAACAAAAAATTTGAAAGTTTATTTTTTGGTATTTAATAAAATTCACTTAGCTGCTACTTTTTTGTTGGCATCACTGTTTTCAAAATTGGGATTTAATTTGATTAAAATTTTCATTTTTTTGGGTTATTTCAAGAAGAATGAAAATTTTTTTAAAAAAATTAAACGAATTTTTATAAATTTTATCGTATTTTTGTTATTTTGACTCATTTACTTCACTTTTTATTGAAATTTTTTATTTAAATCAGGAATGTCATTTCACGACAGCATTAGTGTATCTTAAGGTGTATGATTTTGAGGCAAACATAAAGCGTATTTATTAAGATCATTTCCATCCTCCTGAAATTCATTTTGCAGGGAAAACTAAGGGAAGTTTTTGTAATTAGTATTTTATCTACACTGAATGAGTACTTTGATAAATCAAAATCGTCATTTACTTATTTTCTTTAATTCGTTTTTTTTGTTGTTAAATGTTGATGAGTTTGTTTTGTTATTATTTGTGTAAATAAAATAATAATTCATACACGTTCGGTTCGTTCATATTTTCTACTCCAGTTCATCTTTATTGAGAGTTCATTTCCATAATAATCTATCTTGAGTGCAAGTGATACGTTTGTTTATAAATTGGATTACACTCACTCGCTTTGATGCACCTTCACCTGGGATCTCAGGAACTTTCAGTCGTTTCAATTTGCGGTAAGTTTCAAGATTTTTGATTTCTTAGGTGATATTACTCTTCAATAATCCATACAATGTTGTTCTTTTGTTACTGATTTGCTCCTATTCACTTAAATGAGTATCAACATTAATGACAAAGGTTCTACAATTTGTTTATGATGATTCAATCTCTCACATTACCACTGTTTTTTAATCTACTATCTATTATACAAAAAATCATTTACAATCTTCCACATTTCGAGTTCACCTTTTACTCATTTGTTGGAGGTTAGTCGAGTGCAAGTTAATCAGTTTTTACACTCGACTTTTTATCTGATCTAAAAGTGTCTAATTAATGTGGCATGTTTAATTGGTATACTTCATGTGATTAGGGGGTATTTTTAACAAAATTTTGTGATTATGGAAAGAATTGATACCCCAGTCTTATACACTAGACTCATCTGCTCTCACTCTTGTATAGGTAATCTACAGATAGCAAAAAAAAAAAAAAAAAGAAACAAACTAGCCTATAACATAAATATAAGTTTCGGTCAAGAATGTCCATTCATGATGACTCATTTTAATGTCAATATTTACATAAATTTTTTACATGCTCCTACCGCAATTTCAATTCATTTAAATCCATTTACATATTTGTATTGAAAATACTACTACGTCATCAAATCGACTATCTGCCGTCTGACCGCTCTTGGGAAATCAATTGATATGAAGTATTGTAGCTCACCTACTTTGAAAATTACATCGGTAACCCCTTCGTACGTCCAATTTTATTTTTTCGAAAAGTAATGGCGAATTGTTGGCCTTACGTTATACGACCGTGATAATAAAGCTGTTCACCTTGTTAACTACGCCGCTAACTTTGCAACCATTTCAATTAAATTTCGCGTAATTCTTTCCGTCTTTAACTTTCGTCTAATTCCTTTAAATTTCTTATCTTCCTGAACTTTTCTCCTAAAGTTATTATATCGATACATACCAGCGATTGAGGTTAAGTAATGCCAAGCCATGGAAAAAAAAGAAACGCGGCTCGAATCATCATTATCAAGATGTCCTTCA
The DNA here is from genome assembly GCA_038380155.1 of Pseudococcus jackbeardsleyi. Lineage (NCBI taxonomy): Eukaryota > Metazoa > Arthropoda > Insecta > Hemiptera > Pseudococcidae > Pseudococcus > Pseudococcus jackbeardsleyi. The sequence continues at coordinate 43,192,515 of CM076238.1, forward strand.
TTTTTTATACAATTTCTCATCGGTGTGAAAAAAAAAACTCATTTAGATCTCTCCAACGTATGAAAAATAATTGAACCGGTTTAGTTTGTTTGGGTACTGCAATTTGTAGTTTTCAAACAGAAGAAAGTTTACTTATATGACAGGACAGTAGTCCAGGTTTATTTCTTCAATAAGAATAATTTTTTCAACTCCAAAATATTATTATTTATTTACGTTTTGAAAACTTGTAGTTTGTCTGAAAGAATGGTTCATCTTGAACAGAAGGTTGCTCCTTTCGTTTTGAATGACTGTACGATGACTCATCATTCAATTAGTATATTCGCGTTATCCCCCGAGCTATCCTATAAAATAGGTAACAAAATAGAATAGAATTCGTCATTCGATTGTTTCCACTTGCAGATCTACTCTTTATCCTTTTTTTTTTCATTCTTCGTCGTTATGCGGTTATGAGAAACCGTACAAGTGGCTAGACTCTGATTCACTTTCGACGAATATATTTAGAACAAACGGACGACTAATTAATTGAAATTCGATGTTGGAAATGTTAACTTAATTATACAATGTTTTACTTTCATGTGGTTTTTCTAATAATTCAGGAGACTCGAGTAATTAAAATTTACGAGAATGTGACCTTTCGAAACGCTACTTTTGCTCGGGATTTTCGAATTTAATTATGAAAAATAGATTTATAAATACGTAATCTGACCGATTAATTATGAGATATTTTAGTTTTTCATAATCTTGTGATTAAGGCGCGTATGTGTATAATTTTTTAATTGCATTTAATGTCGAAAAATTATTAATTTCGCGATAATTATGTTACGAAAATTGCAATATTGCGAGTAAAAGGTTTCCTTTTTTCAATAGGTAGGTGAAAGAGCAATCTGCAAGGTGTCTATAGATCGGCAAGTCTTGTTTTTTCTCTTCTTTTTTTTTCAATATTTTTATGATTCCTTTATTTTTTCTAAATTTATACATTTAAAATTTTTTCCATATTTCAAAATTTATACATTTAAAATTTTTTCAATATTTCAACATCTTCATTTGAAATATTTTCAATATTTCTACATCTTCATTTGAAATTCGTTCAATTGATTTTTCCATCTGATAAATTGGTATAAAAATGAATTTCTGCCTCTTACCCCTTCAAAAAAAAAAAAAAAAAAGAGGAAATAGTCTTGCTCAAGTGTTGATTTTTCATTATGAATTTTTTAAATACACCTTCGTTCGTGACAAAATTTGCAATTGTGTTTGCGAAGTGACAACATCTTTATTTTTTGCCAATATGTCGAATCCAAAAAAGGAGTCTTGTTTACCGGGGGAAAAAATCAAAGCACACGTCCGATACCGGTTCAAATTTACACGTGTACTTTACCTTAGTATACGAAGCATGTTTCATGTTTGCTGTATCGAGTTTGTGAAATAAAAAGAACGTGTACCTGAAGCGTATAAGGAGCATGTTCGTGTCACTGGGATAAGTGTAAAATCAATTCAAAATTAGGTATAAAAATTTCAAATTACCGAAACGAATTATTTTTTGTGCGTGTCTGTGATTTATCTCTAAACGTGAAAGAATTGTTTTTTTTTTCTGGGGAGTAAAAAAAGGCTCAATAACTTGGACTGCTTTCGGTATATTGTCAAGTGATGGAAATCAAGTGCATTGTAATGTTATATTCGTTCTATGGGTAGATGAATCATCGGCATTGGAACTTGGAAGTGAAAAAAAAAATTAGATAGGAGGTGGGAAGAAAAGGTGACGAAAAGCGTAACTGTGTATATGGTTCATAGGCAACACATGTACACTGCAGACGTACTTACGTAGATTGTTAACATATTTTCAACTACATACGTATATAAGTAGCTTAGAGTCAGAGCTTTCGTATGATTTGAAATTTAACTATTGTGCTATTGTCTGTTTTGATGATACTATTCAATCGTAAGCCTCTTTTTAGTGCTGTAAGTAAATCGAAATAGAGAAATTCATATTTCAATAGGATTAGAATTACGAAAATTTTTTCTAAATTTTATACCAAAAATTTACGACAAGGTCATGTGGATGATATTGGTGGTGAAAGTATATGCTTTTGAAAGGAAGAAGAGTACTTACATGATTAATTTCAAAACCAAAACATACCTCTTGGCAAATTTTCTCGTCTTTATTTAAATGATTTTTTACGAGTGAATTTTCAGCTCATTTTGCATGTAATTTTTTTTAAAGCATACAACGACGAATATTGCAAACATTGTATAACAAGATAAGCACGATTTAAATCTTCACGAGAGTGTTCAGTTCCTGTAACGGTTCGTTTTGCAACGAACGACATAGGCGAGAATTCAATAAGAAATGACGTCGAAATTGTATTTTTTATTAACGTTGATTTACTTAATTCTAACTGCTCGATGACGAATGGTGAAAAACACGTGGAAATTGATAGGATATGATTTGTTGTATGATAACTGAAGCGAAGCTGAAGGTTATTATTCCGTTTTGAATGGCGAATGCATTCAATAGTCGCAGGTTTATGCCTATTTATGCAATGTAAAGGTAAAAGGAAAGGTAGAGAGGTAATTTTAGGTATTGGTTCGATATCGTGATGTACAAGTGAAGTATTCACGATTCGTCATTGATGTGGAATTCAAGATGAATGAATGAGAATTTTTCATTTTTCATGGATTTTAGGATTGGTATGAGGTGTGTTAAAATTAATATTTTCGTTATATTTTTAGAAAGTTAGAACAAGAATATTTTCTGACTGTGATTTGAACTCAAAATCAGTTTATTCTTTCAAAAAAGTTGGAGGAAGTGGTTTCGAGTCCTCAGGAAGATGTGATGAAAATTTTATTTCCTCTCCTACAGACTTTATCTTTTCTCAATCGCTCCTCAAAAAAAGTTACATTTTTCAGCAGATTTTATTTTGGATTTTTTTACCCAAAAAAGTCAACAATGACAATTTTTCCATCGTATTTCAATTTTGGAAAAATATTTTTACGTCTTTTCTTTTCATCTTTGAAAGATGATCTAAGTGAAGGATTGGAAAACACAATTTGAAAATCGCTGAATTTATGTATGATTTTCAACAAAAATTGTTCAAAATTTGTTTATTTTTTTTTTATTTTTTGTCAGAATTTTAGAAAAATACTTTCGGACTAGAAAGTGATTTTTTCAACTACTCTGAAAAATAATGAAGATGAATAAGAGGATTAATAAAATTGTTTGGGAAAAACATCGATGCTTTAACACAAATTTTGGTAAAATTTTCCCAAATTTTTGAGATAAAATTTATGATTAGATGGTTAGAGATATCTGGCAGGGTGAGGATTGTGCTGTAGGGAAGTTGATGGGCTTTTCTAGGTTTAGACCTAGATACAATTTCTTGATCACTGAGGAAAAATTTCTTGCTGATTTCGTTATAGAAAATATTTTTTCGTGAAAAAAATCCACCATTTTTGTCAGTTTTGGCTTAAAAATTTGATTTTTCAGATGAGCAAAGGGCCTTGCCAAAAAAAAATTATTAGAAACAAAATGGTTGGACGTAGAATTTTCTTTTTCTGTAAGGCAATTAATTTCTAGGAGGCTTACAGTTATTGAAATATTTTTGCTTTCGTTTAGAAATACAAATTTGAAATTTTTTTTGAATAGAGAAATGAAAAGTTACCTAATGTAAGCTCCTTAGAGAACAACTAACTACTTGCGAAAAGAAAATATAATCTTCGAGTGTTCTGGTCCTGGTAATTTTTTTTCTTAGAATGTTTACTTCGCTCAGCAATCAATATTTTTTGTGTTGAAAATTGTGAAAAACTATCGGAGAAGAATTTCGTTTATTTAAATAACAGCAAATGTTTGAAAAAAAAAACCACCATGGAATCATCCTACTGAGTACTGCCTCAAAACAGATTTCAAAAATTTTCGAAATTTAGATTTAGGTATGTATTTCATTTCTTTCGTGTCATAATCTTATTTGTCTTTTTAGATTTTCAAAATTGAAAAAAGAACATAGAATTATTTGAGAATTGAATGAAAAAATGTCTATAAAATGTATTTGATGAACGAAGGGGTATTTACATTTTCAATGAAAAAATTTTGTTCAAATTGAAAAATGTGCCAAAATGATAATGTATGCCAGAATGTTTAACAGGTTTTTCAAGCTTCCAGTGATGAATATGATGAAAAATCTTAGCAAGTTGTGTATTTTTTTTTTTTATTAAAAATTCATTTTTCGCGATATTTTTTTTCAATCATCAATTTTTGATTTTTTTTGTATCTTTCATTTTTTATTGAATTGATTTTTTTTATGAGTAAGTTAGTAAAATTACAAATTTCTAAAATGATTTGAAAAAGTCGTCCTTTAATAATTTTTTGAAATTTTATTCGTAACAATGTATGTGCTTTCGTAAAGTTTTTCTGAAAAATTTATGAAAATTACTTATGAAGTTTAGATTTTTAGTTGAGATTTTTCACCAACTGCTAACTAAGTCCCTTCAAAAAATCTACCAAAATCTAATAAAATTGTACTCTATACTTTTCGACGAAGTTTGATAAATAATTATTTTATGAATGAGAGAAGTGCGTAATTTTTTACTTTTCGTAAATTTGAGTTTCTCAACTAAAAGTGAATGTGTATTGCGTATTTCGAATTTTCTATCTATTTAAAAAATATTTTCATTACATTTCACAATTTCATGCATTCGATGATAAGCGTGACTTTTTTTTTTTGAAAAATATTCATATCTTTTTTTTTACTGTTAAAAGTTGGCATTAGTCAAATTAAACGGTTGACCTCTGCAATACAATATTTATCTATGATTCATACTTGATGGTTTTTTTATATGGACTACTTTTTCGCCTTCAGCGGATCTATTGTTTTACGATGAGGGGTTTCATCAGCGATAATGTTATCAATTTTTTTATCAATTGAACGATAAAAAAGTAAATTATCCGTTTTTATCGTTCGCATGAGCAATTTATGCAGTACAGTATGCGAAATCAAGCATTTTGTTTGTAGATAGAGGTATCTCTTTTGTTAAAATAAAATGGGAGATATTCCGTTGGGTGAAGATCTGAAGAAGCATATCAAGTGTAACTGACTGTGAGAAATGAACGTACAGAAACACATTAGTGAAGAACACGATTGAAAGATGTTCGTGTGTCCCTACTCCCTATGTAAAGATTTCTACTACTGGTAAAATAATCGATTCAGAATGGAGATTTGAACTGTTATTCCAAAAAATTATAAAAATTTCTCCACTTTGGAATGGGAATTGAACTTCGTGAATTAATTTTTATTTCAGTGTGTCTCGTCGACTCAGCTCATACAAAGAATTGATAATTAACCATCTAATTATTGAATTTTAAAAAGGATTTGGAGCAGGAAGTTTTATTTTTATGATTTTTCTCGAAACTTTTTACTACTCAAAAATTTTTTCTGCCCACAAATTTTTATAATTTTAACAAAAAAATGTTCAAAATCTGAATTTTACCTATTTAAGATAGAGATTTTTTCAACTCTGTAGTCCTAATGAAAGATAGAGTTTGAGTAAGTAGTAAGTACTCAGGTTTATGTCTCATTTAGGAAATTGACCATTTCAAACAACGTTTGTGTTTTTATACCTCACTGATGCATTGACCTTGAAATTGGAAATTTCTCATTGCTCTCTCAGAAGGAGGTTCAAAAGTCTACAGATCGCGAATTTGAATGTTTTCAATTTTCGTAAACTTCAAATAAAGCATTTTACAAATTTTTCGTTTTTTGTCCTCGATATAAAGAAATGGAAACCACATTTTGGAATATTTGTCTTGAAAAAAACTTCCAAATTGGTTTAATTCGCTCGGAAAATTTCGTCAAAAAATCCTGAAAATTGATCAATTTGATTTCCAATCAAGTTCATCTAAATTTGTCGAGCCCATCAATTGTATTTTTTTTTTTTTTTTTTGAAAATTTACCCACCCTTTTCCCACCACCCACCATCTAGAACACTTCAGCTGAAATAAATCGACTTCAAAGACCCTTTTTGACCTGAAAAAAATGCACCCCAGAAACCAATACCGAAAAAACCTTTATACAAAGTCGAATCCCAGCCGTCAAATTTACTAACTCGAGTTATCGTGTTAGGAAACAATATACGTGGGAATAAAAGAAAAAGAAAAAAAAAAGAAACTCGAATGATTGCTAAAGTGGTTGACGTAGAAGCAAAATGGCAGGGTTTAAAAGAAAAATACGTCTTAAATTTAATGGAAAAAATTTCGATTCAACATGTGCGGTTTTCTATTAATTCAAATAACGCGGGCGTCGAACAAAATGTCGCCATTTGGCCATTTGTGCCTTTGAATTATTTAGTGAAGATAAAAAGCTATCGTTGTGTATTTTGGTTGATTGGATCTGAATTCTATACGATCAAAATGCCTTGAAAGTGTCGCTGTCACTTTCGAAATATATCCACTTATAGTCAGACTACCTATCGAATATTATCCTTAATTTTGTTATTTCTTTCTTTCCAACGTTGTCCTCGTTCGGAAAATTTTTTTTCGAAATAATCGCCATAATTATGGCAATAAAAGCGCTCGAACCGTGTAAAGAAGCATATACATAACGAACCTGATAAATGAATAGATTTCGCTGTGTAGTAGATATGTCCGAGACACGTGAAAATTAGATTTACGTATTGACGAAGTATAAAAGTATAGAAAAAATTATAAGCGACCGGTGGTAGGATAGTAAGGTTATCTTTTTTTAAAACCTTAAGTACGCTTTCAATTAGGTCTTATTGAAGATGGAAAACAACAAAAAAAGCGGACGTATTTCATCTTGAACTTTCCGGCGACCTGCGCTTCTTACACTTAACCTTACTTAGTGAACCATTGAAATGGTATACTGCTGAGTATACGGTAGCATGGCGTTGACGACACGGTAATTTAATAGCAAAAAAACGGAACATTTTGTAAACACAAATGTATACGACGGGACCGTTATGCGTCACTGATTCGAAAATATTCCGTTTATCGAACGGCATAGACAAGAGTCCGCATCATCGCACTCGCGGTGTCTAAATTACAATCATACTATTGACAGAATCCATGATATACTCGTTAGCACGTCTACAGTTCTACGTGGGACGATGGCGAAGTCGGAAAGTGTCATAAGATGTTACGAGAATGGTTTCGGGTTTGGGTTTTATTGAAAATTGTGTCAAGTTTTCCTCGTACGGAGAAAAAACGCTTCAAAATTGTAGATTAGTTTTTGGAATTTTTTCGATTTTTGTTCAAGATTCTATGGAGAAATATGAAAAATTAGAAATATTGAAATCAAAGAAGAGGAATTGGGGAAATTTTATAATAATTTAGTGTATTATATGACACATTATGACAGAAAGTAAACATATAGGAATTTCCGAGACTATCGTAAAAAATTGATATTTCAATTTTGGAAGGAAGCAGATTAGTGAATTTTTTAAATTGAAACTTCAATTCAAAAATTGAAATTTCACATTCAAGAAAAGAGTTGGTAATTAATAATTATTAATTATTATCTCAAAATACGAAATCATTCAACTACACAGCCATAAGGTTAAGTGTGTGTTGAAAAAATGAATTGTTGAAGAATTTAACGATAGTAAAGTAATAAAAAGTCAACGTCTCGTCGTGTTGAAAATATCACATTTTGATTGATGAGAGTAATAAATATTGTTGAAAAATGAAAAATGTCACAATGTGACGACTCAAATAAAAACTGAAATCTGATTCAATTAAAAAAAAAAAAATCAATTACCTATAAAATTATTTACATTATAAAACATGGAGAAAAAAATTCCAAATTTTCAGGAAAACTATTAAATTTTCAGCTGGACCAAATTCGATTTTTTTACATTCATGTTCGTTTTGAAAAATTATTTTTTTACAAGCAAGATGTATGTTTTTTTCCTTCAGATGATTTGAAATTTTGGATATTTTTCTGCCTGATTTAATATTTTTGCCTTTTTTCTGCATTTTTTCAAGTTTTACTCTAAAATTTTACTTCTGAGTTTTCGTTTGTTTTTAGAAATAATTTTAGTTCCAAATCTGTTTTTTGTTTTCTTGTTTCATTTTGCAATTTGTCAGTTGTTTTCATCGGTGGCGGTATATCCAGAATCGTCTGAGGGGGGGGTCTGAACCAGTGGCGTCGGAAGTTTTTTTTTGGTGGCTGCAAAATGAGTACAGAGACTTGAAAAAACGAGAAATTTTGCGGGTGGGGAAGGGGGAGTGGTAAAAAGGCGCCTTTTTTCGTACAGTAATGGGCGAAGCTTCGAAAAAATTGAATATTTGAAGCCCAAAAAAGACATTTTTAAATATGGTTTTGTTAATGTCCGAGTAAAGTGAGGGCGAAGCTTTAATAAAATTGGATTTTTCAATTTGTCTAAAAAAAATATTTTTCTCAAAAGTTCTTGACCTCAAGGAGGGTCCAGACCCCCCCCCCCCCGCTTCGGCACTGGTTTCTATTTGTTCTTGAAACTGATTTCAATTTTTTTAATTTTTTCTAAAAATAATTAATTTTATTTTTTTTGGTTTTTTTCTGCAAAATGATTTGATTTTTTCATTTTGTTTTTTGAAAATCATTCTTTTTTCCCCTCATCCATGAGAGTAATTTCAATTTTGGAGCAGACAGGGAAGGTTTCTATTTTTTTAAATGATTCAAATTTGTTTTCCCGAGCAAAACAATTGTTTTTCTGATTTTATTTTGAAATTGATTTGTGCTATCATCAGTTTAATTCTTATAACGTTTTGAAATCGCTTCCAATCGATTTGGGAGGTCGAAAATAGGGCAAATTACAAAAACAGCTCCTTTCGTTGATTAGATTCAAATTTTGCCTACAATTTGCCGGGCAATGAGGTACGCAACTTTAAAATTTCAAAAATTCGTCAAAATTTGAGAAATCAACTTCAGCCCCTGAAATTTCAGATGCGAGGTTCTTTGATGATATTCTTCTAAATTGCTCAAAATTTTATTTTGAGTTGGGATACCTCCGTTGTTGTTGGTATTTTCACTTCTATTTTGAAAAATTCTAAACGATTGATGGTGAGTTTTTAAAAAATTGTTTGGATTTCAAACTAAATTCACGAGTGTTTAATAAAAAGTTTTTCTTCGAGGAGAAGAAAAAGAAGATTGGTCAAGTTTATTAGCAGGTGGCTAAGGGCACAACATAAGTATAGCAAAAAACTGTGTTTTTCGGAATTTAAAAATGGTCGTTTTCAGGGAATAATTATAAGATAATTGGAATTCTGGACAGTCGTTGAACAGTTGGACTCGAAATGAAAGGTATTTTGAATCAGCTCACAAACAGTACAAATAGAGTGAAAACTGAAAAACAAAAACCAAAATTTAAAAACTGAAATTGAAAGTTGAAAAAATTCTGTAATTTTAAAGGAAAACGTCAATCGTCAGTTTTCATCATTTCTTTTTTCTTGTGCATAAAGCAGCTATCCCAGAAGTGCTTGAAAAAAAAACGCCAAGTTACGAAAGAAAAAAGTTTTAGTGTTTAAACTTTGAAGCATGTTTCTTAACATGACTTTTTATTGTTTTTTTTCTGTATTGTCCGGATATAGAGTTACGAAGATAACAAGTTCTTCTTTCTCTAAAAATTATAAGTTTGATTTTTTTTTCTGTTTCGTGCTTTTTTCGAAAATCTAAATTTTACTTCAGAAGTGTAAGGAAATTCGATTTTAATTAGAAATTTTCCATGTTTTATCCACCGATTCTCAAAATAATGTAACCCTGCTGTAAAGAAGGGAGTAATTTTCTTAATCTTTTTCAGGATTAGGGACCTTGTGTAAAAAAAATCGATGTTTTTTATGTTCATGTGTTTGGTCCAGATTTGGTGTCATTTGGATTAAAAACGTAAAAAATGAGACAACGATTTGTTTTACACTAGGTCCCTTCTTTACGGCTGGGTCACACGCATTTTATGTCTTCCTTTGATCAGAATTTCACTATGAGAACAGAAAATGAAACTAAATTGAGAAATTTCAATACAGTATTCTAATATTCAAGATTGAAATTTTGCAGAATATTTTTCTTCCTGAAAAGTATTTCCTTTTTTTTTTTTTTTTTTTTTTTTTCAATACTCTTTCTCTATAACGATAAAACCTTGATTCAAAAACACACCCTAGGTACTGAAATAGACGACAATTGATACCTTTGCCGCGCTATGCCATGTCATGTGCGGAAGACAAAACTTTCAATCAAGTCGCCGCTTTAGTCACGTTTGTCCAATACACTGCGGAGTGCAGACTCATGCACGCGATAAATTTCCTTGGAAACTTCATTACGTATGTCAACCATGTAGAAATTATAATTTTAGTACTCTTAATTAATCGGCTATTTATTTAAAGAGGAAAAAAGCTTGTAACTGTAGGGTTAGTAGGTAACTTTTTCCTACAAATATAGGTAGGGGGGCGAATTGCCCGGTATGGCCGCAACGAATAATGCGGTCTGTCTTCCGTGACGTCGAGTAGGTACCCTTGGGTAGGTATAGGCTACCACAAGGGGTGACGTGAGATATGTATACGCTCGAGTAGGTACCTATCTGTTCCCTGAACTCGTCCGGAGATTGACCCCGTCCGAATTGGTTGCCTGTATAGTCCCTAAACTCGTCCGGATATGCAACCCGTCCGAATTAAGCCCTAACTCGTCCGGATTTCGAACCCGTCCGAATTAAACCCTCACGGATAATTTAACCCGCAAGGATTGGTGCGACTTAGACAAGAACCCGCACGGATAGGTAAACCCGCACGGATTAGGTAGGCAGGCGAAAATAGGCAGACTGAACCCGCAAGGATAATTTAACCCTCACGGATTATGAAGCAAAGACCAGAGCAGTAAAAGAGAAGTGTATTCGAAAGCGTTTGGAAGACAGAATGATTTTACCACTGTGCTGCTTCTCATTTTATACTTTTTTCAGAGCAGCACAGGGCGGCGAAAATACAAACTTAAATATACGGCATCTGCCGAAAATAAAGAAGGTAGGGGTTGCGGATGCGCGAGAGAACTGGCCGGTTGCTCACACATGACCACACATGACGTTGCATGTGTGAGAAACCGCCTCGAAGTCGGGATCCGCGAGAAAGAACCCCTACACGTATTTGTTCTTGAAATGGCGCTGGCCTAATTAGCGATGGGAATTGTTTAATTAGCTCGGAAAATTTATCATCTGCGTTACTGACAATTTGAACAGATGGTGTTTTAGCTTTGCGAAAAATTCCAGCTACAGATTGATTCCCTTTGACCAGGCGTCGTCTTCGTAAGTCGGGGATAAGGTCGTGCTCATAGAGAAAATCCGCTCCAATAATGGGTCGGTCCACATCAGCGACAATGAAGGTCCATGGTATGCGTTCATTAAACCCAAGATCAATGTGACGGGTATCATATCCATATGCTCTAATTTCACTATTGTTGGCACCAAAAAGAGAAAAAATTGGTTTTAATTTTCTTCTTGGTTGGTTGAAACCAGCAAGGTGAGGGGGTATAACGCAAAAATCGGACCCAGAGTCGATTAAATACTCGATGTTTGAATTTTTGTCACGTATATGGAGGCGGCGTGAAGAGTGAGCTGGGGGAAGGTGAGCCGCAGCCACCTGCCCTGTTATTGGTTTCCCGGAGGTGTAGATGTGGAACGAGTGTCTCCTGTAGTCTTAAAATTGCAAGGAGGATCACATTTTGATGCATGAGGCCCAAATTTGGAGTGGTACCAGCAAAACCAACGGTTTCTAGTGCGAGATCTGTCACGTCCCCTTGCCCTCGGTGTGGGGGAGCGGTCACGTGTGCGTCCCCTAGTTTGTTGCTGTATTTGTGGTTGGTTACCGATTGCAGAAATTTGTAACACTTGGGCAAGCTGGGAGCTGATCGCGGTTGTGAGCTGATGGGTTAAGGCCTCAAACTTGGCTTCCATACGTTGTTCGAAAGAAGGTGATGCAGTTGAGTTTGAGGAAATGCTAGCCACAGAGCCTGAGTCGATTACAGGTTGCAAGGCATCTGCGACTTGGGCTAAAGTATCCAAATTTCCGGGCTGAGCAGTAATATGCTCTTTCATTCTCTGTGGTAGGCGTTTAATCCACATGCGTTTCAAAAGATCTTCATTTTTGTGATTGCCACTTAAAATTCGCATTTCTGTGAGTAAAGCTGAAGGTTTTTTGTTGCCTAACTGGCAGTCTTTAAGGAGCTCGTCGAGTTTTTGCTCAGGGGAGACATTATACAGTGATAATATCCGCGATTTCAAATTTTTTAGAATTTTATCGGATTTGTCATCAGATTCCAAAATATCACTGGCGCGTGCTAGGACATCTGTGGGAAGTTTAGCGCAAATATGTCCCAAAATTTCATCTGCATTTTCAATTTTAAGACTGGCAAACTGTCGTTCGGCTAATGTAAACCAAAGTGAGCTATTGTCAGGTAGGAAATCAGGTAGGATGACGCGGCTGTATGGTACAGAGAAGATAGGTTGATTTGTGCTCGAAGTTGTAAAAGTACTGGTATTCATTGTTGAATTCGCAACAGTGGTCAGCGGTGGTGTAGAATTTTGAGAAATTGCCGCAGTTGTCATGTTTTGTGGGAGAGACTGAGACTGGTTCTTTTTCTTTTTTAAATTTGGGTTTCGGCGCCACTTTGTAGGGTTAGCAGGTAACTTTTTCCTACAAATATAGGTAGGGGGGCGAATTGCCCGGTATGGCCGCAACGAATAATGCGGTCTGTCTTCCGTGACGTCGAGTAGGTACCCTTGGGTAGGTATAGGCTACCACAAGGGGTGACGTGAGATATGTATACGCTCGAGTAGGTACCTATCTGTTCCCTGAACTCGTCCGGAGATTGACCCCGTCCGAATTGGTTGCCTGTATAGTCCCTAAACTCGTCCGGATATGCAACCCGTCCGAATTAAGCCCTAACTCGTCCGGATTTCGAACCCGTCCGAATTAAACCCTCACGGATAATTTAACCCGCAAGGATTGGTGCGACTTAGACAAGAACCCGCACGGATAGGTAAACCCGCACGGATTAGGTAGGCAGGCGAAAATAGGCAGACTGAACCCGCAAGGATAATTTAACCCTCACGGATTATGAAGCAAAGACCAGAGCAGTAAAAGAGAAGTGTATTCGAAAGCGTTTGGAAGACAGAATGATTTTACCACTGTGCTGCTTCTCATTTTATACTTTTTTCAGAGCAGCACAGGGCGGCGAAAATACAAACTTAAATATACGGCATCTGCCGAAAATAAAGAAGGTAGGGGTTGCGGATGCGCGAGAGAACTGGCCGGTTGCTCACACATGACCACACATGACGTTGCATGTGTGAGAAACCGCCTCGAAGTCGGGATCCGCGAGAAAGAACCCCTACATAACCATTAGGAAGTACGATGGTCGCGAAGGTGAATACACCAAATAGTTGATAATTTCGTATAAACAAAACAATGTACCACAACGTACATTGTACGTATGTCTACTCTACATCTATCTATACATGCAATAAAAAAAAGTACAAGTACTACGTTAATATAAAGTGGGGTATGCTGTTGGCGAGTTTATAGGAAGTCGAGTAAAAAGGAAACGTCGTGTCGCGTCGTTGTTGCCATGTAATTAACAATAGTGCCTTAAAAATAATACGCTTCATAAGGGATCGTCGGATTGGGATCGCCGCCTATGGTTATGATACGGACGATTTAGAATTACGTCGTTTAATTTATTATCAGCACAAACGAAAACGAAAGGATTTTACTATACGGTGTGTTTATAATGTCGCGTCACCTCGTCTAACGTCGTCGCGCTGCAACGCTGATCGACGATGAATCATCGCCAGTATCGTGTGTGCGAGTAATTATGATTATGAATGATTTCTGTTTATTTCCTGTACTAATTTTCAATTTTACGCAGTATTTGATATCGGTATCACGTACTTATTGGTTTAATTTTGATCGGTAATAAAACGATTGTAACGATGATGTATGGGTATGTTATGTTGACGTATTGAGTCATTTCCTATTTTTCTGAATCCTAATAAGTGTAATTATACTTTAACGATCGAAATAGTATCGATAAAGTGTTCGATTAGTCAGAAAATTTGATAAGGATTTTCTCAGCAGAGGTTTTCTATGGTGGTTGTTTCCTCTGCTCTTATCGTCGGTTTACAATTTTACATTATTTATTTGTTTTGTGCAATTTACACAAAGTAGATACACTCTCTCATTTATTAATTAATGAAAATTATCAAAAATTACTAGAAAACAATCAGAATTGCAATATATGGTACCTAATTTATCAATAAAAAAAAGTAAACAGTGAAAAAAATTGCTAGAAAATTGGCGAAAATCAACTAAAAAATCGGTAAAATCTCTGAAATTTACTGAAAAATTGGTGAAGTTTTTTGAAAAATCAGCCAAAATTTGCTGAAAATTTAAGAATTTTGCTGATTTTTCCCAATTCGAACTATTCATCAGTGACTTTTCATTGATTCAAAATGAGAAAATATGTCTGATACCTACATAGTGATGCGATCTGTGAAACAGGGCCAGAAGTCGGAAAAGTAATTTTCTCAGTATAGCGAAAAAATCGAATCTGAGGCCAATTTTTTTTCAATTTTTCGAAAGAATATATTTCTTTAAAAAACATTTTGTACAAAATTTTGGAACATAAAGTGTCATATCGTCGTTATTTTTAAACCAATTTTCGTTTTTTTTCTTCGCAAACTGTTCAGAAAATATTCCTTCATCAATTGGACCGAAAAAAATCGATTTCGATTTTTCTGAATTCTGGCCCTTGTTTCACAGATCGCATCACATTGTACTTGACTATTTGCGTAAAACTTCGTTGAGGTTGATTAAAAAATTTGGAAAGATTTACCACTCTGATGTCAAAATGAACACTGCGGAATAAGAATAAATTATTAGGTAATTTGAGCAGGCATCGTTGGCCATTTTTTCTATCAAAAGTCACTTTTTCTTATCACTGATCAACTTTTGCTAACAAATAATTTTTTCCATAAGTCATTTTCTCTAAAAGATAATTTTTTCATCAAAAGTTGCTTTTGTTCATTTTTTTCATTTATAAATCACTTTTTGTTATTTTCCCCCAAAGTCACTTTCTGTTTTTTTTTAAAGGCTGAAAAAATCACTAAAATTTAAAATGTTTTGGAAAACTTCAATGAAGGAAAGCGATGAATTTTCACTTTTCGAAAAATTTTTTTCGTAAAAATTTTTCTCTCGCTTTGTTTGGGCTCAACTGATTAATACACATAATTATTTTTTCAACAAAATAATTGCGGTATTTCACCTTTCACCCTTCATCAATATTTCATTTATTGGGGTAAACCGAAAATGTGTCAGAGCCTTTGTGGAATTCATAAATTTAAAGCACTTTTTCAGGGGGAGAGGGGATGAGAAATGGAGCAAAAAACCCCTGCATTTTTATTCGCATAATTTGGTTGATACTCTGGTATCATTTATACATTTCATTTTTCAAAGTTTCATGATTTTTCTTTAAAATTTAGTTTTTCTTCTTTATTTGAGATTTTTTCGATGATAAATTCAAATCCTGGAGTTTTTATCAATCGATACCGAAAAATTTTAGAATTAATTTGAATCATTTTTGTGGCTGAAAAAGAGGTATCAACATGAGCTTTAATTTTTGAAAAAAAATATTGAAGACCACACTTTTCAAATCATGCTTCTACCTAAGTTCAAATTGTAGGGATTCCGGGTGAAAAATACCCCTCGTACCCTCGACTGGACGCTTCATGAATAAGTATAATATGTAAAACGTCTGAAAAACTTCCAAAATTTAAGAAAATTAGTCACTTTTTGGTCAGTTTTCATTATTGAGTAATTTTTTCAGTATTAAGTCACTCTCGGTCACTCTTTTCATTAATAAGTCACTTTTTGATCACTTTTTGATCACTTTTTGATCACTTTTTTGTTTTTTAAGTTACTTTTTAGCGATTTTTTCATTATTCAGACGTCTTTATGGTGACTTTTTTTATTATTGAGTCACTCTTGGCCATTTTTTCGTTATTAAGTCCCTTTTTAATGACCTTTTTTTATCGTGTCACTTTTAACATGGATATGTTTTTTCCTCTTGAGTAGGGGGTCATTCCAAAATTTTTAAGACGCTATTTTGAGTGACTTAAAGTCAAAAACTTTGAAAAGGAATTTTTGTATTTTCGAAATTAACTTAATGTCAGAAAGTCATCAAAAAGTCAAAAATTAATAAATTTTTTGTATTTCTGAAATTAATTTATTGTCTATATTATCAAAAAGTCAGAAGCTGAAAATTGACTTGGTATTAGGAAGTCAAAATAACAGGAAAAATATCATCAAAGACCGGGAAAAAAATTTAAAAACAAATTTTTATATTTTTTTGAAATCAACTTGATATTAGAAATCAGGATGAGAGGAAAAAACATATCCGATATCCATGTTTTCAATATTTCCTTTCAAAGAAAACTTTACTTTCATTTTTTTAAATTTTTAGTCTCCTTTTATTACCGAGTCACTCTTGGTCATTTTTTCATTATCAAATTACTCTTGGCCACTCTTTTCATTATTATCACGTTTTGGTCACCTGTTTACTTCCAAAAATCACTATGGTCTTTTTTTTTGGAAAATTCGGAGCTCAATGTCAGATAAATAATTTCCAATCTTTTCAACGTCTTGTCCTAAATTTTCTCACTTTCCCTCCCTCCCCCACCAAAGGAACGATGACTGGATGTATATGTGAGAAAAACTAACTCGATGAAGAATTAATTTTTACTTCGCTGCAATTTTTTAAAAATTGTCTGGAATATTATAAAACTTGTTCTTAAAAAATGTAGGTAAAGTTCATTCGAACCGCTTTTAAATCCTCATTAAAAACTGGTTCAATGGTGTTGAAGTAGTCAAGTATCAATAAGCTTTCGAAAAAATCGCGCTACTGAAAAAAAAAAACATCGAATAAATGAGCTCGAGTCGCTATCACTTAGTCATTTTCATTAAACCGAATTAGAAGGACAGTTTTTTCGCTAATGAACTCGTTACGAATTAATCGAAAAATTCGAAACTTTCTCGTAAAAATTTTTACACTTCAACCGAATATTCGGCAGCAAAATACAACTTCCTAGCTTCTAGTTTGAAATATTTCATCGATAAAACCTGTACAAATATTACATCTCTGTAAATACATTTAATATAGATCCAGGAAATTATATCAAAGCTACTAAACGGCATCGGCAGGTCTAATTAGTTGAAAAAAATAAAAAAAAACACATCGCTCGAGTCCTCGATATAGAACCATATGGTCGATTTAATTTACACCCAGAGCCAAAATTATTATAAATACTAGAACACTCGGTCTTATACAATCTCGCGAAAAAATATACTTACTTGTAATTTCGCTTGTGCAACGTTGACAAAATATCTCCGCTGGCCGAGTAAAAGTATGTCATATTAATATAAAATTAAATTAACCAGCTGATAAATTGTATATTGCAATTAGATATGATTGTCACAATAATTTTAGATATATTATTCCATAATTCTATCATAGTGAAAAAAATAATACCAGCCGAGACAACGAGAGAATATTTTATCGGGTTGTGCGATAAATAGGCCATTACCATATCTCGTCGTACAATTTATTTCGTACCGTGCTGCAAATACGAGAACTGAAAACGACCCAGTGTCTATTAGAAAAATTGTTATGCTCGTAGCCTGCTACCGATATGAAATTGTGTACATATTTGTAAAAATATATTTATAATTAGTGTAGAAATTCGATTGAACGAGAGCCAACACTCGAGTCATTACGAGGTGTTACCTTTTTAAAATTCTCGTTAAATAATGGACGGCGGAATGCGTTCAAACGACGTCCGCAAAATTTCTCAACTTTTATTATGTTTATACCCAACATTCCGCCAAAATTGAGGCGAGAAATTTTTTCCATACTCGAACGTCGATTAATAATTTTTAATTATGGTTGCCTCGTAGTATCGGCAAATTAACGTGACATTGTCTGGAGATGCGATAAATTGACATTATAAAATCAAAGATAAAGGCTCGTCAAGATATAGTTAGAATACTCGAGCATCGCAAATGATTCTCGGAATCTAAAAGAATTTTAATTGTTTGATTATCTTTCTGCGCTTATCGGAATTATTATTATGTAAATTTAATCATCTCGAGGGTTAATGTGTCGTATACTCGACGAAAAAATAGTGTTTGTACTTGGCTTTTTTTTTTTAGATTGCAAAGCTCGTTTTATTTCTCGTTTTGATGCATGCGATTCATATTTATAAATTCATTCTCGGTTCATTACCTCTTGGAATATTTTTTTTGTCGCCGGTTATCTAGAAATTGTCGATGTTTTGCGATGTAAAATTACACGGTAAGCCTATACCTCTTTTATCAATTGTTTTCAAATGAATCATACTCGAATGATTATGACAAAACGTAAATAAACGAGATTTCAATACCATCACAATGATCAAAGGTTATGATTGTAAATGATTTGAAATTTCATGCTTGCGATATTCCGGTATCAAAATTTAGTTTCGGGTTTGGCATGCGGGGAATTTTTTCCTCTTATCAACATTTTTCGAAAGTTTTCAAATTACGATCAAATCGTATTAATAAATTCGAAATGAAATCGTATGTTATTTCTGTATAAAATCGTCGAACGAAGGGAAAAAACTGGAAGTCTCGTCATCGTGCTTCGTCGACCAAAAAAATTCGATTTTTTTTCCATCCTCGGCAGTGAATTTGACATTCTTATGAATAAATTGGCGTAATTTTTCGTCGTCGTGTTTTAAAACTGTATCTCTTGTGTAGATAAACATTGGAAACCCCCAGAAATTTATATTCAGTATCGTATTATACTGTGTTTTGTGTACATTGCGTGATATTGTTTTTATTCCAGTCTGTCGTCTCATTTTTTTGGGGGGTGTTTTGACGTAGACCTTTGTTTTTGAGAATTTTTCATTCAGAATGGTTTGGTTTATGTTTTAAACATGTGTTTTGGGAAGCAATTGAGTGTAATGTGGTAGACGAAAGACGATATGATTTTATTTTTCAGTCGTCATTAGACTGATTCACCTTTGCTGCTTATTAATGAAAAGAACCAACTAATTATGATTAATTTGCGCATCGAATGGTTTAGACGATTTATTTATAGTGAATTATGATAATATTGGATTATATCTTTTCCAAGTGTTGATACAGATTTGAATTTTTATTATAGATGATTAACTTTTTTTTTTAATGATTATGTTTAACCGGCGTGTATTAAAGAAATATATCTCAATAAGTTGTAAAAATTTATGTTCAGAATATTGTAGGATTATTTATAGAATATCTGCGTTTTTTTCTAACATATTCATTTTTCATCTCGCCTGTTTATTTGATAAATAGGATGTAAGTAGGTAGTAGCACTAGTAGATAACTTACACCTACCCGCCGACTACTTTGAAAATCACTCAAGTTATTGTTCTTTCCGCGGAAGGACTTAATTAACCATTAAACACGTTCGAGGTGTATCAGATTTTCTATTGGGAATGAAAAAAGACTAGAATGGGGTGTGCTTTATTTTAAAAAGCTTTCGTGAAAACAGACGAGAGCACGTTTACTACGTACTCGTGTTTCAGTACAGACAATCATATCTGCGTACTTATGAAACTATTTTCAAGTTCAAAAATTATGTATTTGTGTATTAAAAGCAGTATTTTTTTTTACAAAAGAAATATCATTGAGTACGAGAGTACTCAATTGACTTCGGTTAGATTTTTTTCGGAAAATGAAAAGTACCGTGGCGAGTTGAGAAAGTGAAAAAATCGAAATCTTTGAAGGGGTTGAAAAAGTATTAAGAAAGATCGAAAATTTTACTTGAAAATTCCCTGGGTTGAGATGAGTGAAATTTTAAAAAAATTGTAAAATTTCAATTTTTGATTTTCTTGAAAAAAGTTTTACCCTGGTTTCGTTTGGCCTCTATTTGCACATTCTAGCGAAATTATAAGATGTTCGAAAAAAAAATTCCTCGCCAAATTCTGATTTGGTCACTCGAAAAAGTCATGATTTTTAAAATAGGTCGAGAAACTTTAAAAAAGTTGAAAGTTTCAATAATTCACCAAAAGTCAAAAAATTTATGATAGGTACTAAAAATTAGATTAAAAAATTGAGAATATTTGAAAAATTGTTTATTCAAGTTAATTTTTTCATTTAAAAATAATTAAACTCCAATGTATATTTGAAAAGTTTTGATTGTCAGAAAATCTGCAGGTGTCGAGAAAAATAATTTTCCAAAAAATGGCAATATTTTTTACGATTGACTTTTTTTATGGGGTTAATAGAAATCACTGAACTGCAAAAAAAGTGAATTCTCAAAAAATCGGAATCGGTAACGCAGTCGAGAAAATAGTGAAGAAAAGGTTGAAAAAATTAAATCTCTAAATTTTGATAGACAGTTGAACTCCTTTTTAATAGTAGGAGCTTCTTAGGTAGGTTTAAGGTAATTGAGGAGGGGAGGGGCTAAGTCCGAGGTCAGTGGCCACAAAAACTTTTATTGGAAGGATGCAAAATGGGTACAGGGAGTTGGAATACCCAAAAGATTTTTAGAAAAGGAAGTAAAAAAGGGATTTTCTTTGGCACTGTCCCCACAAGTACGTAGTACATTCCTATAATTTTGTAGTTGAAACTTATATCCCAGCGAAGCTTCGAAAAAATTTGATTTTTAATGTCCAAAAAAGTAATTTGTATTTTTTAATGCTTTCCTAATTCCTATTTTCTAAATTTGAAAATGCCAAAATTGACTGATGAAATAGAGAAAATCAAGTCAGTGATGATCAGTCAAATTCCACTGATTCTCCTATTAAAATCAGTGAAATTCAATTTTTCAGTTATAAAAATTCACCAATTGAATCAGTAATTTTTTTCACTGATTCCTATAGCGACTCAATTCTGTCGATTTAAATCAGTCAATTTTGACTGATTGAAATTAAGAGAGTATAGGTATGTAATGTAATTTGAGAAGGGAGTGCAATGCACTCCTTGTGTTAGGTCATTTCAGAATTTAAATATGTATTAATTAGTAACGAAAAAAAAGTTACTATTAGGAACGAAACATCAAATCAGAAGCTTTTTTTTTTTACAAAAAATTTAGTTCAAACAGTTTGTACCGGAAGAATTTTTGAGAGATGGGGCAAAAAGTAGTCTTTTTTTCTGTAGTTCGTTGAATTGTAATTTTGTTCATGCCCAAAGCTTTGAAAAAAATTGAGTAGGTATTTTTGGTGCCCAAAAAACTAGGTATTTTTTTCATGTCTTAAGATGGTATGCGAAAATACTCGTATTTGACAACCAAACAAATTTTTGAAGGGAGGAAACTGATTTCATTTTTGAGAGGTCTAAGCCCTCCCAAGACCTGACCTAGATTTGCCTAGGGCAACCTGAAAAAAAGTGGAAAAGTTCCCGCGAAATTTGCTAATTCGAAACACTTGAAAATTGATGAAAAAAAAATCAAGTCACTTGATTTTTCAAATTCAACATATTTACTTATGTATTGATCTGTAAAAAAATCAAGTGAACGACAGTAAATTGATCGAGAAATTCAATTTTTAAATTTCCATACGCATCATAATGAAAAATTCTACACGTCTGATTATTTTTCGCAAAAATGTACTAATTATAGGACAGTCCTAAATGAGGTGGGGCAAGAAAAAGGGACGATTTTCTTGAAAAAATTGAAGAAATTTACATAGGTAAGTTATGATCTGCTCCAAATCGATAATTTTGAAAAATTTGCATTCTGACTTCTGAGTCGCCGTTTAAATAATTGAAAAAAAAATTAAGTCTGAATTGAAAATTTCCAATTTTTACTTCCTTCCTCCCTCTCCCCGCTCCTTCTGAAAATACCAAGCTCGGAAAATTTTTTGTGATTTGAAAAAAAAAAGTCAATAAATAAGAATAGGATATGCAGTGTCTACAATGTCAAGATGTTTATTCAATTGATAAAAACAGGAAAAGGGTACTCAATTTTATTTGTAAATATTAATTCTCATTAACAGAAAGTTGCGAAGTCATGGGCTCTCTTTCATTTCTTTTTTTTTTCAAACTTCATTTTTAACAGTGTGTTGAAAGAGGAGGAATTAGGTTGTAAGTCATTATTGTCATCAATTTTGATTGAAACGATTCTATAATAAACAAAAAATTCTTTGTATAATTTTACTATAAGGATGTATTTTAAATGTTCGTTTTAAAAAAAAATAATGAACTAATCAAAAAATTCATAGTAGATAGGTAAGTAATTTGAAAATGTTTTTGAAGGAAGATAAATTTTTTTACCTTTGAAAAAAAATTATGCTCAACTATCGATTACCTATTCTTAGTCGTAGATGAATACAATTCTCTCACCTTTTAATTACGTGTCAGAAGTAGACGAAGAAGGAATGAGAAAAGAGATGTGTTTTTTTGTAAAGAGTTGTTTTTCAATTTTTTCAAACTCTCAAAGTAGGTAAAATAAATCGAAATTAAAATTATAATTTGACGAATCTTTTTTTTTTTCAAAAAAATTGGCGAACTTGTAACAGTGTAACATTTGAACGTAACGAAAAACAAAAACTATCCCGAAAATCTTGAATTGACCTCTTTCTTCTCTATAGTAAGACCTTTGAGAGAGAGAACGTACTGCTTATGAAGCACCTATTTGAATTTTAACCAGAAAATATAAAGAAATGAATTACTAGGAAGTAATCCACACGATGAAATTTGATTATAAAAATAATTGCTTTAGTTACTAGAAAAATTAAAAACTCTGGCAAATACAGAACATTTCGATGTCAACGTCGTTGTAAACGATGCTTAATTACAACTTATTAAACAAATGGCAAACCGTGCTGAAAAAAATTTCTGCGCAGTGTTCTTTGAAAAAAAAAAAGTTTACTGTGTAATTTTTCACTACCGTCATTACGTATTTTTTACGAGTAGGTATAGTTTCCTTCGTGAATATTACTTCGGATAAAGGTGTAATTATGTTTTAACAAATAAATACCTACATGAAACGGATCGATTAACCATTCGAAAGAAAATTTTCGCCGGGTGAAGTTTTTTATGACGGTATCTCCATATCGATGACCTATTTTTTTTGTGTATTTTTTGACACTTATTGTTGGGCGCATTGAAGATGGAGAATTTTATTAACGATGAATCATTCGTGCGGTTATAACGAATAAGTAGAAAAAAATTGATCGAATAATAATAACGGATGTATCGGTGGAATGATAGGTATCTACGTCGTGTTCTAAAGGAATAAGGAAATTTTTTTGATGGATTGCGAAAGTTTTTTCACCTCGGGGGTTTGTATTAATTTTAGACTTATGACGGAATAGGTATAAATAATTATGCGATGGAATTATTTTTTCTTTTTGAATTACAAATACCTACGTAAATACGTATCTGCGATAAAAGCTGCCTCGAATGGAGGAGCTTTTTAATTTAGTAGAGTAATTAAAATTAGGATCTTTACTTTTTCCTTTGAAAGTTTAATTTATGCTACTGACCTGGTCTTTGATAAGATACCGGTGACGAGGTTAATAATTTAACAAATTAAATATGTATCCTCTGACTCATTCCATCATTCGTGATTCGATTTATTTGCGAGTTGAATTTTATTTTAGAATTTTCGTTCGTTTCGACGTACAAAAATTTATTTCCGAAGTATACCTAATCCTATTCGGTGAGTTATTGATTTTCGTCATTATTCGGTTAATTGTGTGTGTGCTTTTTTTTTAAAGCCAGAAAATCAGGATTGTTTAAAATTACAGCGGATGTTGCATTCATTAATTAACCGTAGAACACGTATAGCGTTTTTTCATTCTTCATTAATTAGTTTCACGTATCAGATTTGTAGTTTTTTTCGTCGAAAAGATTTGTGTACTGCATGTTTCCTAGAAGTTCTTCCAGCTTCTAACAAACTCTGACGTTCTGACTATTGGTGAAAATGATTGAGAGAAGTAATTCTCAACATATTATCATCGGCGACGAGAAGGGTACAAAAATGCATTTTTTTGCTCTAATCTTATGGGTTTTGTTTTTAAAAAGGCGGTTGTAAAACGTTGGAAAAGGCAATCGATTCAAATTATCGGGAAAATATTGACGTTTTTTGAAAATATCGGTAAGCTTTTGAAAAAAAATTGGAAGTTGTCCAAAAAATTGATGTTTCAAAAAAATATTAAAAAGTTAATTTTTGATAAATTCAAAAAAATCGTAATTTGGTATAAATTGCTTAAAAACGACAGAATTTTTTTTTTGTTTTTACTTTTTCAAAAATTACAGTTTTAGGTAAAAAAAATTTTGCTCGTTTTTAAACAAAAAGTAAGGCACTAAATAAATTTTTTTAGATTTTCATTTTTTTTTACTCAAAGTGAAAATTTCTCAAAGAAAAGTGATCGATTTTGAGAAATTTTCGACTAAAACTTTTTCCTATTTGCCATTTTTTTTTAAAAATTGGTTCAATGGTTCCAAATCTATTTCTATAAAAAAATATGCATAAAAATTTCCTGGATTTTTTTGTTCAATTTTTTTTTTAAGATCAGGATTCAAGCTTTTTGATTTTTTAAATAGTTGCCCAGACCTATAAATTTGGATTCGGATTGTAAAATTATGAAATGTGCATTACATATTCGGGTCATTTCATATGAATTCAATCAATGCTGCCATCCACCAGCGAAGTAAACCAGTTTTAGATGATTCTCATAATTCGTTGCAGTGAACTGGGATTGAGTATTGGTTTTTCTCAAGATATCAGTATTTAAATTTGGCGATTCATACCTCACGATCAAATTAATTCTTTCAAATAAATTTGAACTTGAGAAATGAGATTCAGAATTAGAATTGTACGAGTAATGATTTATAATTCTGTAAAAATCTGATAAGACTAACTTATGGTTACTTTCAAAATTAGATCTGTTCTTTAAAAATACATATAAACAGACCCTCAAATTTGGAATTTGGGCTATAATTAGAGGAAAAATAGATATGTGGTGTAACAAATGACGTTACCGAAAACTTTGAACAAGACCATGGTCTTTATAGTCTTCTCTGGTTAGTTTGATTCAGAATTTTGAAAATTTTGAAAAATAGTGATATGAGTAGTGATTTGTTTTCTAGGGTGCTTGATTTTACTGAGAAAACTCTTCTTCGAAAATTATGGGTATCTTTTCGAAAATCAAAATTTTTGGGATTTCGGCTTACTCTACTCCCATTCGTTCCAGAAAAAAAATTGTCCAACATGTCTTTTTTTTTCATTTTTAGAATACCTACTTTCATTTTAAAAAATCTTGATTTTATGATTTTATAAAAGTCTATGAATTCTCCAACTGGCCATGTTTGTATTTTTTTGTCTCCTTGAGAAAATCAAAAAAAAAAAAAAAATAGAAAAATCTCATGTCCTAATACTTTTAAAATTTTCTTTTGAATCGTTATTTGAAAACTACTGAATCAGGAGTTGAATAATTCACATGTCTGCTGATGAATCTATTTGACTGTCGACAATGGAACCTAACAACTGGCCATTTGGGACATATTGTCCACTTGTGATATGGGATTTTGTTACCCACAAGCACCTACATTTTTTTATTATTATTTTTTTTAGAAAATTATTGCGAACTGCTTCGATTTGTGAACCATCAAACAAATTTCCAAAGTAAACCGCGATATCGCCTTTATTTAAATTTTCGAAATTGAAATACCCAAGTACTTTGGAATTTTTTGGAACACCCTGTCGATAAAATTGAAATTTGAGCAATCGATATTACTTCGAAACGCTGATTATAAGAAATGCAACACCGTTCGAATCATTCCGCCATCTTCATCCGGTGAAAAAGATTGGCACCCGGAAGGTGTTGCGAGACATACTGCGTATTCGAAACTTGATACCTACGTATAGTATTTTAAACGATCCTTTTCCTCGCTTTTTCCTAATTTAATTACAACATTGCGTTGGGAGCTATTCCGCGACAATTTTTCATTGTCAAGGTGCGAAATTGATTACAATGTTCGCATCGGGGCACTAAAAAGCTTTATTGGTTCGAAAAACATAGAAACTCGTTGGTTTCCATTCGGTGAAACGGCCTTACCGGTTATATGTTTCTTTATTTTGTCTTCTAAAGAATTCGTTAACTTGGTGACAGCTGAAGAATGAAACGTTACCTGTGTGAGAGTGTAGGTAATAGGTATACAACCGAATACGTTAGATATTTCAAAGCTACAATTTTTGACGTGTAAAAAGTAATTCAAATAAAGTATAATTTGAATCGAGTGTCTGTGTAGACGCAGGCATCGACCTACGTGGCCCTTGTGATAATAAATGGCGCCATCATAAATGACAGCATTTCGTTTATGACATTTTGAGAATGGAGGAAAAAAATTGACCTATTAAGAGATAAAAAACATGAGTATGGGCGATTAAATATGAATCTGTGACAGATGGGGTTTGTTTTCTTTTTCGATGTGCCCAGCTGGTCACTTTTTTCACCTTCGGTCAATTTTTTTAGATCATATTTTTACCGAAAAGTCACGAGTTAAGGGAAGATGCTTGAATTAACCAAAAAAAAAAGAAAAAAAAAATTGAGAAAGCGGATGATTTCAGTCATTCGGAGCAAAACCAGGACCGAAAAGTAAAACTGAAAAACAACCCCGAAAAAAATCTCAAAAACCAGCACCAATATCTTTAGAAAACCAAAACCATGATCAAGACGAAATTCGTTTTGTTTTTGCCCTTCTGGACATTTTTTTTACTTTTATAGTTTTTCATCTAGCCATTGGAAGCAATCCCCCTCTCCCCCTCTCCCAATACAAAAAACTTGGAAAATCAAATAGATACAAAAGCAAAACATTTGAAAACTCAAAAAAATAGTACTTTGCTTTCAATTATTGTTGCAGTGAAAAAAAAAATGATTAAACTGCAATTTAGCAAATTAGAATTTTTTGAAAAAATATTCTTTTGTTGGTATCTTTTTGTATAAAATATGAACAAATTTTTTAAAAAAACGATAAGCTGGTTTTAAATTTTTTCAGAGTTTGCCTATTTCAGTTTTTTGAAGATTTTTTTTTTAGAATGTAGTTCAATTTTTAGAAAAATGTTCTTGTTTTAGATAAAATTGTTCAAGAATTTAAAAAAAAAATCATCAATGTTTTTGGTTCAATCTTTGAAAGATCAATAATTTTTTTGAATGTTGAACGGTTTTGGAAAGTTGACCAAATCTTGGAAAAATTGACCATAATTTAAAAACTCATTCTAGCTGCAAGGAAACTTTCAATATTGGATAAATCGTTTAGATTTGTGAGAGAAATCCTTCAATGTTTGTCAAAGCTGTTAGAAATGAAAAAACCTGTCATTTTTTAAAACTTCAAAGTACCACCTACCTACCTACTTACCCATATCTTCAAAGAATAAACAATTTTTAGAAAATTGTAAAAATTTTCCAAAAATCGAACAATTTTTTTCAAAACTTACATCATCCATCTGTTAAAAAACAGTAAAATTTCTATATTGATTAATGACTATTGAACTTCTAAAAAATTCTACCTAATTTCAAAAAACGCATTTTTGAAAAATGTCTTAAATTTTAAAGCATAATTCTTCAATTTTTAGAAAATTGTTCAGGTTATGGCAAAAATTGCCTCTGTTTTGAATAATCATCCAGTTTCAGTAGTGTAAATAATATGAGGAAGAGAATAACTCCTCCCCCGGATTTGTTGAACATCAAAAATTGAATTTCTTCAAAGCTTTTCGTTCACTTTACCTGAGCATGATCAAAATCACTATTTTATAAACTACGAGAGCTGTTCGAAAAGTAAAAAGTATAATACCAAGACTGATAGCAAAAAAAAAAACGAAAGAATTAGAAAAGAAAAGGTGAACAAGGCAACATCATCGAATTTTACATATTTTTCTAAACTAATTATCACATAGTCATCAAAAAATTAATCAGTTTTCCTAATTTTCACAGATTTGAGAAAATTTTCTCCTATTTGTTCTCCACTGAAAGTGTACAAATGGAAGATGAATTTTAAAAAAATGTTGATGACTGAAAACTTGAAAAATTCATGAATTCAAATTAGCTTGCGGTGGGAGAAGAATAGGGGGAATTTTATAAAAAATCTGTAGGAATTCGAAAAATTTATGAATTTTTTCTCTACCCTCTTATTTGAAATGAAAGTGCGAAAGAAGACTTCCTTTGACCCACCCCCCTAAAAAGTCTCAAGAGCTCCCATTTATTAGCTCAACCCCCCTTCCCCCCAAAAAACTTATTCTTTGATTTCTGCCCTCTTCCCCCCCTTCCCAAGAAAGGATTGGTTTTCAAAAAATTACTCATTTTTTAGAAAATCGTCCGATAACCCTGCCTTGGAAAAATAAATGAAGGAAAGAATATAAATGCAAAGGTGAAAATTTTTGTATTTTTTTGATTGAATTTGTTTATCAAGGTCACTTTTTTCACTTCCTTTTTCCTTTTTCGTATTTTTTATATTTTTTCATTATTATATTATTGCTATTATTTATTTTATTTTATTTTATTTTCCAGATACTTGGAAATGTTTTGCATAAAACATTACACCAGCTATAATGTACGATGGGAAGTTTAGGAACTCCGCCTCCTGTGAAACAAAACAAAATAACTAGTAGAAGCCCTTCGCCGAATAGACTAACCACCTCGTCCAGACCTTGGAATGCCGCTACGTAAGTATTGGTATTCGATTCGGTAATATGTGATGCATCTACCGAAAATGATGGGTCATAATGGGAAGATGCTTTATTGTCGTACAGATTTTGTGTCGAAGAAAGTACCATGAGTCGTTGTAAATCGCCAGTCGCCATGAGACACGAAAGAGGCAGCTCCGCAGACACCGGTTTGATACGTATCGATAATGTATCCAGTAACGGAGGTTCCACCGATGATCCCAATATTACGGAAGACGAACGGGTACCGTGTAATTTTTATACTTGCCAATTCTCGGCGTATTCTTAATTAACTATTTCTGAGGTTGTGATTACCTCCACCTGCAAACGATTTGTTAATAAGTCACGCTATTACATTGTTTCTCCTCTTCTCTCTCCTCTCCTCCTTCGTTTCAAACCTGTATCGGTTTAGTAGTGGTCGAGTTAACCATTAAAAATTACGATTACTTAGCTCGAAGTACGTTTTAATTCATCGTTTATTTTTTAAAGGACGGATTCCGTTCGTTTTCCGGATACCTACCGAATGGCTCATCGTCTGAACTTATCGAAGATACGGACGGAACCAAGACCAAAGCTGCCATGGAACATGTTCTGGTTAAAATAGATCGTACTAAAGATCTGATCAGAGGCGAACAAACCGCACGCGATGGTTAGTCGATTTATTCGTAATTTCACCAAATTACCAGTATTTCGCTCCATTGATTCGTTAGTTACGGTTTGCTAGTCGGTATTTATCTCTATAACTGAGCATTATGTGCATTTTTTTCGCAGACAACGTTAACGAGTATCTGAAATTGGCCTCGAACGCCGATAAACACCAATTGCAACGAATCAAAGCTGTTTTCGAGAAAAAGAACCAAAAATACGCCCAGACCATATCGCAACTCCAAAAGAAACTAGACGGGTATAATAGACGATTACAAGATTTAGAAGCACATGGCGTCTCGAGCCATCATCGGCAACCTCGCGAAGTTTTAAGGGATATGGGACAAGGGTTGAGGTAAATGCAGTTTTTCATCGTTTATTTATACCTACACGTGATTTGTAGTTTGAATTGTTTCGTTTTTTACCCCCATTTTTTTGGTGTTGGTGGGTGTTTTGTGTGTGAATATGTAACCGATGAATTGAATCTTCGTATGTTTCGTTGATAAGCGTAAATAATTGTACGTATTTTTGCGATATTTTTTGTTTTGGATTAAATATTGTTTTGTCTTCTGGGAACGAAATTGATAAATTTGCTAAAAATTTCAACTACTGTAAAATATTATGAAATTTATTTGGTGCTGATGTTTGCCATATTTCAACAGCTGTTGTCAAAAACGTAGGGTAATTGACCTAATGAGACCAGATATTCTACGAAATAAAATTGTCAATTTACCCATCAAGTTGAAAAATTTGAGATGATTAAATAATCGGTGTGGAAAATGGACTTGGTTACTTTTTTCAAACCATTTTTTTTTTTTTTGAAAAGCGGCCCTCTTGATTTTAGAATAAAATGAGGAAAAGTATTTGAAAATTAAAAACTACTAGCTATTAGATGTGTTTGTTGTACAAAACCAGTGAAACCGGGGAAATTTCTGATTTTTTAAAATTTTGGTCGTACGAGTAAGTAAATGAAATAAATATTGTTATTTGGCTTCAAAAATTGAAAGTTTTTCAAATCTTGAGTACAGACGAATTATTTTTTTCTATTTACAAAATGTATTGCGACCTGTTTCATGGAATTTTTTGTTTAAAAAAATATTGATAACTATGATTGATCAAATTTTGGCAATTATACACGCCCAGTATAATAAAATTACATTGAAAAAAAAAATGAAAGGTGTTCATCAACTTGATCAACTTACAAAAAATTGCACATAGACTTTCATTTTAAACCTTATCAAAATTTAAATTATTGAAGTGGTTCTAAAAGAAAAGAGGGGGGAGAGAGAGAGCAAAAAAATTGAAAAATTTTTAATCACAGCCGAATGAATTTTTTTGGTCGTTTTACAAAATTAATTCAATTTATCTAAACTTTTTTGAAATATGTGATGGTGATCCTAGATAGGGGTTATCGCGAATTTTTTTTTGTTCTACGAACCTTCCTCTACAACTATAGAACAAAAAAACGATTTTTTTTCCGCGATAACCCCCTTTTTAGGATCATCATCACATACATTTTTTAGAATTTTGTTTCTCGTACATGATTTTTTCATTTCTTTTTCCTCAACAAAAAAAGACAATTTCGTCGTTGGGGGAAATCTTATTTTCCAATAGATCTAGTCAAAATTCGACTTTTTTTGAGTAAATTTTGCTCTGCTGAAAAATAATCTGCTCACTTGGATCGTCGTTTGGTAATTTTTTATTGTTTTGAAAGTCAAATGGTGGAAATCATACAATAATTTTATCGAGTCCTTGAATGAGTTTGATGCAGATTTTGCCCCCATGATGTCCCTTAGTGTTTTGAATTCTGATTGCAATAAAAAATTAGGTCAATTTTAACATTTGCTTGAATTTTCAACTCTTATTTTCGTTTGAAATTCTAACGTACAATTTTGTTTGAAAATTAAATATTTTTGCGTGAATTTTAATTTTTTTTGTAGAAAAATGAATTACTTTCTCAGGTACTTCCCTATCTTACAAAAAAATTTCAACCATTTTTTAAATTTTTTTTTTTTTTTGATTTTTCTAAATGAGATTTCGACTATTTTTTTGAAAAATTAAGGGCTTATCGTCTCTAACTTTGAAAATCCATTTTTTTAAAGTCAGCATTAAATTTTACAAAAAAAAAATTGGAAAAAATTTGCAAATTTGGTCTTACTATCCTGCTGGGATCCAATTTTCATCATTTTCCTCCTCTTTTCAAGATTTTTTTTTTATTAAAATTTGTTTTAAAAGTCTGAAACAACATTATGCTTGAGAATGTTCTTAAATGGTCTTGAAATATGAGTATTTTCATCGGTCTCATTTTCGACAGTATTGTTTTTCATTCAAAAAATACTCATTGTATTTTCCTCATTTTGCGAAACTGTTCATGATCATGATGTGGTAGAGAGAAGAATGAACAGTGAAAAATTGGTATCGATGAATGTTTCGGGTAAAAATATTTCCAATTGTTGAAAACGTTTCAAAAAAAAGTCCAAACAATAAATTTTTTGTTTTTTTTCTACTGAAAATTTTGGAAAATATGGAAGAAATCAATTTCAGTCTCATAAAAAAGTAAATGTTATTTCCTATTTCAACTATTTTTGGATAAAAACATCGAAGTAAATTTTTTTCTAAAAATCTCAATTGAAAATTTTTTCAAACATTAAGGTACATTATAAATATAATATGAAAAGTGGACAGTGGCAAATGATGAGTCAGTTAGGCGAAATTGTATGAAATCTTTTATACTTACTATTTTCTCCTTTTTTATTTTTTGAAATAGAAAAATCTAGAAGAATTGTCTCTTATATTCGTCCATTTCAATGTTCAAGGATTTTTGCCCCTTGAAATTAACAAATCGGCAAATCAAATTACTCTTGTGCAGTTGATATTGCAGTTTCGTTAGGAAAACAATTCTGCACCTTGAAAAGAACACCCCGTAATTAAAATATCATTTTTTTTTTTAAATTTCAAAACGTCTTTTTTCCCTCCACTTTTCAAAATATTCAACTTGCACCAAAAGTAATCCACTTTTGAAATATGGTAAACGTGAAAAATATAACCGAAGGCTCTAAAAATTATATTTTCAAAAATCATCTGTAAATCATAAAATATCTTGATAGCTTACAATCAGATATGCAAACCATCACAGTAATTTTCATCAAGTTGCATAAAATGTTCGAATCTTTGGATTTAATTTTTATCAACGCTTTTTTCAAAATAGTTTCCATGTTTCGTGCACAAATCATTATTCATGCAATTTTTTTTCAAATTTTTACCACATTGTTACGTTCATGCGAAAACATATAAATTCACACGCATTGTTTTCCCACATAACGCTATATTATTTTATTCCTCTTTTTTTTTCAAATAATTTTTCTCCTGCTTTTGTGTTTTCATTTTATTTACTTCATTTTTGTACTCTATTTTTCGTAGAAATGTAGGCGGTAATATAAGAGATGGAATCACAGGTTTATCGGGGTACGTACGATTGTGTTTTTGTTTTGTTTTTTGTATTTTTAAGTCAGCATATTGAAAAATATTGTATTTTGAGAACGATTTTTTCACAGTTGATCGGTTGTGTATATTTTTTGAAATTTTTATCCTTCCTGTGTCGAATTTTTCATCGATTGAAATTGGTGTTGGGGTTGTTTATTTTTCTCTTTCGATACTCTAATGCGTTTATTTTGAGCATTCGAGTGGATGCGGATTAAAATAAATATTTCATCACATCGGGAACTCGTGTACCTTTCTAGAGCTTCGATGAAAAATAATTTCGCCGTTCGTATTTGGCTTGATTTTTTTTGTTGGCGGTACTTACCTTAACAAGGTATTTCATCATGTTAAGGATGGTATGCGGCGTTATCTCGAATAAATATAGCTGTAGAAAAGATTAAACAAACGAGAAGGGAAAAAATCGAGTGTCGAATTCGAAATATGTTTGTATATGCGATTGGCATACTCGATGAAGTTCTCATAAGTTGATAGATCTACGTACGTGTTTTTTGTGCAATACTAAGATATCTGTTGTTTTGCTGTGCAGGTCGGTGATGTCGAAACCACGCGAATTTGCGCATCTGATCCGGAACAAATTCGGTAGCGCTGATAATATCAACTCGTTTCCGAGTAAGTGAGAAAAAAATTATATCACGTTGGTGAAATTCTCTCGAGTAACGTTGATTTTTATTTTGGTTGCAGGAAGCGGAGAAAACGATTCGGTTGACGACGATCGTGTACATCACGGCAGTGCGACCTTACCCGGTGGCTGCAGTTTGACCTCGAGTAGCGGCGGTGGTGGCGCTGGGGCCAAATTCGGGGTCAGCGACGAAGGCTCGGAGTGCAGTTCGGTGACTAGCGAGAGTAATTCGGGTGCTGCTCCTCGTTCGCATTCTCATACCCATCATTCGCACGCCAAATCTTCTTCTTTACATTCGAATCAGGAAGCACATATGGTGGCATGCGCTGCCAACACATCCGACGGTTTGGAACCTATTTTTTCGGAACTACGGTTACGGCGCGAGGAAGTAGAAAGGTTGCGGAATAAATTGGATAATGTTAAGGTAAGCGAAGAATTTGAGGTATTTTTTAAAAACGTGTTAAGGTATTGAATTGGTGATAGCGTGTCTAATGAAGATTCGATATGATTCGCAGAAAATGCTCACTAAAGACATCGAAACGTTGAATCAAGCGTTACAAGAGGAGAGATTCAGAAGCGAACGTCTCGAAGAACAAATTAACGATTTAACCGAACTTCATCAAAATGAAGTGGAAAATTTAAAACAAACAATCTGTGATATGGAGGAAAAGGTGCAATATCAAAGTGAAGAAAGGCTTAGGGATATACACGAAATGCTGGAAGCCTGTCAAACCAAGGTGAATGCTTTTTCTAATTTGGGTTTCAATTTTTTGATGATTTTTGTTTCAAGTTTAATTTTTTTTTCTTACTTGGACTAAGCAGAGAAAAGGGCGAAGGAGCAATTTGCTCCTCCAATGACAAAATTATTTTTTTAGTCGGAAAATTCGCTAAATTAATATCACTCTAGTGTGCGACATTTTACGCTTCAAGTCAAAAAAATTTAGAAAAATCGGTCTTAGAATTTAAAAAAATTGTGAAAATGTTTCTTGAATCGAATACATTTAGTTTTTTCAACTCTTCAAAAATTTTCAATTTTCGATTTCTTCTTAAAAATGTTCTGTGTTTGATTCATCTTTCTCAAAACCAGGACTATTGGGACTTCGGATGAAAATTTAGTTTTCGATTTGAATTTTCTGTCCAATACGAAAATTTATGTTTTGTTTGATTTCATGTTTTAGAACTTTTTTTTATTTTTTACTGATACGAGAATACGAAATTAGCTCTAAAAATAATCCTCGAATTTGGGCGAATTTTTGAAATTTTAAATTGCTCTATGGCTTGAATAATATCAGAATTTGATCTAATTAACGAAAAAAAAAAAAAAAAAAAACTGAAATGACCAAATAGAAAATTGTCGTTTGAGGGGGAGGGAGGATTTTAAGCTTTTTTCAAAAGTTGGAAAGAGAGTAGCTTGTGTTTCGATCTCAAAACAACCTTTCAAATTTCACTCCCCTGGCTTCAATTTTACTCTCTGTCTCTACTCACCTGATCTTAAAATTTAATCATGTTCAAAAGTGGTAAAAAAATGGTAGGAATTTGAAAAAAAATTAGTTTTGGCATAGATATTTTTATCTGAAAATACCATTGATCTCAATTTTTTCAAGATTTATAATTTTTCTGGTCAACAGCCCTGTTCAGATTGGCTCATCTTTTCAAAAGGGTGTTTCGAACTGGTCCTTTTCATTACCGGGTTGAATTGGATTTTTTCATCAAATCAGTCGAAAAATATTATCATGTCAAGTCAACAAAAATTTGCTCTATTAGTCATCGATTTTTATATTTCTTTGTGTGCAGAACACTCGAAAATTAGACTAAAAAAAATACAATTTTTCATTTGCAATTTTTATTCAAAATATTGATGAAATATTTGAAATGAGGACGAAATAGAATTTTAAAATATTTAAAAATTTTTCGAATAAAGGGTAATTTTCCCAATTTTTCTGACGTTGGGAGTTTTCCTAATTTAAATTCATCACGTTTTCTAAAATATTCCGAATCAAGACCAATTTTTCTGGTTTGAAATGTAATTTTGCCATATGCGGGGAAATATCTCCTCTCCCCTCTATCGCCTTCCTTCGGTCATGTTGGAGGTTGTCTTTTTTATTTTGTAAAAAACAAAACTTTTTTTGTATGATCCTACATAGCTGTAGCTGAGAATTTTTTCAAAATTTCAAAACAAGATTTACAGAATTTTAAATTTTAAATTATTTCTTTTTAGGACGTTAAATCGATGGTAATCCCAATTTGAAATCTTGTTTCCTCAAATCTGAAGTGTTAATTGCTATATTTCTCCCCAAATCGATATCTAAAAATTAAAAATTGGATTCTGATGAAATTTTTCCAGTCTTTTTAGACTTTGAATACATAGTTTATTTCTCCATTTCTAAAAATCGCCAAAATGATTTCAATATTGAAAAATTGATTTATTAGTTTTCATATAGGACCTCTCATCCCCTCTCCGCTCCAGAAGGACACAAATTTTTGTAAAAAGACTCTAAACGATGAGAAACCGGTATTTTTTTACATGGAATAATTTCCTCCCCTCTTCAATACCTCCTAAATTACTTATCCAGAGAAAATATTCCAAGAAAAAAATTTCAAAATTGAGAAAAAATTTCATTCGAATTGAAAAAAATGATGAAAAAAAATTATACTTGAAAAATATTTCAGAGCTGGAAAAAAAACACGTCGCCAATTCACGCGAAAATTCTAACGAAAGCAACCTCACATCTGTTTCAGATCTCAAAAATGGAACATCAACAAGCCCAACATCAACAGTACTTAACTTTAGAAGGTCTAGATAATTCCAATGCTCGTGCTTTAGTAGTCAAATTAATCAACATTGTTTTAACAATATTACAAGTCATCTTATTATTAGTAGCGACCGCCGCCGGTATTCTAATGCCATTCTTGCGAACGAGGTAAGATACTCGTTTATTCGAGAATTTTTTTCTAGCGTATTTTTATAAACCCTCCCATGTTGAACATTGGTAACGTTGTAGGCGACGAATTTGAATTTTCAAGAAGATTTCGACTTTGATTTTCTCTCAATTGTTGTGCAATTTTATACGAAGATGATGTGATATGTTCCAATATCTCGTGATTATAATTTTAAAATTAGAATATTTTCGACTAGGATTATTTTTTATACGTCCACTGGCCGCAGTTTTGATATTAATGTTTTCAAAAATGAATAAAATTTAATTTAAAAAAAAAAATGAAAACGAATTTTGAAGAAATATTGAGTTGTACAAAAATTGATTAAATTTTACCCAAGTATATTAGAGTTCTAATTTTAATGTACTTATTTTTTTATTTTTTAAAAAAATATTCCGATTTCTATACAGATTACGAATTATTACGACGACAGTGATAGTCGCTGCGGTAATACTGATGATGAAAAGATTGCCGGATACTCGAGCAGGGGATCATTTTCTAGATCATTTGAAACAGTTCTTACCGGTGAAATAGTCGTTAAAATGAAGATACGTACCTATCTCTATCGGAACCGAACATAACGTCAAAATTTTTAATCTTCGTTTTGGAAAATACGATAAAAATTTAACGTTTGGTAATTGAAATTTACGAATCGATCTTGATATCGGATTTCGTGTTGTATTTGTTTTGTTATTGTGAAATTTAACATTTCATCGGTTGATTGATGAAATCATTGTATCGATTTGGAAACGAACCGTAGAAAAATTTTTGTGAAGATTGTCAAAAGAAAATTCGAGAGTTTGTTTATTTCACGATGGAAATCCAAATAAAACTGTAATGTGAATTGAGTATAATTCAAGTTGTATGTATTTTTATACCCCTACCAAGTTGCCTATCCTGATGAAAAATTTTCGCGTAAAATTTCTAAATAATATTGTATCACCCGAAGCTCTCTTATTTTATTTTTTGTACTTTCATTTTGTATTGTCCTATGTAATATAATTCTTTTTCATCGGTTCAACAGTATCGACTTAGAATTATAAAATCGTTTTCCTTGTTCGTATTGTAATATTTCTTATCATTGTTTCATTTGCATTTGCATTTTCCTTTTCAATTTGCCGAGTGTCTAGAATGTACTTTTGTGTGATAAGAGTCGAGTATTATATTATAACTAATTTTATCCATAAAAGATGTTAGTTTATTGAAACGATGACCTAGGATTCGATGTTTTCCTAAATTTGTGAGATGGAAAGACGTGTAATTATTTTGAAGACTTTTATTTTTATTAATTATTGCTACTGTTACGCTTCTTTCGTGGTTTGAGTTTAGTAAATATACTTCCTAAACTTCGACGGTTTCATTTTATTATTATGTTCCTCGATGTAAAAATTTCTACCTAGATGAATTCTAAAATATTCATGGAGCATTGTATTTTTCCAATTTTTACCAATTTTTATGTGTTTATTTTTTTTTTC
This sequence comes from Pseudococcus jackbeardsleyi, assembly GCA_038380155.1. NCBI lineage: Eukaryota > Metazoa > Arthropoda > Insecta > Hemiptera > Pseudococcidae > Pseudococcus > Pseudococcus jackbeardsleyi. The sequence goes on from CM076238.1 coordinate 43,230,398, forward strand.
GTAGTGATATAATTTTTTATGAAACCGTCGAATTATTCTAATCCATCAGAAACCTCTCTAGTGTAAAATAACTTCTTAAATTTATTTTTGCATCCTTGTAAAATCCGCCCGTGATATTAACTTGCCTACCAGTTCATTTTCGATGTTGAATTTATACGAAATCAAATGATTTTAAAGTATCGTTTTTTTTCTTTATATTATTCTTAGCTTGACTAATTAATACGAACAAAAAAATTTTGACTTGCAAAATTGATCGTCTTGTCACGTAATTTATTCCTTTGTATTATGCTGTAGTTTGAATTCGGTTCGATGTTGCGTTAATATGACAAAATTTTTATTTTTATATAGCTTTGTTGAATGAATTTATGTTTGCTCCATGTAAAATTTTTTTGGAGGCTGTGCCAGTGTTGTGTTTTGTTTAAAATCAATTCGAATTCTAATTATCATAGATATTGTAAGTTAAGCTTTAAAATTGATTTTGCTTTTTGTGTGTTTTTATTATTTTCTTCTCTTATCGTTTTTTTTTTAAATTGCCATATTTAATAATTTAGATCTGTGATTGTATAGTTTTATGTTGTATACGTATTGTTCCTGATATAAATCAGTTTTTTTAATTTAAGAATTTGTCGGAGACTTGGACGAAAATTATTTATGACCATTAAAATCGGTTGTCTTATGAGTTGATTTTTTTTTTTTGAAAAAATTCGTTTTACCAAGAATTTTTGAATTTTTTTCCTATTGTTACTGGCGTTTTTAACCATACAAATTTTAAAAGGAGAACTGTGATTCGACTCACTAATTCTATTCCTAAAAATATAATAATTTAAAAGGTGGTCAATTTGTTAAAATTTTAATTTTTAGGTACTTATGGCGTAATAACGACAATAACGTTATTACAATTCCAAAATTTTATCGGTTAGTGTTGCTCGATAGTATTTTTATACGAGCATGATGGGTACTATAGATTAATTTGCCTTATTCGCTTGAATCCAATATAGTTTGAATTATTGCACTTTAAATTTAGTTTCGAGTCTGATAATTTGCAGAAAATTTTCGAGTGTATCTTTACCTTACGCTTTGAAATTTATTATAAAATATTTTACTTATGCATTTTTTAATTTTAAACTAAGTACACATTGTTGAGTATTCGTAATTTATTAAATGGTAGCAAATATCGTAAAAAATACAAAAAATGGATCACGTGCAAAAATTAAATGGATAGAATGTTTTTTGATGGGTATAAGGGGGAGATTTTTCGTTAAAATGATGGATGATTTTTTTTTTTTTCATAAAATGAATTTCGAACTTCCACCGCGTAAGATCTGTTTGTATTTGATATGCGTATTTGCGGTCGTAATTTATTTGATCATTTTTTTGCCAATAATTTTTATAATAATGTAATGAAATAAAAGTCTGCGTTGATATAATGTTGTTTTAATTAAATTATTTTTACAAGGAGATTTATCGATTAAAAAAATTGGTAACTTAGGACTTAGGAGATAAAATTGCATACCTTCATTTAGCATGCGAAATTTCTTTACATTTATTGGTAGCTGCTTCTAAAGCTTTGACTATGGCTGATCTTACTCCGTGTGATTCCAATACGTGAAGTCCTTCGGACGTAGAACCTGAAAAATTTCGAAGTATTCACTTGAAATATTCGCAGACAAAAATTACAGCTCGTCAAGTAGTGAAATTGTGTAATTATCAATGGTACTCCAAACATACTGTGGGGATTAAAAGATAATAATTTAAATGCGATATTTCTTTGATCACGAGCTCGAATTAGAAAACTCGTGTGATTAAAAGTGTTTTTCACAGTAATCGAAGTGTACACGATGTACCAATGTAACGAAGAACTGAATCGAGTGATAAAATGTGGATTATTTTTTTTAGACTATAAGCCAAATTTTAAGGTTTATTCTTGGTGATAATTTTTTTTGCACAGGTATAAATTTGAATTCGGGTATAAAATTGGATTAGGTTGTAATCCGGGTAATAAAAGATTACCTGCTGGTGAAGTGACATCGTCTCGTAGTTTTCCAGGGTGTTCTTGAATGTTTAGCAGCATATCGGCTGCTCCTAAGACGGTCTTGGCGGCTAATTTTAATGCCATGTCTCTGGGCATGCCCATGCGAACGGCTCCATCAGCCATTGCTTCGATTATTAAGAACACCTGCGAGGAAAAAGAGTGAAAAGAAAATTAGAGGAGATCGGAAATACCTACAGGTAAAAGTATAAGAATGTAATGTTTCATACATATGCTGGCCCTGAGCCACTGAGAGCAGTCACGACATCCAAAAGGTATTCAGGAACTTGATCACATATACCGACCGATGAAAATAAATTCCTAGTTAATTCAATATCTGCGTTTGTAACATTTTTTCCTGGTACAAAAACTGATACTGCTTGTTGAACTAAAGCTGGAGTATTCGGCATCACTCTGACTACTTTACTTTTTTCATGTAAACACTAAAACAATGAAAATGGGTAGGTATTTCCAAAGCTACGTAATTGAAAGGTAGGAAAGAGAGGAGGAGGGACGTTTTCCATTTTTATAAAAGTTCAAAACGAGCAGCTAGAAAGTAATACATGGACCCTGAAATACCTGGGAAAAATTTCACTCTCCTCATTTCTCCCCATCCGGTCTTAAAATTTGGCTATTTTCAAAAAAAAAATTGAGTTTTCTTGAAAATGGTTAAATTTTTACCCAAAAATATCGTTAACGTTTATTTCTCAGAGATCCTTTTAAAATAGGTAGGTAAGCCATGAATAAATCGAAAAAAAAAAACGAAAAAAGTTTTCCTAATATGTTAAGGCCATTTCTTCAAAATCAAAATGAAAAATTTGAAATCTTCCTTTCTTGCTTTATTAGAATTTTCAATTATTGAATGTACCTAAGTGTTCGAATTGTTAAACCGTCTGTGAAGGTGGTAATGGGTTAAGGGTGGAATAAAGGATGTAAAATTGTTGCCAAGTTGTTTTGAATATGGAGGTCTGTTCAGTGTTCACATCACAATTTTTTTCTTACTGCATACGTAAGTATTTACAAAATTAATTTTAAAAAAATCGATGTTTCATGAGGACCCTTCAAAAGGGGGCAAGAGTGAGGAGGGCAAGGGTCGAGAAGGGAACGGAAATTTTTATCAAATTGTTCTGGACGGTAGGCACAGTTTTCTAGCTGATCCATCTTCAACTTTCGGTTGGGGGGGGGGGGGGTGCAAAATAATCTAAATCTAAATAACCTACTACCTACAGTATTCAAGATATTTAGGTAACTCTTTTTTATTAAAAAGGACTCAAAAAAGTGATTTTTACTTACTGTTTGTAAGGTATCAAGAGTAACTCCCATTGCTATGGATAATAAAAGGCTTTTTTCGCTGAAGTGATCTTTTATATCAGATAAAACTACTGGAACAACGTTTGGCTTAACAGCTACTATCATTACATCAGCATTTTGAGCAACTTCCTTATTATTAAAAGTAACTTTACTTCCTAGAGACTGGGAACAAAATTGAAAAATTTCAAATCATTAGGTTAATATAAAAATATTTCACTATTACTGACGATGAAGATTTTTTATAATTACTTCAAAAGCTTGAGCAGATGCTAAATCATTTGGAGCACAACTTGCTATAATACTTTCTGATTTAACTAAACCTACATAAATTAAAATAGGTAAGTGTTTGATATGAAAAAAATACTCGTACCTATCTAAATGATCAATATTATAACACGCTACGCAACAGGAAAAAAATTAGACTGTTCTAAAATAAAATAATGAAATAATTAAAATGCACTAACCTGATTTCATAAATCCTTTTGCCAGCGCTTGGGCCATTTTACCGGCACCGAGAAATCCAACGCGAATCATTTCAAAGTGAATGTTGTACCTACACTTGAAAAATACAAACATTCAATGAGAACTTTTTCAGAAAATTATGTACCGCTCTATATGAAGAGGAGTTTAGCTCAATTTAAATTGTTTTTATAAAGATAAGATATCTTATCGAGTGAAATAAATATGCTTTTATCGTAATTATACATATACGTAAACGAATATTTACATGGTTTATAAATAAGATTACCTATTTACTAATGATGTGCGGTTATCTTAAACTTTGCTCATTTTTTAAAAACTGAGAAACAAGCAAAACAGAGATAAAACTGGCATGACTTTCTAAGAACCTGGCGAAAAGTAAACACCGCGCATATCTTACAATTATTCCTATAAATTTCATCATGAGAATCTTTTATGTACAGTAAGTATTGATTGTTTCTTTGGAAAGTGGAGGGGGAGGGGTTATTTGCTACTTTTTCCTCCGTGGGACAAGTGAGAAAACAGACCTTTGTCAGAATTTTTTCGTGAGAAAATTTGCAAAAATTTTAAAATAGGTAGGAAAGGTAATTAGGTGGCTAATTAATATGAAAAAAGTACACGAATGAATTGTTTCCCCAAATATAAAATAATTTGTATTGTACCTATACTTAGTTGTGTGCTTGAGAAAAATTCGAAGTTTTTAAATTTTGCAAGATATTCAATGGAAGATTACCCACTCAATCAAAGGTATGACTAATGAAAATTCTATCATTTTTCGCACGTCTCAACAAGTTTTTTTTACTGTTCGTAAAATGAATCTGATTGGATAACTGACTGATAACAGAAAAACTGATAACAGCTATTTGCCATTTTGCCATATTTTGCCATTTGCCGGCTTCAATTGATGTTTCTTATTTCGTAAAAAGGTATTTAGGAATTCTAATTCTACTCTACTTGAATTTTGTAAATTAGTGCGTAGTTTTGAATAATTATTCGTCGTAAAATTTCAATTTTAATGTGTAATTAGTTTATTGAATCAAAGTATGGCTTTAGAAATGAACTTCTGTACTAAAGAAAACACCAGTGATAATGAAGATGATGAATATGAAATGCATGGTCAAGCACTGCCTGTTATGCCATTTGATGTCAACGCTGTGGACGAAGCGTCGATTCCTCTAACATCTCAAGAATATTTGCAACAAGTAATGTTAGTGTTTTAAATGCAGTTTGTGATAAATTCAACGTACGACGTTCATAAATTGAGATAGCTTTTGCTATCTTATCTTTACTATATTTCATTGTTGAATTTTTCTTATTTTCAGCGCTCAACGAGCAAAATTACCAGCCGTAGTTACAGCTTTGGTTCCAAAATTGAAAATTGGAAACGCTGAAAATATTGCCGATATATTTCGAGTAAGTTTCATCCTTCTACCTATACCAATATTGGATTTTTCTAATGTTCTAAAATTCGACTGGTTGATATAAATTTGCAGGAAGATGAACTGGTTCAGTCTGCGCATTGTGCTTCGAAGGAATGGGTTCAGACTCAAATCTCAGATTTTTCTGATCTACGTTACCGTATAGAATGTAATCGAGAAACGTGGCTGAAGAAATATTCTAAAAAGTTTGTACGTGTAAGGTTCACTTCACACTATTTATTCTTTTCCAATAATGGTTTATAATTTGAATCTAATTTTTGTGCAGCCTAGTGATCGAAATGATTGGTATACGTTTATGTTTGGTGAAAACGCGGATGGTGAAGGTGTTGGGAACAATCCATATTTACATATTGTGCTGTCGATGAACAACGTCGGTGAATTTCCAATTTTTGATTCAATAGCGTTACGTAATATTGAAATTATTGTTGGATTTTTTTGTTTTGTGCAGGAGATGATTGAAAATCTTATAAAATATATTGTAGAATGGGTGTCAGAGAGAAGAATTTCTGTATACAACGCTGCATTGTGGTTTTATGCGTTGTTAGCTTGTATTGATGTTCCTGTACGTGCGAAAATGATGAATCGATTAAGAACATTCGTTTATACGTGTAGAGAACTGAGAGATAATATCGTAAGTTTTTGTGATATATATATTTAAATTTCAATCTACGTTGTAATGTAATTAATGTGTCTGCATTATTTTGCTTCCTTTTTTCAGAATTTATCTATCAAAGGAAGTGAAAAGGAAATTATGTCTCAGAATTTGTTCATTTGTTTGATCGGAAGATACTTTGGACAGCATGATCTAGCTGATCGGGTTTGATGATTTTGTGTGATCAAAGACGTTTGTAATTCATAATCGCCTTGTTTGAAAATAATCTTCGATTTGGTTGTTCTTGTTAGTTTTTGAATTTATTGGATGAAGAATGGAAATAGATTAGAACGATTGGAAAATGAAGTTAGTAGTGTGTGTGGATTTAAATTTGAAGTAAGGAATGAAATAAGTATGATTTTTACTTTCGTGATCACTGATCAGGAAATCAATTATTATTTTACTCTTATTCTTTTAATTTGATATCATTCTCGTTGTGTTTTTTCAAAATAAATCATTCATTTAAAAAAAAATCTCTGACGAAATTAAAATAAAATAATTTATTATAGACATTCAGCACTCCTAACAAGCGTCATATTTTGGAAACTTTTCAGGTTAGGTTAAATAATGAAACTTTTTGGAAATCAATTTCAATTCGGCGCTTACTAATAATTTTTTTCATTTTGAATGGAGCTTACCAAAAGCGTTAGTACTTGGTAATTAATTCTTAAATTAAAGTCTAAAATACCAACTTGGACTCAAATTCCTAAAATAAAACACCGAACTTCGATTAAAATTCGATTCATCACATAGACCTTGGAGTGTTTTGATGTGATTGGCAACACTGTATAATCAATCACAGACAAAGACAAAAAGTGTAAAAAATGATACGCGCCTACGCAAGTGTTTTCTGTGTTTGTTCTAAAGGGGTCCAGTGTGTTTCGAACGCTTGAATTGTCTTAGTTTTAAAACACAATTATTATTCAAATAAGTACGAATGTATTATAAATTATCGAACATGCTTTGACATTACCGAAGAAACAGCTCATGGAAAAATTGCACAAGGAGTTTTCCAATGTGAAATTCACTCTAGTCACAGTCACCGCCAACGACACCAAAAGTTTTGAATGTCCTCCGCTTGTTCCAGGTAAGGAGTTATGAGTTATCGTCGATTGATATTATTATCTATCAGCTGCATTTTCTAATACTCTTTCTAAAATATCATTTCTAATTTGATGTTCTCTCCTATCGCCGTGCCTCACTTAGATCTTCAATTGCAACAGGATCGTCGAATCACAAACACAAGCTATTCATTAGCATTAATTTATATTTTCGATTGAGTATAAAGTTCAATTGTCTACTAAGGATGACGTATAATTTCATTTAGAATTCTTGTACATTCTTTAAATTTGGACCAATTGAAAATTTAACGTTGGTTATCTAACAGAATGACAATTTCATCACGACGAAGTCGAATCTATTTACTATAGAAATTGTGTTTCATATATTTTTTTTTTGAAATGTGTTTCTTGCAAGTACAAATAATTTCGATTGATTTCTTTCTTTCAGATTATTCAGATTGTTCCGGAGTTGGAATAAATTCCTTCTGAATTTTCATCGTTCAAGAAGCATAATCGATTAATAGTATCAGTCAACTCATATGTTCAACCTTCGGCGCCACTAACGGTACAATAAAAATGAGAGTATGGAAGGTAATTATTAAATATGCGGAGAACTCTTTCAAAAATCTCAAATCGAAAATACCTAACCCGATTTATATTTTTACAGCCATTAATGGGTGCAGTAGTATCGTTCCGCAAAAGATATTGCGGTTTCATACTTCTCATTTTGCTATTCTTTTTTTTCGTGGTCCTTCATTACAATGTCGTTTACAATCAGATGCAGAGCTCGTATTTTCCCAATGATGGTACGTATAGTGTCTAGGTCAAGTCATAGAAATCATGTTGCCTGTCAGGTCTAATTATTGATTCTTTTGCAGGCACGGTAATCGCAGTTCCCGGCTGGGAACTGAATAAAAGTCGCAACGCATCGGAGTATGTTTTACCCGATGACATCACGACTATAATTTCTGGTAAAAATATCTGCTCCAGTAAATATCCTCCGCGCGTCTTACTCATCGTGTGCTCTGGAACAGAAAATTTCCTATCGAGATCAGCTATACGTAAAACTTGGGCGCAATCAGCTTATGAAAAATTCAATATCAGCGTCGTTTTCTTAATGGGCGTGTCGGTGGATGAAGAAATTAACGTGAGTTGTATTGGATGTTTTTAAAAATTCATTCAAAAAACCTTCGTTTTTGCGGCGAATTGATAAATTTGAATTTTCCCCTTGTTTGTAGGAGCGAATCAAACACGAAAGCGCAATATACAACGATGTGATTGTTGAAGATTTTATTGATACTTATAATAATCTGACAGTCAAAACATTAATGCTGTTGAAATGGGTCAAGAATAATTGCAACAGTACCGCGTATATTATGAAAACCGACGACGACGTTTATGTTAACATGAATAATTTAATACAATTAATTGACAGCTTACCGGAGTACAAGACACAAAATATATTATGGGGAAAATTACTTTGCGCATCATCGCCAATATCCAATCCGAACAATAAATGGTAATGATGCTTGTTCACTTTTCGAGTACCATATGGATTTTCCCATCTAAAATAGCTCCTTGACATGTTGGCGATAAAATGTTATGTAATTTTTTTTCACCTTCCCTCATAGAAAAGCAACATTGCGGGTATTTGTTTCGTAATCCTAAATTATTCTAAAAAAGAAATGTGGGTGATGGAATTGAATTTTTATCTAAATTAAATCCGAAAAGTAGACGAATGAGAATAACCTTTGTAAATTATTTAGTATTTTGACGCTCATCGTGTCTTTTACAAGTATCGATTTTTCATTTTTTCAAAAGTATTTTTTGTCAAGTTGACTAATATATTATGGTGTCCTTTTCAGGTATATGCCAAGCTACATGTACCCGTACAAAAAGTATCCGTACTATTTATCTGGAGTGGGCTATTTCATGTCAATGCAAGTGGCGCTGAAATTGTATGAAGAAGCGTTCAGTATACCAATTATGCATATGGAAGATGTCTATATTACTGGTATGTTTACATGTTTTTACATCGGACCATCCGTAGTAATGAGGTTATATTTTGAGGAAGAAAATTCTGGAGCTATTCAATACAAATCTCAAAGTTTCTATTTTATAATGATATGATTTTCATTCAAAGCAAATTTTTTTCATCACAACTCAGCTTTGAAAAAAATTATGACATTCTAAAAAAATCTATTTTTATTTTTACTAGTTATAAGAGGTATTGATATTAAAAATTCGATGAGGAGGGTTGAAAATAGATTTTTTAATGCTGTCGAGAGAGGTATCAAAATGTTTGTTTTTTGATTCAAGAGTTTGTTAATGATACTTCATTGAAAAATTCTGATGGTGATCAATGAGGGGGGGGGGGGAGCGGAGTCACCTCTGAATTTTGAAAAATTTTGAACTGATCGTCAAGAAGTATATTTTATAATTTTAGAAATCTTTTTCTGTAGATTGGTTCTTGAAGTGCATGTTTTCGACTTAGACACATCGTAGATACGTTATTGCACGGTCGAAACATTGAGAATTTTTGACTGCTTTGTCAACTAATTTCAATTTCAAGTTTTTTAAAATTTAATTATTTTTTTGTTTTGCCAATATTTTGCCGATTTAGAGTAAGACAGAGTAACGACCAAATTCATGCTCTATGAAATTTAAAATACAAAATATTACAAATTGAAACGACGTTTCGTCTTCCGATACATCACAAAATACAGAGTCGTTTGATTAAAAATAGATAAGAATAAGAACACACAATGAATACAAATGAACGAGGAATTCTTCAATAAAAAGTTCCTTGTTTATTTGTATTCATTACGTGCTCTTACTCTCATCTATTTTTAACTGATGATTACTCTGTAATGTGTCGAAACGTCGTTTTCATTTGTGATATTTTAAATTTTATAAAGCATAAATTCGGTGATTACTGTGTCTTGCTCTGATTTACATTAAATGCTCATTAACATTTTTTGCCATTTTGTAGACGAAGTTTGTCTGCTTTTTAGGTAAATTCAGGTGGGAGGTAGACTCGTGTATTCTAGGTGGACTTTTTTCTTCATTGTCTCATCACCAGGTCCACTTCTTTAGGACCTCTTTTATATTTGCATTTAGTAACATCAAAAGCAAATTTGGATGGTCAAAAAACTTGGATGGTTTATGATGCCTCATTTGATAACGTCGAAAAATATTGATTTTTGGTTCTTTACCCTCCATCTTATGACACGCGCCTCTCGACTTCAAGGTCATGTTCGAAGTTATTTATATTTTCTGAAATTTCGAGTCAACTTTTTACCCTTTTTGGATTTAAATTTAGTTCATGGTGGTCCTGAGATTATCCTTAAGGTTGAATGTCTGAAAAATTCATCTATTTGATTGATAAGTTCAAACAACAAAGCCGAAAAAACAGATTTTGTTTTGTTTTCCGTAATTTACTAAAAAAAATTGAATGATTTTACGTGATAAAAATGTTTTCGATTTGAAAAAGTTGGGAGAATTTTGGAACTTTTACTACAAAATTGAAAGATTTTTCAAAGCTACGAAATTTCGCCTAAAATCTGAGTGTTTTTGAAGATAGTATTGATCTTTGAAAAAAGTATCTAAACTATCATCCTCTCCTTGTTCTATAATTCCATATCGGTTTCGTTGTTTTTTCAACAGCTGTAAAATTAAAAGAATGATTTTCAAAACGTGATTTTTTTCAAAAAAATGAGAAATAATTAAGGTATGAGTTGTAGGTCTGAAGTCTCAACCTCAAAAAAAAAAGAAATTTCAGAACAAAAATAAAATGGTAGATTAATTTTGAGAGGAAGAAAGCATTAATTAAAAAATCTGAAGAGTAAAGATGAAAAAATTAATTTTTTTAAATATATCAATTGAGTTCTTGATAGTAATAGACATTTTTTGATTTTTCAAAAATTAGTAAAATTAGTAGAGGGCCCTGGTCTGGTAAGGAGGTCATTTGGCCTCTGGTAGAACTTGATCGAAATTTTTATTCCATTCGATTGTCTTGATAGAAGATAATTTTTGAGCACATGAACCAACTTTTATTTCGCCCCCTTCCCTGGGGGGGGGACTAAGGCCCTGAAATATGTACGTGATTTCTGAACTAAAAATTCTATTTCCGCGAGTTTTCAACAGATTTTTTTTTAAAACTTGGCACATAGGTAAAGGAACTAAAAGGTAGAATCCTACATTTTTTCTGATTTTTTAAACCACTTCAACGACCTCTTTGACTTTGAAAATTTAAAATCACTATGGAGCATATAATTTTGAGACACAACAAAATTTTTTCAAGGGGTTCTCAGTGTATTTCGCACCTTTTAGAATTTCGTGAGATTTTTGCCACACTGGTGGAAGTTGCTCAAATATTCAAGAAATTAGTGCGATAGAATCATTTTTGTGCTATAAAATTACGCCTTTTCATAACTTTTTCACGAGGTTTGAATATTTGACCAACTTCCTTTATTTGACAAAAAAAAAAAAAATGAAAAAATTCTGAAAGATGGAAAATTCATTGAAAAATTTCGAAAAAAATTATTTTTCTGTCCGTCTCAAAATTGCGTTTTCCAGGAATATTTGACCAACTTCCACCACCCGAAAAAATTTGGAAAAATTCCTATAAGGTGTGAAATGCATTGAACCCCTTGAATTTTTTTGTGTCTAAAATTGTATGCTCCATAGTGATTTTAAATTTTCAAAATAAAATTCAAGGTCATTAAAGTGGTTGAAAATATATTTAAAAAATTAGGATACTCTCCTCTTGCACATCTACCTCTGGGCCGAGTTGAAAAAAATACTTAGAAATTCGTAGAATTAAAATATATTTTTCTTCAAATTTTCTTGGAGCATAAATCCACCTTTCCCTCTCCTCGTGCTATGTGAAAGAAGTGTAAGAAAAAAAAACTTGAAACTAAAATCGACGTTTTTAAAATCCCTTCCGTGTAATAATGTGAAATATGGTGGAAAAGTTCTGTGTTTTGATTTTAGAGAATTCATTGGACATTTTGGTAAAAAATTGAAAAAAATATGAAAGACATGGAAAATTGGCATGAAACAGTCAAAGAAATATGAATTATTGAAAAATGTGTGCAATTTACACTTTGATCTTTTAAATTAAAATTTCTCTGGGGATTTTTCATCGAGTATAAATAATACTCTATTTTTATCACAATTTTATTTTTATTTTCACAGGGTTGTGCGCTCGCCGAGCGGGTATCCGGCCAGCTCGACAATTCATGTTTCAGTATCACGAAACGTCGAATGTGATTTGCTCAGTCGATGACGATTATTTAGTCGTACACAGTCATCAAGTATCGTACGACGACATGTATCATATTCACAATAAGCTCATCGCTTGTAAAACGCCCGAAAACAAGACTTCGGTTTTCAACTGGTTTTTCACGGGAGCATCCGGATCGAAACGAAAAACCAACCCAAAATTATTACATTTTAGTAGATCATATTCGTTTACTTGTTAAAAATAACAGAACGCGATTTAGTCGATTGAATCGGCCTTTTAAAACGCAAAAGCATGGTGGCCAAGTTGAAAACAAGTGTGCCTGAGCTGTTCTTCAACGCGGCGAATCTCTTCCGTTTTATTTTAATTATTAGAATCGCATCATAAACGGGATCAGGGTATTTGAAATTTCGACTAGGTTTTTTTTCTCTCGTATTTTGTGTATTTAATCTATCGCATGTACGTGTTTGTTTTATTTTTCGTCGTGTTATGTATTTCTCTTTATACTTTGCTGATCTATCGGTTGGTCGTCGAAAGGTAGCCCTAGAATCGATCTGGGTTCAACAAAATACCGTGGTAGCTTACGAATTGGTCACCATTCCTGCTTGATCTTTTCTTCTGTTTCCAATTTTAACATTCCAACTATGAAAAATAACCCTGCGACTTGTTTACGTTTGTGTTAAATTTAAACTTTAAAAGGCCTACCTTCTTGGTTGTTGCTCAGAATAATAACGACGTGCGCACAAAAATGAAATTTTTTTACGAATGTTGTTGGATGATCTCACTATTGATATTACAAGAATCTCGTAGCGTCTTTGTATTCTGAGTAACAATCGAAAAGCCCCCAACCGAAGAAATTATTGCTGTTATTATCTTTTTTCTCTTTATTTTCGATGTTGTAGTGTGATGTGTAGCGTGTTTACGTATATTATTTTAAATTTGTGATTTAAAAATTATTTTTCATCGAAATAAGATATTCGCACCGTAAATCAAAAAATCCATTCGGCGATGAAAAATTATTTTTCGGTATTAAAATAATCAGTATTCTTTTTTTGGATTTTTTAAATTCATTTCCTCAGATAAACGCAATATCTGTACAGAAATTAATCCTCGAGGTGAATTCTATTATTTATCTTTTATTTCATGGTTGACCTAGTTTTTCCTAAGATATCGCAAGTTATCGTTTTTTTTTTTATTTTCTAGTCAACTGTATACAAAAGTGTCATGGGTTTTAGGTGCGTAATTATTATCTACTTAATACAGTAATTTTAACCGTGGGTGTGCGAATGTACTTAGAATTATTAATAGCTCAATTTTTTCTCTAGTCAAAATTAATACTACAATTAATCACGTTTTCGATTGCATAATTGATCACGTATTTTAAAAATTCCATAGCGAATCTCGATTCAATTATTCTGTTACCTTATTCAGTGTTTGGCTGAAAATTTCAGGTAACTTGGTATTCTATAGGTGTAAATTTGAATAAATATCATGTATTTACTTTCGTCAATCTCGCTGTTTTAGCATTATTATTCGTATTCTCAATTTATGTGATTTATAATAAGTAAATTTGAGCTATGTTTTTATTTTCTTGTTTATGTATAGACACTTTAAGTTTCTACTGTAACTGGATGCTGATTTTGACCAAGATTTTAGTCGAAATACTTCGGTACATCTTGTCAAATTACTACCAAAATCAGCATCGTTAGAGATGAGAATTTTTTTTCAGTTGTTTAATAATTTTAGAAATGTGTTTTAATTTGTATCGGAATTTACGAATGTTAGAGCTTGCGTAGGATATTTAATGGATCGCGATTGTTGTTTTTAAAAGAATTTTCTCCGTACTTAATATTTTGTTACCTTATGACATTATTTTAGGTGGATTTGCCTCGTAACAACAATGCCTAGCATTGGAATCTCGCTTGTAAATAATTTTTATTTTTATTTTAGAACATGCACGAATTACCTGAAGTGATGGAATTTTGATATTGTAATTCTTACTCTATTTTTTTTTTTCAACTAATACCTACGAACATTCCTTCGGGTGTTTTTACTCTCGCAAATTTATGAAACGAAAAAACGTCCATGTCTCATTTGTGCCTTTTAAAGTATTGACGTTGATTTTTTTTTTAATGGTAAGAAAAAAATAACGAATGACTAAGATTTATACGAAAACATTGAAATGAAGTTATTTTCTAATGCTTTTCTACTCGATTTGGGTCTGTATATTGTCATTATAGATCGTCCTACCGGCCTAAATATTAAAGTTTATTATTAAGGTGACGTATCTGTGTACTCGTGAAGGTTTCACCCTTTGTTTATTTCGTTAGAGAAATATCGACGTTTTATTTTGATTTTTGTGTATTTTTGGACTAGCTATTAAATAATTCTTCCGCGAATGGGATTCATATTTTCCAAGTCTGACTTTATTCCTAGTTGAATTTATTTTATTTAATTCTTTATTTTTTCAGTTTATTTCTAAATTTTTTTTCAAAGCTTTATCCAGTTCTAAAAATTTTCTTCATTGACATTTTTTTATTTTCAATTTTTCAAACTTTTTCGAATTTGATTTTTACAATTTTTTTTCGTTTTTATATTTTTGTCGTTTTTAAAATTTTCTCCAGTTATTACTTATCAAGTAGAATAAAATTTTTAATAAACAGAAAAGCTAAATTTTTCGAAAAATTTGAAGAAATTTGAAGAGATTTCTGGTTGAAAAGGGTTCAAAGTTGACAAAAAAAGAAAAAAGTTTAAATAAATGATTGGAAATAATTCTCGAACTGGAAGAAATTTTAAAGAATGAGATTGAAAAAAAAAATTGAAAAAAATTTCAATAGTGAATAAGTTTTCCTCCGTGAAATTTTTTATTGAATTTTTAACAAAATTTTTTCAACTTTGATTTTTTCATTTTTTTCATTTTTTTCATTTTTTTCACTTCAAGGCTATATTTGAGAAAAATCTCCAACTCGTAAATTTTTTTTTAAAAACTTCTCCTCAATTTTTTTGACTTTGAATCGGAACAAAATTTTTCAACTCGTGTTTTCTAAAAAAAAATTCAACTCAGTAAATGGAAGAATTTATTATCGAAAAATGTTATGAAAATTAATGTTTGAAGTGAAAAAAAAAATCAGAGATGAAAAACTTTAGAACTTGGAAATTAAAATTACAATAATTATGCAATTTGAAAAAAATTTAAATTTAAAAGAATTTATG
The DNA here is from genome assembly GCA_038380155.1 of Pseudococcus jackbeardsleyi. Classification (NCBI taxonomy): domain Eukaryota; kingdom Metazoa; phylum Arthropoda; class Insecta; order Hemiptera; family Pseudococcidae; genus Pseudococcus; species Pseudococcus jackbeardsleyi. The sequence goes on from CM076238.1 coordinate 43,245,828, forward strand.
TCCTGATGAAAAAATGTTGAATTGGATTTAGCTCAAAAAAAATTTAGAATCACAAAAATTGAAAAATCTGATCAAGCAGCTGAAAAAATTGAACGTGGAATAAATTTGAACTCGGATCGTGGAACCCCATTTGCGTGAAAACTATTTTGGAGTTAGAGTCTGGAGAAAATTTTTTCAAGGGGGGAGGGAGGTTTTAAACCGAATTCACCTGTTTTACGCACAATTCAAATGTTGTTTGATTTGAGCTTATGTATCGATAAAACGTGCTTTATTTACCTTTCGACGTGCGTTGTTAATTCGGATCTGAATTATTTTTGAGAAAAGTAGAATATAGAATTTATATGTGTGAAATTCACTGATACTCGAAGGACTGAAGACGTAACGATATTTGAGCACATTTGTATGTACTTTTATGTATATTTGATACGGTATTCTCTCTATTTCTGTCTCTCTATCTCCCTCCCTCATGTTTGTTTTTATTATATTTACTCGACTATGCGTATCTCAAGTTAAATTATACTCGTTTAATAAGTTGTGGTAATTTTGAAGCTAAAAAAAACCATACTCAATAATAACAAAGTTAGAAGTGATATTATGTAGAAATTTATGACTTTTGTGATTTTACTACGTAAAATTATAAAGTTGCTGTGATTTCTACAATGAAAATCATTTCGGTATACTTGGAAAATCAAATTATTATGTGATTTTCACTCGTTAAATTTAGTATGTGATGGCACTATACGTTTTATACGTATTGTAACGTAAAAGTTGTCGATTTTTTGGCAGCAGTTGCTATTTTATTAACAAATAGGCACTTCTTATATGTGTTTTATGTATTTTTATTTTTTATGTGTGGACATGTGCTTTTATAAAATGAAAGGAAACGAAAACAACCCGAAAGTTATATTTTTTTTTCAATCAGTCTTTATTACAGGACCAGGTCAAACGTTTATAGATACAAAATTTCCAAAACTCTTGATGATTTAAAGGGAAAAAAATTTACTTTTGTAATACCTATTGGATTCTTGATGTTTTAGAAGACTGTAAAATGAAAAATCTAGTCTTGTAAAAACGTACTTAGTGATAATGTTTCGCAAAGTTACTATTTAGCACAAAAGTCCTGGTCTGTATTCGTGTTATACTAAGATGCAAATGTCTATTTTGTATTTGTGTACTTGTATTATTATTTTTTCAATGTTTGTTTTTCTCTCTTATTATTTTTTTATAATTGTATTACCTACGTTTGCCTAAGTACTTGAAAAATTCTCATCGGATTGGATCTACGAATTTGTCGAATATGTATTTTTTTTTTTTCGACGTCGAATAGCAACCTTTTTATCAGTTTTATTTTCAACATTTTAATAGTTTTAAAAAATTATTAAGAAGGGACTAATAATTTTTATTGTTGTGTACGCTTTTTAAATTTTTGTTTTGTTTGTTTTTCTTTGTGTGTGTAAATTGTGCTCAATTTTTGTAATAGTATCGGAATCAAATTTAATAATCAAATACTTAGACTGCGTTGTTGTGTTTTATTCATTGATTAAGGTGCGATCGCATGATAGGAATTTGTAGAAAAAAGTTTTTGTGGAAGTTTTGAATGGAAAGGTGGGTGGGGGGGGGGGGGGGGGTAACGTGGTAACAATAGTTATATGAGTGTAAATCTCAAAATGACTGGCTTCGAATTGATACTGCTGCAAATAATATTTCGACAGTGTAAGTCCAAAATTGATTTTTTCAAAATTGAAGTTTTTTCTAAAATTGCGCTTTCTTAATTTTTTTCCAATTTTGATGCATTTTAATTTTATACGTATCTCTTCAATTTTTTTCAAGTTATGCAGTTGGAAGAATTTTCAAGGACATGAAAAGATTTTCCACCTGCACTTTTTTGTAATTTCTTCTCACTTGAAAATTATTTCCAATCGGTAGTTTCAGTGGCGTAGGAAAGTGGGGTACAGGGGGTACATTGTACCCCCCAAAATCTGGACGGGGGTACAAAGTATCATTTGTCCCCCCCCCCAAATCGTATGAGATAAACTTTTCAAAGCATTAAAATGTGGGAAAAATGATTTTTTGAGCAATAAAAACTCAATTTTTTCAAAGCTTCGCTCGGGCATGTACACAATTACAATTATATGAATTATTTGAGGCGACAGAGCCCAAAAATGCTTCTTTTTGCCCCCTCCCCTGGAAATCCTTCCGGTATTTGAAGTCTTGGTACTCATTTTGTACCCTCCCAAAAAAAAAGCTTCCTACGCCACTGGGTAGTTTAAACATTTTTTCCAAACAAAAATTTCTTACTTATTGGATATTCATCTTTGAATTTTTTTTCTGAATGCAATGCAACGCATAGCATGGAAAAAATTTTGAATAGTAATTTAATACGAAATTGAAAAAAAAAATCAAAAATCAAAGTTGGCAAAATTTTGAGAAAATTGATAATTACAAAAATTAGAAATTTTAAAAATTGGGTACAATTTTGGGAGGAAAATTGAAATTAAAGAAATTGAAGAAATTTAGAGATCTGAACTTCAATCTTCAAAATCCCAAATGTAGCAAAATTAATTGGAGTTGGTCTCAACATGGCCTTTTTGTGAAATTATACATTTTTTGACTCAAATTTTTACCTATGCCCAATTAAACTTGAAGTTGAATGTTTTAAAGTGGACGATGTTAGATAGAATTTTTTTTTGAAAACATTTTTGATGAATTGTTTTTATCCGAATCCTACATCGAAATTCATTTTTCAAGAATACTTGAAGAAAACAACTTCTCCAACATAATAATTAATGGTGATTGAAATTATTTTGAACCCCTCTCTTTCATTAGTTAGATAATTTTTTCAACCTGAATTGAAATGTTTTTTTTTTTTTTTTTAAATTAGGGAACCTGATTTTCCACTCCAGCAATTAATGTTTTGAACGAAAGTAAAATTTCTATTGCGACACATGAAAAACTCAGTTCATATTTAAATTTTTGAATATCATTGAAAAATTCGATATCAACGTAAAATAATTTTCAATTTCAATATTTTGAAAGAATACTTCAAGATCAATGAAAAAATAAAAATAGCTGGGGGGGGGGAATTTTTATCCAACTGTTTCGAAATCTGAACAAAATTTTGTGCTTCTCCCTATTTCATTTTTTTATATCCGAATAAAATCTTTTTTTTTTAAAGCAAATGAATGCATCCAATTTGGTGAAATTTTCGCCTTCTAAATTTAGCAGTGAAGAACTAGGTACCTACCTTCATATTTTTATTTCCCAGTATATGAAAATACCTAATAATTTTGGAGGAAATTTCTTGTTTTTATCCTATTTTTAGGGAAAATTTGAAAAATACGATTTTTTCTGCGTTTATTGTACTCTTGGTAATGGGCAAAACGATGCCCCCTTGTACCTTGCCTCCATACGTAGGCTATCCTCTCCACTATTGGGGGAGCGAAGGGAGACTGAAAGAGAGCAATAACGATGATTGGCAATTTCAGAAATTTTCGTACTTTCTAAAAAAATGTCCATCTTTGCTATTTCGTAAAAAAATTTCGAAGTTTGAAATTAAATTTCATGTTGTCGAGAGAATCCAATGAAAAAAATCGATTTAAGAAAATTGTCGTTATCATGTGTGGGGACGGAATCGGCGTGGGGACCATCAAAATTTTTAGCTATATTTGAAAAATGATAACTTTTGTTTGGAATATTTGTTCAGAAATTCTGATTGGTCGAGTATAAAAATCATACATCAATTCCCCTCCCTTCCTCTTTTCAGGAAGTGTCTAGAATTTGATGTCCCTGGCTCCTTGTCAACGAAAAAACTGAACAAGTTAAAAATTTTCGTTGAGCTTTTATGTAGAAAAAATAAGGTTCAAATTGACCAAAAAATTTCAAATTTTTACCATCTCTTCCTGAAGTTCCTTTTCAACAACATTTTGCTAAGATTCATTAAAATTCGTAAAAAAAAGTTTTAATGATTCATCTTTTGTTCATATTAGAAGATTTTCAATTTGTGAATAATTTTCGAATATTATCCTATTTCGTTGCTTATGGAGTCGGAATGTCGGGAATAATTTCCTGACTTATTCTTTGATAGGTACCTATTTCCAATTCATTTCCGCTATTTTAAATGGTAGATTGGCAGAATGAATGGGCATGTAAAATTTCCCAATTTGAATCTACTGTTTGCAAATATTTTCAATGATATCTACGAAATTTACTGACGAAATTTTAAAATACTGATTCGACGATTATTATGGCACCTCATTTTTCGCCAACTTTTGAAACATTGCCAAGCATCGTAATTTACAACGCATCCATATTTAAATGTAAGTAACCTCGAAATTAAAAAATTCACATTTTCTGCCCTGATCTTAGACACTGAATGTTATCACCATTTAGGGAAATGAAGAGTATTTTTGTACCTATATCGTACGAGTTAATTCTATTAAAAATTAGATACCTAATCAGCTGCATCAATTTCGCGTGGCTGTTTTTCTGAGTCATAGCAGCTTAAGCTGATGATAGAAATGACATTTATAGCTATAATAGTTTTACTTTATTTCCACGTAGGTAATTAAAAAACGATGCTTTCATTAGAGGTAATTAAAAAATAAATTACGACTTGGAAAAAACGACCAAAATTTTTCCTCCTCGTCCTCGACCTAGAACTAATCTTGTCTTACCAACGAAAGTGTTGAAAATAAAATTACGATTTTTTAAATTTTATAAATATTCGTGGCCTTCATCTGAGCGTAATTATTGTGCACATTTGAATTCATTTTAAACGCAGTGATGCGTCGAAATTTACATGACTGTTAAATTTTCGGTTCAAAAAACACTCTTTTGGACTGTCCACTAAAAACAGAATCATTGTAAAATAAATTTCACATCGCGTGCTGATTTTTCCCGCTCGTGTCTCTCTCCAGCTCTTTTTATCCTCGCGCCTTTTTCTGTTTTTCTCGTCGGTTTAATTTTTTTAATTGCTTTTATTATTTTACGTGAAATTTAATTCGAAACTAAATCGTAAATGTTATTTTTATGTTCTTCAGTATTGAAAATTTTACATTAAATCTGGACTCGGTTCAATAAATTTTGCATGTGCTCGTCCAAAGTCCCAGAATTTGAATTGCAGCAGATACCTATTCATGACGAATCTGTCATATCGCTAATCATGCCTATAATTATATGGAATTAATATTCGTACGGTCGAGAATCTCATAATTTATGCGCATTTCCCCGCAACAACATCGTCAAAACAGCGAATATGTAAGTTTCGCATGTTTCGAATCATCAAATTACCTAATGATGTAGAATCTCATCGTGGTTTTATGTTTTAACCAACATATTAACGTAATTAAAGAGATGCATTTCATTAAATAGATGGATTGTTATCCTGAAATTCGTCACTTTAAAATCTAAAGCCTGTTTATTCCTTTGTAATTGGACTTCCGTTCGTGTACCTTGTTATGAGTCCATTTTGCCTGCCAAGATGCTGTTTACAATCGCGAAATTTTTCATTTCGTTTTTTCTATCGTCGTTTGTATTTTTCGAGTGTTCGGCTATCGAAATAAATTGCACAAATAAGGATGAAGTGGATGAATACATGAAATTCGTATGGAAGAACCAATCAGCACTGTTTTCTCAGTATACGGAAGTTGCCAGCAAAGAGAATTTAGCGGAGATATTTCAAGAAGCAGCGGAAACAGTGAATGATACTTCTCTAAAAATAGAAGATATTTTGCCACAAAATAGCAGTTTATATTTGAAAAGAAGACCTCCGACGATATGTGGCCGGCCGGCGTTAGCTATTTATCATATAACAGTCCTGTCTTTGGATAGTATTAATGAAGGATCAATGGTAATAATTTAGAAAATTTAATTAGATAGGTACCTATCCATGTAAAAGTGAGAAATACCTATGAAAAGATTTATGCTTATTGCAGACATTCAGTCTGGACGTTTATCTAACCATAAGCTGGATAGATCATAGATTACGATTTCCACCAACCAATCGAGCGTACAGAATTTTAGATCCTGCTTGGTTGGGTAGTGTTTGGCAACCTGATACGGTTTTCAAAAATGCCAGAGAAGTTACATTTCACGAAAGAATTGTTCCGAATCATTATTTGTGGATGTTGCCTAATAATGCGTTGGTTTACGTGACCAAGTATGAATTTCGATTCGATTTTCAAATTTCTTTCATTTCAAGTGCTGATTTTATAATATTGAAAATTACCTCAGTCAATACCTACCTATGAGTACCTAGTACCTAACTACTTGCAGACTTATTATCTTTATTTGAATTGTTTCCAGGTTGACTTTGATGTTGACTTGTAGCATGGATTTTCAAGCCTATCCTCATGATACTCAAGAATGTGGTTTAGAAATAGAAAGCAGTAAGTTTTCAGATAGCTTTGCCATCCCTGAAATTTGCAGAAAAAAATTCTTTCGAATTTCATCTGGAAAGAATTTTATCTGTTTTCCAAGTTGAATAGGGAATTACTAATAGAAATTGATAATGCGAGTCGACGTTTTAGTACTTTTGAAATGTTGGTTAAAGTTTAATAGGTCATTTCTATAAAATTTCATCACCCAAAGGATTTTTCAGAATTTAAATTTTTTGTTCTGCATTTTTTTTTTGAATTTTTCGATAACTTTTGACCTTTAAAGTCCATTTTTTGAGCAAAGGAAGCCTCCTGGAGAAAAAAAATCAGCGTTGGCCGATTGTTATTTAAGACACTTTTGTTTAAAACAAAGGAAAAAACATTTTTTTCCATCTGCCTGTTTTTTTTTTTTTTTTTGAAAAATGTGTTTTTTATATGTAAAAATGAATGAGAGTACGAGAGAAATTATTAAAAAATTCTAGCACAACTGAGAAGTGAGAACTGACTTTTTCACGATTACATTTTCTTGGGTTTTCAAAAATTTTGGCAATTTTTTATACAATACATAACGAAAACTGAAACCAATGTAACTGTAACCGTATCTTATTCAACTTTTTAAAGGCCAAAAATATGTTTTTTGTGTTTAAAACAGTTTTTTTTAACGTTTAGAACATGTTTTTTTAAATTCTCAATTATAACAAGTTTTAAACAAAAAAAAAAAACATTTTTAACAAAAAAAACACTATTTTTGTTTTTGTTTTTCGAAAAAAACGTTTTTTCCCAACACTGAAAAATATGAATCGAACAAAAAATCAAAAATAGCAGAGTATCAAATTCCTTATCAGTAGAGTCCTATTAGTTTTTTCTTAGGAGGCTTAGCTTTTGAGATGTTTTGGTTCAAACTTCGAAGTTCAACTTTGTTTTAAAAAATTTAAAATATCTCGAAAACTTAACCTATAGACTAGCACTCTACAGATGGAAAATTTGACGCTCTATAATTTTTGTTCTACCTATTAATTTTTTAGAATATCGACTTTAAAGGTCAAAAGTTACATTAAAAATATAAAACAAGTTTCCAATCAAAAATTTAAATTATAAAAGAATCCTGATGTGGCAGACTAAAACTGAAATCATATTTGGACTCAGCACTAAAAAGTAGGTCAGGATCTCTAATCACAATCAATTGAGCAGAAAAAAATGGTCAGTTTGCTAGCCTCTGTTTTGCCCAGGGTAGGTATATAGGTCAAAAAAATTCGGATTTCGTCAAATATTAGTAGAATAGTCTAAGTAGATACTCGAAGAGGGATACTTTCAAAAAAAAAAAAAGTTGAGAAAGGTAAAATCAGAGCTCATTGAAGCGGTCTCTGCCATCTTTGTGAAACAGCACAATTTTTGAAAGATAGGTAGATAGTGCCACCATTCGTGGTTTCTCAGTGACCCTCCCTCCCCGAGAAACCACATTGAAAAATCGGTGCAAATCGAACTCGATTTTGTAAGAAATCTTCATAAATTGATATCGATTTGTATCGATTTTTCACGTAGTGGTTTCTCGGGTCCTTTAGCATAAAATTGAATACGAATTTTTCACCTTTCTGAGAAATTTCTTGAACATATTTCTTGATGTTACCAAATTTATCTGGCTTACTGTATATTTAAAAATTCGGTTAAAATTTTTCTTTTTTAAGAAGAACGAAATTTTATAAAAATTTCGAAAGTTTTTCGTTGTACTGCTAATTTTCAGAAAAATCTGCCTGAATATATATTTTTAATCATAAAAAAAATCTTGGTTCAAGTACCTACTTTTCAAGTCACTAATAAAATAATTCGAATGTTATGAAAATTTTGTGAATTGAAATGCAGTTGCAATCACTTCTGCAAAAACTATGTTTTGAGATCAAAAAATTTTGTCTCACTTTTCTAGCCATTAAATGAACTATAGATATATGTAGGTACTTGAATTTTCATAAAAATTTTATGAGACTATGAGAAGTAATTATGGCTACATTGTCACAATTTTTTTCAATTTCCATTAAAATGTAGATATTTTTACTGATGGCCAAAAAATTTGGTTTTAATTTTTTTTTGTTGGAAATGAAGAAATCTATTTTGTAAATCGTAAAAGTCAAAAAGTGCTTAGTTGGTAAGTAGTAGCTTATCTTAAAAATTAAATAATTTCAAGAACCTTTTATTTTTCCAGCTTCATTTCTTAATTAATAAAAGGGAAAGTATTTTGTCAATTATTGTAAAATTCGTATGGTGTTTTTCTAATCTACCTATATAGTTGAGTGTAGATAGCTTTCGCACTTACCTACTTATCTATTGTGTGAATGAAAAGTATACTCAAATCTATCCATGATTCTTTTTTCACAGTGACGTACAACGCCAAAGAATTGGTATTTAAATGGGATTCCAAAAACCCGATGAATTTTAAAACAAAAGAAAATCGAATCCAAACACCGCAATTTCGATCTGTACATAATAAAACTGAAGAATGCACTATTCCCTATCAAACCGGTGAGTTTTGAATTAATTAAAAAGATATATCCGTGTCTGTGTGCCTAATCTGTGATTAAATGAATAATTCATAAATGCAATCATTACTCGAAAAATATCTGCATTTGAATTTTCGGCAGGCTCGTATTCGTGCATAAGAGCTCTATTTTATTTACGTCGACGATTAGGTTATCACTTGATACACACTTACGTTCCCTCTGGATTCGTTGTGGTACTATCATGGATTACATTTTGGATAAAACCGAGAGACGTGGCTGCTCGAATAGGATTAGGGGTCACTTCCCTTTTAACCTTGAGTAAATATACCTAATTTTTTTTTTCAGTAGATACATTCATTTTATATCGAGTAAGATGTACTCAGATAATCGATTTTGTTTCAGCAACCTTGAATTCTCAATCTCAAGAGTCGTTACCCCCGGTATCATATGGAAAAGCGATAGATATCTGGATGTCTTGCTGCGCCCTATTTGTATTTTGTTCGATTTTAGAATTCGCTGTGATTAATTATTTGGTTTGTCGGTTCCCAGAAAACGAAGAAAATTCTGATCCGGTTTTAAAAGTTAATAAAATATTCTAGAATCAATTAAATCGAGCATTTCAGACATTTTCAAGCATAAATCAATTTTTGTTTGAATTATTACAGAAATCTAAAACGATCAAAGGCCAGATTGCCGAATATTTCGACCGTCACAAGATACAGATTGTTGCTCATAATATCGACAGATTATCGAGAATTTTTTTCCCCACGTGTTTCATTCTGCTGAACATTTGGTATTGGAGAAAATACCTTCAAGAAGATCAGATTAACGGAGTAGAAATTGAAGATAACGATTTAAACGAAGTGTAGGAGGAATAGTATTGAATGTCTTTTTACGGCGTCCCGAGTATGCAATTTTATTAACACTAAAAATATTTATGTTTTGAATTGCGTTTTGAACGACGAGACGTACCTATTATTAATATTATTGACTTCTGAATGGGTCAAGGAATCGGAAGAAGTTTTTAATGACCTTGCGACATGATATCGAAACAGACTTGACCTATCTTCTCCCCCTCTCCTCCTCAACCAATTGTTTTTCCAAGTTGGAAAGAAATTGGAAACTTACAAAATACTTGTGTATATAATTATGTACAATATTCGTGAATTTCCTTAAAGTTTTTTTTTGTTTTCAATCTAAAATGGTTGGGATACAAAATTTTCCTTATTCCACCGTCCCCTCCGCTACTTTGCAAGGCGTATTGACGTTTTTGAATGTTACGGAAGTACTTACTAGTTATAATAAGTTTTTTTTTCTAAAAATTTGAAAAAATAATAAAAACTTTCAATATTTAACAGAAGAATAGAAAAAATACTTAGTTCTTCAACTATAGATTTTTTTAAGGTAGTAAATGGTCGGCATGTCTGCAACTTGGATAAAAATCTGATTCAACCATGCTCTTTTCAAGCTCTATCTTTGTTGAATCACTTTTTTCCAACTTTGAAACAAAGTTGTGAGAGATTCGAAATGATTTTTTCTAATTTTATTTTCACTTTGTCTTGATGTTTTGGGATTACTTCGCTGTTTTATTTTTCATTCTTTTTCTTCTATTCAATTTACCAAAAAAAAAAAAAAAAGAAAAGAAAAAAGAAAATCGATCGCCCTGAAATGAGTAATTAATACTTCTCGTAATAATAGGTACGATTCAAATATGAAAAAAGCAACCAGTTGCATTAAAAAGGGTAAAAATAATTTAATCTTTTCAAAAATTTCCAAAACATTTGTAATTGCATGTTTAGCACATAGATAATTTGCTAATTTTTGTACCAATATTTCAAAATACGCAGGTACTTGGTAAAAATCCGAATTCAAGTTATAAAATAATTAAATAGGTAGGTACCCTACCTACTCATTTTGACGAGGAAAATTTTCGAAAAATCGTTCACATTAAACCTAGACTTCTTCCTCTCCTTCAATCAACCAAATAAGGATCTTCCCCAAAGAAATGTTGAACTCGATCTAAAGTTTCCCTTTCTCACTTGAATTTTTAAAGTTTCCCCTCCTAAAAACATTGCCACTCCATGAAAGAAAGTGGACAAATTCTTTTGAAATTATCATGAATATTATGGGCATAGGGGCATACAAAAAAATTAATTTATATTCAATTAGTTTTTTTTTTTCATTTTAGAAAAATGAGAAAAAGAGGTCGTGACATAAGTAACTGAATTTTTTTATTCAATTTTTACTTTTTGGGATTATTAATGAGTTGAGAAAAATTGAAAATGGCGGATTAATAATGTAATAAATCCATTCTGAGAGTGATTTCTAAATGTGTTTTTTTTTTTTTTAAATATATAATAATTCAAAATTTTCAGTTTTAACGAAGGAATTTCTAAAATCATTAAAAATTTAATCTTTTGTATTTTAATTTTTTAAGTAAAAGTTTCCAGGGGCGTACCCAAGGGGGGCTCAGGAAGCTAGTGCTTCTTCGGTTCGGGAAAAAGATTTTTTCATTACAAAAATGCAAAAAAAGTGCGTTGTTCTTCAAACTGTACTTTTTTCAAAAAAATGTTGCCTTCGCTTCGCTCGGGCAATGTTTTAATCATTTAATTTTAAAAATTGAAAATCTTTCACTGATTTTTCAGTCAAAAATCTTCACTTTCTCAATAAATTTCAAATTTTCCAGAAAAAATCGATGATTTTTGACTGAAAGATCAGTGCAAACGACTGTAATATTTTAAATCTGACCCTCCCACCCCTTATTTTTTTTGAAACTCTCTGCCTCTCTCTGAATTAATTTCTGGGTGCGCCTTTGAAAATTTCATTCGGAAAGTATCAATTTTTGAAAAAAAAAACTCCATACGTTGATGCTACTACACACTTCTAGAAACACTGGAAAAATTTGAACCAATTTTTCAAAAAAAATTCTGTAATTATGGGTATATTTTCTTGGGCAGTGTTGACATTCATTGAAAATTTTTCAATTTTCTTTCAAAAAAATTATTGAATTTTGAACATAGGAGGAAAATATTTCAGAAACAGAAGAGAGTAAAAGTTCAAAAATTTAGCGAAGAATTTTTACAATCACCATTAATAACATTTTAAAACCCACTTTTTCGATCTAATTTGAATCAGAACTTCATTTCACTATCAAGATGAGGTTCATTTCAGCACTGATCGATACAAAATTTGGGTATATTTTAAGGGTATTAAATCAATAAGTTGGGTACTTAAGCAAAATATACGTAAACAATGTATTATTATTTATGTAGTAATCCTTTTCTTCAGCTAATAAGTAAGTAGGTAGATATAAATAATAAAATTTACATAGATGATGAATTTCATTTTTTTTACGCTAAATCTTTGACAGCAATTCGACGTCGAATCTACCGCATGGTGTTTATTTCTAAACATGAAAAACTGGACTTTTTAATTGGAATTATTATAATTGAATTTTGACCTACGATTTTATGTGCACAGTCCCACTCCACAGAACACTTGATGAACCCTACTCAGCACTTATTTGCTCGTGTTATCGAAGTATAATTCGCACGCAAACATGGAACAAATTTATTTAACGACATGAATTATAATCTGCATCACTAGCTTGACGTTTTAATATAATCAAAAATAGAATTATATGTATTAAATTAAATGATGACAATTTTTTTGGCCTGTCTTTACTTAGGTCATTGGCAACTTGGCAGAGTTGGTCGAATTGAAGGCTGTAAATTTAATATTAGTTCGAGCACCGTGACTGATGTGAAATAAAACTTTTCAAAAATGAGAGTGATAATTTTAAGTTTAATAATCCTTCCTACGATTTCATTGTGCGTTACATCAGAAGAATTGGATTGTACTAACGAGACAGCAGTAAACGAATACTATGAATATTATGCAACGGAATCTGCGACGTTGTTTTCGCAATTTGCCAATCTCACGATGTATGAAAAAACCAAAGAAAATTTGGTACAAGCGACAAATAATTCCAACGATAGGTTGTTATACGTCGAAGATATTTTACCGGAGGATAAAGATAAATATTTGAAAAGAAGACCTTCGACGATTTGTGGCCGTCCTGCCTTTGTAACTTATCATATTACTGTTTTATCTTTGGATACTATAAATGAAGCTTCGATGGTACGTATTTGTGTGTTATTTTTCAATTTTCTGTCAATTTTTTGAGGTGTGATGGAACATTATGAATTTTTGTAGACGTACAGTCTCGATGTGTACATGAGTGTAGCGTGGATAGATGATAGGTTACGTTTCCCCAATATAACCACTCGAGATTATTTAATTTTGGATCCGACATGGCTAGGAGAAGTTTGGCAACCTGATACGGTTTTTAAAAATGCTAGAGAAGTTTTATTTCACGAAAGACTCGTGCCTAATCATTTTTTATGGATGTTACCTAATAAAGCATTGGTTTATACTACCAAGTAAGATTTATGTAATTTACCTTCATGAGTAGGTATGCTCATTCGAAGTTTCCAACTCCTTCATCATTAATGCATTTGTTCGTTGATAGATTGACTTTAAGTCTGACTTGTGCGATGGATTTTTCATTATATCCACATGATACTCAAGAGTGCGAAATGAGAATGGAAAGTAGTAAGTTCAGTTGGAGGGAAATTCCAATCTTGACCAGGGACGTACCAAACGGGGGGGGGGGAGTGATTCCTCCTAAGGAAATTTTTTACTTGCGAGTTGGGAAAATTGAGCAATTCGACCCATCACTTGAGAAAATTCAGTGGTTGGAAATTAGTCATTTCCGACTGAAAATTTATCATTTTTCCAAGTTGTAAATCAATAAAATTTTCACTTGTTAGTTTCGAAATTTCGCCCTCGCTTTGCTCGGGCATGAACGAAATCATATTTCAACAAACTATTTCAAGTAACAACCGTGTTAAAGAAGGCTCCTTAATTTTAGTCCATTCCCCTGAAAATACTTCTGATTTACTCCGTGTTATTATTGTTAATTTTCACCCTTGGCTTTTTCAGGCACTAAAAATCCAATTTTTTCAAAGCAATTATGTGAACCATTCACGTTCCCTTTCACTCATTTTTCATAAAATTTTCCTAATATTTTAAGTTGTATCCATTCCGAGTTGGAAATTTCATGAATTCGAGTTGAGACTTTCATCAGTCCTCCTCACCCCCCCCCGAAAATGCCTTCGGTACGTCACTGATCTTGATCCATTAAACCTGTGATTTAAATTTATGTTTACAAACCGACCGAGTACCTGTATGACTTGATTATTCATTAACAGTGATGTATACAACAAAAGAATTAGTAATCAGATGGGATAAGAACACACCTATGGATTTCACTACAAAAAATAAAAAAATTGTCACACCTCAATTTCGTTCGGTACACAATAAAACTGAAGTTTGTACAATTCCTTATTTAACAGGTACGTATTTAATTTTCAATGTGCAAATATAAATTATTTCATAAAAATATTAGATCAAGTAGGTATAAATTTTCTGGTTATGAATGGTTACTGTGTAGTTGCCTATCCGCAAAATTTAGGTATAATTGGGTATCCTTAAAAGAAGACGTCGAATGAAAAATATGATACCTATATTTTGAAAATAAACAAAGAAAGTTTTTAATTGTGGAAATTGATGAGGTTTCCTTCTAAAAAAATACAGTTGAGAAAATGAATCAGTACCTATAGTGTTCTGAAAATAGAATAAATTCTTCTCCAAAATCAACATCAAAATTGAAAAGGCTATTATACAAACAAGAATCATGGAAGAATAAAACACAATGCAGATAAAAAATTTCGATAAGGTTGTTATACGAATTATGTGTAAGAAGAGGATTTTAAAACTTTGTTTGGGTAGCTCCAAAAATCTGTAGGCAATTTCAAACTTCCTTTCAGAACCGAAATATTGTGATGCTTTTTCCCGAAATATTAAAAATAAAATATCCTTCTTTTGATTTTTTCAAAAGATGAAGAGCTCATTAAGGGGTGTCGTTTTTTTTTCAAGTCAAAAAAGTAATTGGGAAAAGCACGATTTTTAATGAAAAATTTTCAGCTTATGGAAGTTTTTTCTCTTCAAAATTTTCACTCTGCTCGCTTCGTTCAAGCTACAAAGATTTGCAAAAAATTTCCAAAATATACTTCTAATGAGTGAAAAAAAAACACATAATGTTTTCAAGCGAAAAAATAATCAATTCAAAGTCGATACCTATTATGTAGATTCTGTATTTTGAAATGTTACGATTCGCTGTTGGCTGCCCTTGTGTATGAAATTTTAATTTTTTTTTTTTCAAAATTCACTCTCAGTGAGTAAAAAAAATGTTTTGTTCAATTATTTAGTGAAAAAAAAATCATTTCAGCTTAGTGAAAATTTGATATTAGGTACTGGAATATTGCGATCTGCAACTTTTGGACCCCCTGGTAGCAGTCTGAATTTTGATCGAAGGAGGATGGCGATGGTTTAGGAAGATGTAGAAACTCAAATAGCATCTTTTAACTCGACGTCGGGATCGTATTCGGGGTAGTTTTAAGGCGATTAGCCGTCACGTCGTTTAGACTAGAATCTTTTCGTTCGACTGGTTTCGGAGGTGGTTTGGTTTTAAGTGCTGTGATGGCAGATGGCTTCTCGCAAAATTTTAATTTTCTAAAAAACACAAAAAACAGCGTTTTTTTCAAAAGGAGGTGCACTTTGAGCACCCCCTGCTCCCCTCCCCTTGTACCTGGCGGGCTCAAATTTTTTTTGGGAGGTCTTCCACTCAAAGTAAACCACTCCACCAAATTTGGTCAAAATCCAAGATATATATTTTTTTTTTCACCCCACCCTAATGAATAGGTACCTTACATAAATTTATTGATACTGATGGATAGTGAACTAAAGACCAAAGTTACTAAACTTATCAAGATTTTTTTTTCTTTAGTTTTTTTCAACTCGAGAATTCCAAGAACATTGTTAGAATTATAATTTTTCTATTGGAAAAACTCTTATGGCTTTATCAAGAGTTTTCGTGGATTTTGAACTCAAAACTGGGAGCTAAAATTGGAATGTACAAGTTCTTGGACCGAGGACTAAGTATCATTTGGTTCATTTTTGGAATTTGTTCGACATTATTTTCATTGTTTTCTGACTCAAGATGAAAATTTGAAACTATTTAGGTTTTTTTTTTTTTTACTTACTCAAAATTAAAAATTGAAAAAAAAAATCTTCTGGAAACTCACGCACAGATGCCCGTTTATACATCCAAATTTTGTAGATGGGCAATCATTCAATAAACATTCTTTATGAGGATACATTATTTTCATTAGGTACCGTGAAAATTTCAGGTTCTTACTCATGCATTAGAGCGGTGTTCTATTTACGTAGAAGTTTGGGTTACCACCTGATACACACCTATTTTCCATCGGGTCTCATTGTGGCCCTCTCTTGGGTAACGTTTTGGATAAAGATAAAAGATATTATGCCTCGAATTGCTTTAGGCGTGACAACATTACTCACAATGGGTAAAGATATCCATTTCACCTATTACATTTAGGTATATGGTATAAAATTACTTGATCATCAGGTAAATCGTGTGAAAATCATAATTTTTTTCAGCAACATTGAGCAACCAATCGCAATCATCTTTACCTCCAGTATCTTACGGGAAAGCGATTGATACGTGGATGACGATCTGCGCTCTTTTTGTATTCTGTTCTATAATTGAATTTGCGATTGTCAATTACATAGTTAGTCGATTTCCAGATGATGAATGTATTCAGCCTCAACCAGAAGTAGAAAAATCTTTGATCAAGCACTTCATATTCTTATTACCTATATTGATAGATGCCTATCTCTGTCTAATCTTATTTTCAGAAACCGAAAACATACAAAGAAAAAATCCAAGCATACTTTAGCCATCGAAGAATATACATTATGGCTCACAACGTAGACAAAATCTGCAGATTCCTATTTCCAGTCTGTTTTCTGGCGTGTAATATTTGGTACTGGAGAAAATATTTGCAAGGAGATCATATAAACGGAGTAAAAGTGGAAGAAGAAAAGCTCTCGATTTAATTATAAAAAATAATGCACAAAGAGATTTCAAAAACGAAAATTTTTTCACAACTAATTCACTTAAAATATGAACATAAAAGGAGGAAAAATGAAAGTTTAATATTATTTTTTACTGAATTTTCTACCACAATATTTTATCATAATGTACACTGATTTCTTTCACTAATGAATCAGCTATGTAATTCTTCTGGTGTTATTTCTTTATGTAAATCATATGTATTTGACTAGGGGTCCAGGTTGTTTTCCACCACCATGGTCTAATCACTCCAAACGATATTTTTCACCCACGTCTTTATCGAATGGACTGTTTCGAAAATATTTTTGCCAAATGGATGAAGTAATGGCTCGAGACATTTGAATGCGCTTTTCTTAAAACTACGTTTCAATGTAGCTGGATACACATTGAAAAAATTTTAATTTGTACACTCCGTGCAATAAAAAAACTTGTGTATTTTTTATATCTACATGTTGCATTAGTGAGAATTCTATGTTCATTTTCTTTGAAAAAAAGTTAAATAGGCCACTTTGTGAAAATTATAGGGTATTTTCTTACCTGTTACTTTTTTCTATCTTGAAAAAGTTTACTTGGTTCCTAATTTTCTTTAAAATTTACCTAAATACGCATTTTTGGAAAATTTCTGTACAATTTTTTCAAAAAAATGGAACCGAAAAACTTGTTAAAATTGAAAAAAAATTGCCGAGTTTTCATTTTTTAAAATTGAAAACTTTATTCGGGTAGAATTTTCTAATTCTTTCCGAATTTTTTATTTTCGAAATTTGATAAAATTTTTTCAATTTTTTATAATGTAAGTATACAAAAAATATTTCAAATGAAGACCCATCACTTGTTCATTTTTTTTTTTTTGCATTTTCGAATGTATACATCTGAAATAAGAAAACAGAGAACCCCATATGAGAAATTCCAGGTACTTACTGAAGTGTATTTCTCAAATTTTTGAAAATTTTTGATTTTGAAAAATGCTTCATAGCCAGCAAAATATCAGAATTCTATTTAGTCAAAGAAAAAAACTAAAATTTGGTGTACGCCCTATTTTCGACCAGCCAAAATTTCAAGACGTTCCGGAACGCTTAGAAAGTGTTGGAAATTTCCAGTCTAGGAGAAAAACTGATGAAATTGTCCAGATAAACTTTGTTCAAATCTGAATTCTTGAGTGAAAATTTTTTTAAATTTCCCAGTTACTCGGAATCGTTTCAAACCTGCTTCCAATCGACTCGACCTGACTGAAATTGGGTAGATATCCACCAATTTTCAGTTCTTTACATCAATAAATGTGGCATGAGACATATTTATCTCAACATGGCATACAAAACTCCGGATTTATTCATGACCAGGCTTACTACTCTTCGCACATGTAATGTAAGTTGTCTAGCTCAAGTTTCAAGGAATAACCCTTCAAGTCGAGCTGGGAGCTGTTAATCGCCAGCTGCGAATCGCCGGCGATTCGCAATTGAATTTTGAACTGCAATTTTTTCAGCGAATCGAATTTTTTGGCATTCGAATGAAATCATTATTACGAGTATGAAATTGTTTCATTTAGTCCGGTGGCAGATTGCATTTTTTTGGACATAAACGGCAAAAAATGATAATGACGTGAAATTTGGTATGATGAACAAGGACACCAAAAGGAATTTTTTGAGCCCGGGAGGCCATCGCCAGACCCCATAGGAGGGGGAGGGGGGAGGTTCAAAGGGAGGTTCAGCCCCACATTTTTCGAAATTGGGTCATCGGTCTTGTGAAAATTCTGGAAAACCTCAAAATCAAGGTGCCATAAACAATGTTTTACATTACCTAAAACTTGCATTAAAAAATCTGCATTTTATTTTTACTTCGAAATTATTATTTAAAAATAAAATAAATATGATAAGTAGTCCAGTTGGGACAACTTCCAACTTTTATTTTTATGTTGGGAAAATTCACCATTTTGTACTAGTATTTTTTCAAGTTGGGAAAATTTGAGTACCAACAAAACGGTGAATTTTTCCAACTTTAAGATCGAAATGGCAAATTTTCCCAACAAAATTCTGGAAAATCCCGGCTACCCCCTCGCTACGTTTGCGTCCACGCTAGATAGCTTTCTTTTTATCTGATACATTTCGCGACCAAATTGTGTGCAGATACCGCTGTTATTTTTCGAGATAATGGGGTTGTTTCATTTTATAACAGATGTCAAATTACAACAAGTGCCTCTACTCGTATATAAGTAGGTATCATTCTCACGCAAACATGGAATAAATTTATTTAACGTCATAAAATTATGATCTGCCTCCCTGGCTTTACGTTTTAATATAATCAAAAATAGAATTCCATTATATTAAATGATGACAATTTTTTTGGTCTATCTTTACTTAGTTCATTGGCAACTTGGCAGAGTTGGTCGAATTGAAGGCTCGTGTGTAACTTTAAATTTCATATTAGTTCGAGCACCGTGACTGATGTGAGATGAAAATTTTCAAAAATGAGAGTGATAATTTTAAGTTTAATAATCGTTCCTACGATTTCATTGTGCGTTACATCAGAAGAATTGGATTGTACTAACGAGACAGCAGTAAACGAATACTACGAATATTATGCAGCGGAATCTGCGACGTTGTTTTCGCAATTTGCCAATCTCACGATACATGAAAAACCCAAGGAAAATTTGGTACAAGCAACAAATAATTCCAACGATAGGTTGTTATACGTCGAAGATATTTTACCGAAGGATAAAGATAAATATTTGAAAAGAAGACCGTCGACAATTTGTGGCCACCCTGCCATTGTAACTTATCATATTACTGTTTTATCTTTGGATACTATAAATGAAGCTTCGATGGTATGTATTTGTGTGTTATTTTTCAATTTCCTGACAATTTTTTGGGGTGTGATGGTACCTATTATGAATTTTTGTAGACGTACAGTCTCGATGTGTACATGAGTGAAGCGTGGATAGATGATAGGTTAAATTTCCCCAATAAAACCAGTCGAGATTATTTAATTTTGGATCCGACATGGCTCGGAGAAGTTTGGCGACCTGATACGGTTTTTAAAAATGCTAGAGAAGTTTTATTTCACGAAAGACTCGTGCCTAATCATTTTTTATGGATGTTACCCAATAAAGCATTGGTTTATACTACCAAGTATGTAATTTATCTACACAGTATTCTCACTCGAGTGAGTTTCCGATTGCTCCATTATTAATGGATTTGTTCGTTGATAGATTGACTTTGAGTCTGACTTGTGCGATGGATTTTTCGTTATATCCACATGATACTCAAGAGTGCGAAATGAAAATGGAAAGTAGTGAGTTAATTTGGTCATTTAGAGGAATATTTCAATCTTGAACCATGTTTTATCTCATATTCTTAATCCTGCGATTTAAAATTTCGAAAACCTACCTGAATACCTGTAAAATTTGCTTATTCATTAACAGTGATGTATACAACAAAAGAATTAGTAATCAGATGGGATAAGAACACACCTATGGATTTCACTACAAAAAATAAAAAAATTGTCACACCACAATTTCGTTCGGTACACAATAAAACTGAAGTTTGCACAATTCCTTATTTAACAGGTACGTATACGTATTTAATTTTCAATGCGGAAATATAAATTATTTCATAAAAATTTTAGATCAAGTAGGTATAAATTTTTTGGTTATGGTTATGAATGGTTACTTAGTTGCCTATCCCTTAATTGGGTATCACTGAAAGAAAATGTTGAATGAACAATATGTTGCCTATTTTTAAAATCCAAGGAGATAACTCTTTCTAAAAATTCTTGGTAGAAAAATTGATGAGGCTATAGATATCCAATAAATTCCTTCCAAAAAAAATAGTCATGGAAATAAATATCTAGGGTTCTGAAAATTTAAAAAATTCTTCTCTAAGCTCAACATTAAAATTAAAGGGACTACGAACAAGAATCATACAAAAATAATTGCAAGTAAAAAATTCGATATGGTAGGTAGTTTAGACTAGAGTTGACGTGTATTCTTAGAGGATTTTTAGACTTTGTTTGAGTACCTCCAAAAATCTGTCTGTGTACAAGTATTTCAAAAAAAATCAACTTATATTGATCAAATAAATTAAGAAATTTTAGTCCTTGGTTTCTATCTCTCCGAAAAATTAAAAAAAAAATGTCCTCATGATTTTTTTCTAAAGAAGAAGAGCTCATTAATTAAGGAGTGTCGTTTTTTTGAAATCAAAAAAGTAGCAAGAAAAAATCACGAACTTCAATGAAAAAATTTCGGAAAATTTTTATTGCAGATGGGCAATAATTAACAGACTTTCTTCATAACATCGTAAGAATACATTTCATCGCCGAGAAAATTTCAGGTTCTTATTCATGCATTAGAGCAGTGTTCTATTTACGTAGAAGTTTGGGTTACCACCTGATACACACCTATTTTCCATCCGGTCTCATTGTGATCCTTTCTTGGATAACGTTTTGGATAAAGATAAAAGATATTATGCCTCGAATTGCTTTAGGCGTGACAACATTACTCACATTGGGTAAAGATATCCATTTTACCTATTACATTTAGGTATAAATTTTATCCTCTCGTAATTGTGTGAAAATTGAAATTTTACAGCGACATTGAGCAGCCAATCGCAATCATCTTTACCTCCAGTATCTTACGGGAAAGCGATTGATACGTGGATGACGATCTGTGCTCTTTTCGTATTCTGTTCTATAATTGAATTTGCAACTGTCAATTATATGGTTAGTCGATTTCCAGATGATGAATGTATTCTACCTCAACCAGAAGTAAAAAATCTTTGATCAAGCACTTCATATTTTTATTATATTGATAAATGCCTATCTCTGTCCAATCTTATTTTTAGAAACCGAAAACATACAAAGAAAAAATCCAAACATACTTTAGTCATAGAAGAATATACAAAATGGCTCACAACGTAGACAAAATCTGCAGATTTCTATTTCCAGCCTGTTTTCTGGCGTGTAATATTTGGTACTGGAGAAAATATTTGCAAGATGATAATATAAACGGAGTAAAAGTGGAAGAAGAAAAGCTCTCGATTTAATTATAAAAAAATAATACACAAAGAGATTTCAAAAATGAAAATTTTTTTCATAACTAATTCACCTAAAATAGAACATAAAAATGAAGAAAAAATAAAACGTTCAACATTTATTACTGGATTTTCTACCACGATATTTTATCATAATGTACATTGATTTCTTTCACTAATGAATCAGTTAATTCTTTAGGTGTTATTTCTTTATTTAAATAATCTTTGACTAGGAGTCTAGGTGGTTTTCCACCACCATGGGCTAAACACTCGCGACGATATTTTTCTCCCATGTCTCTATCAAATGGATTGTTTCGGAAATATTTTTGCCAAATGGATGAAGCAATGGCTCGAGACATAAGGTAAGAATAATATTTTGCGCCGTATCCGATTAGATGCGAGAATTTCAAATGCCAAGCCTGTAAAAACGTATTTTAACATGTAAATTTTCCAAATTTGTTTTAAAAAAATAAGCTAAATTAAATCGACACTCACTGTATTTTCAACATATGGAACTGGATAATATTTCGATTGAACTTCGGCTAGAATTTCGGTAGTACGACCCGGAGCTGTATCTTGAGTATGATAAAAATGATCCAGCATCGAATAGAAAATCTGGCCTTGTAATTCAGAAGCTGCGAACATGTTTCGAAAATTGCATAACTGCTGCAGCATTTCATCCGGTATTGGTTCCGCTGTCTTGTAATGTTTGGCGAATGTTTTCAAAACCTAATTAAATTAACAATTATTCAGTTTCCTGTACTTTTGAATTTTTTAAAATTGAAGTTTACTTACTTCGGGATTCGAAGCGAAATATTCCATCAATACAGAAGGCACTTCGGCGAAATCAGTCACGCACCTAGTACCAGTAATATGCTGATACTCAGCACGACCCAACATCGAATGAATCGCATGTCCCATTTCATGAAATAGATTTTCAACCATTCCAGGACTGAGAAGACATGGTGTATCGCCGTATGGTTTTGGTAGATTCAATACAACTACCACAATTGGATTCTAGAATTTCGAACAATATTTAAAATATATTCATCAGTTGTCGATTGAGACATTACATTTGTAGGTACCTGATAAGAACCATCAGGAAGACGTCTTCCGCCCTGAATGGTGTAGTGGCAATCTTGATATGGTTTTTCAGGACGTTCGAAAAAATCACAGTATATGTAACCTAATAATCCTTCTTTCGAATGCTTCACTGTAAAAATAATTTTAGAATTAGGTTGGGGTGAAAGATCACGCAAATCTGAAAACAATGAAAGGAGGGGAAAATACCAGCAAGCTTGTATACATCTGGTGACCACGATTCACCATAATGCAATTTCTCTTCAACTAAAGTAATTGAAAATAAGTTGTTAAATAGGTTATTTAAACCATCCATGCAAGCTCCCAGTGAAAAATACGGAGAATAAATTCTGGGATCGGATTTCAACCATTCACGTTTCAATTTCGATGTGTAATATGGTACATCCCACATGGCAAAACTCTAAAATATACATTTCGAAATTTTAGTCACATTTTATTGGTTTCTCTAAATTCATACAATATCGAACGCTCACTTGATTGGATTCGGATGTTTTTTTTGTTCGCATTAGATCGAAATCTTCGTCAACTTTATCTTTCAATTCTTTATTAAGGTTATTTAAAAATTCAAACACGAATTCTGGTGTTTCAGCAGTACTTCCTCTTAATGCTCTAAATTAAGAAACACATCGACATATCAAACATTACGAATAAAAAGGACGAAAAATTGAAATATTTACCTGTGCGCGTAAGAAGGGAACCCACATATTTGAGCCAATTTATGTCTATAAGTCAATATTTCATCTAGAAGTTCAGTCTGTTGGGTACCAGGAGCTAAATATATTTTGTAAGCTATTTCTCTACCGGACTCGTCGTTTATGTCGGAATATCCATTGATAATGAATTTACCTTCTTGATTACGACTATAACTGAAACATATCAAGAATTATTAAAAATTTGAGGGGAAAAATAGGAGAAATCGAGCAATAATACTTACTACTGTTGCAAAGATGGAGGAATAACATCTCTATCAACTGTTCGTGCTTGAGATGCTCGAGTCATAAATTTTTGACCTAACTGTAAAATGCTATCGTTATAATAAACAACTTTTGCTCTATCTTCTTCGGGTAAATGAATACCGCATTGTTCGAAATCGAAAATAAATAAATCGACAATGTGTTTTTCTTCATCAGTCATTTCAAATTTGTCACCACGTTCTGCTACTTCTTTTATACAGTCGAATAATTCCTTGTTGGTATTCAATCTAGATATTTTATCGTTATTCATAAGTAAAAGTTGAGAAAATTGTACAACTTGTTGATAAATGTTAATTACTTTTCAACAATACCGCTCATAGCAATGCAAGTTTCTTCAGCAGCATAGCAAAAATCAATTTCCGGATGCATAATGCGAATAAATTCGCATAAATCTGCTACCCTGCATATACTATCAGACAGGTCATCGAATACTTGCACTAATTTTCTGGTCCTGCAAAATTAAAATCAAATGTGTGTATTTAGGGTATTACTGGAGATTTTTATAATTTCTGAATGATCGACGAAGATAAACCTTTGTTTATCACAGCATTCGGCTAGAAGTCTGTCCGATTCTGCGATTCCTTTTTCTTTTAAAGCATATACTCCTGGATACGATACCAGTGATGGAATGCCGAAGAGTCCCTGCCAAAAGGACAAGGGTAATTAGTCCAAGTGCACGCCAGTATATTTAGAAGGAAATTAACTTTTGGGTTACCTGAGAAGATGGCTGTAGTAATGAACCGAATGAAATTCTGTCATTGGGTTTTGAATTGAATGCTACAGCTAACGGAGACCAAGTTGAAACATATCTTTGACAAAGTGAACAGCGGTAGAGCAGCTGGTTATTGACATTTAAATGTTTTATAGCTTTGATAATCATGTTGATGGTATTTTTATCAGCTCAGGTTCTCAGCATTATGCTTAAATTTAATAACTTTCACTGTAAATATCAGTATATCACTTTTATGAAGCTTTTCAAAATTTTTTGAGAAAAAATCGAGTGAAAAAAGTGATAGTGATAACGTTATCTGTGTTATCATTTCATTTTTCATTGCAAAAGTAGAATTCGAGGCATTGACTTTTTGCGAAATCAACGTTTTGAATGGAGACGATAAATCGACACTCACTCCTCCTATTAACCGCGGATGCTCAGTGGAGAACTTACCGTAATAACGTAGCTTTACCAATAAAAACCCAGGGTTCGTTTTACACGCGTTTATTATTCGCAAGAGGTACAACCAAAAATATTAATTAAAACGATACAAAAATAACAAGAACTACTGACTAATGGTAACTTACACACGTATTTATAGCCTAAAATCGCTCGTCATCGAGCGCACTCTAGGACCAGTGGCGCCCTCGCACCACCGTCGGTAGGCAGCGCCGCCACGAGTAACGGAACCGGAACCGTCGATTCGGTTCTCTCGGTTCAGACGGGAGGGTGCGGTGGCAATCCGCTCTCCCTTCATTGCCCCCAAATTCACGGCGAAAAGCCCACGGGCGCTGAGGCGTGGATTTCCCATGGCGAGGGGAGCGGGGTGCCCCGCAGATGTCGAATTCGTGAAAATCGCCTGGCCGTTTGAACGAGTGAGGTGTCTGTCTTCTGCTGCGAATTGGAAAATAAACAGTTTTCACTTTCAATGGCGTCACATTTTTATTTCTCGTTGAGTGTTTCTCTTTTAATTTTTCATTTCAATTTTGGATTTTCCTGCAGCCTTTTCGTTCGAAAATCTACCGTCACTTGCCCCCGTTCAAACCGTCCACACGTAAGTCTCTCTTTTCCTTCGTTATTTCTATTTTCTCCGTTCGTATACTAATTCATCTTTTCACTATTTTCCAGGTATTGTTCTTCACCGCCATCTTCGATTTTCCCACTGGTCATTTTCCCATCGAAGAGTTTTCACAAGTAAGTTTTTCAAACACTTAGCCTACAATCTTCTCTGCATGTTCTATACCTAATTTTCTTCTTCATTTCAGCTGTTACAAAATCAAGTTCGAAGATCCAGTCACTTTCACTTTCGATCGAAAATCTACAGATTCTTTTCTAATACCGCTGGGAATAATGATGCAACAGGTAAACGACCAAATAAATCAAAATTTTATTCTCTCCTTTTACATGCTCGTAGACTTGCTACGATTATTTCTATTTGCTACATTATATCAAACAAAACAAAACAAATTTTCTCTTCGTTCCAACATCGGGGTTTTGAAAATACTATTTTCATTACAAAACGAAACAAATTCGCCAGTTTGTGGCGATAAATAAAATTAACGTTAATCTTCGATTTCTTTTTTTTTTTTTCCCAGTCGCACGTCGAATTATTCTCCGTCGGTCTTCGTTTCCACTTGGCAGATATTCTAGTTCGACTGGTTCGATTTCTCACTGTTCAGGATAAACACAAAATACATGTAAGTTCTCATTATCATTCCCTATCTTGCATTTTTCACATTCAATTTTACATACCTTCGCAATATTAATCCCTTCGACCACCTTCCGCGTATTCGTTCTTCAAGAAATCGACGGCGTATTCTATAAATTGAGTCGATGCTTTCACCACGTTCGTTTTCACGTCGATACTGTAAATGGTGTCGTTCATCTTCAGATACTCGTCTTCTATCCGGTGGAGAAGTGGGCTGGTTACCACCGAGCCCTCGCTACGTGGTACCAGCTTCCGAGCGACCTTTTCCGCTTCTCTATTTAGGCGTTTCGCCCAACTGTTATAATCATAACAGTTGGTCGACTCAGTAATCTTGACTATCTTGATATTCGTGACATTTTTCGCTTTCAGGACCCGGATAATTTCTTGTATATCGGCGATTAACTGGTCGTAGATCTTTTGACGTGTCCTCGACGGCGCCCCAACGAGTTGAGCAATGTCATTATGGCCGATGTGAAGCAAAACAGGTTCTGACGTAAGTTGTTCGTGTTGAATTATATCTCTAATTTTTTCCGCCGTCCATGTCGCTTTCGAGAGACGGTCGTACTTGCGGTAGTCGCTAACGCAGGTTGCTTTTTCGAGAATCGCCGCAATTGGACCGCCTGCTATCACTCTCCTGCCGTCGAATCTGCGAACGTAGCCGGTCTTATTTAGCACGAAAAAGAAGGGTTTAATATCGACATAAATGATCTTCGGTTCGTCGCCTTCGGGTTCTTGATCGTTCAGTTTTCTCTCGACGCGCTGGCTTCCCGACGACTCGACGTACTGCGGCGAATACTCTGGTACTTTACCGATGTCTAATTTTTCAATTTCACCTACAACAGTTGTTACGTCCGTAAGCCACTCTAGTAGCATTTTTTGTTTGCCTACTTCAAATGGGTCGATGTACTCACTTTCTTCTTGTAATATTACGTTCGCCTTCGCCAATGAGCTGGACAGCTCATCGAAATTGTTCTTGTACATCTCGCACTCTCGATTGGAATGTTCTAAAACTTCTTGTAGGCGGGCCACTTCTTTTTGGTAGTCGAGATTATCTTTTTTGAGGGCGGCGATTTCTCCATACAGTTTATTATGTGCCCGATTGCTTACTTCTAACGAGTTTTCCAAACTATGTATTTTGTCTAGGTAGCCGCGTACATTCACCCATTGGAGGTCGTCGGAATTTTCGCTAGGAGGTGCCATTACTCGTTTCTCGTTGACCAACTGCTCTGCCAGCTCACTACGCGTTATGGAAATTTGCAGTTCTGGCTCCGACACTTCGACGGACCCGTAGGTATCGTTCGGGGTCAAAATTGACGTCATCGATGGATTCGGCGACATACCCTGCAGGTATGTTCTTTTAAAATCGGGTCCAAATATTGTATGGACGTTTTCGTAGATATGCCTGGTCATTTCCAGGTCGCTTACCTTATCTTTTATCGCCTGTTTGGTTTTTTCAGTCTTGTTTGGCGTGGAATACGTGTCTGGCCGAAACGCCTGTACCGGTTTTACTACCCGGCCACTCGACGTCACTACTTTCGGTGTGAAAATCAATCGCTGCGGCTTCGATCTGTTCCTTTCCGTCGACGAGGCAATCTCCGAAATGTCGCTGCAATTCAGTGCTAAAGCTCAGGATCCAACTGATGACGGCGTAGCTGGTTTTATCGTTTCTCGTCGAGTTTTCTTCGTGGCTAAATTGAAACCATATAAATTCATCAACGTATAATCTGACGTAAGAGTATTCTCTTTATTTTGTCATTCTATTTCTTCCTATTCTAATACCTTGCTTTATTTCAGGATTGCTGTCAGTTCTGGCTGGCGACCTCGCTTTCCCAATTGTCATCGTAGTGGAAGATGCTCGTTTAATTTGGTATTTCGGCGGCTTTTTCTACGAACAGATTATTCTAACGTTATTACATTTTCTATTGTGAGTATTTATCTATTTCTACGTTATCTCATACATTGTATTCGCTGCTATCTAGCCTTTCATGTTCATTCGTGCAACCTGCTAATCGCCTATGTACTGTTGGCCACGTACTTATACTCGAATTATGGTTTGAGCTTACCTCGTTTTTCGCATTCGTATTCACCGGTTTCGTCTTTTTCGCGTTCGTCGTCGTAGCCGTGCTCGTTTTAACTTTTATTCTGGGAAAAGCTTTGGTTCTTGCGCTGGTACTCGCGTTCGGTCCCTATGACACGTGTTCATTACTAAAATATTCACTTTTTTGAATTGTTTTCGTATATTGTATTGTACTTACGGCTTCTTTCGCGTTTTGCATCTCGTTGCACGTCCTCTAACTTTAACAACAAAACAAATTTCCGCTAAAAAATTCACTTTTCACAATCTGCTCAATTTCACAATACTGTCACGTACGTACACTATTCAGCTTATGACGGTCTTATTTTTGCCCGCGTTTTCTCGCGGACTTTTTCGCTTACTCATTCATCGTTGGCTATTTTGGAGGGGATACGATGACACACGCCGACCGTAATCGGTGGTGCACCGACTTTCTCACGTCTTGGGGCCCTTTTCCCTTCACTCCTCATTTTGGTAGTTCGCGTCAAATTTCCAATACTTGAAAATTTCATAGAACTGTTTTTCACTTATTAACTTTCTCTCCCTCAATTCTTTCACTAAAACTGCACGTAAGTTTTTCGGGTTTCTCTTCAAAATAGGTATTACTAATTCGTTTAATTTTTCCATCGTGACAATTTCCGCTACTTTCAACCATTGTGAGATTACGTATGGCTCCAGTGTTTCTCCCTGATAGCTGACAACATTGTCTATCTGGACTACTATTGGTTCGTTTTTCTTTCCCTTCATCTCCTCCGCTGCCTTTTTCTTTTTCGCTTTGATATATGCCGCGCGCTGGATTTCCATCCATTTTCTCGCGTTTTCCAGCCGTCTGAAATGTAACTCTTCTTCTGGTACCGCGTGTTTTATCAGTTTCAATGGGTTGTCCCATTGTCCAGTTTTCCAGTAATGGTCCCTATTATCTTCCTCTTCCCGATCCAGGGCTTCCATCTGCATCTCCCTATTTGCTTTCAACCGGGCTTCGTCGCATATATTATCAAAAAATTCATCGAGTTTCACGTTTTTCTTCTTCTCTTCTTCTCGACGTTTTCTCGCAGCCTCTTTTACTTCTTTCTCTTGTATCATCTCCAGGAAAGTTTTGTGCCCTGAAATCGTACCCATGGCCAGCTGTCGTTCAATTTTCTCCAGTTCTTCCTTTGTTACGAACGGAATCATCTGACGTAAGTTTACCATCTTTCTTATCTGTCCCGGTGGGAAACCGTATTTATCCACTAAAAATGCATTTTCATGCACCTTTTTCGTTATTATGTATGGGCCTTCACGTTTCGGGAACAATTTTCCGGTCACAGCTTTTCCTTTTACCGATTTCAAATGTAAATTTATCATCACTAAATCTCCTAGCTGCGGCCTTCTCATATCTTCGTTCGTCTCATTATATTCCTTCTCTAGCTTTATTAACTTTTCTCTATTTTTCATTCTGATGTAATTTATCATGTATTCTCGTTCGGTTTTCGGTTTCTCATCGACTAATTTCTGTATTTCTTCTCCGTATACCGCTGCTTTCGCCAAATTGTCTGCAATTTCATTTCCCAAATCAGATCCATGCGCATCTACGTGTTTCAGTTCACATCGATTGAAATGTTTTCGCGCGTTATTTATTTTCTCTAGTAGATTTCGGTGCGCATCGTCTTTTTTCGCTACATTTTTCCATCCTTTCGCGATATAGGATTCTACTCTCTCAATCGTATCCAGTGAATATTTCGAATCTGTGTACAATGTGACTCTTCTGTGTTTTGTTTTTTCCAGTATTATTCTAAGTGCTTCGTATATCGCCGTCAGCTCGGCCCAGTTATTTGTTACTTTCTGTTCCTCTGTCGGTTCCAGCCGCTGACTTACGTTAAATTTTCCTCCCGGTCGGAAACAAATGCCTATCCCTGCTATTGCATTCGGCTGTCCATTTCTGGTGCAGGCGCCGTCTGTCGTAACCCAGACGTACCCACGACCATCTGTTATTATCTCCTCTTCGGGTATTTCCTCTACTTCTTCGATATCCTTGAGATTTCTGATCATACAGATTTCTCTCAATCGTTTCTGTGTCTCATCGTGTATTCTTTTCAAATCTGGTTTGTTTTTTGTGAACACTCCCTCACCTGGAGTTTCTACATCGATTCCAAAAATTTCATAGGGTGAGAATCCATATTCTGTTGGCTGCATATTCAAAGTTCTCTCGATGTCTCTTATGTATAGGTGCCAATTTCGATGGTTCCCTTCGGTGGGCGTCTCTTTTTCTAAATTTATGGCTATACGAAGCTGCGTTGCCAGTTCGCGCATTATTCTCTCCACCGAATTAGCCTGGGGGTGATGGGAGGAGATGTGGGTGGGGGTAATATCGTGGGCCTCACATGCCCTCTTCCATTCGTTCGATGCAAAGTGTTTCCCGTTATCTGTGGTGACCCTACTTATCTTAAATCCATGTATGTTCAAGTTCTCTATCACCCTAAGCAGGAGTCTCTTACACTGGTACGAGGTCTGATCAATGGTGGCCTCCAGCCAGATTCTCTTCGAAAAGATGTCTTTGGCAACGATAACACATTTTGGCCCTCCTTTTTCGTTCGGTAGCGCACCCCCAAACGCGTCCATCGCAACCACTTCACCTATATTATCAGCTGTCACTTTCGAAAATTCTGGATTTTTATGTATGCCATATACTTTGCTTGTTTTACAGGGTACACAGTACGCCAGAACTTTTCTGATCTCCACCAGGCTGTTTGGATAGTAGAAACAGCAATCGAAAATTCTCGCCAACTTATTTGCGCCTGGATGGCCATACCATCGATGGAGATGTTTGATCGTTTCTTCGAGGAGCATTTTCGGCAGGTATGGAACCTCAAAATCTTTCTGTTTCTTGTATAACACTCCCTCTTTCGCTGAAAAACCCTTTCGCACTGCTTCTCTTCTTCTTTCTATGGCTTTCTTGCCCCTCGCCCGTATTTTCTCTTCCACTTCTCCTTTGAAATATACGTCTCGTATTGGTTTGCATCTTTGGTCTATTTCCTGGAACATTTCAATATTATCTAATTTCTCTTTTAAACTTTCAGGCATCGGTTCCTTCGATACAGAGAGGCCAGCCTCATTTATAGTTACCAGCTGTTCCGTATCTACTGACAATGGATCCACCAGATTCGCATTCACCACGAGTTCCGGTGGCGGATCATCCCAGAATCTCTTTTTCTCGTTAGTTATATCGTATTTTATTTTAAAACAGTTTAATATTGTTAGCCAGTACGCTGCTTTCTGATGCATTTCCGCTACTTCTCGTAATCTTTTCACGTGTGTCTGTAGATACTTCGGTATGTGTATTTCATGGCCAATTATCCACATTTGCGTCTTCTTTATCGTTAAAATTACTGCGTATATCCTTTTTTCGATGGGTGTGTATCCTAGTTGATGTGGTTTCAATTTTCCGCACACAAAAAGTATGACCTGGGGCCCTTCTTCGTCTACCTGATATAATACTGTATTCACGGTCGCTTCAGTCGTGGTAATTTCGATATAAAAATCTTTCCCCGTTTCTGGTGACCGTAATTTAAAATCTTTCATATATTCGTTATATATATCCTCGAACGCGTCTATCTGTTCTTGCCCCCATCTAAATTCGATATTGTCTTTCGTCAGATCGGTAATGGGTTCTGCCCTTTTCGCAAAATTCGGGATGAATTTCTGATATAAATTCGTCAGGCCTATGAATGTTTGTACTTCTTTTTTATTTCGTAAAATTACTGCCTGCGCTTTTTTCCTGTAATGTTTTTCTCTAAATTTTTCCATCTTCGCTAGTTTGCCAGGTTGTTTTCCTATCAAATTCTTCTCGATCGTGTAACCCAAGTGTTCAACTTTGAATTCGAATAGTTTTGTTTTCCTCGCATTCAGGGTTAATCCATTTTCCATTAGGGCCTGTAAAATATCACATATCAAATTCAGATGTTCTAAAAACTGTTTACTTCTCGCGTGTATATCGTCTACGTAGACTCGTTTCTTCCCTTTTACTTTTCTCAATACTCCGTTCACCATTCGTATAAATTTCGCCGCCGCAATCGAAACTCCATATGGCATTACCATCCATTCGTACGTTTGGCCCTCTACTTGGAATCCTGTGTACTTCCATGATTCTTCATCCAATGGCATTTGCCAGTACCCACAGATAAAATCAAAGATCGACTGAAATACAGTATCTTCGTTGTCTAGTACGATCCTTTCTAATGTTTCGGGTTCTTCAAAATCATCGTCTAACAGTTCATTTAATTCTGGGGGGTCCAAACATAATCGTATTGTTCCGTCGGATTTTGGTCGTGGTAATACGTTGCTGATAAATGGCGTTTCGGAGGGTCTGATGCGATTTTTCTCCAGCAATTGGTCGAGCTGGCTGTTTATCTGTGCCACTTTTATTTTACTCGGTTTGTAATTCGGACCCTTCCATCTACAGTAATCAGGGTCCACTCCTGGTTTAAATTTAAATTTTATCGTTTCTTTATTCCATCGTCCTACTTCTCCGCTGAATACTTTCGCGTATATCTGTAATCTTCCGATTGCTACTTGCTTTTCTTGCCAAGATAGCTGCTTGTTTTTCTTTATTTTATCGATTATTATTTTGAAGTTTTTAAATGGTGTTTTATTTTCCCATTCAGGTTCCTCTGGCATGTCTTCGAGTTCCACCACCTCAGTTACTTCTACCCGGCACGCGGAAAAGTTCTCGGGCTCGTTCATGAAATCCAGGTATTCTTCTTTACCATCTTTTATGCACACGCACCGTTTCTCGCTCATGCGCGTGTCAATATGATGTTTGTGCATATGTCTGGAACTGATCAAGTATCCACTTGGTAGGTTTTTTATTACGTAGAATCGGACTTTCATTTCGATGGTTCCAAATTTCATCAAGACGTCCGCCGATAAATTTAGCGCCGGTTCTTCGTCACCATTCGCCACCCGAATTATTACTCGATGCCTCGGGAGGCGAAATTTCACCATCTCTGGGTGTTCGTGTTTCATCTTGCGTAAGTATTCATGATCTATTAAGTTCGCTTTGGCACCGGTATCTAGTACTCCCGGCCACACTTTATTCTCTATCGTTAGCGGTATTATACACGATATTTCTTCTTCTATTTCAGATTCCGTTCCAGTAACATTCACACAATTCGCCGCGATCTCTTCTGTCTCGTATACCGAGTTCGAGGAGGTTTTTTCTTCGATTATCGGTTCCAGACTTGGTTTGTACGTATCATTGTTTATTACGTGTACTTCGTTTGTAACTTTCTCTGTCATCGTGCCCCGTTTCATTTTCTTCATGTATTTTCCTATTTCCTGTGAAATGTTCTGGAACTCTTTTTCGATCTGTTTTCCTATTTCTACTATTTCATCTTCCAATTTCGTTACTTTCGTGTCCGTGTTGACTAAATCGTGTCGCAGATCGATGACCTCGTCCGACAGTTTGTCAATGCTGTGTACTAAATCCATTTCTGAATATTTTTTCTTCGTTCCTTTCACTCCAGCGATGAAAGTATCCCATTTTTCTTCTATCTCTGTTTCGTCGCTTTCCACTGAACTCCCTCCACTTGGTGTTTTTAATACGAATCGTTCGAGTTCTTCTTCTGTTAAATATTTCTTTTTCTCGTTCGTTGTTTCGCCTGTTGTTACCCTTTCGAATAATTCGATTACGTCATCTTTCACTTTTTGTATCTCCACTCTACAGGCCTCGAATACTTTGTCTACCATTATCCTTTCATATCTCCGTAGAAGTTCTTCGAACTCGTCCGATGTGTATTCCGTTTCTGTGCTTGTAGAATTCTGTTCGGTTCGTGTTTGAACAATGCCTTGCCATACTTTCGTAAATGTACTTGTTTCGTTTGTTTCTTTATTTTGCGGGGGTGGCATTGGTATCGGTTCTTTCGATTTGCATCTTTTTTTCTTTACACGTTTCCTTTTTCTTGGTTGTTTTTCAGATTTTCCGTTTCGAGCTGCACTCCTTGGAGAGTCCGATATTTCTGGAGCTTCGGAATCCGTCATTGACTCATATTCAGTGTTTTCGTCCGGCGTTTTATCACCTTTCTCTTCTGACGACGACGTGCTCTCCAGTGTCGATTGTTTCGTGTTCTTTTTTGGTTCGAATTGCGCCGTTCGCGTCCACTTTTTCTGGAATTCGATCGCCTTCTGTACGCATTTTCTATCATCTTCACTGGAGCTCGCCGTTTCTGTTGGTAAGTTTTCATTTGCAAGGTTCGCACCCATCTGGTACGTGCGTTCCTCTCGCTTTTTTAATTTTCCGTCTCGTTTAAAAAAATTCTGATTTATAAAGATCAGAGTTTTTAATTCCTTCCTCGGTTTGTTCTTTTCCATTTCGGTCATTTCTCGTTCAGTTTCGACCCTTTGTACCGGTACTATCTTTCGCAAGCTGTTGTACGCGTTTCTGAAATATCGTTCCCGTTCATACCTGTACAGTGACTGCCATATCGCTCTTGTAAAGGTTTCGCGTATCAGGTTCACCGCTGTATTTGATAACTTTGGTGGTTCGTTCTCCCGATACACGAAAAATTGCTTTTTCACTGGTACATCGAAATTTTTTGTTTTCTCATTATACGGGAGGGAACCTGCTCGATACCCATCTATCATATTGTATGCTGGCTCAGTAATAAAGATTGTATTGAACCACTCACATACAGTTTGTATCGCGTATTTAAATTTGAAGTACCGTTTCCATTTTTTCGCGTTGGGTTTCCCAGGTACATAAGGGTATAGAATTGGCATCGCCAATATTATCAATTCTGCCCCGTTCGAATATATTATTTCTAACAAATTTTTTAATTGCAGCTGCAATATTTCAAAATTCGTTTCTTTCTCATTTAACTCGTATTCGGCGACGCTTATTACCACCACCTTTTCAAATCTTTTATTTTTCGCTAAATTCACATATTCATTCATATTTACACACGAAGAGATTTTTTCACACATACATTTTGCACAAGAATCACCAAATATATTTACATCTTGCTGGAATAATCTCATCTTACTTAATTCTAACTTAATACTATGGTTATTTATGCGATTATTATATTTTAAATAGCTATGTTGTACCTCCTTCTCTAGTTTTTTGGAATCGGTTCTAATTCATCTTCTTTATCTTTCAGCACGATCACCTGATTCGTTTGGACCGGCTTTTGTTGCTGTTTCGTATCTGTACCATCGATGTTCAGCTTTCCCATGTTCCAGTTAATTCTTCTCACTGGCGGTTTCCAATTTGGATCAAAATTCGGACCATGATAGTTCGAATTCGGCCAGAAGTATACTTTCGTTCCATCTGGTTCAATTTTCACATCTAACGGTTGTATATTTGGTTTCGCAGGTTGATCCGCAGTGCCGGTTGCTGCTTTTCCATCTGTACTAGTCGTTTGGCGATACGGTTGTCGTTGCCACGCAGCCTGATTTCGTGTATCATTTCGCTGGTTCGATCGAGTTTGCTGCGACTGCTGTTCTTTTATCGGCTGCGCCGGAGCATATTTTCTCATCGTGGATATTTTCTCCATCAACGCTTCCCTTGTTGTTAAATTTTCGGCAGTTACGTGCATTTTGAATATATCTGGTATTTTTTTGTATACCATTACCATCGCTCTTTGTAGTCCCATGCCTCTTATGTTTTCCAGATGCTGTACCCAATTCGCTGCGAAATCTGGTAGTTCTTCGGCTGTCATCGGCGGAGGCATGGTTCTGAAGTAAGATTCTGCCTCATCTTGGGCTGCTTCGTCCCAAAATACTCCTTCGAATGCCTTCACGTAATCATCGAATGTTTCTCCTTTCGGCGCCGTTCTCCATGCTTCGCTTTCGAGCTTTATCCCCGATTCGAACACCAACTTCTGCATCCTAAATGGCACCGTGTCTTTAAATTCCTGATCCGTAAATTGTTTCGAATATCGTAGAGGAAACCGTCTGTTTTGCGGTGTAAAATGGGTAAGTCGTTCTCTGAACATTTCTATGTACTCTTTTCGTGTGTCGCGGCCTTGTTCCTGATTTTGAAACAACGCGATCGTCGTTTCGATCGTTGCTTTTATCACCGCTTTGTGATCTTCCAGTTTCTGCGTGTATAGTGCATCGAATTCCTGTTTTATCTGTCTTTTCAATTCTTCTTTCTGTTGTTCGTCCATTATGTACCGTTGTTCGTTGTTGCCTTGTGAATTTCCTGCGAAATTACCCGTTTCAAACCCACTCGAATCTCCACTTATTATTATACTTAACTCGTGTATTTTCTCTTTTCCAGTCTCTATTTCGTTATTTGTGAAACCAAAGAAGCCGTACGGTACGATGTCCCAGCCTGTTGGTTTGCACGTTTGTTCCTCGTCACCTAGTGTGTTATCAGCCGGTGTGGACGTGCCTATAAATTCAATGTTATTGTCCGACAGTTCGTTATCGGATGCGGCGATTTCTGGTTTTGGCTTGACACCGTCTTCGTGTATTTTGTGTACAGGTATCACTTCGTGGCTTTTTGACCGCCTTAATCTCCTTTGTTGTGTTCTTTCTTTTAATATATTATCGTACGATTTTCCAGAGCGCAGTTTTCGATTCGGTGAAATTACTCGTGCTGGAGATAGACTCTGTACTTCGTTTCTCTTACCTGTCATCAACTTTGTTCGATTCGAGTGTGGTTCAGATACGTGTTTTCGCTCTCTTTTTTATTTCTCTATCGACGGGCTGTTTCTTTTGTCTGTATCGTGTTGTTTTTTATTTCCAGGAGTGTTTCTCGCTGGATTTTTTTACGCGCCTTTGTATCGTCACAATCTTCGTCTGCACGAGCCGGAATTCTTCGCTTTCGTATTCTCCAGACTCGGAAACTCTCGTTCGCTCTTCAAATCGATCGGCCTTTTCCACTTTCTATACGGTACGTTGTGATCTAATTCAACTCTGTGTGTTCTGTAATGCGGCACCGTTGATCGTGGTATTTGTGAGTAACTTAACCCTAATGGTATCGTTTCTCTCTTTTCTTCGTCTTTAGGTACGGTTAGCTGCCAGAATGCCGGTAAAAAATCACTCGATACGTATGCTGTTGGCGAAGCTGCTTTGTTTTTCTTCGGCGATGGTTTTGTTTTGTATTTCACGCTTTTTACCTGTAAACCTATGTATTTCCACAGTAATCTGCGTACTTCTTCGTTCTTTTTCCAGGTCTTGGTTCTATCAATTGCGCCGTTCGTACCTAACGTGGACTCGTATTGCCAGAGATTTGTGATCCAGAAACCTGCGCTGTCGTTTTGTACGAGCGCGTATGCTGTATTTGTTATTAATAAAACACGCCACACGTGTGGTATTTGCCTATCGTTTATTAATTCAAATGAAGTCGTGTTCAGTTCGCCTTTTTCGTTGAAAAATCTCGGTTCAATTTTCGGGTATATTATCGTATAGAAAGGTTCTTCTGTCTCGATCAGACCTGTTTCAAAAAGTTCGTTCACCCATTTCTGGATTTTCACAAGCGCGTTCTTTTGCTCAGTCGACATGAGCCGTTTCCTGAAAAGCCTATTGAATATAAAAATAATAAAAAAAAACTCGGCTAGTGTTCTTTTTTTTTTTTTTATGGTCTTGATGTTCCTCGTATTAGATCCGTATATTTCAGGTCGCCACGAGGTGGACGATTTCGTGTTCTCTATTCTCTATCACTGCGTCTTCACTTTCTCGGATTCCGACAAAAAAAAAACAGTCCCTTTTCACTTCGATCTTTTTCGAGCTGTTTTTTCGTCTTCTGGTCTTCGTTCTCTTTTTGAAATTCACTTTCGCAAAAAAAAACGCGAGTAAAAAGTCGTAGTCGTAGCGCCACTGAATGGAGACGATAAATCGACACTCACTCCTCCTATTAACCGCGGATGCTCAGTGGAGAACTTACCGTAATAACGTAGCTTTACCAATAAAAACCCAGGGTTCGTTTTACACGCGTTTATTATTCGCAAGAGGTACAACCAAAAATATTAATTAAAACGATACAAAAATAACAAGAACTACTGACTAATGGTAACTTACACACGTATTTATAGCCTAAAATCGCTCGTCATCGAGCGCACTCTAGGACCAGTGGCGCCCTCGCACCACCGTCGGTAGGCAGCGCCGCCACGAGTAACGGAACCGGAACCGTCGATTCGGTTCTCTCGGTTCAGACGGGAGGGTGCGGTGGCAATCCGCTCTCCCTTCAGTTTTCTGCGATGAAGAGACGCGAAGTGACGGTCAAGGCTGACGTCACGATTTCGACCTGAAGATTTTTTTATTTTGCGCAATTTTAAAAAATTCGTTTTAATGGGTATAAAATTAGAGTATTCCTTCGCAAAAAAATTTTATACGCCCAGATCCCAGTAAGTAATTACACATTTTTCAGTGTTTACGTCACCCACTTGTTCATTTCCACTGATTACCGTAATTCAGCACAGACGATGTGAAAATTCCGAAAATAGATTCTTAACTTAAAGGGTTAAATAGCATTTATACCTGTATCCCTGTATGTACACATTATTTCTCTTTTCATGTATTATAAGCTTTACGGCATTTCAAATACGCGCCTCCTTAAATAAAGTCTATTTTTTATGGAAATTGTTTGGTACTTATTAAATTTTTTAATCATAAATATGATACTCATCAAAAATTTGTTTTCGCTTCACTCGGGCAATAAATACCTACTTCGTTTTCAATTTTTGACTAAAAAATTCAATTTTTTTTGAATAAATGTTCTTAAAAAAAAGGATTTTCCGAAAATTGTACATACTTACGCTTTATTGTTACGATTTTGAATTTCAATATTTGATGTGAATCTTTATTTTAGAAAATTCTTTCAATCCCATATATTCAGTTCAAAATCAAAGAAAAATTCCTGATTTTTTCATCATGAAAAATTATTTAAAACGTAATATTTTCAGGGGTCTCTAAAATGTAGGAGTAGGAAGTAGGATATAGATAGAAAAAGAGAAACTTTTTTTTTGACGTAGGTATTAGGTAGTTGAAATAGTTACACAAAAACCTTTTTCATAAATTTTTGATTTTTGACCATACATTGTCAGAATTTAAAAGTGAGTAATGTGCGGTATAAGTGGAGCCCATCCAGGTCATTTTTGGTTTCATTTAGTTCCTGTTTGATCTTTTTTCATTTTGATTACACTTGGGTCCATTTGGTTCTTATTTAGTTCCATTTGGTCTCATTTTGTCGTTTTTTTCCATTTGCCTTCATTTGATTTCATTCAATTCCCTACATGTTGTATGCATGGTGGATGCAATTCTGATTAGACTCTTCGTTTCAAACACAACCATTATTATTCAGAGGGGAAAAAAATTCAAACCATCACAACAAAATACAATTCACGTTATTATTTTTCCGATTTTTTTTTTTCGTTTTTTAGGAATGATAAACACATTTAAATTATGTTTACAATAGGTAGGTACCTACCTATCTCTTAAAGCTAAGTTTTCGTATCAAAAAGTTCGAATACTTTTGAAAAGATGAATCAAGGAATGTGCACGTTTTTCGTCGATTCTCCAAGAATAAAATTAATTAATTCATAATAATTTACACACTAAATATAGTAAATAAAAAGTACAACATAGATTATTATAATACAAAGAAAAGGAGAGGGAGTGAGAGAAAATACAGGGTGTTCCATGAATCGTCTGCTAAACATATTTTTTTTTGGATATAACCGGGTAGGTAGCTAGGTACTACTAAAAAAGAACTTGAGATGGACATGTTGC
This sequence comes from Pseudococcus jackbeardsleyi, assembly GCA_038380155.1. Taxonomy (NCBI): domain Eukaryota; kingdom Metazoa; phylum Arthropoda; class Insecta; order Hemiptera; family Pseudococcidae; genus Pseudococcus; species Pseudococcus jackbeardsleyi. Next base: position 43,286,055 of record CM076238.1, read on the forward strand.
CTAATTTTAGAATTTAAGAGGCAAATGCTACTTCTAAAAAAATTACGTCAAATTTTTTTTCAACGATGGGAATAAATGGTACTTTAAAAACTGAACAAATTTTCACTTATATGACTTTTTGCCTTACTCGAAAATTGAAAGTGCTACAAAAAATATTATCAAAATTCGTAACTTTGAAGAAAATTATTCATTATATACTAAGTTCGTTAGAATGTAGTTTCCTTTTCTTTTGGTTCGATAATAAATCGAAACTTTTTCAAGGTAAAAGTAATTTAGTACATAAGAAAAAATATGAAAATAGTAACTCTGAATAAATATTTCTTTACAAAATAAAGATACAGGTTATTTATCAAGTTCTTTGGAACTGGTTTTCTCTTCTTTTGGCTCAATCCTTCAATCAATAATATTATAAATCTAGAAAAGTGTCTGTATTCTGCATTGTATTCCACAAAAATAACAAAGAAAACGTTTGATGACATAAAAAAATTAACATCGCGAATTAGACGATGCTATTAGAGTGTAATATTTTAATAAAATCTGAACCGAAAGAAAATGCTGTAGGAGTTGCCGACTGACAGAATTTAGGAACTACATGACGAATAAAATAGCATAAAAAAGCTCGAAAATGAACTGTTCAATCTTCATCAACCAAAAAAGGATAGGTATAATTTTATATTTTCACTGAAAAAAATTAATGAACATTTTAGTGAGCTTGGATGTGGATATAAAAACTAGAAAGTAATTCACCCTTAGGTAAATTATAAAAAAATTGGTTTACAAGTTCAGGTTTCTCCCTGATTCTAGTCTCTCTGAAAAGCGAAAGGCCCAAAATCAGTGTCGAATCAAAATTAATTTTTAACATGTAAGAATGATTTGTACATATTATATCGAGACTCACATATGGACTTGAGCATCAACAAACATGGATTAAATTTTGAATTTTTGATCTACTTGATCGATTGGACCACAATTTTTCAAGTTGATAACTGCTGGTTCAAATTCAAATTTTTCTCAATCACGGATGGAAATTTTTCATCATTAACCTCCCCTCCCCATCCTCCGACTGATGAATATCTTCAAAATGAAATAATTTTAAAAATTGAGAATGGGTAGAAAATTGGCTTCAAATGAATAGGTTCTTTTTTTCACGAAATTCAAAAAACCTAAAAAGTATAAATTTTTTCAAAAAATCAAAATTTTTATTTCTTTATTGCTTATAGTTTGTCGTACAACATATTCGTATTAGAGAGCAAAAAATGTTTTGTTTTTATTCACAAAAATTAAGTAAGTACTTACCCCTCCTACTTAAATTGGAATAATCTGATTTTTTTCTACTTTTCAATGGTAATATGTAATTAAAATTGTTAATCAAAAAACGTAATTTTTTTTGAAAAATTCAAATTTGAAATTTCGAACTTTGACGAGATAAGAGGGGGCAAGCTGTGACGAAAAAATATCGGATTTTTAATCACGTCTTTTTGAGATTTTTTTGTACATAATTATATTTTTTTTCTAGGGTTTGAAAAAGTTGAAAACGACCAACCCTAAATTGATCACACTTATCAGCTAATCAGCTTAATTAAAATGAAATGAAATCCTCCAATCATCGTTTTGGAAAATGATCTCATCAGCATTACGAAAACGGAGAACAACAGCACTATTCTTTGAAGAACGTAATGATAGGTGGGCGGGCCAGGCGGAACAATTTTCTCAACGCGGGGAAATGTAAAATGGGATTCGACCATTCACTTGCCTTATTATATAAGCTCAAGTTTCCCACATTTCTCGCACTGTTCGAATTTAGTCAGTGATCTAGTATCATTGGATAATTTTTCTAAAAGGATTCCAATCCAATTAATCGAGTACATTTATTTTCAAAGTCGGAAAGGAATTTATTTCTTTTTTGAAATATTTTTATTACCAATTTTTCTATTCCAAATATCAATTCAAAAATGAGTAACGATATTGTGATTGTTTCTGCTGCCAGAACACCAGTTGGTGAGTAATTCTAAATTTACCTACCTACTTTGTGTTCTTCACTGGTCAATTTTTTATTCTGTGTAATTTTTAAATTCGATTACAGGTGATTTCAAAGGTGGTCTTTCAGAATTAAAAGCTCATGAATTGGGTGCTGTGGTTATTAGAGAAGTATTGGACAGAGCCAATATTGCCCCTGAAGATGTATCCGAAGTTATTTTAGGACAGGTAAAATTTAATACCTACCTACTTTTTTTAAATCTTAGATCAAAATTTTAAAAATCTCATTTTTCAGGTTTTAACAGCAGGCCAAGGCCAGAATCCTGCCAGACAAGCTTCTATAAAAGCAGGACTTCCTAATACTGTCCCAGCTTACGGTCTTAATTTACTATGCGGATCAGGAGTACAGTAAGTGCAATCTGCTCCCTGCCCCTTTTTACTTACGTTTTAATTTTCAATTATGTAATTTTATCCATAGATCGATAGTTGACGGATATCTTCACATTTTGGGCGGTATCTCGAAAATCGTCGTGAGCGGAGGTCAAGAAAGCATGAGCCAGGCTCAACACACAGCTTATTTGAGACCTGGAACAAAAATAGGAGATTTTCAATTAGCCGATACCATTTATAAAGATGGCTTAACTGATGCTTTCCATAGTTGCCTGATGGGAGATACAGGTCAGTAAAATTTACAATCACAATTTTTAATTTCAATATGCGAATATTTGTTTGTAAATTTTCCTTTTAGCTGAATATGTCGCTGAAAAATACAACGTTTCGAGGGAGGAACAAGATAAACAAGCTTTGGAATCCCAACAAAGAGCTGAGAAAGCCATCAAAAATGGAAACTTTGAAAAAGAAATTGTTCCGGTGAAAATTAAAAAAGGAAATGTGGAAGTTATTGTCGATACCGACGAGTATCCGAAATTTGGTTCTACTTTGGACACCCTTCAAAAACTGAGACCTGCTTTCAAAAAGGTATTTTTCACTAAAAAAAAACAAATAAGATAGGTAGAGGTACATAGGTAAATTATTGACCTATTCAATGTTTCAATGATCAAAAATCAAGTAAGTAACTAATTTTTCTTTCACTCAAAAACATTGGCTCCTCAATTTATTTTAAAAGAATTTGCATAGTTAGGTATATAGGTAATTACGACATCAACTTTAGCTTATAAGTATTTAAATAGGTACCTATTTCAATAAATAATTTGTTGAAAAAATTTCTTTAGGATGGTGGCACTGTGACAGCTGGAAATGCTTCTGGAATTAATGATGGAGCCGCTGCTGTTGTTTTAATGCAAAAATCCGAAGCTGACCGCCGAAAATTGACTCCATTAGCGAAAATCGTGGGCTTTACGCGAATTGGATTACCACCTCTTCTTATGGGATTATCTCCTATCCAAGCCATTCAATCTTTAGTAAGCATGCTTGTACAATTTTCACAAAAATTAATTACCTAATCGTTTTCTGAACATTTTTCTAAAATCATGTAGGTTAATTTACTATTTTTTTTTTCAAAACGTTGACCCGTAAAAATTCATTTTGTAATATCTTTAACAAAATATTTATTCGTTAGATTAAATGATGAACTTGAACTTTGATAAGAAATTCTATCTGATTACCTACTTTTTCTGTTCCACTTAGTTGTCGAATATAGGATGGAGTAAAGACGAAGTGGATATTTACGAAATTAACGAAGCTTATGCGTCACACTCGATTGTCATATTAAAAGAGCTAGGCCTGAATCCCGATAAAGTTAATATTTTCGGTGGAGCTGTGGCACTTGGTCATCCCCTGGGAGCTTCAGGTAAATACAATAAATCATTTTTTTCACACATGAAAAAAATATTTGTCTAATCTATAATTTTCGAATTTTTTTCCTCAGGTACTCGTATCCTGGTCACACTTTTGAGCGCATTAGAACAAACAGGTGGTAAAAAAGGTGTTGCTGCGTTGTGCATAGGAGGAGGACAAGGAATCGCTATAGCTGTTGAAAAATATTAATGTTTTATAAATAATATCTACTCATAATGTACATACATAACGTACTATTCTTAAAACTATTTATTATCTAGTTTCAGAATCATTATGCATACCTATATTCATTTTATGTATTATTTATACTTTTTGTTCACTTGTTTGAAAATTTTTCCCAATAAAATTTGATCAACTAATTAATTGTGTTTTTACTTTCAAAAGTAAAGGTTTAATAGAAACGATTGGTTTTCAGTCATAGGCACCAATATACGTTCGCTAAACCTACTTTTCTGTTTACTTACGCGTTTTAATAAAATTTTATTACCAACTCTTCAACGTTTAACAGTATTACGTATGGGTCTAGGTACCTATTTAATGAAGAAATAAAAAATGAAATGTTTAAATTGAGGTAGATTTCAGCAGATATAAATCTTGGACCCTCAAATCGAAAATGGTGACAATTTTTTATTTTAGATTTTTAAAAAGTATTTAAACAATTGAATTTTAATCAAATTCTTATCAGATACTAATCGCACAATTTCGATTTTCATGGTGTAGAAAAATCCTGATCTTCTTCTCCTCCGTTTTCAACTTTGTAGCATGAAAATTGGTTTTATAATTAGCTGAGCGATGAGTTCTGAAAATCAGTGGTATAGATATATCTTGAAGGTATATTATGTAAATTTTTATAATAGTCAGTCAGATAAAATTGGGTAGGTACTAACTCGATTCACCTTCAATTGTATATTTTTAATTATAATTGATTAGAAAAAAAAATTACAGATAAAATCAATTGAAAAAATCACTTTTTTAAAGAAAAAAATGTATCATGTGATTGAAAAGTAGGCAAATTTCACTGGAAATGAACAATACTGCCATTTTTAATTCGATTGATCGATTTCAGCTATAGTATTAGTATCGGTTGTGCACGAAGCACAGTGAGTACCTAAGAGAATGCTTCGCAGAAAAAAACATGATCAAGTAGCAAGTACCATCTTATTCTGTTGAAAAATATTTGATATCTATTCGGATACCTATGTTTTTCTCCAATTATTCATAGGCGCACCCAGAAATTAATTAAGGGAGGGGCTGAGAATTAGAGAAAAAATGGGGAGGGGGTCAAATTTCAAATTAAGCCATTTTTCATTGATCGTTTAGTCAAAAATCATCAATTTTTTCTGGAATACAGAGAATTTATTGAGAAAATTAGTGATTTTTGAAATAAAATGATTAAAATACTGCCCGAGCGCAGCGAGGGCGACATTTTTTTGAAAAATTATACTTTGAAAAGCAAAAAAAGCACTTTTTTACATTTTTGCAGCAAAATTTTTTTCCGAGCTTAAGGGGAGCTCAATCCCCTTGAGCCCCCCTTGGGTGTGCCCATGCAATTATTAAATAGGTTATGTTTGATTGCGAAAATTCTATTTTTTTTCCTTAATTTGAAGGTAGGTACTGGACTGGAGGAAGTATGTCAGATCGAATGGAAAAGAGCAGAGAGAGAAGGAGGGACATCTATCTTTTAATAATTAATTACAAAACCATATTTGGAATGGTGAAGAATGAATTTGAATCGAAAAGGTCTGGAATGTAATAAATGACCTTTTTATACTCTGAAAATTTTCTGTTTAAATTGAAAAAATCTTTTAAAAGTCGAAATAACCATTTACCTACGTAAGTTTCTGCATAAGTAAGTACATAAGTTAGTAAGAAGGGGAGGAGGTCTATAAAAAGTTACGACTAGATAAATTTTTTTTACTTGATAAACATTTCAATTTTGTGTGACGAAAACTGAGAAAAATTCATGTAAAGATAAATACATTTTCAAGTTTTGAATGATTAATTTTTCAAATTTTCAGGCTTGTTCTTTTACCATTTTTAAAGTTGATTATTGTTGTAGGTATGTAAAAATACGCTTCTTGATTTTTTTCCCCCAACTTGATGATCAGAGGCATTCCTCGATGATACGTTTCGGAAAGGAGGGTAGAGATCTTCTTAAAATATGGAAGCACCTATTTTTTTGTAAATTGAGACACTATGACACTAATAATGGGTACCTAATCTATCAACAATGAACAATCAATGAAAAATCACACGAAATTTTCTAAACTGAGTTTTTTTTTTCATTTCATGTTTTAGATGTTTGGTGGGTTATAAAAGTAGAGAATCCCCTTCTCCCTTCCAATTATTTTTTAATGCTATAGAGATGGAATCACAACCAGGCACGGTTCGAGAGGGGGGTGTAGGGGGGTGTTACACCCCCCAGGCAGTTTTCAGTTGGCAAATAGTTGGAAAATGGTCGGAAAATCCGTAAAAATTATGTCCAGTCGGCAAAATCGAAGTGAAAAATATTTTTATTTTCCACAAATTAAAAACGGGAATTTAGTTCTACGTACAAATTCATTTTTAAAATCAAGTTTTCGCTTTTTTGTTACCTTTCTTTTGCAGATAACTCGAAATGCACGAAAGGGACTGTTTCGAAAATTATAATGTTTGAAAATTCTGGGTTCCGCCGGAAAGCACCTTGCCACAAAATCGAGATTTTTTTTCCGACTGAAATGATTATTTTGCCAACTCGAGATGGTAAAATTTGAAGTTTGAAAATTGACCTTGAAGTGGAAGATTAGTCAAACTCGTTTAAAAATTCCTACATTTTTTTAACTTTTATTCAAGTCCGACGAGAGATGGTACAAATGATGCATTTGTACCGGGTTTGATTTTTTTCGATATCAGGAAGACCCTGCATGCGGGTCCCTAAAGGGGATTTTTTTTATTACAAAAATGTGAAAAGTGCATTTCTTTTTTTGGTCTTTAGGCAGTATTGTTTTGAAAAATTTTCGCCCTCGCTTCGCTCGGGCAGTATTTTATTCATTTTATTTCAAAAATTATTGATTTTTCACTGATCTTTCAATCAAAAATTATCAATTTTGAATCCATTTTCAATTGATAAAAAAATTCAGTAATTTTGACTGAAAGATCTATGAAAAATCACTGCTTTGAAATGACATAAAAGATGAGCAGAAAATTCACATATTGAAGTCACAATTTTTCAGGTTTTTTATAAAATTTTTATCAATAATTTTCGCCCTCGCTTCGCTTGGGCTATAATAAATTAATAAATTGCATATTTTGAAAACTCTTTCATTCAATTCCAATTCTATCCGAAAAATGAGAAAATCCCTCGTTCGTCGTTCCCAGTTTCCAAATATCTTTTCAGGTCCACGCTCAAATTTATTCGGGTAGTGAAGAGAACTTAAAAAAAGATTCGAAAAGAGAATTTACAAAAATCTCTGTACTGTGCCCGCATTTTCTATCGCCGGCCCTGCTTTCACTACATTTGTGTGCAATTCAGCATAATTCAAATTTTCAGGCACATCTTGTTGTACAGTAGTTAGTTGGAAAATTTTCCTTTCTCACCCCCCCAAAAAATTATGCTGAAACCGTCCCTGATCACAACGATAGAAATAATATTTTGAGCTGAAATAAAAATAAATCGAATGTAGGTACCTATCACAAACAATTCATATTCAAAATATCGAGAACAAAAGTCAATTTTTTAAATTCTGGCGGTCCAATCAACGAAAAAAGGGAGATATACCCTATTTTCGAGCTCCTGAATCGATTGATGACGTTTTTAAGACGTTTCAGAGCTTCCGGAAAATTTCAGAATTTTCCAGCACCAGAGAGAAACTTATGAAAATGATTCATAATTCATAAATGAGGTTTAACCCCTGTAATCGCCGATTACCCATATTAGTGACCTATTTCAATATTCACATTTTCTAATTAAAATCCATACTGTTTGGTAGAAAATTTTTCTGGAAAAATGTAAAAATATGCTCACAGCGTACCCATCACAGTAAAAGGCTGAAATTTTTTTGCAAATACCTACCTGATTTTCAATTTCAACCACCCAAGTATTTATATCAGAAGCAATTTGGAAACGTTTCGAAGCCAAGCCGTCAGGAAATTTTGGAGTTTCCTACCACTGTAGAAAAGTCCATAAAAATCATCTTTAATGAGATCTAGCCCATATAATCGCTACCTATCAGAAAAAGTACTCATTTTCATAATTGAAGAAGGGCTTGTCATTATACTTGTTGGCTCAGCTTGCATATTTTTTTGGTAATTTGGAATCTCAAATTTTGAAAAAAAAGAACCGAAAAATTTTCAAATTACTGATTTTTTAGTATGAGTACCAATATTTTTTCAAAAGATTTTTTAAAGAAGAAAAGTTGGAATTAAATGGTTTTAATTGATAAAAAAGAAATTCAATATATATTTTCCCTGAAATTAGAAAAAATTTTACCTCGTATACTTACCTACCATACAAAACAGGTGAGGAGGGAGGGATTGGACATTTTTTCCAGTTATTCCTTATTCACTGGAACTTAATGGTAATATTTCTATTGGTGCCTAGTAAGTACCTACTTAGTAGGTATGTACTTACCTATCGATATTTCACATATGTGCATGGTGCCATTTTTTAAGGGAAAACGCCTAAAAATTGCGTATTTTTTCAATTTTCTTAAAATTTTGATAAAAAATATATTTCCATTCAAAAAACCATCGACAGTGATTTTACACCTACAACCCTTGTTTCAATTATTTTTTCAAAATTGAGAAAGAAAAATCATTTTTGAAATTTTTTGCATAAATTATCCATTTTAAGGCCATCTTACGAGCAAGAAAAATATTTTCAAAATATATTTTTTCCAATTTGAAAAAAAAAAATTAAAACACAAAAACAATCTTTTCAACTACATAGGTACATCTTGAAGTTTCCCAATTTTAACATTCCACAGTTGTATGCAATTATAAAAGCATAGAAAATTTTGTTTACATTTTTTAACATGTACCTAATTTGTTCATGCATTTTTAAATTTGCTTCAATTACACATTTTAGACATTTTTTCAGAAATGTTGACACTGCAATATTTAGTTGTCTTCTTTAAAAGTTTTGTCTACCCACAACAATTAAGGAGTTGATATATGAGCATGAAAAAAGCTATGTTTCCGTATTAAATAAATTGCCCCATCGATATTCGCAGTTGTTAAACGTTTTCACACAGGTGTTATTCAGGTTGCCATACCTCGAGTTAGAGTATAGACAAAAACCCACCGTAGCCGGAACTCCGCTCATACGAACTTATCAATTTAATCCATACAAGCAAAGTTCAAGTATCATAAAAAATCAATTCTTCGTAATATATTTTTTCCAGGATTAAAAAATTGTAAAATTTTGAATTTTTGTAGAATATAGAATGTATTCTTACATTAAGTACGTAGTTGGTAAATATTTAGCATCATGTTAGGTACCTTATGAAGTGCAATATTAATTTTCGGAATAGAGAATTGTACAGATGAATAAAAAATTGCGTGAAAAAATTTACGACTGGAAATCGCTGGAGAGATGGATTAACTGGTCAAGAGACACTACGAATTTATACACCTACCTACGGTTAGAATGATACGATTATCACAAAAAAAGTATTTTCTTTCCCTTTTTGAGTTTGGCTTTTTAAAACTTTGGAGAAAAAATCGTTATGATTTCAGAGTGTCTCAGAAATGTGGTAATCGCTTTAGAAAATTGAGAAAATATTCTATCAACATTGAAATCAAGTTTTTAATCTCGATTCGTAATTTAAACGCAGAGGTGGGTACACTAATTTTTAGAAAAAAATAATAATTGCTATATTATGGTAGGAGCTAGATATTAGATCTAGAATATTAATTTAAAAAGGCATCAAAATTTATCTATAAAAGGTGACTGGAAAACAGCTGTCATCATAAGTAGGTATCCAAATTTTGTTATTGTTCTCAAGTTTAAGGAAAGGATCGGACCGTTCAAGTTTCAAGGTCTAATTTTGGTCGCCGAAGGTTGTGAAAAACATTTTCATCGTAAATATTACCTAATCAATTTATGACGAACTAATTGTCAAGTTCGTGGAGGACCTAGCTCAACTTTTTCATCGATGTCACTGTAAAATTCAAAATGTCCATTGAAGGTTCTGGCGACGAATCAAAATTTGTGAAATTCGAAATTCGAGTGATTTCTGAACTGATGAAAGTTTTACCTCGAGTGTCGCAACATTTTTAGGGTACCTCGTGTCGCTAAGACACATTTATAATTTTTTTTTATTTGATAGGTACCTCAGTACCTACATAAAATCAAAAAATGAATATTAATAGAAAATTTTCATAAAACAGTTTTTTTTTTATTTTTCATTCATCCAATTTTTTTCAAAATTTTCTGTGATTGGAGAAACTTTTAATTTCATTTATCCAGATATTCTCTTCTAAAGAGTGAATTCTCATCAATCAAACCTCTGATAAGTACGATGTTGTGTAACATCTATTCGCACACCGAAATCATTTATTCGTCAGTTTTGAGTTTTATCTTTCATGTATGTTTTAAACTAAATTACGTTACCCACTACAAAATTGAACTTCGATTTAATTTTTTATCAACTTGCAACGCGTCATAAAATAATTAAATACAAAGCTGTTATTCATTCACGTTATCTTTTGGATTTTAAAATAGTGACTTTACGCTGAAATATTTAACCTTCTACGATAAGAAAGTAATAAAATTTTGGTAGGTATCATTAAAAAATCCATACTTTGTGAGCAATATGTTTGCTGAAGAAAAAATTCATTAAGTAGGTACCTAATCATATAGATTACTCACTACAATGAAAAAAAATGACGAATTTAATTCGTAGGCTCAGTACCTACCCATTCTTGTGCTCGTAATTGATATTCAAAAAAAATTGGGGAATTTGGAAATAATCTTCAGAAGAACCAAAATATAGCAAAAATCATGTAAGGTAACTAATATAGTTAGGATGAAAAAAATTAATGAATCAACGAGGTAACAAAATAACTTATAAATTTTCTTTTTTCCCTTTATTGAAAAATTTTTGAAGTGCATTATTGGTTTCGTTTTTTTTTTTTTTTTTTTTTTTTTAATAAAGGTATCCGGTTTTTTACTCCACTACCAATAGGCGCACAAGGCTGCGGCTTGAGTTGAATTTTTAAATGGTTCATTTCCTCTGAAAGTGAAATTCCTGAAATTTTAGCCCTCTGGATGAATTAAAATCCATGCACTAAACCTTCTGTTTTTTATGAACGAAAAATTTTTAGAGGGAATGTTGCCAAATACATAAATTATTCAGATATGTTACCAACTTTTGTGAATCAATTTTGATTTTTAGAAATGAAGTTTGGATCCGAAGAATCATTTAAGGAAGGGTTTAGAGGGGGGTCTTAGGGTACCTGAAATGTACGACTGCGTTTTCTACGATATCCCACGAAAACATATCATACCATAATTCCATCTCTAAAAATCAAAATGGAGCCATCTTTTCAAATTTTTATGTACTTGAAATAATTTGAATGTTTGGCATTTTTCTCCTTTTTTTTTCTTTTAGTTTTTGGCTTGTTATCCTATGTTGAATCCCTTTATAAGAACAATGAAGGCTCGGTGCATAGTTTTCAATTAATTTAGAGTACCTACAAAAACGTTTTGAATTTTTGATAGGAAAATTTATCATCCTAGAGCGTGAACAAAATTCACTATAAAAATGTCTTAAGTTGATGAATGGTATGATGTGTAGTATGAGCAGTGAAAATATTCATTACACTGCTTTAGCCGAAATAATTACCAGAAAATTTAATTAAAGACTATTGTACGACAAAAGAAATAATGGGTACGAAGTACAGAACACAACAGAACGAAGTTTTTATCTTTTATTTGATGTAAGCAGTTACTTACTTAACTTACATAATCTACCCACCACACATTCAAATACAAAAATTATTCTCGACTGTGTGTTAGTAAATTATCTAAATCCCAAATAAGTACGCAACATAACATATGTATTGCTGTCGGGTAGGTAAAGGTACTTACACTTCTGCACGTAATTTATGTTGTTCGTTGTTCTTTAAATTAAAAAAATTAAAATTAAATGAAACGAAATATTCGTTGTGTAGAATGTGGTGCAGTGAAAAATGAAGAGGGCGAGGGTTTGCGATTTCTAAAATTCAGACAGTGGACACTGGACAGGGGTTCAATGTTAATTTAAAATTTCTAAAAGAAATTGTTTTGAATTCATTTCGCATTTCGTTAATTTAATTTTATCTGAGTAAAAACTACGCTCGAAATCAAAACTTCGAAAGTCGTAGGTAATTCTAATTTTTTTCGTTTCTGAACTTGAAATATTTTATTTTGGCGGAACAAATAAACTCGAACTTGAGGTCAAAGAACTTTTTGAAACACAAAAATGTCAAACAAGTTGCCTATCATTCTATTCTCAATTTTGAACAAAATTTCTAGTAAGTATTTTGTAGCGCTTCTACAGCTTTACAAAAGAACTAAAAATAAAAATATTATACAGAAATTCGGGCTTTCCGGCGTTTTCTCGATACCCAAAATTTTTATCATTATTTTTTTTTGAAAAAATATTTTTTATCAAAGCAAATGGAAATTTGGAAAAATGTAAATGTAAATCCAGCATGAAAATTGAAAAAACAGAATTATTCTTCCTTTGAAGTTTGAATTCAGTTTTTAAAATAAAATCCGGTAATATCATCAGTTGACTGTTCATCCCTTAAATCCTTCTACAGTTAACCATGTCTAGTTTAAGTTTTGCTATTCGAAACCAAACCATTTTAAATCACTTTTTGCGACAAAATGTTTTCAATAAGTGTATCGCTAGCTTCAGTACCTCTGGCAGTGGTCTAGCTTATGTTAAAAAACAAGCAGGCAAACCAGCTTCCATTTCAAATGAATTTTCTGCTCCACCTCGTGATGTTAACGATGAAGGTGAACAGTTCCGATATTTGCTTCGAAATTCTAGCTTCATCAATGTAAGTAATTTTCAAGGTAATAAATTACCCATAAAATATGTATTTTCTAAAGCTAACCGTATTTCTTACAAAATTTTGCAGTTGGGTGACCCAGAAAACAAAATAGTCAAAGGGAAAATATTCCATACTGTACAGGACGATTTATACATAGATTTTGGTTGGAAATTTTATTGTGTTTGTCCAAGACCACCGAAAAATGGACGGTATGTATAATAAGTACGCAAAATAATAAAATTGAAGCTTACTATTCATCTGTTAAAATGTAAAATACACATTTTCCAGTTTGTACGTTAGAGGAAGTACCGTTCTGTTGAAAATAAAAGAGTTAGAATTATCAACCAGATTTCTCGGTATGGAAAAAGATCTAACTTTATTAGAAGCGGAAGCGTCGATTGTTCGATTACTTTATTCGCCAGCTAAATCGGAATAAAGAAAGAAATAATGAAAATGAAGAAATTTCCGTCGTATCAACTGAGCTCAGTCATTAGTGCTTTGTAGGAAAAATTTTTAAGAATCAAGTTATTCAATTAAATCTGATGAAATACAGAAAAAAATGAATACCTAGCGCTATGAAAACCAATGTCAGTTTTTTATTTTTATAAGTATCGTTGTTAACACTATCTAATAACGTATGTTATTTGTCAGTCAATATAAATCTTTTTAAAAAATCGAACATTATTTCATTGATAAAACAAAAAAATGCACGTACAATTGGTAATTATAACAACTAATTTAAGAATATGATTTTCAGGCACTTCTCAATCAATCTACGAAGATAAAATATTTCAGTGGTATGAGTAACACTGCGTTTAAAATGTTATTGCTGTTTACAGTTGACAAAATTACAATTAAGGAATCTAACTCATAGAAAATAATAACACGTCAGAACAGCAGGCGTAACTTTGAGAACACCATAACAACCATTTTGAACACACTACAAAACGTTCACACAACGTCTAACAAATTAAAAGAAGTAGACATGTAACGAAAAGATTTAAAAATAAATTAAATACTAGCACATATTTAAAAAATACATCGATTTCTGACTTCTTAATCATCACAGTTTTCGTTGAGCGTAGAACAGGAACTGTTATTAAATTTTCAGATCTAAATCGTTCGCAATTTCTACTAGGAATTGAAATTTTCAACATAAATTCGCTTTATACGAATACACAAGAAAATGCATTTCTTTTTTTAAAAATATAATTACGACTAAAATTATTTGATTTTCGTTTATGTAGATTAAAAGAGCGCGACCTTTCTCCGATCAGTTCGAGATTTAAAAAATACATTTTTTAAAATCTACATTAGAGAAAACAGCCCACTGCAAAAATAGCTCTTGAAATGTTAAAAATTCAAGCATAAAAACTAGTAAAAATCTTAATAAAACATACCCTGTAAATTATTAGAAAAAATCATGCAAATGAAGTAGAATTATCTAATATTAAAACTTTACTAATCCCGTCTGATAAACAATCGTCAGAAGTTCATTGAATCACGATAATTAAAATGGTAAGTACTTACCGATAAAAATACGATTTTGTTTTTAAATTCACGCAAAATATTCTTGAAAGTTACGCCTTTCAGTAAATATCGAACAATAACTAAAAAGAAAATAAAAGGAAAGGGGAAAACGTAAAAAAAAAAAATGTTAATGCCGGAAAAAACAATTATCAAAAATTCTGCTGGCGTTTTCTTTTCATATCTATAGCATCTAGAATAGGCTGTCGCTTGGTTTGGTATCTTTTGCGAAGTTCGTCAATTTCTCTTTCCAATTCTGAATCTAATGTACTCATTCGTTGCTGAAGTTCATCGTAACTTAGAAATTTCAACTGTAAATTAAAACGAAAAAATTATTCGACAGTTAATGTTCGTGACAACTGATCACGACTGACTTACGAATTCGAAATCTCCTTCGACAATGGCTGAACGAAATTTATTATGAACGAGTAGTTCAGGTTTCACTTCTTCGTTGTTGACTTTTGCTGACGATGAAGGTGGTTGTTCCATTAGTCTCGGTGGTACTACGTATTCCTAAGAAAAACCCAAATTTTAGTGATACAATAATACACGTGTAATTATTTTTTAGTATTAATTACCGTAGGGTTTTGTGGCTGAATTGGTGGCACCACATTCATAGAATTCATATTAACTATTGGTGACTGACTTTTATAAAATAAAGTGGACGGTAACTGTCTTGAATCCTAATTTTAAAATATCAGATTTAGTACAAGATAAACAATACGTACTGAATTCTACAATTCTAGTGAACTCTCACCTTATAATTATTTTCCGATTCTTTTTTATCGAAATGGTCCATAAAAGGTGGGCGGTATTTTTTCCCATAATCAGCAGAACCGGTGTCGTGTCCTGAACAATTAACAATGTGGGAAATGATTAGATCCATATTAGGAAATATCGGCAATAAATAAAACAAAAAGTAATACTTTTCATAGTTGCTTCGTCATCAGTATCATCGCTGTTAATTACCATTGTATTCAGGTCTTCAGTCAAGGTACTCATTTTGGCAGTCAAGCTCCCAGCTCCTTTCAACATTTCTGGCACTAAAGTTTTATCGTTATCATCCATTTCACCTCGTATAAGTGTTTTGGACCCTGCATCATCAACCTGCCAAGAAAAAAGTCTCATTACGCCTGAAATTAAATGTGAAAAATAAGCTCATTTTTGATTATTACCAAAGCAATATTGTTTCTTTTGTTATCCATACTGGCAGAAGCATAATTCTTCAACGTTTCTCTAATCTCTCTAGCTTCTAATATCATTTGACTCAGTATCGAAGGAGGTTTGGCATTTCCTGCGTACATATTCGTTAAATTATGGCGAATATTTCACCGAGGGAGAAATTTTGAAAATTTACGCACTGATAAAATCATGCTGAAGCATTTCACTAGCTGAAGCTCTTTCTTCTGGATTTTTCACTAAACAACGATTAACAAAGTCGATAAATTCGGGAGACCATTTATCCAATTCCCTCAAAGATGGTGGTGGTTTCGTCGGTATCATAAAAATAGCTCTCATCGGATGAATATCACCATACGGAGGTTTTCCTTCGGCCATTTCCAAAGCTGTAATACCAAGGCTCCAGATATCAGCAACACAATCATACCCTATTTCCTGGATTACTTCCGGAGCCATCCAAAACGGAGTACCAATAACGGTATTTCGTTTAGCCATCGTATCCTACAACAAATATTCATTATAAATGGAGAATTCGAAGAACTTCGTAAACTCATTAATAAATTACCGTTAGTTGCCCAGCAACGCCAAAATCGGCCAATTTCGCGTGACCTTCGGTATTCAATAAAATGTTTCCAGCTTTTATATCTCGATGGATTTTTCTTCTTAGATGTAAATATTCTAGGCCTTTCAAAGTATCAGATAAAATGGTAGCGATTTGGTCTTCGGTCAGAGTTTTCTTGCGAAGTCTCATTATATCAGAAACAGAACCAGCACCGCAATATTCCATTACGATCTAAATGTAACAAAATCAATATAAAGTAGGGTGTTTATATACAACTTGACTTGAATTTTTTGTCTTTGTTTTAATCACCCATAGATCCGTGTTTTTGAAATAAGAGCCGTAATACTTCACAACATAAGGACTATCACATTGTTGCATTATAGAAATCTCTTTTATTATTTCATGCAGTTCTGTATCCACTGGAACTTGCTTGATAGCAAGCACTTGGCCAGACTCTTTGTGTAAAGCTTTATATACACTGCCATATGATCTGAAAAGGAAACCACATCAGTGAAATTTGAAATGTCGATTACAAGATTCGTAGCACGTTTTTCAATTGGCTTACCCTTCTCCTAGCTTGCAGATTATGTCGAAAACTTCTTCGGGCTGTCTAGTCAAGCTTTCTTCGGATAGTTTCTTCAATTCGCTATAATTTAATTCAAAACAAAGCGTTATTTCATGGCAAGGTCCAAGGTGACAATAGTAGGTTTAAAGAGATAGGGCGAATTAAAGCGACGATCTTTTCATGAATTTACAAGCTACTTATTGCATACCACTAAACAATAAAAAAGAGAAGTCACCTTTTCGAAGACATGGCGGAATCACAAAGATAAATTTATAAAATTCGATGAAATACGAAATTCCAAGGCTCGCGCGGACGTTTGACTGAACATCAATTATAAAACAAATTTCGGTGTTTAGAAACAATGTGAAAGTATTTCACTCATTTTGGAAAACGAAATCACTGTCGCACAAAAACATCGACGATTCTCCTCGATTAAATTTTGAAAATATGGTAATTCGATACGTTTTTCTACACTTTTTTGTTGTTTAGAGTAATCCCAGTTTCTCAGCATTTAGCGGAAAACAAAATCAAATTTCGCTGTAAACGATGACTGTAAGGAATTTTCAGGAATTTTGCTGCATTTTTGTTATTATCACTTTGCTGCCATTGATGTAAAGTGTACGAAAAAATAAGACATTTTTTGTAACTTAGGGTTGAAAGATGTTGAAAGTTGAATCATTTAAAAACAATTAGTACAGAGTTTCATTCGATAAAATTTTTCCAAAGTAGGTTTGATAATTACAAAAAGTAAGATGGTTGAAAAATTCGAAATTTAAAAAAATTTTCTCGTTGAAGAAAAATTTATTACCGTCACCAAATACAACACTGTTATTCCAACCAATGAAATTTCAGAATTTTTGATATCAATTTTGTATCCACGAATCACGTACGAGGTCAAATGTGTAACGAAAACAAAGTGATAAGAGTAATCATTTATGCATTATTTTTCCAGAAGCATTATTATTTAATATTTAATTAATTTTAAATTAATTCTGAATAGCTTGGTAAGAAATATCATGTTAAATTAAAAAACAATCAAAAGTTGCACGCGAAGTTAATCAAAAATGGAGACGTTTTCGTAATTTGTATTGATTTATTTATTCAGAATCATGCAGGCAAAAAAGAGATTCTCGTTGATATTTTTTTGTGTCGTTGTGTTCCTGTACTTTTACGCGAGCAGGGAAGCTTTAAAGAAGGAAGAATTACCCATCATCATTCACGAAGAACTACCTTCATACTTCGATTCTTGGATACACGAATTGAGTCAAAATGATCCAGAAATTGGTCCATCGCTAGCGTTGCGAAGTCGAAGTAGTGTTCTCGATGATAACTCTAGAAAACCGAATTCTCAATCGGCAATCACTAAGAAATGTCGAATGGAAACTTGTTTTGATTTTTCCAAGTGCCAGAATGGTTTCAAAGTATACATTTATCCAGAAGTTGACGTCGAAGAAAATGAAGTCAAGAGTGCTCTGTATCAAAAAATAATTGATGTAGTGAATGAGTCGCGGTACAATACAACTGATCCAAATGAAGCATGTTTGTTCATCACCACAATTGATACTTTGAGCAGAGATCGAGGTTCGGAGGATTACGTTACAAACGTTCCATTGAAACTGAGATCACTCAAGTATTGGAATGGTGGCAGAAATCATTTGATTTTCAATTTGTATTCTGGAAGTTGGCCTCATTATGTTGAAGATGATCTAGGATTCGATTCTGGAGAAGCTATTTTGGCTAAAGCTAGTATGTCAGTGACGACAATGAGATCTGGATTTGATATTTCTATTCCTTTATTTCCGAAGGTAGATCAACGGTCTCATTTTATGAACTCACTTTGGCTTGTAACTTGTTCTATGGTATTTTTTTTCTAATTTTTTTCTAGACACATCCTAAGAGAGGAGGAGAGCAAGGTGCAATGAATGAAAACAAGTTTCCAGTCAACAAGAAATATTTGTTAGCTTTTAAAGGAAAACGATACGTGCATGGGATAGGTTCAGATACACGAAACTCATTACATCATTTGCATAATGACGACGATGTGATCATGTTAACCACTTGTCAACATGGGAAATATTGGGAAAAGTGGAAAGATGAGAGATGTGATGAAGATAACGCCCTGTATAGCAAGTAAAAAAAAAATCAAGTTTCAAATTTTCAATTACCAATTCTAGTGATGATTCTACAGCTTCACAAATTTTTCTAGGTACGATTATCAACTACTTCTGCTCAATTCTTCATTTTGTCTAATACCAAGAGGACGGCGATTAGGTACCTTTAGATTTTTGGAAGCTCTGCAAACTGGTTGTATTCCAGTTTTGCTGTCCAACGGATGGGCCTTGCCTTTTGAAGAAGTAATCGATTGGAGTAAAGCTGCTATTTTGGCCAATGAACAATTACTCTACGAGGTAATTGAATTTCATCGTAAATAAACTAAAATTATTTCTAGCTTGATATAATTTTTGTATTTTTATCAACAGTTGCCAGATATTGTTCGTTCAATTCCCGAATCAAAAGCATTTATTTTACGTCAACAAACACAGATTTTATGGGAGCAATACTTTTCGTCGATTGAAAAAATTGTTTTCACAACATTTGAGGTATTCGTTCGATATTAAAAAAAATCTATTTTAAATTTTCATTTCTTTTAACTATCAAATATTTTTCATCGCCAGATCATTCGCCAGAGATTACCTACTCAACAATTTCACGATGGGTTGGTGTGGAACACTTTCCCTGGAGCTTTACTCACTCAGAATAATTTATCAGATTCTTTACGACATTATCCGTTTCATTACGATATATTCGGTATCACACCTAGCGAGGAGTTCACCGCTGTAATATATTCTCAGATTTCTCATTCTGTAACCGGAAACTCGCCGATGTATCGTTTGCTGCGCAGTATCGCTCGAAGTCAATACGTTACCGAAGTACGCATTAATTTTGCCATTGAAAAAATGCTCCGTATTCATTTTTCTCTTATAATATGCAACGTATGATTAAAATGAACAATGCTTTTAATTCTAATTTCAGATAATTATCATATGGTGCAACGACAAAGTAACTCCGCAGCAAGTTCGTTGGCCTTCTTTTTCTCGCATACGTTTCACGATTATCCATAGTCCAGGAGTGATGCAACGGTTTCGACTTTTTAAAGAAATTCAAACTGAGGCTATTTTATCTCTGGATGAAGATGTTGTCTTGACCACCGACGAAATTGATTTTGCCTTCCAAGTTTGGAGAAGTTTTCCCGAACGTATTGTGGGGTATCCGGCTAGATCTCATTATTGGGATGAATTTAAAGTGAGGGATTGATCCCTTAAAATGAAAATATTCTCGATTATTTACATTCAAGATAATTTTTATAATTTTCAGAATAACTGGGGATATACATCAAAGTGGACTAATGAATATTCGATCGTATTAACTGGAGCAGCTTTCTATCATAAATATTACAACTACCTTTATACCGAATGGCTCGGACCAACGATGCTAAAAACAGTCGAGCAGTCTAATAATTGTGAGGATATTTTGATGAATTTTCTCGTCAGTCATGTCACTAGACAATCCCCTATAAAAGTTACTCAAAGAAAGCATTACAAAGAGCAATCAGCTACTCGTACTTTTTCCAGGTATTATTAATTTAAAAAAAATGCGAGTTATATGCTCAAGTAGCGATTTTTTATGCAATAATTTTCATTGAATTGTTGCAGATCACCGTGGAACGACCCAGATCATTTTACTCAACGGCAAGTTTGCTTGAATACTTTCGTAGCTTTATTTGGATATATGCCATTAGTTAGATCTAATTTGAGATTAGATCCTATTTTGTTCAAAGACCCAGTTTCCAATCTTCGTAAAAAATATCGACAAATCGAACTGGTAGAGAGTTGAAGTATTTTATAATATTTTTTTTACGATTGTGATCAGTTTAATACTTGTAGAATGTAATTTTTTATCATATTTGTTTATAATTTTTTTTGTGCGTTTTGTTTGCCGTTATTTTGCATTTTTAACTAATCTAGTCATATGGTATTGTTTGTATTTTGAAATTAAAGACTGAGATTTTTATTCAATGGTATTTTTCTTGACTCCTTATCATTTCTGAATATATATGAACACATTTTCTTTTTCTTTTTGAAATTAAGCAAAACAATTAATGAAAAATTATTGCGAAAAATTCTAATGAGAAGAAACTTGATGGAAAGTGGTTTTTCCCTTTTCTTTTTCCATAATCTCCATCAGCAGTTTTTGTAATCTACGAGTAGAATCTAGATCGATGGGGCATACATTTCATTTTTATTCTTTACGTATTGTTACTGAAACACAAAACACTTCTTTCAAATTTTTCTACGAATTTTTGTAATAAAAATAAAAAAACGTTTTCATTGAGTTTAAATTTTTTTAAATAGAGAGAAGATCAAAACCTTCAATTTCAAAGTTGATCATTATTGTATTTTGAGAGAAGAAAAAAAAACTATATGTATTGAGAAAAAAACAGTTTATTCAATATACATCTAAAATAATTATTCTGTTCGCGGTAAAAAAAAAATGAACAGAAAAATGATAATACTTATAAAAAAAAAAAACAAACAGTTCCACAGTGAATTGTAAAACACAGTACAAAAATGACAAATTTGTCGAGATTGCTTTAAAAATGATTTCACTGACAAAAAAAAAAAGAGAAAATAATAGAACTTGACTCAGTTCTTCCTTTGTGGTATCTTTCTTCTCAAGAGATGAATACGAATTCCTTCAATGTCCTCAAAAGTATGTCGTCCTTCTCGATGTTCGTTTTGAAAACACAGTTGTTTTGCTCTGTAAAATTCAAAAAAATCAAGCACAAAATTAATCAACTTGAAAAATCTGTCGTGACTAAAAATTCGCTGCAACAGCCATTCAAAACCTTTCTAAAAGTGAATGAAAGATGAGTGAACAATTACTTTTTATCTTCCATCTCTAAGTCATCCAACACCACGTCCAAGTAAAAACTGGTATTCTGTTTGGGAGGCGAATTTCCTCCATAAATCGACAGCAATTGTTTTAAAATGAAATCCAAACGACGAATATCGACCAGTATCTCAGGTAATTCGATAGAATCAACTTTTTTCAATTCTAGTTTATCATCAAAGGCACGCAGACAACACTTTTCGTCAACAATTGCAGAGCACCGGATTCTAGGAACAGGATGAATTCCAAAATTCATGAAGACTACTTCCTTTTCAGCATACTTGATAATCCAAGAATCATTTTTAGTGAATAAACTTTCGTTTTTCTTGACACGTTTTTGAAATTCGTCGAAGTTGGCAAATAAGGCATTATCTTTCGACTTCACTTGAATGGCCAATCCTGCTTCGTATAGATCTTTTCGTATAGCAACGCGTTGGAACACGTTTTCTCTTGGTTTTTTAAGTTTAATATTAGGTGAATCGTTGGGACAATTTGATAACAAACAAGGAACAGCATTTTCCGCCAGTTTTGGTTTTTCGAACCTATTAACATACGTGATATCTTTCTTTGAGTCATAAACAACTTCTTCTCGGATTACGTCCTGAGGACTAAAATGCCGTTCACATACCTGAAAAATATTAAAAGCAAATAATATGACTGAAGTTCATCCAATATCACGGTATTACTTGAATGGAAATACTTACAACGCTATATTTAGAAACTTTATAGTCTTTTTTCCCTCCTTGTTTTAAAAAATCCAGCCATTTTTGTCGAAGTTCTAGATTTGAAGGAAACTTGAACGCTGAAACTCTGAACCCAGTTTTGTAGTTTCCTTTACAACTTGGCGCACAGCATTTATTTACCATGATTTTTAATTATTTTAATTTACTTTCGAGCATTAATTACAAATTGAAATAAAAATCGGATCGGAGCAAAAATAATTTTAAAACATACAAATTAAATTACAAATACAAACTATAAAGTGATAAGAGTTCAACTAAAATGCAGAACTGCGCAGGCGCAGAAACGGACAGCTGTTGAAGTCAGCCGAGCCGGTAAAATTCAAAAAAATTCTTTTCTTTTGTAATTTTATTTGTGTTTTATTGAGTGAAAAGGAAAAGTGGTTTTCGATTTCGATTTCGAAATTTGAAATGGAACGTTGGAAAAAGAGTTGAAAGTTTTATTTTTCATCTGAAACGATCGAACTTGAAAAGATAAAGTGCGTGAAAAAGTGTTCGTGTTACGTTCCATCGATTTCATAGTGATAAAATAAATGCAGTTCAGATATTTCCTCATGAACTTTCTTTAATCGTTCCTAAATCGAGGGAAACATGTACAACTAATATTTTATCCGCTCGATTAATGTCTATAAACAACAGTGTTCATATTGGTACCATATCACCATATCATAATGGATTGTTCATTGTTGCAATGTGCTGGTACCATCGAATGGACTGATCAACAGAAGAAAGTCATCAAGAGAGCAAAATACCCTCTAGTTACCGTGAAACTGCTCCGAAACGAATTTAGAGAACTAGTACTGAGCTTGGAGAGTGGAAAAGCCCTCCATAAATTTTACCTCAACGATGTCAGCATTCACAAGAAATTCATCGCCGAAGGAAAAGCGACCATCAACTTTCCAAAGAATAATGTCGTCGTGATGTTATCGAATGCACCTTCGGCTCAGTTAATACCATTTTTGAAAACCCTCTTCGTGAAAATCACCAGCAAAAAGCAATCTCCGAAAGTAAAATTACGTGACCAGCTTCTTTCTGAGAAACCTCACACATTGGAGGAAATCAGTCCGGTGAATAGTAAAGATGTGAAAAGATTGAATACTGATGTCCATTTGAGGGAAAAAATTCTCATGGATTTACAAATGAAAAAGAAACGAGCCCGTGAAGATCAGTCGACTCAAGTAAGACAAATCACACCAAAATCATTCTTAACCGATTTTCGTGTACTTATTTGATAATTGATTCGATGTATTTCTTTTTTCAGTCAGCTAAAAAACAGACTCTATTGAATTTAATTCAGAGTTCAAAATTGACCGAAGAACAAGAGGAAGTTTTAAAAGCAGCGACCTCTCGAAAAAATATATTTTTTACTGGTAAGATGTACTGTTTTTTTGTGTTATTATTTCCTCATGATTAGAAAAATCATTAAAATGGTGGAATTGATTGCAGGAAGCGCTGGTACCGGCAAATCGCATCTATTACGAATCGTCATTAGTGCTTTACCACCCGATGAAACTGTGGCCACAGCGAGCACAGGAGCTGCTGCGTGTCTAATTGGTGGCATAACGTTGCATTCTTTCACTGGTACTTACCGTTCAAAATAATCATCTCACTACTTTAATTTTCAGTTGTAATTCTTTTCGCGATGTTGCAGGTATCGGTGGTGGAAATGTCACGTTGGAAAAAGGAGTCGAGTTAGCTTCTCGTCCTAATGTAGCGCAGAACTGGAGACGTTGCAAGTATTTAATCATTGACGAAATCTCTATGATCGATGGAGATTATTTTGAAGTAATTTAAAATTGTCTTGTTTTTTCAACTTCATAGATTTGTCTTGTGGTGTAAGGTGTAATACAAATGTTCATTTCAGATTATCGAACACATCGCAAGAAAAGTTAGAAAAAACGACGAGCCATTCGGCGGAATAAAGTTGATCTTATGCGGCGATTTCTTACAGTTACCTCCGGTCAGTAAAAACAAAGCGAAGTTTTGTTTTCAAACTGCAGCATGGGAAAGATGTAAATTGCAGTGCTTTAATTTGAAGAAAGTCTACAGACAAAAAGATTCAACATTTATTACGATTCTCAATAACATCAGAATTGGAAGGTAATTACATGGAAATAATTTTCAGGATGTGTGAAGGTGTTTTATCCTATTATTTTATATTTCCAGAGTCACTGATGAAATCACCAGGAGGCTTAAAGCTACAGCTCTCAATAATTTAGAAAAAGAAGGTATCGTTCCTACTCAGCTGTGTTGTAAAACTGCTGAAGCTCAACAAATTAACGACAGTAAATTAAAACAATTACAAAGTAATCATTTTCAATGTTTTTGATATTTCTATTATCATCCTGATATTTCATAGATTTTGTATTTATCCCAGCTAAAGAATACACCTACGTTGCTGTTGATAGTCATTCTGAAAAAATCCTCGATGAACAGACTCCTGTGGTGAAAACATTGGTACTCAAGACCGGAGCTCAAGTCATGTTATTGAAAAATATTCACGTTTCCAATGGTTTAGTAAACGGAGCTAGAGGGATTGTTGTTTCTTTCACTCGCGATGGTTAGTTTGAAATTGAATAAATGCTTGGTAAAGTGTTTTCAAATTATGGAAATGTTTCAAGAATTTCTTTTTAATTTCAAGAAAAGAAATGTCAGATATCTTTGCTTGATTGCCATTTTTTTTTTAAAAAAAAACATGAAAAAATAACGAGAATTTCTAAAGTGTGGAAAAATAAAGAAATTTTGAATGTTTCTTTTTGAAAATAAGTTTTTTTTGAAAAATGGATTAAATTCTTTGAATGTGGTTCATTTTTCAAAATTATTTAGAACTTGAATGTTGAAATTTCAGCGTTGATGGTCCTTTTTTGTGGAAATTTTTAATGACCAGAAGTTGTTCATTTTAAAGTGTCTTGCAAAATGATATTGTGTCAAATTAATATTTTTTTGTTTTTTTTTTAAAAAAAAAAGCTTGATAATATCTTACCTACCTTTGCCCTAAAACATGAATCCATGTTAAAATACTTCAAATTTTTATTAATATCGAATTCTTTTCAGATTTGCCCATAGTTCAATTTCGATCGGGAATAAAACGAACAATTGGAAAAGAGAAATGGGTCGTTAAAGGTTCCGGTGGCTCTGTAATGACTCGAATTCAAATTCCACTTCGTCTAGCGTGGGCATTTTCCATTCATAAATCTCAGGTAAAATTTAACCACCTCAAAGGACCTGTCTCTGATTATCCACTTACTCATAACGAATGAATATCAATTTCAGGGCCTTACTCTAGATTGCGTTGAAATGTCTCTCAGTGGAATTTTCGAAGCTGGTCAAGCTTATGTAGCGTTATCACGAGCTCAGAGTATGGATTCTTTATGTGTACGAGATTTCGATTCCAAACACGTCTGGGCGAATCCAGATGTGATAAAATTCTATAAACAAATGGACTTCAACGCGAGGGCTACCAAACTCCATGCTTTGGGTAAACGATAAACGTCTGTGATTATTTTGTGACATATCTTTAATTTTTTTAGGTGAGAAGTATTTCGAATATATTATAATAGATAACAAATCGATTTATTTTTCAATGTTCAAAATCAAGTACAAACTTAAAAGTGAAAAAAAAAGAGAATAGAAAAATCACTTAATTTGCACGCTTATTTTAAAAATACTTTATCAGTTTTTCCTTCTGGTCTGTTTAAAAAACCCGGCAGTTTCAATTTTCATTTTAAAACTAAAAATAAGCTCTCTCTTACATCTAAATAGAAAAAAATTAAGGTAACGAAAAAAATATTTACACTTTCATTAAGTACAAGACATGGCTTTAATCATCGAATAAGCTTAGCTTAGAAAATTCGTATTGCTAATGATCGTATTACAATGGGACTAAATTACTGGAAAATTAAAAATTGAGCATCATTCAAATAATAATAAATAAAGCTATGAAAGTTATAATTTTAGGCGTGAAATTTGATTTCAATGTTTAAATTTAGCTCGCAAGTCGTCATCAAAATGAAAAATAATGACGAAATAGAAAAAAAAAAAGCGAAGCAAAAAATTATCACTAAATGATAAATTATATTTTAATCATTCCAACCGACTGGAAAATAAGGCGGAAAGTTGACTTTTTGTTCGCTTACTCTAGGACTTCTAGAAGCAACTATATCGTAACATTTGCACACACAGCAGGATGGAAATTTAAACCAGTCTGAGAATATACCACGACAGTCGTTGGTAGGATCGTAAGCTAGTAAACGATGCAGTCTGTACTGTTGTTCACATCTGCAGCCTTGTCTGCAGTACATCTGTTTATGTTCGTATCTAATTTTTTTTTTTTTGAAAATTCGAATTAAAACTTCATTTAGATATTGCTGAATGGTCAAAATGAGAAATACTCACGTGCATCTCTCCCAGTGAACATATTGTTCAAAAGGATACAAATTCAACAAAGCTAGCATCTCTCCTCTGGTATTATTTGCCCAAAATGGAGCCACAACTTCTTCTTTTACCGGGCACGCGTTTCTACGATCATAAAATAATTCATCATTCAATAAGTTCGTAATTATTCGGACTATCAGCAGATCGAATACTTACACTCCTTTCAATCTGAATGTCGGCAGCTCTGTGGTAGTCCCTTGGAACATCTGCGGTTGTGAAGATTTACTTGATTCTAAACTCGTAGCTCCAGTGGATGTGGATAGAGATAATGGTAACTCTTCTGATACAGTGGTTTCAAAAGCGTTCTCTGTACTTGTAACGTCTTCATCTTCTGTACTGTAAGGTATATCTGTAATGGTGGTATTATCTAGAGCAGTGGATTTCATTGTGGTCGAGCTCGTGGTAGTGCTTGCGGTCGTTGTCGAAGTAGTCGTAGATGTGGTTGTAGATGAAGATTCAGATGTAAACGTTTGCCTCAAAATGGTCGGTGTCGATTTGTCATATTTTTTAAACGCTGGCTCACTGTAACTATGCCAGTTGTCGCTGCCATAATCTACATCATTCGTTTCGATCTCTGCTCGTAGTACTGACGAGTGTCTTTGCTCGCCATACATGCGTTTCATTAGGCCATGATTTTCAAAAACGAATCTTCGAACAGCATGCCTGCGAGAAATGGAGAAATTTTCTATAAATTATGAAGAAACAGACTTATAATTTTTTTTTTGAAAAAAAAGCTCTTTTGATGAAAAAAATACATTGTCTGGGGAAATCTCATAATATCATAACCTTGAGTGTACAGTTACGTAGTTAATTCAAAATTGAAATTGAAAAAAAACTTTATGAGCATCATCTGATTATTATGGAATGTTGTTCAACGTTAGCTCTAGCTATTATATTATAGGTAGTTTGACATGACACTTTCACTAACAGTCGTTCAGTCTCTTTATTCTTGTTTTTCTTTGCAGCCATTGTTCAATTCTAAAGACTACTTTCACTGATAAATTCTTGTTATATTATTCATTTTATCCGAGAAGCACGTAGCCCTTCTTTACCCATGTCAAATTATAACAAGTTTTATTAATTTGATATCCGAAAAATTTATGAGATGATGGACGGAAAATTTTCCAACATGGATTTCTTGGAGTACGTTGTTATTTTTGTAAACTTGATGGGTGAGGAATTGTTCAGGATCGTGGTGAGTACGAACGAAATTGCTCAAAAATTTGGTCCAATTTCTTTTCAATGCTCTGGCTTTCTTTTTCTTTGAAATTTTCTTCGGTTGAAAATTTAAGAAAAATTCTGTTCTGATGCGAAATTCAAATGCTTTATTTCAAGTTCGAGATTTCATAATTTTTTTCTTAGAATTTTTCAATAACAATATTTTCTGATTTTTTTTTCGAGTTCAGTTTTATAAAAAAATTTTCATGTTGATTTCTTTCATTTTTCAAGAGCTGTTTTTCTAAGAAAAAAAAGTTTCAAAGTATTACCAAGTTCAACAATGCTGAGAAATTTACAAGATTTTTGAAAATTGTAAAAATTTTACGAATAAGTTGGAAAAAATATTTGGGAAAAGAGCTTTCCTTCCAAAAAATGAAGATTTCATTGAATACCTAATTTTGATTTTTTTGGTTGAAAAAAATCAACGATTCCCTAATGCAATTTTTTTCCATTTTGGTAAAATTTGTAAAAAAAAAAAAAAGAAGAAGAAAGGAGAAAAAATAATTTATTGAAAGTAATTTTTGATGCAAATGTAGGTATAATTTGATGCTAATATGGGACTGAATACTTCATACCAGTCTTGAGATTTTCGAATTTTTCGAAAATCAATCAGCCCTAACTGGATGATTTTTCATCGTTCTGATAAACCAAGAAGAAAATTGGCATAGGTAAGCACACTACAATATGGCAATAAAATCTGTAGCAGTTCTCAATAGTTGAGATTTTCTTAAACAGGGGATCAACAGTGAACCTCGTCAAAAGATATACATACTATGAGCTTGCAAGTAAAGAGATTAGTAATAATTTAGTATCTACTCCAGCAAAGTAAAACCATTTTTAAAGAATACGTTTTTGAAAATTAGGCAAATAAAAAAGCTCTTTCCTTATTTCGTCCCCTATATGACATAGTCAGTTGAATATTGTTGTACGTATCACTGAAAATATTTCTTGAGATACCAAACCATCAGAGTTGTCAACTTTGAAAGAAGGTATCCCATTCGTTCATGAATCAAATTTTTAATTTTTATGAAAAATTCTGTATTTTCAAGGAATTTTAATTTTTAAGAAGTTCAAAGAATTTTTCACTACCCCATCTCCTTTTTTGGGGGGAGGGGGGAGAACTCACATCATATTTCAGATAAACACGAATCAAATTTTATATTAAATTTTCAATGAAAACTCGATAAAATGCAAAAAAATCATTGAAAATTTTTGAAGATTTTTAAAAGATAATTTTGATCAATATGGTATTTTAAAATTTTTGATTTTCAATCTTGAAAGTCACAAATCTAAATAAATTCTATAATGTAGAGAATAACTTTGTAGATGAAAGATGATACTTATTTTTGACATACGTAGGTACTTCAATCAATATTTCAGTAAACAACTTACCAAGGGTACGCACTTCCAGGAAGGACGCACCAATTTTCATTTTTGAAATCACATGGTAATTCTGCGTAACTTTTAGAATTTCTAAAAGGTTTCGAGCAGGTGGTATATCCATCGTAACTACGAACTACATGTATTGAGCCAAAAGGTAACTGAAAAAACAAAAATTTACTCAGTTAAAATAAATATATCTCACAAAAACTCCAATTTAAATAAAAACACATCACGCAAGTCGATAGGTAGTTTTAAGCTTTTGAAATGCTGTTTTGAAATTTAATGGATGATTTTTATAGTATTTTTCACTGTGATCGTGAAAAAAGTTATGAAAAAATTTTCATCGGCCGAGGATTTTTTATCAATTGAATTTTTTATTAGACTTTTTTTAAAACACTTTTTGATAACTTATAAGTTATTACATTTGAAGTCAATTTCCTGAGCAAAAGACGGTTTCAACAAAGAAACGAATAAAACATGCATTAGTGAGTGTAATTGACTAATTATTTTTTTCTTAAGAGGCTTAGATTTTGAAATATTTTAGTCGATGAATCGATGAATTATTTGCGTATTTTGGAGCTCGATATCCCAGAGGATTTGATCAGAGATGGAGCGATCGCATTGGACCTCAATAATGACGGATTTTAACAACCATTTGGAATCCATTCTGGATTCTGATCATTAATGAAAATTCGGATCACTATTTCATTTAGAAATGTTTTTCTTATGAATGTTTCAAAGCTCATTTTTTTCGCTGAAAATCCCCGTCGAAAAAAAAGTAATTGGCGTCACTAGAAAAAATTTATGTTGTGATATTTTTTTTTGGGCCTTGGTTTCTCCAGAAAATCGATTTTTTTTTGTAATTTTAATAATTTTTTTCCTTGAACCCTTTCTCTGCTCAAAAAATTAATTTTAAACGTCGAAAGTTGTTAGATATTGAGAAAAAGTGCTCACTAAAAAATTCAATTTGTAGAAAATCCTTGGGTAATGGCATTTTTTTAATATTCTCCGTTAGCACGAAAAATGAAAAATCACCGATTAAACTTCCAACAGCATTTTCTATATCGACATGTGTGAGAATAAAACTCCATTCGGACAGTTTCACTATAAATTTTTCATTCAAAAAAAATAAAGGCGAAATGCCAGTTGTCGAGTTCGTTTTTACGGCGCAACGGTTATGCAAATATATTAACACTTCCCCTCGTTCGACGTTTTGTAATGGTAACATTGCGGATGAAATAAATCCACCAACTGTACACATTTGTTTCGAATTCCGGTGCGATATGCTCGTTCCAGTCGTACTAAAATTGATGAAATATTTTCCCTAAAGAACCGTATTTCAACTTTTTAAAAACATTTCTTTCATTGTTTTAATAAATTCCAGTTTCCCAAGTAATCATACATCAGGAAGTTATGAAGAAACATATTATCGCACTTTCGACGTAACTGTCACAGGTCACAGCCCACCCTCGAAGTGAAATTTATACCTTTTTAGAAGTCAAACTGTATTTCAACGATAGATATATTACGTGGACTTTCTCTCGAATAAAAATTTTCGTATTTTTCTTTTTAATTTTTTCACCAAGCAATCATTTCGAAATACGAAAATTGATTTTTAAAAATTATAAAATTTCATTCCATGGACTACATATTGTCTTGATGACTCATACCAGACAACATCAACGTCTCTAACCATTTAAAGTATTCGTAGAAATAAACTAGCCAACTGGAAAGCGTCATTCTTGTCATAATACATAGAATTTGTGTCAAGTTGTGTAGGTCTTATTGACTTCGCAGATTCAATATTATATTGTTTAAACAGATTACCCATGTTATGCAGGTATCTCTAAAACCAAATGTGTAGGATTAAGAATAGTTTTGATTGTTTTAAATTTTTGTTTGATGAACTTTTTCCTCTCTAAACTGTTTCTGTTGGTAATTCAATGTTTACGGTTTCATTTTCCAGTGTGTACTTCCTACATTTGTATTGGGTAGGTATCATGTTTTTTATTCTTTGGCGAAATTTCATCGTTCGTGTGGTGGATTGTTGCCAAATTTCAATTCTATTGGTATAGAAAAATTGTTCTTCATTTGGCATAAAGCTCAAGTATCTGCACGAGATTACATTATACTATATTTGAATTATTTATGTGATACTTATCCATGATTACGAGTACATTGAAAAAAAAAACAACTTGGCGAATAATAAAGGCATCTTTTACACTGTTGAATAATTTTTTTCCTTTATTTATGGAACCAGTTATTTAATTAATTTTGTTTTTAGTATTTCTTCGTGAAATAGATATGCCTTGGATTTTTTTCGTTTTCACGAATGAGAATAATTGAATTAAAGAAGATTTTTTTTTATTCCAACTTTGATTGAAATGTTTTTTTAAGCTGATCCGGGGTCTTTTATTTTGAATTATAAATTTTTTAAAAATGAATTTGACACCAAGAGCCATGCCATAATCTTCATCTGCAATTAATCCAGATTCCAAAACATTCAAATTTTTTTCTGAAATTGTCATTTTTTTAATGACATATCTGAATGTAATTTATGAAGGGAAGCATTTCAAGATCCATTTTTATAAAAATTTCCAGATTCCTCTACTCATTCATGAATTTCTGGCACCTTTAAAAAAAATCTAACCAAATAAGACTTTGAAAAGTACCAATTCAAACGATCACCAATCCACTTGACCCTTCTCCAGAAACCCCACCCGTAAAAATCACCTGTCCATCTGAAATTACCTTACTAGGTAAACTTTAATATGAAATAGTACGTCAAGAGCTGATACCATGCAATATGGTTTAACTTATTTCTTAGTCGTCAGTCAGTCAGCTGGTCAATTACCGACCTTGAACCTTAAACCGGCTTCACGTTCATTAACAAAAGACCAGCGTGATAAGTAATACGCGTAAGAGTGAGCTAAAGTACCGTATGCGTACTTATTTTGTCAAATTGTGCTGGTTTTTTTCGTCGTTTTTCAAATGGGCTTATTTAGTGAAATGTAATACTCACAAATCTACGAATTTACCTACACACCGGTGCATTAAACTGCAAACTGAATAAGGTTAACAGAGTTCGCTGAAACATACGCCATAATTTATTTCCAAAAGGTGTAAAGTCACCTTGTCTTAGGCTTCTTGCATTATGTTTGAATGGGCGTGTTGCGAAATCGTAATCATTTTTTGGACCACGAAATTAAAAAAATACCCGATTAAACTTTCTCGCGAACAGTTATTTTCGCATATGCTTTATTTTACTATGAATTGTGCGAAAATACCTAAATGATTCAATAAGTAGTTTTTTTCTCTCTTTGATGTTTCAAATTATATAATGGTACAACTGATAATCTGTTCGTAGGTCAACGATCTTTTAAAGGATAACGGTATCGCCTCTCTAGTCTGAAAGATTTTTCGTTCAAAACGAAAGTACAGATTTAATGCATGGACTCTGAAATAGGAAGGTACTGGACCCACCGGACGACGAGTTGGGCCAATAATAAATAACGGATGTCTCCGTCGCAAGTTCATTTCACAACCCACGTTTTCCAAAATATTTTCTAAATTGTAGAAATTAATGCACCTATGTTTATGGTTTGGTAACATTATTTTAATTTCTTCAGTATCATGGAGTCGAGGGATCTTCATAACAGAAACGTAAATTTTTTATTTTTTGAATTCGTAAAGACTCTTGGAAAGAAATTGTAGGTAAGTATAGTTTTTGTCCGATTTTGCCATTTTTTGATATGTGAATGGGATAAGAATTGAGTTGAAATCCTTTTAGAAAGGAGTTCAGCTCCTACAATGCCTGAGAAGTGAACCAGAATGTCCTCAAAATAGAAATTTTTGGAAAAAGGAATTCTCAAAAAAAGAAAACAAAAAACTCTGTTTTAGGTAGAACTAGTAAAAAACGATGCGAGTTGCTGAATCTTGTGGCATGTTCGGTTTTGTGATTAGAAACAAGGTTGGCCAGGGTTTATAAATTTGTTTCTGTTCTACTCGTCTGACTTGAAAAAATTTCACATACTCACTATAAAATGTTTCATTTCGTAAATTTTCTCGAATTGTTTAGTTTGGTATTTTCCTACTTTTTTTTTCAAGTTTAAATACCTATTCTCGTAAATTCTAAAATTTTTCAAATCCAAATTTTGTTTTATAACCAGGCAAGACTTCAAAAAAATTGATGAAAAATTTTGAAGTTGAAAAGACTCGAGAAAATTTAAGATAGAAAAAAAATAAAAATTTCAGAAAATTGGGGCTAATACTTGAAGATTTTTGGAGAAGAATAATTGCAACTTTGATGAAATTTTTCTAAAAAAAATTATGAAAATCAAACTAGGCACCTAAAAATTTAAGTCAAGAAATATTTAAATCAAGTAGAAAAAATTTAAGTAAAATTGATCTTGAAAAATTTTGGAAGAAATGAAAATTGAAAAAAATGTTAACCAAAAACTTGGAAAACAAAATTATTCATCATTTTTTGAACATGGATAGGAAATTTTTTTTTGATTTTCGCAAATACCAACCTAGTACTCCACGATTTCAATGAATTGGTGTTGCTGGCATATGCTAATAGACTTAACAGTCTGACCGCTTTTCCCTCCCCCCTAAAAAAACTACCCAGAGCTTTCATCATCACAAAAGAAAATGCCAACACGCAAATTTCTGAATAGGTACCTACTTATTTGATGACTCTATTACAAAAAAGGCAAAAATTCTCTTATACTTACTTACTTTTGAATCCTTCAGAATGCAGCTTTAAAATTTTTGAAGAGCTTTAATTTCTGAGATAACAAACTGACGAGAGTCTCTTTTCAAGTCCACTCCAAGTCTAAGTATTTTAAGAATCCCATTTGAGAGCAGGCTTTGGCCAACCCTTATTGGAGGCCTTTCAATATTTTTTTTTGTAGTTGAAAATTTACTTTATGTTTTTTCTGAAGATACTTAATGAAAAAATAAATTTTGAATCTTTGAGCGAAATAGTCGTTCGAATGCTGATTAAAAATGGATAATTTGTCCTACTGAACAGAATCCGATATTGCTTTCCCATTTGACTTTTTTTTCTCTTGGAGTTTTAATTTTTGTTTCTCATGATATTTTTGCTTGTGAAGCCCAATTAAAATTTTGAAAATGAATTTCAACAGAGGAAATGATCAAATGAAAAAATCGACATTACATTTGGGTTCTGCAATTCAAATAATTTTGTTGCATTTTTTGAGTGACCGGTTTTCTCAAAGTCTTGAAATTTATTTTCATACTTAAGAAAAAATTATTTTCTACATTTTAAACAAATTGAGGGTCAAATGCTTTTCAATCGAAAAATCAATCATCCTTAACATTGCACCTTTTCATTTCTATTACATTCAATAAATATTAAAATTTTCTGGGTAATATTCAACTCAAATTATATCAAATATCAAAAAATTGGCAAAATCGAAGAACTTTTTATATCATCACTCCACTCTAATTACTCTGCTTGAATTTATATTTATGTACCAAGCAGATATTAAAATTCAATTTGAAGGAAACGTATGGAAATAAATTCAACATTTCTCCAGACGGTAGGTAATTAGTAATTAACGGAACTTACATCCACATTTTTCACATGCATTGTCTACAATAAACCAGCAATTCTTCGGTGTAACAAATATTGAATTTAATTATCTATCAACCTGTTTTAAAACGTTCACTTCTACATTCTAAAATATTGTAAATGTGCAAATAAACTTGATTAAATGACTTTTTCGGTAATTAGCAGGTATAATTTTTCAGCAACGATGGTTAATAGGGTCTTTAGGTTTATAGTCGAGTGAATGTGAAAATTCTTTATTAGGTAATTGAATAGGTAATTTATGATGAAATTTTTGTACAATGTACACCCTCGGGTTATTTTTTTTGATTTAATTTTAAATCAATTTTCCAATGAGGTGATGGTAGTTTTCTTTTTCTGAAAGCATAATCGAATAATTTTTCCCTAATTTATTTTCAAAAAAAAAAGGTATGACCAACCTAAGGTTTTCCACGCCAAAAAAATACAGGCTTATGAGGCATCACAAGAAACTTCCACAGGCTAAATTTCTGCCCCTAAAGTTGACTTGGGGATTCATGGAGGTTTGAATTTCGGGAGTCATTTCAATTTTTCTATATCTTACAAATAGTTATGAGGCAGGAGTGAAAATTCTCCCCCGAGGTATCAGATGTGGATCCAGCAGGTGATCATCCCATCTCCAGGTGGCCTTCGAGATAGGTTATGGTATAAAAATTATGTCCTAAATACCACGTAAGGACGAGTTATTTAAATTGCTGTAATTTTTTCGGTATATTAGGCGATTTTTAAAAATTCAAACCCTCATAATTACTCCGAAGTCAACTTTAAGGGTTGAAATTTTGGCTGTTGAAGGCCCGTGAAATTTTTTTTTGGAATGTCAGACCTCTGGTAGGTCTCCTTTAAGGTTATCATGAAGGTTTTTAGAATTTTGAGGTGTTTGGCAGATTCTTCTTAGCCAATTCCAATCCTCCAGAACCTTGCACGTCGATTAATTTGCTTCAAAGAGAGGGACTTTACTTAAAGGTATAATTCCCATAACTTTTTGCATACTCTTTTGCCTGCCAATTGACATACATTGGGCTTATGAGATTTTTTAAAATAGATTACTCCAAATGAGAATGATGAAATTGGCTCAAATTTGAGATCTAAATTTTTCGAGATGATCAGATTTCAAACTTGAGCTAATTTCATCATTCTCATTTCAAGGGTTGGCAAAAGAGTATGAAAAATTTACCGAAATTATGCTCTTGAAATAAAATTTTCTTGAAGTTTTTCAGTTTTAGAAAATGAAAAAAAATAACCCAAGGCTATTATTAGGGTTTAAAAATTTCTGAAGAATTTCTCAAACTTTCTTCAACCATTTCAATAGGTACGCCGAAATCTTGCAGATTGATTTTTTTTTATTTTGGAAATAATCTCTACACAAAACCTGAATTTTGACAGAGATTTTGAAAATTTTCTAGTTCTAAAAATGATCTCCTGAATTTTTTTTTTAGATCTAATGCATTGAAAAATTTTTCCTGGAGAGGTATTGCAAATTATTATTTTACCTTCATGTGTCTACTGTCTAATAACTTTCAGCTGGACCTATTTATTTGTGTACAATACTACAAATCTAATTTCTGCCACGAACATCCAAAGAAACCTGTTCAGAGGTTGTGGTATCATTATGTGTAAAAATTTGTGTTACAGAGATTACGATTTCATGTTACATTTTTTTCTCTAGGTTGCTGCTAAATGATTTATTACAAAATTACCTTCTTAACCTCATTACTAATACATTTCTAAAACCACACTATCAATTTAATTTCAATCGAAAAGTTCTACTTATTTATATTCCAGTGATGTACGTATAGATTTGTTTGTTTATTGGTTGCATATTTGTAGAGAAAATTCGTGAACTTAATTCACTTCTATCAGAAATAGATTGGTGTTTATAGAGTGATAGTTTCTAATTCATTTTTTTTTTTTTTAAAAATTAAATTGATATGCACCTATGTCTTGATTTTAATTTTTGAACAATTTTCAACAGATATTGAAAAATTTGAACTCAAATTCTCCATAAAGTATTTAGATAGGTATTCGAAATAAAGTAGAATGAAATTGTTGCCAGAATCATTTCGGCGAACTTACCCACAATAAGATGAAAATATCGACGTTCATGTGTATGTAAAAGAAGCCTATTGGAAAGGTGTAGTATTTGTCACCGCCAATGATTGTGATAGTGTAAAGGCGTTATTATACGACATCAGCACAGGATCAGCATTAACAGCGTTATTAATAACACATGTATTAGTAGTAATACTAACAACCAGCACAAACCGCACGTCACACAACGCACTAGTTCCCATACTGGTCGCGACAAACGCAATGTACTATCCGTCGAATGTATTCAGTTTTAACTGGCTTTTGGTATATACAAGCTCAAAATTAGGTCAGTACGATCGGCTTGTCATACTCTACCCCGCTATTCAGAATAGGTATCGTCCCCCTAAATGATGACTCGACAGGCGGGTACGTCCCGTTAGCGCCGCGCTGCCTATTCTTTCAACTGGACTTTACTTTCACCGACCCAGTGCGTATGTGCGGCGTCTCGCACATTTCCCGAATTCAACGCCATTTCCCTTTTAGCGCATGCGATTTATGTAAATAAGAATAATAGCCGAAACAAACGGCTAGCTGACGTGAAAATGCAATTTTTTCTCACATTGTGTGCACTTTTCTCGCCATCAATTGTGCTGCTGAGGTATAAGAAATCTCACGTATGAGGTTTTATGTTACCGAGTTTTGGAAATTTAGTTATATAGCGTGGTTTCGGCGAAAAGAAATGCTTTCGTCTTCACGATTACGAAAGCGGCCGTGGGCATAGGTGAATCGTTGTGCATCATTGTTCCAGTTATCCAATCAGGTTCAGAAATAACTTGAGTGATTCTTTATTAACTGATGCCGAAGTCGATTTTCCATGAACCATGATGAAAGGAGAGATAGAAACTGGTTGCTGGATAGGCAATGATGAGTTCATACATCATATGCAGTGTTATGTTCTCGCATTCTCACATGGACCTCAACAAAATGAAAAAAAAATTATTCCCGAGCCCTTGGGAGGTCATGAACGTGAAATACGTTCAATTTATTTTCTTTTGATCCTATTTAGGCCTTTTTATCCAAGGAAAAGAAAAAGAAAGAAAAGAGTAGGAGATTTAAGGTGAAATTAAAGAATAATAATATCTTGGTAATTCAAAATCAAAATCAAAATATGTATATTTTCGATCCAGATGTTGAATAATAAATAGCTAGCCTCCGTTATCCATCAGAATAAATTATCCATCACCCGGTCCTTTTCTCCTTCTTACATACTCATGGTCTTCATTATTCATATCCACCTACTAATCTGCTTACAATCCATGTACCTACCTAATTGAAACGTTTTTTTTTTAAATTAACAAATTTTTTATTGCAATTTTTGAATTAAAATTTGAATTTTGTGAGAAAATTGATGGTAATATTCGTGGGTTATTTAAACGACACCGCAATTTATGTCCTCAGTCAGAAAAATCTTGTTTTCTAGCTAGAAGTCTAAACAGCCACAGAAATGGAATCAAAGGATCAAAAAACACGAATTTGGATTCCTCAATCGAACTTTTTTCAATTTTGGCCTCTTACCCTACTTTTTTGAAGTCCTTTTTTGAGTTTCTTGGAAAAAATACTCCAGTGAGGTCAGAACACATTTTGATGATTCGCTCGATAGTTTTGAAAAACTATCAATTTTTGACTAAGTATTCTCTTTCCCTCCAAAAGAACCAAAGTGGAGTTTTCAAGAAAATGGTTTTGAAAACGAACTGTAAATTTCGAAAGCCGTAATTTTTCAACTATCATCCCCTTTTTAACACCTCAAGGAATTGGATCTGGGTGTAAAATTGAAATAACTTCAGAAATTGAATTCAGTCAAAAGAGAGGCGATGGAAAAAAATTTGAAAAATTTTTTTTACCCCTTTCATCAAGCGCATTAAATATTACTTTCTTGCTATGTAGTCTAATTTTTTCACTTTCTCCAACCACCTTTTGTTAAACTCTAGGTGCTGAAGTCTGAGAGGAAAAACTAGGAGAGGTGAAAAATTTTTTTGAAAATATTCGTACTATTTTATCCCCCTCAACGAGAAACTACATTAAAATGCCACTTTCCTTAATATCTATTCTCCCAGTTGAATTGAATTACTACATTTTTCTCCTCTCCATTTTTTATCAATATCGAGGTGGTGCGGGGGATATGGG
The DNA here is from genome assembly GCA_038380155.1 of Pseudococcus jackbeardsleyi. Lineage (NCBI taxonomy): Eukaryota > Metazoa > Arthropoda > Insecta > Hemiptera > Pseudococcidae > Pseudococcus > Pseudococcus jackbeardsleyi. Next base: position 43,325,258 of record CM076238.1, read on the forward strand.
AGAGAGAGAGAGAGAGTGCAAATAAATAGGAGTTCGATTACCTTTTTCTTCGTTCGTTTGTTCTTTTTCAAAAGTAGAATGGTGATTGTTCAGAATAGTATTAAAAATTTGTTTCCTTTTTTTTTTTTTTTTTTTTTTAATTTGATTTAGTTCTACCCCTCTTATACAGATACTAAAAAGGATGGAAAAAATGAAAAATCGCCTATCCGACTATTCGATTTAAAAATTGCATGAAACCGAACATAAACTTGAAATTTTTATACTTCAATTTGTGTTTTTAGTTCGAAACTTATGTATTTTTGCTAAATTTTGAATTAGGTTTAAGAACCGCTAAAGTCACCACTTGATAATATTATAGTTATTGCCATTTCTCAAACGTTGAGAAAACCAAAAAAGTTTACTACCTACATTTTTTTCTTGAAAGCTGAAACGTAATTCCATTTTATATTCCCGGCACATTAATCTTCCTAAAATAAGTAATACTGCAATGCAATATAATAAATAATTACAAATTTAAAAAAAAAAATAAAAAAATTTAAATTTTTATTTTTTTCAATTTCGCGGGTATTTTACTTTGGTTTTTTGATTGGTTTAGATAATTACCGACGTCATTATACTTCAGCCAATAAAAATCATACATTATTATCACTTCAAAATTAGTACTATCAAAAACAACAAAAGCGAAAACCTCAAAAAAATACTTTACGTGCTTTTCGTGTTTTTTTCCTGCATGAAATTTTCAAAAATTTTCTCTATAAAATTTGATTTTTCAGAAAGTTTGGGGATAAAAGTGACAGAAAAGTCATAAAGCTACTAACGAATTCATGCAGTTTTATGGTGAGTAATGTAATTCATCACTTACTCCAATTTCATTGAGTTCTCAACTTCTCAAGCAGTCTTCCGGTGATTATTCGTCATCGAAAAATATAAAATGGTAAGATACTCGACTTGATATGACTATTCTGCTATGTAATTTTGTCGTAATAATATCACTCATAATGTTAAATTTCAGAGTAAGCCTGAAATGGAAGTTGTCGGTTTCACCGACGAAGATCCAAGCCAAGGTTCGTCGGATAAAACGACCAAGAAACAGAAGTCCGGTGGATTTCAAAGCATGGGTCTAAGTTTTCCTGTTATCAAAGGTGTTTTAAAAAGAGGATATAAAGTTCCAACTCCGATTCAAAGAAAGGTAGTAAATTGAATCATTTTATTTCAGAAAGAATTTTTACTGTGATTTGAAATGTCAAAATTGTATTTCTGCTAGACTATTCCTGTTGCATTGGAAGGTCGTGATATTGTAGCTATGGCTCGAACTGGAAGTGGTAAAACAGCTTGTTTTCTGTTACCCATGTTTGAAAAGCTTAAAGAACATTCATCTTCTGGTGCTCGAGCGTTGATTATGTCTCCAACTCGTGAATTGGCTTTGCAAGTACGTAACCTGATGCTGATCTGTGTCTTTTAAAAACACTATTGAAAACATCAATATTTTCGTTTATTTATAGACGTTGAAATTTATCAAAGAAATTGGTCGATTTGGCACGTTACGTGCTGTACCTATTCTTGGAGGTGACCCTATGGAAGCCCAGTTTTCATCCATTCATGGTAATCCAGATATAATAGTCGCTACACCAGGAAGATTTCTTCATATTTGTGTAGAAATGCAGTTGAAATTGAATAGTATAGAATATGTTGTTTTTGATGAAGCTGACAGGTTAATATTTAATTTTAAAGTAAGGCTAGCTGTATTATTTGATGGTATCTAAGGAGTAATCCGTTTTTTTCGTAGATTATTCGAAATGGGTTTCAGTGAACAATTAACTGAAATTCTTCATCGTTTACCAGAAACGCGTCAAACACTTTTGTTTTCCGCCACCTTACCGAAAGTACTGGTTCAGTTTGCCAAAGCTGGCTTGAATGATCCGGTATTAATTCGGTATGTTATTCAAGTTCAAATTTAAAGATGAAATTGTCCAAGAATTATTAATATTTTTTAATTTTTAGATTGGATGTTGAAACTAAAATACCTGATACTTTAGAGTTGAGCTTCTACCACTGTCGTCCTGAGGAACGTGAAGCTGCTTTATTATGTCTATTGAAACACGTCCTCGATTCTAAAGGCTTGACTGTCGTTTTCGTAGCTACTAAACATCACGTAGAATTTTTACACATGGTTAGTCTCATTTCCATTCATTTTCAAATTATATTACGAGAGAGATTAAACCAATTTTGAATATTGTTCGTCTAGATGCTTGAACATGCAGGAATACCAAGCACATATATTTATTCCGATCTTGATCCATCGGCCAGAAAAATAAATACTGCTAAATTCCAAAGTGGCAAAGTCAGAGTTCTAATCGTAACCGACGTTGCTGCCAGAGGAATTGATATTCCTCAATTAGATTACGTCATCAATTATAATTTTCCCGCTAAACCGAAATTATTCGTCCATCGTGTTGGTAAGTTTATTTATTACCTGTAACTATAATTTCATTGAAAAATTTTGAAATAATCTCAATTGAATTGTTTTATAGGTCGATGTGCTCGAGCTGGTAGAAAAGGACATGCTTTCAATTTGGTTACAACGGATGAGATATGTTACCTTCTAGATTTACATCTGTTTCTGGGACGTCCTGTCAACATGGTTACCGCTGATAGTAAACAAGATAGTTCGAGCGACGGTTGTTTCGGAAAAATACCCCAATTTTTATTAGAAGAGGAATTAGCTACTTTAGTGAATTGGAATGATATTACAGCTGATGTGGTATGTTATTTTATTCTCATTTTTTGTTCCTTTCGAGTTCAATTAACATATTTTTTCGCCACAGCAATCGATGAAAAAAGTATGCAACAATGGTTACAAAAGTTACATTCGATCTCGTCCTGGTGCATCCAAAGATAGCGTTCGAAGAGGCAAAGCAATTAATGTTGAACAACTACAAGTACATCCCATTTTTTCTGAAAAATATGGCTCGGAAACAGATCGTTTAAAATTTATTAATAAAATGAAAGAATATAAACCTCAAACTGTAAGCAAAAATCTTTCAAATCTGGTATTCAGAATTTCAATTCAAACTAAATAAAAAATTTTCTATTTCAGACCATCTTCGAATTGGGGCAATCATCGAATTCTGTTATGTCACTATCAACCAGACTATTTCGTAAAATTAATAAAGAAAATATGGTGAACTTTCATCGAAAGAAAAACGAGCAAAAAGAAAAGGGTTAGTGAGCATCACAAGAACTGATCTTCGTTGGAAAATTCTCCGAATTCAATTTATCTGTTCAATTCTAGAAATTGTCATCGATGCTGCAAAGACTTCCTCTTCCAAGTTGGAGGGCAGTAATTCCAATGATATTGAAGACGCTTTCCAAGAAGTGATAACTTCAAAAAGGAAACGGAAATTAAATAAAGATGCCAGCTCATCAGTGCCTAAGAAAAAAGCGATTATTGATCTGGAACATTATGTGCCTTACAAACCTTCCGACGAAACCACCGAAAAAGGGTAACTGAAATAGATTATGCTATTTTATATTTTTTAATTTTTTAATAACCATTTTCCTAAAATTGCAGTTTAGCTGTGAATGATATCCATTCAAATTCCAACGCCGCAGTTTTAGATTTAACTGGTGACACCACTGACATGATGAAAGCGCAGAAGAAAGTCGACAGAAAATGGGATCCAACTAAGAAGAAATACGTTGCCAGTAACAATAAGGAAAAAATGATCAAGTCTGAGTCTGGACAATGGATCCCAGTTTCATATAAAAGCGATAAATACGCTAAATGGCAAGAAAAAAGTAAAGTGAAAAATGCAGAAAATAGTGACGACGAAGAAGAAGCGGTTAAACCTCTACAAGGTATAGTAATGATCGTTTATTTTTTCATGAATTAATTCATCATGCGAATAATAACTTCATGATTATTCTATAGGAATGTCTATGCGTCTCGACACTCGTTGGGGTAAACATAATTTGAAACTTTATGAGAAACAACAAAAACGGTTGATCAACATCGACACCGCACATATTTTGAAAATGAGAAAGATCAAAGAGAAACGAAGATTACGAAATGGAAGAAAACCGAATAAAACTAAAGTGAAGAAGAAGAGTGCCAAATTCAATAAAATTTAATATTTGTATTTTCTCTTCTATTTAATTGTTTCTCTAAATAAAGTAATTGTTTTTAAAATGCGAGTTCAATTTTTTTCTGTTTTGTTAGTCATTCGCTTTCTAATAATTCAAAAAATGAAACTACGTTAAAAATATTTTACTTTCAAAACAATAAAAAAAATACATAAAAATTCAAAATTACTAACTCGATGATCGATTGTATTTATAATTGTAATACTTTTCTCGAAAATCATTATCAGCTATTTTACACAACTCTGAATCATCCTCCTGAAAAAAAAACATTGTATATTTTAATAAATTGATGGATTAATATACGAAGTATTGAAAAAAAAAACCAAATTACTTGAGGTTCTTTAATTTTTTCGTAAGTCAATAGTCTTCTGGAAACTACCTTGGACAAAACTTGTTCACAATTACTTACTAACGTAAAACACGGATGTTCGGCGATATATTTAGATTCAGAGTAATCCTCTCTATTAATCAGAAAGAAAAAAACGTGAAATTAGTACCAAATAAACCGAAAGTTGAACACAATTTTTTAATAATTATCACTCACCGGAAAACAGGAATCCAAAAGACTAGTCTTCCTCCCAAATTTAAATGCGACGCTGAGAAAAATAACAAATCCGACATAATTTCATGGAACGTATATATGACTTTAGGAGGAAATCGAGCAGCTGCCTCCGGATCACTGAATGTTCGCGATTTTTTCGATCCTACACGTTCTGTAGCTTCTCTAATACCATAAGGAGCTAATACGTTTTCAGGTACATTGATTAGTTTGCTTATGCGTATACACCGATGATAATTCAATTTTACGATTAAAAACTTACGATCCGTAATTATAGCATCGAATTTTAGTTCTTTTCTCCATAAAGGTAGAGAAGAATCGCCAACTACTACGTCCAAATATCTACTTCTCAGACCGTACTGCGTCAAGTTTGCTAATACGTTTTCTCCCTCTCGAGCTATGTGCTGAGAACATTTATAAAAATGATTAAGTATGAGAAGAAATGAAATTTGAAAAAATCCAATTAGTGAAAAATAGCATACTCTTGTTTGCTTTCTAGTTGGTTTTGTTTTTCCATGAATCATTAAAAAATCAATATCTACTCCCGAAACGAAACCACCAAAGTAAGCAGCAGCTACCAACAGTGAACCTATTTTTTAAAAAAATGAAAATTCCGCATAATTGAGCACAAAATAAGAAGTAATTATTGAAAATTTTTGAGATTTACCTGTTCCTACAAAAGGATCGTAAACTAAATGACCTTCTTGAACTTTAGCATGATTTGCCATAATGAGAGATAATTCAGGATCCATGCTTGTATTCCCAATAAACTTTCTTTTCTTCAAAGAAAAATCATAAATCAAATTTCGCTTGGATTTGGAAATCTGAAAGTTGATAAGTGTAACTCTATTAATGAAATCAAATTATACAAAAAATAATCAAAATTTACTAACCATTTTTCCAAAAAAAAAACTAAACGGTTTATCCGGTACATTATTTGGATCAGTCCCATAATATTCGCAATAATGTAAAGTTATATCAGGGTCAGCTAATTTAACAGATCCTTTGAGCGGAAGATAGCTGAACATCTGAAATTAATAAGAAACAAATAAAATTAGAATAGGGGCCTATAAATAATGCTGACTTTCAAATTATGGTTCACTGATGAATGTAAGCATGCGTACCTCGATTTTTGACATTTTTTCGGCATACGATTGGGTATTGCAGAAAACATCAACATTAAACCTAAAAGTAGATTTTTTGAATTCTTCATCGTGTTGGAGAACGTTTGCTGCGTAGATTTTCAGATCATTATGCAAATCTTCCAATTTACTGCTTTGTACCCACAGTTCTGTTACAAATTTCAGAGTGACTGATCGATTCGCAATTTGGCTTGCGATTTCATCGGAAGGGAGTTCGACGATCCAGAATGGCTAAACAATTAAAACCAGATTAAACGTCGAAATGAAATTTTTCTGAATTACATAGCAAAATATAATCACTTTTTGTGAAGGTTTCTCCGTCCATTTGATGGTGGTTTTGAATAAAGAAGCAATAGCTTCTATTTCCTGTAAAAATCATCAGTTTAATGAAATGATAGAAATAAGTGAAGAACACGAGAAAAATGAACCGAAATTGTATAAAACACATGAGATACGACACTTACTGATAGGCGAAAGTCCACGTGATCGTTGGCGAACCATAATAAATATTTTTTCAAATTTTTCATAGTCATTATGTGTCATACCAATCTATTTCATTTCATATGAAAAGAATTTCATTTTGTAGACGTACCGAAGTGTTTTAAATTTTAGAAAAATTAATCAACACTTTGCATAATTATTTTTCAAGTTGAAAACTTTTCAAAACTTTTTTCAAAATCATATCACCTCACCGCTTATCACTTGAAAGTTCAAAACAAAACAAATTCTTGACTTTCAGGTTTTCGTTTTGTTTACGTATTGATTCCTGAATCATTTTCAAGAATCGAAATGCTCATGTTTCATAATTTGTTTTTTCGATTTTTATTTTTTAAAAAAATCGACAGAAGAGAACAGTTATTTCAATAGGTATAGGTATCCTCAGTCTCTTGTCTCTTCGAAAAATAAAACGTAAAATATTGGTACTAAATTAACGCAATTTTACTTGTAAATTGCAGAGACGAATAGAACAGTACATAAAATAACAAGAATCAAAAATGAAAAATTAAATTAAATTTTTATTTCAAACTTCATCCTTATCCCATAAAAATTTAGAAAATAACGCGCCTTTCTTTCCAAATCCGTCTGAAAATAGTGTGGCACCTTTTTTGATATCCTGAAACATATAAGAATTATAAATAATCCAACAATCACAAAATTCCAGTCGAAAATGACAGAGTGGTTTCAATATTTCTATCAACCTGCAATATTTTTTCTCGATGCTCAGAAGTATCATTCACATTACTAAATTTACTGCACATATCAGGAAAGCAAGACTTATACAATGTCATTCGATTTTCATAAATCGCTGCTTGAGGAAATTTGGCAATATCTTGAGCCATAGCAAGGGCTTGCCCTATACCTAGAAGTACACCGAACATTAGAAATCCAAGTATTTTATAATCGAATTAAAGGGAAACATTTTTCATTAATATACCTGTGCCTTGCTCAACTACTTTATTAGCTAATCCTATACTTAAAGCTTCTTCACTTTTCACAGCACGTCCGGTTAATATTAAATCCATAGTTGTTGAAAATCCTACCATAGATGACAACTTTTTAATCCCGAATTCGGAAACTGGAATTCCTTTAAATATAAAATACATAAAGTCAAATATTATGGAAGTGATGAAATCATAAAAATCAAGTGATCATACCAAATCGTCGTCCGTAATATCCAAATGCAGCTAATCTCTCCATAACTCTTAAATCACACATTAGAGCTAAATCGAATCCAACTCCGACAGCATAACCACTCACAGCAGCGATCAAAGGTTTTCTTACAAATCTTTCAATCAGGTCCTATAAAAATGATCAAATTTACATCATTTTTACAATTACCTATTAGAAACAACAAAAATATTATTACACAAAAAAATAACTGTACATTTTCTATGAAATGTTTCGGCGGATTTTCCAACCGTTCTGCGAGTTCTTTGAGATCATAACCGGCACAGAAATTTCCACTTTCCCCAAACAGAACGCCAACTTTTGCTTCGGGATCATCTTCGAATTTGGTTATTGCATTTTTCAAGTCATCTGCGATTTTTTCCGTTAGCGCGTTACGATTTGCTGGATTATTAATTCCTATCAGAACAACTGGTGTATATCTTCTGTAAATGACATGTTCTGTGTCTAAAATATAATGCAATTACCATTACAACTTTGGTTCAAAGAAACTAAATACATGGCTTAATTTATCGATTAATTTACCGGCTGTGAGTGTTGAAACATGCCTTACTTGTCTAATGATATTTTGAAGTCTCATGGTACAGTAAAATGGAACAGAAGGTGTCTGAAAAAAAATCTGTAAAACACTTGAACCGAAATAAAAACAATTTTGATGACCGGTTATAATGTGCTTCATGATACATGAATTATGATATTTGAAATTCAATAAAATTTACGTACCTGCTGCTGGAGCAGTTTTTTTTAAAAATGTTGAGTATCTTGAGAAGTTTTAATCAGCAATCCATATTCCATAGGTATGATCTTTTCTGTAAGTCTGTAACTTAATTTTTCACTTTTTCAGATTTTTGTTATCACAAATAATATCACCATTATGAATGGTATGAAAAAATGAATGAAACTAAAAAACTGAATCACACGTGTTTCACGAACGAACGAATCTCACTTCAAGTGGATAGACGGGGAAGAGGAGGAAATTTTTATCAGTAATGTAAATATTTATGTTTTACACCTCCTTCATTTCGTCAATTTTAATTGTGTTTTTTCTAGTTTCGGCGAAAAATGTTGTAATCATCAGTTTTTTCTGAACAAATTTATGTACTTAGTAATGAATTATACTCATAAGCTTTCTCTTAAATTTGATATTAACCAGTGAATTAACTGCTCAAATTGAATCGATCAACCATCACCTGAAAAGCTAGCAAAATGAATTTTTACTTGTACATGTTCGTGTTAATATTTTTATCTCAAGATGCATTCGGTTTGAATAAGTATTCTAAAGAAGTCAATGTCAAGCCTAAGCCAAAAGAAGTTAAAAATGCCAAACTTAAGGAATACTTCGACGAAGATGTGAATTTCCATATTCGAGATCATGATAAACCATTCAGAATGGCTAAATTGAATTTATTATGGTCTAAAGCAAAAGTGGTAAGTAAGCATAAATTTTTCATTTGTCTTCATCGTTATAATTGGTTGCTTTTAAATTCACTATCATTATGTTTTTTATTTCTATTCTTAGCGACTTTCGGAACCAAAACTGAAATCCTTCTATTCGGATTTGAAAATCCACGACAAAGAAGAAATAGCCTACAAGCATTATATCGCAGCTGGAAATAGCGATAAAGAAGGCCTGAAGGAAGCCGAGTTAAGGAAAAAATTGATCGGTATGTTACCTTACCTACTAATTTTGTACAATTTTCATGCTTAGTAAGTATACATACAGAAACTATAATATTATCCATTTACTCTCATTTGATATTAGGTCTCATGAGTACATACGGACTATTAGAACATTTTCAAGAGACCGAAGATGTAAAAAAATTGAAAGATTATGATATTCATCCGGATACCTACATCAATAGAGATGTTTTCAAGGATAAAAAATTAAATAAACTGTGGACAAAAGCTGAAATGGCTGGATTTAATAGTGCGTATTCTGTTAATTTTTTGATACATTTGTTTTATGGTATCGATGTAATGAATTATTTCAATTTCTTTTTATGCTTTATTCCCTTCGTTGTAGAAATTGAACTACAAGTTTTAAAAGAGGAATTCACGCACCATCAAGATAAAATCGACGAATATTATTCCCTCATTAATGGCGTTCCGGAAACAGACGACAGTAAAATCTAAAATTAAATCGTTTTATTTTCGTATAGAGGTTGATGACTTCATAATTCGTTTTCGCATTTATAGATACAGTCGATGAGAGTTTCGATAAACTGAATGCGATCGAGCATCTCGAAGAAACAAATGATAAAATTTCCGAAATTAAATTTGAAAAAAGAGTGGACAATATCAGGTATAAAATTACAATTCACTAAAATAGAGCTCAGAAAAAGGTACGGAATGAATTTTAAAATGAAAATCGCCTTTAGATTTGGGCATAGATATAGAAAAACATTTTGGGAGGAAAAAATCTCGCCTAGAGAAGAGCGCAATAAATTTTTTAGAGAAAGGAGTAGGAAGAGCTTACGAGAGAAAATTGAGACCACCAAATTCATCTCGTAAAAAAACTTTGAAATTGGACGAGGAGGGTGAGTAAAAAAACAGATTCACCAAAACAGTGTCTGTGGGAGGGAAGGAGTGCAGAAAAAAATTTTAAATCAACTCGTAAATTCTGTCGGAAGAATATGTAGGGAAAAATTTTAAAATACCTATTAAAATTCTGCCTGGAGAAAGGCAATTGAAGATTTTTTTAATTGATAAAATTTGTCCTGGTTGCGAGTTTGAAATTTCCAATATTCATTCTGATGTGTTTTTTTTTTTTTGCAGAAGTAAAGGTCGTGAAATTAAAGATGGCTACGACCGATTAGAACGTCTAGCTGCCCAAGGACCCAACAGCAGAGAATTCGTTGAACCAAAAGTTCAAGGTCTATGGAGAATAGCAATCCATTCGAATTTCTCACAAGGTGAATTGGAATCAATTAGGGTAAGTTGTCTACTGTCAATTATCCATTACTTTATTACAATTACCATTGAAAAAACACTTTTCCCTCGAGCAGACGGAACTACACCATTACGAAAAACGCTTACTGAAACTGCGTAATTTACATTTGGAAGCAGCCATCGGTAAAAATTCAAAGGAGAAAAAATTGAGTGGAGAAAAATCCGAAGATTTTCAAGATCTCGAGGACGTGATAAAAAAGCAATCTCGAAAGGTGGAAAAATTGCATGCACATTTGGAATCTAAAATTGTGCATCGAAATGAGCTCTAAGCAGTATAGTATTCATTTTGTGATCTTTTTATTCTCAACGTGTTTTGTATTATTTTATTATTTATTTTTATAAGGTGTGCGTTTGAATTCAGCTCAAAGTATAGCTGAAATTATATTTTTGTTATTTTTACTAATCATATCATGTATATCAAACGATCATTCGTATTGTTATTTTGAAATAAAATATTTGAAAATAAAACCTTTTCCCATCGATTCAACAACTATGCAGAAATTTCAAAAAGTTTATTGTTCCATAGTAAACAATACAATATGCAATGTAAAGTATAATAAAAAATTGAAAAAAAATAAGGGAAATTATAGTTACTTGAAATGTTTTTGATAACTGGCAATACAGTACATTATATTTTAAAAGAACATAGGTAGGCAATAGATAGATAATAACAAAGGAAACTCATACGAAATGTAATAATAACAATGCTTTACCTCTATATAGCTCCATAACAAATCAGCTTATTTTGTTTCTTGTAATGGTTTCAATGGTCCTTTTCGCGGGTTTGTTTATACATTAGAAAATGAAAATAATAAGATTTTCAAGGTGGAAAAATACAAGTAGATCTTATTTACACCACGAATAATAAATACAATTATATTTTCGTGTCTTGATTTTCGGTAATTTTTTTTTTGGAAATGGAAAAGGTCGAAATTGATTTAATTTTACGCTAATTTTGTTTATTCTTTTCTTTTTTTTTTCAGCAATCAATGTGTTTCGAATTTCGAATGCTTAAACTATTTATCTGCGGACGAAATTGCCAAATTATTATTTTTTTAAAAAAAATCTTAAATCGATATTAATATCCGAAAATCAAGCAGTCTAATAATAAGCTTAAGAAGAAAAAACTCTACAAAAAATTCCGTTTTATCATCGGCAGTAGAGGGGCAGTAAATACTTAAAATTTTTGTTTAAAAAAATTACACGGGAAATTTTTAAGAAAAAAGTTTTAAGCGAAACTTATTTGCAGTTCAAAAATGTTTCAGTGTCGTACTGCTACGTACGTACAATGTATCGATGATACATTCACAATACAGCTTCTCGTAATTAAAAAATATAAAATGAAAATATTTCGTAGATTTATATTTCGTGTTGATTAAACTATAAGACAAAGTAAACAATTTTTTTTGCAAAATAGCGTTATTTATTTCAAAATTACCCTCCTTGATGAACAAATTAGCACATAGGTAGGTATCAAATAACGTGACATTGGAGTACGAATAAAATTTTAAAAAAATTGGTCGAATTCATAAAACCATCGTATTTTTGGTATGTATCTACTTCATCTAAGTTTTTTTTTTCTGAATTTACTGTCTATTTTTTTTGGTTTCAATTGTAAATTTTGATTTGATTTTGATTCAATCAAATTTGACTACAGATATTTGAGCTTTTTTGATACACCACCATTGACCTATATTTAGACAATATCGAATAATAATTTCAACAATCGATTCGAAACAGTTTTTAAATAATTCGTCTAAAATGTAAAAAGTAATGAAAAAAGAATCGTGTTTAAGTAAAGCTCTGAAGAATTACATACAAATCAATCATGAAATAGGCCTAGCCTGCAAATAGCGATAATTCATCAATTAGAAATACCATCAAGATTCAATCTACCCCAACCTTTCATTTATTCGGGATGATAAAAATTATTTTCTCGGTCACAACACATTCGATACAATAATATAATATATTCAATGAAAAATATTTCAAATTCGAAGCAAACATACTTAATTAATTGCAAAATAGACAATACGTTGCATAAGTAAGTAAACTTTTCAATAGCTTAAAAATTACTCGCGTTCTATTCAACATTGTCTTTAAAAAATACGTTGATTATTAAACTGGAACTGATCCGATTTTTAAAGATTTTTTACACGATGAATTACTTAAATCGCATTTACGTTCTTCATTTAATTGCATTGATTAATTCGATTGATTAATTTTTCGTATTTTTCACGATGCAACTACAAATGATTCGTTGCTTAGTCATAATTTTCGAATGTTTCATACGAATTTTTCGATTAAAAACTATATAGATAGATTGACAAAAGTTAAAAATATTTTCACGCTTATGAATTGTCCAGTTACATAAGAAAAAAAAAATCATTAATAAAATCGTTAACTTATTGCTTCATTTTTATCGCAACTTTTACTGGTGAATTTTTTTTTACGTACTTGAGTTATATTCGTACTATGTACAATGGTAGTTGCGGATTCGTCAAATTTAAAAATATCTCATTATTTGTTCATTTACAATATTATATTAATTACCCTTTGAAATTATTTTAAAAAATTACACACGTATTAAAAAAAAATACAACGAGGGAATCAATATAAATACCTACAGTTAAAATAGTGATTTTAATGAAAAAAATAAAATATAATTAATAAATTATTAAACAAAAAAAAAATTGAAAAATTCTAACGATTTCTTAATCATAAAAATTTACACTCTTCGTACATTGTAATAAGTACTGAAAAAAATGCCCAATTATAAATAGTTCACACTTGAAAATACAATTAGGCAGGTAAAAGAAATAGGTAAAATATTTTAAACACTACGTATAATAATTTAGTGGGTAGGCGTATAATATATATTTCATTATAAACGGCGACAATGAAAATCATAACTATAAAATTAGGTACCTATGTTGTTTCGTAATGATTGAGCAGTTCATTTTCTCGTTCGTTTTTTTTTTTTTTACTAATTAATGAAATAGGTACCTGAGTATAATTTGAAACAAAGTAAAATGATAACGAATAATATCAGTAGGAAAATATAATCTCAAGAAATCAAAAGAATCGAAGAAAAAAGATAGAAAAATATTTTACAACTATAAAAATTCGGATTAATTACACGGTTTGAATTCATTCTACTTGATGGTTTCTGTGAGTGATAGAAATCAGTTTTTTTTTTTTCAAAATTGAGATTTGAAATGACCATCATAACATTATTATTTTCATACAGATTTCACAACATGAGTTGTGGGATGTGGATACTTGATGGAGAATGAATGTCCGAAAAAGTTCGATGTAATCGTAGATAACACCAAGAAAAAAATATCAGATGAATAGGTGGCCTATCATTAGAAATTAAAGAGCATCCGCCATTTACAAAAAAAAAATGAAAAAAAAAATGCAGAATGCCTTGTTCAAAATTCCCCAATTCATAATACACTCGTGTATGAAGATTTGCCAACTCTCATAATCGAAGGGGCGAATTGAGAAAGTCAATGAAGGATTAGAGGTTTTCAAATGTGCGATAAATTCGTCGAATATCTTTGAGATTGATCCTGTGACAGTTTGCCCAACTTCAAAATTAAAAGAACTATGATGCTTATGAATAATGGTCTTGTTTGATAATGTTTTTAATAATTATTTTATAAGATGTTTACAAGCCAATTGTGCCTCTTCCATTTGCTACGTGTGTAGGCAATCCATTCAGAGTCGAAGTCCGACTGTTTGCCAATGTTTTGAATTGAAGGGACTGAGTTACGTTTTTCGAATTTTTTTCCTAGCGTTTTCAATCTTTCGTTAAGCTGCTCGTCAACCCAGTTAGATAGAGAATTGACTCCTTTAAACCAAATATCATTTTTTTTTTTCAAATCATATTGGAACCTTCAACGCAATTTTTTCAATAGAAGCACACACGAACGTAAGCAGCTAAAAAATCGAGTTCTAGGTTTTTTTTTTTCGACTGATTTAGGTAATGGGGAAATTTACTATTAGTACAGTTTCCAAGCGGGCGCCGTTGAATGTTTGGATTTTTTTCACTTTAAAAATCTTTTTCAAGATACTCATTTGAAACATCAGCTAGGAAATCATACCAACGGTTCATTTTCTTGTTAAACTAGTCGAAGGGAAGCCAAAACTTGATTTTTAGTAGCCCACGTTGATGCGGGTGCCTTCTGGGGAAGTTCAAAAATCTTGGAAAAAATTAAAATTGTGCCAGAAGTTCCAGAATGATTGGAAATGTTTCAATTTGTGTTTGGGAATTCAATTTTTTCATTAAAAAAGAAAATTTACTTTTTCAATAGCAAGTATTATAATTTTGCTTGAAAAATCCAATTTTTAAAAATTTACCAAAAATAAAATTATTTATTTGAGCAGCTAAAAATTTAGCTATGGAGGTTTTCAGATAAGCTCTTTTCAAAAATCGATGTCTCGTTCCAATCGAAGATAAAAAATGAAGTTCTTTGTTTTGACGGAATTCTCACAAGATCGAATTTCTAGAATTAAAATAACCTAACGTAATGATGTCGTACTCTCTAAATTTGAATCAGTCAAAAATGCCAAAATTATCTAACAGAACTTATTTTAAAAATTCCAAACCACATGGAAAGAAGTATCTTTTTCTTTATGCCAACGCTGAATTTTTTTTATTCAATATTAGTCTGCTCTTGTACTTCTGATGGTTGACAAACCTTCGTACAGGTACAAGTTTGGATTGAGTGATTGCATTATCAAATAGAACACATTTATAGAACCTCGAATACGTGAACACTAATTAATTAAGTCATAGAAATGGGTAGTACCTTGAAAATATTGCAACAGCATCCACATTCTGATTTTTGACTCTATTTGAAAATTGGCGAGGCTCGAGTAATAAATTTCAATGCAAAAATTCTTTTACAAAATTATCGTGAAAATGAATAAAAGATAGGTAGGTACCTACTTTAAAACTCGAAAAACTTGATTCAAATTATTTTTTGTCAAACAATAAAATAAAAGGAGTTAAGAACCACTGAAATTAATCTAAATTCAAAAAATTACCTACATTTCTCCTCAAGTTCAAGTTTAGTTTTTCATTTTTGAAAGTAGATATCTATCATTCATTTTAATTATTTTTTTCAGAATTTATTCGTGGAAATGAAATTTTTTGTAGTCCTCCATTTTTAAAATGGGAGAAAAATCGTCACAGAAGATTTATTAAAATTTTATAGATTTAAAAATTCATTTGTTTTGGTCTAATTTGTCTGAAAATGCGCCGTTTGCTCTTCAATTCTGAATTGCCCATCTGATATTTTTTTTCCAAATTTTTCCAATGAGTATTCGTTCATCAATTTCTACGATAATTTTTGTTCGGTGGCAATTCTTCTATTATTATTTACAAATAGATAACTCCTTAAACATAAATAAAATTTAAAAAATTAACAATATATTATTAAAATTGCAAAATTTTTGAAAAAAATGAAAAGAAAAAACGAAAAACGAAAAAAAAGGTAAAAATATATCATAAAAATTTTAAAATTTAAGCAGAAAAATTAAATGTAGTGCTTCACTTTATTCCAGCATGTGATTTTGATTAAGTACTGTTAATTCTACTTAATTATCACTTTAGATTCGTATCTCTTGGAGATAAAAATATATATAGGAATGACCGAAACGAAATAGGTAGGTATTTCGATTAAGGAAATATAATTTCTCATTCCTAATTTGGAATATTACGTAATGAGTAATAATTCATTCGATTTATGAGTATAAAATTGATGTTGAGAGGAAGATATATGTCATATGGAAGCACGTCGTCTGGTCCCCGAAATATAAAACGCCCTGTTCATGGGCCTCATCGGTATTGCCGGAGGAGGAGGCGAGGGAGGCATATATACTGAGCTTTCTGGACTATAATTGGGCCCTCGAAATACTTCGCCGCAACAATTACACGTACAAACCGATTGACTGTTCGGTTCGTCCAATGAATTCGTTTCTATCACTATCGGTATACTTAATATTGAACCATTGGCAGTAATTACATCTCCTTCGAGTCTTACAGCGCCTTGTGCCGCCTGTAAAAAATAATATTTATTAATTGAGGACCTCGATTTGACATGTCGAATTATCGAAACATTTTTCGAATACCAACCTGCAAAGCTTCAGCTTCGTCTCTTCGTTCGTCTTCAGTATTCATGGTGACGAATCTCAACACGAGTAAATTAAGAGAGGCGGCCACAATGGCTAATCCGAACAGTATGAATATTAAAGTAAATCCTACATATTCGGGTTTGCTATTTAATGTATTGTCTTTTTGTAGTGCCACCATGTCGCCGAATCCGATTGTGGTTAAGGTGATGAAACAATAATACACGGAATCGAAGTACGCCCATCCCTCGTAATGGCTGAAAGCGGTTGCGCCGACAGCGATCGTCAACGTGCTCAATGTAGTGACCACGCAAATCAAATTCAATTCGGTAGCTTCCACTTTTTTGCAATTCAGTGACATTTTCACTTTTTTTATCACGACTGAAGAAAATTTATTTAGACGTTCGCCAATACTTTGGAACATGACGAGTCCTAAAGGTATGCCAACCATGGCGTAACACATTGTGAACAATTTACCGCCGATAGTATTCGGCGTCGAATGACCGTAACCTGAAATCAGAACCATATTTAATTTCATCTCGGCTAACAGGTGTAGATGACCTGTAATTTTATGCACTGAGCTGTGTTCGATGCTCACCGATGGTGGTCAGTACGGTCGTGGCGTAGTAAAAGGCACCGGCAAATTTCCATTGTTGGCCAGCTTTATGCGGTTCGGATTTCAACACAACGGTTTCTATTATGCGGTAGTCATCCATGGATATATTATACTTTTTAATTAATATTTGTTCGATATCTGAAACAATTTATAATCCGTTATTACTATTTTTCAATTTTTTTTCGTTTTTAATGAATAAAAATCTGAAATTTTCTATCTACATTCCTAAACTTTGAAGTCTGAACCTAAAGAGGGGAAGGAATTAAAAAAATGTATACCTATCTGCCTTATAAGGGGGTATCCCAAATCAAAGTAAAATTTTGAATCAAACAAAAAAAACCAAAAGAACGCCATAAAAGATCTTCATATCCAAAATTTAAGGCACTGAAGTGTATTTCTCGAATTTTGGCCAATTTTAAAATGTGCTAAAATTAGTTGATAGAGGTATTTGTATCTACTTCATCACCCTGCAAATAGCAAACTATGAAAATTTGATGCAATCAACAAAAAAAATCTGAAATTCAGTATATACTCTTTAGAAAATTTTGAAATTTTCCAGCGCTGGAGAGAAGCCCATAAAAATGGTCCATATGAACTTCAGCACCTATAGGTGATCGCACATTACCATTAAGTGACCTAGTTCATCAATTAAGTAAAACACAATTTTCCAAAATTCGTAACTTTTTGGACAGGAAATTTTAAATCCAAATTTTTATAGTTTATAAAATCAAAAATGTTCACATTTTATAAGACGATGAGGTAATTTGAAAATTTCAAAAATTTGTCAAAATTCGAGAAATTCATTTCAAAACCTAAAATTTTGGATAATGGTGTTTTTCTTTGCTTAGACTAAAAATTTTACTCTCTATTGGAATAATACTTCCCTTGTCAGAAATGAAATCAATTGAATTCCTCATTCCCGCCCCCTCATACGTTTAAACCATAGAAATAATAAAAATTGAGAAACAATATTTTTAAATAACTGCAGGACCTATTCAATATTTTTTTTTTCGAACGATACATTTTTATGATGTTTTTCAAATTTGCTCATCAGAAAAAATGTTGGTGTTTTTTTGCATCTCTTTTTCATATTTTCATCGGTCAAATTTATTTCAATAGAATCGCAAAAAGACCAATTTTATGCTTTTTAATTTGGTCTTTTTGCAATTTTATTGCTATACTTTCAAATGTTCATAAGACAATAACTCTTCAAAATTTCAGTTCATTTGATTCTACAATTTTAGAAAAAAATTGGTGTAAGAATTTTTTGAATTCTTAAAGTAAGTATGTAGAATTTTTTAATATAAATTTATGGCGGGGGGAGGCCAAGGCACCACCTCTGGAAGCACCCCAGTGAATGGGAGAAGAGTACAGAAGACAAGCTGCCCACCAATGATAAAATATCTTCAGCAGAAAAATTTTGTAAGGAAATTTAAATTCTACGTTAAAAAAAATTGGAAAAAATCAAAAAAAGTTTGGAAGATTTCAACATGGATATGTTTTTATTCTGAGATGGTGGGGGGGGGAGTCATTCCAAATTTTTTAAGACGCAATCTTACGAGACCGTTTTAACATGAATATGTTTTTTCCCCTTGGAGTGGGGGGGAGAGGAGTCATTCCAAAATTTTTAAGACCCTATTTTTTAAGACCTTATTTATAGGGCGCTACTTTGTGAGATGCTGACTTTCAAAAACAAATTTTTATATTTTCGAAAATTACCTATAACTTACTAAATATCCGAAAGTTAGAAGATGAAAAGACTCAATACTTATCAGAAAGCAAAATGACAGGAAAAATATCAGAGAGCTAAAAGCTGATTTTTAATCATAAATTTCTATATTTCTGAAACTAACTTATGTAAGTAGGTAATATCAGAAAAGGAGGATGATAGGAAAATACATCCATACCAGTTCCTTTCACAAGAAACTTTACTCTAATTTTTTTATCGAATATTTTCAATTTTTTGTTATAAAATAGACTTAATTCCACTTCCTCCTTCTAATTTTGCAATAATCGAACAATCTACCTATTTCTTTCGAATTTTAAATGCGGGTACAAATATTAATTTTTAGGCAATCAAGGTAAATTTTGATAAAGACAGCTACTTGACAAAAAAATTTCAGGTTGATTTACATCTACATTAGGTATCCAATTTTTGTTTCATCAACCAAATCAAAATAAATGTAAGTTGGCTTAATAATACGGAAAAATAAAAAATTTCTCGTACGGAATACGGATGGAATTTCGTAGAGTTTCGAAACCTAAAATTTAATTTTTTCACATACAATTTACAAATTCTCTTTCTAAAGTGTCATTATATTCCATTACAACCTAAATTATTCAAAAAATTTTGTAATGATAAATGGATATCTGCCTCCGTTGCGTTGCTTCATGTGTCATGGTCCAGAAGACATGAGCATATTTTTTTGAAACACCTCCTTCAATTTAGTAAATAGGCAAGCAGTCTTGAAAACAGATATGTTTGTCTGCTCTAAAATTATACGTAGGAACAAAAATACATTTCTCGCGAAGGGAATCGTGACACTTCTCTAAAATTTTGAGCTTTGGTGAATTTCGGCCCAAAAATAAATAATGGGAAAAATATGAAATGAAATTAAAATACCGAGGGTTAAAAAAAATCTTTAAAAGAAGAATTGTTTGAAAATTGAAAAACTGGAAAATTGTTTAAATTTTGTAAATGTTTACTCGAAAATTCCAACTGTGTTCAAATTCATCAATTCTTCGTTGGCTGCGCTCAAAAAACGCATAAATTAGTAAAAATTAGGAAATGAGGGGAAAAGGGGTGAGGGGGGCAAACCAATAATTCAAAAACTTTAGAAAAATTTCATTTGTAATTTTCTTTACTGTCATGATACTCGTATTAAATCTAGGGTAAAAAGCTAGGTATTACGTAAAAGTATCAGAAAGGTCATTGACCCTTTATTTTTTTTGAAAGCCAATTTTTATCAAATTTTGTTTTTATGAGGAGCTCAATTGCAAGTAAAAAATTTTAAATTTAAAAAGTTCTCATTTTTCATAATTTCTGTCGAAGTACTCAAATTTTTCTCAACTTTTTTCAAAATTACTTTTTTGCTCCTTCAATTCAAAACTTATGTCAATTTATGTACTTGGATTCAAGATAGATTGCATATAATCAATCAAATAAAGGAGAAATCTGACCCAGTTGAAAATGGAATGTAATATTATTAAATCACAGTATGAATTTTTTATCCAATGAACTCTTCATCAAAATTGAATAAAATCAAGATATTCACACCATCAACTTTGATTCCGATAAACATCGCAAAATTTTCAAAAACCACCCACAATATTTCCCAATCGAACCCAAATTCGTCAAAAATAATCCCCTCCCGCACACATTCAAGCCATCCACCATTCAAACCACATTTCGGTTAAAATGTTACGCCCGAATTTCACAAATATTTCATTTTAGTTTTTATCCCTCATCGTCGTGAAACAATTAAGCGAAAAAAACTTTCACGAAAAATTCAAAGAATCCTATTCACGTATTTCTCAAACAGTCGCGAATATTTCCGCATAATCTAATCCATATTTGGTAATTCGGTAAAAAAAAATCCCTCTAAATGGGAACGAGTTCGCCGAGTTTTGTGTAATTTTATAAGTTTTTTCTTCGGATATTATTTTATGTACGTGTATCCAACGCAGCGGTTTTTTTTTTTCAGGAAGACGAAGGTTCATTCAAACCGAGAGTATATCTAGGTACCTACTATAAAACACACACAGAGCAATACTCGTAGACTCGTTGCTTCTTCCTTGATAAAAAGAAATTGTATGTTATACTAAAATAAGACCCCGAACGCCATTTTAAGCGCACAGCTTGAATTTTTTCAACGCAACAGCTTGATTTTGTAAGCCTTTGTTTTCTACTGTAATAGTATACACATAAATGCAGAAACAAAGGTTTTAAAAAACTACTAAATAATTCATTGCATGAGTAATGAACCGTTCCACAACATACCTACTCTGTTGATGTTTTTTTTTTTTTCTAAACCCAGGTACCTGTTTTATTTCCAAGTTTTTCTATAAATTCGAAATTTATGAAATGCGAGCATTGTACCCGGATTTATACGGGTACAATGCAAAACATAAACTGATTGTTACTATTGGACTGAATGGGCGGGTAAAGCAATTAATTCTGATATTCTTGAGGGATTTTTGTAGGAAATGACCCATGCACGAGTCAAAAAATTAATTGAGCTCATTTTTTAATAATTTTATTTCTGGTTCAATTTCAATTTTTTTTTTTTGAAAAAAATAAACTCAAAGTATAACTTTTTTACGAACGAAAAAAATTGAAAAATTGGGCATTTTATTTTTAGCGATCCCGTAATCAATTCAACATCCTTAATTCCTTAAAATTCGAATTGACAGAGAAAAAAATCCGTTCTAACGAGCTCCCCAGCTCAGAACTCGCGATAAAAAGAAAATAACGAAAGCACCTGCTGGAAAACTAAAAAGACTCTCGACAAATTAGCCAACTATAATAAGTCGTATGGAATGAGATTTTTTCCCAATGTAGGTATATGTAAGTATGCAAAAATGATAATTGACCTACTGACACCGGCCGAGGCCATCACTTTTTGAGACCGCAGACTGACGATTTATGACGTCATTTGCCGTTACCATGGAAATCGCAATTTCTTGATACAGAACGTTATATTGTTATTCGAAAACGGAAAACATAACGATGCAGGAAAATTCGGATGAAACGATAGAGATGACCATGGTACACATATTTAGATAAAATATAATATCATATATGTATGCATAATACGTATTAAAATTAATTTTTTCCACAGAAACAATTCGAAATTTATTTCGGGGGTTTACAAAAGCCATAAATATTTACGCAGCCTGCCTACTATTTTTTCAAAAAATTATCCTCGTACCTTTACAATTAACCTGGGGGTTTCCTTTTTTTTTTTCGAAAAAAAAAAACCATAAAATGACCTTAATTTACTGTCTACAATCGACTGTATTACCTGAATATTTTAATACCTTGGTAAAGTAATTTATTTGGAAATTAGGTATAAGAAAAAGGGTTGCGGTCTATTATTTTTTTTCGAATCAAACACTTCCGCGTAATTAAGCGTATACAAAAGAAGAATTATGTTTCAAAAATTGGCTTTATCTAAATTTGTTGATAAAGTGACAGAAACAACGTTGAAATAAGGTTACTGTTACGATTAATGTTGGAATAGGGTTGCGGTTACGCTCCTTTAATGACATTTTAATTAATGAAGTTACGGTTATTCACGAAATTGCAGATAAGGGGTGAATTCCTGAGTCGAAAATGTGCCTTTAGAAATTTGTTTGCCGCGAAAAAAATGATAGTTTATAGTAGCAAACTTTGCCAGAATCTTCTTGAAAGGAAAATCGCAAAGCTCGAATATAAATAATATATTACATTTGCCGGAAAATATTGCCGCCACGTTTGGCCATTTTTTTTTCTTTTTCTCTTTTTCTTCTTTTTCCATGGTAAAGGTTTCATTAGGTTATGAAAAGTGAAACAAGTTTTCCTCGCGGAAACTTGTACAACGATAACTTTTTTCATGGACGATTTATTCTATATTTTTAAATCCGAAATGTTTTAAAATAAAAGAAAACTTTAAGTAAGGCTGGTTTATAATTAATTGTAAATTTTCCCGAATGCAGGATTTTGTGGGTAGCTGCATGTGTTTCAAATGGTTGTTGCAGTGTTTTAATGGTGGTGTTTTCTATTGAAAAGGGTTCTGTTGGGTTTATTTTCTGGTACCACAGAAATCTGCCTCCAAAGAGTATTCTAATCATAATTTAAGCTATTCGTGTAGGTACAAGGTTTATCCTCATGAAGAAACTTGATCAATTCGGAGGTTGGAACAAATCCACTTAAAATCGGATTCGAATCTGAATTCAAGAATCATTGCTTTTTTTTTTTTGTAGATTCGATTCCGGATTCGAATAAATTTCGCATTTTCGTGATTCGCATTCGATGTCGAATCAATGAGGGGCGAATCCATAAATCTTGTATTTTGGGGTAAAAAATACGATAAAAAAACGCTCTTTCTAGACTAGAAGATCCTCGGCGACAAGGACAAAGGCCTTACTTTCCCTACTTTTAGACCTAGTGAGCCCCCCTCACGGAATCTCCGAAAAATTGCAGAGAAACCAACACGAATCCTGGCCAAATGAATTTTTTTCCAAATTATCACGTGGGGTTTGGCCCCTCCCCAACCACCTCACCTTGTCTCAGAGGATCGTGGTTTGAGTTCGGAGAGAAAAAAACCTCAGAAACGGATTCTAATGGTCGAAAACCATGCATTTCGATACCTCACTCGATGATTTGGAAAAAATTCATTTGGCCCCTACCCAACCAACTCCTCCCTGTCTCAAATCAGGATCGTGGTTTGATTTCGGAGTGAAATAAAGCTCAATGGATTCTACGGGTCAAAAAGCATGCATTTCGATACCTGATTTGATAATTGTAAAAATTTTTAATTTTTCCCCTCTCCTTACCCCTCCACGACGGGTTTCTTCGAGATTTTTTAACGGAACAGCATCGGAAACGAATCCCGCAAATAAAAAACCATGGATTTTGATACCACACTCTAAATTTAAATTAATCAAAATTGACTGATTTATATCAACAAATCGCTGTTGGAATCAGTGAAAATAAAATTTCACTGATTGACTCAGTAATTAATTACTGAATCAATAAGTGATTTTTTTATTTTTCTGATTCAATAGTGAAAATTGACTGATTAAAATCAATCAGTCAATCAATTTTTATTTATTTAATGGAAAAAATTCACTAACTGAATTGGTAATTTTTCACAGATTGGCAATAGAATGTTGATTAACTGGGGATCAGTGGAATTTGACTTATTATCAGTGACTTGATTTTTTATATTTTATCAGTCAACTTTGGCATTTTTGACTGATTCAAATTAAGGTTCGGGGTAAAAATGACCCTAAAAATGGATTGAGAAGCCTCTGAATACCCTCATCCTCCTAGTAGAGATAAAAAAATGAAAATCTTATGGAAAATTGGTTGTGGAATCAGGAAAATTTTGTTTAGGAGCCATATCAGGCTTCCACGTGTTCCCAAAATAGTTTCAGACGTTAGCACCCCAATACAAAATACAATAATTTTCGCTTTTCGTAATTTTATATTTCCACTGTTCAAATTGTTTAAAACGTATTTCACGAGATCCGGAATATCTCACGTGAGGGTGAAAGCACGAATCCATCAAATTACAGAATATCGATATTTTCGGCCTTGATTGGCATTATTGCGTTTTTCTCAAAATCAACTTTGAGACCAAGTGGTCCCTTTTCCTGTAAAATTCCTCAATTGTTATTTATTTTGGACGATTTAAATCCGGATCAGACGCTGGTTCCTCTAATAAATTCACTCGGGACGTGTACCTGCTTGGTCACCTCAGTTGAAAATTTTAAATATTTTTGAAAGCATTACTAAAGATATTCCATCTTTCCTAAAAAAATTAGCAATACCTAATCGTTAAATTATCCCCTTCCCCATTTTACTCACGCACAAAAAATTGGAAAACATTTCGCATCGATTCCAAAAATGCTTGAAATTTTTAGCTTTAAGAATCCATTAAATCCCCAAAAAGATTTTTTTGAAAAAATTAAAGCCCAATTTGTTTTTGAAGCATCACACACAACAATATTAAGGCATTCGCGTTCGTAGAAAGGAAATTTTTGGACGAATCATCAAAAAAATTTTTCAACCTAATTTTTTAAATTCGATTTAATGCTTATTAATCAGCCCTGATAAGTTGCTACTTTGGCCTGAAATTTTTCGTATGGTATTTTTCAAGTATCCAAAAGGAATATTTTCATAAGATATAAAAATTTTCATATGTAAGTTTTCCTAACTTGAAGGGACAGTGAGTCTTTTTCCCCTTCATTTATTACAGGTCTGCATTCCGGTCTGATTTTTGAACAGCGGTTAGTTAACTGGTGCGAAAATAATCGAGCTATTCATCCAAAAACCCAAAACTTGACGTCGGACCAGTCGGTTGGTTACAAAGGGTTAGCAGGTTGGTTCAAAGTTTCGCTGACCCAGAGAAAATTAGCATCGTCATGAGGTTTTATAGAAATACGATAATAACCCCTTTTTTATGAGTCATCGCCCACGATAAATTTTAGTCGGCTTACTTTTTCCTCCACAAAACTCTTTGATACTAACGCAGTTATTGACATATATACAAACTATGTACTTGGTAATTAAATATGTAGATACCCAAGTCCGGTCATAAGTGCACTCAGAAATTATGTGTAAGGGAGGGGCTGAAAATTCGATAATAAAAATAGAAAGGAGAAGATGATGGTCAAAATTCTACGAAAAAATTAACCAATCTAGTAATTTTCTAACTGAAATATCAGTAAAAAAAAATCACTGTTTTTTCAAGTAAAATTTTGCTTTACTGATTAAAAAAAAGCAAAATTCCATCCAAAATATTCAAATTTAGAGAGTAATTCAAGAAATGAATAAAAATTGAGTAAAATATACTGTCCGAGCAAACCAAAGGGCAAATTTTTTCGAAAAATTATATTTTGAAAAAAAAACGATCTTTTTTTACATTTTTATGAACCGACAACTAGAGATTTTTCAATGC
This sequence comes from Pseudococcus jackbeardsleyi, assembly GCA_038380155.1. Lineage (NCBI taxonomy): Eukaryota > Metazoa > Arthropoda > Insecta > Hemiptera > Pseudococcidae > Pseudococcus > Pseudococcus jackbeardsleyi. The sequence goes on from CM076238.1 coordinate 43,351,160, forward strand.
TAAATTTGGTTAGGATTATGTTGAATTATGCCAAAAATCTCCAAAAAATTATTCATTGATAGTCTAAGTTCGAATTTGATGTCTTATCAATTTTTTTTTTAGAAAATTTCTGAGGAATTTAACGATGCTAAATTACGCTAATTCAATAAAAAAAATTATTCCAATAATTATGCTAAAATTTTTTACCTTCATTTGCAAAGTTCTGAATCATTGCGTGAAAAATTCAACATTTCAGTTGAGATTTGCTCAAAATCAGGGTGAAATATCGAAATATGCATAAATTTTTAGATATGATTAAAAAACAGCAAAATTTTAGAAACATTTCCTGAAAATGATGACTTTTTAACAAAAAAATAGAAAAAAGAAAGCAAGGGAGAAATTTTTTGAAAAATTGTACTTTAAGAACGAAAAATAATTTTTTTGGTCTTGTTTTTGTCAATTTTTTCATTTCGATTCTGAAAAATATGATTTTTGAATATAAGGTAAGCTAAATTTTGGGCAATTATTCCAAAAGTGAGAAGCGATAATGCTAAAAATCATGCTATGCTCAATCCGAAAATATTGATGCTAAATCGACTTGCCATTATGCTAAATTTAGCACAATTATGCCAATTTGGCAACACTGAACGATCAAATATCTCTTTGATGAGCTTAAGAAATGAGCTCGACTTTTCAGCACCTCCTCCGAGTGCATTTATGCAATTCGACAAACGATTTCTTACCAGTTAAAGCTTCAAAGCGACGTTTCTCAGTTTCTGATTCTAAAGCGTCAAAGACTGCAGCTCCAACTAACAAATAAGTGAACGTGCAGACGATTAAGGAGAGAGTCCTGACGTTCTGCTTCTTCATTCTCTGGAACCCACCATGCTGGCGTTTGTGGGCCTCCTACGTGGTCTCCGTATTTACCACCGTGGAGGCTCTGCTCACTATCTACCGTTATTGCTATCGAAATATGTGACAATTGCTGAGATAATGTGTAACGTGGAAGTAAGAGTGCATTTACGATGCTCTTCATTTTTTGATTGGTAATAACCAACACCCATTACCTGAAAACAAATCGAAAAAAAATCACGTCAGCATATCAGCACATCAAAATTTCACCGAATAAACAATTTTGTCAAATCTTTTAATACATTGCAAAGGAATTCGCGAACGTTTGTACGTACGTTACGTTATTAACTCATCGTATAAAATTTGCCACCGTTTAATCTGCGCGGAATTTCTCAAATTATATGGAAATATGATTGAGTAGACCTTGCTAAATCTATTATTCACATTTGTACCTAAATTGTATAATCCGCCATCTTGTTGCAAAACGTACCGTATTTCGAATAAACATGGTTTTAAGGTTTCACTTTAACTTTCCCGACATAATGTCTCCACAAATGTCAGTGTTTTAGATTCCTGCGGATAACAATCAAAGTCATCCCACCAGGATTTTTCCATTTGCGCACGTTAATAAAATGCTTGAACACTGGTTTCATGTTTAAAGGGCTTTTCTACGTACTAATGCGCTCTATTCGTGATTAAACATATCTTTCATTTTTTCCCCCGAGTTAAGCGCATACCGAGAGTCGTTTCTCTTCTTTACTCTCACGTTGCTCTTTTTCATGCATGTGGGTCTAATACAAATAAGAATTTTAATTGTTTTTTTATTCGTCGTACGAATAGTTTCTGTTTTCTTAATTCGAAAAAAAAAGGGCATAATGTCCAGAGATGATTTTTTATACAAAGTTGCCTATTTAAAATTCATTTTTTTTTTTCAAGTAGGTGGCTATTACTTTGAAAAATTCTGGTTAATATAAAACGCCTTCCACAAAAATTGGTATCATTTCGTTCGAATATTTTAAAATGAAGAAATGTAAAATACAACGTGCTTTGATTAAAACTGAATTTATTTTGTATTCAATTTGGAATAATTTTTCATCTATGAAGATTTTTTTTTTGGAATTTATAAATTTTCTATGTTCGCAGGTATTCAGGTATTTTGCCAATATACCCATCTCTTTAAAAATGAAATTGAGAATTGAGCTAAATGGAACTAAAGTAAGTTTGATGTATTGCTTTAATGGAGTGTTTAAAATTTTCGTCGATTTTTATGTGTTTGTCGACGTTTCCTGTTTTTGGCAATTGCTCATTTTTACGCTTGAACAAAAAGCGTTTATGACTGTCGTGAAATTTTGTTGTTTTATTTTCCACTTTTATTGGCCATTTAGTTAACAAAGTTTTTAGAAAAATTTACACCTATCTTGTTTTATTTTTTTTTAGGCTACCTGTTTCTTAACCAGCTTGGCTTGTAATCAGATGCTTAGAAATTTTCTCGAGAGCATATTTGATGTAGATCTTCTTTACAGAATGGAAGACAATTTTTCAGAATTACATTGAATAGCCATTATCTTTAGAGCGAAAATGAAACCAGATTCTTGAAATTCGATATTTTTTCAGCTAAATGAAATTTTTTGAGGTCTACTGGAATAAAATTGGAAGGTTGAACGGGGGGGAGGGGACAGAAAAGGAAAGGAAAGGGGTTGGAAAAAGTCGAATAAGTCGAGTTTATGATTTTCTGAAAACACTAAAAAAATTCCACTATTAAATTTTTAATATAAATTTTTATTTTACTCCAATCCGAGTTGCACCTCCACTTTTTTAGACCGTTTTGTTGTATGGTATTCTAATTTGGACAAAAAGTGACTAAAAGTTATTTTTTTTACGCAGATACTGCATTTGGCATATCCAGCTCCTCGTATCTCTCAATTTCACCCGGAAATTTTTTCACAAGTAATTTTTTTATATCCCACCAGTAAAAATAACTTACATGATTTCTCCCCCGTTGTTCCAAAGATTCAAAGGAGTAGAGTTGAAAATCTAAAAAAAAAAATCAAAAATACCGGGTGATATATCATTTGTATTGTCTTTGAAAGTACTGAATCTGAGTTTTGACTTATTTTATATCTCAAAAACCTTAAATTTTTATAAAAATCTAAAAAAATTGAATTATCTGCAGATAGATATTTTCCAATGTTTTTGAGAGTGTAGAGACTTTTCAACTCTACTTTTGTATCATATCCCCTCCTTCTCCTCCTCATCTTCCTCCTCCCCGAATTAACTGTACTCTAAAATAAAATAATTGTGAAAGAAACTGAGAAAATATTATTGTGATTGTCTAATGTTCAGGAGAAAAAGGTTTGTCTACCTACTGGAAATAAATTTTTTGAGAAAAAAGCATTCAAAGTTATTACAAAATTTTTTTTTTGGTATCGGTTGACTATAAGGATGGAACGTTTTTATTGACCCTTCAATTTAATTTTTTTTTTGAATTATTCAGTCCAACCAGGCTAGGAGAATATGTTTCGTTTGGTCAGAAAATCGTATTTTATTTAAAAATTCAAACATTGAACTTCTATTTCAAAGGTGATTTCCACAATGAAAGTTGATTTTTTGGGCAATAAATGACTTATCCGAAGAGAAATGAGTTTAATTTCTGCTATGAGCTTTTACTTTTTCACGAGAAAATTTAGTTGTTGAGCTATACGTGGTTAAATTTTAGTACTTACATAACTTGTGAGTTGAATTTTTTTCTATCATGGGTACAAAAATCAATTTTTGGAGCTTGAAAATTATAATTACAATCTTGGGCAGTTTTATGTAAATTTTAAGGCTTCAGACTTCAGAGTACCTACTCAAAACTGCAAAAAATAAAAAAGGGTTTTCATTTTTCTGACGGAAGGTCTTATTCTCCCGGACGTTTACAATGGCATTGATATGTATTATGAATAATATCTCGACCAGTTTTTTAGACTGGGAGTCAAAAATTGAAGGTAGTGCGAATTCAAGGAGATAGTTCAAATATAACGTCGTAATTCAGACTCTACAAGTCTACATTTTCAAAAATATTAATAACTAAATAATCGATTTTTTTAAAATTTAAACCAAGATTTAGGACTTGGAAAGTTTTGATAAGGTTGCGGTAAAAAATTAAGTTCAAATTCGCACTTGTCACTCTCAAAAACATTGCAAACGATATGATTTTGGGCAAAATCGGAAGATACCAGGAGATAAACATACGTAGATACCGAATGCAGTATACCTTGCTGGGGTGGATAAAAAACCATATCCAGGATTTTGACAAAAATTGGCGAGGTGGTTTACTTCAGATGGGGGAACTTCCCAAAATTTTGCTCTCTTCGGCCCAAATAGGGACAGAACAAGGACACCTCAAATTAGGATCATTTTTTTGCCACTTTTGGGTAGAATGCCATTTGCTAGGAACTTCGGCCAGCTCCCTAAAAGTGAAATTTTCAAGTTTTCACTTATCTCTAAAGCTATGACTTCGAAATTAAATACAAATACCACTGAATGTCATTTCGACTTTTTTTTTTTCAAAGTTCAGAATATTTACATTATTTTTAGACAGTTTAGAATTTTCTGAAGTACTTTTCCAAATTTTTTCCTCGTAATTTTCTAAACTCTTAATTTTTTTCTCAGAATTTTCCCAACTGAAAGTTTTTTCTAATGTCATTTTTCCCCGGCCAATTTTTTTCTGACGTAATTTTTCCACGACCATATTTTTTTCAACAGCAATTTTTCTCACACAATTTTTTTCTGAAATTTTTCCATTGTTGAACTTGCATATTTTTCGAAAAGAGTGATTTCTGTTTGATTGACGCCAAAAAAAATGCTCAAAATTTTCACATCTAAAATTTTTTTGAAGAATTTCTCCACGTCTAAATTTTTTTTCAGTATTTTTTCAATTCGATTTTTTAAAAAAAACATTTTTATGAGGTCAATCAAACAGAAATCATTCTTTACAAAAAAGATGTGAGTTCAACAATGGAAAAATTCTTCAGGAAAACTTCCAGCGAAGAACAATTACGTCAGAAAAATTTCAGGTGAGAAAATTATGAGAAAAAATTTGATCGTGGAAGAATAACATCAGAAAAAAATTCAGTTGAGAAAATTACGAGGAAAAAAATTGGAAAATTTCTTCAGAAAATTCTAAACTGCTTAGAAATGATGTAAATATTCTGGACTTTGAAAAAAAAAGTCGAAATCGAAATAACTTCAGCGGTATGAGCAGTGACGTCATGAAGATATTCGAGTTCCAGGTTTGACCGTCTCGTGATGTCGACTGACATGTTATAAAAATTGCATAAATGCCGTTGGCAGCCATGATTTTTTTTTTTTTGAAATCATCAAAAATTGATCTGGTTTGTACCCAGCTTATTTTTATCTATGCTGATACGTAATGAATTCTATCTTAAAAATTAGCATTCTGCTCTGAGGAAGTGCCATTCTCATTTTTCTTTGAAGAACCACAATAGCAAGATAACCTTGAATTTTTTTCATCAGGTAATATCTAAATAAAATGCAATTGGCCATTTAAAAATCACAATTTTTCTCCTCGACCGAAATCTCATCCACAATTTCACCAAAAAACCCAGCATCATTCCACCACTTACAAAAAAAATCACCACTCTAATTAAACTCATATTTTCAATACCGTTGCACCGATTCAACCAAATCAATATTCGTGGCTAACAAAAAGGCCAACTCATAACCCAGCAATAATTATTTCTCAAATTAAATTTGTTACAGTGGAAAAAATAGGATCGATATTGAATAAATGTGGAATAACATGTAACAAAATACAATAATGGTTTTTAATAAAGTACACCGTTCATTAGATTTTTCATCTATGGTAGTTCTATACAAGAAGGGAAAAAATCCCTTTATGAAATGAATATGGGGAGAAAATGGCAAACTCTTGCGCAGCATACCTTGAAGATTTTCAACGGTCGTAGTAGACGTTAAAATTAGCTAGTAGCGAAATGAACGCTGGTTTCCATGGTGGTGCTGAAGTTAAATGCGCGTTCATAATGTATCAATGCGAGCAAATCACCAAACCTTTATTTTTCTCTCCTAATACACAACCCATAACATCATTTATACATCGCTAGCAATAAATTCATCCAAAAAAAAACCCTCAGGATAAAAAATTTACGCATTTAAGATGAAAGATGAAAGCACCTTTTTATATAAAATGGCAATATTATCAAATACCCTTATAACATTCTAAGCATCAGGTGATACTTTACACCTATTTTCGACTCGATATTAACCCGCAACTTAACATTCAACAATACTCATCTGTGGAAAAAGCCCTCGTTATAATTAATTTCTCCCAGTTGTGTATAAAAAAAATTATACTTATAGAATGAAGATACCTAATACACGTCAAATAAGAAACTATTGTTTGCATTAGTATTATTTGTGTTTACGTTCAAAGTGGCATGTACATATAACAGTAAAGTGGGTAGAAACGAGTAATGAATTGAGGTTATATCGTTTTAAGCCGAAACTAAGAGGCACCTGTTGGCGGCTCTTTCTTAAGTAATTAGTCTGCTAGCAGGAAGAACAATGGAGAAAATATAGGTGAAAAAGTAAACTAGAAAAAACTTTAGAAATTCGTTTTTAAGTCAAGAGATACTCGGTCAAATGAGAATTACACGTTTAAAAAAAATATCTTCCAAGAGGTACTTCACACTTTTAATTGTTGATTTGTTAAATAACCCTTAAAAGCTATTTTTCCTTCAACCAATAAAACAGGTGGGTATCTTTGTTAAGATGAGACAAGCATCATTTTTTTTTTGTTCTAATTCGAGTGTTTCACCATTGTTTGTGACGATGCATTTTTACCCTAATCGAGCATTTAGTTAATTTTTAGAAATCTACTTAATTAAGTGGAAGTAATATATATGTAAACTAATTCAAAATATGACCTAGTAAAATTATTAAAATCAACTTGTACCGGATAGATTTCCCTCCTTGTAGCCAATTTTGATTAATTTTGTTTTTGGATTTTGTTGATATTCGAATTCCCTAAAAACGTTTATTCCGGATGAAATTCATTATTGCCATTTTTCACTCTGTTGATAACACGCGCATATACATATTGACTTTATCAAGTGTATAAGTATTTGTTTTACGGTTACGATATTTCATTAATCATTTTTTGGTATTCGTGTGTTCGGCTGTAACATGGTGACGAATTCATTTCAAAGTTACGATCATTGTTCTAATGTACCACAGAATGATGATGACGGTACAATTTGCCGAAGGAAGCTTTAGCATATTATTTTTATCGATTATTCACAACTGTTTAGTTCGCTACCTACAGTTTCGTTTTTCGGAGATTATTCCATTCGAATGGTTCGTGGAGTAGGTGCAGACTGCAGAGGCGATTTTCCGAGGGAAGTTGGAGAAGTCACACTTCCATCAATTTTTTCTCCAAGATTGAGATTTAATTACCAATTTTTTAAATTTGCCCAGAAAAATGTAAAATCAAATTAAATTCTATCTTGGAACCAGACCATAAACAAGATTTCTAATTCCAATTTACTTATTCCAATTTTTTTGAGTCCAAATTTTTTCAAGACTGAATTCCTTCTATCATTTCAACCGTAATTTTTTTCAAAATTTTGCTTAATTTCTAATTTTTGAACTTTTTTTCTTCAATAAAATTATTTCAAACCTAAATTTAATATTTTCCACATGTTTTTTAATTTTATGTTCTTAAAAATTCTTTCCAATTATTTATTTTACTCATAAAAAAAATTAAAAAACATAAAGTTGAAATTCATTTTAAAAAAATTTTAAAATTATTGAAAAAAAATTCAAAGTTGAAGAAATTTCAAGAAAACATTTCACAGAATCTTTTTTTTTTAAAAATAATGTTCAATTCGAAAATGACTAAATTTCAAAGATTTTCTTCAACATCTTGTTTTTTAAAATGCATTTAAAAAACAAGATCATTTCCTTTGGAAGACATGTCTTCCAAACAAAATGAGTAAGTAATTGAAAGAAATTTTAAAAAAGTAATCAAAATAAAAGAAACGTGAACCTATTCCAATTTTGAGTAGTTATTTAATTGATTCGTATTCAAAAGATTTTGAAAAATGTTCAGTTTCTTTCAAGTTTCAGACTTCCTCAGATTTTCCTTTCCAAAATCGCCACTGAGTAGGTGTATTAGAAATTAGGCAAGGTAGAAATAGATTAGGGATAAGTAAGCCCGAAATTTCTTACTTTTTTTTTCAATCTTGAGGAATGTCTAGTCCAGCGATGGCAGCCTAGATTTTCTCAGTAAGTTTCCAGAATTTTCAGGATTCGATCATGATAGAAAAAAAATCATAAGTGTGACCATCCCCTTTCCCTCAAAAATTTGGTTAAATTTTTGGAAGTCCGGGTCGGCTCGAAAGCTTTTGAATCGATTTGAAAAATTGAAAATGATGAATAAGTATACATTTTTACAGTTCTTTACCTCGATGAAATAAAATTTTCATATTTCTCAAAGTTATGAAGCAATTTTATAGCTTTAGAAAATTCGCAAAATTTAAAAAATGGAAAAATTTCAACAATCAAGCAAACAGTTTTATCAAAATTTTCAAAACGAATTTCATCAATTTCAGTCTCAAAATGAATTTTGGAAGCTGCTGGATAAATAGTATTTTCATTAAGAAAAAAAGTGAAAAATTTTTCTGAGTGGTTCCAGTCGATTTCAGAGGGACCCAAAAATCTATCAAGGGAGGGGCTGAGAATTTGAGAAAAATAAGGGGGAAAAATTTCATTTTTCACTGATTTTCCAGTTGAAAATCATTGATTTTTGACTGAAAAGATCAGTAAAAAAAATCATTAAATTTTAACGTAAAATGACTACAAAGTACTGTCTCCAAGCAAAGCGAGGGCGAAACTTTTAGATAAAATACCGTTTGAAGAGCAAAAAATGTATTTTCCCTCATTTTTGTGGTTAAAAAATATTTTTTTCGGGCTTAAGGAGGTACGACTCTCTTGAGCCCCCCTTTGGCGCGCCCTTGCTAGTCAATGATATAAAAATTAAAGCGGATCCATTAACAAGAATGAAAACAAAAAAAAACCCCAAGAACTTCAAAATTTATTACATGAAGGTACCTAATTGGCAACAATATCACAAAGGTATCTGTAGATACATTTTGTAGATTTAAAAATTTAATTTAATGAAACAACAATAGTACATGAGTAAGCTGCTGGATAGATAGCTACATTGTACCAATATGTTAGATACTATAAAGTTTATTAAGGAAAAGTAGGTTACAGCTGTATGAAAATAGTATAAAAGAAAATAGAGATTTGGAGATATTTCAGCGATAACAGAGTTTATTATGGTGCATGGTTCGTCGAGTTATTATGAAGAAGGAAGCTGACTATAAATATTATCTATACAGGTACAGGATCATATAAGGTATATTATGCATTTCGGGAAGTTGTTGGGGACTGAAATTCAAGTCAAGATTTTACGGAAAAAAAAATATCAACGACTGGAAATAGATTTTTGGAAATTTTAATTGAAGTTTGAAAGTTTTAAGGTAGTAGAAAAAAAAATCATAATATTGAACAAAAGGAAAGATTTGTAAAACTTTTTAAAGGAATTTCAAATTGGAAAAAATTAAAATTTGAATACCGAGATGGAATTAATTTTTTGAGTGAATTTTTCAGTCTTCTCGATAATTTTCTTTACTTAGATGGGCATCCATAGAGTGTTACAGAGGGTAAAATCGAACCCTTAGTCATGAACGTCTTCAGTATTTATTAAATAAAAACTTATTTACTTTGAAATCACTTGCCAATTTTATTCAAAATGGCTATTTTAATCTTTTATAACTAAATTTTTCAAAAAAAAACAAACACCAATACGTTTAAAATTAAGTAGGTAATCTCTCATTTGTAAATCAGTGAAAATTATCGAAAATGATTGTCAAACAGTCAGAAATTCAGAACAGTGCCGAAGCAGTAAAAAAAATTCCCTGAAAACAAACGGTGAAGAAATTCTGAAAAATTGTTGAAAATTATCCACGAAAAAGTCAATATCCGAATTTCTTTGAAAATCGGAAAAAATGTTTGAAAAATCACCAAAAATTCGATGAAAATCTCAGAAAAAAAATCAGCGAAAATTCGATGAAAATCACAGTATTTTGCTGCTTTTTCCAGTACTTACTGCAAACTGACTTTTCATCAATGACTTTTCATTGATTCAAAATGAAAGAGCCCCGAGACCTACAAACAAATAACACGAATAATTTTTTTTTCAACGTAAAAAAATTTCCAAAATTGTGCAAGTTTTTAGATGATTCCTCGTCTAATCCTCATTTTTATTTGAATTTCTCACTGACTGAAAAAAATCAATGATCAAAAAAAAAGATTAAATTTACCATAAAGTAAAAGTAGGTATCAATAAATCAGGAAAAGTTATTAAATTGCAATCCTTTTCTAGTGATTAATGAGAAGAAATGTAAAATTTCAGATGTAAAATTTTTCTGGGTATGTTATTGCAACATTTTACACTCGCGTTGTTTTTTTTTGTATCTGAAGTTCAGCTCTAAAATTTATGCCACTTCTTTCAATTTTTTATTTAAAGTATTCCCCTCTTCCTTTAGAAGTTGATCAATGACAGAATTCACGTGAGGACCGGCAACGAAAAATTCCAAAAATATGAAAATGAATTTTCCCATTTCTGATCACTTCGGATTCTCCACCAAAATAATTTTTTTTGCAATTCTGCTCCCCCCCCCTCACAAAAAAAGAAGAAATGGAAAGTAGAAAACAAATTTCTTCCATGACTCCCTAATATTTCATTACGAAATAAGTTTTATTCACTTGATAATTATCGAACATCCAGCTTTTATTGGAAAGAAGCAAATCAAATGTAATGAAGTGAAAATTGGTCAATTTTGAAATTTATAGGTTGGAGAAGTATGAACTATCGTAATAGAAAAAATCTTAACGAAATTCGAGAAACAATTGACAAAAATAATAAAAATTATGATGAAATTCAAGCCTCCTGGCGCAGAATCCTAAGCTTGAAAAACGATCCTCAATGTTGAAAAATTTTGATATTCACCTTGGTTTTCTTTTTAATGAGTAATTTTTTATCGAATCGAAAAAGGGTGATACTTAATTTTTGACTTAAGCAGATTTGATGCTTTGCTGTTTTACCACCCCATTATTATGTCGTCTCTGCTAAGAGTTTCTCAACTCAGAAATCTTGTTTTTTTCGAAACAAATCATGTAATTTCAAATTACTTTTAAGTCTCAATTTAAAAATTTTATTCATATGAAACAGGAAGCTCATTTAAGATGCTTTTACGGGTATAAAAAAGTTTATGAAGCTATCTACGAATAAATAAAAATTTATTTGGATTGTAACAATTCTGAAAAAAATCTGGGATTGGGCATTTATGCAAAAAATGCTCTGAATCTGGACCGAACAAATAATAGGAATATTTTAATTTTAAAGGAAATGCAAAATTCAAATAAGTCTCTGAATTTCCTTTTGATTTTCCTTCTCCTCCCCCTAAAAAATCAATTTAGTTTAGATTCATAAAATAGGCTGTTTTTTTTTCTTTTCACCATAAGTAGCATATTCTACCTCATTTTTATTTCGAATCACCAACTCGGCTTACGTTCATTTTTACCTCTTATTCTTTTTTCTTCAACGCATCTAATAAATAATTAATTACGTGGTACCCAACAAAACCGCACCTAACATTCATCTTTTTATTTTTCATCCTACCGTATGAGAGAACTTGCCAGTGAAAATGTTACCCGAAAATGAACATATTGATAAATTTCAGATGAAAAAGAGTCGAATGGTAAATTAATTTACGCCATTGTGACCTTCTGGTTGTACTTCCTTGTTAGCAGTTAGCAATTCACCCGGACCTTTTTTTTGGCCCGAGGAAATCGCTGATTTTTAGTTACAGTTCACTTTGATTAATTTTTATCATCCAGGTAACGTTTTAGAATTTCGTACTCTTTTACGCTCGCCAACGTAATTTTTCATTGCTCGGGTTCATTTCTCGTTATATTCTATGGCGAAAGGGAAAAAAAAGTAGGTACTCGTACGAATTTTTTGCCAATGATAAATGAAGTGAAAAAGTGCAAAATGATTTATGGAAATAATGTTGTCGAAATTTGTTTACAGTTTTTAGTATATAGTGAAACGGATTTTTTAAAAAAAATTCCCGATGTTCAACAATAAGCATAAATTGAGTAACCGAGTGAGAAAAAAAACAAAGTTAAATGAACCATTTGTTAGAATATAAAGCTGCGTCCATTTTCATTATGAATATGAAAATATTTGATGTTTTCGCTCGGTTGCAGTTTTACAACGTAACTCCTACTCTACGTACAATAAGTCGTTTGCAGAAATGATGTTCCTCGACTGATTTTTTTCTCTTCTGTATAAGGATAGATTTAATTTTTCAAAAGAATTTCTTCGACATTTTTTTCACGTTTCGTTACCACGCAACAATGTTTGTAAGAAAAGTGAAATTGAATCGTAATACACTTTTAGACGGTGAGATGTTCAATTTGAACGTATTTTTATTCAAATTATTGTATAGAGTTGAAGAATGAAACAGCATTTACAACTACCGGCAACACTTTTGAATTTTCTAAAGATTATTTTCCGAAACAGTCCGAATGTAATTTTAAAATTCGTTTTCAAATACCTACTTAGGTTCGGTGTGAAAAAGAAATATTAAATGAAAGGAAATGATTTTTTTTCAGACCATGATGCATCTAAATTTTTGTAATAGGTACCAAAAAGTTTTGCTCAAGTTTTTCGATAGGCTCTTACGTACTTTGAACTCTTTTTTTCACAACTTTAGGAAAATCTTGACAGAAATTCAGCAGCAATTTGAAACGAATGCGACTATAACGTTTCTAGAATCTCGGAGGTCGTCGCCTCCCTCGCCATAATTGAATTATAAGTCATTTACAATGGTTGTTAATAGAACCAAAGGTAAGTAAATACAAAATTGGTTCATGTTCTGATCTCCAAGGTATAAATTAAAATGATTTCATGCAATTAACCGGTGTTTCATTTTCATTTGATAAACTCCAGTGTGTTATTATTTGAACATTTTCTCGTAGACCTGTTGCTCTGGGAGTTGTTATTTAAACCTGTGGTGATTATTAATTTTGAGCTGTGCACTGTGCAGGTACTAAAAGCATGCGGTGGTTAAAACGATATCGTGTTACCAAAAAAAAAAAAAAATACGTCGTACGTTATTCATTTCTATAGTCGGAAAAAAAATTAAATTGAATGAAAAGTAGGCTTAATTCACATTTTTAAAATAGGTTCATGCTACAGGATGTCCAATAAGTTCATGCCAACGTAATATGTGGATGTAATTATTTGAAAATAGAGACTAAAAATTTTTTCGGAAATTTTTTTAGAATCGATTCGAACGAGATTGAAATTTTATGTACAGCGTGTTTTATGGGGCATTTACTGTTTTAGGCATTTTTTTGGAATTTTGTAGTGGTAACCCTGCATTTTGTTGTATCATTCATCTCACTGAAGGAAAACATTGAAATCACAAATTCTAATTTCGTTTTATTTCGTGTTTCAAGAGATAATATTATTTTTCGTTGATTATTGAAACTGTTTAGAATGTTCATAAACGTGAGTTACTCAGTTATTTTCAGAAATACTGAATGTTTTCCCTCAGTGAGAAGTGATAAGACTGATAGCAGCTTTTTGGGACGTCATATGACGTCAAAAGGAAATGGCCTATAATCCCCCTGAAGCTAAAATTTACTTATTCGAATTATTTTAAAAGTTTTTCTAAATTACACTCGTAATTTGAGCGTTGAAGAGTCATAATGGTTTTTTTTTCAAAACTGTGAAATTTTTAAGAATAACAATTTTTGAAAATAAAATTAATAGAGATTAGAACACGATCCAGGAATAGTTTCCCAAAACTGAATTTCATAATTTTTTGGAGCCTCCAGCAAGATTTAAATTTTTTCCCATACCCTCGAATTTTTTTCGTTGAAATGAATTCCTTTAAGTAAGTAGAGCAATAAAAAAAAATCAAAACATGTCGCAGTTTCGGAACAAAAATTATAACAATGAATTTCAAACAGATTTGAGGCAAAGAAAAAAATCACGTTAATAAAGTTGCCTAACCATTTCGCCGTAAATACGAACCACACGTTTATAGGGCTGATGAGTTTTACGTCATAAAATGAGAATGAAGTCGGAAATACCAGTAAGAAATGACAATGAGACATCGTAAAGAGGATAAATGTTTTTGAAAATTTTTCTTAATACCTATAAAAAAGATTATCAGGACTTATTGCGGTGAACTCAATATAGTTGTATTTCATCGTGAGAATTATTGGAGATGTTTGTTAGACATACTTGGTTGTTTTTCAAAGTGAATTTTTTTTCGAATCCTGGTGAAAGAATTTTTCAATGACTTCTAAAATATGCTGCTAAAATCAAAATTTTTTTGATCAATTTTACATCCTTCATTGAAAAAAATCCAATTTTAAAATCTTACAGTTTTCAAAAAATTGTTTTTTTTTAAGTTTTTTTTTTCAAAAAGTTCAAATTTTTTTTAAAAAGTGCAATTTTTTAGTGAATAATTGAGGAGTTTGGTTTCAAAACGCAACATCTCCGAAGACCTGATTTTTGGGAAATCGCAAAAAAAACTGTCATTCAAAATTGGGTGGGGGTTTTGGCTCGGGGTGGTCTCATTGGAAAGCTTAGGACCCCAGCCACATGTTTTGGGGTCATTTCGCACTTGTACCTCAAGGAGGGTTGGAGGGGAGGGGGCAAAAAAATGTTCCGTTTTGATATGACACAAATTTTTTGTTGCGTTTTGAAATGAAACTCCTCAATTTTTTTATTTTTTCTTGATTTTTGCTGATTTAGCAAATTGCATTGTTACAACAGAACAATTTCATATTGATCATTCTTTTTCCGATATATCTCAAAAAATTAAATTTTTCATCATACACAAAAATCACGTATTAAACGTCTTCAAAAATATCACGTAAGAAGTTTTTTTCTTCTTTCTTTCTTTAATAGATATCAAAAAGCACACATGTATGAAAAGATTCAAAAGTTTTTTTTTTTTATCAAAAAAATCAAAATTAAGAAATTTTGAACTTTTGCCGGAAGGGAAAAGTACCTACACATAAGTGAAAGCAATCCCAGATGTATATCTCGTCGTCATTTAACGACCGTTTTACAACTGTTTTTTTTTTCTTCTTCTTTTTTTGTGGAGAGTCTATCAAAAATTTAAAAAACAACTTATTCTAGTATATTCTCCCCCGATTTAAACGAGAATGTTAATTTTTCGAAAGAAAAGGTTCTAAGACTCCGTTTTTAAAATTTCAGCTACTTGAATTAAGCTTTTTCCCCCAGCAAAATCGTGATTTTTTAAGGAAATGGTACCAAAATTAATGAAAATCACAGTTTTACTTAATGACAACCTCTTGAAAACGAAAGTTTGAAAATGTTCTTTTTTCGAGTAGATTGACAAAACAATGAAAACATTGTTATAATTTCCGAATAGGCACAAGTACTTGATATTTTTGTATTCGAAAAGATTAAAAACAATAGATAAAAATCATGTTAATAAAATTGCCTAACCGATTTGCCGTAAATACGTACTATGATAACTTCATTGATGGTGTGCTTTCACGGCAAATCGGTTAGGCAATTTTATTAACATGATTTTTTTTCATCGTTTTAATTTTTGTCTTTCTTGTTTTCGATTCGGGCAAATGAAAAGGAGGTGTTGGGTATGTTTTCAGAGTTGCAGAATTTAGCACAATGGTTTAAGAGTTCGAAGATTTTGAGTATAATGATTAGTGATTAGAAATTTCTTTTGACTGATTCAGGTGTGAGAGTTTTTCCCTTAGGGCAACAGGTGTTTATGGATGTATAGTTCATTATCAGATTTTAAGAACTAAGAATTTTGCCATTTAGTTAATTGAATCTGATTTTGTATGGTTTTCACATAACGTAGGTGTGGAATATAATGGGGGGGGGGGGGGTCACAGCTGATTTTGCGACTGTGTCTACGATTTCGTTTTCTTTTAAAAATTTTATTTTTCAACAAAAACGAGATATTTTTGTGAAAACATTCTGTTCTCTCAAAATTCATTTTGAGTTTCGTTTTTTTTTTTTCAATATTATGACGGTATCCAGAATATTCGAATTCTTTCGGTTATCGAGCTAGCATTCAATTTTTTCAACCTTCATCATTTTGAAGGAAAGAAAATGGAGAATGGCGAAAGTCAGTTTCAAATTTTCTTTCAATCCAATAATTTCATTGATATTTTTTTTGGACAATATTCAATAATCAGTACAAATTCTATTATTTAGAAAACAACAAACGACAATGAAATCCAAAATTAATTATTTCATCGATTTCCAGTTCCTTTGTTCAGAGATGATGATAAGTGTTGAAAAGATTCGAAGATCATTCATTAAAAAAAACTAAAAAGTAATAATTATTCTTAAAATTTTAGAAAAAGAAAAACTAACGAAACAGCATTGAAGCCAGAGTCTCAAATCGTCCGGCATCCAGCATAATTATGACCCTACCGGAAAGAGAGGACCTTGTGTAAAAAAAATCGATGTCTCATTTTTTACGTTTGTGGCCCAAATGATACCAAATCTGGACCAAACACATAAAAATAAAGGCATCGATTTTTTTTTTTGTACACATGGTTCTTTTTTTCTGGCAGGCCAACCTCTGTATTTTCTTAGACTTATTTATCTACAACATATTTTTTAAAATACTCTGAATTTGGTATGTACTATTAGTAAATATGTATGTAGGGACCTAGGTAATTATTTGCTAAAAATCGATATGCACGAAATATCTGTATTTTTTAAACTAGTCCCTTGTTGGCGGAAAACGTTCATAAATTTCAGATTAAATTATATATTTGGATAATTTATAACTTCCAATCGAACGTAATTTCCTTAATATTTCACCTTCAATCACTATAAACATATTCACCTAAACAAATTGATTAAAATGTAACCGCTATTAAAATCCACTTTTTTATTTGAATTTAATACCCAAGTAGAAAAAAATTATTTTACGAATTATCAAAAAATAAATTCACGAAGATAGTGTTGAGAAAATAAGTAGGTGGTAGGTGCCTCTGCCTACACCACCGTGCAGATAAACGTACCCCCTTTATTCAAACCAATTTACCATATAACAAAGTATATTATACGTAGAATAAAAAGTTTAGTCAAAATATATTGAACGTGGTATGTAATTTTCAGCTGAACCAACATTTTGTTATACTATGCTTAAGCTTTAGCTCGTTTCTTAAACTAAGATTTGGAAAGATTTTATAGAGAAAAGTTTCAATTGATGAGGCACTTTGCTTAATAACAACAAAGTTTGGTCATTAGAAACACCCCCAAAAAAAACACTCCATGTTAGTTGATAGTTAACACGTTGTATTTAATCTAATACATGGTTCTTTCTATCGTATTAAATGAAAACGCAAAACGCCGGAAATTTCCAAAATATAATTTATTTTAGAAGAAAATTAACGTCGGTGTTGGAAATTTTTTTTGGTTTATGTTCAAGTTTGTACCGCATTAGCGTCTCGATATTTTTCAATATGTGGAGAAAATTTCTCTCTTAAATACCCATTTCTAGCTTTAATTTTGTGTTCAATGGGATCGAAGTTTTTTTTTTTCATGGCAGTGCTACCAATTGTACTTTGATTTAAGCAATTTTCACGAAATTCAAGTTGTTTATTCAGTCGTTTGAAAAGTAAGCCAAAACTTTTTTCGATCGATAAAATAAATTTTAATTAATTTTTGAGAAATTTTTGTAACAGTGTTACCAACTGAAATTTTATAAAAGAAATTACCTACGTAAATTAACATAAAGTCAAAAGTATTGTTACATTTTTTTTTTTTTTTAAATCTTCATCCAAAAACTATTTTATCAAGTGATCAAAAAAATTTTGATCTTCAAGTGGTCGATTAAAATTTGGTAAAAATGAAAAATTCTCGAATTCGACATCTGCATCTTTTCAACCCTCTTGTCGAGGGCAAGAAGTGGTACTCAATTTCAAGGTACTGGGCTCAAGAAGGTTCAGAAACTAAAATACATAGAGGTTTTTTTTATGGAGGTAATCGAAATCTGCAGTTATTTATCTATAAATCATATTTTTTTAAAAAAAACAATTTCTTGGGAGGCTTTCACTTGAAGGAAATTTCACCAATTTTCATCAAAAATCATGTGAGCCTGGGTATAGAAACCACCTTTATGGGTTAAAAATTGATTTTTGAGTTGAATTTTCCCTTGATTCTGCTTCTTCTGAAAGGCCCAAATTCAGTGTCAATTCAAAAACCAATTTTTGAACCCTAAGGGTGGTTTTTATATCCAAATTTGAGTATGTTTTTTTATCCTCCCTAATGTGTGATAATGTTGAGTTATCGACCAATTTTTAAACATTCTAACAAAAATTATTAAAATTGATATTTTTTTTCACAGACTTTGTGAATTTTGCTTGCGATCAACTTTTTTCTGAAAATTAAAAAATTAAAACCTGTGGCCTTATGTATTAATACTAAAACATCTGCTCTATTTCCCACAATATTGACAGCAGAAGTTGAAAAAAATTACGTACATATGTATCAATAAAATTCTTAGTTAATCTCATGCAATGTGAAAGTCAGAGATGAAAAACTGCACTAATATTAGTTTAAATTTCAGCTCTTTTCATTTTTCAGTTTCAATGATTCATTTTTTCAGTTCCAATGTTCAATTTTTTGTCATTTTATTTTAACGTTGTTTAATTTTTCTGAAAGTCAATTTAATTTTCATAAAATTTCTTACCTATTTGAATTTCGAAATATTTCTTACTCCTTTTTTTATTTTTCTGAGTTACATGAATACTAAAAAAATAAAATTTTAAGAACTTCCAAAATGATTTCAGCTTCAGATTTTTCATTTTAGATCCAATTTTTAGGAGTTTTAGTTTGAATTTTGGTTTTCCGTTATTTGTAAAATGTTCGAAAAATTGTTTGAAATATCGATTTTTCAAAATACACTCGTATTTTTGGATCGTAGGAAAAATTTTTAAAAATTGATTTAAAAAGTGCGTGGGACAACCTAATTTTCTAATTGTTTGCGTTTTCAATTTAAAAACTTGAAATGTTCAGTCTGAAATTACTTTTATCAAATTTTGCAACTCCAACGAATATTTTCTAATTTTTTACTGCAAAAAACAAGACTTTCCGGAACAGAAGATTATCTTTGAAAGATTTTCGTCTGAAAATTGAAAATTTTAAGATGTATTTTTTAAAATTTCAATCTAATTTGAAAGAACTGAAAACTAGAACTGTTACTGAATCAGAAGCAAATTCCTATCATTTCAATTTTCCACTTTTGGTCGACAAATACCATATTTGACTTGAGATGGGATGGGATGCCTACTTACTGAGTATAGAAGGAAATATTTCGACGATGAAAGGATGAAACACAGTTGCATTGGTATTGATTTCAGATCTATCATTGGTACCATGGACACGGATTTGTACGCCGATTTTAGAGCGAGAAAACTTGGAAATTTTTGTGCCAAAATTTTTAAAATTACAGCATTCCTACTCTTTTTGAAAGGCTCAAAAACAGTGTCACTTAAAAACCCATTTTTGACACTTAAGAGCGGTTTCTATTTTATATCCAGGTTCCAGGCTCACGTTTATAACTTTGCTTAAAAAACGAGATTTGTAAGAATACGAAAGAGATATTTTATACAAATTGAAATAATTTTTGAAATTTCCTACTTGGAAACTAGAAAACGAATATTTCTAATCAATTCACGAGACCTTTTCGACCTACGGAAAGAATTACGCCATTTCCTCTCTCGACACATCCATCCCTGCCAGTCAAATAAATCACGCTCCTAAATTACCAACATCACGTCTCACTCCGAATATCTACAAAATCATACCACAATCGTAAAATACCCTATCACTACAAACTATTCAATTTCTCCGCATTCGCGAACCGATGCGAGTAAAAAATTAGAAAAAATTTACGTTTGTTTTATTTTTCTTATTTTTGTGATAAAATAGGCGCTAAAACATCGTAAGATATTTTACTAAGGTAGTTTATAGCACGCTGGAGAGATTCGCAACCATAAAACTTTCATTTCTTTAAGCACTGTTCCTTTGTGGAGCTTTAGCTTCGCCATCGTATCATGCTGATAAAAACTCGACGTATTGTTTTCTCATTTAAGTCATTTCGAATAATTAATTCAAAGGTTTAGGTATTATCTTGGACCATTTTCTTCCTTTATTATACTTTGAAATCGATCTTGTTTTTAGCTATTTTTCAAATAAACGATAATAGTACCCGAGAGCGACATTTCAACCGACATATGATCAAACAAATTTTTATTAGTTCCGTCGAGTGAATAAAAAAATAATTTTTTCTATACGGATACCCTTACATCATTTCTCCTTCACCACATTTTGAAAATTTTCAACCGCGACAAATAATTAAAGAGGAAAAAAACCAAATGGTGTTTTAATTGTTCGACCCATTCGCATAGTTACATTCGTCAGCTCCTATGAATTGTACGCATGCGTCTACTCGATTCATTTCGGTGCCAATTTAGTTGCATAAGCATGTACCTGGAATATTTATGCCAACACGCGTTAATAAATTTGCCTATATTATTGCCGTGTATACAGTTTATCACTCTGAATTCTGTGTACCTATTTTGTATTCTAGTTTTGCTAAGATTAATGTTTTTGGATGTCGATGTGGGGTTTTGAAAGCGAGATGGAGTATCATACTTACTATTTCCGACTGGTAAGGTGCCCGATCCCCGACCCCCATTCGAAAAACTGCCTCTATCTTTGAACCGTTTGGGTCAAAATTTTTCGAAATGGGCTTAAAAGATACCTTGAAATGTCTACTACAAGTATTCAAAAGGTTGGAGCCCAAAAATAATTTTTACTACAATTTTTTCCCGAAGGAAGTCAAAAATCGATTTTAAGAATTTGTGTTCCTAATTCCAACCCCCCTCCTTATTTCGGCAGTTAATGGTGCAATCTGTCAAAATTTATTTATTTTTTTTGGTTCCTTTCACACAGATGAAAAAAATGAGTCCAAAACGACAACTCTGCAGTCGAAACTCGCGAAGAAAATTGAAAAAAAAAAACGAAATCGTGTTCAAAACAACAAATATAGGGGGGGGGGTCAGAGTTAGGACACCTTAATACGAAAACTTTGGTCAAAAAGTTTCGGTACTTACTGCGATCAATCTTCAGAATCAATTGCACCAATCGATAGGTAATTAATTCAACTTCCAAAAAATGTTTTAAAAAAAATTTTACGACAAAAACTTCTTTCTCGCGAGCATGTAATTTTCAACGTTTTAGATTTTTTCAATAGGAAAAAAAATTTTCTGGGAAATTGCACCAATCACGGACGAGATCAAGAGGGGGCTGAAATTAGGGAAGGGGTCGGAGATCGGACACCTTACCCTTTACTTAAGCCAAAAGAATGGAAAAATATGATTTTTTCCACTGTTTTATAGCAATTTTTTGTGTTATAAGTTTTAGCTTACTCTATGAAATTAATTTTTATGAATGTTTATTTCTCGTTTCAGCAGTTTTTTTAAAAGAATCAGTTTGTTTCTTTTCATCAAAAAATGTAAAACATGAAATACAGATACATAGGTAGCAGTATATAAATAGCTCGACACTACAGAACTATCTACTATGCCCATTCTATCGTTTTATTCGAAAATCTGTATCGAAATGAAATATTAAGTATTAAAGTTCATCAAAATAGAAATTCTTTCAAAAATTCCATTTGAAATATATACGAGTAGTAGACTATTCGCACATTCATATTATAGATATTCTCGCAGTGAAAAAGCACATAAAAGGAATCGGATTTTTCTTGAACCCATATAAATCTAATGAATTACCTACAAAAATTCATCTTTTCATTTTTGTCTCTTTTCTATCCAGTTTTTAATATCATCAATACGAGTTTACTGAATATTACAAAAAATGTAATAATATGAATTAAATTTTTCGAACACGAATTAAAATATTATTCGATCAATCGAAAGGGAACTAGAGAAAAAAATTTATGATATACGATGCTGAGAAAATGAATGAAATATGTGTAAATTAACTAGACAACTTGAGGTCACTCTTTTGTTCGAATAAAATGCTAACAATGTCAGAGAGTAAATTAAAATTAATTACTTTTTAAACTGAGCAGAAATTTTTATGGACCTGAAACTACTAGAAAATATATATTTTTTTTATCCAAATGAGTGCAAAATGGAAACTCATTTAAATAGGTAGGTATAGTAGGTAATTATGAGGTACATTTAAACATGTGATACAATTTAATGAACATAAATCCTGAATTTTTTTTCTTTGGAAATATTTCACAGTGAGTCCATCTACTGTATTACCTGCTTCAATTAAATAGATGCAGGTGGTAAATTGAGGTTAAAATGTTCATATCATTTATTTACAAAGCTGTATAGTTTTTAGAAAAAATATCATAATTAGCAGAAGGGGTTCCGAAAATTAGCAAAAACATTTACTTCAAGTTCACAGCTAGTATAAAAAAGCAAGGGCATTGACCTTGTTTGTCCTGGTTTTGTGAAAAATTCGTAATTTTACTTCTTTTTGTAATATTCAAAATTGAAAAGCTCAATTCAATTTTTTTATTTTATTTTATTTTATGAAATGTGAAATGTCCAAGAATGAACATTTGTGACACTGCCAACGATACCAAATCATGTCATTTTTTATTTACTTTACCTATTTATTTTTCTCGTTTCTTTGGCTCTTTAAAAATATCTATCTTTCCTCTTTCGAATAAAAAAAAAAAATTGAAAGGGTATAAAAATGAGCTTGTAGTGAATTTTTGAAATTTCCAAAATAATTACTTGAAAATCAAAATTTTGAGCAACGCTCGAGTAAAAATTTAATATGTATAAGTAGGTACTTTTTTTATTTATTAAAAATACATGAATTAGGTATTAAAGAAATACGTTCAGGATTTTTTTTCTCTTCTTACCCCACCATCACTTGAGAGTAAACGAATTTTCGATCGTTGTGGCCATTTTTCCGTTTTTTTGTATTAAGAGCAAAATTTTAATGATTTTTTTATTTCCTTCCATTTTCAATTTTTTTTTCAAGTATTCTCATTTTTTTGTTTAAAATTGTTCTTTTTCCTAATGATTTTTCTTTTATTATTCGCAATTTTTTTTTCAGATTGAGGAAATTCTTTCAAAAATCATGTCATTTTTTTCATGATACAAAAACCTAATTTTTTTTCATTTTGCCATATTCCGACTCATCTCCGAAAAAATAAAAAATATTATGTAAAAAAATTAATGTCTTTTAGTCCAGCACAATTAGACGAAAAAAATTGCAATAAACAAGTAAAAATTCTATTTCAAGGCTTTTTTGACCTGATTAACGCAGAACTCTATGATGAAAAGTCCTGGTGCTTAAAGATGCAGAATTCTCCTGGAAGGGGAGGAGGGTTGAATGACCTTGAAATGGATTCTTCGCTTATAAATTATTGACGAAAACGCTGGGTTCGAGTTTGAGGTCAAAATGACCCCAGAAATGGATTCAGAAACTTGAATGTCTTCTGCGACCAAATTTTCATTTTTTCTTCTCTGGAAAATCTGTTTGAAAGTGTGTACTCACTAATCACCTTTGGCTCAGCTCCCGAATTTTTTTTGAAAAAAAAACTTTATTGGCTTGAAATTTTACAAGGATTTGAATTTTTTAAACCAGAAACTTGGTTTTTTGCAGGGTTTTTTCGATGACTCAGTTTCGTATTTCACTCAAAGAATAAAGATGAATATTTTTGTAGCAAATTAAACGTAAATTAAAGTTGCGCAGGACTAATGTTTTCAAAAATAACGTTTTAGACAAAATTATAGTAAAAAAACATTTTGAGGAGATTCACACTCCACTGGGGAGTCCAGCATTCTTTGGGGACCAGGAATTTTCATAATGTTGTTTAATGTAGTGTCCTGAGTCGATCAAGTCAAAAAAAATCTTGGATCGGAATTTTTGTCAATATTTACCTATGTCTAATAGCACTGGACCATGTTTGTTAAAAAAATTCTTAAAAATTGTTATTACAAATTATTCAAGGAAATTAAAAAAAAACTCGATTTTAAAATGTACCTGCAAATAACTTGAATTTGGTAAAAAATGAAAAATTCTTCAAAATCGTGTAAATTTTCTATTTCCTCGGGAAAGACAAAATATGGTAAATATTTGATTTTGAAACCGTTTTTTTTGTTTTTGTTTTTTTTTTTTCAGAGAAAGAGAATGATTGCGATTCCTAAAAAGTGGGACTATCTTTTCAAAAGTGATCAAAAACCAAGTTTTTTTTTTGAAAATGACCCAAATTTGAGAACTCTTAGTTTTGTTTTCCTTTGAGCTAGGAAACTGATTTTTTTTTAAGGAAACGTCTCACTCACAGTGAACCATCTATTTCGATTTTTGTAAAAATCTCAATTTTTTTTTAATCCACCCTAATTATCATATTAATTCTTAATCGATTTTTCATCCAAAATTTAAACTTCAATTCTCCAAATTCATTTCAATTTCCATCAGTACAACACATAACTTTTTTAAAAAAATGAAAACTTCGTGGCGATGAAATTTCTAATCAAATATATCTTAGAGCTTTCAGCTGTCACAGCGAAGATGAAATACCTACTCAATACCGCTGAAATAAAAATTGAAAAAGAATAAAATGCCACGAAACTGTGCGAATTTTCCTGTTGCAGTGTAAAGCTACATGTACATTCGTTGTGCTATCATTGAAAACACACAGCGAAGGGATAATTGTCTTGGAAACTCATTTAGTTACTTCCACTTTCATATCGCTGACTATATGTGCAAACTTTTCTACCTATCTAACGGAGCATTTGCACGAGAATTTGCTTAATTCTGCAATATGTAACTTCACTCCTTTTGTTGACTTTACTTTTGCATGCGAGCTCACTTAAAACTCTTTGCTATATCCAAGTTTCATCGTATCAACATGAGTATCTCTTTATGTTTTCAAGACGCGGATAAAAGTTAGACAGGCTTGTTTGTAATCTCGAAAAAATCTATTTTTGACTCACCGCGAGGCACTTTACCTATTTAAAATTGCCAACGAATTAATTTTTGCACATTTCAAACTAAACCAGCTCGGTAATTTTTTACCAAACGTATGATCAATGTCGAGAAAAAAAATTCCCTACTTGGGTAATTTTTATTGTGCCATAAAACGCGTTATATTTGATTTTGGGATTTCCCTTTCGATGTAACTCCCGAAACGACCAATGGGGAAATTAAGATTCCGCAATTTAAATAGTGTTGGTCAGCATTTGAAACGTATTTTGTAGGGTTGCATTATTAACGTGTTAGCAACCCAGTAATGTAAAGTAATCTGATTTTGTTCTTGTTTCTCTTCTTAATATTTAATACATTAATTTGGCTTGTGTGCTTATTTTCATTCCTGCCATAAAAAAAATCATAACCTGCCACTAAGCGTTCTCGCAGACGTGATCTTTGTTCTGATAATTCTATTTTTTTTTCCTCCACCGAGGAAAATTTTTTAAACGTGGACTTGGCATTTTTCACCGGTGTAATTAAAACTTGGTCATTGAAGGAAGTAAAATGAAGTGTTGGAATGCCCTAATCTTAAAATTTTATTTTTCAATTTTTTTCAAAAAAAGTTGAATAAATTTCGACTTTTTTTTAAAAGCATCAATTAGTATAAAACTGTGAGAAATGCCACGCAGCAATTTAATTAAACAAGTGATATTCATAATAATTTATCCTCGTTACGTTCAAGAAAGTAACCGAAATAGCCATTTAAAAACATACCGAATCACTAAAAAAAGCTGCTCGGTAAAATTTTACATCGCTAATTATGCTTTTTGCGGGGAAGCAATTACGTTATAATGCTTTTGATGTAATATCTTTTTTAATTAAAGAAGTTACTGCGTTTTTTTAAGGCTATCTATTTGTCTGTAAATTGGATGTACATACAATTTGTTAATTTTTTTTGCTAGCTTTGGAATAAATAAAGTTGGGTAGTAAATTTTCAGCAATTTTTTGTAGATTGATTTAGTTCAAGTTGAAAAAAAATTTAGTAAATGAATATTTATCTAAAAAAAAATGGTATTCCAACTTATGTACGTAGGTACCTTCCTACCTATCCATTTATCCAACTTTTGCACACTCTCTTTTCCTTCCTTTCATTTCAATTCCAAAATCAGAAAAGACTCCAATTTAGCTCCAATGGCAGGAAGAGGAAATTTAAAATTTACAACTTGAACACCATTTTGTCCTACCTTTCTTTCCTAAAATACAATTTTTCCATTTTTTAAAAAACTCTTAAACTCAAAATTAAAGGTTTTTTAAAAAGTAAAACATCGCTTTTGCCATGTTTCTGACTCAAGCTCAATTTTTCTGACTAAAAATGTATTTGTTTGACTGTAAGGGGCAGCCTGTCCCTCTCTGCTCCCTCTTATGGTGTGGTCCTGACCTATTAAGCAATTCATGTTCATAATCAGCAAATTAATATATCAATAAAATTTTTGACTGAAGCCAAAAAAAAGTTTCAATTCATATTTTTTTTTTAATTTAAAAAAATGGATAAATCAAAATTTTAAATAAAACAAGTTTTCATCAAATTTCTCAAAAATTCTCAAAAGCAAAAAAAATTATTGACGTACCTTAATATATGTATTTGAGTTGAAAAGTTAAAAGCAAAGCATCAAGATAAATAAAATTTTTTCAAAAATTAAGTAGGTGCCTAACTGCCTGCATAATCATTCTGTAGCATTATTGGCCCAGAAAAATAGATAAACTGGATGCAATTATTAGCAGATAACTGTTTCAAATAACATTTAATTAAAAATAATCAAAAATCATCAAGACTCCGCAGGACAGCAAATTGAAAATGAAAGGCAAAGTGAAGATAATTTGATTCACGTTATTTATGTAATTTTTATCATGAATAATTATTATACGTCAAGTATTTTTTCCCAATTTTCATCCTACATTTATCTCATTTCGATGCAATTTTCTAAATTTAACATTCTTTGTAGGCTACTTAATTTGAAAGTAAAACGAAACCCCAACGAGTTGATACTTTTTTCATGCACCAGATTAAAATTTCAAAACGGTTTGCCCCTTTGATAAATTATTATTCAGATGGTTATAATATCATCTTGAAAAATGGGAATATTTCCATTTGAATATACAAATTAAAGCGGTTGTTCAAAAAAAAAAAAAAAATGAAAGATTTTACCATATTACGCGGTATAATTGATTTGTTTTCTTTTTGATATGGAAAAATTCGCCAAATAAGGATTAAATTTTAAAATACGATCTGTTAGCTTATAATTAAACACCGATTCGCCACGCTTACCTCGTTTCACGAGTAAAAATGCTGTCTACAGATAAATTAGTTCAAAAGGTAAGCATTTTGCACAAAAACTAAGTAAAATTGGTACTTTTAACAATTGCACGAATTCATTCACTCCTTCTATCATCTATTTTTCGATATTGCCCTTTTAAATCTACAAAATAATGAGAAAAATATAAAAATTTACTTTGTTACATCTTCCTTCTAGTGTTTTTCCGAAACTGACATTCTTCATAATACGGAAGCAGTTTAAAAAATGGAGCAATTGGTTTTGGAAATTAAAAATTATTCAACCATCGGTTACATTATGAAAAAAACTCATTGTAAAAAAAAGTCTTGACACGTTTATTTGCAAAGAAATACCGCAAACGCGAAAACGCGGCCGATTTTTTTTGAAAACTACCGAAGACTAAAGATGACACGACTAATCATCCCTTTCTCCCTCAATGCGGAAAGTTATAGCGAGAGATTGTTAGCCCAAGGAGCCAG
This sequence comes from Pseudococcus jackbeardsleyi, assembly GCA_038380155.1. Classification (NCBI taxonomy): domain Eukaryota; kingdom Metazoa; phylum Arthropoda; class Insecta; order Hemiptera; family Pseudococcidae; genus Pseudococcus; species Pseudococcus jackbeardsleyi. The sequence continues at coordinate 43,378,966 of CM076238.1, forward strand.
GCCGGAGTTAGTCCAATCAATACCGGTCCTGCTGTATTTCTGTAGCCATCTTGCTGTTTCCAGCGTGACGTCATCTGCATCTCTTCTTACCCCTTAAATGCTGTTCACACTTTGACCCCCATATTGATCATATAGCAAACGCAGATCAAGTCGACAAAAATCATAAGGACATCCGCCTTTTTCTTCTCCAAGTTTTTTTTTTTTTTGAATTGATATTTTTCCTAGATTTAATTCGTCGATTATATTTTTTTTAGAATTCAAATTTTTTACACCGATGAAGGAGAAATTTTGCTACGCACAGGAATTTCAATATTTCAACGTTTCCTTCTCGTTCGGTACGGTTTGCTTGTTCGACGCGTGGAACGAGTGAAAAAATTATGCAGTGTGACAAGTTATTCGCTCTTGCATGCGAGTAAAAAAATTAAAAGAAAATGTAAATTTATGTCCGAGTTATGTAAGAATTATGCAGGCGAATTTTTTTTTCGACGTAATTTGTTATGTGCTTGAATAAAGATACGTGTGTTTCGTAAGTGAGGGTATTTTTCATATTAGGATTTTTTCAAAATGAACGAGTTTTTGGGCATAGACAAAAATTTAGCAACGCTCCGGATAATGATAATTTAACCTGATGTAGGGCACTTTGTTCTAAATACCGTGGTCGAAGCTTCGTTAAGTGTGGATATTTTTCAATTTTTGAAAAATAGGTACCTGCGAATTTGAGTGGTATCAATTTTTTAGGAGTTATTTTTGAAATTTAAAATTCGACTAGGTGATTAATTTTTTATTTGCCCGCTTAATTAGGAAGTGGGAAGTAGGTAGGTACTTAGATATTTTAAAAATTATCTATCAAAAAATTTTTTTAAAAAAATCATTTTTTTATCATTTCAAATAAATTTGAAAAGATAGATAATCTGCTGGCCAATTTTGAAATATCCTTGAATTATTACCTAAAATTAGGCTAAGTAAATCTTACGAGTTTACAAAAATATATAGATATAGAAGTACAGCTATACAGCTTATCAATCTTTTTTACTTGGACATCTTTGTAACATTGTAACGTCGACATTTGACCAATAATTTTTCACGTTTCATCACGAATTGTTTTCTGTTCATGAGCTGTAAGATTTTATACTCGTGCTGAAAGATTTGAAAGCTCGTTGCGTATTTTAACAGCTTTTTCTTGTTAAATACTCTCAACTTTGGTATGATGTTAAAATTTATAGCGGAAGTTTAAAAAACTAATTTATAAGTTTTTTCGAAAAAAATATGAAAATAAATTTCGATGGGAAATTCTAAAAATTAAATGTGGAAATTAGCAGGGATTTTTCATAGAATTATAGGAATGATTCGTTAGTAATTAGGTAGGTACCAGATCTACTGCATCAATTGTATTTTTAATTACCAACTTCTTGCATCATTTCGCTTATTCCGTTGCGTCACATTTTGATTCCATGATAAACATGTAAGTACAAAATGTTCGTATTTTTTGGTAGCGAGCCTAAGTGAATGTACGTGTTAGGATCGCGTGATCTGCACGTGTAAATTCCCTTTATGTCATTTAATGTGATTCTTATCTTTGTCGGTTTTCCTTTACTTTTTATAAATATAATACCTTTAAAATATGTGTAAGTATCATCATTCTACGTCATTAATCCTTTTGACAGCTTTTATAGATAGGTACCTAGTTACTTACGTGGTTACTAATTCGTGTAATGAAATGTGATCGCAAGTTCGTAATTATAATTGGGGTGTGCGTTCGAAATAAAAAACATTTAGTTAATGTAAATTAACCTGTAATTAATGAGGTTTTTTACAATAATTTTCCGGTTATCTTGTCATCCGGACCTAAACCTAAAAGACTTCAAAAATAATTTTCAAGTCGGTAGTGATTTTGTAATTCGTATTGATGATGAAGAAAGATGAATATAAAATGAAATAAAATGAAACGTACTTAATTATTATAATTTTTTTCAATTTATCGACAATTTCTCCGTTACAAAAATCGTGCTCAATGTTTATTATTTTTTTTACTTACATACCTATTTCTTTTTTTTTTTTCAATGACTATTAAATTATTAAAGTTGAATAACCACTGAAATTTCTTACTAATAATTTTGTAAAAAAAATTATAAAAGCTGATTCATCTCAAAAACAAAAAAATACTTACTTTTTTCCTTCTTTCAAAATAAAAATTAAAAAAAAATTAATATTGAAATTCAGAAATTGCCAAGCTCGATTAGCTCTTCTTAGTTACATTCTGATTGGCTAAAAACTTTACCGCGTCATCTGACGTAAACCAATGAAGGAGCAGAGAATAGATGAACTTTTAGAAATCGATTTTTCACAGATCGACAACTCATCGATATGATAATCATTAATCGAAAGTTGAAAGTTCGTGCTTCGTATTATCAAAATTTGTACATTGTATGTAGTTGTATCTTCTGTGTCTGTTGTCTCATAAAAATAAAACTTGAAAGTATCTATTGACTTAAACCTGAGATTAATGGTGTTCTATAAATAATTCCGTTTATCCAAGTTGTTTAAATTATTACTGCCATATTCTTTATACTGTAAAGTAGTTTAAAAGCAATCAGTATCTTTGGAAGATTCGTTTTAGATGATTTTTAAAACGTAAGTATGGTGTTTACTCTTGATAACATTATCAACTTTTGCTGAAAAAAATTCAGACGATTGTACACATATTATATTTCGATTTCTGATATTCAGAATCGTTTGTTCAGATATTTCCACCTAAAAATACTTGACACACTGCAGAAAGTTGATAGATTTTCAAATTGAAACTGTTTCAATATTACTTATTCTTCCGAATAATTATCACAGCTTTGAATTTCAATAGGCTTCCAAGCAATGGAGGAATACGCCACAGAAAAGGAAACGGAAACTGAAAAGTTTGGAGATGAAGTTAAAGAAGATATTGATATAAATTACCTGGACATAGCTTCAAAACTACTCAACGATCGGTTATTGCTTACAGCTTTAGAGCTTCATTGTGAATTGAGCGAAGCTGGGAAGGAAATACCAAAATTGAAAGAGTTTTTTTCAAACCCTGGCAATTTTGAACAACAGAGTGCTCGGCCGGAATTATCGCCAACTATTTTGAGTACGTACAAATTTTTACCTTTCTTCATTATTTTTGTTCCTCATTTGAAAATTTATTTTGGAAAAATTTAGCACGATGGTCAAGTCAAGCTACTCTCGATTCTTTGGACATGACACGTTATTCAGAGGATGGCGAAAAGTTCGTTGATGATCGCGTCGCAGTGTTAGAATTCGAGCTACGTAAAGCGAAAGAGACGATAAATGCGCTGAGGACAAATCTCACCGTAGCTACTGGTACGATATAAATTTTACAATTTATTTTACTCGGGTGTACTTTTCATGTTGATTGTATTTTTATTATTTTTTTCTTAGAAAGCGAAACACCAACGAATAACAAAAATTCCAGAAGTTGCATTTATGATCCAATTAAACCACACGAACAACGTGCTTTAAATTATCTCATTAACGAATATCTGCTAATGCACGGTTATAAATTGACATCTATTACATTTGCTGATGAAAATGAAGATCAGGTATTTATTTCTCATTTTAGGGCGAGTCCTACTTCAAGTGTAATCTTGCAGAGTGATATTTGATATTTTATTTAGGATTTCGAAGTATGGGATGATGTTGGTTTGAATATACCAAAACCACCGGAATTATTACATTTATATAGAGATTCCATGAGAAATAGTCATGTTCTTCATGCCTCTTACCAAAGCGCTTTCACTCAAACTGATTACTGTGTTGAAGAAATCGAACTACTTGTAAGTGAAATTTAAAAAAAAATTATAATACATAAATGTACAAAAATTATCATTATTGTCTCTTTCTTTTTAGGTATCGCAGTTGGATAAATTGAAACTGAGAATAGTTGAATTAGAGGAAGAAAATAAAGAACTTATTAGCTCCTTAGATGGGTACTGATTTAAATTCAGATCATTTTGCTGTATAAATACGCTCTAATTTCTTTGAAATTTCAGCTTGAAAACAGACACTGATGGCTTAGAAACAGTAACCAGTCATTTTGCAGCTCCAACCTCGGAATCTGGATCCCTACCAGACCATTTCATCATGGTAGATTCTAGCCAGTTACCCACTGCCGAATCTAATTCCAATTCAGAACACAATAAGTAATTAAAACGATACCTCTGTTGGTTCAACCAATCTAGATAATTATCAATTGAAATAATTTAGTGCCAGTAAAACACCAGACTTATCAGAATCAGCTCCGTCCAAATTTATCGATATTGTTGAAATGGTTGACTCGGATGAATCGACGTCTCACAGTAACGAATGGTTGAAGCTAAACGATACCGAGTTTGAGAAGAAACTCAACAATAAAAACGATATATTGAGCATTTTGACTGAAAATTCGGACAAGTATGTGATCATTTTCATAAATAATGTTTTAAATCAAACAAATGTTAATTTTTCATATCTTCCTGTGTGTATTTTTTAGACACATTCCTATCAATTTCCAGAAAGAGGTTCTAAATAGATGTTATGTCGAAGTGGGAACAATGCCTGGAGCATGTTTATTGGATCAAATCGACAGCGATGATGTTTTACAAAAATTCGTTCATATTATTGCCGGAACTGTTTATAAAATTGTTTCCAATATTCCGTCTAATTTTAGAGAGGTACAATTATAACAAATTCAATCATTATGCTGAATTTTTTTACGATCTGGTTGTAGCAATTTTTCAATACCCGCGAGCAACGACGTTATGTTTGAACAATTGCTTCACCTTGATGAAGTTATTTATCCTTAACGTATGACATCATTTTTTTTTCACGAATTTCGTATGCTGTAGGATTTAATTCTATTGATAACGTATACAATCCTTCATCATCCTGATAGCAGTATTAGAGAGAAACTAATACAATTATTGTTCAATTTGAAAAAGAAGCCGAAAGATGACGAGAGAAAAGCTATTTTAGCTAGTAAGTTGGTTCATTCCTGTAGTACAACTGCGCTCATAAAAATGAAAGTATAATTTTAATCACCTGAGATAATTTTTATAGGTTTAATTTGGTTAGCATGCAATGCAGATATATCTCTGATAGAAAACGAAGTGTTACCTCTTTGCTGGGAAGAATTAAGTCATAAATATGTTGAAAAAAGATTACTAATTTCAGAATTATGTTGTGCTCTTGCACCTTTCCTATCGGTTTGCAAAATTTTTAATTCGTTTATTTTTTCTTTCCGGTCAAATAATAATATTTTCTGTATTATTTTTTATTCCAGAGTATATCCAGAAGTTCATTATTGCTATCGTTATTACAACAAATATTACTAGAAGATAAGGAAGATCGAGTGAAAGCTTCGGCCATAAATTCTATTTCTTTTATTATTACATTCATAGACGACGATAATAAATACGCCCAGGTTATTATCTAGAAGTAATTATCGTTCGTATGCTACGATTTATATTTTAATTGAACTTTGGTTTATTATAGTGCGAAGAATTATTATTTACCGCATTGCAAGACTCTGCTAGCAGCATAGTAGAAATTACAACCGTGACTTTACTTCCAATATTGGCAAAATGGGCATTTGATATTGATAAACTGCACTCTCATTTGATTCCTAGATTATTACGTTTATTGGAAACGCAAATCAAGGTTTATTTCAACAGCTCTAATAATAATTTATCGTAAAATTTGGAAGTAATTTTTGAATTTTAATCGTATTTCGCAGACTGCAGCTATTCAGCATAAAGGCGATCATGGATCTCCATTTAAGCAAAATTTTCTCTGGGAAACTAAATGTGTCTGGACAGTCTCTGCTATTAGAAGTATTCTACCTTATTTAGTGATGCATGTCACCACAGCTCAAACCGTGTTACAATCTATTCATCCTAATTTACCACAATCTATATCAAGTAATAATTTTCTTCGTGTTTCAAAACTTTCGTCAGTTTTTTTTTTTTAATTTTTTAATTTTCATAGGAACTGGCTTCTCGGATGTTTGTCGTGGTCTATGCAATCCTGCCATATTTTATGAAAATAAATATAGCCTCGGTGATATTATACGCGCTTTTGATGCCACCGTCGAAGAAAATAGCTGGCCTCAGTTGGAGTGGCTGTTAAACTTCGTGTAAGTGCATGTGACAAACGTGGTTTCAAAAAAAGGGAGAAAGAGTTGTAAAATTTACTTTTGGGATAAATGCGTTGAAAAAAAGATCACAATCTCGTAAAAATATTCTGAGATATCTTGAGCTCGAGAAAGCTGATTGGAGGGCTATAATGCCTCCAAAAGCTTCAAAAATGTTACAAAATCTCAAAACTTCAAAATTTTAATTTCCCTTTTTTTAAATTTTAAAATGTGAGGCTTTTTTGAGACACTATTATGAAGCGTAATATGATCTTTTACATTTTTTCCAATATTTTCTGTGAAACTCCAGACTGAAATAACTTAAATGAAAAATAGAAGTCAAAATTTTCAAGTTTTAAACCTTTTGAATATGAGATAGCTTCAAACTAAAATTTTCAATTGAATTTCCTATCTAGATCAGTAAATTAAAAAAAAAAAAATAGAAAACATTTTGAATGCTTTTGGAGAACTTGAGAGCAAAATTCAGCCTTCAACCCAACCTTTTTTTTTCATTGATCAGCTAATTTTTTTTGGCCAAAGTTGAGAAAAAAACGAAAATGATTTTTTTTTACTACTTCTATTCCTTTTTTTTTGACATTAAATGAAGCATTTAAATTTATGAAAATATAATTATTTGTTGATTTTTTTTTCTGATGAAAATTATTTTTGTTTGCAGAATTTCAAAATTATTGGAATGCTTGAACCAAGTAAATGTTTCCCAAGAAGAGTTACTAAAAGCATTTATAACATTGTTTCATTCCATTACTTCGGGTTTTGGTAAAATTGCAGTTGATGCGAAGGTATAATAATTTCTAAAATAGTTCATATTGAAAAATATATATTTATTACTGAAAATCATTTATTATTGCAGATTAAACCGTTATTTCAAGAGCAATTGAAAATTATCGAGTCGAAATTGGCCGATGTTTCGAAAGAGTTACCTAATTTATCTGTTTTACCTGTGTACTTATTTTCAGTGGTGGTTCCTTTACAAGTGAGTAATGAATATCAATTTTTTCAAAAAATTGATTAATGTACATGTTAAAAAATAAAATTATACCCTGAATTTTGACGATTGGATAAATGGATTGGTTTGAGTGGAAGACTTCCCTGAGAGAAAAATTGAGTCTTTCAGTTCAAAGAGGGATATATTTTGGAGTTTCAAAGTTTTTACCATTTTTAGGGAGTGTAATCTGCGTGGTATCTGAATCAGTCCTTGAAAAAATACAATTGAGTTTTTATATCTCTTTGATTCGTTGACTTTGAAATTAAATATTGCTTATTGCTCTTTGTAAATCGGGTAAAAAATACCAAACCGTAAAATTGAATATTTCTCAATATTTTCTCATATTTAAATCACTTATATTTATTTTTCAAAAAATTTCCGAAACAACTTTTTAAAATTTTTTAGTTCACACCTAAATCTAAAAATTAAGTAAATCGTAATGTTGTTACTTAACAATCCTGTCATGAAATTTTTTTAATTTTTTTGAAAATTTTCAGCAAAATCTATTCTTGTATCCCAAAAGTTTTTCTATCCAATTTTGAGGTAACCAACTCAGGGATTTGAGTTAGTTTAAAATTGAAGATTTTTCAATCCTTCTGTAAAAGAACAAGAAATAATACACAGTTTCAAGATCAATGAGTCTTAGAAATTTGTAGGAACTTGATGTGAAATTTTTCAAGGGCAGAAATCCAAAGCAACTATTTTTTGTTTTAATCCTTATATTAATTTTTTTGACCTTTTTTCAATATTTCAGGAAGTAGAAGATTTACAGAATACTTTTCGTAGATTTTTATTCATTTTACCTATTTCCGGATACCCCCTCAACGTATTGGAATTTTGTGTCAAAGAGCTCAATCAAATCAATTTTGCTCAAGAGTTACTCTTAACAGTATTATGGGAAGGTAAAATTTGAAAAAAAATTCAAACTTGAATGCCAAATCGCAATATATATTTAGAAATTAATGATTAATTTTTTACAGGAGTTGTCCATGCCAGAGAAGCTGTGAGATTAGCAGTGGTAAAATTATTTTCTGTCATCATACCATTTTCTACTGATTTCATTATTGTGAATCGTATTGTGCCAGCTATTGTAACCCTTTCAAATGATTCTGACATGTAAGTGTTAATATTCTTGATAATTCCTTTACTTTGAATCATATCATAATCGTATCTTGTTTTTCAATATTAGAAGTGTGAAGACAGCCACAATTCAAGTTTTTGGAACTTTAATTAAAGAGACTTCCAATAAAGAGGTAATGATTAATTAACCGAGCAACGCACGAACCACTTTTTTTTACCTCTTATGTCTCGGAATTTTTTATTAGATTTCAGATAAATGTTGTTTCCAACTGCAAACATTCCTCAGCGAACAAAATTTGCTAGATAATCATACCACTTTGGTGCAGTTGATATTTACCTTCGGTCAAATCGCTTCGCATTGCGATTTCGCTTTCAGAGAAGACGGTGAGTAGATTTTTATGTACCAAATGCGGCGTAAAATTTGGCCTCACCTGTCACCTCATTCTCGTTGTTCTTCAGTCCTAGTTCCGCAACTTTCCGCCTTCGCCGCGTCTACCATGCAATTAACGAATCAAACTAGAAAACAGGAACTTTCACGTGTACTTTTAGACGCATACAGCGCCGTGATTTATTGCTCTTTTACCAAAAGCACCATTACAACTGCGCTTCTTCCTGGATTAAGGTTTGTAGAAAAGTTTTTATTTTTTTCAACTTTCGTGTTGATTGACGAAAGAATTGGGAATTTTTTTATTTTAGGTGCTTAGAAGCTATTTGTGCCGATTCTATGGCTCATCGTGAAACCATATCTTCGATGATTAAAGAAGTTGAAGCCAGATCTGGTCCTGCTGAATCGTAAGTATTTTAAAATACCAAAAAAATACGATTTCTATAGTAAAAATTACCGCTGAATTTTTATTTTACAGAGCAAATAATTCGAATTTATCGTCAGTAACTGCAAATATGGGACAAGAGGTGAAACAACGAATGTCCAAAATATTCCAAACTCCTATTTCAAAGCAAAATAAATTTTGGAAAAAATAAAGCACTAATTTTTTTCTTTTAAAAAATTTTTCACGCTACAAAAAAGTATGGAGAAGTACTTTATAGTATTATTTTAGCTAGTACTTATTATTTTCTTAAACCAATGAAGCAATACCATTTATTTTCTTTGACTTGTTTCGAATGCATGTTACCTATTTATACATTTGCTGCAAATTTTAAATCCATTGAAAAAACCGCATATCAGCTTCCCTTCATTTTTTTCAATATTGCTGTTATTATTCGAAAGTGATCGAAAAATGTATCAGAAACGTTTTGTTATTAGCTGTTATTATAAAGTGTGATATAAATATTATAAAAATGTGATTTATCTGCTATACACCTATTTTATTTGTGATTGAGTGTGATTCATATTAAATATGAACGATTTAATTATTGTTTTAACTTTTTATACATTAATTGTTATTTCCAAAAATTATGTATACAGTTTAACTTGATTAAATGATTTTTAAGTCATCAACGGTGTTTTTATTGACGCCATCCACTCGAATTTCTCTCTCTCTGGAATGATAGTTTTGAAAAATGGCATCTATCATTTTTTACTCTTTTTAACATCGATGTTGAAAGGTTAAAAATGACGTTACGAGTTTTTCGGTTTGATAAATTGTTTTCCCGAAAATTTATCCTGTAAAAATACAGCAGCATATCATGAGAGCCAACATTGTTCGTGAAAAATTATTTATAAAAACTGATAAGGCGACGGAGACTGCTAGCCAGTTTTTTTTTTTTTTTATAAACAACTGATTCATAATATTTTAACCCGAATGCATGATAATTGTTCACATCTGCACCTGAGTCATACTTTTTCCTAAAATTCTTCCAATTTTATTACAATTTGAGTGATTGAGAGTAAAGTTCAATTTTTTTGACGATTTCTTTTTCCTTATCAAATCAAATTATAAAGTGATCATTCACGCGTATTGTTTGCATTTTTCAGAAACGAAAATTTGTAAAAAAAAAATAATAATAATAACAAATGAAGAATGTAACACCTCAAAGTAGTTAGTGAAAAATAACTAATACCTACGACTAATGATCGATTTCACAGCTCAATTGAAAAATAAAAATTTTTATCTTGGCTCCTTCAATTTATGTGGATACTGAATAAGCAATTCATTTGATACGCTGGAATCTCGATCTGGCCAAAGTTTAGCTCGAAAAATATTAGTTTCATTAGGAAAGTATAGGATACTGAAAGGTCTCTAATTCCCAATACATGCTTAAATATTTAGAATCATTTTTGGTCTCTTTATTAAATAAAAAAAAGGTGAATGAACAGCTCTGGGACATGACTTCTTTCAAAGTATACAGATCGTGATTTTTGAGGTCATTTTTTGTGGAAAAATCACGATCTGTATATAATTATGTACTTTGAAAGAGCTCCTGAGACGACTATACTCGACGAATGAAAATAGTGATACGCTAGTTGGATTCATCATCTCAAAATGTATTCAGGAAATACCAAAATTTTCAAAATTCAAATGTTGGGGTAGTTTTTTTCATCGAAAAACCAGTTTTTTTTGTCATTTTTGCCAAAAATGTACAACTTTGGGAAGCGATAGCTCAGCCCCCTGAGGTCGAGGGGTGCTGAAATTTTTTGGGGATGTACTTCTACCCCTAAATAACCATCAACGTGAATTTGAGCGAAATCGGTTGAAAACAATTTTCTCCTCCTTGAGGGACCCACCCCCCTCAGAAAGCAATAGGGGTGCGGACGGTGCGAATTTATCAGAGACTCTTGACATCATATAGAAGCTTTTTACGCGATAAAACCGAAGGTAACATATATTTCTTTTTAAACCACTTTTTAAATGCTATTTCTCCTGGGTAGTCCTGTTTTTCCATTATGAAAATGTTTAGACTACTTTTCAAATCCGAATTTCGACAAAAATTACAATGAGAGAAATTTTTCGTTGTTGTGTGTCTGGCTTTCAATTCAACACCCTCCTATTTCTCAATTTTTTTTAAAACCATAAATTTCTTGAAATCAAATTATCAAAAAAATACTAAACGTTTTTTGTCTTAAAAATACAGGGTGTTCCTGGAATGGACGTCCAAATTTTATTTTTGGATACAACCGGGTAACACAAAAAAACGTTGGAGATGAACATGTTGCCTATTTTGATAATTGAAGGAGCAAATGCAGGTTCCAAAAAAAATCAAAAAATTTTTTGACTAAGGGAATGGATAGGACATCGAAAACGAAACAGATTATTTTCTTGCAACTTTTTGAGGGGCTACAAAAAAATTTGTTCAAAAAAAAATTCTAAATAAATGAACCAACCAAGGGAATGAATAGTACGTTGAAAACTGAATAAAATTTGTTATGTACATTTTTTGCCTAACATCGGAAATGAAGGAGCTACAGCTCACTCAAAATAAATGGACTTCAAAAATTTTTCAAGTTTTTCAAATTTTGCGCAACCCTTAGCCCCTTCATTTTCGATGTTAGGCAAAAAATGTACTTAACAAATTTTATTCAGTTTTCAACGTACTATTCATTCCCTTGGTTGGTTCATTTATTTAGAATTTTTTTTGAACAATTTTTTTTGGTAGCTCCTTCAATTTTCAAGTTAGGCAAAAATTCACCAGATGAAAATCTGTTCCGTTTTCAATGTCCCATCCATTCTCCTGATCAAAAAATTTTTTACGTGATTTTTTTTATAACCAGCGCTTGCCTCTTCAATTATCAAAATAGGCAACGTGTTCATCTCAAGTTTTTTTTTAGTGGTACATGGTTGTATCCAAAAATAAAACTTACACTACACTTTTTACACAGATGACAGACTTTCAATTCGTGTAAAAAAATGCACCAAACTCCACACTAAGTGTACACCAGTCAAAACAAACGCCTACACTAAGTACACCGGTGTACCTTTTTACACTAGTGTAAGAAGTGCAGATCAAACAAACGCTGTGAGTGTAAGGTATTTGTTTTCATATTTAAAATCCCAAATGGAACGCACTGAACGCAGGGTTGAAATCGATAGTAAATCATCTCTCCGATTACACCGGGTGCTCGATCAATTCTGGCTCCCCTCGATACTTTTTGTGTTGAAAATTGTAAGTTGGCAATAATCTGTATTTGTTTAGATCGGAACGAAGTATTACCAACTTACGATTTTTAACTCAAAAAATGTCGGAGGGAGCACGAATTAATCGAGCACCCGGTATCAATAGTGCCTAAGCTGCTGCGAGTTTCTTTCACCAGAAAAACCACGAAGTATTAAAAACTCGTGTTCGGGCGACACATGTGTTTAATAAGGATCCTTTTATACGTAGTTAGATAGTTACATGCTGCGAAACCATTCTTTATAGAAATTATTCTTGTAGGAAAATAAAATTCATCCGAAGTCTATACTTGAAATGAATTATTTTTTTCAAATCATACATATTTGCCACAGGTGAAAAGTTTTTAAAAAAAGATTTTCAGATCAAAAATTTTTCAGTGTCATCTGTGAGTCATTTTGTTTAAAAGGCAACATTAGAGTGTTTTTTGTACCACCAAGTTAAACATATCCTGCTACAATCGTGCCGCTAAATTAATAAAAAACGAAGAGAATTATTAAAAAGTAACATCGCTTTCTCGTGCCATTAAAAAAATGTACTCTAGGCATGACTCGAATTAAATAATGGACCTTTTTGTGCTCTTCTCGCACACAGTGGTAATTTGTCAAGGCATAGTATTTGACGAATAAATATACCCCATGCCCCAATATCAAATTAGATGTACTACTACCAAGACCTATTCTGATTCTGATCTAAAATTAGCTGGTACATTGGTGAGTTACAATAAAATTTCATAATTTATTACTGTAAAAACAAGGAAAATCCCAAAAGGGAGAAAGGAGAATTTTATAGGGAAATTATAATCTCGAATGAATTAGGCGTTCCACAAATTCCAAAATATTTTTATTTGGCTTGGTTTTGGTGATTTCAAGCATACGAATTACATATCTTTTTCATTTCGCAGGAAAATAACTTGAAAATTTGACTGAGCACATCGGTGTTTGAGGCAAAAAATATAATCTACATAAAATTCTCTATTTTGAAAGTCGTTCAGTCAGTAGAACAAAAGTTACGAAAGATCAAAGCTATGAGAATATATTTTCATTTTAAATACTTCGTATTTTTTCAATTTCAAATTAAAATAACTTGAAAATTTAAGTAAGCATATGGATGTTTGAGGCATAGGCGTGACTGTAGGGTGTGCCGAGTGTGCTTTGGCACACCCTAATTTTCCCAGATTTTTCAATTTTTTTTCTATCCAGAAATAATTTTAGAAAAAACGGATAAAAAATCGAATAAGTAGGTAAAGGAAATTTTGAACAATTTTCAGATAATTTGACGAATTTGAAAACATTGTCGTTTTGGGTAGAGGAATTAACTCAGTTTTTCTCAAATCTTTTTCAGCTACAGATAGTTTTTTCTACTCAATTTTTTCGATATTTTATCAACTCAGATTCTGTAGCTGTACTTACCTCAAATGAAATCAAGATTTTTCCAGCTCTCAAATGTTTAAGTCTTCCATTGAATAAAAAAAATCCTTTTTAATAGGCGTTGAAAATTTTCTTGTAAAATTATACATATGTATTTTTTTTTTAACTTAAATAATTTGAAGATAATTTGAAAAAAAATTTTCCAGTCAAAACCAATCTTTACTGAATTTAAAAATTGGGAAAATTTTAGGAAGTTGGGAGATTTTTAAAGAGAGGTTACAAAATTTTATGAAAATTATTATTTTTTTTTGGGGGGGGGGAGGGGGGATAGTTGGGAATTTTTCAGAAAATTTAGTAGGGAATATTTTAGGTACACCTCTCCTTAACATATAACTTCGTCACGCATTTGAGTTTTTTAACATCAGAAATCCAATTTTTGATTTTTCAAAGCATTAAAATCTAAAAAAATGACTTTTTTGGACATTGAAAAATCTACTTGGTTCAAAGCTTTGCCCTCTTTGATTCAGATTTTGATTCAATACCTTATTATTTTTATTGGAATATAAAATTTTTTGGACATAGATTTTTTTAATTTTATTGGAAGGCCCAAAATTTTGTACACCCTACTCAGAAGGTTCGGTCACGCTTATGGTTTGAGGTAAGGAAAATAATCTACGTAAAATTCTCTACATGATGGGAAAAATTTGAAAGTTGTGGCGGCATGCGGCAATAGAACGAGAGTTATGAAACAAATCGCCTAAAAATCTGCAGGGGAACACAAAACGCAACCAGTTATACGAGTTGTGACGTCAACTCACTGTGCCTAATTAAATACAAAATAAGCCAGATGAAAAAAATTTGTTTTGATTATTAATAAATCAGGTAAGTGAGAAGCTTCCGACGTTCCGACTTCCGAGATGGTTGGATGGATTTTTTTTCCGAATCAGCTCTAGTTTTGATAGAACTAGAGCCTAAAAAATTGAAAATTATAAATTTCAATATTTTCAAATAGGTACCTACTTGCCAGCCAAGTAATTTTTTCAGCTATATGATAAGTAAGTAATTTAATTATGCTCACCATATCAATTTTACCAAATAAATTCGCAAAACTGATTTTAGTTGAATTTTATTTTCCTTATTTTTTTAAAAATTCCAAATAGATGATTCATTGTATGTTGAGATTTTTGAGAATTCCGTAGGTACTTGATAGATAGATTATTATTTTAACATGCAACACATCTCGACGGAAGATGTTTGCTTCATTGCTTCGAATTTCATCTTCGAAGTAGCCACTTGTAAACAGGGTCTTCAGTTTTTGTGTACTATTATTTCGGAACGTCGGACCCTTTCTAACAATAAACCCTGTGTTGTGCCAAGAACCTTCAAGATTGCTGACTGCATCGTATGTAGTACTTGTAGGCAATAAGACACAGTGCTACATCTACAAGACGATGTAAAATGGTTATCAGTTTTGTTTAAAGTAAAACTGAACGATCACGTCGTTCACGCGGCTTCACTATGTGATTTGTTTATCTAATGCGAACTATCGCGGATGTGGGTTCTGTTATCATTCTGATGTGGAGATGTGCGATATTTACCGTCATACTTTTTAAAAAAAAATCAATTTTGTGCATTTTTTAATTGTTTGGAAATTTGGAAACTTTCAAAGTGGTTGCAGTGTTGTGTATAAATTTCAATATTGGTGAAAAGTGTCTTCGAAATTTCTAATTAGAGTAAGTGAAAAAAAAATCATTACTGATTAATTTTTCGAAAAAGATATCATAATTATGTTAGGTATTCATTAGTCCAGAGTGTAGATTAGAAATGCCCTTGTTAGTGGTTATCTAAAAAGTTTAACGTTTCGTTCAATTTTAAAATTTCACTTTTTTAGAGATTTTTTTAGAAGTGGAGTATGATACTTATGGTACCTAATTTGTGTGTGTTTTGGTGAGATGACTATCTCGTCATCGTCACTGTGAACAAAATCGTTCAAGATTGAGTGGAGCTCCAGCTTCGATGATTGAAATGAAAAATTGTATCTGATAAGCGTATCATGCATATTTTTTCCAACTTGCATTCGTATGTAAATTGATCTATTGAACAAATCGTCTGAAAACTCCCTCTCTGCTGATTTTAATACCTATCTAATCAACGAATCTCACATAAAAGTTAAATGTACCTAGTTGAATAAGTCATGGCTTTTCAATTTAATATCTAAATAAAATATCAAGTTGAATTTTTTCATACCCTTTGCGGACCTACCTATTCATCCTATTTACCTCGAAACTTCAACTTGAACTTCAACTGAGTACATATCTACCTACCTTGGGCTGAATGGAAAAGATAGGTACATATACCTCATTAAGATAACAATAACTCAGTTTGAATTTAAATAAGTTTTAAAGGGGGGGGGGGGAGTAATTTGAGGTCCATTGACATTGAGCCTGAATACCTCTTATTTAGAAAAAAGGAGAGTTGAAAAGTTTCAAGTTGCAAATCACAAACACGAAAATTTCCTGATTTTTGCCAAATTACAATCACCCCCCAAAAAATTGTTGAAATTTAAGAACTTTTGACTATGAAATTTTTTTTCAATTCTGCAGGGTCACTCTGGTCTCCTTCTGATTGTGAGAAAAATAAAAAATGATTTTTGTCAAATATTTTTTATTCCATCTACATAAAATCTAAAAGGGATTGAAAAAATGTGACCCATTAATTTTTGTCGCAGTTCTGTCAACTAAAATTTCTAAAAATTGAATACCTACCTATCTAAGTCATATACAGGAAAGGTACTCCCGACTCAAAGAGTAAAATTTTGAGTCAAAACAAAAAAATCGAAAGTACACCATAACAGCATCCCCTATCCAAAATTTCAAGTGCTGAAGTGCATTTCTCGAATTTTGGCGAATTTTTGGAATTTCAAATTGCTTTATAGCCTGAAAAAATATTAGAATCGATTGAAATCGGTTTCAAGACGTTTCGGAGCCACCAAAAAATTTTGGATTTTTTTAGCTTTGAAGAAAATCCCATAAAAACAGTTCAGATGATCTTCAGCACCCAAAATCGCAGATTACTAATATTGGTGGTCTACTTGATCGAGTAATGCATAATTTTCCAAAATTTGTAACTTTTGAATTCAATTCAAATTTTTAGATGGGAAATTTTTCTGAAAAAAAAAAAGTAAAAATACATCTCATACCACACTTATTGAGAAGACGTGCTGAAAGATGGTGGATACCCAATTTTAGATATGTCGAATCGATTGAAAGCAATTTTGAGATGAGTCCGAGCAACCAGAGAATTTTGGATTTTTTTGCCTAAAACGCGAGAAAAATTTCCTTCCCAAAAATGTAGATTTGTATTCAAAAGTTACGAATTTAAAAAAATTATGCATTACTCGATCAATTAGGTCACCAATATTATTAATCCGTGATTATAGGTGCTGAAGTTCGCATGCACTGTTAAGGTTTTTTTTTCAGGGCTAAAAAATTCCAAAATTTTCTAAAAGTGGTCTGCAATAATCTCAAGACTGAGTCCAACAAAATGTCGAAACTAAAATTGCACTTTTTCAGGGAAACTGGAGTACCATACAGAAGGTAATTTCCAAAAATAACAAAACCAGAATTGAAAATTTTTTATCATTTTGAGAGCCTTTGCTCCACCGCCATGTGGCTGAACAGCTCGAATTTCAATATTGGTATTGGGTGGGTTATATTTCTGGAAATCAATCTAGACAACTGAAGAGCAAATTTTACTCTTTAGATTTTAATGAAAGTGCCTAAAATTTGACTATCTTTGACATTTTTTGAACTTGAGAAAATTTGGAAAAATTCGGAAAATTGTTCTTAATAGGTAAGTCTAGGTACCTATGATATTTAATGAAATAGGTATTGAAAAGTTGGGGATGTTGGTAATAATGAATACCTATCTTATAGTTTAATGGGGAGGAGGGGGGCTGTCGTTTGTCTAATCAATAAAAAAAGGCTAACTACCAAAAAATTGTAATAAAATGTTACAGAAATGTCAAATCTAATCATAATTACTCCAGTTTATTGAAATTGCTGAGCTAGGTAAATATAGTTTTGAATATTAGGAGAAAAGTTCTGAAATAGATGGGTTCCAAAAATGTTGATAAAAACTGAAAAAAATTGATATTGGACATTTTCCTTTGAAATTTGAAAAATCACCGATGTTTGCTCCGAACTCCAAAATATTTTTCTATCAAATCTCCCTTTCAAATTAAATTGGGTAGGTACTAGGAGTTAACTTCATCAATTTTCGTCAAAAATTCGATAGGTACCCACATGAGTGTTAATAATCTGTAGATGTTTTTTAATTTTTATCTTCTTTGTAGTTGATTATTGTATTCTTTTGAATATGTTTTGCTTCGAAAAATTTTCCAATTAACCACTTATACTTATTTAAAAGAAATACCTAATGAATCATGTTTATTAGTTACTTTCTATTAAATCTAGGTAGATGTACTAATTAGTTCTGAGCTCCAGTTCTTCCTTATTGCGATAACTTTATCTTTTTAAAAATATTTTTATAGGTACTTTTACGTATATTATCAATTCATTTCGTAAATTAATTCAGATTTAGTAGGTATTAACTCATTCCATTTCATCTATTAATTTCCAACCTATAAAATCTTACCCACACCTTTTATTCGTACAAATGCAAAATCTTACAAAATCTTACTCACTTTTTATTCTCATACAAACGTGAAATGTTTACTTTTTAAAAATACAGCCGTATTTGTTATTTCGAACAAACCTTTCGGTATCACTTTGGTAATCACTCGTGCAGCGGAAGACGATAAATTTTGTTTAAATAATTTATCTTGTGTCTGGTCTTCAGGTGTGCAATACGGAGATGACAAGAATAAGTAATCCGAATAGAAAATCGGATAAAAGTACCAGCGACAGACGACGGGCCATTGTTGACTGAAAAAAAGTGTTAAAGGTGTCACGTGACGAGATTGATAATTGTTACATAAAAGAAGAAAATTACACCTTTGTAAAAAAAATAATCTACGTTTCCTTTATCGAAGAAAAATTATAAATAATGGACGCCATCGGTGAGTGTGATTCTTTTTACCTACGTGACTGAATTTTTACTAAGAAAAATATCTATAAATTATTGAGTACATTGGTATCTCACTCCCTGTGGTATAATATTTGATTTTTTCCCTACTAGAATACCATATCAGGGTAATGGAAAGAATACGATATTACCATCCGCATTTTTTATCATCAAACTGATTGTATCAATTAATAAACGATTTTAAAAAATGTCTCTTACGTTTGCTGCGGATTATATAGTCCATATCCTTACCTAGTTTTACTAAAACGAGGCCACGTAAATGTTGATATTTCATGTTGGTGAAGTTAGCTTGCAAGATGATCTTCGTCTTCTGATTGCAAGAAGCGAATTTACACGGTGCAAGTAGAAGTCAAACCTCGTAAAAATGAAGTTATACGTTTTTATCAGTGCTGCCAACTAACAACCACGACTTCTTATCACTCCCACGACTTTTTAAAACATTTTCAAAACAAAGTGGAGGAGGGGGGGTTTCTTACGTGAATACATGTATCTTTCGCTACTTAGGAATTTCTGCTGAGTCATGCCGACCGAGTGCCGCAAAAACGACACCGTCAAGTCATAGCGGACCCTCAGCCATACATTTTAAGAAAAAATTTGGAATTTTTCTATGCATAGATTCGGAGATAGACATTTTCAAAGTCGAAAGTAAGCACTTTTCTACGATATCTCAATTTTGCTGACTCATCGCGATCGAGTGCCGCAATATCGACACCGTCATGTCATACAGGACCCTTAACCTTACATTTTAAGAAAAAATTCGGAATTTTTCTATGCATAGATTACGAGTTAAAAATTTTCAAAGATGAAAGTAAGCACTTTTCTTAAATTCAATTTTGCTGAGTCATCGCGATCGAGTGCCGCAATACCAACACCGCCAAGTCATAGAGGACCCTTACCCTTACATTTTAAGAAAAAATTCGGAATTTTTCTATGCATAGATTCGGAGATAGAAATTTTCAAAGACGAACGTAAGCACTTTTCTACAATATTTTAATTTTTGCTGACTCATCGTGATCGAGTGCCGCAATACCAACACCGTCAACTCATAGACGACCCTTGACCTTACATTTTAAGAAAAAATTCGGAATTTTTCTATGCATAGATTACGAGATAGAAATTTTCAAAGACGAACGTAAGCACTTTTCTACAATATTTTAATTTTTGCTGACTCATCGCGATCGAGTGCCGCAATACCGACACCGTCAACTCATAAACGACCCTTGACCTTAAATTTTAAGAAAAAATTCGGAATTATTCTATGCATAGATTCGGAGATAGACATTTTCAAAGTCGAAAGTAAGCACTTTTCTACGATATCTCAATTTTGCTGACTCATCGCGATCGAGTGCCGCAATACCAACACCGTCATGTCATACAGGACCCTTAACCTTACATTTTCAGAAAAAATTCGGAATTTTTCTATGCATAGATTCGGAGATAGACATTTTCAAAGTCGAAAGTAAGCACTTTTCTACGATATCTCAATTTTGCCAACTCATCGCGATCGAGTGCCGCAATACCAACACCGTCATGTCATAGAGGACCCTTGACCTTACATTTTAAGAAAAAATTCGGAATTTTTCTATGCATAGATTCGGAGATAGAAATTTTCAAAGACGAACGTAAGCACTTTTCTACAATATTTTAATTTTTGCTGACTCATCGCGATCGAGTGCCGCAATACCGACACCGTCAACTCATAGACGACCCTTGACCTTACATTTTAAGAAAAAATTCGGAATTTTTCTATGCATAGATTCGGAGATAGAAATTTTCAAAGACGAACGTAAGCACTTTTCTACAATATTTTAATTTTTGCTGACTCATCGCGATCGAGTGCCGCAATACCGACACCGTCAACTCATAGACGACCCTTGACCTTACATTTTAAGAAAAAATTCGGAATTTTTCTATGCATAGATTCGGAGATAGACATTTTCAAAGTCGAAAGTAAGCACTTTTCTACGATATCTCAATTTTGCTGACTCATCGCGATCGAGTGCCGCAATACCAACACCGCCAAGTCATAGAGGACCCTTACCCTTACATTTTAAGAAAAAATTCGGAATTTTTCTATGCATAGATTCGGAGATAGAAATTTTCAAAGACGAACGTAAGCACTTTTCTACAATATTTTAATTTTTGCTGACTCATCGCGATCGAGTGCCGCAATACCAACACCGTCAACTCATAGACGACCCTTGACCTTACATTTTAAGAAAAAATTCGGAATTTTTCTATGCATAGATTCGGAGATAGAAATTTTCAAAGACGAACGTAAGCACTTTTCTACAATATTTTAATTTTTGCTGACTCATCGCGATCGAGTGCCGCAATACCGACACCGTCAACTCATAAACGACCCTTGACCTTACATTTTAAGAAAAAATTCGGAATTTTTCTATGCATAGATTCGGAGATAGACATTTTCAAAGTCGAAAGTAAGCACTTTTCTACGATATCTCAATTTTGCTGACTCATCGCGATCGAGTGCCGCAATACCAACACCGTCATGTCATACAGGACCCTTAACCTTACATTTTCAGAAAAAATTCGGAATTTTTCTATGCATAGATTCGGAGATAGACATTTTCAAAGTCGAAAGTAAGCACTTTTCTACGATATCTCAATTTTGCCAACTCATCGCGATCGAGTGCCGCAATACCAACACCGTCATGTCATAGAGGACCCTTGACCTTACATTTTAAGAAAAAATTCGGAATTTTTCTATGCATAGATTCGGAGATAGACATTTTCAAAGACGAACGTAAGCACTTTTCCACGATATTTCAATTTTGCTGACTCATCGCGATCGAGTGCCGCAATACCTACACCGTCATGTCATAGAGGACCCTTAACCTTATATTTTAAGAAAAAATTTGGAATTTTTCTATGCATAGATTACGAGTTAAAAATTTTCAAAGATGAAAGTAAGCACTTTTCTACGATATCTCAATTTTGCTGACTCATCGCGATCGAGTGCCGCAATACCAACACCGTCATGTCATAGAGGACCCTTAACCTTACATTTTAAGAAAAAATTTGGAATTTTTCTATGCATAGATTAAGAGTTAAAAAATTTTCAAAGATGAAAGTAAGCACTTTTCTACGATATCTCAATTTTGCTGACTCATCGCGATCGAGTGCCGCAATACCAACACCGTCAATAGATTCGGAGATAGACATTTTCAAAGACGAGAGTAAGCATTTTTCTACGATATATCAATTTTGCTGACTCATCGCGAAATTTTAAAAAACATGAGGTTGAAAATTTTTTTCATCTACCGAGTTATTTTCGAATTAGGAAAGAATACCAAAAACTGTTTTCTAACTGTACAAGTGTTTTAAATTCATATATTCTCAAAATTTTTCCAACGTGGATTCAGAAACAAAATTGAAATTATATTTCTTGAAATTTCTTCTTGTTCGAAAACTTTTCTAATAATTTTGAAATTTCAATTTCATGATTTTAAAATTTTATTTTGAATTAATAATAAGAAAGAATTTTCAATAATTTGAAAAAAAAAGAAAAAAAAATCAAAAGATTTGAAATAATTTTACTGATGAAAAAATTGAAAATTAGACACTTTTTTAAAAGGACAATTAAGCTGAATAAAGAAAATTAGACTTGAAAAAATTGAACTCAAAAATTGGAATACATTTTGACTTGAATCGTTGCGATCTCATTCATGAGAATTACCTTGGTGTAGGATAAAATTTGATTTGATTTGGTTTTCTTATTTTACTGGGCAATTTTTACCATTTGGTTTTGAAAAAATCTCAATCTTGGAAAAATATCAATGGAACGATGGAAGTCTGACTTCTGTAACTTCACTTAGAAAAACGCTTCTGCCGTATAAAATGAAAAACATTCAGTTGCTGTCTTAAAAATACCACAAAAATTGTTATTTTTACTTGCACAATTTATCAACTAATCTGCACCTTTAATTTCTTTCATCATATGTCTACTTTCATCTTTGAAAATTTCCATCTCCGATCCTATGCTTAGAAAAATTCGGAAAATTGCACGAGAGGTGAGATAGGGGGTCCTCTATGAGGTCACAGTGTTGGTATTGTGGCACTCGATCGCTATGACTCAGCAAAATTGAATTTAAGAAAAGTGCTTACATTCATCTTTGAAAATTTTTTAACTCTTAATCTATGCATAGAAAAATTCCAAATTTTTTCTTAAAATGTAAGGTTAAGGGTCCTCTACGACTTGACGGTGTTGGTATCGCGGCACTCGATCGCGATGAGTCAGCAAAATTGAGATATCGTAGAAAAGTGCTTACTTTCGTCTTTGAAAATTTTTTAACTCTTAATCTATGCATAGAAAAATTCCAAATTTTTTCATAAAATGTAAGGTTAAGGGTCCTCTATGACATGACGGTGTTGGTATTGCGGCACTCGATCGCGATGACTCAGCAAAATTGAATTTAAGAAAAGTGCTTACATTCGTATTTGAAAATTTTTAACTCGTAATCTATGCATAGAAAAATTCCGAATTTTTTCTTAAAATGTAAGGTTAAGGGTCCTCTATGACATGACGGTGTTGGTATTGCGGCACTCGATCGCGATGAGTCAGCAAAATTGATATATTGTAGAAAAATGCTTACTCTCGTCTTTGAAAATGTCTATCTCCGAATCTATGCATAGAAAAATTCCGAATTTTTCCTTAAAATGTAAGGTTAAGGGTTATCTCTGACATGACGGTGTTGGTATTGCGGCACTCGATCGCGGTGAGTCAGCAAAATTGAAATATTGTAGAAAAGTGCTTACATTCATCTTTGAAAATTTTTAACTCGTAATCTATGCATAGAAAAATTCCAAATTTTTTCTTAAAATGTAAGGTTAAGGGTCCTCTATGACATGACGGTGTTGGTATTGCGGCACTCGATCGCGGTGAGTCAGCAAAATTGAAATATTGTAGAAAAGTGCTTACATTCATCTTTGAAAATTTTTAACTCGTAATCTATGCATAGAAAAATTCCAAATTTTTTCTTAAAATGTAAGGTTAAGGGTCCTCTATGACATGACGGTGTTGGTATTGCGGCACTCGATCGCGATGAGTCAGCAAAATTGAAATATTGCAGAAAAGTGCTCGCTTTCGTATTTGAAAATTTCTATCTCCGAATCTATGCATAGAAAAATTCCGAATTTTTTCTTAAAATGTAAGGTCAAGGGTCCTCTATGACTTGGCGGTGTTGGTATTGTGGCACTCGATCGCGATGAGTCAGCAGAATTGAAAAATCGATTAAATAGAGATATCAAGAAAAAAACTCAAGTGCTCAAACTTGAAATTTCTATCTCCGAATCTATGCATAGAAAAATTCCGAATTATTTCTTAAAATGTAAGGTCAAGGGTCCTCTATGACTTGACAGTGTTGGTATTGCGGCACTCGATCGCGATGAGTCAGCAAAATTTAAATATTGTAGAAAAGTGCTTACGTTCATCTTTGAAAATTTTTAACTCGTATTCTATGCATAGAAAAATTCCGAATTTTTTCTTAAAATGTAGGGTCAAGGGTCCTCTATGAGTTGACAGTGTTGGTATTGCGGCACTCGATCGCGATTAGTCAGCAAAATTGAAGTATTGTAGAAAAGTGCTTACATTCATCTTTGAAAATGTCTATCTCCGAATCTATGCATAGAAAAATTCCAAATTTTTTCTTAAAATGTAAGGGTAAGGGTCCTCTATGACTTGGCGGTGTTGGTATTGCGGCACTCGATCGCGATGAGTCAGCAGAAATGAAAAATCGAATGAATAGAGTTATCAGGAAAAGAACTCAAGTCCTCAAACTTCAAAAATTTCTATCTCCGAATCTATGCATAGAAAAATTCCGAATTTTTTCTTAAAATGTAAGGTTAAGGGTCCTCTATGAGTTGACGGTGTTGGTATTGCGGCACTCGATCGCGATTAGTCAGCAAAATTGAAATATTGTAGAAAAGTGCTTACATTCGTCTTTGAAAATTTCTACCTCCGAATCTATGCATAGAAAAATTCCGAATTTTTTCTTAAAATGTAAGGGTAAGGGTCCTCTATGACTTGGCGGTGTTGGTATTGCGGCACTCGATCGCGATGAGTCAGCAGAAATGAAAAATCGAATAGAGTTATCAGGAAAAGAACTCAAGTCCTCAAACTTCAAAAATTTCTATCTCCGAATCTATGCATAGAAAAATTCCGAATTTTTTCTTAAAATGTAAGGTTAAGGGTCCTCTATGAGTTGACGGTGTCGGTATTGCGGCACTCGATCGCGATGAGTCAGCAAAATTGAAATATTGTAGAAAAGTGCTTACGTTTGTCTTTGAAAATGTCTATCTCCGAATCTATGCATAGAAAAATTCCGAATTTTATCTTAAAATGTAAGGTTAAGGGTCCTCCATGACTTGGCGGTGTTGTTTTTGCGGCACTCGGTCGGCATGACTCAGCAGAAATTCCTAAATAGCGAAAGATACATATATTTACGTAAGAAACCCCCCTCCTCCACTGTGTATTGAAAATGTTTTAAAAAGTCATGGGAGTGATATGAAGTCGTGGTGGTCAGTTGGCAGCACTGATAATAACGTATAACCTCATTTTTACGAATTTTGACTTATACTTGCACCGTGTAAATTCGCTTCTTGCAATCCGAAGACGAAGATCATCTTGCAAGCTAACTTCACCAACATGAAATTTCAAATATTTAACCGTTTTTAGATGTGGTTTTAAAGAATGTCCTGTTATTTCGGCACCTTTCACATTATTCTGTCTAACGACATTTGCAGTTGTTACCCAAGCCTAAGGAATCTGTAGGTATACCCTTCGCAGGCGTGTAAGGTTTCACAAACAATTGCGTGAAAAGATTCCAAGCCATTTATTCTCAGTATGGGGGTTCGATGGTATTTCACCGGACGGTTTCCTGTATCGATCAATTCTAAACGTCATTTTCGGAGTAATTTGTTTGTAAATCATTTTGAATGTCAATTTTGAAACGATTTATTTCGGAATTTCCATTTCCCCAGATAATTAGGTTAATCTATGTTTAGATATCATCCTAGATAATTTTTTCCTGAAATTTCCAAATGACTGGTATATTTTACAGATAACCCATCATATTTCTCTTTGCCGATCGAAGCTCAGAAAAAAACTCGAACTAGTTTCATGCGTAAGTGGAACGAAAGCAGATCAAGTGCCACCCTGCCAGCGAAATCAGCCACCAAAAAAAACACTCCATCTTCCGGTGCCAAGCGTAATTTCAAATCATTGATGAGAGCTAACAGCGCAGACACTCAGCTTTTGGTTCAAGGCAAACCTCGACCATCCGACTTAGCACCCTCGGTGTATTCGATCAAGCATCAAAGACACCGAAGCGTTGGAAACATCATTGGTTCGAGGGATTTACTTCATCAAGACATGGTGCATTGTGGAGGTGTCGCCAACGACGACGGAGATGTTTTTTTACCCGACGCTACGAATAAGAGCCAGCAGTATTATAATGTGCCTAGTTTAACCGCTCAACGAGGGACCGCCGGCGCAAGGAGACATTCGATTGGATCGTTTTTGAATCGTGATCGAAGCTTTAGTGCCAGCGATGATCGTGCTAGGGAGGTGTCGATTAGGCAGAAATTTAAAAGGATTTCGATCGAAAAAGGTGAGCATTTTTTGATATTTCGTATTTCATCTATTCTTAAGCTGAAGGGAGGAGGGGCCCTCTGAATGAATTTTTTTGAAGCCATAGCCATTTTTTGAAAAATTTTGGAGTTGGAGGGACCAGACTCCTCCTTCTTACTGCATCTATATCCGATTATTTTAGATACTGCTCAAGCTTACCTCTTGTAAATACCTACTTTTTTGACAAGACGTCTTTATAAAAAAGATCACCATTACTTTTAAAATTAGTAACACGCGTATGAACGTTATCAAGATTAATTTAACGCGTGTTACTTGTCGTTATGTACTTGGAAAATATCTTAGGGTGAAGAGTCGTGACTTTCTTGGTTCGAATCTAATTTCTAATTCCTATAAGGTGCCTAGACCGGTAGATGATGCTGGTTATAGATTCGGAGACTATTGTTGCTTGTTGAGTTAAAGTGGGGTTTATATTTTCAAGGTTTGTTTTATTAGCGAGTCTCCCTTCGAGACGTGATGAGAAGAAAAGAAACGTGAAAACGCTATTTTTCTTGGTATTTACCTCCCGATGTTAGATTTTTTTTACCCTCGTTTAAATTTCGTATGTGACGAGTGGTTTTTTTTTTGTTCATTGCTTCATTTATTCGTCTGCTGATGAAATTCTATTTATTCTTTATTTTGCTCCCCTTTTCCAAAATCTCATTTGAACCTGATAAATTCGTAATTATTTCTCCTTTTCAATTTAAGTATTTTGATTTTTTTTTTTTTCATTAAAATTTCCATTATTTTAGGATGCTTTACCTACCCTGGAGTGGCTGGAGTCAAAAATTCCAACTTCTTTTGATAGAAACCTTGTTTTATTTGATCGAAAATTTTACTGCAGCTGACACTAAAGAAAATGTGATTATTAAAATACCCCAATCGTACCTATATCTTTAATTCAAGAAATTAATAGATGTTATCCCTTCTATATTTTTTATAAATGCATTAAAAAATTACAGTATTTACGCCGTGGCGTCAACAGTTTTTTTTTGGAGGGTACAAATTGGTATTAAGACTTGGGATATCAGAAAAATTTTCGAGGAAGAGGCAAAAAGGAATTTTTTTCACTTTTTTATTTCAAATAATTCATACAATCGCTAATCGCAATTTTGTTCACGCCCAAGCGAATCTTTTAAAAAATTGAGTTTTTAATCCCCCCCCCCCCCAAGATTTTTTTCATCTTTCAATGCTTTGAAAATCTATATCTGATGTGATTTGAGGGGCAAAGGAACTCTGTACCCCTAGTACTCCAATCTCCGGCGCCACTGATTTTAAAACTTTTTAGCTTAATTTTCTGGATTGGTATTTTTTCAAAAATTGTTTTCAGACAAAAAAAAAATCAAAAAATTTTCAGAAAATGGGAATATACAGACTGAGGGAGAAAAAAATGAAATACAAAATTTCACCAGTCATCAGTAAAATTCAAATTCAACCAATAAGAAGCCAATTAGGTGAAAAAAAATAAACAGAAAATCATTTTTATATAAAAAAATAATCGTCAGCTATCCATACAACAAGTAAAGAAAAATAATTCAACATTCCACCGGCCATTTACAAAAAAATGCAATCGTTATAAAGAATAACAAGAAAACAGTTCAGAAGAAAATTTAAAAAAGCCACTAAAAAAAATTGAACTATTCTCAAAAAAAATCAGAAGAAAATACAAATAATCAGCCATAAGCAAAAATAAAATCAACCAATAAAAAAATTGGATAATTAGAAGCAAAAAAACGAACGTAAGTACGTCATCAAAAAACCTTGTCAATTTTTAAAAAATCAATAATCCAACCATTTTCAATCCGTTGCCTATCAAAAAAACAAAAAAAGAAAAGAAAAAAGAAAACAGTTCAGAAGAAAATTAAGAGAGCCAATTCATCCTCAAAAAAAAAGAACAAAAAACCGAGACATTCTTGAAGAAAAATCTACTTTTTTTCAGAAAAAATTAGGTACCTAGGTACCCATTTTTTTTTTTTCAAAAAAAAATTTTCCTTGCGTTAGCCAGAACCGATCCAGTTTCCGGAAAAAAACCACACAAATAAAAAACATTTTAGGGGGGGGGGAGAACAAAAAACACCTTTTTCGAAAAAATATCCGATTTCGCGGGGGAAACCAAAAGATCCGAGTATTTTCAGATGTTTAGAAAAACCCAACATTATATTTAACTAATTTCAAAAGAAGACTCAAACGCCATTTTTTGGAAAATCTCCGAGTCATTTCGAGAAAAATAGAAAAAGCAAATTTTTTCAGAGAAAACAGGCATTTACAGTTAGATTGAATTTTGACACATTATTTTGTCAAAAAACCTAAATCTCAAACCCATTTGCCATAAAATTGAGATTTTTCAAAACGAACAAAAATGTATTGTTTTTAAATTTTTTCAAGTTTTTGAAAGTCAGACAAAAGTTTGGAAAAATGTCATTAAGCTTATAGGTGGATATCAATTTCCTTCAAAATTTCTCCTCAAAATTTATTTCAAGTTTTTAGAAGACAAACAAAATGTCAATACGTCTATTGGGAAGTTCACTGTCCGCGGGGAGCGCTGGTGTCAACTAACGAAAAAGTGATACTGTATGTTATCATTACCACTAATCTGAATATGGAATTGCATTTATTCAAAATGAAAAATTGAAATAACTAAACAATTTGAGTAAGGACGTAGATGTTTGAGGTAGGGAATATCATCTACGTGAAATTCTCTACAAAATGAAATAAATTTGAAAGTTGTACCGGCAATAGATCGAAAGTTATTAAAGTTCAAAGTTACAAAAGTGAGTTTTTTTTTGGCGAATATTACACATTTTTTCATCTTTACATTAGAATAACTAAACAATTTGAGTGAGGACGTTGATGTGTGAGGTAGGGAATATCGTCTACGTGAAATTCTCTACAAAATGAAATGAATTTGAAAGTTGTACCGGCAATAAATCGAAAGTTATTCAAATTCAAAGTTACACAAGTGAGTTTTTATGGCGAATATTACACATTTTTTCAACTTTAAATTACAATAACTAAACAATTTGAGTAAGGATTTAGATGTTTGAGGTAGGAAATATCGTCTACGTGAAATTCTCTGCAAGATGAAATAAATTTGAAAGTTGTACCGGCAATAGATCGAAAGTTATTCAAGTTCAAAGTTACGGAAGTAAGTTTTCATTGCAAATACTTCGAAGTGTACCATTTACACTGCATGTTGAAATCAATTGAAATGAAATTGAATTTAATAAAAATTGGTAACTTATCATCCTCACCTCAAAGATGAATGTGTTCGCTGAAAAATTTAAAAAAGTTTTTATTTCAAGTGGAAAAAACACTAATATTTGCCATAAAAACTTACTTTCGTAACTTTGAACTTGAATAACTTTCAAAATTTCAATCTATTGCCGGTACAACTTTCAAATTTATTTCATCTTGTAGAGAATTTCACGTAGACGATATATCCTACCTCAAACATCTAAATCCTTACTCAAATTGTTTAGTTATTGTAATGTAAAGTTGAAAAAATGTGTAATATTCGCCATAAAAACTCACTTGTGCAACTTTGAACTTGAATAACTTTCGATCTATTGCCGGTACAACTTTCAAATTTATTTCATTTTGTAGAGAATTTCACGTAGACGATATTCCCTACCTCAAACATCTACGTCCTTACTCAAATTGTTTAGTTATTGTAATGTAAAGATGAAAAAATGTGTAATATTCGCCAAAAAAACTCACTTGTGCAGCTTTGAACTTGAATAACTTTCGATCTATTGTCGGTACAACTTTCAAATTCATTTCATTTTGTAGAGAATTTCACGTAGACGATATTCCCTACCTCACCCATCAACGTCCTCACTCAAATTGTTTAGTTATTCTAATGTAAAGATGAAAAAATGTGTAATATTCGCCAAAAAAAACTCACTTTTGTAACTTTGAACTTTAATAACTTTCGATCTATTGCCGGTACAACTTTCAAATTTATTTCATTTTGTAGAGAATTTCACGTAGATGATATTCCCTACCTCAAACATCTACGTCCTTACTCAAATTGTTTAGTTATTTCAATTTTTCATTTCGAATAAATGCAATTCCATATTCAGATTAGTGATAATGATAACTGCTAGTGTGGCGCGAATATTCTAGTATTCGAATAGTATTCGAATATCGGGAGAGCGAATATCGAATATTCGATTATTCGAATAGTATTCGAATATCGGATGAAAAAATATTCAAAAACATTAAAACGCGTTAAAATTCTGCGAAACATTGAAAAAGTAGTTCTTTTGGTCGCTTAGAAACATAATTGAACGCTTAGTAGCTGTAATATTCCAAAATTTAAATTTAATTTTCGTTTTTTTTAAAAAATAATTTTTTTTAAATGCTAGCTTTACATACTTTACTGAAATCCAAACAATTGAAATGTTTACAATTTGAAACATTCGAATACTATTCGAATAATCGAATATCTCATCGAATAGATATTCGAATAGCGAATATTCGATATTCGCACCACACTAATAACTGCACGCTCACTTTTTCGCGACTTGTTTAAACTGCCACCAGATGTCAGTGATTTCACAGTGAACTTCCCAATAAAAAAATAACCTTCTAGGTACCAAAACATCTAACCCCTGCCCAAACAGCTACATAAAACATGTCAATTATTTTAAATAATTTTACAAAAAAACATTCAATTTCTCAAAAAAAATCACTTCCGCCACTTCCACCAGTCATCAATTCAAAATAATTTTTGCATTATTTTCAACACCCCTCCCCCCTCCAGCCCTAAAATTCTAAATTTTTTATTAAATTATGAATTTTCAATTCTGTAGCTCTGAATTTCTAGCAACAACTCTTCGGTGCCTACTACACATCAGAATTTGATAAGCGCAACGCGGGCTTTTTATCATTTAAAAATGACGAAGAGGGCATCGACCTAGAATTGAATTAAAGTTTCCTTGAAAATTAATAGAAATAAACAAAGTTTAATGGGAATACACGTACACAGATTAGTGAAATGTGAAACAGGAAGTTTAGTTGATTTCATACTTCGAATGCATAGATATAGGTACCTATGAAAAAAAGAGAGAAAAAAATATACCACGGGTGTTTGATTCAAACATCACAGAGTAAATTCAACAGGAAGTTTATTCTAGACGATATCGTTCAATTGAGAAAAAGATAACCGATAAATCGTTTTATTGAACAGTACGGATTTTTTTAAAAAAACATTCGTGTTTGCCCATGTGCCGTTTGTTTTTGCTTTTTTGAATGAACGAGCGAAACATCGAGACTGGTTTGCTATCTAGTGTGGAGAAGATGAATGGGATTCCTCTCGGCTCTCTGTCAAGGTGGTGGATGTTCGTCGATTCGTAGGCAGATTTTTCGTTATATTTCTTCTTCAACGAGAGACGTGTAATTAATGACATGAGTCGATTTATGTACCTACTTTGCAGTATATCATTTTGTTTTATACTTTGAAGTTTCTGGTTGTAATTTATATCAATTTTTGAATTTAAAATGTTACGAATAGTCGTCGCTCGAGAATTAATTTTATCAAAAAATTATAAAATTAGGTCATTTTTGGTGAAGTAAGTAATAAATTGATCAAAATTTAAAACAATTTCGTTAAAGGCTTTTTAAATAAGATTTTCTCTCCTTTTTTTCTCATTTTGTCAAATTTTACAAAGCCATTATACTACATTTCTTTTTTGGAAAGAGGAAGTACAAAATTGCAGTGTGTAATTTAATTTACGGATGAATCATTTTTACGGCAAATAACCATCGATCCCACGCGGTTGATCCGAAAACGACGTCATTATTTCGTTCGCACGTACTTGTGAGTTCAAATGGAGCAGCAAAAATCAAGATTTTTGCAAACACATGCTCCTACTCTTTATCGCCGGGGTATTTTCGAACGACTTTCCCCCTTTTTTTTCCTCCGATCCCACATCTGTTTCTAGTAAAAATCAATTCGAGGAAAATTACGACTACGAGTGTGATTGCTACGACGTAAATGGTTCGTAATTCGCATGTACGAATGAACTCGTCGCTTTAAATTTTACTGTGCAAGTATAAATAATTGTGCAATACGCCTACGGGTGCAAATAAAAAAACCACGCGAGATCTATGGCACAGCATGGCAGTTCGTCATTACTATTTAACCAATCACGTCGTACATAACGTATGTATTTCCAGTACCTACCTAATTTTTATTACGTTTCGAGCCATATCGTACGCTTTCTTTACGATGTTTATTTTTGAAATTTATAATGTTTTGAAGAAATTTACAAAATTCTACTTTTATTGCGAGATCATGTTATGTCTGCAGCTCGTATGTTGTGTACGTTTTTCTATGATCTAAAGGAGGCTGTGTTTATTAGCTGCAGTTTGTGCAGTAATGAGCAACTATTTAGATACGTAAATGTACTCCGAAGTATGCGAATAAGTATCACGAGAGTTCAAGTATTGAGCTGCTATTTATATGTATGTAGGTAGTAGGTACATATTTGTAGCCTTGGGCCTTAGATAAGGTTTATGGATACCTATAATAGGAGTTTATGAAGAATTTCGAGTTGTATACTGAGATAGAGAATTGAAACTTGGAATACCTATTTTTTATTTTAATTGAGAAAAAATGAAGAAGTCGTTCCTCTTTTGAGTTTTAAAAATTCCAAAATTTCATTATAGTTTAAATTTTTTGATTTTTTATTCATTGAAACGACATGTAAGACACGACAAAAAATCGTCACAAATAACTATTTTCCAAGTTACAACATTTTAAACTGGTGTTTTTTCATCGTTTTTGAAAAAAAAAAAAAAAAAAACACAAACATCTTTTTTCAAGTATTCTACTAAGAATTACACTGGTCGACACGATTTTTGTTTCTGGGTCCTCATTGTGAAATTTGGGTTACTTTTATGTAACTAATAAACGAAATTTTTTTTTGACCAAAGTTTGCTTTGGGGGTAAGGATACTAAAAATCTGATTTTTCGAGGGCAATAAGCCTGAGCATTACAAAAAAATTTGAAAAAAAAATGTTTTGGACTAATCTTATGGAAAATTTTAGGGCGAATCCAATGCCGCGAACCACAGACCTCCGTCTCGTTTAGAAAAAAAGTTACAGCTGGTTCTTTCCAAAATTTTGTGAAAAAAACGTATTTTTTGGGGTATTTTTCGCAAAAAAGTGAAATTTAAGAGAAAAATAAGGGCTTTAATGCCATAATGACCATGATGAGAGTTGTAGAAAATTTCACGGCGAATCGAATGCCGCAAACCGCAGACCTCCATCTCGTTTAGAAAAAAAGTTACAGCTCATTTTTTCCAAAATTCTGTGAAGAAATCGCATTTTATTTTTTTGTGAAAAAGGCACAAAAATGTGATTTTTTCGCAGGTTTTTGGAAAGAATGAATGAGCTGTAACTTTTAAATTTTCCATAAGATTGGTCCAAAACATTTTTTTTCTTTTTTGTAATGCTCAGGCTTATTGCTTTCGAAAAATCAGTTTTTGCCCCTCCCCCCCAAGCAAACTTCGGAAGCCAGGATTGAGCAAGGTGATGTATTTTGATGTCTAGAAACAGAATTTTGGCATGAGAACCCAAAAACAGAACTTTTTTTTGTCGACCTGTGTTATCGTTTTCTGTCGTTTTTTAAGAAACGACAAGAAACGTCGGATCAAGAATACTTGAATTCAGGGTTTAAAACCGCTTGAAACCACAACCATTAAAAACCACCACAACCAGATTTTTTGAAAATTTCAAGTGGTTATCACAACCAATTGAAACCATTTCAAATATTTTGTAGAAAACCACTAAAAACCATAACCAACAACCAATTGATTTTCAACTCACAAAAACCACCACAACAACCACCAATTGAATCAAATTTTTCAATTTTTTCAATGATAAAATTACGTTTTTTTTCTTATTTAATTTTCAATTTTGAATCATTTTGTAACTTGTAAGACAAATATCCATACTTCCAAATGCCAAAATGCTAATTTTTCTCAAATTATGGTGAATTTCTGAAAAACCACCACCATTAAAAACCACCACAACCAGATTTTTTGAAAATTTCAAGTGGTTATCACAACCAATTGGAACCGTTTGAAATATTCTGTGGAAAACCACCAAAAACCATAACCAACAACCATTTGATTTCCAATTCTCAAAAACCACAACAACCACCACCAGTTGAAACTGAAGCGGTTTTAAACCCTGCTTGAATTAGTTGTTTTTCGTCGTTTTTTTGAGAAACGACGAGAAAAGACTGATTTAGAATTTTAAAAAATATTGGTTTTCTAGTTTTCTAGGTTCAGTTTTCAATGAAACGATAAAAAATGACGGGTTCTCGAAATTGAAAAATCTTTTTTTTTTCTATTTTTGAAGAAAAACGACCATAAATTACCTGTGTTCCAAAATAGTACATTTCAAACTGGTCTTTTTTCATCGTTTTTTGAAAAAACTCCAGAAACAACTTTCCGACTATCTAAGTAGCTTTTCGTCAGTATGGGCTGGTCATGAAAAAAAGTATTTTTTTTAGTTGATTAGGTACTTTCATAATCAGGGCCGGCGAGGGGGTGCATTTGTACCGGGCTCAAATTTTCTCTCCTCAAATATAATTAAGGGCCCGCAGGGAGCCCGACGAGAGGGGGTACGAGGGGTAAATTTGTACGAAGCCCTTAAAAAGATTTTTTAATTTGCAAAAATGAAAAAAAATTTTTTGTTCTTTAAACAATTTTTTTGAAAAATTTTCGCCCTCGCTACGCTCGAGCAGTATTCTAATCGTCATTTTAAAAATTAATAAATTTTCACTGACCTTTCAGTCAAAAATCAATCATTTTGACTGAATATCACTGATTTGAAAACATGAAAAATGAGCAAAAAAATATCACAAATTGAAGCCAAAATTTCAGTTTTTTCAACCTTTTACCAAAAATTTCCTACTTTCAGAATTTTCAATCGATTTTGACTTGATCTAAAGAATGAAAAAAAATCTTTCTTTTTTGTTTCCAAATTTCACTTTAAATCTTTGCTCAAGTTTATTCGAATAATGGAAATAGTTTGAAAATTGGTTTGAATAGGGTGGCCTGCAAAAAGCTCTGCACCGGGCCCACATTTCCTCTCGCCGGCCCTGATCATAATTCACAGTAAATGCATTAGTCTTATAAACGCCGGGATCCAAATATTTAAATTTGCTGTATTGAAAAACAAAATGATATCACCCATAATCATAATTATTCGAAATCAAAATTATCAATTACGTGCTTACATAGGTACGTGTTTTTACTTGATGATTAATTTTACTGGAAATTTTTTAATCTACTTACCTACGCAAAAAAGAACCATTTTTATCAATTTTTATTCACCATAATCAACTTACTCACCGGTTACCTATTTTTATACCGAATGCTAATGAGCATTATTTTTTAAATCGATAGGTATCATAATGTTTGAAATAATTATTTATCAATATAAATTATGCGTATAAATATTATTTACCTATAAATTTTTTTTTCTTCAAGTGAAATAAATGAGAAAAGAGACATTTACATGTAGCTTTCGACTTTATAGACATAGCAGTCATTTTCAAACATATGGTACGACGTTTGTTATGATTAATTACTGTTTTGAATTTAATTCGAGCGGAAGTCTGTCCAGACGAGAGTTATTTGTTCAAAAAAAAAAAAATCGTTAAATACTCGGTGTACTCGTAATTTCGCAGTACGATGTTCTTTCTTATTTCTCTCATTAAAATCAAAAATAAATACGAGTAGAACCTAATTAGATTTGAGTATAGAGCCTTTGTAGTCTTATTATGAAATATTTTTCAGTATAAATAGATCTCCTTTGATATTATCAGAATAACAGTCGACTATATGATTTCACAATTCGTAAGGAATGGTTGATTTCACAGAGTATTCTTTTAGGTAATATTCCTGCTTTTTAAAATATTGTTTAATATTGTTTTCAATTCCAAGTACAAGATTATCACTAAAGATACAATTGTACGGTTCGGTTTCAATACTTTTGTTTTTTCTGAGTCTTTGACCGATAATACAAATTCTTCTATTGTCTTCTTACTACGCATATGTAGTATGTACATATGATACAAAAAATGTAAAAGTCAAAGGTTTCGGTATGTTTTTGATGTTTTCGTACTGAAGTGAATCATTCCAAAACACACATTTTACCAATTTTCGTCCCATTACGAAATAGGCAGATAAAGTATTTTACCTAATATTCCTGTGTGAGAATAATCTTTGCAAAAATTCATTTTTTTAGAATTTTAGAGGTCTCACTTCTCTGAATGTGGATTATTTACCACTAAAAATAAGATTCCTTATCAGGGTGTGTCAATTAAGCCAGGTCAAGGTGATCATGATCAATTAAAAGCTTTAGACCTGAGGTCAAGCTGGCCATGCAAAGCCAAAATTTTTGACTCAAAAATCTAGTTTTTTTTTCAAAAACTAAATGAATTGTCATTTACCCTTAATGAGTGATTTAAACCCAAAAAAAGTTTTTTGTTCATTTTTTTAAAATCATGTTTGTTTGCTGAATTTGCTCGTAAAAATTCAAAAACTCGTCGTGATTTTTTTTGAAATTACATTTGTTTGAAGTTTTTCGTAAGAATTGGTTTTTTGAGGAGGAGGGGGGGGGAGGCATAAAAACGTTCTGCAAAAATCATGTAAAAAGATCAAACTAAGTCAAGCTTTTTGCTTCACAAATTTTGTGAAGCATCCTGCCTAAATTTTAGCTTCCTGCTTTAATTAAGGACCATGAGTGCTGAGCCCCACCTATTCTCATGGGATTTAACGTGAAAAAAATTGAGAAAAACAATGAAAAATGCAATGGCTCTAATGGTCAAAATTTTCATGTCATTCGAATTATTTTGGTAGATGATGATTTTAGATCGCATGAGCAAATTTTTTTCTCACCTCTGGGGGCAGAGGCCCTAAAATAATTATGTGATTTTCAAGCTGTTAAAATGTGGTTTTTATTTTTGTATATGACCCATGAAAATTTTTTTGAAAAGTGAATACATCAAAAATTTCCCTTGAGAGGTGAGCGAGGGGGAGTTTTAGTAGAGGTACCCCCCATTTTCTCACATAAAAGGGTCGGGGTAAGTTTGGTGTCATTTTCATATAACTTGACTCTCTTGAACTCGAATCTGCAATTGTGATCAAAATAATTTCAAGTAATAAAAATGATGAATTTAACCGATTTTTCGAATATTTAACCAACTTTCACCTGTGGAAAAAATCTGAAAAAATTTTGATTTTACGGGAGATGTAAAATACATTAAAAAATTCAGATTTTTTGTCCATTTTAAAATTGTGTTTTCAGGGAAATTTGAAATTTTCAGTCAGGTTCAAGGTGATTATGATGGTCGAAAATTTTTAAATGTTTACCTTGAAAATTACGTATTTTAGGGCTCCACTCCCCCCCCCCCCGAGGGTGAGATGAAAAATTGAAGTAAACTTTCCTTTGAAAGGAAATGTTGAACATGGGTATTTTTTCTCTCATCCTGACTTCTGATATTAAGTTGATTTCAAAAAAATATAAACAATTGTTTTTGACTTTTAGTCACGCAAAATTTAGTGTCGCAAAACAGGGTCTTAACATTTCTTGGAATACCTAACTCCTACCTAAGAAGAATTTTAGCTTCTGACTTTCTGATGTTTAATAAGTTGAGTTTAAAAATATACAAATTTGTAAGTTATCAAAAGTCAGCTTCTGACTTTCTGACATTAAGTTATTTTCGAAAGTATAAAAATTTATAAGTTTTCGACTTTTGGTGACGCAAAACAGCGAGACGCAAATTAACGTCTTGAAAATTTTGGAATGATCTCCCTCCCAAGAGGAAAAAACATATCCATGATAATTTTCCATCCAAAAGCTCAAAATTGAATGATGAAAAATTCCAATCGATTGTTCATGACGAGAGGATTCCCAAAATGTATTAGTTTTTGCATTTTGAGCAATTTTTGGCCAAGTTACGTGCGTTTTTCTTCATTAACTCTCCACGTAGCAAAAAAGCTATCTCTCGTCCAAATGCTCGAAATTGAATGATAAAAAAACCATTCGATTGTTCATGACGAGAGGATTCCCAAAATGTATTAGTTTTTGCATTTTGAGCAATTTTTGGCCAAGTTACGTGCGTTTTTCTTCATTAACTCTCTACGTAGCAAAAAAGCTATCTCTCGTCCAAATTCTCGAAATTGAATAATAAAAAAACCATTCGATTGTTCATGACATGACGAGAAGTTTCTTTTTGCATTTTAAGCAATTTTTGGCTGAGTACTTACGGGCATTTTTCTCTTCTCAACTTCCGACTTCCAGGCAAAAAGTCACTTTCCCTCCAAATGCTCATGAGATTTCATATTAAATCATTAGAAAAAGAAGGGCCTATCACAAAAACTCTCAATTTATGTGGAATATTGAAATTTTGAAAATTTCATTTTTAGAAAGAAATAACCACCTCAAAAAGTAAGACCCTCTTCAAAATTCAAAAATTTTATTCAAGGCACATCTTAATCACCTACGTCGTATAACATTTGCCTGACAATATGAGTTTAATTCCACTTAATAGTTTGCTTCTTTAGCTCGTCTCTTCTCAGATAAATGACCGATTATACTCCAAGCAAAGATTTACCTCTGCGTGCGTAATTAAATGCAGAGGGTGTTACGCTCATACGCTGCCTTATTGCTGGCGATATGATTATCTTTTGTTTACAAATTCAAATCTATACTTTTATATTTTCCTGTGTATTAGTATATCCTATCTATATTAGGATGGATTCGTTCAAGAGTTGAATTTTCATGACAATTAATTGACGCCAAAGGGATGTTTATAATTCAATATGACGCCCGCCGCGTTGAATAATAAAACTTCATAACGATAACCTTATCGCATGCGAAACTATTACCATGCTAATGTTGAACCATACCTTTCCTATACGGAATCTCAGCATATGTGCAAGTGCATTCGCCATAGTAGCATATGCTTTCGAAGAACTAGTCGTGTGCCGAACAGTGTCATTATGATGTTAATTTGTCAACCGATAAACCTTGAAGTAATCAATTTTCGAGAATAGTTTTTTTTTTTCATTTTTCGGTACGTGAAAAATTACATTGTGAATTTTTCGTAGAATTTAAATGATGAAGTTTGACGTGGAACGATTTTTATTTATCGGATGTTAATTCCGTTATCTATATGAAATTTGTGTTGGAGTAAGTTTTTTTTTGGGATTTTTACATTTCAAACGGTAACACTTGATATGAAATAATTTTTTAATTATTTTTTTTTTTTAAATTCGCAATCATTTATGAATTCCCTAAGAAATTTTTTTTGAAAATTTGACGATTTTAAGATAGATTGATATGATAGCCATTTTGTGTAAGATGCTATAGTTAGTAGGTATACTTGATACCTAAAATCTGTTGAAATCATCGATGGGTTTTTACTATCAAAGTTATGCCTTATGATTTTCATCGATAAAGAAAAAATTAAAGAATAAAGTAGGTACGCATCTAAACTTGACCCAAGTATTTGAACTATGCCATAGCTTTCTCATTTTTTACTCTCTGATGATACCAAAACACTAAATGAACGGAATAAATAATCCATTAATAAAATTGCTAATGAACTGATTAGGTACAATAAAAAAAGATGAATTGTTGTGAAACTGAAAAGAATCAGACAGATGTTTGAACAGTTATACTGTGATGAATTCGCGGTGGTTGGCAGTAATGGTGCTTGGTGCTGGCTTGGACATTGGCATATAATGGGAGGGGAAATTTCACCTCGAAAAAGTAATTTCTATATAAAATATTAAACGAAATCTCGTCCTGTAAAAAAAGAGTAAATTTAGCAAACTCTAGTAAAACTAAAACGAGAATTTTTGCAGAAAAATGCATTTAAAGGCCGAAAGTCAATTTCTTGCTACCTTTGATTCACAGAAATGGGTTGAAATACCTACCCTTCTTTCTCTCTGAATATTTCTCTGGTCAATATGATCTCATCACCAGCCTTTTTAAAAATTCAGTGTTCATTTTTTTGAATATGTGATGCATTTGTTTTTTCGTCAATTTACGAAAAAATTTTGAATGATTCATATAGGTATTTCCATGTACTTACCTATTCATTTTTTATGATAAAATTTCATAAATCAAGTACCTATTCAGTGTAGGTACTTTTATGGAAAATATTTTTTAAAAAGTAAAATTGAGGTAATGACCCAGTGCTTACCTACTAAAATGATTTCTTGTTTGAATTTTCGCAATAGTTCCTCTCTTCCCTACCTATCCCATGTTCATCATTCAACAAAAAAAAAATCAGAAATAACCAAAGTCGACGAGATCAAGTGCAGTCTTCTTTTTTTCTCCCCTTAGAAACTAAAAATCACTTTCACACGCAACTTTCCTTTGTCTAAAGATTTTTTTCTCGTTTTTTTTTTTTTTTTTTTTTTCAGTATCTTAGTAAAAAAAGTGAACATTTCTTAAAATTAATCAATTTTTTCAGATTTTGGGAATTTTTTTTGAATTGCAGCTGAAATTTTGAGACATTGTGATCGGGATGTCTATGTCTATACTGCTCATAAAAGCCACGAAAAGAATGAGACTGTTTATATGAAAAGGGCCAACTTTGCCACAAAAAGTTTAGAAATCGATTTTTTGCCATAATGTTGACCCTTTTCATTTAAGTACATATATGTATTATGGGCAGTCTCAAGTATAAAATTTCTTGAGTCTTCAATAACTTTTTTTTTGTTTATTTGAGCTATGTAAAAAAATATCAATT
The DNA here is from genome assembly GCA_038380155.1 of Pseudococcus jackbeardsleyi. NCBI lineage: Eukaryota > Metazoa > Arthropoda > Insecta > Hemiptera > Pseudococcidae > Pseudococcus > Pseudococcus jackbeardsleyi. Next base: position 43,420,189 of record CM076238.1, read on the forward strand.
TTTATCATTTTTCTCTACCTACTCTTGAAAAAATTTCAACTTTTCGATTTTCATTGTGATAATTTTGTTTTTCTGAAGAATAAGGGTAGAAAATACGTATGAAAAATCATAAAAATCTGGTGTTGAAAAATTTATAATATATACCTAGACAAAGTATTGATCAGGCTCACTTTAACAATACCTACTTTAACAATTTTTTCTCATAAGAGTTGGCCATTTCTTCAAATATTTACCTACCTATTTGTATCAGATATTTTCCAAATTTAAAATTTTATAGATTTTTAGCAGGCCTCAGTGCTTCGAGGAGTTCCCCATTGGTTCTTTGAAAAAATTCAGGTCTATACACTCCCCTCCCTCCAATAGACTCAAATTTTAATGTTTATGAATATTTTTTTAAATTTCGAAATGAAATATGAGGGGAGGGGGGAGGAGAAACGGTATATAAATATTCAATTCGAATAGAATTTTTATTATTCACTTTTTCTCAACTTTCAACAATCTCCCCCTCCTGAACGGAATATTCAAACGCCAAAAAAACTCTATACAAATAATATGATATTGAATTTGTTTCTAATTTTTTTGACTTTTGAACTTCATTTATTTTCTTGAAAATAAAAAGAATAATATTAACTTAATCGTAGATGTTGATACTATTTTGAAAATTTTATACATAATTCTGACCTTTTGACTCTAGAATTTTTTTTTGAATTTAGAAGCTAGCGAATCATTCAGCCAATTTAGGCGTGTGTCTATAGAGACTTATCTCTTGCCACGTACGAAGTTCATTGAACTTGTGTCTTGAACTTTTGAATTATGGAATCGAAAAACAGTCTGTCGTTTATTTATCAAATTTTTTCATTCTGGTGTCTGAAAAAAATTAATTTGATAGGAAAATTTATGAGAGAAAAAATTCCACACAAAGATCTTGGAGCTTTGAAAATAATCATAATTTTTTTTACAATTGGTTTTCATCCTAGCAATGAAAATTTTAAGAAGAGGGGGAAATTAATCTTATTTTTTTATGAAATTATTGATAATTGCTTGAAAACCACTGAACCAGATTCAAAGTTTAATTTCTTCTTGAAAATTATTTAGAATTTAACTTCCGTAGATTAAATTAAAATTGCTCTCATTTCATTCTTTTGATGAAACAAACATGTTTCTTTTGTGATTTTTTGAAAAGGGGTACCTAGCTACCTACCTAATATTCTAATTTTGCACCCTCGTCAAAAACGTCTTTTATCCCCCCCTCCCAATAAATTTTTTTATAAAATTGAAAGCTATTGTGAAATTTCATACATTGGCCTTTGCAGTATATATTTTTGACGTCAATAAATTAATTTTTTGTAATTGAAAGCATCGAACCAGTTTTAAAAAAATAATAAGTAGAGAGAATTTGTGTTGAAAAAAATAAGAATTCAACAATTTGTGGTGTGGTTGAACTTATTGAACTTCTAATTAAAAATTGGTCGAAAAAGGGTAAAGGGTTGAATACCTGCCATTTTTTTTTCTTAAAAATCAATTCGTCTCTCAGTTTTCTTGATCACAGCTCAGGTACTATAATCGTATTTTACGTCGATTTGAAACTTGACACTCAATAAACTTCAGTGACCCCCATCAATAACGAAAAAATACCATAAAATTATACCGAATTTCACAAAAATTTCGCAGACCGTCTTAACCAGCTCAAAAAAATTATGCAATAGAAACCCATGAAACACTACCATCGACGAATTCACAATATTATACAATATTACCATCGCCTGGTGTTCCTCGACTGCTACCACCAGCCATCCGACGATGGTGTTCAATCCTGTTTTACATTTGTGACGCTGAAACTCGCCACTTGGCCACTGTCTAACGTACAGCCATACAAATAAGAGTCAATATTTACAAGTGATTAAGTGCGTTCGGCGTGAATCATGTGTATTACAATTATGGTATTGTCTTTAATCATCCTCCTCAAGAATCGTCTATTAGTGCCATTCCATTTGCTTCGTAAAATCAACGCGATCTCGTGCGATATGTGAAAACAGTTCGGTATTTTGGATCAAATTTAGAGTATGGAGAAGTTATGTAACTGGGTCAGGTTAGTTTCGATTCATTTCATCTAACATGTGTTTTTTTTCGGTGCAGGTAGAAAACGGATGCAGCAGGTCTGAGGTACCTCGTCTGTGTCTATAAGTTTTATTTTTACGATTCTGCCTGGTTTTTCTTATTCTCATACAAATTATGAGTGTTTCAGGGCATGCTTTTTTTAAAAATATTTTTACGACTCGAACTTGATGGGTTCTTGGGTTTTATTTTAGTGAATTTTTGTACTGTTAGGAAAGTCAAATTTTATTGGAGAAATTTTATTCGGATTATTGCAGTATCTGTCTCTTTTGTCTATTTTACTGTTTTTTTTTTTTTTTTGTAAGTGAAGAGTCGAAAGGTAGAGGGAGAATCTAATTCAATTGTACATTCATTTTTATATCCAAAAGTGGAATATATTTTTAAAATTGATAATCAACTTCTATTTTTCCCCTTTGTAATTATTTTTCACTTAAAATTTCCAACTCTAATGACTCCATTAAAATAACCCATCGGAAATGACAATAAAAACAAGTATTTGAAGAATGTGTCACTTGAAAATGGTGGAAAAAATTAATGAGCCGATGGCGTCGTGGGTATCTGGTGCTTTCTTTCTGGTAGATATACGATACTATAGTCAATTGTCAAGGAGAGCACCTATCCAATGCGTTAACCTATCTGAAGTTAAATTACAGTAATTTCTGTACAAATAGTAAGCTGTGTATCGCCAAAGACGTACCTACCGATGACCCACTTTGATTTTTAATTATTCGATTAAGTTTTTTTTTTCAAAGTTGTTTTTTTTTCAAATATGTATATTAGTAATCATACCTTGTTTCGTATTGAAATTGTACTCGTGCTAGGTTAAGGGTTTCGTAAGAATGAGGTGAACTTTATTTTGTCATTCATACGTCGTGGTTTTTTCCCATTATTTCAATGAGTTATGTGTAGTTGGGTGCTTGTATCTGTATTTATGCGATGCAATGTGTTGGTCTAGCCCGGTGAACTGATCTGGGAGTATGATATTGTGATATAATGATACAGAATTCTCTCAGAGTAGAATTTCATTGTCAATTTGATAAATATTTCAATTATTTAGAGGCACATTTTGGCCATTGACTTATTTTTTGTTCCAATTTAACCAACATTATAATTTTAAAATTAGAAATCAATTTATCCTTATCAAAAGCCAAAAAATATTGAAAATTTATTTGATGGTAGATGAATAGGTAGAAAAGAGGGATGGATGGAAGGAGGGAGGGAAGGAGGAAGCTCGCTGAAAAATTGTAACGATGAACTTTTTAAAAGTCAAATTGCTTGCATGGATGAGAGATGAGCGGACAATTAGGTAGCATTCATCAACAGATGGTTTGTATTATGGGCTGAATAATTAAGAAAAAATGCTATTCATTCCAATTTAATTATGGCAAGTAGGAAAAAAATAGAATAGCATCAATTAAAATTTGTTGTCGTAAAAGTGATATTTTTTAATACGAATGAATTTTTCTCTCCAAAATTAGAAGTTCGAGAGTGCTTTTGAACTGGAAGGAGGAGAGGGGTGTACCTGATTTAAATATGTTTCATCAGGAAAGCTTCTATAAAATTCTTTAAATCGTGGAAAATATTTTTCGTTGAATAACTTTTCAATATTTTGTCAAATTTTACAAAACTAAAATTAGTTAGGTATCCGAATACCTATTCAGATCATTTTTCATTTTCAAAATTTCAAAATTATTAAGCAAACATTTCAATAGCTGAAATCGAAAAATATTTAAAAATAAACTAAAAATAGAAAGTTTTTTTCTGGCATGTCAAATAATTACTAAAACCATTTTTAAATTTTCAAAATATGTAATATCTACCAAAATATTTTAATTGAAATTTTAGAAAATGTATCAGAAATGATATTTTATTAGAAGGTATTCCAGTGAAAGACTTCAAAATCAAGTAATTTTGAAAATTTCATTGGCGTGTAAAATTTTGTCTCAAAAAAAGGGCAAAATTTTTAAAATAGGGTGCTTGAAAATTGCCTAAAATCAAATCAGTTCAACTTTTTTATAATATCATAGCAATTTGCTGGACTAAAAACTTTCTAAATTTTATTTTCTATTTGACAGAAAAAACAGTTGCTTCGGTATTTTGTCCTACATTTTTAGATGATCTGTAACCTAAAAAGATACTCTTACGATGAAGCTTGCTCGTTGAAAAATCTTGAGAAATAGGCAAATAAAAATTCTCTAAAAAAATCAAACAATCTTTCAAAAACATCTCAATTTGTAAAAAAAAAAAAAAACTAACCGAGTTCTGAAAATTATACTATTTTTTAGACGATCGTCCAAGTTTTTGAAAAATTTTCTATTCTTAGAAAATAATTCAATTTATTGACAACTGTCCAAGTTTTGGATTCGAATTTTAAAAATAGTTTTAGGTGCCAGAAATTCTCCAGTTGACAAATTTTTGAAAAATCTTGCAACAGTGCAGAAATCAATGATGAAACTATATCCAGGGGTAAGGGGGAGGGATAAACTAGTGGTTTAGCCTGAAAAATCGAATTCGACTCATTTTTTTAGCTGTGACCTTTTTTTGGAGAAATTTGCTTTTCCTGGCATAAAAATGGAATATCATTGTTCATACGAGTATCTATTTGAGAACAAAAAAAAAATGATTAAAATTCAATTCCAATCGGAAATTTGCAATTTTTATCACCCATCTTCGCAGAATCAGTTTGTTTCTTCCAAGATTCCTCTTCAGGTTGAAACACTTGTGAAAACTTCGGTAAATTTAGTTCATAAGTAGTTTTTTGAAATTCAAATGTAGGTATAAAATTTTCATCACCTCGTCCTTCCTTGTCAAAGTTAATTTATAAAAGATGTCCGACTACAAAACAACTAGGTACATATTTTTACTACCATCAGAGAAAAGTTGTCCAGGAATGTCAATTTGATTTTTAAAAAAACTCAGCCAAAATTCGGTAAATTCCAAAATTTATCGAATTGAAGTTTGATTTCTAATTCTAAAAAATGAACTGATCAACCTGACGTGATGAAATACCCATTAAATCATTGTTTTCTGTTTCTCTTGATGATTATATGATTTTGTAAATTTTTGATGACGTCCAACTTGATTTATTTGTCTATTGTAAACATCTATTTTTTTAAATTTATAACACGAAACCGAGGACGATGAAAAAATTTCCTGTAGGTATGGTGCCCGTGTAGCAACGTCGATGTAAATTTCGAGGCAAATGTCGACACATCGAAATCGGTCACTTTTCGAGGTAAATGTCGATGTGATTGTCGATGTGATTGTCTATACATTGTAGATGTAATTGTCGTGGTACTTGTCGAGGTATTGTCTCGACAAACACCTCGACAAATATCTCGACAAAACATCAATAACTACATCGACTGAGTCGATGTTTCGTAGAGAAATATTTTGATAGTCGACAAACCCCTCGACAAATATCTCGACAAAACATCAATAACTACATCGACCGAGTCGATGTTTTGTAGAGAAGCATTTTGATTGTTGACAAACACCTCGACAAACACCTCGACAAATATCTCGACCCAATTTCGATGTGTCGACATTGATGGTTTTTGGTTCAAAGAACAAACAGTACTAAGAAAAAATGAATTTATTAAAAAAACTAAGTACATGCAAAATTCGAATATTTATTAAAAAACTAAGTACATGCAAAATTCGAATATTTATTGAAAAACTAAGTACATGCAAAATTCGAAATCGGTTCAAACATAAAAAGAGAAAATCATACAGCATACGCTGTGTGATTTTCTCGTTTTTATATGACTGGAAAAATTGTAAGTATACAGAAACTGAATGAAAAAAAAAAAAAAATTAAACCTGAAAACGAGAAAATCATATGACGTCGGAAAAATCGTATACAGAAACGGAATTAAAAAAAAAATTAAACAATTGTATACAGAAACGGAATTTAAAAAAAAATTGAACATTAAAAAGAGAAAATCATACAGCATATGCTGTGTGATTTTCTCGTTTTTATATGACTGGAAAAATTGTAAGTATACAGAAACTGAATGAAAAAAAAAAAAATTAAACCTGAAAACGAGAAAATCATATGACGTCGGAAAAATCGTATACAGAAACGGAATTAAAAAAAAAATTAAACAATTGTATACAGAAACGGAATTTAAAAAAAAATTGAACATTAAAAAGAGAAAATCATACAGCATATGCTGTGTGATTTTCTCGTTTTTATATGACTGGAAAAATTATAAGTATACAGAAACTGAATGAAAAAAAAAAATGAAACCTGAAAACGAGAAAATCATATGACGTCGGAAAAATCGTATACAGAAACGGAATTAAAAAAAAATTAAACATTAAAAAGAGAAAATCACTCGGAATTTACTTCATGCCCATTCACTTCCTCCTGTGGCTGATTCACAACCTCCTGTAGCGGATTCACAGCCTCCTGTCGCTGATTCAGGGCTTCCTGTCGCTGATTCAGGGCCTCCTGTCGCTCAATGATGATTTTTTGCCTCATTTCCAGGACTTGCATAAACACCTCTGGTTTCCGCTTCCTAACTGAATCCGAAAATTGAATGAGTTTAGCGCTAATTACCTTCCTCACATCGCTGTCGTTCATAAAAATGAATGTTGTTCGAAGTACGCCTGCATAAAGCAAAGAATTATATATGTAGGTAATACATATGTATATACAGTATGTAGGTACCTAAACATTATGTGTAAATTGATTATCTTACTCATTATGGAAAGGTAAATGTTTGTTTTCTCAAGGCATATTTTTCCTGTGTTCCCCCGAGCTTCTGTTAACGTTGTCCCAGCCATTATCATGGTTCCTAATGTCCTAGTTAACATTAATTTTATAGCGTCTGAAATTTTTGACGAATCGGCAATACTCGAACTCAAGTAATTTCTCTGAAAAAAATAAAAAAAAAAATAGGTATAACCTTAATGAAGTTATAAAATTACATTTAATGGAAAATGAAGTACCTAAATAAATGGAAAGCAGTTAATTGCATTACAGACATTTTGAATTAAAATAAATTCGTTACTCAAATAGCTATGCTGAAAAAGACTCCCTCTCCCCTTGTAACAGTCGATTATTCTGATTATTGAAAATTATTTGTGTTGAGGAATAAATTTTCAATATTGATTTTTTTCTGAGTGGCTGCGAGCTCCCCTCCCTTAAGTTGTCTTCTGGAGAAATTTGAAAAAAAATTGTTCATTTCCTCATGCTCTCTTTTTGTATGTGAGTAACTTTGAAATTTGTAGCCGAAAAATAGAGATCTGCGCCGCCGAAAAAATATGCCACAGTCGTCACTTATTTTTGTTATGGCAGCGCTTTGGCAACGAGGAAAGTTTTCCCCTTAAAAATGCATAACAAGCTTGTAAAATATTCAAAAAATAGCTGCTTTTTGGTTTCCTCTTTTCAAAACTTGATTTTTCAAAAAGTTTTCTCCCTCACTTTGTTCAGGCAACATTTTTATTTTATTTTTTAAAATTATGTCATTTTACGATTAAACAAATTTTCAAGGTAAAAAACAATTACACTGTCAAGGTCAAAATCGCCGCCGTCAAATTCACACGACAGCGCACCAACAACACCACCACTGATCTCTACCTAAAAACCAAAATTTGGACCTCCCACCTCTTGAAAGGAGTGGGGTCTTCTCCAAGAGTTCGAATTCAAATTCAAATTCAGGATTTCACCTCATCTCCATTCAGCCCCATACCTTGAAATGTTGATTGAAATCGTGCAGTAAAAATGTCACTTCCAGAATTTACATTTACATTCAACCCCCTCCGCACACACGCGCGCGCATCTATACCGACGAACTATACCATGATGGGACCTATATTCGTTGCATGCGTTGTTCGGACCCTCGATTTTGAGCGATCTAATAGGTTGAGAAATATATTTCCAGCACTGTTTGAATCAGCTTCAAAAATAAAACAGTGTGGAAGGTCAAATTCTTCTTTAACTTCATTATTTCAAAGTACGTTTTTCACATGCGATGGTGGGACCATGGGTGCAAGAGACATACACTCATGTCTACAGGGCACAGTACATGACCGGACTTCAATTTGTGTATGAGTGTGAAATTTCAATACGTTGGTTGGACTTCCAACTTACAGGCTTAAGATTTTTGCATACCATCTGCGGACTTTATTTGCCATGTTGCCAAAAATGGCATTTTACCTTGATCGGACCTTTTTGTGTAATATTCAAGTACTAAGGTACCAAAATAATGTTATAGCATCAAAGCTATGATGTGTGTATGACCATGAGATTTTTAAATACGTTGGTTGGACTTCATGATTTCAAAATTTTTTAAAATCAATTTTAATCATTCATTTCCTAAAATTACCAAGTTTTACGTTTTTCATCAAAGGCATCCGTCATTTTTTACTTTTTTTTCTACAATATTTCAAACTAGGTAGATATGTTTAAGAAAAATTTTCATAATTCTGCATATTTTTTTTTGACAATTTTGTCATTTTTTTGCAAAAATTTTGGTTTTTTACGGCATTTTTTATTTTTGATCCTACTTTTACTCGTTTTACATGATTTGAAATGGATGTTGAGGATGTTTTGAACGTTTGGAGTAAAGTATATTCGTTATAATTGTAATTTATCAACAAAAGTTATGAATTTTATGATCACTCGATTTTTAAAAAAGAATTTGCTATAGGTAGATAACAGCTGAAGACACTGGGATAATTTCCCCATAAAAATTTAAAAGCATCCTCAAAATAACCTCAAATCATGTGAGTCAAGTTGAAAATTTTTTTTAGAAGAAAATAAATTCATGGAATCAGGAATCTCATCAAAAAAATTTACAATAGTTATCGTCATTTAAAATGATTTTGGAGGATATTTCATGCCTTTTCTTAAGGTTCTCTCTCATTTTAAATAAGTGAAAAGTCGCTGGAAAAAAGTCAGAATTAGGACACAGAAGAAGTCAGTAAAATTCTTCTATTTTTAACGCATTCCCGAATGTAGTCCCTGCAGTAAGCTTGGACCTGCAGCACTTTTTGAACTTTCAGGAAATGAATCACAAATTCGGATTCAGACGGTTCGAATTTTAGAACAAACTGGTTTCAAATCTCAACTCATCACAAATACTCATCTGAGAATGAAAAAAAAAAATCAAAATGAAAATTTCACCTCTTTTTTTCTCAAAGTCGGGCACTGTGCGAGTTTTATGCTTTTTCTCGAGTCCAGGAGGTTCGAATTAAATAAAAAGGACATCAGATTTACCCCAATCCCTTAATATGAAAAAATCAAGAGTAATCCTCTCCAAAAATTCCTTTTCGTTCACCCCAAAGGAAAATTTTTGTTGATTTTACTTTTCAAAGACTGCTTTATGGGTCAAAGTAGAATAGAAACTACTTTTCGAGGAGGAGGGAATCGACCTTCTGTAGATGAATTCGGATTTTACTCCAAGAATAGCTCAGACCTTGTATAAAATTTGAAAAATTGGTTCAAACAGCTTTAAAAAAAAAAAAATTCACCTTTTTTCTATACTTATGGTTTTGTGGGCGGAGGCGAACTATTGCAAAAAGAAAAAACCTCATTCGAAAAATTTGAATTTGCAATATGTATAGACTTCTGATGTACCTAGACCTACCTAATTCAATATAATACCTAAAAAATTACGCCTGGTATAAAATCGAGTGAACTTATTGTTGAAGAATTAGTGTTGTGAGGTTTTAGTGGGCTTTCTATTCGATTTTTATAATAATTTGACCCCTGAACCCAAATGGGCCCCATGAAAAAGGATTCAAAATTAGAAATTTTACCAAGTTTTCGAATGTAGCTTTTTATTTTTGCGATAGGTCCCCCTAAGACCACGTAGAACAGAAATGAAAAAAGTGAAATGTTCGTTTTTCAATGCTCTACATATAACGTTTATTTGAATCAAGTTTCCAAATTTTTCACTGAGGCTGAGCTATTCTTGGGAGGAAATTCAATTTCATCTACAGAGAGTCCACTACTACCACCGTCACCCTCATGTTGAGGCATAGGTACCCAATACATTTTTTTCCCCCTATTCTGTATGGTAATAACGAACACATTATGCCAAAGAATCATTCTTAAAAGTCTATTGATTCGATTTTTTCATAATTGTTTGTGGTAATGGGAAACTTTGAATTGTTTTTCCGAAATGCTGTTGCTCCCTCCTCATGACGTAGATACAAGACGAAAATTGTAAATAACGAATTTGTTCATTCATTAATGCTTTATAACTATTGTTTCAACTTTTTTTCCCGTAAGTGCGTAAATGAAAGTTACAGCCGAAAAACTATTTTGAGATCCTTGTCCCCCCAAAAAGAAACAAAATATGCATCGATTTCGGGTGCGTTTGGGGCTGACATGAAAAATGGAGAGTGAGAAATACCTAATATTTTTAGCAGGAAACTTAGAAAATGAAAAATTGATGAAAAACGGTGATCTTGAGCTTAAAAAATGATGAATTACACCGTTTTTTTGAACATTTGACTACTTTCCACTAGGTACCTACTTAAATTCTCAGCTATGTAAGATATATTGAAAATTTTAAATTTGTAAAAAAAATTGAGACAACACCAAAACTGTGCTCTCTAGAGCAATTTGAAATTTTCAAAGTCAAACTCAGGGTTATTATGAAAGTGGTCGAAAAAATCTGAAAAAATCTCAAGGTACTCCCCTCTACTACCACTACGCATGAGCCAAGTTTGAAAATAATCGGTTGAAAATACGAGCAGAGGGAATTTTGAAGAATTTTTGACTTAAAAATCGAATATTTTGAGCCCCCCCCCCCTCCAGGGTTGAGTTATAAATTGAGGAGTTTCATTTCAAAACGTAACATCTCCGAAAACCTGATTTTTGGGAAATCGCAAAAAAAACTGTCATTCAAAATTGGGTGGAGGGTTTTGGCTCGGGGCGGTCTCATTGGAAAGCTTAGGATCCCAGCTACATGTTTTGGGGTCATTTCGCACTTGTATCTCAAGGAGGGTTGGAGGGGAGGGGGAAAAACAAAAAGATGTTGCGTTTTGATATGAAACAATTTTTTTGTTGCGTTTTGAAATGAAACTCCTCAATTAATTAACCCTATATAGACCACCAGTGCCAAAAACGGCACTACAATGCATTTTTCGAAAAAAAAACCACCTGGTGCCAAAAACGGCACCAAATGTATTTCCTTAACATTGTAGTGCCGTTTTTGGCACGAGGTGGTTTTTTTTTCTTAAAAAAGCATTGTAGTGCCGTTTTTGGCACCAGGTGGTTTTTTTTTGGTGGTCTACCTAGGGTTAATGCGTTCTAAAATCATTATCTACCAAGGCAAATTGAATGACGTTAGGAATTTTGGTGAAGTTCGAACGAAGGCTTAATGACCCCTAACCCACGAGAGCCTCTGTTTAAAAAATAATGAAGTGCAAAAATTGAATGTCCGGCCAGCGCATTTGAAAATTTTACATTCATACACAAGTCACAAAATCGAAGCGTTTAACATCAAGAATGTGCGATAAAAAATTATTGTTGAAACTAGACTTCCATTTCCGAGAAATCATCACGTATTATGTGACCAGGTGACTAATGCGAATTCCAATGATCTGATGGCAACGTCGCAACCAAAGGTCCGAACATCAACCGTAGAGTATGACAAACTTTGGGGTCCGAACATGGTATTTAAAAATTTGACTCTCTTACACCAATTCGCGGTGTGTGCGCGATGTGTAAAAGTGTAAGATCGCGTCACATGTACTGTATCATGTTCGGACATTTTACAACACCTATTTTTGATAATTTTCCCTGGCCTAAAATCGCGCGTAGATCACGAATTCGTTGAGAAAACGTTGTTCGGACCTGGTCAAAGTCCGAACAACGTTTTAGGTCCGGTCAACGCACGTGAGTCGTCAAACACGAGTCCGAACAACGTATGCCCTGTAAACGCGCGCGCGCACACACACACACACACACACACATTGATGGTTGAAATCTGACATCATGACTACTCGTATTAACAAAGCTCAAAAAATTTGTAAGTTGGCAATAAATTAAACTTGAACCTTTAATGCAAATTGTAAGAGTATACTCACATATTTGTGCTCAAACTTTCTTTCATTTTTCAAACGCATTTCAAAAATTCGGAAATCGCTCAAATTTCTTAATGGAAGTGAAACGTTCTTTGATGAATCTTCTTCAGCAGCATCCGTAGCATCGACCATCACATTAGAAGACTCTGTAGTGTCATCCACAGATGAGGCTCTAGCTGGCAACTTAAAATTCTGCCCAAAGTTAGTCAGGGCTTCATTGACGATTTCTTTAACATTCGCAACGATTCGTTTTTCCATACGGTGCAATTTTTCATCGAATTCATCTCGGCTATGAGATGAATGATGGCCATGTCCTGACGTTACAGAAGGTTTTTTAGAAAATTTCTTCACACTCACTGGTTGAGTTTTCTCAGCTGGTATCAATGTTGAAGATTCTTTAACATTTGTGAGGATTCGTTTCTCCACACGGTGCAATTTTTCATCGAATTCATGTCGGCTATGAGATGAATGATGGCCATGTCCTGGCGTTTCAGAAGATTTTTTAGAAAATTTCTTCACACCCACTGGTTGAGTTTTCTCAGCTGGTATTAATTTCGAAGATGATTGTTTTGAAGAATTCTTGATAGAATTGTCAGCAGTGTTTTCACCCAGTTGACCTCGAGAATAGGTCGCAGATGATCGTTTCAAAGAATCCTTGGAATGATGATTATTAGTATGATCTGTGTTCAATGGTTTTAAAATTTTTTTAGAAGGACAGTCATGAAAATCGTTGGCTACGGCTGATTGCTTCAAACAATTTTTAGTGGAATGGTCAGTAACGTTGTTGGTCAGTCGATCTGGAGAACTGATCGAGTCAATGACCTCTTCGAAAGATTCTTCGGTAATGCTATGTCTGCGAGACAAAGTTATAGGCGAAACATTGACAGGCGAAACATTGACAGGCGAAACATTAACAGGCGAAACATTGACAGGTGAAACATTGACAGGCGAAACATTGATTGGAGATGAATTGGCTGTTGGTGCCAATTTTTTGCGATTAAGGCTATCATGACAAACTCTAACAGCTGTGTCTGAAATGGAGAAAAAGAAAACATTTTGATTTTTTCGACTGCTATAAATTTTTAGTTTTAATTTTTATAAACAAACGTCCTTCACTCTAATTGAAATGTTCTAGGTAGGTTGTGAAGATTATTCGACCAATTTTGAAAAATTACAATTTCAATATTAGGTAAAACTATCAAGAAGTGATTTACAAATCTGATTTTCATTTTAGTACAGGTACTTATTCAACATTTCAAAGATGTAGAAATCCGTTTAATTTTGAAATTCAGACGAAATCAGAGTGCCTATCTGAAATTTGCGGTAACTTTTTGAAAAATAGTGGAATCCGAGTCTACATCAATTTCCCGTGGTCAATTTCTCGCGGACAGTTCCCCGCGGGGACAATTTATCGCGGTTAAATTTCGTGTGGCGACAATTGCTCGCGGCGAAAATTTCCCGCGGTAAAAAATAAAAATTGCCCGCGGTGAAAAAAATTCTCATGGAACTATCACAAACAAGGAGAGGCGTACCAATAAGAGTAGAGATGGGGGTAGCTCTCTCTCTCCCTTTGATTTTTCAGCACTTTGTTGAAAAAATTTGCCATTTTGACCTTGAAGTTGGAGAAATTTTATTTTTATACTAATATTTTTCCAACTTAGAAAAATTTGAGTACAAAATGGTGAATTGCAGGTTGTCCAAACTTGGGAAAATTCACAAAAATATGAGAATTTTTTCACCGCGGGCAATTTTTAGTTTTTACCGCGGGAAATTTTCGCTGCGAGCAATTGTCGCCACACGAAATTTAACCGCGATAAATTGTCCCCGCGGGGAATTGTCCGCGGGAAATTCACGTGATACCGTGGAATCCATCTTGAAATTTGGAAGAAATTGGTGATTTACAATTTTAATTTCAATGATTTGAAAGAAGTTGAGGTATGTTAGAGTACATGTACTTTACTGAGCTTCAATTCTGAACATCCCTTTTCAAACCAAGTCTATCTTTCTATCAATATAAATTTGTAATGATTGTAATACTCACTAGCTGAATCATTTTCTGAGGAAGAATCGGAATCTGAGAAATTACCATAACAACTGCTATCAGATGATGAATACACTTTACTATTTTTCTTCTTTTTTCCACCTGCAACTGACAAATACTTCAGAAACGGACCATTTCTCCTTTCATTTTGTAGCACCAAAATAATGTCCATTGTGTTATTTTAGTTTGGGAACGAAATAAAAAACGTACATAGGTAGGTAACATTTTACTGGTTTGCTACATTTTTAGACTTTTCATCACAACTTTATAAAATTTTTTAAAAGAAAATCAAAATGCAATTTCAGTAAGGGTAAGGTAGCCGATCTCCAACCACCATTTGGAAAACTGTCTAAGTACAACCAAGGTTGTAATAATGGGAACGGAACGGAACGGAACGGAACGGAACGGAATAACGGAACGGATAAATTGTCATTTTTAGAACGGAACGGATGAATTATTTTCGGAACGGAACGGTAACGGAACGGATAAATTATTTTTAGGATGGAACATAACGCGATCCGTTATCGCAACCCTGTCTCCAACTTCAAACTGTTTATTGGGTCAAAAATTTTCGAAATATACTTAAAAGCTACCTTGAAATGTCTAATACAACTACAAGTACCCAAAAGGTTGGACTCAAAAAATAATTTTCAATAATTTGTAAAAAAATCGCTTTTCAAAATTTGTGTTCCCAACTCCGACCCCCCTCTCTATTTTGACGGTTTATGACGTAATCTGTCGGAAAACATTTTTTTCAGGTTCCTTTTTCATAAATGAATAATATTAGCCCCAAACGACATTATCTGTCGCTGAAAGTTGGGGAGAAAATTGAAAAAAACAAAATTATGTTCAAAATAACAGACTACGGGGTGTCTACAGATGTTTAAAACTAAAAATTCGCGACTTTCTCTACCTCACACCATGGTATCTGCGTCTCAATTTGACCCCCCCTCCCCCCATTGATGGAATTCATTACAGAACATTTTAAAAAAATCAGTTGGAAAGTAATATGTACTTAACGTAATTTAAATAAAAATGAATAAAAATGAACGCATTATGTAATTTTTCTATATTTCTAAAAAATGGATCATGTACGAAGGAAGCTAGGGCGACTTTTTTTGAAAATTTATGAAAAAACCAAAAAAGAAATAAATTTTCAAATGATTTTGTCCTCTGAATTTTTCAAAAACCCCAGGGATTTTTCCATATTTTTGGAGAATGGCACCAGCACAGTTTAATTAAACCTGAGATGTTATAACATTACCTGATGATTTTTTTTTGGATTTTTTCCTCTTCTTTTTTTTTGGCTGATGAGAGTAGTCAGAACCAGAACAACTACTTTCAAAGCTACTAGAATCATCATATTTCCTTGGTTTTTTGATGGTTCTCTGACGTGTAACACAATCTTCTGTTGCACTACCTTCGGAGTACTTCTTGTGCAAGGAGATTGCTTCAACATATTTTTCTTAGTTGGCAGTGAAACATAGAACAATTCATTAATTTATACAAATAATTGGCATTGGCAACTCACATGAGTCAGAAATCTAAGAGATGAATTATGCATGCGTACTTATATCATTTCTGTAAATTTTTTTAATTTCGAATTTGTCCCAATTTTCTTCGTAATTTAGACATTTTTCGAGTGCATTTTGTCGAACATTCGTTTTCAGGCTTTTTGGAGGATAATAATAAAATCTGTCATTTTCCACAATCCAGTTTGAGGCAATGATATCAACATCGGTTTCGTTTTTTCGGTTAATAGTCCCGACAATTGCAAATTGCTTGACCATTTTTGCAGGGGATAAACCTATAACAGATGATAATGATAGAAATTGATGCATTGTAATCACCTATGTCAATTTGAAAAATGCTAGCATGAGACATGATGGGTAACATGCAGTTTGGTCTACTTAAATGATGTGAGGTGACAAAAATTGTTTGTTACAGGCCAGGCGTAGTATGCACATGCGCGATTAAAACGTGTATGTAATACATTTTTAGGATTGCTTTAAAGAGTAATTGGTTATAAGATGTAAAGTGTTTTAAATGGTATTGATAAAATTTTGTGAATAGGCATAACAAAGCAATGAATATATAACATTTCATATCTGTATACCTAGATAGTTTTTTCATTATGATGACCCATGTAGCATCTCCATAACCACATATGAAGCTGATAATGATGATGACGATGACGACTGCTTATGACGCACAATGAATGCTTTTTTATGGAAAGTTGTAATTGGATAAATGTATAATCCGGTTGATAAATCCGTAACTTCAAATATTCCTACTTCGATTGAGGAATTTGGCAGACTGAAGAATTCGCCGACAGACTGGAATTTTCTTCCTACGAAAAACAATTCCTCGCTTTCACGTAACTTTACAATATTGCAGACGATGATAATTTCTGCATTATTTAAAAAAACTGCACTATCTGCAAATCGCTTGGTTGAAATGTGACCATATTCCATGCGTATCGAAGTATAGGAAATATAATCATCTGATGATAAATTGCTAGGAAATGGTGGCCGAGCCATATTTGCACCATGTCTCCACTCTTGACCCAATATTGGAAAGGATAGCTGTGCAGGCTCCAGTTTCGATAGGAGAGAGTCTCCTTCCATAATTCGTTTTATAATTTGTTGAAGTGCCTTGGGTCCAGTTCGAACAAATTTTTTCAACTTCTGCATAAAGCTTTCAAAAGGAAAAGCTGCAAAGGTATCCAACGGTCCATTTCGGTCCACATCTTGTGAAATATGTAGCAAACCATGTACGTTGTGAGAAATTGTGTGACGGCCATACAACTTGGAATAAATGTCCACGAACCTCTCTAAATACATTTTTGCTTCTTCGGCATTATCAACGCATCTTTTGCTACAGCTAAAACATCTCATCGCAAAATGCAAGAGAAGGAAATGAGAGTACACACGTTCAGGTAAAATTCCATGAAATGCTACTATTCCGGTATATAATAGCATCATTCGGAATTCTACTGCCTTCCAATATGGCAATTCTTCCAAGGATCTGCTTCGCCGTTGGAATTCTCTGGGGCAATAATGTCGCATGCTTACAAAGCGCTTAGACACCTTGAGAACTTGAAGGTAGTTCAAAGAATGTTTGAACTTTTTTTTCTTAGAACCAATCCAATATTGAATAAGCGTTTTTACAACGCCCAGGAATACCAAGTGTAAACAATCAAATGGAGTATCTCGCACTGGATTGAATCCTCGAAGATGAGAAAGAGGCGTCTTTCCATTCTGTAATTCATCACGATATTTCAACCCACGAAATTTTCTTTTGGTTCGAAAGGGCAGTTTCTTTACTTTAGACGACCTCATGTAAAATGTTGTTCTGTTCTTCAACCAAAATCCTTCGATTTCACATCTGAGGCATGAATTGTAACCATTGTGACCTTTGGTGTTCAGAGCAAAGCTTTTGGCAGGGGCATCTGCGATGAAATTTCCAATTTTGAACGTGTATTCGATGCCTTCATAACTAAGATTTTCCAAACTTAATTTATTGCATTCTCTAACAAAATCTGCTACAAATGCATCACACCGATCTGGCTTCGACTTACCCAGATACAGAGCTGCCACGAAAACCATGGACTCCACTCTGCAGAGAATCGGCCAAAGCGATTGATTGTTGCTTTTGGTTATTGATATGCCATCAATATTGAAATCTAGCGTGATCGTAGTATTCCGGATAACACCATCTCTTATCATTTTCCGCAAAGTAAGCTCAATTCCCAGATAAAAATAGTATCCGTCGTCCATTGGTTTGACAGGAACCTTCATACTTGATGTTCCAAGAATGGTACGGCCATCCTTAGGTAAATAAGTATTAATTCTTGGCCTAAGAATTTTTAGCAAATTTGTCAACGCTTTGATTTTTATTCCATCTGTTATTGCCCAGTAAGACAATTCGTCTTTGAAGGTTGGATCATTTTGATGTGTATGTATTGGCACATCTAAATTTTCGATTGATTCTTCCAAACACTCTGATATTGATGAATCAACAGCGGGCATAACTGGTTGGCCAGAAGAATCAGAAAACACTGACGACAACAAACTATTTTGTAAACTCGATACATGAGAATCATTATGATCATGATCAGCTGACAAGTCATTATTTGCAGCGAAAAAGGATGAAGACCGGGGATATGAATATTGCTGTTTTTTCTGCTTACGCTTTTCCAATCGTCTTACCCACGAGTAAGAATAATATTTTCCGCGACAAAATACTTTTGATTGCTTTTTCGGAACGTGTTTTGCCATAGTAGAGAATGCTTTATGACATTGTCAGAACTGAAAAATTTTAAATTAAAACTTTCAGATAACCTATGAAATTTATTCGACTAGTTTTGAAAAATTCTAATTTAAAATTTAAAATCATTCAGAATTTCCAAATTTCATTATTATTTGTTGGAAAAATTGAAGTTCAACTTTCGAGGACATGATTCAAATAAATGGTACCTATTCTGAGTTTCAAATTTCAAATTTCAAATTTGGTATTTACCTTATTATGAAAAATTTTGGAATACATTCATGACCCTAAATTATTCAAATGATTTTGAAAACTTGTAATTCTAAATTGAAAACTATTCAGACATTTTGATTTTCAAATTTGATCGTCATCACTTGATAGAAAAGTTAGAGGATGTCATCGAGAAAAATTGTAATACAATTTTTAAATTTCGAATTTGAATAAAATTAGAATATCCGAACTGACTCTGATTTTCGATCCCCTCTCCACATGGAGTCCACTGATGTATGAAAGAATGAAAACATTATACCTATTTTTTTTTTTTTCGGATTTATTACCATTCATTGTATTATTTCAAGAATTTCCAAGACAATTTTTCGTTCCTCGACAGACATGTTTTTAACGTACGTATTTCACCTCATGCATTCATTTTCGGCGATTTCAATGTTTTTAATGCCAAAAAGGCCAACAATCACGAAAACCCTTTCAAAAATGTTCATTTTGAGCAGTTATTCGATTAATTTGTTATCTTTGACTTGAAAAATCAGAATTTCTACTTTATTTAAAAAATAAATGAATTAGGTACCACTGAAATAGACGTTTCCTACTTAATAGAAAATTGAAAGTATACATGAAAAGTAGGTACATACCTTATTTTTACACTCCTTCGTATTCGGTTGAGGAATCGTCAACTTTTTTACTTCCTTCGCGTGGCGTTTCTTTTCGTAACAACCTTTTCAATTTTGAAATCTAGACAAACAGCTTGATTAGAATTATAGTTGATGCAATACTGAAAGTATTGAAGCGAACTTGCAAACATATAGGTTGGGGTTTAGTGAAAAAAAAAACATATCTTGGATTTCAACCAAATTTGATGCGAGGTTTACTTTGAGTGGGAGACTTCCCAAAAAAAATTGAGCCCACAGGGTCACGTGGAGGGAAGCAGAGGGTGCTCAAAGTGCACCTCCTTTTGAAAAAAAACGATGTTTTTTAATGTTTTTTAGTCATTCAAAAATCGTGGCAGAAGCCATCTTAGCACTTCAAAACATGCAATATATTTGAGTTTTTACATCTCCCTAAACCATCGCCATCCCTCTCTGATCAAAACTCAGACTGCTATTAGAGGGTTGAAAAGTTTCAGATTGTAATATTTCAAAGAAATGAAATTTTAACCATGCTAGAACATTTTTTTTCCATCGAGTGATTGAATAATTTTTTTTTCAATCCCTAAAATAGTCTACAGTCCAAGAGGCAAAAAGTGCTGTAGAGATCGAAATTAGCGTGCATTTCAGCTGGACAAAAAAATCAGTAGGTTTATTTCAGGTATGGGTCCGGTGATCCCAAAAAACCGTATTTTGGATTTTTACCCTGGCACAATAGGGAGCTGAGCCCTAAAAACCCCCATTTTTTCTCAATTTTTAAATTTGATTTTGGACAAAAAATATTGTCATATTCTGGTAGCAGACACTCCCCCCACTCCAAATATATGTCACATCCCTTGGGTCACGGGAACAATGGGGTGCTGGGTTCCCCAATGTGCGATTTTTTGCCAAATTTGACCATTTTCGGCACAATAATGCCTCTGTAGGGGTTATGCGGTAGGTTGGACAAAAAAAATCGAGCGCTCTGTATTCTTGGGTTCATTCTGGGTCCAATGAGCCAAAGTTTGAGAAAAACGGTGGACACAATAGGTCGTGGTGAATTTTCAAAGTTTGAAAAACGAAAGATTTCCCCCTCCTATCATTGAAAAATAAGTTATCAAAAAAACCTGAAACATGGGTTGCGGCCTATCAAGATGGGTTAAAATTTCACGAGCAAACCAAAATTATTGATGAATATTAAATTTGAGCAATTTTAACGCATTTTGAGCCCAAAATTGAGGGGTGGGGGAGGGGTTAAAAGTGAGATTTGGGGGAAAATATCGTGTGACATATCAAAATGCATGTTTTCGAGGCTGTAGATTACGAATTTCGTATTTAAAAAATTTTTGGGAGCAAGGGGAGGGGGTGAGGAAGGGGTCAAAATTGATATTTGGGAAAAATATCGTGTGACGTATCAAAATGCATGTTTTCGAGGCTGTAGATTACGAATTTCATATTTAAAAAATTTTTGGGTGCAAGGAGAGGAGGCGAGGGAGGGCTAAAAAGTGAGATTTGTTTTTCCTTGAAATTTTAATCGATACTGATTGGTTCATTAAAAAAAAACCTACTGAATCTAAGAATTCTCAAAAGCGGCTAAAATGTTTTAGATGGAATTTTTGAATTTGTGGTGAAATTCTACTCCGCTTTCATAAGGAGCGGAGACCAAAAAATCAAATTTTTAGAATAAAATTCGTATTCCATGACCACGAAAACATGCATTTTGATAAGTCAAAGTCACACGATATTTTTCCAAATCTCACTTTTGACCCCCTTCCTCAACCCCTCCCTTTGCACCTAAAAAATTTTTTATGGTGAAATTCGTAATCTAGTCTCGAAAACATGCATTTTGATACGTCACACGATATTTTTCCTAAATCTCACTTTTGACCTCTCCCTCACCCCTCCCCTTGCTCCCAAAAATTTTTTAAATATGAAATTCGTAATATACAGCCTCGAAAACATGCATTTTGATATGTCACACGATATTTTCCCCCAAATCTCACTTTTAACCCCTCCCCCACCCCTCAATTTTGGGCTCAAAATGCGTTAAAATTGCTCAAATTTAATATTCATCAATAATTTTGGTTTGCTCGTGAAATTTTAACCCATCTTGATAGGCCGCAACCCATGTTTCAGGTTTTTTTGATAACTTATTTTTCAATGATAGGAGGGGGAAATCTTTCGTTTTTCAAACTTTGAAAATTCACCACGACCTATTGTGTCCACCGTTTTTCTCAAACTTTGGCTCATTGGACCCAGAATGAACCCAAGAATACAGAGCGCTCGATTTTTTTTGTCCAACCTACCGCATAACCCCTACAGAGGCATTATTGTGCCGAAAATGGTCAAATTTGGCAAAAAATCGCACATTGGGGAACCCAGCACCCCATTGTTCCCGTGACCCAAGGGATGTGACATATATTTGGAGTGGGGGGAGTGTCTGCTACCAGAATATGACAATATTTTTTGTCCAAAATCAAATTTAAAAATTGAGAAGAAATGGGGGTTTTTAGGGCTCAGCTCCCTATTGTGCCAGGGTAAAAATCCAAAATACGGTTTTTTGGGATCACCGGACCCATACCTGAAATAAACCTACTGATTTTTTTGTCCAGCTCAAATGCACGCTCAATGAACACTTTTTGCCACTTGGACTGTAGACTAAAAAGTGAATTTAGCAAATCATAAAATTCAAAAATACAGATTTTATATAGGTACTTAGATTATGAATTATTTTTCCCTTTGAAATATTATGCATTTTTTTTTCAATCGCTAGAAGTATATTCCCAAATTTTTTTTGGAAAATTTTGTATGTCAATGCAGCCAGTTACAAATCGTGACATCCTACACTATGGACTTTCTGTTGGCCTCAACTTAATTTTTTTATCGTTTGAAAAATTCACGATAATTTCGTTTTCAATCAACAGAAATGAAAAATTTTTCTTTTAAAATTTTGTACGTCAGTGCAGCCAGTTAGTAATAATTTATTTCGATATTCTGATATTATGAACTCGAATGCATCGTATTTTCAATTGACTGAACCACATTTATTCCTGTCCGCATACTTCATTAGTTGAATAAAATTTTTGCCGAAAATTTTCCTCGTTTTTTTTCTTTACTTAAAATTTTTTTTGACGTGATCAAAATTTTTTCCTCTATTTTTTTCTCAACTTCAAAATTTTTTTTGACCAGTTCAAAAGTTTTCCTCATTTTTTTTATCAACTTCAAATTTTTTGGACGTGATCAAAATTTTTTCCTCTATTTTTTTCAACTTCAAAATTTTTTTCTGACGAGGTCAAAATTTTTTCCTTAATTTTTTTCCAACTTGTAAAATTTTTTTGATGAGGTCTGTATTTTTTTCCGACTTCAAAATTTTTTTTGACGTGGATTTTTAACTTGAGGAAAATTGACTTTGGGTTTTTTACTAATTTGCCGCGACGTTGAAAACATTTTGTTAAAAAATTGTATAATATTGTAACCTTGGCATAAAATTTGAAGTTTGAAAAAGAATATATACCTCGTCAAAAAAAAATTGAAGTTGGAAAAAATATTTGAAAGAAAATGTATACCTCGTCAAAGAAATTTCGAAGTTGTAAAAAAGATTTGAGAAAAAAATTTAGACCTCGTCAAAAAAATTTCAAAGCCTGAAAAAAATACAGAAAAAATTTAGACTTCGTCAAAAAAAATTGAAGTCGTAAATAAGATTTGAGGAAAAAATTTAGACCTCGTCAAAACAATTTCGAATCTGGAAAAAAATACAGAAAAAATTTAGACCACGTCAAAGAAAATTTGAATTCTGAAAAAATACAGACATCAAAAAAATTTTCAAGTTGGAAAAAAAATTAAGGAAAAAATTTTGAATTTGAAAAAAAATAAAGGAAAAAATTTTGATCACGTCAAAAAAATTTGAAGTTGAGAAAAAAAATTGAGGAAAAATTTTGAACTGGTCAAAAAAATTTTGAAGTTGAGAAAAAAATTTTGATCACGTCAAAAAAAATTTAAGTTCAGAAAAAAAACGAGGAAAAAATTGGGACCTCGGCAAAAAAAATTTTGAAGTTGAGAAAAAAAAACAGTAAAAAGAGAGGACTTGGAAAAAAATCGCTCACCAGCCACTTCGAATCCGTAAAACAGGCTCACGTGTCTTACATGTTTAAAAATTGTTACTTGTAATTATTGTTACGTTTGCGAGAGAATGTACTTGTTCCACCTCTTTTCAATTTTCTAGCGTTCTTTTACTCAGTTGTCTGCCTACCAGTGTAACTTCACAAAAATTTCTTCGAATTCAAAATATATTTTGTATTGATTGGGAGGAAAAGTTGGTTCAATCAATTAACGAAAAAACGAAGCATTCGAGTTTATAACATCAGAATATCGCAATAAATTATTAGCAACTGGCTGCACTGACGTACAAAATTTTAAAAGAAAAAATTTTTCATTTCTGTTGATTGAAAACGAAATCATCGTGAATTTTTCAAACGATAAAAAAATTAATTCGAGGTCAACGTAAATTCCATAGTGTAAGCATGTACTGTCACGATTTGTAACTGGCTGCAGTGACATACAAAATTTTCCAAAAAATTTCGGAATAGGAGGTGCACTTTGAGCACCCTCTGCTTCCCTCCACATGACCCTGGGGGGCTCAATTTTTTTTAGTAGGTCTCCCACTCAAAGTAAACCATCCACCGAATTTGGTCAAAATCCAAGACATGTTTTTTTTTTTTCACTCCACCCTGATATAGGTACCTACCTCAAGTTTTAGATTTTTATTTTCTCTTATTACTTTTTTGTTTTGTTTGATTACTTCTTCCTTTTGTTTGATTACTTCTTCGTTTTGTTTTACTACTTCTTCGTTTTTTACAAGCAAATTATTGAAATCCTCAATTGCATCTTCATACATTTGTCTCAACCTGATCATGCAACATTCACAGTTCTGGGAAACTGGTATTACTCTACACAAATAAAGAAGGAAGTATAATTTATTTTGAAGTTTACTACCTACCTACCTCGTAAAAATTCTTCATTTATGAATAACACAAGTCGAGAAAATTTTTGTTTTCGGGTTGCGATTGCCAAATTTACGTTGCTTTTATGTAACTAAAGAAGGGGAAAATATTTTTTTCGACCAAACTTTGCTTTTGGGAGTGGGGGCCAAAAAAAATTCTTCATTTATGAATAACACAAGTCGAGAAAATTTTTGTTTTCGGGTTGCGATTGCCAAATTTACGTTGCTTTTATGTAACTAAAGAAGGGGAAAATATTTTTTTCGACCAAACCTTGCTTTTGGGAGTGGGGGCCAAAAAACCGATTTTTGGTGAGCAATGGGCGAGCATTCGAAAAAAAATGAAAAAGAATTCTATATGTACAATCTTGTATAGAAAATTTTACGGCGAATCGAATGGCGCAAATAACCGCAGACCTCTATCTCTCTTTGAAAACAATTACAGCACATTGTTTCGAAAATTCAGAAGGAAGTATAATTTATTTTGAAGTTCACTACCTCGTAAAAATTATTCATTTTTGAATAACTCAAGTCGACACGATTTTTGTACTCGGGTTGCGATTGCCACATTTAGGTTGCTTTTATGCAGGGTTTGGAAAACCGAAAATTTTTGGGGTTTCGTTTTCGTTTATCGTAAAAATGATATAGCGTTTTCGTTTTTGAAAAAACGTTCTTTTTTAGTTTTTAATAAACGGGGTTTTCCGTTTTTTTTTTCGTTTTTAAATATTTTTTTGTTCATTTAATGTATAAAAATTTTTTTTTCATCGTTTATCATAAAATTATAACGTTTTTGTTTTTCAAAAAAGTTTTTTTTTTCGTTTTTCGTTTCATTTTTCATAAACATATAACAATTTGAACTTTGCTACTTTCGTGAGTTTTTTTCATGTGTTTTTTTGGTGGAGTTTTATTATTTTTTCCCATAATCAGGCATAAAAAATTGAAGCATTGCCAATATTTTTTAATATTACTCTTAACAAAAATTGATTTCATCAACAGTGAATTATTAACAATGAAAAAAAATGAAAAACGAAAAAAATCGGTTTGTTTTTGTTTAACAGTATTTTAACAATACAGTTTTTGTTTGTTTTCATTTATGAAAAACCAAAAAAAACACGTTTTTTTTTGGTTTTCGTTTTTTTTTGAGTTTTCCAAACCCTGTTTTTTGTAACTACTGAAGAGAAAAATATTTTTTTGCACCACCAAACTTTGCTTTTGGGGGTGGGTGACAAAAAACCGATGTTTGGTGAGCAATGAGCGAGCATTCGAAAAAAAATGAAAAAAAATTCTATAGGTACAATCTTGTATAGAAAATTTCACGACGAATCGAACGGTGCAAACCGCAGACCTCTATCTCTCTTAGAAAATAATTACAGCCCGTTGTTTCGGAAATTCTGTGAAAAATTGCAATTTTTTGGACATTTTCTACAAAAAAGTTGAATTTCTGAGAAAACTACCTATGCTCTCCCTGCCACCTTCCTATACGGGCTCATTTTTAAGTTTTTTGATGAAAGCACCTCGAAAACAGACTCCCGAGTAAAAAAATTGAATTTTGATACCACACTCGATAATTGAGAAAATTTTCGGAGTATCTTGCACCCTCCCCCCACCATCTTGTGAGCACATTTGATAAAATGATGACGGAAACGGACTCTCTGGGTTTAAAAACATATTATTTTGATACCACACTTGATAATTACGGAGAACCACACTTGATAATTACATGATAATTACGGAGAATTCTTTCCTTTGTTTTAAATTGTGAGTTGGCAAATTTTTCTTTTTTTAATAATATTAGAAAAAATATTTCATTTTCACTCCCGAGATTTAAACACAGAAATTACTGATAAAAAGAAAAACGTTCGAAAATTTCGGGCGAAGTCGGAAACAATCGCCCGTTGCCGACAAATGCGTTGCGCACGCATCTAATAACTAATTAAAATATTTTCGATGTATTTCATTGTCGGCCATTATCTGTTTGGATTTATAATTTATATAAATTATAAATCCAAACGGATAATGGCCGACAATAAAATACATCGAACTTGATTATATATATGACTCACCGTTCTTCACGATTGGCACAAAAGTACTGTTCCATCATTGAAATACACTATACACACGCGATACGATAGCACCATGAAAGATGAAACACAAGAGTAATGAAACGATCTTTCATGTGGATATTTCTGAAGAAATATCCACATGAAAGATTTCACAAATGCACTTTTACTAGGATATTTTTCAAGAAATATCCTAGTACAAGAAATAAACGACATTTACATAAGTACATAATTATAAATCGCGCACCCATTCACTCCATCACTCAGACTGTCAGACACTCGCGAGGATAAGAAACAGCGTAACAGATACATTGGGTGCGGAAGGGCACGCATAGCATCAGAGACAGTACAATGCTCTTGCGCGCATGCGTGCCACCCATGTCGGCATTGTCGGCAACTGACTCGACAAAATCATCTACCTGATATGGACTGTTGCTACATGGAAGTCGAGGGTATGTCGATGCAGAAGTAGACCATCGACATTTGTATCTACAAAACCTCGAAAATTATAATTTGTAAAAATGAGGAGATACCAGGGTTGAGATATCTTCTTTTTTTTTTATAATAACTTTTTAGTCACATTCATGGCCAAATTTTGGGAATTTAAATGTAAATAAATTGTCGACATATTGTCTATGTAATTATAGAGGGATCAATTTTTATGTCGACCATGTCGACATGACATGTCGATATATTGTAAAAATATGAAAATAATAGAAAAATTTCAAACCTTCCAAATGAAATCGGCTTGGTTAGCCATAAAACATTACCCCAAGGAGTAACTACTTCTTTAAATTCATTATTAAAGGAGAAGAATGGATTTCAATATTGTCGACAACATTGTCGATATAAATGTTAATGTCGACAAATGCTACGCGGGTGGTGTTCCGTTTCATCAATGAAAATTGATTCAATCAAATCAGACAATGAAATTATTTTATACTTTCATTCATCAGTTTATCAATTTGTGAATGCATTTCTCAGTGAAATTTGAACTCTCGATTCTGAGTACATATGAAATGATTCAATTTTTTACTCATATTGTTGATTTGAAATTTCGCAGTATCGATTGATACAATGGGGAAATTAATTTTGTTAGTAACGAATGTTTTGACGCAAAAGCTACGATTCTTCGTACACAAATTCGTAACTTTTCATCGAACTTCTAATCCATTTTGCTGGAAGTATATCGCAGGATAAAATGTTATAATTGAGTCATTTCAGTGGGATATTACAATAGAACTTTCAAAAATTCTCGAAAAAATAATCCAATTTGTTGATACGTGTTTTTAAAAAAATTTCCTATGAGATACTCCTACAATAATATCAGATACCTACCTAATTACCATATTTATTCTTCCAATTTGCAAATTGTCCAAAATTGGTCATAAATTCGTAAAATTCAAGAAAATCAATTAGATATTCGTGGCATGGCTTTGAAATTTCTACCAAGTTCAGATGAAAAAATTAAAAAGTCGATGATGATTTTTATAGCTTTTGCATGACTAGGTAGGTAAAAATGGAGAATTTTTAAGCATTATGATAAATTTTTGGTTTTTGATTTTGATCCCTAAAATATTGAAATTTTCACCTCAAATTAAAAAAAATTCATTTAAAATTTTCCAATATTGCACATAAGCAAGATCTAATTGCGAACCAATTTGATTAAAAAAATTCAAAAGAAACCATATCGCATTTTCTAAAAATAGAGACCTTAACTGCGATTACGATTGATTACGTAAAAATAGCCAATAGCTATCCGTTGAACGATAAAAATTCGCATTTCTCTCGAATACCTACGAATACAAATAGGCAAATGTTACCTACGCTGATTATACCCACTGAACGATATAAACACTACCAAAAAAATTTCAAACCAGTTTGTTCAAAGTAAATCGATTCGTGCAAGTGTAGGAAGTACTTTCGTATAGGTCATCGACGGATTAGAAGATGAAAAAAATGAAAGTACCGAAACAGGATTACATCTCTGCTCCATCGATGATGAGAAGAAAACGCATTTTATAAAAAATTACCTACTCGTCGTGATTTACCCACAACCTATTCGAATTTTTTTGGTCGAGGTTGTTCAAATCGTACGAGTAGGTCTAGGTACCGTCGTACGTACCTTTGTGCCTATTTCTGTTCTCGGTACTGGCATTATTCGTTCATTTCCTTCGAATCACTTATCGCCAAAGGAAATACGCTTGCATATCATTATAACCGGATGCGAAGTCGCGTGCGATTGTCAACACTTCCATGTATAGCACCGCAATAAATCACACGTTTTCGTTGCAAAGGAAATACGACATTATCTAACCAGTGCAACAATGTCACTAATAAATTTTCCGATGCTTTTCGAATAATAATCATCGTGTTTATTTATAGCATATCATTCTAGGTACTTATAATAATTATATTCATGATTGAGTCGCGGTAGAGTGTAGTTGGGCTTTAATATATTATCGCGAGTACTTTATACCTATATTTTGTCAATATTTTGCTTTTTACGAGTTTTACCATATGACGCGAGTTCGTCAACAGTAATAAATTAAAATCTTGGAAAAATACATAACTCAAGTGGTGTAATTATTTTTGCTTTATTAGCGAATAAAATGGAAGACGAGTTGGACATATTGTTGGTGTCATGTGGCCAGAGTAAAATATCACAGTCGTGGAGTACCTATCTGGAATCTTGTTTCCAAGACATATCCAGGGAACGAAATATACCATCTTTCAAGTATGTATTTTGTATCATATCATGTTGTGTTCGTTTGTATTTTTAGATATTTTTCGTTTTTTGTTTATTTTGTAACAAGACGTCGAAGTTTCATGTCCGGTGGGAAAAATAATTTTTGACTTGGGGTTGATTGGCAGTCGATTATGATTTCAGCTTTCAGCCCTTTCTATAAAATGTTGGAAGAATTAAATTGAAATTTGCTTTCTTGATTTGAAGTAAAATTTTTGGCATGGGAGGGAAGGAAAAGGGGGGGGGATCAATGTTTGTTTTTGAAGCATTACCTTTGTTTTGAGTCTATTTTCATGCTATTTTTTTTTTCAGCAGTGGTGCCAGTTTTGTAATTGTATTTTTTCGAAGCAAAATTTTGAAATATTTTCCAACATTATTAAATCATCATAAAAAAATTATCTTTTACGAATTTTTAAAAAAATTCTTTAGAAAATTTGTGTTATTATCCTTTCCTGAATTGTCGAAATTGAAAGGTTCTTAAAAATAATAGAAAAAGGGAATAGAGGACATTGACCCCTGAACATAACAGAATTACTTTTACGGTCAGAAAATGTGCCAAAGTGATGACTTTTTTTGGAACGTTTTATATTTTGAGCCAGAAAATTCAAAAAACGTTTATTCCATTGAGAGAATTTTTTTTTAGAATTTCTAGTTCCTTCCATCCTCTATTTTGATGTCAACATCGTGTTTATTTTTGTTTTGATTTTGAGAAAAATTATTAAAAAATTCGAAATTTGCGAGAAAAAATTCTTTGAAAAATTTTCCATTGTGACAAATTTTATTAATTGTAGTTACCTACTTTGAGATAATTTTAAAAAAATAAAGTAATAGCAAATTCAATCATTGTGTCAAAAAATTGTTGATTTTTAATTTCCTTTTCCCCCTCCATGATACAAACTTCTATGGAAGGTGGGGGGAGGGAGTGCCATTGACAGGTTTTGTTTTTCAAAATACTTATTTTGAACTAGGTACACAGGTGCCAAGGATTTCCAAAATTCTAATCAAGTTTTGAAAGACCTCTTTTTTTGCGTACAACTTCAAAATCTTTGGGTTTTGTCATGACGTTAAAAACTTGATGTCAAAATTTAAATGTTTTTTAAAAAAATTATTCTGTAACCGATTTTTGTAAAAATATTTTTTGAAATTGACAACTCAACTTGACCTTTTTTTCCATGTTTTTGAGGGGTTTCGTAAAAAAAATCACCACCTTTCCCTGTTGAAAAATTTTCAAACACTTTTTTTTAAATTCAGGTAGGAAAGTATTCTATTTCGGCAATATTTTAGACGAAAAAAAAAATATTGAAAATGATTTTTCTTCTATTGTAAGTAGTTATTTTTGTTGAGAAAATTGTGTAAAAAATGAAAACGTGAATTTTGCTTTTTCAGGAATAAAAAATTTTCGAAAATTTTTTCAAAGTAAACATATTTATTACGCTGGTTTTATAAAAATCCTCAGCTTTAAATTTTTGACATTGATTTCGGACCTTTTAAAATGGATAGAATCAAAATGAAACCTCAACTTGAAACCAATTTTGTCACTCAAGAATACATCCAGGCTCACATAATTGTCAAGTCTCAATCGAGCTCAAATTTTCAAGTACATAATGAATTATATTTGACCTCGTATGATTTTTTTTCTTCAATAGGTAATTTAATCTATTTTTCCAAAATGAAGAATTCTTGATCGAATTCCCCCCTTTTTCCCGCCCTTCCTTGATACTTCTGAAAATTTTTGACCCATATTGGTGATCCTATTTTTTTAAGAATTTGTGACAAAATTTAGTTTGGCATAAAATCATTTTTCAAATTACCTAAGACTTAAATTTTCATTGTGGTGCTCGAAGACATGAATCTGGCTTCTTTTCAATTTCCCGTTCCACCCCCTCCTCTCCACTCCAAAAAACCACATAACCTAAATTTTTCCTTTGAGTTGCTCAGTTCAAAAGTTTTGGAGTCTTGAAAACTAGTCCTTTGAATTTTTTTCAGCAAATTAATAAAAAATACATTAAATCTATGAATAAAACCTCACAAAATTATGAAAACCTAAAATTGATCAAAAAGTTTTGTCTCCGACATCAAACTTCCCCTCTCTCCTTCCTTCTTCAAGCCAATGCTAAACACCAGCTGAATAAAGCTGTAATTCACAGTATTTTTGTTTTCCAACCCTTTAAAAATTCTAAAAGTTTGTTGTAAAGATTTTAACCGATTTCGAAAATATGCGAAAGGAAAATATTTCTCAATTTGTGATATATCTAGCTACTGCATTTTTTTGTTTGAAATTTTTTTATATCTTCATTTTTGAAAAAAATAAGTAGTTAGCAATTTAAGAACCACTGAACCGGTTTCGGAAATGTTTGAGTCGCCAGAATCTTTTTACCGTCGAATGTGGCTGAGAAATCATCCAATAATGGCAGGAGGAATTCTTCTTCGATGTACTTATTGAATATTTTTTAAAAAACACAGTTGTTCTAAAATGAGATTTTTCATTCTCAAAGGCTAAAAAAAAATATTAAAAAAGAGACAATTATAATTTTATTGCTTTCTGATACCTAGATACCTATTTATCAAAATCTTAGATAATTTCTCGATTTTTTCAAAGTTTTTTGTTATTTTAACCTTTTTTCTCTATAATTATCCCCTCCCCAACAAAATTCCTATACCTACCGCATCGTACAAAATTTTAATTTTACTATTATCCATTAATATGCTACCTGCTATTTAAAGTACCTACCAATGTAAATAGCATAATGTACCTATAAGATTCGCCATTTACGTCATCCATTACAATATGACCTTTGTTCAGGCAAAAATGTTAATTACCAACGTTCAATCTATTGACGCAAATGTTTCATTGTATAGATTACAAAGTATTAAATTGGAGGACATATTGATATCTCTGAAGGAAAATGGAACCGTCGAAAAATATCCAGAAGCCCGAGTACAGATTGTTGTCATTTGCCCGTCATTTTTGAAAAAAATTCGCACCATCGCTGAAACCGAAACCTCCCTGGGTAAACTATTCCGACCAGAAAAAGTGGTAGCACTAATGCTAGGTGCTCCAGAAGAATTGGATAATGATCATATTAGAACAGGTAACTACACTCTCGTTAAAACCTACCATTTGTATGCTGCTAATATACTTACGTTTGAGTGAAATTAGTGACCAACATCGTGGTCATGATTTGGCGATTGTTTTTGCAAAACGTCGATGCCCGATGCACTGACGTCAAAAAAAAATCCAAATAATTAAACCAAGTCGTGTAACTCTTCAAACCCTATACACGGATCATAATAATGAAGACGTTTTGCACAATCGACGTCTAGCTATACTCGTTCATTTTGTGGGTTACTGTGGAAGAATTTAATTGGCGTGATTTAATGTTTGGAATTTATATTCGCCATTATGGCGATCGGGCGAGGGTGGGGTTTTTGTCATTCTTCTGTCTCCGGCGCTTCGTTTCATTAATACGAAGAAGGCAGCGATGAAAAATATGCCATATCTGTCGATCAACCAGCATGAGTGTAGAATTTATAAATTTTCAACGCGGATCTCTGGGATCTCTATTCTTTTTGTTCATTACTTGAATTTTTCTTCGCAGTTATTCCCAAATACGAACAATGGCGCAGGGTGAAGGTAAAAGATCAGGATAAATCTTCAGTCGACGATTTTCTCGGAGTAGCGATGGATATATTGAGTAAATCTAGACAGATCCAGGAAGCCCTTTGTTCCGAACAGCAACAGATTCATTTTTCAATTATGCCAAAAAAAATCAAAGTTGTGAGTAATATTTAAAATGGAAATTTATTTTTTTTGCAATATTATTACATTTTAGATATATTTGTACGTTTGTCGTTTGACAAATGATTCATTTCCGTTTTAAGCTGATACTCGTGCGGATGATTGCTGCGAAACTGTAAAAAAAAATACGTTTCTCATCCGCATGTTTATCTCGAAATTTCTCGCTATTAATTTTTCAAAGATAATGAAAAATATTTTGTTTCAGGGTCAAAATAGGATACTGGTGCTTTTAAACGAACCTTTATCCAATAAGGACGATATAAAAATAACAATTGATAAAAATGGCCAACGTATAGATGTCGGAATGATCAAAAGAAGAAATCCATATACTGTGCAATTCACCGTACCCGGTTAGTATTCTGCAATTGGGATATTTATTATATGAAATCCGTTTTTGGACGGTTTGATCGTTGAATTATTACGGCGTTGCGAAAAAATTACGTCTTTTTAAGAAAACTTAATAAAATTAATCATGTAAACGACCTCGGGTAAGATTCATCGAACATGATCGAAATCATGCGTGTATTAGCTCAATGTTTCACGTTGTGCAATCCCTGGATATTTCTTAATAAAATCCAGTTTTTCCTTGTAATGGCCGAATGCAACCTGTCGGTTGGTTTGATGTATGAATGGTTGCCAGCGAAGTTAGTCGGGGGAATTGAAGTCGAAACTGACAAGCTTATTACGAGAAAGCGAAAGAAAAATTGAAGTTGTCATTATTTGAGAAAGAGGGGAGGAGGAGGAGAATTGAATTTCACAATTTTCATTTTCTCGACTGGATTTTTTTCATATGTATTACAAAAAACAAATTTCACCGGAGACAAATTGGTTTGCTATTTTTTTTTCGAAAGTTTAGTTATGGGGGGAGGGGCACTTGCACTGGAAAATTTTGAAATAATTTTAAAATTTTGAATGTTTTTGTTGAAAATTGCGTACTTTACGTAATAACAATATTATTTTCTTGAAAATCACAATGATTTCCTCTCTTTATATCTCATTTTTCAAGGACAGATTGGTAACCAACTTGAAAAAAAAATTTCTCGTATTCCAAAATTTTTAGCAAAAAATCGAAAAGAAAAAGTCTTGAATATGCTTTACCTTTTTTTTTTCGGATGGTTGGTTGGTTTTTCCCTGATGGATGGTCACATAAATCGTGATTGGAATTTTACGAAAGTTTGAAACAGGTGTCTTAAGAAGCGTACCAAATCTCAAAAATTTGGATTTGCAATCAAAATCAAAAATAGGAATCATAATTTGCAATTTTCAAGTTAGAAGCCTATTTTGGAACATGTGGAGACATATACGACCTTCAAATTATTTTTTTCGATCCCCTGGTGAAATTTCCTATTTAGATTATTGATAATAGAAAAATCTTGATTAATTTTTTTTTTTTTGTAGAGCACTTGAGATAAATAAGAGGGAATTTGAATTAGGTTTTTTCGAATTTTTCAGTCAATTTTTTCCAAAAATTTAAAAAATTTTAAACTATTTTTCTCAGTCAGCCTTCCTTCTGTTGTTGAAACTACGTAAGTACACACGTATGATCTGGAGCTACTAAAAAATTTTACTATTCCCAATCTTGATAAAAGAATCTTCCTGAACCTGAAGCACATCAAATTTTCATGTTTTGCGATGCAATGATATCATTTTAAAATTTCAAAAATTCGCCTGAATTCTTAAAATCAACTTTTGCTTTTAAAATTTTGGATATTGTATTATTTTTAGATGTTCTTTTAAATTTTTGTTTTGTTTCACAATTTTACCATTGGTTTTGACATCACCTCCTTTTTAGAGATCGACATAGGCGCACCCAAGGGGGGCTCAGGGGGTTTGAGCCCCCCCCCTTAAGCTCGAAAAAAATATGTTTTTAATGGCAAAAATGTGGGAAAAGTGTATTTTTTCGCTCTTTAAACAATATCTTTTCAAAAATTTTCACCTTCGCTTCGTTCGGGCAGTATTTCAGTTATTTCGTCTTAAAAATTGATGATTTTAGACTGATTTTTCAGCCAAAAATCACCAAGTCTTCAATAAATTCTCCGTTTGCCAGAAAAAATTGATGGTTTTTAACTGAAAGACGAGTGAAAAATGGCTAATTTGAAATTTAACCCCACCCCAATTTTTTTCAGATATTCTGAGCCCCTCCCTTAATTAATTTCTGGGTGCGCGTATGGATCGATTTTAAGGGTAGTTGAAAACAGGTGCCTGAGAATTGAATCAGGAAGAAAAATATGAAATTTTCTCCAGAACTTTTCGTGTTCTAGACACAATTTTCTGATTTTCTCTTCCTTTCCATTCAACTTCGGGAAAAAAGGCAATGCACAAATCCCTCTCCAATTGATACTCTGGCCGATTGATATTGTTTAATTTTTTTATTACTTGAAAATTAATTTGAACTTTGAAAGTTCTTGATACATAATTTCTGATGCCAAAATTACGTTTATTTTGGCTACCCCATGTTTTAGAATTTTAACAGCATATTTTCCCTTGGTTCAATTAAAGTTATTTTCTCTTTTTAGCCAGCTGTTTTCAAGTTTCAACCTTGGTGCATATTTGCGTTGAGAAAAATGGCAAACCTTTAGGCAGAAGGCAAGTGAAATGTGAGAGTAGAATGAGAGAACTGGAACAAATGCTGCGAAATTTAGATAATCCGATTTATTTCATGTGCCAGGTAATTTTATTAAAATCTATAAATGGTTCATAGATTATAAATTATGTAAAAGAGATGAGCTGCTGTGTTCATTGCTTAATACTTGATTATACCTACTTATTTTATTTTTTTTGATGAGAGTTATAGGCATATACTTAATTCGTTTTGTAGTCTTAAAATACTTATTGAAATTAATGATTTTTTTTTAAATGAAAATTTTATTTCATTTTTCAGAGTTATAATTTAAATACCAACGACAGAGACCAACTAGATACCTTTTTGTGTAGTGTATTCCTTAAAAATATTCCTCCTAATTTCAATTTACTCAATCCAAACATTCCAATCGATAGAAACAGTACAAGTAAGTTTTTATGAAAAGTATCCGTAAAATTTTTTAAAAAATTGCAAAATCATTTATCTGAATTTTTTTTTTTTTTTTTTAATTTAGGTAGTGAAGAATTTCCGACACTTTTACATTTCACCGCAAAATATGGATTGGAAAAATTATCTTGGCAGTTGATGGAAAGCCCTGGTGGTGAACAAGCTTGCCAAATTCGTAACTGTTCGCGTTTAACTCCTTCTGAAATCGCAGAACGAAACAATCATTCGAAATTATCAAAAATTCTGAATAATTACGCGGTAATTTATTTCATCTGTCCAATTTTTTCCAACAAGTATACCTACCTATGTAAATATTCAAGTTTTATAATTGTTTTTTTTCTTAAATTTTCAGCACATGACTGAATTTTCAAGCGTTTATAAATATATAAAAGAAATTAACACCGAAAAAGATAAAAGTTAGTATTTTTTTACACCTTCGTATATAATATTTACTGGACGTTATATTTAACATGAATTTTCATATTCCAGTTACAGCCGACAATAACTATCATTTACCTAAACCAGTCGAAGATACGTACCTTATTCCGCCAGCGGCTCGTCCAGTCGAATCCTCCTTCATTTCTCCACCAGTAATTGATTCTCCCAATTCCGCCAATCTTCCTAATCCTCCCTGTCTACCCAATCCTCCCTCTGATCGTGGTTATGCGAATCTCAAACCTACTAATTTTCCATTTCCGATTATCTCACCTGCTACTCCACCATCTAGTGATCTATATTCTCCTGGATCAATTGATAATTATGATGTTCCTCCTCCCAATGGTCGACCATATACTCCACATACCCCAAATTCACCAGCTTCACCGCTTGAAAAAAAATTCGAAGAAGGATATTTACTGATGAATTCCATAGGTGAATATTCAAAAAAAAATTTTTTATATTTTTGTCATTTCCTGAAACTGAAATGTATTTTTTTAAATTCTTATTTCAGACAAAGAACACGTTAATAATTTTGGTTCTGTCAGTAGTTTCAATACAAGTGATTTTCCTGAAAATTTTGATAGTAGTTTTCATAAAAGAGATAGCAGCGAGGGTGTTTCCTCTCCTACAGATAGTCTAGCCACATCTAAGTATGGTGAGTTGAATTGAAAAAATAATTAACTTTAACGATTAATTAAATGGATATTCATGTCCAATAGGTTGAAATTTAATAAGGCTTTTCGTGTTCTTTAATAGGCTTGTGTGTTTTTCATTTTTGATTTTAGGCAGCGCAGCCCATCTTTTTGGACGAGATAAAATGTCTCCGGATGAAGAATTATTAGAATTGATCAACGATTTCAAAAACGACGTTATAACTATTGCTGAAGTTGAAGCTTTGGTCGAACAATGGCAGAATCGAAACGAAGTTAGACAATCATTCGTTGAAAGACAAGTACGAATTATTTTCAAATCATTCGTCGCCTCCTCCGAGTTCGGTTGTTTCAAATTTTTTTTCCGAATTCTCATTGACCCAAATAGAAAATCTGGTGTAGAATCATTTCAAAAAGATGTTGAAAAAAATCGAAATTTTCGATCTGGCAAAGTGTAATACTGGGAAATAATTAAAAGCATGGGTAAAATTTGAAATTTTTTTGTAAATGTATGACCCTGCGCAGTGGTCCAAATGAGCGAAATACCTGTTCATAAGAACGGGAAAAAGTTTGTACGCCATGCCACACTATCCTTGCATACTGAATTCAAAATTTTCAAAAAAAATTTCCAACCTTTCAGGAAGGCAATACTAACGCTCAATTTAGAAAAAATTGAAAAAATCGACATGGGTGTGAAAGTGGATTTTTAGGTCGAGGATTTCGAATTTTGGGTTATTATTTTAATTTTCAATAAAGAGGACAGTATCATGAGAAAAATTGAAAAAATACGATATCGGTATGAAATTCTGGAGTTTTTAAGTCGAGAATTTTGAATTTCGGGATATTTTGTCTCCCATTCCTTTAGGGGAGGAGCTAACATCAAATTTTAAAAATATTGGAAAAAATTGATGTGTTTAGTTGGCATTTTTTAAACTGTTAAATAGAGTGGGTCGAAAAATAATATTTTCGATTTTCAGAAGCATACCCCCGCAATAGTTATTGGCTAATGAGACTTGAAGACAAAAAAAAATTCAAAATCGATTCATATTTTCCGATTGTGCATTGGCATTAATATTTTCAAAGAATGGAAAAAATTCAATGTTTTCAAAAATTGTAGAAAATTTAAATTCATGTTCTATAGGTTTTTTAAATTTCTGCTTTTTCTTCACTTATGGAGAAAAATTGAAAAAAATCATAAAACGCTGATTTTTTCAAAAAAAAAAAACTTCTTTCTGGGTTATATGGTAATATGGTCACTAAATGAACTCTAAAATTAATTTGAACCAATTTTTTATTTTTTCAAAATTTTTGCCAGTTCATGAAAAATTTTAATGCCAATGCGTGATTGGAAGATATGAATCGATTTTGAAATTTTCCTTTCGACAACTTTTGCAGGGGTATGTTTTTGAAAATCGAAAATATTATTTTTTCTACTCATCCTACTGCTAAATTGTTGAATAACTGAAAAAATGTATCTTTCGAACAAAAAAACTGATACGCATTGTTTTACCCACAATTCAATACACAATTTCATGTGATTGATTCTTTGGTCCAGAGCGACCTAGGAAAATTTGACCTATTCGGTCCACTGTGCCCTGCCGCATGCCGGAAAGAAGGGCCCATGTGTCAAAAATTCAATGACCTTTTTTTACGCGTTTGATGCAGATTTGGTGTACTTGATTTGGACTAAAAACTTGAAAAAAAAAGACACCGATTTTTTTTCACACATGGGCTCTTCTTTCCGGTAGGTTTACATGTTCAATTTTCTCTTTTCAGAAGTTTGAAGTCTTAAAATTTGAATTTTCAATTTATTTTCAAAAAATATTTTTTTCAAAAAAAAAAATTGCTAGGTAATAGACTTTCTACTCGATTAGGTAGGTATATTTGAAATTGAATTTTTTGGTTATGTAAAACTTCAGGATCCTGATTCATTCTTTCCTTATTTGAAAAAAAATTGACTATTACAACATTCAATTCTGAAATTTTGAAGTTTTGAGCCTTTCCATGGCAGCGGGGTCAAGGTCCATGTGAACTAAATAAAAAATTCAAATTTTTATCACGTTTTTTTTGAAGTCATTTCTCTTGGATTAATCAGAATTTGAAAAAAGTTGTTGATCAATCTACTCTGTTGACACTTGTAGGTATTTAAATGGCACTTTACATAAATTCAATTGGCTATCAGTAAATTTTGAATTGGGAATAAATTTACGTGACCGGAATGGAATATGGATAAGATAAAACGTTACCGGATGCGATTAAAAGATCCGTCTATAGTATTTTTTTCTACCTCAAATTTAATTTTTGGCAAAGAATATTTTCTGTTTAAAAAATATACCTTGACAATCATTAATATTCACTCTGAAGTACCTCTTCTATTTGTATTATAGGTATAATAATTGTACCTATGCCATCGATATCAACAAATGCCTCTATTTAACGTATCACTGTCTTAGTTTGTTTTGATTATCGATAATAATGCATAATAAATTGATACGTAGACGTAGGTACGTTACCTACACGACGTGAAACTAAAAAACGTCGCTTTTAATTCGATCCTAAATCGGAATTAATTGGTTTTAAGAATTCTTTTATAAGTCACAAATTCGGGACGTGAATTAATTTCACGTGTGTAGCGTAACTAATGAAGATTTTTAAAAATAGTTAAGAATAATAGCGAAAATAGATTGACCAACCATTATAGCGGCGGTGAGTTATAGCGTAACAAACCCTTTGAAAAAATCCATTGTCGGACGTCGTTTTACAGATGGTTCTCTTCTTTTGTAAAGATCGTAATTTCGATTTGCCCGATATGATTTAAACTTTGGTGCGCTTACGCTTTTTTTTTTCAAACGTTTATACCTAAGCCAAGTTAATTAAAAAATTCGGCGAAGGCTTTTGATTTTTTAACCATTTTTCTTTTTGTTTGATAGGATCAACTGAATAGGATGAGAGATCAGTACGATATGTTACAGAAGAAAATGAAACCGACAACTTTTGAAAAAATTCGTAGATTTTTCAGCCGAGGAAAAGGAAAACGTAAGAATAGAATTAAAAAGGTTTTTTTCACTTGGAATGTTTTCTTAAATTGTGTTTTTTTTCTTCGTAGGTCTTCATGCCAACGGTAGAGCTAAAAGTTTTGATGCTGGAATGCTGAAGAATGTTTCTAACGCAAATAGACCTTACAGTAATATTAGTGTTCAAAGTTCATCGTCGAGTGAGTATTGAGTATTTTTGTGGATTTTTTTTGTTGAAAAATTTCTTGTAGAATTTCTATAATTTGGATGAATTTTTTTAGGTGGTTCATCACGTACCAACAGTTTGAGTAATGGAAGTGGAGGAGCTATCGATTTTTTACAAAAACAAGTCGTTAAAAGTAAATTAGATTTAAATCTCCCGGTGGAAGTGCAACCAGTAAGTAATTTCCTCTCAACTTCAACGATATGAAGGTATAAGTACCTTATTATTATTATTATTATTATTACCTTTTTTTTTTTTTTTTTTTTTTTTTTTTTTTTACAGAAACTAGCTCCAAAGAAAAATAAACTCCATCAATACGTCGAAATATCTGCCTCAAAATGCATCGATTCCGCCCCTGCTGATAATTCCGAATACGTCCAGCCAGACAGTGTGCCCTGTAATCCTCACAATAACCGATCAAGCAGCGTTAGCAGTTCAGTAGTCCAAGACACAATTCACGAATGCGTCGAAAATGATAATCCAGAATCATTTTCAGATTCTGAGCCAAAAATGGAAAAACGCCGCAATACTTACGATTCGAATCTCACTTCAAAGCACGAAAAAATCCCAGAACAATATCGAACCTACTCACTCCGACTAGAATCAAAAAAGAAATCAAAAAATATCAAGAATAAGGTCAAAAGCGCCGAAAATCTGATACACGACCACAAATCGATCCAAAGTCAAGCTGAAACTGCCATAAATTCGAGTCCTATCGAAGCTACCGAATCAAACGGTCCCTTATCTCTGCAAATTTTATGTGCTCAAACTATCCAGTGTTTGTCTGGATTGGCTAACGAAGCACGACCTGATGATATGGCTGTACCTTCCGAGCTCAGTTTTCAATTCGATAAAGTAATTGAAGCTCCTGAAAGCTCGACGCAGTCTGAATGTGGTAGTCTTGATTCTCGCCAAAATTCGTCCCTAGATTTATCTTCCCTTTCGCTTAATTCCGACTGTACGGTGGATGAGAATGGAGATATTAAATGCTCGCTCGAGTTTAAGATCACCGAAGAAGATGAAATTGAGACTGAAGATGCCCCTCCTGGGTCTTCCGAAATTCAAGTCAATATTCGTGCCTCGTTACCGGAATATGCCAATGTTAGTATACAAAAATCACCTTCGCTGGGTCAAGGATGCGGATATACTGTTGTTTCTTCTTGATTATTTGTGTAATAATTCAGTATAATTTTTAATTTTTTTTTTTTAATATCCAGGTAGATGTCTTAAAAAAACTGGTGACTTTCAATTGTAAATATTGGTTATTTTTTTTCGTTTTTAATTTTTTTGTGTGTTGTCGTTCGTTTTACTCGAAGGGTTTGAAAATATACAACTACCTATAATTATTGTTTGACTAAAACGACAATTTAAATGCTGTTACATCTTGTAGGAAGTACCTATAAAATATTTTTTATCAATTAAAAAAATTTGAAATAGAAGTTTGTTCTAATTAAAAAATAATCTTCGCGAAATCTTACATAAAGCGATTCATAGCCATCATAGGTATCTATTATCCTGATGCTTGATTATAAAATGATTTTTATTCCCATGACGTCCAGGTAAATGGCGCTCTAGACTCTTCTACTTTCTTGATTAATAGTCAATTTATCATCTATATTTAATAAAGAGAAATCACATCGCATATGATGTTTGATAGGTATTGAATTCTGTCTTATGTTACGGAACTAAAATTCTCAGTTCTTATAGTTTGATCTCAATCATCGATCAATTTTTCTCCTTATTTTTAAAAAAAATTCAATTATGTTCCCAAAAATTGATCAATTTCTAAAAAAATCTGCGATTTCTAAAAATTAAATAATTTTTATAAAATTGGAACAATTTTTTAAAATTTAATCTATTGCTAAAAAAA
Source organism: Pseudococcus jackbeardsleyi (assembly GCA_038380155.1). Classification (NCBI taxonomy): domain Eukaryota; kingdom Metazoa; phylum Arthropoda; class Insecta; order Hemiptera; family Pseudococcidae; genus Pseudococcus; species Pseudococcus jackbeardsleyi. The sequence goes on from CM076238.1 coordinate 43,462,345, forward strand.
TAATTGGATAATTTTTCAAAGACTATTTTTTTTTAATTTTGGAACACTTTTCTAAAATTTACTCAACTTTCCAAAAATTGAGCAGTTTTTTCAAGTTGACAATTTTCTAAAAAAATCACGAATAATATCTTTTGTTTCTGAAACTTTTCAATCGTTCCGAATATCAGTTTAAAGAATATTTTCATCATACCTTATGCAACCCACATTGTTTCATACTCCTATTCTTTTACCTAAACATTGTCTTCCTATCTTTCAACTTAACTTCATAAGGCGATCGCTTCAAGTTCACTTCTGAATTGATTGTTTTTCGTTGCGTCGACATGAATTTACATACAATAAAAATAAAATAGAATGAAATGGAAATTCCGAGTAAAATTTTTGTGCATCATTTTAAACTACCTACATGTCTGGAGTCACCACCGTAGGAAGACGAAGAGCAAATGTCGTTGAAAAAAAATCATTGTTAGAAATGCGTCGCCGAACAATGTGAAATTCTGTTATAGGGGAGTTACCTACCTGTATCCGTGGTGAACTCTTTCAAGGTCGGCTGGTTATCTCATTTCAAATATTTCATTACAGTATTGTTATTCTTGCTGGATGCATATAAGCCGATCCTTTTATATTTTTAGAGGGAAAAGTTTTCAAAAAAAAATCGACCTGAATAATAAAATACAGAAATCATGATTCGAAAAAGTAGGTACCTTACCTATGTACATGAAGATAGGTATTTGGGGCTTCGTTCTGTGTTTTGTTTAATAATACGCGAGTTATAATTCCATTTTACTTAGAATTTTAATCTACATAAAATGTTATGATATGCCAATAGTTATCATACCATTGTGTAGATATTCAGCTAATTCATATTTCAGCCTGTGGTTCGTATTGGCATTTTCACTTTCATGAGTCATCGTTTAGAGGATGTGCCCGGTATATGCTTACATCGTCATAATACTTTTCGTAGTCATTTCTGCGTCATTTATAATATTTTATGCACGTAATCTGCGTGAAAAATGTGTAACTCAGCGCATAACAAAACAAATTTCTCCATTTTTATAGGTATCTACCTACCTAGATCTGCATATACCATACAGCCTAGCGCTATACCTTTGCGAAGGATAAAATTACATACTTCAGTTTTTCAACTGAATCAGAACAAAATTTTTGATGAGAGGAACAAATGACTCAATTTTTTCAGATTCGAAGGAGTATTTTTTTAATGGGCACCTACCTGAATACATGAAAAATTTGTATTGGTTGACGAAAAATCAGCAAAAATGTTAGCAAAATGAGGAAATTGTCAAAAATCCAACTTCCATGTTGATCGTGTTAACCAATTAGTAGTTTATTCATTCATTAATTTCTGAAACTAAGTAAGCCTGCCATTCACGATTAATGTGGATTAACGCATTTAAAATATTTATAGCAATAGATTCGTTTTTAAATCCCAGTTTCATTCATAAATCAGCATTCTACCACTGTCTTTATGTCTCTTGCCTTTTAACTGTTTTCATAAGTATTCGAATACTTTAATTTGTCGAAAGTAATTACCTATCCGAAGTTGCCTATTTGATTGCATCATTAATTAAAAACCGGTTGTGCACTTTGCATTCATCAAAAAATTCATTAGTCATCTAAGTACATACCTGAGAAATGAAAAATTTTAAATGAAAGCAGAACAAACTAAATAGGTGTCTGGAACTTTCAAAAATTAGAAGGAAAAAATGTTGAAAATTTTTGGAGACTTTTTAAAAAATGTTTTTCCTTAAAATTTTACTGATTCCCATGTTTTACATCTAAGTATAAGTTTTTTCAAGGGTGCCTACTTAGGCATGCGATTGATGCTTATTACACTTGGGTACGTAATTTTTTGATTTTTTTTTCGTTGGTTCTTTTAAAATGAAGCAATGAGCATAACTGGATTCTGTACGCTTACTGCTAACGTCAGTATACCTCGAATTTTTTCTCTCTTTTTTTTGTTAAGGGTGGTAAAGGTCTGGATCTGATTAATAAAAGAGTCTGTGTCTGTCTCAGTAGAGATTCACTCTCAGGTATTTGGAATCCAAGGTCAAAATTAAAGGTAGCATACACCTGTACTTTTATAAAATCCAGACACATCAAAACATCTTACCAACCCTACCTGTGTAATAAAAGGAATTCCACAGAATTTGGGGTTACTTATCAATCCTCACCCTATAAACACACCCTTCGTGATTAGAATGTTGACATGAATGTACTAGATGACTCACGTTTTATCGCTTGTTTAATGCTTAGTAGCAGGTATAAAATTATAAAAATGATTCCGAAAGGAATCAGGTTCATGTTGTAGATTTTGAGTATACATTGTAGACAGGTAAATAACAAAGCGAAACAAGAATTCTAACATATCTAAAGTCAATACTGGTTACCATCTTGTATTTTTTTAATTGAATTTCGAATTTGTACCACCTACGGTTATAGGTACATAACACATTTGGAGAAAAACCTACAAGGAAGGTAATTCTAGCGAAGAATTTCGAGCTAAAACAAACATTACCTACATCAAAACATCACCGAAAACCACAAATTCCAAAATTTCAAACGCCAAAGTTCATTTCTCTGATATCGGTTAATTTTTTTAAATGAAAACGTTTACCTAGTTGAATTAGGAAAAAAATGTACCACTAGGTACCTATCCCCCAAAAAATCTATGGTCTGGATGTTTTTTCGTGTTTTTCTGTTCAGAGTCTAAAGAACAGAATAAAATTTCCACCTCAAGAAGTGTCAGTGTCCAGAACCCTTAGGAGTGGAGTAAATTCTTACTGAAAATCGAGGTTTTGTGAACATCTACTCAAATACATATACCTTAAAATTGGGAAATAGTTGAATTACCTACCTAGCAAGTTCTGCATGCAAGTCATTTCTCATCAGAAAGACACATTTTTTGAAAAATTTTCAAAACTTTGCGTGATTTTTTTCAATATTTAATTGAAATTACGAAGCAGAAGGTACCCAAAATTTTTCCAACAAACTTCATCACATTTTGAGATGATTTAAAAAATATTTCTGTTATAATAGACAGTAAGACACCAGACAGGTATTCAGAAAAGTTTAAGTTTTCCATTTTTTTTTAAAAATAAAATGATTTCTTTCCAGAGAGACATACCTATTTATCACCTACTTAGTACTTACATTTGATTATTTATTAAACTCAATTTTTTGTCAAAAAAAAAAAAAAAGGTGTTTGGTTTTAACTATCGAATGTTACACTACGAAGTTTATAGAAAAGAAAGAAAATCAAAAAATAACCTTTCAAAAACAGCCTCACCGGTCGAAAAATGAAATTTTATATTAAAAAAAAAGGAGCGAGATTATTCTTAACGTATTTAGGAAATATACAGAAAAGAAACATCAAAACCTACTTTTTGGAAAACGACTGACACCATAGTTTTTCTCCTAGGATATTTACTTTTAGAATTGGAATGATAGTTTGTGAATTTTTTTATTGCCGAATCCGAGACCCATTTCAAAACAAGGAATCCATTCGTGTGCTCGCAAAACCGCAAATTCGCTTTGTTTTTTTTACTGTGGAAGTCTGTAGACGTGTAATTTTCTCATGTTTTTTTATCATAACTACCATAAGGACTTAAAAAAAAACAAAGGTCACCATAAGATACCTTTCAATCGTTGGAAGTGTACCAAGTTTTAAACATCATCTATTCCGTCTTTCTGTCCAAACCCTAGGTATTTTTGCTTTTTATGGAAGAAAAATGGCAAAAACCAAAAAAAAAGAATTTTTTGTTGTTTAGCTCTTCTAAAAAATTCAATTTTTGACGAAAAATTCTTATAACACATCAACATCTTACAATACGCCAAAAATTCATTTCATTTTTTTTTTGTTGTAAATTTTGACAATTAATGGTTCAAAAATGGTTATTTTGGAAAAGTTTCTCTTCGAAGATAACTGCTATAGGTGGATTTTGTATCATGCCTTGATTTATGGTTGAACATTAAATTTATTATAGATTATTATTGATTGAGAATTGATTTAGTAGTTATTATTTATTAAAATAAAAAAATTGTTCCATTTTTTTTTCAAAAAAAAAGTAGGTAAAAGGAAACGAAATCTGATTGGCTGATTCGCAATGTCCCCTTATTCGCCAATCACGACAATGTTTACCTAGGTAACTGATAAAAATTGATAACAAAGACAAGAGGGCAACATCAATAAACTGATGTTGACAAGAGGGTTGTTCAATTTCTTGTGATCGCTGATAGACGTTTTTCTTTACCATAAAAGATAATCTAATAGTGGATAAATTTGTGAAAACATTGTTCTTTATCGCGGTAATCGACCGATTACTCATTATAAAATATTCATCAGATATCCGCGTGCTTGTACTCGTGCAGTTTTCTTAGTTCCGCTAATGACGATGACGATGGACGATGACCAGCGCCCGATGCTTCAGCATACCCGATTACCCGAGGCTGTTGAACTTGCGAACTAGTCTAGACGTGAATTTTTGCGTATTATTATTTCAATATTTCGTTGGTCGTGGCCGTTTGCTGCCATTTTTCATCCCATACATATCACCAAGCATCCTTCATTCTATACCACCATCGGAAAATAATTTTCACGCCACAGCGGACGATTATTATTGAATGAAAACGTTTGCGTAGAAATTTTACGGAAAAAAGAGAATTATCACGGGTGAAACGAATACCTTATAAAGTGGAAGACCTCTGATGAATGCAATCGATGTTCCATCTTACCTGTGCTAGTTCCCGATCTTCTTCTCGAATCCCTCCTGCTCCGCTTGCTGTACCAGCATTGTAAAAGGTAAGTTGTTCCAAGATTGTAGAGGGGAACCCGTGTTGGAAAGGTTTTGTTGCGGTTACGGTCCCACTTAATAGAAAGGTGTATAACACGGTCTTGTAGTAAAACCTGCAGCCGGTTTTTTTCAAAGACGGAATCCATCTTTCGCGAGTGTGTGTGCGCGCGTTTTCGTTTGTGAAGTTTTATTTTTTTGTTTTATCCGTAATTTATATTATATTTTTTAAGCTGCGTGATAATTTTGTGTAGAAATTTGCGCGAATTTGATGCGATTTTGGATATAGTGCTGACGGAACTGTGTTCGCGTATCAATGCGTTTATTCTAGTGCTCAGTTATTTGGATTTTTCCCTGAAAACGGTGAGTGATTCGGTGTTACAGTCATTTCTTAGGTAGAGTTACATCCTTTGGTAGTTTTGGGGTGTAAAATGCACATGTGGGTTGCTTTTTACGTGCTATTTGGTCATCTGGTGGTGTCAAACGTGCTAACGTGCTCAGAACCAGATGTAGAAGTCAAACTGTTGGGGTTAACGATTGTTTCTGTATGTGGCATTATCTGAATTTTGTAGCCAGAAGCCAGAGATGTGAGATGATTATGTTTAATGAATCAGTTCGAAATATAATTTTCCTCATACTTGCTGATGATGAAACCAAAATATTGAAATCAAATCAACAAGTCACAATAATTGGGTCTTTCAACGTACGACTGCAGTATCTTCAGTTCAACATTCGATTCGTGAAAGGATGTTGAAGATACATCGATGCTTGTATTACAAATACACCTGAAAATAACAAAACACACATTCGAATATAAAATACATCACATCAGTTGAATAAAACAGAAGTTCTTTTGATATTCGACTCGTTATCACGATGACTCGTATTCTCATTCTTGAATTCGTCCGGTAGGTAAACTACCGGTTAGGTCGTTGCGTGGAGATATTACCTAAATACTTGTAGCCGGACTGCATATTTTTGACGACATCATTTCGTATAAAGGTTTGAGTTTAATCTATCTATTCTATCACCTAAACAGCTAAACAAATACCGGTTTGATATTGCTATTTAACTCAGAACCCGTTAAGAATCATTACTCGTTACACATTTAATAGAGAGATACCTCTAATCCTTCGTACTGTTTTGTGTTTTCAACGCCAAATTAATAAATTCCGCTCCAAGTTTCGTATTTTCTCGACGGGGTATTTCGTAATTTTTCTATACACTTTGATGCCGGTATTTCGTAACTTTCGCCCAATGAATAGTGTCTTTTATTCCTCAGCTCTTCGAGTGTCCTGGTACAGGTATAGGTTTTGATGGCAAGACGCTTCGTTAACGCGGTTGGTGGTAATTCATCCTGCAGCTATAATAAGAGCAAATCCGAATTCGAATCTTGCGTCAAACGTCGTCTGGAGTTTTTCTTTTGTTCGAAAGGGTTTTGTACTCTTCGTGTCGTGGGTACAATTTGAACAAAAACTTACCTTACGGATTTCGTAATCGTAAAACGATCGTGTGGACTTCCTGATCGTTATCAATGCAGCTTCCAGCATCTAGAGCGTACTATGATGAGTTATTAGCGTATAATGAAGGAAAATGTTAGTTTGGTGTTACGTGGTGTATGCAAAATATTCGTGATAGAATGTCTTTTTGTGCTGAGATGGTGCATGTGTCGAATGTAGTTCCAGTTTTGTATAATGTACCATTTTCAGAACCAGAAGTCGCGGTGAATATTTAAATTTGATGGTTTATTTTTAATTCGATTCAGTTTGAGTTATGAATCTGTAGAGACTCAAATCACTGTGGAGATTCACTTTTAGATTAGCAGCTTTTTTAGTTAATCTAACTAATATTGAAACTGATGAAAATTAGGTATATTATTAAAGAATATCTACCAAAAAAATTTGATTCGCGAATTTCGGTACATTTAATTTTGATAATTATTGAAACACGTGTTTCACCTCAGAAGTACTGAAGTAATTTCACTGATAATTTTTTCTAAACTTTTTGATCCTTTTTGTGCTCAGGGAAGACAGGCGATTTTCTGAAGGAAGTTAGGGAAGTCAGACTTCCGTTGATTTTTCCAGAGATCGAGATTTTTTAAGGGTACCTACCAATTTTTAGTAAAATCTGTCCAGAATGTAAATTTAATTAAATTCTATACTAAAACAAGGTAAGGTTAATCTCTTTTGCAAATCAAATTTCTTCAATCACTTTATTTGTTAATTTTTTCAACTAATTTTTAAAAAATAAGTAATACTTATTGAAATTATTTCAAAACTAAATTTTTTCAAAGTTTCTCCAATTTTGATTTTCCCCTTTTTTCCTTCAATTCGTGGTTCTGAAAAAATTCCGTCCAATTATTTAGTCAAAAGACATTTTGAAATAAAATTGTAATTTTTTTAAAAATAAGGAATATTTTAAAATATTAAGGTACCTATAGAAAAAGTTTTTGAATTGGAAAAAATTCCAAGGAATATGAATTTGAATATTTTCAAATCGAAATTGAAAAAAATTTTTAGGAAAATTCGAATTTTTGAAAAATTATGGTGCAAACATTTCAGTACCTATACCGATTGAAAATTTTTTAAATTTAGATTTATTCAAATTTTCCAGATCTTCGGATCTTTTTTTCGTCTAACTCAAAAACGACTGAATTTTTTAAAAAGTTCTCAACTCCACGTACCATAATAAAAATATAAGAAACGCAAACCTATTCGAATTTTGTGTGGTTTTTCGATCAATTCATATTAATAAGCTGTTGAAAAAAATGGTCAGTTTATTCTTTGAACAGATTCTCTCTTCCAAAATCGTCTCTGAGGGAAGATGATAAAATTTTAATTCAATTTTTATTGTACTATGTAAGTAAAGTACCTATTCCCCTTTTGAATGGACTGTTTAAAAAGTTTTACATTTTTGAACTTCCATTTTTTTTCCAATTTACAAATTCCTTACTTCCTTTGAATTTTTTTTTTCAAGTACCTATCTCGACAAAAATTCAACTGCTTTTTACCTTCTTGGAAAATTATATTGATGAAATTTTTGAAATATTCCAAAAATTGATTACTTACATTTTTGTTCTGCTTGATCAATATTTACGATCGAAACACTTCTCCTTATTTGTAATTTTTTCACCCTAAAAGTAGTGAATTTTTTGAAAATTTTCTCTACATTTACTCGAGCCAAATCATTCAATATAATAATAAATTTGAAAAATACTAAGTAGCCAAGTATCGCAATCATTTTCATCATAATTTTTTTCCTAATTTGACGATTTTTGATAAAAATTGATTTCATTAATGTAGCAAAACGCAATTCATAAATTATCAGATACCTAGAATCAATTTTTTCACTAGGGTTTGTTGAGAAAAGAATGGTTTAGGTTTGCTGCATGATTTTGATCAGAAGTTATCTATTAAAAAAAAAAAAACTTGTTACTTTATAGGGAAAGAAATGAAATTGAACATGGTGATTAGGAGCGGTGTGAACTCTTCAAACGGTTAGAAATGTCTCATTCTTATATGGAACTGAGGTCCAATAATGAAAAAATGGCTCAAAGATATAGCTCTTATGGCAAGGAGTTGTGATTTCCACTGATTTTTGCCTCCCTCCTCCTTCTTTTTGACAGTTTTGACTCATCCCTGATCACCAAAAAATTATAAATTCTAAAAAAGTCCAAATTGCGAAAATAGTAGGTAGTAATAATAATTTCTGTACCGATTTTTAAAACATCAAGGCCATTAAGGGTGATTTTTTGTGATTTTTTTCAGAAGGTTGTTTAATTACACGTGCAAAAGTTTTAATGTCCATCATTTCAATCGATGCAATTCATAAAATTTCCTGTTAAATAAACCCAATTTTATTTCTCATATTACATTGCATTCATCTTAAGCTGAAATTCATATGTGACCCTGCCGGAAAGAAGGAACCTAGTGTGAAAAAATTGTGTCTTTTTTTCACGTTTTTGGTCCAAATGGCAACAAATCTGGACCAATTAAACACTTGAAAATAAAGACACTGATTTTTTTTTACACAGGGTCCCTTTTTTCTGGCAGGGTCACATATATATATTCCTGTTTATTTTGGTGATTTTAAAGGCATATTTTTGAATTTTTTTTTGGTTCATTTTGGCTAAATCTTTGGCGGGGTTTCTTTGTTTCAATAAAAAAAACAACTAAAAATGTCCTAAAAAAAAACCACACAAAAAATTCTCCTGTTTTAATTCACGAAAATTATGTTTTGCTTTTTTTAAAAATTGTTTTTCAGTGTTTCAATTAATTGAAAAAATGTTGTTCTACTCTACCTATAGTTATCCTTTCAAATGATATCAATTCTCTGAAAAAATTTCATTTTTCCAAATTGAAAAAATAGTGTACCTAATTCAGAGCAAGGTTATCAGTTTAGTTTCAAAATTTTTTAAATTTGAACAGAAGTTTGACTTGATGCCATTGTGTGAAATTCTAAGTGTATTAAGACGAAAATGTTTTTTCAAAACTCTACTGAGGTAACCTCGATTACTGATTTCCTGTATGTAATTTTAGTTGAAATGAAAAATATTTTTGCGTATTATAATTTCTTTATTATTTCGAATCGACAAAAAAGTAAAAATTGTCAAATTTGCTTTATTTGAAGACCAGATTCCAGAACTATGGATCTATTACGACTGCAAATTTTTAAATTAAATTCTAAATTTTTGAAAACGTGAAGAAAGAAAATTGAAATTTTTTCAAAATATTCACATCTGCGTCTGTTTTTTTGTCAAGGTCAAGTGATTCGAATTTTTTTTTGTCAATTTGTGATAAAAAATTTTGAGTTAATCCCATTCTCTATTGAAAATTTCATTTTTTTGGGAGTAGTTGACTGCCCCTTGTTTCAAAATTGGACGTACATTATAATAAAAATTATCAACTTTCATCTATCAATTTTTTCCTAACCACATCAGTGCTAAAAATCTATTATTCTTCTTGACAATAACAAACTTCGCCAAGCATGTTATCACTGATCAGTACCAACCGACGCAGCATCTCATTCTCCACGTTGAATTCAGGTCTGAATTTAACGGTAATTTTTTCCGGCGGCGCAATCACATTACCGCGCCGTAATTTATGATTATAAATATTGGCATCAAAATGAGCTTTTATTTACATCATTTACCTTTCGTCGATATCGAATTATCACCGAAGTGAAAATTTCAATACAAAAAGATAATTGATCTTTCCACGCCAACCAAACATTATAAAAATCTATCTAGAAAAAGAAACCAGAAACGAAAACGTAACTAATTCAATAAACAGAGTAGGCACACTCTCCTACCTATCCCGATATTTCGATACTATCGAACAATTATTTACATAGTCACGAATTTAATATCTCAAAGATGAAAAAAAAAATATCGATTATAAATTATTGCTACAGATAGGTATTCGACATTAGAAAAAAAATCAAATATTATTAATTTTATACACAGTTTTCCCTCATCATTGGTGAGAAATTACAATAACGTGGAAGTAAACTGAAAACTGGAAGTAAAACCTGGAAGGAAGTTTTCACGATGAGGATTTCTTCATGCTCGAATAAATATACCCAATACTTATTCGAGTTCTGCGTCTGTAATCTGACGATATTTAACTAAATTATTTACGAGCAATTAATCATCTGTGTACAGTTGATCGAGAGTAAATTTACCTAGAACGTCGAAACGTTACAGCGTTTAATTTTCATCGCCGTCGAAACACTATCCTTTTATATCCTGGTTGATTGATGCCAGCAAAACGAAACGATTACCTGCATTAACACTATATGAATAATACTTACTCACATCCGACAACTAAAACTATCAATATTAACACAGGTAATCTAATAATTTTACTTGCTTTTGAAATTCGCGTGAAAAGCCAGCATTAGTATTAACAATTATACGGTCTAATTTTTCCCAGCACGATTCCATATTCTCGAGCAGATCGATGATTACATCTTACGGAAATGATTTCGTATTCTGGTTGCTCAGACGACTTGGAATTATTTCTGTCGAAAATCGCATCAAATTTTGTAATACCTATCTATAGATTTTTTAAAAAATCTGTTATCTCGCCAACGGGATCCTTGCGAAGAATTTTTGGTCAATTACGGAAGTTATGAACGAGATCAAGATACATACCGAATTTAAAATATTTCACACTTTTAAAATGTTTCGAGTAAAAATTATATTTTCACCAAAAAGGTATTTTGTCGTTTGTATGCATTTACCAAGATTCGTACGATTAAATGGGAGCACAAAAATGCGTAATGTTTTGACGTTTTTGAGGTATAAGAAAGACAAGCTTTCATTAACCGGAATCATTTTAATGAATATGCCGCTGGAAAAAAATGTAGGCACACCCGTTTTTTATTATACACCTTACTCGTTTACTTTTCACTTAACATAACGTGAAAATTTGCTATACTTTTGAAAATTTACCTACGCCAGTACATCTAGTTACGATGACCGGTCACCGGTCAGTTGGACATTGTTTGCTATTAAAAAACTAACCTAATTGCCGGCCAGTCAAGGTTGCTTTTAATGTATCGCAATCGTTTCACGACCAAGTATAACTTTATATACTTGAACATTGAAAAACATTACTATTCGCGAATGATGAAAAAAAAAATAGTATATAAAACCGTGAAGCGTGGAAATTGCCTACAGATAAGTAAACTTGTACCGGCGACTAGGCGCTAAAATGTGATACAAAGAAAAATTAAGTCGTATACGTTGGCTGATAGTTCACTGACCGTGATGGTGGTAAAGACTGATAACGCACTGATGAACTTTAATGCAATGACATCGTTCGGTGTTTATAACAGATCCATTATGGAATAGGAAAAAAAAATGGGCAACTGGTTTATTTCTTGGTTGTGTTTTTTTTACCCATTTTTTTTCCAACCTTCTGAATAGACGAAAGTGTTACAATTTTGTTTCCTATGCACGTGCTGGATCGACTGGCTGATTGAAATTATCATGGTTCACAAATCTAATTTGTGTTCTCGGTGGAAGTCGATGCGAACGATAAATCCATCTGGAATCGATCTATGGCAAAGTAATAAATTTTTATTGAGATATCCATCACAGCCATCGATGTCGGCTGTCTTAGCGCAATCTGATGTGAATTTTGTGCATTGGACCTGAACTTTTGGTGCCGAATATGTCTACAAAAATGAGGGATTAATCATTCGAAATTATTATTGTGGAGTTTTCTAACCAGCAGAATTCTTCTCTTCTGGCTCAATTTAGATTTACTGCTTTTAAGTCAATTTTACAGGGTTTAGAGAATTTTTTGACCTTGAAATCTCCTTTTTTTAAAAATCCTTAGAGGAATTGCTGCCGACATTGGTGAAGTTGACTTGAGTTTTATGCTTTGCCAAACTGATTATTTTTAATTTTCGATCCTTGAATGAAAAAAAAAACAAAAAAAACGAGTGGATTGAGGATCTTTGGATCACATTGCTTTATTCATCAATGCAACTTTTTGAAAAAGAGGAGATATTGAAAAAATTGTATAAGAAAGTACATTTGTTACACTTTTTGCAGGCGGTGGGACAAATAAGGGCCTAAAAATTCTACAGAAGTAGGTAAGTTACGAGAATATGATTATCCTGTTTTTTTGGGAAGGAGGTGGGGGGGGCACAGCGTAGGTATAGAGATTTGGAATAGTTACAGAAGGATTTACAAGGAAGAGGGTAAAAAGAAGCCTTCTGCACTGACGTCTCTGAGAGATTATAGAGTATTGATTTTGTTCGTGTGCAAGGGAAGCAAGGACAAAGCTTCAAAAAAATGGATTTTTGATGTTCAAAAAATTGAATTTTTAATGTTCAAAAAATTGAATTTTTAATGTTCAAAAAATTGAATTTTTAATGCTCAAAAAAAAATTTAACTGAAAAATGCTTCTTTTAAAGAAATTTTTCTAGTGGATTTAGTAGCTGGTAGGTTTTGTTTTCATTTTTTGTTGAATAGGTCAAACTGAGATAAATGATTTTTCAGATGGACCTAGCTAGGACTCATTTTGCGCATTCACTGGTTATGCTCTTATTTAGACCTCAAATAATATGCTTAGAATATTAAAAAAAAAAAATCATTTTTTGACCGATTTTTTCAGGAATTGAAGATGTTTTCTAAATACCTAATTCTCAATTTTTTAAATGTTTTGCTATTTTTTTTAAATTGGTTACGTGAGAGGAGGAGGTAGATTCCTGAGTTTTAATTCGGAGAGCAGTAATTCGGAAGGGAAGTCCTTCTTCTCTCCTTAAATCTTCTTGAACAATAAATCTTTAAAGGTCAAAATACCAAAAAAAAAAACTGGCAACACGATAAGTTTTAAAAAAAAATTAATAAAATGTTTAGATTTTTTGAGTTCAAATGTCTTGAAAATTAATTGTGGATTGTGAACATTCACTTTCATCAAAGGGGTCAGAAGCTTTTTCTTGAAAAAGTACTAAGTATCTCTGTATGGCATTGCGAAATGCCAGAAGGATTTTTTAGGGAGAGGTGAAACGTGAAACGGAGCCTTTTTTCGTCAATGTCACCTCAAACAGTTCAATATAATTGTACCTAATTTTGTTCATGCCTGGATGAAATGAGGAAAACATTGAAAAAATTGGATTTTAATATCCAGAAAAAACATTTTTTATGTTTTAATGTTGTGATAATCTCTATATCCCTGTACGATGATTCTAAGGGGGAGAGAAGGGATGCATTTGATACCGCTGTACCTTGATCGCTGATGAGGGGGAAACAACGCACCTTTAAGTGCCCTCCTCTCGGGCGCCTTTGATTTTCGTTGATAAAAAGCTGGCACTGAATAATTCTGTTTTACGTGAGTCGTTAAATCGAATATATTCTATACTGAGTTTTGAGTTTTAGAGCACTTGCCTGATATCTTGAAAATTCTACAAAATAACCATTATTTTGACCAATTTTTGTATACTTAGTAATTGAAAACATTTTCTGAATTATTTTCCAATTTATCATTTTTTTTGGTGATATTTGATGCACTTTTGAAGGAAACAAATTACTTATGTAATATTTGAACAAGAAAGAATTTCAATTGACAATTTTGGTAAAGCAAAAAATTAAAATTTCCCACCGTCTTTCAAATTTTCAAATTCTGAATGCAGACAATTTTTTTTCAAAAATCTTATCTACCCTTCCCAAATTTTTTAAATAATGCCGCATTTTTTTTTTGACTAAATGGGTTTTGGTTATTTTGAGCAACTCTTCTTGCTATTCCTTCTACGCCAGTTCATGAGGCTCTCTGTTTTAAGGAACTTGAATAACTCGTAAAATTTACTTTGATTGCGCAAAATTTATAATTAACACATAATTTTTTTTTTTGGACACTTATAATGAAGAAAAAGGAGGCCAACTCTATGCGAATTCAAAATATTACTGTTGAGGTTGAAGGCGTTTCGAAATGATTAATCTTCAAATTGAAGATTTCATTATTCAATTAAACATCATGTCGTTTTTCATCGAAACGACAGGAAACGACGGATCCAACATACCTAAAAATTATTATTTTTTACTTATCCGTTTTTCTAAAATAAAAAAGATTTTAGTCGGAGTCGTTATTTTAGTGTGTTGGAAAATTTCCAAACTGTCGTTTTTCAAAGAAACGACAGGAAACGACGGATCCAATGTACCTAAAAATGATCGATTTTAGTCGTTTTTTGAAACTAAAAAAGATTTGAGTCGGAGCTATTTTAAAACGTTGGAAAATTTTCAAACTGTCGTTTTTCTAAAAAAACGACAGGAAACGACGGATCCAATATACTTAAAAATGATCATTTTTTGATCGTTTTTCTAAAATAAAAAAGATTTGAATCGGAACCGTAATTTTAGTGTGTTGGAAAATTTTCAAACTGTCGTTTTTCAAAGAAACGACAGGAAACGACGGATCCAATGTACCTAAAAATGATCGATTTTAGTCGTTTTTTGAAACTAAAAATGATTTGAGTCGGAGCCGTTATTTTAAAACGTTGGAAAATTTTCAAACTGTCGTTTTTAGGAACAATAGATCCAACATACTTATAGAAATGATCATTTTTTGATCGTTTTTCTAAAATAAAAAAGATTTGAATCGGAACCGTAATTTTAGTGTGTTGGAAAATTTTCAAACTGTCGTTTTTCAAAGAAACGACAGGAAACGACGGATCAAATATACTTAAAAATGATAGATTTTAGTCGTTTTTTGAAAATAAAAAAGATTTGAATCGGAACCGTAATTTTAGTGTGTTGGAAAATTTTTAAACTGTCGTTTTTCCAAGAAACAACAGGAAACGACGAATCCAACATACTTAGAAATGATCATTTTTTGATCGTTTTTCTTAAATGAAAAAGATTTGAATCGGAACCGTGATTTTAGTGTGTTGGAAAATTTTCAAACTGACGCAGTCGTTTTGAGCTAGAGAAAATCAGGCTAAAATTAACTATTTTCGCGGATACAAAAACGACAGAAAAATCACAGATGAAAAAATTCTACAAAAAATTAAAATCAAAGCAATCTTTCATCCACAAAATCAACCCAGCAAAACCACTAATTATTCCATATCCAAAATCTCCAATTTCGGATGCAAACAACCACGACTTTTTTTCAACGACAAAATCTCTTCGAATTCGTGAGAATCTTCTCGAACTTGAATCAGTTCCTTGTCACATTGTAACTTATCGCAAGAAACAATGAATTACGATTTATAATTTTGCGACGTGCAACGTTCAGCTCATTTATTTGCCATACAATCTTACCATCTTGTATATCTGGCGTTCAATTGCAAATCACAACATTGCCAGCAAGAGGCGAAAAAACTGGAACAAAATGGTTGAATTGAATCTTGTTCTACAGACGAAGCGTGAGAATAATGAGAGATGCGTATACATACGAAGATGACAGTGAATCACGTTCCATACAAATCGCATATCAACACGACACATTGATAATATTCGAGTTTGGTCTCAGTACATATACAAAATTTTGCCCTTTTTTTCCACCAATATCTCGAGAGATAGAAAAAAAATAGAGAAAAAAAAACAAGGTAAATATTTTGTACATTTCGATGTCTTGTACGATTGAACTAATGTGTCATGTAGTGCACGACTATATCTATAAAGTATTGATTATAAAAGTAAAATTATTGTGTTTTATTAGGCCACTGCTACATCTCGTCTGGTAACTCGTATCCGGAATTTTCATTCATGGCGAGATTATTAATAAAAATAGCTATAGGTACATATAATGCTGCTACCTAAAGTAGAATTGTATAGACTTCTCATATCTTTTTTCATTATACCTTTACATTTGTAAAGCTACCGGTATTTAATGAAATTCCATAACCGACTAACCCATAGGTTACATTCTAAACAGGTGAATAAGCTGGAGTCCAAGGTATCCGATATGATGCCAGAAATATAATCCTATCAGTTTACCGTTAAGTAATTCTCGGCTACTTTTTTCGTTTTTTTTTTCTTTTTTACTTTCGTGTCGCGGTCATCCAGCGTATAAGATACTTTCAAAATGGGTATAGGTGTCGGTCGTCGGGACGGTCGTTTTGGTGCTGAGAATTTCGTCCGTTAGAGTTCGATACTCAATTATATGCATGATCGAGAAAGTGTAAAAAAAAACTATGGTTGTTAATTAGTCGGTTAATTGTACGCTCGCCGACGTTTTCTTCGTTACTCATATCTATTTCATTAATCATTGTCCAACTGTAATGGAAAGTATAAATCGATCGATGAGCATTTAAATCATTTCTCTTTTCGGTTGCTGGATACCGAAAAAAAACACTCGATTCCTAGAACAAAAGATGCACGTGTAAATATTGAATTAACCGTTACACTCTTCTGATCGAGATAATATCGAGAGAATTACCTAATTTCGTCGAAGGGTTTTTTAATTTTTATTGTAAAGGACGAGAATCTTCGATAGAATGATTTCTTTCCTTTCATTAATTTCCAGTTTATTGATCTCGCAGACGACGTTGTTTATCTGTCCAACATTTTGTATTTGACACAGTTCTGAAAATTTATAATTTATATTTTGTATACTTTTTAATCACGTACGTAAAGATAGGTATTTACTACTTGGTACTTATTTCTTGATTTATTTCGACATTTATGCTTTATTTTTATAACCGTTTTAAATGACCATGATAATGACGAATAATTTTATTTGAATTTTTTCCATTTTTTTTAATCGTTTATGCGCCATAGTGGTGAAAAGAAAGTAAAATCTGGAAGAAAATGTCTCGGATCATTTTTCGTCACATGATTGGGTTTGGTTATTAAAATTAATGGATTGTCCGGAGGAAAAAAGTATAAATCTGGTGATAATATGGAAATTTCTTTGAATTTGCAAGGATAAAGATATTCTGCGCAAGGTGCCTTGTACTTATACCTGCGTCATTGTTCCAAGAATTGTCGAGTTCTAAATGATATTTCCTATAATAATCGCACATCGAATAATAATTTCTTTTCAAAATTAAAGGTATCGTAATTTTTCTATTTGAGATAAAAATAGAGCGTGAAACCGGTCTCGTGGTGTGTTTAGTTTTTCCATCCAGTACAATTTGTTTTACGAGAAAGGATGTGATGGTTTATTTTTACTGCTTTGTATTTTTGTTTCAAAAATGTGATTTCATTTCAGTTTTCCTTTTCCATGCAATTCAACTAATGTCACTTATTATGCCAAATTTTAGGATTTATCTAGAATTTTAAGGTGGTTTTTTTTGGCATTTGGGAAAAAATTTGATGAAATTTATTTTTGTAAAAATTTTTTCATGAAGATTTTTTAGAATTTTTTCAATAATTGTAAAATTTTGAGTACGAAATTGTCGTATTTTCATTTTGATGGATTTTTTTCTTTATTGTACTGATTAAATTATTATTAAAATTGAGATTATTGAAAAAGCTAAAAATCAGAATATTTCTGACTCAAGATTGGTTTCAACTCAGTTCTCAAATTTTCCAACTTGAAGTCTATTTTTCGTGCTGAAAATGCAATTTTGTCATTTTTTTATTTTGCACCTACGAAAGGAAGTTTGCTCTTCATTATTCATCCTGAAATGGCAAAATTTTATTTTTAAACAAAAAAATTAGGTCGATTTGAAAACTTGAAATAAGTTCTATGCGTGTCGAAAAAATTCGATTTTAGCCTCTCCTCTCTTCTCCAATTATTTTAATTTCGGTCAGTTCTCGAGTTCATAAAAAGGTCACTTCCAACCATTTTTTGAATAATTTTTCTCAAATGACGAATGAAAAATTTTTTTGAATAAAACGTACCCTAATTTTGATCACAGATGAAAATTGTCACAATGACATGAAAAAAATTTGGAAATTTCCAAGGATTCTTTGTGGGAGAGATTCTGAAGGTTTTTTGGAATTTTACATTTTTAATGACGGGCATCGCGGAAATGGTGCTCGATTTTTCAGTGATCCGGGGGAAGGGGTCTGGTCCTTCCGACTCCGGCTCTCGCTCCGATTTTTTAAAAAATGTGTCTCCAGCTCCGGCTCCGTCTCCAAAAAAATCGTGCAGAAAGAAGCCTTCCATTCTCCGACTTTGCTCCGAATTTTCGACCGTCTTGGGGCCCTCCACCCCCACCTTCCTCCCCGCTCCGGATTTATGTAATTTTCTCCCAAAATTTTCAATAAGGATGATGAAAAAGGAAAAAAAAGGAAGAAACGATTGAAAATGAAGATTGCAAATGTGATCTTGGATATAGAAATCACCCTAAAGAGCCAAAAATTTATTTTTGAGGTGACACTGATTTGGACCTTTTAGAAACTCAAAAACCAATTTTTGATGTCCAAGGTTGATTTCTATATCTATATCCAGGCTCACATAGTTGGAAAAAGGTGACCTGCGTTCATTATTTTTTCCAAGCATGAAATAGTTCTGCTGTTTCTTGTAAAAGGAATAAGAAAATAAAACTGTCTGTTAAAAAAAAAAAACTAAATGATATTTTTTAAAACTGGCTTTGTTTGATGTTTTTTTTTCTGAAAATGGTTTCATTTTTTTCTAAAAATTAATGGTTTTTAATTTCCATTGATAGTTGAAGAGATTTGTTTTTTTTTCAAACTTTTTTTCCTGATGATATGATTTTTTGAGGGGAGAAGAAAAGAGAGAGGGTGTTGAAAATTTTCTGTTTTTTTTTTTTTTTTTTCGAAAGGAAGTTATTTTTTGAAAAAAGCAAACCCGAAAATTTAGCATAGAAAAACCTTGAAGTGGCACGATTTTTCAAATGAATTTTCAAAATAAGGTAATGTTTCAGAAGCTACCCGCAGCAAAGTTCTTTTTTTGAAAAATCATCTTTGAAAAGCAAAAAGTTACGATTTTCTAAAAATCTCGTGTACATCTTGAAAACTCCAGCTATTATAAACTCGGTTTATGTGGTATCGAAAACGAATTTTTTCGAATTTCAAAAATTTATAAAAATTTTTCAACTTCTTCTTTTGTTTCGCTCGGGTAAAAAAATGTCATCTTTCATCATCCTCTTAAGTGGTGGAAATGGTGGGAAAAAATTATGAACCTATGTATTGAAAATTTCAAAAGCTTAGTCTTGAAGATGTCAATCGGCATGAAAGAGAATTGAAGGAAAAAATTATTCATTTTTGATTTCAAATTTTTAGATTCTTACTTAGGTGAAACTTCTCCGTCTCTCTTATTCCCAAAACTGTTTCATTTTTTCGAGTGTAAAATTCTTAAAAATAACTTTCTTAAAGCAGTTGAAGCAAAAATTTACGCATATCATATTTCAGAAATCTTGAAAAAAAATTCTCCCTCCTCATTTCTTGATTTCTCGTTTATAAAATTTCTTACTTATAAAAAATTGCCATGTTTCACCTCCAAAAATCTAAAAAAGACTAAGATTTTTGAAAATTACAAGTACTCTGGTTATTTCCATTACTTGTCAAGATTTTCTACACGATCCGCATTTTACATACGTAATAATTATAGATAGATACCTAGGTATCCAATATCCACAACCTATACCAATATGTTACATAATTCGAAGGAAAAAAAAAAAAAACTGAAACAAGAAATGCTCCCAGTTCCATTAAACACCTCTATCCAACATCTGCATCAGTATAAAATTTTTCTCTCGCAAACATCTCGTCGCGAATTTACCTCGACAGTAATATGAATAAATCTGAAGAATGTCTATCGCGGTTAAAATTCCAAGATGGTCGGATATGAAGTATGTGTCTGGTCTGCTATACGTACATCTTACAAAAACTTGCCATCGTTTACCGGATGTCCAAGTATACTGATGGCTGATGCAGAATCTGTAGAAAAAGTAACAACGTTTACCTTCAAACGTACCTACCTTCTCTGCATTTTTTTCCTCTTCGGATATTTTCGATTTTGAAAAATATCGTACTTTAGATTCCCGATCAAAAATATTTTTCATATTCATTCTTTAAGAATTCTTTTCATTTTCTATACTTTATTTTTATATATTTTGATCGGCCATTCGTAATTTCTCTATTTTTATACAAACGTTCCAACTGTACCTACCTGTTGGAAAGCCAAAAAAATATATTCCGCTGCGAATACCCAACAAGGTAATGAAAGTTAATCGGCATATTTTAACGTGTTCTCAATGGGACGTGTACTTTTATATCGAACCTGCCTCGTATGGATGTGGAAAAATTTCTTTCAAAATCTACCTACTCATCTGTCTGTATATAATCGATGATCGATATTAAATCATAATGTATCGATTACCAAGGTCGTCTTAATGATTTCGGCATGTGCTGTGCGCGGTTTTATTCAAAATAGGTGTAACTTGAGAGTAAATCTGTCCAGAGTTTCTTAACCAGTATCGATTTTACGAATTGTTTTCAAGGCACCAAAAAAAAATAAATAAAAAAAATAGCAGACTCAATTCAAAACATTTTCAATTTTATTTATTTACCTATAGATTTCCATTCGATAGAGAATTCGATTCGCGTATACCAAACAGTGTAATTAATGAAACCGATAGGTATCATTTGAAAAGACATCCGTTAAAGAAGAATTAGGTAAGTCGTCTTTAACGGTTCGGTATGATGGAGCGAACTGATCGACACGTTTTGCGCCTTCTTAAATTGTGCAACTACTCGAGTATAACTGGACCAAGTCGGTTGTTTTGAATTTTTCTCTGTGATAACGGTCGATGGGGCTAGATAACCAATTGTGACGTTTTCAATTATGCATTTCGGATGATAAAATATTAAGTAATTCGACATCACGATGGTCTCGGTCTCGGCATTGGCATTTATAATTAATTCACTTGCAAGATATTCGATATCCCGATGGATTTGCATGATTCCGATGAATATTAATTTCTCAAAATGTAAATTGGTTCCAATTCCAACTCCCAACTTCTCATGAGAATTCGATAAAATTTAAAATTTTCAAGACATTTGGTTTTTCATCTTAAACGAAAGAAGTTACGTGATACATGATTCTGAGTACCGTACTTTTTTTTCCATATTCATATGTCATAATCATAATGTATAATTTTAACTCGTCGAATTACCTCAAAGAAATCGATGATTCATCATGATTTACAATTTAGCATAAATTTTATGCGTTTAAATTAAATCGATATAATTATATTTTTTTTCCTGACATAACATACCGCAAGATGTGGTCGATACGCTTTTACGTCGAAGCAATAACTGAAAATATTTTTCTCTCTTGGCGAAAACAATCTGTCATGTGAGTAATGCGGACGATTAATAGTAGCTATATTAATGAGTGAAAGTGAACTTAAACGAGATTTGTAAATTAAACTTATTAAGATATTCGATTATTCATCGTGGTGTTGTGACGATTTGTGAAGACAATACCGTATTACGATTTCGGTTCAAAGTTGATCCATACGAGTCGAGTGATTGATGACGTGTGAAAAAACATTTAGTCTGATGATTCACCGCAAGGGTCCCATTCGAAATCTTAATTTTTAGTCGATGAAATCGAATTTTCACTCGGTGTTTTTCGATGTCGGGGGCGACGAGATCGGGTCATTGATCTGGCTATGGAGAATTTTCGAGTGAAATTGTTTTATGAATTATTATTCTTCAATTTTATTTTTGACGTGGATTTATTTTCGGACTGAGGGTTAATTTTTGAGAAATCTCTCGTGAAAAAAAATCTAAAATCACTGGAAACCCGTCGGAATTGTTGTTCGTAGTAATGAATAAGTGAAAAATTTCACTGAAAGCATACCACGAAAAAATTGCTGGAAAATCAGTGAAAATTCATTGGAAATCAAAGAATTTTTCCGATTTTTCCTAGTAGAAATTCTGACCTTTTTCTCAGCGACTTTTCACTGATTCAAAATGAGAGAGAAGTGTATTATTTTTGTGTTCGAGTTGAGTAATCTTTCAAGGTCAAATTTTACCCACCACTGACATAATAAGTAATGAAATTTAATCTAAATTCACCAAAACATTGACATTTTCACAACTTTTCGGCATGAATATCTTGCATTTCATTCAATTTTTCTTCATTTTCAATATGTTTAAATACTTTTCCAATTTTTGTTTATTTTTTTAAAAATTTCATTTTTTTTTTTTCAAAACGAAATCTTTTATAATTTTTGAATTTTTTCCACTGTTTCCATTACGTTTTAATATTTTGTCATTATTTTTTCAGTCATTTTAAAAACTTGAATAAAAAACATAAACATTTTGTATTTTACATTCCATTTTCTCCTCATTTTCAACGTTTTTTGATACTTTTTCCAATTTTTTTCCTGGTTCTAAATTTTCCCCCTCTTTTTCAGAACAAGCTTCAATTTTTTCATGTTAATTCTATTTTTCAAAACATTCTGATTTTCTTTAAAATAATTTTTTTCTTTTTTTTGATTTTTCCTTAATTTTTTTTGAACATTTTCAGAAGGATTTCCAATTTTTTTTCCACAACATGTTCGATCTTTTTTTCTTGATTAAAATATTTTTAGACATTTTTATTTTGATTACAATTCAAAGAAACAGTGTTGCCAATATGAATTGGAAATTCTGAAAATAGGTATAGTATACACCTAAATTTCAGGAAAAAAACACCATAATGTGAGGCAACTTGAAAGAATATGTGACTCTGCCGTAAAGAAGGGACGTATAGTGTAAAAAAATCGATGTCTCTTTTTTTACGTTTTTGGTCTAAATGACATCAAATCTGGACCGAACACATAAAAATAAAAACATCCATTTTTTTACACAAGGTTCTTCCCACCATTTTTTCTAAGCAACCTTCTACTTTCGTTGCAACTTTGGACATCATTCATTTAACAATCAGTGATAAAAAACTGAAACTGGAACTAAAACTGAAAAAAACTACTTAGAGCTAAAATTGAAAAAAAAAAATGGAATTGAATCTGGAACTGGCATTAAAATGATGGGAACTGAAAACTGGAGATTTTCAACAGTTTTAGTTTTTATTTACTGTTTTGAAGTCAACACTGAAAAATTTCACAAAACACTGAACATTTTTGGGCAGAAAATGGAAATTTCTTGTAATTTTTCAAAAATTTTATTTGAAAAAGTCAAAATTTACTGAAAATTAGAACTGAAAACTGGAACTAAAAACTAAAAACTGAAACTGGAACTAAAAACTGAACATTAAAACTGGAACTGATATCATTTCAGTTTTTCACCAACGTCGACAGATATTTTGTGTTTTTTTTTCTTTTTTTTTTGGGGGGGGGGAGGGAGGAATATGTAATTTTGAGTATTTATGAAAATACCCGTAATTTAAATAACTTTCTTACCCTAAAAGCGTGGATTATAATCAAGTTTTAAGACGTAGACTTTTGACTTATTCTTTAGAATATGGATAAATTGATATTTTAAGGAATAAGTCAAAATACATTTGAAGAAGTTGGTGATTAATTTTGACTAAGAACAAGTATTTAATATACAAATATATTATCAAAATTTAATTTATTTTTACTTATTCCTTAAAAATTCGATTTATCCATATTTCAAAGTTTAAGGAAAAAGTCAAAATCTTTATTATAAACCGCCCTAAAGAAAAAATTACGTTATTTTTCCTTCTCTATATTTTCGTTTTTTCAATGATATTTTTTGTTTGGTTCAATTTTTGTTGATGTCGTTTCCTCAAAAAAATGTTTTTATCGAGTTAAGAACAAAAATAGAAACCATCAAGGTCAAAGTTTTGCTATTTATATACATACAAAAAGGCACCCACCTCTCACTCATTTGGTCATTGCATCGATTGAAAATTAATTTTCTCCCCTGTCAAGATTGGTTTCTCATTTATAAGTTATAACATACCTTCCTATCCATTTATACCTTTATCTACCTCAAACTTAACACATCCCTGTCCAAAAGAAAAAATAATAATCCTAAAACAATTTATCTTTAGGTGGTTTTAAAAGGTTACCACCGCATGATTCTGAGAAATGATTTTTTTGACCTTTAACATTTTACGTAACTAATCATCTACATAATATGTTGATACCTGGTGCCACGGTGGTAAAAGGTAAAAGCATCAAAATGTGAGACGAATACATTTTTCAAACGCGAGAGAGAATCTAAAACACCAACAAAAAAAAATCTACCTGCAATTATAATTAATAACGTTTACATATCCATTTTTTTAATTGATAGATCAATTAAGAACGAGAACGAGTGACTTGCAGTATTGTTTTTAGCATTCGTACAGCATCAGCATACGAATTAAAGTAATTACCTATCTATATTGGTAGATATCCACAATGATGACTTTCTTCGAAATTATTTTCTATTACAAAATGCGGTTCGTTTTGAAAATTTCCATAAGTGTGTAATAGATGCAAAATCGTGCTGCCAATGACGCGTGAATGCATAAGAGAAGGTATGCTGAGATGCTGGTTTTGTATGAAAAACATGCCATAAGTAACCGCGTTATGGAACGTGAGATTTTATGCTTTAATCGATGGCTGCCCGAGCATACCAAATTCACATTAAAAAGTATCATTGATGTGCCATCAAAATGGCACATAAACATGGGTATAAAATTCCGCCTTGTATGAGCCATTCACATCACTTCCTCTTTAGCACATTCATGTGCCATCAAAATGGCACATGAATGTGCTAAAGAGGAAGTGATGTGAATGGCTCATACAAGGCGGAATTTTATACCCATGGAAGTGATATGAATGGCTCATACAAGGCGGAATTTTATACCCATGTTTATGTGCCATTTTGATGGCTCATGAATGTGCTAAAGAGGAAGTGATTTGAATGGCTCATACAAGGCGGAATTTTATACCCACATTTATGTGCCATATTGAACGGCACTTTTCAATGGATTCCAAAAAGTGGCATATATGATACCTATGTATAGGCACATATTACTACCATTTTCATGTGACATTTAGGTAACATACACTCCAACACATTTCCTGTCCAATGATTTATTAGTGAAGTTATATTGGTTAATATTACCAATAGTGCATATATGTGACATACCTATGGTGTGTATATGTGACATACCTATGGCGCATATACTTGACCCAGCAATTGGAATGGTCTGGATCTCATCCTTCACGTTGGTTTAGTGGAGCACGCCATCACACTGGGTTATGATTTAGATGTTAAAAATAATATTTAAACATGAGATAGGTGAAAATTTTTTTTCTTCAGTTTTAGTCAAATTTAGAAAATTTTTCGGTTTTTTAGTTCATTATAATAAAAACAAATTTTTAGAGGGTATTAGGCCAATTTATATTCCTCTCCCAGGGGGCTGGAGCTTCAAAATATACAATTGAATAGTAAAATGTGTATAAAAAACCTATAAAAATTAGAATTGATAATTTTCTGAATGATGTGTCAAAATTTATGTTTCAGAAAAAGTGAAATATAAATTTTAGAATTTTTTCTTTTAGAAAATGATCAAAGGATTGGTTGGGAGAGGGGAAAAATTGTGGAAAAAAATTAGACATCAAATATGACACATATCTGTATCATAAAAGTGCAAGTTTTATGCAGTATGACACGTAGATGTGCCATAAATGATGCAACCTTTTTTTTTTTTTTTTTTTTTTTTTTTAGAAACAAGAGAAAGCTATTAATAAGTGTATGTACTTTTAAGTACATTTATGTGACTTTAAAAAGTTTGATATTCGGGGTGCTGTATTGTAAGTGCCATTTACATATGTCACATTTTGATAGCACATAAACGAAAAGCAATGGATGGTGGTTTTATGTGACATGTATTGGTGCTATAATAAGTAAGTAACTTATATGACATGTCAACAAAACTACACAACTAAGTGTCTGAAAATATGGCACTATATAATGGCACAAATTTGTGCCATAAAGGTGCAAGTTTTATGGAGCATCTATTTTCAACACATATACTTGCCATAAGAATGTGCCATAAATGATGCTCATTTTTGAGAGACTATAATATTTCTTATGGAAGTTTATTTTAGGTGTCATTGCTATGTGATGATTATGACAACTTTTATAAGGCACATTTATGTGACATAAAAAAGTCCGATATCTGGCATTTTGTATTAAAATTGTCATTTATGCCACATTTTGATGGCACATAAATGAAATGCAATGTATGGTGGTTTTATGTGACGTGAATTGGTGCCATAATAAGCAAATGACTCAGATAAAAGTACAAGTTCTGATGTGTATCTATTTCAGACACATATACTTGCCATAAAGATGTGCCATGAATGATACCATTTTTTGAGAGACATGAATATTTATTTTGGAATTGTATTTTAGGTGCCATTTGCTACGTGATGATTATGACAAAGTTTATAAGATATATTTATGTGACATAAAAAAGCCTGAAATTCGGCATACTGTATTGAAAGTGTCATTTATGTCACATTTTGATGGCACATAAAAGAAATGCAATGTGTGGTGGTTTTGTGTGATGTGAATTGGTGCCATAATAAGCAAGTAACTTAGGTGACATGCATGTCAATGAATAATGCACAGATGATGGGCCCACAAAACTACCCAAGTATGTGTCAAAAAATATGACACCAGAAAATGGTACATATTTCTAACATAAAAGTACCTATAAGTTCTAATGTATATCTAAGTATTTTCGACACATATACTTGCCATAAAGATGTGCCATGAATGATGCCATTTTTTAAGAGACATAAATATTTCTTTTGGAAGTGTATTGGTGCCATTTGCTATGTGATAATTATGTCAACTTTTATAAGATACATTTATGTGACATAAAAAAGTCTGAAATTCGGCATACTGTATTGAAAGTGCCATTTATGTCACATTTTGATGGCACGTAAATGAAACGCAATGGATGGTAGTTTTATGTGACATGTATTGGTGCCATAATAAGTAAGGAACTTAGGTGACATGCATGTCAATGAATAATGCACTGATAATGGGCCAACAAA
The DNA here is from genome assembly GCA_038380155.1 of Pseudococcus jackbeardsleyi. Classification (NCBI taxonomy): domain Eukaryota; kingdom Metazoa; phylum Arthropoda; class Insecta; order Hemiptera; family Pseudococcidae; genus Pseudococcus; species Pseudococcus jackbeardsleyi. The sequence continues at coordinate 43,489,557 of CM076238.1, forward strand.
ACTACCCAAGTATGTGTCAAATAATATGGCACCAGAAAATGGTACATATTTCTGACATAAAAGTACAAGTTCTAGTGTGCATCTATTTCCGACACATATACTTGCTGTAAGGATGTGCCATGAATGATGCCATTTTTTGAGAAACATAAACGTCCTTTCAATAGGAGCCTATTATGTTACATAAAGGTACAGGTTTTACAGCACTTCCATCAATTGCTTATTTTGATGGCACATTTATGTCACAAAGTGCCATAAAAACCTGATTTTGGTATGCTCGGGTGCGGTTCATATTTCGTCTACGACGTCTAAAGTGTAACCACGAAGTGCAAGGTTAGTTCTATACGCAATCGGCTGTATAATTGGTATTAATTTGATCGAGTATAAAAATTAAACTTTTTCATTTGTCTCGGAAGAACAATCAGTACTCTCTTTTGAGATTTGACTTCGAGTAGCAATCAAACTTATTTGTTGAGATGAATTATCTATTTGTTTTTTTGTTTTTTTTTTTTTAAATAGATAAAATGGTTAAAATGATGTTTTTTTTTTGATATTTGGAGAGTTGAGTCGTGAAAATTGAAAATTCCTGATGAAAGAGATTTTTTTTTCAAAATGAGATGCAGTTTTTGTAATTGGCCTTATTTTTGAGGAAATTCGAGGAAATTAAAAAAGAAAACTCGAAAAAAGAAATCTCAAGAGTAATTTTTTTATATGTATTATGTTCTTTCCAATCGCGAAACAACCTTCATTTTTGAACTCAACACACTCAAAGCTATTGAAATCCATATTCCAGATGCACTTTTCATCATTTTTGATTTATTCTCCTCTCTTTGGAAAGTTTTGGGATTTGGCGACGTCCAATCATATATAACATTTACTTATACCTGTATTTATACGTGAAGTCTGCTGGCAAAGGCGTAATCAGAATTTTTTAAAGAAAGGAGGCAAAGAAGAAAATTTCCAGATTTTCAAGAAAATTGTCTTGTTTGCAAGAAAATTGTCAGATTTGCAAGAAAATGAATTTTCGGGATTTTCAAGTTTGTCAGATATTCCAGTAAATTGCCAGATTTTTAAGAAAAATGGTCAGATTTTCAAAAAAAAAATTGTCAAACGTTTTGAAAGATAATTGTAATGATATGTGACCGTCCACAAAGACAAAAACATTGGGGTCATTTTACCCAAATGTTTTTTTCGGATTTGGGACCTAAAACCCCCATAAATAAGCAAAATTTGAAAAATTAAGTTCAGCATCCGAAGACCTAAATTTTTCTGAAGCGATAAAAAAACGTTTTCAATCAAAATCTCTAACGTTATGGTAAAAATCAATGTCAGAAATAGAAAGATCATGCAAAAATACACCTTTATTAGAGTCAAATTTTGAATTTTTTGATTTTCAAAGTGACAAAGTGAAAAATTTACAGCCCTATGAATTTATGAGGTTTTAGAAATACATCGGAGTAAAAAAAAGAAATTTTGTAGATACTCTGTTTTTGACGAATCGGGTTTGTTGGAATATCTCCCCTGTGAAGAAAATTTTGGAAATTGGTATGATTTATTCTTTCAACATTTTTGGAATTTTTTCCTCGATATTTTTACCTATAATAGTTGGACATTTTTTGCGAAGGGAAATTAAAACAAAAACAGCGTGTCTAACAATTCCTTTCGGCCCTTATATGGTATTGGCTGAAGAGTCCTTCCGGTCTTTCCGAAGTCCTTATATTGACTGAAAAGTCCTTCTCTTCAAATTTTTGGGACTCATCCGCCAAAAGCTAAAATAAATCACTAATATTTGAAATGTCGCTGGTGGCAACTTTGTGTGAGATGATGAAAGATGATATGAGTGCCTGAAAAAAGTTCAGATTTTAAATGCTCTTTTCTCCTAAAAGTTTCGCCCTCGATGTGCTCGGGCTCGCAGAAAATTTACATAATTTTATTTTCAAAATGATGGTATGAAACTTCTTCTTTTCCCAGTCTAGACAATTAATGTATTTTTCAAGTGAAAAAATCGTCTCTTCTTATTTATGAAAGGACTCGGTAATGATTTCGATTGGAATTTTCAAAAATGTTTCGATTTTTGGAAGGAAATTAGGAACGAATCCATGAATATTGTTTTTTATTGAACGTTTGAAAAAATACGAAAAAAAGCTCAAATTTTACCTAATAGAGAAATTTCTAGAATCTGGATGGCGATGCCTTTTTTTTTCAAAAATTTTTGCCCTTGCTTCGTTAAGCTCAGGGAATTTACTTTTTTTTCGAAAAAAATGGTAAAAACTCTTCTTTTTCATCTTATACATAATGAAATATTTTAAACAAAAAAAATTTGTCCTCCTAGAATGATTTTTTTGGGGGGTATGGGAGGTAGAGGTGGGGAGGACAATATCAGTTTTGAAAAGGTCCTTCCAAGGTCCTTCTTTTGAGGTTTAAAATTTTATTAAACACCCTGAAAAAGAAATTGAGTTTTTATTGAAAATTGTTTCATTTTGACGACCCATCACTTCGCCCGTTTCCACGAATAAAAAAGGGATTAAAATTTGGCTATAACGACATTTCAAATCAAAAATCGCAGCACTTAAAATTAATCAAAATTGGACATTTTCAGTTCCTTCACTCCTCTCTACCGATCACTGCCCTCTCACGCCAAACCCATCCATCAACCAACTCGATATCTTCAGGATGGAAAATCTCGTTAATCCGTATTCATCCACACGCCTACCTAAACATTGTTCAAAGAACAAATTTTTTCAAAACTATCATACGTACCAAGAGCAAGATGCCAATAACCTCGTAGTAGGCACAGCTACTAATTAGTTATTGCTCGTGTTAACCCTGTTAACGTGCCTCAATGCTGTATACGAAAGAATGTTGGCGAATTCACGTACACTTTAATTATATTGTTAATTGAAATGCAGATGCGGTTTGATTTTTCCGAACAGATTACCATTTCAATGTACAAAGAAATGGAGAGGAAAAAAAATAGCACATCGACTATTTTTTTTTTCCTCTCATCGTTCACGACTGTTGTGATTTTTCGTTACTATGCAGGTTAAAAAACACGACGACGACGATGTAGTGCGGCGTAAACAATGTGATTTACTGATAAATGCGCTTATCAGCGTAGGTAGACGTCGGCGTTGAAATTAACCGCGTAATTGAATTACATAATAAAACATCAAGATGGTCTTTTTGACATCATTGTCTTTCTCCGTGTTTCACCTTCATCTTAATTTACATTTTATGACCGCGATGCGGCGTTCTGTGTATTTAAGATGTTGACGAATGGTTCGAGTGTATGTAACACGATGTCCTAAACTAAATTCAAAAAAAACCTATCCAGCGTAGGCGTAGGTATTTTTTCTGGCCATACGTACACATTTATATACGCGTGGACGAATTATACGCGCATAAATCTACCATTTTAATGGTTTCTTCGAGAGCATTCGAGTGAAAATGAATTAAATGGGTGGAATCGAAGTATTCGCAGTTGCGTAATTTAAATGGACGACCAGCACGAGGTGAATGAATTGGTCAACGAATATTACTATGTTTTTAATGGGTATCTGGCTCGCTTACGATTGAATTTTTTCACAAACCAGGCGCGAAATATCGAAGTCATAGTGAATTTCTCGTCCATACGTATTGATTTCTGATCCATTAACGACGCCGGTTCGACTCGACTAACCACTAATAACAATTACCGTGCCAGAATACTCGATAAACTCGAACTTCGACTTTTTTAGACACACCTATGGATGGCCAGTACCCATACCTATGATGGGCCGTTGCGTTGGAACGTCTTGCAAGAGGAAAAACAACCGATTGGAGTTCAACGCACAGCAAATTAATATAATTTCTTATTCCGCAACTAACTTCCAGAATATTTCAGTTATCTTTTAAATTATGCTAAACACGTTGACAGCGATGTAGCGTAAAATCACCGTATGGAATAATTATGACACCCCCCCCCCCGCCCAAGAGAATTTGTACGTTCCTGTACGAAAGATGAACCGTGAATAAAGTAACAATCGTCGATCGTCGCGAATGACTTTATGGGTGTTCGATATCGAATCTATGGTTCGAATTTGTACCAATCGATAAAGGAAAAATAAGTTTATGTAACTCGATGACATCGTACGTGAAACTCTTACAATCGGTAATCTTCTCGGAGACTATTGAAAATTAAGGTAGAAATGCGAGCATAATATGCGTGTACTGTTCAATGATGATAGTACTACCGAAACGTAAGGGAGTACCGTTATATATTCGCTGGAAGGTACTTACCTTTTTTTCCTATTTTGGAATTTCGGTGGTGAATTAACATACTTTTCGTATTTAAACCGGTTTCTTTGCTTTTCTATACGTTACAATTTACCTTTAAAATTCCAAAAATTCAAAATACGTGTGCATAGGTATAGGATTAGATTCTAAAACGGGTAATATTATGGTATGGGTATGGGCGAGAGAACTCGAGAATCAAGTTGGGTGCTTGATCCTACGACGTAATTATTGGGTATTGATGGAAATAATGCGGTAGCTGGGTTAGTAATAATGAAAACGGAGAACTCTGGCTTGTTCGCAGGTATGGTTAAAGGTGGTAATCTGGTCACGTTGGCAAAGTTCAGATGAATTTGTATCGGGATCGAGAAGACGTAATTATGTGGCTGGAGTATTTGGAGTGTTGTAGTTTAAATTGGAAAATTATTTGATTTTTATCCGATTTCGGTTACGAGGAGGAAGAGAAATTGGAAAAATATCGACCACTGTTTAAAAAAATTAAAATAGTCCTGTCAAAATTCTACGAGTACATTTACACTTTCGAAAACATTTGGTGTAAAAATAATGATACACGTGGTAATTTTTACGTTTTTTTTCTTAATTTAAAGATTTTGGGAGTTTGAAGGGGAGGGAGGGAAGGGAGGGGGTGTTAAATCCTTTTATTCCGATTGTAAGCAGGCTCTCTAAAATATCAACTCACAAAAATTGTTGTTGTTTTTTTAAAAAATTGATTAAAATCTATAGCTGAGAATGAGGGGGGGGGGGGATGGCATATTATAAATTTGAGTCGAAATTGCACACTACACGTCACGAAATATTTGTGTTCTTTTGAAAAAAATTACCCCCTCTCCTTCCTCCTCTAACCACCGTCTCACCACCCCCGCACTTTCTTTACTTCAATCAGTCAAAATTTGAAGATTGGCTGATTGAATGAGACGGAATCATGTCACTGATTTTTTCGTTTTTGAATCCTCAATTTTTGCTCAACTACTGAAATGAATCAGTAAAAATTTTAATTGACTGGTAGTGATTGAATCAGTAATTTTTAAGATTGAATCAGAGATTAATTACTAATTCAAAGAAATAGATTGAAATTTTTACTGATTTATTTTAGGAGTTGAGTAAAAATTACTGATTCAAAAATGAAAATTGACTTGATCGAATCAGTCAATTTTTCACTGATTTCTACAGTGATATAATTCTGTCGATTTCATCAGTCAATTTTGACTGATTCAGATTAAGAGAGGCAGATCCTGGAAGGGATAAGGGAAAACTTTTTGGATGAAATCGAAAGTTGAAATGGCTAGGTTAAATGCAATTAATCAACAGCTATCTTTGTAGTCTATTTTTGCATAAATTACGAGCCATTCTGACAAAATAGTCCGACAAATAAAGAAAAACGTCTTGGATCTAGGTGAAAACTTCAATCGTTGAAAAAAGTCCATATACAGTTGAAGTAAAAGGTCCTTTTTTAAGCGACCCCTCCCTTCTTGGCCTTCTAAGTTTCGGACTGATAGAGATCAACCCTCTCTCTTCCAAAAAATTTCATTTTCCAAACAAAAAGTTCAATTTTCTTGTGTCATTTACTATACAAACATGGTGAGGAATTATACGATACGAAGCCAGCTTTTAGTTTTTATGGGAGATCCTTCAGAGACATGGAAAGAGTGGAAAATTGCAATTTTTTTCATATTGGAAAATTCTTTTTCGACTTTTTTTGACTTATTTTGTAGTTTTTTCTTCGCCTTTCGAACCAAAAACATTGAAAAACGGTTGAAAACTCTTCGTACTAATGAAATTATAAAGTTAAATTTGAGTTTTTGCTAACCTAAAAAAATAATAATTTCGAGGAAAAAAGCTTTCTGTAAAAAAAAAAAAAAAAAAAAAACGAAAAATCGATTTCAACGTATTTGGTTTATTGTATTCGAGTACCTTAATTTCAAACAGCAAAAAAAAAAATGGAAAATGGTGAAAAACTGTTCCTGTGAATGAATAAGGTCACATTTGTTTTCCTTCCAAGGGAAAAATTCTTGATCTGAAAGAGGGGAACTGGAGAGTGATGGAATTCTTGAATAATTTTGAATTTTGATGCCGGTTGAACATGGAATGGTCAAATTTGTACGAATGATTGAATGTTATTCGTTACTTATGCAAATTTTATTTGAAACTTTTTTTCATCTTTTAAAATTAGCGAATCCATGTTCGACACTTGAAGTACATATTTCTTCCAAAGACAGCATTCAATAAAAAAAATCATGTTTTGCTATTCTAATATATTTTTTGGATTAATTTTCGCCCAAGTCCAATAGAAAAATTGTATAATATTTCAACAAATTATTAATTTATTTTACTTTTTTCTTTGTTACAGGTGAGTCGCAAATTTTCATTGTAGAATTAATTATCACATGCGAGTAAGTTAGATTTTCCACGTAGTGGTTCATTATTTTGTAAAATTCATTCAATAACATGGTGTCTACTGACAAGAAAAATTTTAAAATACCGAAAATTTGATTTTAGTAGCCAGAAACCAGAAAATGGCTAGAATTTTAATGATTTTGCTGCAAAAAAGGCAAGCATTTTCATCATTTTCCTCTTCTCTTTTGAAACTTTTATTCAAAGGATAAGAAAAAGGCCTTTTATGTCAAATTTAAAGCGGAAAAAATAATGTTGGAATGGCTAGAAATATTTACCCATAAAATGGTGAGAATTCTTATAATTATGTCCAGCAGACACCATTAAAAATCAAATCTATATGTATTTTGAATATTTTGACATTGCTACCAACTACACATCTGTGGTTGTAGTTAATCTAATCAGCTGCATGTTTTACTCCTCTTTTGAGAGGATTTTGGGTATAATTCTATCATGGAATTCCAGAGAGTAAATTGTTATTTTTAATGGAGCTGAAGGGGGAGGAAGAAAAATTTATCAAGAATACAGGGGAAAAAGAAGCCAGAATAACCTGAAAAAATATTGGTAAAGTTGTTCGAAGAAATATGGATCTGCTCGTGTTTCCATTTCCCATGTTTTTTTGCTCAATTAAAATTGTAGTTTCTTATTTATGTACTTACATTAATTTTTATTTCGACACAAAATTGGAATCATTTATAGAAAAATTCAAAAACTTGAAAACTATTGAAAATAGTTATAATATGTAGTTGACGCCTCGAAAAAAATACTCGATATTTTGAGGAAAATTTGAGAAACGGATACTCGTTTTTTTTAGAGAACTAAAATTTTAGATTAGATACATAGAAATCATTTAATTTTTGGCTTCTCTTTTTCGACATTGCTGTGGAAAGTGTCATCTGTTTTTTCTGCCCTAGACTCCTTGCTTTCATAAAAAATGATACCTCCAAAACATGGCTTCGAAAATTAAACAGCAGCTGTAACCTTTTCTTCTCCTCTTTCTCTTCGCTCCAATATATTTTTATTTTGTGAAATTAATAATGAATATGAATTTTGAGAAACTACAAATTTTACTTTTTTCTCTCTGGTGTTTCTGAACCAATTAAATTGTCCAAATTTAAACTCATTTTTGTTGTACTGAGTTCTAAAAAATTGCAAAACAAAATTCTTACCCCTCCTTTCCTCTCCTTCTACGAAAAATACTTTGCAAGATTGGCATATTTTTTTTGGTAGGAATCCTAAAATTGATGCTGTTCAAAACACACCCAAAATAAACCCAAACCTATCGCAGAAAACCATCGCCCTATCATTTATTATATCGAAGTAAGTCGAAAATATAGCGTAGGTTATTTTTCACGCGAGGAAAAATTCCATCGTTTCTATCTCATTTGGCAACCGGTCAGGCCAACAAAAGATTGTAAGATATAAATTAAATTTCCTTATACGTTGATAATACTTACGGTGAAAAAGGCATAAACGTATACGACACGATGATCTCTTCTAAGACTTTTTTTTTTGATCACGCGACGAGGTCATCTTTCGTATAGCAATTTTAAATTAAACGAACCGGTTTACGCAGTACCCTCGTACCCTGCTCTAATGGCTAATACTAAACGCATTTTAAAAATGTATAAAATAAAATACCAACGTGCTATGTACGTTACGTATCTCTACGCAGATAGGTAATTAGGCTGTTTTGATTTCATTGTTTTCCAAACATATCTGTATGTACGCTCCACTTGAACATATCGGTTTAAAATTCACGCCACGTTCGAGTAAATTAAAATTTCCTATAAACATTTATCTATGGAAAACTAGCCACGAGAGGGGGGCCCAGGCAGACGTATCAATTTACCAAATGGATTGGAATTTACAAAAGGCGCGAGGAACCGGCGTCGGATTAGTCGTACAGGTGAAAGAGGATCGTTGAACTTGACTACGTGCCTCCTGCCGGCTACCATACTTGTTCGTTTCATTCCATCTTCTTGGTGCGTCTTCCTCTTTACGTTTACTGGTTCTACACACAGTTCTATACCGACTGAAAAACCTCTTGTGGCTCCAATGTCGCCCTTCGCAATCGGAATAATTAATTATCTCATTCCGGTTCTCTCAATAAGAAAAAAAATACGCCCAGCTTAGCGTCGTTTATAGGTACACCAGCACCATACCTAGAGAATATTTTTATTTTTCTACACGCTCCGGTACAGCTATGTGTACAGTACGGTCTATTCTACCTCTACGTGTACCGTATTATCGCCGGTAACTGTTCTGTCGGGCGAATATTTTCGCCCAGAGAGATCATCGGTGTCAATTCCTTCTTCGCCTATAGTTTTTTTTTCTCATTTTTTTATTACGTGAAGATTTGATTTTATTGACATCGCGTACGTTGCATGTTAACACTCGATTAGTATTAGAAGAGTTACGGTGTTTCTTTTTTATTTATATAATACCTTGGTCCTTGTATGCTCTATGAATGTTTGTATGCATTTCTTCGAAGCCTATTTTGTGCCATTCGTCGATGGGAAGAAAAATCTGCGATGAAAAATTCAACAAAATCAGAAGCTGGTTTCAAAATTTGGCCAAATTTTTGGTCAGGTACAAAACCATCTGCTAATTCAATTATAGAAGTACCGTTTAAAAAATAAGAAGAAAATCATCTTGTGGGTACGATCGACGACGCACTTGGACTCGAATAAACCATCCGGTTGATGTATGTGTTCAAACTTCAAACAGAGCCGGTATGGGAGCAGTCTATTGGAGTTTTAGTCTAGAAAATTAGGTCAGAATGGGAAATTTTCATAACATGATTTTTTTTTTTGAAAAAGTCAGAAAAAATGGGAGAAAATTCATTTCAAGCTAAAAAATAAAAATCTGACAATTTATTAAAAATCTGACAATCTGCTATTTTTTTGAAAATCTGATAATCAGTCAATTTTTTGAAAATCTGACAATCTGACAATTTTTCTTGAAAAGCTGACAATCTGACATTTTTTGAAAATCTGTCATTTTTCGAAAGTCTGACAATGTGCATTTTTTTTGAAAATCTGTCAATCTATTTTCTTAAAAATTTGACAACTTTTTTGAAAATCTGACAATATGACATTTTTTGAAAATCTGGCAATCTATTTTTTTGAAAATCTGATAATCTGTCAATTTTTTGAAAATCTGTCAATTTTTGAAAATCTGACAATTTTTAAAAATCCGACAATTTTTGAAAATCTGGCAATTTTTGAAAAGCTGACAATGTGACATTTTTTGAAAAGCTTACAATCTGACAATTTTTCTTGAAAATCTGACAATCTGACATTTTTTGAAAATCCGTCATTTTTTTGAAGTTTCACAATCTGTCATTTTTTAAAAATCTGACAATGTGAATTTTTTTGAAAATCTGACAATCTATTTTTTTGAAAATCTGACAATCTGACGATTTTTGAAAATCTGACAATCTGACAATTTTTCTTGAAAAGCTGACAATCTGACATTTTTTTAAAAGTCTGAAAATCTGCCATTTTTCAACAATCTTGACGATGTGAGAATTTTTCTGAAAATCTGTCAATCTATTTTCTTAAAAACCTGACAACTTTCTTAAAAATCTGATAACTTTTTTGAAAATCTGGCAATTTTTTAAAAATCTGACTATTTTTTTGAAAATCTGGTGCTTTCTTAAAAATCTGATACCTTTCTTAGAAACCTGACAATTTTCTTGTTAAGGTTTGTATTGGAATTTCTTGTGTTCTTAGGCAGTGGTGTTGAATAATTTAATGCCTTGATATTTCAACTTTTTTGCATCAAATATTGGTTAATTTTTTTATTAAATTCGTTCTAAGAGTATTTCTTAGTATTCAATTTTTTTCTTCGAAAAAATAAAATATGTACTAACTTTTGAGAATGAAGGGGAAAATGAAAACAGTTGGAGTTTTGGAGTAAAAAAATGACGAATAAGAAAGGAATAAATATGTATTCATTTAATTTCTCAAAACTTGAGATAAAAGTTTATAAAGTTCTCTTACAATCTAGCCTAATGATTCTGAGAATTTGTTACGATCCTCTGTCCATATGCCCTCTTCGCTTCAAACCGCAATTTCCTTCAAATTCGATTATTTTTACCGGAGTTTGAAATTTGATGAAGTTGAGAACATTTCTGAAAGAGATGACATCTTATTTGAGACAGCCGAAAAAAAAGAGAGAAAAACTGTCCTTCGAGTCGATAAAATTCACCTCAATCGAAAATCATCATACCTTCATTTCAACATCATCACCTCAGTTTGCTGTGAATTCGACCATCTCCACCGATGATTTTCTTGATACTCCAAATTTCACGTCTATTTCCGCATCACGTCGAAAAAGAATCATCTTACATCTCGATAATTACAACATGTTGTTCCTAATCTGCGAAAATATTTGACCGCCATTCTCACGCACAGGTTTCTATTCACTCGAAAGTAACTACGCTTTGTTATGTCCATATGTGAAACGATCCAATCAAAGCGTACTAAGGAGAGAGAGAGAAAAAAATCAAAACGAAATTGCAATCGTTGGTCATCTCGAAACATCAATGACCATATCTTTTCAGCTTAAAACCGTGGTAATATGTGTTACGAATCGTTTTTTAATGATGTCTCCCTCCTTCTCAACACCCGACCATCTAATGTATATCATTTATCAGTTTACTTAATTACTTAGCCCCCTAGTGCCTTTGCCACTGTCCAAGCAACGGTATCTATATTCGTCTCCATTGAATATTTCATTGAACCTAAGAACATCGCCTGGAATGTAGAACCTACCTATATACGAGACATTGACCGAATATTTTCTTCAACTCGTCGCCTATAAATCAACATCTCTCTGGTGGGTTTCGTAATTTCAAAAATTTTAATTACCGGTATGGTGGTATTTATAGAGGAAATATTTAATAGAAAGTGAAATTCGCATCTTTGTAGAAATATTAATTACGAGATCGATCTACGTTGCGAATTTTATTGGTTACAAAGTCCCATAAAATTGCGTTGAGAGAAAAGAGCATCTATGGTTTATTGGCTTTGCCATCAGAACCAGTCTATGTAACCCACTCGATATAACAATTTAATTTATATTCTAATTTGTTTTCATTTTTGACCACTGAGAAATTAATTCCATGTATAATTTTTCAAGTGACCTGAATCTTATGGGATTTTTATCAAATGGAAATTCTATTTTGAGTGTATTGATGACAATAATTCATTGTGATAGTGCATGCGGTTTCATGCGAATAAAATGCAATTGTTTTTATTCAACCTTGTCCACTTCGTCCACGGTTCATGGTATGGAAAGTAATTAAAAAGTAATTGCGAATGAATGATGATGTATATCAATAAATCATTTCATTTCGATCTGAAATATATTTATTTAAAATTATGTATAAAAATTGAGCCAAGTTGAAAATGCAAATTACTCTTAAAACAAGTCGTAAAGAAATTATAAAATCGAATGGAAAAATTTCGAGTAGAAAAGCGAAGGAGACAATTTTGTCTCGAAATGATGACCAAAAAAGTCTTCGAGAACTCAGCATACCTAATATCTTACCACAAGTTATTAATTATAATACGAATAGGTATCTATTATTAATTTTTGAATGCACTATAAACGCAAAGTTATAGTTATTTACTAGACCTACCTTGAAATCCAACCCACCACGTTGCAAAAATCAGTTCCAACTTTTTCATCGCCCAAGTTGAAAAAATTGATTTTTCTGAACGTGGAAATAATTCAAGGTAAACTGCTTTTCTTTTTACAGTTAGCGGATTAGTTCAGATACCAAACAGTTGCCCATTACTTTTGCCATTTATTTTACATGACTCATCAGTAATCTGAGCAATTTAAATACGAATGTAATCTGTTGCATCCAGGTTAGGTTTATGTCCGGATTTAAGTCGGTGTTTTGCATAAATCTGTATTTTACCATAAAAATGGTTATATTTGAATTTCTCGAGTGTAAAGTAATTTGAGGTAATTTTGGATTTTTCGGTTCAAAAAAAGAATCGAGAAGTTATTCTGTTTCCGCTGATAATTTTTTACAAGTTGAACATTTTTTTTGTAATTTTTCAAAAAAATTACGTATCTTAATTAAAATCAACATTTAAAATGCTTCATTTTTCCTGGAATAAAATTTTTGTTAAAAATTATGCACATTATTTTACGCACTTACCTAAAACATTGATTTTATGACAAATGATGAAGAATCATCATTGGGGGGGGGGGGGCGGTTCTGAAGAAAATTGATCGAACTTTTCAATCTGTTCTCTATTTTGAAAAATGCGTATATTTTCTAGAACTGATGAAAGAGATACGAAAAAAATTAATCAATATTATTAGGAAGAGAGAAAAGGGAGGTAAAAATTCAAAAATTCTTGATTATTTTTTTTTTTTAATTTCAACTTGGAAAATCCATAAGCAAGAAAATGCAATTTCGCACAAATTTTGTCATTTGTAGTAATTTTCTGAGCTTGAAGTGAATATTTGAGTGAGAATGGATAATGGCCAATTTTTTTTCAAGTTAACCGATTGAAATTATTTGATTTTAAAAATTGCTTGCTTAGAGAGAATTTTACATCTACGGTTTACAAAATTGTGATTTCAATTGAAGAAAATGTCGTATTGCTCATTCTAAATTTTTTAGACTCCAAGTTCCATTTTTCAACTGAATTCATTCGAGTTGGAGAAGTTTAATATTTTTTCACTCGATTTACTTATTCTATTTTTTCAGCTCAAAAACAATTTTCTCCCACTTGAACTAAAAATTGTTAATCGAAATTGAAATTTTTGATTGACACTGTCATTTTCGAGAAATTTTTAGAAGACTTTTCAGATGGAAATCTGAAGAGGAAAAAAATCCTAAAAAATAGCCTCAACTTTGGGTATTGTTGAGAAAACCTAAACTTTTCTTCAATTTCACGTTGAAGGAACGAGGGGAGGGGGGAGTGACTTATTAGAAAAACATTAATTTTTCGAATCAGTAAAAATGGAACACAAAATATTATTAGAACGTGTCGTAAGGGTAGGGAAAATGGTGAAAAAATAATTCTCGTCAAAATTTCTTTGAAAGTAGAAAAAAATACATAAAATTACGATAAGTTGTTTTCCCCGATAACCGAAATAATGAAATACTCGTTATGATGAATTTTTCGCTTTAGAAGGTCTTTTTTCATAAAAATTTTCATCTCTGCTTGGTTCAGATTCAACGAATGAATGATAAAATTATCCAACTTAACAAAATAATTGAAAGTTTAAAATACGAAAAATCCTCTAATCGATTTTCCATTTGGCTTGGCGAACCAAAACGTATTTTTCCACTTTGAAATTAGTATTTTTGAGAATGGAGGGGTATAAAGTGATGAATCATGAGAATAATTTAGATTTCTTTTCAATTGAAAGATCTTCTGTGACAAAAAATTCAATTTTGTAAATTTTGGTATGGAGGGGAGGGGGCTCAAAAATCTTCTAAACTGAATTTTATTCAATTTTTGGACCGCAAAGAAATTATTTAGTGATGAGAAAGTAGTATTTTTTTGAAGGGAGGAATCTCAGACACTACGAGAAATTAATTTATAAAAATTATTTCATTAGAAAACTGAAAGTTGACGAAAATCACTAGAAAACAGTCAGAATTGCAGCAGAGTAGGTAATAAATCACTGGAAAAAAATTTCACTGAAAGCAAACTGTGAAAAAATTTCTGACAAATTAACAATAATTCATCGAAAATAAAATATCTACAATTCGCTTTAAAATTAGTGAAATTATTTGAAAAATTGACAAAATTCTTAAAAAAATCATTAAAAATCCGCTGAACATCAAAGAATTTCGCTGATTTTCTCTATGCTGCAATTCTGATTTTTTTCAGTGACTTTTCACTGATTCAAAATGAGAGGGTACGAAACTAAATTCCAAAAATACATATTACGTATTTATGATTCCTTGGATTGCCTCTTTCACAATCATATCTAAAATTATATCGATCGGTGGTCCGGTATGTGCCTGGCTGCCTGCTTCATCACACCATCTCACTATCTCATCAGCTCTTCAATGATCTTGAAAATAAGCGGTGTAATGAATCAATGAAAAATACGCTATATTTCTGTCGTAAAAACACACATAAAACAATGGAAACTTCTTCCTGATATAAGACCACTTTATTTCCATTTCATTAATCTTCCAACTTCAAGTGGAAGATCGACGATTATAAGCTCAATTACAAATTCATTTCGACCACGTACATTCCAGACTTTTCCCTCTTTTACCCTACTAATAGCATTTTTCCTATACCTATTTTTATCTAAATTTAAACTTATTTATATCTTCTATCCAGAAAAACTGCATCTATATACTCGAATCGAATACGAATTTATGGAAGTATATTGTTAAATAATCTCAAAATAAAGGGTTAATGTAAGAAAAAAAAAGTGATAATGTACATAATCAATGCATTAACACAATATTACCATTTTCTTTACTTTCGATAAGAATATCCCCTCCGTATATCTTTATACTGTATCGACATTAATTAAAACCAGGAATTGGAAATAAAAATATCGTTCTGCTTGGCTCGAAATGAGGTGTAATGTTTGACATTGAAAAGCTTATCTTTTACCTTGATTTTGACTCCTGCAAGTAACCTTTAAAGCTCTCAAGCCGGTACAAAAATCTCAACTAATTTATATTTCAAACAAAGCGTTGTTATTACTACGAGAAGACGTTCCGAACCGTTATGCGGGCGGAAATCAATGCCATTTGAAAACGAATTTCGCCATCGGAATATAAAACATAGGCCACGTAAGTCTGCCCTATACGTGGTTCTTGGACGGACCAGGCGCGAGTTCGCTTTTAAATTTCACTCCTTTACACTCTCTTTTGGCAAGGAAATAAATCATCGTTAAATACTCGTAAACGTTTGGCTGAAAATATCGCGTTACCGCGGATGCAGACGGCAACGTATTATTTTTATCGAAACTTACGAGTACGATGGTATGTTTTAATAAGCGTAACGTAATTACGGAATATCAAAAAGGTCGGACCTACTTTCAACAGACTCCTCGGCTTGTATTACGTCTTCGCTTGCGCCTTCGCCTTCGTCGCCACCGTACGTCGTGGTAAAAACAACAAACTCGGTTCTTGACTTTGCGATGATTGATGCGTCTTCGAGTTCGAAGCTCGTATGTAATTGAAATTACCATTCCGCAGTGCGCAAGTGTTCGCGAAACTTGGCTCGCAGGTGAGGGAATATCTATACCTGGCTGGTACTGTGAGATTAACGCCGTCGATGTCGGGAAAGGGGGAAACCAGAGCCGGAGGAGCCGTCCGCGTCCGTCCGTACAGGTCATCGAGAGAAATCTATCACGAAGATGAAGCAGCATCGAGAAAGTTATTCAACGTTCACGGACCTCGATATGTAAGATAGCGCGTACGGATGTATTAGGGTGTTCCGCGGTATGTGTCATTCTTGCAGACAGCTTAGGCTTGCATCTCGTGTTCGCCGCTCTAGCCGGAAGCGAATTTTAAACCAAAATCGTTACGCGGTTCGGTGATGACTTTTCCAATTCCTATACCCATCGAACGGTTAACCACCATTAACCAGTTGTTGAATTCATTACGTCATTAATTCTAGAGTCAAGGTGATTATAGGTGCGAGGTGATTTTTCTACAGTAACCTTAGATTGGAGAAGTGTAGGCCTCTGCCGGAATTTGCGGCGTGGTCCAGCTCGTGCGTTTGTCGAATAACTTCGGGGTGATTTTTGAGGGTGTAAGTGTCGAAAAAATTCACCTACTGGGTTCCATACTGACCTTGCTCGGATTACCAGATGGATAATGTAATTGGTCGTGTGAAATCTGAATCGTTTTCAGAAATAAAAATCGTGATCGTGTATTGATTTATAGATTATTTTGTATTCTGCATGAGCATTGCGAGCTACAAAGTGTATAGCTATTATCTATGCATATCGTTTCCTCTTCGTAAGGTAATTTTTTTCATGTTGTGGTATTTACAAGTACTGTATGGAGGTATGTATTAAATTTGCATATTTTCAACTTTACTTCCGCGATGAAAGTGTACAGTATTGCATTTTTTTGCCCAAATTATCTAATAAGCGAACCTTTACTGCTCGTCCTAGCTGATTTTGGCGCTTTGAAAGTGTGTGACACCGACTCTTGAGTGATTCGAATCCAATAAAAGTCAATTTTAGGTACAGGCTTTAAATTGATTTGAAAATCGTCCCAATGGATTTGCGAGGTCGATTTTAATGTTTTGACCAATTTTTAGATTTTCATTGTGTGATTTATTCATAAACAGTTGTTCATTTAAGGTTTGAAAATTCAAAAAAAAATCTCGAGATGAATATTTCATCAAAAAATTCAAAAACCAGCTCGACGTGATTCATGGAAATTCATGCCGAATCATTCCAGGCCAGGGATCCCGGAGCGGAGCCGGAAGGAGGAGGGAGGAGAGCCCCTCCGGACGATTTTTTCGGAGCTGGAGCTGGAGCCGGAGGGACTTTTGTAAAAAATCTCGGAGCCGGAGCTGGAGGGACTTTTTAAAAAATTCCGGAGCCGGAGGGACCACGTTAGAACTGCTCCGGCTCCTTGTTCCGGAGATCCCTCTTCGGAGATCCCTCCTTTGATTTTTAATTTTACTACCAGGAATTTTTCAGTTTTTCTTCCCTAAAAACTATCAAAATTGTCCGCTATTGTTTTGCTTACGACAATGGTTAAAAATGACTTGTTTTTTGGTTTTCAAAAAGTAATGGTACTTTTATTTTCCTGATAATTCTACAAAATTTTTGATTTTTCATCGTCGGAGGGCCCTCCGGAGCCTTTTTAACCTTGCTGGAGTCGGAGCCGGAGGTACTTGGAAAAAATTTTCGGAACCAGAGCTGGAGCCGGAGGCACCTTTTTAAAATTTTTTGGAGCCGAAGCTGAAGCCGGAGGCATTTTTTAAAAATTTTCGGAGTCTGAGCCGGAACCTCCCTCCGGGAACCCTGTTCCAGGCTTGAAAATTCGGGAAAATCTTGGAGTAATACTGAGATAAAAATTTATCCCAAAGGCTTGAAAATTGAAAATTTGTATTGTGATGAAAAATCATTCCAAAGTATATGTGACCTTGTCGTAAAGAAGGGACCTAGTGTAAAAAAAATCGACGTCTTCATTTTTATGTGTTTGGTCCAGATTTGGTGTCATTTCGACCAAAAACGTAAAAAATGAGACATCGATTTTTTTACGCTAGGTCCCTTCTTTACGGCAGGGGAAGGTCACATATACTTGGGTTAGAAATTTGAAAATCAGCTAAGGATGAATATTGGGCTAAAAATTCATCCCAATTCCCAAGTTCATCCCTGGCTTAAAAATTTAAAAATCAGCTTTAGATGAAAAGTGGGATGAAATCATTCCAAGTTTATCCTAAATTAAAAATCTGAAAAATCTTGGGTTGAAAATTCATCTCTGGTTTATCCCAGGCTTAAAAATTGAAAAATTAACTTTGGATGAATATTTATTGGAGTGAAAATTCATTTCAAGTTCATTCCAAACTTGAAAATTCGAAAATCAGCTCGAGATGATTGCAGGGATGAATAGTTGATCCTGGACTTGATAATTCGAAAATCAGCTTAGAATAAATATGGGGAGAAAATTCATTCAAAGCACAGATTGAAGTTTTAATACATATGCACTTTTGAAATGCTGTTTGAAGTTTAATGGGAGGTGTCTAAATCTGTAGTATTTTTCGCGCTAATTACGAAATTGATAGTAAAAAAATTCCATTACCCAAGGATTTTTCACAATTTCAATTTTTTTTTCAATAATTTTGGGTCTTTAAAGTCGATTTTCTGGGCAAAGGAAGCCTCCTAGGGAAAACATGAATAGAAAAAAAATTGTGGAGCGTCATAGGTTTTTCTCAGGAACCTTGAATATTTTTGTTCAAAGTTCCAACTTTTTTTATTCAGTTGAAAATATCTCGAAAGCCTTCTAAGAAAACAATATGACTCAACAGATAGTAAATTTGACACTCCACAATTTTTGTTCGATCCATTTTTTTTCTTAGAGGCTTCTTTCGCCCAGAAAATCGACTTTAATAAAGATCAAACATAACAAAAAATGCAAAACGAGAAATTGAAATTGTAAAAAATTTTAGGATGATGGAATTTTTTCACGTGAGAAATTCTTTTGAACAGCACTCCCTGCGTTGACATGTGAAGTTCATGCCAGACTTGAAAATGTGAAAATCACTTTGAGATGAAGATTGGAATGAAAATTCATCCCGGGACGAAAATTTAACCCGAGTTCATCCCAGACCTGGAAAAAAAAATCGAAAATCAACTCTAGATGATTCATGAAAATTCATTCCAAATTCATTCCAGGCTCAAAAATTCGGAAAAATCTTGGGATGAATACCGAGGTTAAAAATTAATCTCCAGTTTATCCCATTTATGAAAATTTTAAAATCAGTTGTGGTTGAATTTTAGGATGAAAATTTAGATTCAAAAAATTAGCCAAAATTCGAAAACTGAACTTCAGCACATAGAATTTTGGAGATTTGATGCTTTTATGAATCTATATGCTTTAGATTTATAAATTTTTGCTCAACCGACCAAGATATAGGTATAAAAAAATTCACCCATAAATTTAGATATCTATGTATCAAAAGCACAAAAAAATTTCATTACATCTTGGTAATTTTATCTGTATATCTCGAAATAAAAGTGTAAATTTTGAAACCCATTGGAATACCTGCATGGGAAGCATGAAATTAATACCATGTTTTATATAGAACGCAGGTACCTTTAGACCTACGCCATGTCAATACAATTATTATATTGTTTGTATTTAGCTGATGCATGAGGCACGCGTAATTTTCATAGATCGCTACCAATTTTCCCGAGGCATTACGTGACAATGTAATTTCAATTAGAGCATACATTGTGATATGTAAATATGGTTGGCGAAACATGCTGCCTTCCAGGGGTTCATTGATTCGCTCTACAAATAGCCATATTATTCTCGAATCTCGATCGATGAGGCGTTCAAAAGTTTAGACTTGATGTTGCGATTGTTGATTGGTAATGCGGTTCTGAAGAGTGGGTGTATTGAGGGGGCAGATTGCGTGAAAAATGGGATTTTTTTCTGGATTCGAAAGACCTATTAGCTGCTTTAAAATGAGTTCAGTGTTCAGTGAAATTTCATGAACTGTTTGGCCTCACAGGAGCTACATTTCCCCCCTCTTCCATCCATGATAAACACAAATTTCTTTTTTCAATTTTTCTCAATTGTGCGATTAAATAGTTTTTTTTTATAGAGTCACATAAGTCACTTGAAGGGGGGGGGGAAATGTGGAATGAGGCAAAACGGTATTCATGTAGGTACCTACAAGTACTTACTACTTCCAGAATAAATTGTAAACTCTACTTCACCCATAAATTTTGGCATATTTTGCTTCAAATTTAAAATTTTTTCAATGCTTCAAAAAATTCAAAATTTTGAAATGTAATTTTATTTTAAAAAATCACAAATTCAAAAAGATCGACAGTTCAGAAAAAATTTCAAGGGTAAATTATCGTAGTGTGAACAGACAGATGTCTATACAAATTTCCAATTTCACTTTCAATAATTCAGTCGAAATTGTGTCGCAGAAGGGAAACAACTTCTTACACTTGCAGAATTCCTGGGTTCAAGAGTTGCAAATTTTTCAAAAATAATGACGATTTTTGAGAAATTTGAAAAAATTGTTGAAAAGTGCAGAAAAAGATCGATCTTAAATTGAAAGTTTTCGATTTTTCTCTCCCCCTTTTGACTTTGTCCCTCTCAGAAAAACAAAATTGTTAAATATTTCTCAGTTCAATTTCTGATTGCAGGAGAGAAACGAAATTGACATTTTGAGAGGATAAAGGTTCTGAAAATTGAAAATTTCTGTAACTTTTTTCAATTTGAGCCCAAAATTTTTTCAAATTTCTCAGGATGAGTATTCATCTTGTATTTCTGTAATTTTTTTTTGATCATCTATGCCAGTTAATGGAATGAAAGAATCCTTCGTTCAGTCTGTTTTCGTTCAATTGAAATTTCATTTAGAAGATATTCTTTTGTGGTACTTTTTTTCTAACCATTCATTTTGAAAATGAAAAATGTTTCAAGTGTGTGAAAAACGTAGTTCTCATGAAGTAACTTGTCTAAGAAACAACCGCGTGTAAAAAATTCGAGCCGTTCATTCTCGAGACGTTTTCTAGTGACAAGTCATCCGGCGTGTAAAATTCAAGTTTATAGGTATCTTTGAAACCTTGATTTTTTTTCTTTATTATTTATGGCTTCCTAAACATGTATGTGAAGTTGAAATTGCATTTAAGTTTCAAGAGGTGATGAACTGATGATGGGTTTTACTATTTATTCGCTTAATCATATGGTTCAGCTCATTTCATAAATAAATGGCTCAGTTATTGGGCGAGGGGGGGGGGAGGTGAAATAAAGCACTTGAATTTTTCTATTTTTTTTTTTCAACTTCGAAAAATGATCATTTCTTTAAAAAAAGATGCCATTGAGAATTTTGTTAATTTATAATTAAAGAGATTCGTTTATTTGTGACTTTTTAAATGAAAATTTTATTGAATTTTTCAACTTCCGACTCAGCTAGAAACAATATTTATTGTTCAGATCACGAATCAATATTCTGCATCTCATAAATTGTCATTCTTCTACCAGGTACCTGAATTTCTTAAATTTTAAGCTTGATTTTTTTCAGTGCAACGGAATTTATGAATGGTACATTTGCTCTTATTCGATTTCATTCTTTGCTGTAATTTAATATTTCCCCCCTCCTCTCTTCCAATTTCATTCCATTCTATAGTGGAGGAATTACTGTTTATGCAGGTATCGGACGGCGGTTACTAGTAACTTGGTTACTTTTTTCAAGCTCGGTTACTTTTGGTTACTTTTTTGGCTGAAAAGTTACTTTTAGTTACTTTTTCAGCTCCAAAGTTACTTTTTTCGCTCAACTCGCAAAAAAAATGGCAATGAGGTTATAAATCTCTTTTTTTTGTTATCATTTTTTCATCTCTGAAATTCATACTGAATTATGTAAGTTATTATTTTTTTTCAAAATTTCCGTCCGATGCCTGTTTATGTGACCCTGCCGGAAAGAAGGAACCTTGTGTAAAAAAAAAATCGATACCTCTTTTTTCACGTTTTTGGTCCAAATGATACCAAATCTGAACCAAACATAAAAATGAAGACAGATTTTTTTTACACAAGGTCCCTTTTTTTCGGCAAGGTCACATATTGATTATGAAGGATTTGTTCGATTCTTCTATGAATTTTGAGCCTATATGATGCCTTTCAGAAGCTAGGAACCCATCAATACCCTCTCTTAGCTAAAAATAATATTCGAATAAATTTTCATTTTCGGAAGTTCGAAAAAATAGCAAAACTTCAAAATTTTTCACCCATTTCATTTCCTTGTGATAATTAAACCACTAAGGCTGGAATGTTAAATCATACCTTAAAAATTAAGGCGACCTTAAAAGTTTTAAGGAATATTTTCGTGGGTTCTGATTGGTTGAAAATGTGATAAGGAACTTTTAAGGATGCCTTAATTTTCAAGGAATGTTTTAACATTCGAGTCTAAAATTCCAATTCCTTTACCACCATCCTCAAATACACACAAAAAGACGCCAGCCAATAATCCTACGCCCGCGTACATATTTTCAACAAAGAACGAACTCGATACGTATATTATACCTACACTTCAGAGAACTCGATCAAAAAAAAATTCAATCTCCACACACAAGGGAGTACCTCTATATAGTTATTCAATCCCAACAATGGCCAGGCATATGGTAAAAGTAATTTGTGGAATGAGTACCTGAAATAAAGTCTGATTGTAACCTTGATCCGTATGATCGCTATGTGGTTCACAATTTACGATAACTAGAACATAGAAGACCGATCCAAGGTTAAAAGAAAGGTATATTATCAATGTTTCCACTTCTCTAAAGAAAAAAAAAACCACCTACCTACGAGGAAGTAAAAAATTTTTCCTCGCGAAAATATTCGATAAATCGCAAAATAGTATAAGAAAAAATATACTCGGGGTTTTTATAGATACCTAATGTCGAACCGCAAACATCCTTCTGGGAAATAGAAGTATTTCGTCTGGTATTCCATTTAATGACTTGTATTTAGTGTCAGTTTCATTTAACGCAGCGTAGTCGAGACGTAAATGTAGGGCAATGATCCATCCGTTTATAAATATTACTTAGTTGGTAATGTTTATAGTTGATGGATACCTGGTAAACGTACCTTTACCTATAGAAGTGTGCTCGACTCACCATTTCGTTCCTTATTTATTTCTAGGTAATTGATCAATTGGTCTTGGATTGTTTTCCAGTAAAAAAAATTTATTAATTTACGATTCGGGCTATTGGGTTGTAAAATAATTTGGCATTTATCGATATGTCGAGATTATTACGATTATTATAGCTATGTGCCCGGAATATGGGTCCATTGTGGACACAAAATAAAAAAAATTGCGAGTCGATTTGGAGAAAAATACGCCAAATGAACTTGCGAAATAAACATTACGAGGAGTTGGTGAATAACGTTTGGTGCCGGTTTCGTTGCACATTGATGAGGAAGACTCCGAAATATAGGACATCGAACGGTATGCGGTATTCGTATTCACTATCGGGTAATGTTTACCATGAAGATGGTTGATGGTATGAGTTTGCTTGTATGATTCGGATGCAGCAGACCGTCAATTTTTTTCCTTGTGTAATTTCATTATTTCGAGCTCGGACGATCGTTGCCCACGATAATGAACACATTACATTGTTAATTTTTTATTTAAAAAATATAAATTAATGTTTTTTATGTAAGGTTACCATCTTTATTATTTTTCTAGATTTTTTTCTAACATTTATTTTTGCTGGTTGAACTCGTGACGTAGTCAGCTGACGATGACGAATTTATTGATGTCGTGGAACTTGAATTGATCCATATTGGGCTTAGGTATTTTAATAGGAAATGTAAGATAGTGTGAAACTGATTACGTTGCTGGCGATTATAATCGGGCCTGTGGTTTTTTGAACTTGCCATTATATGGAAAAATGGTATCCATACTTTGCTGAAATGATGATTCCGTACTCGTAATTGCATCTTGTTTTAAATCGACTTCATCGTTGTGTAACGCAGAAACAAATCTATGTAAATAACCCTTCATCAGCGGGTCAGTGAATAACCGCAATGTGTTCTAACTTTTTTGTTACCGTAGTGCAGTTAACGCGAATTCAAAAATTATTTTTCGTGATGGTTGCGCGATGGTAATTTGATTCCGAGGTATCTGCTTTGGTAGAAGATCACGATGCCTAATTGTAGATTTTTTAAAAGGATAAAATGGTGTTATTCGAGTTGAAATTTTTGTGGGAGTGGGCGCTCGCTCGCGGTAGTTAATATGATCACCTTTTAATTTTCGGTTGTATTACACGGGTAATGTGATGTTAATGTACAAGAAGAATAACTGGCGCCATGGATTAATTTCCGTAGGTGTCATCCGGTTTATTATCTACCCAAGTGTATGCTCGAGTAGCTCGGTTACGTTCACGAGCGAGATTTTGAATGTCTGCTTTGATGTCTAGAGTGCTTTGGGTGCTGAAAAATTATATCTACCGGGGAAATAATACATCCGAATGTTGTAAAATATAGTGATTAAAAGGTACGTTGAGAAGTGAAGGGGTTAAAAAAGTAATGCAGTGTTGCCAAGTTGAACTCAAGTGTATCTTGGTCGGTCAGGGTGTCTAAAAGGTCCTGTTGGTCCTGTTTTGGACTGAGAGGTCCTGTCGGTCCTGTTTTGGAGTTTTTTCAGTAAAAAGTCCTGTTTTGTAACAATATTGAGATCCCACCCGCCAAGATACTGGGTGTCTGAAGAATTTTCAACTTTTGAATGTTTTTTTTCTTCAAAATTTTCGCCCTCGCTTCGCTCGGGCTCAGTAAATTTACACAATTTTATTTTCAAACTTTTAGTACCTATGAAAATTCTTTCTTTTCAGCTTAGATAATTGATATTTCAAAGTAAAAAATGGTCCTAATAATTTATTAAGGAACTCGTAACGCTTTTGATTGCACTTTTCAGGAATGTTTCGTTTTTTTTTGAAAGTCAAAAACACGAAAAAAGCACAAAATTTACTTAATAAAAAATTTTCAGATGCTGGGTACCCCTTTTTTCAAAAATTTTCACCCTCGCTTCGCTCAGGTTCAGTGAATTTACATATTTTTCTTATAGCAGGGGCAAAGTGCTACTTTTTCTCTCTCTCGTAAAACACTTGAGTGTTTAAATTTACGCTTTTCTTCCGCAATAAGAAAAAATATCGTTCAGAACTAAAAAAAAACAATTTTTGACTCGTGAAAAACCGCTTTTCTTACTATTTCTTTTCCGAAATTATCGTAAAAACTCTTTTCTTCCATTTCTACCAATTAAATATTTTGAAACTGGAAAAATTTGTTCCTCTACAATGAGTTTTTGATTTTAATATAATTCATGCAATCATTGAAGAAAAATCATGAGTTACTTTTTCAAAAATTGTTTTAATTTTTTTTTTTTTTGGGGGGGGGGGGGGGTTAAAAATTTATTAGTAAAACCTATTTTTAAAAAGTCCTGTTGAAGGTCCTGCTAACGTCCTGTTTTGAGGTTTTGAAGGTTTGTTAGACACCCTGTCGGTCCTTATTTCAAAACATTTGTAGGTAGGACATACCTGTCTATTTGTAGAAAAATGTCGCTGAAATTTTTTTATTTTTCTCCTCTATTTCCCTTTTATTCGGTATACCTGAAAATTAAAAAAAATTATCAAAAATGTTTCGTGCGGAAATCGTTGTAGAAAAAAAATTCAAATTTATAATGAATTGAAAAAAATTGGAATGAACAATTTTTTAGTTTTGATTTCTCCAGGAAAAATCCATTTTCAAGAAACAAAAAAATGGGAAGCCAATATATCCACTTTTTTGCAGTACCCTCAAATCTAATATCATTCCAACTAATTTTCGACGAAGAAAACGATAGAAAATTGTTGGAAAATCAGTAAAAATTCACTGAAAAGTCAAGTAAAATATCATCAGAAATTTACTAGAAAGTCAAATGGTCAAAATTCAATCATAAAAAACCATTCGATTCGTCTCGATGAGGCAATTCTAATGATGCATTTATTTTTGAATTTTGGTCAATTTTTGACCTAGTTATGGACGATTTTCTATTTTGAAAAATGATATTTGATGTTGGTTGTTTTAAAAAGTCATTTTTGACACAAATGGTCAAAATTTTAAGTTGAATAATATGTACTATTCGATTTGTCCCAACGAGACGATTCCTTTTTTTTGAATTATTTTGATCGATTTTCGACCGAGTCGACCCATTATGGTCAAAATTCGATAGCAAAAAAACATCAATTTTTCATAGTTTTTTGGAGTCTCTACAAAATTTTGATGGAATTTTCCAGCACTGGAGAGATGAAGAGAACCTCATAAAAATGGTCCATATGTGAACTTTAGTATATCTATGATCGTAAATTCATTTGTATCTATTAACGGCCTATTTGATCAATTAAAACACAATTTTCTCAAGTTCAAATTTTCGATTTGAATTTACATTTTTTGGCAGAAATTCTTCTTGAAAAAATTTCAAGTTGAATGTTAGGGGGTTGGATTGGATTGGTAGGTAGGTAGGTACCCTGTTTTCGACTTTTCGAATCGATTGGAATCAATTTCAAGACTTTTTAGAGCCTCCTGTCTGGAATTTTTCAGAATTGTATAGAGAAGCTTTAAAAAAAAACTAGAGCAATTGTTATGAAAATGTTTTTTTTTTAGCTGAAAAATTGGGTTAAAGTTCAAAAATTTTTGAAAATGTTTCATGATTTTTCAACTATGTATTTGTGTCCCTTTCCCTAACAAGGTCCCACATTGTCGGTATGGAGTTAAGACCAGTACGCTATAGTAGACAAAATTCCCCATCGAATAAGACCTCCCTCAGCCTCCTGGGTCCAAAACCCTCGGAGTTATGGCCATTTGAAGTTGAGGTATCGAAAAACAAAGTTTTGAGAAAAACGCGTTTAAAGTTATGCAACTTTTTTTCATTGAATACATGAACTCACAACAAAAGTAATCCCTTTAATGTGTAGTACAACATAATATAATAAGTATAAGTAGTGAATTACTCATTTCGACGGGTTTTACGAGGGGTGGAGGAGGGGGGTGGAAGGGGCAGTTTTCGATGTTTTTCTTTTCCTTGCCTGAACTTTAGTCTCGCCTTCACTTTTTTTCATTTTCTCAGTCATGGTATTCACTCATAGTTCGTAAACGGAAGGTCGGAATTAAAAACGGTTTGCGGCATTCGAAAGAGCACGGTTGACTCTATAAGAAACGATAAAAATCTCAAAATCGACATTTTCAACCCAACTTTAGAAAAACGCCTGTATCTCCGAAACTAGGATCGACAAAGTGGGACATTGTTAGGGAAAGGGACACATTTAATGTTTTTTGAGACAAAAAAAAATCATGCTAATTCCAAAAAATTCTGAAACAATTTCATTTCTTTGTTCAAAAAATTCGTTTTTTTTTTACTCTTTCTCTTAATTTGCCCATAGTTTATATGACAATCTCGAATACAAAGAAAGTGAGATAGGTATTCAATTTTGAGCCTCAAGAAATTTCGGCAACAATAATGGTAATTTCTTGAGCAAAATAACCGTGGTGAAAACACAGTTTTTTGCGTTTTTCAAGGTCTTACCCTATACCTGAAAAATTCTGAAAAAATATCTTCTTGGAAATAACAAGGACTGGGTACATAATTTTTTTTTTTCAGAATTGCATCTCTGAAGCATCATGTAGAAAACTCGATAAGAAATTTTCAAATGCGATTTTTGACTAAAAAAAATAATGAAAATTTTTTTTCAACTCGCCCCCCCCCCCCAGTATAATGTACACCTCACGAAACTTTGAAAAAAAATGGTTGAAAACTCTCGGAGATAGAAATTATTAATTAAAAGGCTGAAAAAAATAACGTTTTGCCCCATAACTAGGACTAGGAGAGGGGTAGGGGACCAAGAATTGTACTACGTGGTTTTCAGATTTCAAGAACCAAATTCCATTGATTGTTTCTAATTTCAGCTTGGAGGCAGATTCGCCTATCTCGACCGTCGGTACTCTCTAAATTTCAATCAGTTAAAATTCACTGATTAATAAGACAAAAGTGTGCAACTGAAAAAATCAGTGAAAATTTTACCAATTTAATCAGTGAATTTTCATTTTTGCATCGGTCAAAATTTTAATTTACTGATCGAATCCGTAATTATTGTTTGAATTAGTAAATTTAAATTTTTACTGATTTATTTCAGTAGTTGAAAAAAATTACTGATTCAAAAATGAAAATTCACTAATTGAATCAGTAATTTTTCACTGATTGACAGGAAAATCTCACTGATTAACAGTTGCCCACTTTTTGCTATTTAATCAGTGAATTTTCAGTTTTTTGACTGATTCAGATTTAGAGAGCAGATATAGGTAGTAGGTACTAGGTAGGTACCCTTTTTGAACATTGAAAAATTGATAAGGTGCTTAAATTTTATTTACCTATTTAAAAAAATTCCCGATTGCATTGAAGCTAGGAATATTTTTAAATTTTTGTTTCAATTGTAAAAATGATCTATTTTTGAGGGGGGGGGGGAGAGGGAGGTGAAGAAATCGCGTCAAATTTGATTCTGAACTCATTTTAACTTTTCTACGTATTAATTTTTGTGATAAGTATGGGACATTATGTCCTACTGCATTAAAATAATTTAAACTGCCTAATAAATTCAATTATTCAGGTGGTACCCTCACCGATGAAGTCAATAATGCACCTACCTACCTTAATCGTACACAGATTTCATCAGTGAAGTCTGCATTCTTGGATTGTGCAATTCTGCATCCAGCAAGTTTGCGGGATTTAGGTTTGTTTTCTTCCAAAGTGTATCAATTCGTGTAATTTTTTCAACATTTTGAACGTTACTTTTCAATTCTCTAAGCCAATATTGTAACAAAATCTCAATTTTTATTATCTTTATGCACATATTTAATACTTTTAGAATAGGTAAAGTATATGAGAACAGGGAATCTTTACACTGGCATTACACCTGGCAAAATTTTGAAATAATTAGACAGTATTTTTCTCAGACTGTCGTTTTCTTCTGTTGAAACAAGCTAATATGCTCGCTTTTGTGTAAACAATTAACCACATATAACTCTTGTTTGCAATAGTTCATCGAGAACGTTGGCATATCTCAGATCTGCAATGTAGGTGATTCCAGTTCCCATTGAATTACCCGCCACTCTAGTCCAGCTGCTATTTATAATATAATAATTGTAAATTTCCGCGTATTCCATTTCATATAATGTAAGTATATGAGTATGACCAACTAATCTGGAAATTCACCTTCTATTCGAATCGCCATGCTACTCGATGTAAGTATGTATTTGATATACCGATTATGAAATTGCCCAAGTCGCAACCACTTTGCAGGTTCGGTTTATCCATTCCTCTCTGTGTAGGCAAGTATACGAGAGAATTGCGTAAGTTCACATCCACGGAATCAAATTGTAGATCAGTTTCAGTTTCAACGCGTTGATTTAATACCTTGTTTATTGACAAACCCTGTTAACGAGTGTATTAAAAATTACACTTTCCAACTTCCCAAGTATTTTTTTCTGCCCTATATTACATTTCTCGAGAATAAATCACTTACTTACCGAACTACGCGCATTCTCAGCTGACTGGTGAGTTTTCCATTTCGTCTGTATCTATTTCAACCTTGATAATGTTAAAGTTACATTTTGTTGTGTCTGCGAGCTAGTCTCTTAAGTACCTATGAAAAAAAAATTCATACCTACAGCATACACTGTAATGAAATATGAAAGGATCGACGATCTATACTGATCAAACATACTGGCGCCGGTTGAAAGAATAGCACACGAAACGTGTTCCATGTTATCTTCTAATTTACAAGAAAAATGCAAAGTGAAAAAATGGCTGACCTTGAAAAGACGTGATCATAGTTTATCGGAACATACTTCGATTCATTGTCAAGAAACTTAGCATGGCGCTTGTGCACTTCAAAGTAAATCCGTCTTACGTATTGTTGAATTTTTACTATTTAGCGGCTCTTTTGATACCTACTTAGTTGAATTTTTTATTGTTGTTTTGTTTGCATTGTCTATGAAAAAGTTGATCGAGTTTTTTTTTTTTTTTGAAAAAAAAAAAGATTATGGAGTGGACTCTTGCTGAGTTTATATCTACATTCTTTATGGAGGTTTTTTTTTAATCGGAACAATAAAATTCGCAAAAAAATTAATTGATCAAATTTTCGCCATTTTACTAAAACACCTTTATTTTTCAAAAAAAAAAAAAAATTCTACCAGATTTTTGAATGGGTTCAATTTTTTTCTAAACCTGCTAAAATTTTCTTGTGAACTGGTGGGAATTTTATTTGAATTTTACTTTTTATCCCTCTTCTCAATGAAATGATTTATCTCAGTTTTTTTGTATTGGAGTGGTATTAAGTCGATTCCAAATTTTTACAAATATTCTTGATGGAGGTGGGGGGGGGGGGTGGTGGACTTTTTGATTAATTTGTCTGGAAGTTTTTGTAAATGATAAATGTGGTGAGAAGATCGTAAATTTGATAGAGATGGTGAAAAGGGAAAAATTCTAAAATTTATTCATTTCAAATTTTCTGAATTTTTCATTGAAGTTTCTCCCTTTTTCCAATTTGAAAAAGTACGAAATTTTAAATTTTTTTATCTTAACCCTAGGTAGACCACCAAAAAAAAACACCTGGTGCCAAAAACGGCACTACAATGCTTTTTTTTAGAAAAAAAACCACCTCGTGCCAAAAACGGCACTACAATGTTAAGGAAATACATTTAGTGCCGTTTTTGGCACCAGGTGGTTTTTTTTTCGAAAAATGCATTGTAGTGCCATTTTTGGCACTGGTGGTCTATATAGGGTTAATTTTTTTCTGAAATTTGAGTACATTTATGTAGGTACCAAAGATCAATATTATTAAATACTTTTTGCACGGTGAATTGGAGCAGGGATATTATCAAAAATCCTGCATTTCATTTTAAAAACTTTGAGAGACATTTTTTCTGGGTGCGAGTCTTTTCTTTTTTCCTTAAAGGAAAAGGCTACAATTCCAATATTGAAAAATGAAGGAATACGAGATTTGTGCTGTAAAAAAACAGTACATTAAGAACTTGATTTTTGAAAAATCTCTCAAATCATTGATATTGAGAAATTTTATGCCAATTTTCAGAAAAAATTACGTTGAAAAAAGCAAAAAATTGCTCATTTTCAAAAATACTTTCCGGGAAATTTTTGATTTTCTGGATGATCCTCCTTCCCGATGGATCTGTTTGTAAGGGTAGAAATCTGTTGAGCGAAGAACTGAATGATAACGCTTCAAAATATAATGGGATCATTCATTGGAAAAATTTTTCGTGTTTTTACTTCGTTTTGATGTTTTTTTTTTTTTTTTTTTTAGAAATGAGGGATGAGAAGGAGTGTGTTATGGTAAAATTTTATTTTTATTTTTCAATGTTTCCTATGAATTTTTGCTCAATCTTGATTTTTAATTTCTGATGTCTTATGAAATAATGTTCCCAATAGAAAAAGAGGTGAACAGTGATATCAGGTTTACAAAAAAAACACGTTTGAAAAATTTCTCACCTTTTTGCATGGTACTATTTTAATAAACTAGGAATCGAAAAAGTTGGTTGGGAAGTCATTATCTTGTTCTTATATACCCCAAAAAGGACCCCAATCTCTAAAAATAAATCAAATTTTTTTTTACGTCTTTTTAGGAAAAGGGAGGGGGCATAGAAACATTTCACTGCCCTCAAAGTCACTTTCAAATGCTCAGTAGAATTTCCCATCACTTCCTAATTTGAAATAGT
Organism: Pseudococcus jackbeardsleyi; assembly: GCA_038380155.1. Taxonomy (NCBI): domain Eukaryota; kingdom Metazoa; phylum Arthropoda; class Insecta; order Hemiptera; family Pseudococcidae; genus Pseudococcus; species Pseudococcus jackbeardsleyi. Next base: position 43,521,211 of record CM076238.1, read on the forward strand.
CAAGTTTAGGTAAATAAAGTGTGCTTATTAGTGAAATAAATTTCGCTAAAAATCACTGATTTTTTTAAGCGATTTTTCGCAAACAAATTACCGGTTTTTCATATCAAATTAGAAAACGACTGTGAAATCAGCAAGTTTTGGCTCAAAATCAGTGAAAAGCATAGATTTTCAGTGACATTCATTTCACTGGACGAAGTAAGCGCTTGGCTCGAATTTGATTGATTTAAGATTCAAAATGTAAAATCAGAATTGAAAAATGTTACTTCACTGAAAATAAGTGATTTCTATTCGTCTTTTTCCATAAAAAATGCCCAATTTTTTCTGTCACATTAGAATGTGATTGAAAAATCAACTAGTTTTGGCTGGAAATCAGTGAAAATTCATTAATTAATTCATTTCATGAGATGAAATAGACGAAATTGGACCCAAATTCGGCTGATTCAGATTTATGGGGTTAAATCAATATGTATTAAAAAATGTCAAAAAAATTGGAAGAGGATCATTTTTGAAACCAACATCAATATTTACAGTCTTTGGCATTTGAACCAGTTTTTTTTTAAGGATTTCTCAATCGATTTTCTGGCGAAATAAAGAGAAAAATATATTCTTTGTAGCTCATTCTTGAAATCACGATAAGTACGTTGGTTACTTTTTTTGCTCATTTTTTTATTGATGGGATACCACTATGTAGAAAATATAAAAAATGGAGTTCTTTCTTTTATCTTTTTAGTCTTGTTTCGCCTGTTTCTAATTCTTCATTTTATTTTTATTTTCTTAATTTTTTCATTAAAATTCAACCCATTTTTCCTAATTTTGATGACATTTTATTGCCCTTCTTTCAGAAAAAAAATCAATCAACGTTGTTCAAATTTTTGATCAAGAGTTGAGCAATATTTGTATTGAGATTTTTCCTCGAAATATAATTTACCAAAGAGAAATCCCCTAGTTGTAGACAATTTAACATTGAAGTTCAAATAAGTACCTAATACCTGGATATTTAAATAGAATATTACGACAGTTAGGAGGATAAAAAAAATAGGTACGTCAAATAGAAACATGTCCCTCGTAATTACAAGTTCAAGGATTCAAAAACTAGATTCTCTAAACACGTGAAACTAATCCAATATTTAAACTTGCGTAGGTCGAGGTACAGAAACTCGGTATCTCGTACGTATTATAACATGATAGGTACAACCAATCTAATTTCTCCCATAATCTTCTTGATTTCGATTCCATCGTAAATCAAGAACTCCGCAGTCTTGTTATAAAATCCTCAAATTATAAATACGTTTAACAATATAAGTATATATAATTTAACTAATACGTTTGGCCATATCCTTAATACCATATCTATAATAAAGAATAGCTGCTCGAATATTAGTTTTTGACGACGAGTATTGTATCTCGTACTTACATTTCATAATAGGAAACGATGGTATAATTTCATCCATTGGTACTGTATCATTGTACCTAATTTCCCATTTTTTTAATTCCTTCCTTTTCCAACTGGCGGCATGAAAAGGATAAGGTAGAGATCTCGAGCCAAATTCAGACATCCTATAATAACGTAATCGCCTCGAATTATATAATCCTCGTATTTTTCTCTCCTTTTTTTTCAATTCGCTTTTATGTATTTTCGTTAGCTCGTGGTATGCATTTTATTTATGCAGTCACGTTGTGCGAAAATGAGTTCATCTGCGTCTACCGACTTACTTATACTTTTATGTTAATCTGCATTCGCACATCTGTGGGTACGTTCCATATGAAATTTTTCGTGATTTAATTTTCAACAGAACTATCTTAATTGGATAAATTCGCATTGAAATGTCGTATGTGTCGTGGCTCGCCATCTAGACCATACCGCGATGAATCGAATGAATATTTTTTCTCTCAAAAGTACTATTTTTTCGACATATAGGTACGTAATGGGCACGGAAGTATGTCAACTCTTGGTCAAAAGTTTCAGATTCGACGAAAAAAAATATAAGTCAACGGGTGAAGCTGTGAGAAAAATACAGTCGACTTGGAACCATTGTTTAAAAATTATTTTACTATTGAGAAGCGATGACACGTAAAATTGTCACGAGCAGGGAAACATCATCTTTACAGTGGACAGAGGACAACCTTTCTAAAGAAAGTAAACGTCGCGTTAACTGGCATCCGAACTTACGTGACTGCCAGTGTTTTATAATGCAGACGATCTGGTATATTAATTGCCAATTTTGGAAATATTTCTTTTCTACGTTTATACCTTGGTGCTAACCTGGGCAAGAATCATTGTAAACGCGGTGAAATCATAAAGCGTTAAAGTACGAGCACTTAACCGGCTCTTCTTCTTATATTATGCCTTATTTACAACAAATAAACCTATGGAAACGTCTCATCGCGTCCAATGAACCTGCCCACAGTGTAGATTAAGCTTTATTATACTCGCAGAATAGACCATTGTTTTAGAAAAAAATTATAAAAATATACAAGAATGTAGTATGCCTACCTTAGACGTTAATTTAGAACCCGATGCGTTCATCTGAATCAATACAGTCGTCCTTTAGAGTACCTATAATAATTAAGGATATTGTCCATTATTTCATTATATAACTTATTATCCTATATTATGTATTTGCTAATACGTCAGAAGTAAGATATCCTTCTGAAACGTTTTCAAAGACCGAATACGATTGTAATGATTACCTCAAGCATAACAAATTTACCGAATGATTTATTATTCGTCGGATACGACGATGTAATCGGTTTTTTCTGTGTTTGAGTGGACTACGGTGTCAAGAATTTGTCTAATTTTACCTTTCCGTTGGTTATTATTGCTGAATATAAATTTTGTACAAATTGATGTATTTGTTTGCGTATGAATGGGCCGGTGATGTTTGGGTAATTCGTATTCCGGATTTGGGCATTTATAACGAGTTTTTATATGGTGATAAGTCGAGAATGCAATTTTTTCAAACGTAATAAAGCTGACGGTGAGATTTTCGAATTACGTATTGACATAACTGTTGTACGTTTGGATGGTGAATGGATGCGGCGTTGCGAAAGAGCCCAGACAGAAGTGAGATGAATGATCGCTGGCTGTCGTGGTTGAATTTAACAAGTGGGCTTAAAATTTAAAGTCGTGATTTGTAAATTAATCCTTATTTCGTAATATGTGGTGTCGTTTCAAATATGCGTAATTTTTCGACGAATGTTGGATTGTTTGGTTGGTGGTCTAATTTTATTTATTTTTTTGCCATTTTTTTTTTTTGATTTTAAGAAATCGAGATCGGATTTTTATATTTTTAAGTTTTTTTAAATTCTCTCTAAATTTTAATCGGTTAAAATTCACTGATTATTGAGACAAAAGTGTGCAACTGAAGAAATCAGTGAAAATTTTATCGATTTAATCATTGAATTTTCATTTTTGAATCAGTAAAAATTTTAATTTACTGATTAAATCAGTAATTATTCACTGATTAAATCAGTAATTATTCACTGATTGAATTAGTAAATTCTAAATTTAAATTTTTACTGATTCATTTCAGTAGTTGAAAAAAAAATTACTGATTCAAAAATGGAAATTCACTAATTGAATCAGTAATTTTTCACTGATTGACAGTCAAATTTCACTGATTAACAGTTGCACACTTTTCGCTGTTTAATCAGCGAATTTTCAGTTTTTTGACTGATTCAGATTTAGAGAGTGGTGGATGAAGGAAGAATTGTGATTTTCGAATTGTTTGGGATGTGATTTTTTTTTGAAGATTTTGCGAAATATTCTCTTTTTCAAAACTTCTAGAAAATTGGATAATTTTGAAATTTTTGATAATTCAGATCATTTTTGAATATCTGAAAAAGTCTGGAAATTGGAATATGTCGATCATTTGAAAAGCGTTTCTCTGTTCATTTCATCTTAAATGTTTCAATAAAATATTTGACCTCGTTCCATTCAGGATAATTTTTTATTTCTTGATTTGCCCCCTCCCAATGTGTCAAATATGCGCCCAAATCACATCAGATGGGAATTTTCAAAGTATTAAAACATGAAAAAAAATATTTTTTGGAAATATTTTTTGGGATTTCAGATCTTCATATCCACTTTGTACTCTCACAAAAAAGCTTATTCTGACGTCATCATAGTTTCAAACATAATTTTCCAAGAAAATTTTGTCTTCTTGCTTCATATGGGCTGGATAAAATTTCCTTTTCAAAAACGATTGAAAAATATAAAATCATCCAGCATGTTTGTGTAAAATTGAAATAACGAACTTAAAAAAAGTAGAATATCTTGACTCGAAAAATAATACCCACATATGTGACCCTGCCGGAAAGAAGGGACCTTGTGTAAAAAAATTCGATGTCTCATTTTTCACGTTTTCGGTTCAAATGACACCAAATCTGGATCAAACACATAAAAATAAAGACATCTATTTTTTTTTTTTTTACACAAGGTCCCTTCTTTTCGGCAGAGTCACATATACTTCTTAACAATTTGGAAATTTAAGGCTAATGTAGTAAACATTCTTAGAACCAATGAAAAATTAATTGTTTTTGTTTTTTTTAGCGTGCTTTTTCAAAAAAAATTGCATTCAATCACTGAATGATCATTTTCTACTTTTTTGCTAAAAAAAAAAGTGTTGTGTTTTATTTTAAAATCGTTCTAAATTTGTAACTTGAAACAAAAGATTTTCAAAAATTTGCACACTTTCAAAAATTTAAATAACTTCTCCTTCTCGACACCTTTTCCAACTACTCGAGAATTTTATCTGCCTAAGAGGTCTAAAAAATTTGAAAAAAATTATCCATAAAAGTTAAAAAAGACACCAAATTATTTTTACGAGTAAGAAAGTTGGTATTCCTGATCGAAGGAAAAAGTTCGACCAGTCGATTTTTAATTTTATGCACTTGGAATGAATCTTGATTTTAAAAAATTCTTTCATAAAAAAAGGTCATTATGTTCAATTATCATCAAACCATTGAGAAAATGTAAAAAAAAATTTTTGATCGCAATACTCTTTAGAATTGTACTTATTTCTAAAATGGTCCTATTAATTGAAATACGTAGAAATTCGGTGATACAAAAGTCATAATTTTTTAGTATTAAGATTCTGTGAGACACCTTGAAAATCTGATTCTTTGGAAACGAGCAGATGTCTTCGACCATTATCACATGGCAGAATTTAAAATTACCTCCTCCCCTCCCCATCTATGTATAGAAAGTGTGAAAATTTTAGAAAAGTCGAGGGAAATTATTTCTGAGATATTGTGGACACGATGTTTTGAAAGACGAAGGACAGTTGTCCGAGTTCTCGAAAGCCCTTTGCCCATTTGACCCTCGTATACAAGTTTAAGTACATTACTTACCTATTGATACGGTTTGCGGATTTACGAGCAGGCGTATCATCAACTTGACTGATAATTTCAAAAATATTACCTTGAGATCTTCCTTTTCCTTTTTAAAATCATTGTCATGATATTTGATGACTGTTTTAAAATGTTTACAAGGTAATTTTAAAAAGATGTATTTAAGGTACACTTCGGTTCATATTAGAATGTATCAAGATCAAGATCTGTTCTGAAAAATTACGTAAGGAGAGAGGATGAATTCTTGTAGAGAAAGAAAAAGGGGGGCTACGTTGAAATGAAATACCTGCTCGTGGTGCATATTTGATGGCTTCAGATGATGAATATTCGAGTTAGCGAGTTCATGAAATTCGCTGTAAATTATCTCGTTATGGAATAGGAAATTCGTCGAGCAATTTTGTTTGGAGGGCAAATGAATCAGTCGAAGAAGGCATTGGGAATTATTTCAAATAAAAACGTCGCAAATATAGATCATTTTTTAACTTCATTTGGATCTGTAACATCGATCACTCTAAAGTTAGGTAATGAACATTTGCCAAATCACTCTTTCTGATTGGCATAATTGGCTTATTCAAACGTATCTCAATGGCAGATTAATATTTTTGACGACTTATGCTGTAATCTAGTAACTGAATGTATTTTTTCATTGGTACCATAATTTAAGATTATTTATAATTAATGTTCGTCTGGAAAAAAAGACATGGTAAGTCGAAGGAGAGAAGTTGAGAGGTATGAAGTCGAATGAAAATGGTCAAAAAAAAGAAAATAAATAACAGTACGTATGCAATGATCATTATTGCTGAAAAAATTAACTCATTCAAGATAATATGTGAAATGGTTATTTGAAACAAAGAAATGAATTTAAAACTAAAAGATAATAAATTCAGGAAACAATCGATTTTAAAGGGTGGGCAAAAGCTGTCTTAACAGGACCTGTAAGTGAAAAAAAAGTAACAGAGAAGTCCTTAAATTGACGAAATGACTCTGAAAATGCAAACTGTGGTGAAATATCATCTTTTATTTTTTTTCATTGAAAATTAATTTTTTCAATTTTTACAAAATCTTTATCATTAAATTTTGTCGTCTCTGAAAATGCAAACGGTGGTGAAATACCATCTTTTTTTTCATTGAAAATTAATTTTTCAATTTTTTACAAAATCTCTATCATTAAATTTTGTCTTCTATCTGATTCATTTTTTTTTTTTTTTTCATTAAGAATATTCTATTTTTTTATGAGATTTTGAATCATTAGAGAGGAGAAAGGAATATTCTGTCACAAATTCTGCAAAAAATCTGAAAGAATCTTACAAAAATCCTCTGTGTTTCAGTTTAAAATGAAACCCTGATGGGGGAGGGGCGGGTAAAAAAGATCAAAAATTACAGTATTTTCTACTCTAATTGAATTTTTTATTATTTCTCTCAATTTTTCAGACTTTTGATTTTATCACTTTTTTTAAAAAGTCAAAAATCATGTTTTCAAAAAATTTTCTAGTTCTTTTTACAATTTTATCATGGGAAGGAGTCATTAGGTACTTCTTGCTCTGCATATTTCGATCTGAATATGCTTCAGCAGCGAATATGACTTTTTGAAGAAATTCGAGAAATGAGACAAAATGTAAAAACTCTCCTTCCAGATTAAAAATTTATTGTAAATGGTTTGAGAAATTTTTATTCTCATATTTTCAATCAAAAATCACACCATTTTTCAATTTTATTTACGAAAAATTCAAGTTTAAAAATTCCTCTCTCACCTCCAAATTGTTGTTTGAATCTGCTGCTAAAAATTATTTATTACCGATCAGTTTTTTGTCTGGAGCATCTTACAAGTAATGATGAAAAAAAAATTCCAGATACCCATACATGGATTTGAATCCATTCATTTTCCACGCGAATTTATTATTTTTTTTAATTTAGGCAAAGTCGAACCAATTTTTTTTTGTCATCTTCGCTGGTCTCAGCTGTTAACTATATATTTTTCTCAAAATTTTAATATTTTTCAGCTTTCGAATTTTTTTTTGTAATATCAATTTTTTTCAACTCCTCCAATAAAATTTCCTCCCACCAAACTTTCTTCTTTGAGATTTTTTGTAAGGTCCAAAATTTTTTTCACGATTTCTTCAATTTTTATTTTTTACAGAATTGAAATTTTCATTTTATAACTATTTATTCAAATTGCTAATGTGAAATCCCATTCTTTGATCTTAAAATTTTTTGCAAACTTGACATTCTCTCGATTGTTTCTTGAAATGTTTTTCAACTCAATTCTTCAAATTTTTTTATTCTAAAAATTTCAGAACTGGAAAATTATTTTGGAAAAACATTTGAACTGAGATGAAAAAAAAGAAATTTTGAGAAAAGAATTCAAAAGGTGGAAAAATTTGAGAAGAGATTCAATTTTGAGAGAAAATTTCTAGAATTGAGAAAGGAAGAATATTTATTTTCAGAAAAATTGCCAGTGTTGAAAAATTTTTATATCCACCAGAAAAAAATTGAAGGAAAAAATTTAAGAGTTGGTAAAAATTCATTCGTAATGAAAAATTTTTAGAGTTGAAAATTTTGTTATTCATACAATTATTTAGAATTACATAGCATATCAATATCATTTTTTAATCGAACCGTTTGTAATTTGCCTTTTTTTTTTTTGTTTCCAGGTGCCATAGGAGCTTTGTGGAATGCTCCTTCGACGACACGCGCCGGCCTTACTGGTCTTGCTTGTCGGACACATTTCACAATGTATATCACAGGTAAGAATTATTATAATTTGATCATCTATACGCAGAGAGCATGCAAAAAAAATCCGCAAATGAGAAAACACGTCCGCTATAATTTTTTCTTCTGCGGAAAATATTTTTTACCTATTAATATTTTTTTGCAAACAAAATGCATACCCAGACTTACCCAGATAGATGAAAATAAATGCATAACGACTCGAAGTTGTCACGACACCTTGACCGTTTTTTGACCTCGTTATTAGTTCGTGAACTCTTTACATTGAATCGCACACGTTCGTTTAAAGAATTCACAGAGATTACCGTGTTTTCTTTCCTCAAACAATAATTTCGTGTTTCGTTTGCGCTGCGTGGTGTAGGTACCTACATATTTATTTATGTATTTCGAACATTTTCATTTCACTTTTTCTCGATTCGGAAGTTTTTTTTTCGGTAATGACCCCGAATCGGTATTAGAATGGAGAATAGGGTATACATTGTAGGTACCTGCATGTGGTACGAGATGATGTGGTGATATGACTGTGTCGTGTCGTTTGAAAAGAAAGCCGAATAGATCAATTTGTACGATATCACACTTATTTTAATAATACCAGCGATAAATTCACATACATGAGTGTTCTAATGCAGGTCATCGTACATTACAATGTGTAGGTAGGTAATTAATATGAAGTAATCGTATGGAACTTCTATCGAGATGAGAACGTATTGTACATTGGCACATGTAATCTGGTAATCAGGGATCATGCTTATGGGAATATTTACCGGTCGATTCCCATAACATATTTTTATCGGATATACCTACCTACACCTACCTATATGATTAAATTTTGATAAATTTTTTCCTCAGTATCTGTCATTTTAGTGATTTGATCTAATCTGACAAAGATAATAGTCAGATATTAAAATAAATGATATTAGATACCGCGGCCGCGTAATCAAAATGAAGAAAATCGTCAAATTAGGAATTCTGGAAATATTTACCTTCAAAAGTTTAATAATAGATATTCTTAGGTATGTGATGTAGTAATTTTAAACATATAAGTATAACTAGCCGTATAACCCGTCCGTTCCGGACGGGCTACCGTGAACTTCTTTTTAAATCGTACATTCCTTTTTGAAAAACAACCATAATGCATAACTTCCTAAAAATAGAAAATCGCTTAAATTGGTACCAGGAACTGTGTCATAAATCAATCAAAACTTCAAATTAAATATCTCGTTGGATTCGAGCTTAAAACTTTGACAAAAATCTAGGAAAATTTAAAATGGAACATACCATTAGATTTGTGCCTATAATTATTCTGGAAAAAATTGTATCAAACTTCCAAGCCGAGTAACCCATTAGATTAGTGCACATAACTTCGGCAAAAATTTACCAGATGTTCAAACATTTTTCATTTGTGGTGAAATACATGGATAATTATTATCCATGGGTTTCCCCACTTTCCCCAAACTCTTGAATTGGTAATTTTGATGGAAAATTCCTATCCATAAAATTTGCCACATGTTCAAACCTCTTACTTACCTACATTTCTGGTGCAATGCGTGGATAATTATTATCCATAAAATTAACCACAGTTTTATGGGGTTCCCCAACTCTGGAATTGGTAATATTGATGGATAATTCCAATCCACAAAATTTGTCACATGTTCAAACATTTTTCATTTGTGGTGAAATGCGTGGATAATTATTATCCATAAAATTGACCACAGTTTTATGAGTTTCCCCACAAACGGTAATTTTGATGAAAAATTCCTATCCACAAAATTTTCCATATGTTCAAACATTTTTCATTTGTGGTGAAATGCGTGGATAATTATTATTCATAAAATTGACCACAGTTTTCTAGAATAATTGGTAATTTTGATGGTAAATTCCTACCCACAAAATTTTCCACATGTTCAAACATTTTACATTTGTGGTGAAATGCGTGGATAATTATTATCCATAAAATTGACCACAGTTTTATGGGTTTCCCCAAACTCTAGAATTGGTAATTTTGATGGTAAATTCCTATCCACAAAATTTCCCACATGTTCAAGCATTTTTCATTTGTGGTGAAATGCGTGGATAATTATTATTATCCATAAAATTGACCACAGTTTTATGGGTTTCCCCAAACTCTAGAATTTGTAATTTTGATGGTAAATTCCTTTCCACAAAATTTTCCACATGTTCAAGCATTTTTCATTTGTGGTGAAATGCGTGGATAATATTATCCATAAAATTGACCACAGTTTTATGGGTTTCCCCAAACTCTAGAATTGGTAATTTTGATGGTAAATTCCTATCCACAAAATTTCCCACATGTTCAAACATTTTTCATTTGTGGTGAAATGCGTGGATAATTATTATTCATAAAATTGACCACAGTTTTCTAGAATAATTGGTAATTTTGATGGTAAATTCCTACCCACAAAATTTTCCACATGTTCAAACATTTTACATTTGTGGTGAAATGCGTGGATAATTATTATCCATAAAATTGACCACAGTTTTATGGGTTTCCCCAAACTCTAGAATTGGTAATTTTGATGGTAAATTCCTATCCACAAAATTTCCCACATGTTCAAGCATTTTTCATTTGTGGTGAATTGCGTGGATAATTATTATTATCCATAAAATTGACCACAGTTTTATGGGTTTCTCCAAACTCTAGAATTGGTAATTTTGATGGTAAATTCCTATCCACAAAATTTCCCACATGTTCAAGCATTTTTCATTTGTGGTGAAATGCGTGGATAATTATTATCCATAAAATTGACCACAATTTTATGGGTTTCCCCAAACTCTAGAATTGGTAATTTTGATGGTAAATTCCTATCCACAAAATTTTCCACATGTTCAAGCATTTTTCATTTGTGGTAAAATGCGTGGATAATTATTATCCATAAAATTTACCACAATTTTATGGGTTTCCCCAAACTCTAGAATTGGTAATTTTGATGGATAATTCCTATCCACAAAATTGTGAGATTCACTTGATTATTAAAAAACTGATTTAGGTACCTACAAAAAAATTAATTTAGCTGTAAAAAAAATTGTAGAAAATTCATTTTCCGGATGTGCTTAAAAATTGATTTAGGTAAAAAAATGTAATTTAGCTAGAAAATTTTTTTAAAATTCATTTTCATCCAAAAAATTCATTTTCTGGATATGTTCAAAATTTTTTTGGGATTGAACTCGATATTTAAAAATTAATTTAGATACAAAAAATTTAATTTAGAGATATAAAATTGTTGAAAATCCATTCTCCGAGTGTATGAAAAAATTTAGCTCAAAAAATTTAATTTAGCTAAAAATATTTCAAAAAAATGTATTCTCCAGATGGCGTTTGAATCCTGAATTATGAGGTAGGAATCCAAAAAGTTCATTCTTTGGGTGTATTTGAATATTAATTAAGCAAAAAAACATTAATATAGGTAGCTAAAAGAAATTAATTTTGCTTAAAAAATTTTAATTAAGTAAGCTAAAAAAATTATTATAGCTAAAAAAAATTAATTTTGCTAAAAAAATTTCTAAAAACTTCATTCTTCGGATGGGGTTCGAACCCTGACTTATGAGGTAGTAATCTGAGAGCGCGTCATCATTATTCTCGCCAAGGTCAAGAGGGCGGGGGTCGAAGATGAAATCGTATTTCGTGGAATATCTCAAAAATGAAGCTGTTTCAGCAAATATTGAAGAGAACCAAAATTGTAGCCCATAAAATTTCCTATCGTCAATGAGTCGTTAGATTTTTGATTCAAGCTTCGCGTTTCGAGTTATTTACGAAAAACTGATTTTTGCCTATGAGGGTGGGAGGGGAAGGAGGGGAACCAACTTTAACTCGACTTTTCTCCACTTTGGAGGCAGCTTTTTCTAAACTTTTTGCGTCATAAACCACCTACTCGTCGAGCTCTTTCTAATGGTGTATTCACCTTTCAAATTCGTGCAGTACTTTAGGCGTGATGCTGTTCCGTAAAAACAGCCCTCTTCTTTATAATTATAATAGATAATTATACGTATGGAGTCGAATACGAATCACATACAACAAAAAGTACCATTGTATTATCTTGATATATTTTTAATGAAGTAATTTGGCACACGTACTTCACGAATTCTTCAATTAATTAGCTAATTTTTTTGATTTTATGATAGAAATCATAAATATACGAATAGCTACCTATTTATTTTAATTTATAAATGAATGAATGATTTGCGTCTAAATCGCAAAAAATAAAAATACATTTGATGAAAATTTCTTACCTGCTAGAAGCAGGCTCTCCAGATCAGAAAATTCAATGTAGGTGTCCACCCCACCAATTTTCCAGTTTATATTAATTTTTTGAAAATCCAAAGAACCCAAGTACTTATATTAACAGTTCCCAAGAAGGACTCTCAGAGAAATTAAAATTTTCAATAGGCAGATTGTAGAAAAAATTAATTGGAACTTCAAATCCTAATTTTTAGCTTACTTTTTCCTTATGAAATGATTTAATCAATTTTGACTAATTCTAGACACCTGGTAATTAAATTTTCAATGTAACTTCTCCAATAGTATTCAATTTGGCAAACTGAAAATTCAGCAAATGTAAAATTCGTACACCGATAGTATGAGCCTACGTGCAAGTTTTAAAATATATCTAATTTATTTCTCGAGTTTCAAGATATGTGCGTTGGGATGCAATTTTTAAATAATAGGCAGCTCAAAAATTTCGCACCTGAAATTGAGTGATAATGGGATCAAATGAAAAAAAATTATAAATTGACAAGCCTCCTTTTTCTCTAAAATTTTTGAAATTAAATTTTCAATCCTCTTCTTTTTCCTCTTCATTTTGAATTATTTAGTAAGTATAAAAATGGTAAAAATATCAAAATAAATAATTTATTTTACCAAATTCGAGTCATTGCGAAAGCAAAAATTAGAAAAATTATTTTGGCAACGAATTTACTTTTCTATAATTTTAGCTCGAATCCAATCTAATTTTGATGCTATGAAGCGTCAAATTTTTCGAATTTTGAAAGTTTGATTGCGAATTTTATGGGAATGTAGATGAAATTTTGAAAATCTGTAATTGAAATGTTGGAAATAATCAAGCTGAAATATCGAATATTCTGCCAAAATTTAAACATTTAGAACAAAGAAACAAACTGAACAAATTTTCGATTTTTGTGAAGTTATTGGCTCTTCCATGTTGATTAGAGTGCAAAATTTCATAAAATTTCAATGGGTCCTGAATCCTTAATGTTTTATGAAACTTTGACTAGTTCTTCCTTCTTCGAAAAAAACGAATTCGGTGAGGAAAAACTTCCCCCTGCTCACCTCATTGGTTTAAATTCAAGTTCATTTTTTTGATTTTTGTCGAATTTTCGTAATCGAAGAAATTACACATTATTTTCTATTTTAGGATTTCTCCATTTTTAGCTATTTTGGAGTTTGCAATTAAATGATCTTTTTCAAAATATTTTCGAAGTTTTTCTAAAAGCGCAGAAATTAAATTTAGGTAATCGAAATAGGGTTTTCATCTTTCGTGTAACTCAATGAGAAATTTTATTGTATTTTTTGGGGGAATTTTCAAACGGATCCGTCTGGTATATTTTTTTGACCAAATTTTAAAATTCAAAAAAAAAATGGACAAATCGATTTTATGTCTAATATATATTGATGAGGGGAGAAAAGGGGGTATCGTTACATTCAATGTCAATTTTCTCCTATATTCGATTTTAACCATTTTCCAGACATTTGATGATTTTTGGAATGAAAATTCATCAAAATTATCATCGCTGCTTTGAAACCTTGGAAAAGTAGTAAAAAGATTCGTGAAACTCATTTTCATCCCAAAAATCATGCCAACTTTACAAGCTCAGAAAAATCATCCCAGCCTCAAATCTCGAAAGAATCGTGGGAGGTTTATCCCAATAATCATCTCAAGCTTGAAATTTTGAACAATTTTGGGTTTGATTTGTGAGATTGATTTTTATCCCAAAAATAATTTTTAGCTCAAAACAGCTCAAAAAATCGTATGATGATTTTCAAGATGAAAATTCATCCCAAATTTATCTCAGCCTCAATACTTCGAAAAAATCGTGGAATAATTTGTGAGATTTTTATTTCATCCCAAAAATCGTCTCATGCTTCAAAAGCCCATAATAATTCTGAAAAAAATTTTGAAAATGATATTCATTGAAAAAGCCATTTTATTCCAAGAAAAAGCATGGGATGATTTGTGAGATTGTCCTTGAAAATCATCTCAGCCACAAAAGCTTTTGTTAGAATAATATTACCATCATTTTTGTCTGAGATTGACTTTTTTTAAATTCTAAAATTTTTTCGAAAATTGATACATCGAATAAATAGCTAAAATTCCAACTGTAAAGAGTTTAAAATACGATTTTTTTTTTCAAAAATCTCTTTCAAAAGTAGTTTCCTTACTTTTATCAGTAAATGAAAACTGGAATTTTGGGAGTATTCATCTACCCTGATTTGAAAAACCCCCTCACCTATTTTTTAAAATTTAAAAATCAATCAACGACAATAAATAAATTATTCTTCTGAACTATGAACTCGTGCTCCGAATTTCGAAACAATATTGATGACTTTTCCGAAGTGCAAACTGAATTATCCACTCTACCGATACGAACCTGCATCGCTGACTCTAAAGATTAATCGAATAATGTTCTATGAACCAATTCTGAATGACTATACAATCTACATAGTACGTATCTACATGTACCTAGCAGCCTATGTGTTCCTGTAATACCTTCAGTGCTGCGGAGAATTACTTCACACTTTTGTCTATTACTGTTATAATAATGTAGGTAAGGTACTTACTGTAGTATTCAAATAGAGGCTGCGCCTATTCAAAAAATATAAGTAATGTTATTTTAATGACTGGTTGCAAAAGCATGAATCTCGTTTCGTGTATTTTTATTCTAAATATGTACATATTTTTTCTGAAAATTTCATTCAAAATTACACCCTGATTATTATACAGTAGCGATTTTATGTAAATACTTACGCGGATATGATGATTATGAAAATAAAAATTAGCTACGTAGATACCTACCTAATACCTACCTACCTACACCTACTAACCCAAGAGTTTTTTTACGAAGCATAAATAATTAGGTGTGGAGGATGAGCACATTGTAATCTCATTTTAATATTTTCTCATATTCTAATTCGTGATTTTCCTTTTGAAAAAAAATAATATTTTTAAAAATTTCACCAAAAATTATTTGAAAATCCCCTCCCTAAAAAATCCAAGATGACCAATATTCGATTTTTTTCTATAGGTAAGATAATTCCCCATTTAAAATGTAGGTATTTTACTTTCGCCTTCGATACAGGTAATCAGTTGGTAATGATTTTCGACGAGCATATCAAATATTTATACAATTCGACGGTATAAATTCGTTTATTTACCATTTTTACTTTTTTCGCTTTATTTTTTTTTACCAAGCCAAATTTTCTACAAAAGTCGTAAAAAGAAGAAGAAGTGGAACACTTTCACATACATACCTACATCGAGTATTATATGGCTACACAGATGACGTATGAATGAACAAGTATGTCAAACATAAATCGTTATAAATGTATACAAAATTATCATTATGAATCATCATATCGTTCGGATGATGCCTACTCTGCCGGTATAATATCATAAATATTTTAAATACCGCACGCCGTACCGACGTTTGGCCTTTCCTATGAGGCTATGAGCTATAAAATAGGTCTGTCTATGGAAGATATTGTATTATGGCTAACTTGTCCATTCATGTGTGTCATGAAGAGTGAATATAATAACGATGTCGATGCGCTTATTTTAATATTTTGTAGATTAAAAAAAAAAAAAGAAATTACGAATCGCGACCACCTTCATTGTTTCTTTCTAATATCTAATTATCGGTCGGAATCGTGGGTTGATTTTTCGTACGTGTCATTGCTCGTGACATTGTGTCTCTATGTCGAATCAGGTAACCATCAATTTTTATGCGATGATATTCTCGATGAGGAGGTGGATTCTAAATTAAATGTGATATGAAATACAAATCGGAAGAAATTTTTTTCCAGGAAGAACGTGTTACTTTCTAGAGAGTGACGAATTTGTTCAATTTTTTAAGTAGGTTTGATGTATAATTTTAGGGATTGTCACGAAGTGTTTTATTAATTTGAGTTGAATAAGAAACTATGTAAGTGGTTGACAAATGCTTTTAATTTGGTGATAATTTCTGTGAAAATTGGAGACACGAAGACTAGTTTTTTGGTGGAAGGGCGAGGGGGCGTTTGATTTTTTCAAAAAAAGAAAATGCTAAAATAAGCAATGGAAAATGGAATAATCTAACGATTTTGTCGCAGTTTGGCGAATATTTTCTCCTCAGAGAGAAAGATAGGATCTAACTTGTCTCCTTCAAATTATTCATAAGTTGGGCCAAACCAAATTGTGTTTTGTGAGTAAGTACATAGGTATGTAGATGTACCAGGGTAGAAATATTTCAGTTTTTTCAGGATTTCAATATTTTTTTTAAAATCATTTTTCACCTTTTTTTTTTAAAAAAAAAAAAATGAAAGTTGAGAAATTATTTCATTTCCAAAAAATTGAATGGAATTGAAAAACTCAGATATTTGTTTTATTACCTGAGGTTAGAAAAACCAGAAATTAATCCTTAACCTCACCGAATCCCATAAAATACTTAATTATGTTTTGAATCAATGGCATAGATTTTCATTGAAAATCATTGTATTTTATTGGGCAAAGAAGACAGATTGCCTCTTAATACTGACCAAAATTTTATTTCCAATCTGGTCAGAAAAATTGAGCTTCAGCTGGAGAATTTTCGAAAATGAAGACCTTAAAAAAAAATCATTTCGAGTTAAAAGAAACAAAAAAAATTGTACTATTGAGCCAGAAAAATAATTAAATTCATTCCAATTGAAAATTTTGTTTTTTCACCCCTCCTCCCCACCCTAAATAATTTTCGATTTTTGAAAGATTTTCCATCGGATTTAATTTTTATCAATTTATTAGCCAAAATTGACTGATAAATCTGCTTTATCGATTTATTGTGAAGTTGGTATGTAGTTCGATGGAAATTTTCGTTGGAGAGGTGGTTTGGGTGAGATAAATACAAACGAATTTTCAAGTTAGCTATAGTTTTTCCAATTTTTGATATCATCAAAATGCAATTTTGATGAATTTTTCAATTTTTCTTACCAACTGAAATTGCAAAATTTTTAATTTTTTTATTGCAGATTTTCTAACTTTGATTTGGTTTGAACAAAAAAAAAAAAAAAATGCAATTTTGTCATTATTTGGTGTAAGTTTATCTTATGTTTGGTATTTTCTTGGTCTGACTTTCTACATGATCCAACCATTTTTTTTTTTTGAATTTGAATAGCTAGATCATAAATAAATCGAAACTGTTGGAGGTGCTCCATTTCTCCTTCCCAACATGGTAATTTTTTTCGTTTCAAACTAAAAACTTACTTCGAGTCAAATAAACGAGAAAAAATTCTTTTCAGTTAGAAATTTCCATTTTTTTTTTACTTTTGTTTCCCAAAAAAAGCCAACTATGGTTTGCCTCTGAGCTGAATCCAGACGTTTGGTTTGTATTTTCTTTCCAAGGCTGAGTGACCTTCCAACCTCGGATTTTTCGATTTCAACGAAATTCGAATAGCATGAAATTATTGTACCTACTACCTACATCAAACCTCCTCCTTCTGCCTGTGATGATGTTGCCAAAGAGCTGATAAAATATCGGTTTGATTGTTTAATATTCAAGTTGAGCTTTTTTGCCAAAAAATTTCATTTTAATGTTCAGTAGATGAATTTTCGATCACTGGCATGCAGGGCTGTGCAGAGAAAATCAATGCCCAGGGTAAAAAAAAAATGTAAAAGCCAAAAAAAGGTTTTTGAAACATTGAGAAGACGTAATTGAGCCAATTTTTTTGTTTGAGGACCCTCGCAGTGAATTTTTAAGCCCCAGCTGTCTTTCACGAACCCCTCAAAAAACTCGAACATGTGGAACCCTCATTTCTTCTCCCCTCCTCACAGCACGGGTCTGGAGCATGATGTTGTCCGAAATTAATTCCAGTGCTTTTTACTGGGATCAGTCAGAAACATTTCTATAAGAATTTTAATTTTCGTTTGCAATTCTAATATGACTAGAAAATCGAGGGAATCACACCATCTGCTTATCAAAAATCAACTTCAGCAGCTGAGACTTTAACAAGGAGTCGAATTTCAGCATACTGGTCCAAATCTGTGAATCTGGTCAGGAAACAAATTTTTCAATACTTACGTGAAATGGAAAAATAATCAATTTTAGACTGGACATTGTGTCCTTTGCCAAAATTTCAGTTCCTAAAATTGATATGGTTGGAATGAGTATTTTCGAACAATAAATCGCATTTTTAGGTCTGTTCTACCAACTTTAAAAATCTGAAAAAAAATATCATTATATTGTACCATGGTAGGACTATATTTGTGCCAAAAAGAAAAAATGTATGTTTTTTAGTTTCAGAGTTATGGCGATTTTAAAGTTTCAAAGTGGGGTTTTGGCTAGAAGGCAGTGCAAAAAAAATTGAAAAAATTCTCAAAAATTGGTCACCACTCCCTTTATACACCACATAAATTTCAGAATTTTTGGTCCATTAGGTCCGGAGATACGATTTTTTTGACGAAAATTCGCTATTTTGGGGGGGTGGGGGTAAAGGAGGGTGAGATGGGGATTTTTTCAATTTTTTAGTCAAACGTAGAGATAAAATTCGTAAAAAAAAACCTTGGAGCAAAAAATCATTTTCTGACCAAATTTCCGGATTTAGACACTGGTGCTAAAAGTAGATTATTCAGGTAGTAGTACATTTTTTTCCAAAATTTCAGCTGCTGAAATTCCATTAGGAACCCAAAGATACCAATTTTTCCAATTTTTTCGATAATTTTCAAAATTTTATTATTAAAATTTCAAAAAGTTATCAAAAAATCCTAAAAATTGATTCAATCAGATGAAAATTGATAAAAAGACAATTTTTCGAGATATTCTTTCATATCCTTGTCCAATTTTCGTTCAAATCAGAAATTTTGGATTCAAATGAAGTTCCATCATGAGAAACTCCAATTTCATCCATCTCAAATGTTAAAATCTGAAACTAGAGTACTGTACATGACGTATATATGTAGGTCTATAGGTACTTAGATGGCTCCTCTATTACACCGCACTGCGATTATACCCGAGTTACGTACCATACTCGTTCGTATAATAAGTCCTACCTATTCATAAATTACTGAACTACATATTACGTTAGTGCGTGATATTTTAATAAACTCTAAGCAAATGCAACTTGCGGTACGTTACTCAAAAAATTACGTGCTCGAACAAATTAAATCGGCTAAGCCGGCATAAAGAGTTACGCGTCCTCGTCTACGCGATACGGGCAAATTCGTTCACGTGGCGAGATAAAACGGACTCGGCACCGGCATCGAGTATAGATATGCATTATGCATACCATTAACACGATTTTCGCGCAGAATACGAGTTCTCCGTATACCCGAGTAAATTGAAATGAAATAATTGAACGATTCGCCGAAGATAATATAACAGTATCTAATGAGGGCGCATGTGCCTCTTGTACCTGAGCGTATCACTTCGCGACGAATTAATTTCCGATGTGCTCTATGCTCTATGTACTCGTTGCTCATATTCGGAATCGGAATTCTTTTACCAATGACCTGTTGTGTCCGAAAGGAAGGAAGCCGTTTTATTATTGCGACAATGCATGCGTAATGAAACAAATTCTCGAGTATTTTACATGATAATAGGTACCTACGTAGACACCGAACCTATCTACGAAGGATACAGGTCATCGCGACAGGTATAAAAGGAATTTCAGGTATTCGTGTGTGGTTGTGGTTTATACAAAAAAAATAAAAAGGATCGAGCTCGACGGAAATATAAAGAGAACCGGCTTGTACGTTCTTCTATGGTGGGTGGAGGTGGACTTCGGTGTGAAACAAAAGTACTCTCGGTTAACACGTTTTTCTCGTATTTTTCCTTCTTCTGTCCTAACCGTGATAATGAATATTGAAACGTAATTAGAAAATGAGATTTCTAGGTAAGCTCTTCCTCTATTCACGTATGATACAAAAAGTATCTGCGTATGGTCTACAACCAAACTCGTAGTAGGATTTTCCACTTATTGATGGTAAAAAAAAGTAGATTTTATTACGCTTACATCATGTCATTAATCGGTACTTATTTCGTCGATCGTTTAATCTTTTAATCAGAGGTAATTCTATCGTAATTTTTTTTGCTGTTTTGTAATTATTTTATCGATTAACTAATGGTCATTTTTTTTCTGTTTTCGTTCACAGATTCCACAAAATAACTTATTTACCTGTCCAGTCGGTGAGTATTTTTGTTGATTATTGTGAAAATAAGTTTATTGGTAGATAAGTGCGCATGGATAAAATTAAATATACGAGGAATGCATTTGCATCGTAGTTTCGTGTGTTAAAGTGTTTTATGCGCGAAGAAAAAGTAAATATCTGGCGAAGGCGTGTTCAAGGTATTAAAGCTGATATTTAAGGTCAAAGGTGAATTTTTTTGTCTCGTTTGTACCACACCTTTTGTTATCTAACGAGAAACCAAAATTACCCAACTATCAATTTTATCGTCACTTGGAGGGTTATTTTATTCGACTGTGTAGTCTTTTCCCTTTTTATTGATGAATTCGACCTTTTGTACGGGTTTTATGGTGTAAAAGTGTAGTTTTTGGGAACAATAGATTCGACGGTATTTTAGGGTCAGATGGTCGTAAAAAGCGTATTAGAGATTTAGATTTAGGGTATATTGATACGATAGCTGCGATGCAGTAAAAAATTTTACTGATTTTTAAATGATTTATTGTTGCTAATTACTCAAAATTGGATTTTTCCCCCTGATTTTTCCCCTATACTGATACTTTGATAATTTGATTTTATTATCAAATTTCTGATTTATTGCACTCTCCTTCTTAAAATCAGTGAAAAATCATTGATTAATAAATAATTAGCATTTCAGCTGTAAATTTTCAGTGGTTTTCTAGCGACGTAATTAATTTTTTAAATGATTTTTTCCTCTGATTTTCTTTTGGTGAGGTGATTTTGAACCAGCAGTTACGAATTTTTAAAAAATAAGTGCTCTAATTGATATAAGTATTGTCCATGCATGGATCATTTTTATGAGATTTCCTCCAGGGCTGGAAAAAGTCATAAATTTTTGGAGGCTTCAGAACGTTTTAAAACCGTTTTCAATTAATTCAGGAAGTCAAAAATAGGGCATATATGACCCTGCCGTAAAGAAGGGACCTAGTGTAAAAAAATTCGATGTCTAATTTTTCACGTTTTTGATCCAAATGCCACCAAATCTGGACCAAACATATGAAAATAAAAACATCGATTTTTTTACTCAAGGTCCCTTCTTTACGACAGGGTCACATATACTCAATTTCAGATTTTTTTTCCTTGATAAATTAAATTTTCATATTTTTTAGTTCGATGAGTAAATTTTAAAAATTTCAAAATTGACCAAAATTTGTGATCGCACTTGAAATTTTGGATATGGGTTTCCTTTGAGAGTACCTTCATTTTATTTTTATTTCGGTTCAAAATTTCACTCCCGATTGGGATTGGGATCCCTCCCGTCAAAAGCCAGCCTTTACTTTTTCCTGTCTTGATAAAAATATCCTAGAACCCAATTTTTCAATTTTTAAGACAAACTGTAACTTATACTTTTTAAAAAAATAATTTCGTTGAATTTTCAAAAGTTTAGATTTAAAATACAGCCTCTCAAATAGTGAGATTTCAAGGGCACTATTGGACTAGCAGGTGGAGAGGAGGGGTGGAATATTTTATCAAGCTCATTTGAAGCTTTTGTTTTGACTCTTGGATGCAAAAAAAGAACGCTAAACGTTGAAATTTACACATCTTGGAAAAATTGTAGCTGAAAGATCATGAGAGTCTAATAAGCTCAAAGCTACAGCGAAGTTCCACAAACTTTTTTTGTATTATTGTAGACTTGTACCTTTCGGCTTCCGGTAATTGAAAAATTATTTTAAAAATTAGTGAATTTCACTGCAAAAAATGTTAGTTTTGTCGATTTTTCTGTGAAGCAATTCTGCGAAAATGATTGAACTTGACTAAGATTACATTTTATTATGATTTTCTCGTTCATTGATTTTATGGAAGGCACTCCTGATTTTTTAGCTTTTTTCCTTCCAGCTTCGCTTTGTCTTTCTCATTGATTTTTCTTCGGATTTTCTACTAATTTTTTCTGCAGATTTTTAATTTTTTTGAATAATATTTCAGTGATTTTTCTCATGGATTTCATTTCAAAGTAATTTTTTTTAACTGATTTCTTGCTAAAATTCATCTGTCTGTATCAATTATTTTCACCAATTTATAAATGAGAACGTATTCATTTTTTTCCTTTCGTTATAAAGCCAAGTCTCGTTGTTAACATTTGATTTAGAAAATTTGCAAAAAAAAAATGTTGAAAATTCCATTTTGTAAATTTTTTCAATTTCACCTTTCCTTGTCATCGGCTTCCTCTCCTCTCGTATGTATGGAGATCAATCAACCTTCGATTCATTGGGTTAGAAAAATATTATCTAATAACTAGATAGGTATTTAGAATGTACTTTGAATACCCAGACCTGGTCCATGATTTAAATACTGGATTTCGTTAATAAGGTAACGCTTGATAATCAACAGAAGTATAAAAATTATATTAAAAAATGAATACTCGATTAAAAATAACTACAATAGAATTTGAATGCAATTAATAATCACACAAATAAATAATCTCAAGTTGAAGCCTTTTTTTCAAAACTTGGGTGATTAGATTAAAAAATACACAATTTACTAATTTACTCTTTGAATTGTTTTACAATGCGAATTTTTATCAAAAATTAATATTATTCTTTTTCAAAGATATTGGTAACTTGAAAAGAAGTTGGACAAGAAATGGAGTCTAAATCAATTAGATACCAAAATTGGCGATAGAAATGAATCATTTTTGTTTCCAAAAATTTTCAAACATTTTTTAGTTCTTAAAATTGAAATTAATAAATTTTGAACAATTTCAGTCCAACGAGTTTGTTTTTTTTTGCAAAATAACCACTAAAAAATTTTAAGATTAGAAATTATTATATTTTTGGGAATTCCTGAAAATGTTAGTTAAGATATTAATCAAGTCGGTTCAACGGATCTTGGATTTTTTCAAATTTGATTTTTTTTTTCAAAATTCCAAAGATCGAAAATCTATTAATTGCTAATTTATCATGTATGACGGAGAAGTATTATCTAAAGTTTTGAAGTTTATACCAATCAACAATTACCTCGTTCTAATTTTTAAAGAAAAAATAATAATTTAATCAATGGACTTTGAAATCTTGTCTAATGATATCAGTAACAAACTATAAAATATGGTAAAATACTGTAATAAAATAACAGCTAAAAAATCCCCTTTCTACCCCCATCCCTCCCTTCGATAGCAGATGAATAAATTTTTTGAATTTTGAACTTATAATCATTCAAAAGCTATGCGTAAAACAACATACCATATAAAAATAAGTATCTTTTGTCATTTTAAATTAATTGGGCCCTTTTAAAATTCCCTGCACGTTGACAAAGGGTACTTCGGGGAAAGCCTGCCTCAATTCATTAACGGTGCAACAAATAGTCAAACCTTGCGAAGGATCTTTGAATTCGATGGTTGCATTGTGATTCAACCAATTATTCTCGAAACAAATATTTTTACAAATTTTCAACGTGGCAGTTTTTTCCAAATATGGATTATTCGAGGTAATGATACCGATACCATTGGCAGTTTGAGGATCGTAGAGCAATTTCCAGAAATACATCGGTACTCGGATTTTATTTCCGTTGAGGTGGATTTTTTGTAATTTTCCTTTCTCGTCGGATAATTCTAGGACACCGTTGGTTCCAGTTATTACATCTAAATCTGTTTTTAGCTGTGGAAAAATACACAAAATTAATGAAGGTAGAAGTGAAGTTGAAAAAAAGCTAGTAATTTAATTATTTACCTTGATTGCCAATTTTCGTACGAATTTCTCAACCGTTAACCAATTTCCTCCGTTGATCTTTTGCCATTGAGGGGCTGCATTGATGTATAAATATGTCGCAAATTGCCAACTGGCGAATAAAAAGTCCGCGTCGGGTGATAGATGGCCTCTGGATAAATAACTCTCGTTTCCAGAGGAGTATTTTTTAAAAACCCAGGCTAAATTTCTATCTTGAGATTTCTAGAAAAATAGGATACAGATAAATTTGTAAAAAAAGACTTGAAAAAATTTTCATTTGAATCACATACCTGAACGTAATAACTGTTCGGATCAAATCCTTTATATAATTCGTTCAACGAACCGGTTTCAAATTTCGGCCTGAATGATTCACGTTCCGCTCCCTTCAACGCAGCTCCTATGGCCTTATGTTTCGTATACAATGTATCGGCTGAATCGACCAAATGACAAACTGATATCAAAGGATGCCATCCTTCAGCCTATAAATATTAGATTTTTTACCCGACGAGTTACGTTTTCAATTTATTTTGTAGTAGACTCATGCGGAACTACGAACCTGAAATCCTATCTCGTATAATTTTCCAGTTTGCGAGCAACGTGTTTTTGTATCTTTTACATCAGGTTTAGGCGGCATTTCGCATAAAGCATCTTTAATGGCGAACGAGCCACCATTGCTATTAGCATTTGACGTGAATTCTTTGTCTTTTTGACATTTACTATCCACCGACGTTGTTTTCGTATCACGAAGACGATTCTTATCTCCCGGACAGACCAGCTTTATGTTTTCACCTTTGCCAAGTTCAACGAAGCCTTTATTTCCTTGAACTTTCGGTATGAGTAACTCGTAATTTTTGTTTTGCTGGGTCAGTATTATGGGCTGGTTTCGTTTTGGTAGATCTCCATTCATGTTTAGTTGACATGCTGTGAAAGAATTCACGTGATTTATGATTATTTGATTGGGTTATCAAGGTGTTTTTAGAGCTTTCTTCTAATTTTATCGTAACCTTTCCTTGTTCAATCTTGAATTTTTTTTGATAACGTTTTCATACAGATTATTGCGAGTAATTTGTAGTTGTTTTTTTTTACGTAAAATGTATTTATCGCCCCGAAAAATTTCTTAGATGTAGTGGATAGCCAATTAAAATTTAGCATGAACATTCAGATATCAAAAAATAAGCAATATCTAGATAGATATTTAATACTTGTAATATTTTGTTCGCAATTTTTTCAAATGAGTTTCAATCGCGTTTTTGTGTTTATGATCTTTGAAAATTCGAGTATTAAGTCGATTAAATAGAAATAAATATTTTTTTTAAATTTGATGAAGAGTTCTTCATTAGTGATTAATGGTAGATATCCGCCCGAAAAAATTATCCTAATAAATTTCCCAGTCGTTTTTACCCAGCAGCAGCGCTTATCAAAATCAAAATTTTGAAACCGGTTACCAGCACTCAATTTGAGGGGAAAATTTAAACAAAAATCATAAAGAATGAAAAATTATCATTTTCAGTGGAGAGAAAATTTTCATTATCCAAAAAAAATGAGAATTCTAAATTATGGATGAATCGTGCGATTTTTCGCTGCTATTGAGGGTGGGAGGACGTCACAAAATGATTTAGTTTTGTTTGAAACATACTTTTTGTTTACTTATTCATTTTTTCAAACAAATTTTTAAAATTAATCGCTATTTCGGAACCGTTGAACCGGTTCAAAAATTTGCAGAATTGTAAATAAGCACGTAGTTAAGATTTTACACGTTTTAATAATTTTAGTTGAAATTTTTTGTCGTGCACTTTTTCAATTTTTAATAAATTAGTATTTTGTTGAGGACTACCGAACCGGTTTCAAAAATGCATGGCTGATTGAAAATTGCTATGTACTAACCTGGAAATTTTTCTCAGAAACTAGAAAGTATTTTTTGTGATTTTTTGAGACACCCTGTTGATAAAAAAAAAAGGCGAAGTAACTTTATCCCTTCAATAAACAAGTTAGACAAAATTATGGTCTTCTAGTGGATCGTTTTATTTCAAACTTGCACAAAAATTTTTTAATCGGCATTTCTAATTTTTATCATTAAAAATTCGACAGAATATGTGAACCAGGATTTAGGAACCACCCTTAGGTGTCAAAAATTGGTTTTTCGGACCTTTCAGAAGAAGTAGAATTTAGAAGGAACCTCATCTCAAAACGCAATCTTTTGCCCTCATCAGGCCCACATATGCAATTATGCATATTTTTAAAATGAATTCAAATTTTAAAAATTTCGATTGATTAGCTGAAAATTTGGAAATAGCTACGCTCCTATTTTTTTTTTTGCATCACCGGAACATGAAAATCGAAATATTTGAGCGATGCAGAACTGGAAAAATTCCAAATTAAATACTATCAAGATCATGAATCTGTAATAAGTCTAGGATTATTTTTAAAGCTGAGTGATTTCCATAAATTTTTGAATTTTCTCTTCAGCTATGAACTCATATTGCATCGAAACTGGATTTCATTCCATTTGTAGAGAATAGATATATTTTGCATTACCTTATAATGAAATTATGATTCAGTTTAATTTGAAAAATAAATATCCCATGACAGTTCTTCGAAAATATTAGATATGAAAAAACGGAATTTTTATCGTATGATGATTAGACGATTTATAATTGCAAATTTCATTGGAAATATGTATCAATTTTTTAGATAAAATGTAGCATTTTTGTGCATTATTTCGTTTGTTTAACATCTTCGATCATTTGAAATCGATTTTCTTTATTTGAGCTTTGGTTCATTTTTTGTACGCTTGAACATTTTTGTTTAAAAATCATAAGCTCCATTTGTTCATTTTCCGATTTTTTTGGTGGGGGAGGAGGGAGAAAGAAGTTGTAAAAAAATTGTCGAAAATTTTGCAAAAATTCTAAAAAAAAGGTCTCGCATTTTGATTTGAAAATTTTGTCAAACTTTTTGTTTCAATATTTTTTAGTTTTAAAAACAGGTTGACTAAAACGGTCATTAAAATTTGGTCCTTTTTCAATAATGTACCTAATTGTTCTGATGATCACATTCCTTGTACATATGTACTACCTGACATTTCTATTTTTTCATCAATATTTTTAAATACTTTCCACTGGCTCATTTTTGGAAAATTTTCTTAATTGATGTTTGTTTTACTTCTTCATTTTGAGAATTTTTTCATCGGCAGAGTCAGCGTAGCAACAGCAATCGAAATGATTCATAAAATTTCACGAAGTTGAAAAGCATCATACCTCTTGAGAGTAGATGAAATGTTCTTTCAATCGAGTCATAAGGGTTTTCTCAAATTACAATTGTAAACATGGATATAGAAACCAACCTTAGGTGTAAAAAAAAAAATGGGTTTTTGAGTTGAAGTTCTCTCTGGATTTACCCCTATTGGAAAAAACTTTCAACTCAATGTAGAATTTTGAGCCCATAAACAAAAATAAATCGAAAGTTCATCATGAAACAACTCCCATCCAAAATTTCAGGTACTGAAGTTCATTTCTCAAATTTTGACCAATTTTTTAAATTTCAAAATTACCTCATCGTCCTGCAAAATATGAAAATTTGATCTAATCAACGAAAGCAGCAGTTTCGTATTCATCTATTAGATTTTCGTTTCCTGAAACGATTGGAAACGGTTGTAAGAGTTTCATAGTCTCCCATAAATTTTGGAATTTCCTAACCCAGAAGAAAAGTTCATAAAAATGGCTTATAGATATGAACTTCAACATTTTGTAATCGTGAATTACCAAATTGATGACATGGTGATCTAGTATTTGATCGATTGCAGAAGTATTTTCCAAAATTCGCAACTTTGAGTTCAAAATCATATTTTTTTTTAAAGCAAAAAATTTAAATTTTTTTCAGGAAAATCGTCAACCATAAAAAATGAATTTGAACTCGAATTTTCGAATTTTGAAAAAAACTCCAACATTTTCTGAAGGCTCTGAAACGTTTTGAAACCGGTTCCAATCAATTCGGGAGGTCAAAAAAAGGACATAAATCAAATTTCAGCTTTTTTCGTTGATTAGATCAAATTTTTATATTTTTCAGAGCGATGAGGTAATTTTGAAATTTGAAAAATCGCCAAAAGTCAAAAAATGAACTTTAGCACCAAAAATTTGGATACTTTTTTTTACGATGCACTTTCGATTCATTTTTGTTTGGGCTTCAAATTTTACTTCAAATCACGACACCTCCATTGTACGGGTGACCCTCTCAGATTTATGTGAAATTTGATTTTAAAAAACATGGAATCGTTTGGTAAACGGTCAAGACTTTTGTGATTCAACAAAATAATTTACCTAATCTTCGAAATGTCTCATCACAAACTCACCAATTGTCCCCTGATTACTTTTCAGAAAAAGGATGGAAAAAGACGTAAAATAAATTTTCTTCAAGGTCTAATCATCAAATCGCCATTATTCTATTTATTTTTTTAAAATTTTAAATAAAGCACTTGACTTCATACTACTGAAATCACGTATTGTAACTAACAAACTCATAGAAAAATGTTAAACCCAACGTTACGCTAATTAGTTAAATACACATTACAAGTATTAAGATCAACCATAGGTAATTCTACGTACTCTCTCCAGCATTATTCGGTGCCGCCGATCCGACGAAACACACCGAACCGACGATTAACAAAGTACCAACAACCACACCGTTCACAGCCATCGTGTTAAATAACACAATATTTACAAACTCGTCAAGTTCACAATCGTTTGATTAACTGGCAACATGAAAAAATAAATTGATAAAACTTTAGATTTTTCATTCGACTATATTTACTAATCGTATAGAATAATTACAATTACTCTACGTGCGTATCATCTCCTAATAAATTAATATTTCCTAGACATCATTTTATTTGTTTCTACCTCTCTGTATTTGGTTATCTCGCCAAGCTGTTGAAATTGATCTCATAATTAACGTCGATACATTCGAAAGAGAGGAAAAAATAACAAGATTTATGGCCGATAAACAATGAAAATTAAAATAATTATTTATCTTTTTAAAGATGATATCGAATCAAATTACGGAAGAGAGAAAAAAAAGTCCTCGTTAAATCGAAATATTAAAAATTAATTCGTGGTAGGCTTACCTGCGAAAATTCGCTGTGCCATTTGTTTCTGCAATGCATCAAAAACAACCGCAACCTAGAAGTTATTGCAGCAAAAAGAACACGCGTATTTTTGTATTTGCAACCTGCATCCAACGAATCGCACATCTTTAGGGAATGAAACTGGTTTTCCCATTTTTAGGTTCCTGGAATCAGTCGATAATGGGACAAGTTACGGAGCAAAAAATTCCTATTCTTATTTCCAAGTGGGTATCCTGGGGAAGAGGTGCGAGGAATCTGAAAACCGGACATTTCAATTTGGAATTATTCCAATTTACTTTAAAAAATAAATATTATTCCCACTGTTGACCTAATAACAAAGGTCAATTCGAATATCTTGTAAACGTATCAGATCACAAATGTACCTTGAAATTACACCTGTAATTTTTTCAATAAAACGTACCACAATTAACGGGGGCTCGAGATACGAAGACAACAAAGAAAAAACCCAAGAGAAACTTATACCTAGTTGACAAACCAATTAGAAATTTCTTTCTAACAATGGTTTTAAAAAAAGGTACATTTTGTATCACACCTTCTAGACCTCCTTCTACAACAGAAAATAAGTAAATAAACGATTATCGAAATGTTATGCGGTTAAAATGCATGTAGACGAGGTTAAAATTGTGACCAACGTGTTTCACGCTCGTATATTACATAAATTCCACGTGAAAAAGTGACATGGCCTAATTTATAGAGAAGATGCGAAAAATAAGTGGAATCCATCTAGCGCAATGACCTGCAGCCAGCCAAGTTAATGCCATTTACGGTAGAAAGCGCTCCAAGCTCGATGACAGTACTTGGCAATAGGCAGTTGCGAAAAAAAAGCAAAATTTTTGCCAAAATCTTGAGGGAAAATTATTACACGTTGAATTTTGCCAAATATCGGTGCCAATATTTTATACGAAAAAACTCAGTAACGTTTTTTCGCACATCGTATTTCAAACTTTCTAACAGAAAGCAAATTTCGAACGAATCATGTGAACTTGAAAATAAATACCTATCTAATTTTCGTGTCAGGTGCTGTTTTGCATACGTTAATGGTTTACTCGATGGCGAACAATTGTTCTCTGGGCCTCCTTTACTGTACTTTAGATATCATTTTGGTACGTACGTTTCGTATATATTTTCATCGCCCAGCAAAATCTACGCATATTAACCAATTTTACCATACAATTCGAGTATTCGGTAATTTGTCCTTTATGGGAATTTAATTATACGTTTGTCTTGGCTGAAACGCGGTAAATATGCAAATAACTGTACCATTGAGAGAAGAAAGCCATCGGAGAATGTGATGAATTGATGATTTAATGTATTAGAGGAGAATTCCATCTAACGAAAGGAATAGGAAAATTATGATTTGCTCTTTTTTTTTCCACACTTAGAATTGGATATTTGAAAAAGTAAAATGTGAATTGGTTAATTTTAACGTAGGTGGGTTTCATCGACCAAGTTTCAACTGTAATTTTAGAAGAAAGGTTAAAAATTTTAATTAAAAATTGCCTAATGTTCTGGATGCGTGAATATTTCAAAATACGTTTGCGGTTTTTCAATAGGTACGATCTACGATGTCCTTGATTACGAAAAAAAAATATTTATCGATATTTACGATAAGATGAATACGTGTTAAATAAATTTTTATAGTAATATGTTAATTGATCACGAATTACCCTGATTAATATTAATTGTGTTTTTTTTTATTTTCAGGATGGGAACTAAAAGGCTTAAACTGTTACAAATTTTTTAGTATAAGGCATTCCTATGACAGTGCAGCTCAACTTTGTAATAGGTAAGTTCGCATTCGAATTACATAGATATACCTACTTTATTTTTTCAAATTAAGAATATTTTTAAAAATTGATTGAGAATTCTGTTCAAAATGTGAAGAAAAAACTCAAATTTCTTTGCAAAATTGTCAAAAACATCTGAGGGTTTCCCTTTGCATAGACGGAGATGGAACGTGACTTTTGGGGGGAGGGGGCTTGAGCCACAGTTGAAAATGAATAAAACAAAACAAAAGCAATGTTTTCGCCCCCCTCCCCCAAAAAAAGTTTCATTATTATTATGTCATTCTTTTTGTGAAACCGTTTTTGTAACTTGAACAAAAATCTGGATGCATGAAAAGGAAACATTTTCCAACTAAAATTATTAAAAAAAGAGAGATTTGCCTGTTAAAATTCGTTAAAAAAAACTATTCCATAATGATCATCTCTCTTTCTAAAAACTTGACAAATTTTTGAAATTCTTCAAGTCCTCTAATAAATGAGGAGTACCTACAAATTTTTCTCGCCAGAAAATATTTAATTATCTGCATGAAAAAGAACGAAAGTTCATATCATCATTTTGAAAATCATGTAGGTATTTAAAATAATCAAGTGAGGGCGAAAATTTTTGAAAAAAAAAAACATCCAAAAACTGAAATTTATCTATTTTTGAACTACAATATTTTAGTACTTACCTATTAAAAAGAAGATGCAATTTTCAACCTTTATTTTTTTTTATTTATTCGTAAGATTTCACATACCCGAGCAAAGCGAGGACAAAGATTTGCAATTCAATTTTTTGATAATTTGGAAAATTTTCACAAAAAGCTGTGAACAGACACTTAATATTATTTTCATTATTCAGGAGACCAGTTTAGTCGCCTGAAAAAAATAGGAAATTCGGCACATATTGATAATACTTTACCTATCCCTCGAAAATTACATACTTATTTACAAAAAAAATTTTGAGTGAAACATACACACGAAAATGATTGGGGGAGCTTATTCAACATTTGGGGAAGCCTGAGCCCCCCTATGCCCCCTCCTATCTCCACTTATGTCCCTTTGATTATACCTCTTCTGAAAGACCCAAAATTAGTGTCAGCTCAAAAATCAATTTTTGACGCTTATTAAGGGTGGTTTCTACATCCTGGTTCACTTCTGTTAATAGAAATTTTATTTTCATTTTCAAAATTTCGTTAAAGTTGCCAGTAAAAAGTTCAAAATTTTAAAATTTAAGAAGAAATTGAAAAATTTAAGAGACAAAAGTTGAAAAAATAATGCGGGTACACAATTTTTTTTAGTTGAAATACTTGCTGGGAATTATTGATATTTAAAATTCTTAGTTTTTTAGTGGGTACCTAGGTACCTGTTTCAATAATACCTGAACATGGAGGGCAAAATTGGTGAATTTTAACTGGAAATTTTCAAAAAGAAAAACATTTCTCTTCTGAATTCAAAATATACCCATTTTTCATCAACAGACATAAGATTTTTCAAAACTCCGTTGTCATTTTCCTTGTGGTTGGGGGGGGGGGGGGGTGCATAAATTCAAGTTCACCGATCGCTTTTCTTTTCATTTGTGACCGATCAAATATGAAGAGAATAATTACTTTTCTGAACAGAAAATTTTTAAAATAAAAAAAAGTGGTTTCAAAAAATCAAATATGTATTATCCATTTTTCTTAAGCAAACGTTTTCATAAATTAGAAAGTAGGCAATAGGTAAGGTATTTCTATTTTCGAACAGCCGAGCCAAATGATATTTTGATATTCCTTTTATGTGATTTATAATTTCATCAGATTTCGAAAAAAAATCAGAATTTTTTACAAAATTGTCATCTTTGCTATTTCATAGCTTGTAACATTTTTTCTGACTCGAGAGAGTATCTTTAAAATATTCAATTAGTGGAGCATTTAAGAAAATGTCTTTCGTCTTGAAATCGATTTTAAAATTTTTACATTCACCCTCCCTGCTTTATTTTTCTTCTTGAAGCACATTTTCTCGTCACATCTGAAAACTCAAAAATGAAAATAGTTACTGAAAAGGAAGTTGATAAAATAACAAAAGAAGAAAAAAGAATAATTGAAATTTTTTTTTAAAATTGTGAAAAATAACAGAATGTAGAGGCAAGAGGACAGTTGCCCCTCTCCTCTCAGCAATGACAAAAATGCTTTTTCGATAGAAAAAAATTGAAGTTGCGTTGAAAATTTTACAGATTAATGATAAATTTTGTAGTATTTTCAACAAAATTGAGAAAATCGCTTAATTTGAACATTTTAAATTTCTAGTGGGTACTTTTTTTTCTGTTCTCTTTCAATCATGTTTGCTTATTTTCTTTCTTGATCGGCTTTTTCTTTTTGAAAAAATTCACATTTTTGTTCAAATTGTGTAAGTTCGTATAAGTATTTTTAAAAAGTCAAACAAAATTTCCAGATTGAAATGCATTATGCAGGAATTTTGCCGGATTTTTTTGTAAAATCTCGACATATTATCAACATACCAACTTTAGCAAAATATTTTTCAATTTTAAGTCGTCCTTTTTTCCAGGCATGAAAATGAAATTCTGATTCTAGAGTTTCCTCATAGTGTACTTGAGTTTTTTTTTTTTTTCAATTTGGGATTAAAATTTTACTTCGAACTGAGATATCTCCCTCGTAAAGACGATGAAGGATCTCAGGAAAATATTTAGCCTTCTTAAACTTGGCAAAATTACTCAATACGCAACCACCATTTGTAAATTCCTATTCTTGCAATATTAATAACCAAACTCGTTTGAACGAAAGGACACCTCCCACACTGATAAAATTAGCTCTTGAACTTGTATAAAAATTATTAAATTACTGGACACTGGACTTTCTTAC
Organism: Pseudococcus jackbeardsleyi; assembly: GCA_038380155.1. Classification (NCBI taxonomy): domain Eukaryota; kingdom Metazoa; phylum Arthropoda; class Insecta; order Hemiptera; family Pseudococcidae; genus Pseudococcus; species Pseudococcus jackbeardsleyi. The sequence goes on from CM076238.1 coordinate 43,555,114, forward strand.
CTAAATTAGGCATGCCCTTAACTAATATAATCTCGAACCTGTTTCAGATATGGTAGTGATTTAGTATTAATCGAGTCATATGCAGAAAATAATTACACTGCGAATTTTGTTACCCGAAATCTGGGACCTGCAGAAAGAAAAGGTCAAAATTATTGGTTGGGATTGACGTCGTTAGATGATCTCAGAACTAATACGCTCGAATCTGCCGGCGGTCTATTAGTTTCGCAGTATTCAGGTATCGTACCTTCCTACATAAAGTATACATACCATAACGTTCACTCATCAGCACACATATAATGCATAATTTTTAAACAACAACGAACGAGAGTATGCTAATTAGTTGATATATCTCATTCATTCAGGTTTTTGGTCGTTATCGCAACCGGATTCTGCATCGGGAGAATGTGTAGATGTACATTTGCATGACGAAGTACAGTCATGGCAGTTGCAAACTTGTGAAACGTTATTACCATTTCTTTGCAGAACTTCGGCTTGTCCGACTGGTATAAAATTTTAATCAAATTCAATCAAAAGCTTCGAAAAATTCTCAAATAAAAAATCATCAAAATCAATTTCCAGGTTCGTTCCATTGCTCAAATGGAAAATGTATCAATTCGGAGTTCAAATGTGATAGACAAAATGACTGCGGCGATTGGTCAGATGAATTGGATTGCCCTTCCTTATGCCATTATTATATGGCTAGTAGTGGGGATGTTTTGGAATCATCCAATTATCCTCATAAATACGAACCACTATCAAATTGCAAATGGACTTTGGAGGGACCTCAAGGGCACAATATCTTCCTTCAGGTAAAATAAGCTCAGAAATTTTGAAATTTTCAATATTTCAAAATAAAATTGTCTTAACTGATGAAAATTATTGTTCCAGTTCCAAGAATTCGAAACAGAAAAATCCTTCGATACGGTGCAAATTTTAGTCGGTGGCAGAACCGAAGATAAGGCTGTCAACTTGGCAACGTTATCTGGAAAATTGGATCTTAGCAATAAACGTTTCGTTTCCGCTTCTAATTTCATGATCGTGAAATTCAGCTCGGATGCGTCCGTTGAGAAAAAAGGTTTCAGGTGAGTTTTCATCTTGGAAAAATTTCAAAATTTTCCAAAAATTCTCCTAAAATAATAAAATTTCTCTTTTATACGAACAGAGCTTCTTGGAAAACGGAGCCTCAGACATGTGGAGGTAATTTGAGAGCAACTACCCAGCCTCAAACACTCGCTTCTCCAGGATATCCGCAGAATTACCCTGGTGGATTGGAATGTTTGTACACGATATCAGCTCAACCTGGCAGAATAATCACATTAGAGGTATTTTCCATTCAATTACACCGGTCGACCCGATTTTTGTTTCTGGGTTCTCATTGTGAAATTTGGGTTGCTTTTATGCAATTAATGAAGGAAAAAATATTTTTGATCAAAGTTTGCTTTGGAGGGGGGGGGGGGGCAAAAACTGATTTTTCGATGGTAATAAGCCTGAAAATTACAAAAAAAAAAAATTGAAAAAAATTATTTTTGGATTAATCTTATAGAAAATTTTACGGCAAATCCAATGCCGCAAACCGCAGTCCTCCATCTCTTTTAGAAAAAAAATTACAGATCATTCTTTCCAAAATTCTGTGAAAAAATCGCATTTCATTTTTTTGTGAGAAAGGCACAAAAAATGTGATTTTTTCACAGAGGTTGGGAAAAAATGAGCTGTAACTTTTTTTCTAAAAGAGATGGAGTCTGTGGTTTGCGGCATTGGATTTGCCGTAAAACTTTCGATAAAATTAATCCAAAAAAAAAAATTTCCAATTTTTTTGTAGTACTCAGGCGTATTGCCAGCGAAAAATCAGGTTTTTTGCCCCCCCCCCCCCCACCTCAAAGTAAACTTTGGAAGCCAGTATTGTGCAAGGTGATGTACTTTGATGTCTAGAAACAGAATTCCGGCATGAGAATCCAGCAATAAATATTTAGTTTTTTTTGTCGACCTGTGCTATTATTCTCACATCATCCTAAGAATTAATTTCAAAATAAATAAATAAATTTTAAATTTTCCCAGATCGAAGACATCAATTTAGTTCACGATCGCGATTACATCCTAGTCAGAGATGGAAACCACCCAAAAAGTCCACTCTTACAGACGTTAACAGGAAACAGTAAAAATAATCCACGAATCGTGATGTCAACCGGCAACGAATTATACATGTACTTCAAAACGAGCTTGGGTGAATCGCAAAAAGGTTTCAAAATCAAATACTCTCAAGGTAATATTAATTTCACTCGACACGTACGTCTCGAATCCGCCAACCGAAATCATTTGATTAACTAACAAAAGATGTTTTTGAAACATTGTCGCAGGTTGTAGAGCAACAATAACCGAAGTTAACGGAACACTTTCGTCGCCTGCTTTTGGCTTATCCGCCTACCCCAGCAATTTGGATTGTTTGATCCGTATTAAAAATCCAACTTCGGGACCACTGTCTTTGAAATTCGATTCGATGAGTATTCATAACTCGGACATGGTGCAAATTTACGATGGCGGAAGTACCAGCGGTCTTCGTCTGCATCCTAATGAAGGATTCACCGGAAATGCAGCGCCCAAAATCACTGTGACCGCTTCCAGCGGCGAAATGCTCGTACGGTTTATTACCGACGCTTTGCATAGCGGAAAAGGCTGGCATGCTACTTTTTCGGCCGGTACGTTGATGAATTACGAGTGAAAGATGGCGACGAATATTGATTCGATGATTGAATTTTTTTTTGTAGATTGTCCAGTTTTACGTTCCGGCGAAGGAGCTTTGGCGTCGAATAGGGATACCGCTTTTGGCACCGTTGTCACGTATACGTGTTCGGTTGGTCAAGAATTTGCCACTGGGAAATCGAAAATTATCACCGAGTGTCAAATGGGTGGTAATTGGTCTGAAACTTATATTCCAAGGTGTCAAGGTAATGCTCGAGTGGATTAGTTTTTTATATCTCGAGGAAGGGCAATTTTCATTAAAATTGCGTCTGATGAAATTTTTCAGAGGTTTATTGCGGTCCGGTTCCTCAAATCGATAATGGATTTTCGATCGGAGCTACCAATGTTACGTATAAAGGTGTTGCTTATTATCAGTGCTATGCTGGATTTGGATTTTCATCCGGTCAAAGGAGTGAAAAAATTACTTGTTTGTCTGATGGAAAATGGGAAAGATTGCCATCCTGTCAAGGTAGGTTTCTTGAATAGTTGAATTCTCAAAATTACAGTTTTTTCAATTATTTAGTGATCAGATGTTGAGATGATTAGATGATTCCTCAGTTTTTGAATATTTTTTATTCAGTAGGCATAGGTACCTATTGAATAACAAAATTCGATTTTTCATTGAAAAGTCGAATTTTGAAATCATAAAAATCAGAATTGTCAATTTTGTTGTATTTTATTTCAACCAACAGTCGAAAAAAGGTTGATAAATGATCAAAAAGCTAGGATCATTCTGAATGCAATCTCCAAAAAGGTTCAAAAAGTCAAAAAACTTGATTTTCGGTCTCTAGTTCGAAATCTTTCAAAATTTTAGGCAAAATCTTATCTGATTTTTTTTGGGGGGGGAGGGGGGATGTAGAGAAATTTTTCAGAAAAAACAGGAAAAGAAAGGGCTATTCAAAATTTTGATTCTAAAATTATGTTGAAAAAATCTGTTCAAAACAAATAATCGAGTAATTTTTTTGAAGTATTTTTTTTTTTCAACGGATTTTACTAGAATCCACCATAATCTGATTTTGGATAATCTGAAGATTTTAGTTGAAATTTTTGTTGGAAATTTCAAAAAAATATAATCCATCATCATAATTTAAGGTAAAACGAACAAGCATTTTCCCCCTAGATTTTGAGAATTTTAAACACAAACTTTTAATAAAGTGAACGTGACTTCTTTGTAAATTTAAAAATTAAAAATGAATTTCATCAACAATTCTAAAAAAAAAACTTTAATCGTATCAATCCTCATACTAATAAATTTGAAAGTTAGTTCTGTGGTTGTTGAAATCCAAAATCCATTCCCATAAGCGACTACCCCAGTTGATTATGAATTTTCAATAATCTGAAATCAATCTGTTCAACATCTGGTAAAACGAACAGGCAATTTATCAAAATATGATTTTGGATTCGTGAAAAAAAACAAAAAAAAAACAGAATTTTGGTGGATTTTCAGAATCATAATCTGGATTACGTAAAATCCGTGTAAAAAACAGATCTAATATTTCTTGATGTAGAAAATTTTTAATTTTGATTTCACCCATTTCAATTTTAGTTTGGGATCGAATGATTAAATTTTTTTTCGATCTCTGGAATATAGTTTTTCTCTCCTCTCTTCTCTAGGGCATTTTTTTGAAAATACTGCTTTCAGCTGAAAAGAAATTTAAAAAAAAATGAAATTCTACGAATCTGAAAGCACCAATGCTATCGATTAATGGAATTCAATTTTTAACATTTTTTCAATAAAATTTTTTGGACCCATTAATTCGACTTTTCATTGAAATGAAACAGAAAAAACATTTTGTTGGAATTTTTAAAGAATTGCAAAAAAAGAAGAGAAAAAATTTAAAAATAAAACTGAGGAAAGCTAAGAATTCTCTACTTTTTTGAATGAAATGTATCATTTTTTCTAGTAAAGATTTTTAAAAATATCAATATTTATTTTTTCAGCTTCGCAATGCCCTCCTTTGAACGAATCTCCGCACTCAAACGCGACCATTTTGAACGGAGGTGGACGTAGTTACGGTACCATTGTCAGATTCGAATGCGAACCAGGATATGTTCGAAATGGAGCACCAGTTGTATTGTGTATGAGCAATGGCACATGGTCTAGTGCTGTGCCAACATGTACTCGTAAGTTTAGAATTTTCTTCAATCTTCAATATGATAATTTACGATTGAATTTTGAATCACGGTATTATTTTACAGGAGCCGAATGCCCCAAATTACCAGACATCAATAATGGATTTATCATCGATTCAACCAGACAATATCTTTTTGGCGATGAAGCTCGAGTTCAGTGCCACAGAGGCTTCAAACTCACCGGAGGATCATCCATAATAAAATGTGGACCGAATCAGAAATTCTTGAATGTACCGAAATGCGAAGGTATCTATCAATTCATCGAATCAAAATTATAGCAATTTATCGCCCTAAGTGGAAATATTTCATTTATTTCTTATTATTTGTATTGCAGATGTGAATGAATGCGCTGCCAGCCAATGTGACTCCGCGTCAACCGATTGTATGAACACTAGCGGTGGATTTTACTGTCGCTGCAGAGGTGGATTCGCTCCTAATTTGGAATGCAGACCAATTGGAGATTTGGGTTTGATATCCGGTGGTATTCCAGATGATGCCATTTCTGTTTCTAGTTCTGAGCAAGGATTTTCCAAAGAAGTAAGTGGCTTTTTTTTCAGAAAATTTCACACATATTTTGAAACAGATTTAACAATTTGGATTTTTTTGCGATTTTTTTCCAGACTGTTCGTCTCAGCAGCATGCGTGGCTGGTGCGGTGCCAACCCCGAACCTGGTTCAAATTGGGTTCAATTTGATTTAAAAGCTCCAACGATTGTTCGAGGTTTTAGAACACAAGGAGTTTTGAGAGCTGCCAGTAAATTTGCTTTTACAACCGCGATTAGGATTCAAGTAAATGGATTTTGGTCAAGTATTTTTTCGAAATAAATTGTTTCAGGTATTAAAATGTATTTTTGTACGGATTTTAGTTCACCAACAATTTAACGGATGTTTTCAAAGACTACACGAATCCTGACGGAACGCCAGTCGAATTTAGAATACTCGAGCCAACCTTATCTATTTTGAATTTACCTATTCCTATCGAAACGCAATATATTCGATTTAAAATCCAGGTAATTATTTCGAATATAACACATTCCATTTATTAAAAATCATTTTATCTGATTAAATTAATGTTGTGATTTTTCGATTTTAGGATTTCGTCGGTGCTCCTTGTATTCGATTGGAAATCATGGGATGTACCAAATTAGAATGTATGGACATAAATGAATGTGGCGTACGGAATGGAGGATGTGATCAAAAATGTCTGAATACGTAAGTTTACAAATTAAAAACTTGTTTTTTTTTTAAATTACTTATTTCGATTCGTTAATCGTGATAATTTTTCAGCCCTGGAAACTTCTCTTGCGCTTGTAACGTCGGTTTCGAATTATACACCAAAAATGGCACCGCTGGTTTCTTCATAGATGAAGGAGAGGATGGAAATCGAGATGGTGATATTTACCAATTGAATAAAACTTGTGTTCCTGTCATGTGTCCGAAATTAGAAACCCCAGAACATGGAAAACTTCTATCAACCAAGGTAATTAAAGAAATACCTAATTTTTTAAAGTGACAATTTTTAATTGTCAGCTTATATTTGACAATTGTCGTGTAATTTTTTTCAAAGAAAAAAAAACATGATTTCTGAATTTTTTAATTTCAATTTAATTTTCTGACTCAAATTGAAAAACTTTTTTTCCCGTTCAACTAGATTGATTCCTTGAATAATTTTTAGCATTTTTCTAATTTAGAAAAATAGATTCAATTTTATGCATTTTTCACGATTTTTTTTTTTTTGCAGGATTTATACCATTTCGGCGATCTAGTCAATTTCCAATGTAACTTCGGCTACATAATGGTCGGTTCTTCTTCTTTATTGTGCACTTCAACCGGAATATGGAATGGAACGGTACCTCAATGTCAATGTAAGGCAGTCAAAATTTTTTCAAAAATTTTCCAAATTTAATGAAATGATCTACTTAACTCTAATGTTTTCAATTTACAGATGCCAAATGCGTTTCTTTACCGGACGATAAATCCGAAGGTTTATTAGTATTAAGATCCAATTTAGACACAGTTTTGGTACCATTCAAAGAAAACGTCACCTTGAAATGCAACAGCACCGGTAGAAGATTGAGAAGCACAGCAATGTCTGGATTCAGGCAATGTGTCTACGATCCAAAACCAGTACGTAATTTTCCATCCCCAAAATACACCTTTTTTTCGTCTGGCATACGAATATTATAATATTTAATTTTTTTTCTTCAGGGTTTGCCTGATTATTGGCTCTCTGGCGCTCAACCATCGTGCCAACGAATCGACTGCGGTGTACCTTTGCCGACTCCTGGCGCAGTATACGGCGACTTCAAACATACCAAATACCTATCTTCGTTCTTTTTCGGTTGCCAAGATACGTTCAGATTGGCTGGTCAGACAGAAAGGAACGATAATGTTGTACGTTGTGATGCAAATGGAATTTGGGATTTCGGTGATTTGAGATGTGAAGGGCCAGTTTGCGAAGATCCTGGTAGACCTGTCGATGGATTCCAATTAGCTGATAGTTACGAGCAGGTGAAATATCGTGACCAATGTTTCATCGATTTTTTCAAATAAATATTTTCATTGAGGAATTCTGATTGTAGGAATCTGAGGTACAATTCGGTTGCAGCAAACCAGGCTATATTTTGATTAATCCCAGACCCATAAAATGTGTTCGTGAACCCGAATGCAAGGTTATTAAACCTCTTGGTATCACCTCTGGCAGGATACCAGATTCTGCTATCAATGCAACCTCAGAAAGGTAATTTCAAAATGGTTCACTTGGTTTTAAATTCTCATCAAATGACTGTTCGTTTTCGATTTTTAAAAAAAATTTCAGACCGAATTACGAAGCCAGAAATGTAAGACTGAATTCAGTTACTGGATGGTGCGGAAAGCAGGAAGCTTTCACTTACGTTAGCGTAGATTTAGGCCATGTTTATCGCATTAAAGTACGTATTTACCCATATCGACGATTTTCCCTCTTCAGTTCAATTTTTCATACTTGCAAATTTCTTCGTAGGCTATTTTAGTCAAAGGAGTAGTTACCAATGATATAGTAGGACGTCCGACCGAAATTAGATTTTTCTATAAACAAGCTGAAAATGAAAACTTCGTCGTTTACTTCCCCAATTTCAATTTGACCATGAGAGATCCGGGTAATTACGGTGAACTGGCGATGATCACGTTACCAAAATATGTCCAAGCACGATTCGTCATTCTTGGTACGATTATTTGAAAATATTTTGTCAATTTAATTCCAAATGGATTGATTTTAATGGAATTATTTTACAGGAATTGTGAGCTTCATGGATAACGCTTGCTTAAAATTCGAACTTATGGGCTGCGAAGAACCGAAAAACGATAGGAACCCATTATTGGGTTACGATTACGGATACTCGCCTTGTGTCGGTGGGTAATTCAAAATTCAAATTACTCAAATGTCCAATAGTATCCTAATTTTGGCTCTTTATTTGCAGACAACGAAGCTCCGGTATTCCAAGACTGTCCCCAACAACCAGTCATTGTTAGAAAAGGACCTCACGGAATCGAACCAGTCAATATGACCGAACCAACAGCCATCGATAACAGCGGAGGAATCGCTCGTTTGGATATTAAACCACAATCCTTTAAAATACCTCATGTCACATTCCACGACATGGTTGTCAAATACACAGCTTTCGATTATGATGGAAATGTGGCCATTTGCGAATTTAATATTACCGTCATTGGTAAGCGAAAATCTATTTTTGAAAAATGATTAATTTTTTCCATAAATAATACAAATTTTATTATCGTAGATGAAACACCGCCACAACTTAATTGTCCTCAAAGTTACGTAATCGAATTGGTCGACAAACAAGACAGCTACGATGTGAATTTCACCGAAACCAGACGTAGAATTAATGTTAGCGATGCTTCCGGTGAAGTTTTCATCACATATAATCCTGAAAGATCGACTATTCGAATTGGAGATTTTGAAAATGTTACTGTTACTGCTATGGATAAGTTTGGAAACAAGGCTACATGTTATTTCCAAGTACGTTAGAAAATTTTTCTCAAAATTTAAGAAAAAAATTATTTTAATTTTTTTGAAATTCTGTTCAGGTTTCGGTTCAAGCCACGTCTTGTGTTGATTGGGAATTAACTCCACCTGCCAATGGTGCCTTGAATTGCTTACCCGGTGATAAAGAATTACAATGTATTGCAACTTGTAATAAAGGATTTAGGTAAATATTTTGCCCTTTTATGTCAGCACTGGAATTTTTTCCTCAATAAATATTAATAATTTATGAAAATTTTAGATTTACCGATGGTGAAGTGGCGAAAACTTTCACCTGCGAGCAGAAGAATTTATGGTCTCCTTCGTCAGTAGTACCGGACTGTGTTTCTGAAGGTATCTTCTCGTGACTAATCTTCTTCTGTTAATCCTCGAGAAAAAATTAATTATTTTTACCAAAAAAATTTGTACGATTCCAGACACACAACAAGCGGAATATCATTTCATTCCTAGCATAACATATCGTGCCAATGGCGCCGTAGGATCTACTTGTTTGAGGCATTACGTCGACTTGATGAGTCAATATTACGAAGTATTGGACAACGTTTTGACTCAGAGGTGTTCTGCAGTCAATATCAACATGAATGTTTCTTTCTTGGAATCAAAACCATCGTTACTCGATGAGAACGTAGTTCAAGTACGCGCAATATGTCGAATTATGAAAAAAAAAAACTCGAAATTCATTTATTCTACATTACGATTTTTTTTTAGATCGATTACGTTTTGGGAGTATTACCAGCTGTGAGACAACCCCAACTGTACGATTTGTGCGGATCAACTTTGAACCTTATTTTTGATTTGAGCGTTCCTCATGCCAGTGCTGCCATTGAACCTTTACTTAACGTATCTGGAATTGGAAATCAGTGCCCTCCTTTGAAAGCTTTACGTTCTTCCATCGCTCGTGGCTTCTCTTGTAATGTCGGTGAAGTATTGAACATGGATCCGAACCAGGTTCCAAGATGCTGTAAGTTTATGACCTTTTTTTTTTAAAAAAAATCTACTTTAATTGATGGACATTTAAAATTTTCATTTTTTAAAAATAGTACATTGTCCGGCTGGAACATCTGCTGGCCTGAATCAGAAATCTTGTACATTGTGCCCTCGCGGATTCTACCAAGATAGAGATCGTCAAGGAAGCTGCCTCCGTTGTCCTCAAGGAACTTATACCAAAGAAGAAGGTACCTATCAATTTTTTCCTCAACGGTACTTATAACCTCTTCGAAAACCATCTATTAATTTTGAAATAATCACAGGATCGAAAAGCCTCGCCGAATGTATTCCTGTCTGCGGGTACGGAACATATTCTCCAACTGGACTGGTACCATGTCTGGAGTGTCCACGAAACAGTTACACTGCCGAGCCTCCATTAGGTGGTTTCAAAGAATGTCACGCTTGTTCTCCGAATACATTCACCTATCAACCAGCAGCTCCCAGCAAAGAATTCTGCAGAAGTAAGATTTCTCCCAACATCAATATAATCACTTTTGATGTGATTTTTCATTATTAATTTTTTTTCAGCGAAATGTCCTCCTGGTCATTACTCTGAAACTGGTTTGGCACCTTGTGTACCTTGCCCAAATAATTTCTATCAACCTTCGAGTGGTCAGACGGTTTGTCTCGAGTGTCCATCCAGTATGCGAACCAAAGGACCTGCTTCTGCTGGTCGAGAGGAATGTCAGAATGTCGTTTGTACTGAAAATTCTTGCTTACACGGTGGACTTTGCGTTCCAATGGGTAAATACATTTCAATTCATTTTTTTTCAACATATTTACGAATGATTTGAATAATCAAATCGATAATTTGACGATTTTTGGAGCGATTTTTTTTAAATTCTGGATGATTTTAGGCCATACACCGCAATGCTTCTGTCCAGCTGGATTTTCCGGAAGACGTTGCGAGATCGATATTGATGAATGTGCTTCTCAACCTTGTTACAACGGTGGCTTATGTGTTGATTCACCTCAAGGATATCGGTGTCAATGTAAACCTGGTACGATTTTGATTTTTTAAAATAATCCTCGAGAATGTGAAAAGGATTTTTGAAAATTTTATTCGTCCTATTTTAGGATACAGCGGTATCAATTGCCAAGAAGAGAAATCTGATTGCAGAAATGACACGTGTCCCCAGAGAGCAATGTGCAAAGATGAACCAGGAGTTGGAAATTTCACATGTTTGTGCCGAAGCGGATACACAGGAGAAAATTGCGATTTAACTGTAATTATCTAAGAATCAATATTATCGCTATAAATTGAATCAATATTGATGAATTTCATTTTCAACCTCGATTTTCTTTTATTCAGGTAAATCCTTGCGCAGTTAATGGAAATCCTTGTAAAAATGAAGCCAAATGTATTGCATTGAAACAAGGAAGATATAAATGTGAATGTCCTGCAGGATGGGAAGGACAACATTGCGATGAAAATATTGGTAAAATTCTTTATAAATTTTCCTCTTCCCGAAGGGCGCACCTACAAATTCATGAATTTGAAAAAAATAGGGGGAGGGGTCAAATTTTAAATTAGTCATTTTTTTCACTGATATTTCAGTCAAAAATTATTGATTTTTTCTGACAAATTGAGAATTAATTGAGAAATCAGTGATTTTTGACTGAAATATCAGTGAAAAATCATCAATTTTTAAATTAAAATAAATAAAAAACTGCTTGACTAAAGCGAGAACGATTTTTTTTGTTGAGAAAATACTGTTTAAAGAGCAAAAAAATGCATTTTTTCCTCATTTTTTCAGTAAAAAAATATTTTTTCCCGAACCTAAGGATGGGAGCTTGAGCCTCCTGAGCCCTCCTTGGGCGCGCTCCTGCTCTTCTCTTCTTCGAAACCACAATTTTCAATGATTAATTCCATCTAATAAATTTTTACAGATGATTGTGCTGAACGACCATGCCTGTTGGGTGCCCAATGTACCGATTTGGTTGCCGATTACAAATGCACATGTCCTCCTGGTTTCACTGGTAAACGTTGCGAGGTGAAAATTGATCTGTGTGGAGAAACCCCTTGCGAAAATGGTGTTTGCGTTGATAAATTATTCACCAAGCAGTGTATTTGTCATCCTGGCTGGACAGGTAAGCATCATAAATCATATCAAAATAATAAATGAAGTAGCAGATATTCACAACGAATTTTTCAGGACCAAATTGTGAAATAAACATCGACGAGTGTGAAAATAATCCTTGTATGAATGGAGGCGAATGTACCGATTTGGTGAACGATTTTAAATGTACCTGCGATGTGTACTATACCGGAAAGAGATGCCAACATTTGATCGATGATTGTTCTTCGCATCCATGTCAAAATGGAGGAACTTGTCTTGATATGTTGGATGGCTTCGCATGTAATTGCAGACCCGGATTTGTTGGTAGGGTTTGAAGAATCCAAATTTCATAGAAATATATTCGAGTGGAAATGATTTTTAAAATATAATTTTCTAAATTTATAGGTATCCAATGTGAGGCTGAAATAGACGAGTGTTTGAGCGATCCTTGCAGTCCTGAAGGTACTGAAAGGTGCTTAGACTTGGATAACAAATTCAAATGTGTGTGCCACCCTGGATATAATGGAGAACTTTGTGAAGTAAGTAATTCGCTGACAGAAAAAATATGAATATCAAACGCTGCCTAGAGGAAGGCAGAGGAGACTGATATTCTCAATGGAGGAAATCAGTCTCCATTTTTTAAAGTTCAAAAAAAAATGATAAATCAAATTTCAAAAAAATATTAATTTATTATTTTTTTTCTATTTTTTGAAATGCTCTCTACAGTTACCTAAATATTTTGCTCCCTCCTTGAAAAATCTTGACTGCTTCTTTATAACTTTTGTAAATACTTGAATAAAAAATCGATATAATTTAATTTATAGGACAATATCGATGACTGTGCTTCCAAACCCTGCATGAATAATGGAAAATGTATCGACGAAGTGAATAAATATTCTTGCAAATGCCCACCTGGATGGACAGGACCCAATTGTGAAATCGACATCAGCTCATGTCAAAGTAAACCTTGTCTCAACGATGCTCGATGCATCAACTTATTCCAAGATTACTTCTGCGTGTAAGTACCCAAATCATAAAATTAAACAACCTCCAGAAATGGATATTGAATTCATTTTTTTTCTTCAGATGTCCTTCTGGAACCGATGGAAAACAATGCGAAACTGCTCCCGAACGTTGTATCGGAAATCCCTGCATGCATGGTGGTAAATGCCAAGATTTTGGTTCCGGTCTCAACTGTACTTGCTCCTCAGATTTCACCGGAGTTGGTTGTCAGTACGAATTTGACGCTTGTCAAGCCAATGTTTGTCAAAATGGGGCTACTTGTGTCGACAACGGTGCTGGTTACAATTGCATTTGTCCTGCCGGATTCACCGGTAAAAACTGCGAAGAAGATATTATTGATTGTAAAGAAAACTCTTGTCCTCCTACCGCCACCTGTGTCGATCTGACTGATAAATTTTACTGCCAATGTCCGTTTAATTTGACTGGAGAAGATTGTCGTAAAAGTTGGTATTGATTGATTTGAAAATTATACTCCAAATTTGGTTTCTATGAGTTTGCTTTTTATTCTTCTAGCAATACAAGTCGATTACGATTTGAGCTTCCCCGAAGCTGCGTACAGTTCGGCTGCTTTATCGGTACCATTCAGATTTGAAGGCAATAGGCAAAGTTTGACGATAGCTATGTGGGTTCAGTTCTCGAGCCGTGATGAACAGGGTGTTTTCTTCACTTTATATAGCGTTGGGTAAGTACGAGATGTTATTATTATTTTTTTCAGTGGTCGAATTTGGAACGGAATAGTTTAGTCTGTTCTTTCTCTAAAGAAGAACTGGTGAAAATTTCATCTTTGACTCCACCCTTTAACTTTTTTCGTTCTCTGATGGATCTTAAAATGCAACTATGTTCAAAAAAAATTGTCTACATGGATTTTTTTAATCTAAAAAACAAATTTTGTACCTACACAATTTTCATCATTACCTTATGTTTCGATTTCGAAGAGTTTAAAAAATATCACTCATCATTTTTTTTTTCAATATTCTGTAAAAAGTCAAGGGGTGAAGTGTTTACCAATTTTTTTTAAAGCCTAGACCAAACTTTCTGGCTTCCTCTAACTTGACCATTCTATAAAAAAAAAAAGGCAAAAAATGACCCTTGAAATATTGAAAAAAAAAAACAAGTAAAATAATTCTGTCATTTTAGAACCGGCCATCTCGTCAACAACCGTCGTACTCTGGTCCAAGCTCATTCTAGCGGAGTTCAAGTTTCAATATTCCCAGAACTTCAAGACGTCTTCTTATCATTCCAAGAATATGCGACTATCAACGATGGTCAATGGCATCATGTGGCTATTGTATGGCATCAAGGTCTACTGACTTTGATAACTGAAGGTTTAATTGCCAGCAAAGTAGAAGGATATGGAACTGGAAAGAAATTACCCGAATTGTACGTATTTTTATTCGACTTATGAATTTGAACAAAGTAATTTGAGAATAAAAATATTTTCTGTTTTTTCAGCGGTTGGGTTGTTCTTGGAAAACCACAACCAGACAGTATCAGAACGTACAACGAATTAGGTTTCGAAGGCCATTTGAGTAAAGTTCAAATTTGGGGCAGAGCTCTCGATTTCACAAATGAAATTCAAAAACAAGTACGAGTCGTAAAAAATTACGAATAATTTTTTTTTTTTGAAATTTATACCAATATTGAAAATGGTTTTAATATTACAATTTTTTTTTTAGGTCCGAGATTGCAGAACTGAACCAGTATTGTATCCAGGATTAGTACTGACATGGGCTGGATACGATGATATCCAAGGAGGAGTTGAAAGAATTGTTCCATCTCAATGTAGTCAACATATCTGTCCAGCTGGCTACACCGGACCTCAATGCGATCAAATGGTTCAAGATAAGGTAATAAAATTTCATATTTTTGGCCAAATAAAATCCGCAGAATAATTCTGATCTAAAAATAATTACGATGATTTTTCACAGATACCTCCCAAAGTCGAATATTGCCCTGGAGATCTTTGGGTCATTACCAAAAATGGTTCTGCCATCGTAGTTTGGGATGAGCCGAAATTCAGCGATAACGTAGGCGTAGTCAGAATCGAAGAAAAAAGTGGCCATCATCCGGGCCAAATCCTTATGTGGGGAAATTACCACGTCGTCTACGTTGCATTCGACGGATTGGGAAATACTGCCACTTGTTCTTTCAAAATTTACGTTTTAGGTAATTTTTCAAAGATCTGTGATCATAAAAATTATAATTTAGAATCCATTCAATTTGATAATATACATAATGGTTTTTTTTTACCACGTAGCTGAATTCTGTCCACCTTTGGCTGATCCAATTGGCGGTACGCAAAATTGCAAAGATTGGGGTTACGGTGGTCAATTCAAGGTCTGTGAGATCAAATGTAATCACGGATTGAGCTTCTCCGAACAAGTTCCTAAATTCTATACCTGCGGTGCCGAAGGTTTCTGGCGACCTACACCGAATCCTAATTTACCTTTGGTCTATCCTGCTTGTTCTCGTAAGTTTCATTTTTTTTTTTTTTTTTAATGTTTTACTCGCGAAACAAAATGATTAATAATGAACGATTTTTTTTCAGAATCTAAAGCAGCTCAAAGGGTATTCAAGGTTGGTATGAAGTTCCCAACATCAGTATTATGTAATGAAGCTGGACAAGGTGTACTCAGACAGAAAGTTCGAAATTCGATAAATTCTCTCAACAGAGAATGGAACTTCTGTTCTTATTCTTTGAAAGGTATAATGAATCGATTAATTTTTTAATTATTTTTTTGAATTGAAAATTTTGAACGAAAGTATAACGTGTTTATTTTTTAATTGAATTAATCAGGTACCCGAGAATGTAAAGATTTGAACATTGAAGTGAAATGTGAACATCGAACGACACGTTCAGCCATAGACTCCGGACAATCTTACCAAGTCACAACTTCGTTACCAGTCAGAAGGTAAGTTTCAATCAACTGATGACCAATTTTAAGTGTGGTTCATCAAATTATACGATTTGAGTATTCTAAAAATCTATATTTTATAGGGAAAAACGTCAAACTGGCGATACTTATGGTATCCATATATCTTTCCCTGCAATGAAGTAAGTTAGGTTGAAAAAAAAACAAAAATCTGAATGCCCTAATGTACTAACAAACAACGTAGATAATCTAAATCTCTAAAATATCGCTTCATGCCCATTTCTACCTTAACATTGTAATCATTTTAACATTTTGTAATGCTTGTACTTAATATTTAACAATTTTATTCAACTCTTTGAATTTGAACAACGAAATGATGGAAGGAGATATGAATTACTCGAAGATGGATACAATTATCTCATGATGCCAACTTCAACTTAAAAAATTGTGAAAAAAATGAATCCAAATCTGTGTAGTATACAATATTGAATTTTAAATATTTCGAAATTCTAAAATATGAAGATCGTGTTTCCTTATCAAAACATTGAAAATTCGCCATCAATCGCAATCCAACACCAAACACATTTTAATTTTTGAAACTAAATCTTTTACATATGCTTATTATTTCGAGGTGTATGTACCTATTGTTAGAAATTTTCATTTGATAATGAATTATTTTTACTACTTACTGATTATTATCGTCCATTTCATTATAAATCTCTCACCAAGATCCATACCAGGGCTAATGGTACTGACACAAAAATATCGATCATCTACATACTTGAATCACGTTCCATCACATTTAAGAAATTAGAATTATAATCACTTGAAAATAATTAAATTATTAGTAAGAGAAGTAAAAAACTGAAGTAAAGTAGTGAAATTTAAATGAATCTTTGGGTTTCTACTGTTTGTTTATGTTTTGATCTTTTTCTACTGATAAGCTGATAAGAGAAAGTCACGTGAATGGAAGTGGAAAAGAAAACAGTTCTTTTTTCAAAGTTTTTGAATTACTACATAAATTGAAAAATGAGTCATGAAAGAAACAGATTTGTAAAAAAAAAGATTGTCAAAATGGATTTTGAATAATAATGCTTGCTTATCTACCTATGTACCTACATTTTTAATTAATCAACATGTACCTAACAAAAAAAATTGAATGAATTGTAGTGAATTACATATCTTACTTATCTAATACAGTAACTTGAGGCAAGTGAATTTTTCGATTATTCGCTGCATAACAAACGGCTGTAGTTATACGATTTTTGCTTGGAATTCATAATATTCTCGTGTTGCTTATGTGATGTGTATTTATAGCTCATTTCGTAACAAAAATTAATCAGCTTTTGTGCGATTTGCTATCAGATTTGTAACTATACCTACTCTGCGTTCTTATCTTTAATTATTTTGATTGAACGATGAAAAAAAATCTTTAAAAAAAAAAATTTAATAACAAATTTCTGTTTTTTTTGCAGCGATCCTGTTCAAAACCAAAATTCCAATCAACGTGCCACAGTTCAACATTTATTAGAAAAATTAATTCTAGAAGAAGATCAATTCGACGTACATGACATTTTACCCAATACTGTACCTGACCCAGCTTCTTTAACTTTGGAGTCTGATTATGCTTGCCCTGCTGGTGAAATTGTGATGGCTCCTGATTGCGGTAAGTTGCCAGGAAACCTTTTGAAATTTTTTTGCAAAATTTGACCTAGTATAGGTAATTGATTATTTATCAATTTCGTCATTTTTATTTCAGTTCCTTGTTCCGTCGGAACTTATTACGATAAAGATGACGAGAGATGTGTGCCCTGTCCTACCGGAACTTATCAAAGTGAAACTGGCCAAATGCAGTGTACGGTTTGTCCAACGATTGCTGGCAGACCTGGAGTTACCATTGATATCGGAGCTCGAAGTGCTTCTCAGTGTAAAGGTAAAAATGAAAGAAATTTGTACCCAGGGCGTCCCAAAACAATTAACAGTTGCCTTTGTACAAGGTTCAATCATTCTCTAACACCAAAACAATGCCAGATTTTAAAATTTCACTTTTTTCCAATGCATGTTGCATAGTTGCTTGATTTTTTTTGTGTGTAATGGGCTCGTAAATGGAACACCTTGAAACGGGGGGGGGGGAATTCACGTAAGCTTGAATGTAGAAACCACTTTAGGAGCCAAAATTTGATTTTTGAGTTAGGGTTTCTGTCGATTCTACTAATAAAAGGTCCAAAATCAGTGATATAAACTCGAAAATTAATTTTTGACTCTTGAGGGTGGTTTCCATACCAGGCCCGGGTTCTTCAAAAATTCAATATTGTGAATTTTTTGCCAAAAACACGATATTTCTCAACAATGAAAAAGTCACGAAAATTTTCCTCGTCCCTAGAAAGGTTCGAATGGAGAGATGAAAGGAGGCTAAAAAAAAAATGCCAAAAAAAAAAACAAAATACTGTGTTCGTGTGTTCCCTATTTTTTCTCCCCTCCTTCCATGAAAATTTAAATATTTATACTGTGTGGTATATCATTTGTAATTTTTTTAGTGAATATAAACCACTTTAGGTATTATTTTTGGCGAATGTGTATAATTATTGTTTTGAATCCAAAAATGGAGTAGAAATTCAAATTTTATGCCTACGAAAATATTATTACAAACGATAAAATTCTTTGAAACTTGTGTCACGATTTTCTAAAAATAAAAAATTTACCAGGAAATTTAAGAACAATTATAAATTGAAAAATTTCCTAAAATTTTGACAAATTCTTATTTGACGTTGTTGTTTTTTTTTTGAAAAATGCATGATTTACCAAAAATTGGACAGCACTTTAAAAATTAAATGATTTTTCAAAACTTGAGTGGTTTCCTAAAATTGAATAATTTTTCAGAAATGAGGGTGTTGTTTTCGTAGCCTGGACGATTTTTCAAAAATTAAAATTTTTTTTCTGAACTTGGACAGTATCATTTTTTTTTTTTAGAATCAACTTGTACCGTGGCACAAAGGGCACATAGTTGATTCCGTCAATATCTGTCGGAGGGGAGAAGAGTGGAGTCGAATCAGAAAATGAAGTTGAAATTCGAACTTCCCATCTGTATAAATCTTCTCTTGCTCCTTTTCGAACCCATAGACCTCAAAAAGAGATTGAAAAAAAAAAATAAATTTTGAGAATCTGGCGTTATTTTATCTCAAAAATGCAAGTGGAGGTCTATAAAAAGGCAAATGTCAGTTTTTGGGAGGGGTAGGGGGCGTCCTGACTATAATTTTTTTAAAAAATGAAATCATCATTACAAAAAATGTCAATTTTCAGAACGCTGTCCTCCTGGTAAATACTACGACGACGAAGCTGGCCTTTGTCGCAGCTGCGGACATGGATTCTTCCAACCGAACGAAGGAAGCTTCAAATGCCTGCTTTGCGGTTTGGGCAAAACAACCAGAACAACTGAAGCCGTTTCTCAAGAAGTAACCAGATCAAATTTTAAAGTCCATCTTCGCCTATTCGAATCAAAACTAATAAAACAATAATTTTTACAGGAATGTAGAGACGAATGCGCCAGTGGAATGCAGTTGGCTTTACAAGGTGATTGCGAACCCTGTCCTAGAGGAACTTACCGAACACAAGGTGTCGAATCAGCTTGTCAAAGCTGTCCTGTCGGCAGGACTACCCCTAAAACTGGAGCTACCACCGTGGAAGAGTGTTCATTACCTATTTGTTCTCCTGGTAATTGAAATACCTTCCTATAACTAATCTCTCCTACACTTTAGAATTTACATTTATGCTTTTTTTTCTCACCTCCAGGTACTTTCTTAAACGGTTCTCTCAACGCTTGCGTACCATGTAAGAAAGGAATGTACCAACCGAACGCCCAACAAACCAGTTGCATACCATGTCCACCAAACACCAGCACAAAAGGACTCTCATCCACTAGTAAAAACGACTGCTGGAATCCTTGCGAAACAGGATCATCAGAAATTCACTGTGATAAAAACGCTCACTGTTTGCTCATCCCTGAAACCAGCGATTTCAAATGCGAATGCAAACCTGGTTTCAATGGCACTGGCAAACATTGCGTCGACTTGTGCGACAATTTCTGCGAAAACAAGGGTACCTGCGTTAAAGATATTCGAGGAAATCCAAGCTGCAGATGTGTTGGTTCCTTCATCGGTACTCATTGCGAAGATAAATCCGATTTCGCTTATATTGCCGGAGGCATCGCCGCTATAGTCATATTCTTAATTATTATTGCCTTGTTTGTATGGATGATTTGTGCAAGGTATTTATCAGTTTTCTCATATTTGAAGAAAAATTTTGTCATTTTTAACAATTTTTTCCCTTTGTTTAGATCTGAGCCTAGAAAAGAACCGAAAAAATTAATAGCTCAGACAAACGATCAGACTGGCTCTCAAGTCAATTTCTATTACGGAGCTGCTCCTTATGCCGAATCTATTGCTCCATCTCACCATTCAACTTACGCACATTATTACGATGACGAAGAAGATGGCTGGGAAATGCCTAATTATTATAATGAGACTTATATGAAAGGTGGTTAAATATTCAATTCAACGCCATAAATAATACCAACTGTTCGAGACGTTAATTTTATTTAATTTTATTTCAGAAACGCTGCATAGCGGAAAAATGAACAGCGTAGCTAGTATTTATGGTAATAAAGATGATTTATACGATCGATTAAAACGTCACGCGTACCCGGGAAAAAAAGGTACATATTTTAGACCTAATTATATTTTCCTCTAGTACACCTTTCCTTACACCATCTTACCTTTTTTGTTATTTAGATAAAAGCGACAGTGAAAGTGACCATTGATGAAGATTGTGTATAAACTCAGTGAATTATTTGAAGTCATTTTATTGATTTTTTTTTCTATGTGTATATTTGTTATGACCTTTGTATATAGATTCATTATAATATTCAAAAATTCAGTGATTAATTGAATAATGAAATTAAGGACAATCTCAGTAGTAAATATTTAGATTATCCCATAAAACCGAAATATTCATTCAGTCGTTTTTAAAATTGATTTTTTATTTTTTTCCCTTACCTATTAATCACTGAATTATGATTACCGTCGTGCTCATATTTTATATTTAATTTTTTTATAAGTTTTTATCTAAGTTTTTTTTTCATTTTTTTTTTTTTTTTTTAATTCAACAAAGTAGTCCACCTTTTAAAAAGTATTATTAGTTTATAGAGAAGATTTCGTTATTTAGATTTGTTTTTCCAAGAAAATATTGTTCCAATTTAGACTACCTACTAGTTAGTATAAAATATACAACGACATTTTTAATCAATCGAATCGATTAATATATTATTTTAGTTGTAGATTTTTTTTTAAGTCAGCAATTCTGGCTCTCTTGAACGTCCTAAATCTTAACGTAATCGTTCAAGAATTTTTCGAGTCAAAATTACTGTTATTAAAGACTTTTTTAGATATTATTTATTTACATCTTGAATTTTCCATATATATTTTAATAATTTTTGTAAATATTGTTTTTTTTTTTACTTTTATTTTTACGCTTTTGGTAAATATTGATTTGACCAAAAAAATCAACTTTTAGTGTTCTTTAATTTTTTTTCTATTTTATTTTTTTTTAACGATCAATTATTTTATTTGCTCAGATATTCATTTGTTGTTTGGTTGAAAAAAAAAAACGAGTAATGTAAGTTCTACTTAATATTAGAACAAAATTTTCCTTAGTTACATTTCTGCTGTTGAAGCTAGTTTAGCCTGCTTTTTTTTTATATTGTTGTGAATGTGAGATTTGTACGATGATATTTTTTAAAATGCATTTTTAAACTCATATTATTAATTGTGTATTTTATTTTGATACGTACGTATGAATATTACGACGATTTCGTTTTTTTTTTTTTCATTTTAATATTTTTAATTTATTTTTCAATATCGCGCATTTTCGTTGCGTTATTGTAATTTTTTTTATTCGTAATCATGTTTCTATTTTATACGAATTTTATTATGATTTTTTTAAACGTATTTTTTTGTTATTGTACCAAACAAAGAAAAAAAATAAATTATTTGAAAATAATGGGGTGATTATTTTTTTTGATTTTTTAAATCGAAATGACATACTTACTTGATTATTTAATTATGAAAAACTGGCTAAATTTTCAAAATTTTTCTTAAAGGTAAATAACACAAAATTACAAAAGGTTTTGAAATTTTAAAACTCAGGTTGTATGAGAGAAGTGGGTACAAGAAAAAATTGACATTATCGTACTTCACCTTTGAGGGAAGTTCAGAAGAAACTAGAAAATTCCAAAATTCAGGGGGAAAATGCAAGAAAGAAATTTGGAATTGACGAAATTTATCTCGGAGTTCAATAGAAATTCAAATAGAATATTAATACTTTTTTTTTCTTAAAAATCATAACAGAAAACTTATACGAATTTTGTTTTGATGATTGGTTTAGACACCTGATTTATCAAGGTTGAACATTTATCAGTTTTGGTCCCATCTCCCCACCTCCACAGGGCGATTTTTCGATTTGAAGTCAAAATATTTCAAGAAATTGATTTGGGATGGAAATGATTCTGCCAAAGCATCTACTTCTCCAAACTATACTACTGCCTATTTATGATACCAATTCATCAAGATTCTCAAATGATTGGTCAGCAATTTTATGTAATGATTTAAGGTATTTCAAACAGATATCTCCCTCGACGCGGATCAAAATAAATGGGAATTTTTTTTTAAATTATTTGGACAATTTTTTAAGTCGAATGAGCTCCAAGAAATTTTTTCGTCATCATAAACTACCAAAAAAAAAAAAAAAAAAACATTCACTATGAGCCGAAAATTTTGGTTGATCATTCGAAGTTTGAGCGTTTTATACAGATAAATATGGCTAAATGAAAAAACCGATACCATTTTTGTATCAGGTCAAAATACCCCCCAAAAAACATCCTTTTTGCATTGAATTTTCAAAATTTTCTTTTTTCACTGATTTTTCATGACAGAAACCCTTAAAAAAAGTAAATTTCCAAACCTTCAGTAGGTAAAATAATATCGAAAAGGGTGTTGTAAGCTGGGTAACTACATATTTTGACCCGCTGAACACGAATATGGGATTGGTTTTTCCAATTGGTGAAGTTTTTATTTGAGGTTGGAAGAAAAGCAATCCTCGGCTTAAAACCTTTTTTTTTGTTCACTTATTTTTTTTCAATCGTTAATTTGCTCTTCAATATACGAGTCAAAAATGAAAAAGAATTCTTCAATGAACACAAATGTATTTTGGTATATATAATTAAACTAATCATAAGCAAAGGATAGTACTTCTATTACCAGATACAATTCTTATAAAATAAAACACTTTTCTTTTCTAGACGAAATGTACAATAATTATTCAATATTTAACTCTAAAAACAAACAATATTTTTTAAGATCATATCAGACTAGAAAATCAAATTAGTATATCATTTTTTTAAATGTCTAAAATAATTACAAAATATATAAGTTATAAATTTTTCAGTTTTCCATCTGTCTTAAATTGGTATATAGGTATTAAAAATAAAACTGGAAAAATTCGTATGTTCGTAATGTAGGTATTTGTATATTACGCAGGTAGGTAGGTGAATGATGGGAAAATTTCGCCCCGAATTAAAACCACGCGAATACATCTATTTTTTATAGAGTATAGAGAGAGAAAGAGAGAAAATGTTGACATAAAATAGAAAAAAAAGTTATCGAAAAAAAAAATTGTGCAAAGAAACAAAAAGGACAAAGTATTGCTAAAATAGTATATATTAAGAATTATATATTTACAAAATTATATGATTGAATTTCATTTAAGAATTATTATATATTACACGACGAATGGGTTGTATACGACTTTTCGCTGTCAACTCCATAATAATCAATTAATATAATTAAGATATACTTTAAAACAAGGAAAATACATGAACACATGATTTCAGATATTTTTGATTTACTTAATCGCGACAATTTTCATTTTAAAAGCATATCTTAATATTTCCCAGGTAGTTCGTTTCGTACCATAAGGTAGGTTGAAATTATCCCCTCCGATTTGGTAGGTATTTTGGTAAGATACCTATTTTTATATTTGAAATCGACCAAGTAATCGAAATATTCACCTTGACTAAATTATCTAGGTATCGATATTGTCCACAGATAATTGTGCGAGTTTTTTTTTTTTACCAAGATAGGTACTTACATTTTCATTGATGCAGCACGATGGATTTTGTTATACTTATTGGCTTTAATAATCACATTTTTTCCCTTTTAAAATTCGATATTACAAATTAAAATATACATTTGGTATTAACGCTGAAACGTGTAGCAATTCGCATTAGATTACGATGTGCATTTTTTTCCCATACAAATAACCCTTACAATTTATTTTTCAACAATACTGTAGGAATTTTAAGCAAAAAAGCGATAGGAACATGAGTAGTTTTTACGTTTGATTTATCCCAATTTTTATAACGATTAAAATCGTCATCAGCAGCTAACAGCTTTTTAACTACGAGTTCGATTCCATCAACTACAAACGTAATTTTCTACCGAGAGATTTTTTTCTTTGAAAAATTAGATCAGTTTAGAGCCCGATTAGAATATTTTTCCGGGCAATGAATTTTTTTTACAGGGGATTCGTCTTATAACAATTATATCTACATAATAAATATACATATGTTTTATTACATCATAAATCGGAAATAAATCAAAATGGAGAATTCATTCACTACACGAAATTAAAACAATATATAAAATTTCGCCATTCTGGTATCATTTTTAGATATTTCGTAGCGCAAAAATGTGTAACTTTTTAAAAAATAATTTAAATTAGAAAACAATCGGGTAGGTGTATCGAATATTTTAAATGCGATGATGAAAATCTTTCCGGCATTTTGGTTCAATTTTTTTTCTCAAAAAATAAGTACCAATCAGTATGAAAAATTGAATAAATTTTTTTTTCAGAAAATTATCAATCGAACGTTCCTTAAAATATATCGAGACTTTACCCTAAGATTTAAAAAATCATTAATAAATTAAGACTAGATATAGGTAGGTATTTTTATACTTTGATCGAATTGGAACTACTACGAGTATACATAGGTTTAGGTATATAAGCGGAAATACAATGGGAACGATTTTATTATTAATTTTTTTTAAATATTTATTTTTAGGAAATCGATTTTTTTATTTTTTTTTGCCCCTCGAGGAACGATAAGTATATTTAATATATTCACTAACTGGTAACATTTTCGAATAAATTCAACATGCGCGTACGTAACAGAAAATATCAAGAAAAACAAAAAAAAAGTTAGAATTTAAAACAAACATAAAATAGGTATGTACGTAATATTAAAAATAATGTGCAACCATAAAAAAATAACAAAATAATCCACGGTTCTTTTATCATTAGGCCTGAGATCTTACATTAATCGTAATTATAAATAATTTCCGTATAAATAAAGTGATAAAAAATATAGCGAATGTTTAAGCGCGAGTAAAAGCACGATCAGAGGTATGACGAAAATTTCCTGAAAATTCGATACGCCTCTCTGGTGGCGTTGGAAATTTAGAAGTTGTGGTAATTTGGTGAGATTTTTTGGTGGATTTTTTTCGATGGGTATGGGAAATTTTTAAAATTTTAAGAATGGGTTTCAAAATAATTTATATTCGTTTCAGTATTCGAGAATAATTATAAGGTGTCAGAGCTGAAAAATCATTCCGAGTTTATCTCGTATTTGAAAATTAAAAAATCAGCTTAAAATGAATTTTTGAGTAAAAATTCACCCCAAGTTTATCCCTGACTAAAAAAATCTGAAAATCAGCATGAAATGAATATTTGAAATGAAAATTTATCCCAGATTAATCCTAGGATTAAAAATTTTGAAAATAAGTTTAGGATGAATATTGGGATGAAAATTCTAGCAGGTATCCAGGCTTGTCAGAAGTAGTAAAAAACTTTCAATTCATCATAGGTAGGTATAATAATCAATGTATGAGAATGGAATTATCAAGAATAAAATAAAATTGGAATTTTAAGAAACAATTTTTACCCATTGAAAAATATTTTGCTCAAAATTACGAAATTTTAATTTTATTTAGGTATCTGTTTTCATTTTTGAAGAGGCTACATGGCTGAAAAAAAGTATTTCGATGGACAAAAAAGGTGAGAAAATCCATTTTTTTATGCACATTTTTTCTTTAAAAATTCCAATAGACTGATTTTTTCAAATCGAATAACCCCAATCAACAGAATGCCAAACTTCTTTATCATCTTCATGAAATTTTTGTACTATTTTCCTGCGTTTGTTGCTGAATAGGCTACAAAATTTTCCAAACATACCAGCCTCTTTAAAAAGGAAAACAGGTACGTAGTACAAAAAACTTGAGCTTCGAAATACTCCTTCTGAAAAAAAATATTGATGAACATATTTCCTAATTTAAAAAATTAAAGGGTGAATGCTTTTTTCAAAAAAAAAATCAAAAATGAACTATATTTTCAATCATGGATCATGGAAATGCAGAAGCATGACAAACAAGTAGGTACATGGAGAGATGTCTTTCCCCAGCAAATTGAAAGTTGAGAATTTTGGCAAAAATTTGAGGAATTTGATGGAAATTAAAAAAATTGGTTGGTAAGTTGGAAAAATCTAAAAATTTCGAGTTCGTCATTGTTTTGTTCTGATCTTATTCATTCAAAATTTTCCTTCCTTTCAAACGAGATTAATTTCCAATCTTCGAACCTAAAATTGCAGTTTTCCAAAATTTTTGCATCACTTTTCTATTCAAGTAGTTGAGTATTGGCTTCAGTTTAATCAATTTTTTATGTGTTCTAAAATTTTTATTTTTCAGCATTTTTTAATCTAGGATTTTTCCCCCTCCAAATAATGTAATAAAATATACCAGAAAACTCTGCATGTCTTTTTTCGAATCAGTTTTTAATTTTTTTTTTAAATTTTCATTTGAGTTGAAACTTTCCACTGTCCAATAAATTTTTCTATTTTTAAAAAATAATTTGGTATCGGTTAATTGAAAAGTAGATGATGGGCCCCTAAAAAGGCTCCTTAGTATTTTGAAGCACTCGTGTCGACATTTCAAATTACATTAGAATGCCATTGCACTAAATTGCAAAATAAAATTAGTTAGGAAAGTTGACCTTATTTTCCACTACACACGGCTTCGTGACGTCTCTGTGGAAATGAGTGAGTATCACCTCGAAAATTGGACAAATTACCATTTTATAATCATTTTCTACCCCACTTGAACATTGAAGAAATATAAACAAACATATAAGTTGAAGTAAAATTATTCTAAAATATTGAAATTACTTCCTTTCTAATTTTGATGTCAAACTGCCAAACCAAGAATCGTAATAACGATTTTTTTGCAAAAATTTGTTTTTCAACGTTCAGCCTTGTAGCATCTTTTAGTGAAATTCAGGCCAATAATATCCCTAAAAAATTTGTCACGTTTTGCAGGTTCTATTCATTTCCACAACTGAAAATATATTTCGATTCAATTTTTTTAAAAGGACACTTGTCCCTCAAATTCTAAAGATCTGGCATCATGTGCATCTGATATTTTTTCTTCTAAGTACCTGAAGTAGATTTCCTGTCTGCAAAATGAAAAAAATTAGACGTTGAAAATGCATTCTTGAGATTTTAAAGTGTTTTTTTCTTGTTTTAAATTGCCCATGATGAATTGAACACTTGTGACATTTTTGCCACATCTTAATTTACAGATTCAAAAAAGTCCAGCTTTTTTTAACGCAGAAAAAAAATACTGCAATGTAATTATAAATATA
Organism: Pseudococcus jackbeardsleyi; assembly: GCA_038380155.1. Classification (NCBI taxonomy): domain Eukaryota; kingdom Metazoa; phylum Arthropoda; class Insecta; order Hemiptera; family Pseudococcidae; genus Pseudococcus; species Pseudococcus jackbeardsleyi. The sequence continues at coordinate 43,582,769 of CM076238.1, forward strand.
AATAAATGCATTTTTTCATTTTATTTAAATGCAACTATTAAGTGATTTTTTTCCAATTGTGCTTAACCATCCATGCTCATAAAGTTGACAATTAAATGAAAAATTCTCAACTTTGATGTAGGTATAATAATTTTCATTAACGAGGTAGGTATACTTATTTTAGCAGGAAGAACGCACAAAGGGAAGACTACAGCCTTGTGCATTTAGCATTTGGATGGAAAATATTCACATTTGCCAATCGTTTAAAATACGCTAAATATTGCAGATTTTTCGCTTAATTTACTCTTATTTACGTTACTTTCAATTTTTTCAAATTAAAATTTTTTTCATCGACGAAAAAAATTCTTAATATAATTTTTAGGCCTAATGATGTTCAACTAAAACATCCACTCGCTTATTAGAAAAATTCACACGCTTATTAGAATTCGCAATTTCACATCAAGAAAGATGTTTCGATAAACAAAAAAATGAAGGAGAAAAACAATAAAAAAAAACAATACATATTTAAAATAAATGCCGCGATAAATTTCGATATATCAAATGATTTGTTGCTTAATCACCGGGGAAACCTGTATCGCTTTTACGAACGAAAAAAAAAAGAAAGAAAAATTGAGCAATAAAAGTGTACAACTCTTTGAGAAGGAGACCAGTGTCAAGGTATACAAATGATTTTCAATCAGATAAATCATCGAAGGTAAAGACTATTGATTATGTACAATTTTTGTCGAGTGTAAGAACTCTTCATAATTTTATCCGCCAGTTCATTCAAAGCATTGTAGGTACTTGGTACTCAATCCGCAAATTCATAGGTATTAAAATCTGTCTAAAAAGTGATCTTCAAAAGATCACTATGCTGGGTGTCTTATCGTTTATCTTTGCCTTTGATTTATCAATGCAGCAATCAATATTACGCCGGAGTAAATCAACAAATAGAAACTTTCAATTTTGAGATTTTAAAAAGCAGAGAATAATTAGAATATGAGATGAAAATGTTGCCTATCTCAAATTCGAAGGGATCAACGACCTTCAAAATTTTTTCAGTCTCAAAAAATATTCGTATTATTTTCAACATTTTTTTTTCAAGCTTGAATATTTTAAATTATCACAAAATTTTTTTCAACTTTGGAAAATCTATTAAAAATTTCTTTAAATCTGCATTTTTTTTCTTAACATTTTTTAAACTTTAAAATTTCCAATTTTTCTCTCAAAATTTTCATAACTTCAAAATTCTTCACTTGAGAATATACTCATAATAATATCAATTCGAAATTACAGCTGATTTTAAAGGTGAAAGAAAAAAAATTCAGAATTTATCAAAATTGGGATATGAAACAAAATTTTAAAATTGAAAAAATTTTCAAGAAATAAATTTCAATTTTGAAAAAAAAAATTGAAAATACGTATGTAATAAGGGCTTGGGAAGAAAAGTTGAGAAGCGAGAGTCATGCAAGGGATAATAAAGAGACAGCAATGAATCCACAAAAAATTGTTAATGGGCAGGAATTAGGAATAAGTACCTATGCTATTTTTTTCATCATGAGAATGGATAACGTTTCAAAAATTAAACGAAATTCCATTCGTGATGACTTTTTTAAATAGGCAAGTACTTCAAAATTAAATAAACTAGAACATAGGTTGAAGTTGATTTTTTTTTCTCAATTTCAGGCTTAGGAATAGGTAGCACTTATTTTGAAAACTGAACAATTTTTATTTTCATGATTATTTTTAGCCAATGTAAAAATCAAAAGACCAACGTTCAGTTAATCTTTTGGTAAACTTTTTTTTTTTTTTGGATGTAGGTAGTTACATAATACCTATCTAACCGAGTACCCCTAAAAAATTGAGATGAATATGTTGCCTATATTAAAAATTAAAGGAGCCAATGCTGCTCCTAAAAAATCACTTTAAAATTTTTTAAATTATGGAAACGAATTATAGTTTGAAAAATGAACAAATTTTCACTCTGGGACTTTTGGCCCAACTTGAAAATTGAAGGACTACAAAAAAATTGTTCAAAAAATTTCTAAAAAAGTAATCTAATCTGAGGATGGTAATCTGAAAACTAAAGAAATTCAGTTCTGTAGACTTTTTGCCAAACATGAAAAATAAAGGGGCCAAGGTTCATTCAAAACTGTGAAAATTTGAAATTTTTTTCAACTCTATTTATTTTGAGTAATCCGTAACTCCGCCATTTTTCATGTTGGGTAAAAGGTCTTCAGAACAAATTTCTTCAGTTTTCAATGCTTCATTTCCTTTTTTTTTTTTTTTTTTTTTTTTTTTTAGAACTTTTTGAACAATTTTTTGTGGTCTCTTCAATTTCTAAGTTGGACAAAAATTCATAGAAATAAATTTTCATCGGTTTTCAAAGTATTTACTAATTAGTAACTATTCTCAAGCTTGAAAAAATTTTAGTTTGATTACTATAAAAGCAGCATCTCTCCCTTCAATTTTCAAGATAGGCAATATGTTCATCAAGTTTTTTTCCCAATGGTACCAAGTCATATTCCAAAAAAAAAAAATGACAGACGATTTATGGAGTAACCTATTTTAAAAAACAAAATACCTACGTAAGACTTCTGATGTACTCATTATCCAGCCGTTTTCATTTTGGTGATGGACTAAAAATCATCTCAATAAAAATTGTACATTTTTCAAAATATAAAGGAATTAGGTAGGTGCCTACCTATTTCTAAGGCGATTGAGAATTTTTAAAAAGGAATTCATCCCTTCAAAATCAAAGATAGGCAACTTATCCACCTAATTCTAATTATGTATTCCTAAAATTTGGAGCTGATATTTTATCAAAGATGCATAAATATGTGCCTAAGTATATAAAATTTGAAGAGGCAGTGGATGGATTTTTTCCAAAAAAAATTTTGAATCAAAAAAATACGATGGTTTAAAAAACTTTTTTTGCCCATTTTCCAATTTGAAAATACACCTATTCTATCATTCTGGACTCTTTTGCCCCTTCAATCTCAAAATTAGATTAAAAAATCCAAACAAGGACACCCTGTATGCATAAAAACATCTTACTTATTTCGTAATTCGATTTTTACGACCATAAAATAACATCTAGGTTAATTTTATCAATCCACGAATTGGATGGACCAAAGCACATTACATTTTCAACCATCTCAGCTCCTTAAAATCCAAAATCGAACCGACTCACACTCACGAATATCTCCGGCCTTATACGTACCGTTTTGCTGTAGGCAGATAAAAAAGGAAAGACTGAGAATAACGACCAAAACCCTCACCCGGATAGCATTCCAGCGAATGGTTATCCTTACACAAAGTATTTTTATTCGTCTATCGAAACGATTTTCCTATTCTCGCAAAAATAACTTAAATAAAGATTTTTCGCCGGATTCGATTGGGCTAAATGTAACATAAACGCGACATTATAACATAAAACGTAAAAATGATTGTTAAAATTTATATATACAAGCTTATAAAAATAGTTTAAGTATGTAGTTAAATTGATAACTTTCATTAAAATTCTAACAAGTAGTGGTCCCATTGCTTCTAATATACCAGAATTTTTGGATTTTTCCAAGTTAGCATTTTAACGTAGTACCTTTTATTTTATTGGTATTTTCTTTCAGTGTTAACGAGTTTTATTGCTTTTTATAAAATCATGAAATCCTCCGTCAGTCTGGGATCGGCGTATTTTTTTCGTATCGAAAGGCGACCATAGGCAGTGAAAAAGTTACGAGAGGGGCAACGAGGTCTTGGGGTATTATAAAATAAATAATATTTCCAACCGTACTCGACGTCTCAGCGAAAAATGCATAAGGAAATATCACATCTGCTTAGAATTTTATTTAGATTTTCCTCCTTCGCTTAGCGTAAACTTTGACCGTTGTGGAAGGAAAAAAAAGAAACAAAATAGACGCGCGTCGATAAATTTCTCGAGTTACATTTTTTTAAAAGCAATCGTAACACGCTTTCGATATAATTTAAAATTTTATCCACGACACTTATGCGCGTTTACTTACGTTTTATAGACGTTCTTAAGCCGTTAAAAAATTTAATCATCGAAATGTTTAGAAGCCTTATATGCGACATTTATGCGCCATATGCTCACTTTTACAATGAAAATATTATTTTTAATGCTAAAAGGTACCTACGTTGACGTAATTATTCGCTATTCAAATTCAGCAACGTGTATGAAATTTTTTTCTTAGACCGTCCGAACCGTGCTACAATATAATTTTGCTGTTTCGACGTACGAGATCAATTACATACCGGGTGTTTGGTCCATGGGTTCATAAATTCCCTAATAGTACTATTTGAATTGAATTCGAGTATGAAGATTTGCCTAATCTCAAAAATGAATACGAAATCGAAAATTTTCAAAAAATTGGTGTTTTGATATTTTTTTAACGTGTTATCATTTGAAAAATACGAAGGTAAAATTTTATATTCAACATATGTTGTGGAGGGGGAGAAAAATGGGCGTATTAAGGCTTATTTTGGACCTTCCGTAAGCTGAAAACAGATCTCTAAAAATTTGTAGTTTTCAAGGTTCTAAATGAAAATCGGGGGTTAGTTTTTTTTTTCGAATGTTCAGTTTGGAAATTGAGGATAAAAACGATTTTGAGAATCACTCGGAATTTTTTTGAATATTTTGGGTCTCGATTTCTTTCGAATAAGTGTTTTTTTTTTTTTGATAACCAACAATATGATAAAAAAAAATTTGATACCTCGTTACAAATAAATTCTACAGTTGCCATTTTTTTAAATCAATCAGGCTGAAAAAATGTTATTGAGGGCTGTCAAATTTCAATTTTAGAACTTATCGTTGATCACAAAAAATCTAATTTCCTTTTTCAAAATTTTCCCATACTTTAAGAACCACTGAAAAGCCAAGATTTTGTGGATTGCAGTAAAACTCTGTTTTTTTGGGGGGGGGATAAAATCATTTTTTTTACATCAAAGAGTTTAATGTTGTTGAATCATCTTAAAAAATTTTGGAATCAATTCGTGACACTTCGTCACCCCAAGTTTTAGGAACCCCTGAAAAAGTCGACCATCAAAAAATCAACTGATTCAACAGTAACCCATTTTTAATAAATTATTTTACAATCAAAAAATCGATTAAAAAATATTGATCCAGTGGTTTTGAAAAATAGTTTTAATTTTCAACTTTTGGAATCACTGGTTTCTTAAAAATGAGTTTTTCTTTGTTGGAGGACTAACTCAAGATTCTTGGTTAAAGCATTGAAAATAATGAAATTTGACTGGTCTAACTTGAGATGGTGGGGGGGGGGGCAACACAGGCCCCATAAATTCATTTCTTGAGAAAATCCTGCCTATCAAGGGGCACTCCAGCCAGAAGTAAAATTTTGAACCGAAGCAGTACATCCAAAAAAAATCTTCTATGCAAAATTTCAGAATCTGTAGTTCATTTTTCGAATTTTTGAGATATTTTGAGAACTTGAAATTACCTTTTCATCATGCAAAAAATGCGAAATATAAAAATTTCGTCTAATAATAAAAAAAAATCTAAAATTCAGCACAGATATATTCTATTTTTAACCGTTTAAATCGATTGAAAGTAACTTCAAGACGTTCTGGAGTCTCCAGAAAATGTTGAAAATGTTCCAGTATTAAAAAAAAACTCAAAAAAATGGCCCATATGAATTTCACCAATAACCAATCGGTAGCCTTTGATCGATGAAAGCATAATTTTCAAAATTTTGTAATTGTTGAGTCAAAATTATTTTTTCCACTTGGAAATTTTTTCCAACTGGAAAGTTACAAAACGTTCCAAATGTTCCAGGTTGACTTGAAGCTGTTTCCAATCCATTCAGAAAAACGAAAATAAGACGATTGCAAAATTTCAGCTTTCCTTTTAATTATCTATAAAATGAAAATTTTTGGAAAAAAGTTTCCATAAAAAATTAATTTTACCTGGCAGTCGTGTCACGAATTCTGGAAAATTGTGTTTTAATCGTTCAAATAGGTCACCAATAGAAATATTCAATTTTTATAGGTATTAAAATCTATGACCCATTTTATGGGCTTTTTTTTCACTGTTGAAAAATTTCAAAATTTTCCAAAGGCCTCTTCGGTTTTGAAATAATTTCCAATCGATTTAGAAATTATTTCAGCTTTTCACTTTGAATAAATCAAATTTTCATGTTTTGAACTTTTTTAGGACCATGTGCTATGTGATAATTTTGAATTTCCAAACCCTATAAATTCAGAAAACAAACTCCAACTCCTTAAATTTTGGACAGGAATTTTTTATGCTCTTTCGATTTTATTTTGTTTCGGCCTTAAATTTTTTCCTCCAGATTTTCAATTAAAAGAACTACACGATTTTGAAAATTTGCATGCTTCATAGTATTAAATTCAGGATTTTTCTTCAAAAAAAAAAAACTTACAGCTCCATCAATTTAGATGATCTTTTACAAATGAAGGTAGATCTCAAAATCGACATTTTCAAGTTATTTAAATTGCCCCTTCAATCTTGAGGGTCAGCAAACCTTCATACACGAGTTCATTTCAAATCACTGCACAACAGGCAAATTTCAAACTTCCAATGCACATAGTAAAAAAAGGCAACCTATTTCACGGCGATTGCTTATGCAATTTTATTAACATCTGTATCTCGAGTTACCTTGTTTCAATGGTTTCGATCTTTTTTATTTTTGAAAATTTGGTAATCATCTTATCAATTGGTAAAATTGTTTTCCAATCCTAAAATCCAGGTGCACTCTTACGAAAAAATTTTCACCACTATGATCTCCTTTCGAAACGTTACACAGAAAGAAAATACCTACCGAATTGTTAAAGCCCTCGAAACGTACTAACGAACACTGATTCTCTACAATGCGGAATTTTTTTTATCAATTATATTATTACTGGACAAACGCTCTACGATAATTATTAAAATCGAACTAACAAATAATTGGTACATAACTTAAATGAGAAAGCCCGTAAAAAAGGTATAAAAGAAAATGAATGTTTGCCTTAAAAAAAATGTAAAAGGAAGAGAAAGAGAAAGAGAGAGAGAAAGATACAGAGAGAAATAGAGAGAGAAATAAAACAAACGAAAAAAAAAAATCGTGAAGAATGTATCGAAGCGAATATCAGGACTACAAGTTCATTGATAAAGTGATTGTTTTTCGAAATTAAAAAAAAAATTAAATCATTCGACAACCGTTGGAATTAAACATTTTATATAGACGTACTCAGCTCAAAAATTAAATATGTTGCTTTGTAATTGAGCATATAAATATGTATTTATAACGGTATAATATAATTTATGTATGTATATCTATATATAATATTTATCAAAGGGTGGAGGGGATGGGGGGATCAGGAGGGTAAATGAGAATAAAAGGGAACGAGGGAGCGGGAGGGGTAGGATGGGGGGGGGGTCCAAAAAAACCGGAAATTCTACGTTTCGCTTTTTTTTCTACGTACCGACGATGCTCGCGATGAACTATCTTTGGTTGAACCTTTGACCGAACCTTTTGTCGATTCGCTATCGACTTCTGAAGAATTCAGAGGGTTGAGTAATTTTTTATATTTATCTGAATTCAAAAACCGCGGATACGAGTCTCGATGCATCAACGTGTAAATCTGCGTTTGCGCTTCGTCGAACGTGTGTATTGTCGGCGAATTCATATTTTTGTTGATTAAATCACGTACTTTCGAATCTAAACTAACCTGCAATGTAATACATCATACGAGTTAAATCCAATTTTAAACCTCGGCTGAAAACATATTAATATTTTAGACCGCATCTATATCGTTAACGCAGCGTTCAATCAATACTCTAGGTCATTTATGAGCAATACTTCAGCAATGTAATTGTGTTTGCTTCTATAGTCTGGTATGTTTTTTTTTTTTTTAAATTTAACCACATAAATCCTAACTTAGGTACTTCACTTGATTAAAAATCATTTATTAATAAGGCCGACAGAAAAAAAAAAATACACAAAAGGTACATCGCATAGGCCTATTTTAATAATGCCAACAAATGCTTTTCATTTCGCTTCTTTTTTTTTTTCGTGTGGCCATACACGTTCAATTAAAACGTGTGAAATTATAAATCGTTAATTTCACTGTGATGTCACTGCGGTCAAAATAAATCAAGGAGTGGAAAATTTTCACGAAAAATAACCATTTGATTTTATAAGGTTGTATGATTTTTTTTTTTAACGGGCCAAATAATCGTATTTTATCTATTTTCCAATGCTGAAAAGCTGAAGATCGCGGATTCGAAGATTTTATTGATTTTTTCCTAAAATCGAGTCGCTCAATCAAGTACCTAAAAGTCGAGTTGAATGATTTTTTCGATTGTCTAAAATAATTTTTGATGACTCAACAAAAAGTGATGAGTTTTTTTTTGGAGCGAAGGCTTTTAAATTATGGATAGATATGTCTTAATTATAAGTGCACCCGGGAACTAATCAAGGGAGGGGCCCAAAATTCGAGAAAAAATCGAGGAAGGGGTTAAATTTCAAATTAATCATTTTTCATTAATCTGTCCATCAAAATTATTCATTTTTTTTCAATTTTCAAAATTATCAAGGAATCTCAACAAAAAAAAATTAACACCTTTTTTTCTTTTAGGTATAAATTTTAAATCACTTTGAAAATTTGAAATAAACCACTAACTATTTCACTATTTTTAAAAAAATCATGACTCGTCCAAAAATACCAGTCTTAAAGTACTTAAGTAGGAAAAATCTATTTCAATACTTTTTTAACCGATTTGTAGAAAGAGAGAGAAAGTTGGATTTCCGTTATGTTGAGACCTTTTGAACATCCTAAGTCTAAATTCTAAAATTCGAAGAATATCTTCAGCGTTTTAAAAATGATTTTGAGTCAAGCTTAATGAAAAAATCATAAAAGGGAAACGTCTAGTGATAGGGATTGTCATTTTGAGACTTCGCAGAGCTCCTCGAGTCTAAAATTCGTAGAATATGAAAACTTTATTTTAGATTTTTTAAAAAGAATATTTTTTACATTTTTTTAAGCAAAAGTTTGAAAAGTTTATTTCTGACCCGAGTTCACTAGACGTGCCATGATTCCATCGCCTAAAAACTTTATTTTCATAAATACCTACTCGATGATTTCTTTACCGCAAATTTTTTCAAAACCTAATTAATTTGACAGAAATTTATCACGAACAGGAACAGCGACCAAGCAAATCGGAAAAGATTTTATAAGGTTTTTATGTTTTGATCTAAAAACGATTCGTTTCTCAAAAATACCTACACATTTTTGAATTTTTATTTCCCCCCTCCAATTTTGCTATTTTTTGATATTATACGTGTTATTTTAGCTGAAATTGCCCTAAAAAATTTTTTTAGCCCTTCGCAATGTTTGAAAATTGAGCTGGGAAGCTCAAAAAAGAGGGATTTTAAGAAAAAAATGTTGTTTTTCGAGTCTAAAACCTCAAATTATACTTAATAGCACTTCAAAAATACTTTTTCAAATGCGAAATCTCGTGACATGTTTAATTTTTTTTAATTGGAGGTATGGAGGTCATTCAACTCCTCAGAACAATTTTTTTCAGTAAGTAGGTATGACATTTTTTCTGTTATTCTTGATACAAATTTTAAAGGTATAGAATTTCGAAAGAATGAATAATAAAATGAAAAACCCAAACAGAATTTCGTTCAGCAGGTTAATTTACTCCTTTATATGTATATAATTTGAGCAACCATTTTGCTCGAAATCTCAAAATTCATTTTTTTTCATTTGAGGAAAACATCGATTTGCAATTTCTCAAAAAAAAAAGAGAGGATGTCAAATGTGAGCCAGAATGTAGAAACCATCCTTAGGTGTAAAAAATTGCTTTCTGAGTTGAGGTTCCCCCTTGATTCTATTCCTTCTGAAAGGTCCAAAATCAGTGTCAACTCAAAAATCAATTTTTCACACTTAAGGGTGGTTTCTATATCCAGGCTTACAAATGATTTGTTGATGTGATGCTTTTGCAATTTCAGATAGGTAGATGGCAGAGCACAAAAACTAGCGATGCTTTTTTCAAAAATTGTCCATTTTTGAGGTTTTCTAACTCTGGCACAAAGTATCTGGAGGTGTTGAGAATTTTTTTCTATTCTTTTTTCTCCCAATCCGTTCTATTTTAATTTGAAAACATGGAAAGTAAACCAAAATTTTTTTCATCATTCATATAATTTTTAGTTTAATTTTTGACTTTTTTCGTACCAGTATTACCAACAAAAATTTTCTAAAAATCGCCTAAACCGATAAAAAAATATATGATCAAAAATTTATTATTATTCTAAGAGACTAAAAAATTGTGGTTTGATTTCGTAGTGTTTGAGCGAATGATTTTCATCCGGTAGAAATCGAGAAGTATTTAAATTTGCGATTTAAATTTTTTTTAACCCTTTCGTTTTTTCAAGTTCAGTGGATCAAAAAAACGTACGAACTCTAACTACGTACCTACATTTTTAAGTGACACTATTCAAAAATGGCAAAAACTACATTTTTTTCTTTCAACAGTAGCATCATTTTGAAACTCTTTGCTGCATCTCTCTTCAGTCCTAAGAACTCAAATTTTTCCTAAAAAGCCTCTTTCTCAAAATAAACCATTTCATCAATTTTTGTCAAAATCTGAAACTTTCCATTCATGCCATTCAGAAAATAACACACCTTATCGAATCCAAGAATTGAAAACGTTTGCCTTTAAAAGAATATTTGATTAATTAAGTAAGAACTTTTATTTTTTATCAAAATTTTGGACATAAATGGATCTATTAATTTTTGAATTTCTATACATCACAAAACCTCCAAGAAAAAAACGAATGCAATATTTTTCACATGACCACTGAAAATTGACAATTGAAAAATGAAAAAATTTATAGGTAATTTACAGGCAAATCTCAAATAGAATTTATTTCCCGAAAAAAAAATCAATATGCTCGCTGGAATTACACAATTGACGAAATCTCAAAATTGGTACCCATTTAAATAAAAAGCCTCCTCCGAGAAAAAAAATTACACAAATATCAATAGGTACCTACTTATATTGAATCAGGCAATCAGATTTTTTTAAAAAGCCCATTTGCATTGATAGAAAATTCATTTAAAACTAAGCTTCGTATTTAAAAATTTATCAGAGTCAGATTTCCTATCATGGTGCAATAGATTTTTTTACGTGGGTATTCGAGTATTTTCAGTTTGTTTGCGCACTTACGAGCTCGTTGAGTTTTTGTTTGGAGCAGAATTCTGTCTACATTAAGCATTGAATCAGTATTCCTCGGGGACAGGAGACGAATACCATATAACTCGATTAACGTGCAAAAAATATGTCCGAATCGCTAATTTAACCCCTTCATTCCAAGTGCGCTCGATTCGAAAGCAATGTTATCTTTGTAAAATTATCGATTGAACGAAACAAAGAATAAATGGACGGTAAAATGAAACGCTGTTCGCCGATAAGAATAAATTTTTACATTAGAATTTCAAACAGTTTATAAGTTGAGGTAGGAAGAGCAGCGAGAAAAAAAAAAGTATATATTCACCTCTTTCGGAGATAATATCGAGATAAAGTCTTCGTAAATAAACCTAGCTCTTTCTTCCACAACGTTCGGATTGGTTTCTTTCTTTAATTCTTCGCAAGCTTCCCAAAATAATATATTTTCTTCGCTATATTCGCAGCGTAAAAATTCTCTGAATATCCGGCGTCCGGCTGTAAATTATTTCAAATTAATTTTCCTCGCCTAGTGCGAATACGTACTCGAAGATGATACCTCTACGGTATGGCAAAAGACACCACCGTACAGCGTATTAGAATTTTAATACAACTAACCTGGACTTTTCATTAGTTTATCGAATGAATCACCCCACAATCGTATTTCTTCTATAGATGGTCTGAAATGAGAAATATTCGATTATGGAAGCTATCACGTTATTGTCCTACTTTTGCAAAAGTTTTCCCTTTCTCGGAGGAAAAAATTCCATTTATAAAAAAAAACTTTGATGCACAACTACCTACATAACTGGGTCATTTTGACGCGTGTATTTTTTTTTATACTTACGGAGGATCGTCGGCAGTGATTAGTAAATTTTCTGAACTTTTGTGTTCCTCCTTTGGCTGCTTTGGTTCTTCGTGTACAGCTTTCACAGCTAAACTGTAAAACAAAAGGTTATTTTGTATTATCACGAACAATGTTTCACAAATTTTATTTAATTTTAGCCAAGATATTGCTTTAAAAAAATGGCAAATGGATCGTGGCATTGAGAGGTACCTTTTTTTATATCACGAAATAATAACTTTTTTTGTAAAAAAATTTATCGATAAATCTACAACCCCTTTTTATACCTAGGTATTTAGGAATATTTGTCGTGTAATCTAAAAGACTCCAAATTCACTTCTACCAACATTACGAAAGTATACTACATCTATGTGTTTGATGGATTTTGTGAATTGATGAGAGGAAAAAACAATACACGACTTTAGCACACCATTTATTTTAACGATTGCACCTTCATTTGCAGTTGAACGAAGTCGTTTCTAAACGGGAGTCTCTTTTCGTAAATCCTAATGAACTACCCAAGTACCCACTTGTTATGTTTTCGCTATCTGCTTCTATCTCTATTCCATAAGGTGTTTAGATATTAAAATTATCATATGGTGCTCATGTCATCACGATAGTGAATCATTAATCATCGTGAGTAATTGGATAAAAAAAAATATCAGGTACATTAAATCACGTGCCTCAATTTTAAATTTTTTTTTCATTTTACACCATTTGATCGAAGTTGAACCAATTTATGTAATTGAAATTAAAAAATTGCAAAATGAATTTTTTTTTATAATTCTTGAAAAAAAATTGACCAAGGTCGCTGTTTGCAGTATTTACCTATCCCGCATGAAAAAAGTTATTTTTTCCAAATCAAGTGGCAACAGTTAAAAAAATTATGGGAGCAAAAATCTAGGCTAGGTAGGTATACCTACATTTGAAAGTTTTGAGATTACATAAATATGTTAATTAACAAGTTGAAAAATCCTCGAACAGCTAAAAATTTCCTTTGAAATCTTTTCAAAATCCTCGATACCTTTTTCGTCGTATTTAATGAAGTTCTAGACGACATTTTTTTTTTCTTTGGGGTATATTTTCAATTCATTATTTGGGAAAAAATTAAAAGATCATAGACTTATTTTTTCTTTAGAAAAATTCGAGAAAAACTGTAGTTCATAGGGCAAATTTTCTTTTTCAACAACGATTTTACTGGCAAAACAGTTTTTACTTTGATTTTCAATATTTTCTGAAAAATTTCTGAAATCGTTGAAGTAAACGAATATGTTAAACTGTATTTTGTATACGACATTCGTAGCCGCACTAGTGGCAACACTGCACCGCCTATCGGTTGTGGTGAGAGAGCGGCGCAGCTGTCTTGCTCGCTCTCACTTCGTTGAACTACTCGAACCCGTCCGCATCTCCGTCTGATACGTGACACTTGTACTTCTCACTCGCTCGTGTATACTTACGTGTGTTGTTCTCTCTCGTACTTAATACAGAGTTTATCCCACGTTACATTGGTGTTATTATTTATATTGGTATATTTGGTACGTATCCTACTACAAGTCTATCATGGTAAGCAGAGCGTGTGAGACGGTTATCCGGCTGGCCTTTGTCGTCGGGAGCGTTTCTCACCTCTGATAATTATTTATTTACTCTTATCAAATTTTATTGCTTTTATCAAGTGGCTTAATTTAATTCTCGCGTAATTAATTCCATTCTGTGTGATTTTTCATGTTTTCATACGCGAGTCAATACCAGAACATATGCCAAAATATGCCGATTTTTTTTATTGAATTAATTGTGAAATTTTCTGAATTTGCTTTGATCGAAATGCCGATTATTTTATTAAATGCCTGTGAAATATTTCTGACATAATTCAGTTAGGATTGACTTAGATCGATTATTTTTTTAGCACGTTTGAAACATTGATTAATATTAGCACGTTTGAAACGTTGATATAATTGCTTAGATCGATATTATGGCATTACATTATCAGTGAATTTTCCGTTCCGAATATATACAGTTTAATATGGTTATCACCAGATCAAATAAAATTTTAGATCGGCTCCGGACACATCAGTTAATTTGTTTTGATTATGCCAATAAATAGCTATGTAAATATACATTTAGATCGATATTTATTAACGGCAAGTGATTAATTCGGCAAATATTATTAGCTTAGATCGTTTATAACTAACGGATTGTTATCGGCTCAGATTGTCAAGAATCAATGAAATATTATCAGCTTCGAACGTTTTTTTAAATGGATATCATATTAGCTTAGATCGTTGACATATAAGAATATCGGCAGATTTTAATAGAAACGTGATGAAATAATATAGCTTAGATCGTAATTACTGAATAATTTGAATTAATATTGACGTTTTACCATTTTAGAAAGAATTTTCTTACACCTTGGATAATTAGCAAATTGGCAAATAGATCGTTGAAAGATATATAGACCATACCAAGGAAGTTTCAACACAGATTATCAAGAAATGGATTATTAGCTTTGATCGTTAACACTGGTTTACCTCAGTTATTAGCTTAGAACGAATTACTAATTAATATCTGTAAAGTGTCTTTGTTTAGATCGGAAATTCAATACTAGCGAACTCGTATCACCTTAGATCGGACCTCAAATCCAAGGAGGCGAAGCTTATTATATTCGAACGGATTTCAAACCTTCAATATTGAACAAGTTTTAGTACATGAGAATGAATTCAAATTGCAACAGTCAAAATTTATTAGCTTAGAACGAATACCTGTGTGGTTTATAATTAAATTTAGCTTAGATCGAAAGAAATACCTGTGTGGATTTAATAAATGAATTTGTTTAGAACGGAATATATATATTTAATAACGGCGCATCTTAGATCGAATTTTCAGCCAACAGGATAAATTCTTTACCATTTTAGAACGAATTCCAAACATTCAACAGTTGATGACGTCATATTACCAGAGCTACGTTGCCAGGAAAAACCCATATCAATGATGAAGAATGCGAACGTCGGCCGAGCTACGAGAACCCTTATCGCCTACTATCAGTTACCTGCTTCATGAATACAATGGAGCTAGACGACGACGACGGAGTTATTTTAGATCGGGAAAAACCCAATGAATAAATCCTGTGTTGGCTTATCAAGTAGATAAATATTAGATCGAGACACCGAAGTATTTTATTTAGACGTGGGCAAAACCCAACGAATGAATTTTATCCTTATAATGTTATCTTTCAAAGCCCTTATATGGAATCATTACGTTGATATTTTAGATCGGTGGATTTTTCCAAACCTTGATAATGGAATTTTAGATCGATGACTCATATTAGCAATAAAATTTTAAATATCTTTTGATGACTAATACTTTAGAACGATGTATATACCTGCTGTAACCCTTGTAAAGGTGACGTTGAAATTCCAGAACTATGACTCAAAACTTAGAACGATGTATATTATATTGACTCAGTTAAAATTTTTGATCAATGACTAATATCCTTTGAAATCTGTACACTCTTTAGATGGATGATTCATTTTGATATGCTTAGAACGATGACAAATACAGTCGGATGACTTTAAACTATTTATGAATTGGCATGTTTTAGCAATGATTATTTAGATCGGCATTTTGAAATATTACACTACCCTATGTGGAAACATGGAATTTGTGCATTGTTTATCCATATATTAAAAAGCCCAATTGCAAGGGTAAACTTCAGTGAATGCATAGATAGCAACATTTGAATATTAGACGAATATTAAATCAGCTAGTTAAAAGCTTTTAGATCGATTAGTTGGAATTATTACTGAATTTTAGACCCGCTCATTAAAGCGATTATTGAGTTTAGATCAGAAATTTGAAAATTATCATTGAATTTTAGATCGAATGAATTGGAGTTTATTAAAACCTTTCATGGTCTCCAGTGGATCGAAAAATTGAAAATTATTGAATTTATTACACAGATCTTAGATGTGGAGTTTTTTAAAACCCTATGTGGTCTCCAAATATAGGCCTTCTAGATCGTAAATAAATATTTAAATTTTCAAACGATGCTTATTATGTATGCTATCTAATGCAACCATATCTAAAGGTTACTCTGTACGTACGCCAGGTGATCAGATACTGGTAAAATTCACTGAGGTTTGCGGGTGGTTTGTTTGAGTACAATGGTAGTCATCGGAAACGCGGGGCTATCAATTGGCTCAAACACGCCAGTGGGTATAGATGGGGTATGCGAAACGCTACCAAATCTATATCGCCGTAAGTCTGGAAGAGCTCCATACAGACTTACGCTCGCCATATTGGAGTAACTCCTATACTGACTAAAATTAGATGAATTTTGCTTATTGTTATAGAAGCTTTGAACGAAACGGTTACAAAATGACCCGTCATACAAGAAGATCGGAAAATATAGAAGAAGATGATAATTTAGATCAAAATAGAACGAATAAAGTAATTTATTGATGATTGAATTTAATTATTAGACGAATTATAATTGTACTTTGTTATCTCATTATACTTGATTTACACAGGAGTCTACTTCAAAAAGAGAATCTAATTCTGCCACATCGACATCCCTACCTGAAGGGAATGCTGGAGCAAAGGGTAAGCAAAATACAAAACGAGTCATAGATTTAGATGTAAATAAATTTAGATCGGAAATTTCAAATGAAAGCTTAGAACGTGAAAAAGATTTGAGAAAAAGGGCTATTAATTCCCTTTCTAAAACAAAACATGTACATAGAGCGGTAATATCTGATTCTGATGATAATGAGAATACAGTTAACGAACGTGAAACCGAAGCAAGTACTTCTGGTGTACCTTTAGATCGGCAAACTCAGCGACATAATACAACTCCGCTGTTATTAGTATCGGATCCTGAAAATCCTCATGTTATTCAGCACCTTGTTAAGAAGAAATCAGCTGGAAAATCTAGAAGAGTATCAAATTCTGAAAATTTAGATCGAATTGATATAAAATTAGAAAGAACTGAATCCTCAACAGATGAAGACTCAATCATTCCATTGCTTTATTGTCCAACGGAAGTACCATTTGATCAGCATAGACCGTTTCAAATCAAAATGGAGGTACCTGAGAACGAAATTCAAAAAGTCATTGTAAAAGAAATTATTGAGGCGAATAAACAGCTTCTTAGATCGGCAAAATTAGATCGTTCAATGGACCAGACCTGTTCAACCGAACCTGAGACCATTAGCGATGAGCAAACTGACTCTGATCGTTTTGAAGGTGAATCTGAAGAAGAAGATAAAGATTTTGTACCAGAAAATAGACCGTCTACCTTGCCACAGTATGTATCTGATGAACCTAACTCTGATTCTCGCTCAGAACCTGAAGAAGATGGAGACCCGTCATCACCAAGCTCGTCCAGTGACTCAGAAGACGGTATAGATGATAAAAAGCGTAAGAAAAAGAATAAAAATAGATCGAAACACAATAAAAAGAAGCTTAGAACGTCAAAAAGTACCGAAAAAGCTCAGTCATCGAGTATAACTGAATTAGAATTGTTTAAAATACATCAATTTAGAACGGTGGCTTCAAATGCCAGATATAAGTTAACAAAGAACGATTCATATGACAACTGGTATGCTAGATTCAGACGCGAACTAGAAGGAATGGGCCTTGATCCAGAAAAAGAAAATCAAACGAAATTAGATAATAATCATATGCTAAACTTGCTCATGATGAGAATCGACAAAATGTATGTAGATGAGATCGCACAGTGTAGAACGTTCAAGAAAGCCATCAATATTTTACAAGATGTTAGAAGATCGGAATCTAATCAATCATCTAGATCGATCAAACAACAATTTTCTCGGCTCAGATTATACCAATCCGAATCAATTTCAGAATTTTTCCAGCGTCTGCGTAAAATTAGATCGCAATATTTCACTATAGTTGGCAAAAACATACCAAAAGCGGACGTCTTTGACCAAATTGTACATGGCACAGAACGTATTTATCCGGACATCTATAATAAAATAGAATTTAGCGGCGGCTATCCGAAAACGAGTATTAGAGAGATAAAAAATTATTTGTTAAAACAAGAAGCTAGAGCGAAAGATATTCAACCGCAAAGAGCGAATTATTTCAAAAATAGATCGAATTCAAATGGCGATTTTAATAGATCAAGAACCAATTCAAAGAATGAAAAACCCTGCCATCGTTGTAATAGATATGGACATCGCAGACGTGAATGTACCTTTCAAAAATTTTGCTATAATTGCCGAAAAGAAGGACATTATGCCAAAAACTGTAAATTTCCCGATAAACGACAAAATAAATCTAGATCGTACAACAATTATAATAAAGGCAATAGATCGTATCAATCGAATAATAATCGATATAATCGTAATAAAAATGATGATTTTAGATGGAATTACCAGAATAATGACTCCTATCGTGACAATAATCGAAGCTTTGATCGTAATAACAATTATAATAATTCCTATCGTGGTAATAGATCGAATCGTGGAAATTATAATAACAACTTTGATCGTAGAAATAATTATTACAATAATGATCGACGAGCACAGCACCAAGCAAATTATCAAGATGCTGGACAAAATTTTAATAGATCGAATCAGAATTATCGTCGCGGAGGTAAACGCGGACGTGGATTTAATAAACCCGCTGAGAATGTTGATAATAATAATACTAGTAATTCGAATAATGCTAGCGATACTACTACAGTAAAAGAAAGTAAATAGATCGTTATTTATTTGTTTATTTACAGAAATGAAAAAATACCATGCTGAAATTGAACGTAACAATATATTAATTGCCAAATGTAATGCTGACATCAATGACAGCCAATTAGATCGAGCCAACCTTGCGATAGAAGACAGTGACAAACATTTATGCTTTATTGGCGATACTGGAGCGACATCACATTTCATAAAAACAGACCGTAATTTAGAAAATAAAGTAGAATGTGAATCAACAATTGATGGTGCCCGTGCTGACGCAAAGATGTATTCGAATGTAAAAGGAACGATTACTGGAAAATCTGTTTACTGCAACAATAAGATCGCTATACCTGACGCTATATACGTACCTAACATGGTAGATAATTTACTCTCACTACGAAAATTTGCGGAAATGGGCTACACAATTATATTGAACGATAGAAATGCTAGAATTATGGATGGAAAGAATTTAATAATGAAAGGAATTTATAGATCACCATTTTGGTATTTTCTTATAGATTGTAATTCATCAAGTGCTTTAGTAACTAGAACGAGAAATAGAATTTATACTATAGATCCAGTTGACAATATCGAAGAAAATGATTCAAGTGATAGTAGTGAAGACCTGGACCCTCCTACGAAACCAAATCCTTTCAAGAAACGCCAAAAACGAGACAAAATTGTATTCAACGTAGATGATATTGATGACTTAGATGAATACGACGAACTAGAAGTAAACTCAACCTTTACAAATGTAGAACGAGATAATGAAAATATAGATCAACGACTGTGTATAGATGATATTTTAGTTCAACATGAAATTCCTCATGACTCTTATATCCAGAGAAATGAGTTGATTAGAACAGAACCAAAAGACATGACCCCTGAAGAATTTCTCGAATTTAAATCACAATGTATGGTTTGGCACCGCAGACTTGGACACATGGAATACAAGAAAATGATCGAATTAAAAGCTAGAACGAATTTATTAAAACATGTAAAATTAGACCCACAAATGATTGAAAACTGTACAGATTGCAAAATTGCGAATATGAAGAAATTAAAATTTCACATACGTAGACGCAGAGCACTGAGACCGTTTCATACAATTCATTCTGATATTATTGGGCCAATTACACCTGTCTCTTACAAGAACAAATTTAAATGGATTATAAGCTTTGTAGACGATTATAGTAGATTTGCTGTATGCTATGTTATGCACAAAAAGAGCGAGGCGTTAAATTGTTTCAAATTATACCTAGACCACATCAGAAATATTACTGATTCAGAACGTAAACACTTAGTTAGAGTATTCAGATCGGATAATGGTGGAGAATACACCTCAGACGAATTTAGTGAATATTTAGAACGGAATAAAATTCATCATGCCACCTCAGAGCCAAAAACGAGCCAACACAATGGCACTGTAGAACGTTTCAATCAGACTATTGCTGGCAAGATTAGAGTAATGCTTGTAGATTCTGGATTACCCACTTATTATTGGGATATAGCTCTTGGAGCGGCTGTATACGTGTATAATAGACAACCTCATGCTGGAATAGATTGGCTATGCCCTTTAGAACGTGTTTTTCCGAAAATTCAGATTAATCATGATCAATTACGTAGATTTGGAAGCCTTGTATTTTTAAAACGGCAAAATGTTACATCCAAATTTGAACCAAAAGGAATGTATGGAATCCTTGTAGGATACACTCCAACTGGTTATAAAGTTATGTTACCAAAATCGAAAAAGATCATTAGAACGAAACATGTTAAACCTTATGAAGCCAGAACGTATAAACACTTAACCGGCTTACCTGCTGATGATTTAGAACCTGAAATGAACGAAAACGAATGGATTAAAGACTTTAGAACGATTTATAGAAGAAATGAAGATGGAACGCCTATGCCTAATAGACCTGTTGAGACCCCTACCGAAATCAAAGAAACGGAGGGAGTAAGTGAGCCAGAACCAGAACCTGAACCTGTACCCTCAACTTCGAACGTAATTCCGGCCAAAAGAAAACCTGGAAGACCTAAGAAAAGAAAACCCTCAATCGCGAGAAAAAGTCGGAGGGAGCGAAGAAAGCAAAATTAGAAGAAAATTTGAACGAAAATGAAGACACTGTAAAGATTGAAATTGACACTGGCGCAACTACAATTAAAGAACATTTTGAAAAAGAATTAGAACGACTTAGAGCGTATATTGCTTTAACAGCAGATAATGAAGATATTGAAACTTTTGCATTAATGGCTGGCTTAGTTGGAGATCCTATTACTGTAGAAGAAGCCTTATCTGGACCAGATCGTGAACATTGGGAAAATGCTATTGGTGAAGAATTTAAATCACATGATCGTCATAACACTTATATCTTTGTGAATAGACCGAAACCTGAAGAAAAACCCACAATTGTAGACTCGATTATGCTATTAAAAACTAAGATCGACACAAATGGCAGATTAATTTTCAAAGCACGATTAGTAGCTCGTGGCTATAAAGATAAACGATTTTACTCTCTCTCAGAAATTTACTCACCTGTATCTAGACTGGCTATGGTTAGAATTGCACTGAGCATAATAAATAAATTCAACTTAGAAGCTTACCACTTAGATGTTAAAACTGCTTTCCTACATGGAGATTTAGATGCTATTACCTACCTAGAAATTCCAAAATCGATGAATATAGATGAAGAAACTAGAAGAACGAAAATTTTACTCCTGAAAAAGGCAATCTATGGATTAAAGCAAAGTCCAAAGAAGTGGAACGAACATTTCAATAAAGTTATGAAAAGACTAGGTTTTAAACAAGATATCAATGATCCCTGTATTTATTGGATTAGAGATCGAGATTTTGAAGCATTTTTAATTTTGTATGTAGATGACATCCTATTTGCTGGAAATAATATACCTAGAATGAATGATTTAATCGATAAACTGTTAAAATATCTTGAAATCGTTAATCTTGGTGAACCTAAAAAATTTGTTGGAATAGAAATTATTAGAAAGAGATCGGAAAGAATTTATTACCTACATCAGAAAAACTACACTATTGAAATTTTGAAGAGATTCAATATGGCAAATGCTAATGCCTATCCAATTCCTATGATTTATCAAAACAGAAATGACAAAGAACGATTATTGACTGCACTACTTTTACAAGGTAAAGAACCATCAAATCGTAAAGAACGTAAAGCCTTAAAAAGATTGAATAAACATATACAATATGGTCAAGCACCTTTTCCTTATAGAGAAGCTATAGGCAGTCTGATGTACCTAGCCAATGGCACAAGGCCAGACATTACCTACTCTGTAAACATGTTAAGTAGAAAACAAGCAAGTCCTTCAAGATTAGATTGGGAGAATGTCAAAAGAGTTTTTAGATATTTAGTTGGAACGAAAAATTATGGCTTAGAATATCGAAGTAATGGTAGACCGTTAACAGCTCATGCTGATGCTAGTTATGGAGATGACGTAGACACTAGAAAAGCGACGACTGGAACGATTATTAGATTACATGGAGACATAGTTTCGTGGTCATCCAAACGCCAAGGAAATGTATCAACTTCGACTTGTGAATCCGAATATGTAGCTTTGAACGCAGCCCTACAAGAGGCAGTAGCAACGAATGCGACTTTGAATAGAGCGACTGGCAAAGAATATTTACCTATAGGACTGTTTGGAGATAATTCACCATCAATTCAATGTACCGAAAAACCTGGAGTTTCCTCTTTAAGACATATACCAGACATTAAATTTCATTACATTTTAGATCATGTTATCAATGAACGTGCCACAATAGAATGGGTTAGTTCCAAAGAACAAGATGCAGATATACTGACAAAACCTTTGACTGAGAAACCATTTACTCAGCTTAGATCGAGAATTGTTTCAAAAATATCCTGTGTGGAAATTTAGAACGGCTCCTGATATTATTGAAAACGATTTTACTCCAAATTGCACTTAGCCTAAATCAAGAATTACTGCTTAAAATATTCAAATATTGCTTAGATCGGGGATACAATCATTCTACTAACGTAATGATTAGATCGGCTCCTGAAACTGTTATTTAGACCGGCTCCTGGAGTCCTTGAAAGAATTACTAAGACCAAACAAATTGGATTAGCAAAAGTTAGATCGGCTCCAGTGATGCGAAATGTTATTACTTGGATCGGATATACAAAATAATTTTATTTTAAATTCGCAAAAATTAGATCGGTTCCTAGAATTCTTAATGGACTATACTATGATCGGTTATAATATCAAACACTGTCAAAAGTCGAACGAACATATTATCATCAATTCCAAATTGAAGAAGAACTCGAAGCTTAGATCGGTTATTCCTAGTTAGACCAACTTTGATCGGCTCGTATTTAATTCAAACGTCGGAAATCAAGATCTGAAATTGTCCAAAGGGAGCCATATTGCACTGGAAAGATGAAGAATTAAACATCGAAGGATCGCTAATATGAAAATTGTTTTTTTTTAGATCGATAAATTCAAAATGTTTAGAGTTAGAATTTTACCTCCCATCCAATAAATTGTAAATTTTTGCTCTTTAAAATAAAAGGAGGGAGTGTTAAACTGTATTTTGTATACGACATTCGTAGCCGCACTAGTGGCAACACTGCACCGCCTATCGGTTGTGGTGAGAGAGCGGCGCAGCTGTCTTGCTCGCTCTCACTTCGTTGAACTACTCGAACCCGTCCGCATCTCCGTCTGATACGTGACACTTGTACTTCTCACTCGCTCGTGTATACTTACGTGTGTTGTTCTCTCTCGTACTTAATACAGAGTTTATCCCACGTTACATTGGTGTTATTATTTATATTGGTATATTTGGTACGTATCCTACTACAAGTCTATCAGAATATTTATCAATGAAAAGTAAAAATCCATTGAAAGACGCTAGGATTTTTCATCAATCAAAACTTTCAAATTTGAGTAGACCTTGAGGTCAAGTAAAAATTCAGCAAACCTACAGAAAATCACCGAATTTCGTTGATCGCCAGATAAATTTTAATACCGATTCCCATTCGATAAAAATTTTGTGAACACAATCCACTGATCTGTAGTGAGAGATCCAACAATGGAGAAATCATTGAAAAATTTCATCAAAAATAAGTAAAACTCACTAAAAATTATCATTTTATAGGACTCAATAAAATGTATCAAATTTTATCCCCCCAAAAAAATGAAAATTGAAAAATTACCAAATCGTGAAAAATAAAAATAGAATTCATTTAAAATCGAAAATTCATTAAAAATTGGGCTTGCAGAAAAAAAACTAAATTCACGAAATTTACCAAGATATCATTTTATCCTCTGAAAAAGTATTGGAATAGGAAATTTTGCAAAATAAATGAGTCAATTTCGCCGATTGCTTTCTGTACGGCAAATTTACTTAACATTTTTTAAACCTCCAGTCCAAGAAAAAACAGATATGGAGACCTCAAAATGGAGTCATTTTCGAGAAAAACGGAGGTTTATTGCACCATCTGATATCACTACCTGCTGGGAGTACCGATCAATCCTCTAAAAAGTTCTATCTGAATTTCAGTATCTTCCTAAATCATTGATTTCTTAATTTCATGGGTACAACCTTTTGAGGGTTGAGAAAAAACAAATCGTGAATTTAAAGATTTTTTTAAATTTTTATAAAAATTTAAATTATTTACACAAACACCTCAAGATTGAGCCTTTTTTTTGATCTCCTTGAATTATTTTTGATGAAAATTTTTCAAAAATTTATGACAGTGTTACTCATTGAACTTTGATTCACGAAAATTTCATAAAATACAAGTTGTTCGTTTAGTGACTTGAAATAAAATGTAAGTAAGCTAAAATTTTTTTTGAAAATTAAAATAAATTTCAATTAATTTTTTTTGAAAATTTTTTCCAAATAAAATTCTATTGGAATAAAAAACAAAAACAAATGGAATGCAGTTTTAAAAGAGATGAGATTTGACTCAAAACTTGAAAATTTTTGAACGAAATGGCGGTAGATACTAATTTTTCGACATTTGAAATATGTGAGCATGGATGTAGAAAATTAGAAATCACCCTTGGAGATCAAAAATTAGTTTCTCCCTCGATTCTACCTGCCCTTTCCCTTTTGAAAGACTTAAAATCAGTGTAACCTAAAAAAAAATTGACTCCTCAGGGTGGCTTCTACGAAATATCCAGACTCGAATTTTACTTCTGAGATGAATTTGAATAAAAATTTGAAGGAAGAGATTTATCAAAAAACCTACATATCTCTAAAAACCCAGTCGATAGCAAGTAGAGAATTTGGAATTTTAGTTCCAACTCCAATCTACATAATTTTACCAAATCCTCTTTTGGAGATTCATCCAAAGTTATTTTAGAAGCTGATAAAGACCAGCAAATCTAGATCTAGACCACCATTTCAAAA
The DNA here is from genome assembly GCA_038380155.1 of Pseudococcus jackbeardsleyi. Classification (NCBI taxonomy): domain Eukaryota; kingdom Metazoa; phylum Arthropoda; class Insecta; order Hemiptera; family Pseudococcidae; genus Pseudococcus; species Pseudococcus jackbeardsleyi. The sequence goes on from CM076238.1 coordinate 43,607,911, forward strand.
TTTAAAAAAACATGGCGCGTCCAGTACGTAGAGTATTTTGTGAAATTAAAATAAAAGGGCCTTCCACGCAGTAGCTATGCAATACAAACTACATCTAAGTAGGTAACCTTGCTTAACATCTCAGCAGCGGTGATTCATTCAAGAAAAAAAACACAAAACATTAATTTTCTATCTACCTCTATATTTTTAATTACAGCCCAGAAACCGAAATTGATGAAAATGTCAGTTTGTGCTGTTGGAAAACTCTCTCCCATGGAAAAACTTTTAGCATGGTGGTTCATCATGACAAGTTGTAGGAGAAACGCACAGCCGAATAAATCGAGGAAATTATTTGAGAGAGTGCACAACTCATTTAATTTTTATCAAAATCTGAAAATATTTTCTTCATTATCTATCATAATTCTACCGACGCGACGTTTCTGAATAAAAAAAACTTTGCTCTTCACGATGACGCAAACCTCTCTCTGCTTCGCAAGTTTAAATTTTGAAAAATGTAAGTTATTACACTTCTGCTGTTGATTATATTCGATGACTGACTATATCAAAAGTTTTCCTCCTTCATCTATCCCAGATGAATTATTGAAAACGTTGAGAAATTAAAAATGAATTTTCATTTAGATAATTTTGCTCCTGAAATTCAAAAGTTAGGCAACATGCCTTTTTTAAAGTACTCATAATTTTTGGCAAAATTTAAAAGGAATGCAACAATTTAAATTTTAGGCTTAATTTTTCAAAAAAATATTTTAGGTTGACACTACGATTTGAATTTTATTGTTTTTGAAAAAATTCCAAAAATTGACAGGATTACAGTTAAGATTGGCGAATCTGCTCTCAAGCTGAAATTCGAAAATACCGATGAAGTTTGTTTTTTAGGGTCTGAAAACCGGTAAAAATTTTTACCTTATCCGTTTCCTAGCCCTAGTTATGGGGTAAAATGTTACTTTTTTCAATCTTTCCGTTAAAAATTTTTATTTCCGAAAATATTCAACCAAATTTTCTCAAATCTGCATGAGTTATACATTTTACAAAGGGGTATTATTGGGCCATTTAAAAAAAAAATCATGATTTTTTTAGTCTCCGTCTACAACGTAATATTTTTTTCAGAATTTTTTAGGTGGTAGAAGACCTTGAAAAATGCGAAAACTCATTTTTTTTTCACAGCGTTTTTCACTCATAAAATGGTCATTTTTGATGGAAAAATTTTTTCTTGTAATTATATCCCAAAATACGTATACTTGCCTGTTTTTCACTTCATTTTCATCTCTTTTTCGAGATTTTTGTGATTTCAAGTCCAAATAAGACCAGCGCAAGGCTCAAAATTGAATACTTACCTATCTCGCTTTCTTTGTGTACGAAATTATCATACAAAAAAAATGTTACCGATTCATGTTCAGCAGCTCAAACTACTTCAACCTACTCTAGCTGAATGACCAAAGCCTTCAAATTTTGGAAAATGTAGTTTTGGGTCGACAATTTTTTTTCTTCCTTAATGCATCAAAAGTAGGATTGTACACATTTATGTATGGAAAATATTTTGTTGGACATCGGTTAGGTCTCTCTACCAATTTCAGAGACGAAACTTCACTTTTGGTTTAGGAAGGTGGAATCCACAAATTTGCCGACACGAAACCCATAAAATTACTTACCTAATTTTTCGACTCAAAATTCTCCTCAAAACATGGACAAAAACCTCGGAGAAAATATAAAAAATTTGGCGACCAATATCTCTCAAGTTTCGTCTCCAACCAATTTTTTCCTTCATTCCAAATTCGAAAAAAATCGACAATTTTTGCTACGCATCAGCTTAAGGGATGCTTCATCTCCCACCTCCAAATTCATCTACCACATTTCCTTCTTATTCCTCTACTCGTTAACATCTCACGATTTCCTTATTATCAAAGTGTTGGTATTATTAAATAAATGAATTTCACGGAGCCGTATTCGTATAATTTATCGGCCGCGGAAAGGGAGCAACCTGTCGAAGAAAATTATTCGCCTCCTGTTATCTTCCAAACACTCCGGTACTTTTGAACGCTAATTTTTACAAAAATACACAAACTTATTAACTACAACGAGGTTTTCGTTTAAATTACGAAAAATACATGTCAACGCAACGAATGTTGAAACTTTTCTAATTAAAATATCGGGAGAAATTTTTTTTCTAATTTAAAAACCAATTGAATAAGGTGAACCTAAAGCATTTAAACTTTTGTCCCTTCTATTAAAAAGAAATATTAAAATGAAAGGTAGGTATATTAAAATCGTTGAATTACAGTAGATGTTGCAAAATTTCAAAGTTTCGTTGCGCATGAAATTTGTAAAATTCGTCGCGCTCTGCTATAAAACTGCAAAACATATTCAACCGTTTTCGCTTCTATTTGGATTAAAATTATTTAAAGTATTTTACTACGTACAAGAAATTTGCATAACAAAGATGCGGAACTAAAACGGAACTTGAAAATTATATCGAAGAGAAATAGGAGCAGTGTAACATAAATCGAAACCATAACAGATTTTATTACCGACTCAGAATAGGTACCGAAATTGAAGCAATGCTTCAACCAAAGCAAGCTGAAAATTCCTCCTTTTATCACCGTTAAAAGTTGCGAAAAAATTTATTCGCTACCGTGAACTCTATAAACACGCCATGTTTTTCCAGTTTCATCTGAAAATACTGACAACTTTTTTTTTTTTTACCCCGTCATTATTAATTTTTCAAATTATCTTTTGTTTTAATTAGTTCGCACCGACGACCGTTTCAAGTACGTACTTGCATTTGTGCGAACTTTATTCGCTCCTCTGAATAATACCGTTTACGGGTATCTACCTACTTCGTGTATTTTTCATTGTATGCATAAGCAAGACGGCGAATTTTGTTTAGAATAATACGTCGAGTTCGCGTGCGTGTAAAATTTTTATATAGAGGTGCCTCTGGATGGTATTTGTTGAGGTGGTTAATCAAATAAAGGTTTCTTTGAAGGCGAATTTTTCGAAAAAATTTCAGCTGATGGGGAATTAATTTCATTAAGTATCTTTTAGTGATCGATTGATGTACCTTGAAAACTATGTCTCCCACGAAAATCTCATTGGTTCTATCTGATAGGAAAATTTTCAATAGGTACAACTTTTTTTGGTCATTATGGCCTTAGAACCCTTAGTTTTCTCAGAAATCTCACTTTTTCGCGAGCAGGGCACAAAAAAATGTGATTTTTTTCACAGAATTTTGGAAAGAATGAGTTGTAACTTTTTTTCTAAAAGAGATCGATGTCTGCGGTTTGCGCCATTCGATTCACCGTAAAATTTTCCACAAGATTGGTCCAAAAAATTCAATTTTTTTCTAATGATCGTGTTTATTGCCTTCGAAAAATTCATTTTTTTGGCCCCCCCCCCCCCCCCCCCCCCCCCCCAAAAAAAAAATTGGGGTCAAAAAAATATTTCTTCCTTCATTATTTTTACAAAAAAAATCTAAATTTTGCAATCGGAACTCAAACACAAAAATCTTGTTGACCTGTAATAATATACTTTCTTCTTCAGTTTTTTGAATTTCTTCAAGGAAGGGCGAAAGAAGTAATGGCAACACTGCTAATGTCAAAAAATGGGAGGGGAATTAAAAAATTAAAAATGGCATGTATCTTCTGAACTGATTTTCTGAAGTTTGTAATTATGCCACACAATGAAAATTTTTCCACTTTTCACATCACACAAGCTCTTTGAGGCTTCTTACGAAAGTGAAATCTTTTTTTTCATTCCGATGATATCCATGCCTGACAGACTTTCTCAATCAAAAATGTTTTATTTTTACCACTTTCATTAATTTTTGTTTTCTACAATCTCAAAAATTGAACACAAAAACAAGAGAAAATTGAAATACGAAAAATTTATGAATCAACGCCCGCTACCTCTGCTACCCTCTGCGGGCGGGCTTGAAAGGTCCCTATAAGTTGATCAGCTTTTGATTTTCATTTTAGTCTTCGCGTAGATAAAATTTCTTCAAAAAAGTTTCTAAAATTTTCCATCAGCAAGGCATCATTTCGTCCTGATTTTCTTCTATCTTAAGCCCATCGACACTTTTACCACCGTAGACTTTCAGTCTGTATTTTTTTGTTAGAAGGCCGCGATAATTTAAATAAAAAAAGACGATTTTTGTTCCTTCGCAAAAAAGGAAAAGGAGAATCGGAGATGAGATTCAGCCTAAAAAATTTTTCATCCCTCTCCCACCAAACTTCTGTTTTCAACTTTGCTAAAAAAATTGATAAAAATGGAAACAATTTTTTTTGAAATTGAATCTAACGACATTATTCTACGTTTTTTACCTTTAACACTATTTTATGCAATTACATCCAACGCTGCAGAAATTATATTTCATCATGTTTCTTAGACAATTCTAAAGGAATGACGCTTTTGAAAAAAAAAAAACTCCTCCGCGATAATTTTGGGTTTCATTTGTCCAAAAAACATGTTTAATTTTTATGGCTTTTTTAAATCTGCTATAGGTATTTTTTCCCACTATTAAAATACTATTTCTTGAAATCCGAAATTTTAGTAAAAAGTAGGAATTAGACTGAAATTGGAAAATTGCCATTCGATAGTTCTCAATTTTGAATTCTTCTCTGACTCTGAGGAGTAAACTTGTAGGTTTAGGATAAAAATAATCCCAGAAACGGATTCAAGGAATCAGAAGAGATAAATTTCGATGTTCCAGTCGGTAAAATTGAACTTTTTTTCAAATTTGGTCCCATTTTCCTACCCTAAGAAGACTGTATTTTCGGTTTGGTGTCAAAATGTTTCCAGAAATGGATTTAGAAGCTTCGAAAACTTTTTACTTAGGTACATTAAAAAATTTTCGAGCATTTTTTTTTGATTTTTTTTCTTTTATTTTTCTGTTGTGGTTTGCAATAATTAAAATGGGCTCGTTTTCCCAGACGCAGAAAAAATTTGAAAAAAATCGGGATTCAAAAACAGCGAGAAATCGAATTGAAATATGATTTGGCTCTTCCCGCATGTGAATGGAAAAATATTTCAAACCCTGTCATATCCGACTCAAAAGACCCCAAAGAATAAAAATCAAAAAAAAATATCTCGTCTTTTTTACTGTTTCTTTGGTGCAATCTTAAAATTCAAGAAGGACATAATAAATGTCCCACCGGAAAGCCACTCAAAAATTTTAGGACGATTCAAGGTATAGGGGTTTTGAAAATGTGTTGATTTTTGCCTCCGAACAAGCGAAACAATGAAATTTTTGAAAATTAGTCTCCTCGAAGACGTTTCTTTACTTTAGTCTGGAGAGTAGAGAAAAGGCAAGGCAATATTTCGAATTTATGTTTTCGAGGACCCAAATTTTCCGAAAATTTCTCTGTCTTGCTATTTCTGAAGCGAAAATCACCATATTTTCAAAACTACTGTCCGAAATCGACCAAAACAAGTTCCAGGATGAAACTGAGGGGGTGTTACAGACGGGAAAAACTCGAATTTACACGATTCTGCTTTCATTTTACCCATGAGGGGGTGCCGCTTGAAAAATTTGCTGCCTGTTGTTTTTTAGTGCCTTTTGCACTATGTTATTATTTTTGAATAAAATCCAGGTTAATTTAAAAAGGAAAAAATCTTGATATTTCATGAAAATGTAGATAGTCACTAAGCCGAGTCTATACCTCCTTAGAGCCGTGCCAAGAAATTTTGGGCCCCAGGAGGAAATGTATGAAAGAAAAAAAGGTCTTTCAGGTATTTTTAACACCGATATCCGACGCATTTAGATGGTAAATTTCTCGGCCGTTTTTTAAAGATAGGTACCTCACCCATGACAAGTCCTAGCGAGCTTCCTAAAAAAACAGGTTCGGGGGACCCTTCTCTGCACAGACCTACATTCCTTACTTTTCTCATGAATTTTAGCCCCCTTCTAAAAAAAATTCTGGTTGCGCCTGTGTCCCACTCCGTAATTATTTTCATCTTCGTCAATTTATATTAAGAATGGGAAATGATTCTGACAAGACACCTATTTCTCCAATCAATAATTTGTACTTTATGACCCAAATTGATCAGACTTTTCAAATGATAATTCAAGAATTCTATTCAATGATTTATTTTAATCAGGTACCTCCTTCGACACAAATCGAAATCCAATTTAAAAGTCCATCAGTGTATACCGATATATTATTCATTTAAACGTTTTTCATCTCTTCGGCCATTTTACTCCATGGGAAAATACCCTTTTCATTCTACAACCACGCTTTAGTCTCCATAGTCCATTATAAAAATATATCACGAATTACAAGTTATGAAATAAAACTTACCAAGAACAGGGACGACAACAACAACACCAATGAAAACAGCACTGTTTATTGGTGGAAGATGAGTTATTGATTGTATTTGGTCCAGAAGGCGTTGAACCGATGGCGTTGTTGTTTATATTTGTTGGTGGAGTGGCGACAGTCCGTGTCGTATGCAGTGAAGTTCCGCTACCAATTTTTCTCAGTCGACAACCAGTATTATCTACACAGTCACTGGACGACGACACAACTGTGGACATCTGAAAAATGAAAAAAAAATCATTTGTCAATTTACGGTTTTAGAAAACTCAAATTCATCAATAATTGGTTCAAAAACGAAATCATTGGGTATTATAGTCCAGGCAAATTAATATTGAAATAGGGTGAAAGTGGAAAAAATTTAGATCAGCGATTTTTTTGCAGGAATGTGTTCAGAAGGGTCCCAGTAGTTACCAAAAAAAACCCAAGAGCCCCAAGTCCGAGGGAAAATATTGCAGATGGTATTCATTTTAAATGAGTTTTCTCCCTTTTTACATTGTAAGAATCATTCATCAACAGTTTTCAGTTGTTGAACACGTCTAGACTGGGGATCTTCATTTTGAACTGTGTTTTTTTTTTCTGGTAGGTAGAGGTACCCGCATAATGATGGTCGAAGTTACGTTTTTAATGGCTGGAATTTAGTATGGGCGATGGAAAATTAATGAAAATAATGTAGAAAAAATAGTTGGAAAATCATGAGACACAGGTGTGTCAAAGGAAAAGATCTTGATCCTCCTGATTTCTCATTTATAAATCAGTGAAAATCATTGAAAATATCTGGAAAGCAGCTTCAGAATTCCAGTATAGTAATAAATCAATAAAAGAAATCGCTGAAAGCAAACAGTGAAAATTCGCTGAAATAGCAGTAAAATCTCTGAAATTCGTTGAAAACCCAGCGAAATTCATTGAAAAATCAGCGAAAATCCGCAGAAAATCAAAACATTTTGCTGATTTTTCCTGTGCTGCAATTCTGATTATTCATCAGTTTTCACTGATTCAAAATGAAAGAGTGGTATCTGGAAGATTGAAAAAATTGAATTTTATATTTCATTTTTTTTTTAAAAAACGAATGTTTGACAAACTGAAGGTCATTTTTACTTGATTGAACTAAATTTTTTAGAGTGGGTGCTGAGTACCTGCAGAAAATCGAGGGAATAAATTTTTTTGAAAGTTGAACACAATATTTCTAGCGTGATTTTTTGAAAATTTGACCGTGAATTTAAGGGCATGAGTGTTGAGGAAATGAAATAAATAGAGAAAATAATTTGAAATTTCGTTAGAATCAGAATCTCTGGAACGCAGAATAATTATTTAAATTCAGTTCCGCATAAAGAATGAGAAAAATATGAAGTTGTAAAACATTTCATCCAGGAAAAAACTGAAGTCATATGATAAAAGGGTATTTTTCACGAATTCGACGTTAGCTTTTTCGTTTGGTCATTTTTCCCGCGCAAAATGCTCAAAATTTGAAAAATCCACTTAAAAAAACAACATTTTTGTACGATTTTTCGCAATTTTTGGCCTTTGCTGCATCAAAATCGCCAACACTGAATACGTCTCATAAATCTACGTTAGAAAACACGTTTTTTGGGATGTTTTCAAACGAGAACTTCGAATGGCCAGAAAAACATGAATATGAGCATCATAATTTTTTTAAAAAATTTCATAAATACATCTCTACGAGACGTATTTTTGTGCCAAAGAACAGAAAATTTCCTTCAAAACCGTTGGAATTAAAAATTTCTGAAAATCGGGTAATAAAATGGCCATAACTCCGAAATGGAGGCGGTGGGAAGGGGTCAAAAATTTTTCCAGATTTTTTTTTACTTCAAGGGGTATCATGGGGGTAAAACGAAAATCCAGCCTGAGGCCAAATTCACCCTTTATCCGGCCAGGCCCTTTTGAATGAAATGATAATTTACTGATAATTTTTAAATAAATTTTGCACAATCGGAGAAATAATTAGATCGCAAAATGAATCAAAAATTCCAAAATGATGAAATGTCCATTCGAATTGGATGACATTTTTAGAGTTTGCAAGTAACAATTTTGATTACTAAAATTCTGCACACGAATTTTCAAAAAAATTCATACAGTAAGATGGCGTAGATCGATAAAAAATGGTAAAGTCCTACAGTAAATCACCAAAATATTATTTGGCTTCAATTTTCACGAATATGGGTACTTGAGAAAATCACGTCTTTCATTTTTGTTTTATTTTCGTAAAAATTGAAAAATTTTCGTTTTTTTTTTTTTTAAATAATAGTCTAAATAATATGAACTGATCGTCCATATCATCAATATTGAAGTGACACACCTTTAGAAAAAAAAGTCTCAACATGAATTTCCATTGAAAAACGTAGAAATAATGGATAAAATATTTTTAAAAAAAATGAGTAAATTTTCTTCCCTGTGTTCAAATTGAAACTGAAGGACAATTTTAATCAACCATCAATTTTGGAAAAAATTACGAGATTTTGAAAATTTTATTCCAAACGTCAAAATTGAAGATGCAAGCACCTTTAAAAAAAATGACATCAAAAATTAAAAAATTTTCTTTTCATGATTTCGATGTTTAAATTTAAAACTGAAGGAAAAATTTTGACAACTTTCGATTTTAGAATGAAATGGCGAGGCGAATATATTTTGAGAATTTTTTTGAAGAAGGGATCAATTTTCATATTAATTAACTGTAAGTAAAAGAAAAAAAATTAATTAGGTATAATCTCAACATTTGTTCAATTTTCAATCAATCATTTATTCCCAAAATTAGGTAATTTTTTCTGAGGAATTCTTTGATCTAAAAAAATTTAAAAATAAAAAATCATCGAAATAAAATTTCATCAAATTTTTGAGACATCACTCCGTCCCACGAATAAAAATAATTCTTGACCCAGATTTATAACAACAGAGCATTAACCTCCTTAATTTAAATAAAATGGAACGTGCTCATTACTTAAACTATCCAAATCTAGCGTATCGAAAACCACCCACGAAACACCCTGTAGATTCAGATACATTCTTTTCTATACCCGGCCAATAAAACTTTCAACTACCTACAACGAAATCCAAACCAAAGCTCAAATCAAGCGAACATGTCATTTTCGCATATTATACATACACGGAACACTTCGACGTTATTTTTTTTACTTACATGGAAACCGAAAATATAATATTGTATTTTTCATTTACCAGCGTAATTGGTGTAATAAATTGCAAGAAAAAACTTGGCAGTTGTTCATTTTCTATGGAGAACTGCCTCTTCATGCGCGTACTCGGCGAGTAACTTAAATGACCCTATATCTGTAAAAAGCCCGACTTGAGTACCTGTCTTTCATCATTTATGACAGCGAATTTAATAAATTTTCTGCAACCTGAAGATGGCAAAATTTTTCGAATTACATACCATATATCGCTCTCCTGTATCTTGACAAAAACGAGAGAAAAAAAAACCTAACAACTTTTCGGGTGTGCTTTTTCCCTCAAATTCATTGCTTTTATTTCGCGTTGAATACGCAAACGAGTTATGGCACAATGTTGAAATTAATAGTTGGAAAATAATTATCTCGTAACTTTCGAAATAACGTGTCTCAACGGTCAAAAGTCAAAATTCAATTTCAAGCTAACACACCCAAAACATTATTAAAAAACTTCTCGTTTGCTGTACCTATCGGATCGTGAGTAAATGAAAGGAGTTCTCGGTATTTTCGACTAAAAGTCACGTACCTATTTAACTTCTATATTATTTTTGCCTTATTACTTGAATATTCGGATTAATTTTTCACCCTTCGACGCCTCCGTAGATTTTTTTCGCCCCTCGAATTACAAAACGAATGATTTATTTCGAAAACGTACTCGTAGGTAAGGATTGCAATGAAAAAACACTTTTCATCCTCGACAATGCATCGACGATTAAAAAAGCTCGATTATTATTTTCACTCGATGTCTCGTTTAATTGGACGATGGAAAAATTAACGATTCGCTCGATCGATATTTCCGCCAGGTACTCCAGTGACTTTCGAAAGCGTGCGGTTTTACATTAGGTACCGTTTCAAAAGTTATTTTACTTTTGCACAATAAGCATAAATTAAAATGACACGACGGCACGGTCTCTCCATTAAAAGCATATAAATTAATGATTATTTACATAGTAATTATTTGCCACTGTTATCATCGTGTTTTATTTGTATTTTTGAAAAAAAAATTCAAGTAGACATACTTTGGTTAATTTTTTATTTACCTACTTTTTTTTGGGGGGGGGGTGAGAAAATGACACTCAAAACGAGTAGAATAATTTTTAAAAAAAAAAAACACACTCTACGTAGTGAAAAAATTATAAATAAAAAAAGCAACATTTTTATCTCAATTTCATTAACGTATCGTGTTGCAAACTTATGATTTTATTTACCGCATAATGTTCGTATTAAGTACAACCTGATATCGATAAAGGCGGGTCTTTTTCGCCGAAAAATTTACCTACCTCTCTGTTTCATTAATGTAATAGAAAAATTACCAATAAAAACGACCAAATTGTTTGCGCAATACTTAATTACTTAATTGAAAACATTGACGTTGGAGGAAGACAATTTTTATTTAGTAATTAATAAACATGGAAGCGAAAATTTTCCATCTAGTTCCTATTATCGAAAAAAAAAGTAATTTAATTAAAATTTATTGTTGGTACAAGTAATTTGAAAATTGTTGATTTTTCCCCCTATTGACGATTCACAAACGTAATATTAATTCATCTTTATCGTTGCTTATACGTGGAGGTAAAAATTACGGAGGGAGTTGGTTTTGATTTTTCATAATTTATCAAGTACCTATTTATAGATAAATCAAACGAAGGGAATTTTTTATTCCTGATAAAAATGAACCTGAAACGAATGATTCATTTGGAAATTAATATGTATCGACTAAGGTGTGATGAATTTTTTTCTCCGAATTTTTCAGTCTAATTGAGATGCAGAAAAATTACGTTTGAGGAGATAAAAAATGTGTAGGTACGATGTAAAAAAAAAAGACTTGTTTTAAAATATTCGAAATTTTAAAAAACATTAATATTTTCACGTTGAAAAGTTGTTTAAAAAAATCTTATTAAAATTAGCTCATGAAGTAGACTATCCAGAGAATGCTTCAAAAAAAATCTTATTAAAATTTTAGCTCTTGAAGTAGAGACTATCTAGAGACGGGTTTAAACCGAAAATACCTTTCGAGGTTGTTTTCTAATCTGTAATCCTTTTTTTTTTTTTTTCGGAAAATGTAACAAGTATTTAGGTAAGTATGGATTTTTTTTAGTTTCGTCTAATTTTTGAAGTGAGTAAGAAAAAAAAGTTTATACGAAATCTCAACATATCGATTCCAATATCAGTTCATGGATTTTTTTTTTTAAATATTGGAGTTAGGATCAAAATGAAAAAATTTTGATTTTCTGATCGTCAATTTCAGTGATATTTTTTCTAGTCTTTGAAATTCCTAACCATGTGTTTTAATCGTTCTGAGTGCTTGTATGAATTTTTAATCAGATTTTTCAACAAAAAAATCATTAAAAAAGAGTCAGATTTTATAAGTTGAAAAAAAAAACAATTTCCTAATTTTTTTGAAATTCTCATAGCTTTATTATATTTTTCTGGTATGAATAATTTCAAGTTATTTTCAACTCGAAGGTGACACGGTTCAAATTCTTGATTCCAAGCAAAATTAATGAATATGATTAAATTTTCACATCAAATGTTTGAAATTCATACCAGAAAAATATGATAAAGTTATGAGAATTTCAAAAAAGTTAGGAAATTGTTTTTTTTTTCAACCTATAAAATCTGGCTCTTTTTTAACGTTTTTTTTGTTGAAAAATCTGATTAAAAATTCATACAAGCATTCAGAAATTATAAAATTATGTGAGAAAAGGGCTGAGCAATTTGAGAGACAAAAAAAAAATGAGAGAATGAAGTCGAAATTAAATGAGCCATTTTTTTGACAATTAAAATGAATTGTGATTAATTTTTTGAAAATTTTTTTGTTGCAGTGTTGCCAGCTGAAAATCTTAAATCGAAATGTATTGGCAGTGCTGCTATAATTTTTTCTCTTGATTTCATCAAAATCTATTCTTCAGGATCAAAAAAAGTTTTCGTTCGATTTTGAAGAATTTGAGTAAGTAGGTAAGTGGTATGAATTGATAGTACAAAATTCAAAAATCATTAAATTTGGAAATTTCTCAATTGTATGTAGAAGCCAAAATGTGGAATCAAATTTTAAGATATTTGAATCAAAGAAAAAAAGTGGAGAAGAAACTCGACAGATTGTAATTTTTAAGGTTATCTACTTACCAGGATTCTATCTAAAAATGACAAAAATTGGAACTTTCTCAAAATCATCCCCATTTATACCTAGGTATATGCTTCAAAAAAATTACTCGTGGTGTGGGTTCAAAAGACAGGACAGAGATTAGAAAGATAATTTTTGAATGATAAATTGGCGAATGTAAAGTCAAAAAGCAAACTTTTTCAACTTCTTGATTGATTTTCATCGGGATTAAAAAAAATAACTCTTTCCTGAGTTTTTTCTTTATTTTTTTCCTTTCTTCTTCTGTCTGAATTGGACTCCTTAGTCCATGTTTGCGTATTTTTTCTCTCTCAAAATTGAGTAAAAATTCAATCAAAATGATGGGTATATTTAATAAATACCTATAACAGTACCTACCTAGTAAAATTCAACCAAACATCTAACTTTTTTCGTAATAATTTTGAAATTCTTCCATTCCCTCTCTGCCTGCATAATTCAATATTTAAAAAAAAATCATGATTTGCTTTAACATGCCATAAGCAAAATTTCAAAATCTCTCATCCGAAAATAGTCAAATACCTACGTTCAAATGAATCTAGGTACTTCAAAATTACAATTTCCTCGTTTGAAGTACCTGCCACAAAAACAAATTTCCCTTACAACCCGAAATAGGGAACTACGATGTACTCAACTGTCGTAGGTGTTTCCATGATTTACGTCATCTAAGAGACTAATATGAAGTCCAACAGCAACAAAAAATATAGCAAAGGCTAGAAGGAGGTAAGGAAACTATTTATAATAGACATGTGTCTCAATTATCCTCCCTTTCACTTCCCAAATTTGATGCATGTAAATATTTTTAAAAACATTCTTCTCAATCAGAAAACTATTTCAAAAATTAATTTTCTTTTCGAAATAATATTTTTTGATAAATAAATCATCATTGCTATGTACTTACTTCAAGAAAATACATATTTTTCAACGTTTTTAAACGTAAAATTTCGAAAATTTCGCAAATGGAAAAAGACTAGATAATTGTAACTTGTATTTTGCTAATTGCATCGTATTTACGTAACACTAAAAATGCATCGTATTTGATTAAATGCCAAAATTAAACGAAGGAAAACATCACGGAAGAATGAAATGGCTTCGTGTAAATGAAAAGTATGCACTATATTTGTATAACACATCAACAACGCTCTAGAATTAATAATTTTGCATACACCACACCATAGCTCCAACTGGACCAATTATTTTTTATCAGCCAAGATGAGCTAATTCTGTATCTGAAACGTTATTTTATCTAACTACGATAAGGAGGTAAGCGGAAAGCAAGTAGAGCACCTACGTAATAATTATTCGTTTTATTTCATTTACACCTTATTTTATCAAAAAATTCATTTTATTACAGTTAAAAACGATAAAAAAAATTGTATAAAAATGCTAATCTATTTTTTTCATCGAAATGACTTGATTGTAATCGACAACAATTTTATCTTCTTTTTTTTTGGGGGGCGGGGGAGGGAGTTTGAAAAAGAAAATTCATCGGATATAAATATTCGAAATAAAGCGGAATTTGCGTAAAATAAAAAATTAATCAATCTTCGATTTTTAAAATTATTTTCGATTTCATATTTTTATCAGGTATTACATACTTACTTTTTGAACTTTCTTTCAATTACGTAGGTACTTACTTATCAAGTTGGAAACTTGAAAATTTATAAGAATTCAAAGTTAGAAATTTTTTTCAATTTTCAATCGGAAAAATTTCATGCTTACTGTTGGAAAAAATCGGAGAAAAATTTTAAAATTAAGTATTCGAAATAAGTAATTTTTAAATTGGAATTTTCTAAAATATGAAATTGTAAAAATAGGTAACGAAATCGAAATCAGAAAAATGTTTAGGTAAGTACCTTACTAAAGTTTTTTCCACCTTGAAAATTTTTTCCTACTGAGGGAAATTAAAATTAGACATTTGTTGGAAAAAGTTTAGGTAATAATATTGGATAGAAGCTTTGAAATAAATTTTTAGAGATATTAAAAAAGTATAAGAGTTTAAAAAATTTTAACTTTGAATATTTTTGGACTTGAATCGTTGAAATCGCATTTTCGATTACGTAAGTAAATGATTTAGAAGGTAGTGGTACGTACAGAATAAGACGTTTCAAACGATTTTGAGTCATTTTCGACCGCAAAAATGCTCCAAAAATTTCCAACTCGTTGTTATTTGTTGAAAGTTTATTAGTTTTTCAAATTAATCAAAATTTTTAAAATTTTAGTTATTTGTTTAAAAGTGATCATTAAAAAAATAAGATGATGAAATTTTAAAAATCATCAAGTTTTCTAAACATTGTCAATTTTGTAACTGTGACTTACGAGTAAGTATAATATTATCAAGTTTGCAAATTTTTCATTACTTCATTTGTTTTTTTTTTTTTTTTTAGCATAGGTACTCAAAGTTTTTTTTTGTTGAAATTTTTCAGTTTTTCAAATTGTGGCAACTTTTATACTCCTTTCAATTCTCAAGCATTTGTTCATCAGGTTGTCATTTTTTAAAAACCATCAATTTTGCAAAATTGGTAAATTTTTTAAACATTCCATTTTTTTTCAATTTGTCTATTTTTTGAGGGGTTCTTAAATTACCAAAATTTTCCAATTTTTTCAAAATTTAATTATTGATGCTTCAAACTGTGTCAATTTTTAAAATTCCATCAATTTTTTTTCAAGTTTTCGAAGTTTGTAAATTTCATGAGAGTAAGTAGAGGTACGTAGCTACGTACTCAAGTTTTCATATTCTTAAAATTCCTTCATTTTTTTGAGTTTTTAAAAGTTTTTAAAATTGATAAATTCGTCATTTGGTCAAAATTTAAAATTGTACCAATTTTCTAAATCCGTCAATTTTTCAAAAATATATATATATTTTTAAATCAAGGTACGGAATTCTTTAGATTTTGTCAACGTCTTGATTTTCGCTGATTTTTTTAAAAATTTTGTTGACATTCTTTCAATTTTTTTCAATTTGTTCAAAACTTTTTCTTTTATTTATTAATTTTTTTAAACTTTTATCAGGGTTTTAAAAGCCATTAATTAATCTTTTGAACTGTGCTATTCTTTCAAAATTTCTCGAAATTTTAAGGATCTAGGTATGTAGATGTACTTGTCCCATTTTCTAAAATTCATTAGATCATTTTCCACGAATTAATGATTCAAAAAATGAATACTCACATATTTCGAGATATCGAAAAAAAAACCACGAAAAAACAGATAATCATCTTGAAATTTTAATTCTGAGAAATTTTTGCACTGTGTTCAAATTGAAAAATTCCAAATCAAAAAACTACCTAATTCATCATTTTCAAGTTCAGAAACTGGAAACACGTAATATTTTCCTCCAAATTTTTCCGACTAGAAATAATTTTCACAAAATTTCTCGACTAAAAAACGTCTGAAAAGTATATCACTCCTTGCCACTTCGCAACCTTGCCAGATTGCAATCGAACTCGAGGGGGTTTCGGGCTGACATTTGATCAACGAAACAGATTTACGATATGGGACACGGCGAAGGTCACTTCTTGGAAAATTCGACATCGAGTTAACGAGATTTATACCAACTCAACGTCGGTCATTTGTCATACAAATGCAATAATTTATTCTATTTTTTTCAAATTTATAACCCAAGTCTCCGATACGACCGATGTAATCGAATGAAATTACAAAGCTCATTTCGCGAATACGTTGAAAGGTTACGTTACGTTAACTGCGGGTTACCTATGTAACTGTCGGACGCGAGAGCTTTTTTTAACCCCCCTTTTTTTTTAGACGATTCGATTAAAAAGAATACCACGTATTAGTCATATACAGGTATTTCACACGTAGGTAAGTATTCGCTTTAATATGCATACAAAAGATTCATTTTTCCGTGAATATCTCACATGGAATAAAAATGTAACAGGTCAACCAACCTAAATAAACGATCGATATTGGCCGAACACGAACTACTTCGTTTCTACACACAAAGAGCAACAGCCTTTTCAAAAGAAGCACTCGGTGTACACGTAATTTACCATTCGATACTAACTCGACGTCGGTAACCGCCCATGTTTAAACAGCTACCAATCCTCCTCTTAATTTCCCATAATAAGTACATATTTTACTCCATTAAACCATAGAGGTACCTTACGTACTACCATGTATACGAAAATTGATACTAATTTTCGGGTTTCTTTCGTTCCTTACCTAAGCCGAAAAAAAAAGCATTGTTCGAAGTTCATAAGCAACCGTGCACGTAATATCCATCGAATCGATCATAATTTCATCCATCAAACGAAAAATAATTTATGTATGTAATTTATAATTTAAATCCACAAAAAACTTTCGGTGTACAACCGACGCGCGGCTTTCTGCTAACTTCCTCTAAATCTTATTCTACTTTCCTTTATTATACTTTACTTACTCGCTAATGACTTTATGTTTTTGACAACTTTCACAAGCTACGCGATGCATACCTTATGTAAAACAAGTACAACGCCGTAAACTTTACAACCTTTGTAAATGTTCAAATCTCAATGAAATGAAATGATGATGTTGCCTCGACGTGATATTTATAGCGCAACGGGTCTTTTCTTTTTCCCCATCTGTTTTTCGCGCGTAAAAAGCAAAAAGCAGCTGGTTAAAAATGAATACTCGAATTTGAATTTTTATCTGAGAGATTTTAATAAATTACTCGTTTTTTTTCAATTTTTTCGAGGTGGTAATTGAAATTGGTTTTTGCGTAGATTGAAATTGTGTTTAGGTGAAAACATAGGAGTACCCAAAGAGTGAGTTCAGGGGGCTCGAGCCCCTCCCTTAATCTCAAAGAAATTTTCATTGTAAAAATATAAAAAAGTGCATTTTTCTGTTTTTCAAATAGTATTTTTTTCAAAAAAATTTCGCCCTCGCTTCGCTCGGGGAGCAATTTAATCATTTTCTTTAAACTTTGATAATTTTTGACCAATTTTTCAGTCAAAAACCGCCAATTTCTCGATAAGTTTCCAATTCGTCGGAAAAATTGATTTTTTGGACTGAAAAGTCAGTAAAAATGACTAATTTGAAATTTGATCCCTCCCCCTATTTTTCTCAAACTCTCAGTCCCTCTCTTAATTAATTTCTGGATGCGCCTATGGGTGAAAATTCGGAAAGATGAAGAGCTGGAAATCGTAGATATTGAGAGAAAAGGAACTGGTCATGGAGCATCTAGAGAAAGTTCCATAGCTAAAATTTCATTCTCTAAAAATAACTTGGAAGGGAGTTATGAGGGGTTGAATTTCGAAAAACTGCCTAGTGGGCTAAAAAAAAGGCAAGAATTTAAGTAACGCGCTTCCGTGTAGAATTTGGAAGATAAATTTTATTCCGAGAATTATTCTCGGTATTGGTCGTCTTTGGATGAGGTATGTAGTAGCCTGGATTCGCATGTAACACCGGCGGGAGGGGGTGAATTTCCACTCAAATCATATAATGTGAAAAAAAATTGAAAAACTGAAATAACTATCGAAATTTAAACTCCCATAATTCTTTTCAAGCCAACTTCAATGGCTGAAATTTTAGCTGTGAAATTTTCTTCAAAGTCCAGGAATTCTTACGTCATTTTTGAGCAGTTTAGAATTTGCTGAAGTAGTTTTCCAATTTTTTTCCTCGTAATTTTCTCAACTGATTTTTTTCTGATGTTATTCCTCCAGCACGATTCATTTTTTTTCTCATAATTTTCTCACTTGAAATTTTTCTGAGGTAATTGTTCTCCACTGAAATTTTTTCTGTAGATTTTTTTCATTGTTGAACTTGCATCTTTTTTGAAAAGAATGATTTCTGTTTGATTGACGTCGTAAAAAGGGTATGGCCGGGTTAGGGGTGAATTTGGCCCTTGCTCCGATTTTCACTTTAACCCCCTTAAGTGGTGCCCCTTGATGTAAAAACATTCTAGAAAAATTTTTGACCCCCCAACCCCCTCCCTTTCGGAGATATGGCCATTTTATTGGCTGATTTTCAAGAATTTTTAATTCCAACGGAAGTGAACGAAATTTTCTGTTCTTTGGCACAAAGTTACATCTAGTAGAGGTGTATTTGTGATAATTTTTTCAAAAATTTTGGTGCACTTCTTCATGTTTTTTCGGCTATTTGAAGTTTTCAATCGTGAAAAACACCATATAATCGAAGAGCGACCACCCTGGAAAAATTACTAAAAAACGTATTTTTTACGTAGAATTTCGCTGTGCATTCGGTTTTGGCCGATTCTTTGAACTAAGGGCCGAAAAATGCGAAAAACCGTACAGAAACGTTGTTATTTTAGCAAATTTTTCAAATTTTTAGCGTTTCATACAGAAAGAAAAGGTCAAATGAAAAAACCAATACCATATTCGTGTTCAGCAGGTCAAAATACCCCGATAGACACCCTTTTTGCAAGCGTTTTGCTTGAATTTTCAAAATTTACTTTTTTCACTGATTTTTCATGGTAAAAAAGCTGGAAAATGGTGAATTTCGAAACCTCGAGTGAAACAATCGCGAAAAGAGTGTTAATCGGGGTATTTTGATTTGGTTTTTCATTTGGTTGTATCTCTTGCATCAACACCCCCTCCCCCCATGATATAATCAATAATACTAATGAATTAATTTTGTGAGACGCAGTAAGATGTCAGAATGAAAATTGAGAATTTGAAAACGAATCCAATCATCGTTTATGCTCTGCTCTTGATCTCGTGAAATTTTTTCAATTTCGATCTTCTAAGTTTCTGCTCGTGAAAAATTTGCAAAAAGTGTCTGTTCAAATTCTGGTGACGCAGCATTGTAGGTATCCCTTTGGCACGGTTCAGTGTCAAAGACGAGGAGGATTCGTGGAAAAATTTTTTTTCCACCACTACACTTGAACTATGAGTGGCTGTAGTTTCTCTAACGTACGTAAGTGCGATATACATAGCAATTTGGCATACGTATGTAATGTGACTCTATCTAAAATCGGAAAAATTCAATTTCTAACTAATTTTGGGTCGTAGAATAAGAATATTGCATTATTAATTACTTTGCATTTCAATTTTATTGCTCAAAAGACCCGATTTAAACTTAAAAATGGTGAATTTTCAGGGAAGAAATGACCAAATGAAAAAACCAATCCCATATTCGTGTTCAGTGGATCAAAATACCCCGATTAACACTCTTTTCGCGATTGTTTCACTCGAGGTTTCGAAATTCACCATTTTCCAGCTTTTTTACCATGAAAAATCAGTGAAAAAAGTAAATTTTGAAAATTCAAGCAAAACGCTTGCAAAAAGGGTGTCTATCGGGGTATTTTGACCTGCTGAACACGAATATGGTATTGGTTTTTTCATTTGACCTTTTCTTTCTGTATGAAACGCTAAAAATTTGAAAAATTTGCTAAAATAACAACGTTTCTGTACGGTTTTTCGCATTTTTCGGCCCTTAGTTCAAAGAATCGGCCAAAACCGAATGCACAGCGAAATTCTACGTAAAAAAATACGTTTTTTAGTAATTTTTCCAGGGTGGTCGCTCTTCGATTATATGGTGTTTTTCACGATTGAAAACTTCAAATAGCCGAAAAAACATGAAGAAGTGCACCAAAATTTTTGAAAAAATTATCACAAATACACCTCTACTAGATGTAACTTTGTGCCAAAGAACAGAAAATTTCGTTCACTTCCGTTGGAATTAAAAATTCTTGAAAATCAGCCAATAAAATGGCCATATCTCCGAAAGGGAGGGGGTTGGGGGGTCAAAAATTTTTCTAGAATGTTTTTACATCAAGGGGCACCACTTAAGGGGGTTAAAGTGAAAATCGGAGCAAGGGCCAAATTCACCCCTAACCCGGCCATACCCTTTTGAGGGAAAAAATTGAGTTGAAAAAATCCAGAGAAATAAAATTTCAGATGCGAAAATTTTGAGAAGAAAATATTTTTATGACGTCAATCAAATGAAAATTATTCTTTTTAAAAAAGATGTATGTTCAACAATGAAAAAATTCTTCAAAAAAATAACAGTGTAAAAAATTGCGTCAGAAAAATTGTTGTTGAAAATAATTTGGTCGAGGAAAAATTACGTCAGAAAAAAATTTGGTCGCGGAAAAATAACATCAGAAAAAAATTCACTTCAGAAAATTCTAAACTGTTTAAAAATGATGTAAATATTTTGGACTTGGAAAAAAAAAAGTAGAAACGACAGGTATTTGAGTTACAGGGTTCTCTCTTAATTTGAATCAGTCAAAAATACCAAAATTGACTGATAAAATAGAGAAAATCATGTCACTTATAATCAGTCTAATTCCGCTGATTCTCCAGTTAATCAGCGACATTTCACTGCCAGTCTGCCAATCAGTGAAAAATTACCAATTCAAATTTAGAAAAACGACTGAAAACTGTGATTTTTAGGTATGTTGGATCCGTCGTTTCCTGTCGTTTCTTTGAAAAACGACAGCTTGAAAATTTTTCAACACGCTAAAATATAGAGTTTACTGTCTTGTATCGCTTTCAATCTGTTGAAACAACAACTCAAACCACTTTGATGTAAACAAGTTTGCAGATTGTGAAATTTGAAGGAGCATACAATGATTATTTGGTGACACTTATTTCTATTGCGATACCTATCTTTTTTGGTAAAAATGTAGATTTGCTTGTCTGGTCCTCTGGTCTACATGTACAGTACAAATTATAGAAAAATTTTCGGTGCTTTAAAAATTTGAAATTTTCAAGTTACATATTTGATAGAATATCGTTTTTCAGTAGGTAGCTATTAGATTGGCTTTTCGAATCTTGATCATTTTTTGTGACCTTTTGAATGGTCTTTTTCGAAACATTTTATATCATTTTTATTAAAATAATGAATAGTTCTCTGTAGTGCTTAATAAATACCTACGATTTTTTTTTTTTTCAAATTCTTCGAATTTTGCATAAAACTTCGTCACTTTCTCACGCCTTTGCATTTTCTAAAACGTTTTGAGTCATGTTGACGCAATTCTTTGAAAGAAACAGGGATGCCAACCGAAATTGAAACCAGAACCATAATTTAAAAAAATAAAATCTCGCCCCTCGACCAAAAACCGTAATCGAAATGAAGTAACTAACGTAAGTCTGGAACCGAAACCAAAGGTTATTGTGAAGTCACCATTTGTAATCAAATATTATTTTATAATTTCAGAATTTGATTAATTTTTTTCACGATTTTGCCTACGAAACTTTTGAATAAAATTGGATTAAAAATTCAAACAAAAAGAAATATCTACTTCATGCAGAATTACAAGCTTATATTTTTGAATAATATAGCACAACTTTTGGGCATAACGACTTGAACCATTGAGTATTTTGGGAAATTGATCATGATCACTTTTAAAACTATTTTAGGTTGGTCTCAATTTGCCACATTTTCAGCTATTTGCTCGTTTTTTTGAGAAAACGAGGAAAATACTGGATTGTTATAATGTGATATTGCAGTTTTTCAGTTTGTTGGAAGTTCAGAATATTTCAAGTTCCTTCTAAAATTGAAAAAATTTCATGGTTTTTCGGTTTCTTGTTTTTTACTTCGATAGAAAAATAAATGAGAAACCAATGCCTTTATTTTTAACCGAAATTATTGTTTTTTAGTCTATAACCATAACCGAAATCAAAATCGAAATGAAGAAAAAATGAAACCGAAATAAAAAGCACCGCTGAACCGAAACTTTTTGAAAAATTATACAATTTTTTTGAAAGGTAAAACTTGAAAAACCTGATAGGTATTCAAAAAAGTAAACTTGAAATAAAAAAATAGAAAAATTTGAGATACACAATAACTGGATTGTGTAGGGTGAACTACGAGTAATAATGGCAGGAAAAATAGACCTTTTTTCACTTTTTCAGATTTTCACTGAACATTTATAATTCATGAAGGGAAACGACGTTCAAACTTCTGAACCGAATAATTAATTTGTCAAAAATCTGGATTTGTAACCAACACATCCAAAACTTTGAAAAAAAATTTGGAAGTCAAAATAGCGAAATGCTCTTGCTTCCAGATTTTCAACATTTTCAATGAACATTGTTAGCTACATTGAGAAAAAAATACACTTAGATCAAGCATTGTCCCATCGTATTCTTAGCTACATGAACAAAGCCGAAAAAATTTTGATGTTTTTCCAAATGTTGAACCGGTTGTCCCTTGATAATCCAAAAGTCCTTGGAATTTCCTTTTAATTCAAAGTGCAATCGACAAAAAATTAATTAATAATTAGGCCTTGAATTGATCAAAAAACACCTCGAATTAATTTTTTCTCACTTTAAAAATCAAACAATCCAACTTCTTTCCGAGAAGAATTACCATTTACTTCGAATCAATTGATAATCTACTGTTGGAAACTCCCAAACTGATTCAAATTTTCTAAAAATAGTTTTTAGGATCAGCAAACATTTACATTTCTGCCAAGCTCGAATAGCTCAATTCATGTTGTTATCGGTAGGGGTTCAAGTTTGAATCACCCAGCGATGGGACATCTTATATAAATAAATTTTTACACAAAGTAAGCGAACGTTACGATTATTTGTATAAAGTTTTTCAATTTACAATATCAAAGGGTATTAAATCGTGCGAAAGAAATATAACGTTCGCAATTGAACAATTTTGCTCCTTCAAATCTCAGAGGTGGCAATTACATTTGTACAGTTGCATTTAGGTAGCTTCATTGCCGCCGGATAGAAGTTAGTAAACAACCGACCGAAACACTACACGGTGGGTATAATGAGTACATATTTGTATTTCTGTATCATTCTGTCATCATGCAGACCAGGCCCCAAATATCAAAAAAAAAAAGTTTACACTTTATGTATAAAATATAGACGTAGACCGTATGATAATTTTTTTTTCCAGAAACATAAATTAGCGAAATTAATAATCGCTGAAAATTTGAGTAAGTAAAGAAAACTCGACTAAGAAATTTCGACTAGTTAAAATTTAACAGCGCGGAATTAACGCCACCGGAAGGGCAATTTCACTTGCAGTTTAAAACCCTACCAAGTTATTAGTTCATTCCCTATATCTAAGTCAACAAATTTAATATTAAACCACAAATTAAGCTACATTAAAATGTTTTAATTTAATTTATGTCGTTCGCTTCCGCGTTTCGGCAATTTTAAATACAGACGAAAAACTAAATGCCAGCCATTATTAAAGAGTTACACTGCCACCGCATGCAATTAATTATTCAATAAATTTTTCCTCTGATTCTGAAACCTTTTACGTAATTAAGAATAATAGTCAATACTTTTACCCGAACTGTGCTTTTTCCCTTTTTTCACTCAACGTTCTGTCGTCCGCTGCGAAAAATTTTTCTCGACGTACTTAATTTTTAAAAGTCGATCGTAATGCAGAACGTTGTCTTAAAATGCCCCCCTCTTCTACCTGCCGATAACCCAATACCTCGGAACTTCTACCCACGTTCGCCTACGAAAATTTTAAATGTTGTGTCTGGCGAGTAAACGCTCGATTAGCTCTTATTCAAACAGCTTTTGTTATCGCTTTTATTTTTTATTTCGTTATATTTTAACGCTGAGTTCATCGATGAACAGAATCTAACATCGAATACGTGAATATCATTTTTCCTGCGGTAATTTGAATAGAAAATAATCGATTTATTTTTTTTCTTCCAATTTTTATGCGAGAGAAGTATGGATATTTGGTAGATGAAAATTTTGTCTCGGAAAAATTTAATGAGCAAAAAAATACTAAGAAAGGAATTCAAAAGGCAGTAAAATTTTGTGTCGAAACAAACATAAATTGAAAATGAGAGCGTCGTATGAATCCCATATCAAAAAATTTAAGTGTTGAAATTCATTTCTTGAATTTTGGCAAATTTTAGAAATGGGTATTTCAACTTTCAAGATTACCTCGTCGCCCTGAAAAGTATAAAATGTTATTAAATCAACGAAAAAAAAAACCAAACAAACAAAAAAACTAAAATAAATATTTTATTTCGACCACCGCAATGGTTTCGAGACGTTTCAATACACCAAAAAACGAGAAAATCCCATTGAAAATGGTCCTCTCGTACTTTGGTTTCCATATTCTTGAATTACCGATTTGTTACATGGATGTTGATCAATTGAAGCATAATATTCTGAAATCCACAAAAATTTCGAGTTCAAAGTATTTCTTGGCAGAAATTTTTACTGCAATAAATTTAAAAACACATCGACAACGTATTTTCTCATTTCGAATCCTGAAAAAGTCACTGAAAAAAAATAAATGCAGCACATTTTGGAAATCTTGCCGACTTTTCAGTAAATTTTCATTCCTTAGTTGCTTCAAGTGAATTTTTTTACTGATTCATTATTGTGCTGAAATTCTTATTGTTTTTTTTTTTTTTTTTTTTTAAGTTAAATTTCACTGCTAGAGTGAAAAACTACCAATTCAATTATGTATCTACTTGATAAATGTTTATTTTTTCATTAGTAACTTTTTCAATAACTACCAACTGAAATGAATCAGTAGAAATTTCCTTTCCCTGATTGAATCAGCAGATAATCATGGAAAAAATTATGGATTTAAAACTGAAAGTCCACTAATTCAATTACTAGTTTTTCATTGATTTCTGCGGTGACTCAATTCCGGATATTTTATTAGTGAATTTTCATTGCTTCAATTTAAGAGAGTAAATGCTCTCTTTTTGACCTTGGTTATCAAATTGGGTAATTTGGGTTCATAAGTGCTTCAAGTTCATACGAACCATTTTCATAGGCTTTAATCCAGTCCTGGGAGATTCCAAAATTTTCTGGGAACTTTGAAACATTTCGAAAGTACTTCCAATTGTTTCGAGAGGTTGAAAATAGAGTGTATACCAAATTTCAGTTTTTTTTTTTTTGCTGATTGGGTTAAATTTTCATATTTCGCTGGTCGATGAAGTAATTTTGAGGTTTTTAAAATTCACCAAAAATCGACTTTTTTTTGTTTCAACCCAACATTTTACCTTGAGAACGATTGATGATCGTTTCATACTCAAAAATTAATTTCGCATACGTGTTTTTTGCTTGAATGAAGGTTCAATCGATTTTATTTTTCTCATGATATCATTTTTTTAAAAAATTCAAAATTATCGACACAAATTATCCATTTTCTTTGAAAAAAATTATTCAGTTTTTAAATTTTCCGAATCACACATTCTGCAAGGAAAATAACATCACATCATCTATAAATAAATTCAATACCTACATAATTAAAATAAACGATGACAGCGTTACTTCGTTTATGTATTGAATTATCAAACGTGGAATCTTAAAATGTACTTAGTCGAAACGTCAAAAAATCAACTTTCTATATTTTCGTGCCATAACCCATAATAATTTTGTTTTATCGACTAATATAAGTAGAATGTTTCAGACATTGAAAAATAAAAAGTAGAAATAGGAAAAAAAAACATTTTATCGAGGTAAATAAAAAGGTATCGCATCAAAAAAATAACCATTTGCGTAAATTTGATTCACATTATTCTATCTATAGGTATTTTCATTTTAAAAAATGGGACATTTTGGGTACGTATATGTAAATATTACGAATAGGTACATAATTGTGCATGAAGATTAATTTCTATTTTCTACCAATTTTTGAAATTTTGCGTTAGGAATTGCCTATTTTGAATTTTAAGAGACAAAGATATTTAAATTATCAAAATCCGGCTCTACAAGGAAATAGGAGGAAAAATCAAAATTAGGTACATTTTGTAAGAGGTTTGGGAGAAAATTCAATTACCAAACTTCTTGTTTGAACAGGAGAAAGAAAAATCTCAATTACTAAATTTCTGCTCTACATATCCAGAGTGGAATTCACCAGAGAATTCGAAATTTTGTTAAATCTGCTCTGAAGGTGGCACGGGTACATTTTAAATTATTATAAAAAATTATGCTCCAGAGAGACCTATGGCAGAAATTTTAATTGCAAAGAAATATTCAGAATTAAGTTAGGAAAGAATCAATGAATTTTCACAGCCAATTAGTAAACTAATTCAATCAAAAAAATTTCATTTTTGATTCAGTAATTTTTTAAAAACTATTGGAATGAATCAGTAAAAATTTGAATTTACTGACCTAATCAGTAATTATTATAAAAAAATTATTGCTTCATGATTGAAAATCAACTAATTGAATCAATAGTTTTCCATTAATTTCTGCAGCTATTCAGTTCTTGCTATTTCATCAGTGAATTTTCACTGATTCGATTTAAGAAAGTACGAGAAAGAATGCAAGTTACGTATCAAAATTCGAGAGAAATTTCAATCACTACAATTCTGCTCTGTAGGGAAACACACAAAAAAAATGGAAGTTCTGGTCTTGGAAAAAGGGCAAATACAAGCCTCCTCTCATAATCTCGAAATGGAGTTTTTTAAAATTACATATCTAAAAAAAAAGTGGAAAAAATGCATTTTTTGCTCTTCAAAAAATATTTTTCAAAAAAATTTCGCCCTCGCTTCGCCCTCCCCTCGCTTGAGCAGTATTTGAATAAATAATATTTTTAAAAAAAAAAAAATGATTAATTTTTTAAATCCCAAATCCCTGATATCTCAATCAATTTTCAATTTGTCGCGAAAAATTAATAAATTTGACTGAAAGATTAGTGAAAAGTGACCGATTTAAAATTCGACTCTCCCTCTATTTTTCCTCAAATTTTCAGCCCCTAGGTGCTTTAATTAATTTCAGGGTCCGCTTATGAAAATAAAATAAGTAATGGAGAAATTTCAATATTATTGGAAAATATTCATTGCCAACATTTTCGAGCTTGGATATAAAAACCATCCTTATATATCAAAAATTGATTTTTTGGTTAATACCTACCTGATTTTGGCCCTTTCAGAATGAATAGAATCAGGAAGAATTCTCATTTCAAAAACCAATTTTTATATCCAGGGATGATGTCTTTTTTTATATCTATAAGCTTCCATTTGTTGACGAAATTTTCAAATTACTAAAAACGAATTTCACACTTTTCCAAGACTTTAATCAAATACTCGATCAAGAAGTAGGCGTATCGATGATGTGAGGAGAATGAACCAGACCAATACTCCGATATACTTAAAAAATAATCAGTTTTGCTATTTTTTCGCGAAATTTCACAACTCCAAAACACAAATTTCAAAATTCCAAGTAATTCTGCTTAAAAAACCAACAAAAATTGCGATACAGAAGTAAAAAGATTGAAACGAAGTGATGACCATTTGTGAACCTGTCGGAAAAAGGGACCTCGTGCAAAAAATCAATGTCTTTATTTTTATCTGTTTGGTCCAGATTTGGTATCATTTGGACCAAATGGCTATTTTCAAAAAGCTAAAAAGGAATCTGGAATATGAATCACCATCCCTGACCAAATTTTCTGCCAAATCTATTCAAATAGGCCAAATCGTCTGATTTTTGCAATGAATCGAAGTTCTGACTTTTTCCTTTCATTTATTTGAAAAAATGCCTTTTCAATGCCTACCTCATCCTTGCAATTTTTCAATTTTTTTGCATCTTGCCTACTTGAGTGGGGTAAAATGCATAATACCACGAGGGCACATTGCAAAAATTAAAGGTAAGTATAATAAAAAATCATGAATTTTTTAATCAAATTTATTCGAATACTTTCCAGATGCATTTTGCAGATTTTAATAAAAATATAATTTTTGCAAGTTTTAAAACCTTCGTAATCAAATTTTCAGTCTACTTTCTTCAATTTTCCTTTTTTCCTTTTTTTGAAAATTTTCGACCTTAAATCTGAAACTGAATCAAAATAATCGTTAAAAATATTCAATCGAGTTGCTGGTTCTTTCGTAATTCCAAACATCGAACCCTCATAGCAAGATTTTCAAAGCAGATAGAAGGCTTTACCACTAATCCGAGACAGTTTGACGACATAATGATGAATAACATCGGATTATTTCTTGTTTTTGGTCATCGGTATTTAGTAGCAAAATCGTTTTAAAAAAAATATTCTCGCATATTTATCTATCGCAATAGCTCTCATTCTGCCATTGAAATTTACGAAATCATTCAGCTACTTTTTCGTCCACTATACTCACAAATGATGTCGATTAGAACATCACACTATAATGAACCCGTAAAGGTACCAGTATTACGACCGATGCTTAAAATATACGTTTGTATACAAACTACCTGTATTATATCACGAGTTCACGACGACGATATACATTCTCAATATTACAGGTACCCAGCTACCTATCCATAGGCACTATGTATTAATGGTTTGGCAAATTACTTTGTTACGTTCGCTCTTTATTACTTTTTATTTTAGTACAACTATTCACATGTAAATTAAACACTTTATAAGCACGGTTTCTTTTCTTTTTTTTCCTTTCTGCCGGTGCCGAATCGCAGGCAATTTCCAAGCTGATTGTTCATTTGGTATGGGATCGTCAGCAGTCATAAGCCAGCTTAACTAATTTTGAAAAAGCTTCGTTATTTTCAATTTTCATTCGAAATATTACCAAAGATACGAATTTCGCGGAGGTAATGAACATTGAACGGAAAACTTCGAATAAATTTTTCCCAATAAATGGATAATTTTATTCGCCAATATTCATTTCCACAAATTAAAAAAAAATTGGCAAATACCTAACCGCGAATTAAATCGCCTTTCACCACATCAAAAATTAAAAATTAGGTAATCTACGATTAAGGCCACTGAAAAAAAAACCACCTCCACAAAAACAAACTCATTTCGTCCATTTGGCGAAAATTACTTTAAAAAAAAATTACCATCAACGACGTACCTTTATAACGAAGTACAACGCGTATCTCCAGCGACATTGGTAGCACATTTCTTAAAAACAATACGAAAAAGCCCTCAAATGATGATACTCGGAACGCCACACACATACGTTAATCGCAATTCATTAAAAAAACACGATTGTCAAATTGCACGTAATACAATAAAACACGCTTACGAAACATTATGGCGCGAGCGAGTTAAAACGTTAAAGAACAAGTGAACATCATTTAAGGAATATTTTCCTTTGAAAGGAAAAGCCTGACGTCATGGTATGACGTCACGTTGTCTCAGCGTGGGACGAATTGAATGCTATTTGGCCGGCATTACATCTAGTAATCTTTGGACCTTTGAGCTGCTATCATAAACAGATATCGAAAATAATAAAACGAATATTTTGACGATATTTTAAACGCTGCTTTATTAATTTTTATGCGAAGGTTGCCATTAGGCACCTAGACGAAGGGAGCGGAGCAAACTCGAAGGATTATTTCCCGTTTAAATGTCAATTTTTTTATTTTCTTTTACGATAAATACCTACTGCTCTTTTTATATTTTATTGACGAATTTTACAGTTGAAAATTTTTTTCATAATTAGAGCTTTTTTCGAATCGAAAAAGATGAAAATAACTTGAACGAGGAAAATCGTTGAAAACGCGAGTATAAATATTTTCAAGGTCATTTGCAAGTTTTTCCAGATATCGTTGAAATGCGATTCGTTTTCTAGGAAACATTTTTTTTTTTTCAAACAAAGGTATGCCTCGATACTGAAATTATTTTATTACGACTTCGTCGCTTAGGTAGTCTTCGGCCATCTATACTTATTGAACGAATATGTACTTGATAAGTAATTATCGTGTTGTGTTGGAACGTATGTGCGGTAAATTTCATGAAAATAGACCGTTAAAATCGTTCGAAATGAGGTGA
This sequence comes from Pseudococcus jackbeardsleyi, assembly GCA_038380155.1. Classification (NCBI taxonomy): domain Eukaryota; kingdom Metazoa; phylum Arthropoda; class Insecta; order Hemiptera; family Pseudococcidae; genus Pseudococcus; species Pseudococcus jackbeardsleyi. Next base: position 43,638,180 of record CM076238.1, read on the forward strand.
TTTCCTGCAAAATAAATTGATTTTTGCGCGCTAATGACAAGGAAATATGATTTATTCATCTGGAATACCCCGTCGTTATTTCAGTCATAATTTTCGTAACTTGGAGCTCTATACGAGAATCAAACTAGGCGAAAATTATAATCTAAACGACACGATATACCGGAAAGGAGTACATGATAGATATCATATTTTTAGTGGTATTTAACAAAGATTTGAAAAAAAATGAGATTATTGTGAACATTACAGGCCATGAAGTATTCTTATGCGGAAATTACGATATTTAAAATTCATTTCGATGAAATCGGAGTTGTTTTTTTTTTCGTTGAATTGAACGAAATTTGATCAAGTGAAAAAGGTATAAAAAATTGTCAGTTTTTAGTCAAGAAAATTTGTTTTTGGTAGAAAAAATTGATAGGTAGGATTTGAGCTTCAAGTTGCCAAAATCACGGGATGATATGGAGAAATTTAGATAATAAAATGTACTTAATCGTAAAGAACTTTTTTTAAATTGATTTTTCATCATTAACCAATTAACCATAATAAGACTTTAAAATGGTATGTAGCCTATTCAGGCCTCAATTTTGGTATCAGATGGAAAATTATCGAAATATTTGTCAAATTTTCGAAGAATTATTCGTTTCTCATAATGATTTTTCTATCAATTTTTTGCCAAAAATTATTGCATTAGTTTTTAAAAGCGGGCTAAAAATTATTCATGAAAATTGATTCAATTTTTAATTTATTTCACCTATTGAAAATATTTATGCTCTTTAGTAGGTATGCTTTTCATATTTTTGGAAGGGTATAAACCACTTCAATTTTATTCAAAGTTCTATCATGCCCTTGTAAAAAAAAACTGCGATGAAATAACCTTAAAAAGATGTACTTCACCAAAAATTGAAACTTTCTTCACTTACAATTTTTTTAGAGATGGCCCAAGAGGTCAAGGGGTGAGATTTGCTTACATACCTCCTTGGGATTTTTCAGCATTTACTTTGAAAAATTTACCATTTCTACCCTAAAGTTGAGAAAATTTAGGTATGTACAAAATGGTGAATTTTCCCAACTATCCAGTTATCTCAACCTGATGAAATTCACCATGGAATGGAAAAATTTACGAGTTTTACTCATATTTTCTCATCACTTACCTATATTCATATTTTCCCAAATTGGGAAAATTAAACAAATTTTGCAATGCTTTCAAAACGTCCCTGCAAGAGATCCCTGAAACTCCTGGAAGTAAGTAGAATTTTCAGAGCTACTGCAGGAAAGCACTTGGTTTTTTTCAAAACGTACCTATGTAATAATTTTTTAGAGTACAAAGTCAAATTAATTTTTAAATTTTTAAGACATTTTTTTGAGCTAAACTAAGGAGATCATAAAAGAATTTGTATCATTTTTTGAAATAAGAAAGTTTCATTTTTTGCTGTTCAATTCTCTCATAATTTTCATTAAAAAATTATTATTATGGTTAAATTGAATTTTTTCTCGCGAATGTCTACTCGGGACATCTTTTGCAGAGTTGATTTTGAGTACCTTAACATAACACTGAAAAGGATTATCGTTTGTAATTCTCAAAATGACATTCCCAACCAATTTACTAATCGAAAAATATTTTTAAAATTTTTTGATACGGGATAAATCCATTCGGAAAATTAATTTTTTGAGAGTTGTGATAATCCAACTTTTTTATCGAAGAACAAAATACAGTGGAAAAATTTTGTGGAATGTTCTATTCGGATAAATGCCCGAATTTTTTCAGATTTTCTCCTCCATAGGAAATTTTTTGATGCAAACGGTTTTTTGTTAGGTTTCTAAATTTATTCAAAAATAATTTTAAAAAAATGAGCTGTCATCATAGAAAATTGACATTTTTTGGAGTAACCAAATAGGGAGTGTCAAATTGAACCATAGACGTAAAAACGAAAAAACCTGTTCTTTCTCTTTCATTCCATTTTTATCTGATTTTAATTGTGTAAAAAAATTTGTGCTCCTCCCCCCCAAAAAAAACACAATTGAATGGTTGAAATACGTCCTGCCCTGGCTTTGTTTTTCCATTATGATATTTTTTAGACACCTTGCAAATCCAAGTTTCGACAAAAATTATCAAGTGAGCCAAATGAGGGATTTTTGCTTTTGTGTTTTGGGTTCAAATTGCTGGAACATGTCCTTGAAGTCCTTCAAAAATGGATAGTACTTGTACGTACTTGGCATTTTGGAAAGTAAAAAAATGAGAATAGGGTAGTTTTTCATTAAAATACCTATCATTATGATGATAATTTCTGGTTGTTTCTTAAAGAACGACAAGAATAAAGAAAATACGAAGATTTTCCAATCCTGTAAAATGATTGTTTCTGGCTGTTCCTTAAAAAAAAAAACGACAAAAAACCATCATTTTCCGATTTAGAAAAATGATCGTTTTTGATCGTTTCATAAAAATCAACGAAAAGTGATAATTATTAAAAAAAAAAAAAAAAAGTATTAATGGTCGTTCTGCCATTTTCAATTCTTTGAAATATCACGGCCCATTTTTCGTTGTGAAAAATTATCAGATACCTAATGTAAAAAAAAAAGTCCTTATTTTCATGTGTTTGGTCTTAAAGTACAAAATTCCTCAATAGTCAGCATCAAAATATTTCAAAAAACACGTATTGACGATGAATTATTCCAAAAGAAAATCGCCAGGAATACATCAATGATTTATCCCACGCAATCCATCGAATTTCTGAATCCGAGCCCTTTACTCTTTGATCCGCCTGCAATAGGCCAACGCAAAAAGTCAAAATTTTCACAAACGAATTCGATAAATGAAAAGTAGCAGCTATTACGAAGGATAAGCAAAAAAGAAAAAGAATTATAAGATATTCTACAAAGAATTAGATTTAATGCTCTGTATACTCACTCAATACACAAAACTGGACGATTTTATTAAAAGCAACGATAATTTAACAGAAAGAAGAGGCAAATCTTTCATTTTTAATAGCACGAAGAAAGGAAAAAAAATTACATCAAGAGAAAAGCTTTTGTCCCTATTCACCGAACGAACTAAAAGAGAAGTGAAAATATCAATGACGTTTCGTTGAAATTAAACATAAAATGATCAAAAGCTTTAGTTGCGAAGTCTTATAAAGTATCGCGTATGACTGCGCCAACTTTTCATTCGAGAAGTTCATCACATTAAAAACTCGAGTCTTGTCTTCGGTAAAATATTGTAAGTTGTGGAGATGGAGAAAAAAAAATAAATTCAACGGTATCGTAAGTTTGAAGATGTTTAAAAAGTTGTTCATCTACGATATAACATCCGAGTGAAATCATTACCTATCTCAGGAAAAATTTACTACAAGTAAGTATTAAAGAATTGAAGTTTCTAATTATATATTAAAGTTCAATCTGTGAGGGTATTTTTCATCGAAGAAGGAAGCAAAAAGAAATAAAAATGAACAGCACGATTTTATATAATTTCGATCCACTTAATTAATGAAATTCAAATTTCAAAAAGTAAAATATCTACCTATCTAAAATAAAATTTGAATCAAACTTTCATACGAATTTCAATTTTTAATAAAAAAAATTTCACTTAAAGAAACTGGTTTGTTTTGGTCTTAGAGGGTAATTGAACAATAATCGTGGATTCGTGGATTCAAAATGCTTTAATTTTTCTTCAATTCTTTGTTAGGTGCCTACGTATTGTATCTGATGAGTAGATATTTACTTCTGTTGAACATCCAATAAAAAAAAAATTGTTCGTAATTACGAGCATTAAATCAAATCTTTGATTTCCTATCTCATGTAAGTATATTGAACTTATAACATCTGATTCGAATTTTATCGAAAAGTAACTACAATATCTTTCTTTTATAAAATGTTACTTCTGTGGAAGCTCCTATTTTATTGATCTCTTTGGACAAAAGGTTTTTCATGTTCTGTTTTCTGTTCCTATTATGTTTAAACGTGTCTAAATTTTTATTTTTTTCCTCATTCTTTTCCCGTCGAATTTTCTCCCTTTTCGGAATACATTTTCCTTACAAGTTGCTTTTCATGAAGAGGAATGGAAGTACTAACTTCAAATTTTAAAATGATTAGGGAAAATACTGGAAATTTCTACTCATTTAGAGTAAAATTAAATTGTGCCTGCTGAAAAACCTGTGCAGGTAGTTTTTTTGGGAGGGGAAAAAGTAGGTATGGAGACTTGAAATACTAGAAGAATTATAGGAATAGGAGGTAAAAGGATTTCCTTCATTCCTTCATTAAGGTAGGAGATTAATTTGAAGTTGAGTACCTATTTAAAAAATTCTGAATTATACCTATTTGTACGTAGGTATCAATGGAACGTTTGGCTACAACAGTTTTTTCTTCTTCCACTCTTCTTGTTGATTTAAGGTTGGAAAAAAATTATTTTGTTTTTTATTTTTCGATGTCAAAGGCGCACCCAAGGGGTGGGCTCAGGGGGCTTGAGCCCCCTCCGTAAGCTCGGAGAAAATATTTTTTTATTTCAAAATATAAAAAAGTGCATTTTTATGTTTTTCAAAAAATTTCGCCCTTGCTTCGCTCGGGTAATATTTTGATCCTTTTATTATACAAAATTGATAATTCTTGACCAATTTCTGAGTCAAAAATCACTAATTCTTCAAAAAATTCCCAGTTTGTCAGAAAAAATTGATGATTTTTGACTGAAAGATCAGTGTAAAATGATTATTTTATAATTTGACCCCTCTCCTGATTTTTCTCAAATTCTCAGCCCCTCCCTTAATTAATTTCTGAGTGCGCCTATGTTCGATGTCAATTATACTCTCCTTTTTTGAAAAAATGTTTGGAGACTGGTAAAATATGAAAATTTTTTCTTCGTTCTTAATGATCCCCCTAAACAAAAAAATTCTCTTGTTTTCCAATCTCTGAGCCAAAATTCGAAACAAAGTCTGAAAAAGATCAATTTGGGGTTTGAACTTGTTCTCGAGTTTGTCCATGAAGTTTTCCTCTTCCTCCATCCCACATTTTGATTTAAGGATCATTGATTTGTCAATATTGATCTACCTACTTGTACTTACTCCTTTTACAAATATTTTTTGAAAATTGGTGAGGTATAGAAATTTTTTCTTTATTTTTAACGAGTTCATTGCATACAAAATTTTCAATTTTTTTCAATCTTTAAGCTGAAATCCGAGAGAAATTTCATAAGAAAAGGTAAATTTAGAACCTGAACCTTTAGTACCCACCCGCTTTCATCTTTACATTTTCCAACAAAAACAAATTTCATTTTTTGAGTACCTGTTTGAGTTTCAGCTTATTTAAGTAATTTCAAGAATTTACGTCGGCAGCGGCAGATACAAAATTGTTCGGTAATTCCAAAATTACTTGGTAATGGACTAGCTTCTAGCGTTTCAGTGATCGACGAGCAAATTTATTCTAAGTAGATATAAATTTTTCAGTTCTAAATTATTTTTAGCTTCTTTAATTTTAAATTCTTAAAAAATTGTATATTAAGACTTCTTCAGTATCGAGTTGAATGTAGGAAGAAATCTTGAAAAATATGAAATCAAGATTTTTTTTAAGTATTGAAAATTGAAAAAAAAAAACAGAATTTTTTTTGATAATTGGAATTGAGTTGGAGAAAATTTGAAAAGATAAAAGTTGGAAGAAAATTCAATTCACACTAGGAAAAATACCTATATTATAAAAAAATTTCCAATTTCAATTTATTCAAATTTTTTTCAACTCAATATTTTCAAAAAATTTTTCCAACACTAAAATTTTTATACAATTTTTTATTCAACTACCAGCATGAATTTTTCTAGTAATTTTCAAAGTTTTGAAACAAAAAAATGTCTTTCTTGGGCATTGAAACCCCATTTTTTTTTTCAAAATTTCGCCCTCGCTTCGCCCGGGCATAAATCAAATCATAATTATACGTTTGAACTAAGTAAATATTTGAGACAATCATGTAAAAGAAGGCTCCCTTTTTCTCCCTTCCCCCAAAAGAATGCTCATGATGTGACGCCACTGAATGTCTTCAATTGATTCAACAATAATTTTTCCTCTTCCAACTGAATACTCTCACGAAAAGTTACAATTTCAATATTTTTTTTAAATTCGAGTTTTAAATCTCGGTAGTTCTAAAATTTCCTTACAATAACTTCTGCCTTTGATCTTCAAAAAATATTACTTTTTCGGCCCAAAAATCCTATTATCAAAAGCATTCAACTTTTTGATAATTTTCATTCCATTCAAACCACAATTTCGCGCTGATCATAAACAGATCATCAACTCCCGCCCACTCCACCTCAAAAAATCTCACCTCACGATTCCGCAAATACACGCGATAATCCGTACACAAAACTTTTATCCTTCTGGAGATCGGCAAAAACTACCCTATATTTTTCTGGCACGTCAAATATTTATCAACAACGCGTTGATCGTAACTATAGGTTCAAGTTACGCTCGTTTTCCGAGTCTACCTACGCACACTTAAAAAACTTAGCACAACCGCTCTCGACAACAGAGAGAGAGAAAAAATCCCAGTAATATTTTATTCCCTCGTGTACTCTAATTTTAAATTGCATAACGGTATGATTTTCGCCTATTATCATTTGCTACACATTAATATGATTTTTTATCCAGACGCTGGAACCACATTGTATTTCTGTTTTATATTGATCTGAATATAACATGAGACTTGCGCGGTTACCAAAACCCGCCCCTCTTTTTAGTTGTCAAATACATTGCTAACGATGCTAGAATATTTCACGATTTACAAACTAAAATGGCCAGAAAAATTATATTTCGGGTGAAGAAAATTTTCCAAATCAATACGCGCGTATAACAAAATGAACATGTACGTTGGTAAATTCTGCACTCGATATTTGGGGCAAATTCGTGCTCCTTAGACCGAACATTCTTTAAACCCTTTTTCCCTCACCTAGCTAGATTCAAATATACTCGATATTGTCCCAAACTTACGTTGAAAATTGATAAAACAAAGAATCGAAATTCAAATAAATACATTCGTTTTGAAAATTTAAATAAAACGCGTGACTAGGTATCGATTAGTTGCAAAAGTAAGACCGTAAGTACACGGTTTTCATTCGTTTTAAAAATATCAACAACCAGCACGTTGCACGTGCTATACTATGTAATTACTACAGACTAAGGTTTTTTTTTATTTTTATTATTTTTTTTTTATTAACGCAGCGAAACGGTTAAAAAGGCTTGGAAGGGAAAAAAAAAGGCAAAAAGGAAAAAAAAATTCACGCTATCAGACAAACTGTACCATTGAACGTATAACCTCAGGCTAACTGTTAAAATCGAGCGTACTTCATTCATTTCCAGACGAAGAGCACTTATTCATTGCACACTTGATAGTGAAATTTTTCATGTGCGTACTTAGCAAAACCCGCAGGACGGGCTTTTTAAAGCGCCGCCGTTCGAGTTAAGCAATTAATAATTAATTTGGGTGACCTTCTATGCACAGTACGTTGTTCGTTGGCCTGGCAAAAATTTTATTCACCGAGGTATTTTAATCTAATAAACCAACAAACTGCAAAATCTGACATGTTTAATGGGCTAATGAAAAGATGCGAATTTATATTGTGCCACAGTGTAACTATAACCATGCTTACTTATTTACACAACATAACTATTTGTTCAATTATCTCGAAATTCGCCCCCCTTTCTTCGCCTTTTCCAAGATTTTCATGGCGAAAAAATTTTTAATGGAGAATGTTTCATATTTTTTATTGATTTTTCGCATCAACCCTTTTATTTTCAAGGACGGTCTTCGCTGCCGCAAATTTTCTACGAGCTCGTCTTCCATAAGAAGCTTCACATATTCTTCCTGTTTTCGCGAAATTGTTCATTTGGAAGAACCTCTACCGTAACTACACCGAGGCGAAGATGTAAATTAATTAGAAACGAGTTCTATTTTATTAGACTTACGAGTATGCACTATGAGGCAGATCATTTCGCACCCTTTTTTACAAACTTGAATAAGGGTGTAGTATGAGGGTTGTGTCTAGACCTCAAAATGACCCGGTGAAATTTTACCCACTGACCCAGTTTTCTGGTGTTTACTATTTTTCTACCCAGTGCACTTGGAATTTGAAGAATTTTTTGAATTGAAAAATTATCCGATTGAAATGGTCTCGATTCGAATGTTTTCGTCGAAAGTTACCGTTGACGGAGATTTTTATCTTGCATTTAAGGTATAGGTACATTTTTCTACGATTGAAAGCACATTTTTCGTGATTTTCGAGAGGGTATTTCTGTGTGGGTAATTTCTGTAAAAAGTTGGAAAATATAGATTATCAAAAAGATTGTCTTAGCATGTGAGATATTTTTTCCAGAAACATTGGCTGTGATTTTCATCTCTAAATTACACTTGAAAAAAAAAAGTGAGTTTTTCTCCAGGTTTCCGAAAATTGAAGAAAAGAGAAGGAGTAAAATACTGAAAATTTTTGCAATTAATTACTTTGTGTACTTACAACAGGATATGACTTTTTTTTTAAACCAAAACTTGGCAATTCTTAAAAAACTTGGAATTTTTACCATAAATTCATCATTTTTTTATGAAGACTGAAATTTCTATGAAAAGAGCATTTTTTTGAAAAAAAAGGTCAATTTGTCAATACTGGCTGTAGTCGAAAACTCTCTCCTGTCTGTTCAAAAAATCTAAAAAAAATTTAACTCTTTTTAAAAAATGGGTTTTTTTGTTTTTATAGATTTTTAAACATTTACGAAAATTATGTTTGATTATTAACATAAACTTTAGAGACGAAGGCAGGGAATTTTTCCCCCATCATTGCATTCGCTATACTCTTTCCACGGTAAGAATAGCATGACGTCAGAGAGGTCGGACCAACCGATCTGCAGAATATTGTGAATTGTGCAGAACGGTTGGTCTGACCTATCTGACGTCATGCTATTCTTACCGTGGAAATAGTATAGGAGGAACAACCGCCTAGATGGCGCTGTTCATGATTTGAAAACGGGCAATTGAATGATTATCAAGTTTTTATCAGTGATAAGTGATCATATTAAATAATTATTGGCTGTTGATTTTTGTGAAAAATCAACTATTTCGCAGAAAATTTACGTCAAAATCTGAATAATGTAAATTGATAAGATCGCGTTATCACATCTGCCCGTTTTCAAATTTTAGTTCAAAAAATGCCCGTATGCATTGTTATAGATGGCGTTTGATCGCAAATGTTTGTTCCTCACAGCGAATTAGAAAAATCAAACTTTTTGGAGGAAAGAAAACTAAAATTTACACGAATTTTTCACTTTTTAAATTTTTTTTTTACTTACACAGGTATACTTACAGAAATACCGGGTGACCGGAAAGTACATACCGAAAAAAATTCAAAATTTCAGTTAAAAAAATTTATTGGCGAGGCAATCTTTTTTTTCTCATATTCTACTAAAATAGACTGTCTTCTAATCTCATGCATAAGTTATTGCTCGAAGAACCTCAATAATCCACAATTTTCTCGTAAAACAGAAAAATAATTCAGTAAATCAGGGATAAATCATCTGGTTCCAATTGGTGAAGCGCTGAAATCTAATCCTCCTTATTTCAAGGTTGAACGCATTGTTTTGAAATTGACAGGGTTGAAATCAAGCTTTTGGCTATCTTGAAACCTACCCCCAGATATTCGAAGATTTTATTCCGCGCAATTTTTAAATTTTGCTTGACTATGTTTAGCTGCAGCATTATAAACTAAAATCGAATTATGCTTCACAAAAAATTTAAATTAGTTGAGAATCTATGAAGTGGCCTATGATCGAATAGTAATGAACCAAGGATTCTGCCAGAATTGAAATTTTTCGGATAAATTGATTAGGGAATTTTTGAGAAGCATTTCTTTTTGGGAACTACTTTTCGGTCACCCTGTATAATTTGACTTATTACAGATTCTTTGGGAAAATGTGACCATTTCTCGACTTATTGTACATATTTATACTACAGACATTTCAATATTTGTGACCCTGCCGTAAAGAAGGAACCTTATGTAAAAAAAATCGATGTCTTCATTTTTTTGTGTTTGGTCCAGATTTGGTGTAATTTGGACCAAAAATGTGAAAAATGATACATCAATTTTTTTTTACACCAAGTCCCTTCTTTACGACAGGGTCACATTTTCTGATTTTTGTCGACTTTCTTGAATTGATAGATACCTATGTATCTTGAAAAAAACATCAAGTTTTTCTGAAAAACGAAGAATAAAGGTAAAAATTGTCATTCCAAGAATAAATGAAAGTAACTTCATTCGCTATTTGAGATAAACGTGTAGAGGATCTTTTCAGCTTGGAGGGTCTCCATTAGACGTATGAAATTTTTCAATGAAGAGATGAGTATATGTTTGCTTATGTATCTACCTACTGGAGAACCCAACTTTTCAGCAGTTCCCCAACATTTCAGATTCAATTGAGACTACATACGTCTGGTTGAGAAGAACTGCTTATTTAAATTTCAAACGGTGAATGGAATTACGATCAAACAGTAGGTACCACTGAAGGAACGAAATTCATATTGATGAAATTTTTGAGCGAAAATATCCACAACAGATTGTTTTAATACCTAAATAAAAAAAGTTTCAATTTTTTATAATTATTTTTCACAAAACATTTGATTTTTCTCATAACAGTTATCTTTAAGAAAAGAAGTAAAATTATCAACAATTTAATTTTAAAAAGTTCAAATGGGTATTTATCCAAAAAATGTGCGAAGTTTTGTTGTAAAATGGACAAAAATGTGTTTTTATTGGAATCTATGAAGATGAAGAGAGATGTGTATAGATAATAAAAATTACAGATCCTAAATGTGCCATTTTTCCTTCTGATTTTAACCAAAAAAAAATTTGCAGATGCAAGAGAAATTTTTTCAATATTTTTCGAAAATGAATTATGTACTCGGAAATTTTTTATTGAACTTTATTCGTAAGTAGTATGGACCTGAAATACATACTTCGTGCTTTGGCATTAGATATAAAAAGGCAAGAAATTCAAAAATTTTCGACTGAAATAATTTTTTTTGATTTTTAATAGAGTACAATGTCCCAAAATTAATATCTTCAAATTTTCTCAACCTGAATTAATTTTTCCAACAAAAAATGCAACTTAATTATTATGTGAGGGTGGCTGCTCCAATTTTTTCGTTGGTCTAGTACATAGCATTGCTATACAAAATAAATTTGGATATAGGAACCAGGAACCACCCTTGAAGGTCGAAAATTGGTTTTTGAGTTGACATTGATTTCGAACCTTCCAGAAGGAGTGGAATCAAGGGAGAACCTCAACTCAGAAACCATTTTTTCACCCCTAAGGGTGGTTTCCATATCCAGGCTTCCATATCAATGATTCAAAATTAAAACCAGAGACTTATTGAAGTAGAATTATTTTTTTGTATTTGAAATAAGTTTCAATTTTTTCATTTTTTTCCAACACAAAATGAAAATTTTTTCATCTGAAAATGCAATAATTATTGTCATTATTATGGACAAGCTACCATCCCCGGTTACCAGTTCGTTCCAATCTTGATTGAAACCAGAACAGGCTGAGCAAGATTTTCTAATTTTGAACTTTTTAATGAAATCGAGCTTTAAAATGGCATCGCCTTCAATTTTGATACGATTCCATAAAATTATGGTGAAAAATTTCCAAAACCATCCTTAAGATCTTTAAACCTCGGCCACGTATTAATTCATTATTCTAAAATCGAAATTAAAACATCGCATTGACTCTTTAATGCAGCGCCTTCAACAAGCCAAGAAAGAAGAAACTAACCTACATTATTGATTTCAATTTTACTTTTTCAAAAATATTTTTAAAAAAATACAAAAATGTTTTTCTCCGATTGAATTATTTACTTTAATTTGTTCAGTCAAAAATTCCAGCAAAAAAATTACCGAAAAAAATGATTTACAAAAATACCTGAATATCAAGGAAATGTATGTATAAGCCTTTACCTATAATTATCTCGGATTTCAAAACTTGAAAAAAAAACCACCTAGACAAATTAAAAATTTCACTAATCGCCCGAAATTCAGTTTATTATCGATATTAAACTGTAAGCATACCTTCACCATCGTAATTTAATTCGAGACGTGAAAAAAAATTGGCGGCTTTGAACGGCGATGAAATTACATCGTTAGCATAGCATACATGCCTTTAATTTTGAAATTTTCACTGAAATGTATTACTGGTTGAATGGATAAAGCTCCAAAGGTTTCTGTTACATCACTTCAAATAGATATAACATAAACATGCTACGAAATGTTGAAAGTTAAATTCAACAGAATAGAAATATCATGGTAGTACAAAGTAAACACAGGATAAAGGTTTACGCCGTTAATTAATACGCTATAACAGATGAAATTGTTTCATTGCTTTTGTCAGGGATGGCTGTAATTATTCAATTAACTAAGGCAGAAACACTCGTTATTCGACGAGATTTTTTTGTTCGCGCACTTATATGGATATACTTTATTCGAGCTGTATATTTTTGAATGCCGATTAATCTTGGCTGGTTTTTTCTTCGCCGTAACATCGATAGATAGGTACTTGAAAGAGTACTTTAAAAATATAATAAGGTATTCGAAAAAATAAGTAAGTACTAAATTTTATGATAAAAATGTCATTTCCATTAATTTTTTGAATTAAAAATAAATTAAATGGCACGTGGCGTATTATTTTGTTTGTATGTGTTGAATGTCCCTCCCCCTCTACCGCAGCATCTTCACTTCAATATTAAAAGTGATTTATGTGTTTTGCAATTTCTATTGGAAAAAATTTAAAACTTGATTTTTTTGTTTGGAAAAAATCATTTTTTGAATCAAGTAATTCAAAAAATTTGCATTCAATGTCAGAAGTTTTTATTTTGAAGATCTCTCTGCCAAATTATCTAACCTGGTTTCTCTCTACTTGATAAGAACTTAATTATAGCCCAAAAGTATTAAGTATGTCTGTTAATGAGCTTGAAAAATATTTCATTGAGAATAAACGACAATATTTCACGAAGAATAAAACAAAGTTCCACAAAAAGGAAAATGAAATATTAGTAGCCAAAATTTTAGCATTATTTTTGAAAGGATTTTTCACATTTTTTCATTTATTAAAATACTTGAAAAATTATGAACTTCCTATGAAATTTTTTATTGCCAACAGTTTTTCAAAGTAAGGAGAAGACTTACTTACTTAAATAACTGAAATTAAAAATGAACCCTTTTTGAATGAGAATTTATTTGTATGTGCTTCGATCTGTGCATTTTGCGAGCTAGAGAAACATAGGTACCGATACCTACCTACATTAAATCAATATTAATTGCCTCGTGTCATTGCTTTAGTTTATGTTGAAGAGTTACCCTAAAATAGGACAGTTATAGGACACTCTTCGCAGGTACATAATATCTTTTGTGAAACATTTCCTTACCATTTTCAAGTTGAACATTCAAGAAATAAAACAATAAAAATGTGTTCCTCCTTATTTTAAAATTCAAAGAGACAGTTGTTTCACGATTTTCCAAAAATGGAATCTGACACAACGTAACACAACTGTTTAAGACATGCAAAAAGGTTCTATTATGAATTCATCCGTTTTCAAAGAAAGAGGCTGCAAATATCTACAATTTTTATGGATTTTCAAAATATGAAATTCGACGCCATGATGATAAAAATTATTTCACAGCTCTTTAAATTGAAAAGAAACAGACCATAAAACGTCGATTTGAGATAATTTAAAATACAATATAATTGTGCAGGTGGGTTTTTGTATGTAGGTAGGTAAGTACATCTAAATGAAAAAACCAATCCCTCATTCGTGTTCAGCAGGTCCAAATACATATAATTCGATAAACGACTAAACGTCATTTTTGCAATTGTTTAATTTTGCATAGTTTATTTTTTTCATCGATTTTTCAGGGCGAAAAAAAGTGAATTTCGAGACTTCTAGGAAAACGATCGTGAAAAGGTGTTTATCAAGGTATTTTGACCTGCTGAACACGAATATGGAATATATTTTTTCATTAGATCATTTCTTCTCTAAAAATTCGTCATTTTCAATTTTGAATCGAGTCTCTAAGGCAAGAAAATTACATTTCTGTAGATTTTCGGTCCCCAGTTCAGAGAAATGATGCAAACCAGACATACATCAAAATGTTACATAGAAAACGGATTTTTAAAGTAATTTTTCCAGGGTGGTAGTACACTTCTACAAGAAATAGATTTGTTCCAAAGAACAGAAAACTTCCTCAAATTCGTGAAAATGATGCAATAAAATGGCCATAACTCTAAAAAGGGGATGAAAAAAGGTTCAAAAATTTCATGAAAAATTTTTTCTAGTCAATATACGTTGCTTGAGGTGTTCAAGAGCCCAAAAGCATCTGAAGATGTACTATCAGTTTTCTAACTCATCTGACCTTCTTTTCAGCCTATTTCAAGTGATTTTTAAACTGTTCAAGAAGCATTATAAGAACAAAAAGAATTGGAAATGTTCAAATATTGATCATTTTCTCACGGGGAAAAAAAAGTTATGTAGGTACGATGATCCTTTCTGAAAAAAATAAGCTCGAAATTCCCCTTCTCCCCTCTCAAATTTTTGCTCAAGTTTCATCTCAGAAACGCGAAACGAAATACCTTTATCTTTATTTCAAAATCAACCTCCCAAGTACAAATCCGCAAATACCACCCTCGTTCATTTTAAAATCTCAATAGACTTTCAAATAAAGTTACCACCGCGAACGAGTTGAAAATTACGAGAGAAATGTCAAAGTACACTCGTAACCAAGCGGTAGACGACATCGCACAATAAAATATATAAATTCACTCATCATTCGTAAATCTAAACCAACGTTGGCGGGGTCTGCCCTGTTCACATAAGTATTTGTATATTTACCTATGTACCTAATGAAAAAGAGGCGAACCATAAAATAATTAAAATCAACGATTTCAATTCGGTGTTATTTTCATGACGATTATCTTATCGTGAAGTGGGTTTGTTATCTGTCGATTTCTCGAAACCCTTTTTCGTGTTTAAAATTTTATCGATGTAGGTATTAAAGTGTCGAGGTACATTGCCTATTACTCAGGTCGACACGATTTTTGTTTTTAGGTTCCGATTGCCAGATTTAGGTTGCTTTTATATAACTAATGAAGGGAAAACTAATTTTTTTGACCAAAGTTTGCTTTAGGTGGGTGGGGAGACGGGGAGTCAAAAAACTGATTTTTCGAGGGCAATAAGCCTGAGCATTACATTACAAAAAAAAAGAAAATTGTTTTTGACTTCTCTTGTAGAAAATTTTACGACAAATCCAATGCCGCAAACCGCAGACTTTCATCTCTGTTGGAAAAAAATTTACAGCTCGAGCTCATTCCTTCCAAAATTCTATGTTAAAATCACATTTTTTGGGCCTTTCTCACGAAAAAGTGAAATTTACAAGAAAAGTAACAGTTTTAAGGCCATAATGACCACGGTGAGAGCTGTAAAAAATTTCATGGCGAATCGAATGCCGCAAACCGCGGACCTTCATCTCTTTTAGAAAAAAAGTTGCAGCTAATTCTTTCCAAAATTCTGTGAAAAAATCGCATTCCATTTTTTCGCGAAAAAAGCACAAAAATGAGATTTTTTCTCACACACTTTTGGAATTAATGAACGTATGTCTGTTTTCATTGAATGAAGGTGTATGCGGGTGAGGTATCGTTTTTTTTTTCTCTTAGACCACTCCACGCAAACAACTGAATCGTTCCACGTACCTCCCAAAAATTTATTCCGACTCGATTTTTTTCTAAAACTTTTTTTAAATTTTATTCCGACTCGATTTTTTCCCAATTTTTTTTCTTCGTCTCAAATTTTTTTATAAAATTTATTCCGACTCGATTTTTTTCTCAATTTTTTTTCAAGTCTCAAATATTTTTATAAAATTTCTTCCGACTCGATTTTTTTCTAAAATTTTTTCCAAGTCTCAAATTTTTTTTATAAAATTTATTCCTACTCGATTTTTTCTCAAATTTTTTTCTAAATTTTATTCAGACTCAATTTTTTTCTATTTTTTTATAAAATTTATTCCGACTCGACTTTTTTTCTAAAAAATTTTTCAACTCCCAAATTTTTTTCTAAAATTTATTCAGACTCGATTTTTTTCTTAAATTTTTCTATGAAATTTCTTCCGACTCGATTTTATTCATTTTTTCTACTCCCAATTTTTTTCTGAAATTTATTCCGACTCGAACTTTTTCTCAAATTTTTTTCAACTTCCAAATTGATTTCAACTTATAAAATTTTCTAGTGATGTGTTCATCTTTTTAAAATACCTACAATAACTTTTTCTCAAATGAATTTTCAATAAACTTTTTTCGAACTGTTTTTCAACTCAATTAAATTTTTCTCTCAAAAGTTTTATCAATTACAATTTTTTCAAAAATTTCTTCAGTTTTAAAATTTCAGAAAAAAATTGAAAGATGGATGTTAAAATCCGTGTAAATGACCCATTTTTTTTGTCCAAGTATGTGAAGAAGTGAAAACAAATTGTAAATAGAATTTTTAACAAAATTAAGGATGACTTTAAAAAATTAGAAAAGAAATGAAAAATTATATTACAAATAAATAGAAAAGACGCGAATGAAGTTTAAAAAAATGAAAAAAATAAGAAATCAGATTACAAAAGACAGGAAAAATTTCAGAATAAAATTGAGACTTGAAAAAAATTTGAGGAAAAAATCAAGTCTAAATAAATTTTAGAGAAAAAATTGGCAGTTGAAATAGATTTGAGAAAAAAATCGAGTCGGAATAAATTTTTTGGAGGGACGTGGAACGATTCAGTCGTTTTGCGTGGAGTAGACTTGAAAAAAAAAATGATACCTCACCCGCATACACCTTCATTCAATGAAAACAGACATACGTAAAGAAACGAGCTGTAACTTTTTTTCTAAAAGAGATGAAGGTCTGCAGTTTACTGCATTGGATTCGCCGTGAAATTTTCAATACGATTAGTCCAAAAAAATTTTAACATTTTTTTTGTAATGCCCTGGCCTATCGCCCTTGAAAAATCAGTTTTTTATCCCCCCTACCCCCCAAAGCAAACTTTGGAAGCCAGGATCAAGCAAGATGATGTATTTTGATGTCTAGAATTAGAATTTCGACATGAGAACCCATCAGAAACAGAACAAAATTTTTTTGTCGACTGAAAAAGTACCTATCTAGGTATAATATACTCCGCGATGTAAATTTAGAATTTCCACATTGGAGCTCGGCTAGGGCCACGAATACGAGTATATTTTCTTATAAATATTATTCCGACCGTTGATGAAGCTATTATTATCATCGATACGTTCACGTATATGGTAAAACGTATAGTACAGATACACCTAAATGGTACCTAAAATGAAGAACATTACTATTATGTGTACTACATCCTGTAAAAGTTGTTTTTCGTCTCACCAATGATGTGTATAATTGTATTGTTTATGCGGAAGCATGTACATGTACGAATATAGTATATGTACCTACGTACAAGTATATATGTTACCTATTGAATATAATATTCGTTGAAAAAGTGATTTTGCGGTACGATAAGTGAAAAATTATCCACAATGCTACCGCCAGCACGTTAAAGTAGGTCGCTGTGCGTAAATGAAAAGATGCGTCATACAAGGTGCTCGTTGAGCTCTCGCATCAGCATTCGTCAAATCGTTCTACTATACGAACGGTACCGTACATTACATTATTTCAAAATAGAGGCATTTAAATTAAACAACTTCGCCATCGGTGCATTTAATTCTCATAAATAGTCGACCGCATGCACGTTGCATTAAAAAAAAAAACGCGTAGGTAGGTATAAAATGTATATAAATCTCGTATTAAAAATTCCTTTTAATGGTATTGAAAAAAAAAAGGAGAGAATTTATCCTACGCTCGCATATACATATTTTCTAATCTCGGTCTAATTTTTAATTCGCGTCAATTTATTCTAATACGAGAGCAATCTAATACGTTTAAATCATGGTGACTAATACGGCACGTATCATAGATAAACTATACAGTTTACTACCCTAGTTTTAAAACAAGAGCGAGGTTTCATTAAGAAATGAAATTTTTTTCAGTCAAGTTTGTCATTATGGTAGCGTAGGAGTATACTGAAAGCTTCTTTTAGATCTCATTTGATAAATTTACTCTTTAATCCGATTCGACTACATTTTTAAATAGGGTTAAACAGAAAATAACCGCGTGCTGCTTTTGTAATAAATCTCGCCGGCGTGGTTACTGTTAAACTGTATTTTGTATACGACATTCGTAGCCGCACTAGTGGCAACACTGCACCGCCTATCGGTTGTGGTGAGAGAGCAGCGCAGCTGTCTTGCTCGCTCTCACTTCGCAGAACTACCTGAACTCGTCCGCATCTCTCGGTCTCCGTCTGATACGTGACACTTATGTATTTCTTTCTCGTGCTCAATACAGTGATTATCCCACGTTATATTGGTGTTATTATTTCTATTTGATATATTTGGTATGTATCCTACTACAAGTCTATCATGGTAAGCAGAGCGTGTGAGACGGTTATCCGGCTGGCCTTTGTCGTCGGGAGCGTTTCTCACCTCTGATAATTATTTATTTATTTTTATCGAATTTTTATTGCTTTCATCAAGTGGCTTAATTTAATTCTCGCGTAATTAATTCTATTCTGTGTGATTTTTCATGTTTCCATGCGCGAGTCAATGCCGAAAAATATGCCGAAATGTGCCGATTTTTTATTGAATAACTGTGAAATTTTTCCGAATTTGCTTACACCAAAATGCCGATTATTTTTCTTGAATGCCTGTAAAATGTTTCTGACGTAATTCAGTCGGGCTTGGCTTAGATTGATTATTTTTTAGCACGTTTGAAACGTTGATTATTTTTTTGTACGTTTGAAACGTTGATTATTTTTTAGCACGTTTGAAACGTTGATTAATTTTTTAGCACGTTTGAAACGTTGATATAATTGCTTAGATCGATATTATGGCATTAGAATATCTGTGAATTTTCCTTTTCAAATATGTACAGTTTAATATTGTTATCACTAAATCAAATAATAGTTTAGATCGGCTCCAGTTACATACAGTTAATTTGTTTTGATTATGCCAATGAATAGTTATGTGAATATACATTTAGATTGAAATTTATTAATGGCAAGTTATTAATTCGGCAAATATTATCAGCTTAGATCGTTTATAATTAACGGATTTTTATCGGCTCAGATTGTCAAGAATCAATGAAATATTATCAGCTCCGAACGTTTTTCAAATGGATATCACATCGGCTTAGATCGTTCAGAAATAATGGAACAGTATTAACCCAGAATTGTGTACAAGTAATTAAATATTATTGGCTTAGATCGTTTACAAATAAATTCAATATTACTGGCTTAGATCGTTCACATTTAATAATTACCAGCTCATATCGTTCATAATTAGCCAAATATTATTTTAGATGGTTTAGAAATGACCGGACATTATTTGCTTAGATCGTTCATAATTGGTCAAATATACTGCCAGCTTAGATCGTTAATGAATAATATGATATTAGATCGTTGACATGTGATAATATCGGCAGACTTTAATAGATACATGATGAAATAATACAGCTTAGATCGTGACTACTGAATAATTTGATTTAATGTTGACGTTTTACCATTTTAGAAAGAATTTTCTTACACCTTGGATAATTAGCATATTGGCAAATAGATCGTTGAAAGATAAATGGACCATACCAATGAAGTATCAAAACAGATTATCAAGAAATGGATTATTAGCTTTGATCGTTAACACAGGTTTACCTCAATTATTAGCTTAGAACCAATTATTAATATCTGCAAAGTTCCTTTGTTTTAGATCGAAAATTAAATACTGGCGAATTCTTATCAGTTTAGATCGGACCTCAAATCCAAGGAGGCGAAGTTTATCATATTAGAACGGATTTCAAACTTTCAATATGGAACAAGTTCAGTACCACAAATGAAGTCCAAGTACAACAGTCAAAATTTATTAGCTTAGAACGAATACCTGTGTGGTTCATAATTAAATTTAGCTTAGATTGAATGAAATACCTGTGTGGATTAGAACCAAATTCAACTTAAACCGAAAATTTGTGTCAAAACCCTGTGTGGATTTAATAAATGAATTTGCTTAGAACAGAATATATATTTAATAACGGCGCATTTTAGACCGGATTTCTTGGCCAACAGGATAAATTTTTCACCATCTTAGAACGAATTCCAATCACTCAACAGTCAATGACGTCATACCACCAGAGCTATGTTGCCAGGAAAAACCCACAACAATGATGAAGAATGCGAACGTCGGCCGAGCTACGAGAACCCTTATCGCCTGCTATCTGTTACCTGCTTCACGAGTACAATGGAACCAGACGACGACGACGGAGTTATTTTAGATCGGGAAAAACCCAATGAATAAATCCTGTGTTGGCTTATCAAGTAGATAAAATTAGATCGAGACGCCAAAGTATTTTATTTAGACGTGGGCAAAACCCAACGAATGAATTTTATCCTTATAATGTTATCTTTCAAAGCCCTTATATGGAATCATTACGTTGATATTTTAGATCGGTGGATGTTTCCAAACCTTGATAATGGAATTTTAGTTTGATGACTCAATACTGAATAGTGCCAAAACGTTATCTATTATAATCCTTATATGGAAATCATATTTTAGATCGATGGAGATGTCCGAACCTTTATTGAAAATTTTTGATCGATGACTCATACTAGCAATAGAATTTTAAATTGATAATGAATGTCTTTTGATGACTAATACTTTAGAATGATGTATATACCTGCTGTAACCTTTGTAAAGGTGACGTTGAAATTCCAGAATTATGACTCAAAGCTTAGAACGATGTATATTATTTTGATTTAGCTAGAAATTTTAGATTGATGACTGATATCATTTGAAATTTATACATGCTTAGATTGGTGACTCATTTTTGATATGCTTAGAACGATGACAAATATAGTCGAAAGACTTTAAATTATTTATGAATTGGCATGTTTTAGCAATGATTATTTAGATCGATATTTTGAAATAGTACGCTACCCAATGTGGAAAATGGAATTTGTGCATTGTTTATCCATATACTCAAAAAGCCTATTGCAAAGGTGGGTTTCAGTGAATGCATAGATAGCAACATTTGAATATTAAACGAATATTAAATCAGCTATTTAAAAGCTTTTAGATCGATTAGTTGGAATTATTACTGAATTTTAGACCCGCTCATTAAAGCGATTATTGATTTTAGATCGGAAATTTGAAAATTATTATTGAATTTTAGATCGAATGAATTGGAGTTTATTAAAACCTTTCATGGTCTCCAGTGGATCGAAAAATTGAAAATTATTGAATTTATTGCTAATTACACAGATCTTAGATGTGGAGTTTTCTAAAACCCTACGTGGTCTCCAAATATAGGCCTTCTAGATCGTAAATAAATATTTAAATTTCTGAAAACGATGCTAAGTTGATACGATTTGCTATCTGATGCTACTGTATTTAAGATTGATCTGTACGTACGCCAGACAATCAAATATTGAGATAATTCACTGAAATTCGCGGGTGGTTTATTTGGTGCGGTGGTAGCTGGGCGAAACGCAGGCTATCAGCAATCCAAATAAATCAGTACAGTATAGAAACAGTATGCGAAACGCTACCTAGTATATACTTGCCGTAAGTTTGGAAGAGCTCCATACAGACTTACGCTCGCCATATTGAAGTGACTCCTGTTGTACTGATATTTTTGAAAATGAAATGCCTGTGTGGACCAAAAATAATTGGATCAGTAGGAACGACTGAAATCGAACAAATGAAATGATCTATTGACATTTGAAAATTGACTATTATTACTTTATTTACACAGGAGTCCACTTCAAAAAGAGAACTCTGTTCTGCCACATCGACATCCCTGCCTGAAGGGAATGCTGGAGCAAAGGGTAAGCACAATGTTGAAAGAGTCATAAATTGTGATAAAACTGATAAAACCAAGCTTAGATCGAAAGTGCCAAAAGAGAATTTAGAATATGAAAATGAATCTAGAAAATGGGCAATTAGTTCCCTCGTTAGAACGAAATATGTACATAAAGCGGTAATATCTGATTCTGCTAAAATGATTAGATCGTAATTAATGAACATGAACCTAGAGCTAGTACCTCAGGTGTACCTTTAGATCGGCATACTCAATGATATAATACAACTCCACTGTTATTAGTATCAAATCCTGAAAAGCCTCATGTTATTCAGCACTTGGTTAAGAAGAAAAAGGTGGTTGAAAAATTTAGAACGGCACCAAACGCTGGAAATTTAGATCGAAAAATGAACTGAATCCTCAACAGAAGAAGACTCGATTGCTTTACTGTCCAACAGAAGTACCATTTAATTAGCATAGACCGTTTCAAATCAAAAGGAAATAGCTGAGAGCGAAATTCAGAAGATTATTGTAAAAGAAATCATTGAGGTGAATAAACAACTTAGATCGGCAAGAATCGACCATCCAAGTGACCAGACCTGTTCAACTGAACCTTAGACTGTTAGTAATGCGCAAACTGACTCTGATTGTTTCAAAGGTGAATCTGAAGAAGAAGATATAGATTTTGTACCAGAAAATAGATCGTCTAATTCTCCACAATTTGTATCTGATGAACCCAACTCCAATTCTCACTTAGAACCTGAAGAAGATGGAGACCCGTCATCACCAAGCTCGTTTAGTAACACAGAAGACAATAAAGATGATAATAAGCGCAAGAAGAAACAGAGTATTAGATCAAATTGCAATAAAGAGAAGCTTAGAACGTCAAAAAGTACTGAAAAAGCTCAGTCATCAATGATGAATGATACATTTTAGATCGGCTCGAATATTATAGAAACTCGCCCGTACAAAACCAGAAAACATTGCTTAGATCGGATATATACAAGAGACATTACTTTAAATTTTAGACTGGCTCCTGAAATTATCAACAGGTTTAATTATTGCACCTTAAAATGGAAAGTATTTGAAAATGCAACTCATCTTAGACCGGCTCGGTTTACATTCCTTATCCTAGATCTGCTAGAATAAAATAGAAACGATTAAATCAAGAAAATACAAACTTTCATCTTAAATTGGTTATAATATCAACACTGTCAAAAGTCGGACGAATATATTATTTTTCTAATTCCAAATTGATGAAGAACTTGAAACTTAGATCAGTTATTCCTAGTTATAGCTTGAATTGTGACTTGCTTAGATCGGCTCATTAAAAGATTACAACTGAGAATAATTTGCTTAGATCGTCACTGAGCATACATCTGAAGAAAAGTTCCAGACTTTTAGAAAATAAAAGCTTAGACCGATATGCTAAGAAAAATGCCAAAATTAATGGCTAATTTAGATCGGAATAATTTTGGAAAAATCAATCAAAACGCCGGAATAAAAATTATATAAGTTGAATACTTAGACCATAATTGAAATATAAATAGCTTAGATCAATAGTCTGGAAATTATCCAGTAGCTTTGACTGGAAAATATTTTATACTGACAAATTTTAGATCGATTATATTGCGAAATGCGTAACCATAAATGGCTTAGAACGGTGGAAATTTTTAAATCTGACGTTATAACAACAAAAGCATGGATCGTGATATTACAAACTGGAACAGCTTAGATCAACATGCTATACTTTGATACATCTCAGCTAGCTACACTTATTGCAGACTTGCCACAAATTATCTCCTATCTGAAAAATTGGAATCCTTTAAATCAACGACTTGTCATTGGAATGGAATATTCAACAAAGAAGTGTATTTACCAGCAGCACTTAGCCAAGCAACCAAATTCGTGGATGTTTAGATCGATAAATACTTAACCCACACAATGAAGAAATGAAAATAATCAATATTGGGCCATTTTTCCTTGGATTAGTACTCAACACTTTATCATCTTGATTGGTTTATTTTGCAGAAACAGCGTAAATTAGATAGAAATGCCCTGACAGCAACAGTTAGCAACGAATCAGTAGCCATCGTTAGATTGTATGTCAGTAATAGCAGCTATAAATTTGAAATACTTGGAATGCTTCATAGCTTAGATCGTTTATGAATTGTCAGAAATATTGTCAGTTTTAGACCATAGACAGAAGTATGATATATAAATCAAATTCAAATCAACAGTTAAAACATTATATGGCTTTATTAGTTTGCTTAGATCGTAAATTGGGCCAAGAACAAGGATCATAAGATTTACCAATAATTTTAGATCAGTACTCCATTGCAAAAGTTAGAAAGTATTTACCAAATTAAATTAGATCGACTGAAAGTAAAATGAATATTTTAGATCGTTACTGTTAAACTATGCTTAGATCCAAACATTAGAAAATGAATGCCACCATTTTAGAACATAAATGAAATAATTCAGATTGATTAATATCACAAAATACAAATTTAGAACGATTGAAAAGTTGAATTATGCAACAATAGCCAATGATTTAGATCATACAATTCGGCAAAAGTTATTTAAGACAGACAGAAGACCATATTTTGAATGGAATAGAATTTTGAATTACACTGTTTAGACTGAAATAATGGAATAATTAGATGGCATACGGAGAAAATTTAGATAAATGGTATATTAAAAATGTGATGGTGAAATAAAACCCTAATCGATTATATAAATGGAAATTAGAAAGTTATAATATTAGATCGATAATCTGTTAAAAGACTACATACATCACTAAATCGTGAAGAATCGAATACAAAAATTTAATACCAGACTTGTAAATAGAGATCACACAACATGATACTAAACTTGGAAATTAGATCGTCACTTGAGTACCTGTGAAAAATTGAACGTTTATCAAAGACTATAAACAGATATTTCATCTTAGATCGAATTTCAAATTTTTATTAGATCAACAAATAGACCCAGAGCTCTTAGACGATTTTACACTATTCATTTCAACATTATTGGGCCAATTACATCAGCTTCTTATAAAAAATAAATTTTGATGGATCATCAGCTTTGCCAATTTACTACCGATAAATGGATCGATAAATTTTTTTGAATTGGATTGACACTGGAATAATGGCTGATTTTAGATCGAAATCGTTAAAAATATATTAATATGCCAAAATAAGAAAAACATGGAAGTAATTATTGGAACATAAAACTGAAAACTAGAACACCTTAGATCGGAAATCATTTAAAAGTGGAACACCTTATATCAAAAACATCTTAGACAGATAATGCTTTGTTTCAAACATTAAACGCTCGTACACCTTAGACCAATAATTTTACTTAGGATGAAGAATAATTAGCACAGAATAATAGCATTAGATCGGATATGGAAATAAAACATGTAAATTGATTATTAAATTTAGAAATGAGCAAATAGAACGTCACCTTGTTTTTGCCATCAACCTAAATCGTAAATGTGACCAATAAATATCACCAGAGATTACTTTATTTAGAAAGCTCAGACTCGTTGAAAATCCAGACATGATAAGATCGAATTACAATTACAGAAATTTAAGAATTGGAAATTATTTATCTTGGATTAGACCGATTGACAATTAATACTCTAAAAACCTGGAAACGTTGGATGGAATAAACAAAATTAGATTGGAGGATAATTTGAGCAAAATGAAAACGCTCCAAAGATCGAAGCTGACACAGACTCAACAAAAATTTATGAACACTTTGAAAAACAATTAGAACGGCTTAAAGCGTACATTGCTTGGACAGCAGACAATGAAGACCTTGAAACTTTTGTGTTAATGGTTGACTTAGAAGGAGATCCTATTACTGTAGAAGAAGCCTTACTTGGACTAGATTGTGAACATTGGAAAAATGCTATTGGAGAAGAAATGAAATCACATGATCGTCATAATACTTACATCTTTATGAACAGACCGATACCTAAAGAGAAGCCCACAATTGTAGATTTGATCAAAAGTAACATTAAATAAATTTATACTGATTAGAACGATGCTAATATGAGATAAATCCTTTTTCTGATATAAACTGATAAGTATGAAAAACTAAAATCTTAGACCAATGATCAATTTTAGACCTGTGGCTAATTTTAGATGAATAACAGATAATCAAATGTAAAATGAACAATTTTAGATCGTTAACAAATTTTTAGAGTAATAAAACTTGATAGAGTTGCCAAATAATAGACTGTAACATGAACACATTGGCAAAAGTAGAACATATTTCCAGATTATAAATAATTTAGAACGACTACATGATATTATAAAATCTTTGATATTAACTCATACAACACCTTAAAATAATGATGAATTTATACAGACATCTTAAATTGAAAACAAACAAATCTTTTATAAATAGATCAACAATTAGAAATCCATCTCATCTTAGATCAATAAGTAGACATTGAAATAAAATTGAATAAAATTTTGAATACTATCTTGAAACAACAAAAATTGTGTAACAAATACAAATTTGATAATTCTGTGTGAAAAGCATCTTAGATTGTTTACCTCAATATGCTTAGAAAACTATTTGAATTTTTAGATCATTTGAAATATGAATATCTTAGATAGCAAATGAGATTAGAATTGGAATACTATGGATAATTAGAATTAGAGCAACTAGACAAATAAATTGAAGAATCCAAAACATTGGAGGGAGTAGAATAGATCACCTTACATCGGTATTAATATATCAAAATCGGAGGGAGTATAAAGAAATATTTAGAACGTACAATTCAACCAGCAAAGCATCATTAAGCAGTCTGATGTACCCAGCCTATAGTTAAAGGGCCAGACTTATTCTACCCTGCTATCCTCATTTTGAATATAGACCATTTTATAGTAGATGAAATCATACAATCAACCACTAGAGAAGAACTCGACAAGAGAGAACAAGATATTGTAAATGATGACAGAATTGCACCTAATATGTATTTAAATGAATTGATCGAAAAGTTCAAACTTGATACTAAATATCATAGATCGGAAGGTAAGACATTAATTGGACCGTTTATAAAATATACAGCAAATCTTAATGTAGATCGGTAAAAGTTTTTATTAAAAACCTGTGTGGAACAAAATGAAATTGAAAATTTTTAAGACAAAACCTGTGTGGAATAAAACAATACTCAATTTAGATCGAAATATAAATTTTATTAAAAACCTGTGTGGACGGAAAATTAACTGTGTCAAAAGGAATATTGCTTAAAGCTATAAAATTCATTGGTTTAGAACAAGTCGAATCAGAACGTAAAAATATTGCCTAATAGCATAAATAAAAATTTGACTAGAACTAAAATAAAATCGTATATTATCTTAAAAATAAATATCACAAATAAATTGAAAAATGACTAGATTGATACTTACTCCAAAAAGTCGGAGGGAGAATTTTGCTTAGAACGGTATTAATATTCTAGTTCCAAAGAATAGGACGTAGACATACTGACTAAACCTTTGACTGAGAAACCTGTCACTCAGCTTAGATCGAGAATTGTTTCAAAATATCCTGTGTGGAAATTTAGAACGGCTCCTGATATTATTGTAAACGATTTTACTCCAATTGCACTTAGTTTAGATCAAGAATTACTGCTTAAAATATTCAAATATTGCTTAGATCGGGGATACAATGATTCTACTGACGTAAAGATTAGATCGGCTCCTGAAACTGTTACTTAGACCAGCTCCTGGAGTCCTTGAAAGTATTACTGAGACCAAACAAATTAGATTAGCAAAAGTTAGATCGGCTCCAGAGATGCGAAATGTTATTGCTTGGATCGGATATACAAAATAATTTTATTTTAAATTCGCAAAAATTAGATCGGTTCCAAGAATTCTTAATGGACTATACTATGATCGGTTATTCCTAGTTAGACCAACTTTGATCGGCTCGTATTTAATTCAAACGTCAGAAATCAAGATCTGAAATTGTCCAAAAGGAGCCATATTGCACTGAAAAGATGAAGAATTAAACATCGAAAGATCGCTAATATGAAAATTGAATTTTTTTTAAATCGATAAATTCAAAATGTTTAGAGTTAGAATTTTACCTCCCATCCAATAGATTGTAAATTTTTGCTCTTTAAAATAAAAGGAGGGAGTGTTAAACTGTATTTTGTATACGACATTCGTAGCCGCACTAGTGGCAACACTGCACCGCCTATCGGTTGTGGTGAGAGAGCAGCGCAGCTGTCTTGCTCGCTCTCACTTCGCAGAACTACCTGAACTCGTCCGCATCTCTCGGTCTCCGTCTGATACGTGACACTTATGTATTTCTTTCTCGTGCTCAATACAGTGATTATCCCACGTTATATTGGTGTTATTATTTCTATTTGATATATTTGGTATGTATCCTACTACAAGTCTATCAGTTACGTTAACATTAGTAGAATCTTGGAGATTTTCTGCCGTTTAAATTTTACCTATTTAAGAATTTAACTGCGATGGATTCGGGGAGGCTGGAATTCCGTCGTGAATTACTCTGCTGTGTGATGTATTTGGAGTGCGGAAATTGGGTGAAAATGAATATGGAAGGTGAATATGAATTTTTTTTCGGAAATGTGGGTTTGGATATCGAAACTACAAAAATAAATCAAAAGTGCATTATAAAAGATATTCTATATTCAAAATTTCAGGTGCTGAAATCATTTCTCGAATTTTTGAAATTTCAAAATCACTTCATAATTGCACCGCAGAATGTGAAGATTCAATTCAATCAACGAAAAATACTGAAATTTGGTATTGTGATGATGTACAGGATTGGGGGACCTTTCGACCAAAAAATCGTTTTCCACTTTTTTAGCTTAATTCACGTTATCACGTTAAATACCCATAAAAATCGACTGAACATGGTTTCATTTTTTCTGAACGCATGAGGTCGCGCCTTTGCCGACCAGTTATGCTGAAATCAAAAAATGAAAATTTGTGCTGCTTTTTTGACTTCCAAAAAAAGTGTACATATTCCTTGATGGCCTCTTGATTTAAAAAGTTGATGATTTTTTTGAAAAAATTGTTTTTAACAGTCCGTTGTTTGAAAAAAAATCACTGCACTTTTCAATTTTTTTTACGAAATTATATTTTTACTTTTTAGTGCCAGTATGAAACACGTCATTTTTTAAAAGAATCTTTCTCAAAAATGTAGTCGGCGATTTTGTTGTAAATCAGATAATTTTCAAAATTTTACCAATGTATATACAAAATTTGACGATTTTCTGAGAAGTTTTTTTCGATTTACAACGAAATGTCGTGTTTTTTTTTCAGAAAATACGAACGGAGAGTAGATTACTCTCCCCTCTCCCCCTTCCATTTTTCGTCACTACGTTCATTTTTTGAGAAACTTGAAGTGCTGCAAAACTGAACTCATAAATTTTTCGACGAGGGTTCACTAATTTTGAATGAGAGTGCGATTAGAAATCCTCTTGACCAAAACTATACAGCTACACAACTTGATTTTTAGCGAATTTTGAAACTTTAAAAATCGTGTAGGAAGCTACGTAAATATGTAAGTAAATACCTCAACATGACCTGATTAAAATTTCACTTCATATCCTTCAACTTGACCCTTACTTAAATACTTTGAAAAATTGAAAAAAAAAAGTTTTTACTCCAAAATATCGCAAACTTCTTTTAACACTATTTTCTCAGTTCTTGAGAAAAAATTATGTTTTTTCTAGGTTTTTTTTTGCCAAAGAAATATTAAATGATCGTAGTAAGGAAACTTATCACTAAAAAATCGTTCATGGAGATTTTCTAGCGCCTAATCTCCAATTTTGTTCATTTTTATTTTTTAAAATCTGAGTAAAAAATGCAGCAAATGACCAAGTAGGTTCGCACACATACCTACTCAGATGTGGTTTTCAAAAATTGAAGAAATAAAAGAAAATCGTCGTTGATCATTTTTTAAAAACTTGACCCTTCGTTTGAATTTTCGTCTGCCCTTCTGGGATTTGACGATAGTCATCTGGACTCAAAAGTTCCTCAGAGTGTCTCTCCTCAACATACAAAATTTCAAGCTTCCATCATAATTTTCCAGTTATTGGACTAAAACAATTTTTTTCAGAAAATTTTTGGCCACTTTTCATAGTTTGTCATGGACTCTCATTCTCATGATCTTATATTTTCTCATCTTACCCCTTCACTGAAAACTTGAAAAAAAAAATGGCACACGTATAAGATATTTACTGAAAATTGAGGAGATTCTTTTTTTGGGTTCTAAACACTTTTTCTTGGCTTTTGGCCTGGTTTCGCTGTGACATCGTTGAACTAATGTAAAATCAATTTGATTTCAAAAGTCCAAAACTGATTTTTAAGATCAATTTTAAATTATCTCTTTTTTGGAAAAATTTTGGTTTCATCATGGGTTTCTCAGAATCGTTCAAATTATCACTGAGAAATTTCAACCAAAAAATGATGAATTATTTTATGAATAAGTACAAAATCAAATAAATTATACAAACCAGTTCAACTTCAAGGCTTCTAAGCAGTGTTGGTCAATTCTTTAAAACACTTTTGTTTAAAACGTGTTTGAAACAACGAAAAAAATTTATTTTAAACAAAAAGTCATTTTAAACTGTTTTTTTTTGTTTTGAACATGTTTTTTTTCATCTGCCTGTTTTTTTTTTTTTTGAAAAATGTGTTTTTTACATGCAAAAAATGAATGAAATTTATAGTATTTTCAGCGCTGAATACGAGAAAATTGAGAAAAATGATGAAAAAAATTCTAGCACAACTGGGAAGTGAGAACTGACTTTTTCACAATTGCATTTTTCTATGTTTTCAAAAATTTTGGCAATTGAAAACACAATGCATAACGAAAGCTGAAACGTGAAAACTTGTAACTGCAACCATATCTTATCAAACTTTTAAAGGGAGAAATATGTTTTTTGTGTGTTTAAAACAGTTTTTTAAATGTTTAAAACATGTTTTTTTTATTCTCAATTAAAACAAGTTTTAAACAGAAAAAAATGTTTTAAACAAAAAAACATTGTTTGTATTTTTTTTTTTTTCAACACTGCCTCTAAAATAATAAAATTCCCTGGTTTTATCTAGATCTTGGATTTTCCTTTTGTGCAACTATAAATATAAATACCTATGACAATTTCGACCCTCACATTATCAAATGTGGTTAAATTCACCCATAATTTGA
This sequence comes from Pseudococcus jackbeardsleyi, assembly GCA_038380155.1. NCBI lineage: Eukaryota > Metazoa > Arthropoda > Insecta > Hemiptera > Pseudococcidae > Pseudococcus > Pseudococcus jackbeardsleyi. The sequence continues at coordinate 43,669,321 of CM076238.1, forward strand.
ATATGAAAAACAGCCATAAAAATATTCATAATATTTTATAGCTTTCATCCACCTATCTTCAAAAAAATAAAAAAAATGCTCTATCACATGCAAACAATTAAATTTCACAAGATTCGCGGAGAAAAATATTTTCCGACGGTTAAATCCAATGAAAATTTATTCAATTAGGTACTTGAACATTGAGCACTGCAACTTGAAATGTCAATGAACCATCAGTAACCTTGGTAAAATAACAGTTTGATTAATATTCAAAAAAAACCTCTTTATAGGTAGGTAAAAACGAACAAACTGTACGAAATATCGCCACCAACTTATCCATAGGTGCTTAATTTAAATGGCGTATCAGGGTATAAGAAAAGGCCATACTGATACAATAAAACGTAATTTTTTATACTCCAAAAAAAAAGGCACCGTATCCGAATTAAGTACGAAAATACTGGCGAAAAGATCACGCAACAGCAAAACCTATCTACCATTTATCTAAAAACTAGGTACGTTAAAAGGTTGTATCGATTGTGGCGCGGCAATTAGCATAGTTCCGGAGTAACGACCAAAATTCTTCTTCTCTTATTTAGGTCAACATTTTTCCAGCGCGAAAAAAGAAAATATTTGATTAGATACAAACAAATACCTACTAAGTGTATGGTTACAAAAGTGAAATATAAATAGGAAGTTATTAGATATGCGCGGAAAATAAATCTCGAAGCGTTCACGCACTCATCGTCTGTTTTTCTGCCATATCTAGTATCTACCTATCTACATATTATATCTTGGTATAGCTTGGGTACTTTGTAAATGTGCAAATACGTTATATCTGGCATTTTATTATACATATGCAATACTGCATTTAATAACGGAATAAAACTTGCAAGATTATTTCATATGCGATCGCGCATCGTCTCCATATTTATTTGTATTATGAATACGAAATACCACAATATTTGAAAAGCTCGCGGAAACGTTTTGTTCGTCGATTCCTTTTCATATTCGGATAAAGTAACGCGTATTTTATATATCTTCGTTACAGTTATATGCATTTACAACTCTTACTTATTTTGTATGCTAAACTTATTCGTTTCGTCCATACGGTCTCGTGATTTGAAAAAAATTGCACTTTGACTATCGCTCGATTTGCACTTTGCGATGAACAATTGTTCATTGTTTTTTATGTAACGCGATTGTCGTAAATGAATTTGGGTCTTTGTGGGGTCGGTTAGTTATCTGTTTGTTGGTCAAGAGCATAGCTATATTTTTTGATTTGGGTGTCAAGAAAACCAGCTCTTTATGCATACGATGATAAATTAATCTATTGATCCAGGAGAAAAAGGCTCGAGTTGGAAAATTTGTGGAAATGGCCACTTCATTGAAAAATTCGAAAAATTTCAGCTCATGAGTTGGAAAGATTGGGAAAAACTTCGAACTGCGTCCAGTTTTTATCCAGCTTTCACCTATCTCACTCCTCAATGATTCAACTAATACGTCTTGAAGAGCGAGTATGTGCTCTCTTAATTCGAATCAGTCAAAAATGCCTAAATTGACTGATGAAATGGAAAAAAATCAAGTCACTGATAATTAGTCAAATTCCACTGATTACCCAGTTAATCAGCGACATTTTACTGCCAATCAGTGATAAATTACCAATTCGAATTTTGAATTTTAATTGTTGAATCAGTAAAAATTGGTTGACTGATTGAAGTAAAAATTTACTGATTCAAATCAGTGAGTTTTCATTATTTAATCTGTAAAAAAATTCACAGATTGAATCAGTAATGAAAATTCATCGATTGAATCAGTAAATTTTTTCACTGATTTCTACAGTGATTCAATTTTGTCGATATTAATCAGTCAATTTAGACTGATTCAAATTAAAAGGGTGGCTTCAGAATTATTCCATGCAAAAAATTTTCATTACGTCATATATTTGATTCAATCAACGCATTTGGAATTCACTTTTTAAAGAAAAAATTTCCCCTGAATTTTTCAGGTTTTCCGGCCCACGTGTTTCAAACTCTTTACCAAGAAATCCAATGAATAAATTTAAAAATCAGAAAGATGAACTTTTGCCAAAATTTGTAAAAATTTTATGCAGAAGAAAAATAACTTTGTCTTGGAGAAATTTTTCAAAAAATCATATTATTTTTATTTCAGATATCACTGACTTTTTGACATTTCAAATTTTTTATTCAAAAATTATTTATTTTTCATTTATATAAGAAACCGATTTCAACGAAACTTAAGTAAAAAATAGGGAAGAGGTTTTTAAAATTTTGTGACAAAAGTAACAAGTTTACCTACGTACTTGGTTTTACAGCATATTTCGAAATACCCTCAAATAAAACTAAGAATGATAAATAAAATCAAGAGCACCGAGGCCAGATATTTCAAAATTTCAAAGGTAACGAAAATTTTTTCAAAAAGTATTAAAAAAAAAAACAAGAAAAAAGTAGCAAGAAAAGTACGGTTTTGTCAGGACTTCTTTGAAAAGCAGATTGTATCAACTACAAAAAAAAATAGGACTTTGAGAGGAATGTTGAAACATCTTTCCAACTCCAATTTTGGAGTGATACTTTCAAATTATCATGATTTTCTCCTGTTTTTCACAATTTTTAAAAATGGATAGGTGTACTTCGTCAATTCCACCTAAAGACGTTCACAAAGGATTGAAATGAACGCAATTGCCCTTTCATGAAAGTTTCGACATTTTCTCATATTTGACTGCCCTCCAAGAGAAAACCGACCAACATCGTTGTCAAAAATTTTTTTGGCGAAAATTTAATTTTTCATTTTTTTGACTTGTTTGCTCAACTTTTTTTTGACGCTGTTGGTCGGTTTTTTCGTGGACGATCACAATTAAGATTTCAGCTCAATTTTTACCCACTTACTTGAAAATAACATTCCAAAAATTATGGAAATCGACGAATTTTGTCATAACATAACTTTACTTAAGGATTGAAAAATTCATGATTTCTTCTTTCGTCAAAATACTGTTAGGTATTTGGAGTTTCTACTAAGACAAGTCCTCTCTAGAGGTGTGTTTGTTGTATAAGGATGGGATACTGGATGTCAATCTTTCTCTGCCGGCAAAAATTACTTTAAAAAAGATTAAATTTCAGTTTTTGAGTGATTTCTACACACATTCTCGCTCGGGATCAATAAATTTCCTAATCATAACAAAATAGGTACCTAGCTACCTACCTACGTGAACAGAATCATAATAAATTTTCTCCCACTCCTTGAATGCTTGTCTAGGTTACCTATATGTACATCATTTCCTTTTTACGTAGGAGGAATCCCAACTCGAGGTAAAAATGATAAAAAATTCATAATCAAAATTTCAGGGACTTAAGTCCATTTCTCGAATTTTGGAGAATTTTTGAAACAATTTTCGAAATTATCCATCGTCTTATAAAATTTGATCTGAGGATAACTAAAAAAGCGTAAATTTGAAACATACTTACCTTATTTTGACACCCCCCCTCCTCGAATCGATTAGAAGTATGTAATTTATAGGCTTTTGGATACTCAAGAAAAATTCTGGAATTTTCCAGCATCGGAGAAACCCCCATAAAAATGATCCATATGAATTTCAACACCTGCAATCATGGATTTCCCATACTGGGGACCGATTTGATTAATCGAAGCACAATTTTCCAAAATTCGTATTCATCAGTTCAAATCAATTTTTTGGTAGAAAATTTTCCTGGGAAAAAATCTAAAAATACGACAAAAACGTACACGTCGAGTTGAAATGATGAAAAGTGGTAGATACCTACCCTATTTTTGACTCCCTATGGATAATCAGAAATTTTAAATGCTAAAGTTGATATAAATCAATTTTATGAAATTTTCTTCAGCGCTGGAAAATTCCAAAATCGTTTTGAAACCATTTTCAACCGATTTGGGAGGCGGAAAATAGGAAATATGTATACCAAATGTTAGCTCTTTTCGTTAATTATTTCAAATTTTCATGATTGGCTGAGCGATGTGGTAACCTTGAGATATTAAAAAATTGCCAAAATTCAAAAAATATACTTCCCCACCTGAAATTTTGAGCGGATGCCGCGGAAGATTTTTTATGATGTATTTTCGATTTATTTTTGTTCGGGCTTAAAATTTTGCTTTTCGTTTTGAATATGTTTTAAAAAGAAGCAGGTAGGTAGATTCATATGTACCTACTTACACTTGAAACCTCGACCAATTTCAGATCCATTAAACAATCTTTGAGAAAAATATACAGTTCTTTCAATTGCTCAAATTAATCACCAAGAACTAATCAAATCAATAATCATTTAAGTATCCCAAAAATTGTCCTTCTAAATCCAAAATTGATTCAAGTTGATTCTGTAATTTTATTCATATGCGTGGATTTCAACTTGAAAACATTAATGCAATCACGATATGGCTGAATTGCATTTTGAAAATTTTTCCAACTCGAAGTAATACCCTCACCCCTGCCACCCCACCCCCGGTTTCTAGTTGATAACAAAATTCGGTTTTTCAAGAATGCCATACTTTCGAAAACTTTTCTGCCCAATAAATTATTGATAGAATCAATCTTGAAAATTGAAATTATTCCAATAGTGCATAGGTCCAAAAATGGGTACCTAAAATTCCACAACCAAAATAATTTTGCAGCAGGTACCCATTAACAAATACATAAGATGATTTAAAATTGAAAATTCGAGGTACCCTTTTAACGATGCATTACGAAGAAACAACGCTTAAACACACATTTTCGAAACATCTGCACAGGAAGTTACAAAACCTATTACGATCAGATTTGAACATTTAATAAACACTTGTTGATCCCTGCAACTTACCATAATGAATTACATACAAATTATTTTTCATCGCTATAATACAGCCGAACTAAAATTTTAAAAAATTATCCACCGAGTGAGAACCTCAAATTATGAAATTTACTCTAATTTTTAATAAAGAATTCAAACGAAGAAATAAAAAAGAAAATCAATCAGAAGACGAATTTACTTTCATAATGAATGACTGTACATGTACTATATAGGTATATATTAAAAAAAACATGTGGTATGTTTTCATCCGCACTGCGGTTGTTTACCCTTCCAGAAATAACAAAATTAATTGATACCGAAGGCTGCCCTTTTTTCCTTCCAAGAAATTACTTTGAAACTGAAGTACACACTTTTTTATCACGTGTAAATCAGAATTTAAATGTAGGTGTAGGTATCCAGAAAAATTATTTTTTCGTACTCATATTTATATCCAGTTCTCAAATATTTCTGCTGGAGTATTACTTAAAAAAGCAAGCAAGTAGATTAATTTTCAAGTACCTAATCAAAAAATACTCGTTAATTAATTTTTTCCATTAATTTTATGATTGTACATTCTCGTCACAATTTTTTTAAAATTTTGACAGCCTTTTAGATATTATTGCACGTCTATATTTAGAATCTACCGAGCAAAGGGTGATCGCATATGATAGATAGAAGGTTTTCAAGGTCAATATTAGAGAAATTCCTGTCCCTTCCCACCATAAAGGTTTCGTTTTTAAAAACAGAATTGAAATGGGAAATTTTTTAAGAATTCATATACTTAGATTGAAGTTTTTGCATTTTTTACCTCACTCCCCCCTCCTCCTCTAAATATATATACTATCAAAATGTTGATAATTTTAAAATCTCAATTCAATTTTTTCTTCAATTTTTAGAATTTGCGACCAATTCATCTCAAAAGCTCAAATTTTAGCTTCTTTTGTAAGTATGCCTAATCCTCAAATAAATCTTGTACCTACTTGTGGACATAGTGTCCTACCATCTTCGAAATGGAAATTCACCCCTACAATACTTTCAACGACACCATTCTACGAAAACAAACTTCAAAGAAAATTCCCCAGCGAACTACTCGTACTTCACACATTCAATTCGATTCTTCGAATCACCAATTCGAATGAATAAATTATGAACAAAATCCGTAATTTTTTAATAACCTTAGCAGGATCCAGGATTAACATTGAAGAAAATGCGATGACATGTCCAATACCCATAAACATCACAATGTTTACTTTTTATCACGTTTTAATGCAATATTACCGTACTGTTTTTTAAATACGCTTTTACTCACGCCGACATAATTTATTGAAGGATTACGTCTTTTTCAAGTACAGTACAAGTCAATGAAAAATGTATACAAGCATGAAAATTAATAGCTGAGCATATGGGTACCGAGCAAAGCCAATGATTATATTCTCACAATTATTTAATATGATTTATAGTGTCTTTGGTTCTACGAACACTGTAAAAAAAAAAAAAGAATTGCGACATTTCAAAACACACGCAACGTGATCAGTTGATTCAAGTACCCTTCGAAACATCAATATTCCCTAATTTGGGGTGAAAAAAAGAAGGCAGTGATTCCGAGTGGATTATTTATTGAATTAAATTCAAGTCTGCATTTGATAAGCCAGATTTCGGTTTTCAAATTTTGTGGATTTTGTCATTAAAATGACAAGAAAAAAACATACCCTGAATTGTGATGAAAATTGGTGAGATGGCTCACTATAAATGAGAGACCTCCTGAAAAAATGTCGAGTCCTTCAATCTAAAGGGAGATGTAGGAAGGAAACCTCAATGAGGGGTAATGTTTGAATGAACGAGTAATTTTTACCATTTTTGGGTAATGCTGCCTGCTGGAAACCTCGGTCATTCCTTTCCAAAAGAGCAAATTTGAATTGAAACACTACTCTGAATCATTGACCTCGAAATTGAATACCATTCTTACTATTTACAGGGGGGGGGGGGCGGCTGAAAATTGCTAATTTCGAGTTTGAAGATTTTTTTATTTCTATAAAATTCAAATTACTTGCACAGGCCACAAAATTGACACTTTTTTTTTGATATAATCTCCTAAAATTATTTTTCATGATATTAAAAAAAAAATCATGGCAGTGCTGCCAATTGCATTTTTACTAACACAATTTTCTTAAAAATACAAAATTCCCTTGGTCCAAAAAAATCAGAAATTTTGGTCGCAGTACTGCAAACTGAAATTTTACGAAAATGAAAATACATTTGTACCTGAATATCGTCATGAAGTTTTTTGACAAATTTTTCCAGAATTTGTATGGTTTTATTTCAAAGGTGTTTGAATGAGCAATTTAAACTAGAAAAAAAATTTAAAAATGAGGTTAATTGGTCAGTTTGGTATTGAAAATCATATTGAACTTTTTCAGAAAGAGAGAATGACTGAATTGCTAGGTATGCAAATAAAACTGCTCAAAAGTGCCATAAAACTATGTTTTTACAGTGGCATCTTTTTGAAAATCTTTGGTTCTAATCCTTTTAGAGCTGAGGAATTCGAATTCATGCTTGAAAATTCTTCATTATAAGTAAACTAACTAGCATATTTTTGTAAAAATTTGAATTTTTTCATACGTTTTCCTTCGAATGAATATTAGCTCAATTTTCTTTTCTTTTTCACAGATGCCTTATGAAGGGAGGGAGGGGAACTTGAAAGATGAAACGTTTTTCTGTGACGGATTTCTGTAATAACGCTTCCGTTTGGACATTTTTTCAGACTTGAAATTTTTTTAAAAAAATAACTCACTGTGCCATGACAATGATGCAGTGCCATAATAACATCATGTTGGATTTGATAAAGCTAGGAAAAAATTCAAATGATCGCTATCATGACATTTAGTTCCTCTAATTGGTGGTAATAAGTAAAAAAAAAAAAAGGTTTAAAAATGAAAAAAAAATTGAAGTGTGAAGACATTTTTTTTTTAAAGAAACTCAAGGTCCATTATTGACATTGGTATTGATCTGCAAAATCCATAATTTGGGATCTTGCAAAAAATCAAAAAAACGATAAACAAAATTTGAACTTGGAAGAATTAATTCCTAAATTTTTATAAAATTCGGTACCTACATTCTCAAGGTATCAAGAATTGAATTTTTTAAATTTGAATCATTTAGTTCTCATTTTTTCTCGAATGTGCTCAGAAAGGCCTTTCTGATGGGCAAAAAGTGGGATCCAATTTTGAGGCCAATGAATCCAAAAGATGTTGAAAATCATTCTCGTCTGAGCATCTGTATCAAGCGATGATCGAGATTTTCAGCAAATTATATTGCCCAAAATTGACGGAAAATCGTGGTTTTTTCAAAAATAATTTCACTTTGAAATTCTCCAATTTCGTCTGATTTGTATAGGTGGCTCAAAATTTTCAAAATTGGCCAAATTTCTAATTTTCATCAAAATCCAGGACTTGTCTCCAGTCTTCCTTATTCGTCATCCTTCAAGGTGTTTACTGAATTTGGAAAATGAAAAATTCTGCTTTTTAAATTATTTTTCAAGCTATAAGTATTCAAATTTCCAGGAGACCTGACTTCACCTACTCCAGAAATTTTCAATAAAAATTATTAGAATAATGCCATTTTCACGTTGGAATGCTTATTTATAAAAAAATCTTCCTTTTTTAAATTCGCCAGTTTTTCATGCTTAATGGACACAATGTCCTTGAAATCTTAAAAACGATATTTTTTCAAAAAAAAATCAGTCTTCTCAATATTCAGGGCACTGCAATTCTCCACCGAACCAAAAAATGTTATCACATCCCAAATTCCCATAATTTACCAACTCAATTTCAGCCAAAATTTCGCTCAGCATAACAAAACGTAGGTACATAGAAGTTATTAATGGCTCCTGCAATTTCCACACAAAAAAACCACCAAAATTTCACACAAAAGAAGCAACCCCCGCGCAACGCTTATCTAGAACTCCATTTCGAAAGAAATTTCGCCCGTGAAACACCACCATATTTCAGCACTAAAGAATGAAAAAAACTCTAAGTAGGTAACATATGAATAAGTGCTTCAAAAAATAACATTCCAATAAGCACGACTTATTCATATATTCTCATCCACTTCCGCACGGAATACTCTTCCATCGCGAGTAAAGAAAAGCGAGTCCTGACCTTATTCTGCCAACACTGCCAGAGTTCTATACACATAACAGATAGGGTTTTATGTTCTGTGTTTGATGTTACGCCGGATTAATTTCAAAATCAAAAACAAGCTTCACCGTTACCCTTAATTACTTCGGGATGAAGACTTTTAAAAAAATACCTATCATCTGTATGAATATTTCGATAAAACAGTCAGATAGGTATCATAATGCTTACTTGTTGAACTCAATCTTATTATAAATATATACGGCTACTTTCGTCTTTCGGGTTCTCGCGTTAAACTTTATAATTATATTCGGCTGGGTGCGCATATCTCCTACCTTTTTCCTTTTTTTGTCTCTCGTCGGTCGTCACTTTGTTCTCGTCTTTCTTTCTGTTAACTTCTGTACTTGTAATCTTTCCTAAACAATATATTATTCTTTTTTTCCTTATACGTTTTTCTATATATTTCCAACACTGGTAAAATAAAATAAATAATTTTTTTTTAATTATTTATAGATAAAATATCTTTTAGAAATGAGTAACGACGGCGAGAAAATTCCTATTGATAATATTGGTATTAGTAATGGTAATGGTGATCCGAATTCTCAGGAAACGTCACATCGTAAGTTTTGCATTTTTCCTGTAGGAACTAGAATTTTTTTTTTTAAAAAAAAAAAAAGTAGAAATCTTTGTTTAGCTAGAAACTCGTAATAGTGAAACTTTGATAGAGCTCTTTTTGGTATTTTAAAAAAATTTGTTTGAAATTTGAAGAAAGCTATTGGAATTTTTTTTTCTCTATTATTTTACGTTGTCGGGAACGTGTCAATGACCCGAAATTTTTCTCTTTAAAGAAAGTAATTTAAATATAACGCGAATTGAATGCGTGATAATAATTCAATTTTTGATTAAGAAAGAAAAGAATAAAGTCCTTTTTGACCCATTTTCTAATTCCTTTTGTGTGGAATTTTTTTTTTTTTGTTCATTGTAGAATCCGAAAACGACAATGTAAATTTGGCTGAACTTCTATTGAGACTTAAAAGCGTAGAGAAGTTGAATGAAATTTATAAAAAAAAACTAGATGACGTTGAAAAAAATACCTCTTCCGTTCGCACTTGGCGTATAAATAAAATTGAGTTTCCTGTCGTGACTTTATCTGAAAATTCAAACTTCGACGATTGGCTTCTTCATGTCAGAGCCGCAGCTGACACAGCTGACGTTTCGGATCTGATTTTCGAAAATGTAAGTGACGTTCCATTAGTCGACAGCAGAGATGTGGATTATAGAACCAATGTAGCGAGAACCATCATTGCTAAACGTCTCGATGAGGAACATCTAAAATTAGTTACTGATATAAAAGATCCAAAAGAAATGATTAAAAAACTTTTCGATTTTAAAAACCCAAAACGAAAGCAAGATCTCTGTATGCCTATACTGCTCTTAATCGTTGGTCTTTTGATACGGATAAATCAGTATCAGAAAATATTAAAGTATTCGAGAATCTTGTTAAAGACTACAACTATTCTTGTGAATGTGAAGAAGACAAGATTCCAAAAGGAATCATTATCGATATCTTCGTAATTGGACTTCCGAATTACACTCAAAAAAATGTTTTGAATACGCTTCGTTTAAAATCCAATGTTTCGTTTGAAGAGGTCAAATCTTTGGTTCATGAAATCGAAGGCGAAAGAAAGAATGCAAATCTGAAACGAAAAGAACAGGCTCTGGTAGCTAGACATCATGAAAGTAAGAATAGTAAATACGACAATAAGAGTAAGTATTCGGCTCGTAATAATCGTTTTCAGCCCTACGAAAGTTCTCATCGTTACGACAACAATCAACGTAATTATAACTCTCATCGTTATGAACATCCACGGCAAAATGAGCGATCTGGTAATGACCATTATTCACGTCCTGGCTATCAAAATCAATCTCACGGCTATAAAAATCGAAATGAAAACTTTCGTCCTGCGGTCAACCTGGATGAAATTATCTGCTTCGCTTGTAAGAAAGCCGGTCATTATGCTAAGTATTGTAAAGAACCAAACTGTACGAATTGCGGTACCTGTGGCCACGTTCGAAACGACTGCCCTCACAATAAACGATCCGCTACATCTGATAAAAATTCCGGTCCTCCAAATAAAAAATCTCGCGGCAAGGCCTTTTCTGCTGGAAACGAATTTTCAGGTAAAAATTCAGAAAATTACTTAGTTTTTCATTTAGATTCTGGTGCTTCGGATCACTATATTAGAAATCCCAATTTATTGTGTAATAGTAATGTTGAACAATCTAAACAAATTGAATGTGCTGATGGTAAATTTATCGAAGTTAAAGTACATGGAAACATTAATTTAATATCTGATAACGATCTAAAATTTCTTTTGACTGAAGTCTGGGCTAGTGAAACCTTTTCAGTAAATCTTTTATCTGTAAGAAAGTTAGTCAAAATGGGTTTCGATGTCCTTTTTACAGAAGACGTTGCTAAAATCTTTGAAAGAAAGTCTGGTAATGTTGCACTTACGATTCCGCTAGTCGGTAATTCCTGGAAAATTAAATTGAAGCTTGCTGATAAAGAAATTGATCATGATACTGTTTTCTCTGTTAATTCTAATAATTCTACCTCAAAGGTTAATAAAACTTCAAAAAGATCTTCTGACGAGAAGCTAGATTGTTTGAGTGTTAAAAGGAGGAGAAAACCGATACGAGATAAGGAGAGCAACCTAGCCGCGATAAGATGGCACCAACGTTTTGGTCATGCCAGTGTTGACTATTTAAGGAAACTTAAAAAAAACTATGAAAGTATGAGTACTGCCGTTTTTAATGATGATATTCGTGACTGTGAAGATTGTTTGAAAGGAAAGTTGGAAAAAGATCCATATAATTCTACTCGAGAAAGAGCAACGCGACCTCTTCAATTAATTCATACCGATGTTTGTACTGCCTTTCCTGCATCTATCTATAATAAAAGAACCATGTTTGTGTCTTTCATAGATGATTATAGTCGTTATTCAGCTATTTACACTATCGATAGTACGAAAGATGTTCTTAACATGTTCAAACTTTTTGTTAACGAAATGAAGTTTCATTTTGGCAATGATTTTAAAGTTCAGAAAATTAGATGTGATAATGGTACTGAATATACCAATACGGATTTTAAAAATTTTTGTGAAAAAGAAAGTATAGATTTCGATCCTATTCCGCCCTATAATAGTTCCTTGAACGGATGTGCGGAGCGCCACAATAAAGTTATGGAATATAAGATAAGAACTCTATTATTTGATTCCGGATTTCCTTCCTCCTTTTGGGAATACGCGGCTGCTGTGGCTGTATATACTTATAATCGTTCTCCAAATCAATCCATTAACTTTGAACTACCTTATGAAAAATTTTTTAAAAAGAAAGTTAATATAGAGAATCTAGTTCGTTTTGGTTGCTTGATTTACACTATCAACAATGATCCCAAGAAAAAGAAAGTTGATGCCAGGGGGGTAGCAAAATTCATGCTTTGTTATACTAATACTGGTTATAAAGTTTTGGATCCGTCTAATCTTAAAATTGAAAGCATTAAAACTGCAAAATGCATAGAAAATAAAACCTACGGTGATTATTTTGGTAAAAATCGAACTCCAGAAAATTCTTGGAAGAAAGTAGAAGAATCTAAGGAAGGGGAAAGATGGTTAAATCGTAGTAATGAAGTTTCGCAAAATCTAAATAAGTCCGAATTATCTGAAACTGCGTTAGATGACGATTGTGAAGTGGAAATTATGGAATATCTTATTGATGATGATTGGGAATCCGTTTCTGGTAAGGGTTTTGCTATGAGCGCAGCTGGTATATTAACCCCAAATTCTGTTCAAGAAGCTTTTGAATGTGATGAATCTAAATTTTGGAAATTAGCTATGGATGACGAATATAACTCTGTAAAAGAAAGAAAAACATATGAACTAGTTGATCGAGAGCCATCTATGGATGTTTTAGACTCTAAATGGGTTTATAAATTAAAAGGAAGTGAAAATTCTACTCTTTTTAAGGCCAGAATTGTGGTTAGAGGCTTCAAACAAAAAAACATTATGCAAAATTTGAAATTTATGCACCTGTAGCCGAAATTTCTATCGTAAGATTATTAATCGCCATTTCTAGAAAATTTAATTTAAAATTGCATCAACTCGATGTTAAATGTGCCTTTTTATATGGGGATCTGGATGAAGATATTTTTATGGAAATCCCTTTTGGCTTTCACGATGAATGGAATTTTAGAAAAAGAAAGTCTTAAAATTAAAGAAAGCTTTGTACGGACTAAAAATTGCTCCAAGAAAATGGTATGAAAAACTAAACGAAACTTTAGAAAAATTAGGACTAGTTCGAGATATTGTTGAACCCTGTGCTTATTCCTGGAAAGATGAAAATAATAATTTTGTAATACTTATAATTTATGTCGATGACATTATCATTACAGGAACAGATGAAATTAAAATTTCGAAAATCAAGGAAATTTTAAAAGAAAGTTTTAATATTAAGGAAGCTGATAAAGTTGAAAAGTTTTTAGGCATTCAAATAGATGAAAAAGATGGAAACATTTTTCTACATCAATCTGATTTCATTAAAACCATTATTGAAAAGTTCAACTTTGGAGAAATAAATAGTTCTTCAACGCCTATTTCACCTTCCGAGTCTGAAAAAAGGACGTTGAAGAAGGAGGGAAGAAAAGTTAAAAATTATGATTTTATTAAAGGTTTTGAAGTTTTTGCATTTAGAGAGATTGTTGGTAGTTTATTATATCTGAGCAATTCTACGAGACCGGACATCTCTATTGCAACGAACTTATTATGTAGAAATCAGGACTCCCCTAGCCACCAAGATTGGTGTAATGTTAGAAAAGTTCTAAATTACTTAAATTCTACACCGAATCTAGGATTGGAATATGGTAGTAAGCAAGATGGTATTACATGTAGTGTAGATGCTAGTTACGCATCAGACAAAGGAGATAGAAAATCGACCACTGGTTTTCTAATAAAATTCTGGGGTGATACTATTCGTTGGAAAAGTAAAAAGCAAGATTGTGTCACTACCTCCGCTTGTGAGGCCGAATATGTAGCCTTAGCAGAATGTTGCAAAGAGATTATCTTTTTCAAGGGTCTATATGAACGTCTAACAGGCAGGGAAGAGAAAACGCCTATTATATACGAAGATAACGAATCCTGCATTAAATTAGTAAAATCGGATGAAACTGGTAGACTACGGCACGTGGACGTTTGCTATCACTACTCAAAACAGCTCTTTAAGCAAGGCAAAATTAACTTGCAGTGGGTTAGCTCTAAACAACAAGTATCAGACTTTCTCACAAAACCCTTGAATAGGGAGGATTTTGAACGCTGCAGAAATCTAAGTTTATCATCAGCAAAATTGCTTTAGAATTATGCGATCTTACTGGGTTTATACTCATTATTTATTTTATTTTACCAGGTACTTCAGACAGTGATTCTGACTCTTCCGATAGCACTCACAAGACACTGGACCGTCAGATAAAAAACTCGACTTATGATTTCGTTGCTTAACATGAATTCCCTATCACGTTCCGTATCAACCTCCAACTTCGTTTATACGCGAGAAGGAGGGAATGTTGAACTCAATCTTATTATAAATATATACGGCTACTTTCGTCTTTCGGGTTCTCGCGTTAAACTTTATAATTATATTCGGCTGGGTGCGCATATCTCCTACCTTTTTCCTTTTTTTGTCTCTCGTCGGTCGTCACTTTGTTCTCGTCTTTCTTTCTGTTAACTTCTGTACTTGTAATCTTTCCTAAACAATATATTATTCTTTTTTTCCTTATACGTTTTTCTATATATTTCCAACATTACTAATTTACAAAATTTTGAGTCACTTTTGAGTCAGAATATTCAAACCATCGAGTAATCTGATATTTTATAAAGAAACCTCGAAATGGTTTTGAAATTGAGAAATTTTTGATCAGGTAGGTTGCTGATAATGAAAATTTCATTTCAATGGGATGCTTTTCCAAAATCAACTCGATACCATCTAAGGATCTCGATCTCGTATCAATTTACCTCAATAACTATTTTTTCGAATTTTCCAGGTTTTTTTTTAGCATCTCGAGTTTACATATCCATAAATCCACAAATGCGGTATCGAATCGGTATTTAAAAATTTTCAAAACCTCGGCATATTTGTGCGTGCGGAAAAAGTACCTGGATTATTGTGGAAGCGTGCGCATGCGACGTTCGAGCGAATATTATAATTTTTAATAGTTTTATTATCAAAACGCGACCCTTGCAGTGTTTTTTTATTATATTTTCAATTGAAACACCGCTTTAATTATACGTTAGCGATTGTGTGACTCGACCATAATTTCCATTCGAACGAAAAATTCTCTTTTACAAATACTTTTTCGCTTTTCTTTTCACCAAATTTCACCAATCGGATTATATCCTCGTTTCTACGAAAACCGGTCGATTACACCGAAAATTGAGCTGCATTTTCACCCGAATTCATTTCTCTAATGCAATTTGACATCCTTTGGTATTTGAGCAGCATCCATGGCAAAGATTTAAACCCAAACAGTGCTGAACTAGGTACAGGTTAATTAATGAGAAATGCTACGTGTGTAAAACCTATTTAGAAAGACATCGTGATTTAGTGTATACTTCTGGCTGTGAAAAATTAGTGCCAAATTCCATTACGAAATGGCCTGAAGCCAATACATATACTCGTACTCCAGATAGCGAGAGTAAACTCTCATTTACAAAGCGGTAATATGCAAATATCGATGCTGCCTGTGATTTGTGCCGGACCTCAGGCTGAGTGGAGCTTTTTTCGCTTGATTTTCGATTCGATTCGGGGATATGAGAGCTGATGAGCCAGGCTAACATACAAATAGATAGAAATCGTCGAACGAACTCACTTTCTATGGAAACGTCCCATAGACTTCATTTATACTTCATTTTAACGAATTCTCCTCGTGAATATGCGGAGTTCTTCTACATTTGCGGCGGTGATTTTTCATTTTTGACTCCGATTTTTACCATATTGAAAGACGGATGAATAGTCGCATAAATGACCGAACTATACCGCAAATATCACAGCAATTACATGTTAATAACGGATACACGCCTTCGGGGCGTCGTAGGTGAAAAAAAAAATTGAGTTAAAATAAAAACACGCGAGATCACTGATTATCCCGTGTTTAAAACATTCATCGCAGATGAGAAAATTTAGTTGTTTTTTAAGATATAAAAAAATGTATGTATATACATAAACGTTGTAATTCGTTAACGTATACTCCGTCAGAAACGGAAGGCCTCCACTTAACTAGCGAAATAACGGGGATGTCAGCGCCGTATTCTAACGCATGCGTGCCGGATACTACGTCGGGCTTTTAGGCATCGTATCGCGCGCTGTTTTCACATCGCCAGCTGATACGACTCATCGATTGGCGTTGAAACAGTTCGGTTATACCGTAAAAGCTCCGCAAAATTGGCCCAATGAAGAAGCGCCACTGTCGATTTCAAATTTAGTACAACTCACTTACCAACGGAACGTATACAAAAATTAACTTGATCTGAAGTCTAAAGGTAACTAGTCGAGAGAAATCGCCCTAATACCTCTCGCTCCTTCGTTGCTGTACCATCTTCGCGAATTTTCGCACGCGGTTCTGGGTGCCCGTTTTAATGACTTTTTTTTCGGCAGCTAATTCAATTGCCCCGGATTGGATTTTACGAGGTGACGAGCCTCGAAGATGCCTTTTTCGATTTTATTTGGGGAATTAGTTGGGCCTGGGTTGAGAAATGCGAGTTTGGGTAGTTTTTCCTTGGAAAAAATTGGGGCGGAAGGTGAAAATTTGAGTGAAGTTGGAAACTCGACCAAATTTGCAAAATTTTGTATTTTTTTTTGTACGCCTGCAAAGAGTATTTTATCGGTGATACATGTTGAGACCCTGAAGTGTGGAAATATCTACACAGGCGAATCAACAATGTGCCTAAAAAATTGCAGGAACAAAAAATTCGGATCAAAACACGTTGTCGATCTTGATTTTGGATGGTACTCGGAAAAATGAATTTTTCATTTGAAGATTTTTAGCCTAAATTGAAAATTGAAGGGGATAGAAATTGGGTACAAATGCAACTTTCAACGAAAAAATTTATGGCGAAAAGTCCGACCTTGTGGAAATGATTTCTTTGTTCGTTGAAAGCTGAACGACTTTGTTGCAATAATATTTTACCCATCATGGCAATAGGTAGGTATTCGAAGTGAATAAACTGATGAAAATGTTGAAATTTTTAAGTGTGTCAATGTGATTTTTTTTAAAAAAATAGTTTTTCTCCCTCAATTGATCAAATTTTTGGTTCTACGTACTTAGACCTTTCAAGTATTGATAATTTATTGTGAAGTTGAAAAAAATCGTTACAAAAAAAAAATTATTCTATCAATTTTGAAAGTTACTTATTTCTACGGCCAAAAATACTGAACTTCGTGTTTGGATTCAAGTATTTTAATAAATGTTGATGATCTGCCCCTTCAATTTCAGATGTAGGCAATTTATTCAGCCAGTTCTTGAAACACGCGTGTTTTATTCAGGAAATTGTGCCGTAGGTTTCTAAGCTTATCCTGCCTTGTTCCTGGGCGTTTGATTTTTTCGGAACAGAAGGCACTTTTTCTGAGTCCTGGAGCCGGAGCTGAAGGGACTTGAATCAAAAATTCTAGAGCTGAAGTAGGAGCCGGTAGAAGGAAGGCTACTTCGAGCAATTTTTTTGGAGTCGGAGCCGGAAATAACTGCCCTTTTTGGGTCAATTTAGAATAATTTTTACCCAGACTCCGAAGTCGACTGTTATTCCTTGATCTACACCATTGATCTTACGCAAACCTTCTGGGCAGAATTTTCTCTCTTCTTGTCTATATTTACAAGAGGGACACTGAAGATCTTTGTTTCTGGATTTGAACGGATTGAGATTTTTAAAACTGAATTTCCAAGCCCACTGACTAGCATTTCATTTGCTGAAATTAATTTTTTAATTTTGGAAATTTAAAAAATGTAATTTTTTAGTTTGGATTTATTTTTTAATTGAAATACCTAGTAGGTAAAAATCCGATCTCTCGAAACAGTTTTTCCCCATTTCCAGTCCCAATAGAAACTTTCAGAAAAATTTTGATTGCGTTTAAAAATTTTCAAATTTTTTCACAAGGAGTAGAAATTCATTTGGAAAACTTTTCTGGAGGAACGAAAGCTATGAATAACTTTCCGCCCTTATTTCTTGCAATTTTCAGGTTTTTCGCGGGGGGGATTAAGATTGAAAAATTTTAATATTCCTGCATCTAAACTGAAAATCCGAAAAAACTAAAAAATTCTTTTAAAAAAATGAAGTAAAGTTTCCTTTGAAAGGAAATGTTGAAAACATGGATATGTTTTTTCCTCTCATCCTGACTTCTGATATCAAGGTAACTAACTCCAAAAAAATATAAAAATTCGTTTTTAATATTTAAAAATTAACTTTCAGCTCTCTGATATTTTTCCTTTATTCTGACTTTCTAATATTAAGTCAATATTCAGCTTCTGACTTTTTGATATACAGACATTAAGTTAATTTCGGAAAGTCATTTTCCATCTAAATGCTCAAAGTTGAATTACATAAAAACCATTCGATTGTTCATGACGAAAGAATTCCAAAAATATATTAGTTTTTGCATTTTGAGAAATTTTTGGCCGAGTTACGGGTGTTTTTCTTCTCTCAACTTCCGACTTTCGGACAAAAAGTCATTTTTCATCCAAATGCTCGAAATTGAATGACAAAAAAACCATTCGATTGTTCATGACGAGAGGATTCCAAAAATGTATTAGTTTTAGCATTTTGAGCAATTTTTGGCCGAGTTACGGGTGTTTTTCTTCTCTCAACTTCCGACTTTCGGACAAAAAGTCATTTTTCATCCAAATGCTCGAAATTGAATGACAAAAAAACCATTCGATTGTTCATGACGAGAGGATTCCAAAAATATATTAGTTTTTGCATTTTGAGAAATTTTTGGCCGTGTACGGGCGTTTTTCGTCATCAACTCTCCCCGTAGCAAAAAAGCTATCTCTCGTCCAAATGCTCGAAAATGAATGATAAAAAAACCATTCGATTGTTCATGATGAGAGGATTCCAAAAATATATTAGTTTTAGCATATTGAGCAATTTTTGGCCGAGTTACGGGTGTTTTTCTTCTCTCAACTTCCGACTTTTGGACAAAAAGTCATTTTTCATCCAAATGCTCGAAATTGAATGACAAAAAAACCATTCGATTGTTCATGACGAGAGGATTCCAAAAATGTATTAGTTTTTGCATTTCGAACAAATTTTGGCCGAGTTACAAGCGTTTTTCTTCATCAACTCTCTCCGTAGCAAAAAATCATCTCTCATCCATATGAATGATAAATATGTTTTTTCCTCTCATCCTGACTTCTGATATCAAGTCAAGTTCAAAAATATAAAAATTTGATTTTTAAAATTTTAAAATCGGCTTTTAGCTCTCTGATATTTTTTTTTGTCATTCTGACTTCCTGATATCAAGTCAATTTTCAGCTTCTGAGACTTTCTGACATTATGTTAATTAATTTCAAAAATACTTGGAATAATTTATAAGTTTTTGACTTTTGATGACGGAAATTAGCGTCTTAAAAATTTTGGAATGACCCCCACCCACCCACCCAAGAGAAAAAAAATTGAAAAATCAGCTTTCAGCTCTCTGATGTGTTCCTGGCCATTCTGACTTTCTGATATTAAGTCAATTTTCACCTTTCGACTTTCTGATATTTATATTTTGAAGAAATAAAAATTTGTAAGTTCTCAAAAGTCAGCTTCTGATTTTCTGACATCAGTTTTGAAAATATAAAAATTTTAAAATTTTTGACTTAGCGTGACGCAAAAAAGCGTCTTAGAAATTTCCCTACAGGAAAAAACATATCCATGTTAAAACAGTCACAGCAAAAAACTAAAAACATGAAATTCTCGTGGGGAATAAAATGAAAATTTTCTCATCGTATTCAAAATTTTGATTTTTAAAACTTGTGAAAAAGGGTCAAAATCATTTTGTTAGAAAATGAAAAAGATAGCATTGCTTTTCTCGTAAAATTTACTTATACATAAATCTATGAATTTGAACAGTAGTTGTTTTTTGAAAAAAACTTGTGGGTATTAAACTGAAAAAGTACCTAATGATAATTTTTTCTCTCTTCCTCCCCTCATTCCTTCTCAAAGTAAAAAATTATAAATGTAAAAAAATTGAGGATTGCAGCTGAAAAAAATACCCAGTTTTAATTTCCTCATTTTATTCTCCAACTAGGTATTATATGTATTCCTTTTTTGGAAGTACTCGTACAAATAAGTTTTCATGTACTTCCCTTCCACTTCACAAACTATCTAACGTCAAAGTGTCCTTTTTCCCGGCACTAAACTACAGTATCTAATTTTTAATGAATTCTGGTCCATCAATCGTTCGTTTAATAAACTTTAAAATAAAGTAAGCGCTACTAAATATTTAAATAATGGATTTTTCTCAGATTTTAAAATAAAAGAAGAGTTTTTCCAGGTCCGACCAAATAAATTTATATATTTTTTTGGAAATGCCTAAATTTTTGTACCCAAAAAATATTATGATATTCAAAATATAACGTCATGAATTCCAAGACTTACGATTAGTTTGGAGGGGTGGGAGAAATCATATCATAATTATTTTAAATCACAGATCAAAAAAAATTAACCATCTTCAGAAACTGTTTTTTTTTGTTTTGAAAATTTTAATTTTTTATCATTTTTTTTGAATCAGGTACCAATTTGGAATTATATTTATTTCTAAAACACATTTTTAAAGAGTAAGAATTTTACATATTCTTCAGTGAAAATTTAGAATCGAATTGTTTACAAATAAATATTTACCAATATGAATATGAAAGTTGCATTCAATTAAAAAACTTATTATTCCAGCCTCGTTTTCCTCTCTCAATCAGTTTCCCTCAATAAATTTTCCAACACAATCGACCTACAACTCAAAACTTCCTACGTCCACCTATTTTTCAAAATATCCATTCCACCAAACCAAAATTCTGCATCACTTTAAAAAATAATTACACCGAACTAAATCGCCAAGCCTGCGATATTAAATTATCCATAAATCACAAACAATTCAATAGGGAACAAATTTTTCGAAAATTTTGCAATTACAATTAATAGGTAGCAACGTATACTCGAGTTAATGATGCTTATCTTACAAGCAAATACATTTGAAAATAATAAGGGTCAGCTATAAATTTAACGAAATGACTTGCGCAACGATGAAAACTTTCACAATTCTGATAAAACATAAAAATAAATAATTTATAAGCCGAATCTAGGACGTTGTTAATTTCACACTTTGTACAAAGAAAGAAAAATCATCCCAAGCTGGAGAATTTTTTTTTGGCAACGAGGAAAATCGCTAGACGACATTTTAGGGACGAAAATTACCATCTAATATAATTAAGCTCTACGTAATCTCTGTCACTCATCGTAGACATGCCATCTACCTACATAATGTATACGATTCTCGCATGGATATTTTTCATCTCAATATTTATGGCAAGCGGGATAATACTTAGCATCGAATTTCTATAGTTCACGCCCTACATTCGAATGAAAAATGGAATTTAATACACGTTTCGTACGGAAATGCTTTCTATATGTATAAAAAAAAAGAGACACTTTATAAAATAAAAAGTCGAATGTTACAGAAACGAGGAAATCTCAATATCGGCGAAAATCCGACGAAAAAAAATTACGATAGAAAATGAAAATAATTTAAATTCAAGTAAAGGTAAATTATGCCTTAAAAATACGAATAATTAAAATTTTTCAGCTTGTTTTTTTCTATAGGCTGTTGCTTCTTTTATAAATTATTACAATATACGACATAATGCGACATCTAATTGAAATAAGTTCAACTTGTGCTGTTGCTAAGCGACTAAGTTCTATATCACGTGATCCGAAATATCACTTTTCCCCGAAACACCAACCACCCGTTTCACCGACCACCCAATTGCGCCGTCATTTTTCTTCTCTGCAGTCTTTATCATTTCAACGTATATTGTGAAATTTAATTTTTTTTTTCTCGCATCTAAAATTATTTTCAGGTAATGAACTCTTACGTTTACTTTTATCAGTAAAAATAAGTAAAAAAAATACCCTTACGTTAATTGGTCGTATCGACTCGACCACCATTCTACTCTAGTCATCTGCTTTTTCAGCTACAAATCAATAAAAAATGTGACAAAAACCCCATATTTCGTGCCTTACATTCAAAAGGTTATTGTTTTTGAATTCGCAAACTTCGATAGCTATGCCATTTTAATGATTTTTTTATTCATATACGTACGACGAATGATTTTATTCGACGTACGTAGCCAATTGTAAAATAAAAGCTTAGATAACCGATATTTTGCTGATTTTCGAATCGTTTCGGTTTAAATTTTCATTAGATATGTGATACGATCAGTGTAATATCTAATAGTCGGCTTATTGATTGCAAATGAATGCACGACGCGTTTACCGATGAATTTTTATCTAATTAGCTTCGAACCGAAGTTTTCCACTTGGTTGATTTAGTTTTTCGAGAAATTCATTTTTTAAATTTTCCATTAGATTAAAACCATCTTAAATGTAAGTATGACATGAGTCGATATCGATGTCGAAACGTAAATTATTTCAATATCGTGTGCTTTGCTGTAATTTCATACGTAATCGATTAGTTCTTAATAAGGGTAATTTGGAAAATTATTTTATCATTTGTTCGTATATGGTATTTTATCTAATAGGCTTTGCCTTGAAGCTTTCGAGTATGCAAAACATTCGACACGATAAAAATTGCATCCGCGTAGCTGGATTTTGAATTTTTAAGAGATCTGATTTTCTAAGTAGGAATTCCAAAATAAAAAATTTAGTGAATATTGAAATATCAAAGTAACATTTGAAGCTTCAATATTACAATTATGGTGGCTATTTGAAAGATAATGAGCATAGATACCTACGAAGTTACTTCATTGATTTTTGTAAGTCTTACACCATTTAAATTCTATTAGTAGTTTTCGAGGTCTGCATTGATATTATTTTCAACCATTAGGCTCGTTTCTTGAAATAATGATCCTGGGTATTGACGAATATTACGAAAAATTGTATTCTGATTTTTAAAATTAACCTAAATTCATTCGTAGATTACCTCGATTACTATTTACAGGATCAATAAATTATATGCATATTGAACGTGCCAAGCTATGAGTAAAAAAATATTTTTTTATATTAATGTTTTAATAATTCATATTATAGCTAATAATCAACATTTTTGGGATTTTTAGGTACCAATTTCTGAGTGAACTGATACGTGAATGAAGCCTGCCAAAACAACATAGACAACTAATTTCGCATTCATGCATGAACGTTTATGGAATTTTCAAATTGAAAGAGCAGATTCGTTTTTCAAATATTTACCTTGATAATTCTACGTGCTTTGACAACACTGTGATAAGTAAGATAATTGATCTTAGTATCTTACAAGTGCTTGACTTAATATCAATAATATACCTCGGTAGATCTCATTTGCCCATTACATGCATCGTTCGGATACAAAATTGAAAATACTCGTGGCTTTTCTTCAGTTTTCGTGATTATCATTTCAGAGGCAGATTGGATTTGGCTCAGAAGGAGGGGGGGGGTCAAAATCTAAAATTTTCAAATAAAATAAAATTTTCAATTTCATCGAGTAAGGTATTGAAATCCATGGGTTTGACTTTACGAATCCATTCTTGGAGTAATTTTTTTCTTCAAATGAGAAAGTCAACTACATTGAAGGATCAAAACGTAAAATTTTCACCGATGTAGTTTTCAATTTTAAATTTTTCTCTTCATTCTACGCAGAGAAAAATTCTTGGGTTGAAGAGGAAATACCGCAGAAAATAAAAAATATATGTAAGGAGTTAAAAACCAGGCGTTTCGGAACCTTAAAATTAATAAGATTGAAAAATTCACAATTTTGGTGAAACCTTGCTTCCTTGAGGGTTTAGTTCCTCAAATTGAGTTAAAATGACTGAATTGATTCAGGAAGTTAAAAACATGGATTCAAATTCCTCGCTCAATTGAGGGTGCAGCACCCAGTGGCGCGCTAGTGTCGCTTGATTTGAAATAGGGGCTTTGTAAATTCCAAATTGTTTTTTTCAATAATTCAATTATATTACTTCATAATTAGGACAATATCTGAGAGAATACTTGTTCTACATTGCAACTTTAACAACAGTTACGTAATTTTCAATCATATATTTTACGTTATCGTTATACAAAACCCCTATTTCAAATTCTTATCAGTGAAATCAGGCATTTTAGTTCCAGAGTTGCACTCTCAATCGAACTGAAAAATTTTCAATTGTGGTTTCTCTTTCTTTTAAACGTTAAATTTTAAACTTGAGGTCAAAAGATAAAATTTGAAAAAAAAATTTTGAATTAAAAAAAAACTGAAACATAATTTTTTAAACTTACGTCAGAAGTTTCATCTCTTTTTGCATGAATTCGGCGGCACGTTGAGTTTAGAGCACCACAAAATTTTTTAAGCTATTGTTTCGTTCTCAATTTGCAATTTAATTCAACTACTCTTTTCATGCAGTTGAAAATTTTTTGAAAAACATGCTATCAAATTTGAAAAAAAAAAACCTCTTGAGAATTGAATATAAATGTCAAAAGCCCAAACCTCCATATTTTTTCTTGGCCTTCGGGATGACTTTAAAGGTGAAAAATACTGTAAACCGCCAGCCTGTACTTTGAAAACTGAATAATTTTTTGCCTTCAAAGTTAAAGGGGCATGAATAATTTTAAATGAACCGTTGCCAAGAATTTCCCAACATTTTTGTTGCGGTTTTTTGAGCTCTGAAAGCATCACAACAAAATTATTAGTTCAATAATTCTTAAAGTATGTACCTAGGTATTGTAATATTAATTTACGAAATTGATTTTTTTTTAGCTTCTCTTGTGCTCCCCATCATTTTTTAGAAATATTTATAATTTTCTCTCTTTTGATTTATAATTTGAAATGAATTATTCCAAATCCGAGTAAAATTAAAATATAAACTTCAGGTACACCAAAAAATCAAAATCCCACCAATCTTCAAGTCGAACAAACAATATTATAATATGGAAATTAAAATTCTCCTTTTGTTATCATTTTTGTTTTAAAATCATTTGTCCCTTCAATTTAAAAGATTTGCAACATACTCATTATAACACCTCTTTAGTGGCAAGCTGATTTATTTACGGCGAACTAAGTATGCAATTTTATTAACATCAATAAAAATAATCGCCCAATACTTATGTAGGGGTTGGATCCGGTAATCAGTTTTTGAGATATATTTTTTTCGAGAGGTCCGTCGGTAAAAAGTAAATTGGCAGAGGGTTAAAAAATCGTAGAATTTTGTTTTCCAATAAATGGATAGAGAAGTATGTATTCAAAGAAATATTGGGAGGGCTTGGTTTTTTTAGAATGGAATTTCAAGGTTTAAAATTAATTTTCTTTCAAAATTTTTGACCTCTATTTACTTAAACTCAATAGACATTTTTCATTCCATAAAATCGTGTGTCTTTTTTTTAATAATTTTTTGGTTTTTTCTGTCTCAATTTTTATTTTTCAAGCCTTCTTCCCCAATAAAAAACGAGTTATCAATACTTAGTGTAAAAAGTATTATTCTTGTGCTCTACTTATTGGCTCCAATTTCTAGAAAGTGACTTAAGATCCTTTGGGTGAATTTACTTCTAATTTTTCCAATTCGGATTCTGATTTCTTCCACAAATACGTATGATCTACAGCGTATTCAATAAATCGTCCACCAAACAAAAAATTTGGATTTAACGAGGTGCCTCCAACTTACCATGTTTGACTATTCATAGCTTATAAACTTTCAACTCAAAGCTTGAATTTTTACAAAATTTTCACTAAAGAAAAAAGTTGCTCATTCAAAGTCGAAAATCAAGGGTTTTCTTCATATTTCGGTCGTTATACTTATTACCACCCTGACGTCTAAAAAAATTACGTATCTTTTTCTTTAAAATAACAAGAATTATTCATCTCAAATTCGATCAATAATTCTCATCGCTCAAGCAATTTTTTCATAAACTCTAAAGAAGTAAAGATGACTGATTTTCATTTGTGACCCGGACCTTGTGTAAAAACAAATCGATGTCTTTATTTTTATGTAGGTAGGTATTTGGTCCAGATTTTGAATCATTTGGATCAAAAACGTGAAAAATGAGACATCGATTTTTTTTACACAAGGTCCCTTCTTTCCGGCAAGGTCACATTTGTAGGAGCGAATTATTCTTGATGCTAAAAATCTGGAATTACAAAAATTTCTTTTTTTTTCGTTGTGTAATTTTTGAACAGTATTTAGGAATAAGAAATATTTTTCGATTACCTCTTTCATAATCAATTAGATAATCATAATACACGAATGTGTGACTTTTTATGATTTTTTTTTTAAATTTTATTTACGGATGTGTATCCTTGTATCAAGTAGTTTCCTAAGAAATTCAACGATGAAAGATTTTTTTGACGTTTCAGAAGTCATTAGATTCATTCACAGAACTGAATTCATTTTCGCAGTCGAATTTTTCAACCCCTTCATATGTGTTGGGCGATCTTTTCTGTTCACGTTAATAGAATTGCATAATCGGTTCGCCGTAAATAGATGAAATATCCCTTATTGAATCTAGTTATGGATACAAATATTGTGCATTTCTTGTACGTGTTTTTTTTTTTTTTTTTTGCTTAATGAAAGTGGGAAGCTTGCTCCAACTATTTATAAAATGATATTCAAAAGAAAGAATAAAATTGTTCATAACTTTTTTCCCTATGTCAATATTTTTTTGAGTTCATTCATTTTTTTTGTTAGGTATTTTAAAAATTAAGTTTTACCTACGAATTTTTTTTTAATTTTTTACGACGTTTTCAACTCTATTCCATCATTTATATGCTTTTGATCAGTTCTCGCTCAAATTTCAACCAAAAAACAAAATCAAACTGAATCCCCTAACACGAATCTTTGAAATTTACAGATTAAAGTGAATGGATACAACGACAAAGTTGACTATACAATGCGAAAATTATGGCCGAAGTGCAAACGGACTATTACGAAGAGATGTTTAAAGAAATCACAAAAAAATTCTACTACGGAGACGACGAAGACGACGAACTAGACGCCACCGACGACGCGATGTCGAAAACCGAACAAATTCTCGACGACGAATTCGTCAAGACGGCCGTAGACGAAGAAAATCAAAATACCAGTTTCAGCGACGACGCTTCCACCGTACCGAACGGATACGAATCGTCGATCGACGTCTCGGACGCCCAAATAGCCAAATTCACGCTAGACGAGGATAACTGGGTCTGCAATGACGATACCATACCCTGGACCACATCCAAAATCGCCAGCTACAGCGCCACTCAAAAATTATTCAGGTGCAATGAATGCGAATGTATCGGATTTTTGTCCAGAATCGCAGAACATTGGTTGGGTAGTCACGCTAATCTGCGAGTATTCCAATGCTCGCAATGCCCTTATGCTAGTGCCTGGGCTAGATGTGTAAAAATGCATTTAGCTAGGCAACATAATATATGTCCGGAGCCAAATTCGGACGAAGAGTTTCAAAAACTGTTAAAAGTGAATCCAGTGTTGGACGAAGTTACCAAATATTTAGAAAAATTGAAATTAAAATTAGAAGCGCCGGAAGAAACGCCGATCGAAGCGAAACCAGAAACGAAAGATTTCGAAACCACTGCACCAATTCTCGATCACAGCATCACTACCGAAATGTACGCTCTGGCTTCCATTAAACGATACAACTGCGAACACTGCTCGTACGCGACCGATCGAAAAGATCTATTTACAAGGCACGAGAATATCCACAGAGAAGAGAAACCATTCCAGTGTAACGTTTGCCAAAAACAATTCAACAGAGCTGACCATATTAAAAAACATTTCATAAGGATGCATCGAGACCACGAATACGTTTTGAGCAACGTTCGAAGAGTCAAGCCTCAAAATCGTTCGTCTTCTGCTTCAGCTACCTCAACGAAAAAAGAAAAACATACCGGGACTCCTTTGACTCTACAAGAGACGGCCATTCAGAGCATAATTCAGCCACAAATTCCTTCCACGATCACTGCTCAGGAACTAACTCAGATAACCATCCAAGAATCACATCCGACCGTTATACAGTCGACTCAGATGCAAGAATTTCTCCAGCAGGCTGATCCCGAACAAATGGATATTAGTTTTTTTGGCACGCATACGTTGCTTTTACCAACGGATGTAAAACCGGCCAAAAATAAACAGCCTAGGATGAAGAAATACAATATTGAAAAAAATGTCCAGTGTAGTTACTGTACATGGACTGGTGCTGATAATTGGTGCTTAAAGAGACATCTTAATACACATTTGAAACCGTACGTTTGCAGTATGTGCGAATACAAGGCAGCTAGATCCGAGAGACTTACCACGCATATTTTCAGAGTTCATAATAAACGCGCTTGTACAAAATGTAATTTCTTAGCCGATGATCTTAATCAACTATCTGCACATCAGCTCGAGAATCACAAGTAAGCAGATCAAATCTCGCTCAAACATTTTTTCATTTAAAATCCAAAAATAATAGAAAGAGGATAAGTACCTATCTTAATTAATAAGTTAGCTTCGTGCGAGTCTCATCATCTTTTAGAGCCAAAATTTTACCAAATTTATAAAATTACCTATAACTATCTTTCTAGAGAGTGACTAGCCACAAATTTCAAGGCTAGGGAGCAAAAATGCTCAAGAGTGTTTCTGATATGTTTGCAAAAGAAAACTCTGACAGTGCAATCTTATTTTCATTACTCCTAGAAAGCATTGACGAAATCGCATGCAGATAATAATATTTAAAAATTGGGAAAGGCGGGGAAGAAAAGTTGGTGATTCTGTGTGAAATTTGAAAAAAAAATTCATTTTTATTTAAAGTAGTAATGAGAAAATTTACTGGAAGTGAGACAGAGCGAAAATCTTTACAGAGAAAATATCAGAAAGGTGGAATTAAATAATTTTTCCAACGTTTCAATCGTAAAGAAAGGTGAACGAAATGAAGGCGAAAATTCATATATTTTTTAAAAAAAGAAAAATGCCCATTTTTTGAACATTTTAAAGGAGATATTTACAAGTGTGAAAAAAGCTGCCGTAAATATTGAGAAGAATCTAATAAAATTATCAGAATGCAATTTTAACTTTTGCAGTTCTCTGTGAGGATCCTTAACGAGCGGAGCAGCGGGGGAGGAGTCAAAAAATTCATGTGAACTTGACCTTATGAATTTTTTGAAAAAATCCACCAAATACAGGGTGTTCCGGGAACGGACGTCCTAACTTTATTTTTGGATACAACCGGTGGGGAGGGGTACCACTAAAAAAACCTTGAGATGAATATGTTGCCTATTTTGATAATTGAAGGGGCAAATGCTGGTTCTAAAAAATCACGTAAATTTTTTACCGTAGGAATGGATAGTACGCTAAAAACGGAACAGATTTTAATTTTGTGACTTTTTGCCTAACTTGAAAATTGAAGGAGCTACAAAAAAATTTGTTCAAAAAAATTCTAAATTGAATGAACCAACCAAGAAAATGGGTAGTACGTTGAAAACTGGAAAAAATTTGTTACGTACATTTTTTGCCCAACATCAAAAATGAAGGGACTAAGGGTCGCGCAAAATTTGGAAAACTTCAAAATTTTTTGAAGCCCATTTATTTTGAGTGAGCTGTAGCTCCTTCATTTTCGATGTTAGGCAAAAAATTTACATAACAAATTTTTTCAGTTTTCAACCTATGTACTATCCATTCTCTTGGTTGGTTCATTTCATTAGAAATTTTTTTGAACACTTTTTTTGTAGCCCCTTCAATTTTCAAGTTGGGAAAAAAGTCACAAGATGAAAATCTGGTTGTTTTCAATGTCCCATCCATTCCCTTGGTCAAAAAAATTTTAATGTGATTTTTTTAGAACCTGCATTTGCCCCTTCAATTATCAAAACAAGCAACATGTTCATCTCAAGTTTTTTTAAGTGGTATCCGGTTGTCTTAAAAAAATTATATTTAGGTACCTAAGCCCTAGAAAAAAATATGCAAGTACGCATAGATTAAAGAAATCACCCTTAGAAAGGATCAATTGTGAATTTTTGAGGTTCCAGCTTCCAAGGAGTAAAATATAAATTTACTGAATGAGCCCTAAATTTTTTTCACTAAAATTAAACAATGAAGCAAGAAATATCTCAACTCAAGGTGAAATTTTGAGCCTAAACAAAATAAATCGAAAGTACACCACCAAAAAATTCCATACTTATTCAAAATTTTAAATATTGAAGTTCATTTCTCGAATTTTTGAAATTTTAAAATTAATTACTTATTAATCATACTGCAAAATATTTAACCTATTTTCGACCTCCCGAATTTATTAGAAGCGATTTCAAGACGTTTCTAAGCCTTCCGAAAATTTTGGAACTTTCTAGTGCTGGAGAAAAGCCTATATAAATGGCCCATAAGAAATTCAGCTCCTGTAATCGCGGGCCAATATTGATGATCTATCTGATCGATTAAAGCAGAATTTTCCAAAATTCCTAACTTTATTTTCAAATTTTTATTTTTGGGCAAGAAATTTTTTTGGAAAAAATTTAAAATTTTCTGTTCAATGTCGTGGATTTGAACTGTAGTCTAAAATTACGAATTTCAGAAAAATTTTTGGCTTAATATTTCTTGGCCTTTGAACGTTGAAAAAATATATGAGTGTTGCTGTGGAGCAAAAGCTTCTAAATTACGTAGGTAGGTATCTCAAGGGATTTCCTCCGCTATGAAATTTTTTGTGAATTTGAAAATAGTCCCTCCCGTAAGTATAGAAAGATTTTTTTGTTGAAATGTCAGCTATTCCAACTCCGGGAAGGAGTTCTAAAATCGCATTAGATAGACTGCTTGTGAACAGCTTAAGATATTTGATAAATCAGTTTCAATATTTTCAACACGACTTTTTCTAAAGACTTTAAAATTATTTAGAGAAAATTTATAACTTGATAAGAAAAGAAATATCATCTACCTACAGATTAAATTTTACATATTTTGTCCATTATTTGTATTTTTGTGAATTTTTTTCAAAATTCAAATTTATTGATTTTGAAATTTTACTTTTAAAATTTTTTAAAATTTTGAAACCAAGAGTTGGGTCAATTTTTTATTTTTATTTTTCATTTTTTCTCTTCTAGACTATTCCATTTTAAAACGGACCAAAAATGAAGTCGGGCCTTCCGATTTCGCTCAATTTTTTTCATGAGTTCCCGTTGATGGGCTATTCACAAAACCACGATCATTTTGTTCCTAACCCTCACAGAAACGGGGAAGTGGCCCCCGATATCTTTATGCAATAACGATTTGTAGCAAAATTCCTACTTGGTTTTTTCATCTGACCTCTCTGAACTCTCCTATTAGCCCCCCTTGATCAGGACCAAATTTCGAAAAAATGAAAAATAACGTGTGACTGAGTTCGAATATTTATTAATTTTTTGGATTTGACCCTTCAGTGCCCCCCCCCCTAGCCGTCCAATTTTTGGGAAAAGTATAAATGACATGTGAGATATCGATTGTCACTAATTTGAGGTCGTAGAATTCGAATATCGACTTACTTTTTGATTTTATCCCGTTTTCTCTGCTCTAACCGGAAGATAGGAACAATTATTTCAGGAGGGGGTTGGGGAGACACACTTCAGGTTGAGTTTTCAAAACTCTTCAGTCATTTTGGCTCTAAAAAGTAACGTGTTGAGAGACTCATACGTTTCCAATTGTCCACCTATCAAGGACCATCCTTTGTAATTATACTATTAATTTTCTATTTTTTCAGAGGCATGAAAACAAGAAAAAAAATACCCATCTCCAGCGAATCGGCTGAAACGACTTCAACTCCGGTAACTTCGACACAGTTAACAACGGTTCAACAGTGAATTAGAACTAAACACACGATTAGCTAATAATTAGCTCAACCTACCTAGGATTTGATAACGACAATTTTTTATAGTGAAAAATTTAGTTCATAACGTACCATCGAGTAACTAGTTATTATGTATTATTTTTTTATTAGCTTTCAAAGTGACTAAAACTTGTAAAATGATTAATTTTTAACCAATCGACTTCCTTGATTAAAAAAAAAAAATGAAAATCAAATAACTTTTATTTAACATTATATGTTACAAACGATCATAAAAATGAGTAAGTTAACTGCGTTAATTATTTCTTGTGTAAATAATCATTAGAAAAAAAATTATACGAAAATTGTTTACATATTCAGAAAAATCATTACAGTTTTTTTTTTCTTTCAATAACATTACATCGTTCAATAGAACGAAAATTTTTCAAAGGTAACATAAAAAATAACCCTGAACCATACGCGATTTTCTATTACATCACGTTCTTCAATCTCTCATTTATTAAGTATCAAATAAGCATAAAATTTTTTCATTTTAAGACGACTAACTAGTATAATTTACATTGATATAACCATACAACTATCATACATTATTTGTACAATTTTAAAAATACATTAATCCCTTTATAAATAAAATTCTAAAAAAAAGAGCACACGGAAACTGAATTCAGTTCAATTTTATCGTCACTGGAAATCAGCAGAGGTAAACCTTTGTACAATCCAAAATCTAAATTTTCAAATATAAAAAAGTTACAGTACAAAAAAAGTAATAACAACCAATTGAGAAAACATTTGTCTATAAAACAGTCATATTTAAAAATTTATAAAGGAATCCTCCCCGATAATAATCACTGTACAACAAAACACTAATATTTTTTTACAAAAATAAAGTATCGCTCAACAACTACCACGAGCCTATTTACAAATCGAACAGAATCCGTCTGGAAACTCCTTTGGTATTTACATTATGGATAAAATGAGCTTATAAATAAGATTCATACGTTATAGATGAATTATTCAAATAAATAGAATCGGAAAATCAAGTAATGGATACTAATAATGAACAATTTACAGCTTATATGCAATTAAGAGCTAATAAATTAAACCTTAATACCGTATACGATCGCACATTTGAATAATACAACTGAAAACGATGCTTCAAAGTCATATTCAAATCGGCAAACAAGGTAGCAAAAGGGTTCAATTAGCCTATAAAAATGCATAAAATTAAAATCTATTTGCGTTAAAGTACCTAACGCAGTAATAATGGATTAAAATTATTTAACATGCAGCAAACGGTATCTTCGATTAATTCTTCTATACATATTTCAAGCTTCGTATTATTTTTCAGAAAACTAGAACAAGAGAAAATTATTATCCGGACCTTTTTTGAGATTTTTTTCAGTTAACAGTCTCAACGGTAGTCAATCATTAGAAAAATGGAGAGGTCATCTTATGATTTTTTTTTTTTGAAAAAATGAAATAATAATTTTTCAAGGAGAAAAATAGCTACAAAAATAAATAAATATTTTACATTTAAAAAATTGAAAAATTGCAAAAAGAAACTGAAGGTAAAGAAAAATAATTCTATTAACATCAAAAAAACATCAATATTTGTGCATTTCAAAGACTTTCTTCCTGCTACCAAAAATCTCAAATGATTTTTTTCCAATTAGGAAACTGACTAGACTATGAAATTAATAACATCACATATTTCAGTTCAGTCTTAAACAACAATTCTTTTCAATTTTTTTGAAAAATCCAATTGATAAAAAGATAATAACAACCTTAGGGCTAAAAAACCATCAATTTTCAGAGAAACTGTACATAAAAGTTGAAAAAATTCCAATTTATTTACTTTTAATTTTCTTAGATGCAGGAGGATGTAAAAGTTGGCTTTCATCAGTAGGACTGCTTTCAATCTGCGGTGTATTCAAGTCGCAATATTCGTTGTCAACTGTACTTAATGGCGTATTAGGCTGGCTCCAGTCACTTTGGTTGAATATATCGTTGAAATCAAACATGGTAGGTGCGCTGATCAACTCATTACCTGTAAAAATAATAGATTTATTTTTCTATTCGCGATTTAGAACAGGATACGAGTCGAAATAATCACCTAAAAATTCATTATTGGATTTTGAAAGAGCAATGGAGCTTTCAGAAGGCATATTATAATCCATAGGATCTTCGCTATAAATCTAAAAATGAAACAGAAACGATTAAATAACGAATATTGGCTCGAAATATAAAATATTCAAATTTAAATTTACCGCCATTAATTGGTTCAACGTATTCGCATCCAAAACGAGGCCTTCATTTTGTATTATTTCTTTTAAATGATTAAGATCCGTTTGGGTTGAATCTAGATGCATCGAAAGATCTGCCAATCTGTTCAAAAAAAATCTATCAATGAATGAGTTGATTCTATTTCCAATTCAAATTGAGAAATCTTACGTTTTATTGGACGAGTTGGAATTGTCGGTGCAGGCGATTCTCATATTTTGAGCATTGCCAATGCAGCTGCTGATACGATTGATAAGAGCCTCGTTATCGGATTTGCTGTTCCCATTGGAACCAATTTCGGTTTTCGAAACGAATGGTTTGACATTGTCTTCATGCAAATCAAATACAATTTCGTCGCTTCCGTCTGTGTTGACTTTGTCGTTATGAATTAACGGAGTTTGTAAACTAGACACATTACCGATGGACAAACCTAAGTCGCTAAGATTGGTCGTATCCGGAGGAATATTGATAATATCTTCTACGTTAATGTTAAGTTTAGTATGTATGAATTCGTCCGGATTTGTAGTGGTAGATGTTAGGGATTCAGCGGTGCTGGTCGTCGGTTGTGGTGATATTCCGCTGGTAGATGGTGTTTGTATTTCCACCACAGGTTCGCTGTAACTGCAATAAAAATACAATTAGATCATGAAGATTCAGGAAAAAAATGCATAATTTATTCAGAATGTTGATACTTTACCTGGATAAATCCACTAAGAAGTCGTTAGAGTCATCTTTCTCGACACTGACAGGGGCTGGCTTCCTTTTAGGTTCCATCTTTGGTTTAGGAGCTATAGTTTTCAAAACTTTTAACTGAACAGGGGCACCTTTTTTAACATTTTTTCGAGTATTCCTCTTTTTCGCTTTTTCAACGATCACAGGTTCGGGGGAATTTTGGGCCACCATTTCGGGAATATTGGTGTCCACAACCGTAATATAATCATTATCATCATCATCATCTTCGTCGGCGACTGTTTCTTGAACTAATTCCATTAACGGATTATCGGTTGAATCTGGTATTACGTATTCCGGCGAATATCGTCCAGATACCATCACGGGTTGACGCATTAAGAATTGACGATTTTTACCTTTACGAGTTGAACTAGTATACAGCGCGGCAGGTATCGGGTTAGGTGAAGGTATATTCGAATTTGAATTTGACGCGGTAGATGCTGGACTGCTGATCATTTCGTTGTCGATTCTGAAACAGCGAGGGAATGAAACAAATTATTGCAATTGAGTATCAAATGTGGCCAGTAGGGGTGATTTTTTACTTTTTTTTTTTAACGAAATTTGAATGTAGTGGAAGGGGAAAGTATCTCGAAAATTGTGTCAAGACCTCCCCTTTTTTATTTAATTTCGAAATTTCATTGCGTTGAATTGTTTAAAAATAATCAATAATTCTTATTTTTCCAAAAAAATTTTTAACAGAACAAATTTTTTTGTTTTAAATACTAAAATTGATTTTACAAAGAGAGATGAGCCATTTTCTCCACCAAAAGCAAAATTTTGGGCTGAAATGAAGATACATTAACAGCAAATCCAAAAAATACTCCTACTTCAATATTCGAAGTTTGGCAGAATTTTTGAAAATCCAAAACCATCCCATCGTCCCACTAAAATTAAAATTTAATCCAATAGAGATGAAAAGATGAAATCTGGCACATATACTCCATTTTCGAATTTCCGAATCAATTAGCAGCGATTTCCAAATATTCTGGAGCATGTTTGAAGCCTCCAAAAATTTCAGGATTTTCTAGTTTTGAAAAAAAATTTCATTTGACCTATTCGATCGATCAAAGCATAATTTTCAAAATTCACGACTGCCAGGTTAAATTAATTTTTTGCGAAAATCGAAAAATCGACAGAAGATCTCAGATTGGATTGAAACTGCTTCCAATAAATTTAGAAGATCGAAAATGAGGTAAATTATAATTTTTTCTTCATTTCCAATCGTACACTTGGACTTCTTTGAAATTTCAATAAAAAATTTTTGCTGAAAAAAACCAAAGATTTTATCCGGCGACATCAATTTTGGGAAATTCCAACTTAATCAATTCAATAAATCGCAGATAAGGAATGCGTTTATACGTATTTATAAATTTTTTTCAATGCTGGAAAATTTCAAAATTTTTTGGAGACTCCAAAGGATCTTAAACCCGCTTCCAATAGATTCAATAGGTCAAACATAGGAAATAAATCAAATGCTTGATTTTTTTTTTGATTAAAGCAAATTTTCATATTTTGCATTTTTACTGACCAAAGGTAACTTTAAATTTTAAAAAAGTTTCTAAAAGTCGGGGGAAAAAAGTATTTTGACACATAAAATTTTGGATCGGAATTTTTTTCAGATGAACTTCTGAGTTATATTTCAGTCCAAAAAAATAATGTCAGTCGAAATACTTCCCTTAATATTTAGAATTTTGTTTACTCATGTGCATTATTCTGGCATAAATTTCTCAGCTTTACTTCATTTTTAGGGAACCCAGAGATGTGCACTTCAAAAACTCACTCTTCAATTTTTTTTGAAATAAATTTATATGAATTAATTGAAGAGCTGCTTTCCAAAGTGGTCCAAATAAATTTTTGACAAAAATGATTTTGTCAACTTAGAAGGGCCATAACTCGTAAAGATAAAATTTTTCGAGATCTAGACTTCCACCACATTTTTGGTATACCACCAATCTTTGCCCTTTAAAAAACAATGGCTAAGGAATTTTTTTTCAATCTTTTACTGACCCTTCTAAATTCATGAACATTTTAATCAAGAAATGTATTTTTTCAAAGTACCCTGAAAAATTGTCTCTGATTAGCATCCTCGATAAAAAATTTTCAAACGATTTTAAGCAAGAGTAAGACTTTTAGTCTATTTGAGGAACAATAAGAATAAAGGCGGAAAAAAGAAATTTTTACCAGATCACTGCGAGATCTGGAGTCTAAATCTAAACACGACTTTCTTTTTTCCCTCATTTCAATATTCGAAAAAAAAAAAGTAAACAGATCACTCCCAAATCATCCAAAATTCGTTGAACGGATACATACAAATCTGGACTATCGGCTACTACTTCCATAACAGGTGTTTCGATAATCTGTACATTATCCATCATTTCCGATGGATGGATTTCATGTATGGTTGGTCCAGGTGATGAAGTTTCTCGTCGTTTCTTAATCGTGTACAGATGATCGCCCTGTGGGAGAAAATAAATCAATCATTAGAGTAATTTTTTATAAATTCGAGACAAACTTTCTAAACAGTTCTTGAAATTTTTCAAACGATACTTTCCCATGAACTGAAAACTAATTTTTACGATTAAAGCAGCGCCAAATATATACAAAGCTATTTTAGCAATAATGATTCAGCAATATCTAAACACATACATCCTGAATAATTGGTTCTTGTTTGGTCCTCACAGTGGACGACGATGATGATGACGAATCCTTCAACATCAAAGGTACCAATCTTCGTTTGACAATACCATGATTGGATGGTTGTGCTAGTGAAACTAGAAATCTGATCAACTGAAAATGAAAAAATTTCTCAATTAGTATTGATAACAAAATAACGTTATCGTCTGAATTTCAATTTCAAACATTTTTTTTAGAGGTATAGAAACGCAAAGATGAAAAAATGAATTTCTATAATTATAAAGATATTGAATTTTTTCTCTACACCTTTTTTGTGATAGGCAGGTATTCTATTCATAGGTAAAATCAATAAACCTCCAATCATGGCGCGATAAAATTAAACAAAACGTACCAATAGCGTTTTAAATAATCGAATCTAAAAGGAAATCTTATATCTGTGAACATTTCTTTCAGAGATTAATTAAATTTCATTCGTTACAGAAAATTAATTAAACTCCTCTCGAAAGTTATCGACAAATTTTGCGCGTACATGTTAATTACAAGAAATATATTTCAAACTATTTGTTTTTTTTTTCATTTACGAGACGAACTTTACTTTTTTTCTTTATAATTGATAATTAAGTTCTATCGTAGGGTCTTATATGAAATTAATAGCAGCATATATCGTTTGAATAATGCGTGTAGCTCTCATAAATTACAAAATTACTATGTACGAATATTTTTTCATCTAAGAACAATGATTTTCAACCGATGTTTTATGTTGCCTAATGCCTAGTAAAAGGAGAACGTGAAATTGATTTTACTAATAAAGAAAAATCCAGAGGATTAAAAAAAATTATTCCATACATTAATTCTAGTCTCTATTCGCTCACGTTTTTCTGCACTGTCGCTACTTCAAGTAGTGATAGTAAACACATGATTGAACTCATGTTTTCACTTCTTATCAATTTTTTTTTATCGTAAAACGCTCATTTCCACTACGATCGTTCATTTTTAATCAAATATTCAATAATTTTTAATCATTCGTTAAATAATACCTCAAATTATTTTAGTAACGAGATAGCCTGCACCATATTTCAATCGCAAAAAAGAATTTCACATTACTTTGATGTTATTTCCTTTTTTTAAAAATAGAATACCCGACATATAATCAAATTTCCAAACAAATTAGCATTTAGAAGCACTGATCAAAGGTCACAAAATATCCCTAATCATGCAACTGAATACGAAGATGAAAAAATAAAATAATCGACGAAATTCGCACAACGAATCGTGTACCTGCTTCGTACTTCCTACCTACGTATATTTTCAAAACAAAGCGTATAAAAATTACTACGAAATATTTTTAAAATAAAAATGAACGTTTACTTTATTCAACACATTCTGCTGCGCTGCGTGTTTCTGCCTCAGTAACGATAATTCTCGCCATAATATTTCATTTTCTTGTTTAACCGAACTCAACTGGGAGCCCAAATATTCTTGTTTGCCTTTCAGGTTTTTTATATCATTAAGAACCCTTTTGATTGATTCATTGAATTGATTGCCACTTTCGCTCTTGGCGAGATTTTCTTTCGGATTGTTCATCTATTCATAGTGAATGTATAATTAGCTACGTGCGTATAATATTTCAAGACACAGCTGTCGAATAAAATCTGTTATACCTTTCTCTTTATTTGTTCCAATAAATATGGATGTCCTCTGACAAAACACGGGTGAGTGAATTCAATTTCATCATTATCGTTGGAATCCAATGCGCCCGAAGTGGTCGAAATTATTTTGTGAAATCCGTCTGGAAATATAACCAAATGCAGGTGAAAAATATGTATATTTCAAAATTAGGTAATCATTTCCTAAATTTTTTCAACCTGAAAAACACCATCAGATAAATTTCTTATCTATCGATTGGTATACTTACACATATTCAGTTGGCGAATGAAACTAGCTATATTATTATGTTTGTAATAATTTGGCAATATAGTCTTCGCGAAATTTATCTGATTTTTTATGACGAATGTGTTACCGGACTGAAACAGAAAAAAAAAACAAAAAAATATTTAATTAATATATTTATTAATTTGCAATCCTAACCAAGGAAATTATTCATTTCTTCTCAAAAATGAAAGTACAATCGAGAAATTCCGTCCAACCGGATTTTTCCATTTGTGGAACAATTTCTTTAGGTATGAAACGTCAACATTGTAATTGTCAATGTAACACAAAATGGCTACGCCTTTACCTCAAATTTTATACTGAAATCGGATTAGTAGAGATCATAGATCATTATTCTTGATCAATTTTCAGTACGAAAGACTAGTTTTTGATGAAATATTGGAATTATGTTGTGTTTGTAAGGCTGTAAAAAAATCATGTCCTGAAGTAGTTCACGTTATTTTTGGTTACCTTTCCCCATGAGATAAGTTCATCAGTTTTGGGATCTTCAACCATTTTCCACAATTTTCCCAAAAAAGCTGATATACCAGCTACAGTTGTTGGTTCAACATTGACACGATCGTCTTCTTTGATTTTTACGCTTGAGAGTGGCATTTTTACTATGGTTGAGTTCGACAGGTACACGTCAGGAAAACTTCACAACTTAACTACATCAATAAAAGAAAGTGTTTATCACCAATGGCGTAATAACACAATTGAATAATTCGTTAATTATTCTATTACAATTAACAAAACTGTTAATTAATACTCAATTTTTCATCGATTTCACTACACTACATAACT
This sequence comes from Pseudococcus jackbeardsleyi, assembly GCA_038380155.1. Taxonomy (NCBI): domain Eukaryota; kingdom Metazoa; phylum Arthropoda; class Insecta; order Hemiptera; family Pseudococcidae; genus Pseudococcus; species Pseudococcus jackbeardsleyi. The sequence goes on from CM076238.1 coordinate 43,709,653, forward strand.
TCAACTTATTTTTATTTTCGTTACCTTGATAATTTAAAAAAAATTCAGTTTGCAGTGATACCGATGTGGCCAGTATAAATATTTTGGGTTCTCGTAATTACGGCGCTCCTATACTTGAAAATACCGTCGTAATTACTAATTATTACCAGAAAAATTATATTTGGCAGTGATGCAGTTTGATGTTCTGTAAATTCTTTCTCAAATTTCAATTTTTTTAAATTTTTAAAACAAATTCTCCACAAGTTTATTTATTTGAAAATTTTGATTTAATATTCAATTCCACTTTTTAACGTTTGAAGAAAAATTTGAAAATGAAGTTCAAATTTTTTTCTGGAAATTGCTACTTTCAGAAGTGAAGAGAAATTTCAAATTCAAATTCCCTTCATGGCATCATTGTTGTTTTGATTTTTAATGATAATAAATTTTTGATAAAGAATTTGGAAATTAGAATAATGTTTGAAACTTCCAACTTCGGCATTTTCTAGGGTTTAATCAATCGATCCATCACGATCACTTGTTAGAAAATATATTGAAAAACATTACACTGAATACTGGTCTTCCATTCATCGATAGATTCCATCGAAACTTCATAATATCAATGTAATTGCCTCTTTCTTTATGGCATTCACACAGCAGAACAGTAGGTGTTTTTTCCTGGGACGTTAATTTCTATCAAGCTAATATGTCTTTTCAACTATGAACTCAGAATTTATCCCATTGCAGAGTTCCAAAACCGAAAAATTTTTGAAGACTTGCAACAAGAAAAGAAAATTCTTCTCAAGCAAGGGGTACCACCTCTGAATGCCGCATTACCGACTGCTATTCCTCCAGTTCGAGTAAGTTGTCCAAAAATCGAATGCTTTCATTCGCCTAATACCTTGAAATATCATTTCAACATTCATTTTTGATATGATTGTAGACTGTTCCAATAAATAATGACATTCACATTCCTCCAGCGCCTCATCGTCCTCTGATAAACACTCAATCATTCGGATTTTTCATCAACCAAGATTCGTCATTTGGAAACACAATCCTACCAGTTCTGCCAAGATTCGAATAATGTCCGTAATGAAGCGTAATAAACTAGAAGAATATCTCCAAGATGTTGAAACGTTTCAATCACCGAAAATATCTCTAGAACAATATATAACTCCTCCTCATATAGCAGCTTGCATGCTTCACGTAGCTCAATCCTCCTTCGACGACTTGGACGAAAAACTAGTCGCAGATTTGGGCTGCGGAAGTGGAATGCTATCGATTGGATCTCTTCTGCTAGGATCATCATTTTGTGTAGGATTTGACATAGACGAAGACGTCCTAAATACGTACAAAAGTAACATGGATGAGTTCGAGTTTACAAATTTCGATACAGTTTTGTGTGACGTTAGTACCAACATCATGGACAAGTTTCAAAAATGCTTCGATACTGTTATATTGAATCCTCCGTTTGGTACCCATAAAAAAGGAATAGATATGATATTTTTGAAAACTGCTATTAATTTGTCAAGTAATGCTGTATACTCTTTACATAAGACGAGCACAAGAGCTCATATTTTATCGAAAATAGAATCGTGGAAAATAAAAGGAGATGTGATCGCAGAGCTTCGTTACGATCTACCTCAATCTTATAAATTTCATAAAAAGAAATCAGTAGATATAGCTGTTGATTTGTATAGGTTTTCGGATTTAAGAAATAAGATAATATGAATTTTTGCTATCAACTTAATAAATACTTTTTTATTAACCTTATTTACATTCATTCCAAGTGGTACGTCCACGTACATATATTTAATAAACTTTCACGAATTATATTGTAAACGAAGACAAAAATTAATTTTTATCAACTTCCATTGAACTATCGTCTTGTTTCAAAATAATTTCCGGTATCTCCAAAGTCTAAAATGAAAATAATTTTGAGTGTTTAACAATCATCAATTTCAAAAAGGAGAGAAAAAATACTTGGAATATTTCAAATTAGTACTTGTTCTGGTTTATAAGCTTCATATTGATGTTTAAATGTTTGTATTTCGAACATGCAAGTAGCCAAGGCGTTCTTGATTTCATTCAGGATTACGATATCACTTCTCAATTCGTTGAATAATGTGCATACTTCTTCAGTTGGAATAGGATTCAATTCTGCGAAAAAATTCAGACAGTTCGTTAAATAAAATAAGAAATAAAAGAAAACCAAAACACTTTTTAAACCCAACAGATGACAGTTTCAAGGTTCTTTTTTACGAAGAAGACATGAAATCTACATTTTGAAAAACTAGAAAACAGACCAATTTTTAGAAAATTCTCATTTTGAAAAACTGATCAATTTTTGAGGAATTTTTCAAATTTGGAAAATTGTCTTCGCCATAAAAATCTGTCAAGAGTTTCGGAAAACTCTACGGTTTGTAAGCATAAGATCCTTCAATTCTCATAAAATTGTCGAAGTTTTGGAAAATTTTCCACTTTTTGCGTAGCCAGGAAAATTTTTCAATTTTTTAAATTCAGCGTTCAATTTGATTGAGGTAGTCCAATTTATAGAAAATTATCCAATCAGGGTTCAAAAAATCGAATGTGAAAAAAATAAAGTGGGAAAGATCGAAAATGTGCTCAACAGGAAAGAAACATCTAGCCCCAGAAAAAATCAGCACAGCTTCTTCAATCCCCTGAGTTCTCCAATGATACCAAATTCATTGATACTAACCAATATTAAGTTCTTTTAGTTTTTGTTCAATAGCTTTCGTTTTCTTTTGACCAACATTAGCAGGTAATCGCATTCTAGACGTTCGTGTCGTCGCACCACTGGCTTTATGATCAGGAAACTTGATTCCTATAACTTCGTTAATCTGGAAACATTTAAAAACATTAAAAATACAATATCCAAATTCATTTCAAAATGAAAACCAACAAATCACTCACATTCGGATCAGTTCGAACTTTAACTTGATTTTGGAATCGTTTCCGTTGAGCTGGCCTCTTCTCCTGTTTACGCGGTTCTACAGGACTATCACTACCGGTAATTAATTTTTGTAAATCTTGTGCTTTCTTTTCACGTTCTTTTTTACGAGCTTCGATTTTTCTCAACTCTTGAGTCAACATTTGTTCCTCTTCGATCTAAAAATACAAAATTCATTAAAACTAATTCCAATAAAATCCAATTTAGCCTCGTTACAAACAAACCTGCTCTTGAGTACGCGAAAATAATCTATTCAATTGCTCTTTTCTACGCCTTTCGTGTTCAGCATCATACGCTTTGGGTTCTTGAAACGGTGTATTGCCCGTATGCCTAATCTATATACATAATTACATTGTTCAGTATCATTCAGAAAACCACCGAAGATAGATACGTTCATATTTTTACCCTTTTTAAAGTATTAGCAATGAAATAATATCTATCTTTGAGATCTTCAATATCACGTTTTTTGTATTTCTGTGTATCGTATCGATCGTGAATGACGATGAAACGTAAATCGAATCTTTGACAGAGATCGAACAAATGATCGGTTTCTTCTTTCGTCCAATCATCCGATTTTAAATGCTGTAGGTACTCTGAATCCGTATACTCGGGGATTTCAACTCGCTATATCAAAAATACCAAATAAATCATCGATTAAATATTAAATATCACAAATCCGTTCGTTTTAACGATAATTTCCCTATACTTTATTGAATTGCGCGAAAGGATATTCTTTGCCTTCTTCGGCGACTCTTCGCCAATGATAAAATACAGCATCGTCTTTTCTAGCTGGATTAGTAAACGGAGTCCATTTCCAAGGACGAACTTTACGCATTCCCAGCTTCGCCTTCGTATGTTTATATCCGATTCCAATACCTAGACAATTTACGGGCAAAAATGCCAATTAATCGATCATTCTTCATGCGAAGGAAATAATTTACTTGAAATTTCACCTGTATCGGTGGGCAATAAAGGCGGAGCATCTTTACTATCGTTACATAAAAGAGCATATAATTCGCGAGCCATCCCCTCCGGCCTTTTCGACTGCCTTTGTCCGGTAAAAGGAATATTTTTCTTGAATTTCAGTTTATCGCTAGTTCCCAATATGGAATCTTTGAGTCCTTCCGTTCCCGGAATCCTCTCCAGTTCCAAAATATCCCTGATATCAGCCATCTCGATTTTTTCGTAACGGATATTCGATCAGCTGAAAATGAAAAAAAAATTATAATGATATTCGTCGAGTTACATAATACGTATGAGCGATTTTTTTCCTCATGAAAAATGAACCTGAAATTAACCTCATGAGATTGATCATCCGAAAAAATAGTCGCATAAAAAGAAAAAAAACCTACTACTTATCAATAATTAGAAGGTAAACTTGTTGAAGGCCAACAAGTCTAGTACGATAAAAGATGAATCCACGCATTCGTCGTTCATTCTAGTATGAAGTGTGTAGCGTTTCTATCACCTCCGAGAATAATTTTGCAAAGTGTGCAAAGTGAAGTGAACATTTTCTCGTAATTTAATCAAAATGTAATCGATAGAGTGTTTTCAGTGTCTCAGGTTGTATAAAGGTAATAAATATTGTACATTATTTCATTTTTTATCAGGAATTTATCAAGTTTTATAAACCATACTTTGTTATCTATCATGCACCATAACGTTCTATATAATCTATACTCAACCAGTTTTTTTCAATGTCTATTTCCAAGTTTTGCTGGATTTTAAAGCGTATAGGCAACGTTACGTAACTGCAATTATTTACATACTTGAAGTACCTCCCTACTTGCATATTTTGTATAAGCACCTAGAAATTTTTTCAAGATCGAACGTACATAAAAATACAGAAAATTGTGATGAAGTGTAGTTAAATTAAGGTTTCGTGTTTATATTGATAATGAAGATTATTATCAAAGCTTTTATCATTTTTACAGGTTTTCTTAGCTATTACTGATTTCAGGAAATTTTGACCAAAATTCTAGTCAAAATGGACGAGGAGAATGACCCAGGTAGGTACTTGACAAAAAAAAAAATACATACGAAATATTGGATTAAGACATACGATTATTCCTTCGATTAAATCCTCTCAAAATAAATACTGTACCACTCTGTACGAAAATGCGAATTCAACTTCAATAAGTGATTTTGATGTAATTTTTAAGGCTCATCACGAAAAAAAAAAAAAAAAATTGAAAAAAATCCAACATGAAGAGATTCTTCACAATGAAAATTTTTAGTCGATTTTTTTCAATAGTTTTTCGATAATTTCTAACTTTAAAAAATCAATTTTCTGAGCAAAGGGTTCTATGGAAAAAATGATAGAACATGAAATTACAGAGCGTAAAGTTTCCTTTCTGCAATGTCGAATTCGTTTTTTTCCAAGAAGCTAAATTTTCGAAATATTTTAATGAAAAGTACAAAGTTCAATTTTCATATTTTACACATTAAAAATAAATATCACGAAAACTAAGCTTCTCAGACAAAACTAATTGGATGCTGCTGATAGGAAATTTCACACTCGACAATTTATATTCCATAAATTTTTTTCGTAGCACACATTTTGTGCTCATAAAATCGACTTCAAGAGTGTAAAAAAAATTGAACAACAAAGTAAAATCGCAAGAAACCATGATGAACAGGATAAAAACTGAAACCAAATTTGAGCTTAACCTTTAAAAAAATAGGCCAGAATCCCTTATCAGTGTTGATCGTGCAGAAAAAAGTTGTTGAAATGTAGGTTTGGGTAATTGAACGATATTTTATCGCAATTAAGAATATTTACAAGTTCAATGTAACATTCAATGACACAAATAAATAAAATGAAAAAATACATTCTTATTTCTTATCACTGCACAAGACATTTTGATAATTATTTTAAAAAAGTATTCAACGTAAATTTAACGAGCATGCAGTAATAAATTTTCCACGAGGGAAGCATGGTTAAGTTTATGAGTTTTCAGATTTATGAATGAAATTAATACTTTTCTTAAAAAATTGTCGTTGAATTTTTGTCTAAAATTGAAAATTAACAAATATTTTTAAAAAAATTGATAACAAAAATGATAATTTGTTGTATGAATAACCAATTATGAATAGGTAGTTCTAGGTACTAAAATATGCATTAAATCGTATTTAATTTTCAACAAATTTCATACCGACAGATTACCATCTCAAAATGGACGGCGAGAAAGAAAGTTTGTTACCATCAAAGAGACCACCTTTATTTAATTTTTCTATAACATTTGTAAGTACACAATCTAGCTATCTATGCACATTAACAATTTGCATTGTAATGTATACATAATATTTTTAAAAAGGACTTCAAAGGATTTCATTTCACAAAAAAGGGACCAAATTATTTTGGAACTGATCCCTCTCAATTCCCGAAACTCTTGAATTTGAAAACACAACTTTTAAGAATTGGGGAATTGAGATCAAGAGATCATTTGCATAATTTCAAGATACATATCTAGTTTTTTAGATTTTTTTTTGGCAAACTGATACAATGGGTCTCGAATTGAGGAATTGAGGAGTTTCGTTGCAAAACGTAACATCTCCGAAGATCGGATTTTTGGGAAATTGCAAAAAAGCTGTCATTCAAAATTGGGTGGGGGTTTTGGCTCGGGGCAGTCTCATTGGAAAGCTTAGGAGCCCAGCTACATGTTTTGGGGCCATTTCGCACTTGTACCTCAAGGAGGGTTGGAGGGGAGGGGGGCAAAAAAAGATGTTGCGTTTTGATTCGAAACAAATTTTTTGTTACGTTTTGAAACGAAGCTCCTCAATTATCAAAGTTTTACTCCTTCAGAAAAGCCCAAACTCGATGTCAATTTAAAAACTAATTTTCTACCCCTTAAGGTGATTTTCATATCCGGGTGGACATTTTTTTGCTCCAGTCAAAACTTGATAAAAAAAAAAATAGGTGAATCAATTTTTTTAAATTAATTAAATAAAAATTGAGAAAATTGTAAAACGCCCTAATGTAATTGTGTTTGAGACAAGTTTGAGTGATAGATGCAATTTTTTAAAAGTTTCCTTCTTTACATTGAAAAAAAAAAAAAAAAAAAATAGAAAAATTGATAAAATTTTATCCCTACTAATAATAATACAGAAATCCCAATCACAAAATTGACAAAATTTACTCTAAAAAAAAAAAGATTTTTATCAGAAAAAAATAATACTTTTTTTTGGCAAAATTTGATAAAATTTATCGCATAGAATTAGAGATAAATTATACAAAATGTCGCTATAAATATTATTTCATCAGAATGAATTTTATCAATTTTGTGAATGGGGTTCTGGTATTTGTTTTTTTTTTTGATAAAATTCATTCTTTTCTTTTTTTAGCCAATTTTTTTTTTCAAAAAAGTCGAAATGAATTAAAATTCTTCTGAGATATACTTGAATGTGCGCTTGGATATAGACATCATCTTTAAGCAGGGAAAAGAAGTCAACTCCGGAGTCAAGCCAAAGTCGAGGAATCAAGGTCAATGATTGACTCCGGACTCAATTTAGAGTTAAAAATCAAGGTTAAAAGTTGCCTCCGGAATTTAGGTGAAGTCAGGAGTAAAGTGTAAGTTTGACTCAGGAGTCAATCTTTTTCTTTGACTTCCAGAGTCAAACAGAGTCAGAAGTCAACTTTTCGGCTAACTCACTCATTCCCTGGACTTAAAGTTGTCGAAAATTTTAGTTTTTGAGTTGACACTGCTTTTGAGCTTTTCAGAAGTAGAATCAAGAAGGAACCACAATTCAAAAACTAATTTTTGATCCCTCAGGATGGTTTCTTTATCCAGGCGTACACATGTACACGCCGATATTGAATTATATTTTCAACTCTCAAATGTATTATTTTCGTTAAAGATTCAAAATATTGTCAATTTCTCAATTTTCAAAAATGAAAAATATCATTTTTGCAAATTTTTCAACACAAATTAAATTATTATTAAACCTACAAAAATCCAGTTTTAACATTGAGCAGGTAAGTTGTCTCTCTCTGGCTTTCTAACCTCTTTTTGACCCTCACTCCTCCCCTCACCCTGGAATTGAAAAGGCTCTTTATCGTCTTCGGATCTTTGAAAACACTTCAATAAAGAATTAACACGAAAAATAAATTTTTAAAAATTCAAAAATAGGTAAGTTTTAATTTTTTTTTACCTTATTTAGCCAAGAAAAAAATTTAAAAAATATTAATTCAGTAACTTGTTGATAAAATTGGGCAAAAAAAACCTGATGTCATAACCAAGCAAATTACGAGAATAATAATATTCGTTTATTATTTTACAGGAACAATTACTATTCGTTATTATCGTGATACTACCCACACTAGCACCAGGAATGTCAGTGGGATATTCAGCTATCGCGCTTCCAGAACTGAACCTCAGTCTAGAACAGTCTTCGTGGTTCGGTAAATAATCCTCAAATTCACATTCATTCGCAAAAAATCTCATCGTAATACACGTTGTGTTTTCATTTTCACAGCGAGCTTACCTACAATAGGCGGTATGTTGGGTTACCTATACATTGGATATATTATGGACAACTTTGGCAGAAAGGTCGCATTTTTCGCCAACACCATACCAGCATTCATCGGATACATTCTTCTGGCCAGTTCTCCAAATATTTTTAATCTTTACGCAGGCATGTTATGTTTAGGTCTATGTCAAAGTGCTGCTACAATAGCACCCACTGTATACATAGCAGAAAGCATGGCACCGAACAATTTACATTTCAGGAGCAGTCTAGCATCATGGAATACGTTCGCCATGACCACTGGCTTAGCTCTGACGTATTTTCTAGGATATTTATTTCGCTACAATTACGTTGCTTTGGCTGGAGCATCGCTGGCATTCATTTCATCAATATTGCTGTTAATTTTTATACCAGAAAGTCCATCTTGGCTTGATCAGCAAGGAAGGTGCAAGGAAGCTGAACACGCTAGATACCTATTAGGTTGCGAAGCCTTTGATCCCAAACCATCAACGAGCTATCTTCCCATCGATGACGACGTTAAAATACACGAGAATTTCTTCACGTATCTGTTGAAGATTCGTAGAAAGAACGTATACAAGCCTTTAATATTCACATTGGTATACTTCTTTTTTCAACAATTCTCCGGCACTCAAGTTTACTCCGCTTACATGGTGGATATCTTGACCGTCAAATCCATAAAAATTGATTCTTATTTAACCACTTTCGTATGCGGAGTCATCATGGAGCTGGGCCAAATTGGGTACATCATTCTTCTGCCTCAACTGGGCTTGAGAAGAATTGCTTTTCTTTCATCGCTTCTGGGAAGTTTTACAACATTGATGTTGGGAATCTGCATTTATTTGAATAGCACAGTCGCTTGGTATTCACATTATGTCGATTACATTCATATTTTTTGCGTCTGGTGCAACGTATTCGTAAGTGCACTGGGGATTGCAACTATTCCATACGTAATACCTGGCGAAATTTTTCCCATTGATGCGAAAGGTTTCGCTGCAGTTCCTATCTTCAGCGGGCAAGCGTTTTATTTCATTAATTTATGGATATTTCCGGCGGCACTGTTGGTCTCGCCTTTCGCTATTTATTATTTCTATGCGATAATAGGGTTTCTCGCTGTACCATTCATTTATTTCTGTTTGCCAGAAACGGTAGGGCGAACGTTGCAGCAAATTTCTTCAAAATATTCCAGCTAATTTTTCTCGCCGACAAATATATTTATAAGACCAAGTATTCTTTCTAGTCTTTTATATTTTTAAGGTGTATTGAAAGAAATTTGTATATTTGTCAATTCAATTGTGTATATTGGCTTATAAGTTATTAGTCAAGACGTTTCCAAAAATTGACTTTTATGGAGCAATAAAAAAATTCGAACTTGAGTGTTTTTTTTTGGAATTGAAACGACAGGACGGAAAATAATATTCACCTATCTCTAAACGAAAAAATGTACAAAAAAGGAAGAAAATCAACGACTATATTGAAATTTTTCAGTTTTGGCTGTCTCTCTCGACTCTGGGAGGCTTTTTTTGATTGGGGGGGGGAGAGGGGAGTAAAATGACACCAAAAATGGATCCACATAGTTGAAAACCTATGTACATATTTTGGTCTTTCGCTCAACCGAGTTGAAAAATTTTGTTTTCAGCCTCCTTCCCATCCTCCAAGCACAGGGATAAAGACAGTTTCGGTTTAAATCAGAAGTCAAAATGTCTTCAAAGTACATTTTGAGTATCAAAAAACACTCATTTTGACATCTTATTGGAAAATTTTTAAATTTTGATTTTTCACACTTTCTCTAGATCTTTTTTTCTGTGGGGGGGGGGGGGGGGATAAGAAATGAAGATTTCCAAACATCGTTTTTTCCTCGATCTTCTCCTCCTTGCTTGGTAATTTTTTGTTTTAGTTTAATTTTTATTTTGGTCACAATTTTCAGTTACCTTCATTACTCCCAAAACTAACTTCAGGAGAGGGGGGAGGTCAAAGGGAACAAATAAATAGATTTTGGGCCTGTATTTTTCAAAAAAAAAAAGTCACGTTAAAAAATGTATTGAGGTGTTCAAAATTCTAAAAAAAAAAAAATGAAATTTCCAGCAAACATTGTAAAAATAAAAGAAAAATAGATAGAAGGAATCAAAACAAAGAAGAAATTCTTCAACTTTTACAAAGGTATTCCTACTTGTCGTTGTTTTCTTTTTTTTAGATACATAGTGACATCTTCAAAATTTCATTTTACAAATGAAAAATTTTGCATTTGTGTTTTAAAATTATGTAAAATATTCTCCAAACACACACAGAAAAAAAATCACCCCAATAACACAACACAGAATGAACAACTTTACAAGAGCACTGCAAAAAGGAATGAAGTGCTCAAACGAAAGAGCACTTGAAACAACTAGCAGCAAAAGCACGCTTCGGGTTAAAATCGATTTCAGAATGATTGGGCATACAATCTACATGGTGTGAAAATGTTTGAATTACGTGATGTTTCATAATAGTAATTTAATTATCAATAGCTAAAGTGACCGTAATATAATTCATCATTTCTATAGAAAAAAATTTCAAAATGATATCGTTACCGGTTTACAGAAAGAAAAATAAATTATTCGATCGTCAATGTAAATTCTGCAACGGACGTCGAAATGGACAAAAATCCAATAGAATACTTACAGAAGAAACAATAACAACATTCTGTTTCAGTGTTCTTTTGCTATGTTCAACAGTAAGTAACTGATTCAAAATATTACAAAATACAAATTTAGATGAATGAATAATCTAATACTGTTGATTCATAGATTGCTTTCATCAAATATATCACAATTTTCAAAAGTTTTAAAACCATTACCAAGAATTACATTATGACAGTATCGGATTATGAAGCTTTACAACTTCAAATCAAATGTTTCCGGAATACTACAATCGACCAGTTCAGTTCTTCGTTTTTATAGACGAGACGAGAATGACGAGATGAGAGAGAGTAAATAGACAGTTCATCTTAGAACACGATATAACTATGTAAGAGGCATCGGAATTTCGCTATCGAGTATGAAGTAGTGAGGCAGCTGAATGTAAATTATTTAGCTAGAGGTTTATGAGATTGAAAGCTGAATAAATCTAAGCTTTCGGAAGAATGAAATTACATGAGGTTGATTGTAAAACATACATGATCATACTCAATATCGTAGGTTCACTAGTTATAATATAAAAATTCTTACTTCTAGATGATTATATCAATAGATTATTTTTGTTAGTTTATATTCAAGAATACCTCATCGAAGTAAAAAATATTACCTGGAAAATTGACTTTTATGCTTCGCTGTAACACATACTCGAACCAATAACACTGTAGAGAGCCTTTTCCACTTTCAAATTACATCCAAAACACATAAAATTTGAAAATTTTTCACCAAAAATTGTTCAAAAGCAATCCAAAATTTCAAAAATTTCCATTTCAATATTTTTTTTTCAAAAAAATTTGTAAATATGACTTTCAAGCAGGATTGTTTGGCTAATTGAATCCAAGGTAAAATTATCTCAGGTAAGCACAAAAACACACAATGCTGGCTGAAAATTCACTACACAAAATCAAAAATTGAGACGCAAACTAGTTCCGGGACTAGTTTGCGTCCACCATGAATTCCACACTGCAGGCGAACGGATATGCAACCGGTCAATGACGTCAGTGTTTTTAAAAACTCGAACAACCTTTTGTGCAAATTTAGTTATGAAAATTTCATTACTCATTCCGTGATTTTGATCTTTCAATCAATTTTGATATCATTTGTAATTAGTTGAAAACTTGGAAAAGTGAATGATTTCGATACGTTTGTGGCATATCGGTGTGCTATACTTTTAAAAATAAAATGTTATCGCGTGCTTTATTTTAAGCTATCGGTACAATGGTGTATTGTGATAAAAAACTAACCATAAAATCGAGTTTTTTGATAATATTTTGAAAATTTAACCAACTTATTCACGATGGAAGGTTCATTGAGCAAGTGGACGAATGTCATGAAAGGATGGCAATATCGGTGGTTTGTTTTGGACGATAATGCTGGATTATTATCGTACTACACGGTAAGTTTATTTTACGCCTTAATTAAATTACGTCTGTCGTAATATCCGTGTAATTCAACCGCTGCTTCTGTACCGCATCTGCATCTCATCTCGATGATCTCATATGAATTCACATCTCGTACCAAATCTTTACAGTATCGTTCTCTAAAATAATCTGCATCGATGCGGGTAATAAAAAACGCAATACATCTATTATTTTATTTTCTGCTTTCTTTTTAAATACGCTTCTTTATAAAACTGATAAAACATATAAAAAACTAAAAATACATTCGGTATGAAAACGAACGGATATATGCTGGGTACTTCACAACTGGGCAAAAATGCCTGCGTAGTGTGTGCCAATAAAATGCAAAATTGGATCTGTAAATGAGAAAAATTAGCCCGCTGTTGAAAATGCATTCATTTATTTACGTATTGTTTGAGGGCATTCTTACCATTTGTACTATAGTTATGTATTTTTTCCATTTGCTTATTTTATTTTGTACCGAGGGTCCAAATGCAGATAATAAATAATACGTGTACATGAGCATATGAACGAAACAATTCAACATTATTGGTAACGTGACCATTTTACCTAGAAGGAGGAAATTATGTGTATTAATTGTGCACTTGAACTAGCTCATTGCTCTTAATTACGTATAATTATTTACTGGGAAAAATTTTAGTACACCCCCACAAACAGATAAACGTTGAGACGTGATGATAAACATGTAACGCAGAAACTTGATTTTGTTTTTTTCGTAACACGAAAAACACCTGTAAATGAAGCATAAATTTTCATATACATGTTAAATTTTCATTTAGTCTATATAAATTATAGTAACCGGCTTACAGTCTCTAGTAGTTCAGCTAATTTTAGAAGAAAAGTCCACCAGCATATTCGAGCTGTCTGTAAAACACGTATGAGAGAAATTAAAGACAATGAGATCGATTTGGAAATTATGTGTTTGGCTTACAAAATAGAAATCTGGTACAAAACAGGCAATATTTTGATCTTGAACAGATATATTCAAAAAAAAAAAAAACATTTTATCCAAAGTTGCAGGTGTCAAAGTTCAGTTTTCGAAATTTTCGAAAATTCGAACTTATCCAAGGAAGTGAGGTAGAGTGGAAAAACGATTTTTGATTTGGCTAATTTTTCAGTACTATGAAAGGGGGGTATCTCCTAGAAAATTTTTAGCTCGCAAGGACCCTTTGGAGGGGATTCAAGGGTTTTTAATAGTATAGTCAATTAGTCATATTCGAAAAAAAACACGTTGTGTTTATTTTTGAAAACCAAAAATCCGTATAACTTGGAAGTTTTTAGTGCTAAAAAGGTACAAGTCAACCTTTCTTAGCATTATCGACATTTCGAAATTAATTTTCCATTGAGGCAGCAGATATGGTACCTCTCGAGTGAAAAATTGATCAGTAGGGTTTTAAAGGGTGAAATTTGAAGCCCTTGACATACTTTTGAATTTTTAATGATTCTATATGGATCGTCTTTGATTTTTGAAGTTCTAGAACGTTCATAGGGTGGAATGAAGAAAAACAGATTTTTTAACTTTGTTCAATCAGTGATTTTGATTTCTTAAAAATTCCATATTTTATTTTCTTCCGCTCTTAATATAAAATTTTCCTCTTGAAAGTACCAGCATTTGCATTATGAAAAATTGGTTTTCTAAAAAGAGCCTTGGTATGGAATTTTAGTCGATTTCCAATTTAAAAAATTAATACATTGAGAGATTCGGCATCATACGTTGAGCTTTGACAGCTCTGCAGATTTCAAGAATTATATAGATTTTGAGTCTTTGATGAATAAAAAACAGTATTTATTTTTCAAAATAGCCATTTTTGAGGATTCATAGGTTTCCTCCAAAAAGATCCTTGGGAGTTGAGTTCTAGGACTTCAAAAATCAAAAACGATTCGTTGGCATTATTAAAAATTCATAAAAATGTAGAGGGCTCCAAATTTCACTTACTAAAACCCCAATGATCAATTTTTTCCTCGAGAGGACTATGTGCCCTGATTTGGAAAATTAGTTTCGAAATGTTGAAAAAGTATCGATTTGTGAACCTTAACACCTTTGCAGGGGAGGTTAGTCGATCTCAAATCAAAATACCAAATTACGTACTCAAATTCAAATTGTACGTTTTCAACAATAAAAGCTTCAAAATTTGATCTAATCAATATGAAAAGTAGAAATTTGGTATTTATCCTATTTTCAACCGTCTGAATCGATTAAGAATAATTTTAAAGCGTAGGTATAATTTTAGGGAACCCATAAAAATGGTTCTAATGAATTTTAGAACCTGCAAACAGGGATTACCTTCATTGACGATCTGTTTGACTGATTGAAGAATTATTTTTCAAAATTTGTTAAATCCATTATTTACATATTTTCACTCCAGCTGAAATGTTCAATATAATGGGGAGGGGGGAGGAGGAGGAGAAATACGGCTGCAGGTTTCTCATTGTGGTAAAAAATACGGAAAGCTAGTGAGTGTACGCGCCCTTTTTTCAACCTCCTGAATCATTCGAAAGTAAGTCAAATCGATCTGAAAGTTTCTTCAATTTTCACAAAATTTTTTGTCAAAGAAAAATATAATTTTGAACTGGTCATTTCGATTTTTTGGAAAATCATTCCTCAATAATTGATCAAATAGATCGCATAGTATGGATAATTCGAGTTTTTAGTTGTTGAATTTAATTTGGATTTTTTTGAGCTTACTTTTAGTGCTGAAAGAATCGTAAAATTTTATTAGATGTTCCAGAACGTCCCGAAATCTTTTCCAAGTAATTCAAGGGCCCCATCCGGGTCCTTTAGAGCATGTACCAAATTTTATTTTTCTACCTTGATAAGATCAGATTTTTGTGTTTTGAATTATCAGAAGGCCAGGAGATAATTTTGAATTATCAAAAAAAATTTGCCAAAATAACTCAAAAACTTGAAATTTTTGATAAGGATTTTCAGTTGCACGTTTTTATCCCAAAATCTTACTGTCAAATAGGAAATCTCTTCTGTTGGGAACTTACATCTAAATTTTCTTCTGCTCTTGTCACGTTCAAAGGAACACATCCAAAGATCAGTCCATTCCATATCACCTGCAAAATCAATTGATTTGTATTCAATTACCTATTTTATTTCGAAACTTCACTTATGATGTATTTCATTGTGTTCTGAATTGAATAATCTTTACATTTGCAAAACAGAATTCAATGGAACAACGACTTTTGTTATTCTTAAATTTCTATAGCTTACTTAAAAACCTTTTGAAATAATTTCATTTACCCATGTGAACAATATGGTACAAGCAACCACTTGAAAGGTATTATAAACTATTATTATTCCCTTGAGATTATAAGGTTTCCTATTTTCCATCAGTTTTGGTCCGACCGACGTAACTATAAATATGTAACTTAAACCGATTATTAGCACAGTTTTGACCGACTGCACCAAAGGCCACGAGGCTGTCCGTTCATCTGAAAAATTATTCGGTAAAATTAGACTCTTTTCCCCAGCTCTTATTAACATATTGATCAAACCGTCGAAAATATTCAAAAGCCGTTGAAAAATATAATTTACCTGCCATAGTATCGAATAATTCGTCCAGTTCGTCTAACCATAGTGAAAACGGTGCCATTATTTCGAAAGTTTGAAAACCTAATGTGAAAAATGAGTTAAGAGTCATATTAGAACATTACTGACCGTTGATAAACGACTTGAGTAGTCGAAAACATGCGGTTCATGTAAATTAAATGCAGCGACTCGTGACAAGCTGAGTTTTCTTTTATAATGCCTCGCTCCTCCTTGATCAGAAATCGTATAATTTTTTGCAATGAAAACCTCAAGTAGGTACATATTTTCAAGTTAAGCTGGTGTAGGTTCAATGTATATCATATTAAAACAAACGAATGATACGTTTTTGAACAAAAATAATTATTAATAATAATAGCTTTAAACTGTCCCTATCTTCTTTGTAAAAACTGTATCTAAATGTTTTTAAAAGTAGAAAAATTCATTTTTTGCGTTTGCCATAGGACATTATAAATCCTTAGATTATAAAACGTGTCGTTTTTTTTTCTTCGCTGAAAAAGGTTCGCGCAATTCGATAGAACTCCTGAATTTTTAATATTTCTTCGTCATAAATATTTACATAATGTGAAGTGTGTTATTTGCCAAGCGGAAAGTTTGTTTCGCTGCGCTAATTCAAATTGACGATTTAAAAAAAAAAACTTTCTAGGTTCTGGTTCAGAATTATGTATATGTACTTTTAATTCTACTTTCGTTCTAGAATTGGGTTTCTTCGTATGAATGTATGAATGATTTTTTTTGTGTGAAAAAATGAATTATTTTATACCACTGGTGGATGAATTATCGATCGAAGTTGTACGGTTTTTTGACAGCTGCGGGTAATTTTCTTATCAAAAGTTCACAAAGGTGTGAAGAATTAGGAAAATACGAGTATGTGTGTTCCTTTCATAATTCATAAAATAATGCAGATGCGGATGAAAACTTTTATAATGAAGTTATGGAGATATGATGATATCGTATTATTGTTTTAAAGATCGAGTTTACAGTATTCAGTTCTTCAGATTTCTCTAACGAGAAAATATTTTTCATTTTTTTTCGCTCTTGGCCACGTAAAACCTTTGAAAATCACAACAAGAAATATCAGAGAAGAAGATGAATTTTTTGAAAAAAAATTGTAAAAATAGCTTAGGGGATGTGCTGTCTGATGAGTTTCAAAAAGCTCCTGGATTAATTTTTTGAATAGGTAATTTTGAGCTTTGAACCAGAATCTAAAATTTGATTTTTGAGGATAGGTGATCGCAAAATTGAAAATTTCTTGCCAAATGTAGTATTGAATTTTTAATCTTCCCTCTCACTTCATTATAGTGTCAGCTTTGGGATTTGGGTAAGAATAATTCCCACGACGAATTTTGGTATCGCACACTATTCAAAAAATTTCAGTTGTTGTTTCATCGCCACTCGCGATGGTTGTATTCTATGTTTAGAGTCAGAATAACCCTAGAAAATGATTCTTGAGTTTAAATTATGTCGAATTTTTATTCTCATTTTTTGCTGTGCTTTGCAGTTTAATATTGGTCTTGACCTCTAAGAAACAAACAAATTTCAAAAATATGAAAAATCTAATCCTGTGAATTTCAAAAGCTTCGTTTCCTTTTGAGAAACTTCTGGATGCCTTTGAAGTTCGAGTAATTTTTGAAGTATTTATTACATGGTGGGGAACTGGGGATTCTTCTCTTGAAAGCGTCTGACTGGGTAAGGGGTTGAATTTGGCTTTCTGATTTTCAATCTACCCCCTCTCTATAGATGGTGTTCCTTGAAAAAAAAATCAATAAACATTTTTGCCCCCCCCCCCCTCACAATGTTATGACATTTTATTGCATTATTTTCAGGAATTTTCAATTTCAACTGCAGTTAAGAAAATTTTCTGTTTTTTTTTAGCACAAAGTAACATTTCGTTGAGGTGTATTTGTGATAGCTTTTTCTTCAGTTTTGTTGAACTCTTATTTTTCGATCCTTATTCTAATATTACTTCGAGTTTCAAAATTCCCATTTTCATGACAAAAAAGTTAATTTCGAAACTTCAAGAAAAATGATCACGAAAATTATGTCCATCGGTGTATTTCAAGCCCCAAGACACGAATCCGACGTTGGTTTTTTTATTTACTCATCTCTTTTTGTAAAAAATGCACAAAATTTGAAAAATCTACTAAAATAACAGCATTTTTTGTATGATTTTTAGCTATTTTCAACTCTTGCAACACGAAATTGCTAAAACTAAAAAATACTTGTGGCAAATCTACGTTAAAAAAAAAACACGTTTTGGGGATACCTACTTTCATAAAAAAGCCAAATTTCACAATCAAAGCTTTTCTTACAGTTGAAAATTTTACCGAAATTGATGAAAAAATTGTTCTAATTACACCTCTGCAAGATGTAACTTTGTGTCAGTGAACAGAAAATTTCTTTTACTTCCGTTAAAATTGAAAATAATTCTTGAAAACAATGCAATAAAAAAGTCATATCAACACCGAAAGGCAGTGGAAGAGGGTGGGGAGGGGAAATATGTTTCCAGAATTTTTTCACATCAAGGGACACCATCTGGACGGGGGAAGGGGGTGGGTTCAAAAATCAGAGCCAGGTCCAAATTCACCCTTTATCCGGCCAAATTGACAGATCCTTTGGATAAAAAAAAAGAATCGTAAAAAATTTAAAAGTTTGTGAAGCATTAATTAGTGTTGTGAGTCTGGATATAGGAACCGTCCTTGGGCGTCAAAAATTTTGGGTTATACTTCCTACCTCTTCTGACAGGCCCAAAATCAGTGACGACTCAGAAACCAATTTTTGACACCACCAATGGTTTCTATACATTCACATATGTTTTCAATTTTAATGAAATTGAATATGATTCTAATTTTTTCGATTAAAACAAACCTTCCATCTTCGATCTTATTTTCATGATTTTATTCATTTTATCCACCCTCTTTTCCCACTACATTTCATTTTCACTCAAAATCTAACGAGATAACGCCATAAAAGCGACCACATGAAAAAAGTAGATGTAAAGGGTTAGTATTTCCTAAAATAATATTCATGAAAAGGAAAAAACTAGCGAAATTTTCACTTGAGAAAATTTTTCTAGTAGAAAGGGTTTTTATGGTTCGCATATTGATTTTTCAGCATTTTTTAAAATGATGATGAAGCGGTTTTACGTTCCAAAACTTGGAATAAGTTTCTTGTAGACTGCGGTCAAATTGAGCGAAAATTATATTTAATGGATTCAATGGAACGTTGAATTTATATTGAAATTAAAACCCATCTTAATTGAAACTTTCAATCGTTTATCCCCTCAAAACTATACCTATATTTCTAAAAACCTCGTATTTTATAGAAAACCTTTCTTCATTTTCACATTCAACTACTTGAACTCAAAAATACATGAAGGTCTGTTAAATTCTAAAAACATTAAAAACAAAGTACATCGATTAATAACCCTTTTGAAAATTTTTCTTTGAAAATTTCCTAGATTGAGCCCTTGTAGAGTTGGTTGAAAAAAAAAAAATGAAAACCCAAGTATCACATTGGTACTCAACGATAATTACCCAATGATTTCTCAAAACTTTCCCTCTTCTTTTCTTATTTTCACGTTCTCAAATTAACCGTCACTCACTTTTTATTAAAAAAACAACCATCGAATTTTTCTCTCAACGAAGCGATCAAAATAAAAACACCATTAAGGTACCTCATTCTCAATAAGGCAACAACGAGAAAATAAATTCACAAAATAAACGATATCTTGGCGAAAATTTATGTTACGCTGTTTCGGTTTCCGCATTATTCATACCAAGAAAAACTTTCTTCGGTACAGATTGCTCTCAAGAAAGAAAACTTATAAAGCTGCGTATAACTTAATATTCACCAGCATCCCTTCAACGGAAAATATTTATAATAAAGTTTTACCAAAAACACAAGTCTAATGGTTGAAAAATGCGTCAAATTTAATGCGAAGAAAACAATTTTTTATCGTTGTTTTGCCCACAATCGTCGATATGTTCCATGTTAACAGACTGAACTTGAAAACAAAGCTAGTCGAGTGTAATTCGTCGTATGGTATTCTGATTTTATCAAAATTTTCTAAATTCTTTTCGAATGTTGACTTTTTCATTGAGAATATTTTCATACCGTTGCTCGAGGAATTCATTCGAAACATAATATCGCTTCGGGTATCGTGATCAGATTCCAAAACGAATAAACAAATTGAAAAAAACAGTTTTATTGGAAGAAAATTCTACGTGAAATATTTCCCCAGTATCGAAAGTTTCCGTTGTTTGTGGTTTGAGAATTGAATTCGCGGACGGCGTATTGTGGAATTTAGAAGGAATTTCATAGCGAAACATATCGACGAGAATTTTTCTACGAGATTTTTCTAAATTACTGCAGTGTAATATGGCAAAAACGTAGGTACTTACTTTATTCCGATATTAAGGACGAAGATTCGATTATTGTTGAACTATATACAGTAGCTTCGATCACATCGCGGAAAGAAATGTCACAAATGGTGTTTTTTAATTTCGTATTCAAGCTCTGCTATTGTTAGAATCCATCTACACTCACCATTGACCCGTCTTTCATCATAAATGCGCGTATTAATTAGGCGATGTGTGGTAGAGTTGAGGTTTCTTAGGTATACCGTTAATTTCTGCAATTGGGTGATTTATTTGCACGTGTAGTGTTGTAAAAAAATGATCGAAATATTTTTATAACCTGATGAGTAAAAATTCGTAAATTTTTGGAGTATTTAATGAAAGGAATTGTCACGAAAACTGAATTGAAAACGAGAAGGATTTGATTTCCTTCATTTTTGGAATCTGCCAATTTATTAAAAATAACAATGCACAATCTGAATCTCAAATTTATTTTTGTCTTCAAAGGTAATAAAGATTTTTTCTGTTTAAATGAATCGAATGCTTCTTTCGTACTCTATTATCCTATGTTTGCTCATTGATAAGTATTTTACGTATTTTAATATTATGTTGATTTAAACGTAGCTAATGAAAATAACTCTTCACTTATTATCAAATTGACTCGACGTGTTGAAATGAGCACGCTACAATCTATGAAAATATGTACGTTTTTCAGACAATTCTACCTCTTTATCTAATCTCGAGCTGATACAGTATCGAAATTTTTCAACCGATGTCTACAAATTTACCAAACAAATGGGAAAAAATTATATCTTTTGGATTGAAAAATTCTTTGCGAATTGACCACGTAACGTTCGTTCTCGTGGTATGAAATTATGAATACATTGTAACTTATTACCTGTATAATTTTAATTGTTATGACCTAATAAGTTACAAAAGTGATGAATATTTATATCATTCAAATCTCGACCTGCCATTACTTCACCTGATAATTTTCAGTTCTCCGTTTGGTTTCGAATTTTGAAACCAATTGAGGAAAGATTTTACCACGTACCGAAATGATTTTTTCCCTTGTTTAGAAGTATGCGTTGTTTTTTTTTTTTCACATGTCAACTTGGATATAGAAACGTACCCTTAAGAGTCAAAATTTTATTTTCAGGTTGATGTTTATATTAATTTTTAGCTTTTCAGAAGGGGTATAATCAAGGTCGAACCTCAACTCAAAAATTAATTTTCCACCCCTAAGGAGGGTTACTATATCCAGGCTCACATAGTGTTCGTATAATTCGTTGAAAATGCGGATGTGGTCATTCATTAAATAGTATTTTTCGTTTGTATTGCGTAAAAAAAGCGTCGTTATTTTTTTTAAATTATCATTTGTTACTATTTTGTCGTTTTTGTTTTATCCATATATTATTCCTTATGTTCATCTGGTTCGAAATATACATGGCATAAGTTCCTGGGAAGTAAGCGTTTGAATCAGGTTAGATAAGATAATCATTACGCGTTTTAATGAAACTGTATTGTAAAAATGATCGAAACGAGAAATATTTTATGAGATTTTTTCAAATTCTCATGAAAACAGCTCAGATTGATTTCTAAAAATCAAAATTTATCTAGAAATCCATTAAATTCATCTTTTTTAATGAATAATGCAAGAGTTTTCAGCATTCTGCAGGCGTAAAAAATTATTTGAAAAATATCATGAATTGGCTTCGAAAAATTTTGTTGGACATCTGGTTTTTTGGCTCACGAAAAAAATTTAAAAGCCGAACGTGCCATTGCGAATTTGAAAAATTATTGAGATAGAATCATCAGCAAATTCCTTCCTTGTTATGTTTGAATAATAATTTTCGGGAAGGGAGGAGAAGGTGATCTGAAAACTATAAATTTTCCTAAATGAATAAAGTTGTAAACGAAGATCATTGAAATTGTGAATACATTGTCAAGCAAGGCGGTAGTAGTGAAGATTGGAATTTTTTTGTAAAGTTGATTATTTTTTTTTTTTGAAAAAAGTGTACTCGTTCCATTTTTTGTTTTATAACGTGGTCCGAAATTACCTGAATACGAGTAGAAGAAGGGAAAGAAGGGAGTTCGGCTGGGAAACGAATTCACTCATTTAAAGTCAAACGCTGAATAGCACGTATTTTCAGTTTTAAATATTTAAATATTTTTGTGTGTAGAAGGGTGTTACCGTTTAGATTTTGGTCACTGAAATCGCGAAAAAATCGCAAAATTGATCCAAAATTCATCAAAAGTCGCGAATTTTTTCCAAACTCCTTGAGTTTTTTCCTCTTTGTACAATGCAAAAAATTTTCTAAAATTTCAAGTTTTTGAAATTTTTTTCTAAAAATTTTCGCTCTTGCTCCTTTCGTTTTGGAATTTTATGTGTAAAAAATTTGATCGCATTACTTTTTTGAGGAAGGGAAGGGGGAGGTGAAATTAAGAGGTGGTGGATATCGCATAGAAAAAAGTCGAAAAAGGGTCGAAAAAAAGATTCGAGTATTTTGATTTTTGAAAATCGGTGGACGCCCTGAAATAACATTTCATTTTTACAAGTTCAGGTTTCGAAAAATGAGGGTTTGAATCTACCTATCTACATTACACTCATTATTTATGAAATTGATTTTAAAAAGCACAGATAAATCGAAATTTTTTTTAAATCTGTAACAGTCAGAAACATATTAGAGAATCTTGGAATTTTCCCCGACATTTTTTGAAAATTGGAAAATATTTTTTCAATCGTTTATTCAAAAACAATGAAAAGCAATAGTTTTCAAATTTTGTGAGCCCTTTGTTTCGTGTCGTTTCTTTGAAAAACGAAAAAAACGACAGAAATTGGTGTTTCAAAAAAAAGTTGTTTCGGGATATCTCTTGAAAAACGACGAACAAGAACCAGTTTGAAATCTTCCAATTTGGAAAAAAGTCATTTCTGGACGTTTTCTTCAAAAACGATGAAAATTGACCATTTTTTAATTTTGTAAATCCGTCGTTTTCTCTTTAAAAAAGTGACGAAAAACGATAGCGCCTTATTACTCTCGTGTTCTAAATTCTAAAGAAGGATCAATCGTTTAGAAAAGTGTTTTTTTGCTTGTGTTATTATAAATTTTTCCTAAACTTTTCATTTTCATGGATGCTCAAACATTGTGAATAATCGTAAAATTACCTCTCTCTCTCTCTGTATAATCGTATACGATTCTCGAAAATACTGAAAATTTCATAAAATTGATGAAAGTTCACAGGCAGTGAGTCTGAAAATCGTCGAAATTTTCAATTTTTAGAACCATCGAATGAACAAGTTGCCTATTTTTTTTGTGTGTGTGTTAATACGATAGGTTACTACAAATGTGAATCCATCAGACAAGGGGGAAGGGAGAGTAAATTATAATTTTTTCTTCTCGAGGTGAAAAAGGTTTGTAAAATTTTTGAAATGAGACCACTATTCGCTTTCAAAAATTATTTTTGATCTCAATCGTCCAATATTTGGGTACACATTTCGTAGAATTCTTTCACAAATCACTATCGTTTTTCTTTTTCTTTTTTTTTCCCTTTTTTTTACGTATAGGTACAACTCTCTTTTTCTTCTGTTATCGGAATTGTTGCCACCTGTAGGTATTTTTTACTCGTTATACTGGAAGAAACTAAAAAAATTATTGTCAAAAATGACATCTTTCTAACCTCCTTTCAAAAAAATCTTTTAAGTTAGGTAATTGCTGCCTCTTGCAATATTTCAGAAACAGAGCGGATGGGCAAATGACTATCGCTTTGAAACGCCGAACTAATGAAATAATTTCGCCACATTTTTTGTATGTTTTACCTCGGCTAAATCCATGTTTCGAAATTAAAATTTAAGCTACCTTATGTCAGGTACATGTTCCAAGCTTAGTTTAATTTTAACCTTTCTAAATCTTCAAAAATGTACACAAAACGTGTCCATCAAATGCGAAATATACAAATTTACATTTTATTAAATGTTTACAAAAAAAAAAATCTGAAAGTAAATTAATTTTCTTTTTCGTCTCCAGCAACAGATTAGAAATTCTTTAAAATACTTGATGAAATTTTTATTTTTAGTGAAACTTCATTTCAATTTTCAACGCAGTAGATATTGCGTTTAGAAGTATTGAAGAGACCTGCAGTTTTTATCTCCTTTGATTTAACTTTTCAAAATATTCATGTATTTCATCTTTAAATAAAATCGTTACATATTTTTCGGTTGCAATATTTCGAAAAAAAAGACAAAAAATGATCCTAAATATTCGCTAAAAAAAACGTATTTTGCTCAATTTAGAGGCCATAATCAGCTCGTATCAAATTTCTCGTATTCATCGATCTTATACTATTTTTTACGCAGAAAAAACACTATAAAATTTATGGCTTACTTTTTTTTTTCATTTTTATTTGCATTGTGAAAATATTTTTTCATTCGAACGACGTCGTGTTGATATTATTTTTCGACTCTGTAGTCTGCATCAAAATTATTCTTCGAGAATTCGTTGCAGACTTTACTTTTAATGTATTCCAAGGGTTTTCACCATCATTTTTTATACTTTCAAGAGTCTCTTGAAAAATAAACGACCGATAAAAATTATCATTTTTTCCCCAACAATTAAATTTTCACTTCGGTTATTTTTGCCTCAACAAATTTTATCCCAAAAGCTGTAAAATTTCGATATAAAAATCCTCGCTGACAAGTTGGGAAAATGAATTTTCCACCATGAAGATTAATCTACGAAACATCTGCTTCCTATGTAATTTTAATTCCATTTTTGAAAATAAATCCACGCTCGGTCATTTTGGACTTTTTTCATAAATACGTAATTCGCACCGGATGTGAATTTTTTTTCTCGAAAAACAATCGATTTTTTTTTTCATATAACATACGACGAATTTTTTTTAATAGCTGTTGGGATAATTTGTTAATGTGTTTTCGTTGTTTTGTTTTCGAGTCAATATTTGTTATCGAATCGAGTTTAATGGTATTTTTATTTTCGTGTTTCAGTCGAGAGAAAAAATGATCCGTGGAGTACGGCGAGGTTGCGTTAGATTGAAAGGTGCCATAATTGGTATCGACGACGAAGATAATACCACATTTACGGTTACCGTCGACGGTAAAACGTTTCATTTTCAAGCTAGAAATTTCGAAGAAAGGGAAAAATGGGTGAGGTGTTTGGAGGATACGATCGTTCGCCATGCATACGGATGTCTTAGCTCTACTTCTTCCGTAAGTTGAAAAACCAACAGGATAACCCTTCGTTCCTTTCAATTACAAGATGACATTCGACGTTAAAAATACGTGAAAAAAAAATTAAAAATAATATACGATTACAATAGAAACACTTTAATTCTAGTTTTACTCGTTTTCATATTCGAAACGAGCAGATTATTAATTTATTTTTACACGATAAACACGTTTCGATTATTTTTTCGTGTTAATCATTTCAGATGCAGTTTGACAACTCGAAAACGTTACCTACGCTGCATAATTTTGATAAAAAAGTCGCCGAAGCCGATGCCTACCTCCAATTATTAATTAATCAAGTAAAGGTAAATATAATTCGATTGATGCCTTTTAGTATTGTGTGCTTAGGAAAAAGACCACACATACGTGTTCCATAATGATAAATTTTATTTCACCGAGAAAAAAATTACAGTTTCTTTTTATTAATGATATGTTTATCACGAATGACCTTCCTCATTCGTGACGATTTCGTTTACGTCGTTGTGCTACCCGAAGGAAACATACGGTCTTTGATTTATTTATCAAAACGTACTTATATTTTATTTTCGTCGACGGTATTCAATTCGCAATATACAATCTGGCTCTCGCGTCGGTATAATAATAATATTTTGAAGTCTTAAAAAGGTCTGTGTTTACCTCGTTCGTGTACTTATGAGGGTGCCATCTCATCTCCTAAATGAACGGATTAGAATACCGAAAATAATGATACAATGAGGGCTAAAAAAGTGACTCGTTCACTCTTCGAAGCATATCTGGAGTATCAGTATTCGAAAGTTTGAGACTTTGAGACCACTTTGAAAGACTATGAACTTGATACAAATATTTCTGGGTTAACAAAGTGAAAATCGTGGAAAATGGTCAAAAGTAACTTTTTTGTGTGATTTTCTTCCATAATTTTCCTCTTCCTCGATCAAAACAGTGAAATACTTTTTTTAATCAATCCCTTTTGTGGATCTAATATCGTCAAGTTGGGTTAATTTAAATCATACCGGACTAAAAATCACTACAAAAGGAAAGGAAAAACTTCTTTCTCGATGTTTCAATTTGCTACGATATGAGTCAGACTCATGTGTACACAACTTGCAGATATGCCTCGAGAAAAAATAATGAGAATTGTTGTTGACTAATTTGATACTTTTTAAATCAAGATTTTCAATCACTTGCTATGAGTCATTGTATGAAGTTTGAATTACTCAATTATCTTCCTTTTTCTTGAAATAACTCGAAATTTTGTTTCGAAAAAATTATGCGTTCATTGGTCTTAAAAATTCACTCTTATTATGGCTTGTTCAATGTTTTGATGAATTCGAAATTTTATATGAATTTTTTTCAAGATTGATTTTCTCAGAACCGGATCAATGGCAAAGAGGTTAGCTGCAGAAACTTTGCTCTTCAAATGATGGCATATTGAATTTTCAGACAAAAAAATGATATTAGATTTAAAAAATTTGGATTATAATGATGATCTTTTTTAGAGAATAATTTTGTATTCAGTTGAAAAATGGAGAAGTTGTATTTTTAGTTACGTAGAAATTTTGGAAAGGTCTCGTAAATTTTCAATTTTCACCTCCTTCCCCCATAGTACTCGTTTCGATTCGTTTTTGGATTGGCCGAAAAAATTCCTATTGAACTAAATTATTTTGCTGAAAGTTTACTTATTTATTTTTGTTGATTTCCGCCGGATATTTGATGATGTGATAATAACCAAATGTAGGTAGATGACTTTTATTTTCAAGTTTTGAAAAGTTTATGCCATCATATTTCTTTTTATCAATGAAAGATGTACCTAATATTCCAACCCAAAGTAAAAATTTGAGCCAAAACAGAAATAAATCGAAAGCACATCGTAGGAGAACCCATACCCAAAATTTCGGATGCTAAACTTCGTTCCTCGAATTTTGAAGAATTTTTGAAATTTCAAAATTACTTCAAATACTTAGTCCTGCAAAATAATTATGAGAGTTTAATCCAATCCCGAAAAAATTTGAAATTTGATATACTCCTATTTTTGATCTTCTGAATTGATTGAAAACAGTCCTTAGACGTTTTCAAGCCACCAGAATTTTTTGAAATTTTTAGCACGGGGTAACCAAATTTCATAATTTTAAAATTTTCGAAAATTTCCAAAAATTTGAGAAATGAACTTCAGCACACGAAATTTTGGTTATTGGGCTCGTTCGTGATTAAGAGTGGGATTTTTTGTGCCGTAATAATCGTGTTTTACACGCATATGTTTATGTTTTTCTCGGGTTGAAATAATATGTCAAAAATTCTTAAAAATCCGAAAATATGTCACGATGTTCAATAAAAGAGAGGCAAAAAAAGTATCAAAATTTGGAGTTTGAAAGAAAACAATAATACGATAAACTCAAAACGGAAATTTCGTCAATTTATTCGGAAAAAATTGAAAAAAAAATGTCCAAAACATCTATTATTTTACAAAATCACGAAATAGTTTTTTCTCACAGGCACAGATTTCAACAAAAATGAATCAGTTTTTTTTTTTTGGTCTTTAAAAACATGCATTTTTGAATATTTTGCGAAAATGTGTCTGATATAAAAAGGAGTAAAAATTAAATTTTGCTAAATATGTTGAAATAATCGGTAAGCGTAAGTATCAAAAATATTCGAATTTATGCTTTTTACGGAAAATATGTAAAAATAAGCTCTTACATATTGCTACTGGCATAAAAAAAAAAGTACATAAAATGATAATATTAAAATTTCATCCGTATGACAACACGTATTTATGTATTTTTGATTTATTTTTGATTTGGCGACCCTTTTTAATCGATAAAAGAAGCACAATTCCAAATTACCAAATTTTAATTCAAATTCATATTTTTTGGCTGAGAATTTTCGTGAAAAAATGTATACGCCAATACTGTTCGCGTCGAGGTAAAAAGTTGAAAATTGGCAGATATCCTAACGTTCGACCTCCCGAATCGATTGAAAATGGTTTAATTAGTTTCTAGACATTTCGGAGCCCCAAATTTTTTTTTGAAATTTTAAGCACTGAAAATCTCGAAAATCCCAGAAAATCAGTCTGAAATGAAGCACAGTAATGAGCACGTAAGTCAATGAAAAAATTTCACTTGAAGCAAACAGTGAAAAAAATTGGTGGAAAATTAGTGAATTTTCTGAAATTCTTTGGAAAAAACAGTGAAATATCGTTGAAAATAAGAGAATTTTGCTGATTTTCCTTGAGCTACAATTCTAATTTTTTGTATCGAAAATGAGAGAGCAAATTTACACTTCATTTTGATGAAATGCAAGTATTAAAAACATTAAAAATGTTGTTTTTCGCTAAAATTACTTTTTTTCCCTCATCAAATCAATAAAAATGGAATACGAGTACAGCTTTGAATGTTTTGAAAATGGTGGGGAAGGGAGAGGAATAGGTTGTTTTCGCCGTCGCCAGTCTTATCGATGTTATCTGTAAGACAAAATTTTTCATCCTGGAAAAACAAACCTTTCTCCAGTATAATTTTTCGTTCAAAAGAATATTGCTATTTTTGAATTTTTTTTTAATATTTTTTTTTTTAGAATTTGCAGATTTCAGATATCATTAATTAAATTTCGCGAGTGACCTTAAATAAGAATTATTTCTCTAAAAAAAAACATACAATTTGGAAAGTAGACTGAATGGGGAATAAATCGAAACAAATTTTTCTACCTCGTATAAATAAAGGCCATCCTAAAATTATCATGTACCGCCTATAACTTTGAAAATTTACATAATAATGTATTATTACGTTAATCCAATTACTCATTCCATTTTTTCGTTCTGATTTCAGGAATTAGAAAATAAAATAATTCAAATGGAAAGCGACGAAAGAGATACGTGCGAACGAATCATCCGTGATACTAATGTAATATTTTTTAATTTTAAACGTATTTATCGATTATTTTTTCTCTATATCCATATTTTACAGCCATTCGATCTATGAAATTTTTTAATTTTTTCGAATTTTTTCGCAGGCCATGTTGGAACAAGTGAAACACACCATAGTATTATTACAAATAGCCAAGGTAATTAAAATATTCGCTCAAGCAGTCAAGTACATAAAGTAATCAGGCATAATGTACTTACAAATATCTCGGCTTCGTTCGTCATTTCATTTGTACTCGTTTTCCAACTTGTCTTAAAGTTCATAGACATGCTGTATAGCGTTATTTAATCGAAAGTCGAGTGTAAGCTGGTATAATGACCCGTAAAATACGGTATACGATTCCGTTACAAATATATTACGTGTGAAACACGTAAATAATAAATGAGATTAAACTGATATGATACCTTGATACCTCATTACATTATTACGCTGCACGAGCAATCGAACGAGCTTCTTGAGCCTTTTTCCAACCTTTTTTTCTATTCAACATTCAAACTCGTAGACTTTTCTATTAAATTTTCTATTTTCAAGATCAAAAATCGTAGTATACTCAGCTTACTCGATTTTACCTATAAATTCGCTCATCCATTACCTTAATTTCGATTCACCTTCGTTTCAAGAGTGTCGCAGATTGGCAAAAAAATCATCTGGAAATGGTCACGAAGGTGAAGGCGAATTACGTTCGTACGTAAGACTGAGAAAAACTTCTCGCAGGACTAAATTAGCCTTCGTCGGTTAATGGTCGAGTTACGTAATTGAATGACGAGCCCGAGCCTATTTGTACGAGTAGTTTTATACAACGATGTGTTTACTTGATCGATTATGACGAATGCGAAAGCTGCTGCACAGCTCGTATTTTCGGCGGTCGGCCTTTCGATTCTATACCAATTTTCGTCTAACTAAAGTGTTGTATTGTGTTGGCAGAATTCGGCGTTTCCTGTAAACGGTACATATCAACCGCCGGTTCAAATTTCCAATGTGTTCGTCGACGAATGCCGCAGAAGTAAGAAAATCCTCAGTTTCGTAATGACCCAATGAGAAATTCGAATTTAGAAAGTCTTAACTCGTCGGGCTTCTTAGTTCATACGACGTATTTCCTTAACGATTTTCCCACCGTAGTTCATAATATTTTTTTTTGGAAATTTTCATTTTTTCTTTCATTGAGCTGCATTTATTTATAAACAGATTCGAAAGAAGATATAGAAGTAGGAACGGAAATCAGCGAAAAAGATATGTTACCAGCGTATCGTAAATTACCAGCTAATTCCGGCTATAGAGCAGGTACAATATACGATGAATTAGCCACCCTCTGGCTCGTAGTTCGAGTTTTTTGAATTAGAAGCGATCGTTTTTGTTTGTTTGTTTTTCTACTTTTATGGTATGGCGTTTTGAAATTATCCCTGAATCACATAAAGTGCTTTGAGGATTTTCGACGTAATTGTCAGAATGTAGCTTTTACTTTTTAGACGGGTGGAAATTTCGTACCATCGCGTGCTATTTTGAATTTACACTTGGTCAGTTTCAAGTTCGCGTATGTACGTTCTACGTTGTACTTTATGTTGGGCCTCCGCCTGCCTCCCTCGGGCCTAGTGTCATGAACGTGGTTAATATGCCATTTACGTATAACGAGGTCGAGCTTTAAATAAATTTAGGCGGTGACTCGTTTAAATAAATCAATTTAGCGACCACGTCGTATCGGGTAGCGAATTTTTAATACCGATTGTAATTAGAATCGATGGTGGAAAAGATAAAGAGTATGGGTGCGAATTTTTTAACGTATTTAGGCTTCGTTGTAGATTTTTATCCAATATCGTTTGGATCGGAACTGGTTTTGGGGATCGTGAAATTTTTCAAAATTTTTTTCGATAAATAACGACGTTGAAGTGTGTTTCTGATGAAGAGGGGGAGGGGGATTGGTTTAGAACCCTGCATTGTAAAGAAATCAAGGGTATCATGTTTTGAGTATATTAAAATTTATAACAAAATTAATTTAAAATTATAATTTGATGTGAAATTTCCTTCGAATGTTCAAATTAAATGAATTTCATATTTACATTTTAAAGTTTTCAAAAATGGATAATTCAACGAAATTCATTTTTTTTCTTCAATTTTTACGAAGAAGAAAGATAAGGAAAAAATTCAATTCAAGTATAAAAAAATATGCCATCGAGTGAAAATATTTTTAAAAATATTCCTTTCTCCTTTTATTTTATTTTTTTTTTTGAATTTCGAATGAGGGAGTCATAAAAGTAGTGCTCAGATTTCGATACAACCTGCTAAAAAAATCATATTTCCTACACGTAGGTAACTCTACCACTTGATATTTGCTCTCTGAGGACAAAGACAAAGTGATTTCCCAGATCTATTTAAATTGGTCAAATTGTCTGATTTTTGCCAGTAATTACCTTTCAAAAATTTCCTTCCATTTTGTTGAAAAAATCCGTTTTTGGTGCATACCTTGACTCTGCAGTACAATTTTTTGTTTTTTTTTTTTTCAATTTTTTTGCATTTTGCTCCATTGATAAGGTGAGATGTAAAATATCACGAAGCAAGCTGCCAAAAATAAAAACATTTTTTTGTCAAATTTACTCAAGTAGATATATTTGAGGTGCATTCCACAGATTTGAGTAAAAGAGTAATTTTGGAAAAGAGGAAAATTTTGGCTGTCTTTGTTAAAGTCCCGATTTTTTGACAATTTTTTGATATTTTATCTGAAAAATGAAGCAAAAGATTTTTTTTTGAAAAAAAAGGCAAAAATATGAATTCAAGCATGTTTGGTATCATACCTATGTGAATTTTTCATGGAATTTGTATTTAAAAACGAGGTTTTGCAACATGCCCAGTTATTACTATATTTTTTTGAAGAACTAAATCTAAAAAAAAAAAAAAAAAATGAGAAAAAATGCAAAACAAATACACCATTTGATAACTCATTAGAAGTATGTACTTACTTTATTTGAAAATTGGCCTTCAATTTTTTCCAAAACTTGGAGAAGAAATGTTACAAAAAAACGGTAATTTGAAAATTTTACTGTGAGAACATACAGAATCATATTTTTGATTTTAACTCATTGTAGGCAAACAAACCGAGAAATAGGTTATTTTCATACATCTTCTTTAGGAAGACATCAATCCACCAATCTGGCAGAAAATTTTCTCCAGCTACATAACAGACCGCAGTAAACCGAGTTGAATTCTGTCCCAGGGCTCCTGTTGGAAAAATTTTGAAAATTTGACAACTTTTTTAAAAATATAATTTCAAAAGATCGTAGAGTACATTTTTTTTGTCAAAAATCTTATTGGTAATAATTTTTCGCTTTCACTCCATTTTTTCTTGGACGCGTATATTGAAAAATATCACATTTTTGATCATTTTTAAATTAAATTTTTTTTCATAACTGAGAAAATTTTTCTTACTATTGAAATAATAATCTTAATTTGAATATTTTATTCCTGAGGAAATATTCGGTAGCAATTTTCCATTATTATCCTCTCTTTTTGAATATTTTTTCAAATTATTAAAGAAAAGTATATGTTATTGTAATTTTGTTTTCGAAAATTGAGGTAACCGTGAAAAATCGTTATAAGGCCATTTCAAAGAATAATTGTTCAACTTTTAATGAATTTTTAGGTATTTATTTATTGAACGAAATTATTTTTCTAGGTGAAAAATAGGTACCTGCTTACTTACTAATAGTATTTTTTTGTGAAAAAATCTGTTTCTATCTATTTTTACTCCATTTATTTTCCTTTAATAATTCCTAAAAATTTTGAATACGTAAAAGAAAATATGAAAATCGAATCCGCGGAGAGAGGGTTGTAATTTTTACCGGGTTGTTTTCAGATCTGGACATGACTTTTGTGTCAACTATTATAATCTTCTCTGTTCAACTTTGGAAAAGAAGTTGAAAATGACTACTCTTAGTCGATAAGACAGACAAGAAAAATTACAAAATAGGATTGGCAAAGGATTTTAACATTGGAGAAAATAGAGGGATGGTTAAGCCATTGTGGAAGGAGTGGAATACTTCAAAATAATACTTCAATCTCGATAATAATTTGAAATACTCTTATAAAGTTTGCAAAAATGACGATTAAATTGATTAAAAAATATTCAGCCATTTGTAGTGGTAAAAAAAAGTACAGAAAAAAATCTCCATTATATTATCATTTCAATTTTTTCAAACAAAATCCAAAAGGATACAAACAGAAAAGGTTACCTAATTATTTCAAATAATTATCATTCCCTCGTTTTTTTCCTAATTTTCAAATTCACGAAAATTTATGAAAATGAAGTAGAACATTTTCAGTATTAAAATCCATATGATTATAAAGTAATAAAATTCATTTTTATCTTTGTCCTCATAATTTCATTTTTCTCTTCTTGAAATTTTAACAAATGATATTCATAAAGTCGTAAAATAATCCGTTATTAGCCTATGATTTTTCTGAAATATCTAAATGAATGGAGTAATTCATGGAAGCTAAGTACATAACTTATAAAATATAGTACTGTATTTTTTTGTTGTTGTTGTTGTAAATTTATGCATAAAATAGAATAATTGGGTATCACATAGATTAAATGAATATTCAAGTAAAAAAAAATGAAAGAAATTTAATTTCGAAACTTAGGCGGATATTCAATATTGAAGAGTCGGAGAACAAAAATTGATAAAAATCATAATGCCTCAGATTCATGGCTGATGAAATTTCAGGATTTGAAATCGATTTGGTTTTTAATGCTCGAAAATTATTTTTAGTTTTTTCAATTAAAAATTTATTGTTCTGAAATTTTCATAAAAACACCAATATTATGGGTGCTTGAATACCTTGAAAAAAATTTACCTATGTAAGTACCTATTAGGGTGGCACTTATTTTTCAACTTTTGAATTTCTATCCGGCCAAGGCCGAAATTTGTTAGACTACATCCCAGCATTATGTAAAAAAAATTTCAGCTCAATTCGTCAACGTTAACACGTGCCCCACCCCCCTCGAAGTTTGAAATAATACACTAGCCCGTGCTATCAGCGTTACGTCCACGACGCGCCGTGGGGATTCGCGTTAAGCGGGCGATACAGATTCTTTAGTGAAGCCGGGGAAAGAACCGTATGAATTACGTAAATTGATTGTTAGTGGGTTACTGGGTGGAGGGGGAAGAGTCAGCACTAAAAACAAATTTTAAATACAGATTAAAACAATATTTTCAAAATAATTTTAATAAACATTAAAATGGGTAAAAAATGAAGTTTATGGCTCACAAGGGAGGTATCCCAACTCATAGTAAAATTTTGAGCCCAAACAAAAAATAATCGAAAGTACATCGTGAGAAGACCCTGTGACCAAAATTTCATGTACTGAAGTGTATTTTTCGAATTTTGGCGAATTTTTTAATTTTCGAAATACCTTAACCTTATAGTCTGAAAAATTCCAAAATTTGATCTAAGCAAGTTAATCAACAAACAGAGTTGAAATTTGTTATATTTAATTTTCGATCTGCCAAATCTATTGGAAGCGGTTTTGAGACGTTTCAGAGCCACCAGAAAATTTTGGAAGGTTGAAAATTGGATATCTACCAAATTTCAGCGTTTTAGCGCGTAACGTGTATCTTGGGCAATTGGGCATACTTTTGAATTTTTCAAACCAGGAAAATCTTCTCTCGAAAAATGCAACCAAGAACTGGAAGTTACGAATTTTGGAAACTTGCGCTCTAAGTAAATAAATAGTTGCCGATATGGGCAATTCGCAATTATAGGTGCTGAAGTGCAAATGGACCATTTTTATGGGTGTTTCTCCAACTCTAGAAAATTCCAAAATTTTCTGGTGGTTCCGAAACATCTTGAAACCGCTCTCAATCGATTCAGCGGGTCGAAAATAGGGTATATACGTACAAAATTTCAACTCTTTTTTTGATTAGATCAAAATTTGGTATTTTTCAGGCTAAAAGGTATTTCAAAATTTAAAAATTCGCCAAAATTCGAAAATGCGCGCTTTCGCACATGAAGTTTTGGTTACAGAGTCCTCTCATGATGTACTTTCGATTAAACTTTTGTTTGGGCTCAAAATTTTACTTTCAAGTTGGTATACCCCCCTTGTGAGCCGCAAACTTCATTTTTTGTCCAACTTAATGTTGATTAAAATTATTAAAAAAATAGGTATTGTTTTAATCTGTATTTGTGACCCTACCATAAAGAAGGGACCTAGTGTAAAAAAATCGATATCTCATTTTTCACGTTTTTGATCCAAATGGCACCGAATTAGAACCAAACACATAAAAATAAAAACCTCAAGTTTTTTACACAGTAAGGTCCCTTCTTTACGGCAAGGTCACATTTTGAAGTTGTTTTAATACTGACTCTTCCCCCTCCTCTCAGTAACCCACTAACAATCAATTTAGGTACTTTAAACTTCATTCTTCCCAGCTTCACTAAACCATGTTTGTTGCCCGCTTAACGCGAATCCTCACGGCGCGTCGTGGACGTAACGCTGATAGCACGGGCTAGTGTATTATTTCAAACTTCGAGGGGGGGTGGGGCACGTGTTAACGTTGACGAATTGAGCTGAAATTTTTTTTACGTAATGCTGGGATGTAGTCTAACAAATTTCAGCCTTGGCCCGAGTGAAAACTAAAAAAAAAAATTTGTCCGTGTATACAAGTGCCACCCTAGTACCTATGTTCAAAAAAATCTTCATAGAAAATTGGAATTCAACGTTAAACTCGCTCCATTAATTTTTTGTTTCTCACCAAATCTACAAAAATTGGAAAAAATTAATAAAAACAGAGAAACAAACACACAACAAACGATCGCCAAATAATTCTTAGCAGCTTTGTAGCATATTAGGTGACTGCTTCTACCGCTTTATATTGTCGCGAAAATACATCGACGTCCTGCAAAATATTCATTAATTAGAATTCGTTTTAATTGCATTTGTAAAATTGGCCCAGCGTGTGTTTTGGCATTATGGGAGATTAAAAGCGTTGAAAAGTTTCGACCGTAATATCTCCCAAGACGTAAATATTTTAAATTTTAATGGCTGGTTAATTTTATTGCTACGCATTCCCTTTATTTTACCTACCTGAAGAATACACTTGACGAATTGCGTAGGTACTTATTCGAGTTCGACGACGATTCGAAAACAGTATAAATTAAAAAGTTTTAGAAAAGACGCGTGTACAACGACGTCATGTTTTTCTTATCGAAAAAAAAGCTATTCAGGTTGAAATTTCTGTCAAACTGATTGCTGTATCGGGTTTAACACTGTATTGCTGGTATCAGTTGGTCAACTATTGTAATGTTGGCCTGTGCTTGTGTATTCTTTCCACCGGAAAATTCTCAACATTTTTGTATAATTTTATATTTTTAATTAAAAGTGTTAATAATGATAGAATGGTGACTCTTCCAGATATCCCCGATGTTTCGTATTCGACATCGGAAGACGAAGACTTTTACGATGCTCGTGAAGACGACTGTATTGTCGATAACGACAGAAATCATTCAGGATCCGAAGAATCCTCTCCTACTTACCGCAGGTAAAACTTCACCCGCATTCGAATTTTTACCATATTTTCGTATCAGAAATTTAATTTTGGTTCGACGTACCGTTACCGTTTACGTGTTCCGTCTATCGAAACGATTACGAAATTTACTCTAGCAATTCGACAACCAGGCTGATAACGTAACTGATTTTGAATTTTATCTTGAACAGTGATAAGCATAATGAAACGAATGTGTAACACGCGATTCGAGTTCGAAAGTTTGCTCACTCAGGGCTAAAAATGCCGAATCGTTGTTTTACGTTATTGTTTCGATATCGCGAAATTATCCTCACCTTATCCAGTTTCTACGTGTGTTTGTTGCCATTACCTTCGAGCGATTTACGATTGTATGATATTTTCTGAGACGTCGCGAAGTTGCCTTATTCTCAAGTGCTTTGTTCGTTTGCTTGTTCGAGATGACGTAAGAATTTTTTAAAATCTTGTTGGATTAATTTTTTATAAGTTTTTGTTTTTTCGACGTGGTTTGTTGACTATCTACGTTTTAATTTTAAAAATGCCTAGATACGTGTATTTTGAAATGAAATTTGAGGTTTTTTGTGTGCCAGTTTAGCAAAAAAATCGACCCGGTTTGATTTGTTGAATTTGAACGTATTAGGTACCAAAACTTTTTTGCTATCGAGTTGATTTATTCGACAAGTCAAACTGGTATAAAAGTTGGAATTTTCATTCTCGATTGATGTGATATTTTGCCCTGAGATATCTCTCGGGTCTGGTGAATGAATATTAATCAGTCAGATTTTGGATTAAAAATTGTCAAAAAAAAACACAAAACATTATTGATGAAAACGCCCCATTTTGAAAAAATTTGTGTCGAAACTTAATTTTCAATCATGGAAATACTCTCGTGCTTCAGAAACTGAAACTTTCCTCTTTGATGATTTTTCGCTTGAATTCAAAATTAAAGTGAACATAATATTTTTTAAAAATTCAAGAAAAATTATTAAGTAGTAGAAAATTGAAAGAATTTTATTTGATTGATTTTTGGATGATTTTAAAATTCAAGAACTCATCATAAGAAGTGTCTTGAAATTTTTTTTCTTCAAATTTTGAAGGTCTCATCACTTGGGATGATTAATTTTTCTCCAAAACTAAGAGTTCCAAAATTTTAGCTCCTTGCATTGATTAGAGGACATGAATTGAACCTTTTTTGTTATAGAATTCAACATAGAATAACATGTTGATGAAAAAAAAAAAAAGTAGATAAGGGAGAAATTATGCAAAAGTTTAAAATTACAAAGTATAACTCAAATTTTATTTTTGAAAAATGAATTTTTAATTCTATGAATCATTCAGTGAGGCTCGGAGGAGAAGGGGGCTTTAAATTGGATAACCATGACTCAAATGTACTATTTCAACCTCATGGACTCCACCAAAAAAGATTTCTCGAGTCCAAAGTTCCTTTTATGAATGAAAATGGTGCATAATTTTTTGTGTTTTGAAGTAATCCCGTTTTTTTTTTATTTATTCAGCAAAAGTACTTTTTTATTTATAAATCTGTGAAAATCATCAAAAAAATCATTAGAAAACAGGCAGAATTGCAGCACAGTAACGAATTAGCAAAAAAAATACATTGAAAGCAAACCGTGAAATTTATTTTAAAAAAACAGTGAAAATTCACTCAAAAGTTGGTAAAATGTCTAAAATATGCTGAAAAATCAGTGACTTTTTTGAAAAGTTTGTGAAATTTGGGGAAAATTAGTGAAATGTTTTGAAAAAAATGGTGAAATTTTTTAATAAATTAACAAAAAATTCCGCTGAAAATCAAAAAATTTGTTGATTTTCTTTGTATTGTAATTCATACATTTTTTTCTGTAATTTTTCACTGATTCGAAATAAGAAAGATGAAGGGTTTTGACTGAAATTGGTTATATTGTATCTTTTTCAAAACATTTTAAGCACAAAAAGGGTTTTCTGGGGGGGAGGGGAGGTGTTAAATCTTCAAATGATTAAATTTCGAGAATCTGGACAATAAACCATTCCAGGAAGGTAATGCCTTCAAAGTAGAAAATTCAATCTTGGAAATGAATCGAAAAGTACATAGCTTTAAACCCGAACAAATTTTATTCATTATGTTGAAGATTTTCCGTCACAGATCAAAGTTGAAGAGACTATGACATTCAAAATTAATTTTTTTTTTAAATTTTGGAATTTTTTCGTTTTTTTTCTATAAATGATACTAAACTCCTTCAATTTTGATTTTTGAAAAAAAAATTTCGTAACAAAATTTGACAGTTTTTCAAAGTTTTATTTGTATTTTTCGACGATTAATTTTTTTTCAAATTTTTGCATTGACCCCTTCAAGTTAAAATTCTGGTAAATGAATTTGTTCAGTTTTCAAAAAATTACTCATTCAGAAAAATTTTCTGGTAGGACACTGTGGCTCCTTAATTTTAAAGATGGGAAACATCTTCATCAAACTTTTTTTGTTCTCCATGATACCGAATTATTTCAAATCTCTTCGATTGAAATTCACTCACCAAAAACCTTGAACCAAGAAAACTATTTCAATTCATGAATCGTATTCAAAACGAAAAGAAAAAATGAGAAATTTGATACTCGATTTCATCCCAACCATTCAATAAGTAAAATATTATCAACTACGAATCCCGAGTAGATTTTTCTATAGTCGAATTTTCAAACAATTTTTTTTGTCTCTTCTATTTACAACACAGTTGAAAAAAAATTAACGTAGGTATAGGTTTTCAGTTAATGGATTTTCACGTATCTACTCGCTACATTGTTTTGAACGATAACCGCACACTACTTGCCATCTGCGTAAATATAAGCCTAGTAGAGAGAACTTGGTTTGGGTAATGGTTCGTATGTGGCTTTAGTGCTGTCAATAAAGCATGTTACGGTTGATCGTGTGATTTGATAGAATTTGAAACATTTTCTGCGTTATTCCGCCGAATCGACCACTTTGGTAGTAAGTTTCAGAATTTTTTAATTTCTCCCGTACCAGACTCGTAATTTTTTCAATGATAAAGTTAAAATATTCGCATTTTTTCGTACCGAATATTTTGAAAATAATGATAGAGATGTTTACCTTTGAAATTTTCAATTAATTGATTTCTTACACGATAAGAATTATCGCTTCCTTTTCCCCCTTCGTATTAACTAAAAATTTTGGCGATAAGCTACATTCGCGTTTTCGTATTCTGTATTATTGGGCTAGCTGTCTTTTGAATAAGTGGAAATATTTTGGCAAACGTCAACGTGTAATTTTATGCGTAACCTTTTGCCATTAGCAAGTAATTGATAAAAGAATGAAAATTTTCGACGAATTGGATTTTATTCTAGACGCGAGTAGTTTTCTACCCGAGTGAAAAATTATTTCTGCTACAAAAGAAAAATTACACGAGGTGACATGCCAATTCGCGTGTTCAGCTGTTCACCATTTTTTTTTTCAAAGTGCGGTTTTTATTCTCTTTTTTGTGCTCTCTGCGATGGTAATATCAATCGAATGTGGAATCCTATTTTTTTCAACCCAGTGGAACGCAAAATTCAGACGTAGAATTTTTTACAGCCAGAAAATATCTTGAGAAACGTGTACGTTGGTAATACGATAAATTAGGACAGGCACGAATGCCAGCTGTGGGGATCGAAAACTCCTCCTGTGCCTAAAAATAATGAAATTTTAGTAAGAATGTCTACGTGTATCAAAGTTTTGAATTCAACTTTGACTGAGAAATAAAATAGGGTTGAAAGTATTTCCACCATTTATAATTGGATAATTTATAGTTATTATGGTAGGTATTGTTTGTGGTCTTGTCTGTACGTCTTATTGATTTT
Organism: Pseudococcus jackbeardsleyi; assembly: GCA_038380155.1. Taxonomy (NCBI): domain Eukaryota; kingdom Metazoa; phylum Arthropoda; class Insecta; order Hemiptera; family Pseudococcidae; genus Pseudococcus; species Pseudococcus jackbeardsleyi. The sequence goes on from CM076238.1 coordinate 43,750,571, forward strand.
AACGAGGGTATTGGGTAAATTGGCTGTTTACTTGGTAGTTTTGGATGATTTGCGTAAGGTTGTTAAAAAGATCTCGTCGAAAACCAGCGTAGGTTTAAGTTTTTTGACTTGTCATGGATTCTGACTTTTGTGGTTTTGAAAATTTGTATGTATTATGCCTATATATTGATACATATTACCTATCGTCCTTTTTTTTTGTGAATGAAACGAATTAACGATGAAATTTAAAGATTGGCAGCTAAAGAGTTGGAGCTATTTTTTCTATTTCACAGAATCAGATATTAATGTCGGGAAATCTCTCTTGTCAAAATTATGGATCAGAGCCAAATGAAAGTTTCGATGGTGGCGTTGATTCCTTAAAACGATTTTTAATGGTCCAGAGTCCACCTGTTTGGTCAAATCGTTTATTTTGTAGGTTTGAAACGTATGATGTGTTTAGAAATTTCTTCAATCACTTATTGTGCCAAAATCTGCCAAAAAAAATTACGAACCGTAGAAATTAATTTTTGGATCGTTGTGTTAATTTCTCTCTGATTCACAGATCATTGATATTTGTGGTACTGGGCTGAGTTTTGAGTGATGGAAAGAGGTCCATCCATAGATGGAAGGGTAAGAAGTTTCTTCTGAAATTGGTAATGTTTTTTTTTTTTTTTTGAAAATTCATAAAAGTGACAACTATTTTGCGGAGGAAGAGGGTGCATTGAAAAGAAGAATTTCAAAAAAAATTCATTTCAATCATAATTTTCAACTTTTAGCATTATAAAATTCAATTTTGGTAAGCTTTTGAAAATCTGGGCTTTGGCGTTTTTTTCGCAGAAACTATTCCATTTTTTTCGAGAAAATCTGGATGAAATCGATTCAAAAAAGAGATTAAAAAATCATTGATAATTGCATTTTCAATAATAATAAAAAAAAGAAATTTGAAATTTTTTACTCTCTTACTCATGAAACCACCTTTGGTTCATCCTCTCAATCATGAAATCAACCAATGCTTTAAATGAAGCCTTAAAAAGTACAAAAAATCTGGAAACATGTAAATTAAGAACTGAAAATTCTTTCTATTTTTCAACTACGTGACTGATATTTTTATCAAATAACATTTATTATCCAGGATATCTACATAGAAATCAAGCCAAGTCAATCTTTTGATCAAGAGGACAAGCTAATCATGTAAAATTGTGAAGTCAAGCTGTTGGACTCGAAGGTCGAAACTATTTTCAAAAATTGAAAAAGTAATTTTTTATAAATCATATTGTTTTGTTCAAAATCGTTCATAAAAGTTATTGTTTTGAAGGATGGAGTGACCTTAAAAAAGTCAAAAAACATATTAAAAAAATCAAGCTGAGTCAAGTTTTCCGCTCAACAATTTTCTTTAAATACCCTGTTTTTGATTTTTACCAATATTTGAAAATGTATTCGTTTTTAAACAAAACCGAATTGAATTTAAAACAAGAAAGCATCTAGATTCTATCGATGATGAAATTCTATTTTTATTTTGTTGAAATGCTAAAGTGTTTTTTTTTTTTTTTTTTTAAGTAACAAAAGTTGTCGTGTCAGACAAAAAATTTCATTTTGAGCCAAAAAATTGAAAAAAAATCAATTTACGTTGGTAATTTTTCACTTCTAAATTATCCAGTCTAAAACACCCTATCAAATTCCATCGAGTGAGAAATTTTCAATTTCTAGCTTCCTCAAAAATGCAAATTTCGATTTTTTCTTGATTGATTTTCAAGATTTTGAAATTAATTTTATTCTTTTAAAATAATAATAATTATATTCCAAATTTTCCGTATCTTGAAACTTAATTTTCTACGCTGAAATCTGAAAATTTTTGAATCACAGGGTTTTTAAATGTAAAGTCTTTAATGCTTTAATTATTTTCATTTTTTGTTGAAATGTGAAAATTGGAAGTTTTTAAAAACTAAATGTCGACAGAGTTAATGCGAAATGAAATATGCAATTCAAATTGAATCAGATTGGTATTTGGAATAGATACGAATGTACGAGTAGGTAAAACCTCAAGTTGTGACAAAATCTACCTCATTTCGAAAACAAAAGAATAACATTTTCAAGTTATTCCCTATAATTTTCCATCTCTCAGTTTATGTTTCACCAATTTTCTCAATCTGAAAATCAATTTTTGCCGAAGAAAATATCAAGAGTTTTATTTTCTCAAATTTCTCGACCGAAATCGATTTCAATTTTCCATCATGAAACATAATTTTTCCAACTTTTCGAAAGTCTTTTTCATCCCCCGACATCTTCTGTTTACCTCGGCCTTTATTGGGCGATTCGCCAAACAATATTTAATTCGAAAACCATGTTTCTTTGATTCTTTTATTTTTAATTCAAGTTTCTCGGATAGTAATAGGCCTATAGTCACATCTCCCAATTCGATATTTTGAGTACCATTGTATAGTATAGATACGAATATACCCTCAGTAGGCCAATATTCCATAATTTGTTGTACCTTTACGCAACAATTCCGGATATCGATATTTTTTCGACCCATGGATAGCTTTCGATATGAGCCGTACGAGAACCCTCAACATTTTCGATATTCCCATCTCTGAAGACCACTTGAAAAACATGTTATATTTATCTACTGCCTACAAATACCAATGAAGGTCGAAGTTTATTCCCTAGATTATATTTTCTATTTAAAGCAGGTAACTTATGAAGTTATACCTTCGTATAAATAGTTTACAAAAAGGATTAAGATGAAAATGAAACTTATTTATGATGTAGGTACATTTTACGTACATATATCAACGAGTTATGTTCCACGGTATTATATTTATATAAAGAGGCAGTACAGAAAATCACTAATGTAAACTTACCCTGTGCTAGTTAATTCGATTGAGTTGACCATCGAATGTATTATTTGCTTTTATAAATGGGACGATAACGGAGTAAAACGAATAAATAGGTACAAGTAGACCAAGAATAAACCACGTAACGTTTGACATGAACTGCCGATTAGGATAATTATGTATGTCTTTTATCATATTTGATATTTACATTCATAGATAGACTATCTGCCTTGGTTTCTGTTTTACTTCGATACAAGAAAATAAACTTATTGTACCTATGAGGATATTTCTTGAATCGAATTTTTGAATTTTGGAGGTCTCCTCTCCCTGGGTAGCTCATTTTTTTTAAAATAAAGATTTCCAAAAATTTTAGTCCCCTACATAAATTTGAGTCCATGAACTTATCCCCTCTTTTTCTCATGAGAAAGCCTTTCCCGTAACAATCAAAAGGTCCTGGTGACTCAAATGTTACTTTTAATATAAAACCATCAACAAAAATTGACCCCCCCTACACCTCCCCCCGGAATTTTCGCACCCATGTCGAAAATTCAACGCGTGGTACTTCCGGAGAGAGTGGATTAAAAATTGTGAAATCTTCACAGATTATACATTCGTCTTGCCAGCTGTAGTATGTATGAGATTTTTTTGAACATTTTCAATTCACATTTTTTCATTTTTTTTCATGCTGAAATTTCAAAAAAAAAATGAAAATTTCGAAAGAGCCATAGCTGATTTTTTTAAAAATTCCATCAAGTAGTCTCGAATTGTATTATATTTTTTTGGATTCCAAAATTGGCTGCAACATGCTTAGAGAAATCAAAAAAAAAAAAACAAGAACAGATATCTCAATTCATGAAAAATTTTTAGCCGAAATAAAAATAAATTGAAAACAAATCGTAAAAGAACTCGATCTCTGAAATTTCAGGCGTGAGTCTCTAAAAAAATGTTTAGGGTGTCTATTCTCTGGAAAATTGTGAAAAATTAGGGAATTTTGATGGTTTAAAAAGTCAAGAAATGTTGAAATTTCCGACATCTCTGCTGAAATTTTTGTAAAAATCCAAAAGAAGAATAAATTACATCCAAAGTTTTTGACTCATCTTTCATTACATTTTTCAAAAAAAAAAATTCCCTGTGTCAAATTGAGGAGTTTCGTTTCAAAACGCAACATCTTTTTTTGCCCCCTCCCCTCCAACCCTCCTTGAGGTACAAGTGCGAAATGACCCCAAAACATGTAGCTGGAGTCCTAAGCTTTCCAATGAGACCGCCCCGGCCCCGAGCCAAAACCCCCACCGAATTTTGAATGACAGTTTTTTTGCGATTTCCCAAAAATCAGGTCTTCGGAGATGTTTCGTTTTGAAACGAAACTCCTCAATAATTGCAACTCATTAGTGTTCATTATTTTTTGTTGATCATAATGTACAAAAAATTAATTTTAATCAAGTAAGTTTTAAAAAAAATTCCCCCTACTGAGATTTTTTAACACATATACTTTTTGAGAAAATTTAATGATAAAGGAGTGTATATGATGCCTTGATACTATTTTGAAAAAGAATGGAAGAGAATTCGTATTTTCTGGTCACATTTTGGAAAATTTCTCGAGGGTGAAAAAATGATAAATTTTCAATTTTTGGTGTTTTTTTTGAAGGGCATTGAACTGCGATTAAATTTTTGAATTTTAAGACTGAAAATATATTTTTTTAAAAATTGTTGGACATTATGCATTCTAAAACTATAAAGGAATAAAATATTTGAAAGGTCTGGAAAATTTTGAGAAATTGGTCTGGAAAACCTGGAAAAGTCAGGGAGACTTTCCCAGGCGCTGGAGAAAAACCCAAACAAATGGTCCATATGAACTTTAGCACCTATAATTTCATATTACCCATATTAATGACCTATTTGATCGTTTAATGCATAATTTTCCAAGGTTCGTAACTTTGAGTTGAATGAAATCCACCTATCGATTTTTTTTTTCGAATGGAGATCATTTCATATATTTCATTTCCCTCTTAAGTATTCAGGATCAGTAAAAAATTCCAATTTCCACAAAAAATGCTGAACATTTTTTTCAAGTTTTCTTCTGTTTTGGATTGAAAAAATTATGTGGGAAAGTTCTCAAAATTTTGCAGTTTTGGTTTACTCCTTCATGGGGCATTGCTCATTCGAAATTCTCGATCGTAAAAAGGGTTTTAATAACAAAGTTCGATTCTTTTTTGAAAATGTTTCAAAATGTGTTTTTTTATAAAAGGTTTATTTACTTTACCACTTACCTAATTATTCACCTTTGGCGATATCAATATCACAAGGGCCAACAATAACAAAAACAAAAAAATTCAGAAATGATTTATTTTAGAAAATTTTTCAAATTTTAAGCATTTCAGGCATTTGGAAAAAATGGCTAAATTAGGAAACTATAACGACAGATTTATATTCAGTGGGTCGAAATATCCTGATGAACATCCTTTTTAGAATCATCCCACTAATTCAAGATCCAGAAAAATCATCCTAGTATAGAATTTGAGAAACCTCAAATGATTCATTTCGACCATTTTTTCCAATTTTGAGACCCTGAAATCTTGTAAAATGATTTATGAATTCAAAAGTTCATCCTTGAAAATCAAAATCGAATCATATTTTTAAATTTTTAAAAAATATTTGAAAATTTTGCATCCTGGAGGCCATCAGACGGTTCGTAATTAATTTAAAAGGCTAAAATTTTGGGAATCCATATTTTTTCAGAGAGAAATCAACCACCCTGGGGATGAGACCTTCAAAAATCGAATAAAAAATTCTTTACTTTTCACGTAACACTTCAACCTACACATCGAGCCTTTTAACAACAACGCTGGTAATTCGGTAGCCAATTAAACACCCTCCTTCTCCTCCATTCATCCCGAATTTCGCACGTATTCTCCTTCTTACGCCAATAATCGAATCGAAGACTCGTTAAAATCGCCTATAAAAATACTATCGCGGGTTAAAAGTTACAGCTGTTTACAGAGTTATGGTTTATGGTGTAGGTAATGTGCTGGCGACCTTGTTTGCTGCCGCAACAACCAACCAGCCCGCGAAATAACGCCTTATAACTAGTACCTAGCATACTCTATTCCTCGTATACGCAAACGCATTACTATTACGCCGACAAATGCATAATATTTAGCTATTTTTTATGTTATTAAATACGACCAACATTGGAAATCTCAGTTTCCCGCAATTGTTCCTCCATTTTAATCAGGGTCATAGTTGCACGCATGAGCCCTAACGCAGTACAAGTTGAATTTTCAGTTTTTCTAAACTTCGCCTTCGAGTCGGTTCAGGTTTATTGATCGCTTTTGTTTTGGTTTTTTTACCTCCTCCACCCCCGCAGCTTCCTTTTTTTCCGTATTATCGAGTAAGTTTTGTGTCGGTTTGCGAATTACCGTTCAGTTCGTGGTGCTTTATTCGTTCGTATACTTGTTATCAATTTATATCGACGACGTACAGACATTCGTGGCGCAAATTACGCGAAAATTTTCACTCTACCTGGTAAATTTATCATCATTCGGTAATCGAGGTGAAAAGCTCGTGTATTTTTCGAGTTGGTTTTTTTCTCTCTCTCTTTCGAGCTTGGTTGGAATTCGTTATCTTGTTTATTTCTCATCGAATTGTGTCGTAGCAAGTTAACCTACTCTTTGAGCCCTTTGTTTATGACGTTTGATTGCCAAGTAGTCGACGTAATCTCATTACATTGTAATTAAGTCGAATTACTAGATTTTCGTTAATCACTGCTCCGCAGGCAGATTTCAATCGCTTGCATCTCAGAATCCGGACGAATTTGACACCGAAGATGAAAATTCGTCTCAATTTAGGTTGCCAATTTGTAAAAATTTACGTAGGGTGGTCGCCAAAATTCGATGCATTTTATTAATGTTCGCTCTCGAACGATAAAGACCTAATTTCTGGCATTCGCGTTTACCTTCCACCATTTTTTTCATCTGAGAAAATACCAAAGGTAAATATAGAAACGTCAGTCGATAGCCAAATTTTTTATTTTAAATTAACCAATTTGATTATTTTGCCGGATCTGAGATAAAATGCAGTCGACTCGATGAGAAATATCCAAGATTTAGGCGCTTAGATTTACGCCACCAAATTCCCAACATTTTTCAACTTGTAAAAGTTTTACGGTTACCGCAAAAGATCTTGCTGTTAGATTACGTAGATTTGAAAAGAACTACGGAGATGAATAATCATCGCTGGTTTTCCGATTCATCCATAAGACGCCAAGTTTCCCAATTTTTTTACTGCGTCATTAAGTGATAAGCTGAATCCCTTTTTTTTTGTTTTTATTCGGTAGACTGACGCAATTTCGACGATTTCGCTGCTTTTGCTTTGTTGCTCGTTTGCTTTTCAATGCCTCACGTGCGATAGTTATCTTACTTTATTAAGGTGAATTTTTTTTTCGGACGTATCCGACAAATTTAGGGGGGAATTTTTAAAAAGTTCATGTTAACCTTTTCTTATCGTGATAAAAGGTCTTTACTTTTTAAGGTTATGGTGTTTTTCGAGGTCCCCATTCGTATCGATTCGGTTGTTACCGGTAGGCTTAGTGTTGCCGAGTTTAATGAGGAGTTTAAGAAGTAATGGCTCTCAAAGGTATAAATTCTTAATGAAGTAGTGGGTGCGGTGGAATTTTGGGTATACAAAGGTGTATACCGATGGCTCGGTGTTTGTTTAGCTTTTATCCATTATTGATACGGTATGTTGAAGTATTGTTTTAGTCTTGGAAACCCCTTTTTGGCGCAAGGTTACGAGTATTTCATGGTGTCGAATTTTTATTCGAATTTAATTGGTGGCCCATTATTTTGATTGGTTTTATGTGTTACGGTTTTTTATAAAGTAATTATTTTCTGATTTTTATTTCAAAGAAGAACCGGAAATGGTATTACTGGAAGGGAGCAGAAGGAAGGAGAGAGAAGAGATGAAAATTGTGGAATTTTTATCTCACATATCTGATAAATTTTTCTCTAATCTGAAATATAAATTTTTCAAAAATTTTCAATTTTCAATGTGAAAATTTGAAAAAATTTTTTCAAAATTTTGACTCGTGAATATAATTTTTTCAACCAAAAATGCTGGTTTTTTTTATTGAAAATGGGAAAATCGTTGAAAATTGAATTTCGTCCCTGTCCTTGGTTAGTCCGGCCTTAACAGAAGAATTGAAAATAATCAATTCCTTATGGGGGTGAGGGGCGAAAATGGGCAGTGGTCAGCTGACGTTACTTTACAATTTTCATTCGAAGAAGTGAAAAAAATGCATTTTTTTTGCAAAACTCGGATAGTAATTTTTTATGGAATTTTCGTCGTAGCCAAATAAATTAACATTTCGACTAGAAGAAGAAAAAAGGAAAATGAGCCTATAAATTTGCAGCGTATTAAATTTATCGTGACAATAATAAGAAAAAAAACTGGAATAAAACATTACTTGCTAAAAGAATTGTAAGGTATAATTTTTCAAGGTCCAAATTTTATATTCGTGCCAGTTTTCACTTTTTTTCAACTTTGAAACCCTGTTTCCTTCTCATTTCAGTATAATTTTTTATTTGACTCTGGCGCCAAGTTCTGGGAGAGTGAAATTTGAACCTTAAATTAGCAGGTACAAGTTTTGAAAGTTCTAATTTTTTGAAGTAGGTAACGAAAAACTAAACTTTTTCAATTTTAATCTCTCTATTCGGTGTAACTTTTGAAACTTTTGGACGAAATTAATAAGATAGGCTGGAAATTTGCTAAGGCCAGCGGAAAAGCTAGCTCGCGGTGGACTGTTTTGAAAGTTTGTTTAAAATATGGTACCCAACCCACCTAGGGATCTACTACTATGAAGAATTTTTGAAAATTATTACTTTATCTCTTCCATTGCTTTTATTAGATCCTCAATTTCTTTTCTCCTTCCTCCTTTACGTTATTTTTCTGTTATCTTTTTCTGTTGTGACATTTTTGTTATATACTTACTCGTATTTTAGCCTGAGATCGGTTAGAAAATTTTAATCTAAAAAAATTTGAAAAAAATTAGTATTTGACGTAATGGTAAAATGACATTTTGGTAGACATGAAAAAATTGACTACCTATTTGTTTTAAAAAATATGAGAAATTTTAATTCGAGATCTTAAAAATTCACTTGAATTTGTCTATCGCTTGTTAGATAAGTATACCAATTAGCAAAAAATTTCTAGGTCGAAGCAAAGTACAAGGAATTATATCCAAAAAGATCCCTGTATTAAAAAAATTCAAATTTAAGCATTTTGGTAAATTTTTGCTAATTTGAAATTAGGTACTTTTTGGCTTGGTCTTACAGAAGTGCGAATTTAAAACTTGGTATTATTGGTATTAGTGCTTCCAGCAATGCCCAGTTTTTGACTTCTCGATTCATTTAGAATTGATTTCAAGACCTTTCAGAGTATTCAAAAATTTTTAGTATTTTTCCTTCAGCTTCAAAATAAGGTCCATAAAAAGAGCCTAAATGAACTTGAGCACTTACGAATATCGATTACCTTTTTCGGGGGACTCTTTGGTTGTTACAAGCACAATTTTCCATTTTCTAATTGACAGATCAAATTCTCATTATTTTTCGGCATTTTAATATAATTTCACAGTTCTTTTGATCAATCAATTTTTACTGAAAATATTTGCTGGAGAAAAGAATAATGTGATTTTCACCCAGAAATTACAGAATTTGGAAATTGTGCTTTAGTTCTATCCTCAATGGTGCTAATAAAGTTTATTTATAGACTATTTTTATGTCTTTTTTCAATTTTGGAAAATTTTGAAATTTTTTTATGCCTCCAAAAAGTCTTAAAACCGTCCTCAATCGATTGAGGTGGTCGAAAATGAAAATATTTACCAACTTTCAGCTCTTTTTCTTGATTAGATTTATATGTATTTGAGACATAATTTTGAATTTTTGAAAATTCACCAAAAATCAAAAAACGAGCTACATACATCGCTCAAATTCTGTGTATTTTTTTTTTGCATTATAATATTCTTTTACTCAGTTTTGTTTCGCTCTAAATTATGAAAACAGCTAAAAAGTTCAAAAATTAGAAAAAATTCAAATTGGTCTCTTTCTAAATCCTCGGAATCGTCCCTCAAATTAAAGAAAGGAAAATTCATAAAAAAAATTAATACTCCAAAAACTTCACTGTAATAATAAAACTTTGGAAATTTTTTGACAAGATTTTTCTCAGACTCCCTTTAAGTATGTTCAAATTCCAGAGTGAAAATATTTGAATCAATTTAAAAGAGGGTTAAAATATGTATGTTTTGAATTTAAAGATAAGCCTTTTTATTTTATCGGATGCCGGTAATTTTCGTAAATTCTTGGGAAAACGAATTTCGATATTGCTCTTTTTAATATTTGCTGGAATTTGTCGAAATATTTCTTTCGTTATTCAAAACGACGATGTTTCGAAAACTCGAATGAAAAAATCCGATGAAATTTTTCTTACTTCTATCCAATTTTTATTTATTGTCTTTTTTTTTTCAAAAAATAGGGTATTGTACGAATCGAAGGCCGAACTAAATCCCACCTCGAAGCTCCGACGATTTTTATTCTTATGTGAGAGATATTCCTTCGGTGTTTTTTCGATTGTAATTTCGTCGACGAAAATTGACTCTGCAGAGACGAAGTTTACCGCTTCAAATGAGATGCTTATCATTTCGAATGAATTTTTCAAACGTGATCCGCAATTTTAATTTTGTTTAGTATTCGCCAAGGGTTTCCAACTCGTAACGAAAATAATTTAGGAGTACTTGGTCGAAACGTTTTTCCTATTCCATCGCGTATACCTACCCAAGTTTTGACCTAAAGTTGCATCTATTTTAATCCAGCTAATCATTCTGGGATTAATTTTCATTAATCGTGGGATTACGATTTTAATTTAGCTCTCGTTCCATATTCGTACGTGTAGCTGGAAGTTGAATTTCCGTATAAATTGAGATTACAATTCTCGAATGACAACATTTTAATTCATATTCAACTTTTGAACACAATTACCTACTGGTACTTGTTCTGATGTTTCTTGATGTAGGTAATTTTGATAAATTTAAATTCTAAAAATTTTTCAAATACTCGCTGACATAATTTAATCATTACAACGTCCGATAAGCGATGTACAATTTGAAAAAAGATAATAGATGTGAATCATTTTTATAATGATGCACGTGTCATTTAACATCACTGTGGCTTTTACATTGTTGGCAAAATTTTGCGATTAGTTCGCTCGAAATGATCGTTCTAATAACGAGAGTCGCATATTCGACCGTACTAAGCGAGTGAAAAAAATTGGCATTCTTTTTGAAGTTGATTTCATTTCACGCTTGCTTTTTTTTTTTATTGCTTTTTCATTATGGTACATCGACTAGGCTATTTCTTATTTAATAGGCTGAAGTTGGCGTTTGGGTTTTAAACGAGACCAAGCTGTAGTACGTATCACTCATTATTAATTCCCCAAGAAAATGGCTTCGTATAAGCCGAAGTGTACATAAAATAAAAATGTTTATTGCATATTGCGCTCAAAAAGAATCATTTATGGTCTTAGAATAAATTTTCATAGAACCTAAAATTTAACGTTGGCTGCGATGGATTTTTTCCCATCTACTGAACAGGAATAAGCTATTGGTGATTCCAAAATTAGGGCGGGAATACGGCGAAATTGAGTTTAAAGTTTAAAATTTTTACCTTTCGGGAGAAAAAATGAAAAAGGTACTAAAATTGTTTAATTTTGACGTTTTTGGGATCGTAAAAAACAAGTTCATTAGATTTTTAACGATCCATAACAGCTGGTTTTTTACTCGATTTTTTAAAATAATTTTAGTGAAACATTTATTTTTTTTAGTCACATTTTCCAATTTTGAGGGCGTATTATGAGAAATGAAAAATCAATCAAAAACTGGGGAAAATTTGTTTTTTTGAGCTTAGTAGATACGAACTTCAAGCTTGAGTACTGATGGAGTTAAACAAGACTACCAAAATTTATGTTAATCTGGACTGACCTACTGTTTAACATACCCACACTCCCCCCCCCCGCCAAAAAATCTCAATAAATTCGTCTTGAATCTTTGAGGATTTTTCTATCTAAATAGCCTAAATACCTTTTTTTTTTCAATGATGTTGAGCTTTTCATTCAAAAAGTCTTTCTTTTTTTGGCAGTAAGCCAAGGGTGGGGTTTTTATTTGATGTAAAATTAATTCATTCAAAAATATACTCAACTTAGGAATATTTCGTATTCTTGTCTAAAGAAAAGAAAATAAAAAAAAAGAGAATTGAATAACGAGTAACTTTTGTATCGATTGAATTTTTGATTACTTTTCTCCTTTTGCCATTGAAAGTTCTCAAAGTTTGGATAAATGTATCTACTATCTACAAAGTGTCTCAGAAAGAAATAGCACTTTCGACAATAACCATGCACCATATGCCTAGGCCCACTCTTCGTAAGTGTGTGTTGCCTGTATTTTGAGTTGTTAGGGCAGTAACGTACACGTTTCGTTCTTGTTTTTTTCTAAAACTTCAATCGAGGGAATTTTTATTTACTTATTTGTAAGCAAAACATAGTTGACCAACTTTTCATCTACTCGAAATGAGGAAATGAGATTTTGTGTAATGAGGATAAAAATTTATTCATTCGGGAACGTATAAATTGTGATGATAAATGAAGAGGAAAATTTTAGTTGAAATGAGATACCTAAATTCATTTTATATTTCTCTGACACGATTTTTTCAAAAATGTTTGATTGTTTGATCAGTCACTCTCTCTCCCTTCTAGCCTTCTACTCACCTTGTATGATGATTTATTTTGATAAAATTTTACCGCATACGAGTCACCTATGTATCGACCCTGGATCTGATAGCTATTTTGAAATTGACAAAATGGTAAGAATGAAAAAAAGTTCAAAAAATCGTACCTTTTTGGCCCAGAAATATTAGCATTTTCAATTAAAAATTCATTTTTACTTTAAATTTATTGTAATTTTTCCGACTAAAAGGCTATTTTGCCATTTTCGAGTAAGTTAAAATATCCCCTTTGGCCCCATTTGGTTCTTCTCTTTTCAACTCTCCTCCACTTCCATGTTTTCCCACCAATCATGGTTCCCACTTATACTTGATCATTTTTAAAATTCTGAAAAACCCTGCAAAAATTTTACTTCCAAACAGGGCATAGGAGTCAGCAAAAAAATTGACTTATGACTCCTGACTCCGAAGTCAATTTCACACCTCGACACTTGACTCCGGCTTGACTCCAAAGTCAATTTCTGACTTTGACTTTTGACTCCAGAGTCAATTTTGGACCCGGTCTCTCAACTCCGTTTGATTCCGGAGTCGATTTCACACCTCGACTCTCAACTTCGGCTTGATTCCAGAGTCAGTTTCAAACCTCGACTCTTGATTCCGCCTTGACTCCGGAGTCAATTTCGGACCTCAACCTCGACTCTTGACTCCGGAGTCATTTTTTGACCTTGACTCCCTGACTCCTGGTTGACTCCGGAGTTAAGATAGAAAATTGACTCCTGACTCCGACACCTCGACTCTCAACTTCTGCTTGATTCCAGATTCAGTTTCAAACCTCGACTCTTGACTCCGTTTGACTCCGGAGTCATTTTTAACTCTGACTTCCTGACTCCGAGACTCCGAGTTGACTCCGAAGTCAAACCGGAATCAGAGTCAATTTGGAGTCAGATTGACTCCTACTCCGGAGTCGACTCCTATGCCCTGCGTGTGTTACGAATGCAACTCTGCCTTAGCAGCTTCAAAGTTAGGCAACCAATCGTACACAGATTTAGTATTTATTGCATGGTTGATGGGTTGAAGGCATTTTTATTTTGTCTTGGAACACTCTGAATGAAAAAAAAAAAACCTAATTTTGAATATAATACCCAAAATTGAGAAATATTTTCACTTCGATGCATATTATGGATGTTGAATTTCTCTTTCTCGTCCATTCAGAATTTCACATCTATTCTCTCATTTAGAACCAGTGAAGTCATTGAAAAAAGTCAGAATTGCAGCTTGCAGCCCAGTGAAAATCAGTAATTTTTTTTGGTATTCAGTGGATTTTCACTGATTTTTCAATGATTTTTATCAATTTTTCGGTAAATTTTCTCTGATTTTCCAGCAATTTTTTCACTTTGGGCTTTTAGTGACTTTTTTATCAGGGCATAGGAGTCAGCAAAAAAGTTGACTCTTGACTCCGTTTGACTCCGGAGTCAAGCCGGAGTCGGAGTCAATTGAGAGTCAGTTTGACTCCGACTTCGGAGGCGACTCCTATGTCCTGCTTTTTTTCGTCAATTTATTTCTGTGCTGCAATTCTGACTGTTTCCAGTGATTTTTGATAATTTTCACTGATTCATAAGCGAGAAAGTATTATGTGACCCGCTCCGAGAAAACGGTACTTATGAAAGAAAAAATGAATTTTGAGTTTTTTACGGATTCTGGTAGATAAAAATAAGTATGTAGAATCAGATGGGCTAGGTATTTTTTTTTCAAAAATTTTTTTTCCATGCCAAAATGACCAAAAAATCGAAAAATGACAAAAAAAATTGATTTTTTTTTTTTTCTAAAAATCAATTGTTTTTTAATGTATAGCCGAAATTTGGCGACCTGACGTCTCGAAACATCGACGTAAATCGATATTTCTTTTTCTTTTTTGCTTGAAAATTACGAGAAATGGGAGAAAAAAATACAAAATACGAAAATAACGCTCAAAAATCCGAAATTAAATTAAATTATTAAAAAATTACAAAAATGTTTCGAAATAACGAATTCGTAAAAAAATACGATAACAGCGCGACGCGACGCAACCAACTTCGATTGAGTATTTTGAATTTCGAAGCCCAAATTTGATTAGAAATTGAGGATTTTTGCTCATTTGGCAAGGAGAGGGGGAAATTATAGAAATTTTTCGAACCACATTCCCAGCAGTATCTGCTTTTTACTCATATGACGTAGGAAAGGGAAGAATAAAAATTATTCAAAATCCATTTTCTGCAATCTCTTCAGGATCAATACAACCCCTGAAAATGCAGCCTTTTCCAACTTTGAACTTGGACTACAAAATAACGCCATCTAGGTACAGGGAAAAAATACTACCACGAAAACGAACCATTCGAATTTTTCCCCAAATGAAAAATTATAGAGGTAATTTTATATACTAGGTACATACCTTAAATAAGGTTCGTCGAGAGTCAAATCTCTCTAAATTTATTACTCGCGGTAATACTTTCGTTGGTTCAGTTTATGTACACTTTATTATAATGTACATTGTTCACGAGGAAAATGTTGCTTGTACATTCTCATTGGTCGATCTATAAGAAAATGTATACCTATGAGATCCCAACATCTACGAAACGTGATGGCGTAGAGGATTTCATTTTGGACGAAAATCTGTTAGATTTAGCAGTCTGCGTAAAGCTTCCGGCGCTGATGCTGTAATAGGTTTTAAATCCTTGAAATTGCCTCGTAAATCCTACAGCATACAATGTTTGCTTCATTTTAGTTGCTCGGTAGCGTGGAATTTTTTCCCATATTTTTTTACCCCCTTTTTACTCCAAAATACTGCGGCTGTTTGCGAATAGTAAACTACGTTGTATTTTTCCGCCTCGTACCCCAAATACCGATATATAAACTTTTACAACTTGGAAACTTGTTGGGGAAAATATCGACGCCTGCACTACGTAATATTTCGCCTTGGCGATGATGGCGGCGCAAATTACTAGGCAGGAGAAAGGCGTCTCTTATGCGTATATTTTAATTTCATTAGGCATAGTGAATCGGCTTCTAACTGCGTTTTCACGGTGGAAAAAAAATCCGCGATCTATGGTACCGTATTGTACGAAATTACCAGCGATGTTTTGATATCGGAAAGAGTGGTTCGTGTTGTGTCGAGGTAGCTGCGACGTCGCGACGTTCGAAGCGAATAGTAATCGCGGTGACAGTCGGAGTTACAGCGTGCAATTCTGCGTTAGCCGTTAGCACCAGTATCTTAAGTATAATTTCTCTCTCATTTGGCCAATATTTCACGTCGGTATGACGTCCTTCGTGTGTTATCGCGCCGAATAAGTAAACGTTTGGATAAAAAAAAGTTGAAATTACTTATCCGAATATGATGCGAATATTGAAGTGGTCTTCGTTCAAAGAAAGCGAACCAGCGGCTACGTCGTCCAAGGAAACTAACCAGTCTGGTTGTGCTGATAAAGATTCTAAAGATGAAAGGTAATTATCGAAACGTTGTTTCTGGCTTGAGTATGTGTACTTTGTAGAATGTGTTTTTGTGTTTTGTTGGGATAGGTTCGAGGAATCCATGTAAATACCCATTTTTTAACCAATTTTTTCAATTTTTTTTGAATTCTGAAAAATTTCATATTTGTTAATTTTTTAAACAAATTTTCTTGGATATTTTAATTTTTTTGATTTTTTTTCTTTGAAAAATTAGATTCTATCCAATTAGAATTTTATTTCGTGAATTAGCCAATAATTTTTTTTTTCAAAATATGATTTTTTTCTGAAAAATTGGGATAAATGGGTTTGCCAAAATATTAATGTAATTAGGTTTATCTTTTTCTCATCTTTTTTTGATTTTTTTTTTTTTTTCATTTTCTTGATAATTTTGAGGTATTTTATATGGTTATGAAATTTAAAAAAAATATTTCTCAGATATTTTCATTTTTTGTCATTTTTTTCTGTAAAATTTTTCAATTTTTTTTTGAAAAATTTTTACTCATATTATACAAAGTAGTCATTGATTTTTTTCAAAAATTTTCCCATGGATATATTTTTATGTATGTCTAATTCAACCATTCTTTTCTTAAATCCGCCTGCGAAAATTCTATCGAGACAATAGATACCTCTATTTTACAGCTTTTTGGCATTCTATCAATTTTAAATTAAATCGAAACCATCCAAGTAGAACAATGTAATATTAAAGGATCGAGTAATTTTGAGGTTTTATTGTAACCTGATCTTTTATATTCTGCGATGGAATTTCTCATTTCATTCGGTTTTGTTAAGAAACCCAAAAGCATCATCGTTGTCCTTCCGAAGTCGATAATATTTCAGGCAATATTCAGTGAGTGGGTGAGGTTTGTAGCAAAATAATCTTGCAGCCTTGTGATGTCCATTTTGCTATAAATTTTACCCTTTTTGCATTCAAAGAACCGTTTGATCAACTTGATAGGAAATTCGATAGGTATTGAAATGAACCGACGTGGTTATTTTCATCCGATGGAATAAGTAAATATAGAAATTTGATCGGATGAAAGCAAAAGACGAATAAAAAAGAGCTACTCGGAGAAGGTAATTTTCCAAATGTGTATTACGTCGTGAAAGGCTATAGAAATATTGCTCGGATGAACGTCGGCTGGGGAAAAATTCGAAGGATTTGAAGTGCATGCTTGGTTAACGAGTTGAATTCTCTGAAGCGAAGAATATTTCTGTAAAATTGATAGCTACGTGCTACGTACGAATGAGTTGAGATAGGGTATGGACAGGTTTCAAACCGGTTTCGTGTTTCGTTTGCGAACACTTTGAAGAAAATATTTTTCAAATAAAAAATTACCGAGAAAATATTTATCATGGGTCGTGGAAAATTGTGTCGGGGGGAATTTGGAAGTGATATTGTGTTGGAGGAGGGGTGAAGGAGATAAAATGCCGATTTTATAGCTACTTTTTTTGAATATATTATTTATTGGGTACCTATACTGAAAAACAATTTTTATGTTCATTTTACGATTCAGATTCTATCTACTAAGTATGTTGTGTAATTTCGATTTTTTTTTTTTAGGTATTTCGATATTTTTAGAAATTGATTTAATGTATAAAAAATTGGATTGTGTTTTTTTTTTTGAAAAAAATTGATCTGGGTCAACTCTGACTTTAAACGTGGAGAAATTACGAATAATAATTGTCAACTTCGAAATTGATAAAACTACCAAATACAAGGCGCCTGCTGGGTCAGAAAAGTTTAAAAATCGAAAAAGTATGAATTTTTGATTGAGTTTGAAAGTTGAAAAAAAAACGAATTTTGGCTGAAATGTAAAAAAAGTTTGAATTTTTTTTTACTTGGTTTTTTTCCCTCTCCCGTAAAAAAATTGAAATTCATCGATTCGAAGGAGGTAATTTTTCTAGCAGAAGGACTATGAGAAAATTGTAAAAAAAATTAAAATTTTCAACCCAAAAAAAGTTCAAAAATTTTTAAAAATTGAAAAAAACTTGAATGCTTTTCAATCAAGGACGTGAGTACTTTCTCATTCTAAATCAGTAAAAAGTCACTGATGAACAGTCAGAATAGCAGCACCGGAAAAACCAGCAAAATTCACTGGTTTTTCAGCTAAATTCATAAATTTTACCGATTTTTTAAATAAATTTTCACTGATTTTCTAGTGATTTTTCTCATTGGTTTATTTTGAGTGAAAAATTGTTCACTGATTTTTTCTGAGCTGCAATTCTGACGATCCAGAAGGAAATTATCGAATGAGGAAGACATATTTTATGTACAAAAATATCGCCTTTACTTTGCTTGGGCAGAAATTTCTTGATAACTTACGTTTGGAAATCCAAAAAAGGATATTTTTAAACATTTTACAACCCATTTCGGTCGTTTGAAGGAAAATAAATCAACACAATGAACACAAAATGTCTACTGGTCATGAAAGTTATAAATTTTTGATAATTTTCTTCTTTATTTGAGCATTCTAGTAAATTTTTTCATCATTTTATTTTTGTTCCCTTCAAAAAATTATCATTTTTTTTCGGTCGTGTTAGGATCACGAAAAGATCTAACAAAAATCGTGGAAATTTTTATGAAAGGGTTATGGAAATTTGGAAGCTTATGGAATAACACTTCGATAATTTAATAAATTTGTCGATGTGTTTTCGCTCAACATCCAAATTCAAGGGTTGAATAATCAATATTTAAAGCAGGCAAGACTTTTGGTATTGAGCTCTTTCAATTTTGAGAGGACAAAAAAATCATTGCCATGCAATTTTTTTGCAGTGTTTGAAAATGAAATTCATCTCCAAAATTATGATTTTTCTAAACAGAATTTTTGTTTTTTGATTCAAGTCCTTAAGTATACAGTACCTACCTATACCTCTAATTTTGAAATTGGGCAAAAAAATCTTGACGAATTTTTGCTCAATTTTCATAGTACATATAATTGATCTCCTAAATTTTTAATTTGGAAAAAAATCAAAGAATTTTTTTCAGTTTCCAATATGCCTTAGTTACTTTGAATATTTTCATGAATAAATTAATAAAATCCAAATTTTTTGAAAAGTTATTCAACTATTTATCCCTGGCGTTGTTAAAATTGGTAAAATGTTAATTTAACGTTTTTAAAAACATTTTGATTATCGATATAAAAATTCCATCAGTTTATATCAATTTATCCCACATCCCATTATTTTGAATTTGTTCAAGCCCTTTTCTCTCTCCTACACGATGGAAAAATTGCATTATAGTTATAACCTAGACAATCATGTTCGAATCGAAAAATCTTTGGACCTTTTCAAGAAAATTTCTCATTCTAAATTTTTTTTTTTAAATTTCAAAAATCATGCTTCGACATAAAAATCAGAAAATTTTCATTTCGGTGGAAAATTTGCAATTTTCAATCAGCCAAATTTAGCTGGTTCTTGACTTCGTTGTTCAAAAATTCATAACTTCGCTAATCAAGCAACTGAAACGAATATCTAATATTTTTACATTTTTAATACTTTTTGAAGGTGATCTCCATATTCCCCTCCAAACCGCCATTTCTCGATTGTAAAGCTCCCTAACTTGTGATAAATATTGAGAAATGAATCAGTAAATTCGTTGCATTTTCTTGTTAATTATGATATAATTAGTCATTCCTGTTGCGAGAAACATTTTTTTGAAAATATTAATTTGATAAAAAAAATGACGATGTATGATTAATCAAATGGACCCACTTTTTATCAATGGAATTATGATTTTTCTGGTCATTTCCAATGAAAATTTTTCAGATACTCTGCTGACTTATATTTTGCGCATATTTCTCATGTAATTTTCACCTCATTTATTTTATCAACCTGTGAAAATTTTCCTTCAGCTAGCACCCAGCTCTACCTACCCAATACCTGTAGACTTCGATCCTATCTAAATAATAAATTTCTACACCGGAAAATAAACCTGTTATGGACAAATTCGTACAAACATCCAGTAAAAGCAAAACCAATGAGACAGGAAACGTAATATTTTCACGGTGCAGGCCTATTTATCATGGATACCTAAACCTACGTAGATGAATATTCCGAGTGAAAAAAAATCACCGTTAATAGGCCTAACTAATGGCATAAGTATAAATATACACGACGAAATGTCGTCGCTTCGGTTAAAATTTTACATTAGCGAAAACGAGAACTCTCTGAGAGAAAATACGCATTAAACCAATTGAGATTTTTCTAATCCAATTATTGTCGGTGTGACTCGTTATACGGGAACGTGACTTTCGTTCGAACGTCATTATGCTACCTTTTTGGCGTTTGAAAAGTTTGCCCCTCGTTGAAAACTTTTAAAAGAAATGTTAACAATGGTATATTTCGCCTTTGATGGAGCTACGTAGCTCTTGCTGTAGAAAAGTGAAAAATGTCGCGAGAGGATAAATTGACGGGCGGGTTCGTTAGCTATTTTCGAGTCGAATATTCGAACGGGTAGGGTATAAAGTGAACCTGAGATACGTATATCGATGATAGAGTACTTTTGCCAGAGCAAGAAATCATTTTGTATTTCATTCGAGTGTAGAATAAATATGTATTGGGATATGTATCGAAATGTTGAAACGTGACAGCTTTTACCGACTGTACAGTGTGTTCTGAAAGTTCTAGCGGTGTCTGAAAATGACGAATGAAAAGTATGTATTTTTTTGGAAAATTTTTCATGTGGAAAATGTTTCCACTTTTTTTTCCTTTTCGATAAAGGTATCAAATTTTTCTCCAGTCATAATTCATTTACATGTATCTAACAAATGATGCCGAAAAAATATCAAGTTAGCTGAAAAATTGATACGTAAAAATTAGTATCTTTCAATAAAAATCTACAAAATTGCCCATCAATTTCCGAGTACGAGATAGATTTTATCTTCATCTATTTAAAATAGAAAAGTTCTCCGGAAATTGGTTTTAGGTTTGGAATTGATTTTGAAAAATTCGTGGAAAGAATTAACCGTGGGAAGTTTCGTTCCTGTTACTTCTGATATTCTTCGAATTGACGTGGGTATTTCAATTTGAAATCAGAGTATAGAGATATTTTTCATTGAAATTATAATTCCCGTGAATTTTTTTTCAGCGTTCGAAAAAAGTTTGACGATATTAGAAGTACATACCTTACTTTAAAATTGAAGACTCTGAAACAATGGTTGATTATTTCAGTGTTCATTTTTTTTTTTTTTACAAAATTTCAACTGACGAGAAGTATACAAAGGTGTCAACGTAAAATCCTCGTGGCGTTGTGATTTGAAAAAAAAAGTATTACGGTGCTCTTTTTGCCTGCCTTTCTTTTTGCACGGACGAACAAAGTGATGAAAATTACGACGGTATTAATGAGTAGGTAGTTAATGTAAAATTTTTTAATAAAACGTCATTAGTGCTTTCAAATGAAAAAAAGGTTGGCAAAAAATAGACTCGACTTTTTTTCCTAGTCTCTTTACTAATTTTCTTTTAATTTCACCGAACTTTTGTTTGTCGAGATATTGTTTGAAAAATTACTTTTTTTTGAAAGGAATCGTTCGTTTGGAGTTTCTGTACGAATTTTTATTAATATTCTGGAATTTAATAGGTGTTACTGGTAGGAGGGAAAGGGGCAGTGATGGAGAATTTTTCACCCGAACAGATCATTTATTAAGATTTTTTTGAATAATATTTTTATATTTTTTAAATTTTGTGAAATTCTAAATTTCACAAATTTCCGTTCTACCAACTTATTTTTCATAGTTGAAGTTCAGTTTTGTTTGGAAGACAAGTCATTTTCCCCTCCCCTTCCTGCCCTTCAACTCCTGAGTAATGGGAAATGCAGATTGAAAATATTATTGTGGGATTTTTAAAGTTGACCATTTTTCAAATTTCTCTGTAGGTTGATTTTAGTTTCAGTTTTCCATTATCGAGTTGTATTTTTATTTCGATTCAAACCAAAAAAAATTCTGTAAATTTTTACTCCTAAGGAAGATTTTAAAATCACAAATTAAAAAAATTGAATAGGTAGTTGGGTACCGAATACGTATTTTTTATTTTTCAATTTTCGACATTTTCTCTATCAAGGTATTCGTGAAAATTGCTATTCGGGAAAATGTCCGGGAATCGTTAATGATAAAACTTCAAAATTTCTAACGAATGAACTAAAATTCTATATCAGTTTTCGATATTTCGCCAGATTTGTGATGAAATGACAAATTTTTTAAATTAATTTGGTTTAGTTCATTGGTCCAAAAACAAAATTTGGTACCTAATCAAGCAAAATACAAGTTGAAATCTGAGACAGTGAAGGCCTCAAAAAGAGGAAGAAGAGCAAGAAAAATGTATTGAGTAATAGAGAAAGAGAGAGAAGTAAACCCCAGGAAAAATTTTCTTTGTACGAGGCATCTACCAAATCGAGACCTTCGAAAAAAACAAGTAATTTCTTTCAAAAATTTTACAAAAAGTCATGAAATTTTTAAGAATGAAAAATGAAAAAAAAATGAAAAACCATGTCGTCAACTTGAATTAAAAAGAGTAAAAACATTTGAAAATATTTTTACATCACTTTTTTATTCAATTCAAAACGAAAGATTCAAAAATTGGAAATGTTTTGAAATTGAAATTCAAAAAATTATACCTGTTCCCAATTTTCTCGAAAAACAGTGATTTTTTAAAATTTATTGCGATAATCACGAAAAGTAGAAAAGAGAAATTTTTTAAAAAGTGAAAATAAAAATTGAGAAATTCAAGTTTTAAATTTTGGTAGATATATTGTTGAAATATTTTCCCACTTTTTGGGCCCTAAAAATAAAAGAAATATTTTCACACTTCCAGATTCTCTGCTAATACTTACAACACATTCGAAAAACAACAAATAAACTGGTTAAAATAGATACGATAATTATTCTCAGCAAAAAGTGCAAAAATCGAACTGATCCATTTTTTCTGCAGTCAAATCCCAAACAAAAATCAGTCAATCAAATAACAATTCTTCAATTTTTCATTGTATTTAAATTCAGTGAGAAAGTGGGGGTGTGGAGTTCCAAACAATTGGCATGAATAATTTGAGCCACCAAATAATCATTAGTGAAAATTTTTCAAAGAAAAGTAATAAATGGCCCGGCCAACAACTTTCATGGGTTTTAAAAAATTATTATAAGTTGAAAAATTGTCAACTTTCAGACTGATATTCTTCTGGAGTTTAAAAAAATGATAATAATATTTAAGAATCAATTTGAATTCATTAGAACTGTCACGGTAGGGATTGTCCCGCTCTACCCAGTGGCAACACTATGTTGAAATACACATGGTAACACTGGGTAGGTAGAATTCTGGTCGACTAGGTTTCGAAAGAGACGGAGCTCCGTTAGTGGCAATCCTAAGTTTCCTAGCGACAGGTTGTCACTGTTGGTACTTCTTAACAAGGTCTAATGTAATCGAGTTCTCTTTGGATCCCGAAAGGGCCAGTTAGCCATTGAGTTTTAGGCCTTTGTGCCGTATTCCAACGATCTCTGTGAGATCGTCGATCTCTGTGAGATCGAAAGTAAACTACTATTGACTGTGAGTAGGACTCCGCTGGAGTATCTTCTCCGGGTGAGATCACTCTAGTGAGAGAGCCCCGTCTCTCACAGAACTTATCTAAATTTTTTTAATCTGGATCTCATAATTTTAACCTTTAAAAATTTACTTCGAGAAAAATCCAAATAATTCAAAAAATGACCATCTTTAGGACTTCTTAGCTCCAACCTTCGGAGTAAGGAGATTGAAATTTTGTATCGACATCTTCTGTATGAATTTGGCATAAGCGGAGATAGAACATGACTTGGGGGGGGGGGGGGCTTGAGCCCCAGTTAAAAATGAATGAAACAAAACAAAAATGATGTTTTGGACACCCCAAAAAAGTTCAATTATCATTATATGTCATTCTTTTTTTGAATCCGTTTTTGGAAATAAAACTTGAATCTGGAGGTATGAAAAGGAAAAATTTGCCAACAAAAATTATTAAAAAAAGAGAGATTTGCCTGTTAAAATTCGTTCAAAAAAAACGAGCGAAGCAAGAGCGAAAATTTTTGAAAAAAAAAATCCAAAAACTGAAATTTATCTATTTTCCAACTCCAATATTTCAGTACCTATTAAAAAAGAGATGAAATTTTCAACCCTTATTTTTTATTATTTATTCGTAAGATTTCACATACTCGAACGAAGAGCGAGGGCAAAGGTTTGAAAAATTGCAGATTTTTAGATAAAAAATGATTCTTTTTAAAATGATTTTTTCAATGAAAAATTCTATTATTTTGGTGCAAAAATTTTGTCTTTTTCGAAATTATTCTACTTAATTTCGTGTTTTTTTTCGTATTTTTCAGCAAAAATTGGAAAATCTGTGTTTTTTGATAATTTGGAAAATTCTCACAAAAAACTGAACAGACACTCTAATTATTTTCATTATTCAGGAGACCATTTTAGTCGCTTGAAAAAATAGGAAATTCGGCACATATTGATAATAGTTCACCTACCCCTCGAAAATTACATACTTATTTACAAAAAATTTTTGAGCGAAACATACACACGAAAATGATTTTTTGGGGGGGCTGATTCAACGTTTGGGGGAGGGCTTGAGCCCCTCCATGCCCCCCTTATCTCCGCCTATGGAATTTGGTCAAACCCTCATTTTTTAAATCTCATTCCACCCTAATTGGGACTCAACATCCCTCTAAATCATCTCGTTTCTCCTTAAATCAATTATCATTTTGCTCAACTTTTCGAAACATACTGTACTTCCAGATGGTAAAAAAAATTCACAAAATGTATTCCCTCCCTATACATCCAATTTTGAATATGAATTTTTACGACTCTACGTCCTCGTGTTGCTTTTTATAACATTTTTCAAAAGCCACCTCCGCAAAACGATACGATCCAGGTACAAGTGTTGTTAAAGGTAATAGAAGATTGAGCGTCATTTGGAATACTCCAGCATTCGTTTGTACACGTTCAAATACATCTACCTCTATATCGCAGCACCTTTGTAACAACGGTACTCAAAGACCGACGGTAATTTGCATAGCTCGACTAGTCGACATTTAAACGATACCCGCTGAAACGCAATAGGGATGTTCATTCGAGAATACTATTGTTTGAAACAGATGAAGTAGAAAAAGGTGTGGTCTGTAAATAACGACTAACGGCAAAAATACAGAGCAAAAAGTTGAATTTCGTTCGAATTAGAATACCTATTTTAGTCATTCGTACGCCAGATTCGACGCTAGGAAAAAATACGAGAAAGCGATGACGCGGAAACGATCGAATCAATTATGAAAAAAGGAAAAAAAAAATCCTTTCGACGCAGCGGTCTTGTCGCCTCTCGTAAGGTTATTTTTAACCAATGGCCGAAGCACGAAAGCGTTAAATTTGCTGATTGCATTTCGCTGGGAAAAAATTTTCAAAGTAAAGAAATTTCACGGTCGTGTGATTTTCAAAGTTTCGCGTAACTAAGCTTTTATGTTCTGTACGATATTTGATTCGAATAACACAAGCTGCGAAATGTCTCTCACAGCATGGTCTCCTATATTATCGAATTATATACTCTCGTTTTCTCGTGTTTTTCGTAAATGGAAACGGACGAAATGGCTTTTAAAAAGAAATTATCATTTCACTACCGTACTTCAATTAAAAAAAAAAAAAAATACAGAGTTGAAAATAAGAATGTCGAATAGAAAAATATCATACACGTAGCCTAAAATTTGCCGCGTATAAAATGGTTGATTAACTGAAATTATACGTACTCGTTTGTCTTTTTTTTTTTTTTTTTAACTGATAGTACACATGGTAAATACAATAATACATTATGGCAGGAAATACATCGTAAAGTTTTATTTTTGTCGCGAGATCGACTAGAGATGCGAATATTTTGTATTTTGGATACGGATCGAGAACGTATCGCGAATCCGCGCCAACGCTCCATGATTCCACTCAATGGGGGTATTTTTTTTATTTTCGCAGGATTCTTCAAAACAGAATATAATTTATTATGTCGTATTTTTAAACTTTCTCGTTATAGTTGAATTTGTTTTTGTTAAATGATTCGTACCGATGGTGAACGAACGAACGGAGATGAATTTTAAACGAATTCAATTGCGTGTTACTAATTAGTTAATTTTTCTTATTCGGTTGTAATTTTTTTTTCACTAAATTCGTATCGCGTTTTGTTGTTAATTTTTTACAGGCATATGATTGCCGATTGCTCTCCTACGCTGACGCCTAAAAGAAGCCCTTCCGTATCGACCAACGATGACACCGCTGCATCCGGTAACGAAGATGGTTCCAGAAGAGAGAGTGTCAATATTAGAGAGAATATTAACAATTCATCCGAAGTACCATTGTTACCCGATGGAACCATCGATTTTGATGGTAAGTTTTTTCATGATCGGATATTCGTCGGTAAATGATTTTAATTTTTCAATTGGGTGATCCAATAATCCTGCAAACTGCGGGTTAAGAAAATGACAGTGTTGGGGAAAAAACGTTTTTTTTTGGGGGAAAAAAAATTAAATAAAAACAGTGTTTTTTTGTTAAAAATGTTTTTTTCTGTTTAAAACTTGTTATAATTGAGAATTAAAAAAAACATGTTTTAAACGTAAAAAAAAAAAACTGTTTTAAACACAAAAAACATGTTTTTGACCTTTAAAAAGTTCAATAAGATACGGTTGCAGTTACATTGGTTTCAGTTTTTGTTAAAAATTGCCAAAATTTTTAAAAACCCAGAAAAATATAATCGTGAAAAAGTTAGTTCTCAGTTTTCAACTGTGTTAGAATTTTAAAATCATTTTTCTCGTATTCAGTGCTAAAAATACTATAAATTTCAGTAATTTTTGCATATAAAAAACACATTTTTCAAAAGAAACAAGCAGATGAAAAAAAAAAACATTTTTAAAACAATAAAAAACAATTTTAAATGATTTTTTGTTTAAAATAAAAATTGTTTTTTTTTTCTTTGTTTTAAACACGTTTTATAAACAATTATTGGCCAACACTGGAAAATGATGACCCTCAACGAATAATAAAATCTCAATTGTCAATTGTGGATTAAATAACGATTTTTTTCTGTTTAAAAAAATTGTGAACTCATCCCTCAATATTTACAAATCATTGGAAAAATTTGGAATTTTTTTAAATTTTTGCTTTTTTTAAAATAATGAAATCGATTAAACATTGAAATGAGAACCCCTATTTCTAAACCGACATAGTAGATTTTTTCAGCTTTTGAAAGTAAAAAAAAAATTGATGAAAGTTTTTTTTCTCAGGTACAAATTTTGGACTTAAGCCATTGGGGGACTTCAAAATGTATTAAAATCCAATAGCATTGGATAAGTATTGAAAATTATCGAATGCAGATTTTGTTCTATCAAAATTTTTAAGAGGCAAAAATTAACCAAACAATTGTTTTTTTTTTAATAAAATATGTAACCATACATCTCCTCCTTCCACTTTTTCTGAATATTTTGATTTCGACGTTGGGTTGTCCCTCGATGATCTGAAGATAGGCAACTCTTCGTTCAGAACGGTGTAGGACAAGGAGAAACGGTTCTTCTTCAAACAATCAAAAAACGTTGGGTTGCAGCGTGTTGCAGGGCTTTGGATTACTTACTTGGTATTTTGGTACATTCAGAAATACGGTCTCAGATTTGATTAAAAAATCAATTATGCTCATTTTCATAATTATATCTGAAATGGTTATGAAATGTTGATCATTTTCGGTCTTATTACGACTCATTCGAAGAAAATAATTCGATTCTTCCTCAAGACTGAGAAAACTTATTGAAATTTGTATTTTGAGGAACGTCAATTTCTGAAAATTTTTCAATTCCCAAAACTGTTACTAAAACCTCCGAAATTATGGATCAAGACAAACCAAAAATGAATTTACAATTTATTCAATTTGAAATGAATTAAGTAATTAAAAAAGGAAGGTAATGTACTTATCTATTGTGATTTTTTTAAAAAATCAAGTTTTAATAACACAAGTCGACAAAAAAATCTTGCTCTGTGTCTTAGTTCTGATGCCAAAATTCTGATTCTACACTCACAATTCAAAATACATCACCTCGCTCAATCCTGGCTTCCAAAATTTGCTTGGGAGAGAGTCCGAAAATCGGATCTTTCGAGAGCGATAAGCACAGGTATTGGAAAGGAAATCTGAAATTTTTTTTTGGTTCAGTCTTATAAAAAATTTTACTACGAATTGAATGACGCAAGTCACAGACTCTCTTTCAGAAAAAAAGTTGGTGCAGCCCATTTTTTCCAAGATTCTGTGAAAAAAATCTCATTTTTTGTGCCTTTTACTTACGAAAAAGTGAAATTTCTGAGAAAACCAAGCGTTCTAAAGCCCTGATGACCATGACAAAAGTTGTAGAGAAATAAATTTCCTATCGGATAGACTCTCAGTGAGATTTTGTTGAGAGGCATCGTTTTCAAAAAATTTTGAGTAATGTTAAACATTAGTGGAAGTAATCGAGGGAAAAATGAATTTTCATTTTATTTCTCATGGTTTATTATTATTTATTTTGAAGTTATGGCATGAAATCATTTTTGAAAGAAAAAAAAAACAATTTTAGGAACCCTTAACAAGTTTGAAAGTTTGATCTATAAAACTGTAACCTCATACAGCTCTAATTAATGAACCAGTACCCGGTAAAAAGAGACAAAATATT
Organism: Pseudococcus jackbeardsleyi; assembly: GCA_038380155.1. Lineage (NCBI taxonomy): Eukaryota > Metazoa > Arthropoda > Insecta > Hemiptera > Pseudococcidae > Pseudococcus > Pseudococcus jackbeardsleyi. The sequence continues at coordinate 43,779,302 of CM076238.1, forward strand.
TACCAATTTTAATTTATTCAACGATTTTCTAATTTTTCCATACCTGAAAATAGTGTGATTTTTGCAATTTATGCTACAACTGATGGCTGATCCGTAATTTCTTGTAGAAAAAAAAGTGATTTAAATTCTGAAAATTAAAACAATAATTCTGATGTGCTTGTGGTATCAAAATTCAAAAATAATTACGGTTTTTGAAGTAAAAAAGCAAACCTATGAACGAAAAGTCGAAAAAAACAGAGTTGAAAACGGTTCTGTGTGAGGCCTGTATCAAAATTTTTAAAATTATGACTGAAGGTAGTTCTTCTTTTCTTATTTCCTCATTTTTCTGCTATCACAAGATCCTTAAAAGGACATAAGTGAACAGCCCGCAAAAAAATTTCTCTTTTTGATACATACATTTATCATCACAGAAGCGTTATTTTTTAATACCTAGTTTTATATTTTTTATTCAATTTAAAATTTTGATTGGTAATTTTATAGCCAAGAGGGAGGTTTTGGGGGTCTTTTATCCCCCCTCTGAGATCAAGAATTTAAGGTGAAAAAATGTCCAATTTTCTCGAAGCTTCGCCCTCGCTGTTAAGTATCATTTTTGGCTTTCAAAATCGAAATATGTAGCGTGGAAGTTGTTTGTTACAAAATTACATTTTTACCAATGATTCAAATTTAGAGTAAAAGGAAATTTAATGGAGGGGGAGGAGGATTGAACCTGAAGTTTTTCAAAAAATTATGAAAGTTTTAACCCCCTTCTTAACACATTATTTTTAGCTACGCCGCGCCGCCGCTGTTTCATAGCTTGAAACATCTGTCATTAGTCATAGGACCCTTGAAAAACGAAAAAAAACAACACATGAAATCAGTAATATTCTTGAAGACCCCTGAAATATAGCTGATATAGCTGATAAATTTTAAGGTTTGGCGGGGTAGTGTAAAAATGTAATCAGGAGGATGAAATTTTTACTTCATCGTTTGTCTTAATTTTTGTCAAAATCATTCGACAATCTCACTGAATTTTTCGGCATTTGATCCGGGACCCTTGCCCACCTTCTATCACCCGCCATCTCTCAATTTGGAAGAAACATTTAAACCTCGAAAAAATTGATTTTTCCAATTTTTTCAATATTTTGAAACCCCCTTCGAACCATCGAAAATTGAAGTTTGCGTCAGAAGGACTCTTGAATTAGGCCTATTTTATCAAGGACGCGAATAATTCGAATTTCGACGTATTTATTTTGCAAGTACCCTTGAAAAAATATAAAATGACAAGAATTTCATACTTTTACTAATTTATGTCCTCAACACTCATTATAAAATTGATCTATTGCGAAGAATATTTATTGGATTCTTTTTCCGGCACGAACATAAAAATATTCGTTTTTTTGGGAAATTTTCATGCCAAATGGCAGTTCCAAAATCAACCATAGGCTCTGAAATATTCGCCACATGTTTCTCAAGTCATTGGATAAAACTTTTCTCCGTCACTCCTCATGCTCCATTTTTAGTATCGAAAAATGATAATTTCAAGGTTTATTCCCTTATTCTTCCCCCATTGAATTGCTAAGATTACTGTCGGAAAATCTTCGAGAAAAATTTAATAATTTCCCAGTTCCCAGCACATCTCTCTTTCTCCTTTTCTTAATCGAATCACCGTAATACCAATTGCAACGACGGCGACGTAGATATCAAACGATATAATTTGTCTGGCGTAGGTAATATATGCTTGAAAATTTCATCGTACAAATGTGTTTTCGGTATTGTTTTACATAGACGTAGGTATCGTTATGACGAACGTCACATCGCGACGTCGAACGTTTCAGCTGTTCAAATGAAATATGTTCCGAAATATAACCCGGTAATAATCAGTCATCTTTTATTTCTTTGTTTCAGCATTATACGAAGATCCGTCGGAGAATGAACGTAAGTTTGTCATACGAGTTACTCGTATATTTACCTATGTTATCGATATCCTTTTGGAAACCTTTCTTAATCCGTATCGAGATCTAATTTTTACCTGGAATTTGTACAGTTTTGGTAGAATTACAAGGATCAGTAGTGAAGCATTTAATATCTCAAGTGAAAATCGGCATGGACTTGACTAAAGTTGTTCTTCCAACTTTCGTACTCGAAAGACGCTCTTTACTGGAAATGTACGCAGATTGTTTAGCACATTCCGACGAATTTTTAAAGTGAGTCGTGGTTTTTTTCAAGGCTCGGTTTACAATTTAGAACTTCTCAATTCATTGGGGAAATTTGTGTTTTTTTTTTTAACCAGGGCTGCTGATTTAGAAACGCCTCGTGATCGTATGGTGCAAATCGTCAAATGGTATTTGTCTTCGTTTCACGCCGGCAGAAAAAGCTCGGTGGCGAAGAAACCCTATAATCCCATTTTGGGCGAGATTTTCCAGTGCTGGTGGAATTTGGACAATGTACCTGATAATAATAACGACACCGTGAATAACGATGGCCCCGTACCGTGGTGTAAAAATAATCAACTCGTCTTCATCGCCGAACAAGTCTCTCATCATCCACCCAGTACGTATAAATCATCTGATTAGGTCATAAAAGTGTGTAGAAGAAGAAAAATATTCATATTTGCTGCCATAAGGATAAGATATTATGATTTACGTTGGGATAGGTCAAAATATGAACGATTGTTGATTAAGTTTGTGACAGAAACAATTTTTTTTTAATGAAATCCAAATTAATTTTTCTCCTGAAAAAATCTATCATTTTTTCCTTAAAATGTGATGAAAATCCGATCGAAGGGTTTTCATTTTACAATTTTTAAAATGTTGTTTGAAGTTTAATGAATGATTTTTTATTTTATTTTTCGCATTGATTACGAGATAAAAATCCATCACTGTATATTTTTCACAATTTTAATTTTTTTCAAACTTTTTTTTTACATTTTTTGATAAATTTTGACATTTGAAGTCAATTTTCTGAGCCAAGGAAAGATTCAATGAAAAAAAAAATGAGTAGAACACGAGTAATGAATTGTAAAAATTTCTTTCTGTAGAGTCCAACTAGTTTTTTCTCTGGAGACTTGGATCTTGAAATATTTCAGTTGAAAGTTGAGAGTTCAATTTTTTTATTATTATTGAAAATATCTCAAAAACTAAACCTGAGCCTCTTGGAAAAAAAAACTGGACTCTACAGAAAGTAAATTTTACGTACGCTCTACAATTAAGTATTATTCGTGCTCTATTTATTATTATAAATTTTTTAGGAGACCTCATTTTTTCAGAAAATCAATTTTTTGAACCCCATTTCCAATATTTTCCACCTGTAAAAATTATTTCATAAGCACTTCCAAAAAGGTTTCAGGGGGATTGAGCTTCCCCCCTCCTCCAAGCCCCCCAAACACAATACCGAGATTTTTGTTACATAATGTCAGAAAGAAGAGTATTTTTTGCTTTCCTAACACAATTTTTCAAATGGCTTTCACTTCGGTTGGACAGTATTTTAGTCATTCCATTTCATCAATAAATATTCAACTCTGTAATTATTTGATTCAGACAAATTTGATGAAATTTTGTTCTTTTGAATCAATGAAGTGATTTTCATAGAAAACTACATAATGATTTTTTTCGCTGATTTTTCAGTCAAAAATCACTGATTTCTTGGTAAATTCACAATTTGTCAAAAAAACTAGCAATTGACTAAAAAAAATCAGTGAAAAATCACTGAATTTTCAGTTAAATTTATTTCAGTGATTCATAAAGAATAAAATTTTACTAAATTATACTGATTAAATTTTTCTTCGCTCAAATTTGTGAATTTGATCTACCGACGAATATATCATTCCCTTGCTTCATTTTTCCATATTGATCCTCCCATTTTTTCTTAAACCTTCCGCTCCTTTCTTACATAATTTCTAGGTGTGCTTATGGAGTATTCAGCTATTTTTCTCTTCCTAATCTATTTTGGCGTACTTTTTGATGCTGAATTCAAGTATGATTTCGGTTTTTCTCCATCTCGTCGAGATTTTTTCCATTTTTAATTTTTTGTTGAGAATTTTTTTTGCTTTTTTTGATATATGTAGTTGTTGAAGTCGATTTTCTAAGCAAAGAAAGGGTCTTGAAGAAATGAATACAACTCATAAATGGTAGAGCATGAATTTCTTTTCAGTAGAGTTGAATTATCGTTTTCTTAGGAAGCCCAGTTTCTGAAAATAAAAATTCCAAGTTGAACTTTAAACTTTTTATTGAAATATCTCGAAAGCTATGTAAGTTTCTTTAAAAAAAAAAACTACTGATATTTATTTTCCATTTATATTTTTTCGTTGAGCCCTCGCTTTGCTCAGAAAATTAATTTTAAACGCCAGAAAAAAAGTAAAAAAATTCTGAAAAATTCTTAGACGATGGGATTTTTTTACTATTTTTCTTGTGTTCAATGTGAAAAATACAATAGAATCGCTCATTCAACTTCAAACAGCCTTTTCTATGTTGACCTGTGTAACGAATAATCAAAAATTTAATATTTTTATCCCATCATTTTTGCCCAAACTTATTTTAGTTTAGATTAATCTGAATTTATATTTTTAATAGGCTCATTATACAGTGGAATCCGCTTATAAGCAATTCGGTTATAAGCATAATTCGGTTATAAGCATCAAAAGTGGCTGGGACAGAACGGTTCTATCTTTTTGCATGTAAAAAATTTCGGTTATTAGCATCACTTTGGATGAATGAAGCCGGTTTTAAGGATTGAATATTTTTCAGATAACACATAAAAATCAAGGAAATAGGTTCCTTCTCATGAATATTTTGTAAGATTATCGCTATATGATCCATTCTTGATGCACTCGTTCATAAATTTTATTCAATTTCATTCAATTGATAATTGAACAATCAGTATGCGAAAAATTCCCTTCAAATAAATTGTGAACTGTGTTGCTGTTCTTATCAAAATGAGTTTTCATTCTATCCAAAAAATTGAATTTACTAACAACATTTTGATAAACTTGGTGCCTTGAGTCAAGCAGCTGTAGCATCTAAATTGAGTAGGTAGGTAGGTACACCGCAGTCTATATGTTTTGTACATTAGATGCTGTAGCTGTACTGAAAAGAGGTGTTCAATTCTATGCAGAACCTTTTGATATTCATTATAATCATCACGTAAAATTCATAGAAAGTATACTACCATAAAGGAGACTTCCAAAGAGTAGGGAAAAATGGTCGATTTCATCTAAAAAAATATTAAAATATTCACTTTTTTAAAATCAATATGTTTTGTAAAAATTTTGGCTCAAAAAATATTTTTCGGTTATTAGAATAATTCGGTTATAAGGATTGAAATCGCCCGGTCCCAACTCGATCCTTATAAGCGGATTCCACTGTATTATTAAAAAAAAAAATTATTATTTTTAGCTGAAAAATTAATTTTCGTTTAATTTTATACGAAACTAATTTTTTTTGTTTTCAGTTTCAGCATTTTACGCCGAACATCCAAATAAGAAAGTTTCCCTTTGTGCGCACGTTTGGACCAAATCAAAATTCTTAGGATTATCAATCGGCGTCCATAACATTGGTAACTGCACCGTAAAATTATTAGAAAAAAAGGAAGAATACGTATTCACATTTCCTAATGGTTATGTTAGGTAAGTTCTAACCTAAAATACTTCTCTAAATCGATTACGAATTAAATTATCATTAGGCAGATTATCTCAGTTGAAAATTTTCCACAAGAATGTCGATCAGATATTCGACGAGAAAAAAATTGAAAGCGAAGAATAAAAAAATATTCTAAATTCCTCCCAAGCCTTGAATTTTTCCTTTCACCAAATCGACGACGAATACGCGAGTGAATTCTTTCGAGAAATTTTTGCGCCAAAATGTGCATATGTTTTGAGACAGTATGCAGTATTTTGTCGTCGCTGTGGAAATGTCACATTGAAAAGAATAATCGCATAGGTGGCTCATCGAGTTTGCGCCATATTGCAGAAATGTTGGTTTTTTTCAATATTCCCTTTATTTCCATATCGGTTTGTTTGACGTAAATCAGCGAAACTCTGTCGAACATATTTTTGTCGTGTGCGAGGATCTGATACGTATTGGAATATTTTAACAGCTGGTATTTCAATTTTAGTCATTTTTATGTTTACTGCGTATTTTTTTACGTATTTTTTATTCTTAATTAAGATCTAGTCGAGTTTATTAAGAAGGCGAAAATTACGATAACTTGATTTAATTCTCGATTACGTTTTGGCAGATCAATTTTAACAGTTCCTTGGATCGAGCTAGGAGGCGCAACTAGTATCAAATGTCCGCAAACCGGTTACTACTGTAATATTGAATTTCTAACGAAGCCATTCTACGGCGGTAAAAAGCATCGGATATCCGCCGAAGTATTCGGCCCCAAAGATAAGAAACCATTTTTAACCGTCGCCGGCGAATGGAACGGATTAATGGAGGCGAAATGGACCGAAGGGGTATGATAAATCGATACACCGTGTTTTGCCGGTATCGAATTTCCACTCTAAATACCGCCTTGAATTATCAATTAACGCGACGTTCTGATGAATTTTACAGCCCAACGAACCTTTTGTCGATACGAAGAAAATGCCTATTATTAAAAAACAAGTCAGAAAGATCGAAGAACAAGAAGATAACGAGTCGAGAAAAATGTGGAAATTGGTCACGTTGGGATTAAAGTTAGTAAAACTGTTTTGTCGAGTTTTTCTTTCTTTTTTTTTTTGTGGATTTTGTTAAAAACTTTTTTGTGTTTTGGTTTCGTCAGATATAACGATGTCGATCAAGCCACCAATGCTAAAATACGAATAGAACAGAAGCAAAGAGACGAAGCACAAACGCGTAAAGAAAAGAACGAAAGTTGGGAACCTAAAGTACGATTATGTTGTGATTTGCGGAGAGGGATTGTGCGAAAATACTCTTGAAAACTGTGCCCTCAGACCAGGACCAAAAACTTTTCAAGTTTTCGGAAGTTTTAGATTTTTTCAAACGTTTTCGAATGAACAGAGAGAGCAGCTTGGCTTTCGTAATGGCAAAATTTAATTCTTAATCAAAAAAATCATTTTTGAGTTGAAATTTTTCCAAAAAGATGGTTCTGAACAATTTTTGTACTGAGTTGAAAATATTGAAATTTAGAATTGATTTTTAGTTCCCTGATTAGTCAATTTTGGCTCATTCTTGTTCCAGGCTCGATATGAAAAAAAAAAATCAGTGCGTCTATTGAAGTATAATTTTCAACATCATTTGGTTTCTAAAATGGTCCAAAGAAAGCAGATTTCAAATTTTTTTGGTGGGTGGGATGGAGGGAGGGGTATGAAAATTGAAATGTTTGGAATTTTCATGTAGGGAAAATGATCAAGTTTTTCGATTATTATTTTTTTTTTAAATGAGCCCTTTTTGAATTCTGATTGAATTAAATCAAAAATCATGATCAATATCCTTCAGATTCAGAACTTTGAAATCAAATTTGTAAAAAAAATTTCACTGAATATAGAAATAGAAATTTCGAAAATTCTAATGTGGATGTAATTGTCGCATTTCTTTATTCCACGGGCTGATTAAAAGCCAACATGGCATTGAATTTCTAAAATTCAGTGTTTTTTGGCCAAAAGAATGGGAGGGGGGAATCAATTAATTCAAAATTAGAGGAAGTAGAAAAGATCTTCTATGGAATACATTCCACGAATTTTAAAATATTCACCACAATAATTTACACAGTTGAATTATTATTTTTTTTTGCCTTTCGCTCATCTTTTTTTGGAATACTTTTATTTCAACAAATTAGAAATCGACCGAGCAAAAAAAAATAAAAACATATTTTGGATCAAAAAGATGGTCTCAGAACGGTCTGAGTAGGTTACAAATATCCTTTTTTCTTGAAAAAAATTTCAAAATTCAATTGTTGTTTTTTGTAAATTTTCAAAAAAATGCATAAAGATTCAATTTACTTACACAATTTTTGTACTCTTTTCAGGCCCCAACTTTGAGACCTTATCATCCTCATCTCTAAAAATTTCATTCCATAGAAAAAATATTGAATTTTAAGAATCTGATGTCATCATTTTTTGTAATTTCTCTCTTGAGTATTGGGATGGGGGGGATCACTCAAAACCAAGTATTATTTTCGACACTTTAGCTTTATGAGAATATTAGAATCGAATTCAAATGAAATCTGCCTAATTTCACTTTTGAACAGTTCCAATGCGTTTCTGAAAAAAATCACTACTTGTAACTTTTTTAATCAAGAACTTTTTTAAATTCATTAAACCTCAATTTCGGAATCGATCAGGTGAAGGAAGGGTCAGTAGACAGTTTGCTTTCTAAAGTAATAACACTGAATAAAAAATTTGAAATTTTTCCCACTTTGATTTGAAAAATTGGCAAATTT